>BCIO01000001.1:0-2644981 GCA_001599975.1 Cystobasidiopsis lactophilus
TAACTAACTAACTAACTAACTAACTAACTAAATAACTAACTAACTAACTAACTAACTAACTAATAACTAATAAACTAACTAATAACTAACTAACTAACTAAACTAACTAACTAACTAACTGATGGGAGCTGAACAAGGACAGAATCTCCGCCAGTAGTACCAACTCCGATCGCGGCCATGACTCTACATTGGGAGAACTGGTTCAGTAATGCCGCTCAAGGGGTCGATTTGGAGCGATTAAGAGCGAGAGCTGAGCAATCCGTCGAGCGCGTGTTGATTTGGGGCAGAAACCGACATCGGTTTGGCTGGCCAATCGCCACTTTGTCGGCAACAGCTCGCCAGCCTTGACGATGGCCAACCTGTTCGGCATTTGACAGTTCTAAGGCAGCGTCATGCGCAAAAAAAGGACAAGTCAGCATCGCCGAGCGGCACACAACTCGACGTCGAAGTCGAACGCTCACTTCTTTCTCTGCGTCCGCCAATTGGCTGCCCTCCTGATTGACCTGTGGCCATCCAAACCGTCTTGTCATCCAAGCGGAAACATTGTACAAGGCTCCTTGCAGCGCTCCCTTTGCTCAATTGCTTCCGGTGGTCTGAGGAAGAGCACCAATTGCCACCAATCGCCTTCGCTTTGGTTTCTTCAGCCCTCGGGCAAAGGACTCGAACTGGCAGCCGGGGCGTGGCCTTGCCATCTTGATCTGACTGCCGTTGGTTAGGGCAAGCAAATCGGGGCGCTCAACTCGGCAGCTCGAAAGAACCGGCTTCAAGACGCTCGCTCACCGACTCGCGACCTTTTTGATATTGTTGGCAGCTGTTCGTCTTCCGGTTGCTTTGCTTGCCTGCATTCCAGAACCGCCCTTTACTGACGCTTTGCCGCACAGTCACAGCGGGGTGGTCAGCATACTGGTCTAAGACAGGCAGCGACTTGTAATTTTCCTCCGTCAGCGAACAACGACGAGGAATGCCGCTGCAGTACACTCCTGTCTACAACTGCTTTCAGTGCGGTCGATTATGCCGAGTCATCGATGACCTGGATCAGAGAGGGACCTTGAGCGCAAACTGCAATTTTTGGTAACTAGGTCTTTTTGTGCTGAGAATGCACACTGTCTAAAGCCCCTCTTTACAGCTGCACGATCGTCAACCTGGGGCCCGAACCACTGTCACCTTTGGAAACGCAAGAGGCCATTGCTGCTATGCAGAGAGAGAACAGCGGCAGACATGGCGAGATCATCGCCCGGCTTGACAAGCTGCAGAACAGCTTTGACCAGATCGAAGGCTTGCTGGGCATTCTGACTGCAAATGTCACCAAGGGTTCAGGCTGATTCTTAAGCGTTAAGTCTCCAGGGCTCTAGGCAACAGTGCCGGGCAGGCCTTTGTGTCTTGGTGGCGCTAATCGCTCTGGGCATTCGCTAAAAGGCTTAGTTAGATCTCGATAAAAATGCAACAAGTACAAGTGTGCCGAAGTGTTTGAATAAAAATACATGTGTGTTTAGGCGGCCTTGGCTTGAGCGTGCAATCTATCGCTTGCGGCTCTCATAGAAGCGATGATGTGCTCCAACTTTGCTTGCCCCTTGATCAGCCACTCGTCGAGGGCTGACGCACCTAAGAGCCCTTCCTTCTTTGTCAGTTCCTGCTCAACAACACCGTCAGCAAATCTTGAGAAGCGGCACACAGGTTTGAAACGCACATCGGAATCCCCCAGTCCCGTTAACGCGATGACTGGTGGATTGAGCCTGATTGAGTCTGAGTCCTCTCAACGCAGTGAAGTTCGACTCACTGTAGGCTGGTGACAAGCCGAGCTGCTGTTCGACTCGCCGCATTTCTCTCGCCGCAGTCTGGAATTTAGAAGTCAGATAAACACCGGTCAGAGGGTCAACTTGTTACCCACGATTCCGTCCATCCTGGTGAAAGCAGCAAGGTCAGGGTAGGGCCTTGCAAGTCCAAAGGTAGGGGACAAACCGTGGCATCGAAACATCGCTATTTGCCCAGTCAGTTAAGTTCAAGAAGGAAGAGAGAAGAAGCACACGTCATCACAAGCTGTGGCCGCACGCGCGCGAATTCTTCGACGCCTTCAACGCCGTCCTTGGCTTGCCAATGCTTGACCTTCAGCTTCTTGGCAGCTTGGACCAGGATCTGCCGGCTGATGGCGTTGTCGTCAATCAGTAAGACTCGGAGGTCCGGGTGCAGCGGCTTGAAGCCATTGGTGAGCTTGACGGGAGAGGCGGGCCTCTTTGACGGAGGCGGACTGGCTGCGTCACTTGGCCGGCGGCGCTTGTTGGAGACCGTGCGATTAACGATATAGCGAAAGAGTGGTCGATCAGCTTCGATGGGCCTGATGTTCTTAACATCGCGTGCAACAGGCACGAGCACTCGGAAAGATGAGCCAGCGCCGAGGGTGGAGGTGACGCTGATCTGGCCCTGCATTCGCCTGGTAATCGATTGTGTGATGAACAGGCCGAGCCCGGCTCCCGAAGAGAACGAGTTGGCTTGTAAGAATGGAGAGAAGAGGCGACCCAGAAAAGTGGGATCCATGCCGATGCCGGTGTCTTTGACCACGACTTCGATGAGGTCCGAGTCGGTTTGGCTGGACTTTGGAAGGAGGCGAAGCGTCGCTGTGACAGAGCCTTTTTGCGTGTATTTGAGGCCGTTGGTTCTGTGAGACGGCCGATGAGTAGGTCGCATTGAAGCCTCCGGCGTAGAACACACATTAGATTGTACAGGATCCTGGAAGATGAGATGAGAGTTCGGGATCGGTTCATTCAAAGTCACAGGAGTATGAAAAGCGAACCTTTGAAAGCCAGCGGCGTCCAGCATAACGAGCCAATCTTCAAGCGGCCGCTCCTCGTACTCGACGATAAGATCTACCGCCGCGTGGCCTTCGGAGAGCTGCCGTTCCCGAACAGTCTTGTCGTAGCAAGCTCGGCTAGTGCTTTCCAACAGATGCAGAAGGTCACGAAGGGTTTCTTCTCGCCGTCGAGCATCCGCGGTTTGTATTGTTTCAAGCGAAGGGTTCTGGATGCTGATCTTGCCAAAATCCAGTACGTCGTTGAGAATGTCGGACTGGGAGCGCCGCATGAGCTCTAAGGTCCGGCAGAGATAGAAGGAAACACAAACGAGCGCCTGTCCACAAGTTGTCGCGGCATCAAGCATGGTGTTAATGCCTTCGATATCGTCGCCGCAAGCCAGACCATCTTTGATGCACTGTGCTCTCCCATGAGGCCATCAGCAATACGACCAAGCGAAGCGAGGTACCGCAAGCTCACGTCGAGCTCAGAGATGATGCCGTGGAGCGGTGTCCGCAGCTCGTGCCTGCAAGTTGCTCAGCTACGCGATACCATGCGGAGACATTCGAACGGACGTTATCTGGGATAGGAAGGTAGTCTTAGCCTTGTCGGCTTCGACGAGTCGGTCTCTCAAGAGGACGGCTTGTGAGATGGCACCGATACTGAGGGCATACTCGCGGTCGTTGAGGGTGTAGGCAGTTGTAGGATCACTGGAGGCCACGAGTACTAGGATGTGTGGCTGGGAGGCGGAGAAAAGTGGGGTGGCAATGTGCGACTTTGCGGATTTGCCTAGGAGCGGTTCGAGACCAGATATCGGGTTACCATGGTGGAAAATGGTCATGCCAGACTGTTCATGCTCAACATTCGCATGCGTGAATATTGTGTAGCAGCCGGGACGCACCTCAGCATGCTGCTTGAGAAAGTTGAGGATGCAAGTGATGGCGAGGTTAGACTGAAAGACGGAAGGCACGCATCCAAAGCCGGGGTTCTGCTCGATGCCAATCAAACGGAGGCCAGAATTGCCAGAGGGCACATCGGAGGTAGTGCTGGGCCCTTCAGCAACAAATCCGAACGAAGCGGTTTGTGAGCTTCGGTGGATCGTGGAGATGTCCACCAAGACGGCACACGACGACTCAGTGAGTGATAAGAGCTGTTGGCAGGCAGAGGAGTAGAGGTCGTCTGTGGCCCAGCTGTTGTTGTTCTGGGCGCCGCCCTCCTTGCCCTCTGGCGAGACCGGCCGGTCGTGTGGAATGGGCTGGCGCGCAGATTGTATGAGCGCCCGGTCCAAGTAAGTGCTAACGGCGTGCTTGAGCTGCTCTTCTTTCCGTCGCCGACTCTCGAGGCGTATCGAAGTCAAATCGGATTCGAGCATGCTGCAATCTCGATCAGTGGGAACGGCGCAGCGCGATCGGAAGCCAACGCACGAGGCCAGCTCCACCAGAATCTGCTCGTCACGATCTGAAAAGTCCTTATACCCCTTGTAGTAGGCGACGCCCAAGACTCCCACTGGAATTGAGGTGTTTGAGCCGTCGTCGAACGGGTCATAGGACAGCGAGATGGGTTGGCCAAGGTAGCATTTCCTGGAGGACAAGCAGGCCATGGTCATTAGCAGCTAGGCAGGCAGTGGCAAGTTGAACTCACATGCCCATGTCGATCACGTCTTTCAACGGTAAAGTTCAGCGAGCTTTCGAGACCAAACAACACGAAAATGGCGCACTTGGGTTTCTCGCAAACCGCCAATCGTCACTGAGATTCGACACTTGCATGGGGCGGTGGTCTCTTCGCAGGACAGCGTGCGAGCAGATGCCTGTCCAAGCATTTGGCGTCAGTCGCGCTTCCAGTTTGTGGCCACGACCACCGACGTTTACCTGTTTCCATAGGTATAGAGAAAGGCCTGGGCGGGATGTTATCGTTGCCCTGCACGTTGTCGACCACTTGATTATAGACGTCGAAAAAGGAGACCTTTGGTCCGTCCCACTTTAGTTTGCAACCTTTGGAGAGGGGCAAATGAATACGCACTGATACTGCCGTGTTGAAAACGGCGTGTGCTATCCGCGTGCATCGATCAATGGCAGCCCGGGCCAGATCCGAGTCGAGCAAGTACTCTCTTGCGATCTTGAGCCTGGCCGCCTCGCAAACGGCGCGCGGGGGCTGCAAGAAGCCGCGCTGGGCGTAGTACCTCTCCGCTCTTCAATAATGCGCAGATGGCGACGGTCAATTGTAGAATAGAAGGGGGCAAGGAACAACTGACCTAACCGCATCCTCGGGGGCGATCACAGTCGAGCCAAACACGGGGCCAGCGACGACGGGTTCATCCTCGAACGAGTCCATCGTGCTGCTCTGAGGCGAGGAAGGGAACGGCGGCGGCTCGTTAGACGGGAATTCGCCGTTCTGATACTTTTGCAAGAACGCATGCCACGAAGACGAGGGCGACGCCGGTTCAGGCGGCGGCGGCGTGGCCATGGCTGGCTTATAGACAAGGGCCCCGGCGCAGTCCCAGAGGCGGACGCTGGCCTGATGTACAAGGCGAGATTCGAAGCGAGGCTGGATGGCTGAAGATCGCCAAGCTCAGGCGCGGGGTTCCTGGAGCCAGATCGCCAGCGCAGAACTGGTCTGGGACAGCTGCATATAATCCTGCTGCTTTGCAAAACTGCTGGTCTATGGAATCTAGATGGAGGGTATCTTGCGTTTGGTACACGCGTTGCGGGAGAGAAGGTCTCTCAGTTTGGTCTTCTAAACAATGGTCCAGCCCGTTTGTCGTCTCTGTGCTTCGTTCAATAGTCCTGGAAGTCGATAAACTCGCCGTACTGTGCGTTTCAAACGCGGTAAGAACGCATTGCGAAAAGGCAAAGGCAGGTGAACAACGCACCATGTTGGGCCGCTCGCCCCTGATGAAGGCCTCAAACGTCCGCTTGAGCACCGTTGCCCACCCCAGATCTCGCTCGTCGTCCTCGATCAGGTCGTGCTCGAGATCAACCTGCGCCTCGGTCAGAAGCACTTTCTTGACGGGCGGTGGCGGCGGCTGGCCTTTGACCACCGGCGCTGGCTTGGCGGCGTTCGCCAGTTGCTGCATGGCTTTTAGCCGACCCTTGCGTTCGGCAGAGACAAAACGGGGGCCCAAGTCGGGCCAGTTGCGCGCCGGGTCGAACGGAATCCACCAAAAGTTGTGGACTGAGGACAATGTGGGCTTGAATTCTGACGAGTCCACGGTAAGAACGCTTACAGTGATATGAGAAGGCCTGCGAAAGATAGTCTCCTGAGCAAGGCCACAGATGCGGAGGAGGAAGCCAACTCACCCCTTTGAAGAAGCCATCGAAGCCGATTGCAGCGGGAGCGCCACTGAGCTCGGAGGGTGGGTCGAAGAAGTCTGTAGGTAGTCACGACTCATTGAGATCGTTCATACTGCGGTACATGCGCCACCCACCTTCGAACCTTTTCATGTAGGGAAACGGCGGGCGGTCCCTCTGGTTGGACGAATCAGAGGAACATTCAAAGGTCAACAGCAAGATCGACACATACTTGGTAATACTCGGTGCTGTTCCTCCATGAGATAAGTCGCTGGACATCGCAAGACGCAAAGGAGACCAAAAACGCACTTTAGCCAGGCAGGGTCAAACAAGGCATCCGGCAATCGGAGGAGCAACCCTTCCAGATCAGCGTCCCTTGTGTATCTTGAGATGGTCATGGGATGAAAGTCGAGGCCATTAGCGAGAGCAGATTTGAAGAGGAAGCTGCCGATGGCCGAGTTCCGCTGGAGCTTGAGGACGGCCGTGTTGTACTTCTCCAAGCGACTCCACCGATAGGCAAAGGCGCCCTTCCAGCCCCAAAGCTCCTCCCAGTCTCTCAACAAGATAGTGTCGGCGTCGAGGTAGATGCCGCCAAAACGGTGGCAGAGCACGAAGCGAGCCATGTCCGAGAGCACGACGGAAAGCCGGTCGTAGCCCGAGGATGAGGTGGAGCCGACACGCTCGTACAGCTCGTCCTCTTTCCCTTTGGTGGCCTTCTTGCCTTTGGTGGGGGATGGCGCCACTTTGCCGCCTTTCTCCTCCGCCACCGCCTCCTCCTCTGGCGCCGCCACCGCTGCTTCTTTGGCTGCGCCCGCTGGCGGCTCAGGTTGGACGCCGCCGTATTTGACGCCGCCCGAGTTGAACAGCGGGAGGTCGCGCCAAAAGTCGCGGAGCTCTGGCACGCCGTCGAGCTGCTCGGTGGTGTTCCAGAGCTTGAACTTGATGACCTCTTCGAAGCGCCTGTTCAAGAAGGGCGCCGACCAAGGGTTGTCCGCCAGCTGGTCAAACATGTCTGAGCGGGCCGAGGGGTTGGGCACGGAGGCAGCTGGCCCCGGGTTGATCCAGATCCACAGCTGGGGTCGGCAGTAGGAGGCCAGGAAGTGGTCGCGGTCCGAGTTGTCCGGGTCCAAGCGGTCGTGGAAGGAGTGGGGCACGTCGGGCATAGGCAGGTGCAGGCCCAGATTTTGGGTGAAGAGGAAGGAGAGGATGGCGAGATAGGGCTTGTCGGTGAAGGGCCCAGCCCAAAAGATGTGGAAGATGCGGCTGAAGTCTGGGTCGCAGGTGGGGTCGGCTGTGAGGTGGGTGGGATGCGGGTGGCGGTGTGGGCCGGCGCCAACGCGTTGTTGGCGGGCGGAGGAGAGAGGCTCGGGCGGTGGTTGAGGCAGCGAGGATTTGGGCTGCAGCAAGAGCTCCTTCTCGGCCTGCTCCCCCGGCAGTGCCTTCCGCCCTTTCGCCAGCCTTGGCCTGTAGCCCAGCAAAGCCATCATGTCCGGCGCGGTCTCTTCGTAGTCGTGGCCACCGACGTGCGCCTTGACGGGGCTGTGGCCGGCTGGCAAGGTGGTGTCGTCCTGGTAGATGTGCAGCCAGGAGGGCGCCAGGCCTCGTCGCACGCGTAGGTGGGGGTCCAGGCCGCCTCCAAGCCGGAGGATCTCGAGGCAGTCGCGGACATACTTGTTGGTGGAAAAGTCGCAGTGCTGCATGACGACGTCCAAGTCGAGCACGGACCTGGGCTGGGGCCTTCTAGGGAACGACGAGGGCGGTGCGGCGCCGTCGTCAGGGTTGTAGGCGGGCAGAGGGAGGTAGGTGCGCTTCGGGCCAGTGCCTCGGATTTCTGCCCTTGAGACTGGGAGCACGGCGAGGGTCGAGTTGCGGACGGAGAGGGCGGCCTGGTGCAAGCGCTGCTGGAGCAAAGCGTGTGGGATGGCGGGGTTGTCGACGGGGGCGAGGCCTTGCGGGAAAGCGACGGAGCGAGGGATGGGCCGCCCAGAGGGATATCGGCCGGACTGCACCTCGAACCTCCAGACGGCGGCGATCTCCTGTGGCGTCAAGACCAAGGTGGACTCCTCTGTGAAGGGCATCCTCGGCATGCGGTGGCCGCCCTTGATCTTTGAGATTAAAAACACGAAGCACAAGACGAGGCCAATGACCGCGCCGAGGAGCCTTCGCCTGCTGGTCTTGTGGGCGTGGCCTGTGAGCTGCCTGGTGTGTAGCATGCCTGGCGCGTGGCCTGTGGACGCCAGCAGCCAGCGCGGCACGGGCAGCAGCAGTCGGCGCGACGTCAAAGGCAGGTTCCAAGCCAGCAACGCCCAGTGCGAGTTGTCCTGCCCATTGCTGAACAGAACGGGCGACGGCTTGGCCTTGGAGATGGGCGTGGATGAGCCGCTTAAGGAAGGCGTGTAGGCCATGTCTGCTCGCAAACGGCTAAGTCGTGGCCAGGACTTAGGGCCAGGAAGAGACGGCGACTGACTTTTTGGGGGTGCGTTCACAGCGCGCTCTCACTCACACACCAACACTTGGGGGCTTTATAGGAGCCGCATTCACTTAGGCCACAGCTCTTGCCAGACACTATACTGGTTATCGGGAGCGAGTAGTCGGTCGTGGTCTCAGCCAAGCCTCAGTGATCCGCGGCGGCTAAGATTTGCGTGCTCGGTGGCGGTGGTATGTAGTCGCTATGCATCCTCGAACAGCGACATCCGCACCATCCCGTACGCCAGTTCGCCGCCTGCTTGGTCGTCCTCGCCGCCCGTCCCATTCGCCTCCAAGCCCGGTTCTGCGGACTGATCCCCAAACAGCTCCCCAAACGTGTTCTCCAGCCGGCTGATCCTGTGTCGTCCTCTCCATCAGCATGTTTCAGAAGCCTTGCTGCAGGAGAGGAGCAGATACCTTGAGCCAGATTGCAGCCGCTCCAGCCAGGGGCCACGATAGGCCTTGTTGCGCACACAATACTCCATGTATTCCCGCCACCAGGGGTCGTTGATGAGTAGCTGATGCGCCGTTTTGAGCAAGCACATGCGAATCGTAAGCAAAGGCGCACCTTGGGGTTGCCCAAAATAACGAGCAGCTCTCTAAAACAGGCAAAGCTTGAGCTTCGCCACCTGAAACCAGTGGCCACACCCACTTTGCTCTTGTTAGAGAAACGCAAAGACGACGTGGCTCCTTGAAAAGACCTTGGCCGCGTTCCTGGTCCCTCTGTAGAAACTGCGTTTGGGAACGAACCGTCGAAACAAAAACGACCCGGCTGTGCGCCGACACGCAGAAGGCAACAAATTTAGTAAAAAAGAGCCTGTGCTTTTGAATAAAGGGCAAACGGACTTCTCGGCTCCCTGCAGGGCTTCGGTGACGCCCACGTCCACTTCGCCTAGGCCGCAATCGCGCAGTTCTTGGCGGATTCGCCACACTTGCTCTCGGAAAGGCGCAATAACAGTTATCTCGCTCGGCCTCAGACCAAGGTCCTTTTCCCGGGAATAGGCCAGAATCTTGATGCAGGATTGGACGACCAGATCGATCTGTGGTACATGTTTGACCGGCTGGGCCGCCTCGAAGGTAGCGAACTCAACGTACTTGCTCTCTGTGATAATATGACGTTCCTTCGTCGACCATACGTTCGTCGGTTTCCGTACTTATGAATGCCAAGGGAAAGCCAGGTCGAGGAAGGTCCGGCCAAAGAGGGAGTTTGGATGCCATAACCTGGTCCGCAGCGCAAGGCAGCAAAGTATCCTCGTAAAAGGTGGAAGACGCGGGTGCTAAAATGGCGGTGTGCGAGCGGTAGTTCCGGATGAGGTCGACGAACGGCACGTCGATATCGAAATCATTGATAAAGGCGGCTTTCAACCGGTTCTTCCTGGATTGGGGGTGATTGGCGTAAACGGGCCTTCTGGACAGCCGATCTAGCAAGCTGCAGTCAAAGTCGTATAGCCGCGCGAAGTCGCTGTTGACCTCAGGTCCTGGTTCGAGAAAGCATTAGTTCAAACGATACGTGAGAATGGTAGAGCTTTTACCCACCGAGTTGCTGCACATCTCCACACAAAACCAGCTGTGGAGCGGGCGAAGCCAGCTGGGAGTCGCCTCTCGGCGGCGCGCTGTTGAGGAGTACCGACATGGGAATCAGGGTGTCCAATTCGGTCGCTTGAGCCGCCTCGTCGATAAGCAGATGGGTCCAGTGCTGGTGTGTTTGAAGAGCAGCGGCGTCAGAGCGATGCGGAAAGAAGGTCGACAGAGTCGATCGCGCTGCTGTTTGGAGGGAATGGTTGGTGAGGTGGTATTTCCACAGAAGACAGGCGTCCGTTGTGCAGGTAAGGACCACCCGAGCTTGGAGCACCTTCTCGAAAGGCGGCATGATGAACGCAGTGTTGTCTGAATTGAGCGACGCAAAACGTTGGAGCTCCCAGTTCATTTCGCTGAGCGGACGGGAAGGGTGGTTCAGGCGGAGCATGGTTTCTGGCCCCATGCCACTGGCCGCTAGACGCCTTGCAATCGTGTCTGTGGCCGGATTGCTCGGTGCACAAACCAGGACATGGGCTCCCGGCTTCAGCTTGACGATCTGCATAATGGTCTCGACGACCGTCTTCGTCTTTCCGGTGCCGAATGGACCATTGATCAGGAAAGGAATCCGGCGCGTTCCGAATACGATGGCGAGGACGGCCCGCTGCTGCTCGTCGTTTAGGTTGGGATCAACCCAGTTGACCTGCCGAATCTGCATTGCTTCAGGGTTCTTGCCGCTGTCGGATTCGATGTGGTGAGGCTCGGGGAAAAGCCAACTAGACATTAGCGTGCCATTGTACAGCTGTTCAAGGCCGTTCGAGGGTGCTGGTGCGGCGGACAGTAGGCTGAGAGCGAGTGCGTGGTTGATCGCCTCGAGAGCTTGAACGGCTGCTTTCACGATCCTGAACTGAGGCAGCCACTGAACGAGGACGTTTGGCTGGACGTCGGCATTAATGTGACTTTGAACAATGACGGAGCCTTCTTTTCGTCGGATGGCCCAAACGCGGGCTTCGAAGCAGACGTTGGGCGAGTAGGAGTTGAGCGGGAAAAACGGCTTAAGAAGCAGGGGATCACTTAATGCTATGCTTCAGCCGGTGCATGTACTTCATTAGAGAGAGACACCGTACTTAATCTGGACGGGTGGCCACCCTTCCCCTTTGAAGAACCGAATGAGGGTGGGCAAGTCTAACGGAGTGAACAACGAACTTATTGTCCTGGCTTCAAACTCGAAAAAGTGAGTATTTGGCGGCAAATTCGGCGGAAGGTCGCCCTGGTGAAGCCGTCGCAAGGTACAGCCATATATCGTAGCCTGGGCAAGACGGTCGGCTAGAGCAAGATGATCAAAGACCAACAATGGCTGAGAACAAGATGTCAGTGTTGTGTTGGGCCTGAATGCACACACCACTGACCAAGAAACGATCAATGTACTGCTCCTGCGCGAGAGGTGGCAACGGCGGGGGCTCGGGACGGAGCACTGGTAAGGCTTGCGCAAATGTTACGAATGGGTAGCGGGCTTTTCTGGTATGTGTTTGCGAGATTCAGAGTAATAGCTACCACTCGCACCATCGAGGACTAACACTGTCTGGGACACAGCAAATCTGTTGCGGTCGAGGGTATCGAAAACGCCTGGAGTGAGCACATTCTTTGTGTAGGATCTCCTGCTCAAGGGTTTTGAATCAGTGGATCGCTTTGAAGGGTGTAATGAGGCTCACGTCGTCTCCTCTTCGGTTCCCAAGTGCGGATAGAACTGAAACGTCGATAACGCTCGTCTAGCGAGAGCTTGCAGCCATTCCGGCCTGAAAGCCTGGCTAAAGACGCTAAGCTCTTGCTCTCCAGCAGGCTGAGAGGCTGTTGGTGAGGTAGGTGCTGTGGACTGGGCAGCAACGATCGCCGAGGTGGAGGTGGAGGTCGAGCGACTCGAGCCCGGGATCGGCAGGCCTGGCGGAACTCGGGGCGCGAAGGTGGCCGCTTGGCCGTCAGGGCGCTTGATGACAATGGGAGCCATAGATGGTCTACTGCCGAGTATTGAAAGGTATCATAGGCACTGAAAATTTTGAGAGCATGGAGGTGGCGGAACACAAAGAAGCGAATTTGCCACTGCCTATGGAGGGCATTTCACGTGCAAAATAAGTTACGACTGTCATTTTATGGTCTATACTGTGCACGCCTTCGGCGAAGGGGCCGAACCGCGATGACAAACTACAGCTCCGGGTGAGAACCCTCCATCTTCAGCGGCGTTTTAACCATAATTGACAGCAGTTCGAAGGCGATGTTCGCTGCTACAATGCTCGTGATCTCGGCTTGGGTGTCATAAGCAGGGCTGACTTCAACAATGTCGGCTCCGACGATCTGCAAGCCATCGAGCCCGTGCAAGATTCGCTTGACTTCGCGTGTTGTTAGACCGCCTGGGTATTGAAAGGAGTCATCTTATGCAGCATATAGAAATGGCTAGATAGCTTGCCGATTTCGGGCTGGCCATCAAGTGTTAGCAGGGTCGAGTACAAGCGCAGATTTGGAAAAAAACCTACGGTTCCGGTGGCGGGAGCGGCTGACGGATCGACAACATCGATGTCTAGGCTTACTGTTCGGAAAGGAATTAGAAGATGTACCGCTACAAATCATGAAATCATACAGTAGAACGGCTTGTCGCCCACCGCAGCGCGGATGCGCTCGACCACGCCTTTGTAGCCTATGTCCTCCACTTCTGCGGCCTCCACAATCTTGAATCCACACTGAGCATCGGTGTCGTAATCTTTCATATCAAGGAGGGGGGTCCGGATCCCGACATGAATAGAGCCTGCCGCGGATTCACTTCAAAAACATATCTGCGAATCCGATCAATTGGAACTACTCACTGCCATTGGCTATAAGGCCTTCCTCGGCGGCCAACCAGAACATGGAGCCATGAGTGATCGGCAGTTGGGCTTCCGTGCGGCCGTTCATGGGCCCGACCAGACGAGACGGACGCCAGCTATCAATGTGCGAATCGAAGTGGACAACTGGAATGGGGCCGTGCACTTTGGCCAACTTGCGCAGGATCGGGAGAATGATAGAGTGATCTCCGCCCAGAGTGATCATTCTGGGAGGAGCACTCCCGCTGGCAGCCTTCCGGTTCACAAGCGAGCCATACGCTGCACCCAGCTGCGCCATGGCGGTTGGGTTGTCGAAGTTGGTCATCGGAACATCGCCTAACAAGGCAAGACACCAGCGCCAGTCCATTCAGATCATCAGGCACCGGCGAAAGATGAACCAGACCCACCGCAGTCAACGATGACGGGCGCATTTGGGCCTTTGAGCGGGTCGACCCCAAGCTGAGGGTTGAAGGAGAAGCCATCTCTTTGGATACGTCTGCTGCCCTGCCGGATAGCGTTCGGACCAAAGCGGGCTCTGTCAAGAAAGCGTCAATTCTGCTGGTAGCGCTCGTGTGAGGAGCTGCAAGCTCACCCAGGTCGAAAAGTGACAGCGGTATCAAACGGGGCTATTCAAATACATCAGTACTGCTTTCCAAGAATCAGTAAGGCCCTCACCTCCAACGAAAGCAATGTCGAAGGCTTGGTCGCGGTCACTGCCAAAGCACCTCATAGGCGGCACCCCGAACATTGAAACGATGCCATGATAGCCTGAAACACTTTTGAGCTTCGTACAGCATGAATTGAAGACTATCGCTCGCTTTCGGGAGACCATCCTGAACCGGCGAAGATTTCACTGAAATCCTCGGCTCCCTTCGCAATTGCCTCTGCAGTAGGATCGAAAGGCCACTGGATAGCAGCTGTATAGCCTATCAAAGCACAAAGCGACAGCTGGCTCAGCATTTTAAGAGGCCTTAAGAGAGTCAAAGGCTGGTTTTGGTCTGGCGACTGGCGGTGAAGTGGCAAGAAAATGCGAACTAAGAAACCCGGCCACAACGTGCGGGCAGCGACAGTGCTTTATCATTTTCAGCGCAGTTCAGACGCCAATGGCGATAGCCAAAGCTACAAATACAATACAGGCAGCGATTCAATTCGCTCGCGATCACTGATCAGGTGGCAACAGGCCGCCCTCCATCTCCCAAGCCGAATTGTAAAGCCACAAAGAGCCCGAAAGAAGATGCTCTTGCGGCGGTGTGTTGTGAATGCCCATCTCTTGAAGTAGCAGTTGGAAGTCTTGCGGACTTGAAGAGACGACAGCGGCATCGGCACCATGCGGAAGAGTCAAATTGCCAAGGAGGTCGTTGAGAGCAGTATCCGCAGGAGAGTTGGCGGTCAGTGGGGTGAGGTCTGCTCCGTCAAAGCCCGCGCTGCCAGGGGAAGCAGCTGACACAGACGCCACCGACAAATCTGACCAGGCGCAGGTCAGCAACACCCCGCGTTGAAATCAAAGACGCTTACCGAGACAGTTTATCAGAGCCAACAGGCCCAGCTCAACCTTCTCTGCCCCTCGCCACCGAACTTTCAGGACCCGCAGACAATCGAGAGCTATGCGCAGCAGGTTCTCGGCCTCTTGCCTCTGCAGTTCTCTCCGCCAATAACACAAGACAGCCAGATAAGCTGTCGTCGCAATGCGCCGAAGCTGAGGCCAGGCGAGATTAAGACGCCCGCCTTCCAAGATATCCTTGTAAGCCGACAGAATTTGGGACGCTGATCTAGCAACAATCGCCAGTGACGAAACAGCCAGAGATTTGACGTAGATGCAAGGAGTTCGTATCACGATCCGGTCCCTGCTCGTAGTATGGTGAATTGGGCTTTACGAGCGATTTTGGAATAAGGGCTAACACTCACCAATGGTAATTGATGACGACCAGCGTATCAGAGACTTCATGGGCCCCAGCTGAGTCTTCCAATGCCGCTGTAAGCCAATCGTACCATTGTGCTTCCAGATCCAAGACAAAGCTGGCCGAAGTGCTGTCCACGCCGGCGTGGACTCTTGACAAGTATGCGCTTTCAATAGAAACCGATTTGACCAAGGTTTTATTGAAGCTATCGAAGATTGAAGGGTTGTAATCGGCTTGGGATATGGCAGGAGGTAGGCCCGTGAGTGTTGCGGTATAGCTGTGAAGGCGGCAAGCTCAAAGTCGCGTAAGGTCCAAAAGTCTGGCGAGATACCTACCAATCTATGAATACTATGTAGAAATACAGTTCGCCGACCTTGTCTTGACTTGGATATCTACTTGAGGTTTGGTAGTTGTTCAAGCCCAAGCTGTGGGCGATTGTTGCGGCCTTGACAATCAAGTCGCGGGAAGCGAGTGTTGAGCCAGTGGCTTGTACGTAGACATGTACTAGAAGGATGGCCTCTGCAAAAATCTGCTTAGCACTCAGCCCGGGAAAAGCGAAAGCGGAGAGGCCTACGAAGAGCAAGAAGCGAGGGAGATGAGCATTCATCGACGAAAGCGCTGGCCCAGCGATAGTAAATGAGATCATCTCTTGGATCGTCGTCAGCTGGCGAGATGTTGCTGCCCGTCATTTGGTCCACCGTCAAAATACGATGCTTGCCGAGAGCCAGCATAGCATAAAAGACTCCCAATTCGGCTGGCTGCGCCAGAAGCGGCATAGCGCGCACTTTACTGTGGAGCTCTAATAGGCGGTGGGGTGAAAGAAAGGACAGCATTCGCCCTTTGCTGGACAGGAATGAAGCGATCAGCTTGAGCTCATCTTGCGCTGATAGGGCTGGGAGTGGTGGCCTCGACCAGCCATTGGGGACTCCTAGTAGTGGATGCGTTGGCTCGTCAGGAAGAGCCAGAGAGAGCGGAAGGTTGGTCCGATTGGTGTACAAGCGCTCCAGATCGAGTTCGATGAGCTGAAAGAAAGGCGTTGGCGAGCTGGTGGAAGCAGTTGGCTCCAATCCGAATGCTGAAACAGGAGAAGATGAAGGCAAGGTGGAAAAGAACGCTGTGGGTGGAGCGTAGGGATTGAGCCGGCTGAGATTGCTCAAAGAGCTGTTCAAGGCGGCGGCAAGGTCAGCACTCTGTTTGGCGGCCTTCGGCAGATGATGAAGGCCTACCGATTCGGTCGTGCTTTCGTGCGCACAAAGCAATCTAATAGCCCCAGCTCGATGCACCTATCACAGGACACGCCGGGTCGAGCATTGCACTTCTTTCTCCTCGCGCGGCAGTTTTCGCATGCTTTTGAGTTGCGCGACTTTTCGGGCTTCGCAGCAAGATCAGATTCAACCATGCAACAAGGCAACTTAGAGATCCAACGTCGCGGGCGCCTGCAAAACCTCTATCTTCAAGCAGTGGCAAAAATTAACCCCTCGATCGACCCCCCTGCGCAGACCCCTCCGTCCGGCCAGAGAGTATCAATGGAGACAAGAAGGGCACTACTTGGCCAGAGTGTGTGCGCAGCCAACAAAGCGACCATGCGAGAAAAGCGCAGAACCTTTCGAAGATCGTAGTGGCAGAGCTATTGTACACAGTGAAGTTGGCAAAGTCCATATACTACAAGTGCTGAACCCTCTAAGGCTAGAAAAGTCCGTGTGTGAACGCGCTAAGAGGTAAGTGTCCTTCGTGAATGTACAGAAGAGAAAGGCAAAGCCAGAAGCGTAAAGTCAATTATTCGCCACCACTCCCTCGGACGATCGTCGGCTTGCGGGAAGCCACATTTTCAACGGGAACCACTTGGCCAGTCTCGTCAAGGACTTTTGAGAGGTGCGTTGGACGGGATGGCGTGGAGACAGGGGAAGCTAGCGGGTCGTGCTCTGGCAAGTTCGCGGCTGTTCCTTCAGGCGTAGACTGCGAGCCGGACGGCGATGGCGTAGCCAAGCTGGTGGTTGATGGCCTTTGAAGTCCTGTTCTGAAGGCTTCAGCCATCGAGCTGGCCTCCTCCGGGGAGATCACGGGAAGTGCCGAGGTTTGAGACAGCTTGCTGGGGGGCTTGTCGGAAGAGTGTGGCGCTCGGTCTTCTCGGTCTTTTTCGCTATTTGCTGCAACTACGAGCAAGGGCGACAGGGAGTCCGTGAAGTGGGTCTGAGCCGCTTCAGTCGCCTCCTCCCCAGCTGCTCGGCGACTGCGAGTTCGACGGCGGTAGAGTGCAAAGAGGACGATGCATCCCATCAAGCTGATGAGGAACAGGGCTCCGAGGACTGCAATGGTGGCTATAGCCCATTTGGGAGTGCTGGATGCCGACGAGCCTCCTTGTTGCAAGCTGGCGTTGGAAGTGGAAGACGAGGACGAGACCGAGCCGGACATTGAGGTGGCACCAGAACTGGTTAAAGAGCCAGAAGGTAGCATCGCTGTGCCAGATGGGCCGCCAGCGGAATTGGAATTGGTGGAGGTAAATGTGGTGAGCTGGGTCAACCCATTGAGACTATTTGTTGCCGTCAACGTCACAGTCGTCACGCTTGGGGTAGGTGCGGACTGGCTTAATGTTGTGGGAGCGGCAGTTTCTGGTTTGGATAGTCAGGTTGCTGAGCAAAAGTCAGAAGAAGAAAGGATTTACGCAAGAGGCTGAAGGTTGCCTGCGGCGTCTCGCCTCCAGTCAGAGCGGCAGTTGCTATCACGAAGTAGTATGTGTGGGTTTGATTTGGCGTAAAGCTGGTCTCTTCAGGTAGCCATGCATCGTTTGGCCTGCTGTTTCATCAGCACACTTGCCTCCAGCTTTGAAACAAGTTCTAGAGACTTGAGCTCACTGGATGGGGATCTGGCCTTGTACGTTGGGCGTATTGTACCACCCTTGGATCAGTTGCTCGCTGTCAGCATGGAACAGGTAGATGTCGATCAGCTTGGCGGCGATGAACGAGGGCTGAGTCGCCACTCTGAATCAGACCAGTTCCTGTGCCATCTGTAGTGGCTTTCGACCTCACCTGGTTGGCATTCCATATGAGTCGACCTGTGAACGTCAAATACCGCTATCAGCTGTGCGACGGGCAGTTGTGGAAGGACGACAACGCACTCCACTGGTTCTGCATCAAAGTGGTAGCCTCCGTTGGAAAGCAAGTGACCACGTCGTTGCCGACGTTCTGGCATGACGGATCTAGGCAAAAGAAGCAACCTTGAGCATTCGCGAAACCTCGATACGCCGAGATTTCAACACACAGGCGTCAGATTCGAAGGTTGAGCGGATCCAAGGGGCAGCTGGCATCTTGGCGCACTCAAGCCCAGCAGGCCAGGCGCAGGCCTTCGCCGTGCCAGGGCAAGACAGGAGGAGGCAAGAAGCTTGCCAGAGAATCACAGGAGAGGTCGCCGTCTCGGGACAAAGAACCGAAGCTCCCTCCAAAGTCGTCTGCCAGAAAATGTGTGCTTTACAAGGTTCGTCTAAAATGCTGCTGGTTTTTTTACAAGGACTCAAAGTCCAAATAGTCATTGAAGAAGCCGGTGCCATTGTTCGGCGCCCAGTGCTCCTCCGGGATGCCCAAAAGCTGGACGAGCAGGCTGTAGAGCTCGACGTTTTGGAATGGGCGAATGACCTGCGTCAGTTCCTGCCTCTTCTGGCGGCTGCCGCGTTTTAGGTGGTCTGCAAAAGGACCATGGGCGACAAAGAGGGCGTGCATGTCGGGATGCTCAAAGGTGTAGCTGTCCGCCCGGGTTTTGCGTCAGCGAGCAAGTGGCGGGGCAAGGCACCGGGCAAGCTCACCCATGGTTGCCCAGTGGCTCGTAGTGGCCCTTCATGGTGTCTAGATGCTCTTCTACGCTGGAAACGACCCAGCCGACTTCAGGCACGACGTAAATCTGAGCTCGAGGACACCGGATGTCAGCACCGCGAGCACCACATCGCAAACCGAAGGAAAAAGGGGGGTGAAACGCACCGGCGCGATCCGTGGGTTGCCAGAGAAGTGGTATTGCTTGGGCATGGTCTGGTGGGTGTAGACTTGGAAGCCTCCTTTTGAATCGTCGGCGGCCTCCCGCAAGCGGCGCAGCATCTCTTGCTCGTCGGTGCCAGGCTTGAAGCGCAAGCCACAAGAGGGCCAGCCTTCCTTGTGCTCTATTGCGTTCCAGCCGTCTTCCCCCAAGATGCGGTCGAGGTAGATGACCCGCTCGTCGGCGGTGTCGGTCATGCCGTGGTCGGAGACGACGATGAGGTCGACGACGTCCAGCAAGTTGCGCAGTTGAAGCTGCTGGTGGACGGAAGCGATGAAGTCGTCCACGTAGCTGAGGTAGCTGTTCACTTGGTCGGACGCGGGGCCGCTGCGATGCCCTTCTTGGTCCACCTCGGGCAGGTAGGCGGCGATGAAGTTGGGTCTTGAGTGTATCGGCATGTCTGTCAATTCACCCAAGGAGTTTTAGCCACAATGAAGCGGGCTAAGGGAAAGGAGGGCGACTGACCTATCCACTTCATGATCTGGTCGCTCTTCAGGCCCCATTCGACCTGGTTTCTAAACGCTCTCCTGTACGTCCAACGTCAAAAACTAAAAGACACGACGGTCTATTGGGAGGCTTGGACGTACCAGTAGGTGGGCTGGACGCCGTCTTTCATCTTGGGTGGGCCGGGCCACATGAGGACGGCGCTCTTGAGCTTTTGCTTGACCGTCGTCGACCAGACCTGTGAGAAAAAAACTCACCTTCAAGCCCACAAAGAGCTTTTGGTAGAGAGAAACTCACGGGTTCGCCACCCCACCAATGGGCGGGCCAGCTCATTTCCGGGGAGGTGTAGCGGAACTCTTCTTTGGTGGTCGGGTCGTAAAAGTCGTTGGCTACGATGCCATGCGATTCTGGGTAGAGGCCGGTCATGATGCTCCAATGGTTGGGGAAGGTCAAGCTCTGTATGTTCGCGCGACAACAAAGATGAGATCGTTGTAATTCGAGAGAGGACGAGACGAACGGGAAAGCAAGGCAGCATGTACTCGGCCCTCAAGCCTCGGTCGGACAGGTCGAGCAGGTTGGGGGTGAGTTGGCGGGTGAGGTAGTCGGCGCGAAAGCCGTCGAGGGAGATGAGCAAGACGGTGCGCTCAAAGTCGTGGGTGCCATTGGAGCGGAGTTTGCCGACTGGCTCGTAGTTGTCGCCAGCTGGTGCTCCCAGAGGATCGCCCTGAGAAGCCCATTCGCCATGCTCGGCCTGCCAAGCTGCCCCATGCGCTTCCGGGTGGCTTTCGAGGTAAGGGTCTGTCCCTGGCCTCCACTCGATGTCTGGATGAAGGATAGCAGTTGTGGTTGGATGGTGGAAGATGGCGGCCAAGGGGATGAAGGCGAAGAGCAAGGCGGGCAAAGCGAGGACCAAGGCGGTGGTGGATAGGAAGGCCTTGCCCCTGGGTAAGACTATGTTGGTCTTGCCTAAGAGACCCTGTTGCTCTTGTTGTGGGCCAGCATCCTCATCATCATTGGGCATGTCTATTGAATCTAAGCGAATTCAATGCTCGTTCAAATCCAACCACGATCCTTCCATCTTTGATTCAAGTCAAGCCCACGCTGCTGTTAACCAACTTGGCTAAGAGGATGGCGTCGAGCATGTCGTCGGCCGCTCAGAAAGTGGCGGAAGGCCAATCAGCCGCGACCTTAGCTTTGGCCAATGTTCTTTTGCCTTTTGCCCTTTGCCTTCAATATAACCAGATGCTTAACTTGTAACATGAACAGACATCCAAGAGGGACAAGCTGCGAGAGATTGAAGCTGCTCAACAGCGCAGATGGGCTCAGGTATTGTTACTACTACATTAAAGGTATATTGACTCAAAAAGGAGGAGGGCAGGACAAAGTGTTCGAGGCGACAGCGCCAGCTTCAGAAGGTTCGTTGTTGCATACATTAAAAGAGAACTTCCAATGCTAATCAACGCTGAGGGCAACAGACGAGTCACTGGCTACATTATCCGAACAGGAAATGCGGCAAAGATATCCAAAATTCTTTGGGACGTGAGTGGGCCCTTTTGCCACCCTTAGACATGGCCTGTGTCTGATGTCCTGGAGCCAATCACAGGTTCCCTTATGCGTACATGAACGGCTCCCTCCATCTCGGACACGGTTTCACCATTTCAAAGGTGCGTCGCCTCAGCCATTTAGAGGTTTCTCCTTGCCTCTTACCGGGTGACATGGGCACAGATCGAGTTTGCGAATGGTTTCGAGTGAGTTCTTGTCATCTAAGCAAAAGGGAGGCAAAGGAAGGTTCAAGTTTTGGGAGCAAAGACGAATGCTAGGCAAACGCTGCCTCTTCCCCGTCGGCTTTCACTGCACTGGCATGCCCATCAAGGTTCGTTCAGGCACTTTTCACTCTATCAATCTATAGGAAAAGGGAATTGATATCGAAATTTCCGACAACGAACAGGCCTCGGCGGACAAGCTCATCCGCGAGATGGAGCTCTTTGGCCCCGACTTTGAAGGCTACACCGAAGAGCAAGTCTCCGACGAGACGCCCGTGGCTTCTGCACCCGCCACCAAGGAAGAGAAAGCCGCACCCACCACCTCCGCCACCACCTCCAACGTCGACAAGTCCAAAAAGTCAAAGGTGGCGGCCAAGTCGACCGGCCTGACCTACCAGTTTCAAATCATGGAGTCCATCGGCGTCCCCAGGGCCGAGATCAAAAAGTTCGCCGACCCGACCCATTGGCTCGAGTACTTCCCGCCCATCGCCACCAAGGACCTGTCCGACTTAGGGGCCAGGGTGGACTGGCGGAGGTCCTTCATGACCACCGACGTCAACCCGTACTACGACAGCTTTGTGCGCTGGCAGATGAACCGCCTGCACGAGATGGACTACATCAAGTTCGGCGAGCGCTACACCATCTACTCCCCCAAGGACGGCCAGCCTTGCATGGACCACGACCGGCAGTCGGGCGAGGGCGTTGGCCCGCAAGAGTACACGGGCATCAAGATGCAGGTCGTCGCTTTCAGCCCGGAAGCCGAGAAGGAACTGGCACCCAAAATTGCAGGGAAAAAGGTCTTCATGGTTGCCGCTTCTCTTCGACCGGAAACCATGTTCGTCTTTTTTCCTCTTTTATTCATCATTGGAATAGCAAATGACAAAAAGGCGACAGGTACGGCCAGACGAATTGCTTTGTCGGCACCTCGATCGAGTACGGCCTGTTCGAAGCGGCCGACAGCGACAGCCTCTACCTCTGTACACCAAGAGCAGCGCGCAACATGGCCTATCAGTCCCTTCTTAAAGTGCGCGACCAAGTGAGCCAGGTTGCTTCCATCAAAGGCAAGCTCCTGGTCGGCACCAAAGTGCACGCCCCTTTCTCCCTCGCCCCCAAATCCGAAGTCTACGTCCTGCCCATGGATCACGTGCTGGCCACCAAGGGCACCGGCGTGGTCACCTCGGTGCCGTCCGACTCGCCCGACGACTTTGCCACCTTTCGCGACCTGAAGAAGAAGCCCGAGTTCTACGGCATCCAAAAGGAATGGGTCGACCTCGACGTCATCCCCGTCATCAACACCCCGACGTACGGCGACGTGATCGCGGAAGCGCTGATCGAAAAGTTCAAGATCAACTCGCAGAAGGACACCAAGGCGCTGGGCGAGGCCAAGGAGATCGCGTACAAGGAGGGCTTCTACAGCGGCAAGATGCTCCAAGGCGACTTCAAGGGCATGAAGGTCGAGGACGCCAAGTTCAAGGTCCGAGACCAGCTCATCGCCGCCAAGCTCGCCTTCATCTACTCCGAGCCCGAGAGCCAGGTCATGTCCCGCTCGGCCGACGAGTGCGTGGTCGCCCTTTGCGATCAGTGGTACATGGCCTATGGCGAGCCAGAGTGGCGGGCCAAGGCTGACAAGTGCGTTCCCTTTGCCTCCCATCCAGCTCAGGATTCTTGAAGTGTGAATTCGCACAGGCTGCTGGCGCAAATGAACACCTACAGCCAAGAGACCCGCAACGCCTTCGAGGGCACACTGAGGTGGCTCAAGGAGTGGGCGTGCGCTCGAAGCTACGGCCTGGGCTCCAAGCTCCCGTGGGACCAGCAGTTCCTCGTCGAGAGTCTTTCCGATTCCACCATCTACATGTCCTACTACACCATCTCCCACCTTCTTCACAGTTTGTTCTCTCCCCCTTCATTCCTTTGGAATCCTTTCTCAGGCGGCACAAACAGGCTCCATCGACGGCCACCAGATTGGTCCCCTTGGCGTCAAGCCGGAACAAATGACCGACGAGGCGTGGGACTTTGTTCTCGGTCGCAGTAACACACATCCGGAAAGCCTACAGAAGGAGAAGGCCGATGCTCTCAGGCGCGAGTACGACTACTGGTACCCGATGGACGTCCGCTCTTCCGGCAAGGATCTCATCAACAACCATCTTACTTTCTGCATCTACGTCCACGCCGCCCTCTTCCCCGAAGCCAAGTGGCCTCGCAGCATGCGCGCCAACGGCCATCTCCTGCTCAACGGCAAGAAGATGTCAAAGTCCACCGGCAACTCCCTCACCCTCGCCAACGCCATCGAGAAGTTTGGTGCGGATGCCACACGCCTCGCACTTGCAGATGCTGGCGATAGCATCGAGGACGCCAACTTTGAGGAGTACACCGCCAATGCTTCCATTCTCCGTCTCCATACCCTCATGGACTACTGCGAAGTGAGGCGTCTCTTCCCCTTGTGCATGCCACTTTGCTGAGATTTCCGGCTCGCAGGAGGTCTTCAAGGACCAATCACAGTATCGCACTGGCGAGTACAGCATCTTCGACACCATCTTTGAGAACGAGATCAACTCGGCCATCGCCAAGACGAAAGAGGCCTACGCTGGGTGAGTGTCCTATAGCGCATTTCGTTTACAACCAACTCTAAAAGCCGAGTGTGCAGTGCTCTGTACAAGGACGCCCTCAAGTACGGCCTGTACGAGATGCTCCTCGCCCGCGACTGGTATCGCAGCGCAACCGCAGTGCAGCATGGCGACCTCCTCCGCTACTTCGTCCGCATCCAAGCCCTTCTTCTTCTTCCCGTCACCCCTCACTTTTCCGAGCACATCTGGTCATCCGTCCTCGGCGAGTCCAAGTCAATCCAGCTGGCCCGGTGGCCGACGCCATCCAAGCCTGTTCAGCAAAGCTATCTCGATGCAGCCGTCTACATCCGTGAGCTGGTCAAGACCATCCGAGATGCCGAGTTCCTGCTGGCCAAGAAGAAGGCAAAGGGCAAGGCTTCGGCGTACGACTCCTCCAAACCGAAAGAGCTTTCCATCTTCGTCGCCAGCACCTACCCTGACTGGCAACTCCAAGCCATTGAGCTCATTCGCCAAACCCTTGATCCCAAGACCCAGCAAATTGACAAGAGCAAGCTCAAAGAGAAGCTGACGCAAAACGGTCTCATCAAGGATAAGCGCATCATGCCATTCTGCATTGCTTTCCAGGTGCGTCATCCCTTTGTTCGTCTTGGCAACCATTTTGACATTGTTCACGCAGGCGCAAATCGATGCTCACGGTGCCGATAAGGCCCTTGACCGAACCGCCACTTTCGACGAGCTCGAAATTCTCCAGAGCACAAAAGAGTTCATTGGCAAGCAGCTTGGCTTTCAAGCGGTCACCATTGTGTCGGTGGGCAAGGACACCATCCAGGACGTAGAGGCAAAGGTCATCGAGGCGAGCGAGCCGACGAAACCTTCGTACAGCTTCAAGAACCTCTAGATCCCCGTGCGATGCATTACCTAGATACCTTTCTGAACTGTGCTGTCCATCATTCCACGCCAACCACCAGCGCGCACATCTATCTGTTGCCACCAGACAAAAATTTCTTCGAAGCGGCACCTTGTTTTCCTGCCCTTTACTTGTCGTTTTGCAACAGCTTTATCCCAAGCTTTAACTGCTGCTGCAATCGCTCACAAGCCGATGCACTCAGAAGCTCCTCGACCTTAGGTGTCTCGCAAGTCGACTCCCGGCGATTTTGCCACTTTGACTGTCAATCTGTGGCTCAAGCAGCCTGCCACCTTGCCGCCATTCAAGTTTACTGTGCTTATAAAGCTGAACGATGGCCACCAATCGCAGCAACAACGGCTCCGACGTGCCGGACTTGCCCAAAACGGGCGATCGCCGACCCGCACGCAAAGTCTGCAGATGATCTTGGCAGCCATCGACCAGTCCAGAAACCAAGTCTTAGTGTTCAAGTAGTGCAGAAACGCGAAGAAGCAATGGTCGGGCTGCCGTACTGGCTGCGGTTGCCTCTGGCCCGCTGGTTGGTCGTCTTTCGGTGTGCGGTCGCTGTTTGGTGCTCTATGCTGCTCGTTGTCGTCCCGTCCTCCTTGAAGCTCAACAGCCAATCTGCTTTCCTTCCTTTGACGATGGCTTTTCTTCTTCCGCCTGTTCATCCAGTCCTTCCATTTCTCAACGCAGCATTCGCTGTTGGGCTAGGCGTCCTGGCAACATGGGGCTGGTGTGCAGCAGCGATGAAGGCAGCAGTGGTTGCTCGTGATCCTAATCGAGACTTTCAAACCGCCATCCGTATCGTCGATGAACTCGCACTCCAGGTCGACCCATCGGCCCTCCTGAAGGAAACAGCTTCCCAGGTACGGACTTCGCTCAAGATTGCCACATCTCTCTGATCATGCTGGAGGTGCAGTTCTACGAAGATTTGGAAGAGCCCGTCTTCCGAGGAAGCTTCTTGCAGCCCGCCTCATCAGCTGTTTGGGCGGTTTTTATATTCTTCGCCATACTACCGCTTTGGCTCCTACGGGCTTATAAGATCAAGTATTTCTCAGTCATGGTGCGTCTTCTCTCCCAACGGACCTGAGCGCCAGCTCATGGGCAGTAAAATCAGGTCTTCTCCGCCATCCTGCTATTGATCTTCGGTACCATCGCACCCCTCATCCCAGCGTTCGCCCCAATCGATCTGGGAAAGACTTTCCTTATCCCTTTCGCCGAATACTTGGCGATTGCAATCGCTTGTAATCTCCTCATCTTCCCCTCGTCTGTGCGGGGCACAACATTGCGGCAACTGGCCGACATCTTCGCTCTGTGGAAAGACTCCATGTCCCAACTCGAGGTCGCCAAGGACTCTGATGCAAAAGCGACTGTCGCCATTCATGCGAATCGCAAGCTGGTCTCCTCCAAATTTGCCCTTCTGGCCACCAACAAGGCTTTCCTCCATTTCGAACCCGCCTTCGCCAAACTCAGTGCTAGCGACACTCTTGGTCTGGTCGATCAGGCTCGATCGCTGTCCACTGCTATGGCCGGTCTTGACCTCTGCGTGCAGCACTTGCTTCGACTTTCGGAAGACAACAGTGAGCGAACCGTTATGGGGCTTGCCATGTCGCCCGGCTCATGTGAAATCCTCAGATGACGAGAAGGAGGGGCCTGGGCAAGAGGCCGCGCAGTCTTTGAGCGATGCCCTTGCCGATTCCGTTGCGCTCTTGCAGAAGTGCATAGCTCACCTTGGACGCCCGATATTTCAGATCGCATTTGCCAGCATCACGACGACCGGGAACGCTGATACGTCAGAGCTTCTCCAACGCCTGGACACGGTCGAAATGCGGCTCTCGGAAGCAACAAGGTCAGCCGTCGCGGCTCCCAAGGGGGAGATCAAGATTTTGGTGTATTTTCTGAAGGCGATTGCAAGAGAGGTCGAGCTCATGCTGGGACTGGTGAAGCCTCTTGTCAGCCAACGTCTGGGTTGGCGCCCACCGAAGCGTTGCCAAACTGGCAGTCGACCCATTGCTTCGAAAGATGCGGCCTCAACTTGGCCGGGCGCTGGCATAGAAGATTCGCAACTGGCAGAGGAAAGCTCCCTCAGCTTCCATCGCGAGAGTCCCGACCTACAGTCGGCCAATTCGTCACTACCTTGGCCTCACGCCGGCGTTTGTCGATCGCTCATTCCGTCGTCCAACAAAGCATGGTTGCTTCTCTCCTCAACCGAGTTCACCTTTTCGCTCAAACTTGCATTTATCTCAATTGCACTCTGCGTTCCCGCCTGGATCGAGGCGAACGGGTCCGCCCTGTTCTACTATAGGGCGAAGGGCCTTTGGGCGACAATCATGGCACTTTTCAGCGTTGGCGTCTTTTCAGGGGAGACGGTGTACGGGTGGGGAACTCGAGCGATAGGCACGGTTTTAGGAGGAACGATTGGCTTGGTGAGCTGGTATGTCAGCACTGGCTCAGGGAATGGGAACCCGTATGGACTGGCGGCTGTGTGGCGTGAGTTTTTATTCTTGTGCAGAACTTCTGCTAAAGACTAGTGCAGTCGTTGTCGGTCCCCTGATGATGGTATACCGCCTTCAAGCCCATAACTTTCTGGTCGCCGTTTGTGCCGCCTGCACCTGCGCATTGGTCATCGGCTACAGCTGGGTGGACGCGCGGGAGCAGCCGGCCTTCAACCCAGGGGTCGGCTGGCAGATGTGGTGGAAGCGCACGGTCGTGACCTTGGTTAGTTCGCTACATCCTGGAGCTCTTGCATTTGGCTTACTTGTTTGTGAAACAGATCGGGCTGACAGCTGCGTGGGTGGCTTCAATGGTTCCTAGGCCGGCCTCAGCTCGACGCCACCTACGCAAAGACTTGGCCAAAGCTGCATATCTGCTTGGTTCTGTGTTCTCTCGAAGTGACACTGAAGAGCCGGTGGTTTTGGTTGACGGGCCAATCGGCGATATCTTTCGGCTGCTCGTTTCCAACTCTCAGCGGGCTCAACTAACGAAACTCGAGCCTCGTCTCTTCGACTGGGTTCAGCTCCACTATGTGCCCACCGAGATGCTTGACAAGATGCAGACCTTGACCAGCTTGTCGGGGCTTTTTATCCATTCTCTTGCCGCGCTGCCAGCCACTGAGCGTCAAGTCTTGATTGAAGGACCATTGGTAAGGTGATGCCTTTGCTTAGCAAGACCAGCTCTCAGAGTGTATGGTCAGATCCGACAAGTGATTGCTGGCTTCGGGACGATTTACGAAACCTTCGAGACGGGCAAGCTGTCACCGTCCGCTCTCCAGTCCTCGCCAAAGCCTTCGGACGCCGAAGAGAACAACGAACACAGCACTTCCTACATGGCTCTACACGCAATTCTATGCTGCCAACAAGACGTTATATTCAAGTGCAAAGGAGCGGCGGGTGGCGAAGAGGTCAAATGAGGCCTCGGGAATTGAGTTTAGACATTAGTAGCCGACCAGTAACCCTAGAATGTACCACATCAGACGACTGGACCTTGAGATGCACCCGCAGCAAGCGAATTCCCCCTTGCTCCGCCGCCACCAGCCGCGCCAGCTTATCTTCTCGTGATCTGCCCTATGGAAGTGCCTCTGCCTAAGCGGGATTTCATTGGCTAGTGTGTTGGCCTTAGTGGAGTGGTATCAAGAGCAACCTAAGCTCGAAGCAGCGGCAGGAATCGACCCGCCGTCCAATGGCCCCATGGCGCCAATGTCGCTGTTTCCTTCGTACTCAACTATGAAGTAGGCTCGTCCATTACTGAACTGAGCTTCAATCTCCATTCTCAAATGAAGACTGTGCAAAGGAGGGCGCCGAAAGCTCGGTTGAGCATGGGGATGCGACCTCCGAGATTTACCTGACAGAAGTGCGGTGCCTCCTTTGGCTCCATCCACCTCATCAATTGAGACGATGCGAGCAGCTCTATGGCTTGGCTCCTTCGAAAGGGCGAGGTCAGCGTCCCAGCTTTGGCGCTCACTGCCCATGCTGACCTTTCGGTGGACTCGGGAGCAGACCTTCTGGCCGACTCCGACTACGAGTACGGGAGTCGAGCTGGAGTTTGGCGTATCTTAGAGCTGTTCGAGTCATTCCACATGCCGCTCACCATCTTCGGCGTGGGCATGGCACTCGAAAAGAATCCCGAAGCGACAAAAGCCTTTGTCGAGGGAGGCCATGAAGTCGCCAGCCATGCATGTGCGTTGCTCTCCTCCCTTTGTGAACCTGCGTCAAACTAACTTCGTGCGGCCCCCAAGACCGCTGGATCAACCATGCCCCAGATGTGACCAATCCAGCTTCCGTGGCTGCAGAGAAGGCCAACATCCTCAAGGTCATTAACTGCATCAAGACAGTGACAGGCCAGTATCCTAGAGGCTGGTACTATGGTCGAAGCACGCCGGCCTGCCAGGCGCTAGTGGAGCAAGTGTACGAAGAGCAAGGGCTGGAGCTCAAGTACTTTTCCGACCTCTACTCCGACGATTTGCCATTCTGGGACGAAAGCTTGGCGACCAAATCACACAGCCTGCTGAAGTTGCCCTACAGCTTGGACACCAACGACTTTCGGTACCATCTGCCGACTGGCTGGTCTTGTGGCGATGACTTCTTCACTTATCTCAAGGATGCCTTCGATACTCGTGCGTCTGTTTTTCTTTTCTCGGAACGCAAAATCGAATCTTGGAGCTCGCAGTGAGTGAAGAGGGCGAGCATGGCAAGCCGGCGATGATGAACAGTGCGTTTGCCGGTCATTCGAACGCCGTCTGCTTACGCGACGTTCAGTTGGCCTTCATTGCCGAATCAGCGGCAAGCCAGGGCGAATTCGAGCCTTGAAGAGGTTTGTCGAATACGTCGCTGACAAGGTTCGTTTGGGTCTTTGACGCTTGCTGGCTGGCTTCCTCAGGGCTCACTGTGTCTTTGAGGGATTCCTGACTGACAGAGAGCCTGGATAGCCACTCGGGAGCAGATTTCGGATGTGAGCACCTGCCCTTCTCGTCCTTTGCACCGTCTCATGCTTGCATTCAGCACTGGCGTACTCAATTCCCCGACCCTAGACTTTCCAATGCCTAGACTCTATGCTCCTGACCATATCTGTGCTGTTCTGTCCAACATCTAGCTCGTTCGGTCAGAATCACTCCCATGGCGAACAACTCACGCAAAAGACCCGAAGGCGTTTGCCCGCTTGGCTGCAAATTGCATTCGCGTTGTCTACTCGTCCGTGTCGTTCCTCACTGCTCGTGCCTACTGCCCATTGGTGATCCACTAGCCTTCCTTCCGCTTGATCGGAACGGGCGCTATTGCCCGCTCTTAGTGCCATGGCGGCGAACAGAGCGACTTGAGTGGTGGCTGCTGGTCAAGGGCCGCTGGGCGCTCATGAAGCCAGCGTCTGGCTTGCTTGCTTCTGCTTGTTTTGGATCGTCTTGGCCTAGTTCGTGCTGTTATGTCAGTTGATGCGGCCAACCGACCCACATCTGCCCTGGGACATTCAGTGCCCAGTTGACTGGCTGGTACTCGTCTGCATTCTGTATCTGCGGGGCGGTCCATGACTCAGCTTGCTGTCATTGTCTTGATGGTACATGGGAAGACGAACCTGGAACCTGGGTTCTAGAGTAGACTGACAAAACGAAAGAAAGACCAGAAGCCGTTCATGTTCGCCACCACGTCGAGCCAAGGAGCTTGGTGTTCTGCATTCTGTCCTTCCTCGCTTGCTTGCGAAACATCCAGGGATTTACCCACTCATCTCCTGTAGATGGAGGAATGGTCACCCTGAATTGACTGTGCCACTGCACGATTGCCAAACCCTCTGTGTCTCGAGTAGTCAAGCACATCATGAGTCAAGTACCGGTGTACAAAGGAGCTAGAATCGTGTTCGGATTTACTCTGGTTCGGCTGCCCTCATCCCTCTTCGGCTCTTGTGCTGGCCCACCATTCCCTGCCCCCAGTGTCGACCGCTTCCGTTTCTTCGTCGCCCTACGCATTTATAGTGAGCCCTGGCAATCAATCAAAAATGCTCTCTTGCTCATCTTTTGGCTTTCCCAAGATGGCAGCAACCCAAGGCTACATAACAGTCGAGCAGGACGGCCACCAGTTTCGCGAGTACCCTGGTGGTCATGTCGTCGTTTTCGACCGCACTGCCGAAGGCCGCAGAATGTTTCAAATGAAGGGCCCCGAGTTGGTGCTGTTCCACCGTAAATTACGAAAAAAAGCTGAGGCCGGGCAGCGGCGCGCTCACTGATTGGCGTCTCGTCTCTGAGCCGTAAGCCACTCTGCCATACTTATTTGAGCGACAAAAGTCTCACAAGCTTTCTTCAGGGTTCAAAAGGGCGAGCCGAAGATACCGAAAGTTATCCAGGTCGTGACTGCGAAAGAGCGTCACTTCCGCCTTTGGTCGAATGACGAAGTCGACGAGCTAATGTCGACTGGAAAATACCAGTGGGTCGGTCACTAGTAAGAGCTCTCATTAAGTGTATCCTGCACCTGCTGTAGCTGAGCAGTATCAGCTCGGATGTCATTGACCAGCAAGCACTGCACGGCCATGGACCTATTGACGCTTGGATAGCTGCCTTTCCTGACCATCGCGTTTTGCCCGTGCGTCTCTCCACTACTGACTGGCCGCCACCATCATCGACACTATATAACCTTCGGTTCAGGGTCCTGGATCCCCCGGTCCCAGACCCCCCCTCGCCCACTATCTTGCGAGCGTGCTTGTGAGGGTGTTCCTGTCCTCTGCTGATTAAATGCGGCTGATCAAGCTGCCGTACATGTCAAATCTCTTAGGGAGGTACAAGGACTGCTCCTGGCCTTCCTACTGCGGTGAGTGCGCTGGTCCGAGGTCGTGGTCTCCTTTTGCTGACCGAGATCGCATGACATACAGGCCTACGGTTTTGGAGTCCAGGCCTCGAAAACGCCGTTGGTAAGTCTGTGTGCGAATAACGTTCTTGCTTGTTCCTGATAGCACTATGTCGCTAGGCTAAAGGCCCCCAGCAGCCCACTCACCCCGCCACCAAGAGCGAGGCCAGCGCACCTGGGCTGCCCGTGAGTACTTTCATCAGATTCCAAGCTGATCATTGTTGAGTCAACGACGGGAATTAGGAAATGCCTGATGTGCACCCATTGTTGACTCAGTATTGGAGGTTCAAAAAGAGAAACAAAACGTCGACTGCGCTGTGGCTCTCCACTGCAAAAAACCTCAACACTCAATGGTATTCCGTCAAAAACACTCAGCGAGCATACGAAGACGCGATATTCAATATAGGAGTGTCGGACGCAGGCCGCAAACAGCTCTTGGGAACATGGGAGCAGCAGGTGAAGAAATACAACGCCTTCGTCGAAGCAAACGCCAAGGCCATTGCGCAAGCTGAGCAAGCTGCACAAGCCGGCTCAGCCTAGGCCCCAAGCGTAGTCCGGGACCATCATAGTCGTCCGACATTTTGTATAGTCCAGAGCAATGCCTGCTATTGCAAAGTCTCTGCTATAGTCACCAGCTAGGGCTTGTTGTCGTGGTAGTATGCACACACCGCGATAACCGTAGACTGTCGGGGGGACTCTTCAAAATTCAAACGCCGTCTTCGAGTCGCCCTTCTCGACCTTGACCTTGCCCATCCTTACGCCCGGGGCGGACGCCTTCTTCTTTTGAGCGAGCATCTCCGGGGTGGCCACGTTCTTGGCCGAGAGCACTTTGGTCGTTTTCGGTTTTGCCACCGCGGCCGACTTGTCGACCTTGATTTCGTGCGACTGACCCGGTGGCAGGCGGCGCTCCCAGATCTGCACAAAAACCACCAAGAAGCTTGAATTGAGAAAAGCAAGACAAAATGGGAGAGCAACAACGCACCTGGATGTAGGTCTCGCCTAAGAAAACGACCTGGCGGTTGACCTGCTCGACGATCAAGTCTTGCATCTGGAACCACTTGTCCTGCGGCTCTTGTCCCGGTAAGCTCTCTTTGGCAGGCGGCGGCTTGGTGTGGACGTGGATCTTCCAGGTCGTGTTCTCCCGCGCGGTGCCGGCGGTGGACGAGTGGGTGACGTTGGCCGTCAAGTCGTAGAGGGTCGAGACTGGCTGCGCAAGATCGACATCTGTGCATGATCAAGACAAAACAGAGTCAGCTCAAAAGCAAGCCTCTACGGTAGGGATCCACCACGCACAAGGGGCCATCTCCACGCCTTGAAGGGGGTAGTTGACGATGGTAGGGTTCTTCTCCTCGACAAAGTTGTTGGCCGTGAACCGCTTGAAGTGCATGATGAGCACCGGCGGGAGCTCTGTGATCTTGTACCGCCGTAAGCCTTTGGCCGGGATGTTCTGAGCCGAGGTGCCGTCGTATTTCGCTAGGACTTCCGCTAAAGAGACCTGAGGGATGATGTTCTTCTCCACTGCGTCTTGGAACACTGGCGGTGGGGGAAGGTCGATGGAGAGGAAGAGGAAGGGTGAGAAGGAAGTCTTGATGTCCCGGTCCAAATCGAAGGTGGTTGAGCCGGTCTGCAAACCGGAAGCATCGTAGTTGGCTTTGATGAGCAACGCTTGGTCCTCCACCCTGATCTGCCCTTGAAAGAGGTTGTAGATGGCGGACGAGTTGGGCTTTTTGGATCCTCCCAAATCGCGGTGGAGCGAGTTCAAGAGCCAGCCCAAGAACTCCAATGGGTCGGCAGCTTCCGTCACCCGGTACTTGCGCCCTGAAGCAGAGACAACCTCTTGCAAGAAGTCGTGCGGCGAGACTTGGGCCTTGAACAATTTCGGGCTCCAGAATTTGCGGCAGAGGAGCCCAAAGCGCTGGACTAGCTCCGACTTGGAGTCGAGAGCGCCGGACTGGGATTGCGTGATGAAGTAGTCTCTGAGAGGGATGACATGGAGGAGAGCTTGGAGGATGACGTTCATGAAAGAGGTGGAGGATATGTTGTTGAGGCCGATGAACCCAGGCAGGTACTCTTGCCGGCGGAGGTCGAAAGTTGGGGGTGCCAGGCCTTGTGCTTCTAGTTCTAGTTGTTTGGAGGTGAAGGTGGGCTGGAGGAGGTAGCGGATGTCGTCTAGAGAAGGGTCGTTGACTTCGTATAAGTCCGGCAGAATGTAGACCTGCAGCTCCTGGTCTCAACGACGGCTGCTGACGGAATTGGCAGAGACGAAAGCTCACCTTGAGAGTCTCGAAATTGATAAAGACGTGGTGGTCGTGGTCCAACGAATGCTGATACGCCGCCGTCGTTTTCCCGCGGCCCTGCAGGAACTTGCCGCACACCAGGCAGGCGTACACGTTGACGGTGGACATGGTGATGGAGCACTGCTTCTCAAAGTCGAAGTCCAACAGCGGCCGGTTGATCTGTGCGAAGGCGTCAACATCAATTTCAGCTTTTTGCAAAGGTTCAAAGCAGGCAAACTCACCGTGTCGAGGTACAGGTCGGTGGCGTGCTGCTGCTCTGCGGCTTCTTCAGCAGCGTCCGGCGTCTCCTCGTCGCCCGAGCCTTGCTGCTCTTCGGCCTTCAAGATGGCCTCCTCCAAGCGCTGCCTCTTGGCCTGCCGCTCCTCCGTGTCACTCATGGCTGCCCTGTCCCCTGCCCGCGTGCGTGCGTGTGCTGCTGCTTGATGCACTGAGAATGCAGCCAACAGCGATGAACAGTGGCGGTTGCAGGACAACAGCGGTCGACCACAACTGCGTTTGGAGGCGACGAAAGAGGAGGTGACGCGCTCGCTGCTGGTTGCGCTGGACCGGCCATTGAACACTTGAACTATGGACGGTGAGTCGTTGCATTCAAATAGCCACACAGCCAGGGCTAAACACACTCTCAACTCACAGAGGAATACGACGTGATCATGCATGCTCCTCCCCTTCGCTGCTTTGCCCCTGGATACTAATGTTCATGGACAAACAGCCTGGGCACGGGCATCACCGAGTGCATCTTGTCCGGCATCCTCTCCGTGGACGGCCAAAAGGTCTTGCACTTGGACAGGAACCAATACTATGGTCCGTGGTCTTCGCTCCTGCCCCTTCTTGAGCCAGGCTCACTCCTGGGCTTCACAGGCGGCGATAGCGCTTCGTTGAACCTCACTCAGGTTTGTCGTGTTGCTCTACATAATACATGGTATGGTATTCAGATCGCTTTCTGGCAAACAGCTCTGGGAGAAGTTCCGGCCTGGCCAAGCTCCGCCCACCGATTTGGGCAGGGACCGCGATTGTGCGTTGCCGTGCCCCTACATCAGCCATTAGTTTGGCTAAACGTGGACCACAACACACAGTCGCCGTGGATTTGATCCCCAAGTTCTTGATGGTGCGCGTCGTCATCCTTCCCACATCACGAACGAGTGATTTGAACTTTTGTGTGTGCGCCACAGGCCAACGGCGAGCTGACCAAGATGCTCGTCCACACCGACGTCGTTCGCTACCTCGAGTTCAAGCAGATCTCGGGCTCCTACGTCTACCGCGACGGCCGCATCTCCAAGGTGCCCGCCACCGAGATGGAGGCCGTCCGTTCCCCCTTGATGGGCCTGTTCGAGAAGCGGCGCGCCAAGCGGTTCTTCGAGTTCATCCAAGCCTACAACGACAAGGACCCGGCCACGCACCAGGGCGTCGCGATGGACTCGACCCCGATGAAGGAGGTGTACACCAAGTTTGGCCTCGAGGCGGGCACCCAGGACTTCATCGGCCACGCCATGGCTTTGCACCTCGACGACGCCTACCTGTCCAGGCCGGCGCGGGAGACGTACGAGCGCATCCTGCTGTACACGTCGAGCATGGCCAAGTATGGCAAGTCGCCCTACATCTACCCCTTGTACGGCCTCGGCGAGCTGCCCCAGGGCTTCGCCCGCCTGTCGGCCATCTACGGCGGCACGTACATGCTGGACAAGCCGGTGGACGAGATCGTCAAGGACCCGGCGACGGGCAAGTTTGTGGGCGTGCGCTCGGGGGAGGAGACGGTCAAGGCCAAGAAGGTGATCGGCTCCCCTTCGTACTTTGTCAACACCAAGACCAAGGAAGGGGAGGACAAGGTGTTCGAGGAGGCCAAGGTGGTGCGGGCCATTTGCCTGCTCAAGCACCCCATCCCCGGCACGGACGACTCGGACTCGGTGCAGCTCATCATCCCGCAGAACCAGGTGGGCCGGAAGCACGACATCTACATCGCCGAGGTGTCCAACAACCACAACGTGTCCCCTAAAGACGTGTACGTGGCCATGGTGTCCACCATCGTCGAGACGTCCACCCCCGAGCTGGAGCTCGAACCGGGCTACAAGCTGCTGGGCCCCATCCTGGAGAAGTTCGTGTCGGTCAGCCCGATCTTTGTGCCGGCCGACTCGGGCTCGCGGGACAACATCTTCATCACCAAGTCTTACGACTCCACCTCGCACTTTGAGTTCGTTGCCTCCTTCCCTACCTCATCATTTTCGTAAAAACAGAAGCTGATGCAGCCCTTTTGGTGACGAACAGAACGGTGACGGACGACGTGCGGGACTGCTACCGGCGGGTGACGGGGGAGGAGCTGGTGTTGAAGAAGAGGGAGGGCCAAGATCTGGACGGCACCGGCCTGCGCGAGTGAAACCTCGACATTCACACACATTGTATAGATAGTCTTTTCTCGTCTCTCAGTCTCCCCAGGTTCATCTCAGATTTTTTTGGCGCCACTACCACTTCTCGTTGCGCTCAACAGAATTGCCGGAAGTGGCCGAGGTGCTCGCCGTCATCGCCTTTGCGCTCGTTACACCACTCCCAATTAAGCAAGACAAGATGTTGGCAGCTCGGAGCGCGAGTCGGATGGGCGTGCGAATGCTGCAGCGGCGTGCGGCGTCGAGTGGAGCAGCGGCGCCGAAGAAGGGTTCGGACACGACTTGGATCATTGCGTTCGTCTCTGCTGCACTTTGACCTTAGTCCGTGGCCCTTGGACTGACTTGGCACTGCGACGCAACAGATCTGCTTTGGTGTTTGTAGGTGGCTGGCCTTGAAGATTAGCGGGACTAGCCGCTGAGTAGCATGCTCCGACTACAGGTCCCGGCTGCTGTGTACATCACCAGGCAAGTCTACGCTGTCACACAATAGATCTGTGGTCTATCGCCTGACAAGGGTTGCAGCCCGTCCTCGACCAAGGAACACATCCAGCACAAGATCCCTCCAAGTGCGCCACTTTCCCCAATAGACCTGCCTCCCAGATCTGATCAAGGGTCAATGCACAGACATGAAGAACTACGGCATGTCTCGCGAGCCAGCGCCGGTGCCCGAAGACGAGCCGCTGGAGGAGGCTCTGGCGGCTGCTGACCCGGAGCACCACAAGGACTCGCTCAAGGTGCCCCGCGAGGGAGCGCCAGCCAACTCGGCCACGCTCGAGGACCACGCCACGGACCCGGAGCACGATGTGACCACCAAGCACTCGAGCGACAAGGAGGCCGCGTGGGTCCACCTTTCCTCCTTGATTCACTGGAGCATGGGAATTGAGGCTTGGGCGTCAACGCCACAGCTCGTTGAGGCCTGAACATGGCAAGGTCAACGCTGCTGCTGAGCAGGCTGCTTCGGGTGCGTCAACTGTTCTCACAATAGCTCATCGGGCTCATCGTGATGGTTCTGTACAGGCCACTCGCACAACCCCAAGGAAGGCCAAGCGTAAGGAGCTCGTCTACCCTACAGCACAATTGGCGTGCTAATGGCTCTTTGACATGTGCCTTACAGCCACATCGAGACCAAGAAGGAGGAAGAGAAGGCCGAATAAAGGACTTGCCTTTTCCCCAGTCAACACCAAAATTATCAACCTTTCAACTTTCATCCCCCTCAACTTTTCAGCAAGAATCAAAGACCAGCACTAGGTTCAAGGGACAGAAGGGGGAAGGGCCGAATTCATTTTACAAAGAGCCCAAAGCGGATCTCCCACCAATATTATAAAAGAGAGAGCTTCCCACTTTGGAACCGCCTAGACCAGCCTCTCTGGCGGTTTCTGCCCTTGAGACTGCGACGCTTGAGTAGCTGGCCCACCTGCGAAACTGGCCGCTTGCTATTCCTCCAAACCCTGAGCATTTCTCCAGGGAAAGTTAAGGAAGGAGACGAACGGATGCTTTTTGCCTAGCTTCCAACACTCGTCGTTTATCAAAGTACTCAATCTTGAACCCCGATTTCATATCAGCAAAGTCAAAGTGAAAGGGAAAGGCAAGAGACGAACCCAAGAAGTCGCGCAGTTCTTCTCGTACGCTTTCCGCTCCCTCGCGCACGCTTTCGGATCAGAAGTAGGGTCGAGGATGGAGGAAGAGTCGAGGCAGGAGTAATAGGAATCTCGGGAGTCCCAGCAGGCTGCTCTCTCAATGTTCAGCTTGCATCAAGCTGAGGGAAAGGGAGGACGACGAACCTTGGCGCTCAGTTCGGGAAGGCGGTTCTGCTTTGGAAGTGCTTTTGAACATAATGCAAATCGAAGGGGAGGTGGAGGAGTGGAAGAAAGAGGGCAAGGAGTTCTTTTGCTCCCCGACGTCGATGTGGCGTTGCGACTGTGGCTCGCGGTTTTGAATTCTGATGCCGCCCACTGCTGATTTCGAATGATCTTGTGTGCTACTTTGGGTGCGGAAACGGCCTTGTTCGGGCGGGGCTCCAGTTGTGTGCGGCGAGGGCTTTGATGGATGACTCGGAGTTGGCCTTCAAACCGGCGGTGGCGAGCCTTGGTGCACTCTCTCGTGTCCTATGCATTGTTGCCATCGTCAAAACGGCAATAAGCTGCCAGATGCATCCGTGCCCATCTTATTTGCCAAGCAGGAATGGCACTTAGCCGCCCGGCAGCATGAAGCGCCCACTTGAAGGTTGAAGGGCCAGAGATGTGGATGGCCAGGAATGTTGACATGTAAGCTTGAGAGACTAATTGCGTGATTGAAGAACTAAAGGTCTTGGTACAGGAAAGATAAAGAATGCTATGACTGGCCCCCTCCAGTTCCTGTATGCCTTGCGATACAAGCCTTGTACGCCTCGAGTTTTGTATCAAATGCCGCGGCAATACCCTCTTTTAGCTCAGCGGCGGCATTTGAGTGGGCTTTGCGTAACTTCATCACCGCGGCCCAGGCACTTGCGACGTCCCGCTCCTCTTGCGAAGCTTCAGCTCTCTTCCTGTTGTATGCAGTTACCATAGGGTGCATTTCTGGTACAGGAAGCTGTTTTTGAAGTGTGATTCTCGAGGACCAGGGAAAACCATGAAAGAACGCGCTTGCACACCTTGTTTGCATCAGGCCGTTCAGCGAGGTGCCCATGTTCCGCAATGTAAGCCTCATACTCCGCTGCCACTGTCGTGAATTGTTGGCCGCGCTGTTGTTTCTGTTCTGGGGCTGCATTCTGGTAGTATCGCCAGTACTTGTTCATTTTCATGTAACGTCTCATTGCCTCGGCTTGTTCGTTGGAAGGCGTTTGCTTCCCTAGCCGAAGTCGCTCACATTCAGCGACCAGAGGGTGTCGCGCTGGCTTTGTTAGCTGATTACAGACATCCGTCAAGAACGTAGCGCACGTCAAAGAATAGCTAGCTCACTTCATCTCCGGGCGTGACCACAGGTTTCGGTTGAGCGTGCTGCTGCTCAAACGGAAGCAGCTTGTATGATCAGAGTATGATTGAGTGAAAACGAACAGACGTACGGCACCGGTGGGCGCACGAGGTGCTGCTCCAGGAGGCAGTTGCCTGGGGCCTATAGGCTGAGGAGGCTGTTCAGCGATATAAGCGCATCGACAAAATGACGAGCTTCAGCGAGTATGAGACACCCACGAGCCCGGCGGGCGAAGCTTGCGCTCCTGGCCGAGGCGCCACCAGTGGCTAAACAGTCCAAACAACAGTCCGTGCAATGAGACCTATTATTAGAAGTATTGGCCACGAAAGCCCGGCTCACTGGATGATGCTCCACTTTCAGAGGAGGTATGATTTCACTGTGCTGCGTTTCAGAGACCCTCAAATTCGACTGCCGGAACAACAAAAGACCAACCCTTTGGCAATCAGACGCCATCTGGGAGGCTTCAAAGTGGGGTTCCAATGGGTGATCATTTTGTTTGACCACCGCTCGAAACGGTGCCCACCCTCGTCGTCACGAGTTTCCAGCCTTCTTGGCGCCGTCGCCCTACATATTGCGCCTTAGAGGGCCGTCCGTGAGGGCTTGAGATACGTACCCTTTGCCAACGCTGTGCCAGACTTCGCCCACTGGGTCCCAAACTTGGATGTACTCAGTGGCGTTTTCTGCATCTGTTCTCCACCGAAACTTGAGTCCGTTAATTTCTTGTTCTTTCAGTACTCTGATATGTTGTTATCATTGCGCAATGCGGATGGGGGGAGATGCAAGCTCACTTGAGGTCCACCATTTGAACGACACGAACGCGAATAAATGAGGGCCGAAGGTGGCAAAATAGAAGTGGCAATCTGGATGTCCAAGGACTAACTATGTAAGCGAAGGGCACGAGCAGTGGTTCTGATAAAGAGAAGGCGAAAACTTGCTTCTCGAAGCCCGAATTAAGGGTAGTTCTGTCACGGACGAACGGGAGCAGGAGGGGAAGAAGACCTCTTGAATGCTGGGCGCAGGCACATAATACACCTTCTCTTCAACTCTTGAAACCCTGGTAGGGCCACCAGACCCTGCCTCGAGCAGCTTTCACCTCTCTGGCCGCCCACTCTCCATTGCTCGCCCTCAGCTCGAGCAGCTTCAAGACTATGCACGCTTCCAAGCCCGGCTCTGCATAACTGCGGCAGTTCTATGCACAGCGAGGCATTTCAGTGCATGCAGCAAGTACTGAAACGCGAAAGGCCTCGGACGCTTAATAGAATGTGTCTTCTCGAGACTGGCTTGAAACGCAAGTCTGCCAAGTTCCAGTAGCAGGGCGTAGCGTATAGAACGAAGCGGTCATAGAGCATCAAAGTTCACATCGTCACAGGCAAAAGGTTCAAAGCAGCCGAACCCAAGGCCTTGGCGCTAGTCTAGTAGTGGCAATTCGTGCTCTTGTCCAGCTGATCCGCCATGATCTCTGTGGCATCCCTTATCATCATAGGCAGATGGTCCAACGAGCATCAAATCAGTCAACAGCAGAGCACGGCAACACATCGGCAAGCGGCATGATGGACGACTTGGAGCAAGGATGATAAAGTTGATGATGGTGCCACTGCGCAAGGAGGCTGATCGCCACCTCCCCAAATCGCATTGCCCAGGACGATCATGCTTGTATGATTAAATCCATGAGACTGATTTGAAGGAATCGCCACCACGAGTGAGGAAGGCCACATTCGAGAGCGCTCTCTCGCCCGAGCGCCTTTTCGACTGCAGCGACACCAGCCCGCCTTCTTGCCATGCGAAAGGTCCCCTGGCTGAACGATGCCGAGCTAGGCCTTGTCCACGCCTCCATTTTTGGGCTGCCCGCCAGCGCGGAAGCCCAGCAATTCGCCTTGGACCGGGTTTGTGTCTTTCCAAAGGAAGATCGCAGTACAGGCTCTCACAACGGCCTTTTTGGTACAGCTCGATGCATGGGTGGCAAGAGGATCCTGCCCTACTTTCGTGGAGAACACGGCAGCTTTGCTCCGCGCTTGCCTGTTCGACCAACCGGACGCCGATCCTCATATTCTGCGAAGTGCTTATGCGCTCGCCCATCTCAGGTAATACCTCTCAGCGACGACGTCAAAGCAGCTTTGGCTGACAAAAGGACGTGCTACAGATTCGTCAATGCCGCCGTGGACCCTTTGCAAACCCAATTCTTCGCCCGCTCGGTTGTTGTTCTGGCTGCTCAGCTTGGCATCCCCGCCTGGCTCGTCGAGGTGCGACACGCAGCGACACATGGAGAGCTGCCTGTCCTGGACGTCTTGAGAGACGCCGCTCATGCCGATTTGGCTTGGTTGAACGAGCGCCAGTGGATGCCGTTATTGGACCAGGCCCACAAAGTCCGAGAGTCGCACAGTGTGGTCGCCCAACTCCAGCAGCTCGACCATAACATGAACCAAGAGCTGCGAGAGTACAAGTCAAGCCGCAAAGAGGCCGTGAGAGACGTCACCAAGCTTGACCGGCGCCAGCTCGAAGATGGCTTGAACGCGCTGCGCCGAACTGTCGCTGCCTACTCCATCCTCCTCAACAGCTCTGACACCGACCATACGCCTGGCATCAACGCTCTCATTCAGTACCTCCTGTACCCAGGCGGCTTAGTGCCCACGGTCGAAAGGTGCGCACTTTTCTACAGCAAGTTTGAAATTTTGTGCTCAAAGAGCCTCCCAGAAAACGAGTGACGCATGAGCGGCCGGCCTTGTTGCAGGAAATTGTTGAGATTTGGGACCCTTTGCTCCGATACTTCGCCACTCGCTACACTTATTTCGCGTACGCGATCATGGAGGGCATCGCTCTCAACCTTTGTGGGAAGCACACTGGTGGGCTCTTCTAATTCGATGCTATTGTCTATTCCTCAAGATCGATGTAGATCCATCCTTCTCTAAAACCTTGGCGGCGTGGCTCGCCCAGCTTCACATCCTGTTTGCCCGAGACAACCAAGAGCTGGAGCTTCAAGTCATCCGCCTCTGTCTCAAGCTGCAGCACCCCATGTGAGACAAATCCCCGCGGTCGCAAGCAAGTCCCGAAGCTTACACGTGCCCCCACAGACTGGAAGAGTTCCTGCAGAGCCTTCCCAGCCGCTCGACCGATGTCCATTTCACCAAAGCCGTCCAGAAGCTGATTGTTCTTTCGCGTCTGCGACCAGCACCGGAAGAAGAAGTGCTCCAGACGGTGTCCAACGGGTCGCTCGAGGAGAGGCTGGCCGAAGCCGAGACCAGATGGAAAACTCGGCAACTGCAGAAGGTGGGTCAAGTTTGCCCCCCTCGGTAATTTGCCGTCGAGATTTGAACTCACCCAGAAGTGTTTGTCAGGCTGAAGAAGCCAAAGCAAAAACAGCAATGCAGGGCGAAGTAGCCAGCCTCCCACCGTGGTCGCGCATCCCTGCTTCCGAGCACTCTAGAGCTCCGATAGGCTTCCCGCCCCACTCTGACGACCCGCTGTGCCTCTTGCTACCGGTAAATGAGTCGTCCTTGGTAGACGCGCGAGCTAAATGTTTTCCCTGCCCGTTGCAGCCACGCGCTCCGCAGAGTTAGGAACAACAGCGTCGTATAAAAGAGCCGCCGAGTTTTTGATCGCCAGCGTCCAAGCCACGGAGCTTCGCTGCGGCGCGAAGGAGGAGGGAGGGCGGCAAACGTGACATGGCGCCTCTGGGTGATAGCATGGGAGCCTCCGAAAGCCAGCCGGAGGAAGAGCGACAGCGCCTTCAAAATCCACCTCTTGTACCACGGTAAGCCTTCTGCCAGCGCCTCGTGGTCCGCCCCCAGCTTGATGTCGACTGACGCTATGGATCGCTGGTCGTCGTCCATTTTCGGAGGAAGTTTGCTAGCCAGAGTGGCGGCCGTGTGAAGCAGGTCAGGGCGAACGTGCTCTCTTGTCATCTGGTTCAAGTGTAAAATAGAAGACTTTCGAGACACTGCTCTTGAAGACGTGGCCGAGTAAAAAGTTTGCGAATCGGCTTCCGACATATTTTCGGGGGCATCGATGTGGGGGAGAGCGGCGTCAGCTGATAAAGGGCCCAGGACATTGTCGACGGCGTCTTGGGTGAAGAAAGTTGGGCTGAGTTCGTCGGCTGAAACGAAGAGGATTCGCTGCAGAGCCGACGGCGGGATGAATTGCTTCGTAACACTCCACAGCCCGCCTTGAAGCCAGCTATAGTTGACCACAAACACTGAAAGAAATAGGGGTGAGCTGCAGGGAAGCCTGTAAGGGAAAGGCCGCAACTAACCGGCCGCACAGCTCTGTGGGAACAGCGTCTTCACGGTTTCGAGAAAGAAGGATAGCAGATCCAGTCGTAAGTTGGCCACTCCTGCACCCTTGACGTCCGCTACGATGCAAAACTGAAGAACCGGCTGTCCACTGGTGTTGGAAAGGTTGAGAAGCTGCAAGCGTGCGGCTTCCCAAGCCAGCAGGATCTCGTTCTTGAGGTCGACGTTAGGGTCGGCGTGGACGTCACGTAGTCGAAACAACACAGCAGGCCTGCCGTGCTGGTCTCTCAACGCCGGGTGAAAGGTCGCCAGTGGCTTCCGCTTGCCATGCAGACTTGCGAGGCCATTTCGCTCGTGGCGGTATTTGAGGCTGACTTGAAGGTTCTCCAGCGCCTTGGTTGCATCATCGTGGCGCCTGAGCATCCGGAACACATAGCCCAAGTCGTCCAGGATCCCATCCTTGTCGTCCACCGTCGATTGAGCGAGTTCGGCCTTTGCCCGCTGCTGCAGGGCTTTTGTCGCTTCGAGGCGCTCTGAAAACAGCGCTTGAAGCATAGTGTGACGGTCTTGCAAGTCTTTTGCACCAGCGGCCATGCTTGTGGCGGAGGCCGAGTCGTCGCCCGGCGCAAAACACCTCTTGAGCAACGTCGGCGACTTGGCTTTCAGCTCGGAATCGGATTGCTAGCTCAAAACAGCTTTCGTACTCTACTTGAAGGTCGCCTTTATCGCCCAATTGTCACAGGAGGACGCTACTCGCATTGCCGCTCACGCACCTGGTACCCCGCACCCTTGGTTATCTGTTGACTAGCTCCGGCAACGATCATGCCTCGAAAGATCGCTTGCTTCGATGTCTTTGGCACCTGCTTTCTGTTTGACGTGGGCTGGATCGCTGCTGGTCGGGTTTGAAGCTGATTGAGCCAGCCAGAATGTGATCGACGCCATCGAGGCCGAAATGAATGCTGCTGCGCCTGCTGGAGGCCTAGACTTCTCCGGCCGAGCGGTAGTGATGATGTGGTTCTTTGCGACCCAACGTGACTTCACCGTGAGCTGGAGGCGGCCTCTCCTTTCCCAAGGAGGCCACCGTAATAACCGGTTTTCGCGCAACAGTACCTTTCGACTATTGGCCAGTATCGACCAATTGCTCAAGTCTTCAGAGCAACTCTACCTCGCGCTTTGGCGATTGCCGTAGAGGCTGCTGGCCCAGCGGTCGTCTGGAAGGAAGGTCATCTCGATCGAATCTTGGCGCAAATGGCCAAGATGCCAGCTCGACCAGGCCTGGAAAAATGCATGGAGCGCATGAAGAGCAATGGATGGGAGTGTTTTCCGGCCACCAACGGTGCTCAGGAAAGCACCGCCGCTCTCTTCCGGCAAGCGTTCACCAACCCGGACGCTTGCTTCGTCGACCTGCAGTCGAACGTCTTTTCCTGCGATTTGATCCAGATTGCGAAGCCTAACCCCAAAGTTGTGAGTCAAAAGTATTGTCTCGCGGAGCTTGCGCCTCAAGATTTGAATGGTCCACATCAAACGCAGTATACGGAGGCCCTCAAGTTCTGCCGTGCTGGCGAAGGAGACGATCTTCTCTTTGTGGCAGCTCACAACTGGGATCTGCTTGCGGCTCGAAAGGCAGGGTGCGGTCGTTTAATCCTTTTACTACTGCCAGTCGTTCTGACTTTGCAAGGCTTGCAAGGTTTAAAACGGCCTATCTCACTTTTGAGGTATGCCTCAAGACTGATTGAAAGTCAAGGCTCACTCCGATTCCTCACAGGAACACGAGAGTATTGAAGCCTTGTTCGGCAAGCCTGACATCGTGGCCGATACTTTCGATGAGCTCGCCGATGTCTTGGAAGCCCTTTAGGATATGATTGCAAGCTACTTGTAGTGAACATGTAAACACTACCCGCCAAATCGGTTGGGGGACTCGCACTCAGCGAGAGAGTGCGCCAAAGCCAACCCCGCTCGACCGTACCCAAATTAAAGAGTTTGCCCAACCAAGCTTAGCCCGCAGCCGCTCAAAGCTAGTGCGATGCTGTCAGAGGCTCCTGGAGACCTCAGAGAGGCCACTTCGGGAAGGTGGCAAACGAAGCCCCTATCACCATTGAAGTTCAGACGGGAGTTCCTCCTTGTTTGCGCGCGGCCACCATGTTGAAACGACTGTCGCCATTCTCATCTAGCAATGACCTGCCCGGTATGGGACCCCAAAGACGCTTCTCGGGCGACCTCACGGCAGGCAGCGCCAGGTCCTCGCAAGACGGCTTGTCCATTGCGGGCGGCGGCCTATCCTCCTCGCCAGGCCCACCTTCACCTTTGATGTCAGCCGCCAACGACCCGACCATGCCTTCGCCCACCATAGACAGGCCCACGCTCACCAAGAGTCTGCGCTCCCTCGAGTCGGTGCTGCAGGCCTTAAACGAGTACAGAGAGCTCTCGGATTTGCTGGCCAAATCCCAAAAGCGCTTAGCGAAGGCCAGCAAGGAATTGGCCTCCTGTGTCAAGGAGAAGGACGCAGGCCTCTCCTCCGACGACCCCATTTGTGAGTGGCGGCCCGGCCTCCTCAGAGCTCCTCTTCCGCGAGCAAGGCAAACTGATCCACGAGTCCTAGACAACGCTCTGATATCGTCCAGTGCACTGTTCGAATGCTCGTCTGAGGTCGATGCCAAGTTTTCGAAAGCTTTGACTCGCCTTTATGATGACGCCAACGCCCAATGCAGCAAGAGCTTTAAGCGCATCGCCAAGGAAGAGCGCGACTTCGACGACGCTTGCTCTGCATTGGATCTCAAGCTGAAAAGGCAATCTGGCGTGTACGACAAGAAGATGCGGGCCAACTCCTCCAGTCCCAACAACCTTGCCTTCGAGCACGACCGACACATCCAAGCCTTGCACGCCCTCAACTCGGAGATGAATACCTTGAAGCAGACCCACGCTCACCGTATGCGCATTCGCAGGGATTGGACAGTCCGGGAGGCCGCAAAAAGTTGGCCACTCCCTTTCGTTGCAGGCATTGAGCTAAGGGACTGACATGTCCAATCTTCTCCAGGTCTGACTTCCGTCGCCGAGACGGAGTGGCGCCAGTCAGTGGAGCTCACCAAGCGGCAGGCCGCCGTCGCCGGTCTGTGCGCCTTGTGGGGTTCCTTTGTGGCGAGCGATGCGACCGAAGTGCCGAGCCTGCCGCCAGATCTTTCCGGGCCCTCGTACTTCGACCTGGCCCCTAATTCCACATTCGAGTCCAACGGCCAGCTTGCGTATTCTCCCAGCCTTCAAACGCTCGACCTCAACCAACAACGCTTCCCCCGCGACGAAACTCTCACACGGGGCCTATCTCAGCTCCCAATCAGCTCAGCTGCCACCCACGGCCATTTCAGCTCCCCACACCTTGCGCCGATGAGCGAGCGCCAGTCCCCCCGCCAGCGTTCGACTTCGCTCGAAACCGATTCGCGATTTTCCTTGACCCCAAAATCCGCTGGAAAGCGCCACTCGTCCATCGAGGTCCCGGCAAGCCCTTCTACTACTTCTGCTGCCCCGGAGCCCTTTTCGACACAGCCGAATCCGGCCGGCACCCGCTTCTCTTCTCTGCAGTATGGAGCCGCTGCCGCCACGGCTGCCCGCCAAACGAACATGAGCAGCTTGACGGAGGAGGGGTCTTCTACTGCAAGCGGCGATCTGTCAAGCGAGACGGCGGGCTCCGTGACTCTTGACGAGATCATGCGTGAGCGTTACACGGCTGGAAAAGCCAAAGCCATCGTAGGTCTTTGGAGATTCGCCTTGCATCAAGGCCAGAGTCCCCAGCTGATGTAGTCTACAGTATTCCCAAAGCGAAGCTGGCGAAGTGCACCGCGGCCCTCGTCCGATGCTTCCTCCTCTTCCTCCGTCCACCGGCACCGAAATCTTCGCTCAGCCACCCAAAGCCCGCTACGCGGCCAAGCCTCGGCTGCTCGATGAGAACAGCGCTCCCTCGCCTTTACTCGGCGCGACTGAGTCGAGCCGTCCCAATTCTCGCTCCTTTACTTCGCCTTTGGCATAGACTGCGCACTGTCGAAGGTCCATCGAATGTCGTCTGTAGAATTTGTAGATGTTTCACATGAAGGACGCCTAGGGCAGCACTGTTGCGCGTTGCCGCGTGTTGTACAGAATGACTAATCCGGTGCACTCTTTCTACGGCTCGCTTGAGCCTCCTCTAACGTTGCTTGTGGCGTGAGTGCTGAGAGGCTGGTCTCGCTGGGTTGCGCGGTCAAGCTGTTCGAAGCGTTCTTTGATGGCGGCGCTGGCTTGGGCCACAGCAGCCATGCCGCTGGGATGGCGCTGCTGCTGCTGGCGAGCGAAAGTCTGGCTAGGAAGACTTGGCGTCAGAGGCGGCAGTTGGACACCGCTGCGCTCGAAGCTGGTCTCCAGCCGTTCGATGCGCCCCTCCAGCACCTGCAGGTCGTTGGTCAAGCTCTTGAGCATCTCGCTCATCCTCCGCTCAAGCAAGCCTTCGAACACCGCAGCCGACTGTTGCAGGGTGCCAAGGAGAGATGCCGAGCGGCGGATCTGGTCTTCTAAGTTGACTTGCAAGACGCGGCTGTCGGCCAACGAATCGTAGAACGTCGAAAAGAGCGTCATGAAAGCGGCTTTGGATGCTGGCGAATCACGGCCTTCTCTGTTAAGTGGGTCGAATTGCGGGTCATCTCGCATAGCAGGCAGGCGATGCTGTGGTGGGTGGAAGCCAGGATGGCCTCGAGATTGAAAGTCGTGCGCAGTGTGCGGAGGTTGGGGCATTGGGCGCCGTGACGTGGTTGGCGCACCTTGTTCGTGGGATTCGTGCGGAAACGTGGGGGATGGCTGGCCGTCGCGCTGCTCTTGGCCATTTAAGCGGCTGGCTTGGAGCTGGGCAGCCTGCTGATAGCCGCTTGGCCGAATGGGCGCTGACTTGGCGGAGGAGAAACTGCGTCCGCCTGGTCTCTGTGGCGCCTGCTCTTCGCCGTCCGGCAAGGTACCGGGCGTCTGAATGGTCAGCTTCCGCGCTTTGTCCCCCCGTCGATCAGCGAGCGACTTCGATGCGGCGTCCTCTCTGCTCAAACCGGGTCAGAACTGCAGTCAGAATGCGACCATCGGCAGAACTGACCCATCAGCGCCATCTTCCCTCGCGCGGAAAGAGTATTGGTGCAGCATTTGGCTCTGCTCTTGCTGCATCCGACTGGATCCCGATGCCGATGGCGTTCCCATGGCCTTGCGGCTCTCGATCAACGCCTTTTGCTGTTCCATCAGACTCAAGCTCTTGCGAACGGTAGGCGCTTTAGATGGGTCTTGCAGGGCTTGAGCGGCGTCAAAGCCCATGACAATGGGCGAAACTGGGCTCGGCTCGGCGGGAAAGGCGCCAATGCCAGCTTCAATGCGAGCCATCGGAGCCAGTTGGAGGGGCGACAAGCCGTGAGCCACTTTCTTTCTGCCATTGCCAGCTTTTGACAGGGCCGCGGCACCCGTCTTTCGCTTCTTCCGACCAAGGTCCGTCGAGCTATCAGCCGCTTCGCCGCTTTCATTCCCTTGCTCGTGGTCGGGTGAGGGACTAGGCTCAGACTTGACAATCACAGCGCCAAAACTTTCGCTGGAAGAGCGCGTGAGCATTGGGCCACGCCCTCGCTTGCAATCCGGGTTGCTCACTTTCTAGGTTCGGGAGCTTCCATGGAAACCGCCTTGCGTTTCAGGGCACCTGAATGGGAAGGACCATACTCTTGCGTAGTGTTTCCTGTCGCGGCAGAGGAGGAGGGAGCCAGATTGCGGCCATCAAGAATGACAGGTCGAAAGGAAGACCCAGCTGGATTGGCGGCGGAACCGGGCGTTCTTGGCGTTAAGGGCGGGATAAAGACTGGTGTCGTGGGCTGTGAGGCAGCGGGAAAGGCAGGCAAGCTTGTCGGGGCTGAGACGGGCGCAGGGAAGCCGGGATTGGAGGAAAAGGTGCTGAAAGGAGGCAGGCGGACCTGCTTGCTGGAGCCTTCGGCGGGGGCGGTCGCAGTTTCGGCCATCCTTGCTGGTCACGGTGAAGTGGGTCCTGGAGAAGAGGGAGAGAATGCGCGTTGTACGGGTGAACGCTCGAGCCTTTCACTGGAAAGGTCTTGCCTCGAGGACGGTCCCGATGACACTCGAGGCTGTGGGGCGCCCGAAAGTGACTTGTGGCAGGCCTGAGAGCGTGTTCGAAGCCTCGACTGGCCGAATCGAAGCTGACCGCAGCAGAGGAAGGCTTCAAAGAGAGGCTTTCATGCCTTTTCTTTTTTTTTCTCGCGGGAAAAGAAAAATATCTTGTTTCAGGTGCGAGCAGCCTCTCTAAAGCCTGCAGCCACCAATAAGCCCATGCAGAGCTTGACTTGTCCAGCAGTAGAGCCGGCGAAAGGATTCAGCTGGCTCGGGCTGGCCTTGTTGCCCTTTTCTTGGCTCTGGTTCGTCGTCCGCTGCATTTGGTGGCTCGCCGTCACCATCGTTTCCATCGTCACCTGGCCCGTCTACTTCCCGATTAAGACCATCTTCTGGAGACCCCTTTGGTCCTTGGTAGCCGCAACAGAGCCGGTTCGTTGCCCGCATTCCTCCCAAAGCCTGGCCGAATGGCTTCTAACGTTGATTGGTCTCCGCAGTACCGTCCGCTATTGTTGTTTTTGGCGTCAGGCGTGCTATTGGGCCTTTTGGTCGCCGTGACTGTCGTTCTGATCAGCGACGACCTCGTGCTCGCCCGCCTGCTGTCCTATTTCACTGTCGACAACGCGCCGGAAGCGCCGGCCGACAAACTCCCTCTGCCAGATTATGCGGCTTTTGACCACCCTGCCAGCTTCCAAGGCTCTCTTTTGACCGTACCGGCCCTTCGAGTCGGTCTGGTGTCCGCGTCGTCCGGCGACGAAGCGCCGTCCGCCTCGGAGGGCTCACCGTCGATCGGCGGCAAGCCCAGCAAGCACGTCACTTGGGCACTGGACAACGAGAGATACAAGTCGGAAAGGGACAGGTCATCTTCTCCCACACCGAGGCGAAGAGGGCTGGTAAAGCGCCGCAAGAGGTGAAGCATGGCCACGGCGAAGACGGCTTTACCTGTTGCGCAGTTCGGCTTGGTGCGGCAAGAGCTGGGTGCTTTGTCCTTGTCCGGCTCAAGACGCTATGCGCATCTAGCAGCGCCAGCTGTGCCCGATTCCGTGACCCGGGATACGTTTGCCACGGCTTGGGCACCTTTGCTTCCGTTGTATTACCCTGTACCTTGTACTTTAGCAGGCGTTCTGGACTGCCCTTTTGACGGCGATCTCACATCCCAAATGTTGCCACGCCTCAAGCGCGCTCGCCGCTGCCAAGGCTGCTTCGGAAGGGTCACCCAACGCCCACCACGCCCTCATGCTGTTCCTCTTAAAGTTTTACTATTTGCGCAACTTTGATTGAGCGCTTGCTTCGTGAATCTGATGTATCAGCATTTGCTTTTGCGGTCTTTGCCGTTCCCGACGTGTTCAAGGCAGCTGCTCTCTGTCGAACTCCGGATTCTATTGAACTCATCACCATGACGCCCTCGCGCTCGAATTCAGTCTAGCAGTCTAGCAGCACACCAACTGCGTATAAGATCAGTTCTTTCTACTGCAGGAGCGCCTTGCGTCTAGGAACGGAGAGCTTCCTGGCCCCTTTGCTGCTCGCCGCGTATATTGCGCCGATGGCGAAAAGAACACCTTGCCCTGACCTTTTCAGCAAATATCGCTCTACCTCACTGCATCTGCTTATCTTCGCCAACTTTCGAAATGCCTTCAGACCAATAGGCACCACTCCAACCAGAAGTCCGAGTCACCGATGAACGCCTTCTGAACCCTTCGCGAGAGAACTCCCTCTGCCTCGACCTCTCCGCTACAACCAACGCGTCTATCATGTCGACAAAGAATCACCAATTGGGTCCCGGCGCGACAGCGACGGCTCCCAGTTTCCAACCCGGCCAGGGTTACGGCGGTGGCAACAGCATGCGATACAGGCCCGGCCATACCCAGCAGACCATCCAGGCCCTGTCCCACGGCGCCGACAAGCTCATGCACAAGGCCGAAGCGGTCGATGCCCATATGCAGTCCATTGACAACCACCACTGGCTGATGGCGATTGCCGGCATCCTCTTCATGATGTCGGCCTTCCTTCTCCTGCTATTGGTCGTCTCCCCAGGCGTCGGGATGTGGGCCATGGCAAGGAACGGCGACAACGCCGTGTTGCTGGACGGTTTCTGTTCCATTGCCATCAGCGCCAATTCGAGTGCGACCGGCTGTGCATCATCTTTTGCTCTGGCTCTTGCGAATGAAGAAGACGTCGCTATACAGGCTCTGATAGGCGCATGGGGCCTCCTGGGCATGGCAACTCACTGCGCAGCCGGCCTCGTTCTCGCTTGCACAAGCTTTTTTCTGATCATCCTCGCCTTCATGAATCACACCCACGACATCAACGTCAGCAGCAAACTGCAAGTCAAGAAGCTCAAGAATGCCATACGCGATCGGTCGCTGATTTGCTATGTAAACATTGGCCTGACGTTGCCGTGCTGCTATTCCGACTTCGTGATGGGGGTTAGTCATTTAAGCCACAGACGTTTTTCTTTCCGGTCGGACTCACGTACCTAAAAAGGTGCGCGCGGCGAATCTCTTTCAAGGAGCGGCCATTTCGAATCTCTCTGGCGGGTTTTGGATGTCCATCTTGGCCTTAGTAGGTTCAACGCTTTCGCGAGATTTCCATGCTTTATTATGGCTGACGCTGCTATGCGGCAGGTCTGTGCTTGCGGCGCTGCCAACTGTCAGTGGTTCTTACCTTCTGCCGCCCGCCTGTTTCGGGCTAATTCCTTAAGCGTTGCAGTGCTTCATCAAGTATCCAAGAAGCAGCTCCACCAAGCTGGGGCCGATGCTGCCCGCAATGACCGCCAACGACTCGACGGATTGCACTTGCCTCACATGAACAAAAACGTTGGCACCCGGATGGCCGCTCACGCCGCCCGTCTCGATGCATTGGATCAGTACAACAGCTCGAAGGACCACCATCACGCCGGCCATTGACGAAAATGTTTTCGAGCAACACATAAAATGTTTTCGATGTGCTGCTCGAAAACTCTATGTGCTGCTCGAAAACACTAAGACAAGGAATAATCTGGCGCGACTTTGCCTCTGCAGACCACATTCCTTAGGCTACCGTTTCCAGTCTCTTGACTGAGCTTGGATCCTAGTTCTATTGTCATTGGATTCTCTGATGGCGTTATTCAAGTCCCACGCTCCGCTGCGACCGAGAGCAAAAGTTCGACTCGACCACGGACGCCTTCTGTGGGCTTCGTGACATGCGCATTCCTGCCCTGTCTTTCACCACGTCTGTCACCACGGACGAAAACGCGCCATGTTATATAACAGCAGCCAGAGCACGAAGGCGGCAGCTCCCAGCTTTAACGCTGGTCAACCGTACGGCAGCAATGCCTCTTCTTACCGTTCCTCTAGCGCCCAGCAGGCCGTTGCTTCGATCCAATACGGTGCTGGTCAAATCAAAGCCCAGACCCACGAAACGGACAAGTACATGAAGAGCATTGGGGACCACCACTGGCTAATGATCATTGCCGGCATGCTCTACCTGATGGCCGCCTTCCTCCTTCTACTCCTGGTCGTCTCTCCCGGCGTGGGAATGTGGGCCTTAGCTCGCAACGGTGACAATGCGGTTCTTCTGGACGGCTTCTGTTCCGCCGACCTCGAATCGAGCTCCAGCTCGACCGGCTGCGCGTCGTCCATTGCGCTGGCACTAGCCAACAGTGATGACGTCGCTGTCCAAGCTTTGATAGGCGCATGGGGCATGCTGGGCATGTGCACCCATTGCGGCGCCGCCATCGTGCTGACTTGCACGAGCGCTTTCCTCATCATTCGCTCCTTCGGGAAGCACTCCAAAGAGATCGACATCAACAACAAAAAGCAAGTGAAACAGCTCAAGAACGCCATCACCGACCGATCGATTGTTTCCTACGCTAACATGGGGATGACATTGCCGGCGTGCTTTGCGGACTGGGTGATGGGCATTCGGGCCGCCAACGTCTTTCAAGGGGCGGCCATTGCGAACCTCTCTGGTGGGTTCTGGATGTCGACGCTTGCTCTGGTAGGTTTCCTTCACCACCGCCCTTCACTCTGGTGCTAAATGGATGCGACCGCCCCTCCACAGATCTGTGCCGCTGGCGCAGCATTCAGTGAGTCCTTTTGTGTTTCCTGTGGCTAGTCTGCATCCAGATCAAGTGCTCATCTCTCGAGTTGGCCAGTGTTGCATCGAGTCTCGAAGAAGCAGCTCGCAGAGGCTGGGCGCAAGGCGCGGGCCAGTGACCAGGGCAAGCTGAGCAACTTCTTCCGCCACAAAGACGGCGCGAGCTGGGATGTGCAGGTAGCGGCACACCACGCGGCCCACGCAGCAAAGAACGCCTACTTCGGGGAGCAGCCAAGCAACACCCACAGTCACAGCCACTGAGCTCCGTGGTTCAGTATTTCGCTCCTGAGACCTCAGCTTCACAATCTTTGGAAGACGAGCAACGGTGGCAAACGGGTAAAACAGAGGGCCAAGCCTGCCGGGTGGCCACGCTTTTGAAGTCGCACTTTAATCTAAAAAAAGTCGCGTCGAATGCTCTTTGCCTTCCATATCTGAGCGAGTCATTGTTGCAAGCTATCATCAGGAAGTGACAGGGCGCTGAGAAAGGACCAAGGGCGGGAGTGCCATTGGCCACGGCTAAGCTTCGGAAGCAAGTTGTGACTGGCAATTTGCCACCAGCGCGCTCTTTTCCCCGCCCCACTCCTCTCATACCACTAAGGGGCTAATCCCTTGGCCTGCTACATCCACGGCTGCGTCAAGACGGGCAGCGGTAGCAGCCAGCGAACAGGCACCAATCTCCCCACAAATCCTATTCCACCGAAGAGAGGACGAGCAGAAACACGTTTCACTGCTGCAGCCACCCGCGCCCTCCCCTCTGCACTAGTAGCCGGCCAACAATGGCGGCTATACCAGAGCCAGCGCCAGGGCAGCAGCAGCACCCAGCTCTGCTCTCGCTCAAAGTGTCCCAGCTGGGCAGCATCCACGAGGACAGGCTGCCCTCCGAGCTCGCCTTCCTCTCCCGCGTCTTCCGCCACGCCGCCTGCGCCATTGACGAGGGGCGCCGGTTCGAGAACCTGTCCTGGCGCTTGTGGGCGCTCGAGGGCGGGCATTTGCAGGCGGCAGCGGGTCATGCAGCAGCCGGCAAGGGCGAACAACAAGGCGAGCCCGTGTTTGTGCCCGACTGCGAGGCCCAGCAGCCCATCAGCGACCCGGAGGACGGCGACGAGGACGAATGGACGGAGGAGGACGAGGACGAGGACCGGGAAGTTGGGCGGCAAGACCGAGGAGGGGATTTGCCACAGCTCCTCCTGCGCCCGCCTGTGCCTCCAGATCCCACCCCGCCCCCAGACGACGGCAGCACGCTCGTGTCCGAATCCAGCTCGGCCCCCAACAGGCCCACCTTCATGCGCTCGGACAGCAGCCTGACTCGAATGCACTCCAAGCTCCGCACCGGCTCCTTCAACTCGGCCCACCGGCCCAGGATAACCCCGAATGGCCTCCAGCACCTCTTCTCTGCCATCCAGCCTGCCAACGATCTCAAGCCCAGCCCCAAAGTCGTGCCGGCCACACCCTCACCCGCCGTTGACTCGGTCTCGTCCGCGGACCCGCTCCCCTCCGCGTCGACTTCTAAGAACGTCAAGCAGCTCCAAGTCGAGGTGTGTTTTGTCTTAATTATACATCCCGGAAGCATTCTCATTGGAGCCGGCGCGTGGACGAAGACTGTGCCTAAGGAAGTTGAAGTGGACGACCACGACACCGACTGGTCCGAAGCCGAGGACCAGCTGTCGCCCATCGAGCCTCTCTACAGCCCGCCGCCGACGTCAGAGGCTTACTTTGACAGCAACAGGAGCAGCCATCACTCCAGCCTGAAACGCTCCCACACCGCCACGTCCGCCCTACACCACCGGCCGGGCCTAGCATCCACAGGCCGCTCGTCCTCCTCCTCTAAGAAGCAGCCTGTCCGCCCTGCTCTGCACCACCGCCATAGCAGCGACCAGTACACCACTTCGACGGGCAGCAAGTCCAGCTTGGTCCGCAACGCCTCGCACAAGTCGGTCCGAATAGCCGATGAGCTGCCAACAGCAGCAGCTTCCTCTTCGCACTTTAATCCCTCGGACCGCCCACGGCATGGCCGGAAGACCTCCTCCTCTTCGTCCACGCACCAAATGGCCAGGAGCCGGTCCTCCGAGGGCGCCCGAGCTGCCGTCGCCCTCGAGCGCACTCGTAGCGGTGGCGACCTGCCCCGGCCCATCCCGTTCCGGATCCCCTCCCACAACAAGAGCAATGCCAGCCTGACGTCGTTGGAACCCCGCAGTGTAGTCAGGGGGTTTGAGCCTCAGCCGTCCGAGTCAGAAGCAGACGGGCTGGCTTCCTCTTCGCTCTTGGGCAAGTCGGTCCCGCCCGGTCCGAACGTCTCCCCCTCCGACCGGGCTCCGCCTCGCTACCCTTTCGCTTCTGGTCCCTCTGCGTTGCCTCCAGTGGCCTCCCTGTCAGCGTCTGAAGACTCGAGCGAGCCAGCGCCACCGGCTGCCGTCCCCCAGTCCCTCCCCATGCTTCGCCCACCCAACCCGTCGCCGGTCGGCTCCGTCATGCCTTCCAACAATGGCCTCTTGGGTGGCCGATCCAGCGCGGAGCTCGCCGCTGCCCCACAGCCACAGCCACACCTTTGGTTGCAGGTCAACAGCCAAGAAGACGCCCCTCAGCCCGCCAAGGTCGATGGCGCTATTAAGACTTCGCCTCGTAAGGCGACGGCCAACGGCACTCAAAAGCGCGGCATGTTCTTCCTGTCGCAATCCGTTGGGTCAGAGATGGGCTCGGACTCAGAGAGCGAAGGCCACTCGTCGAACAACGCTCTCAAGCGAAGAGTTTCCCCTAATGCGCGGCACAACCCTAGTCCAAAGTCGCCGGCGCCAGTCGAGCAGGCGGCCTCTGTCTTCAAGCCCAGCTCGCTCAAGGCCTCCACCAAGGTGCCGGAGACCGCGGACGACGAGGACTCGTCAGGCTGGGGCTCGGAGTACAGCGAAGCGTCTGACACAGAAGACTCACCCGGCAAGAGGGACAAAGGCAAGGGCCGGGCCAACAGCGAAGGTGCAAGCGGTCAACCGGGCGAGATGTTTGCCAAACGGGTGCCGACCGCCCCAGGCCCTCTCAGCCGCATCGAAAGCCGAACCGGTTTACTCACCCAGCTCTTCAAGCCAAGCCTTGACGATGAGCAAGCGGTGTCGGTCTTGCTCAGGAACCCTTCAGCGGTGGGATTGGTGATGGCCGGCAGATCCAAGAGCTCGGTCGATGCCCTGCCAGCTCGTCGGGGCCTCCAGCCCTCCAAGTCTGCTGTTGCCTTGCCTGCGGTCAGCTACGACGTCGAGAAGGGCGACTTCTTCCCCAAGCAGCAAAGTTCCCACGTCTCCTCACGCCCGGCTCAACCTATTCCCGCCAAGCCCAGGCTGGGTGGCCGGCCGGCCGACGTCGAGCTCAGCGATTCGGACGAGTCAGAGGTGGAGGACGACGTGCAACTCTCGCCTGGAAGAGCCGCAGCCCTAGCAGCCGCAGTCGCTCGCCACGCCGGCCGCGTCGTCGCTGGCCCGCAAACACCGCGCACCACCCGACGCCTCATGCTTTCCACCGAGCTTTCCGAGTCTCTCAGACGCAACTTGCTATGGGAGCGCCAGTCGAGGAGCCGCCTGCTGGGCAATGCGCCCACCGTCTCGGCCCGTCAAGCTGGTGGCGTCCCTGCCGACCAACCCGTGCCTCCCGAATTCCGGCGCCACACCATCATGCCCGACTTTTACGCCCCACCAACCCAGTCCCAGAGCCAACCGAATGCGACCCAGCATGGGCCTGCTGCCCCGCTGCCTAACCGGCGCAGGGAAGAGCGTGCGTTCTGACTTTTCTTGCTGAAGGCTCTGGCGCTTATTCTGATTCGATTCGATGTACAGCATCGCATATTTCTGGAGGTCTCCACGAACAGTGAGCAGTGCTGTCAGCCTTCTTGATGCCATTGCTGACAAAGTGACGAACAGCGGCTGGTGAACGACTCACGACCCTAATATCTTTCCCTCACCTCACGCTGTACATTCACCCCTCGTCTTCATCTGACTCTGGCCTTTCGCATTCCTCTCTAGGACTCTAGGACAGGCCATCAACCTGTGTAACAACTGCAACAAATCTTGCATTGTAAACTTTTGCGCAAAGCATTAGGGTCTTGACTCTCGGACTAGCGCGGCGATGCCGTATGGCGTCGAGTTTGACGAAATGGCACCGCGAGCTCGTTCGAGCTGGCAGCGCCACTAAACGGAGGCTGCTCTCACTCTCTTGCTCTCGTTGAATGGGCCTTCAATTTGGCATTCACCTCTTGGCGCCTTGCCATGCCGTTGGAAATACTTGCGCCAGAGCTCTTGACCCAGATTGCACATGTTCATCTGCTCGGTGCGTGGTGCATAATGCATTGCCACTCCTCGATTTCGGAGTCGTGCGCAGATTCTGAGAACCTCTTCGCAGAGGGTGTCAGCTTGAAGAGGGCTCAGTTGGATGTTATTTCGCTCAGGCTTGCCTCAAAAAGCGTGCGAGCCGCCATCCCAGCCCTTCGTAAAGCCAGCTTTACGGTCCACGAAGGGGCCAAGTTCGGCGGCCCTCTTGTCCTCGATTTCCTCCAACGAACGCCAGATATTACCACTCTGGACCTCATGGTCGGGCACATTGGCACAGAGAGGGCGGCACTGTCCCGGATTGCGCTGCTTGTCCCCAAACTGAAGAGCCTTACGCTGGTACTGACGTGGGCGTGGCACAACTGTGACGCCGTACTCACCCCGTTTTCAGCCTGCCCGCTAGAGTCTTTGAACGTCTTTCCTGCTGGAAATAATGCGACGGGCATCCAAGGCAATTTGGTCGACTTTCTTGGACGTCTGGCGGAATTGTGGCCCACCCTGAAATACCTGGATTTCAACGCGCAGCTCAAGTCTAGGACCGACATTTCTACTATAAGATCTCTATCTCCCTCCTTTCCGTTGCGTTCGATGGCCCATTTCCGGCTGGACTCAATATCGTGGGATTCCATCCATCACTCAGCCTTTCCGTCCCTACTCCCAGCTCTGTACCCTCTGACTTCCAGCCCAACCATCAGTGTTCTATCCTTGACAACGCTGCCCATCGCTTTTTTTGGTCAGCCGCCCGCCACCTTACGCCATTTCTTTCTCGCTGCCGCCAATCTACAATCGCTTTGTGTTCTTTTCCCAGAAGACCATTTTCTTGCCTTCGATGACGCTGCGACTCTCAATTTAGTCGAATGGATGCGGCATCCGCCTCCGAAGCTCCAGCACTTGGAGCTTGCTGGGGCGTATCGTTCACCGCTTCTGGTCAGCGCCCTCAAGAGCTTTCCCTGTGTGACCTTCAATGTCTCCCTGGCTAATTTGGGTCAATGGAGCCTATCCGATGCTGTATTGGCCTCGCAGGGACGGTGTGATCGGGTCGTTCTGGCGGGGGGGCTATGGCTGGGGGAGGGGCTGGGTGAAGATCTCGAGCAAGCTCTCCGAGCTGCCGGCTTTCCTTTCATCTTCATCAAAAGCCGTACTGGTGGGTATAGCTCTCCATTGCTGCTTTTAATCACATCAAACTCAGGTATTAGCCCAGGTGTCATCCGTCAAATCCTCTGTTCCGACTCCATCCTCGAAGTCATCAACGGCTTCCCCGACTTCTAAAGACTACTTCCGTGCCCCTCACTTGCCGCTTCACTTTTGAATCCGGCACAAAACAGGAAGAGGGTCAACGTCAGCAAAGTCTCACCTCCTGGCCTTCTACAGTCCTGTTTCTGTTTCTGTTTGTCAGAGGTGAGAGTGAATCTCCCGAAGCCAAGGCAAAACCTTCATGCTAACGGGATGCAAAAAGGAACTTTTGATGGGCGGCGAGTCGGGCTTGTTGAAAGTTGAAATAAAAAGCAAAAAGACAGTCAAAGGTGCTTGTTCCCCGCGTCGCTCAGTCAACAGCGAGGGCCCGCTGTACTTCACGGCGACGCTTCCCTCACCCCCTCTACCGGCCAGTGCCCACTGGGGGGCCCTCCCAGCAGAACTGGCCACTAGAGGAGACGAGTTCCGGAACGGAACCGCTCCTTTGAGCTGTGTCTTTTTAATATCGCTACTACCTAGCCTCTTGAGCAAAAACTGACCCTTCCTTCCAATTGTGGGTCTTTGGGAATTCACGAGCTTGGCCAGATTTGGTGGCGTCGAGGGTCAACGGCCAGTGAGCGCGAGTGTCGACGCGATTCCGCTTCCTTGAATCACTCTTTGGCTACCCTATCTATTATGTAGGTCGATTCACCGGCTCAGGACTCTATATCGTATCGCATACGAGAACAAAGCTGCATCAATGGCGATTTGCCACCGACGGGTCCGCCGCCACTGATTTCTATCTGCATTGTGACCCATCAAGAGCCCGCTCGCCAAAAGCGTGCCTCATAGTTTTCATAACGCTCTTGAAATCATCTACATAGCAGACGAAAGCACCGCAAGTCAGCGCGAGGCGTGAAGACGGTGACTCTCTGTGCAACTCCTTTCTCCCGCTGCGACCAAATTTCCAGACTGGATGGCTTCTCCCTTCAGCGTGCATTTGTAGGTAAAAGGCTCTTATGGCTGTGCCCTCCTGCTCCCCTCTTGCTCGTCCCTCTCCGGCCCTCGGAATCAGGGCTTCGTCGGCTTCAAACTTGCCGCTCTCGTTCCCCTTCGCCCCCCTGATGATGGACAAGAGCTACACCCTCCCGACAGTGGGCTAGCGGCGTCACACATTGGACACCCAGGGCTCGTCCGCGCCGTCTTTCTTTTCTCCCGTCCCCTCTGTCGGCATCTTTGGTTGTGGTCGGCATCTGAATCTCTGATCACAGAGGATGCTCCTCGCTGCGTCGAGCCTGCTCCGTGGAAACCCTTCCTCCCGAAATACTAGCGCAAATCGCGCATGTGCAATTGCTGGGTGCGCGCGTTTCGACGACCGCTGTTCCTCGATTGCGCTCTGACAACTCGTTCACAGAGGACACTAGCTTGCAAGAGGCGCAGTTGAACATCATGTCTCTCCGGCTTGTGTCCAAATGGATGCGAACGGCAATCCCAGCTTTGCGCAAAGCCAGCTTCTCGGTCTACAACGAGTCCAAGTCAGGTGGCCACCTTTGCCTCGACTTTCTGCGTGCCAGCCCACACATCAACACTCTCGTCCTCAACGTTGGGTGCAACGAAACGCACGGTCCAAGTACAGGCGCCATTGCCGCTTCGGTGCCCAACTTGAAGACCTTGGCCCTCTCGTTGTCTGGAGGCTGGCACAACCGCCACGTTCTCCTGGCTCCATTCTTCAACTGTCCGCTGGAGCGATTACAAGTATTACCGGCAGGTTGGGTGGAAGGCTCTCCGCGTCCTATCCTATACGGCAGGGCGGCAAGTGATTCGGGCGGGTCTTCGAGATGACCTTGTCCAGGACCGGCGCCGCAGCCTGGGACCGCTTCAAGCTCTTCTCGACCTGCTTCTTGGTCGGCGCTTTGGGAGCAGCTGACATGGCAGACGGCGCGCCATCGTCCTCTGCCGCTGCCGCTGCTGCTGCTGGCGGCAGTCTCCCCGAAATTTTCAACAGCGTGGCGGTTTTCTGGCCCAACCTCTGCCATCTAGAGTTCGATTGCTATGTGGAGAACAGACCGATGCCTCCCATGTCCGCCACCGCGCCGTTCCCTTTCCAGGCTCTGAAGAGCTTTCGGCTGAACTACCTCTGTGGCGGTGTGGCTGGCGACCCAGATTTGCCGCTTCCTCCCACCTTCTCAGCAATCTATCCATCTGTCACTAGCGAGACGATTGCTTTTCTGTCCAGCACAACGCTGCCCATCACCTTCTTCAGAGGGCCGCCATCAACCATCGCCGATTTCTTTACTGCTGCTGCCAACCTTCATTCGATATGTATCAAGTTCAGCGACTACCACGTACCTGCTCCAAGTAGCACAGAAATCGCCAATCTTGAGACTTGGATGTCCAGACCCTCCGCCTCCCTCACCCGCTTGGAACTTGCTGGAGAGTACCCCGCATCCGCTCTCGTCCGAGGCCTTACCTGTTTTCCGACTGTCACGTTGGATGTGGCTGCGTGGAAGGCCGAAGCGACGAAAGACGAGCTTGATGGAATTTGGTACATCGGTCGGGCCAGGCTGTCTCCAGAAGGAGTGTGTCGGCGGGTGATCTTGGCAGCATCGACTGAAGCAGACTGGTACGATCAAGACAATCTACAGCAGGCTCTTCAATGCGCAGGTGTTACCCTCTTCTTTCTGAGGAACCGCAACGGTAAGCTCAGATCAGCCTCTCGGTTGTCAATCAATCTGTAACAATTCTATGCCAGGCGTCCTTCGACAACTGCTCGCCTCCGAGTCCATCAAAGAGGTCCTCAAGGACTTCCCCTACTACTGAAGAGGATGCAATAGGGATCAAGGGCCGGCGCAGCTCAGGTTCGGAATTATCGCGTGCGTGGCTTGTCGCACTGACAACTTCTCTTGCGCTCCAGGCGGCGCTTCTACTTTCTTCAAGACGGCAACGGCAGCTCAAGAGTAGGCGAAGGGCAGTAGTGTCGAACGGGGTTGGTCTGGGTGGTCTGGGTCTGGGTGGCGCCCACTCGAGCTTTGTCGTCTTCCGGTCTAACAAAAGTGTTTGCTTACTCGCCAAACAGCTCTCTCGCTCGCTCTTAGGCCTTCTGCCTTCTGCAAACCCTCCAAAGGCGCTCTTGAACAAATCTTGTGATTAATAAGTCTGTCACAGAATTTTCGTTTTTACGAGCACAACCAGGGAGTTCTTTGGGACGCCACGCTCCTTATGGCAACTTGGCCGTGAGTTACAATGCTTGAGCTTTTTTTGCCAAGCGCGGTTATTGATCTTTCTACGATTTTCAGGAGTGGTTAAGGCGATACACTCGAATTCCCCTTCGAAATGTATTGGGATCTCCCGCGCATGTTCGAATCATGCAGTTGTCGACAAATTCAACACATTTTTTTGCCGCTTTTTGCCACCGGGGGCCAGTTGAAAAGCGTGAACAGGAGCGCTTTCCCACCAGTCTTTTGACTTTGCCTGCGCTCTCAATATTGGCGCCCTCTCCAGCAGTTGACCACATCGTCACGAGAGGCAAGTGTGCATAAGAGGATGACAAGGGTTTTCATTCAAAACGGAAAGGCAAGAGAAGTGAAGCCGCTCGTGAAATTAAGAATAGTGTACAAAGGGGGTGGGAGGTGAACTCTTATTACAGAGTGGCATGCATCTTGAAGATCTGGTGGCCGTTGTCCGAGAAGATGATCTGCGAGGTCGGCGGGCGGAAAGGCATCTGCGGCGGCGGCCGGGGCGCGACCATCGAGTTGCGCGCGTACGGGTTGCCGCCGTTCATCATTTGCTGCTGCTGGAGCTGGGCATAGTACAGATTGGCGGCGTTGTAGTTGTTAAAGGCCGAGGCCGAGGCCGACGGCGGCGAGTCTTGGAACAGCAGGCGCAGGTTGTTGCCTGGGATCTGTGCAGAGACGCCTCAGCAATCAGCTTCTCATCAAAAGCTGTTGACTGAAGACAAGCCCGCACTATTTGCATTAGGGCGCCGGACTCGACGTGCCGGACCTCGACAAAGGTGGGCTCGAACGCGAGGACGAAAGGGGCGTGGAGGGCAAAGTGGGTGGGCCGGCCCTCCCACTGGACGAGCCAGTTGGCCTTGGTCCGCCAGCCGTTCTTGTTGACGTAGAACGCAAACTCGTCGTAGCAGAGCAGGAACTCGCCGTCGATGCGGTAGATGGCGATCGGCCGCACGTTCTCCCGCTTTTGCACAAAGTCGAGGCTCGAGTCGGCCGGGTCGAGCAGGCCCTGGGTGTCGAGCGTCTCGAGGTCGACGATCTCGAAGCCCTTGACGCAGCCGACGCAGAGCTTGGACTTGAGGAAGTGGATCGAGTCCGCCGAGCTGGGCAGGTAGAACTGTCGGTCACATTGAGTACTGATCCTCCAATGATCAAGAAATGAGTGAGAAACCGACCTCCTTGAAGACCCTTAGTGAGTCGTGGGAGACCTGCAAGAACTTGCGCAAAGGCTTCTTGCCGCCCCTCGCCTGCTCCACCGGCTCGAGCGTCTTGATGGTGCTCGACACCGCGCCGGCCTTGACGACGCAGACCAGGGTGCGGCCCATGCAGACGCCCGACTTGAAGAAGGACGCGTTGGAGGAGATCTTGCGCGCCCGCTTGGCCGCCCCGCCGGCGTCTTGCGGATCCAAATGGTCGATATAAAACGTTTGCACCGCTTTGTCTGCACGTCCGTCGATGTTAAGCTCTTGAAATCAATCGCTTAAGGGAGGGAGAGGACGCACCGGCTAGGACGATGAGGATGCCTGAGTCGTCGAGCACCTCGACCTGGGTTACGTTGGCGACGGCAATGACCTTGATAGGCACGCGGCTCTTGTCCCTTAAGTCGGACACGTAGACGCCGCTGTCTGTGCCAAAGACCATCCGATTCCCGGCGTCTGTTCACGTCCCTTCCTTTAAAATGCCACCAAGACATAAGAAGGGGGAGAGGGAAACGAACCGAAAGGGGCGGCGCAAGTGACGCGGTTGGCGCCGACAAAGTAGCCTTCGGAGAGGACGGACGAGTCAAAGACCATGCTCCGCTCGCGCAGCTCGATCTGGCGCGCCTCGATCTTGTCCAGCCAGTTCTTCCTTCCGCCCCAAGAAGGCGACCAGAGCGTGATGTCGTACCCCCTCCGGCCGAGGTGGGTGAAGGTGACGGCGAACCCGGCTTTCGAGTTGAGCACGCCCGGCGGTGGGGCCGAGGGCTTGCCGACTGTGGTGGAGGAGCGGGCCATGAGCGTGCGGGACTTGTTAGTGAGCGTGGTCCGGTTGCCCAGCGTCTCGTCGATAGTCGACACAATCAGCAACTCTAGCGGAATGGGCTGTGCATTCGACCGCGAACTGGATCAAAACCTAGGAGAAATTGATTAAGGGCAAGGCAAACGCACCTTGCGGTACACCTTGTACTGCTCGTTCTTGGTCTTCTGCTTGGCCATGAGCAAAGCGTGGTCGAACAAGAAGACCTGGAGCTCTGCACTCTCGCTCTGCGTTCCCCCTCGCTTCTTGAGCGGGCCTTTGTAAATGAGCTCCCTGCCTTCTTCGCGCAGCTTGAGGTCGACCGCTTCCCCGGGCTTGAAGACGAGCTGGGTGTCGAGCTGGGCCAGGTTGAACCGGTTCTCGGACTTGCCCGACTCCTCGTTGACTTTGGACAGGAACTCGCGGATGAGCTTGACCGCTTTGGGGATGGCCGTTTGGTCCGGGTGTCCCTCTGGGGTGTACTTGAGGACGACCTCAAGAAGCAGAGGGTAGCGGGCCAAGCGGGTGGTGGGTTTGGTGAGGTAAGCATTGAGCTCGAGCTTCCTCGACTCGGGGGCTCGTTCGAGGGCCTCGACGAACTGGGCAAAGGCCGGGTTCGATCCCTTTTCCTTTTCGAACTCGTACTTGCCGTACAGCTGGTGGGCGCCGTATTGGACGAAGGGGCCAAAGTTGGGCACGTTGTCGAGGTAGACGTCGCCGATGCGGTCGACGACGTGCGAGGCCTTTTGGCGCCGGTTGAGCTGCTCGGCCAGGCGGTGGGAGACGGCGTGGATCTCCATGACGTTCCAGAAGACCTGGAGGATGAAGTCGTCCCTTCTCGCTTCGGGGATGACCGTCGAAGCTCGAATTCCTTTAATCCAAGTCTGTTCGTCGCCGATCTTCTGTCAAGACAACCTTGCTCATGTCTGAAGGGGAGAGGAGACACGAACATCTCGGAGGTACTCCACATCTCGCAAGAAATCGCGCTCGGTGTAGATGGCTTCATTGATGGCCTCCTGCCTCTTCTTCTCCTTGTCGTCCACGCTGTCGACCACTTCTTGAGGCACCGAGTGAATCCACAACGTTCCCGGTTCCTGTGCTCTCCCACTATTCACATCTATTCCACCTGGAATTCAGATTAAGGGTAAGGACGCACTTTGAGGTCGCCGAGGGATTCGGTCGAAGTGGTCCTCTTCAGGCCAGGCTGGGGCTTGAGCTTCAACCTGGCTTGCTGCTCCAACCTCCTAGGGCAGGCGATGGAGTAGCACAAGCGGTCTCTAGTGCAAGTTGGGGAGTAGCAGTCGGTCAGCAGGGTGAACACGCCGGAAGGCATGATCGAGTCGTCGTCGGACAGAACGGTGTCTGATACCGAGGGCGGCCTGGTCGTACCTTGAGGAGCGGAGTGGAGGGAGGTCATGGGCGTCATGGGTAGGAGCTTGGTGGTGGAAGAGGAGGTGGACGTGGCGTCGTCCAAAGTGGAAGTGGCCGAGGTCATGGACGAGTTGCGATGGATGAAGCTTGCGCCTTCTTCCGTTCCCGTAGGCGACGAAACCACCGCTCCTTCTTGCGCCGCCGCTGCAAGTTCATCAGCGGAGACAAAAGTCAGCCTCTCTCGGAACTGGTAGAGCTCATTGGGCGAGTCCCTGAGGCGGTGGTCATAAGTGACGTCGTGGAAGAACTTTTGCGCGTCCAATGCTCTCCCTAAAAGCAAGGCCAAGTTGCGGTCGGTGGTCTTGATGATGTACGCGATCTTGTCGACCGCCTCCCGGCCGTCAAAGGCGTCCTTGTACGACAGCCCGTCTTTAGCGCGCTCGGAGAGGAGGACGCGGGCTTTGAAGGCTTCTGCGACTTTGGACAGCAGGGCGGGGTAGACCAAAGGGGTGCGGCGGGAGGCGGTGACGATGGCGGCGGGGGTGGAAGAGACGGAGGCTGGGGAGGGGACGGATGGCGGCCTGGACGACGAGTTGGTGAAGGACATGGCTCGTTCGTTTTCCCCGGGGGGAGGGCCTTGGGGAAAACCAAAGGAGGAAGCGCGGGAGGGAGGTTGGACTCGGACGGACTCTGAGGATTTGCGGGAGAGCCATTGCTGGGGGATGGTAGCGGATGGGCCGGGGTAAGAAGGTTGGCGTTGGTGCCCGCCCTGGCCATTGGGAGGCGGTTGGTAGTAGGCCTGTGGATCTTGAGGAGGAGGAGGGTAGTAGCCTTCAAAAGTGGAATAAGGCCTCTGGCCGGGGTATGGAGCCTGGGAGTTGTTGTTGTTGGGAGGAGGAGGTGGGAGTGGCCTAGGCCCATTGGGTGGTGCGCCGTAGTAAGCGAGGGAGTCTTGGGATGGCCTGCGCGAGTGCTGCTGGGGATGGTGGTGGATGGGGTAGTCCTCCTGTTGGCCTAAGTACGCCGGTCCCCCTGGAGCCTCTTGCCACTGTTGTTGTCCATTGTATTGACCATTGCCAGTGCCAGGAGCAGGAGGACCATAGCCAGGGCCAGGAGGAGGGTCATCTTGGAAGAGGTAAGCGGACAAATGAGGGTCCCTGGAGAGCTGCTGTTCCTGTTGCATGGGCAGCCACTGTTGTTCTTGCTGTGTATAGTACTGCTGTTGTTGCTGTTGACGCTGAGGAGGTTGAGGGCGGGTGAAGGCGTTGGAAGGGCCAGCTTCTTGCCAGAACTGCGACTGCGGCCTTTGACCCGCGTTGCTGTTGGTTGCTGTCAGTGTCACTACTCATCATCCATCACCATCCACGATGACAACTCACGGCCGGGCGAAGATGTCCTCGAACACTTGTTGCCGGTCCACGCCTCGCCGCGCTGGAGCTTGATACATCCTCTCTCTGCCTCTCTCAGCTCAGCCCTCTCATCCCTGTCCTCGTCGTCGTCCCTGAACAGCCTCAATTACTGTTGCCGTTGCCGTGGCCGAGGGGATGGAAGCAGAGGAGAGAGAGGGACGCGGGAAGGGGGAGCCGCGCTCAATTTACAAATTGCAGGACTGCTGGGTTTGCTATGTTGGGTGGCAAATTAGGCCAACTATTCAACAGGTAAGATACCAGCTACAGATCCCAGCTGTTCGTCCCGCAGCACAGCAAATCAGCTTGACGATCTTTGAAGGAGAGAGGCCAAAGGACAAACCCGGGCTAGGTAGACGTTTTGCTCGACCAGAATGGCCAGCTTGCCTTGGCCCACGAAAGCAAAGTTGGTGGCGGTAGTGCCAAAGAAGATCCTGCGCGGTTGAAGCTGTCAACATCACAAGGCGGAAAGTGATGGATGGGAGCAAAGCAACGCACTTCCCGATCAGCTTGCCAGCCGGGTTGAACACTTGCACAGCGTCGTTGCAGCCCACGTAGAGGTTACCGAGCGTGTCCACTTTCAACCCGTCTGTTCGTTACCAGTTCCGATTCAGTAAATCAAGAAATGTGATTTTTGGGGGGAGAGGGCAAAACGAACCGGGAATGCCAGAGTCGACAAACGCAAACACTCGGCGGTTCAAGAACTTCTCGCCAGTAGCCACAGAAGACACGTCGTAGGCGTATCTGTGGGGGAGACACCGATTGGGACGATAGAGTCAGCGCCTTTTGTCTTGGACGTTTTGCCTCTAGAGGACGTGGGCGGTCACCCACACTGTCGCAGGGTAGGAATTGACAATCGTGCCATTCCCAATCGTCTCACCCGTGTCGCAGATGTCTGTACATCGCAATCTCCTGAGTCCAGAGGCTAATAAGGACAAAAAGAGGGTAAGCAACGAACAAGCAGTCTTGCCATCTTTGGAGAAGGCGATGCCGTTCGGCGCGTAGAAGCCATCAGCGACCACAGACACCAGGCCCTGTTAGCCACCCGAAAGACCAAATCAAGGAAAGCAAAATTGATGAGAGGGGGTAAAGGGGGACGAACCGAATCTTGATCAAAGCGATAAACCTGTTTGGTTCGCAAAAACTCAACATCCGCACAAAGAAGGAATAAAAGGGAAAGGGGACCAAACCTGTTGGGGTAGGTACCAGTCCGGCCGCAAGCCTTGGGTCAGGCCGTACCACGAGTCGGTGAAGAAGATCTTCTTGGATTGGGGCGAGATGACAATGTCGTTCAAGGCGTTGAATTGCCTCCCGAACTGTGGCTGCACACTCAATATCGATCGACAGAGCGAACAAGGGAAAGAGGCAAGACGCACAAAGTTGTTCAGGATCGTCTGAGCCCACCACCCAACGTCAACTTTCACTGCCCTTTAAAGCAAAGAAAGGAAAGGTGAAGCCTACAGTGGTGTTGTAGGGAGATTTGGGGTTGAGCAAGTTCAACGACCCGCCCGCGTTGAAGCGGCCTTGAGTGACGAAGAGCAAGTTGCCGTCCGCCAATAAAGTGCCGCCGTTGGTGTTGTTGAAGTCGGTCGGGATGGTCTCGGGAGTGGCTAGCTCGCCTTCTTTCAGGTCCAAGCTGATCCGGGTTACTGTAGGCGTGGCTCGATGAAACCAGCACCGAAGAGCTTAAAGGTGGGAAAGCAGCAACCCACGGTTGTTGCCCTTTTGGCCAGTCACATTGTTGGCGTTTTGAACAAAGAAGAACTGTGAGTCACGGACTTGTTCTTCAGCGCCAATGAAAGTCGCTAAGGTTAACGAGCACCACACTCACACTATTCGTCGCTGGACTCCACACGGCAGCCTCGTGTGCGAAAGTAGCGTCTGGGCCAGTGGCGATGATTTGCAATGACGGGTTGTCGCCGAGGACCTGCTTGAAGGATTGGTCGTAGATTTGGAACGAGGGCAAGGTGGCATTGTCCGGGAAATAGCCGGTCGCTTTGCGGTTGTACTCCGGGTCCAGCACGTTGTACGCTTTGGGGTGGATGGTCACCACCGAAGTGTTGGTCGTCGCTCGTTTCTCAAACTCGACCGGACCTCCAAAGGCAGCCAGGACCGAGGTCGAAAGTAGGAGGAGGGAAGTGGGAAGGGACAGCATTCTCGCTCGATTGAATCTCCCAAGTCGAAGCAAAGGGTAGAAAAGGACGAGGTGCAAGAGCAACAAGTCTGAACTGGTGGCCAACTCAAAGCGAAAAACGCTTCCGAGAGCGACTTGCTGCATTCGTCATTTTCGCTCGCCGCGGGTCCAAGCCAAAAAGTTGTGTGGAGACTCCAGGTTCGCCTGTGCAAGGGCTAAGGGCGGGGGAGTTGTGTGCCAGTTCTGGGAGATATAATTCCGATGAGCCGATTGCGTGAGTTGGCCGCCAATGGACAAGGATAGACAGCAAGGAGGCACCAAGCCATTCGGATAGGCGCCCTAAGCCGGCACAATCCCTTGCCCAGTTATAGTGAGACACCATGCGGTCTGCGGGGCAGGAGGTACACTAACAGCATTTGGGTTGTTCTAAAAGCGAACCCGAAGCAAACAAGGGGCAGCAAGGAGCCGGCATGGGCAGGGAAGACTTGCGCGGAGGATTTGATGAGTTTAGGGCTGAACCATCACGCTCATTGCCTGTTTTGCGGTGGCAGGCTGACCGTGAGTTCTAGAGTGCGCAGCCAGAGGCAGGAAGGGAGGGGTGATGGCTGAGCGAGGAAGAAGGTCTCGAGGGCGCGTCGACTTTTCGGCGACCGCGGCGATCGGGTGGCGACTTCATTGGCAGTCTTCAAAAGCATTGCGAGCACTCGAACGAGCAAATTTCAAGCCTGTGTGGGCGATCCTGCTACAACGGAATGGTTCTGCCAGCAGACCTTATTTCCCTTCGAATCTTTGCCCGCTCCAGCCTATCCCTTGAAGATGCTCTGATTCCGCCCGCAGCGAAACCACATTGGGAGCCAGAGAGCCACCTAACATGCAGAGGATATCCAGACGTGGCAAGTCGACATTGGGCAGCTGATGAAATCGATAGTCGTTGTGATCAGTTGGCGCGAAGACGCTAGCTGGTGGCAAAGACGTAGGTCACGATCAGCCACCGGGGTTGATGTGGGTCACTGGCCATAGAATTCAAGATGTACTTGGCGTTTTCGACGTTGCTGGGCCGAGTTACGATGTGCTGTCGAGTGGCCCACGTTTGCATCAAGCCATAGTCTTGGGCAATCTTCGACAAGAAAGCGAGTGTTGATGCCTTGTGAGAGAACATCGTCGGGTCGATCACGATGGAGTTGAAAGCGTGCCCCTCTTGATAATCCACGTTGATCATGGAACCGGCACGGTCGGCTGCCCCAACTCGTCGCTCGTCGAAGGAAGTCTTTGGGCCGGCCGAATTGGTGACAATCGACAGGGGAACACCAATGACGACCAAATTGTCGTCCATAGTGAGGGCATCACTCGCTCGAACCAAGCCGTGGGCCTCTAGAAAGGGCGTCAGCCTGGGATATTCCTGTATTCGATGACTTTAGCAAACCAATAATAGGCCAGGTCACCTTCATCGACTCACCCACATCCACTTAGCTACTTCTTTGAACTCGAAACAGTCCACACAGTCATCGCAAGCGAGCCAAAGTCCACCGCAGCATTCAAGGCATCTGGCGTTCAGGGCGATATCCAGATTGCGGCAGTTGCACAGGTATCCATCGGTGAAGAAAGGCTTTTCTTCGCAATCGAAATCGCCGCAAGGACAACAGCTGGGCGGTCGAGGGGCGGGACACGTCTTGAGGTGCCTGCTCTCGCACGAGGCGCACAAGTCGATGAGCTGCAGTGCTGTCGATTCGGGATGGTCTGCGCAGCACATGCAAGAATGGCGAGGATCAAGGGCGACGTCTAATCTGGCGGAGGCCAGAATTTCTTCGCGGACGAGTTGGAGAATTTCCAAGGGCAAGCTCGCAATCGATGAGCTCTGCGAGCCTAGCGCCTCGATGCTGAGCAATCCCTTGCTCTTCCTGCTGCTGATGATGCTCAAAGCCGTACAAGCTGGATTCGACAGACGCCAGACCGCGGCAGCTTTGACAGCTGTGTCGGCTTCGAGGACCAGCCGAAGACGAGCGAGGTGGACATCCTTTATGGCTAGAAAAGTGAAAGATTGTGGTCAACGGTTTGTCTTGAAGGGGTCCCTGGCGGCTGAAGGGCGTCGTGGCTTCGCTCCAGAAGAGAGCCGCCAAATTGACGCAGAAATTCAAAGTGGCGAATGTGGCAACTTTTGGGTGTCGTCTTCATTCAGATGGGTCGCTCGGTGCAGTAAAAAGTGAAGCTGGGGGCTAAGGACAAGGACACTGTGCACCACTTTCCATTGGCAGGCAAGCCAACCTTCAGATCCCGCTCGCAGCCAGCGCCTCTCTCCCCATCAACGGCAGCTTTTGAAACACGAACAGGATGATATGGTGACGGCTTGAGAAGTAAGGGATGAGGCTGTTGCGCGTGAAAGAGGAAGCCGCCAGCTACGATCGCTGTTCACCTTTCCAACAACGTATTTCGTGTGAGTGACTTCTTTTGACTGCTTCATTTGAACGACTCTTGACCCTGAATATCACAGAAAGCTCGGATGTAGGGGGCGATGTAGGGCAGAAAGAGAGGGTGCTCGGAGGGACGTCAATACTCGCAATAGAGGTGCGACGCCAGAATCCATTGTGGGCGATGAGAGCGGGTTGACAACGTCTTGAACGTTTCCTTGGCTTGGGAGATGCTGTCAAAGCGGGTGACAACGTGCTCCTGGAGGCTCGTCTTTTGAATCAGGCCAAAATCGTAGGCGATTTGAGCGAGCGAGGCGGTCATCGAAGCGGGGATCGAAAAAAGCGAGGGCTCCAAGATCACGGCACTGAAGTCGTCGTCTTCCTGGAGTACGACGGAGACCATTGGATTATTGCCATCCTTGAGGACGCCAATGCGCTGGTGATCGTACGACGCTTGCGCGGGAGTCGCCAAGCTTGGCAGACTGGAAGTCGGCTTGGCGGGTTCGGCAATAGGAGGAGGAGGACGTCGAGAGATCTTCACCAAGGGTATGCCAATGACGAAGACGTCGGCATTCAAGGTGGCAGAAATTGAAGCCTGCACGAGGCCATGGGCTTCAAGGAACGGTGACATAGCCTCCTTGTGCTAAGAAAACAGAATCAGTAGACGAAATGAAAGTGGACTTGAAGACAAACGTTGTCAAGCTTTGCGTTATACTGGGTGTCCCAGCAGCGCTCGCACTCCCTGTGCGCAATCCAAGACCAGTGCGCTGATCGACACTTCTGACACTCTGCATCCCTCGCGATATACTCCAGGGTGCACCAGCAGAACCCATCTTCAGAGCAGTCGGAGCCGTTGTCTTCACAGTCCGAGTCGCCGCAAGGACAGCAGCGGCGCGAATACTTGGGCGCGGCGCATACTCGTTTGTGGCGCACTTCGCAGGAGTCGCAAAGCTTGAAGTCAGGGTAGTCGTCCCACCAGTCGTGGCCACGGGCACGAGCACAGCAGTCGCAGACGTAGATGGGGGAGAATGCGGCCTTCAGCCTGGCTGCATGAAGGACTTCTTCACGGATGACGCTGAGGATTTCCAAGGGCAGGCTGGCGATCGAAGTGCTCGAAATGCTGACCTTGAGGGTGCCTGCATTCTTTCGGGCGGCGATGAGAGCCAAAGCCGTGCAAGGGGACTTTGACAGGCGCCAGGCGGCGGCCGCTCGAAGCGCGGCGTCGCTCTCTAAGACCCAGCCGAAGACGAGGCTGGAAGACATCATGGGGCTGGAGTTCTGAGTTTTGCGTGCGCTTTCACGTAGTTCTAGCGCTCAAGGGCGAGGATACTCTCGCCGTGCCGTCGTCAAGGTCAGAGAGCCTAAGAGGCCCTTCAACTTTCATGCGCCCAAAAAGGCTTCGGTACACTTTTGGTGCGATTGCAAGAACTGCGGGCATCACAGCTGCAAAACAGAGCGACGAAAGATCTCAGTTGTAGACGGCTGCCCGTGGAGCAGCAAATGCTGCAAATTAAACAATTGCCACTTGTCTGGCTGCCTGCGCCCCTGGGTCCTTGTACAATCTGCACGGGAGTGCGAAGATAAGAAGATACAGAGGATGAAATCCATGCCTCAGAGCAGCCAACTGAGTGTTGCAACGAACTGCTTGAAGGCAAGTCCAGCGATCCACCTCTTGATCGCCCACCTCTCAGTGATCGCGTGCCAAATCACAGGTTGCGCTCTCAAAGGAGGCCATGATCCGGAACTCCACAGGTACTGTGGCTACAATATAGGGCGAAGGGATGTGGTTTCGACAGACGAAAGCTGGGGACTCCAGAAGCGACTGTGGCTATCGTGAATAGTTGTTGAGTTGTGCCGCCAGGAACCATTGCGGGCGGCAGTCGTTGTGAAGCACCTGGTGCAGAATGTCGACAGCTTGTTGATTAACGCCCGTGCAGTCGAAAATTGGGCGGGTGATGACCTGGCGGTCGAGCCCACGAGCCTGGTGAAGACAAAAATCGATTCCAAATCGGGTGAGCCGATCCACCTTAGCTTTGGAGACTTGAAACATGGCCGGGTCGACGAGGATAGCAGAGAAGTCGTTATGGGGGCGATCAGACACGGAGACCATGCCGACAGCCTCGTCGATGTCACTCTGGTCGTCGCTGGCACTGCTGGGTTCGGGCGGCGGAACCCCAGTCTCACCAATGAACGGAATGCTGATGGCGATGAAGTCGCCTCGCCGGCGTGTGGTCGAGGCTGCAGCGAGTTCCAGGCCGTGTGCATTCAAAAACGCTTGCACCGCGAGAAAGCCCTTCGTCCACCGACTCAGCATCAAACTCGACAATATTAGAAGGAGCAGAAGGCCGACTCACCTTATCCCTGTCGGCACGGTGATCTTGAGCGCAGCTTCGGCACAAGTCGGTGCAGATTTCCCAACGCTTGTTCAGACAATTGTTGCACACGGTGCATCGGTCGAATGTCCATTTGTCGCAAGCGCACCCTTCATTTGAGTTGCAATGGGCATCATTGCAGCAGTGGCAACGGCGGCGCCGGTTCGCTTGTGCAACGATGCACGACGCTTGGTGGGCATCCTCGCAAAGAGGGCACAGCGATTGTTTTTCGAGCTCGGGGCAGCCCGAGTCTCCGGAGCAGCAACCACACACGTGGGCCGGGTCGCGGTAGACTTCGCACACGGCAGCGTCCCTCACTTCTCGGCGAATCAAATCCAGCACTTCGAGGGGCAGTCGGGCGATCGAAGCACCGTCGCAGTCGACGACAAGAGTCCCGGCCACTTTCCGAGCCGAGATGATCTTCAGAGCGAGACAGGCGGACGCTGATTTGCGCCAGATGGCCGCGCACACTCGAGCTTGCTGGGCCGAAGTTATCCAGCCGAACACTAAAGACGTTGCCATTTGAATGGTACTCTGTCACGGGAGAGGCTGCTTCTGTTATACCCGAGGTCTTTGAGACACTCCGCAAGGCAAGATGGAAGTTCAAGAAAGAGAAGTTTTGGCGCCAGGCCGGTGGCGTCCAACGGCTCCCGGTGCTGGACTTATGGTCAGCTTCTTTAGGGCCTGTATCGGGTGCTCTCCTACATCCTCGTGTTACTCTATGAGCGAGTGCTTCCTTCGCCAGAGCCCAGAAGGCAAGGTGCTGTCCAGCTTTCAATGAACTTCCGAAAGTGCGATATACAAAAAGTGTTCCAAACAGCAATCAAAAAGACAGGAAAATAATACATGGAGCCCATGCCATCGATTGCTGCTGCTGATGTGGCCTGGTCCCACGTTTGGGCCGCTTGGCAAGCCGTGCGAGTTCGAAGCAAATCAGCTTTTGCAGCTTGCGCTCGCCAAGGTGACCTCCATGTGTAGACAGCGACTAGTAATGCGCCAGTGTGAGCATTGCTGTAGAGGAAAAGTCCAGGACAGAAAGCCATCCACTAGTGCTGCCATCTATGGGATCAATTCAGGATCGAAGAATGTGGATGCCAGGATCCAGTGTGGCCGGGCGGGCTTGGCGTAAAGGTTTGTCATGACCTGAGAAGCGGTCTCGTGAATGCCCTCTTTGTTGAAGGTGGGGCGCATGGTGATTCTCTTCTGAAGGTCGGAGCTTTGATTGAAGCCAAAGTCCGTGGCGAACCGAGTGAGAGCCGCCTCTTGGCTTTTAGAGATGGAAAACATCGCTGGGTCGATGATGATGGCATCGAATTCTTCGCCTGCTCGACTTGATAAGGCGAGCATTTGCTGCTCGAACAGTGGGTCGCGTTCTTTGGTCCTAGGCAGCGGTAACTGGTGTGCGAGCGCTAGAGCTGGCGTTGGGGGATGATAACTGACTCCTATTAACAGAGGAATGCCAATGGCGACGACATTGCGCTCGCCGCGGTCGGATGAGCCTGCTGTCACGGCCAGATTGTGCGCCTTCAAAAACGGCAGCAAACTCGGGTAGCCCTGTGCGCGAGTCATTGAGTAGGGGCCTCGATGGAAGAGGGCGAAAAGTTGGACTTACTGCGGCCGAATCCTTTTCCTTGATGTCGATGCACTTTGGACACTCTTTGAGGCAGATATCCCACCGCTTGACGACGCAGTCCCAGCACACGACACCGCGAGAGAACTTCCACTTGTCGCAAGCGCACCAATTGGCGTCGGCGTGGCACGACTGGCTGCCACAGCAATGGCAACGGCGCCGGCGGCTGGCCTTCCAGACTGAGCAAGATTCTTCGTGCGCGGCTTGGCAAGGCTGGCACAAGGGCTGGTTCTCGAGCGCTTCACAGGGCGTGTCTCCGGAGCAGCAGCTGCAGACATGACCGGGGTCGAGCCAGATGTCCCACAGGACCGAGTTCAACACTTCGCGGCGGATCAAATCCAAGACTTCGACAGGCAGCCGGGCAATCGAGGCGCCTTCGCATTCGACAGCCAGCTTGCCAGCTGCTTTGCGGGCCGCAACGAGCTGGAGGGCAAGGCAGGCAGACTGCGACCTTGACCAGACGGCAGCGGCAATCCGCGCTTCTTCCGTGGGCAAGACCCAGCCGTAGAGCATCGAGGTGGTCATTTCGGGCTGTGTGGGCTCGAATCCTGCTCGAGAGGTCGCTTTGGGGTGCCTGTGAGCTTATCGACCGATGGACGTGCGGGAAAGAGAGAGAGGTCAGCTTGGTGGCGTCGCCAACGGCTTCTCGCTTCTCGACTTCTGGTCTCGGTCAACGACGTGTCCCGGTGTTCTCATGGACAAGTTGCTTTGTTTTCTCTTGATTGAGCGCTGAAAATGCCTGCCTTGCCTTGACGATGGAAATTTCGAAGCCCCGATTGTGACAACACACTGGACGGCGGGTCGTGGATCGTGTCATGAGCCAGGCACCCTCAGCACAGTGACGCGGTAACGCGGGCGTTCATTTAAATTTCACTCGCGTTGGCCGTTGGACGTTCACGGCCCACTCGCCCATGGCTGATTGGTCTATGATCTGCCCCGCTTGAGGAACCTCCAAATATGGACTGCTCTTGAACTTTGTCGATCTTCCGATAGCGACCACCAGATGCGACTCTCCGCGTTACTTGAACAGCACAGGACGTTTTGGGACTTTGCCTGGCGCATAGTGCTCGTCTTCCTTCTGGTGGCCATTTATGCCTGTTTTGGGATCTATCATGTCGTCAAGACAAAGGCCCCAGATGGCGACTATCATCGCCATGCCCTCTTCGTATTTGGAGCGGTCGGCGTGCTCGTCTCCGTGACTTTATACGTCCTTGCGGAAAGGCGAGCACGGCCTCGTCCGCCACACAACCAACGCGCAGAGATCGAAAGCGCCTCGTCCCCAGCGCCAACACCGGCCACGGCTGCATCAGGGACCAAGCCACGGACGAGGTACTGGCAACGCCATTTTGACCACGTCGAGCTTCAAATGTTGATGGCCTGTGCCTTCACTTCGATTGCTCTATTCTTCGTTTATTTATTCAACTGGTACGGTGCACTGAACGAATGGAAGCTGACCGTCACGTATGATGATACTGTCAGTGCTGCGTCCATGACGGGGGTTCCGATTCTGACTTTGGCAAGACGCAGGCAAGGCATCTTACGTACCCTGCTCTCGCCATTCTGAAGCAGCAAGATGATCCATATCAAGCGAATCTGAACTTCACCTCCCCGGATCCCGGGCCCCTCGGCTTTGCCTATCCCACCTGCTTTCTTGGCACGGCGCATCCTGTGAATCCTGGAACCTTGCAGACCATCAGTTGCAGTAATGCATCTATTGGAAACCCAAATGAAGGAGGGAGCTTCGGACCGACTGCTGGCACCTCTTGTAGCTGCGATTCCAGAATCGTCAAAGACTCCTCGAAGGCACAATTGAAGGGCGACAACAATATCATATACAACGGGTTCATGTTCGATGTCCCAGTCGAGGCGCCTGCGCCCCAGCTCCTGCTCGAGTATTGGATTTCTCCGGGGGCTGGCATCAACAAGACGTGCAACTCAACAACGATCTTCATCTCGTTATACGATCCCGCAAAAGGTGTCGACGTCTCTTCTGCCAGCTTAAATCCTTTGATCAGAGTCTCTATCGGTGCTCTTCATTCCATCAGCTTCACGCGGAACACCTTCAAAGCCAAGCACAAAGAGGAGATGGTTTATTCCCCCCCCTCAGCAATCGTCAGCGCGCCTACCGGTGATTGCTCCACTGCCTTCCTTCTCTCTTATGCAAGCTTTTTTCAAGAGAAGGAAGAAGAGGACGTCGATCTGGACATCTTTGATATCGCGACTTCCGCTGGGGCCTATTTCGTGAGCCTTGAGCTACATGATACCTCTACTCCTATTCATCCACTTCCTACTGAAGGCAATTTCGACTCTGATGGTCTTCTTGATGGCTTGGTGTTTCAGTCATGGAGGACTTGAGGAAGCCGGCACAGGTGCCAATGTTGCTGGGGGCCAAGGCGGAGAATCGAATGCGATGCAACCAGGTCACACACCAGGGAAAGGAGCAGAGTAGGTCGCACTCCCTTACTTTGTTCCTACACTTTTCCACTCTGATGGTCTTCATGATGGCTTGGTGTTTCAGTCATGGAGGACGTGAGAACGCCGGCAGAGGTGTGAATGTTGCTGGAGACGATGACACAGAATCGAACGCGGAGCAATCGAGTCACACAACAGGGGAAGGAGCAGAGTAGGTCGCATTCCCTTACTTTATTCCTACACTTGGCGCTCAAGTGCTCAATTTGTAGCGATCTGGTTTCGTACTTTCGTTTTTCTGAGCTGAACCTCTCTGAGTTCTGGCTCAATGTAGGGTGAATCCGTGAGTTTCAATATTCGCGCGACGCCTTGCTACAAGAGCTGACCATGGCGCCTTTAGGCGTCCCTGCTTGCCCAAGCAGAACCCACCGGTGGGTTGTGCATGCGCGTGCTTACTTTACTAGCCTCAGAGAATACCAGCCGGCTTTGCTTACAGCTACTCGATGAACGGCAGCGGCGGCTCTGGCCCTTCTAGCAACAATCCTACTGCAAGGTATGTTGCATCGACTCTCGAGAAATCTTATTAGTGTCTGACATCCCACCCAGAAGCGACGCCTCCACAAGCGGACAAGGTCGTCGTTCTGGTTCTGCTTCGAGCAGATCGACTAAGACCGTGTCTGCGTCCCGTGAGTCCTCGTATCGCTTGTAAGGCAGGACCAGACTGATGACTCTCTCTTTCGAACTCGAACCAGCGAATTCATACGAGCTGCTAGAACGTGTCGAAAGCCGAACTATCCGTCCGCATGACTCGGCGGTAGTGTAAGGCTGTCACCCGAAGGTGGCTTAATTCGGGTGGCGTAAAAAGGGGCTCTATGATAGGTCATGGCCAGCGGGCGAAAGGATCAGCGGGACAAATAGCAGTCGAGAAAATCAAAGCGTTGCAAAGCAAAAAGAGTTTGAGAGTCATGCTACGAACTTTCACGGATGGACCAAAAAAAAAGGAGCAGAGAGAGAGAAAGCCATCTTCGAAACCAGCCGCTCTTGTAGAAAGTATCATGACCTTGCGTTTGAGCTTGGTGGTCTGCAGGCACTCGTTAAGGTGGCTGAGCCTTGGGGTGGGCTAAAGTGGGCGGGAGTGCTCACCCATTTTCGTTTTGCCTTTCCTCCATCTGCACGATCGCTCGATGAATTGAGCCTCTACACAAAGGCTCGAGTACAAAAGTCAACCATACCTTTTGAGGCCCTACTCTCCTCCTCCTCCATCTGTAAGCGCCACGTCTATCTTAGCCTCTAACGCGCGGCTGAAAGTGAAAGGGTGGGGGGACTCACCATCATAATCTCCTCCTTTATCGCCAACAAAACATAATCAATCCTCTTTTTCGTTTGAGAGGTTTGATGTGAGGAGGGTTTTAATCACCTCCGCCATCTCCTCCGCCGTCGTCTCCTCCGCCTGTTCATCAACGCAGCACAGCGATCAGCTCAAGTGGACTGATCAAGGAGGGCGGAGACGAACCGTCAATAGCTTCTCCCAGCAGCCTTTACATAGTCGGGTGTTAGTTTGTAGGTCGACGTATAAACTTTGAAAAAGTCAAGTGGGAAGAACGTACATGCCACCTAGCAAACCACCGCCACTGTGCGTTTCATCAGAACATTTCAGCTGGTTCGTAGACAGCTAAAGGGGGTCAGAACGCACATGCCGAGGGCCATGCCTCCCATTCCCATGCCCTGCCTCTGAGGCTGCTGGGGTTGCTGCTGGTACATGGGCTGTTGCTGGTAGTACTGCTGAGGCGGGGGTGGGCCATAGCCATAAGCACCTGGAGGTGGGCCTTGTTGATAGCCGCCTGGACCGCCTTGCCAACCGCCTTTGACCAACTTTAGCGTGCGGATCACCATCTTTTGTCAGGGGGGACGAACCTTGTTGAGGGTAGCCGTACTGTTGCTGTTGCTGGGGGTAGTACTGCTGTTGTTGTTGTTGGTAAGGCTGAGGGGAGTGGCCATAGGACTGCTGCTGGTTGTAAGACTGGCCGTAGTTGGGCGGAGGAGCCTGGTTCGAGTTGCCACCGCCGCCGGTCAACTTGGAGAACAAGCCGCGTTGGCCACTTCCGCTGGCTGTGCGTCCACTCAGGGCAGATTCCAAGGAAGTGAATAAGGGGTAAGAGCAAGACGCACCTGGAGGCTGACCGAGGGGAGGGGCATATTGGGTTGGCGAGGCGGCCGAGGTGCGTTTGTAGTCCTCATCGTCGACTGTTCGACCTCGGACCTACTAAGCAACAATCACAGTGCTATTGGAAGGCAACGAAGACGAACGGGGATGAGTCCAGATGCTGCGCGGACCTAAACTTCCTCATCAGCCTTGGCTTCGTGCTCAACGCTCAAAGGGGACTCACCTCCTGGGTTCTTGGCTGTGCACATCACGACCAGTATGAGCCTATAATCCAAGGCTAAAGACAAGGCCAGACACGCACTGTCCACCCAAAACGCTCGGTCGTAACTGTGCGCCAAGCCCAGTTCATGAGAACGCAGTTCAAGCAACCCAGGCGAGGCACTCACTTGCTGTCCCACTCCTCGATCCAACCAGCAGGCAAAGGTCGGGGGTCTCCAGACCGGTTCGAGCTCGTGCCCATCGTCGTCGTTGCTGCGGATCAACCCCTCGGAGTTCTTGGGCTGGGCAGTGCTCACATGCCGAGAACCTGTGGGGTGGCGACTTCCTTATCGAAGTTTAATGTTTTCACTTGCTAGGGTTCGTACAATGTAATACAGAGGACAATGGGCGTCAGAGAGGCCGCGAAGCAATTTCACATGCATGGTTTCCAGAATGGGGTGGCAAACGAGCAACCGAGGTACAGCAGCCCGACTGTTGGGCTTGCGCATTACAGAAAGGGTCTGTCTAGATTACAAAAGGCTTGTTGGGAAAAGAGATATAACAGAGTTTCGTGGGCGGAAAGACAAAAGGGGACAAGTTTCAGGCGTGCGTGTAGTTGTTTGCCACCAGCCTCGACGTGTCGTAGAACCTCGGAGATGGAATAGAAGCCCATTGGGGAAACGCAGGTTGGGCTATGGGGACCGAGTCCGATGTCAGCGCAACAAGTTGAGCAAACAGAAAGGACATAGGCTCACCCCGCGAGGGCATGTAGTTGCCGCGCAAAGGGGGGATGGTGATGGGCGGCATGGACCGAGGGACATACGAAGGCATAGGCGGCAACCCTCCTCCAGCTGCAGTCGAAGGTCGCGGGATAGAGCTAGGAGCCGTCACGCCTGCCAGTGGCAAAGTTGGAAACGTCGTCCTAGGCCTAGAGCTGGCAGTCGAAGAGGACGAAGAGCGAGCTTGGTTGTCGTAAGGCGCAGTTCGAGGGGTTGAGATGGGCAAAGAATGCGTTCGCGCCGGGCCGACGTTGCGATGGGGGCCCAGCTGGGATGAAGAGGGAGATCTGTGGTGGGTGGCACGCGATGGGTTGATGGGTCCCGAAGGAAGGGAGGGCAAGCTAGCGGCGAACCTGATGCTCGAGCCGGGGGTGGCCACCGTAGTGCCAGGAGGGAAAGAGCCCAAGGCTGCCTTCAAGGCGTCCACGGTGGGCTTGCTCTCTGAGACCTCGACGGCAGCCAACAGGCTGTCCATGCTGGTGGTTGCTTTGGCTGCTTGATTGACGGCGGCGGCGGCAGCGGAGACCGGAGGTGTGACGGAGCTGACCGGCCCGGTGAACTGGGGGACCTCCTTCTCGAAAAGCATCCGGAAGGCAGAGTTCATCAGGGTGGCCACCACTTCTTCCCCGTTGGAAAGAAAGAGCTCGTGCACCCGCTCATTTTTGACGTCGCACCGTGTCCAGTCCGATTCCGGCCGGCTGGTGAACTCATGGCTGCGGATGGTCGAGGTGAACTCGGGGGCGCCGCTCAGGTAGACAAGCAACGATCTAGATCAGACCAAAGCTCAGCTAGATCTGAAAGATGGGAAGTCAGAGGCAAGACCCACGAAGCGGAGTTGCCGGAGGCTGCGTTCGGGTTGACGTTGTGGCGCATGGCGACTATGTCGGCCAATGAGACGGTGATGTGCATTTGTAGGCATTGATAGAGCGGGGAGACAACAGCATAGCACCTGGGTTTCGAGGGAGAAGATGTCAGAACGCTGGCCTCTCGCTTGGAAACCCCGACGTCGGTCCAGAGCGCGGGGCCAACTGGCGCGTCTCAGCGACGAAGGGGTAAAGCAAACTTACAAGCAGGCTTGGTCCAGGTCAATAAAGGCAATGATGCCGTCGTAGTGCTTCGACGCCGAGTAACAGCCGATGCGAAGGGAGACGGCGTTCAGGTCAAAAGTGGACGAGTCATGAGGGGCAACGGCAGAGCGCCTCTGGGGCACCAGGTCCTTCTCTCGAGAAGTACGGGAGTAGTTGGATTCCGTGTCGCTGTCAGAGTCCCCGAGCCGCGGAGAGGAGCCGAACTTTTTGGCGTGCTTTGCCCGCCGGTTTCTGTCCACAAGCGAACTCATGAGATATGCAAGTAAAGACATGGCATGGTAGCCAACCTGAACCAGTCTGTGACTTGCTGGCGCCTGATCCGGAATTTGCAAATGAGATATCGCACGAAGAAGACAAACTACCCGTGCAAGGGGAAGCGCCGTCCGGACTTTGAACTCACGTCTTGCCCAACCGCTCCCCAAGGATCTCTCGCTCTGCAAGAGGGACATCACTGATTTGAGGGCTGTTCATGCCACCAGATGAGCAGAGATCCAAAAGAAAATCGCCGACTCCGAGGAGCAAAAGGGCCACTCGCCGGATCTTGTACTCTTCAAGCAGCACGGCCAGCACATCGTGCGTGGCCTTCTTGCGAGGCTTCTTGCGAGCGTTGAAAATGTCGGCGGTGGAGGGGTCCATACCGAAGCGCACCTGGAGAGACCCGCCGTTGGACTGGGAGAAAGACGGCGTTTGGATGAATGACTCCCAGGCGGATGAAAGAAGCGAAACCGTCGACTTACGTCCTTGACCAGGCTGACGGAATGGCCATTGACTTGGTGGATTTGGGTCTGGGCGCCGGAGAGGGAGGTCTGAACCAAGACCTTTGGAGATGAGCGGACGGCATTTTGGACCAGAGTCAAAAGGTCATTGAACGTACATTAGAAGAGGCCATTGCAGATGATTAGAGCTGAAGAATGGGGCTAGCGGTATGCCAGAAGCAATAAAGATTACTGGATGACTATGGGGCGTGCGCTCGGCCAGGAGGTGGTTGGTGCTGAAAGCGTTCCATGGTGTTTGCGGTGCGTCGAGCGTACAGGAAGGTGTTCCATGAAACTGCAACGCCTTGCCAATGGCCTGTACGTGTCCCAAGTACGGCACGGGCACCTTTTCAGGCCAAGGCCAACACAAGGGGAGCAGAGACCCAGCAAAGAGTAGAGACTGGCAGTCCTTTGAAACGTGTCAACTTGCGTTCTGTTTCGTTCTGAACACCTCCGTGGACAACGACAGGGCCAAAAGACCAGAGCTCGAAAGGGCAACGACGCCGTCCAACGGCATTCTGAGGATTCGCTGCTCGCAAGGACTGAATCTGGACAGTAGCCATTGCGCTTGGTTCGCTCATTAGCAAGTCGTAGGACCGGAAGTCCAGCCAGCATGACTGGAGAGAATGCCAGTGGGAACCGAATGGGGCAGAAGAGAATTGAAGAACGACAAGAAGCGTTAAGACACTTCTTGCTGCAGCAGCTCCAACCGGCTTTCGCTGCCCGGTTTCAAGAGTGACAGGGCATAAACGGAGTTGAAAGGCAGCTGCTAACGAACGCGGAATCGATTCAAGTTGGACTGTTGGCGGCTTGGACGTCGTCGGCCATTGGAGTGTGTGCTTGCGTGCCGTCTGTGAAGTACATGGATGCTTTTGACATGTGCTGCCTTGGCTCGTTGAGCCTGCCGCCAGAGCAATAGTGGCCGCCAGTCCACTTCTTTCTGGCTCTGAATCAGACTCGGAGTCGCCGCCCAGCGGCATTTGTCGCTCACTTTGCCACCACGCACGCCGGTGCCGGTAGCTCCTGGCGACGTAACGGCAGTAAGCTATGCATACAGAACTATCGCTGGCCAGCTCGCTCTGCTGCGATAGGAGATCCTTTGCCCGTCATCGTCCATTCTTCTAGAGCTTCCCCCCTGCAAGTCGTTGGCGCTCCTTCAAAGCAGCGCCCCACCCGTGTGATCTGGGCCTCTACGTGCGTGCGATTCGACCAAATCTTGCGGGATTACTCCAGTCGTGGAGCCGTGGAGCGAGGATAAATGATCTTAGACATGGCTTGGCGATTGGCTCCCCTTGCAGATCTTCATCCATGCCTCTGGAGGTGGCTTTTTCTGTTGAACCTGAACAACACTTTACCTCTTAGCGATATGCTTGTCGTCAATCTCGCCGTTCTTTTGGTCACTGGCCTACTCACTACTGCCCAAGATGACCCTTTGGCGGGTTTGAGCGCAGACTGTGCGGCCGCGATCACTAAGCTGTACGTTGGGGACGACGCTATCCTGCGGGCCTGCTCGGCTAGTGACCAGGACAACGCAGCTCTCAGTGCGGTTGGCCAAGCCATGGTCGACGCCTATCAGGTGGGGCCAATAAAGGCTTTGGTCATCTGCTCCGTTCTCAAGCACCTCCATCTATAACACAGGTCAGAGCAGACGCCTACTGCTTCCATCCCGATTGCACACAAGGCCAGGTCGACCTCGTACAGTTTGCTTGGCTTTGCTGCTCCGACGAAACACTGACGGGTCGAATGCCAACAGGCTGCCAGCATTGTCCGTAAAGGATGCGCCACGGACCTTGACGAAGGCCAATTCGTGCTCAGTTCGTTTTGAATGGAACATTGGCGCAGCGGCTTCAAAGGTACGCGCTCTCCTGATCACAGTTGCGGCAGCTGCGCAGCTGAGCTCTCAAACCAAAGACCCGGTCGATGTATCCGGTCAATCAAGCCTTTTGGTACCTGGTGCCAAGCCGAATGGCTTCAAAGTGGGCGATCTGACCGCTCGGTTTAGTGTCTCTTTTGACGTCGAAACAGCCTTGTCCAACACGTTTTTCAAGGAGACTGGCCAAAACTTCACCAATGACCCTTCCAACTTCACTTTTGCGTCTGAGAAGACGCCTCGCGAAGCGCTGTGTACTGACTGCTTGAAAGGTGCGGCTCGCGCTTTAGGTCCATTGTCTCCACTAGCTCAGGGAGCACGCTAGCATTCGGCATTTCTATTAAGGAGAACTATTTCTTCAACCACACTGATCCCATTTATGGTGAGTAACTCCAGACGAGGCCGCGGCTATAGCCAACTTGTTTTGATCAGGACCTTCTCTCTACGACCTGACTCTGCCCTACTGCGGTGGTAGGTGATTTGATCCAGATGCGTAACCGTCTCAAGCAAACTGCTACAGCCGACTTCTATGCCGGGTCGTTGCCTTGTTCGACCGTGCTCATTCCCGAAATCCCTTCCCTTCCCGCAAAGGTTGTTAGCACATTCGAGGGCTAATCCCGTTCGCCCTTCTGAAGAAGCCAGTAAATGAGCCGAGTCGGAAGCTTGTTAAGTGTAGTCAAGTGACCGCCTCGCTAGTGCGGAAAGGCCTGGCTTGTGACAAAATTGGAAGCACGGTGCTATTGAGACGGGATCAATTACAAGGAGCTTCGGTGGGAGCTCGACATGAGGGTCGGGCAGCGACTCCGAGGCCGCCACCGGGAGAGGAGGGCCCCGAACGGCTTGCGGGTCTACTGGCTAGCTACTGCAGAAGTATCTTTATCTACATACAACCTTTCAATACAGCAACGCAAGGCATGTTCTGTCAGCCTTGCCACCCACGAGGTTCCGATTTGAACACAATTTTGCTCGTTTCTCTCCAACGATGACTTCCGTCTGACTAACCCGGTCTGCTCAAGAGCAGAGACATCTGCACCATGTGATCCCGTGTCGGACTTGCCTGTACCTGCCCGTCGACCAGACAGCTAGGCGCCCTCGCCCCTTGAGCTTGAAGGGTGGCGCGGTTGCCTGTTGGAACTGATTATCAGCATCGATGACAATCACCATAGAGTCAGTCAGTGCTTACTAAAGTGGTTTTTGCGCCTGCACTACAACAAGTCGCCGCCGTCCCATCCACCAGGTTTCACCCATCCCTCGCTGCGGCCTCTCAGCTAGCACGAGCCTGTGCAGATTGAATCAGATTTCTCCTAGTTTGTGAGACTATATCATTGTGGCTCACCATAAAGATCCGGCAATAGGTAACTCGTCCAGCTACCTGATGCACAGGCTCCCAGGATAAAGCCGGGTTTCGAGCGCAGATGTTTTCAAGGTAGCGGAGAGCTGCTTGTGAGTCGTGCGAGACCCCATCTTCAAGCATAACTGGCGGAACCGGTGTGAACACCTTCATGATGCGCAACGAGCGGTGGGCGGAGTCCAACGTCGCTGCGAAAGAAGACAAGGCGGCGAAGGCGATCATAGACGTTGATGACCTAATAGAAACATCGAGGTGCTCCAATGAAGAAGGTAGACTTCGCAGGAAGTTTGCGAAATCGGTCGACGCTTCGTTCTCGTCATCAACCGCCCAGCCATCGTAAAAGATGCGTCGTAGGGCGCTCCAGAGTCTAAGCTCGCTCCAGAAAGACTGATCGCTGGTAAAGTGGGTGCGGGATTCGGCAATCGTAATGGTGACGACCATGGGACAGGGAGGCAGGAAAGTTGCGCATTGCGAGCCAAGCGAAACTTGCAACGACGTGGCAGGCGGGAATTGTTTGAGCAGGCTTGCCAGTTTTGATTTGGAGTTAGTTCCATTATTGTTCTTGGTGTCTAGCGCGATGTTGGAAATTAACCAAACGCCGTCTACCTTGTCGACGCTGAGCTCGCATTCCTGTGCCGAATTGGCGACGGACAGCCGGCGGTCACACAGGGACCCGAGGACCTTCATCTTGATCTTCCCTTCAAGGTGGATAAGAGCGGACGCCGAAGAGCTTTTAAGCAATGCAGAGACGATGAACGGCGGCAACGGGCGGTTCCACAAAAGTTTTGCGACTGCTGGCCAGGGAAAGTGCTCCATTGGTGTGGCCAGCGTATTGTCGGGGTTAAAGTCGTATCTACGCCACGTTCCTGGCCACGAGTACGCCCAAGCTTTGACTGCAAGGGTGCAGGCGTGCGTTTTGCCAAGATCCTGCCGAGCTGCGACCACCCTTTGCATTGCCTCGCATACTTTCAAGGCTCCTGTGATGTAACCTCCGTAGATGCTGACCCTTGAGCGTTGTCCATACTCCCCCACGCGGGCGAAAAACGCAGCTTCCAGAGAAGATGGTAGCTGCCTTGCCGGACGGGAGAGCCCTCTGCGAGAAGCTCGAGAGTTGAAAGATAGACCGGAGAATACAGTTTCCATCACAGGCTGGTAGAACGCTTTGCAGATACGTGCTGTCGCCAGGTCGATGTGCGTGGTGATCCGCCAGCGGCCTTCCACCTCGGCACGCTCGCCGCCTTGCCAGTCTGCAGGGCCGACAACAGCAAAAGACGAATTGTAGGTTTCGGCTGGATCGGTGTCCTCCTTTTGGTCTTCGCCTGACGCGCAGAAGAAGATGATTCTCGCGATCACTTCGGCCGGTAGAGTGGCCAGCTTGGCAGGTGCTTTCAGCATGGGGGTTGAGCCGCATGCCAAGTGGCGAGCTTACCGACATCTGGAAGGGGTCCGATCTATGTGGACAGGTACAGAACGCGGAAGAATGGGTCCAAGAGACCGCCACTGCCAAGCGGCCGCCTTGCGAACGCGGAAAGGCCTGGCTTGTGGCAAAATTGGAAGCACGGCGCAAAGCAATGGTATTTCAGACTACAATTTGGCAGCTCTACCCTCTGGGCCATGGCTTCTGAGCAAAGTCATTGACAAAAGATTTGATACCTTCGCCCTTGACGAAAGTGACGATGGGTTCCTATCATATCGCAAGTATGAGCACAAGCAATCAACATCTGAGAAAGTCGACGCACCTTCTGCTCAGACGTGGTGGCCAGTTCGTAAAAGATGCCAGCGTGAGCAGGCCCATCAATCTTCATAGAGGCGGACGATCCATCGGCAAGCCTTTCGTCGACGAAGTAGAATCTTTGGCGAAAACAGTAAGACTTTGAACTTTTGGGAAGGACAGAAGACGCACCTTGCCCCTTGGCCGGCATAGAAGGTGGCAAAGGTCTCGATCACATGCGCCGAGGCCACCTTGCCAACTCCGAGGGTCAAGCCGCCTGGCCACACCCTGGTGTTGAGTGCGTTGCCGGTGTAGAGGAATTTGACTTCGGGATTGTGTTTCAGGGCAGCTTGGGCGGCGGCAAGCACGGAGACGTTGTTGACTGTCAAGTCCGCAACATAAGTCGCCAACGCAAGGCTGGCAGGATCGTTCGTGAAGGTGGCCGCGGCGGCTGGTGAGTTTGTTTTAGCTTGCTAGTCGACCTCCGAGTCAAGTCCGAAGCTTACCATTGTAGACGACAACGTTTGGAGCGCCAAAAGATTTGGCGACGGTGTCGAATGCGGGAGCAATGGAAGTATAGTCGCCAAGGTCCAGCTTCACGGAAGCGTAGCCAGAGCTATTGGAGGCGCCGGTGCGGGAGCCAACGACGACTTTGTAGCCCTCGGCGGCAAACTTCGCAGCAGTCGCCGTACCGATGTTCTTGCCAAACCCAAGGACGAAGAGGACTTTGGAAGACATGATTTATTGTGTGCTTCTAGCAATGGACGACGAGGAGCAAGAGCAGTGCATGGGAAAGGGCCAAATGCGAGTGCTGACCGATCCGTCGTTTCAGTGCGGGCTTCTGCTTCCCCGGACTTCCGCTGCTCCCGCAAGCGAGATGATCCTGCGTTGGCGTAATACAGTAGTCCCGACAATATAGAAGAGCATCCACAATGAGAAATGCTAGCGGTCCGGCGTGCAAGGGGCAGGAAGGGCAAAGAAGGGCAAAGCGGGAGCAACTTGAAGCCGCTAGAGCAAGCTGGCGAGAGGAGATGGGCAACCGGTGCAGTAACCTTGACGGCTCCACATCTTCAGCCTAAGAAGTAGAGGTGGCATCAGGCAGCAATACCGGCAAACGACTCCCCTGGGCGACTTGGCAAATTTTGGGCGGCGGGTTGCACTGTGAGCAAGGGCCGCCTTTTGCCACCAGGTTTCCTGAGGACTTTTCAACTGATAGTCTCAGTACAGTCTCTTCTGAGACGCTTCATGGGGTAAAGTGCCGCTTGTGATGCTGGACCAGGTATAAGCCGGGCTCGACTCGCTGGTGCAACTTGGTTGCGGGCTTTTGCCACCGCGTGTGGTGCAATTACGAGGGCATTGGGAGGCTTCACGTGTGATTACAGGGCTACAACGTGCCAGATCTATGCCCTTGGCCATGGTTTCTGGGCAAAATCTTGGGCGAAAGACTTGATGCCTTCGCCCTTGACGAAAGTGACAATGGGTTCCTGACAAAGGTGTTGAGCTCGAGCCATAGACAATAAGCCAGACAAGCGTACCTCTTGCTTTGGAGTATTGACGAGTTGAAGAAAGATTTCAGCGTGAGCAGCTCCGTTGATGGCCGAGTAAGCGAAGGCGCCAGTGGAGAGCCTTTCGTCGACATAGTAGAACCTGCCGTTAGTCTGTTAGAAAGGGTAAAAGAGGCAAGAGTGAAAAGCGAACCTGGCGCCTTGCTCGGCGTAGAAGGTCGCAAACGTCTCGATCAATTGCGCGCTTGCCACCTTGCCGACACCCAAAGTCAAGGCGCTGGGCAGCACAGTGCGGTTGAGGCCATTTCCAGTATACAAGAACTTGACGGTTGGGTTGTGCTTGAGTGCAGCTTGGGCGGCAGCGAGGACAGAAACGTTGTTGATCGCAAAATCGGACAGGTAGGCCGACAGAGCCAAGTTGGCTGGGTCTTTGGTGAAGGTGGCGGCACCAGCTGATTTACAAAAGATGTCAGCTTGCGATGCTCCTTAATGCGCGATGGGACAGACCATTGTACAGCACCACCGAAGGAGGGCCAACGTCCTTCACCACCGACTCAAAAGCTGGACCAATGGAGGCCGAGTCAGCCAGATCCAGCTTCACAGAAGCATAGCCTGAATCATTGGCTGCCCCAGTTCGAGAGCCGACGACGACTTTATAGCCCTCCGCAGCGAACTTGGTCGCGGTCGACGCGCCAATGTTCTTGCCGAAGCCGAGGATGAGCAGGATCTTGGATGCCATGGTGGATGGGATGAGTGACGAAAGGTCGACGATGCAGATCAAGAAATAATGCAAGAGGGGAGGCGAATTGCGAGTGCTGACCGAGCATGCTGATTATCAGTGCGGGCTCGCAGATCACCGAAAGACACTTCTGTAGTAGTAAAGCTACCGTCCATGCTCATTCTTGTTGGGGTTCTTGTGAAGCAGAAGCTAAATAGGCAAGGTTGGGCGGATGGCACCGAGCAGGGGCGGGTGGCGACAACGGGCTGCACTCACACTCGGAAATAAACCGGGAATAAAGAAACGTCAAGCAGCTTGCATCCTATCGATCACAAGCAAGCACCCCGGCAGCAGCAGCAGCAGAAGAGCAAGACGATCGCGAGGAACAAGAGTTTTTCATGGCTCGTCGCCACCAAGAATTTCTCGCTCTGTGAGCAACTCATGGTGAAAGATCAATAGTTCCTGTTGCATTATACAAGGGGTAAGGGCCAGGACAGAGCCCGAGAGAAATGCGGTACTGTGTACAATGGGTGGGATAAAATGCCGGTGGGTGGAAACGAAAAAAAAGCTCTAAAGAGAAGGCCGGCACTACTGATACCAAGGGAAGTTCTCTGCTAGTTCCGGGATCGCGCCTGTCGTCCAAGCGAGTTCTTTTAAAGTGGGGAAGGTCTGGATGAAGGCGGAGATGGACTCCTCGGACAGCTCGTGCTCGAGGACGATGGGCGCAACCTGCTGATCCTTGTGCCAGCGCATGCCGTCCTTGAGCTGGTCGATGGAGCGCTGGAGAGTCCAGTCGCCGTACGGCGGGTCGGTGAAGTCGCCAGTGGCGTAGGTCTGGTTGAGCGACCAGTCCGTCGAGTCGGCCGTCCACATTATTGGAGTTAGGCCCAGCACGTGCTGCTCTCCCTTCCTCTTTGAGTCGAGAACCCGCAAAGGAAGTAAAAGAGGCTGACCTTGGCTAGAGCTCGGACGCGGGCGTCAATGTCGCCGTAGGGCGGGCGAAAGTATTTGGGCTTCTTGCCGCCCGAGATGTCCTGGATGATCTTCATGCACCAGCCGAGCTCGCCGATGACCCGCTCGTCGGAGTAGGTGGTCAGATGGGCGTGCGACCAGGTGTGGATGGCGAGGTGGTCGCCCCTGTTGGCGGCGATCTTGGCCAGCTGCCAGTGGAGCTTGACATTATGGCCGATCTGTTGCCAGCGACTCCGTCCGTAAGAATGGGCCACTGTCTTAATGGACGAGTCAACCAACGAACCCAGAAGTGTGTAGCGTGCTTCTTCTCGGCCTCGAGGAAGTTGTAGAGCGTGGCCGAGGGCGGCAAGGGCCCGTCGTCGAAGTTGATGGCCCAGTGGTTCCTGGGCATGGTGGAGATGTCGTCCCAGGCGATGCACCCGTTCCCACGATAGCTGCACACCCTCGCCGTCACTTCGAAGCCCTCTGGGTACTCGGCCAGGCCGTTGTGCATGTTCAGCGTGGCCACAGGCACATCCGGGATCAGGTTGGCTTGCTTGGCGGCGTTGTAGGCCTCGATCCATTCCTGTCGTCCACAACAACGAGCATTAGGTCTAGTCAAAGTGGCAATAGCAGGCAAAACAAGCACGCACAGGCAAGGGCTCCGGGCCAGATTCAGGGCCGGGGTAAGCGTCCAGCCATGCCTGCGAGCCAACCTTGCTGCTCTTCCACGCCGACACGTACGCCGGCGTCTTTGGCCCAGCCCAAGAGATGCTCAACACGGCCAAGACGCCGAGGATGCTGAACAAGAGCGAGCGCCGGGAGACGCGGAAGCCAAAGATGGAGATGGGCGGCTTCTTGGGCTGCCACTCGCCCCCGCCCTCGCCGTGCTCCAGCGGCGCATAGGACATGTTGACAGTTGCGCGGCGTGCCTGGGCGTGAGACCGCCCTGCGTTCTAAGGTGGTGCTCGCACGCTGCCAACCCGAAATTATCGCTCGCCCAAAAAAGATCTACGGTCACGTTTTGCTGGTGGCAAAATCCACTTGAGACGAGATTAGGAGATTAGGGCTAAGTGGTAGTGTACAATAGAGAAGAAAGTATCTCGACCGGCAGCAAGCCAGGGAGAAGAAGTTAGTTCAGGGATTCTCGGTACAAAGAGCCAAGTTTCTGTCTTGTCTGGCGAACCACCTCCAACGTTTCGTGCAGGAAGTAGACAGTCCCTTCAGTCTACACCCAGAAGACAGTGAGATAGGTTGTGCCGAGTTCGCAATCGTCGTATACGCACCCTGTAGAGGCAGACCACAGCCTGCATGCACATGGAGACCAGATCTGCACCAGACGGATCGGGGAGGTGCTTTTGGCGATTGTCGTTCAAGATTCGGACGACCTTTTATGTGTTCAGTGGCCTCGGCTGCAACTCCGACTAGATTGGGCTTACATCAGGCACCACTTTCTGGAGGACAAGAACTTCGTTGCGGAACTGCTTGGCCTCGTCGTCCGAGCGGGTTGGGTTGTGCGGCATGAACTCCTCGATGGATTTCAGGGTCTATGTTTCAACCACAGACTTGAGCGGGTGCCATTTCAGCAAAGTGGGGACGAAATTTGCCTTGGTGTAGCTCGCCATTTTGGTCACAAATAAGCTGTGCCAATCAAACCTATCGGCAGGGATGGCGTGACCTGTTGACTTGAATGAAGCAACAGTGTGTAAGAGGCTGCGATGACAGCTCACTAGAAACTTCTTGGAGCAATGTATGATATCCTTTCACCACGAATTCAGTCGGCGCAAGAATTCGGGCCAGTAGTGTCAACAGGGCATGGAAGCCTTGCTTAATATGTTCTTCTCTGATGGCATAGTCCGACCCGACTTGAATGAAACCCAAGATTGACTCAATGACTTCAGTCAGCTTTGATGGATCGCCATACTTCAGTTTTCAGGATTGAACAGACGACAAAACAGTCACGTACGACTGAGAAATGGCTCTCGACATTGTGGCTTGAAGCATGGGCTTTGATTTCGACGTGGATCTGGGTTGGCAAAATGTTGATCACTTAGCCCGGACAAATACTGGTTGTTCGACCCACCAAAACAATAGCACTCTGGATATGCTTCACCTGCACGAGGATGGTCTCTTTGATGCTCATCGCGTCGTTGAGGTCCATAGCGGCCATGACATTCTGCCCTAAAACTTCAGACAAAACCATTCTAAAGGCAACAGAGCCCACCTTATAAGCAGTTCCGAGGTGAGACTGGACGGCTGTAGAGCATGGAATTACTATCTGATCTGGAGATAGGTGAAACGGCGTAAAACCTACCAGGGTAGGCCACCGCTCGCTGAAAGGCGCCTTGGTCCTGCCAGAAACTCTCGAGCTTCTTTTCGGCCGCGTCATAGAAGTTGAGATGATCTTGGCCTAGCTTTTGTCGATGCTGAAGTTCCAAATGGCTTGTATGCGGAAAGTTCATGTCGTCTTGACGGCGTGGTGTTGTTGTATAAAACTGGGAATCTTCGGTAGTTGATCGACTGGGTAACTCGGCTCTGCCAGCGGGCTCCGGGAGAAGGATCAGACGTCGCAAGGGGACAGGTCGCAGAATTGGTTGCTCGGGAGAAGGAAACCAAGGGGGACCCAACGCAAAGGCACCGAGAAGGCGTCTGTGCGTTCGACATGGTCGACGTCTTACCGTACCATGCAAACAGAAGTGGCAGCAAAAAGGGACACATCTTCTTTCCTATACAAGGGTCAAGGCCAAGGTGCAGATAGATGCATCGAAACGGCTGGGTCGCCTTTAGCCTCCAACTGCCAAGCAACTCCGGCGACGATTCAAAGGGAGACCGTTCATCAAATGAGAGCAGAGGGCCGCATTCCATGACAGCACAAAAAAGACAAGCAAAGCCGACTGGCCTTACGCCAGAGAGGAGAGAGAGGACCCTTGGGCTATGGCATTGGCAAAGGCAAAGGCTGGGTCCGCAACCGAGCCGGCGAGACTCAGGCAGCCCCCTTTCAAAGCGAGGGTCGTCTTCGCGCCTTAAAGTTCTCTTCTCTTCTGGTTTGCCGCACGACACAATGAGGCGACTTGGTGGCATGGCGGCCTCTCTCCAAGGCCGACTCCCGCTTTCGCGCATTCTGGCAGGTTACGTTTTGAACGTGGCAAACAGGATGAGCTGGGCGAGAATGTAATAGGATGAAACGTCATTATAGTACAGCTGAGGAAGAGGGAAGAAAGAAAGGAACTGAGCCCCCAAATCAACGCATTTCCTTGCAAATAGCGCGGTAGCCTTCAACGCAAACGCCAATTTCCCGGATGATGTGGGAGACATCCTTTACAAAAGCAGGATGTCGCTGTTCTGTGCAGAGTTTGCCGACCTCATCCAAAGCCTTCTCCAGCTGGAGGTCACCAAGATCAAATGAGAATCGAAACGATGCCCACCGCAAGGGGGGTACTCGCAGCTTGAAAAAGCAGCTGGGTGCCCTCATTCAAACGCTGAGACTTCTTTCCACTGTCTGTGGTGCACAGCGCTTCGACCCGCTGCTTCGTCGCTATCAGGAGGGCACGCCCGCCGACAAGTGGCTGGCAGTGGAAACCTACTCCTCGAATAATAGCTTTGGCGGCACGTAAGGACTCCTTTGCAGAGTACTCGCCCATTTCCGCAGTGGACCGAATGGTATCGAAGGCCTAGATATTGTTGAGCAAAAGAACGCAAATAGAACCGAAGCGCGAGAGGTACCATTTCGCCAGCTTCCACAAGAGCCAGGACGACGTCTAATGACGAGAGCCGTATGGTATCAACATTGATTCGACTGGCCTTCATAGAGCACGCCTCGCCTCACCTTTTGGAATCGTCATGCTCTGGGGCTTGACCTTGGAGTACTTGCCGAATTTCTTCACATTCTCTCTAATCTCCTTCAAAGTAGTCTTTCTGGGGGTAGACATGCTGTCTGTTGTCTGTCATACGAGATGAAACCAGGATTGGTCAATGAATTGAGCGCAGAACCAGTAGTGGCCTACGTTGCTGGCTGTTAATCCTACGGAGATTTGATTCGAATTGACGGAGTCAATAAAGAGCAGCAATAGAGCAAAGCAAGAAGCTGCGACTAAGAAGCTGCGCAACAGGGTGGCAGATGGGGAACGAGCATCGGAGTTGCCGAGCAATGCCGAGGCCAGAAAACGTCCAGCTGACTGCCAGCTTTCGGTTGTTCGAATTGCCGGATGCACTTGAAACGACAAGACCCAGTATTCTGAACCGTTTCACCTGGCCTCCGCAAGCAGGACCCAAGGATAGCACGCTCTGGCAGCGGCCGTCGGGATATCCAGCACGGGGCAAGGATTTGGCATCGGTGAGCGGGGACAGTCAAATAGCGACGCAAATGCTCAACACATGAACTCCAGTCCAGAGCAAGAGTCGGACGGCCTATCGAGGGGATGATGAAACAGGCAGCTGGCCCTCAAAGCCTCTCAAAGGCACTCAAGACGAGCAATTCAAGGGCTCAAAGGCGGAGAAGATCCAGTCAGTTACGAAGCGACTCCACTCATTAGAGGTAGTCATTCGCAAGCATGTTCAAGATCATAAGCGTCGCGGGCGCTCTCCAAGGCCGACTCCCGCTTTCGCGCATTCCGGCGGGTCACGTGTTCAAGGTGGCAAATTGGATGAGTCGGGCTGAAATAGATTGGAAGGCTATAAGGAGTAAAGTACAAGAAACATAAGAGAAAGAGATAGGTGAGCTCGGCGGCGCAAAGAGAAGCTTGCGCCCGAGTAAAGCGTCTGATTAAGGGTTGTGAGTGAGGAGGACCGCTTCGTACCCTTTGATACGCTCCTCGATGCCTTGCATGATGGGCTTAATAAAATCCTTGTACTCGTCGTGCCAACCCCTTTTGCGCGACGCTTTCTTTTCTTCAAACAAGCCGATGACATCGTCAAGCAGGCGTTCGAGCTGTTGGGCCAGAGATGAGCGGCCTGACTTCATACGATGCGCAGGTCACTTACCGCCTCAAAAAGCGCACAGACTTGCTTGGGGAGATTGGGGTGTTTGTCTTTCATTGCTTGCAGATCCTGCTTCGGGGATTCAGGTCCGTGACTTCGACTGCGATCCAGGACGGCCTTACATTGGAAACGAACCCTTTGCGTACATTCAAAGAAGTTTTGGCATTCCAATTTGGTTTACCGGTCCAAAGAAGGTCGTTGTTGACCTGTTCAACCAGATATGTCAAACGCACTCTTGAGCTGTCGGGACAGGCCTTTAGCTCCTTACCTGCTTTCCAACCTTGACGATGTCCGCAATTACCCCTGAGAAATAGTTCCAAGCGTTCAGGCCAACGGCAACTGAAAGAATGATTGGTACTGACCCTTCGAGACCTGCACATCAGGAGGAAACCCCTTCGAGTACACCCCGTAAGCTACCACATCCTTATGAAGCACTTCAGACTCGTTGGGAAGCTTGGGAGGCATGGCCAGCGGGCGAAACAAATGAACGCAGTCGTTGGTTCAAAGCAGACTGGATTGAACGACAGCGGGGAGGTTGGACAGCTACAACACCACACCGGCGGGCACGAAGAGCGAGAGATGTAGGAAGACGACGAGCTGAGCACGAAGGCGGCAAGAGAAAAAGCCTCCTCGTTCCCTGGAGGCCTTCGTGCTCAAAGCGTTCAGCTGACCAGCAGCTCTCGGACACCAGAAGCGCTTGTCTTCTTGAAACAGGAAGTTCAGCGTACTGAAATGTCTCAAATGGCCTCGGTAAAGCAGGGTCCAAGTCGTGGCCGCGCAAGGAGCCGTGCAGTAAGCTCGAGGACGGCACCCAGACCGGAAGATTGCTTTAAAGGTGGCAAGAGGCCGTCAAGGCTCGAGCTGTGAGAGGCATCCAAAGGCCTTCGAGCTGAGTGGACCCAGTCGAACTTCAAATGCCGAATCCATGATCTATAGCCCAGCGCAAAAATCGGACGACCTGTCGAGAGCAGGCTGAGGGACTCTTAGACTCTTTTCAAGACTCGGTTGCGGAGACGATTCAGTCCATCGCCAAGCGACTTCAGCCATTGTAGATACACCAAATTCAAGATCATAGGCGTCGCGGCCGCTCTCCAAGGCCGACTCCCGCTTTCGCGCATTCTGGCGGGTCACGTTTCTTAAGTGGCGAGAGAAGAAGGCAGGGAAAGGAAATCTAATGGTGCTACAGACTGAGTAGGTACATGGAAATGTAGAGGCGATGATCCGGGAACGCTAGCATCGGCTACTTGTTAAGCGCTTGGCTTCAAGTCAAAGGCTGCACCCAGGACAGCGAGCCGGGCACGGCCATGCTTTGCCACTTTTTGAACCTCATGCAGAATCTCCACAAGAGCTTCAACCTGTTTCGTCACGCTTTGGAGCGGTGCCAGAACCTGGCATAACGTAGGTACCCACTCTCAACAAGTAGATGTGCGCCGAACGGCAAAGATCCGCCAGGTTTTCGCGACCAGCAGCGAACAACTCGAAGAGCCCCGCAATCTTGAAAATGATTAGGTGGGGAGCGCGGACAAGATTTGCATCGGCGGGATGCTCACCTCCGTCACCGTATCCACGTAGCAGTAGTGCGTCTGGGCAATTTCTAGCGCTTGGACCACTTGCTTTGGATCGCATAAGACTTCCAAAAACTTTGAAGACGAGCTTTAAGGCCATGTGGGAACGTCATGTCTTTCAAAAGAGTCGCCTACCTTGTGATACTTGATCAAGTTCTGTCTCAAGGTCTCTCCGTGGATGTCGTGGGCTACAAACCTTGAGTGGAAGGATCCATTGCACTAAAGAATAGCGCAGCGCACCAAGGACACTTCTAACAAGTGAACGGAAACCGACCTCGTGGGTTTCAATCGACGCTAGGGCACCGCAAAGGGGAGAAAGAATGGAGTGGACACATTGGGCCAGGTAGGGAGGAAGCAGCTCATGAGGACGTTCGCAGACAAGAGCGGAAACCCGAGCCAAAATGGATAAGAACTGCGGAAGCAAACGGCAGAGACTCGGCCTGGTTGTGAAGTGTAAGGGAGGAGAGAGAGAGAGACAGCCATACAAGTCTAAAAGTCTCATTGTACTGATGAAAGGGGCTCGCGTCGCCTTCCAGCTGCGCTGACCGTTTGAGCAGTTGGACGATCTGTTCGCTCGATGCTCACAGAGATGGTAGCAACCCTGACGGACTCGAAGCTTGCCAAAAGATTTCGCCAGGGATGTCCCGCTTGAGAGGCCAGCACTGCAGATAAACAGGCCTGGCGTCTGGGAATCAGACTGGGCATGCGAAGGATTTGCTGCTGCGAACCTGGTGCGCAGGTTCTAGAAGCTCTGGAGGAGTTACAAAAGTCATCTTGAGATTTGTAAAGGGACTGAACAAGAATGGAGCGGAGTGAACGCACTCGAAGCAGCTACTGCCTTCTGGAAACCGGCCTGTTTGCTCCAAAATTGGGCCAGCTCGTCCTGAGCGATTTTGGCCAGCCGTTCTTCTTCTTCGTTCATGTCGAAAGAGCAGAGGAATTCTCGATGAGGTGGATTCAGCAGAAAGTAAACGCTGTGCGGCGCAAGGATGGTGGTTGGGGACAACCCATCTCAGAGGGCGCTCCCAAGATGCGAAACACGAACAGACGGCACGCCTTCTGAGCTCAAGGACATGAGACACGAGCATCGAGCGACGCGTTTGCCTTCTGCACCTCGTCCCAAAGACAAGACGAGTCATCCCAGGCCAAAGAAAGGGGCAAGGCCCTCTAGGACTGCAAGACGTTCATCCTTGGCCAGTGAGCACGTAGACTGTGCAAGCAATTACATCTGCCTGGAGCGCGATAAAGCTCTCTACTGTCATTGGGAGGCAGGAGGGAGGAGGGAGGAGGGAAACGGAGGGCAGCAGGAAAAGTCAGCCTTCCGGGCATTCACCAATTCGCGAGGACAGAAAGTGCAAGCAGGGCGTTGCAGCAAGAAGCTCTTGAGGGCACGCTTCGAGTGCCCAATGCTTAGCCGTCAGCATTCAAGCGAGCGCGCCCGGTTCGAACGCAGAAGCAGATTGGCAGGGGGTCGCGCGGCGTTCGCATCATTGATCGCCTTCTCATCCTTCTCGCGCGTGCCAACAAGAGGTTTAAGTGGTGGCTGCTCTCCAACCTCAACCCAGCCCGAGCCTAGCGATCGAGCAGTGATCGGGCAGCTTTGTTGTTTTTTGCGAGCGTTGCTGCTTGTCCTCGACCCGCGAGCGAGCCAGCAAGATGGCCGACATCGACGCCATCGAAGCGCAAAAGGAGAACGTCCTGCCGCTCAAGCAAGGCCGGTCCGCGTCCAAGCTGACCGGCCTGCTCAGCAAGGACCGCAAGACGCTCGAGCAAGAGCTCAAGGCGGGCCACGCCCAGTTCGAGCAGGAGATTGCCAACGCCGAGGCCGACCCAGAGACGGACGATGCTTTGGACGTCTATCACAGGTCAGTTGCCGCGGCGATAAACAGCGAGGCAAGATCAATGCTCACCCATAATTCAAAACAGATACATTCGCTGGACCCTCAGCTCGTACCCGTCTGGCCCGTCGCATGCCTCGCACCTGGTCCCACTCCTCGAGCGCACCACCCGCAGGTTCGCGCAGGACAAGCGCTACAAGGGCGACATCCGCTACCTCCGCCTCTGGATCCTCTACTCCAAATACATCGACTCGCCCCGCGACGTCTTCCGCTTCCTCGAGGCCAACAGCATCGGATCTGACCTGGCCAGCTTCTACGAAGAGTGGGCCTCCGTCGAAGAAGCTAAAGGGCAGCTCCGCGAGGCCGACCAGGTGTTCGAGCTCGGCGTGGCCAGGCGGGCCGAACCTCTGGCCAGGCTCAAGAAGCGCCGGGACGCCTTCCAAGCCCGGATGATGCTCGCGCCCCCACCCCAAGAGGCCGCCTCCTCTTCGGCCAGCCCAGATGCGACCGCGCTCCAAGAACGCCGGCCCGCGCTCTCGTCCTCCACCGGCCCGACCCAAGGCCTGGCTTCGGTGGCAAAACCCAACGGCGCGGCATTTGCGGTCTTCTCAGATGACGGTGCTGCGTCTGGGCGGGAGGGGACGTGGGATGACTTGGGCACGAGGGACGAGCGGCGGAGGGAGAATCACCCAGAGGCCACCACTTGGGCCGGCGAGCGCTTGCCGTCTTCCACGCCCGCCTTCCAGGTGTTTTCAGAGAAGCTAGAAGTCTACAGGGACGAGGTGCGTTGGTGGTTCCCTGACTCCACAATGGTTGAGTCCCAAGTCCCTTTCTACCGCACAGGATTCAACGGCTCCGCCTTCTGCGACCAACGTCACCGACCTCGCCTTCACCGCTAAGTCCATCCGCGCTCCTTCCGAAGCGGAATGCCTCCGGTCCAACCCTTTCAAGAACTACGCCTCGCTGCCCAACCTCGCCGAGCCACCGGCCTCCCTCTCCTCCATATCTAAAGCCACCTCCCAAAGCAGCTCCACCACTTCGACTGCAGCACCATTGAAGGCCTCAAAATCCAAAGGCAAACCTCTACAGCCTCACCTTTCGGCCGGCGCCAAAGTCGGTGGTGCTCCCAAGAAAGAGCGCGTTGCTTCTCCGGTTCGTGCTTGCGCCTACATTATCAGATGTCTTTACTGATGGCACCATCGCTTTGTAACGAACAGCTAGGCGAGGTGTACCCAGAGGACGAGCTAGGGCGGACTGAGTACTCTTTCGAGGAGATTTACGCCATCCGCCGCCAGCAGCGCTCTCGGGACGGCAGCGTCCAAGCCCAACTGTGGTCAGCCCAAAAGGAATGGGTGGCAGAAGCACTCAAGTCTGGCGGTTTGTTCCGTCCACCTCTGAGTTGGTCCCAAAGTGAAACTGAAGTCGTCGGGAGCAAACAGAGAGCTTTCAGGTCGACGAGCATGGCGAAGCCGTTCTGTACGACGCCCAAGGTCGAGGCGCTTTTCAATACATCCGAGACCGGCAAGAAGCCCAGCGGCTTGCGGAAGAGGCCCGGCGGCGGGAGGAAGAAGAAGCGCGCAGGCTAGCCGAGGAGGAAGCTCGACTTCGGGAAGAGGAGGCCGCTCGGGCGCTAGCACAAGAAGCGGCCCGGCTAAAAGCCTTGGAAGAGGAGGAAGAGCAGCGGAAGCGGCGCCAGCCTTCGCCCACCATCCTCACTAAGCAGGCCATGGCCGACGTGGACGACATGTTCGGGTCGACCCTGGCCTTCAACTCGCCCTCCCGCCAATCCTCTTCGTCCAGAGCCTCCCACCGCTCCTTCTCTTCCGACCACGATGGCGAAACTACGCTCGACGAGGACGAAGAGGTCGAGCTCTCGTACGAGCAGGAGACGCCGTTACCACCTGCCAGCCAAGTCGACGAGCCTGGCGATTTCGTAAATGACAGCTTCTGGGGCCCGGTCGCGAGTCAGCCTTGGTCGCAGCCATCCCAAGAACCGCGCCGCCACTCTTCCGGCCCTCTGGCCGATGAAGAAGACAGCGACACTGAAGAGCCACCACGGCCTGTTGTGCACCAGGAGAAGTTGCAAGTCTTTGCGGACGAGGAGAACGTCGATTCGGTCGTGCCTCTCGTCTCAGAGCACGCGCCATCACGGCGGCCGCCCTTGAATTCGCGGTTCACGCCTTTGGTCGACCTCATGACGCCCATCACGGAGCGAACGGCTGAATACAACCGGCTTTCAATGGTCAGCCGGCCCTCGATCGGTCCCGCATTGCACGAAGAGCCGGAGCAGCTTGTGCCCTCTGACGACGAAGCGACCTTGGACGAAATTCAGCCCTCCTCCCAAGCCAATCAATCCGAGGCTGAAGATGACAACTCGTTGTTGGTGGAGTCGAATCCAGCGCATTCGGCCATGGGCAGGCTCAGCTTGGGCAACACCTCCCTCGACCCTCCTTCCTTCGGCCTCACTAAGGGGTACACCATCAAGGGAGACCACGAGATGATGACCAACATGGTCGTTGCCGATGCGTCTGCCTCTGAAGACGAAGAGCAGGAGGCCGACATCCCCAACCCGTGCTACCCGCACTCGGACAAAATGCTCCAGCACATCCTCGGTCCTTCGCACGAGGCTTTACAAGCTCTGCCTGGATACTGCTACACACCTCGGGCGTTCAACAAGTCGTCGCTGCTCAAGCGGACCGAGAAGAAACGCAAGTCCTCCACCACCGGCGGGTCTCAAGAGGAAGGCGGGCCCATTTTGGACTTTGTCGACCGGTCTTTTTCGGTCAGGGAGAAGCTTGGGGAAGGAGGCTTTGGCGCGGTGTTCCGCGTGGCCAGCACCGAGATCCTAGAGGACGAAGACCCAGACTCGTCCGTTGCTGGCGGCCAAGTCTTCGCCATGAAGGTCACTAAACCCGCCACCAACTGGGAGTACTACGCTCTAACGCAACTTCGCAAGCGGCTGGCAGCAGACGACTCCCGCGCACTGGCCTCGGTCATCACTGCCTTCGCACTGTACGAGTTCGAGGACGAGTCCTGCTTCTTGCTAGAGGTGGTGGACCAAGGCACCCTGTTGGCCGCCATCAACTCGGCCCCTTCTGCTGGTCTGTCACCCATGGGCGCCGCGGCCGGAGTCGACGAGCTGCTCGCCATCTTCTTCACCATCGAGACGCTGCGCACACTCCAATCCTTCCACGCACACGGCTTCATCCATGGCGACCTCAAGATTGAGAACATCATGGTGCGCTTAGAAGATGTTCCGGGCGGCAACAAGGGGTGGTCATCCGCGTACAAGGCGGACGGCTCCAGCGGGTGGCAACACAAAGGCATCAAGGTCATCGACTTTGGCCGCACCATCGATCTGTCCAACTTTCCACCTTCGCAAATGTTCAAAGCAGAGTACGAGCCAGACGGCCGGGACTGTCTGCAGATTCGGCAAGATCGTCCATGGCGGTTCGAGGGCGACTACCACGGTGTGGCCGGCGTCGCTTACACCCTGCTCTTTGGCAAGCACCTCGAAGCCGAACACACTGTCGTCTCGCCTTCCGGACAAGGGTTGGCGCTCGCCGGCAAGCCTTTGCGAAGATACCACCAAATCGACCTCTGGACTCGGCTCTTCGAAGTTCTCCTAGACCCGGCATCAGTAGCCGACCCTGAAGCAGCTCTCTTGGCTGTGAGACAGCAGATGGAGAGCTGGCTCGAGGCCAACGCTGATAAGGGGGCGAGGCCTCTCAAGGGCCTCTTGCGCAAGCTCGAGATCTTTCGCTTGTCCTCGGCCTGAGAGCCTCATTGTACAATTGCCTGATGACACACTTTTCATATTGCATCCCTATACCTTGTTGATTGCCTTTGTTGTGGTCCCACCACCGGCCGCGAGGGTTTAATTAAATGCAGTCACGCCAAGCGGGCTGAGCCTCTTCCTCCCACCACAACAACGCAGATCGACATGCTGCCCATACTCTTTCGGCGCGGACTCAAGCTGGCCAAGCGTCCACAGTCGCCAAGTTTCTCCAGGTGAAGCCTATGTAACGCACATCTTTGGAAGGTTTGCCACTTTGCTGACATCTCAATTCAGGCGCATTTGGGCTCTGGGAAACGTTGACAAGCTCTACGAGAAACTCGAGAAGCTGCATGAAGTAAGCATTCGAAGGTCAGCGATGCCGGGAAAGGTCTGAAAAGTGGAGCCAGCAAAATGAGCAAGCAAATTTAGCAAAAGAGCAAATGTGGCAGCAAATCCTGGAGGGCAAGGACGCCGAGCACCGCCTGCTCAAGACGTACCTAGAAGTGCGTCAAGTCCTTGCATTGGCAACCAAGGCTCATTTTAACACGCATGCAGCTCAAGTATAAACATGCGCGACTCGAAGAGGCCCACCTCCGCGCATCTGGAAACTTTCATCTGAGAGGAGTAATCGGTATGTTAGACGTTCCTTTTGGGCGTGAAAGCTCTTTTCACGTGTCGACAGAGTATGGCCTCCGTGAATGGCATCGCGCCCACAACCCTGCAGGCCAAAAGATCCCCTCTGTCTCTCGCATCCTCGAGGCCATCTGCAAGCAGAAAGCCTTCCTCAGCAAGCTGGCTCTGGTAGCGCAAGTGCATCATCAAGACTACGCCCAAGTCGAGCTGTCGGCACGCAATGCATACAACGAGGTGTCTAAGCACGCCCACGGACCGCCACAAGCCTTTCAACTGAATCGCTCCCACCACACCGCTCCCCAATTCGCCGCTCTCTTGGCCATCATCGAATTTCTCCAAGAACAAGGTTGCTTGGCTGTGCAACTGGAGGTTGTGCAAACCTGAATCGAAGTGGGACGACCTTTGTAGAGTTTTACATACCTTGCATCCAATATCCCTTACAAGAAGACCGGTTCATCGTCAAACTTGGGCGCGAGTCAAAGCCAATTGTTCGCTTGAGCCTTCCCTGATTTCTCGGGACCTCCAGCAGCTGGTGGCAAGTCGTCAAAATGGCCACCGTCTCTTGCGCGTCTGGTCAGGACTGGTGCCGTAAATCCTGCCACGCATGCCGCCTTGTTTGTGCTCCTCAATTCCGGCGACTCTTTACCCTGACAACGCCACCAAGAAACATCCCCGGCGGCGACCACTACCGACGAACGCTTGCCGAAGCTGCCGAGCTTGCTCCCCCTCTTGACCTGAAACCAGCAATGGCCACTCTGAAAGGCCGTTGTATTTTTCTGACTGGCGCAGCCTCAGGGATCGGGAGAGCCACTGCCCATCGCCTGGCTCAAGCCGGCGCGTCGCTCATCTTGACCGACATCCAAACCGATTCTTTGGCCTCACTCAGTGCTGAACTGTCTCCCAAACTTGATGCTGCTCAGACGGTTTCGATATCGAGGCTAGACGTGACGGACGAAGAGGCCGTTGGCAAGGCTTTTGCGGCCCATCCCGAGATGGACGGTTTAGTCAATTGCGCCGGCATCAACCCCAGCGGCCACAAGCCAGTAGCCCAGACCGACAAAAGTAGACTGGACTTGTTGCTCTCCGTCAACTTCTATGGGCCTTTCTATACATGTCGTGCTTTTGTGCGCCTTGTCGAAGGGAAGACGTCTGCCCCTACTTTCGCTGTGGGCTTCCTTCGCTTTCGGCTGTCAAAGTTCGAGATCTCATCAGGCTTCGTGCACCATAGGGAGGGTATCCGATCGTTAATGTGGCCAGCGTTCAAGCGCACATCGGAGCAGCCGGTGATGCAGGCTACTCCGCATCCAAGCACGCTTTGCTTGGTTTCACCCGGTCATTGGCAAAGGAAGTGGCGAGCCAGGGTATCCGAGTGAATGGTACGTTCTCACCTCAACCAGCCTGTACTTTCGCCACCCCAGCTGAACCTTTACAATGCTCCAACGCAGCTTGCAGCCCGGGCACCATCGACACGCCCATGGTGTCCAACAAGTTTCCAGGGGATGAAGATAGGCGAAAAGCCTTTGCGGCGGCGGCGGCCGTGAACCGGTTGGGCCAGGCGGAGGAGGTGGCGAATTTCATCCACTTTCTAATAAGCCCCGAGTCGTCTTTTGTCGTGGTGAGTTGCTTCACTTCTTTCTCCCATCTATTGATCTTCTTAAATGACGGTGCTCGTACAGGGAAATGATGGGCATGTGAACGGGGTGGGTCTTTGTTGATCTCTTGTTGGCTTGAGCAAAGCAACCAAAGCTGACCGGGTTCTTTCCTTTAGGGCCGCCTGATATAGAAGACATGCTAGAGGTGTCAAGGGGAGTGTCAGGATCTCGGATCATCGTGAGCTGCGAGTGGCGGAATGATTCATTGGGCCCCAGCTCATGTGGACAGGCCAAACCCGCCGCATCCGGCCTCGGATGATTTGAGAGCACTTTCTAATGACAATGTGGAGGGACGAGTGCAAGGACAGACCATTACCGAGGGTGACCGCGGTCCGCAAGCGAGTCGCTCCAAGCGGATCGATCTTTCCGCCTGATCAACGAGCAGCGAGTCAACAAATGAGCGCCGAGCCATCGCCGCCTGTGGCCGCCGCGCCAGCTGCAGAATCAGCGTCAGCAGAGGCACCGGTGAAGCGGAAGCGGACGAGGGACGGCTGCTTGACGTGCAGAGTGCAGAAGAAAGGGTGCGACAAGCAGAAGCCGAGCTGTGGGCGCTGTGTGAACCTCAAATACCACTGCGAATGGCCAGGTTCGTCCTGTCAGTGCGCTGACATACATTAGGCTGACAGTCTGCTCCAGCTCCGGCGCCGCTCAAGCGGGTCAAGCCCAAGAGCGCGCTCGCCGCCGCTGCCGTCGACGTCGCCCAGCTCACCAATGGCACCCAGCACCCGGCCCGCGACGTCAGCTCGCTCCAGCAAACCCTGGAAACGCCGTCGCCGTACACGGACTTGTCCATGTTTGGCGCAGGAGCAGGGGGCGAAGCTGGGCCCTCGCATCAGCCATACAACTCGGACCTGACCTACACCGACCCCTTCTTGGGCCTTAGCGCTTTATGGTCTGGCGCCAACCTGCCCCAGTTCGACTACTTCCCTTCCAATCTGCTCTCCCCGCCCCAAACCGACACCTCCAGCCCAGAATCCTTCCCGTTCCTGCTCCAAACCAACAATTTTTTTGAACTGCCCCAGTCCGTCCAGCAGATGGCCGCCGAGCAGCCCAACGATGAAGACAAGAACAAGGCCTGTTCGTGCCCTTGTCTCCCATGCATCCCCGTTATGGGATAGAATTTGACGTCGAAGCGGAATAGGGTTCCAGATGCAGACTCGCTGGCTCGGCGGATCCGAGCACTTCATCAAGGAGTGCATCAAGGACACTGTGCCCACTTTTAGGTCGAACAAAGTCATCAAGATGCTCACCGACCTGCTCGACGCCGCTTTGGTGGCCCGCTCCCAGCCGAGCGCGACACGCGGCAACGCCGAACCTCTACTAAACGAGGAGGAGCTCTCCCGCGCCGTCACCTCCGTGCCTTCCGAGGAAGACGTGGTCAAATTGCGGAAGACGGCGGCGGAGGCTTTACAGCAGGCCTTGGATGAGGGCCAGCTCTCGCTCGAGGCCAAGATCATTGCGATTTCTTACATGGCCTATTACCAAGTGGGTCTCGTTCACACTCTCTGCGTATCATTCAATGCTCAAAATATGATGTGCTGTAGTATGCAAGTGACCTTTGCGGGAGGAAGGCTCAAAGTGGTCTGCGTGCTGACCGAGAGCAAACAGATCGTCAGTGGCGCCGCCGCCTACCGAGCCTTCATCCGGCACGCCGACCAGTATTTAATCACCGCTATCCCACCGGGCTCCATCATCAACATCGCCGAGTACCATGGCTTCAAGCACTTTGGTTTCCTCAACTGGGTCTGGCTCGACATTGTCAACTCGGTCATCTCCCCCAAATCGCCCAGCTACACCTATGTGTGCTACAAGACGTCCAAAATCACCACCGACGCGTCCGTCATTGGCATCGAATGCGTTTGTGGCGGGCCCAACGAGCTTCTGTGGGTTGCTGCCACCTTTCATGATACGTGAACTTGGCTTATGACGGTGGTGCCCGATTCACAGTGTGGCCATGGCCAAAATCAGCAGTCTGGGAGCGCAGATGGACCTGGATCGTGCGCCTCCTTATTGTGCTTGGGCTGATCTTGTTTCTCAAAGGCGTGGGTTTGCACAGCCGAATGCCAAAATGGCGGTCCCATGCCGCCTTTGTACGAACACCAAGCCCGCGCCATCCTCGACTGCATCCAGAGCTACGTGCCGGCCCGAGAACAGCAGACCTCCGTCCACAGCGGCATCTACAGCGTCACGCGCTTGTCCTTGCAGGTGCGTTTTTCGAGGCCCCACCTTTGCTCGTTCCTGGGCTTAGTGCTCTGTTATGACACACAGGAAGTCTGGCGTTTGGGGGTCACCATTCACTACCACTGCCGGCTGTACAACCGGACATGCGAGTGGCCGGAGCTCCGGCAGATGCTGGACAACATGATCTGCCTCCTGTCGGCCATCGAGATGCTCAGCATCAACATGATGCGCGGGCCCATCATGGTTCCCCTCTTCCTCGCCGTCACCATCTGCCCGGCAGGGCCCAACCGCGACAAGCTCCGCCGCTGGCTCGGCATGTTTGGCGGCGCGGAGGCCACGCTAGACAACTTGGAGCTGGTGGATCGCATCTGGGCCAAGAGCGAGCCGAACGGACTGCCGCAGGACTGGAAGACGCTGCTCAAGGACAACGATTTGACGCCGGCATTCATTTGATGCCTTTCCTTCTTCACTAATGCACACCTGTAATAAACCCACTCGATTTCTCGTAAAGACAGCTACTTTTTCTTCCTTTCCCATCAATGAGACCTTCCCTCAAGAGGCACCCCCTTGACTCTGGGCCGTCGGACTTTGGACATCATCAACGGGCGACTCTCTTCTTGGGGTCCGCTCCTTGTGCTCTGATTCTTGGCCAATGATAATGATGATTGATGTCTGTTTCACTTGACGCCCGCGTTGCTCATGTATCACGGCATTTTGAGCTTGAAAGGGCGGAGGGCGCTCGCAGCAGAGTCGCCACCCAGCGTTGAGCGGCCGCCATGGATGGCGTAGACATGTGCTTAGGGTGGGAAAAGTGGAAGGGGTATTAATGCAACAGGGTAAAGACCTTCTAGGGATGCGGACACGGTACATGAAAGCCTGCGGACGAAAGTGGGAGAGATCAACAACGACGACGAACAAATGGACGACCGATGGTGAAGCTTCACCCGTCCCACGGCAGGTTCTCCGGCAAGAGCTCCCACTCGTAAGGCAGGACCATGCCCCGCTTGCCCTGCTTGGCCCAGCGGATCCACCGGACGACGTCCTCGACGTAGCGCTCGCCGCTGAACTTGTCCAGGAAGTACTTTTGCCCCTTCTCGGCCTTGGCCAGCCGCTCCTCTTCGTTGACCGGGTCGAGCCAGTAGCTGATCGTGTCCACGACCTGGGCGTCGGTCTGGTTGTTGGAGATCTCGACGACAAACTCCTTGAAGTCGACCTCGCGGTCGTACGGGATGGTGCCGATGATCAGGCAGCCGGCCGCCGCCGCCTCGCCGTACTTTTGGACCGAGTAGCCCCAGCGGGAGGCGGTCACGAAGCAGACTTTCGAGTCGCCAAAGTCTTGGCTGAAGTCGCGCAGCTGCTTCTCCAGGAAGTCGAGGTTGATGCCTCTGTGCCCGTTGCTCCAGGTCAGACATGCTCCAGATGCAGTCAAAAGGGAAGACATGAGACGCACAGCTTTTCCTTCTCGGCGGGCTTCATGATATCCGGGTAGCCAGGGTGTGGCCGAATGTATCCTGTTGGCGCACCTGGTCAATACACAAAACGATGGCTAGGTGCCAAGAAGAGACCAACCTGGGATCTGCTCCTCCTTGATCATTTCGCCCAAGCGGTGCCTGAGCGGGTACATGGGAGCCTCCAGGGAGCCGGCGAGGATGATGTCCCTCTTGCGGTGGACGGGCGAGCCGTCTGAATTTCGAATGGGGTGGTAAAAGAGCGAAGTTTCGACCGGGTGCGGCTGGTGGACGAGCATGACGGAGTGGGCGTAGCGGCGGTACTCCCAGCATTCGTTGGCGTATGGGCAGAGCACGATGGACACGTTGCCGTCTGTGAGTTGCGTCTCTAGCATGAGAATAGTGTACTTTCGCAAGTGTGGAGGGCAAGGCACGCACGGTCAATGATGGGCACTCTGCGGTCGTCGCGCATTTCGTGGGGCCGGTCCATGACCACGACGCCGCCCTCCCTTGACAAGTCCCTGATCTCGAAGAACATGGGCACGGGGTCCAGACCAAGCCAGTTGGTCTGGTCGCCGTTCCAGTAAGGCAGGATGGCGTCAAAGTACGAGGCGGAGCCGTAGCGGCGCCTGACATTGTCGACCAGCGGCCGCTTGTCGTCGTAGCCCTCCCAACCCGGGCCCCAAACCGGCGCGTCATTGACCAGGTGGGTGGCCCTGGCAAAGTCGAGCTGGGACCTGGCGAACCAGCGGTCCATGACCGAGTCGTAGGTGTCCTTGTCCATGTAGTGGAGGATGTTGACTTTGGGCTCGCAGTCCAAGGCGGTGCTGCCTGGCCTAGCTGGGGAGGAGTGGGTGGACTGGAGGATGTCGGCGGTCCAGCGGAGCGAGTTGGACACGGGCTGGGGGTGGCTCGAGGTGAGGAGGACGAGGAAGATGATGAGGGCCGAGGCGCCTATCGCCACCGTCCGCGCGTTGTAGGGCCGCTTGGACGTCGTTCCAGACGAGGCCATGGCGTGTGTGTTTGTGTTAAAGAGTGGATTGACAGTTGGTGAATGCTCGACAAGGATCGACCAGCCACTCTTCATGCCAGGGCCGACAATTCGCCGATGTGATCGAAGCGTGCTCTTCGTCGCGCTTGGCTTGGAGCGCAGCAGCGAGTTGTCATACTCTGGACACGAACTACAGCCTTGCGAAGACAAATAGGAGAGGCGTCGAACCTGCCCCATCCACCCGGATGAATGCCTGGATGGCTGCTTCTGCTTGATTCTGTCTCTTGATCTGCCAAGTCCTGTCTTGCCCCATCTCGGCCTACTGCTACAAACGTATTGCCAAGCACGCGCACGACAAGAGCCCTGCTCAAATACTGCGCTGGATTTTGTGCGCCTCCAGTTGCTGCAGAAGTTGACGGCTTGCGGAATTGACACTTGCCATGGACTGAAGCTCGATGTCGTTCCTGCGCTTGCCTTGAAGCCTGGCTTGAATTATGAACGTCCTCGTATCCTTTTTGCGAAGCAACGACGGCGCGCTTCTTCTGTTCCGAAGGTCAACGCTCGGCCCTTGTTCTAGCACGTCGGCTCGGCAAGTGAACGCAACGGCGTCATGTTCGCCTGGACACCTTCCATCCTACATTCCTTTCTGTTGCCTTCATTCTAGTGGTCGTCGACTCGACCTGGACACCTTCCAAGTGACTGCGCTTCTGTAAGACGCGCCTCGAGAACGGAACTCCGGGAGGCGTGGTCCGACTGGCCAGCCCTTACTCTCATTCTGGGTTCATTGGACCCGGGACCTGCTGCTTTCTATTGAAGACAAACTGGTGAGCCGTTCCCTTGCTCCCAAGGATCTCCAGGGGCTGTGCTCACCTTACTCCTGCGTCAAGACCAACCTGCCCACTCTCATTGCGTCTTATCATTTCATCAAAAGCGCTCTGCCAGTACAGATATGCCGCCTTTATTTCAATGGCCCTCGGCGAACGAAGAGCCTCAGACAACGGATGGCATCTTGGACGAGCTAGCGCGTCAGCCTCCAGTCTTTGCGAAATCGTATGTCTTGCTCAAAGATGACTGGAGTACTCTCTGTAAGACTGATTTTTAGTGCTTCATGATACTCAATCTTATAATTCACAAAGCATTGACTCAAGGGGCTTATGATGCATGTATTCATTGTCCCAAAACTAGCGTATAAAGCTGATTGCCCCCAGCCAGGCTCTCGAGAACATCAAAACGTCTCCGCATGATTTCCAACCGACAGCCACACTAGCCATAGAGGCTCTCGAGACTGTGCGACCTCTTTCATTTTCCTTCCTCTACATGTCACGGCTGAATCAATCGATTACTTCTTTCTAGCTGGCTGCTTGCTTGCGCCAGGGTTCTGGTAGAAGACGGACCCTCGATACTGAAGCGAAAGCTATCACAGGGGTAGGAGTCCACGTCGCCTTAGAAAGAATGAAACTGATTCGTTGCCTAGATGGCCGCAGCCCTGAAAACGGAGATCACGATCTCGAAGGAAAGTCCATACAACCATGACAGCCGCAAAATAGACCGGCTTCGGACAATCTGTTCGGATCGCCTGTCCTTGGCGCCTTTTCTGCTCCACGACATGGCCATTAATCAAGCAAGTAAGGTTTCTTTGTAAATTCGACTCAGATAATCCCACTTAAGCGTCGAGGTAGAGGTCAAGCAAGAGTTCGTTGAGCTAAAGTCGGTCAGTGAAGAGCCAGAACCCACGTCACTGGTGTTCTCTGCCCTGACAACTCCACCAGCTCATGGAGAAAGCCTTTGTCGTCAAACCCTACCTCACAGAAGTCTCGAGATCCCAAGAGATCCACTCAGCACTGGTAAAAACGTGCAATCGAGTGAGTGTCAACTCCTTTCGTTCCTCGTAGACAATGTCAGTAAGCAGCTGCGTACAGATGCAGGTCCTTCTCTCAGACCATCAGTCCGTTAACCAAGCGATCAGCTATTTGAACAAAGTGCGCGCCCAATGTGCTGTTGAGCCCTTGCCGTCCTCTAATGCCCTCTCGCTCAGGTCAAAAGTGTGACAGAGCGCCACCAAGCATCTTTCCTGCGGCTTAGCGCGGCGAAATCAACGTCTCAGATCAAAACTGAACAATCAGCTCTAGAACAGACTCGGTCTCAATTGAGGCAGCTTCTCATTTTGGAATCGCAGGAAGAGGCTGCTGCCGAGCCCAGTTAATATACACGCGCATCATATTTATCCTTTATCACTCATGTATGCGTCTGGCCATCTAATAAATGTAGCCTACTGTGAGAGCTGCTCTGACAATGTTGCCGCCCGACACAAAGTGAAGAGTCTTAACAAGACATCCCCGCTACGCCCCCGTCGTCTCCCTCGTGATAAAGTCCGTCATCCTCTTTTGATCCTTTTTAGGCCAGTTGGCCACCTGCTGGGCTTTCCGCTTCTGCCCGCGCTCGCCTTCCCGCTCTTCAAGCTTGTGCTTCGCCTCTTCTGCTCCGTCTTCCAGCACCTCGTCGTCCGCGCCGTGCATCTTCTCCTTGTATGCCGCCTGGATCTTGGCCAAGCAGTCTTCCTTGGCCGCCTTCTCGTCGACGATGGGCGCCGGGTAGTCTCTGCCAATGACGCACTTGGCCTTCTCTTGCAAGCCAATTGGCGCTTCCCAAGGGTGGTAGATGTACTTGTCCGGGAAGTCCTTGAGCTCGGGGCAGTACTTGCGAACGAAGGCGCCGCTCTTGTCCCATTTTTTGCCGAACTGCCGGCCAATTCAGAGAACTCGCAGAGACGAGAGGTGTCAAAACTCACCGCGATAGGGCTGTAGACTCTGAATATGGAGGTGAAGAAAGCACTGGCCGACAGCCACATCCAATTGCCCGCGTTTAAACTCGGATCCCTGCTCGGGCATCAGCTCTGGCTGCCCAGATTCAAGGAAAGCAGACCAACCAATCAACCAAGTACTGGTCGAACACCTCGGCACCACGCTCCCATGAGATATATAGGTGCCCTCTAAGTCGTCGGCTGAGTCCGGAAGGTTGTCAGACCAAGGGGAAAGAGGAGCGCACCTAGTCAAGAAGCAAGCCACGGAATGTCGAGCGAGATGATGAATCCAGCCTTCCTGCCGTAGCTGACGCATAATGGCGTCAATCCAAGGGAAGCCGGTCTGCCCCTCGCTCCAGGCCTTGAAGTGCGCCTCGGCCTCGGGATCCTGAAAGTCAAAGTCCTTCCGAGCCTTCAAGGTGCCATCGTCATTATACTGATTTTGAAGCCTCCAGTTGATGAATCTACGCTGAACGTTGAGCATTGAATGGTTGTCACATGAAAGTAACGGACCTGCAGACCGGATTCCCTCTCATCCGCTGAAAGTTGGGTGTGCCCGCTTGAGCCGCATGAAAGCTGTCGCACAACGTACTGGTCAACCGGGGACACAGAACAGATCAGCGAACTTACAACTCTCTCCAAAGGAGCTGGCCGACGAGGGACACCGGCGGCTGTGTCATCTTCTTGCCCTTGCCCAAGCCCTTGAGCGCCCAGTAGAACTTGCGCACGCCGAGTGTGCCAAACTTCAAATGAGGGCTTAATGTCGTGGCTGCGTTCTCTCGTTAACACTCGCCGAGGAAAGGGTTAGAGACAGTGGACTGACTTTCGGGCGGATCGAAAGCAGCAGGATTGGTGTTTGGCTTTTGAAAGGCCAAGATCTCTTTTTGCTTCTCTGCCATCCACATATCAAAGATCTCCAACGCCCTGGTCTCTCCTCCTCGGTGATGAGAAGTCGCGTTCTTCATGCCCAGCTCTTCCATCGTCGGCACCGCAAAGTCATTGGTGGGCCCGCGGAAGGTGTCGTAGAGGTTGTCATCGGCATCTTTAAAGATAGCGTTGATGTCCACCGCCTTGTACTTTTCGATGGAGTGGTTCTGCCTGTCGAAGTCGAATTCCATGTGGCCGGGTGAGGGTAAAGAGGAAGGGGCATTGGAAGGCCGAGGAGGCGGTGGTAATGAATCGACAGCCTTCACAAATGGGCCGTAGCTGGTGAAGGGGTTGCCCTTGTTCTTGGACATGATGGTGCTCGCGTCGAACAAAGTGTGACCAAGCTCAGCGACAACTTTTACGCCAGCCTCTTGCGCAGCTTGTGTCACTGCTGCGTCTCTTGCTTCAGTATACGGGTCGCTGTGTTTGCATGCGTCAGCTGTCAAGCTCGAGGAAGAGAGCTGAAGAGTGCACCCACTCGTCCTTTTCGAAGACAATGTGCGAAATCTTCCACGCTTTGAATACTATCACACCCAAATCAGTCTTTTCCAAAAGGATTAAGCAAGAATGAGACGAACAGGCAGGTAACAAAGTCGTCGGCGGGCCTCTGACGACTAGCAATCCGCTTCGAGCTCCATCCGTTCTCGCTCGGATATTATCGGACAAATTGTTTAACGAATCGAGCAAGAACTGCCATCTGTTCGGGCCCACAAATTGCTCGTACACATAGCGAGGGTCGAAAGTGAAGACAGGGTAAAAAGCTTCTGGATCCAAGGCGAGGGCAGCTTGGAGCGCTGGAGAGTCATGCAGCCTCAAATCGGTGCGAAACCAATAGAGCACTCTGGCAGGAGACATGGTTGATGATTAAACAAACGCAGCTGGCGGCAGATCGACACGCATCGTCACCGTCCATCGGCAAGATCGAGCGAGCCCGCGAAGATCGCGCTACTCTTTGGCATTTGGGATCTGTCCCCGAACCTTGCGAGCTGATACACAGTCAGTTAATGCCAAAAGAATGCTTGTACAGCCTGAAAATGTTGCTGCCCTGCCCTCATTTGCCACTCGGCTGCAACCGGCGGAGCAACCCGCGCCAGCTCACCGAAGCCTTTTCGTCCGCAACGTCCACATTCCTTATGCTGAGTTGTCCTGCGCTCGTAGATTTTTGGCTCAATGAAGTGCCCACAAGCCCGACTGGAAGCTTGTGAAATGTCGCGCCACGCCACTGCCCAAAGCCAATTCTTGCAACGGCTTCTGCTGGCAGCGTTGACTCTTTTTCCTTCGGTTCCGGCGAGCGGGTGCCATCTGTGCTGTTGAACTGTCTCTTCTTTACGACCATCGTGCACCCAGTCTCAAATCAGAATCCAAGAACCATGCTAGCCGCGCCAGTTCTTATCGCCCCCGTCTCGGTGGAAGGGCAGCCCAGCTTCGTCCGGATGACGCCGTTCGGCTTCACAGTGGAAGCCGACCAGACTCTCGCAGAACTGCGCAAGCAGCTTTCTGTCCAGCTCCATCCAGCGGACGTCTTCCTTCGGCCTGCTCGCTCTGTTGCAGCTGCCCGCGCAATCCACAATGCGGACGAGGCTACAATAACCGTTAATGCTCTGATGAGCTGGTACGTCACGTGGCACACTAAGAGGAAGAACAAGAGGAAAATGGACCCAATCTGCGAAGTCTTGATCAAATTGGGGGCTGCCGATTTTCAGGCGGAAAGTGACGGCAGCCTTGTCGCCAAGGCTACCGAAGGTTCGAGTTGATCACCCCCGACCCAGACTGGCCTCTAGCCTCGACATATTCCAAGCACCAACCTGCGCAACGTGCGCCCAAGGAAGAGATGGTCACCTTGAAGGTCCCGCGATTGCCAGTGGAGATCGTTGAAGAGATTATTGCGGCGGTGCCTCAGCCAGAAGTCATTACGATCTCGCCGCGCGTGATCCTGTCCACACGATACGGGGAGACAATTCGACAGATCCAGGCGAGGAGGCAGCAGCTGGCGGCCGAACGCAAGGGGTTGCAAGTGGCAGCGGAAGCCATCGATTTCGAACTCGTGACCGCGGCACCAAACGCCTACGACCGTATAGCGAAGGCCTACGAGGACAAGGTTGCCAATCTGAACGCTCAGGAGGCTCTTCGAGCTTGCCAGAAAGCTCTCGACAAAAAAGCACGCAAAGCATACCGCCACTCCCGGCTGATCCAGCTGTGCCCTTCCAAAAGGGAAGTTTCTGGCCCGCGCATATGGTTGACATTGCAAGGGTTCCTCTGCAAGGCCGTAAGTTACGCTGTTTGGGGTCGTCCCGAGCAACTGAGTAACATAAGACGTGCAGCTGCTTCCCGCCATCCGGGCACGGCTGTACAGATCTCTGGACCTCCGGGCCCCAGTCATCAACGGCATTTGTCAACTGTCCAGCACGATGTCACGATCACCTGGATTTGCGACTTTGATCAAGCACATCCAAATCGACTCCGAATCTGTGGCGCTCCTACCTTTCCACACTCTGCATTTCACGTCTCTTCTATCCTTAGAGATACGTGACGCACCCTTGACGAGACTGATGGGCTTTCTTGCGGTCCGTCATTTCAGATTTGCCAGGGGCCAAACGCGCTGAGACTTTCGGACCGCAGAGATCTCGAATTCGTAGCTTGACGAGCTTGACGAGCTTGACACTCGAGAACAAAGCCGGCTATTACATCACCGGCTCCTCGGTTTACGAGCTGTTGGTCAAAACACCTGGCCTTCGTACCCTCACTCTTCGCCACATTCAATTCGAGCCACACCATGGCGGCGGCCTCTACCTCCCCCTTCTGCGACATGTTCGGCTACATCACGTCACCTGGCATCGGGAGGCATTCTTTGGTTCTCCCATCTTTGGCCCGGCCTTTCGCGATCTCTGTGTCACCAATGATTCAGCGCTAGACGGCCTTTTGGCGGCTGTCAGCCATCAGCTCGAGAGCCTCGGGGTGTTGAATTCCTCTTCGGATGCTCCACCACCAGCGGCTCTCTTCGAATGTCGCTTGCTGCGCACGCTCGAGTTGGAGGTCCACCCGAGCATGCCAGAGGTGGCTTTGGGCTGGCTGGACTCCCTTCCATACCCTTCCCCAGTGGAGAGAATTCAACTCAACGCCCTCAACGATATCCAGCCCCTCCATCCGGGCCGGACGCTTGTCAAAGAGTGCGGCCTGCGAGCCATGTCGACAGTTCGATTTCCAGTCTTGCACCAACTCATCTTCCAGTCAGGCAGCAACCCAACCCCGCTGACCCCTCTACCTTTTCCTCGTCGATCCCCAGTTCAGGTGTCGATCGGGGCACCCGAAGAGGCGGTTCTACAGCACACGCCGCATTGGCTGAGCTTTGTCAAGCATACCGTTCGACTGGCGGCTTAAGTCCACTGCTCCTGCGCCTTTCATCCCTCAAACAGCAAGAGACGGAGTCCCGCTGCCCAGGTCTAGGACACATATGCAAGGCTCAAGGTAGACAGCTCTTGTCTCTGCCCTGTTGGCTCACGCGCTATGTGCTGTATTTGGTCTTGTACTTTCAGACTCGCGATGGTACTTTGCAATCACTCACTGCGTGCTGCTGATGGACGGTAGTTGCTACCTCGCGGTTCTAGTGGGGGTAACAAGGTCCAGCTGTAAGGTGGTCGTTATGTAAATGCAGCGATATGAGTACAAGGGGAAACAAGGTGTGTGTCCATTAAAGGGGGTGTGCGTGGGGCGTGAAAAGGGCGAATTTCAGGTGGAGAGCTTGGTGACGCCCATCGTCAGCGGGTTGCCACCCGATTCGTAGGTCAAGTTGCCGACGTCTGTCAGTATATCAACTCCATTTAGCACTGGGAAGCAAGTCGTTGAAGGGGAGCAAGCGACGCACGAGGGATGTTGAGCGGGTGGTTGTGCCACGCGACGTGGCAGTCCCGGCAGAGCATCTCCAGCTCGTCCCGCGACTTGACGATGTGCTCCATGAACTCCGACTCGCCTCCGCTGTTGCCACCGGTCAATGCTTATCCACACAGGGATGAAAGGGAAAGAAGGGGACCAACTTTGTGTCGGTGGGCCAAAAGTTTGGACCTGGCAAAGCGTGGGTGCCGAGCAAGGTCGAGTTGAACGAAAAGGCGCCATTGTCAATAGGGTACTTCCTCCACTGTCCCACAACCGACAGCGTGAGCAAAGGATCATTTGCTCAGAGAAAAAGGAGGGGGGCGAACCGTATTGCCACCGGCCCACTCTGTGATTTTGCCGCCCGCGTCAAACACTGGCCCCTCCCAGCCTGACGGACCCAAGTTGCCCATTGGCCAAATGCCAACTTTCTGGACCTTCCAAATGAGCTGCAAGAGGTCCGGGTGGATCTCGGCGTCGTCGTCCACGCCCAAGATCGGGCCGTTCTTGAAAGGGCCGGCGAGGTCGTTGCAGAGGGCGTAGATGAGAGCGAGGGCGGCGTTGTGCTGGGCGTTGCCAAAGTTGCGGGTGGGGCCAAAGGCAAAGTAGATGAACGAGATCTTGGCCTGGGTCAGGACCATGAGCAGCTCGTCGTCGATGGTCGACTGGTCCTCGACGATGATCCACACTTGCTGCCGTTGGTTCTCGGCGACGTTGTCGAACCAGGCGTGGTCCCGGGCGGCCATGCGCCGCTCGTGCTCGTGGAAGGTGTCCACATGGCGCTGCATGTACTTGGACCGCAAGGGCCCCGTCTTGCCGGCGGAGGACGTTTTGGTGAAGATGTAGGCGGTCGGCAGGTCGGGTTTTAACCGGCCCACGTCCCAGGCGAAGGTGCGGTCGGGGGATTGGGTGGAGTGGCGGACCATGCCGAGCGCGGCGTACTGGGTGGCGTAGACGTGCTTGCATTGGATGTCAATGATGTTGGACTGGATGAAAGCGGGCAAAGAGGATCTAGAGGTGTAAGGGATGCGGGCGGCGGGTGACAGAGACGGAGGGGTCGTCGAGCAGTCGCAGATTTGGCAAAAGTCGTCGTCCTGCGGGAACACGTCGCCCGGCGCTGTTGCTCCCAGGGATGTGAGGAATCGAGAAGCCTGTTTGGGGAGCATTCGGTGGCCGGTGCCCTTGATGACTGTCCCACGAGGGCCCCAGGGTCAGTGTTGTTATTTTACGCAAATCCACAGGAGGCCACGACGCACGCTCGAGGATGATGTTGATGAGGACGACGGCGAGGACCAGGTAGGCCAGGTGCGGCCAGCGCCATCGCTTGCGGGCAGCAGCGGTCGCGCGGTGGCTGTAAATGTCCTCCCCCAAATAAGGCGAGAGCAAGCCGTCCTCCTCCTTGACGCCGCCGCCCTCGCTGCCGTTCATGATTCTGCTCGTCGAACCAGCGTGAGCCATGCTGCCGCTGCTGCTGTTGCTCACGGCGTGCCCCAAGCCGGACACATATGCATTTGGCAACAACTGGCTGGACAGCTGGACAGAAGGCGCGCGTCGGCGGGCGAGCATAGCGCGGCGCTCCAGGCTTTCAGATAGGGCCTGCTATGTTCGCCTGGAGCAGGCGCGCGGGAAAGCTTGTGCGAGTTGACAGCGATTTGTCGTCGGCGAGGTCGAAGAGCAGCTGGTCGAGCTCGGAAGACAAATTCGCGAAACTGACAGCAGCGCGGACAAAGGACTCCCACGCTCGAAATTCGCTGTTCTTCTCGTTGCCCCCGACCAACCGAAACACGCTGCCCAAACCAAGATGATGCGCCCTCAGAGGACCCGGGTGGTCAACTTCAATGGCCCCACGGTAGACGCCGACGAAGACGAGGAGGAGGAAGAGCCCTTCTACGTCGAGACGGAGGTCCATGATCCGGAGCAAGAATACGAGGTTCGCTGTCTCGCTCAACGAGTGTTTCATGGCCACTCTCTGAGAGAAGCGGTGAACAGGTCGAGGCTATCCTGGACTGGAAGCCAATGGAGGACAAGTACCTCGTCAAGTGGCTCGGTGAGCACGAGGCTTCTCGACTTTCAGATTTCGACGTCTGATGCGTGACGGCGACTGCTGCACAGGCTGGGATGATCCTACTTGTGAGCTTTTGATTGCTATCACAGCGCACACGCATCCGCTAAGGAGACCCTGGGCTTCGCAGGGGAACCCAAGGACAACTTGGCGTGAGTTCTAGCCTTGCCTCTCATCCACTTGACGCCGGATTCACCCAAGCTCTATACTCACAGCAACGTCTCGGAAGCCCTGGCTGAGTACCACAACGCCATTGCGGCCGCTGCCGCTGCCATCGAGCCTTTCAAATTCCCAAGTCCACCACCTGTCACCGCACCTGTCGCCGGCCCATCAGCTTCCACCTCGGCCACTCCCGCTTCGTCCGCCTCAGTAGAGCCGGCTGCTCCTGTGTGTGGCGTTCCCATTCCCAAGAGACAAGATTGCTGAACTCTGCAATATTACCGTCCACCACAGATCACCGTGGTTTTGAACCTGGCCATCTTCAAGCCCCACGCCCAACCTCCCCCGAGCGCCCCGGTTGCTTTGGTCGTCAAAAACCCCGTCAAGCCCAAGACCGACTTCCGGCTGGACGAACCCTCCCCGGCCGCGCCTCCAGCCAAGGAGAAGGAAAGGGCCGCTTCCAAAGAAAAGGAGATGGCCAAGAAGGAGAATGCTCCACTTGCCGTGGGTTGCTCTCGCATACAATAGAGGAAGTAACCCCTCTCAGTCCTGTGATGGTACCCACAGGCCCGCATTCGATGCAAGCTGCCCAATTCGTGGATCGCCGAGTTCTCCCTCTTGCCTACCGAGGTCTGTCGATGTCTTGCCTTGCTGTTGGTCAATCAAGCTCAACTCGCGTCTTCGACGGCACGGGCAGACCATCCAGAGCGTGTTTGTTCAGTTCCAAAAGCTGCTCTCGCCCCACTTTGCCGACATGGACTTCGAGCTGGGTAGGGAGTGTTGCTCTCACTGACGAATCTGTCTGATTTCCGTCAAAATCCTTACAGTCGACACGGTCCCACCTCGAACCCGCTATGGCTCTGGCAACAAGTCTACTCTGAAGTGAGCTGTTTCTCCTCATCTTTACTCCAAGAAGATGTGGTAACATCGTTGGCCACAGATCTTGCGGCTTTGTGCCCAACGCCACTTTGCTGGTCAGCTTCAAGACCAAGATCTCGGACAGTTCGTCTCCCTTTCTCTCAGACCCCTAGGATCTATAGCCCAAATGAAGTTCGAACAGACCAGCAAGTGCTCGACGCCGAGTTCATTGACCTGGCCCAGGAGCTGCCCACCACCGGCGTGCTCCGCCCTCCCCCTCCTATGGCAGACGATGCCGAGGAGGCGCCGCCCAGCAAGAAGAAGAAGCTGGCTACTGCGGGCGGCAACGGCGTCAAGTCGAACGTGCACGGCTTTGGCAAGACGAAGAGCGGTGGTGGGACCAAGAAGCCTACCCGTGAGCCCCGTCGCCCTTGCTGTATCTTGAACTTGCCTTGCTTAAACTAGAGCTCCGCTTCACAGAGAAACGAGGCGAAAGCGACGACAGTGACTACGATGCCTCCAAGGAATGAGCGGAACGCCCGATGCCCTTCGCTCGCCACAACCCGAACAGGAGAGCGACCGAGTGCACGATGACTTTGGATTCTCATTGACGGCGTGAGAGATGTACATTAGCCTAGCTGCAAAGTCTTTTTTGAACGGTTACTGAACCAGCATTGAGTCCTTGCCCTCTGCCGTGCCGCCACTGCTGTGCGCGAGAGGTCTTCTTGGTGCCGCGAACCCTCTGCCATGCCTGTTGCCGTTTGCGATGCGCGTAATGCCTTGTCGGAACTCCCAGAGTCAACTCTGCCATCCGTTTGCAACTAAGTTATTGCGCTATCGCTTGTCAATTTCAATGCTAAACGGTGCCGCAGCGGTAACGCCGCAGCCTGCTCTCAAGGATGATCGACCACGTTCCAAGAAACAGATCCTGCTTTCCCTTGGTCCAAGCCATCGAGCTCGCTCATGGCCTTGTCGTCCAGCTCAAAGTCGAAGACGTCAAAGTTGGCCTCTGGCGCCACCATCACGTCAGTGGCTACTGAGGAAAGCGGAGCAACGACGAACCGATGCGTTCCTTTGTGTCGCTCTTAGGAAGAGGAACAAATCCTTTCTGAAGCGACCACCGAACTAAGACTTGAGCCCAAGTTTTGCCGACCTGCTGTCGCTCTGAGAATGAGCAGGCTGTAGTAAGGGCGCCCTTCTCACCCGCTCTGCGATGAACATTAGCGTCGGATCGTCCTTCTTCAATGATCGAACCAATGGGCAGTAGGCCTGATATGCCGCACTCTCAGCACACCGAAGCGGCGAACGCCCCTTCTGACGTACCTGGACCACAATCTTGTGTTGCCTAGCAGTTTGACCGCAATGAGCACCTCAAAGATATATCACAGGGGAACGACTTCGCTAGCACGCACCGGCAAAAGTCCACGATATCGCGTTGCTCTTTGGCCAAAAGTCAGTCACGCTTGGCCATAGGGCAATGATAGACATACGGCACCAAGGATGTAATTCGACCTTCCAGGAATAAATTCCAGCATTATTACATTGAGTGGTAAAGAGGAAACCACAGAACCAACCTGGTTGACTTCGATCTCGTCGAGCAGGCCTTCAGCCTCCGCTTCTTTAAAGTGGTGCACGCCGTAGTTGCTGACGCCGATCGCATTGATCTTTCCTTCTTTCTCTAGAATCTCTTTGAGCAAGCCTCGCCGTACCCAGATCTAGAAGACCTACTAGCTTGGATCAGGACCTTCAGTGCTTCTAGTCGCTTCTCTTTGCCGGCGGTCGGGTCCTGAAGCGAAGCAGACACGTTTGTTTCTTACAGAACAGATTCGTTAAGTGCGGCTTACATGCAGCAAGAACAAATCCCACGGGCCCAGCGCGCCAATGCGCTCATTCGACGTCTTGACAGCCTCAGTCGCCTTCTCGGTGCCTTTGCGCCTCACATATGAGAATTTCAATGTATACTGGGTGAAACGGGTCGCACCATGCTCTTTGCCAGTCACTTTCGTGGTGAGCCAGAGGTCAGACCTCTTCAAGCCAGACTCTGCGACGGCCTTGGCAACCTCGGCTTCGTTTCTGTAGGCCTGTTGGCTTGGAATAAGTGTCCGAGAGCCACAAAGTTCAGGAGAGAGGCAAACCCGAGCACTGTCGATGTGGACGTATCCGGCCGCGAGGGCCCACTTGCAGCTTTGGTGGGCAGCGGTCGATCTTGGCTCTACGTGAGTCGTCTTTCGACAAACTGCGCAGCGGGGGCACCGACTGATAGACACCAAAGCCTACGACTGGCATGGCTTTTGAAGAGGCCCGCAGGGCGACGGTAGAGGCAGGGGAGAAGCTCATCGTGAGCGAGCGATTGGATTGACAGCGGCCGAGAGGAGAGCTTGTTAAGGTCAAGGCAGCTCAAAATCGGACCAGAAAGGCAGAAAGGCTGCTCAAATCGATGCACTCAAAGCGAGAATTGGTTAAGGAGAGGAGAGCGACTTCGCGTGCATGTCATTTCGGCGATGTGAATATACAAGTGGTAAGGCCCTACAACAAGCTGCTCTAGCAGCTCGGAGATATCGTCGTATATGGGGCGTGAGAGGTCGTGTATCAGCGGGTGAAGAGCCTCCTCTTGTGCTTGTTGGCAGCGTTCTTCCACAGTCGGTGGGCCTCACGGAGAGCCTCTGGACGAACAGGACCATCGTCGCCTTGTTGGATTTGGAACTTGCGAGCTTTGGAAGCGGCTTCAGTAGCACGGACAGGGAAGGAGCAGGTGAGAGAGCAAACCAGACGCCATGATCTCACCAACGAACACCTTGGTCGCTCCACCAATGGCAATGACAGCTTCATGGTCAGGGTCGAGCTGAGAAAGGTGACGGATGAGCTGAGAGTGAGGTTTGAGCAGTGATCACAGGAGCAAGCAGCCAGCCGTCTGACCTTCGTCACTGTGGCTGGCTCGATTCGGGACGCGTCCAAAGCTACGAGGCGATCTCTTTGGCCTTCCGAGCCATGCTGATAGATGAAGCTGCAAGAAAGCTTCAGCGCAGGCCGACAAGGGGCAGTGGTGGACGTACGTCTTGCGGGCTTTGTAGTCGGCAATGCGCTGGTTCACGATTCGGGGGTCCTCCGGCCTGCACAAGTTCATCACATCTCCGTCGTCCTCGTACTCCGACTCGTTTTCGGCGTCGTGAACAGAAGGAGGGGCAGATCTGGGCGATTTGGAGCCGCTTCTGGCTGGAGACAACGCCACTGGATCGGAGGCCCTCAATCTTCTGCGCTTTGGCTCTGGATCGCCATCGATGCTCTTCTTGCGCTTTTTGGAAGGACTGGCAACCGGCGAGGACGAGCCATTGGTCGCGGGCCACACCATTTCGGCGAGTCGCCTTCACTTTCGTCGTGGTTGCTGTCCAACGTCGAGGTCGGCCGCAAAAGTCGCTGCTTCGAGGCCTGCAACTGCTGGCTTTCATCTTCTCATCACTCAGAAAGCGGGCATACTACTCGCCTACGCTCAGGAAGGCCGCCTCAGTCTCCAGCGCCTGCAGGCCGAGTTCAATTAAAGTCGCCCGCAAAATGGACTTCGACCCAAGCGACTTTGGCCTGCCCGCTGCGTTTGGAGCCAAGAAGGCACCAAAGCCAAAACAACCCAAACAGCCGAGGTCTGAGGCGACCAGCGCGAATGCCACGCCCGTCGACGCTCAAAGGGGCGCCATCTCCCAAAATGAAGGCCAGAGCGGCAGCCAGCCCCAAAAGGTGACGAGCAGTAGTCTGTTTGATGAAGTTGCACGGCTGAATGGTGGCCAATGCAGAGGCCCAACGACTTCTCACCAAGAGGCAGAGGGAACAAGCGAGGGCGAGGCGGCAGAGGAGGCTCGGGAGGCGCCTTCCCTCCAAGACACGCCCACGGCGACCCTGGGCGGCTGTTCCACCCTTGCATGCTAGAAGATCCATGGGCAGAGCTATCGTAGCTTGTTTTTCAGGTTCTAGCTTTCATCGGTTGGTTCCTTTCTTTTCCCCTCGACTCCCGCTTTTATCAACAGTCTCATTTTCGGTCTACTGTTCATCGTGCAGCATGCCTCTTCAGGCCTTTTTCTTGATGTCCTGGCCTAGCTGGTGCAGCTGTTCGGGGTGGCCGAGCTGGTTGGCCTGGTGGTCCTCCTGGATCTCTTGCTTGTACTTTTTGGTTTCAGCGGCCGAGTGGGTCGAGTGAGCCCGGAAGAGGCTCTTGCCGCCCAGGTAGAAGAAGGTGAAGGGCACAAAGGTCAAGAGGTGGCCGTAGAAGCCGAGGTTGCGCCACTGGGCATTTGCCAATGTAAACAGTCTGCCAAGATCAAGGGAGAGAAAGGAAGAACGCACGGCTTGCATGGTGGGCTTGAACTCCATGAGAACGAAAGGCACGACGGCGTAGTTGACGGTGAGCTGGGTGAAGACGATGCCGAGAATATCGTAGAGCGTCTTGAGAGCCGTCTTGGGGCCGCCCGATTTGCTGGCCAGCTGTTCCGAGGTGAGGAAGTACGGGCGCACGTATTTGCGCATGTCCCGGCCCAAGGTTTGCAAGAAGCCGCCCAGGAAGAAGGTCAGGTAGTAGTTGACGTTCACGCCATGCCACCTGTCGCACCATCATCAAGCTCCGACCCGACAGCGTCTGAGCGAAACTCTTACAGAGCGCTGGTTCCGAAAGTGGCCATGGTGGACTTGAAGCCAGGTCTGGCGCCCTTCTTGGCCAAGCGGGTGTAGATGGTCTCCCTCAGCCAGACGTTCGTAAAGCAGTTCCCTATTTGGCCGCACACTTGCTGTCAGGGTCTGCTCACTAAAGAAAGAAATACACTCACAGGAGTCCAACAGCATCTTCCAGTTCTCAGCAAACTCGATGCCCCAGACCTTGACGTTGCGAGCTCCGGCCCAGACTCCCTCTTTGGGCGACTCGCTCTGAGCGATGCCGGACACAATGCAGCCCGCTTCCCTATTGGCAGACATTATTAGAGAGAGCAACGAGACGAGATGAAAGGCAATACGAACGATATGAGCCAGATGCCGTAGTACTTGGTGCGGGCCACAAAGCCGGCCGAGTTGACGTGGACCAACTTTTGCACCCAGCCCGCGTGCGCCACCTTTCCCACCGCCAGTTCCGAGTAGCTCCACTTGCCAGCCTGGGTAGCATAGATGCCCAGGAAGAGCACGCCCAAGCTGAACCTCTTGGCGGCTTCGGCGAAGCGACCGGGAGGGAGGGGACTCTTGACGAACTTGATGTAGGAAGGGTAGGTGACGCCTGGGCCGATGAGAAAGGCTGGCAGGAAGAAGGCGAACCCCAAAAAGGGCAGCAGCGGCACGGGCTCCGGGTGGGCGGCGGTCGAGGCGTCGTAGGCGTTCCAGCTAAACATGGTCAAGCGGAGGACCAAGACCATCATGGGGCCCGTGATTTCAATCTCTTCCAAGGACGTGTCGGCCACGTAGCGGTAGATGTGGTTCAAAGTGAGCTGGCCCATCGTCAAGCCGAACACCAGCCAAGGCCAGGCGAAGGACAGCTCCCGGCTCTGCTTCGAGCTGACGCCCCATTTGGTGAGAGCCCAGGTGGATACAGTCATGAACAGCATCTGCGCGTAGCCCCATCGGAGGTGGAGGACGACGAAGAGGAAGCAGAAAGAGCCAATGATGCTGTAAAAGTGTCGGAGCACGGGTGGGAGGTAGGGCAGAGGGTAGGACAAGGGGATGGAGGCGACCAAGCAAGTCAACAGCTTGATGTAGTCGCTTGGAATGGACAGCTCGTCCGACAGCCCGTCGAAGAAGGCGTCCATCTTTGTCGACGTTGGGGCGAGAGAAATTTCGAGCGCGACAAAAGGTGTCGCCAAATTGGTTTCGACATCTGGCAAATGCTAGATATGAAGATACAAGTACAAGAGCGCGATGTGCAAGCAAGCCTGAGACTGTAGGCAAATGAAGCACATAAACTTTTGGGGAACGTGGAATACCGGAAGCTCTCGCCACCTAACGTTTGCAGCGCAAAGAGATAAAGAAACGTGTAAGTGATGTTGTTCTGCCTGGAGGGTAAAAGGGAGGCGAATTTGGCACCACGCAAGGACAGCGGAAGTGACGCCAGCTCAATAGGTAGCGGTTTCCTTCTTCGCGATGGCAGCATCCAAAGCTTGCTGTAGTGGAACAGAGCCGCCAATGATGTCAATCTGGAATGGGATAGGATGTCAGGAGCACAGCAAAGACAACAAGGTAAGTCACTTACAGCGAGGTGGTGAGCATCCTGTCTGTCGATCAACGCCACCAGAGCTGCCGCCACATCTTCTCTCTGTGATCCGTTTGCGTCATTTCAGGCGCTCTAGTGGTCCAAGAAGAATCTGAACGCACCGAAATGTACGCCTCGGGCGCGGTCCAATTCGGCACAAAGCCCATAGCCACCATTCCCTTCGCCGGCTCATCCGTCAACCACCCGGGCCTTAGCATCGTCCTTAGTGTCGCAGTTCTGTGAGCTAAAGTCCGCTGAAGGGCACAAGTGGCGATCACCGCTCACCATGAAAAGCCGGCGCTCCGCTTCCACAGATTTTGGTCCGCTTTGAGCTTAGCCTCTGATGGTATCGCGGTCATCAGCTGGATGGAAATGACGGAAGAACAGGGGTGGACTGACCACAATAGGCCGCTGTCGTGATGACAGAAAAGCTGCTTCAGTCTGACCCCCATCGCTGCTAAAGGAAGGTTGCAAGCTCACGATACTCATTGTACAGGTCCACGGATTGCTTCTTGTCTTCTTCAGTCTGTGCGATAGCGAACATCAAAGGAAGCCCAAGGGGGAAAGTCGTCGAGTAGAGAAGGCGCACATAATAGTCCGGCGGAGGCTTCGAAATGTCCCTGTTGTCGATGGCCGACACCGTCAAGAACCTAGGCTTTGAATGCTCTTCCAAGCCCTCGATGGCATCTAACACGCGCACAAAAGCCAAATGGTCGATTGCATCGCATTGCTCTCGAGACTGCAAATCGGCCGAGCCTGCGGACCAGACGACCACTTTACTGCCTTTGATGATGCGTTGAAAGTCCTTGACAGATCCATGTTGGAGATCTTGTAAGACAGTAGTCGCCCCTAGGCCCTCAAGATCTTTTGCCAGGGCCGGGTTGCGAATCACGGAGCGGACAGCGTAGCCAGCGGGGACGAGCAGCTTGGTCAGGGCTCGCGACGTCTTGCCAGAGCCTCCGAAGATGGTGGCTATCGGTTTGGGGGTCGCCATAAAAGCAAGGGATTCCTTTTGGTGGCCGATCTTGCCCAAAAAGCAACCGCTTTGGGTCGTCTCAGTTCCCATCTGGGTGGCAAAATTTGGGTCATCATAGCAATGGCGTAAGATCTCGATGGTGGCATTGGAGCCGGTGATGTATGTCAGTTAAAGCCTTCGTGGGTGTGATCCGTCAGGGAACCACCTGAGGTGCGATAGCCCGAGCTGCTGCTGCCCGCTCCTCTTGGTCCCACTCGGACAAGAATCTGTGTAATCTCTGCAGACCCGCCTGCTGAGAACCTTGTTCTCTTGGCTGGACAGCCTCGAGTGTGGCGAGGAAAGCCATCAGTCGCATCTGGTGGGAAGCGTTCAACACAATCTCGCGCCGCTTGTCAGACCTCTACTCACATTGTCAAAAACATGGTATAGTCTGACACGCGGTTTCAGCTGGCGAACGATCTGTGGGCTTAATCAGATGGCGGGAGCATCGCTTGGCAAACTGTCATCACCATGTTGCTATGATCGATCAGCTCATTCCGGGCCAGCTTTAGAGCATCAATATGAGAGGTACGAGAGCGATAACCATCAAGAGTTTTGACAAAGTTGCTGCACTTCTACCAGAAGACGGGTTTAGCGGGAGGACGGCAAAAACAATGGGAAGGCCTCACTCGATGAAACTCTTGCATCCACTTCACTCCTGTCAGATCGGCTCGCTATAAGCTCTTTGAAAGCTTCTTGAAGATACGCGGACGTACGGGCATTGCAGGTGGCAAAGGCCCAAAACCGCGGCAGGGTAATTGCCCATCCAGAATCGAGGGCGTTCAGAACCTTGGAGAGCGTATCTGAATGCAAATAGCATAAATAGACATGAAGTTGGACAAGAACGTCATCGTAATCGAGGCCGTGTCGCAAGTCGTCGGAAACACACGCTTCGACGACAGCCTGAACCTAGCCAGAAAGTTCAGCGCCAGTGGAAGAGGTAAGTCACCAAGCCTACCGTTCCGATATATTCAGCTCCACGCAGACGAGAATAGTCGTCCAAACTAGCTCCAACGGCGGGAGTGCCTGCCTCGCTACTCAGGCGGCGCTCGAGCTGTGCGCAGGAGGTAAGCACAAGCCCCTTTGTCCTCGCAAAGACTCACAGCCTGACAAGCTGACTTGAACCCAGTGATGTTTTCTTTGGTCAATCGTGCGTTATGGTAGGAGGCGGCATTTTTCAGTCGCGCAACTTCCTGCAGCCCTTTGAGCAGGAATTTGTCGGCGTTCATCTAACGGACTCACCGTCCGCACTTCTTGAAATTGAGAATAAGCCGGCTCAGAGCCTGTGCGGAAGCAAAAGTCACACACGCGAACACAGCGCTCAACAGCCACTCGCACTCACCATTGAACCGCGCCATAAAGGCTGCATCGCCGCCCTTTGCACGCAACGAGGCAAGGCATTCGCTCACTTGGCGAAGTCGTTCTGCGGTCTGGGGACCAAGAACACGAAGTGCAGCTTGCAGGTTGATCATCTGGCCGACGTTTTTGACATTCCGCGCGCAGTGACGCGATGCATAGTTCAGGGCTCACCCTGGCATAGCGTCTCGCCCACACGGCTGATAGGGGACGGACAAAATGTGCATGTTCGGCCTCCAAGAGATCCAGCAGGCGGACGGCCATCCAAGACCGCTGGGGCAAGGAGAAGGCAGGACTAAGCATGGGCTTGATGACTTGGTAAGTCTGGTTGCCGGGGGGGTCATTGCTGCAACGCCTTATCGAAGCGCGGAGTGACGCACTATGACGGCTATGTACTTCATCCGTCCAGGGTTTGTGGTCGTACCCGAGGCACGCAGCATCGCGAATGTGATGCCCGGCTGCGAGTTTGGAAAAGTTCGAGACGTTGACTTGTAGATTACAGGGGCTCTTACCTCCACGTCGTCGAAAGTCTTTCGACCTTCTATCACCTAGTCCATGGCATTGAGAGACAGGAGACTTATGAAAGATTTGGGGTCATACCTCTGTAGCAGACTTAGCGAAGCACTCCCCCTCTGACGAACGCTTAGATTGATCCGCTGCACGACTCTGGAATCCTTCTCACCTGGTGTCATTGTCAAGAAGGCGTAGACACCCTTGGCGTATTGGTGAAGCCATTCGAAACGCTTGGTGAATGCCCTCTCATCTTTGGCTTGAAACGTCCCAGACGGAGGCTGACTCATTTGGCAAGATGGGTGCGTTCAGTCGGATGGCGGATGGGGTAAACTGGAGAGGACCGGGGTGCCCAGGCGAACGCCTTCTAAGAAAGTTTCAGAAGGCGATTCTTGGAAGTCATTTTCATTAGGACATAAAACCGCGCCGAGTGACGCATTCTATTTTGCGACAGTCGCCAACATGCGCTTGGCCTGGGGGCATTTACAGGCAGCAAGTATCCAAGGGCAAAGCCAATGTTCATGATTCGACGACGGCGGGAGATTCGGCGACTGGCCACTTAAAGAGGCTGTGCAGCCGGCAGGAACACTTCTAGATGTTCTTAAAAGCCATACAGGGAGGTCAAGGTGCCAGTTGCAGACGCGCAGTGGGCACGGCGAAGTTAAGCTGGCTGCAAACTCAGCGCTTTGCAAGCCAGTGGGAAGCGCATCAAGGCATTTCTCGAGCCCCATTGGGAAAGAGCATGCTATCAATCATCAAAGTCACAAAGTAGGAGATTGCAAAGGTGATTCTGGGACAAAGTGTGCATGCTGGCTGCGGCGAACTGATCGAACCGATCTTTTTCCGAAAGTCACGTGTCGTTTTTCCTTCCTTCCAAAAAAAAAAGAAAAAAAAATCAGCTCTTCACCTCTTGCGACCAAACGATGATTTGCTGCCTTCACTGAAACTTTAGGGTCTGTTCCAGCCTTGGCTCACAGAAACACCCAACAGAAGTGCTCGTTACTTATCCGTTGGGCCAATAGGCATGGGCTTGAAAGGGATCAATTCGATTGCTGGCGACCTCTGCCATTCCACTGTCATGACTGGCTTCAGTTCGAGCATTTCCGATCGTGCCCGTTGCGTTTCTCGAGTTCTTTTTGTCGCACTGGTCCTCGAATTCGGACTTGAAGCCCGCGATTTCATGGCCCCCTCTTTGCCCGTCCGGCCTCCTTGATGCCCGCATTCCTATAGCTTGTCCAGGATCAATGACTTCGGGCTGCGCTTCCTGCGAAATCGTGATCCGGCGCCTCTTCGACCTGGCCCAAAAAGGAGCTAAAGCGCTTGTTCCAAGTGGAGAGGTCTGCTGTCGCAACAGAAGGAACAGAGACCCACGCACTTCTGCCAGCTCCCAAATCAACTATGCCGCGGAAGCGACTTTCGAAATCGAGGAGAGTCAAGTCCTATTGGCGTTACGCATTCGCCGCGGAGGGAGGCCACTTTTCTCGACGCCTGCCTCTTCCTCTGCATCAGCCAACTCACTATGGCTCAGCAAATGTCTATTGTGCATGACTTTAAGCCCTTGGAGAGCAATTACGGCCGCCATGTCTGGGCGATGTACCAACGCCTCGACACAGCGAAAGTCCGATACCAACTTTCGGACGGCGAGGTCACAGAGGTTCCCTTCTTATTCCTGCTCCGAGGTAAGCGCGGTCGCTTCTACGTGCTCTTGCCAATAGTCCAGGTCGCAACGCTAACTCGAACTGAGGCATAAAGGGGGCTTCCGCCTGATGCTAGCAGATCTGATGCGGCACGACGCCCATCTACCCGTGAAGATTGTGTCCTACGACTCCGCTGGCATCCGTCATTTGGCGAACTCGCTCCCGGACCATGAGGCTGCGCTTCGCTTCATCTGCGTCCTGACCTGTTGCCAAGCCGCTCAAGAGCTGGCTGTGCGTCCCTCGTCGTCGGCACCTCTTTTTAAGGCTGACGAAATGGCAATCGGCCATTCAGAAAAAACCCACGTCGGCCTTGATCATCCTCGAAAGCGAGGTTTCCCCCGGCGCGTTGCAGTATTACAATGCACACGGTGGCGTTCAAGCCCGAACCGAGACGGCTTCGAACCCTGTTGGCTTCAACCTCGACATACCGCACTTCGTGTTCGACTTTCAGTCGCCAGACAGACCCGCTTTCGTTCAGGCGATCAACAATTCTTCTGTACCGATCGAGCTTTCCTCCGCGGCGTCGTCGTCCGACGAGCGTCTTCATCGACTTGGCTTCTTCGGCCGCTTTGGGTCCAAAGAACATGTCCGTCAGCAGCGTAAGCTATTGTGAAGCCTGTTTTGTCTGTCCTCGCCAAGCTGACAACGTGTTAGTGAGCGCTTACGACTGGAAACATTTGTTCTTCACGGGTGTGCATGCGCCTCATAAGGAATTCGTCGTCAGTGGATGGGAAGTCCGGGACCAACGCAACATCACTAAAGTACTTGGGCTGGGTGCAGCTGAGGGTCAGACGAAGCCTGCAGAGGTAAAAGTGCTTTTTGCATCTGCCTTGGCGAGTAGATCACTCACGTCGTCGCTTCATCAAAACACAGTTCATCACTTTTAGAACAGAGCAGGAGCAACAGGTGTACGAGGCCCAGCAGAGGGAGTTGGCGGGCCATCAGCTGGCCCACCCAGGTCCACTGTCGGCTCCCGGCTCGCAACGACCTCTGCACTAGATCGTTCTTTCATTTAACCTGTATACAGCATGCAATCCATTCCAGTCTCTCACTCTCATTAGCTAAGAAGTCGAGCCTCTCCCGAAATTGCCACGTGAAATCGGGCTTGTCTGGCGCTGCGGCGCTGCAGTCTACTCTTGAGATCAGACGCCGATGTGATGCTCTTGCTGAAGGCGTTTGCTGTCCAAGAACTCGCCCGCCGGCCCCTTCCTCTGCTGCGCTCCCGCTACTCCGTGACTCTCATCAACTCCCTCGAGAGCCCGAGTCGAGGCGCCATGAAGTTCAGGACTCCAACAGTGCCCTGGCTCTGACATTTGCTCCCACAATGTGCTGCCTCGGTCACTTTGAACCGTTTCAGGATGGCCTCGCTCTCGATTTCCTCGGCAAGGCTTTTTGTCCTTCAAGGTTCAACCTGGGCTGTTGTTGGCACTAACGAGAGCGGCTACGTTCCACTGCATACCTGCTCTTCCGACGTTTATCATGTGCTATGAGCTGGCGTCCCAGAAATGTAGTTCTTTGGCCTTGCCAGGAAATGTGGTGGGAATGCACCCTCGACACCGAGGCCGCCCTCGACCGAAGGACAAGAGCTTTCTTCTTTCTTTCTGCGTTTCACATCTCTCTTTATGCATCCGCCGCGAACGCCATGGCCCAACCTGTGCGGCAGGGAGCATTCATGCCCTTGGACACGCCTTATGGCCGCCACGCCCACGAATTATACTGCCGCCTCGAGAAGGCAGAAATAGCCCACCTATCACCGCAAGATCTTCAAACGCGATGCTCTTTCATTGATAAACTGGAAGGTACGAGCGCCTCCCTGTGTCCGACAGTGCTGTATGCTCAGCCTGACCGTCAACGCCCTTCCCAGAAAGCTTTCGCCACATGTTGCAGAAGCTTACACGCGATGCCTCTGGATGCAATCTGGCCCGAAAGACAGTCACGGTTGTGTCTTATGGCTTGCATGGCCTATGGAAGACGGCGCAGCAGCGGGACGAGGTGGCGGCGCTTCACTTCATTTTTCTGTTGTCGTGCTGCCGCGCGGCGAATGGGCTCAAAGTTCGTTTGTTCATGGGAGAAGCGCCCACTGGTCTCTCTGACGAAGGCTCATGCGCCATTTGCAGCTCCCGTTCGCAGTTCGGATGATCCTCCCACATTTTGACCACGGGGCCCTGGCAGACCCAAATCTGCAGTTCAGGAACGCCGACTACTTCGTGGCGCCTGGTCTGGAGGTTGTGCGCGGCCAGGCCTACCCGCTTGATCTCGCCCAGGCTCCGCATTTCGTGTTCGACTTCAACGCGCCCAAGGCCCTCGTCTATCCCAACCTGGTGCGCAAGGCAAACCCAGAGCAACTGCATAACCTTGGTATCTTTGCCCCTCGCGAGCTCGTGGGAGCTATGGAAGAAGAACGTGAGCTCGTTTTCATGCGTGGCAACCTCGCCTGGGACTGAGCACCGATTGCACAGCCAGACCTCAATCGGGCTCCGTTTCGTACACGCACATTCGACTACCTAATAACGAAGAGCTTGTGGAAGAGACCTGGTCGTCGAAGGACTTGGTGACCTACGGCCGAGCGGTGGAAGCGGAGAGCCAGGTGAGCCGAAGCCAGGCGCTGATTCAATACACCTTCGCTGACATGAGGACCTTCCGCAAAGTTCGTCATGTTCCTGACCAAAGAAGAGGCGGCGACGGCGAAAGCAGCCAAGTCTGCGCAAGTGGCAAAGGAGGCCCATCCTGACCACCCTTCGCACCCACTGTTGGCACCCGGCTCGCCTCGACCTCCTCTGCACTTAGATTCTCTTGCCCGTACATAGCATGCAATCCATCCCAGTCTCTTTCTCATCATCAAAGTGGAGGAGCCGAGCGAGTGCCGAAATTAGCACGTGAAATTTGCTCGCCTTGGAAGGGCTCAAAACTTTTTCTCTTGCTCCCATACAGCCTTGTCCTTAGCCATGGTGAGCCTGGTTCTGCCCTCTATAGCATTGTCTATGTCAGCTCAGCCGAGGTGTACAGGTCAAGATCCGGAAGAGTGAGAGCGGCCGTCCCCAATGAGACGCAGACTTGAGTTCTCAGGTTGTCATGCGATTCACAGAGACGTCGCGGCGGCAGTCTACGCAGCAGCGGGAGAAGGTGAAGCACAAAGTGTCCGAGCACAAGAAGAAGCAGAAGAAGGCGGCCAAGAAGGACGTGACTTGGAAGTCGAGTGCGTTTCTCTCCCTTCCCTTTAGCCCTATAGATTGGGCTTAGCATAGGGTTGTGTGCACAGGGCAATCCAAGGACCCTGGCATCCCAAACTTATTCCCCTTCAAAACTCAAATCCTCGAGGAGGTCCAACAGCAACGAGCAGACGTGGGTTCTCATTTAAAGATCTTTCATTCCACAAAATTTTGACCTTGGCTGCCATGCTATTCCACAGGCTGAAGAGTCCAAGCGATTGCGCAAGGAGCAGCAGGCTTTGTCATTGCAGCAACTGGCTCTGGCCCAAGCTGAAGCCGAAGATGCCGAGGAGGAGGACGACGAAGAGGAGATTGAGGAGGAAACGGGCAACCTCCGCGCGCACGCCCGCTCCCTCAGATCCGTCATCGAGTCCTCCGACATCCTCGTCCAAGTCCTCGACGCCCGTGACCCTTTAGGCACCCGGACTTTGGCCTTGGAGAAGGACATCCTCTCCGCCCACCCGCCGAAAAAACTCGTCTTCGTCCTCAACAAGATCGACCTCGTCCCTAAGGAGAACGTAACCAAGTGGCTTGAGTATTTGCGCCGCTCGTTCCCCACTTTGCCCTTCAAGTCGTCCACCCAGCTCCAGCGCTCCAACCTCACCTCCGACTCCTCCCACGCCTTGCTCACCTTGCTCAAGGGTTACGCCCGAGGTACCAGCAAGTCCTTGACCGTAGGCATCATCGGCTTGCCGAACGTCGGCAAGTCGTCCTTGATCAACACGCTCAAGCGCAAAAAGTCCTGCTCCGTCGCCCCCACCCCGGGCTGGACCAAAGACATCCAAACCGTCACCCTCGACGGCGGCGTCAAGATCTTGGATTGCCCAGGTGTCGTTCTGGCCTCGACCGGCTCCCAGACCGCGGCGCAGCAGGTGCTCAGGAACGCCGTGGCTGTTGACAAGCTCGAGGACGTCGTCACCCCCGTCGAGCTGCTGTTGGCCAAGTGCAAGAAGGAGCACCTCATGATGCTCTACAACTTCCCCAACTTTGACACCGTCCAGGAGTTCTTGATCCACGTCGCCCGCACCAAAGGTCGATTAAAGAAGGTGGGTGGTTGGACCTTACCCTTGTATTGCGACTTCCAGTCTCAATCTCCGCGTCGGTAATTTCCCACAGGGAGGATTGCCAGATATCGCAGGCACCGCTAGGTCCATCATCCGGGACTGGAACATTGGCAAGATCCCCTACTACACCATCCCTCCCGCTCTCCCTTCCTCCGCTTCCACCTCTACCGCCTCCACTTCCAAAACCTCAGCCATGGCGACAGAGAGCGTGGCATCGGACCAGATCTTGTCCGGCTTCTCGGCAGAGTTCGACCTGGACGCCCTGTTCAAGTCGGCCGACCAAGTCGCGCTCTCCGACGCGTCCCAATCCAAGGGAGTCGCCATGTCCTCCGGCCTCGATCCGGTAGGCGAAGGCGAGGTCAAGTTGGTCGGTGAAGAAGATGAAGAGTGAGCGCGGAGCCTTTTACCTTATCAGCCTCAGCTACAAATGGCTGATCACTGGTGTGCGTGCGCGTCACAGAATGCAATCTGCCGCTGAACCTTCTTCTTCCCTGTCATCGAAGAAGCGCAAGGCCGAGGACTTGCCCGCTGGCGTCACCGTCTCGGCCGCACCTCGCAAAGTCCAATTCGCCGACGAAGCCGCCGCTTCCACCTCCAAGAAGGCCAAGATGTTCAACCCGGACGAGCTCGAGTCGGTGGGACAGAACAAGGCGATCGCCAAAGCTGCGAAGAAGGCCAAGAAGCGGTTGGGCAAGGCTGGGAAGGGAGAGATGGACACCTCGGAGCATGCGGAGGTCGAAGAGGAGGAGGAGGACGAGATGGACGCTTTGACGAGGAACTTGCAGGCTCGGACCGAGTCGCTCTCTTTCAACCCGGAGACGTTTGAGGAGAACGAAGGTGGGTCTTCGCCTCACTCGGTCTTGTCGTCACCTCCTCAAGTTCTTTTGGTGTGCGACCCACAGAGTACGACTTCACTTCCTTCTTTGGCTTGAAGAGCAAGTTGGGCTTGGACCAGGCTGCTTGAAGAAGGGTGCGCTCTCGCTTTCAACCTCACTTGCCTTTTCAATTGGTTGACCTGGGTAGCGCACAGGCTCTTACTTCCTTCCTTACTTTCTTTTGTCGGGTTCTGATGGTTTTGATTGAGGAACAGACCACGCCCTCGTAGACAGCTCCCTCTTTCTCATTTGGCTTGTTTCGCTTCAATTTACATTGTAGAATTGCATCATGTTTCCACCTTTGCCTTCTTCGCTTCCCGTTGCCCCGTCCCGTTCGCTTCTGAAGTGGTGAAACAGAGGAGTAAGGGAATGGAAAGCTTCGACAAAAGGCGCGTGGCGAAAAGTGTGAAATATGCCTGTGAAGGAGGCGTGCCGTTTCACAACTGTGGCCTGCTTCGGAGTCCGTTTGGTTCTTTGCACCTGAACGGTCATCATGATGCTAGCAGCTACTACGCCCCGACTTCGGGCTAGAAGTAGCCCGCCCCGCTTGACCCAGCCTGGTGAAAGCACTGCTCCGAGTGGCGCTCCCAACCTCGAGCTCCATGTCGCACCAATCGGCCGGCTGGATCTCGAAGACTGGCCCCAACATATCGAACCAGAGCTGGCAGTCCTGATTATAGCTGAAGAACTCAAGTCTCCGACGCATACGGTGTCTTTCGGTTCGGTTGGAAAGCCTTTGATGCCTTCCCCGTCGAGCAACGCGCCTCGATCATCGAAGTTCTCAGGAGCGGGGCTTTGGAGGATCTAGAAGACGACGAGGCGGACTGGACCGTCCTACAGATTTTGATAACGGAGCAACTGGGACAGAGGGCCCGAACGACGACCACAAACTGCGAGTCATCATTGTCTCATGCCATGAGTGTCTGGCCGTTCCGATCCCTGATGCTGAGCAAACAGACTTCGACATCTGGGCAGCCTTGAGGCCGTTTCTGGTTAGAAAAGTCTTGCTCCACCTCGTCCCTCCGGCAAAGCCGACCTCACCCGTTCCCCAAGTCGCCGATTTTGCCAATCTGGCGTCTGACGACGACTTGCTGGGCGACTACAACCTCCTAGACCACGCCCTCATGGCGCTGAGACGATGGAAGGCCACCGAGGCCGTAGGAGGCCGTAACGGCTGATCAAGATCCCACTCACCTCCCCTGTTCCCATTCAAAACTCAAATCCTCGAGGAAGTCCAACAGCAACGAGCAGACGTGGGTTTGGCGCTCATTTAAAGATCTTTCGTGCACAAAATTTTGATCTTAATCGTGTTGGTGAGCCCACAGGCTGAAGAGTCCAAACGATTGCGCAAGGAGCAACAAGCTTTGTCATTGCAGCAATTGGGTCTGGCCCAAGCTGAAGCTGAAGGTGCCGAGGAGGAAGACGACGAGTCGGGAGGAGAGGAGATTGAGGAGGAAACTGGCAACCTCCGCGCGCACGCCCGCTCCCTCAGATCCGTCATCGAGTCCTCCGACATCCTGGTCCAAGTCCTCGACGCCCGAGATCCCTTAGACACCCGGACTTTGGCCTTGGAGAAGGACATCCTCTCCGCCCACCCGCCCAAAAAGCTCGTTTTTGTCCTCCGTCGAGCTGCTGTTGGCCAAGTGCAAGAAGGAGCACCTCATGATGCTCTACAACCTCCCCAATTTCGAGACCGTCCAGGAGTTCTTGATCCACGTTGCTCGCACTAAAGGTCGATTAAAGAAGGTGGGTGGTTGGACATTACCCTGCATTGCGATTTCAAGTCTCAATTCCTGTGGTCGTCTCCCACAGGGAGGATTGCCGGATATCGCACGCACCGCTCGGTCCATCATCCGGGACTGGACCATTGGCAAGATCCCCTACTACACCATCCCTCCCGCTCTCCCTTCCTCCTCGGCCTCCACCTCTGCCGCCTCCACTTCTAAAACCTCAGCCATGGCGACAGAGAGCGCGGCGTCGTCGGACCAGATCTTGTCCGGCTTCTCGGCAGAGTTTGACCTGGACGCATTGTTCAGGTCGGCCGACCAAGTCGCTCTCTCCGACGCGTCCAAGTCCAAAGGAGTCGCCATGTCCTCCGGCCTCGATCCCGTTGGCGAGGGCACGGTCAAGTTGGTCGGTGAAGAAGATGAAGAGTGAGCGCGAACCCAGCTACCTTATCATCCTTAACCACAAGAGGCTGATTGTTTTGGGTGGAATGCGCCACAGAATGCAATCCGCCGCTGAACCGTCTTCCTCCTTGTCATCGAAGAAGCGCAAGGCCGAGGACTTGCCCGCTGGCATCACCGTGTCCGCCGCCCCTCGCAAAGTCCAATTCGCCGACGAAGCCGCGGCCGCTTCCACCTCGAAGAAAGCCAAGATGTTCAACTCAGAGGAGCTCGAGTCTGTAGGGCAGAGCAAGGCGATCGCCAAAGCTGCTAAGAAGGCCAAGAAGCGGTTGGCCAAGGCTGGGCAGGGAGAGATGGACACCTCGGAGCATGTGGAGGTGGAAGAGGAGGAGGACGAGATGGACGCTTTGACGAGGAACTTGCAGGCTCGGACCGAGTCGCTCTCATTCAACCCGGAGACGTTCGACGAAAACGAAGGTGGGTCTCTGCCTCACTGGGTCTTGTCGTCACCTTCTCAAGTTTTTTGGTGTGGGACCCACAGAGTAAGACTTCACTTCCTTTTTCGGCTTGAAGAGCAAGTTGGGCTTGGACCAGGCTGCTTGAAGAAGGGTGCGCTCTCGGTCTTAATCCTTCTTGTTTTTTCCAAGTTGGTTAAATCCAGCAGCACAGTCTCCTCCTTGCTTTCTTCTTGTCTTTCCCTTTGTGCTCTCCTTGGCTCTTTTGGCTGAGGAACAGAACGCGCCTCCGTAGACAGCTACTCTCTTTCCCGCTGGATTGATTTTTCGCTTCATTTTACATTGTAGAATTGCATCATGTTTCCACCTTTGCCTTCTTCGCTTCCCGCTGCCCCGTCCCGTTCGCTTCTGAGGTGGTGGGCGCAGACGAGTACGGGAAGACGCGCATGGCGTGGCAGAGGTAGCCCGAGTGGCCTGTGCCGTTCATCTCGGGGTGCGTCCGCCCTGGGAGGACTTGGTACCGACGGAGGTGGAGGTCCGAGACGGAGGGCGCCAGCCAGTTGGGGTTGGTCTTCAGGTGGTGCTGGAGTTGAATCAGCGGTTCTGGCATGGGCGAGTGGATCACCAGATTCGCTGAGCCGGCCAAGTAGGGCTCTAAGAAATGCAAGATGGAAAGAAGGTCGTAGGTCGAGCTGATGATTAGCCTTTGTTGACGCAGCAAGAGGGTCAGACCTCGAGGGCGTGACGGGTGGAAGGAGAGAAGAAGTCGACTCACGCATCCCACTCACCATCAAAGAGGTTTTTCCGCTTGGACTCCAGAGCTTGAGCCATCTCTTTCCGCTTGTGCACCTTCTTCTTGTACTTGTCTTCGTCCGCCGGCTCCTCGTCCACCATCTCCACCGGCACGTAGTCCTCCGTCGCCGTGGCCCAGTTCAGGAACTGCATCGGCTTGAGATACTCGGCCGGCAAGTTGAAGTTGGGCAGCAGGCTGACGGCCGGCGGCGAGTCGGCGTCGTTGATCAGCATCAGCGTCCCTTGCCCTGCCATCCGAGCCAGAATCGCTCCGGCAATCATCCCTGAGGTTTCCTCCACACAGAGAATCCTAGAGCCTGGGCGAGCATCTGCTAGTGCTAGCATTTGCGCCAGGGTGTCCGGCCGGAGCTCGCGAATCTTGGACGGCATGCTGGGGGTGGCCTTGATGGAGAACTGGATGTCGCAAAGGGTGTGGGCGGAGTGCGGCATTATCGTGAAGTATTTCAGGTATCTGAATTGTCACTGAGCAGGATATTAACGGGCAGAGGGAACCGCGAACTGACTTTGACTCTTTGCGCTTGATGTACTTCGCTTTGGAGTGCTCGTTCTTGAGTTGAAATGCGGCGTGCTCCTCTATTTGCTTGGCGATGATGGTCTGCTTGCGATGGTGTTAGCCACGGCGCTCATACTGAAACCGAGGAGAAACTTGCCCTCCCGTCAACTCCCTCCTCTTTGAGGGCAGCAATGGCTTCAGTTGATAACCCTTGGGTACCGACGGCTGCGATGTTTTCATTCGTAGCATCCGTCTCCTCTGATGATCCCAATTCAGACTAGGGTGGCAAGGCAAAGAAGGCCACGAAGCTCACCGACTTCGGTGATGGGCAAATCTTCTTTGCGGACGAGCGACCCATCTTGTAAGACTTCATACGTCAAGCCGTACATCTTGTCCAGCAAATCAGATGTTTGAAACGCTTTCAGCTTGCCAAAGGACACCGTAGCTCTGCCCCTAACGGTCAGAGCCAATTTTTATGCGGCGAACGGAAAGACGCACGATTTCTTGTCGACAGTGACCGTCTTGAGGCTCCCGTTCGACGCTCGCAGAGTGACTGTGTGTCCAATTTGAACATGGGTGGACAGTTGGTCTAGCGCCATTCTGAGAGCTGGCTGCAGCGGCTCAAAATCGATTTCTGCGAAGGTCTTTCGCGAGCGACGATGCCGCCACCCGCGGTCATTGATCTGTCCGGCGCGACCGACTCGGAAGATGAGATCCAAATCATTAGCGAGAGCCCCAGCGCCAAGTCGAAAGGCAAAGGCAAGGCCCGCGAGGCCCCTCCTTATGCACTTCCGCCTCCTGTGAACAATGTCATCGACCTGTCGGACGACTCGAGCCTGGAGAGCGACGAGGCGGTCGCACGAGCCTTGCAGGCTGCTTTTGACGCCGAAGGCCTGGCCGAGCTCCCGTCTGCGCCCTCGACGTCGACGTCCTCGTTCAAGCCTCGCTCTCCATTCAAGCAAGCTGTGCCCGCTGCCCCTCGCATTTTCCGCGCTTTCGTCGACGACGGCGACCCTTTGAACACCTTGGACGAGCACAAACGCACTTTCAGGCCGCGCGGACGATGCTCCAGCTGCTCGGATCGCGTCGTTGCCAAGGACTTCTCGCCTTTGACCCAAGTGAAGGAGGACCTCGAGCAAAAGCTGTTGAAGCGCGTTGTCGTGGAATGCTCCAAGTGCAGCACCAAAGTCTGCTGCGGGTGCTTCCAGGCCGTCGCGGGAGGCGAAGGAAGGTGCTGTGCGGTTGGACGGCTTCTCTTGGTGTTTCACCTCATGCTCTCCCTCGAAAGCCTCCTGTCGCTGCCAACTGCCGGTGTCTCTATCACATCTGCCAACCCCAAGCGTACTGCTTCCGCTAAACCCAGGGCAAAGAGGGGTCGCTGGGGTGGAGGAGTGGATCAGGTGCCCAAAGGAACAGGCTACGGCCACGACAGCGGCTTCGGCACGAGTTACGGGGCCTACGGAGGCTTCACGAACGGAAACAGGAACCGCCAAGCGCCATCCGCAGGGCCACCGGCTCAGTCGGCCAAAGAGAAGGAGCAGGCTGAGACTGACCGGCGCACCGCCAGCCTCCTCACATTGCTCGCCACAATGCTGCCTTCGCCCGATGCTGAAATCGCCCAAGAGTATGATTGGCTTCCCCACCCCGCCTTGCGCCACCTTTTGCTCGCTTCTCCTCTGCCCGGCTTCTTGGCTTCCTTACTTCGAAACGACAGCTTTGTTGATATCACACGCCGAGCGCCCGTCTACTTTGCTGCCTTACAAGTAAGCCTGTGTGCTTTTAGTGCTGGCAGGCAGCTTTTGACGAATGCCTGTAGGTGCTGCGGGCCGTTGGAAGCTCTGAAGTCTTGCTTCCTTTGGTCATCTCGCCTGCTCGAAAGCGTTCCGATGGAAGCTTGACGGAATGGTTTGAAGATGGAGATCCCATCTTGTGGGCTCGCAAGGAGGAGACGGGCCACAAACGCCGGCGCAACAGCAGTAGCAGCGCGCAAGCAGAACTCGACCTCGCCGAGCCCTTGGCGGACCACCTGGCCAAACTTGTCAAGCAAAGTCGGATCTTCAAAGCGCAACTTGCTGGCTTGCCTGACCTGGACGAGGATGGGGTCGTCGCCCTCTCCCTCGCCGAAGAGATTTCAGCTCAAGGAGACTATCTCGAAAGGATGGTCGCACGCATGGCACCTGCCGGCCACTCTGGCCAGCCGGAACCCGCTGAATCTAGTGTGGCGTCGACGTCCAGATCAACACGCAAGCAAAACGACGTCGAAGACCGGGCCAGCCGTTCAGAGGCGCTGTGGATGGCCAAGGCCGCCGAGCTGGCTTTCGATCAAGTCGATATCGGCCGAGCCCACAAGTTTGCTGCGAAGGCGTCGTCTGCTTCTCGGGGTCGCCAGAACGCGTTGCACTTGGCTAGAGAACTCGCAACCCTCAGTACTTCCCTTCCGACCGGCATCTTTCTTCGGGTGGTGAGTACATGCATTCTCTGTCAGCTCGTCCCATGCTCATTGTATGTTTCTCAGGATGAATCGAACAACAGCTTGATGAAAGCTTTGATTGTCGGACCCCTCTCGACTCCTTATTCGTGCGGCCTCTTCGAATTCGACATTCTCCTGCCACCTGATTACCCGGCATCTCCACCTCTGTGTGAGATCGTCACCACCGGCAACGGTACGGTGGGCTTCAATCCTAACCTCTACAACTCGGGCAAGGTGTGCCTCTCGCTCCTCGGCACCTGGCCCGGCGCCGCGGAGGAACAGTGGCAGCCCTACAAAAGCACTGTCCTTCAAGTCTTGATTTCTATCCAAGCCCTCATCCTCAACGACTCGCCTTACTTCAACGAACCTGGCGTGCGGTCAGCCGATGCGGCGAGTGCGTTTGCCTTATCCTTCCTCCTCGATCCATTTAAAATTCACGGCACGCCTTTTAATTACAGCTCTCAAAGCTTACAATGCTGGTATCTCGCAGAACACCGTGAAGTGGGCGATCAATGGGTGGCTGACCAGCGCCTCGCGATCTGGACTGTGGTCGAATGTGTTGGAGCACTACTTCGCGATCAGAGGTCCTGTGGTATCCAGCCAAGTCTCGAGCTGGTCGGCATCCGACCCCTCCATGCGTACCCACTACACTGCTTCAGCCGATTTTATGCCTTTCCTCGGCTTCGGGGGCAGACACGCTCCCCCATCTACTGGAGCCTCCACCGACCTTGCGGCAGAGTTCAAGACGCGTATGGAGGCATGGAACTCAAGTGGTCGACGCCTGGGCAGCTGACTATCCGTCTTCGGCATCTTGTGCAAATCATGTTGGGTGCTAGCCTTTTGCAATCCACGCTTTCTTGTTACCTGCGATATAAAGCTCCCTCTAATGAACTTAAAGGCAAAAGGTCACACAAAGATTGCATTATGACTTCAAAATGTCTCTATGATGGGTCTGCGCATCCCGGAGATGTTTGGAGCTCCAATTGCCACCTGCACCAACAACGTCATCTCTTGAGCACACAGTACGTCGATGTGTCAGAAACCGCGGAAGTAGAGCTGGCAGGGCAGGCATAGAGACACGAAGGGGCAGGAGTCGGTGTGGCCTTGGTCTCCTTGGCCGTGCCGACTGAGCAAGTTGAAAGAATTAAGCCACCGCCTGAGGATATTTTTGAGCCCAATAAAACGAATGTGCGCAGAGATTGGAACTCAACTGGACGTCGAAGGACAGGCGTCATCTTGGCAGGTGTAGCTACAAGAGCCGTTCGACAGCACGCAGGACGAGGCCAGCTTGTCGATCTTTGCACAGTCGCTGTCAGACTTGCAAAGTGAAGATGGAACAAGTGAGGAAATAGTTGACGCTAATGAAGATGATGAAGTATTTGTAGCCAGGCCGGGTCGAAGCGTGCATGCCGTGCTATCAGCCAGGTCGAAGCATTGGGAGTTGTTCTGCTCAAAGGAAGATGCCGTGAGAACCACTGTGAAGAATGGTAAAATGGGTACTAACACAGGCGTAGACGCAAGTCGACGAGGTGGGTGAAGCGACCCCGCAAGATGTTGCGACAAGCTGACCTTGTGTCCAGTCGTTGGACATGCACGCAACCCCACCACAGCAGATGGCACCGTTGCTGCAAGACGTAGGGCTGACAGGCACGGTGGCTGAAGCAGAAGTTATAGTTGGAGCCGGTGTCGGACTCGGGGTATAAGAAGAGGAAGATGAAGAAGTCGGTGGATCAGACGGCTCAGGTTGTGTAATCAAATAAGTAACAGTAGATCTCTTGGTAACGAGACTAGTAATCGTCCTCAAGACAGGGCGGCCGCCATTCGAAGCCGGACTGGACTGGGTGACAACCTCTGACGCAGTAGTGAGGACAACCGCGGTAGTCATCGATGGGCTGGTCTGATCGGCTAAGGGAGACGCGGTGTACTCTGATAGAGAGCAAGAGGAGGACTGCCTTTTGAAGATGCGCGCTTTGGAGAGGCCAGCCTTCATGAGAGGGGGAGCGCCTGGGGAGTCGTGCGCGAGCTTTAAAACGCCGATGATCATGCCAAGGGTGACAATAACGATAGCAGAAGCAATGATACGGATGTCACTGCGTTCCTGACGGCAGCGCTTCAAGCGAGTGGCGGGCGACAGAGGAGGCCGACTGGCCGCCTTGCGAGTTGGGCAGACTAACGGCGAGGTCAAACAGCTTTCGTCCATTTTGATTCGTCGTTTAAGAGAAGTGAATAGCAGATGCTGCTGCTATTGGCATTGGGGAGACAGAAGGGAGTCGAAGCATGCCTTGAACGAACGCAGAGGACAAAGGGGACAGCAAGGCCCAGCTAGGGCGTCGGTGGTGCAGACTGTGGAGATCATATTCACAGGCTGACTCTTGGTATAGCAGAGCCATATTGACGGCGGAGCACTGCCTTTGCTCCTGCAAAATCAAGACGATATCGTAGCGCCGAAAGCAGTCTCGCTCGAAGTGATGACCACGCTTGCGGCACCACTGCACAATCACGCAGTTCACAGAAAGCTCAAGACAGGGGCATAAGTATGAAGTTGGACTCGTAGGAAGTCTCCAACCTCTTCAAGCTCAAAGTCGGCGTCGGAAGCGCCGCTGCTACAATCTTCCGGGTGGCGACCTCGCATCAGGAGTCCAAGCAGCAAGTGCTGTAGTGTAAGTCAGCTCTCTTTGTTGCCATTGGTGAGCTCGACCATAATTCGCCACTTCGTTCGGAGAGGCTCCACGGCGCTTTTTTCAGCTTGTTCTTGGACAGCCGAATTCGCCAACGGGTCCTTTGCAGACACTTGCCCAAGGTCAATCACAGAGCACTTGAAGGTAGCATCGCGAGTCACCCGCTCCCGTCGTCGAGCCCTGCGCGGCCGGAGCGCCCGTTCGAACTCGCTCCAGCCTCCAGAAGCAGTCACCCAAAAGGCCCTTTAATACGGTGGGCATGTCCGCCGCCTTGCTACCCCTCACAGTCTGACAGGATGGGTGTATGCGAATGCGCGTTGTCAGCCCACTCCTTTGGCCAATCAGAGCCCCTCGTTTCTGGCATCTGTCAAAACTTGAACGAGCCCGAGGCAACTCTCGTTCTTCCCTCACGCTCGTTACTTGCCCGTTTGGCGCCCTTGCGTGACTCCGCACTGCTGTCCCAAGGCATCCTCCCCCAAGCTAACCTCGCCGGGCATCTAAGCTCATCATGCTCCTCACCGTATTGCTGGGATGCGCTTTCGCAGTGGCTCACTTGACCACCAATCTGCCCTGCCTCGAGTCTGGCTCTACCAAAATCGCCCTTCCCCTTTCTTCAGCATCAGAAACCTCGCTGATATCCCTCCCTTCACCCTCCGCCTTGCACCTGCCCTACCCCACCACCATCTGCTTCGCCCTGGCGTGCCCAAACGTCGCTGGTTGCAGCTTGATACAGATCGTCGAAACTGGTTCGGACCTGCCCTATGATATCTCCTCGTCGGCGTCGTCCTCCGCGTCTTCTGGAGTAGATCGAACCGTGGAAACTTCTGCTCCCACGCCCTACACTACCACGGTGCGTTTCTCTTTCGTTGAGATGCCTATTTGCCTATCATCATTCTCATAAATGTGGTGCTCTGATTCATATCCAGCCTACTACGCCCTTCCACATGCCGCCTGTCGACGATGGTGCCGTCGACCATTGCCCCTCGTGGTGGGCTTATGTCAAAAACGAACCTCTAGTGGTCAGTCCGTAGGCATAGCATTGTCGTGATACCAGAGCTAAAATTCACTTCCTATTCCAGTGGAAGACATGCGTGGCAACTTACTTGAGCGGCCTACTGACCCAATATCTTTGGAGAATAAGGAGGGCAAGGCGCTCGCAAGCCCAGGCGGGTTCGGTGCTCACTTCGGTGCTCACTTCACTTTGAGTGACGCATCGCACGACTGGGAGGTGGTCTTCTTTTTCTCTTTGTTGCAGGGGCCGGACCCAATTCCCTCCTTTTTGTTTTCTTCTCTCTCCCTTTCCTGCTCTTCAATGAAAATTCTGCCAGTCAGAGCACCCGATCTTCTGTACACTATCGGCCGAGAAACTTGCTCCCTCCGCCTCTGCCTCAAAGGCCGCATCAGATGAGCTGCTGCCCGAATGCTCCTGGGTGGCAACCGGATAAGTTTTCATAAGGTCGAGGGAAGAGCGTAGTCCAATACTATCAGAAAGTGTCCAGCGTCATGGTATGATTGCAATGAAAAAGATAAGAGCCATTGCCCGGACTACCGCTTGGCCCTTCTTCCCCTTGAGCTGCAACGCCGAGCTGGTGCTTGCAACGGGGAGAAAAGCGTTGAACGGACTGTGTGGCGCATCGTTCGAGTCAGCGACTACTTCCCCATCGGTTAAAGAGCTTGAAGCCGTTTCACCAGCTCACCTGGGCCGTTAGGGTGCGCCGTTAGTATAAATATCAAACTGCGCAGGCGTTCTTCTTGTTCTCCTCCAACCACTTTCAAGCATCAACCTCTTTCCAAAAGATCAACCAATGATGAAGCTCACTATCGCTGCACTTGTCCTTGCCTTCCATGTCGGGACTGCTTTGGCTGATGATGATGGTGAGTCTTCGCCTCACCAGAGACGACCGTTAAGAACCTCACTGCTGTATCGATGCTTGTAAAGCCCAATTGAAGTGTAAGCCTGTCTTCTGTGCGAGCTTTTGCGAACACAAGACTCACCAGCCGCTCCATGTAAAGATTGGTTGCCGGCTCTACTGGGCGGCATCATGTAAATTCTTATTTCTAACGGTCTGCAAGCCAGAAGCTGATCCAACGATTAGCATTGGCCTTGTCGCCATCAAAGTGATCTCCAAATGCTGGCTCCTTCTCGCCGCCTTGGGCCGTTGGATCTGGGCCGGCTGCTGCTGGGTGTCCGACGGCTTCTTTCTTTGCGTCGACGGCTGCGTGGGGTGCATGGATGGATGCACTGGATGGTACTGGAAGCGCCGCGACTCTGAGCCGTTCGTCGAGCAGCGCGCTGTCGAACGCAATTCGAACTATCAGTGAGTCCGAAAGCCATTGTCTTGACCCGCCTTGCAACTGACGCAAGCTGAACAGGCCACCGCCTCCCAGCAGCTGTGACATGCCATATTTGAGCGCTTCCCAATGTAAGTCTTCCTAGTCCTGCACTTGTCGACACGACGCTCTAACGACCAGACACAGACGCTCGACAAATGGCGATGGGGGGACCGCAGCGCCCGGAGCTGCCACAAATGAGGACCGCGCCAGCTCGACCTGTAAGTCTGCTTCCTTTCCAATGGCGCGAAAGTAGTCCAGTCTGAGAACTAAACTGCAGGCGCCGGTCTATTCGGGCTTCCCCCGCGCTGAGAGCATTGCTTGAGCGTCTCCCGCTCCAATTGGGATTGCTCGGACTCGGATATCCATCATCGTTTTGTAATCAAGCATCGTTCTCGTTGGCCTCGAAGCAAAGTGGCAAACTTGACCGGCATTGAGCTTTGACATCCCCCCAAGCCTTTCGGACCCCTGGGCTGTTCTCCAAGAATGCTCGTGCATGCATCACCTTGAAGATCTGAAAGCCAGGCAATTTACTAAGCACGCAGCAGCATTGGCACTCTGAGCGATCATCGGCAGCATGAAGCGCCTCCGCTCTTGGCCTTGGTTCTCGCCTCGCAAACGCATGATACACATTCAGACACATCACTGGGGCAATTCAGAACCAAAACCATGAGAGCCAGCGAGACCAAGCTCGAGCGCGCCATTTCTCGAGTCGAGCGCTTCTTCCGCCAACCACGACGCCGGCGCGGTGGCCTCGAGCAGAGCAGCAATGGAGGCGAACCCAGATGCTTACTTTGGTGCGTGCTTGTGCTGTTACCAAGGGCCAAAGCAGCAGGGCTGAATCGAGCAAGGGCAGACAAAGAGCTGGGCAAGTGGATGGTCGAGACGGACGGAAAGCTGTTCGAGTGGGACGGGGCCAAGTGGATCGAGAGCTTGGAGAGCTTGCAGGCCGACCAGCAGAAGGCTTATGCCGTCTCTGGCGTCGACGAGCAGGTGCGTTCACATCCTTCGCCTTCAACATCCCTGCCCAACGCCCCCGGGACTCACGGCGCAACGCAGACCCCAGCTGGGCCCATCCTGGCTCGCGGCGACAAGCGCAAGAAGCGTCCGAATGACCAAGGCCCGAACAAGAAGCCCAAAGAGTCGCGCAACACGGCCATCTACGTGACTTCCCTGCCCAAAGCACCTTTGGCCGACGCCACCGTCGCCGAGCTCAAGGAGGTCTTTTCAAAAGCTGGCATGATCCTACAAGGACCGGATGGCGAGCCCAAGATCAAGCTCTACAAGGATGCCGTGCGTCCAGCTTCCTCCCAATTCTGACTTTCACATCTCAGTCTCACTCTTTGGGTTTGTTCGACACACAGGACGGGAATGGCAAAGGCGAAGCCCTGATTGTGTTCCTCCAAGAAGCCTCCGCCGACCTGGCCGTCGAGTGGTTCAACGAGACCGAGCTTCGACCGGGTAAAGGCCCAGAAGAGGGGCTGATGAAAGTGGCCCGGGCCGACTTTGGCCACAAACCGACGGCGGGGACGGACACTTCCAATGGCGCTGCTTCCACCTCCAACGGCGGCGGCAGGAAGAAGGGGGGAGCGCAAGACCCGGAGAAGGCCAAAGCCCAAAAAGCGGCCGAGAAGCTCAAAAAGTGCGTTGCTCCTCTCCCCCTGTATAATCCTCCCACAGTGGCTTATAGGAGCTTTTTGATTTGGCGCACAGGAAGCTGGAAGGCTGGGAATCCGACGACGAATTGCAAGCCAAAGCCGCCGCCCGCGCGCCGAAAGCCGAAAAGGTGGTCGTGTTCAAGCACATGTTCTCCCTGTTCGAGCTGGAAAAGGACCCCACTTTGCTCCTGGAGCTCAAGGAGGACGTCCGGGAAGAATGCGAGGGTTTGGGCAAGGTGACCAATGTGGTGCTCTACGACGTGAGTGCCCTTTTCTCTACCTTGAGCCCAGTGAAAGTAGGCTGACAAGCGGAATCGGGCTTTACAGAAAGAACCAGAGGGCATCATGACCGTTCGCTTCGCCGACGAGACGGCGGCCAAAGCCTGCATCCTCGTTCGTCCCCTTCCTTCCTGCCTTCCCTTGCTCAAACTCAAGGGCGATGGCAGAAAATGAATGGCCGCAACTTTGGCGGGCGCACGATCGAGGCCTTCTTCTTCAACGCCAACACCATGAAGTTCCGCAAAGGGCGGTCCGACGTCGTCGGCCTGGACCCGGAAGCGGAGGCGAAGGAGGAGAAGGAGCGGCTGGACAAGTTTGCCGCTTATTTGGAGTCTCAAGAGGGCGGCGACAAGGAGGACAAGTCGTGATGCTCCCTCTATGGGCGCTGTCGCAATGTACAACTATTCAAAATCGGGCTTCTAAAAGGGAAATGGGGCCCTTTCAGAGCTTGTGCAAGATCTTTTTGCCCATCTTGTTCCCCCGCTTTGGTGCTCCGATTCGCTGTGCACATCAAGTTTGAGTGTCAAGCGTGAGGAAACGGAAAGGGGAAGCGTGGCAAACCTTGACGAACAACCGGTAGAGAACCAACAGGCAGCCGCGGAGCAAGCCATAAGGTGGCACCAACCAGCTCAGCCTCCACGTCCACCCGCTGCTCCTCTTGAGCTTCCGTACCACATCCTCCACCTGCTGCGTGAGCTCGTTCAGGGTGCCCGTGTTGTCGATGACATAGTCGGCGTAAGCCAGCTTGGAGGTCAAGGGAGCTTGCGAGCGGATTCGGGAGCCCGCTTGTTCCGACGTCAATGAGTTTCGCGCTTTTAACCGTTGTAGTTGGATCGCTTCTGAGCTGCGAAGCCACAGACAAAACGTAAGCTCGTACAAAAGAACGTTGCTTAGACGGAGACCGAGCCCACCAGTAAACCAAGACGATCTTGCCACAGTACCTCCACAGTCCCGCCTCGATCAGCAGCGGCGCATCAACCACGCACACCTGGTGGCCTGCCAGCCAATACCGCACGATCTGCCTGGCCATCAACCTCCGCACCGCCGGGTGCACGATCTTGTTCAACACCTGGCGCTGCTTCGGGTCGTTGAAAATGATGGAACCTAAGGCGTCCCGGTCCAAAGTGCCTTCTGCGGTCAGGATTTCAGCGCCAAAGTGCTGCACTATGGCGTTCAAAGCCGGGGTGTGAGGTTCGACAGCTTGGCGAGCTAAGATGTCCAGGTCCACCAAAGGTAGGCCGAGAGACTTGATCGTCGCAGACACGGTGCTTTTACCTGGTGATAGCGCGCTGAGCTCGTCCAAAAGGGAGGGGAGAAAGGGGCAACGAACCGGAAGCGATGCCGCCCGTCAAGCCCACGACTTTTTGGGAAAGGCGGTTCCGCCGATCAGCTATGGCCTCTGTGGTAATTGAGAAGATCCGACTCACTTAACATGGTACGAAAAGAGCCCGTTGTGCGTCCCCAAGAAGCTGCGCGAGCTCGCGGCGACCGAAATTGGCCGACAAAAGGGCGCAAAGTCACGCCAGTGTGGCGGACGCCATTTCACGGCTGGTCTGTTCAGGGCTCTAGCGGCCGTTGCAACCACCTTATTATGAACAGCAAGGATATAGGAACGCATTTCAGGGTACGCGAGAATGCGTTCGAGGCTTAAAAAAGAATTTCGTTATGGAGTTCGCCACCCGCAGCGGCCTTGGAAGCTATAGAAAAGCAGCAACGACTTTTGTATGGGAGAGCTAGGTGGTTGTGCTCAATCAGTGACCATCCAGCTTTTTCTGAAAAGGCTTGCGCTCCTCCACGCTCAGTTCGACGCCGAGCTGCGGCCATGGGGTCCGATTGAGCGCACGAACACCATAGGAGACACACCGGTCCGCCCACCTTTGCAACGTCCTTCATGGCGTTGACCCTGTATATCGTTCAGCATGCGTTCGTACCATTCGTAATACTCTATACTCGCATCTCTTCATAACGCTCCGCTTGTTCTGCCAGCTTGGCCTGATCCGAGTGCTCAATGCGGTGCATAAAGGCGCCAAACGGGGGCGAATGGGTCACTAACCATGTAGACCTTCTCATCCCGGGGTTCCTGTGCGCGCTACGAGGTCAGCAAGTGGCTGCAAAGCTCGTCGAGGGCCGCAACGCCTGTGCAAGCTGGGTTCATATCCAACCGCCAATAAGTGGAGGAGGGTGGATTGTGCGAATGGGTCGTCTGGTAGTCAGGTACTACAGGGTTGGCGCTGCGACTCGTGCTAGTGGGACCGACTGAAAGAACATCCTGTCTGGGCCGGTGTGCAATGGCGCCACGCATCCTGGCTTATGCTTGGTCCAGTCGCTAAAAAAAACAAGAATGAGCTATAGAGCGCATCAACTAGCGCAGGAGAGTTGCTCGCCTCAGTTGACATTCACGCGAACAATACGCGGCCGACTTGCAACGCGCGCATTGTGAGCGAGATCCTTCAGCGCTACAATTCGCGCAGCGTTTACGGCGCAATCTGTGGTCATGAACGTCTTGTGGCGTGCACTTGAGCTCTCGACGGAGGGCTTCGAGCGCCAGGTCCAGATCAATGTTCAGCTTGCTGGTGATCTGCTGAGCATTCGATTGCGTCTTTTCCGTGCATTGCTCAGCCGGGCTAAGCTGAAAGTGCGAAGTGCGTAGGATGAGCAGACAAGCGATTGCGAGATCCACGCGCTCGGTCTTATATATGTGGAGGATGGCGGCCGGAGCGATGCCCGATGCGAAGAAGAAGTCGAGCTGAAGAAGTATGGCGCTGGAAATATTCTGCAGCATGGTCCAGAGAGCCGACCAATTGGGTCGAAAGGGAGAAAGAGAGACGCCGCGAGTTTGCTGAAAGAGCAGGACATGTGCGATGGTTCTGATATCAGTCGGAAGGAAATAGCACGTGAACTCCAGCGTGGTCGGAGGAAAGTAGTTGCTCTGGACTTGAAAAACGCTGCCCCCGGGAATGCAATGGGTCCTGGGGTCATTTTAAGCGTGCATCTCCCACCATGCTCCCGCTCGCGACTTACATAGACTGCTTGTCGCCTTTGCTGTACCCCACGAAAAAGACATCATAGAACGAGCGGACGTCAAGATCGGTCAGCGCGTCTGTGAGGGGCGTAAGGGCGGCATGGCGTCGTTCGTCGCTATCTAGGCCCACGGTCTCGAAGCCTTTTGGGTAGTTCACGAACAAAGTGCACGGCTCTCCTTCCGTAACGCGCATGTATGCGGTTCGGCCGTCCGCAAATGCTTGTGAAGCCATCAGGTGGTTCAAGGTGTCGTTCTCGGCGCCATCAACGGCAGAATCTGGCTCCGGCAACAGCATCACCGATTGCACTCCTTTCATTTCCAGCACGGTGCGCACCTTGCAGCTGTACAATTTCCTTCCAGCACATGGTATAGCGGTCGAGGGCCTTGACGGTTGACACCACTAGCACGCTGGCGGAATCGACTGGATCTGGTGGCATGTTGCAAAGGTAGCTGACCCAGTCATAGAGGGACAGGGCGGCCGACGTCTGACATTTAGGCTCTTCCTTCGTCGCGGGAGGCACCACAGCGAGGGACTCTGTGGTGGACGTCTCCGACTCCGAACTCATTACTGGGCCTGCGCGACAAGCAGCGGCCTGACGCTTTGGCAGGCGCCCCTGAGCGAGTATCAGGTTCAAGGAGTGGTACAGATGTGCGCCAGGGCGTGCAGAGACCGCGTGAGCACTTGTGATGGACTTGATGTGGCCGGAACTGGACAAACTGTTCGGAAGCGCTCACAGCGCCGGTCTTCCTATTCAGGTGCCAAATGCCCTCTCATCTCATGGCGCAAAGGCTGAAATCTCTTGCGTAAAGGTCTTCGAAATTTCCAAAGGCTGGCAATCGTTTTCACACCCGACGTCCCAAAGAAGCGCACAGAGGCCCATTTGCCACCGCAAACCAACATCCACTCCAGCAAGAGCATCTAAAGTTGACGTAGGCGGAACCATAGATCGATTGGCGAGCGCGCATAAGGTGTCTTGGCGAAAGGGAGTCTAGGTCGGGTCGAGGGAGCAGAAGTCGGCAGAGCGCCAAAGGGAAGGCCGGCAGAGGTAAGTGGAAAGCCAAGCTTGGAGAGGAGAAGTCGTATTTCGTTCAAGGGGTTTCGGAGGTGTGGCGAGGGCGGGAACATATTATTTGCTTCCTTGAAGCCAACAACGAACCCAACCGCCTGCTCTTGAGCGACCTCTACCCGCTGATGTCGCGCCGTTCGTGCGTCCGGTGCCACAGCTAAGATAAAAGTCGGCCAAAATGAAAGCGGGAAGGCATGTCGGAGGTTCAGATGCTGTAGGAGAGGCGGTGGCTGGAGGGAGGGAGAAAGAAGCACAGAAGGAACTGAGAAGCCAAAAAAAGGTTGTAGAGGAGGTAGGGGTATTTCGATTGTGTTTTGCTGCCTAAAAGATTCTGTGGGGACGACCAAAAAAATTGTGGTGGGTTGAGACGATTTAAGCCTCGGCCTGTAGGGCAGTGGCTGCATTCAGCACGCAGATCAGTGCTCATGACTCCAGATAGGACGCACAGCAGGCTCGGCGGCGGCGGCGGCCGGGGCCTCGGCCTCCGTCGGTGCAGCGGCTGCGGGCTCAGCGGTTTTCTCTGTCGGGGCACGCAGTCAGATCAGCCATCGCAGGAGGAACATGGGTGTGCAGCTGGCACCCACCTGCTGCTTGCGCATCTTGCAGGTCGCTATTCGGGGCCACAAGATGGTCAGTCGCGATCAAAATGTAAACACAGTTCAGGCGACGACATACGAAGTCCAGAGGGTCAAGTTATCGCGCAGCAGCTGCATGATCAAGGTCGAGTCCTTGTAAGACTCTTCTGACAGAGTGTCGAGCTCGGCAATGGCGTCGTCGAAGGCCTGCTTGGCGAGGTGGCAGGCGCGGTCGGGCGAGTTGAGGATCTCGTAGTAGAAGACGCTAAAGTTCAAGGCGAGGCCCAGGCGGATCGGGTGAGTGGGAGCCAGCTAAACGATTGTCTGGCTATCAGCGGGAGGCAGGAAGGGGCAGAGCGGGCAAGTGACGAACGTCCTGCTGGGCAATCTCGGTGGCTTGCTTGTATGCGTCGTGGGCGGCCTCGGAGGCGGCCTTGCGGCCGTCGCCAACCGCGAACTCGGCCAGGTAGCGGTGGTAGTCGCCCTTCATCTGTGAGCAGCACGGCCAGTATCAGGGGCCCATTCGGAACGCGTAAATAAGGCCTTGAGGACGCGCCTTGGAGTAGAACACCTTGGACTCGCCGGCCTGGGCGGCGGGGATCAAGTGCTGGTCGAGGACTTGGAGGATGTCGTTGCAGACGTCGCTGAGCTCAGCCTCGACCTGGTGCGAGCGCCGCAGGTCAGCCGGGGAAGTTCGCGGAAGATTGGACCGGTCGCGCACCTTGTTGCGGTAAGACTTAATCTTGCCCACTTGGGTCTCGTTGCCCTTGGACTCCTCCTTCTGCTCGATGGAGGAGATGATGCGCCAAGAGGCCCGGCGAGCGCCAATCACATCTGAGACAAATCATCAATGCTGCTGCCTTCTCGCCATCGCATCGAGGTCCCGACGCACTCTTGTAGGCGACCGAGAGCAGGTTGCGCTCCTCCACGCTCAGTTCGACGCCGAGCTGCGGCCATGGGGTCCGATTGAGCGCACGAACACCATAGGAGACACACCGGTCCGCCCACCTTTGCAACGTCCTTCATGGCGTTGACCCTGTATATCGTTCAGCATGCGTTCGTACCATTCGTAATACTCTATACTCGCATCTCTTCATAACGCTCCGCTTGTTCTGCCAGCTTGGCCTGATCCGAGTGCTCAATGCGGTGCATAAAGGCGCCAAACGGGGGCGAATGGGTCACTAACCATGTAGACCTTCTCATCCCGGGGTTCCTGTGCGCGCTACGAGGTCAGCAAGTGGCTGCAAAGCTCGTCGAGGGCCGCAACGCACCAATGCCATCTTCAAAATTCGTGGATTGGCCGCAAGGTGCGCTCGCAGGAAGTGGAAGCTGCAGCCGATCACATCGTGACCAGCGCAGCTTTATCGGCTATTTCCGCTGCCTGTCGATATTTCTTAAAGCGGCCACCGCCGTCACCGTGCTCAAACGCCTGGCCAAGCCTGATCAAAAGCGCAAATGATTCATTGCAGGCAATACAACAGCCTTCGGGGGCCTTTTGGACGGCATGAAATGGCAGAGAATCAAAGTTGGCTTGGTGGCGTCTTCGCGCTTTGCGCGCCAAGACAGTGTTCTGGCACTGTGTCCTGAGGGCCTTATGCGACGGCGACAGATCTGGAGGCCGGTAGAAAGTGAGCTGAAAAATGTGACCGGTCTGCCAGCTCCAAAGCACCCACTTCAGCGGCTCGGGTGCGCAGTCGCCGAAGAACGCTTCGTCGGGCTTGAAGGCATGAGGGTCTTCGAGCATTCCGACTGAGAAATTGGGAATGAGCGCGCAAAACGGGCGGATGGAAGTGGCAATGGCGAGCTTACTCTTGACAAATAGCAAGTCTGGCATGGCGTGGGCCTTGGAGTAGATGGCCGTACCACAGTCACCACAGAAAGCGCGCTCGACCACCTTGCCAGACACTGTATCTTGATCCTTGTAAATCTGCGAAAGCTTGCCCGAAATGAGAGCGACCCGGGGCTCGTCAAGCCACGCAGATTTGCCTTGGGTTGGCCTTTGACCAGCTTGAAATCGGCAGGGTTCGACGCGGTTTGCCAGGTGCACGAGGAAGACACGGTGCGGCAGTTCGAGCAGTGGCAAATTTTTGATGCGGGCGAGCCAGCTAGCTCAACCTCGATGGCTTTGCACAGGCAGCGACCTTTCATTTTCGACTTGGATAGCCCAACAGCGTGATGACAGCACGGCCAGACAACGTTGATCACAGCGATGGTGGCGGTTACGATCCAGATTCGCGGGGTCCTCTTGGCTCAGAGGGGCGGGGCAGTCTGACTGCAGCAATTGGTCCTCTGTCATTGATTATGGGTTTCTCTCGTGCGTCTTGTTCAGAAGTCAACGGCCAATATGCATGCCAATTACAGGTTGCATACAAAGTAAGCGTTAGATGGGCCTAATCAAGAGCCGTCGCCGAGCCTCGGCGCTTGAAGACGTATACGACTGCGAAGAGCTTTGAAATCGACCCTAGCCGGCGCTGATGGTGGTTCAGAATCCGAAAGCGCCATTGGAGTTTGCCGCCTTCTCGCCAAGCTCCTTTGGGTGGCTAGTGAGTCTTTGCAGGGGGACGGGCCGGACGTAGCTGGGGGCATCGGATGCTGTATTCTCTTCAGGAGTAGCAGGATCTCGTAGGTGTAAGCACATTCGTTGGATGATCACAGAGGTGAACAAAAGAGCTGAGCGGGCACGACTGCTCTTTAGTTAAACAGCTAAAGATCTTGGTCTCACAATCCGGCAGAGCTCACAGAAAGGGGCGCTGAATGAATTGGACATGAGCATAATCGGGGTGACATATCGAGTGAAGGCTTACTGGAGCGGCTGGACTGTGGCGTTCGACTTGCGCGATCATCAGCTTGGGCCAGGACAACCGCAGGTCGCCGACACACTTTAAACCAGCAGACATTTCTTTGGCAAGTTATCTTTAGTTCTTGGTGTACGAAGGTGGATGGCCACAGTTTTAAACTCACAGGATGTTGAAAGCCAGGACCAGGACAAAGTACATTAGGTTTTGCATGGCTATCTTGTTGAGTAGAGCAACCGAGTAGCCTGCATCACCGAGAATAGGAAGCAATGATAAGATTATGGACTCCTCTGCGCGATCGAGCGCGAGGGTCTTACCGCTGTGCCAAAGGTGTACGACTTTAGCCAAGGTGGCGGCAACGATTGCAGCGTCATAAACCATTGGCCCTGCAAAGCACAATGCGCTCTGGTTCTACGGGATTGCTGCCTCGAATGACTCACATAGCCAGTAAATCCAGTCTGCACTTGCCGAGCTCAGTCGAAGCTTGGCCGCGTAAATTTACCGGGAGCCTACCGATTCCGGCATGGGCAGCAGATGGGATGTTCAGGCAACCCATAATGCCAAATCCCGGAGGCAGTCTCAAGTAAGTGGCTGAAGAGAGGGTCCAGATTTGGACGCCGAGTCCGCCTGGGTGCCCGACCACATTCTGAGTAAATTGCGTAGGCGCTTTGGCAACGAAGCGGTACTTACTGAGCGCAATGAGTAGGAGGACAGCGGCCAAAGCTTTACTTTTCCCCCACAAAGCTATCACACGCATGGCCGATAAGAACTCCGCGGCCAAAAGCAATGGCAGAGGGAGAATCGGCAGCAATAGGTGAGCATGCTGGATCGATGTGTATTCAGCACTTGACTTCAAACTGTGATGTGGTGCTTACGGAGCAGAGGTCATCCGATAGAATGAGCCAGGCCAAACACATCCCGATGGCTAAGCAAAACGTAGATGAGTCGACTCCGTGCTCTGCATGAGAACTTCCGCACTCACCCATGTAGCAAACTGTGTAGTAGCGACTACTTAAGCACTTCAGATGTGACAGAGAATCGCATCTGTGCAGTCAAGACCGTACAGAAATAGAAACGCGACGGCTGGGCCACAAGTGAGTCGGTGAGCTGGGCAAGAAGACGCGTCCACCTACAAACAATTGATATAGACCGCCGCCAGAATCTATCTAACTCCATCGGAAACGTTGTAAGGACATCCCAGCCGACCAGGGCAACCCCTGCCGTGACATCTGGTTGGGCGTCCTGAGCAACGAGAATGCGTCTAACTCTTCTAACACGGTGGCGACTCACAGACTTTGACTTGGAATAAAGAATTGTTCAGCGCAATAACGCCATGAAGCTGGGCAGAGACTTGGGCCACTGCAGAGGCTGCCGCCGCCGAGGCTGCCACCGCCACACTCGGGTCCGAAATCGTGGGCAAAGGCAGGCCTGTGGACATCGGAAACAAATGGCAATGCCGTCGAGTAGTAACAACCGGTCAAAGCATTTGGAGACACGGCCAAACGACGATCCAACAAGAACAGGCGGCAGACGAATCCCTCACATTCTGGAGTAGGAGAAAGGTAAGTCCGAGACACGAGCGCTCGACAAATTTGTCGATGGTTGATCAGTCACTTGGAAAGACAATCGTGGACGCGGCCGTGCGGCTGAGCGTGGCGACAAAACGCACGCAGGAGGAAAAGGAGTTTGCTGCGCGGCAGCCCAAATACCAGTCCTCACGACCACTGAATAGATTTGTAAGAGGTGATGAGATTCATCGAGTAAGCGGTCAAGTAAGAGCACCGTCGGAGGGCAACATTCCCAAAACAAGTTGAAGTGAGGACAGGACCTGACTCACCAGAGTCTGCGGAGCCTGGCATCAATTTTACGGTACTGCGGCACTATGACTTGAAATTGCAGTGGAAAAAAGGCAAGATCTCGACTAAGCCGCCCCGACGAGCTTTCCCTTAGCACTGCCTGGTGGCAACATCGTGACCATCGTCTGGGCGCGAGCTTCTCGCCATGCAGCGCCCGCGTCCTGCCGCGCCAATGGCATCCAAGACAAGCAAGATCGAACGCTAACAAGCAAATCGCATTATACTGCTTCGCGGGAATTTTCGCCGTGCGTAGGAAGCACCGGGCTACTGAGTGGCGATTTTTCCGGAGTGACTGTGTTGAGTGGTAAGGACACCGTGTGAGATACAGGGGGAAGGCTGAGCTCGGCAATGGCAGAGACGTTGGGTGCACGAAGATGAAGACACATGCGCTGAATGAGGACCGAGGAAAAAAACAGAGCTGTTGGAACAACCGTGAGCTGGTGTCGCAGAGCAAGGCCTCTTTTGCACTTACAAAATGGTGCACTGTAGACAGGTTGGAGTAAAAGGGGGCGTCTAGTCTAGTCAAATGTACTGGCACTCACTGGAGGGCATGCACAGCCGGATTGGAAAAGGCGCGGAAGTAAGAAACGTTACTGGGCGTGATGTGAGCTGATGGAATGTATAGTGTGAATACAAGGGCAGCTCACAGGATGTTGAATGCCAACATAAGACAAAAGTAGGACAAATTTTCTTTCCAGATCTTCAGTAGCAGAGGAGCCGTGTAGCCTGTCTTCTTTGTCAACCGATTATGGTGGAGGATTGGAATGGTCTTCGCACCTTCACGCCACAGTTGGATCACTTTGGCTGATGTGAATGCGACAATCAAGGCATCAAAACACAGCGGCGCTAAAAGGCTTCTTGTCAACTACCATCGCAGCTTACTGGGTAAACTCACGCATCCAGAACAACCAGTCTGAAGGTAGCTTTAGATGAGTAACGGGGTAATAGGGGAGCGACATGCCAATGCTTTTCTTTGAGGGTGGTGGGGAATTCAAACACCCCAACAAGCCGGGAATGACAAGCGGCCCAGCTCCAACGATGGCCCAAATCTGTATAATCACCCCGGCTTGGCGGAATATCAGGGGATGATTGAAGCCGCGATTGGCGTGGACCTTGTACACACCAATAGCAATGGCCCCCAAGAAGCCCGCCAAGAACCGACTGTTGTTCCATAGAGCCGCAGCTCTTAAGGTGGCAAGAAATTCGATCGCAATATAAAGTGGGATGGGAATGACAGGCAGTAGCCAATGACCACGCTGCCGGCGAGGCGTCAGCTCCGAGAATTCTAGCTGGCAAAAGTCACCTACTGTGCAGGCGTCCTCGGACCAAACAAGCCATGCCAGACACATTGCTATAACCATGTGAAATACGGTCCAATAGCGACTTAAGGCGTCGTTAGGACGAATCTGGTCTTGGTAAAGGAGGGCTCACAGAAACAAAAAGACCACCGCTGGGCTATCTGTCAGGACTGTGGTAGATCAATTGGAGAGACAACGTACTCGCTGCCGATACTGCACGTCTGGAAAACCTCTCGCGCTCCATCTTGACGGTGCAAACGAAATCCCAGCCGGTCAGAGCCACACCCGCCGTCAAATCTGACAGCGTGAGATTAGCTGGGGACTAAATTGGGGCATTCAACGAGCTTACAAGTCTTTAACCTCCAGAGCGAGTCGCTGAGGGTTATCAAGCTGTGCATCCGAGTTGACATCTCTGCAATCGCAGAAGCGGCGGCAGCAGAAGCCATGGCCGCAACAACTGGATCGCTAATATCAGGAGGCAAAGGTGCTGTAGATGTTGCCATAGTGGTGGATGCAGTCGAAAGTCTTCGCAGAGGGAAAGGTTCAGTCAGTAGCAAGGCAGTGCCGATCCTCATGGCCGACACGAATCTGACGAATTGGGAACCTAGAACTTCTTTGCGATCCCTTTCAGTCCATGAGCCCGTAATAGCGGCATGGAGATCGGCTGGGACAGCTTGCGCGCACGGCCGCATGCATCAAAGGATGGGCATGTCGTTATCGGTTGCCTCATCATAGCTCCATCCACGATGCATCTTTCACCCAAAATGAATGAAACTAAAATACCGTTACTTTGGAAGGAGAGTGGGGACGTCAGATGAGTACCGACCCTTCAAGAAACACCGCGACTGATCTTTTAATTTGGCAGGGCTGTACGCGACTCGAGGGCGCCATAATGTAAGAGAACCCGCTGGCGCTGAGAAGAAGCAACAGCAAGGAAGCGAGTTACCCCTACAGGAGCAGAGACGAAGAGGCAGAGAGCAAGCTCGGTTGGCTGGCATCGGGGCGGGACGTCACTGTGCCGCTTTCATAGCTGGCTCAAAGTGGGTCGGACCTGGCAATCGAGATTCTATGCAAGGACAAGAGTGCCGGGCACGCATTAAAGCGCGTTGCACATTTCAACAAGCGGGAGAAGGACTGGAAAGGCGAAGTTGGCCGTCGGTGCGAGAGCTTCGCTCAACGATGATTGGACGCCAAGGTGGCGAACAGAGAACCGGTATTGGCGCCTGGTGGTCTACACTTCATGCATACAGGCTGATTATGCAAATATGCGCATTGCACAAGACATCAAATAGGTTAAGACAGGCCTAGACTTTGCTATCGAAGTTGGCATGGTGGACACAAATGCGGAATGTTGCCGCGGAGCCTAGCTCGTCGAAGGGCTTTTGGGGTAGAGGGGTAAGATCGCTGAGGAGAAGATCTTCGGTCGCAGCATCGGTGGCGCCCGGTGCGCGTAGGTTGAGGCACATGCGCTGTTGCAAAGTGAGCGGATGGTTTGGTCCGGGAGAACGGGCTCACTTGAATGACAACAGACGCGAAGAAAAGGGCTGCAGCGCAAGACATCAGCACACGCCGACCGAAAGCCTTCTTGAACCTCACAGAAAGGTGCGCTGCAATTGATCATGTTTCAGCGAGGTTCCCACAACAGGAGAAAAACCGTACTGTAGAGGTTTGATGACCGCGTTGGACTTTGTGGAGCTAAGCGGACGCTGCAATACTGTGGTGCGAAAGCCTACATGAAACCAGACCACATTTCTTCCAACGAATCTCAGGCAAGCTGCTCGACAACCTCACACAGTGCGCTCACAAGACATTGAAGGCAAAAATCGCGAAGAAGTATCCTAGGTTTTCGCTCAATAGCTTGTGCAGCAAGGCAGTGTAGTAGCCTGCGACTCAATCAGCGTGCGCCCGCACCCCTCCGAGGAAATAAGAACATACCTTGGTGATAGTGTTGAAGTGCTCTCACAATCGTCAAACCGACGACTACTGAATCAAAGACTAAGGGCGCTGTACCAATCGCCACTTGCAGTAAGAGGGGTCAACAGGAAGCCCGAGGACGAGAGGACGAACACAGCCAGAAGAACCAGTCTGCGCGCAAATCAGATTCTGTCTAGTCGATTACAGCGGTAGATCTCTCACTTGTGTCAACAGTCGCCGGAGGAGGAACATCGATGCATCCAACGCCTTCCGGACCAGGCGGAGTTAGAGCTGTGTCTGGCAGTATTGCCCATATTTCCACGGCCACACCGCCTTCAAGGACATCAGTTGCGTCTTAGAGAGATGAAAGGACCTACCAAGGGCCAAACATGCCAAGAGAATCATGACAATTCGGCTCCGGTCCCAAATTGCCACGACGCGCGAGCCGGCGAGAAACTGCATCGAGAGGAGTAGCGGAATCGCTAAGACAGGCAGTAGCCAATGGCCCGACTTTTATGTCGTGAGAGGTTGTTGGTTGACTGAACGCGTACGAACCCACTTGGCACGCTTTCGGAGACCACTTAAACCAAACCGACACCATAGCCGTGACTGGGGCCGCCAATCAGACGTTGCGGCTCCATGAAACCAATCGGATTCACCCGAGTATACGACCGTGAAGTAGCGCCTGGGCCGAGCTGTCTGTCAACATATTGGCGGGTTCGCTTGAGGGCGATCACTCACAAAAATAGGAAGACAGACGCTGGGCATGGATTCGATTTAGAAGTTTCCTCGTAAAAACTGAAATCGAGCTCACAGAAAACGGAAATCTTCCTTCTCCAAAAACGCGCGTGCTCTTGCGGAATGGTTGCCAGAAGATCCCAGCCGCTCATGGCAACCGCCGAAGTAACGTCTAGTGGGTCTCGTCAGCTTGGTTGAAAGATACATGTAGTCTTCGTACACGTGTTAAAGCCGAACAGCATGTTGTCAAGGGACATGGCCGATTGCATTTGTGAGGTCAATTGTGTAACGGCGGACGCGGCCGCCTTTGAAGCCATCGCTGCGACCGCAGCGTCTGTGATGACAGGTGCAGCAGGAAGTGTTGCTGACATTTTTCGTTGGCGTGGTTGTCCCTGGACAAAAGGCATGCGAGCGGAGGGCATCAGGCGTTTCAAGCACTGGTGGCTTGTGCGCTGGTCGCCGCTAGTGTGCCGGCGCTTCTCTTTGCCAGGGCTACCGCGTTGTCAAGGGACATCAAAGCAGATCTGAATCGAGTCAATCACTCTCTAAGCCGCACGACAAAGATAGCGTGCGCATCCGGTAGAGTCTGAAGAGAGCGGGGAGCGGAGGCGCATTGGTCTATCATAAAGAGACCTGGCTCGGAAGCCGGCTGCGGTGAGAATGTGATTGATACGCTCTCAATGTGGGTTGCGAGAGATTGGCTGTGCGCGCAAGTCCGTTCTGGCAGTCACAAAGGAGCGAGGGCACTGGTCGAAAGCCTCAGATTCACCGAGCCTAGCCGCTCGAGAGTCGGGCTACCTCCACCACCGTATTCATAGAACACAAGTACATCAGAAAACGCGACAGTCGTAAGTAGGGAACCACAAGGCAGCCGTCGACGCGGAGCAAGAGGACTTCGCACTGGAGAGACAGCCTTCGTTCGCGACGGCGACGCGAACATGTCGAGCTCGGCGAGCAGCACATCGGGTGCTATAGCCGACGCCTCTCAATCAGCGAGCGCGCAAACCCCAGATGCCGACCCCTCCACGGAAGTCATCCAACTTTCTTTCAAGCACAATGGCGTGCTCTACCAGTGCCAAGTCAACTCGGGCGACCTGATCATGGATCTTAAGGCTACCATCTGGAGTTTGTCGGCCGTCCCACCGGAGAGACAGAAGATTCTGGGTCTGCAGAAGGGGCGGCTCCCCAGCGACGACAGCATGATCAAGTCGTTGTCCCTCGCCTCCAACAAGCCTTTCCAAGTGATCGGCACGCCAGACGGCCAAGAAGTCAAGCGGAACCCAGATTCGCCCGACGTGCTCGATGATTGGGACGTGTCAGTCGAAGACATGAAGAGGACGCAGGACATTGCGTTTCACGCGGCGCGTGAGAAGCGCAAGGTGGACGAAGCAGTGGCCAAGCTTGATCTGAACATCATGGTAGGCTGTTCTGCTGTGTTCGTGGCAGCCGAAGTTGAGACTTTACACCAGAACGCGCCTCGTCCCGGCAAAGGCTGTCTCGTGCTGGACTTGGACTACACGTTACTGGACTGCAAGCGATGGTCCGACTCGAGCGTGGCCACCATTGATTTTGCCAGGCCTTACTTGGAAGAGTTTCTTGAAGCGGCGTATAAGGACTTCGACATTCTGATTTGGTCGCAAACGCATTGGCGCTTCTTGTATGCTGCCGGGCTTTCGTTTCTTTATCCAGAGGCTGATCGTTGAAGTAGGGAGTCAAAGCTCATTGAGCTGAACATGATCGGGGCCCATTCCAAGTACTTCATCACCTGCGTTCTCGACAAGACGTCCATGTTCGACGTCGTGTCCTTCAAAGGCACCCAACTCATGCAGCACGCCGTCAAACCGTGCGCCTTTAATTCCGATATGCGATGTACTCACTGAGTTGTTTTAATGCCAGGTTGGAGATCATCTGGCGAAAATTTCCCGAGCAATACGGCCCTCACAACACCTTGCACGTCGATGATCTCTCACGGAACTTCAAGCTCAACCCGTTGAACGGCATCAAGATCCACGCCTTCGTGAGGCCTTCTTGTCCCTTGCCCTATCGGACCAAGCTGAAAACACTCTAGCGAGACGCCGCCAATCATAGACACGACCGAGAGCTGCTCCTTTTGTCCAAGTATGCGCTCGCTTCTCACTTCACAAGTGTGCTGACGGCGCCCGGAACAGATACCTGACGGCAGTGAAAGACACTGAAGATGTGCGCAAGCTGGACTTGTCCCAGTGGCGCGCCATCGCCAAGACTTTGTAGACGACCAACCACCCTGTATCATAGCTCACGTTCATATCTTTCAGGGGCACTCAAAAGCCCTTTTGCATCATGATCTTTCTCTCCCGGCAGCAGAGCGCTCGAGGAAAGCTGAGGCCATGTTCTATCAAGGGAGCGCATTGATCAGTTCAATGTGCTGCGTCTTGGACGGCGATTGAAAGGCCTTCTACAATCATGACGTGTCCATCGCCGCTCCATTCCCGTTCACCTCGTAGCCCGGGTTGGCGTCAGACAGGAACTCCTTGGCCTCCTCGCAGAACTGCACGCTGCGCTTCTCGTCCAGGAACAAAGAGTAGCACCGCCGGATGTCGGGCACGTCGACCATTTGCTGCTTGCGCCGGCGGGCGACCAAAGAGGAGGCGGTGATGAGCTGGATGGCGTAGCGCAGTGAGGTCTCGGACCCGATTTTGGACAGGATCTCCAAGCCCTGCGGTGAGAGTGTCACGTCCTCTTCTGTGCATCTGTGAGGTGCGTCAGGGTTCAGGATCAGAATTGGAGCCTGATGAAGTCAAGCGAGCGCCACCGACCTGATCTTGATGATCTCCCGGATGTCGTCTAGCTCGTAAGGGCGGGTGGAAATGATGAGGGCGCGGTCGAGGAGGTCCATGGGGATGCCGTGGGGCGACTTGTAGCGGGTGCCGCGGACGCGGGTGATGCCCCGGTTGGAGGCCATGACAACGATGGGCGCGAGGTCGGTTTCGAGGGCGCGGTTGAGGAAGGAGAAGCACTCGATGTCGAGCATGTGCGCCTCGTCGATCATGAGCACGCCGGGGATGATCTCGGCCTTGCCCTCCTCCTTCCAGTCCGCAATCTTGGAGTTGATCTGGTCCCGCAGCTCAGGCTTGATCTCGCCCGTGTCGCCGGAGAAGAGGGCGAGGAAGCCTTGGGTGCGCGAGTTGATGACGTCGATTTCGTGGAGGGAGACGGTGTGGACGACCTCCTTGCGGACCTGGAGCTCCCCTTCTGGGCATTGCACAAACTTGGTCTGTGGAGCGACGAGATGACAAGATCAGCGGCAAGAAGGCGATGAAGGAGGACAGAGCGCCCACATCAGCGCCCATGGCGTCGTAGTCTCTTGCCCTGGTGAAGGAGCGGCCGAGTTTTGAGATTTTGCCGGTCGACTTGTCGATGAGGATGACGTCTCCGGCGCTGACACGCTCTCTATTGAGCGAGTCGATCATCTTGTTGCCCAGGTCATACACGGTCTCCATGTCGGTCGTCTTGATGGTGAGCTTGCCCGTCTTGGCCGCGCCCGTCAAGCTGCGGTCTATTTGGATCTCGACGACCTCGCCGGTGATGAGCTCGGACTCCTCCTTGATGCGGATGCCGATGGACCGCCGGAAGGCCTGGGTCAGGGCCTCGGTCTTTGACATTTCGAGGGAGAAGACTTCGGACGCTGAGATCATGTTGAACGGCACGTCGGGACCGAGGGACTGCGCCATGCCTGGAGAGTGTGCGCATGAAGCGTTGCAGTGAGCTACAGTGGCCAATGGAAGCAGGCCAAGAGCAAAGCAAGCGGCTCACCCATGGCTATTGCTGTTTTGCCAGTCGACGGTGGACCGGCCATGAGGACGGCTCGGCCTGCAATCTTGCCCTCTTGGACCATCTTGAGGATAACGCCGGCTGCCTTGCGCGCCTTGCCCTGCCCGACCATGCCCTCTGACCCGCTTCTCGGCTCCAGCCTGTCGTCCAAGCCCAACCCTCGAATGTGCGAGTGCGCGCCAATCCGCTCCATCCGCTGCAGTTGGCGGACGTCAGTACACTTGTATAGCAGATTGCTCCTCAGTGACATACAGTAACATCCCCTGTTTGCCCGGCAGGTGGTCAGCAATCGTTTTGCATGAATTCGAACAAGCAGCCTCAGCACTCACGGACCGACGTCGGCGCTTTTGTGCTGATCTGCGCGGCCTGTATTAACACGTCTATGATGAGCTAGAGTCCATTGTGAAGGTCAAAGAGGCTTGCCATCGTGTTTGAGCAGCTCCAAGAAATTTCATGCGCTGAGCCTGAGCAGGAGCGGAGCGCTCAGTGGCGGTTTGGTGGCGTCGCTTCGTGGCTGATCGTAGACAGACTCTGAAGATTTCTGCACACGTCTATGCTTGTAGATTGCAAAAGGAGCTTGGCGAGATTGAGCTCTCAAAGTGAGCGTACGGCGCCTTGCACCTGGCGAAGCCTTTTGATGCTTTGACCCATGCGCCCAAACAAAGTCTGGAGGTGGTACAGAGTTGCTGGACCCGGTCTTCGAGCATAGTGTTTAGAAGCAATAGCCCTTTGATGGGTCATGACTTGCTTGGCGAAGTCACCGCTGACGGCACCGGTGCGCACATTCGTCCAAAAGTCGCGCTCCGCTTCGTCGAGGCCGGCATTGCAATCCAGCACACTTTTGCTGACCGTCTGGATGAAGCTTCTCAAGCGGGCCCATTGGTGCAAGATGGAGTCGTTGAAAATGAAGTCGGAGTGCTGCAGCTCGCTCTGCCGCACCAATTCAGCCCTCACGTCCGCCCACACCTTCATGACAGAGTTGTAGATGACTTCATTGGATTGACAAGTGACGATATAACGTCCTCGGTCGCTGAGCCCAATGTGCAAGTGGACTTTACCACGCTCGCCATCGACAGGCTTCACGTTGACCGGGATTCGAACGACAGGAGCAGATGCGGAAGTCGGTACCATTAGAGCAAAAAGGCCAGAGTCGCCAAACGTGTTGGAGTAGGGGCAGTCCAAGTTGCTCAAAATGGCTCCCCGTCGCTTGGTGTAGCTTGGCAGCCATCTCGCATCGTAAGTGTCGGCCTTCAGTGCTTCTGCCAACGTATCGGTACCGGGTTTCGACTGAGAGATGTTGTTTTTCTGTAGCAGCGTCTCCATCTCTTGCAGCGCCGCCGGGCCGTGCCGTTTTGTCGACAAGGCCCAGTTGGCGGCAGCCCATTGCGCCGTCTTCAGAAAGACGTATGCCACAGAATCTCTTGAGTATGCCACATCACTGACTTTCCGGGCCAGCAAGTCATGCCAGCCGGGCAAAGCCTGCAGGGTATGGATCGAGACACCGAATAGGGAGATGTGAGTGGAGGCGAAGGGGATCTTGTGAGCCTTGCAAAGGGCCAGCGTGCTATTGTAAGCTTGGCTGGCGAAGTAAAAATTGGCGCCTTCGATAGGTCCCAAAGGCACTCCTTTTGAACTGAGACCGGCAGGCGGGTCAGCGTTGACGAGGTCGGCGGTGCAGAGGTGCAAAACGCAATCCCGCAAGAGCGGCACACTGTCGGCGACGGGGCAGGTGGACAAATGTCGAAAGAGCACTTCCGACGTCAGGTTGAGCCAAATGTAGCTATAGCCCGCCACAAGGTGTCGGATTGCGCGCAAGACTCCGTTCAGACTTTCAGCCATGGCGATTCCGCGCGGTGAGATTTGGTCGGAATCATTGAGTACCCCTCCAGATAATACAGAGATGTTCCATTCTGGCCAATGATAGACGTGGACGTGGGTTTCCATTTCCTGCGTGTCCATCTTGACCCCGCCTGAACCTAGAACCACTCGAATCAAATGATACAGTGGCGGCAGCATCGTTGTCTACATTGAAACATTGAAGTGGAAGAAGTCAGCGTATGCTCCACAGTCCGACCGTTTCAACTCGCTTACGGAAACCGGCTTTCGACTCATTTGACCAGCGACAAACACCCAGGGATGGGCTTGCTGCGACCTCTGACCGGCTTTCTTGCGCTGGACAAGCAGAGCGAGAATACAAATGTAGTCATCCAGTCTTTAAAGAAACGGTCAGACTGAACAATGAGTGCATTGGTTTGGGTCCGGTCCTTACTCCATATCCGTGTTCACAATTAAGGCAGAATCAAGGAGGTTCGGTATTGGTATGGCGTGATGCAGGAAGTCCTTGTCAAAGGTGACGCGAGGCGTCTTCAGCAGGAAGCCGTATGGGGTAGGGTCGAAGTGCCAGCCCGGCTCTGCGCCTGGATGGTGATGAGGGTTGGAGCCCGAAACTGGGGCCATGCGACACACTTCTTGGTGGGAATGCATTAAGAAGAAGACTGGCAGGCTTGAGAAGCGGTGCAAACGAGCTTGCCAAAGTATGTGAGACAGTACAAGCCATTGTAGTACAATTGACGCATTCTGGTCTTTAAAGAGACACTGTACAGCGACGCGACAGAGATACAGACAGCATGTCCTCAGGCAGGGTGCATGCTTCGGTGGGCAGCGGCCATTTAGGTAGCAAGAGGTGGGCGGAGAACGCAGATTTCTGATGAGCCAGCGGATCTCGGCAAGCGACTTGGAGACCTTGAAGCACAGCTAAATACTTCCATAATAGATTGGGGCAATGAATGGCGTCATGGAAGCTGTTCGAGTAGGCTGGCATTAAAGCACTTCGGGAGATTGGTGGCAGTGGAGCCTCCTCCGACTCGAGGTCGGCGCCCTTGTCCTGATTCTGGCGTCGCCTCCAGGTAGCTTGAGTGATAATAGTGGTCACGAAGGGCTGTCATCGTGTTTGAGGAGCTCGAAGAAATTTCATGCTGGGCTAGCCGGGCTCTGGCCGCGCCGCTAAACTCTCAGTGACGGTTCGGTGGCGTCGTTTCAAAGATCGGTGTGTAGAAATCTAGTAATGCATAATCTAAGGCATGTAAGGAACAAAAGCCTTCGGCCTCCTCTTTGTCAAGGATAAACGGCTAGGGCGAGCGACGTCCGGGAGCCGACTTGAGTTGAGCGTGCGCCTTCCACATCAGCTGGCGAAGCTTCCTGCGTCGTAGAGCTTCAACGAAGGGACCCGATTTGGTTCCAGTTGCCACGCCACGCCAAAACTGAAGTTGCTCTTCCTGCACGTCGCTGAGGCTGCTGGAACCGAACTTTTGCAAATGGTTGATAGCGCTATCGGCCAGCCTGTTAAGAAAGACATGAAGGAGATCCGCCTCTTGCGTGATAGCAACGTCAAGGATGAAGCTCGATCCGGGCATCCTACTCCGGCGAACCAGCTCGGCATGAACTTGGGCCCAGACTGCCATGACACTGTCGTAGACTGGCTTGTTGAGAGGAGCGGTGATGAGGTAGTCGTTCGTGTCAGGTATTCCCAAATGCAAATGAAACTGCCTGATGTCGCCATCGACCCTGGAGACCGCGACTGGAACCAACACAGGCTCGCTGTTGAATGGCGGCGAGAACAAAGGAATGATGGATCCATCCCCAAAGGGTCCGGAATACGGGCACATCAGGGTGCTGAGGATGCCAGCATGACGTAGGGCACTGCCAGGCAAGAGCGCAGGGTCATAAGTTGGTCCTTCCAGAACAGGTTCTAGGACACTTGAGCCCCTTCCAATGTGCGCTTTGTCGCTGTCAGTGAGCAATCTTGTCGCCTTTGATAAAGCAGGTTCGACGCCGGACAGCCCAGTGGTGAAGGCCCACGACCGCGCAGACCGTCGGACAGACTCGCGCATTGCGTAGCTCGCAGCATCGCGCGAGTAGTCCGCATCCGACACTTTCATCGAAAGCTGATCTTGCCAACCGGGAAGAGACTCCAGATCTTGCATGGGGATGCCGAACAATGACATGTGAGAGAAAGCGAAGGAGACGTCGTGACGGTGGCAAAGGGCGTATGCAACGTCAAAAGCGCGCCGAGCTAAACCCCGATTAGCGCCTTCGGTTGGTCCGCGACCTTCTTGGATGGTTAGGCCACAAGTGAAGATATGCAGGCGGCATTTGGTAAGCAATGCGCTTTGTATGACCAGATCACATTCTTCAAGATGATGGAAAAGCACCTCGGAAGTCATGTTGACCCAGATGTAGGTAGATTGTCCAATGAGGTGAACGATGGTCGACAAGACGGCGTGAAAGTGGGACGCTGCCGATTTACCGGCCACAGATGCCGGATCCAAGTCGGAGATCGCGCCTCCGGACAGGGTTGTAATATTCCAACTTGGCCAATGGAACATGGTGACCGGAACACTTTGGGAGGCGGTGCCAGTGCCGGCTTGAAAGACTGTCTGTTGCGGTGGCCCCAGCATGGTCTTGACAAGCCGATTCAGGGCGCCTATCATCGTGGTCTGTCCTATCATCGTGGTCTGTAAAAGGGTACGAAATAGCAAAGCAATGTCGGCATCGCTTGCCTAAGGACAGCTATAGAATGGCCTTACCCCCTCGGGCTTGCGACTCATCTGGCCAACGACAAAGACCTTCGGAAAAGCCGCCGGAGTGTGGTGCTTTTGCAGTTGGAGAAGGAACGCTGTGATGCAGATGTAATCGTCCAATCTGCCGGCAAAGTTAGATGCGCGCAACGCTCAAGCCGACTGTCAGGTCAAAGACTGACTCCATATCCGTGCTGAATACCAAAGCAGACTCCATCAGGGACGGTGCTTTTGAGGCCTGCGCCGCCGCAAAAGACTGGGCAAACGTGACTCGGGGCACTTTGTTGAGGAAACTGTATGGTTCGCGGGCAAAGTCCCAGCCAGGGGCGGCGCCCGGGTGATGCAGTAGCTGAGCATGAGTCGCAGCCATGGTATTTAGAAGGATGTCGGTCGTTGTAGTTTGACAGGACACGCTTTCTGCGACAGAGGACTTGGGCACGGCACGACTCGAGGAAACAGTAACCCAAGGCGGCCGGGATGGACGTCCGAGACTGACAGGGCTTCAGGTACGTCAACGTTAACCCAACGACGGCTTCTGAAGCTCTCTGTATACTGACGCCAACTCAAAACACGTCCACAGGAAGGTAGCGGAAGCTGTTCTCGAGTTTCGTCGAGCTCATGTTCGGGTAAGCACCTCCCACTGGCAGTTGCTCCTCTCCGACTCGTCGGCACCCATGTCCTGGTTCTGGCATCGCCTCATGGCAGCGTCGAGTGATAATCAAGGTCGAAAAGGGTTGTCATTGTGTTTGAGCAGCTCGAAGAAATTCATGCTCGGCGGAGCAGATGAGCTCTCAGAGCCGCGCCGCTAAACTCGCAGTGGCGGTTCGGTGGCGTCGTTTCAAAGGTCGGTGTGTAGAAGTCTAGTAATGCATAATCTAAGGCGTGTAAGGAACAAAAGCCGTCGCCCTCCTCTTTGTCAAGGATTAAAGGCTAGGGGCCGCTAGGGCGAGCGACGTCCTCGAGTCGGCTTGAGTTGAGCGTGCGCCCTCCAGATTAGCTGGCGAAGCCTGACGGCGACAGTCTTCCTGCGTTGTAGGGCTTCAACGAAGGGACCCGATTCGGTTCCAGTTGCCACGCCACGCCAAAACTGAAGTTGCTCTTCCTGCACGTCGCTGAGGCTGCTGGAACCGGACTTTTGCAAATGGTTGATAGCGCTATTGGCCAGCCTTTTAAGAAAGACATGAAGGAGATCCGCCTCTTGCGTCATAGCAACGTCAAAGATGAAGCTCGATCCGGGCAGCCTACTCTGGCGAACCAGCTCAGCATGAACTCGGGCCCAGGCTGCCATGACGCTGTCGTAGACTGGCTTGTTGAGAGGAGCGGTGATGAGGTAGTCGTTCGTGTCAGGTATTCCCAAATGCAAATGAAACTGCCTGATGTCGCCCTCGACCCTGGAGACGGCGACTGGAACCAACACAGGCTCGCAGTTGAATGGCGGCGAGAACAAAGGAATGATGGATCCATCCCCAAAGGGTCCGGAATACGGGCACTTCAGGTTGCTCAGGACAGCCGCATGACGTAGGGCACTGCCAGGCAAGAGCGCAGGGTCATAAGTTGGTCCTTCCAGAACAGGTTCTAGGACACTTGAGCCCCTTCCAATGTGCGCTTTTTCGCTTTCAGTGAGCAAGCTTGTCGCCTTTGATAAAGCAGGTTTGACGCCGGACAGTCCAGTGGTGAATGCCCAAGACCGCGCTGACCATTGGACAGACTTGAACATTGCGTAGCTCGCAGCATCGCGCGAATATTCCACATTCGACACTTTCATCGAAAGCTGGTCTTTCCAACCGGGCAGAGACTCCAGATCTTGCATCGGGATGCCGAACAATGACATGGGAGAGAAAGCGAAGGGGATGTTGTGACTGTGGCAAAGACCGTGAGCCACGTCGAAAGCGTGGCGAGCAAACCCCCGATTGGCGCCTTCGATCGGTCCACGACCTCCCTGGATGGTAAGGCCACAAGTGAAAATATGCAGGCGGCATTTGGTCAGCAACGCGCTTTGTGTGGCCAGATCACATTCTTCAAGATGATGGAAAAGCACCTCGGAAGTCATGTTGACCCAGATGTAGGTAGAACGACCAATGCAGTGGACGATGGCCGCCAAGACAGCGTGAAAGTGGGACACTGATTTATCCGCCACAGACGCCGACTTCAAGTCGGAAATCGCGCCTCCGGACAGGGTTGTAATATTCCAGCTCGGCCAATGGAACATGGTGACCGGAACACTTTGGGAGGCGGTGCCAGTGCCGGCTTGAAAGACTGTCTGTTGCGGTGGCCCCAGCATTGTCTCGACAAGCCGATTCAGGGCGCCTATCATCGTGGTCTGTAAAAGGGTACGAAAGAGCAAAGTAATGTCAGCGTCGTTTACCTAAGGGCGGTTATGGAATAGCCTTACCCCCTCGGGCTTGCGAATCATCTGGCCAACGACAAAGATCTTCGGAAAAGCCATCGGAGTGTGGTGCTTTCGCAGTTGGAGAAGAAACGCTGTGATGCAGATGTAATCGTCCAATCTGCCGGCAAAGTTAGATGCGCGCAACGCTCAAGCAAGCTCCCAGATCAAAGACTGACTCCATATCCGTGCTGAACACCAAAGCGGACTCCAGCAGTGATGGCATTCTCATGGCCTGGGCCGCGCAAGACTTGTCGAAAGTGACTCGGGGCACTTTGTCGAGGAAACTGTATGGTTCGCGGGCAAAGTCCCAGCCCGGCGTGGCGCCCGGGTGATGCAGTCGCTGACCAGTAACCGTAGTCATCGCTGTGAGCCCAGGTATCACGTTGTTGCGGTCCAAGAGACCAGTCAAGGCTTCCCGCGGCACGGGCACAGAGTTCGAAACTTGGAATTTAACTGTAAGTTCTGGTAGGGGTTAGATAGCCCGAGGGATGTCCCATGAATCGGCGTACTCTGAAGTCAAGAGGCCCCGTCGAGCGTGGTTCCAAGTTGAATAAAACAGGGAGAGTTGCTAGAGGCGACCGGACAGTGGACTGGCGAAGCATTTCCTCGTGGTCGTCCGCGAGCCTTCGAGTCCAGATTAAAGAGAAAGAGATTCAGTTCAGACGCGCAGCTGCAGACTTCACGGGCCCCGGAAATGGCATCGGCGTCATCGGCGTCCGTTGACGACTCGACGGTCGCTGCCGATGCAACTGCTCCTCTGAGGCCGACCTGCTGAAGCTGAAATGAGAGACAGCAGTCATTCAGACGCTCCGCATAACATTAAGGGTTGATGGCAGTGAAGAGCAAAAAAGTTGCCATCTGGCAGCTGCCAATGCAATTGCGGAGCAAATATAGTGATGGTGGCAACACAAGGAACAATGCTATGCAAGAACATACATCCAATCTATACAATCTGAGTTCCTTCAAGTCAACAGCGCCCGCAATTGCTCATCGACCAACGGCGGCGCCTTCTCCTGCCCTTTGCCACTGCCCTTGCGACTCTTCAAACCCGCGCTGGAATCACCTTGGTTGAGGTCGTCCAGATAGGCCTGTTTCCGATCTTGCCTGTCTATGATGTCTTTAAGCGTCAACCAGAGCACTTCGGCTTGGCACAGCAAAGGCTGGATGTCCATGGTCACTGTTCGACGACCTTTCATTGCTACCCTAGAGACGACGAAGAGAGAAGAGGACGAACTGGACAGCTCGTTGCAAAACTTGAGCACCTCGTCGAAGGACCGAAGGTAGCGCATAATGACGGTCCGGTGGGACTCCAAGATGGCGAGGGCGATGAACAGGTGGAAGTGGACGCCGTATTGGTTGGTGAGGAGGTTCTCCCAGCATTTGAGAACGTCGTCCAGCATGAACTCGCGCTGTTATTTCTCGCAACATGGGCATTCTGCAGGCGAATCAAGCAAGGCGCGAAACGGACCTTGAAAAGGATCAAGATCCACCGGAAGCAGAAGAACAGGTTCATCGAGTCGCTCTTTTCCAAGAAAGAATACAGCGTGGGGTCCATGACTGTGGAGCTTGCCGTGAGTTGTGCATCCATCGATGGGTGGCCAGGACCCACCAGCAATGAGTTTTTGCAAGTTTGACAGCTGGGCCTTCATGCCACTTTGGTCCCTCAAGAAGTTCGGCTTCTGTTGCATCCACCAAGTCTAGGCATCAGCGATTTCCTGATGAAGTAAAGGGAGGAAGACGAACCATGCGCTCCATGAAATTGACGAACCCCCAGAACGTCAAGCTCTCGTCCCCCTGCAAGCAGATATAAATGGGCGACGCCAGATCGCTCATGCCCTGCACATAGCCCAGCTCCTTCTCGTAGCAGTTATACGTCAGCAGGACGCTCTGCAACCTTCGCACATGCGCGTTGCTGGGAGGCTGGCCGCCTGCCAGGTCGGCGCGCTGTTCTTCCACCGGCACAGAAGGCTCGGGCTCATCCGGCGGGTCAGAGAAGAGGGGCTGGGTCCGGTCGGTGCGCCGGCAGTCGATTTCGACTCGGTGGCGCTCCTCCTTGAACTCTTCGGTGGCCTGAACTTCAGCGTTCTCCGACCATTGCGCCTTCAAGCGTTCATACTCTTCCGCCTTGGCAGCTCGAATGGCCTCCCTCGAGGGCGCGGTCGAGTCCCAAGGGTAGATGCCAAGTAAGAAAGGCCAGGCTTCTCGTCGCGCCTCCCCCTCGAAGCCGCGTTGGAAGATGCGTTGCTTGGCCTCTTGCTCGGACAACAGTAGGCGAGATTCGGGAGCGGGGGAAAACCAGGCTTGCCATTCGGTCAAGACTATCGGTTGGTTGACGGCTCTCGAGGTTCTCGGTCTGGTCAGGCCATAAGTTGACTGTGCTTTCCCCAACAGGTATGAGCTTCGGTAAAGATCATGCAAGAGGAGAAGAAACGCACGGCCAGCACCTCAAACGCCCCCAGTGCAGACGCCTCCTCGCCATCTGGCGAAGCCCCAACTTCGATCCTCCTCAGCCTCTCTCCCTCCTCCGCGACCTGCCTCGCCCACTTCGCCAAGAACACGGCAGCCTGGTTGAACTCCCTAACCCCGGCATTTTCTAGGCTCGTACTGAATTCCGGCGTGGGTTCAGCCAAGGACTGGATAGGTGGCGGTAGGTGTGGTAAGACCGGCTTGGCGAGGGAGTGGGAGAGGATGGGTTTAGCCAGGTCTTTAGCTGCTGTCCGAGCCGAGCGGGTGAGGCGGGAGAAGGTGGAGAGCACTTGGAAGGTCAACTGGTCCATTGGCGCATTGTTCTCTGAGCGACTGCGGCCGGACATGGGTGGGCCCTCTAGAGATTGATGCAGGATGGAAGACCGCTGTCGTTGTGGCCGGCGGAGGTGGGAGGGGACTGGGTCGTCGCTGTCGGAGTAAGACGTGGACTGCTCGGGCAAGTCGTCAAAGGCCGGCATGGAATGAACCTCCAAGTCGGCCTTGGACGGGTTGACGAGGAACAGCGTAGGCTCTAGCGTGGACTTGACCAGTGTAGCGTGCTTCCTGAGTCGTTGAAGCAAAGCCTCGCCGCCCCAGGATGGAATCGACGTCTTGCCAGTGTTCTGGCGGACGTCGCGGGAGAAGATGGTGGATGCCGATTCGAGGTCGTGGAAGTACAGCGTGGGCAGAGTGGCGCCACCGAACAAATGGACGGCGACGGAGCCGTGCCAGGAGGACAAGCTGGGCGGGTGGACGGTGAGGGAGTAGACCTGGACCAAGGGCACGCAGAACGCGGTCGAGTCGCGCCGGACGGCATCTTCAGGCCAAGCAATCGCTGTTGACTCTTGCCCGTCCGCGTTCACACACACAAAGTCATCGGGCGCCAGCGTCAGCGGCAGGAAGGCCAAGTGCGCTCCCTGGCCCTGGCGCTCGAGCAAGCAGCAGTAACCCTCTTGGTTGTCCCGCGCTTGGACTGTCGGGTGCACGGCGACCTTCGACTTGGTCCAGAGCAGCCGCCACTCCTCCTGGTCCGGCTTGTTGGTCGGCAGCACCTCCACGTAGCTCCCATGCTGCTCGCCACCTCAGCTCGCCGTCTCTGAACTTATTGGCTCATGCACTGCTCACGCTGATCGTCTCAGGCTCAGGCGCGCCTCCCATTCTGATTGTTGGTCGAGCAGTGATCAACGCCGGAGAGCAGCGATGGGGAAGGGGGAGAGGACAAGGTTCGCACGCCGTGAGGCGAGGTCGCGATGACGAGCGTTCGCCACTCATGGGCCAATCGCGTCAAAATGGGCGGGCTCTTGGTCCCTTGCTGGCAGATAGATTCAAGGAAGCGTCTGCGGGTAGGGCAAGCGCGATACAAGGGATATTGCAGCCAGGAGGGTTCGGATTTGCCACCCAGCTAAGCCCTTACGACCACATTCTCAAACCTTCGAGCCCGTAGTAGCTGGCTTCTCAAGCTGGAGGGTTAAATATGGCAGAAGCCTATCGAGGGACCAGCGTCGCTCCAGTTTGGCATTCGTATAGGCCGCCATGTCCCTGATGTGCCAGTCTTCCAGAACAGGGTATCCCTTCAGGTGGCCATGCACTACAAGGAGCCGGAGGTGCTGGTCCATGTACACTTGAGAGTGCTCGGGAATCTCCCGAGTGAAGCCGGTGGCGAAGGGAAAGTCATCCGACCCGGTCACAGCCAAAAGGTCCATCTTGGCGCAGGTGACTTCGCCAATGTCGCGACGGCCCTTAGTGTGCTGTGAGATCTGGAGTCGTTAAAGAAGCTTTCAAGCAAGGGACGAGCAAAAGCGAACCTTCTCCTGATAGGTCGTCTTGTCAAAAGGATTGGGTCGGCCCGGGTGGGCCTTGGCCCACGACGAAGCCAACGCATCATGGAGCAGGTTGCGCTTTTCCAAGTTGAAGTGGGCGCTCGCAGGCTTTTGGGCTCCGTGCGAGTAATGAGTTATGACAGCGCCAAATGCCGGCCCCAGCAGGTGGATGCGAACACCGTAGAGAGAAATTTCCGATTCGCTAATCGCGGGCACCAAAATCAACATGGAACTGCTTTGTTCGGTATAGATCTTGGGCCCCAAAGGCAATCGGTTAAGAGGATGGACCGCTCAACGAATTGGGACAACCTCACCCCTTCCAACGGCTTCGACGAGAACAGATTGCCATTGAGAGCTGCGGTCATGTTTGACGCGCGGACAGGGTCGTGTTTGAGGATTGCTCGAAAGTTAATGAGCAGGGCCAAGATATCCACGGCCGCCACCGAAACGCCGCGGAGAGGCATGCCAGGTTCGGACGCAGGTTGGCCGAGCTGAAGAGTAAGCCGGCACAATCCCTTGGCTCCAATAACCTCGTGAAGTAGGTCAGGGTGCCTCCTTGACGGAGGCGCAAACGGGTGTCGTGCGGTCGCCGCCGAATAAATCACTGCTGCGGCAGAGTCGTCGAAGAACTTGTTAGCTTCGGCAAGCAGCTTTGGGTCCGGTCGAATTGCCCAGGAGCAAGACATTGATGACAAGGAAAGAGAGACGAGTACGGTTGGGATTCCGTTCTTTGGTGGTAGCCTCCTCGTGAACTGGCTAACAGAGGTAAGGCCGCCCGACTGCGAGAGAGAAGCCTGACCACCCGCTCCTAGAGCAATGAAGGACAAGAGACTCAAGGGAAGAGAGCCGACGCCGGTAGCCTTCCAAGATATCGAGCCCTGCGCCTTGGGCCTTCGGGAGAATTGGGACAAAGGTAAACAGAATCGAGTAGTTGTGGTCGGTGCACTCCGCTGGCAGCTGTGAGAAGTATTGAATGTCTACTGCTGTTTACGAGGTTCTAGCCTGAATGCAGGAATCGGAATAGCAGCAAAGCTTGACAGGCAATCCGAGCACTCCGGTACAGCATCTCCAGATTCAACTTCTCCAAGATGAAAGTGGTCATTGAGCGCCAAGGTAACCATTTTGCGGCAAGGTAACCATTTTGCTCCCGGCATCAACAAGGCCCACTTTCGGCCTCCAGGCGATGGTGGATGGCCACCCGAGAGACCCGGTCATCGGAAAGGAACATGATTGACTTTAGGCCAGTATCGGGATCTTCCTGGGTATGATGGAGAGTGAGGTCGGTAGCATGGATGCGGCCGCTCAACGCCAAAAGCTGCATGCGATGCCCGATTCGTTCGAGTGCATCTGCCTCGACAAATGGCACTAAGACTTGAAGTCTTCGGAGCTTCAGAGTGCGATTGATGGCGTGGGCTGCATGAAAGCGCTTGGTAACGAAAGGGAAAGCGGCGGCCACAAGGTGCGGGCGGTGAGCCTGATACTCGACCTTGGCGGTGGCTATCTTGGCTTGTTCTTCTAAGCTGTTTCCACCGAAAGTGTGCTCCTACAAAATGATGATAGGATTCGTTAAGCGAATGATTGAGGGCCAGAAGTTCGACCAGCGCACCTCGACAAATTCCAAAAGAAGATTGACCGGGCTGACCTTGAGGGCACAGCGCTTATCAACCTTCAAGTCATGATTCCCCCATTTTCCCCATTCAGTTTGAAGCCAAGACCGAAAGATTTGGCATCGCTGCTGGAATTTGGCCTCGCTCGGGGCCCTGAGGCCGTGCGATTGAATGGCTACTCTAGTTGGCCGCTTGCCAGTGTGATCTAAGTGAACTGCGTAGACGATCACCTGCCATTCTTTCTGTTCTGTCTCGAGCGACAGGATGAGGAGGAGTGAGAGACCCCCGGACACCTTGGGGGCAGAGCAAGATGAGTCTCTGGACAGCACTGAGCATATGCGTGTGCTGACGCACTCTGGGCAGCGGGTACACTGCAGTCGGATGAGTCTCATCAGGAGGTACTTTCAAAGGGCCAAAGCGATGACTCTGAGAGTAGACAGTCGTGGGCAAAATGCGGACAACTGCCTCCTGTGCGTGGAAGGTCTGCAGGTTCCAGAGCACAGCGAACAGGTCCAGCATGGCGAGTCCAAAGTGGGTGTTAGTCGTATTGAACGCCGGAATATGAAACGTCAGTCCACGACCGCCAGAGTCGTTGTCCTCCAGCAGGGCATCTTGAACGCACGGAAAATCTTGGCTCGGAAATTCAGGTCCAGGCATCGGGTAGTAGCGCTCGTAGGTCTCCAGAGTAACATGCATGCGCCGGCCTTTAGGAAGACTGAACTGAAGCCAAGCGAGTTCATTCGCTGTCAAGGCAGTTGCCGCCCAAGGATGCCCTGAGAACTCTTGGGCAGACGGGGCAGGAATGACAAAGGGGGCACCAGTGCCATCGGCTGTGGATTTCAGATGGGCAGGAGGCATTGCAGCAGAGACTTCGTGGTTAAGGGAGGAGAGAGGCGAATGGAGAAATGATGTCCAGGCGGCAGAGACTAGCCCTGGGCTGCATCGCCTCGGCAGGGAGATGCCAAGGGCCCGGACCTGAGTTTTGCAGTGCAGCCGACTCTTGAAATGCCAGCCATACGGGCTCTTCTTCGCAACAGAGCCTTGCCAGAGACGCGGACGGAGAGTCCGAGATTCAGCTCAGCGGCCAATTCGAAACTTCAAAGAGCGGAGGCTCCTTCTTCCATTGGCAGGCATTTGGGAAGATAGAAACCGGGGCATGCATCGTGAAGTACAGCCCTGTTGTGAAGGATGAAGAGGAAAGGGTCGACCCAATGGAGGCCAACTTCTCAAATTGCAGACCCAGCGATGGTGGCGAATCTCCTCAGGCTTTTGGTGCATCACGCTGTCGCAGACCGCTGTACAGCTTCTATGGTAGCTACAGGTCATCCGAGTATAGCGAACGGTCTAGATCAAACAGAGCCCTGTGTGGCTGAGTCCTGCTCCTCCGAAGTAAAGTGCACCCTCTGTTCTAATCTCTCAGAGCGAGGAGCGGACAGCAAGTAGGACAGAAGATACTCACAGTCCTTTTCTGGTACGCTGCTCTGAACAGGGGTGTACCGAACGAGAAAATTCGTTGTCCCGTTGCTCCACCATTGGGCCTCGGACACACCTCCCGCCCTTTTAGAGTAGTACACAGAGATGGGCTCCGGTTTCACGGTCATGATGCGTCCGGTCAAGACAAAGTTCTCCATGTGATGTCGGATGTTGACTAGAGCGTGCGGCCGTAGTGAAGCGATCGTCACGGCAGCGCTCGAGAAGCCCCGCCATCCGGGAAGAACTTCTTTTTCATTGGTAACAAAGGGGAAATTGGGAAGTCTGGCGCTTGGGTGTCTGCATTGGTACTCGATCTTGGCAGTGGCGACAGCGACTTGCTCTGAGAAGCTGCTGCCTCCTTGAGTGTGCTGTTATATTCGTGACTCGTGAATTGTGAAGTCCGAAAGCAAGACGACATACGAGCGAACAGCGCTGGTGGGGCAAAATCCAACGGCGTTCTTGGCCCAGCCAACTTTCGAAGCCCGCCACTCGGCTCGCAAGAAAGTCGCGAGATGGCTGTGGACCATGGGAATGGATCACCAAGGCTGACAGTCCGCCCGATGTTTTGAAATGGGCAGCGTAAACAAGCATTCGCGCTTGGCTTCCCGAACTCTCGATGGACGGCACCAGCAGGAGGGATAAGCCGGCAGTCTGCTGCTCTTTCAGGGCCCCATCTCTGCGAAGCAAGGCAGAAGGCTCACTTTGAGAATTGGATGCAGTACATGCGCGTCCTTTTCGCCGGCGTGATGGGGAGCAGAGTAGACAGAGGTCGGCAGGATCCTCACCACCTGCTTACTGACAAGCTGGCATACTCGATCCCAAAGGACGGCCAGAATGTTCAAAGCAGAAACAAACAGATCATCCGGGTCGTTTTGTCTGGCACGGCCTGGTACCGTGAAGGCGACCTGCCACCGGGCCAACGCACGACTTGCTTCGCTTGCTGCGCCGTAAGGACTGGGATGGTGGTACCAGTCTGGAAGAGCAAGAGCATCAAAAAGAACATGAACGTCGCAGCATCTCAGCTTGGCCGCTAGTGACTCGAGATCCTTGGCGGGCAAAGGCGACGCCCAAGAGCGCGAGTCCAACTCAGACATTGGCGGCGTCTTCTCCTGGATGGCCAAAGGGCTTCTCATAACCATTTCTGCTGGTGCGTGAGCATGAGAGGAGAACGATAGCTAGGGCAAGCAACCAACAAACGACGGTCTGGAGCCTAAAGGTGCCAATCCAGTCGGGCCTTCACGTCGGCTTGGCCGCAATGAAAGAGCGGAATCCGTTCAAGACTCGAGTCTCATTCAGGCATTGAGCAGAAAACTCAAAAGCCAGCGCCAGGGAGGCAGCCATCGCGGACGTTTAGGAGCACTCAGCGGCGTCGGCGCGTGATTTCAGGGGCCCGCGGCGGTGGCAATCCGCCACTCCTGGTCTCGCTGTTGGAGCTTGGTTCAGGAAGCACCAAAGATGAGGCTCAAGAAGGAGTAGTGCAGATGATATACAAGCGAGCGAGAAAGCAGATACGACATTCGGTCTCAGTGGCAGGGATGAAGACAGCGCAAGATTCCAAGCTCTTGCTTCTGCAAATGGCTGAAATTTGAAATGAAAAAGACAGCTGGAGGAAGGTGGCTGACGAGACGAAGAGAACGAGGCATGAGGCGAACGGTGGCATGCTTTGGTCAAGAGGAGAAATAGTGGACCGCGGAGGGGAGGCTTGGACAGGTGGCAAAGTAGGCCGGCCAGGATCTGCTACAAAGGTGCAGCCGGCCACAACAATCAGGTGCGTCATGGTAGCTATCGCCGCAAACAATGGTGCGTACATCAAGCGGACGAGATCGGGGCGGATTTGTTTTCGACTTTGACGTGGACTTGGAGGGGACAAATGTTGTCTGGGAAAACCCATCTGATGCTGCAGGTCCCTTGTAGTATATCACCTGTGATCTTCTCTTCCATCTCCTTGATGGGAGCTTCGATCCGCCCATCCAATGCGAACTTCTCGGTCCGCTTGCGAATTCTTTCCAACACCGGTGGCTCGACAACATTCGGGAACAGAGTCCACGCCAGAGGATTGGAGAGTTTGGGCTGAAACCTTTCAGTGACGAAGGGAAACTTGGGGTTGATCTGCCCGGGGTGGCGCGCCTGATAGGCGATCTTCGCAAGCGCGACTTCGGCTTGCTCTTCAAAAGTGTCGCCTCCAAAGGTATGGGCCTGTAGGAAACGACGTCAGGACTTACAAAGCTCGCTCAGGATGCAAGGGAGGCCGGCCGCACCTCGCGAAAGGTTAAATGCGGCTGCAGCTTCAGCTTGCCGTGACCAGCAGTACGTGATCGAGACTCCCATGTCACAAATTCTCCCTTAAAACATTCAGCAAATTTTGACTTGCGTTCCGAAAGCTCTTGGTTCGTTGGCGCGTGGGAGCCGTGGGAGTGGATCAATACGTAGGTTGGAGATTTGCCGGAATGATCCAAGTGGCTCATATACACGATGAGCATGCGCTTGTTGACTTCTCCTTCCACTGAAGGAACAACAAGCAGGGTCAGCTGGCTCAAATTCTGTCAAACGAATCAGTGAGCGGCACTAAGCGGGCGTCAACTTGTTTGACCTACGTTTGGCAGTAATGGGACCGAAGTCACATATGGTGTGTTATCTTCTTTAAACGGAAGACCGAAAGGATGACTATGACGGTAGGAGGTTGTTGGCAAAATGCGAACCACGTTGGCTTCAGCCGCGATGGTCTGCAAGTTCCATATGACCGAGAACAAGTCGAGTACTCCGAGGCCACCAACTCTGGAGGAGAGATGCGATTCATGTGGGCGAAAGTCCATGCGCGTCCTGTCGGGATCAGAGCCGTCGAAAACCACGTCGGTGATATCGTCAAGGCGATCAGCAGAACGCAAGGGCACAGGAAAGTAGCGTCTGTGAGTCATGAGGGTGACATGGAGGTGCTTGCCGGTAGGCAGGGCTTTTTGGAGCCATTCAAGCTCGTAGGAAGCCAGCGGAGACGCCCACGAATGCTCTTCTTCGCTGGCTGCAGCGTAAGGAGCCGGCGCGGGTACTGGAGACATCAGCTAGCCAGTGCCTAGGATCTCGAGTGGCTCTCGTAGGTTAAGGACAACCAGCCAGAATGGGCCACTCCGACTTGACAATATCCAGAATCCGTCCGCATTGACGCGTAAAGGTATCCAGAATCCGTCCATAAACATGTAAAGATACTGCCGGTTGCCTCGGCAGGTATTCCGGTCAGCTTTACAGGCAAGCAACCAACAATCGACGGTCTGGGCTGAGAAAGGTCACGGTGCCAATCGAGTCGGGCCTTCACGTCGGCTTGGCCGCAATGAAAGAGCGGAATCCGTTCAAGACTCAAGTCTGATTCAGGCATTGAGCAGAAAACTCAAAAGCCAGGGCCAGGGAGGCAGCCATCGCGGACGTTTAGGAGCACTCAGCGGCGCTGGCGCGTGATTTCGCTCATTGGCGGCGGTGGCAATCCGCCACTCCTGGTCTCGCTGTTGGAACTTCGCGCAGTGCTCAGACAAGGCGAGGGTAACTGAGGTAGATGGTCCGAATATAGAGAGTGGTCTGGCTCAAAGAGGCTCCCCCGCAGTGTGGCTGAGCTGAATCCCCCTGAAAGGTCTTGCGCTAGTGGCAACCCTGCCTAACCTGCTACGGGCGTCGACTGCGCCTGCTTCACGTGGTCCAAGATCAAGTAAGGCCTTGGTGGAACGCTCGCTCCAGACCAGGTACATTGAACATGCTCAGGCGTGATCGGTTTGGCCTTGATGCTCGCTGGCGGGATTCCACTAAGCTTGCCGGTGAGTACAAAGCGTTTAAGGTGGACGGCCATGTTGTCTTGCGTATGTTGCCCAATGGTAAAATGTTGTACCGTCTTCAAGAGACCAGTATATTGGGTAGTCACGAAGGGGAATGCGGGTTCTGAGGTGGGATGGGACGAAAGCCAGTCCATCTTGGTGCATACCACCTCGCCTCGATCATGCTTTCCCGTGGTATGCTAGAAGTAAGCATCAGAGAAAGACGCAACAGTCATCAGCGATGATGTCGACCCACCATTTCCTTGAAAGTGCAATATTCGACATGATGTCCATCAGAAGCTAGCTCTTCAGGTACCGCCCGCTGGAAGGGATTGGAGAAGGGCTGCAGTTCACTATGACTTGCACGCCATTGCTCCCAGCAAGCGTGCAGCCAATCGCAGACGGCTTCGAAGCTGGTGTATCCATGATGATTCGGCGAAGGTTCAGAAGGGCCGTGCCAATGATGGGTGATAACAGAGGTCGATGATTTGGACAGAGGATGAATGCGGATTTCGTAGAGCGATGCCTCGCTGCCAGTAATCGAAGGCAGAAGGATCAAGCCTAGGTCTTTCAAAGTTCCCATCTACAAGGAGGTAAGCGCAACGACTTCGACCGCAAATGGATGCTCCACAGACCTTAGAGAATATCGGGCAATCAAGCAAGGGTTTGGTGCGGTCAAAGTTGTGGGGGAAGAATGCCGATGTTAAAGCTCGGACAGAGTTGACCTTGCCCCGCTCACATCGGAGATTGATAAGATGGGCCATCATGTCGATGGCTACGACACAGCTTCCGTGAAGGGGCTCTCGAGGGCCTGAAAGAGGGATTCCCAGACGTAGAGCTAGATGGGTGGTCTGCGCGTCTCCCTTTTGCGTTAAGCCCTTCCGCGGAGCTTGCGAGTGCAGCGGAAGTCTATCAGACGAAGCACTGTAGCTCATGTACGCATCGGCATCCATGAACTGCTGCTCAATGAGCGCGGCCGCCTTGGTGTCCAAAGGCAGATGCCATTCGTCGTCAAGAGAAACCATGGGCTTCCGGTCCTTTGCTCCCCGCGAAGGGATGCGCTGGCCTGGTCGCAACCCCTTGATACCGCGGTTTGCCATCGGTCGTTGGCTGGAAAGGCAGGTCAAACCGAATTGGAATTGGTCAAGCCAAATTGGAATCCGTCTTCGAAGTTGACAGACAACTCGAGAACAACAGGACACAAAGGAATCGCTCAGGCAGTAGCCACGTCTAAACTTGCTTGTTAAGGATGAGAGTGACCAAGTTCTTTTTGAGAGGGCTAGCGGGGAAGGTCGGCAATGCCGCCTGCCAGCTGGGTCCGAGTCAGAAGGAGGCCCAACAAAGCGCAATAATCCAAGTAGCTTGCAGAGAAGGAAAGGCTGTGGACGTCGTCTCAACAATCAACATTTCGCAACAGAGAGCCAAGGCCTGCGAAAGCTGAAAAGCTTCGACTGTCTTCAGGATCGCTCTGAGCCTCTGGCTTGCATGAGCCTGGCTCTCGAGCTTGCCGTGGCCTGTTGGGACTTGAAAGCCAGGCGTACGACCAAATCAACATCTAGTTTGAATGGCATGATGCCAAAGACAACGCCAGCGAGCAGGCCAACGTCAAAGTTGAGCAAAAGAGGCGGGCAGCGATCATGGAGAGCTCGAGGTGGCGATCCTCAACTCATGGTGTCTTGGAGGGCTGGCAAACCAGGCGTTGCCAGAAGAATGTTTTGAAGCTTCAGGGTACAATGGAAAATGCAGAGGAAGGGCAATATGCTACAAAGCCAGGCAGCGAGCCGCCTTGCATGGTCTTGTCTCAACAGATTGAGGTCAATACTGGGATGGCGAAAAAGGAAGAGAGGAAGAGAAGTAGAGCAGCTGGCCAATGGCATCCGACGACTCCTTGAGAGATGGCTAGGAGGAGCGCTAAGAGCAACCAGCGCTCAACGGCGTGTGCTCGAAAGATGCCGAGGACTCACCTGTGCGGCATGACATTGTCCCGTTAAGCCTGAGCATGTAGGGGCCAAGGCAGTCCTTTGACAGTAAGCTTTAAATAGGGCTGCGTCTCTCCGGGCAAAAGGGGTGGCCATTTGACAACGTAACCATGCAGCGATCCGGCGTTCGTAGGTCCGTGCGCTTCCAGGACGCCATTCCACTCACTGCCAGTGAGCCCCGTCAGAAGGAACCGCACAAGGCAGCGCTTCAGACGATTCTGCGTTGCGCGTTCAATATGATGAGTCTCAATCGTGCGGCCAAGCAACGGGATTCGGCTTGTAGTGCTAGTCTTAGACGTGACGAAAGGAAACGTAGGCAAGGGATTGTCCGGATGCTCGGCACACCACAACAACTTGCCGGCCGTGACTTCCCCGAAGTCTTGAGTGCCAAAGGTGTGCTTATCGGCAAAGAAATGAGCTTCAGATTGCAATATTCTCATCAGCTGAAAGACGCACCATTTCCTTTGTCTCAATCTTGAACTTCTTGCTGTCGAAAGGATTGGAAAGTGAGGACAAAGCTGGGCTTTTGGCGACTTCGGCTTTGTGCCACGCCTCCCACTCTCCTAGCAGCCAGAGGCGTAGCGGTTCAAAGGAAGCGACATCATGGTGTTTGGGATCGAAGGTAGAGGGACCGTGAGAGTGGTGCACGATAGCGGTACACTGCACGTGAGGAGAGAAGTACACCGCGTAGGCGGAGATGAATTGCTTCCCAAGCGAAAGGATGAACGAAACGTTGGGTTTGCTGATGTCCATCTAACCAACTGTTTTCAGTTTTGCTTGCGCTCGATACACGGGCAACCCACCCCAGACCAGATTTCGCTCAAAGAGACAATACCTCTACCGTTGGGCGGGAAGACGGTCGTCGGAACAACACGGAGACCATGAGAGGCCGAGGAGCGATGATTTTTGTAATTGATGAGCAGGCCCAGAGCGTCGAGCGCGGCAATTGGCGGGCCGATCAACGGAAGGAGGCCCATGCTGCCCTTATCCTCGACGCTGAGGTCCATACGAACAAGCAAGCGACTAACGGCACCGTTGAGCGTATCTTCACTGAGACCGTAATACTGATTGCGGGCCGTGGGACGGGGAACGGGCAGGAGCTGAGTGGGAGTCATGATCTGCACTTCGATATTGGCCCCCGTATCGTGAACTGCTTTGAGCCAGACTTCTTCGTGGGCTATGATGGGCTGCATCCATGCCATTCGATGCTGATTCACTTCGAGCTCCTTGCCATCGGCTGTGGCATGATGGGTGACTCCGCTGGCCGCATTGGGCGTGGCCGGCAGGACCGCTACTGGGTCCTTGGGATGGGTTCCTCTACGGTTCAGATCCTTAGGAGAGGGCTCCGCGGATTGAGTGGAAGGAGTAGGCGCCGTCATTACGCGGAGTGGCGGCGACGGCGACTGCGCCGGGGGCTTGAGCGGGAACTCTTCATAGGGCATTGTATTAGACTCTGGTTCGATGATTCGATGATTGAAGGACGTCGCAGTCCAAGACAGGAACTACACCGCCCAAGGACAGGGAGACACCGCAACAAAGGCTAGAAACCCTGAAGAGTAGTCTTTTAAGGGGTTGGAGTTGGCGTTCTAGGAGGAGCCTCTGCACCTGCAGCCTTCATGGCAGCCAAAATGGTTCTCTATCTTCACCTCTTCACACCAAGGACAATGACAAGAAACTGTAGACTGCGTATTGGAGGTCCAGCCAACACCCAGCCTTAAAGTGGCCTCGATCGCATAGTGCAGGCCCCGAGAGCAGAGAAAGCAGTTTATATGAAGAACTCTAACCAGTCAGCGACAGAGCTCCTCAGGTGGGCTAAAGCATAATGATTCCAGTCACTTCGAGACCACACGTCGGTTGCAGGGCAAAATCCACCAAAGCAGGCGACAGGACAGTCCAAAAAGACGTCACTATCATTTTGAGAGCAAAGTCTAGCACCAGACATCGACGGTCGAGTTCAACCTTCGAATCCACTGCCAAAATCGCGACTTGATCCGCACCCGCCGTCGCGATGACCCAAGCTATCCCAGACCAGTTCGACACGCTGTAGGTCACTCCTTACAGTGATCAAAATCGCTCTAAAGCCAAAGCCAGCCTTGTCCTTGACTTTGGCTCTCAATATGCACGCGCTCTCGTTCAGCGCATGAAATTTTTCTAATGACTCCCAACAGTCCCACCTCATCACTAGAAGATGTCGAGAGCTGCAGGTAGGCTATAAAACATGCTTAATATAAGGCTTGATCGACAAGCGCGGCCAGATCTACTGCGAAATGCTGCCCTGCACGCAAAAGATGAAGGATTTGAAGTGGAAACCGAAAGGTCGGTCGAGGGCCCGAACAAACCTTCTGGTCTCGTTGTCTAACTCCCCAGATAGGAATCATTTTGTCTGGCTCGCCGTACTCGGTTTATGACGAGGATGCGCCGCGTGTCGACCCCGACGTTTACGATTTCGGAGTGCCCGTGTTGGGCATTTGTTACGGCCTGCAGGTCAGCCTCGTCGCGTCTTTTTTGTGATTTCGGAGCTCAGTCCAGTATCAGGAAACGGCCAACCACTTTGGAGCCAAGGTCCAGTCTTGCGATCGGCGCGAGTATGGCGAGGCCACCATTTCCATCATTAAGCACGCTGGCAAAACGCCCAACGGCGAGCACCTGGACAAGCTGTTTGAAGGCATCGAAGGCGATATGCCCGTAGGCAGTGATTCTTTATCGAGCCCGAAGGTCTCTCTTATGGGATACGATGGCAGGTCTGGATGTCGCACTCCGACCGCCTCCACTCGCTGCCAGAACACTTCGTGACTGTCGCGACAACCCCATCTGCTCCATTTGCCGCCGTTGCTCACGAAACGAAGCCAATCTACGGTGTCCAGTTCCACCCTGAAGTCACCCACTCGCCGCGAGGCAAAGAAGTGTTCGACCGCTTCGCAACTCTTTGTGGTGTCAAACGCGAATGGAAGATGGAGGCTTTCATCGGCAAGGAGATTACGCGCATTCGCGAACTCGTCGGCCCGACAGGCCAAGTCATCGGCGCGGTCTCTGGCGGCGTCGATTCTTCCGTTGCCGCCAAGCTGATGCACGAGGCCATCGGCGACCGCTTCCATGCTATCATGGTCGACAACGGTGTGTTGCGCCTGGACGAAGCGACGCAGGTGCACAAGATGCTCCGCGAAGACTTGGGCGTCAATCTCACAGTCAAGGACGCCTCCGAGGTCTTCCTCAACAAGCTCAAGGGCGTGTTGGATCCTGAACAGAAGCGCAAGATCATCGGGAACACGTTCATCGAGGTGTTCGAGGAAGAGGCCGCTCGCATCGAAGCCGAGGCCGAGAAAGAGATGGAGCTTACTGGTGGCCAAGCCAAGGGCAAGATCGAATGGTTGCTTCAAGGCACCCTCTACCCAGATGTCATCGAGAGCATCAGCTTCAAGGGCCCCAGTGCGACCATCAAGACCCACCACAACGTCGGCGGGTTGTTGGCGGACATGAAGCTTAAGCTCATCGAGCCACTACGCGAGCTGTTCAAAGGTCGGTCTTCAATACATTGGCTCCCATAAGGCAATCTCACTAAACTTGCCCTTGTTCGCAGACGAGGTTCGAGCCTTGGGCCGCTTGTTGGGCATCCCGGCCCACCTCGTTGGCCGCCACCCCTTCCCTGGTCCTGGCCTGGCCATCCGCATCCTCGGCGAAGTCACCCCTGAACAAGTGAAAATTCTGCAGCTTGCCGACAACATCTTCATCCAAGAGATCCGGGCAGCTGGCCTGTACGACCAGATCTCGCAGGCGTTTGCCGCCCTCTTCCCTGTTCGCGCAGTCGGTGTGCAGGGAGACAAGCGCACCTACGAGCAGGTGCGACTTTCTGCTCTCTTCAATATGCCATTGGAGTTGACCTAGCGAATCATTGCGAAAGGTCATCGCCCTGCGCGCTGTTCAGACAGAAGATTTTATGACCGCGGATTGGTGAGCTCTCTCAGTCCAGATCTGTAGCTTTACCTTACAAAGTCTCGTTAGGTTCGAGTTCCCGGCAAGCGTCCTGCGCAAGATCTCATCACGGATCACAAACGAAGTTGCGGGTGTCAATCGAGTCGTTTACGACGTATCGAGCAAACGTGGGTTTCCCGCCTTTTCGTCTCGCTTTGGAGACTGCTCTTATAAGATAACCAGCGCCCGCAACTATCGAGATGCTGTAGACTCCTTAGACCGCTTGGCTCTTGGCTCTTGTGCTGTTCCTAATTTCCTGGGTTTGCGTGCAATGTACATCTCCCTTAGACTTGTTTCAGCTTCAACTTTGCAGGCTGTCGTTTGCTGGGCTTTGATGATGATGTCTTCGTAGCGAAAGCTGCGTTGCAAACCCCGCCCTCGCGTCTAGTGGGAGGCAGGAGGACTATTTAAACAGGAATTGGAAAGTGTACATCTTCGAATCCGGGTCGAACTGGGGCAGAAGCAGTCAGCTGCCTGCTTGCGGACATTGGGAAAGGTCTTCACTCACATGAGACCATGCTGTCCCTTCGGCATCTTCGATCGACCGCGATGGGATTTTGCAAGCTATTGTCTGATACGGCTCGGCTGCAATCTGGAAGCGTAAGACGGAGTAAGGTCAGTTCTGGAGAAGGCTGGTAGACCGATGCACGTACGAGCAAATACTGGTGGTCCCGATTTGGCTGCTCGACCCGCTGCTCGAAGGCGCTCATGAATCGATGGAGCGGCTTGACGCCTTCTTTGATGTGCGGCAGCTTGACTTCAAACTGTTGCGGGGGTCAAAGGAAGCTCATGAATGCCTTCAAAGACAAAACTCACCCGAAGCCCCAGCGCGCCGGTGTACGGCTCTCGCAACTTGTGAATGTTGTACCCCGGCGTGCCAATCTTGATGAACTGTTTGAGCGGAACGGCGCGCTCTTGTTGCTGCTGGGCAACGATGGTCTGCATGTACGCTGTCGAGTCCTTGGCCTCTTTCGCCGCTCGCCTGAAAGCAAGATCAAGATCAGCCACTGTGTCTCTGGCGAGGGGCAAATTGGAGCCAAACGCACCTTGCGAGGTTGGTCTGATGCTTTTTACCCTGGGTGTGGGCCAGGTACGAGTCCTCGCCAGTGTGCAAAGTCAAGCACAGGCGACATTCCACGCCGCCCAAGTGATTCCGGAGGATGTACGGGTCCTTTGAAACTGTGTGCGACGTCTGTCAGCTCACTTGTAGCGATTGCTGGGGCATTTGAACGCACGATCGATGGTCTCCAAAGCCTGGTGCGAGAATCAGCTTTGGTGCGCTTTGCGAAGGTGAAAGCGTCAAGAAAAGGACGCACCAGCTTCCGCAACCGCTCTCTCCGGTCCACATTGCTTTCACTGGCTCCGGCCACACCACCGCCACCGAACTTTGAGCCCACTCTGCGCACCGAAAGCCATTTGCTTTTCGTGAGCGCGCGAAAAAGAAGGCGGGAAGACGGTCCTCACCGATTCTGGTAATCTGCGATCGATTCTTAGCATCTTTGCCTTGCTTCTGAGCATGAGAACTCACCCATTCTACTTGCTGTCTTGGAGGCTTGGGCGCAAAGCCTTCGAAACAGCTTTCGCCTCTCTAAATTTGGTCGACTTGTGGTGCATCCCGGAAAGCTGAAACCTCGCCTTGAGGGCTCTCGCAGGAGCTACCGTCACATCTTCGTGCTCTAGGTTTCACAAAGACCCTGTCAAATGGTCCCTCGTTGCGCAATCCCGCTCGTGCCAAGCTCGACACTTGCCCTTGCCACTGGCGCTGCGATTCTTGCACTCCAAGATGCCACTGCGGCCGAGATCAAAGGATTGCTGCACAACGTGGTCTAATGATCAAAGGCTTGGCCTTTTGACAGTTCGACGGCGCTCGCGTGAAAGACCCCAAGCGCTCGCGGCAAGAATGCCACAAGGGATGAAACTCTTCGGGCTCGACCAGTGAAGGGGAGAAGCCAAGAAGTCGTTTCTTGGCACGCGAACCCGTTTCTCTCGCGTTCGTCGTTACTGTTCGAGGGCTAGGAATGCGTGTGTCTGCACTCTTGACCTGCTCCAACGAACGCTGGTCGAGCACATCCCACACTTTCAAGCATGCGCCCAACAATTGTCCTCTTCGCCCCGTTCGTGTTGGCCCGAGCTGGACAACTCGTCCTGCCCTCTTCCTCTTCCACATGTCACGTCGACCTCAAGTACAGCTCGACGCGCGAAACACTGGTAGCGCACCTCGCATCCCCCGAACTTTCCACCTCCTTCGCACCCCGAGTCCTAGGGCACTTCACCTTTGCCGACGACGCAGACACACACCTGTGGATGTCGTTAAGCACACACAACACGTGGAGCTTGTGGAGTTCAGAACCAAGATCACACACTGTGGGAGATGCCGTTACCTTAGCAAGTGAGACTTGCTAAACCGACGGCCATTTGCCACAGAGTCCTCTGTCGCAACACCTACGAGCCGCTGAATACGTGCCCTTCCCACCAGCCCGGCAAAAGACAGACGTCGCGTCGGCTGCGTTGGCATGGGAGCAGCTTCCGGCGGGCAGCAGCCAAGAAGCGGACGCGCTCTGCCCTTCTTCCTTTCGCTTTCTCGCCTCTCGCTCGTCAGAAATTCCAACGGAGGTGCGTTCGGGCACCGAATAGCCGATCTCGATGACTGGCTAACTTGGTTCTGTTGATGGCACAGATCCCGTGTACTTGCTCAGTTGGTGAGTTTGACGCGACCCGCCCCGTGTTGAACTCCTCTTAAATTCGAAGCTTACGCTGTGACCAGGACCTCTACACGACGAGCTAGATCTACACGCTGCAGCAGAGAGCAGTCGGCACCAGCTGTTCGCCCGCTCATCAACCCTCCAACCGAGATCCAACTCGAGCAGCTGCGTCTCCCCTGACTCTCCTTATGCCCAATATGCACAGTAAGCCTCCTCCCCACTTCCCTCGAAAGTCCGGCACTTAAATGCCACAACAACAACAGGTTCTTCTGTACCTCCTCCTCCGCCTTACCCGCCGTGTACACTTCGCATTTGTTGTACTTATTTGCACTGGTCGCAATGTTAACTTGACCTTGAATGTACATCTTGGACCTACCAGCATCCGCGCGACCATGAGCTTCTCTGCCCAAAATTTTTGGCAGCGCCGCGCGTGCCACACTTTTTGCTCCGCCCTCTGTCGACGCTGCTCGATTCTACTGCAATAGTAACCCATCTTGCCCATCATCTATCGTCTGTCCTCAATAGATCCCAGCGGCTTGAGTCCTCCCCAGCTCAAATCCATCGCCGGTTTCCACCGTGCACTCTCCCAAAATTCTGCTTTTGTTGATCCTCCTTTATTGGCCTACTCTGCTTGCCAAGAACCCACTTTAATTTCAATGCCTAAAGGTCCTTCTCCCACTCGTTGGGACTTTGATAGAACGTCGACTTTTAACTGAAAGGTGGAACATCATCGCAAAGCAACCGTCTTCCACACTCCATCTCCCTTTTGTTATAACCATGGAGAATTCGGGGCACTACAAGATGGCTGACATCCTCTCTTTTGCTTTTGCGCTTTGGGATTGCGCTGTTTGCTTGCCCGGGGCTCGTTCTTTGGCTCTTTTCATGCCTCTCTCACTTGCACCCTCGGATCATCTTCCGCCACTTTCCAAGTCTTGATTACACCAAAAGACGGTTGATCTTAATCTCCCCGCATACGACACACTTTGCGCATTTTACCGGAAGAGACTAAGTCTTGCCCGGCCTTGCCCATTTTCACCACCTCTTGCTCTCACACCATCCCACCTCTCAAAAATGGTTTTCGTCCACGTCGGTTCGTACTCCTTCCCTACCTCATTGACCTATGGCAATGTTGGACGAGAGCACAAACAGTCCTGATCAAGATCGCCGACTCCCTACCCGAAGCCGACTTTCAAAAGCTCGTTCAAGCCGTCCAGAAGTTCGGCGAGTGCGTCCACATCCCCTTCTCCCTCTCTTTCTTCACTCTCTTACCAATAGGAGTTAGGTTACCGGTAGTTCAGCGTTATCGAGCTTCCACCACCCGAGGCACGGACGGACCGGCACCGAAAGAACTAGCGGAGGACTTCAACTACGCCATCGTTGCGGAATTCGCGAACAAAGAGGACTGGGTGACGTATGCTACTGATCCGCTTTATGCTACTTTGGACAAGTGCGTTCTTCTTCTTTTTGGGGAGGGGGGAAGGGGCTGATGAGAGTGTAGGTATTTGACGCCTTATCAAGAGCGGTTGGTCGTTTATCAATACACTGTTTGAAAACCCTTTTGCTTTGGGAGAAGGAGGAAAAGGGAAAAGTGGAATTGCCCAGGGAGAGGGCCATTTTTGCAAAAAAAGTTGCATTCTAGTACAAGTCTCCTTCCCTCTCTTCGTTCTCCTCCTTTCGACCACCTCTAGCCACCTTTTGAGCTTGTCCACTTTCAATGCCCCGTGTGGTGCAAAAAGGGAAGCCTTCTCCCGTCGGAAGGAAATGGTGGAGACGAGCTGTGAGACGGCCCGAGATCGCGCTTAGCCTCTCGTGCGGAGCTAAAGGAAGGACCAGCTCACCTTTCTTTGGCAGGTCGATAGGTCTATGAGAAACCTGGAGGTGGAAGTGGAACAAACCCAGGCTGTTTACCCCCATTCAATCTCCTGTCAAAGAATACTGAAAAGAGGTGAAAGAAAAGGCACCGGTGGACCAGGCGCAAAACCCGGTGGAGGGGGTGGCATGCCTGCAGAAGTAGGCGTAGCGAACCCCGGTGGAGGGGCCATCATGCCCGGTGGTGGGCCCATGCCGGGCGGAGGAGCCGAAGCGGCCGCTAGTTGTTGTTGATACATCGGTGCCTGTTCGTCCCGACATCACCTTCAGAAACGAAGTGGGTTTCTAAAGGAAGGGTGGGACGTACACCAGGCGGCGGCGGCGGCGGTCTATAAACCCCAGCGGACATACCTCCCATCTGGCCCGGCTGTACATTCTTCCTCGCTTGAGCAGCCAAGAGCCTTTCTGCTTGAGTGCCATGGCGTTCTCCCTTGCCGTCTTTCTTGAAGGCGTATTGGACCGAGACGGGCTTGTTCATGAGGTACTGCTGGTCCATGGACTCGATCGCTTGGTCCGCCGCTTCGAACGAGTCGTACGTGACGAAACCGTAGCCTTTCGATTGGAAGTTGTCATCCCGAGAGATCTGTTTGTGGCCACCTTCCTGGTTAGCACACCACTTTTCAGGTGCTGGAGTGAAAGTGCACAACGAACCTGTGCATTCACGGAGACTTTTAATGAGAAGGATAACTCATGCGAGTAAGAGGGGAGACGCACCTTGGCGGGTTGGGTGAGCGTGCCAAAGTTGGAGAAGGCGGTGTGCAAGAGGGACTCTGTGACTTCCTCGTCCAAGTTGCCGACGAACAGGTTGGCGCCGATGTCCACCGGTTTCCTATCTGACGAGGCCTGAGCCACACCCAAATCTCAGAAGTCTGAACACAGTGTGGATTTTGAGGGGGAAGGGACAAACCATGTTGACTCTGATTGGTTTGCCCCATAACTTGATCTGTTCTCTCCCCGATCCGCTGAGTCATCAAGGAATGACTATTAAGTAAGGAAGGACGAACCTGGTTCATGATCCGACAAGCGTACTCGGCGTCCTCGGGCACTGCAAACTCGCAAAAGCCAAAGCCTTGGTGCGACATGGACACTCGGTCCCTCGGCAGATGCACGTTAGCTTGTGATACCCATCAGTCCTGACACAGTGTAAGTGATAGAGGAGGACAACGAACCAACGGGCCCAGCTTGGAGCATCAACTCCCACACGATGGCGTCCGACACTCGCTCGTCCAAGTTGCCCTGTCGTCGCTCTCAGTGTCTGTCACCAATGACTGTGATAGGACTGAGGGACATTACAATGTACACTGTAGCTTCCTATAGCGCCACTCAGAGTGATTGAGGGACAAAATTCTAAGGGAGGAAGCAAACGAACTTGGTTGCGCTCAGCTTCATTCCTGCCCGGCACTGTTCATCGCCCTTGCTGTTCAGTATAATATTATATACTAAGTGTGTAAGGCCAAGCAACGAACCAGCAGTAGTCATCTCGCACAAGGGCACAAGTCACCGTCCAACTCCAAGCTTCAACCGCTCCCACCAATTCAATCCCCTGTCAAAATATATAAAGTTCTGGTCCCTGGGTCTCTAGGCTTGCTACTACCCTTGCTGTTTCGTTAGCGCTAGTCCCCGCGTGTTCCAGTCTTGCCCGCCCAAAGGCACGACGCCCAGGGCTTTCGCGCAAAGAAATGGCCGCGTCAATGCACCGCCGGACCGCTTCCAACTCTTACCGCGTCTCTATCCCCTCCGACTCTTCCGCTCCCACCCACGCCGCGCCAAGTAAAGGGGGCTCAAGGCGACCATTTGTCAAGCCCCGACCGTGGCTTTCGAGGGTCTTGCCTCGAGGTCGCAAAACCCGCCAGCTGCTCTGCCTCCTTCTTTTAGCCGCTTGCTACTTTTGGTGGTCCGCCTCGAGGCGAGCGAGGCTGTCATGGGGAGAAGCGGAGGAGGAAGAAGGGGCGGCCATGATGCCCAAAGTGGATAGGGATGTTCTGACCAAGTTGAAGAAGCTCGAGGCGTACATGGGCGACCAAGAGCGGTTGGCTGGGCGGGTGAAAAACGATGAGGAGGAAGAGGACGAGGACGAAGCGAGGTACCTCGGCCTTCGTCCGCCCGCCCAGCAAGAGCCAGCAGCGCCAAAGGGCCCGCCGAAAGTGGAGGCCATCCCGGAACCCATCAAAGTCGCCAAGCTCCCACCCGGAGACCTGGCTCGGTCGGGGCCATTGACGGAAGCGAGCACGATCGACGCTTTTGTCTGCCCCGACCAAATCGCCCACGGCGCCAAAGGGTGCAAGTTCCTCTTCCCCGCCTGGCTCGGCGAGCAAGAGACCAAGGCCCAGCTGCACCTCTACCAACTTGGCCTCCTCGCCCAGGCTTTGAATAGGACCCTCGTCCTCCCCAATGTCATTCGCTCCAGGTTGGGGTCCTGCTACCAAAACCCTTTTTCGTACTACTACCACCCCAACGCCCTGCTCAACTTGGGTATTCCGACTATATCGCAGCAGCAATTGGTCGAATGGACCAACGTCCGCGACCCAGCTCCCACGGCACAAATCGTCAACATGGCCAACCCCAAGCGCGACTACCCCCAGGGCGCGATCGAGGTCGACTCCACCTCGGACCCGACCTTCATCCCTTCCAAGCCGGACCGCAAGCTGTGCCTCCAGCCCCCCAAGTCCTGGCTCAACTTCACCTACTTCTCCCCTTTGGCCATTTACCCCCCGGAAGGCTGGCACAAGGCCGACGCCTCTCGCTTCTCCTACGGCGAGGGCGTGATCAACACGCTGTCGTCGGAAGAGGTCCAGTTGAAGTCGTTCAGACCTCTAGGGGGAGGCAGCAAGCCGAAGAGCGTGGACCCCCCGGACGTGTTGGTGGTCAACTACGAGCTGCGCTACCCGATCCTCGACACTTCCGTCCTCGAGGACGTCTCAGGCACCAAAGACCGCTTTGCAGCCATTCAGCCGTTCGAACACTTTGCTTATTCCCCAGCTTGGCTCGCCCTCTCCCACTCCCTCGCTTCCTCCTTACAACCTTTCGTGGCCATTCATTGGAGACAGGAGACCTTACCAGTGGCCAACTTGTTACCTTGCACCATGAAGCTGCTTGACCTGCTCAGGGACATCTCAAGCCGCTACCCCGAGCTGTCCACCGTCTACCTCGCCACCGACTACCCGATCGAAGACTTGGAAGCAGGGCGGGACGGCACCGTCGCTCATTCCGGCACCTTCGCCCGGCTCATCACGGAAGACCACCACCGAGCCATGCGCGCTTTGCTCGCCGCGTTCAAAGCGGGCGACGTGGGCAACTTCAAGTTGACGACGTACGAGCGCGAGCAAGTGGCCGGCCGGGTGGCCTTACCTGAAGAAGCGGAGGAAGGCACACACGTCAACCTGGCCGAGCTCGACTCCGGCTTGTTGGGTATCGTGGATAAGAACGTGGCCATTGAAGCGCAGCTCTTCCTCACTGGCGAAGCTGGCGTTTGTGGGAAAGAGTCGAGCTTTACGAGGCAGATCGTCGGTGATCGAACGGCGAAAATGGCGCTGGAGATGGAGGCGAACAAAGGGGAGATCTTGTTGGAAAAGGGTTACATTTGGGACGCGGTGCAGAGGTTCACGCTGGAGAATGCGGACAAGGACGAGGAGGACGTGCTGGAGGCTTGATCTTGGCGCCCTCTGTCTCTTTGGGCCTCTGTCTTTTGGGTCTTCGCTCTTGGTCCTTGAAGGGGGGAAGAGGTGCGTTTGGTTTTGCCTGGCTTTTTGACCGCTGTTGTTGTCTGACACGGTGGCGCACCCGCACAGGCCTCGGCCCGTTAGCCCCGCCTTCTCCCAATGCTGGCTCGGTCCTCTGGAGAAGCAAGGCGCCTGTGTGTGGGCGTCCATGGCTGGGTGGGACAGCCGAAAAGGTGCGTGGTCGCCCTCTCGCTTGTTTTCAGGTGGAAGGGCAATGGCTCAATTCAACTTAGTACAGGTCGCTTAAGGGCAATGGTCTCTCTGACAAAATGGACACCGGCATTGGACTGGCGAGAAGGAACGAAGGGAAAGGAATCTTGGCCTGGAGCTGATGAAGGGCTGGACGAAGAGGTGAGGCCCTTTACCGTTTTCAGTTCCACACACATGTGCTCAAACTGCAGGAGGTGTCACAGCTTTTACGAAGACGACGAAGACAAACGCGACGCCGGGCAACCATGGGCCAACGAACTTTTATGTCCAGCGACCTCCCACCTCGGCCTATTGCTCTCTCGCTCTTGCGGCTGGCAGTGTATTCATCGACGTCAGGCTGTCTAGAGGATGATTCGTGAAGAGCAAGGGGGTTGGGAAATGGGCAGCTGAAGCCTGAAGGAAGGCAATGGGGACGCCTCTTGCATTGTTTATGACTTGACGACCCTGCATGCATATCATGCTGCCGTTCATTGGAGCTCCCACCTGCCGAAGAGTCCATTGAGCTTCAAGGCCAGGGTACGGTCGCAAGCTTGGAGTCCGCCGACCATGTCCGAGCTGGACCTTCATCTCACATCTCCGTTCATGCGTGGCTTCTGGGGGCCTGTGTCTACGTCCTTTTGGTTCAATTCAACAAAGACGATGCGGCAGCCCCCAGAGCGCTTGGGCTTGGGTGGCGGCGGCGGTGCTCACTGTTGCCACTGATGCGTGTTCTCTTCTAAATCTCGCTGTGCTTGATGGCTGGTGCTATCTGCTCGCTGCTGCCTTAAATGTCGTTCCCAAGGGCCCTCAAATCGCAGTGCAGGCCAGTTAAGGCTGCCCACTTTTGGCCAAAGAGCTTCCCTTAGTCCTTTCGCGTCTCACCAGCCAAAATGTCGAGACTGTCGTACGGGCTTCCTTTTGTGCCCAAGAAGCGGTCTGTACGGTTACCCTTACGTCTTCTGTGATTGCTTGGACGCTCTGCGTCGTGCATGCCTTGGCCTGCATCCACGACATTTGATTCAAGATCCAGGCACGTACCAGTCTTCTCTTCATGAGCCAGACAGCCCCTGATATTGCCCTCTTCAGATGGCATACAACGACCGAGTCGGCGAACACCCTCCGCAAGGCCGGCCCAGTCCTGCAGTTCCAGGACAAGGGCGAGGGCGAGGTGGCAATCCAGTCCCTGCAAATCTTGGCAATCAACTCCGACCGTACAACCATCCAGGACAGCAGCATCTTTTTCCCGGCGCAAACCAAGGTTATCAATTACCAGCTGGATCACCTGGATTCCCTCATCAACATCGCCAAGTGCCACCTTCGCCTTACGGCGTCCAAGTCCCAGTCCACCCAAACGCTTACGGTCAACTTGACCAGCTCGAACAGCACCATCCTGCTCCGGGAATTTATGCTTACGCAATGCCACCTGGAATACCTGGAGTCTCTCCTCAACAACGACAGATGGCAGCTTGGCCTCACGTTCAACAGCAGCCTCCTCGTGCCCCGCTCAGCCCACAACATGCTTTCGCTGGCGCTGCTGGATACCAGGACCCGCCAGGATATCAGCTCCAGAGCCCAGCAGGTCTTGCTCCAGCCCGCCCTTCCGGCGCATACGTTCCCGCTGACCCGGCTGATCCGTTCGCTGTGTATCGTATTAATCAAGGCTTCCCGTTGGCATCACCGCAATTTGTACCTCGTCCGGGCGCCCATTTCGGTTCCCCGGGCTTCGTCCCAGCGCAGCCCCTTGCACCCACCAATCACGGCAACCTTTATGGCGCTCAGCTCCCTGCCGCTCCAATGGCCGGAATGTATGCCCAGTTACCGCCTCCTGCGCCTGCGATAGGTTTTGGGGCCAACCCTCTGACTGCGAGAGTCGGAGGCCACCCTCCTGCTTCACCCGTCCTCAAACAAGTCCCGGATGAGCTCGTATGCATAGAGCATGCCCCATCTGCCGGGTTCATCTGATATGCAGTCTCGCAGGCAACTCAAGAAGACCTCGACAAGCTGTTGGAAGCTATGAAAGCTTTTAAGAAAGCTGACGGCAAATATCCCACTCTTGCAGAGCTCCGAGCGGCAAACATCGACATCATGGATTTGCGCAAGCTCCGTACTGGGTATGCCAGAGTCCAAAGAAAAGGATACACCGCACCCCAATCGGACTTTTGGTTCCTTCAATCCGCTTCTTCCGCGTGTGCGGAGAGGCAGAAGCTTGAAAGAACGGAATTAGATGAGAACCAAAGCCTGCCAGTAGGTCCGAACCAGGTTTGGAGTAGCATCTGCGTGGGCTAACATGTTTTATAGCTAACTCAAAACGGCTTAAACAAGCTTTTGGCTGGCTATAGTCTGAATGGCCAATATCCAACCGCCGATGGGATTCACGCGTTTCCGCTCTACGCACTACAGGATCTAGAGGCTGGGCACGAAGCAGTCTGCAGGAAGGATCGTCCTCTCATAGCGGACAAGCCCGCCACTGAATTCCTTGCGGCGGCTGCCAACGCGGCTCAACAAAAAAACTCAAAGCAAGGAAGCAACCCTCAAAAGACAAGCAAGGTTCGACGAGAAAGGAAATTGCACGCAAGAGCCGCTGGCAGAACCGACGATCCAAACACTACTTGACGGGCTGTCCGCCGTACACCTTCTTCATCCCTATTTTCTTTCAAATCTCTTCACTCTTCTCTTTCTGTCTTTCCGCCTTGCTCGCTTTCTCGTCCGCCTGCTGGCCGGGTGATACGAGGAAGTCTGAACGAGCCTGTTGTACTATTTTGCCTGCAATTCTCGACGTTTCTCTTTTGTGTAGCTCATCTTTGGATGCCTTGAAGAACGCATCTCTCGTCGTCTCATCTCTAGCCCTTTGCTTCCTTTGCCACCCGGAGGATTGGCCAGAGCGCCAGCTCTGGCACTTTTCCACAGCGCTTCAAAAAGTTCGATTGGAAATTGTTGCGCCGGATTTTCGTCTCCAGATGCGATTCGAGCACTCAGCGGTCAGTTTGGTGGTCCCCAGTTGTAATCTGGTGCTCCGGTATAGGGCTTTCTATGCAATTCGACGAGGGGGAACAATGGACTTCATCAAGCGGGTGGCGACCAAGTCACGCGACTCTGCGTTTCAGAGTGAGCCTGTGAGGAGAAACCTATGGTATAGAGCTATAGTGTATGAAATGCACCACTCAGGACAGAAAGCTAGCTAGACGATGCAGAAAAGGACGGTGGCAAATCGCCAGCGACATAGCATCAGGGGAATCTAAATAAGCTGCGGCCAAGCATTATGGTCCAGTCCGTATCACTGTGATTGCTACGACGATTTTCACGTACGCTTGATGAAGGAGGCAGGGCAAACAGATAGTGACCAACGTGGCCAGATTTGGGCGCAAAAGTACGAATGCATCCTTGCCCGAACACCTTTCCCTTTACTGCCTTGTCTACAGCAGATCATCGGGAAAAAAAACAGACCTGATAGCAGGAGAGACGTACTTCCGGGAGGAGTAAAGACTGTGATGCGACGAGAGCGACGAGACCATTTTATGGCGCATGGGCACTAGCGTCAAAGCCCGCTGATCTGAGCAGCACCATATTAGCGCTATCTCACAGCAGCAGACAAGTAATGTTGATGACAGTCACGGATAGGCTTTGGCTAAATCGCCACCGACCTCGCGCAAATGTAACTGGACGCGCCTTTTGACATCGCTCGGGGATTCCTGACCTGCGAGCAGCACGAAGACAAGCACGGCAATGGACCAATCATAGCACAAACAAGGTTCAAGGGAGAACGAAAGAGCAAGGGCAAACGCCAGAGAATGCAAGGGCAACGTTTTTGCAAGGCTGGGTCACGGTGCCGCTCGCATGCAGGAGGCAGAGTGGGGCAAACTCTACTTGCAGCATCAACCTCTCTCCGAAGGCACAACAATGCAATGAACTACGTTGGAACCAGAGGTCAGATGTTGGTGGCCACAACGAGGCTGAGAGCTGGGGGGCGCTCTGAAAGTCACCTCCGCATGCAAATTGCGCTCGAGGTACAAGATCACTTCTGCAGGCCATCGTGAGATACTCACATCCGAAAACGCCAATACAGCAGGCGCGCTCTGGCCGCACCCGGGGAGCGCAGCGACCCTTCTAGTGAAATGGCGATGGTTCCGATGCGGGTTTGGACGAAGTGCTCTCTCTCCCGAGCCATCCAAGTCGAAACCCCCTTTTTTTGCTCGCTTCAATCTTGAGGCTTGTACACTCTACTGGCCTGTCCAGAACGCGTTGCCACACAAGACGAGCGATGCCGCTTGTCGCCTTTGAAGAGTCGCGCAGGCCCAGACTCGCTCGCCGAACGCTCTTCTAGACCCATTCCCTCCTGCCCTTCTCCCTCGTCAGTACCGTATCAACCCCGAGGGATCAGGCCTGGCATGAGCGTGCAATGGCGGCGGCGGCGGTGCTCGCGCTCGCCAACCCTCGGTCTCAACTTTGACTCTCCCGCCGCTTGGGGCTTGCCTCTTCTGCTTTGTCATTAGCCTTGATTGCCATCGGTCGATGCTCTCGTTCCACTCATGAATGCACGCCCAAGCTGCCCGGTCAAGCTTCCCTTTTGTCCTTTTCGCGTCTCACCAGCCAAAATGCCCAGAACGCAGTACGAGCTTCCTTTGTGGCCCAGAAGCGGTCTGTACGGTTCCCCTTACGTCTTCTGTGATTGCTTGGACGCTCTGGTCCTGGCTGCCTTGGCCTGCATCCACAACGTTGGGCTGAGCTTGAGGCACGTTGCTTTCTCCTTTCCTCGGCAACGCTGCTGAACATTCTCTGCAGATGGCGAACAACGGCCAGGGAAACAACAATCAGGGCCAAGTCCCTCAATACCCTCCTCCTCCGGGGGTCAGCCCTGGTCCCGGACAATACGGCGGCCAGCCCGGTGGATACGGCCAGCCGCCGCCTCCCGGCTTTGCACCAGTTGCCAATCCATACTCTCACATGGGTCCCAATGCTCCTCCAGCCATGCTCTCACCTGCGCTCCCACCAGGTGGCGGTTTCTCGCCTCCAGGCTTCCCCCAACTTCAGCATCAACGGGTACAACAGGGTTATGCAACCCCGATGAGTCCAGCCCAGCATCTCGCTGGACCTGGATATGGAGTCCTCCAACTCCCGCGGGGAATACCGGTCAATTTGCATATGGCGCTTCTTCTACTCCGCCTCAGTATCCCTACCAACCTGGCCATGATGGTTCTCCTTATCCCGCACAGCAAGTAGGATATTACGGCCTGCATTCCGGTCACCCTGGATATGATACTTCTCCTACTTCTCCTACTTCTCCTTATCAAACTAGACCTCCTCCTCGTCAAATTGGATTCGGTGGCCCTCCTCCTCCCACCCAGCATGTCCAACAACATGGATACGGCGCTCCGGTGCAGCCACAGCGTCCCCGAGTAGAGCCTTTGACCAGCAGCAACGGGGTCCTCTTTCTCCCCGTGGCCAAGGCTTTCCTTTTGGTTCGGGCAACAATCAGGGCTACACCAATCTTTTCGCGCCGCCTCATCTCGCTCTTCAGAGCCACCAGCTCCCCAGGGCCCCTGCCTATCTTCAGGCCGCCGGAGTCCCTCAGAATCACAATTTCCAAAGCCCCTTGGGCTTCGGCGGCATCCGCCCTCAGGCCACCGGATTTCCTGCGAACCCCTACCAACAAGGCTTGCCATTCGGCGTCGTCCGTTCTCCAGCCCAACAGAGTCCGGCAGGTCTTTCGCCCGGCATTTCGCCGCCCCAAATGGGAGCGGCCAATCCGATTGCTGTGCCTCAACCCCTTCCTCCTGCTCCCGTTAAAAAGCCTGTAAGCTTCAACTTCTCCCCCTTTGAATGTGATGCCCTTCTAATCATGTGTGAAGCCCAAACTTACAGACGCAGAACTCGAGGCGCTGCTCAAGACCCAACCAAACGATAAGTGGACCTTCGAGCAGCTGCAGCAGCTTGCCTCGAAGCACAGACGAGATCTGAACCATAACAAACTCCACAGGGGTACAGACGAAGAGAGGGTAATCCCAGACAAGCAAGCCGCTTTGGCAGGCATTTATGATCGGAACCAAAGGAAGGGCGGCGACCTCGACGGCGCTCGAATTCCTGTAAGCGGGTAGATATTTGCGGTCTACACTCTCTGAAAAAAAGGTACGCCAGGAGAAAACCCAGGATCAGCTCTGGAAGGAGGAGGAGGAGCGTGTGATGCAACTCGTCAAAGACAAGAAAGAATTTGGCGAGCTCACGACCCAACAAAAGGAAGAGTGCGTGCGAGTCCATGGAAGAATAAAGAGGAGGGGTGGAAAGCCCGACCGACTGTTGACGGAGTGTGTGTCAGCGGCCGCCGCACGCTCGAAGAAAGCCAAAGCCGGGAAAACAGGCAGCCAAGGATCCGGCTGAACGAAGCTTGTCACGTTCAGGTCGTGTCCTCGCTATTTTCCCAATGCTTTTGCCCATTTTCTTTCCAACGCCCTGCTGGTCGGGGAAAGGAACGGCGTCTTCTCATTTTGCGCCCCCCTTGCAATGTGTATTGCTTCCTTGCTCTTTAAACCACAGCTGCTCCGAGCCATCTCTACGGTCGTTCGCTGGCTCGTATTGGTTGTGGTTTGCCACCCGGAGGATTGAGCCGGCGATGCTTCCGGTGAGGCTTTGGATGAACGAGCTGCTGTTCGGGCAGCTCTCTTACATTGGAACTCATTTCTTTGTTGCACCCTTCAGCCTGGTGTTCACTACAAATGTAGCTTCAATCGAGGCTGTCACCTTGTAGAACCAGCGATGCCGCGCTGGCGCATGAAATTTCGGCGAATGGCGCCGGCGAAAGTTGTTCTGAGCCACCACTCCCTTCTCCTGCGTTCGTTGTAGAAAGGCGCCTGCACCTTGCACATTAGCCTGCAAAGAGCCAGCCTGCGAGCTACCCTACGGAGCGCCTTATTCCTGAGTGTTCAACAAGCAAGCCACAATGCTCTCAAAACTTCTGGTGGCCTCGCTGCCTCTTGTGGCCCTGGCATCCCAGGTTCCCTTCCAGTTCTCAACAGCAGCCAGCCCTGTCATCTCTCTCCACAAGCATCTGGTCGAGATCGAGTCCATCTCCGGCAACGAGCTCAATGTCTCCAACTTCCTAACCGGCTTCCTCAAGAGCCATGGGTTAACGGTCGTCCAGCAAGAGGTCCAGACCAACCGCTCCAATGTCTTCGCTTACTTTGGCGACTCGAACAAGACCAAGACTTTGGTCTCGAGCCACATTGACACCGTGCCGCCCTTCTGGCCTTACGGTCGGTTCTCTCTCTCTTTGCGCTTTTGACAAATATCGAATGTTCTGCTTGGCGAAAACAGAGATCAGAGGGAAGGACGTCATCTGGGGCCGAGGGTCGGTCGACGCCAAAGGTCAGTGGATGCCCCTTCAGCGATTTGGGTTCGAAGGCTGATATCACAAGAACAGCATCGGTTGCTTCTCAAGTTGTCGCTGTTTTGGAAATGTACAAAGCGGGAGAAATCAAGGAGGGCGACGTTGGCATGCTCTTTGTGGTGGGCGAGGAGACGGGCGGCGATGGCATGCGCAAGGCCAACGACCTGGGGCTCAGCTGGGACAGCGTGAGAGACATGTCTCAACTCTTCTGACTCTATAAGCTCATGAATCCCGGGCATTCTTAGGTGGTCTTCGGCGAACCGACCGAGCTCAAATTGTGCGCCGGCCACAAGGGCCAGTTGTTGATCCGCATCAACGCCAAAGGCACCGCTGGCCATTCGGCATACCCGTGGTTGGGCGTCAGCGCCAACTCTTTGCTCGTCGAAGCCTTGTACAAGATCAACCACCTAGACCTACCCACTTCGGTTGGTCTCGTTCTCTCTCGCACCTGAAGGACATTCTCCTGATGCAGGCTTCGAAACCAAAGGAGCTCTATGGTAACACTACTTTCAACATTGGCTTGATGAAGGGCGGCTTTGCGTAGGTTTCTCCCACCTCGTTAACGAGACGTCGGAGCACTCTGAAAAAAAGTGCTCTAGTGCCAACGTCATTCCTCAAGACGCAAGCGCCGAGCTCCAAATCCGGATCGCTGCCGGCACTGGCGAAGAGATGAAGACAACCTTGCTCGACCTGGTCACCGGCATCAGCCCGAACATGACCATCGAATGGCTCACGGACGCCTATGGCCCCATCGAGATTGATGCTGACGTCCCTGGTATGTCACTTGCATTGCTGTTCCGTCCTTCTTGCGTCGTTGCTAATATCAAATTTAAGGCTTCGACACCATCACCGTCAACTACGGCACGGACATCATCTGGCTTAAGGGCGATCACAAGCGCTACCTCTACGGCCCTGGCTCCATCCTTCAGGCGCACTCCGCTACCGAGCACATCAACATCACGGATCTGAGCGAGGCCGTCGGCGGTTACAAGCGAATCATCCGGCACACCCTGGGTTTGTAGGCCTGTTGGCCGAGACACGGACTTTTGCGTAGATAATAATATAGAGCATCGTTATTGATCAATGCGGAAACAAACCCACAAGAGGAGAGTGAGCAGCAGAGCGCACCAAATTTTGCCACCGCCTCCCGCGTTTGGTTGTTCTCCTCGGGCTAGCTTCAAACCTGTGCTTTCCATGCGACTCGCAGCAGCAATGCGTTGGCGCGCAGCACCTAAAGAGAAAGAGACCTCCTGTGCTTTTGGGGGGCGCAACAAACTGGTCCGTCTCCAAGCTCGCCAAGCCGGCGGCGACTCGATTTCGCGTTTGACTGGCCAATGTCGATGTTGATGCTCGCCTTGGTATGACGTCCAGCTCGTTCCGTGGGCTCTTGAACAGACGACACCTGAAGCGGACTGAAGAAGACTGCGCGTCAGACACTTTGATCGTGCACGGTGCCGGTGCCCCTTCTCCCCAAACCCTCGATTTTGTTCTCCAAGCCTTTTTATGTGCTCTTGCTCCGCGTCGACCAAATGTGAGAAGAGCATACATGTCATCTAGCGCGAAAGGGTACATCCAGCTGCCACTGGACAACCCCAACGACCTGCTGCCGCTCAGCACGGGTCGAGCTGCTTCCAAAACAAAGCTCAAGGCTAGCGCGATTTGTGCGGCCTGTTTGGCCATCTTCGTTCTGGCCTTCGTTGCGTCTCCCACCTTGCGAACGGCGTTCACATCACTCAAGGATCGCCCTCACTCCTCGGCTTGGGAAGACCAAGGAGGGCGGCTCTTGGCACTGTCGCAGGACATGGGTTGTGACATCACGCAATTGAACTTCACTCTCCTGGACAGTTCTCAAGAGTGGTTGCTCGACGCAGAAGAGGGAGGGTCGGAGCAAGTCTTGTTCACCGTCCGCTCCTCGAGGAAACTTCAAGGGTTGGTGGCAAAACCGTGTCTGTCGTCGGCGATCTTCTCGGTCCGCCTGGTGTCCTCCGACGCCCAAGTCTGGTACTCTGTGTCATCTCCGCCACTTCAACCGGCGCCCGGCGTCTATCAATGGACGGTCTCCAAATTCCTTCCCTTGCCAGCCCAGATCTATAATGTCGATGTCCGGCTCGAGTTTGGCAGGTTGAGAGGAGGGTATACGGGCCAGACTTGCGAAGGGAACTTGTGCGATTTGGCAGAACTGGCCAACGTGTCGTCCAGGCGTTTCGTCGGCCGACGCCTTCCCACTTCCCTCACCTTCACCCCAACTTCTCCGTCCAAACCTGTCGACCGGTTAGCTCTACCCTTCTGCACTTCGACGCAGCTCCGCTCCACCGAGGGATACTGGGAGGGCCAGATCTACCAGCCCTTTTACTGCCGGCTTCGCCAAGCCAAGTCGCCTTGGCAAACGCTCCCACCCTTCCGTCCCGCCAGTCCCAAGTGGATCCACTTCATAGGCGACTCCAACCTGCGGAACGCGTGGTCGAGGCTCGGAAAGAATGTGGCCACCTGGGTCGACTACGGCGAGAACTTTTCGATTCGCGGGACGGATGGCCACGACGACCGCGCCCGGCCGCTGTTCCTTTCTCGGATGATTGCTTCAGCTCAAAAGGAAGGCCAGGGCCAGAAGGTGGACTTGGCCCAGGTAGATTTGGTGTTCACCTACTCGTGAGCGGTTCGATCAGTTGGGAAGGCGCCGCTGATGCGAGGCGGGTGACGGCTCACAGATGGTGGTACCCGTCCGAGAACTCTTCCAAGTGGCCGGCCGAGACGGCCAATCTCCTTTCGCAAGCGAAGAGCTTCTTGCCCGAACTGATGGCCTTCTGGAACGTCTCCGCCCTGACCAACTCCACCTTGGCCGAGCCGCTCATCTCCGACCCACGGTTCCGGGACTTGGTGCCAACACGCACGTTCATCAGCTTTGGCTCCCACTCGGTAGAACTTTCTGCTCAGGGTGGCGAGAAGATGGCGGACCACTTTTTGACCGCGCTGGAGCAGGAAGGGATGCTGGGCGAAGGGCCAGTAGTGGAACAAGACGAAGACAGAGGCGTGCGGTTCCTCAAGACGACGTCGGTGCACCCTGGGTTCATACCTGGTGAGTTCTCCCTTCTCGCCGTGGCCCGATTGCTCGGCGGCTGATTTGAAGTGCACGCAGGCCACTTCAAGTTCCAGTATCTCATGCGCAACTCTGTCCTCATTGACCGCCGCAACGCCTACTTGGACCAGGACGTCCGTTCGCGCTCGAGGGTGGTCGGCTTCGACACCAATGCCATCGCCTTGCATCCTCAAAGGACCAACGCGGTGCACTTTGAGGAGTTTGTGTACGACCAATGGTGCGTTCTGATCGCCATCTTAGGCTCTCATTTGCCACTCGGGCTCACCAAAACAAAGCAGGGCGGATGTTTTGCTGTCCTCGGTCCTTGCCCAGCCTTAGACGCTGTTCACTCTCTGCACGACTTTAACGACCCGTTCTTACACTTGTACATCATAGTTCACCGTTGCTCTTTCAGAGTTGTACCATTGCTGCAGCTGGCCTGCTGCTCGTCTGAAATTTATTTTTTGAGCGCTCTTCTTGAACTTGGCCATCCATCATCTCTACAATGTCGCTGCCTTTGCCTCGTTTGGCGCCGCCGTCGACATGGAAGCCGGTCCTGATTCAATCGAGGGGCATGCGGCGGGCAGCGTTGCGGCTCAAGCGGCGGACGGACAGCGAGCGAGGGCCGACTCCACCCTCGCCGGCAGCTGCGAACAACCCGAAGCGGGATGCGACGGTGTACGGCATCCCGCGCGTGGCTCGAGCAGCGCTCAAGAAGCCGGAGAAGGAGGGCGACCCGCACTACGCCGCCTACGACAAGCACCCGCTCTGGGCCTTTTTCCACGACAAGGAGACGCTGCCAAATGTCAGAGCTGACCAGGCCCTGTCAGGTGCGTCGCTCTCCCTCTGCGGCAATCACACAAGCACCTGCTGAATGGCATGTTTTGCGTGCGATAGTCCGCTCGTGGGAGGCGGCCGAGCTGCGCGCAAAGTCATTCGAGGATTTGCACCGGCTCTGGTACATCCTCGCCAAGGAAGCCAACGTGCTCTACACCCAGCGCACAGAGTTCCTCTCGCAACGCGTCCAGCTATCCACCACCACCTTGCCGTTGCTGCTGCGAAAGGTTTGTCGCCGTCCCCTCGTCCAAAGCTACCTTTCGTTCCTAGAGCTGATGCCATTGCCTCGGGCTGCCACCAGGTCCGAAAGAGCATGGCGCGCATCAAATATGTCTTGAACGAGCGGAGGCGGGCCGCCATCGAGGCTGGCCAGATCCTCGCCGCCCGAGCAAAAGAGGCCGGCCTACCACGGGACACGCCACCGCCCTTCTCCCCCGACCAGCAGACCTACGAGCCTCTTCCAACCCCGGCGCTCCAGCGGCGGAAACGGGAGCGGCCGGTGCACAAGCGGCGGAAGTTCATCGGAAAGGTGGCAAAGGCGAACGCGAGGGACAAGGCGCAGGCCCTGCTCAGGGAGTATTTGGGCAAGCCGGCGCCGCCTACTTTGTCATCACCGCCACCGCCAGAGGCAGTGCTGTAATGAAGAGTCTTTGGCTTGGTCCAGTGGACGCGAGAAATTGCATCGGACGGCCATCAGTGGCACACTATTTACACAGAAACAACAAAGGGGCCGGCCTAGAGCGTCTCCGCTCGAGATGATGTTTCAGAAGTTGGCTGCGGCAGTCTTGCGGACCATGTCTTCAACATTTGGGAAGCGGGCTTTGGTGGCGAAAGGGAAGGGCTTGGGCGAGCTGAACGGGTCTGAGTTCAGAACCTCTCAACCGAATGGAAACGAAGAAGCAAATACGAACTAGATCGTGGGAGCCTCGTGCGTGGAAGTCTCGGGGTCGATATCTACTTCAAGCGTGCGGCCGTTCGCGTCCACAGCCTTCTGGAAGTCAAAGCTCCAAGCTAGAGTGGCCAGTGCCATGGCTGTGGATGTTTGAGCCAAGCTGACAGTTCTCACTGAGCGCCTGTTCTGGCGGGCTGCGGCGGGTTAAGAAACTCACTTCATGCCAACGCAGATCCTACAAAAACATAGGGTTAGGGCTTCGAAGAGTGGAAAGAGGAAAGATCATTGTGCACCTTCTACCATATCCAAAGCTGTAGAAGGGGAGGTTGTTCAAGTCGCCAGTCTTTGGGTCGATGTAGCGCTCTGGCCGCAAGACCTCGAAATCCGGGAAGAGCTCAGGGTTTCTGGCCAAGGCCCAGGTAAAGCCAATGACGACTGTGCCCTTAGGGAGACTGTTGGGTCATGGACAATCAGTTCGCTGTTGATAGAGTGTCATCGTCGACGGAGGCTCACAAGTAATCGCGGTAAACATCGTCTGCAGTCGAACAGTGAGGAACCCCAATCCTAGCAATTTCGCGCCAGCGCAGTATTTCGCGAACCGTCGCGCGGACATAGGGCAGGTTGGGCAGATCGGCGGAGGTGGGCAGTCTGTCTCGGCCAACGACGCGATCGACCTCTTGTTGGACTTTTTGCTGCACGCCGGGCCAGCAAACGAGAGCCTTGACAATACACTGAATAGCTGCTACCGTGGTGTCGATGGCGGCAACTTTGCGAAGCACGACCTTGTCAGGCCGCGTCTCAGGTCGAGGAAAGAAAAGTAAAGCAACGAACCTGCGGTGAAGCCAGTCAAGCTGTCTCGCTCGAACGCCGAAAGATTGTTCTTCCCTTCTTTCTGACGCTCCATCAATCCCACATGGAACGAGCTGGTGTCCTCGCCCGCTGCGAGCCGGTCTTGGACCACCTTTGAAAATTTGTAGTCCAGCGCCTCGCCGCCTTCTCTAGCAATGCGAGCGCGCCGCTTTGAGACCATGATCCATTCGGGCATCCAGCGAAACCAAGGCAAAATGTCGTAGAAATTGCTTCCCGGCCGAAAAAACTCCATCCGGTCCGCCAGGTTCTCGCTCCATTGCTCGATCAAGGGCTCGTTATCGGTCTTCACACGATGATCGTCTGGCGTCGCGGTATCAGATATCAAGTGTCAGTGCTGATTTGATAAGTGGCCTACAAAGAGCTCCAAAAGAGATAGAGCCACCGAATCTCTGTGCGACCGTTAAAAGGCCATTGGGGCTTGGGTCATCCTTAGCCAAGTGGTCGAATGCGCCTTGAGCCAGGATGTATGCCTCTGTAAGCGCAATGAGGCCAAATTGTTGTTGTGTGTCGTTTAACCTCTGATGACGCACCTCGCTCTTGAATCCACATGTATTGAGAGACGTTCTGGGAGTTGAGTTCTGAGGAAAACTTGGTTTGGAGAGTTGGGCAGCACATCTAAGTGGCTCTGACGAACCCTGGTGAACCGCTCGCCTAAGGCGCCGCCAGCTTGTCGCAGCTTTCAGTCACCCGTTGATATGCCACGATCGGGGGCTACGCACGTGTCATCGTACAAATTGAAGGCGATGTTATTGTTCTTGGAGATGAATTCCCGCAACATGGGAAAATCAGGGCGCGATGAGTAAATGCCACCTCGCAGTTCCAGCAGCTGCAGCCGCCGCTCAGCCATGATACAAGGTTGCACTGGTCACAACTACTCACATCCTTGACCATTTGATGGTCACTGACGACGACGGTTATCTCGTTGAAGACCTGCGGGTCCAGGATGAGCTCGGAGTCGTTGAATCGATGAAGGCACGGCAAGCACACCTTGTACGAATAGATTGGGCCATATTCCAGTTTCCATTTTTCCAGTAAAGAAGGAAATGACCCCTGCAGTCGAGCTATGAGCCTTGGGCAACCAGCGCCAGTGCCACCATGCCTACCTTGTGGCGGCGCAGCTGGAAAAAATTGCCAACAAAAGGCACCCAAGAGACAGGCGGGCCAGGTGGTCTGGGTAGAGAGCTGCGCTTGTAGAACAGCCTACTGCCCAGGAAGAACACGAGCACGATTAAAACGGCGGCAGCGCCGAGTTGCCCGGGCGACGGCGCCCTCAGCACCAAATTTGCCAAGTCATAATGCTGTATGCCACCCATAGTGGCTGTCATGGTACAACATTCCTTGCAAGAACAGCACGCAGGGTCTCCACATTGTTGATGCAGGCTCAAGACTCGAGTTGCCCCGCCACGGGCTGCCCGCTCGAGTGCTGGAAGCAAAGTTGGGCCCCCGGGCAGCAATGTGGTGCAAGCGGATGTGAGTGGTGCACACTACACTGCCGGCTTATCTTATAAGCCCGCGAAGACAAGCGGTTTTCTGACAATTGGCAGAGGGGCATGTGGCCGGCGGTGGCAAAAAAAAACATGATTCGGAGTCAGCTTCAGGCAAAGCACCGGCGAGAGATCGGATGTTTGGCAATCTCTGTTTCACTTCTTGTCTAATGAGAGTACTAAGATTATCATGGACAACACAGAGGAGCCTTAGTAGTTGGCGGCCGCAGTCTTGCGCACGATCTCTTCCACGTTTAGAAAACGCGTCTTCGTTACGAATGGGAATGGCTTAGGTGTGCTGTGGAAGGCAAAGTAGTCAGCAGGCGACGAAAGCGCAGAGAGCGTCGGGCAACAGACAAGATGGTGCCGTTCTCTTCCGTCGAGGTTTCCGGGTGGACGTCGATCTCGATGGGCTTTCCGTTCGCATCGCGGGCGTTTTCGAAGTTGAAGCCCCACGCAAGCGTCGCAATAGCCATTCCTGTAGAGGTTTGGGCGAGACTGGACGAAGGCATTAGTTTCGGTGCAGAATGACGGTGAGTAAACTGCTCACTTCATGCCCACGCAAATTCTGGAGCGGGCAATGTCAGTCAGGGGCGCGACAAGATCATACAGAATGCAGCTTCACCTTCGCCCAACTCCAAAGCTGTAGTAAGGCAGGTTGTTCAGCTCGCCAGTCTTCTCGTCGATGTATCTCTCTGGCCGGACAACATCGAAGTCCGGGTACAGCTCTGGCTGCCTGGCCAGTGCCCAGGTGAATGCGATGACCACCGACCCTTTGGGGATGCTGTGGTGGACAGTTCAGTGGACGCGCTTCAAGTTGTCAAGCCAATGTGCCACTCACAAATAGTCCTTGTAGACATCGTCCGCAGTTGTTGCGTGGGGGACGCCGATGCGTGTAATCTCACGCCAGCGCATCACTTCTCTGACGAAAGCGCGGCAATATGGAAGGTTGGGCAGATCGGCAGAGGTGGGCAGGCGGTCTCGCCCAACAACGGCGTCGACCTCGGCCTGCACCTTCTTCTGCACTTCGGGCCAACAGACGAGCGCTTTGATCAAGCACATGGTGGTGGCAATCGAGGTATCAATGGCGGCAACTGGGAAAGTTTTTGGTATGCGCTTTTTTGGCGCACTGGGTATTGGAGACAAACCTGCAGCCATTCCCGTCAAGCTGTCCCGCTCGAACGGAGTAAGGTCGCTCTTGCCCTCCTTTTCACGCTCCAAAAGACCGGCATGGAAGGAACTTGTCTCTTCGCCAGCAGCGATCCGCTGCTGGACGGTCTCGGAAAACCGCCGGTCAAGGTCTTCTCCACCCTCCCGAGCAAGTCGGGCGCGCCGCTTCGATGTCATGATCCATTCAGGGAGCCATCGCAGGTAAGCTGTTGAAAAGTTTTGAGTCTTGTCGACATCCCAGGGCTCAACTGAACGTAACATACGGAGGTAATCGTAAAGGCTGCTGCCGGGTCCAAAGAACTCTAGTCGCGCGGCCAGATTTTTGCTCCATTCGTTGATGAGAGGATCACTGTCAGCTTTAACGCGGTGGTCGTCTGGTGTGTGGTCGTCAGATCCGAATGCGATTTGAGACCCCGTGAAGTCCTCACAAAGAGCTCCAAAAGAGATCGAGCCACCAAATCGCTGTGCAATTGTGAATAAGCCATTGGGATCTGGGTTGGGCTTGACTAGATGGTCAAGAGCGCCTTGCGCCATCATATAGGCCTCTGGGAAGCACCATAGCTTTAGACAATGCCTTTCAAGTTCAAATGGCATTCGCACCTCTTTCTTGGATCCATGCATATTGCTTGGCTTGGTTGACGTTGAGCTCTGAGGGTACCGTCCGTCAGATTTCTAGGCAGTGTAAAGTGGGCTCCAAGCAAACCTTTGTGCACAGCCCGTCGCAATCGTCGCCAGCCTTCGTTGTACAGGTTGAACGAGATGTTGTTGTTGCGAGAGATGAATTCGCGCAGCATTGGAAAGTCCGGGCGCGATGAATAGTTGGTGCCACGGAGCTCCAAGAGCTGTGACATCTGGTCAGCAACTTGTGCACTCGTGTGCGATGAAGGGGCACTCACATCTTTGACCATTTGGTGATCGCTCAAGACGATGGTGATCTCGCTGAAGACCTGCAAAAGAGACGACGCTTGGCCCAGCATGAACAGCAAGCGCCGGGGGTGCCTACCTTGTAGGAGTAGATTGGCCCATATTCCTCTCTCCATTTCTCGAGAAGCGACGGGAAGGATCCCTAGGTGATCTTGGTTAGGGCGGGCTAAGGCGTTTGTGGCGGACAGCACGCACCTTGTTATTCTTAATGTCAAAATAGTTCCCAACAAACGGAATCCAAGACACAGGAGGGCCTGGTGGACGAGGCAAAACATTGCGTTTGGAGAAAGCTCTCGTCCCCAGCAAAACCACCACGGCGGCCAGCAGGCCAGCGCCCAGGAGCTGGACGGGAGAGGCCTTCTGGAGCAGCTCCGTCAAGTCTTGCATGCGTAGTTCAGCACTCATGATGGTCGCTGTGCTCTAAAATGCGCTCTTTGGAAGAAGATGGGGTCTCCACTTCAAGTAATCCTGCCGGCAAGGAGTTGCCCGGCCGCTGCCCATGGCCCAGCCGAAAAGAGATGTGCGCATTAGGTCGCCGGGCAACGCGCCCAGTATGCCATTGTCAGCATTGGTGGTGTTAGGACTGGCTCTGGTTGTGCTTTGGCTCGCACGGCTTCGTGGAAAGCGACTGCGGCGTTCACTCTCGAAAGGGAACAGTGGGCTGGTCGTCGACGCCGCCACCGAAATTTACCGCTCTCTCTGCGGGCTGCCCGTGGGCAAGTCAGAGCTAAGTGGCCGCCTTTCTCTGAAGCTCACTTGTTGCTCTGGAAACGCCATTCCACCCAAGATGTCTTCTCCAACTGTGTACTTGGTCAGTGGCGCCAACAGGGGTGTGGGTACGTTTGCGGCATGCAGACTTTTCTGCTGTGCTTGGGCTAGTCTCAGTTTGCTCTGCGCTTTTCAAAGGACTGGGACTGGTCACTGCTCTGGGGAAGCGAGAAAATGTTGTTGTCTTTGCAGGCGTCCGTGATCCGGCCAAAGCGACGGCATTGAACGAAGTCGCCAAGTCCTCGCCGAGTCCGATTCATGTGGTCAAGCTTGTTTCTGCCGACGAAGCGAACAATGCAGAGGCTCTGAAAGAGATTGCTGCGAAGGCTGGACACCTGGACGTTGTCATCGCAAATGCAGGTCAGCTTTCCGCGCAAAGAGAGAGGATCCCGCATCAACTCACCCACCCACTTGGCACAGCTATCTCGGATGCTTATGTTCTTGCGATCCATACAACTAAGGCTCATATGGCAGAGCACTTTGAAGTGCGTCCCTTCGCGTTGCGCAGGCTCTGCACCAAGAGCTCATCGGGACCTGCTCCATCAGGTGAACACCACTGGACCCCTCGTGCTGTTCCAAGCGTCGTGGCCCCTCCTGTCAGCAAGTCAAAACCCAAAATTTGTCCTGATATCGTCAGCCGCCGGAAGCATCGAGATTGGTACATCACCCAAAGTTGGCTTGACCGCCTATGGAGCAAGCAAGGCCGCCGCAAATTATGTGATTCGAAGGTGCTGCTTTGGTTCTTTATATGACTTGTACCAGTGTGCTCAACCCATCTTACTCAGAATCTATCATGAAAACCCCACATTAGGTGAGTTCTCAAGCTCACACCTCGCTCGGTCTGCCGCTCAGCGAGACGGCCCCAGTTGCCTTCTCTGTCGATCCCGGGAGCGTCGAGACGGACATGGCTGTTTATGGGCGAAAGATGGAGCCAGAAGTCGGCAAGTGGGCCTTCAAGACGGTCGAGCAAAGCGCAAGTGGCATCCTCCAGCATGTTGATTCGACTACAAGGGAGACGGTCGTGAGTCCGGGCTTTGTGAGCGCTAGTGGAGGGCAGTATGGCTGGTGATGGGGAAGAGCGGACGGGAGAGCTCATTCACTGTTCCAATGCATGGCTCGTTCTACCGCCCTATTCCAGCCTTTATAGGCATCCGCCATTCGACCTGAGCTCCACTGAGGCTGAAAAATAGTTTGTCTAGCCATGTTGACTTTGGCAAGCGTTTCCGGCTTGGTCAGATCCCAACCAAACAACCCTAGAGCCGCCCCTGCGCACAACGCCGACCCCAGCGCAGTCGTCCTGGGGCGCTCTCGCATGGGTCATTTGGCTCGGCTAGAAGATAATGAGAAGAAGGAACATACTCTCGCATTTCCGGGCGCTTCACCTCGAGGCCGATCACGTTGGCCTGGATCTGCATGCATTCATCGGAGTTGGTAAGGCCGCCGTCCACTTTTAGAACGGTGACCTTGGAAGAGGCGTCTTTCGCCATGGCATCTAGGATGGCTTTTGTCTGATAGCATGTCGACTCCAAGGTGGCTCTGGCAATGTCTGCGGGGGGTCAGAGGGAGGATCGAGGATCAGCTGCGCAGAGCTTCCAGAACAGAAAGAACAGCCTCACGCTGCTTGGTGGTGTAGCTCGTTAAACCAATCATCAGCCCCGTTGCCGTGTCGTCCTGTATATCATTATGAGTTCCGCGTCAAGAAAGGACGCCAACGCAAACGAACCCAGTAGGGGGCAAACAGCCCAGCGAATCCGGTTACGAAGTAAACGCCTCCAGTATCGTCAACTTGTGAAGCTAGGTCGCCAACTTCGTTCGCGTCCTGAATCAAGCCCATCTTGTCTCGCAACCTGGAGCCCGACATCAATCCCATAGCTTCGGGTGAGCTGGGCGCACTGAGCATACCACTTGACTGATGAGCCCCCGACAGCGATGCTCCCCTCTAGCGCGTAAGATGGTTTCGAATCGGGCCCAGCCTGGACTGCCACGGTGGTCAAGAGGCCATGGCCCGATCGCACTACTTCAGGGCCTGTGTTGTACAGCAAAAAGCAACCTGTGCCTAGTAGTGCAGCGGCTCAAGGAGAGCTTCAAAAGAACACATGAAAGCAGCGCGCACCATAGGTGTTTTTGGACTCCCCGGGTGATCTGTTTGGCCCTGTCAGTTCCAAGGCGCGGCCAAGGGCGGACGAAGAGGACGAGCGCAACGAACAGGCATTTTTGGCCAACCAACGCTGCCTGCTGATCTCCTATCATCCCGGCAATAGGAAGGCCCTTGAGGCTACCTGAGGCAACCACCCCATAGACTTCCGAGTTGGACACAATCTTCGCCAAGCAGGACCTGTTCACTTTGAAAGCCTGCAAGGCATCGTCGTCCCACTTCAGAGTTTGGATATTCATGAACATCGTCCTGGAGGCGTTGGTGACATCGGTCAAAAAGACGCCGCCATTGAGTCCGCCAGTCAGGTTCCAGAGAAGCCAGGTGTCCACAGTGCCAAACAGGAGGTTGTCCTGCTCGTGTGCTTCATTGACAGCCGACTCGTTGTCCAAAAGCCATCGCAGCTTGACACCAGCAAAGTACGTAGACAGCGGCAGGCCTGTGCGCTCCTTGAGCAGGTCGTGGTGTTCAGACAGGTCCTTGACGGTGGAGGTGTTGCGCTTGTCTGGCCAGACGACCGCATTGTGCAAAGGCTTGCCAGTCGATTTGGACCAGCAGCAAGTCGTTTCGCGCTGGTTAGTGATGCCAATGCCTTGGAGGTTGGAAAGCGAGTGCCCTTGGGCTTGAAACTCCTTGACCGTCTCTTCAATGCACTTCGAGCAAGCGTCCCAAATGTCTTCTAGGCGCTCTTCCTGTTGGCGCAGGGAAATTGCGGGTCAATGATGGCGCGCCTATCAGTTTTGGCTGGAGGCGCCTTACGAACCACCCAGGGTGAGGATGCACTGTTCCAATGCCACGCTGTCAATAGTGATCAATGATTTGAGTGTTAAAACCCACACTGCTCGAATTCTCGCTGGTGCATGGTGACAATCTTCGCCTCCTCGTCCCACACAACAAATCTGGCGCTGGTCGTGCCACAATCGAGCGACCTGCTTTCAGATGAGCCTCTCATGTTCTATGCTGATAGTTTGGACGCGCTCACCCTATGTACTTTGGCATCTTGCGAGCAGGGCTAGATGACGATCTCGGAACAACGAAATTGGGCGAGGTGTAGTGCCTCTTGCTCTCGTGCGGCCGACCACTTGGACTGATTGGGCGAAGTCTGCTAGATGAAAATGTCCTCAAAATCACAAAAATTTGGCTCCTGCTCTTGGTCATTGCCTTCTGACAGTGGTCCCGCTCGAAACTTTCATCTTGCTTTCCAGCTTTCAGGAAGTCGGTTTTTGAAGACGATCTTTATGGCTTGCCACCTGCGCTGCAGCAGCTTCTACAATGAATCTATTGCTTCGGTGCTTCCCGAGGGTGCTGGTCAGATGGCCGTCTTTTCAGAGGAAAGTCAAAGGCAAGTCAGTGAAATGCGCACACACGTCTTGCGGACCCGGCATTCATCGCTCCCCAACCTGCTGTCGCAGAGCGCTTTGGAGTTCATAACGCCATCCGGAGACGGCAGGTCCACACAAGAGAGTAGCCGAGCGCGACCAAGCGGTGCTTTAATCCGGAGCCAGCGATTTTGCCACCTTCTGCGGCTAAATGTGCATGCTCTTCTTCACACTTGGCTTGCATCAAGAGAAATACCAGGTCTGTGGCCGGATGACAGACATTAGCGTGAAGGTCGGCTTCAGACCATGTCTCTCACTGAACTTTGGCTCTTGGGTGCTTGGTTTGCCACTCGCCTTGTTATATGGTTCGGCTCCTGCTCCTGCTACCATACTGCCAGTCAAAGCCTTAAAAATTGAAGACATCCTTGGTCATGCAGGGAGTAGGCAGATTGGCCGACACGGCTCTGAGGGATCTCGGTGGCGCTTCGGCCTCGCATTGGTCGACACGTAACACCAATTCTTCACCAGTTTTCTCACTGAAACGCCCTATTGAAGTTCTCTTTTTGCGTACATTATCTGCTTGCTAGTAGGGCAACTCGTTCAGTCTGCAAACCCAAATATATCACTACAAACCCAAATATCACTGGTCTCCCTTGCCCCGCGCAGATGGGCCGTTAGACCCTATTTTATCACATGGACTATGGTAGAGGCCGCGAGCGAAATCCGCAGAGATGAGAACGATGACATCACCGCCTGAGCCGGCAGCTGACCGGGCCGCGGCCAGGCCCAACCTCTGTTGGGTTTGCTTGTCCTTGCACCACGAAAACGGCTTCTGAGCTCGTTCGCACACTCTTCAGAGACCGAGCAACCCGAACCAACCAGCACTCCAGGCTGCCTAAATCACCCGAAACTCTCTGCGGCCCCCTTTTTTGAGAGTCGCAACTGCGCATCAACTCTTGCTTGGTCCAATAGATGGTGAGCCCAGCGCTTAGCTGTTGGATGCGTTCAAGACCTGACCGAACGAGAGCAGGTCGTGACTGGCCAGAATTACAACCTTTGCCTTGATTTTGACTTTGACAGCAATCTCCCCCAAATCCAGCCTGCTGCCGCCATGCCTTCGCTGAGAAAGTCCGGCTCTTACTCCACCCGCAGCTCCCAAGCTCCTGCTGCCCAAGAGCCTGACCAATTGGACGAGCTGGCCTCGAACGCCTCGTTTGAGACGGATTCCAACGCTGGCTCGAAACGGGGTGCCCCAGCCGGAAAGCGAGGCGGGCCGAGGAAGCGAGCCAAGAAGCAGGCAGAGGAGGACCAAGACGGCGACGAACCGGCCGGCGAAGAGAAGAGGGCAGACTTTCTCGAACGCAACCGGATCGCCGCGAGCAAGAGCCGCCAAAAGAAGAAGGAGTGGATCAACAACCTCGAGGCTTCGGCGGAAGAGTTGACCAGGCAGCAGGAGGATCTGCAGTTGCTTGTCACTGCCCTGCGCGACGAGGTCGACACCCTCCGTGGGGCTCTAGCGGCACACAACAACGAAGGCTGCGTCGCGGCCGGCCGGCACGACCAGCCCGACATCTCGACTTCGCCAAGGTTTCCGTCGGAGTGGTCAGAGCCTCGTTCAACAACGCATTCGACGGCGCCCTCGGTGCACGGCCAAGACTTCTCCTCCGCCTCGCCGCCCCAGGCCTATCAGCAATCACCCGTGCAACACCATCCTCAAGCGCCGCCCCATCCGGCCTCTGTCCGAATGGCCGAACCGCCTCGCGGCATGGCCTTCAATCCCTCGACGCTGTCCATGCTTCCGCCCACTCCGTTGGTCGAGTTCTCCATGCAAAAGTCAAGCCACGGATGGACACCCCGAAACGGCGAGAACCGCAGCGACTATTTTTCGACTCACTACACCGGCAACCCTTCTCTTCCTCTCACGACACCCGAACTCGCTCGCTCGCTGGGCTTCTGAAGGCACGGCAACCTGCGCAATACTCACTCTTCAAGCGGCATACTCAATAGACGGTTGCGAAATGTACATACACCCTGTTCGATTGAAGCTTGTACCAAATGCATTCATCATCATCATACACGACCGCAAAACAATGTCCGTAGGCGAGCGACATCGATGTGGCGCCAGATTCGACGCTTGCCGTGGCGGCCGGCGGACAGTTTGAGCAGCAACGACCGTTCGAACTACATCCTGACTTCAACACTCGCTTTGTCTGACCACGACCTCCAAGATTCTGACTGCCACCACGAAACTGCCCATTTGCCAAGCGCGCCTCAAAATTGTGCACTCCAAATCGACTCGCTCTGAATAATGTTAGAGCTGCGGCATCTGCTGCTCAAGCCTGGAAGTGCTGCTCCGGTCCAGCTGTCGTACCTTGACAGTGGTGCGGTACTCAACTACGAGCTGTACACCACGGTCTTTGTGGTCCACGGTGCCTGCTTCAACTCTTGTGCGTCTGACTCTGTTTTTCGACTTGAGCCCGGCTTGACTTGCAGAGACCAGATGTCTTTGAGCCACTGCTGGCCATTGCCGCCTCTCAAAGCGTCCGTGTGGTCTGCATCGACCGGAGAGGTTACGGCACCTCAACGCCCTTGTTGCCCGAAGACTTGGCCCCGGTGCTGACCAAGGACGCCCCGGCTTCTGCCCACACCATTTTCAACAACGACCGAGCAAGGGAAGTGGCATGCTTCGTGGCGAGTTTCATCCGGCAAGAGAAGTTGCGCGGGGGTTGCGTCTTGGTCGGCTGGAGCATGGGCAATCGGTTCACGACGCCCATTCTGACCTCCGAGCTAAAACTCGAGGCCGCAGACGTTCAAATACTGTCCACTCATTTGGACGAAGTCGTCTTATTTGGTGAAGTCTTCGACTTATTTGCCGCCAAGCTCATGGGCTCACTTCGCGAGCAGACCCATCGAACCGACACTTCGACGTGGATGGCCCACCTCAGGATTCTCTAGCAGCATTAAAAGCTGCTTCGACTCCAGAAGAGCGGATGAGCAGGTTGAACGACAACCTTAGTGCCTATTTCGACCATCCAGCCGAAGCACTTGTCGACCACGATCCCGGCAAACTTGCCGGAACACCGTTGTCCCAGCCCACCACGTGGTCAATGTTCTCCGAAGATGCCAAGAGTCGGTTGTACGAAGGCGCCCGAGCGACGGAAGAGTTCGCCATGGCTCTCAGCGCCGGTGCCTCTGAGGCCTCGCGCACCCAGATCAGGGCCGCGTACATCCTTGCCGAGTCGAGTCCTCTCCCAAATGTGCGGTTGTCACACGTCGCCTCGAAGCGTAGCACATCCGGCGCCATTGTGGGATTTTGGGCGAGTCAAGACTTGCACGACGAGGTGGCAGCGGAAGGCCAAGCTCGGCAGATGGCTTTCCGAACTGTGCCAGAAGGCAACCATTTTTCAGGCTACGAGCATCCGGGAGAGACCTTGAAGGCCTGGCTCGGAGTCAAAGACGCGACGGATCAGCGATGCAGGGACTTCGCGGCCGCCGTGGCCCGAGCGACTCACTTGGCCAACGAAACTTCATCGCCCCGTCCGGCAGTCACAATCACCTACGCTCAGTCTCTTGATGGTCGAATCGCGGCACTGCCAGATCGAGATCGGTTGATGCTCAGCGGGCCGCTTAGCATGCAGATGACCTTTCGGCTGCGCGCCGTACACGATGCCATCCTCGTCACTTCATCTACCCTAAATGCCGACGACTCACAGCTAACAGGTGCGCTCTGTCCTCTCGCTCACATTCTTGATGCGCTAAGAGCTCAATTGCTTCATTGCTTGGTACAGTGCGAGATCTACCGCCTTCAGAGCTCGCTTACCAGCCTCAGCCCATCGTTCTTGATCCCAACCTTGATTCTGATCCAGTCTGTCGCCTTTTCAGCCCTAAACGGGAGCCTTGGGTTTTGTGTGGCAAGGAGGCCGCAAGCACTCCTCGTGCTGGAGCCTTGACCCAGGCCGGAGCCTTGTTGGTCCCCTTCAAACTAGATGCGCAACATCACCTCAGATGGTCCGACGTGCTGGTGTTCTTGAAGAAGAGCGGCGTCAAGTCCTTGCTGGTGGAAACGGGGCTGAGGCTGCTGCCCTCGCTCTTGCAGAACCAGCAAATGGTTGATGCAATGGTCGTCACTACCGCGCCGATCATTGTTGGCAACGGAGGGCAAGCGCCAGATTACTCAAAAGTGCGCAGGCTGGACCTTGAGCATCTAGCCACGCTGCAATTGGGCGACGACGTGGTCACAGCGAGCTTCCTGTCTCGCTGACATCGTACCTCTGAACCCTCTCAAGAAGCCTGCATCCTTGTAAATTAGCCGGTAGAACGCTCGGGGGGCTTTGTAAACTTTTCAAAAACATGGATTCTCTAATATCAATGGGTCGGGATGGATTGAATGGGCGCTCAAGGCAAGACCTTTCTTGACCTCTCGGGCAACCCCTGCTTTTTTCGGCTGCCGCCACTTCACGCTGCGCAAAGCCCCAGAGAGTGCATATCTAGACATCGACCAAATTGCCGTCCTCGGTGTCTTTCGGCTTGGCGTCTTTGGCCGCTTCCGAGTCGTCGTCCTTCTTGGTCGCCTGCTTGCGGGCATAGTACTCGTCCAGGATCTGTTATTTTTCAGGCCACGATTCAGCCCTGTACGTCCACGACTCACCTTAGGGTTGATGCGATTAAGAGCTTCTTTGGGGAAGATTCTCAAAAGCGACCAGGCAAGGTCGAGCGTTTGGAAAATGTCGCGGTTTTCGGCGACGCCTGTTCGTAAAGGTCAAGCCTTGCAAAGACAGGGCATCAAGGCGAGGTGAGCGCACCTTGGTTGACAAAAGTGTTCTCAAACTTGGCCAGGAACTCCAAAGCGAGCTTTTCGAGCAGAGAGCGCCTCAGTGTGAGATCCAATGGCGGGCAGAAGGTGAGAACGGACCTTCTCCTCGCTCGACAAGGCCTCTTCGCCAATGACGGCCTTCATAGCTGCTGCGTCTCGCCCGATGGCATACTGTGTAGCTCTATTTAGGATCTGAGGAGTGAATGAGGGCACGAAAGCGGCTCACCTTGGCGTAGAGCTGGTTGGACACGTCACCGTGGTCCTTGCGGGTCAGGCCTTCTCCGACGGCGCTCTTCATCAACCTCGACAGGGACGGAAGCACATTGATGGGCGGGTAAATTTGTCTGCACCCGCAAAAACCTATGCTAAGCTCACAGAACTGCAGAAAGCAAACCAAAGACGCACCGGTTCGAAAGTTGGCGGTCGACAAAGATCTGTCCTTCTGTGATGTAGCCAGTCAAATCAGGAATAGGATGGGTGATGTCGTCGTTGGGCATTGTGAGAATTGGGATCTGGGTGATGGACCCGTTGCGGCCTTCGACCCGCCCGGCCCGCTCGTAGATGGTGGACAGATCGGTGTACATGTAACCAGGGTAGCCACGCCGACCAGGCACCTCTTCTCTGGCCGCTGACACCTCACGCAAGGCGTCGGCGTAGGAGGACATGTCGGTCAGGATGACGAGAACGTGCTTCTCCAGCTGGTAGGCGTAGTACTCAGCCGTCGTCAGCGCCAACCGCGGCGTGATGATGCGCTCGATGGTGGGGTCGGAGGCGACGTTCATGAAGAGCGTCACTCGGTCGAACGAGCCGTTCTCCTCGAAATCCTGCCTGAAGAACCTGGCCGTCTCCCTGTTGACACCCATGGCGGCGAACACGATGCTGAAGTTGTCCTCGTGGTCGTCGTGCACGCCTTTGGTGGGCGCCGAGCCGTGCTTCTTGACCAGACCGGCCTGGCGACAGATTTGCGCGGCGATTTCGTTGTGCGGCAGACCGGCGGCGCTAAAGATGGGGATCTTTTGCCCGCGAGCGATCGAGTTCATGGCGTCAATGGTGGAGATGCCCGTCTGGATCATTTCCTCGGGGTAGATGCGGGAGTAAGGGTTGATGGGCGAGCCATTGATATCGAGGTAGTCCTCGGCGAACACCTTGGGCCCCTTGTCGATGGGTTGGCCGGACCCGTTGAACACGCGGCCCAGCATATCCTCTGACACGGCGAGCTTCATGGACGAACCGGAGAACTCGACCCGAGTGGCTCTGACATCGATGCCGGTCGTGCCCTCGAACACCTGGACGATAGCCTTCTTGCCGCTGACCTCCAACACTTGGCCAGACCGCTTGGTGCCATCGGCCAACGTCAGCGAGACGATCTCGTTGTAAGACGGGTACTCTGCAGCATTCAAATCAGCGCTCAGGAGCTGATAGTCGGCCCTGAGGCCTGGAGGGGCGAGCACTCACTGACGTTGTCCAGAACAATCAGAGGACCAGCGACAGCGTTCACCGTGCGGTAGTCCAGGCGGGGCTGCGCAACCAAGCAAGAGCTGTGAGCATCGGGGAGGGCAGCGGATGAAGGGGGCAAGAGTGCCCAGCGCTAACCTGGACCGCGGCCGCAGCGTTGAGCTTGAAGAGCTCGGCGTCCGTCAACGTCATCCTGGCTGGCCTCGACAACGGGTGGACGACGCTAGGCAAGCTGCAAGGCGGCCAACAGGAGCTCGGCGCTTGCATCTGGCAGGGGAACCCTTGAAGCCTGTTCCCGGGCCAGCGCCGTCACCTGTGGTGGCTTCTGAACCCGAGCGGACGCTGCCCACAACGCAGAGTCCTTGGCGAAGCAGTCAGCCAGCCTTAAATGTATTGACGCGACAGGCAACGAAGCGGCAGGAGCGCAAATAACCGTGCTCGCCACTTGTCGCCACTTGCCACGGTGACCCTTCACGCTTGAAGTCCACAGCTCTGCGTTCTTCAGCCTGCAACAGCCACTGCCCCTCTACCTTCTTCTTGCTTGAGTGCGCACGAATCATCGCTTGCTGTGCTTGGTGCCCTCTCCGTGTCCTGTGCAAGGCGTACGATGCGATGAACGAACGCCGTGGGCTCTGTCTCGAGTCGATGTCGACCGTCGTACTAACGGTCACTTTTTTGCACTTTTTGTTCTCGTACGGCCCAGTCCTTCTTCTGAACTCGCGCTTCGTGTTCTGCAGCTTGCCCGACTTGCCATTCGTCAACTCTGCGTCTGCCCAGAAGCCTCCTAATCCTTCCGTTAACCCCGGGACCCTTCTCTTGCGGACCCAGTATGATAGACACCATCTATTTCACTCGCCAGTGAGTGTTCAGGCTCTACGAGGCTACCCAGACTGCCGCTGAAATGAACCCCTGCACAGTGGCGCTCGCCCCTGGGTCTTCAAAACCGCTGCCGTTTCGGACACTGAGCGCGCCAAGGGCTTTGATGTCCCTACCGGCGATCCTCATCTCCTACCTGAAGGCAAGCAGCAGGCGCAAGAGCTCGCCTCGCATCTCGCTTTGCTGCCGGACCACCTCAAGCCCCAGCTCATCGTCTCCTCGCCCTACTTGAGAGCGGTCGAAACTGTTCATCCGGCAGCTGAAGCGCTTGGGTTGAAGATTGTCATCGACCCTGGCTTACAAGAATCTCAGGTCCCGGACGGCTACCACCCGAACTTGCAGGCCAACCGCGACATCCTGCCTGGCTTGTTCCCACAGGTCGACCCCTCGTACGACTCGCCCTTCCACTTCGTCCAAGCTGGAGAGACGGCGCCAGGTGGCAAAACGAGCCTGGTAATCCCCGAACCTGACGAAGGCGGTGACCAGCGCGCCCGGCTCGTCGTTCCCGCCTTGACCCAGCACCTGCAAAAGCTCTATCCTGACGTTCAACGAGTGAGTTTGCGCTCCTTACAGCACCAATCTAAGTGCTCATGCACATTCGTTCTGCCCGACTCAAGGTCCTCTTTGCTGGCCACGCCGGGCCCATGATACTGGCTTCCCGTGTCTGGCTGGGCGATCCCGGAGGCAGGTCTTCCCGCTTTCTTTGACTGCATTTGCACCAACTCTCATACCGATCGCTCGCAGCTTTCCAGGGCTCGATTGATTCCAGCTCGATTGCGCACAGCGCTAAAATGTGCTACGCTGGCCTTTCGCGTGGGCTTCTCTCCTTGTCAGATGAGCCCTTAGAAAGAGTGCTGACATTTGGTTCCATGGTTCCAGGAATCACTCGCCGAGCAGACGCCGCCGAAGATCAAGTGGCGGGCGCCTTCGAGCCAGATTACCTGGCCAAAACCGACTACCTCTCGTTCGGAGTGCAAGTGAGTAGCTCGTGTAGAGCTTGATCGTTTCGTTGTGCCAAAGTTTGACGTGCATCACGAAAGGGCGCTTGGGCAATCAAACCAAGCCTTCCCGCCGGCGAGCGATCGGCTTGACTCTTAGATACATTCAACAGCATCCTGAGATACCAGTCCTTACGCAAAATCTACTTTTAGCTTTAGAAGGAGATTGGTTGGGTGCTTGTCCTTAGACTTGGGCAAAGCTGCTCTTGTTGAAATCTCGCCTCGTGCACGCCCTTCACGAACCAGACTGCGCGAACAATCTACAGCATACAACGCTGCTCTTACAACGCATACCCCCTTCAAATTACACGTGGAGTGTGCCATCAGGTTCTCCGATCCCCAAAGTCGAGCACATCTGATAGCCAATAAGAGGTCTTTGGGCCTTGCATATGTTGGGCTCTGAAAGGAGACTATACATGAGTCTAATTGACGGGGCAGCAGCCGTTAAACGCACGCAATGAGGATCTTGAATTTTCCGGGCGTCAAGCCTTGACCCGTTGTGGCGGTGGCATTGGCCGTAGTATAAACGAGGGGGGTTGCCCACTCGGTTATCAAGCCACCAGATGAGGCTGTGCGGTCGTGAGGTATGGGCTGCTGGAGGAAACCCAAGAAGCCTTCCAAGTCTTCTGGCGCTTTCAGCTCCTCTAGGGCGGACTGGGAAGTGGCGGTAGAGACGAGCGAGACTGAAAACTTGGGACTTGCGACTATCAGTATTCGAGCAACATCAGAAACAGTCAACAAGGGCAAGAGGCAAGTTATGAACACACCTTTGAACTTGACATGCAGAATCGTCTTCCCATCCAGAGTGACGGACGACACCTCGTCTTCTCCGTTGGAAAGGCCAGGGTACTTTGTCTCATCTCCCTTGCCCGAGACGTAGATGGGGTCGACCTCTCCCAATTTACCCACCCAGCCAAAGTACTGGATCCCGTGTCGCTCACAACCCTTGCCGGATTCAAATTGGATCAGCCCAGAATACACCGGTAGAAAGTTGGGGTTGAGGCCAGACGGTGGCGAGAACGTGAGGTCGACAGAAGAAGTCCCACCGGGCGGGATGGTCAAAACCGACTTCGAAAACCTGACGTGGGCGGCAGGCTTGAGCAACTTTGGGTCTTCGGAAAACTGCGTGTTGCTGAAAAATATTGATTGGTTCACGCTTTGGACAGTAGGGGTGGCCTTTGCACCAAGATTGTCAACTCGCGCCGGCGGGAAGAAGGAGAAACAAAGAGAACTCACCAGATGATCAAGTTTGAAGGTGAGAGCTTTACGACCTGTGTTCTGGATCCGAACAGTGTGTCGTGGTTTGAAAAAGGTCGAGTCGTTCAGGCTGATGAAAGGCGAAGAAACCACGATGGATTGCTTGGTCGCCGCGCAGTACGAATCGACCATTCCTGACCCTTGCCTGATCACCGGAAAATACATGCTGTTAGAATGATCCATGACCGGAATGGCGGAAGTGCCTAGCCGAGAGGCGATCTCTGCAGGGGCCAAGCGCGCGGTGGAGGTGCGGCGACGGTGCTCGATCATCAAGGCAACAATGCCTGAGACTTGAGGGCAAGACATGCTGGTACCAGTGTCAACGAAGTAGCCGCCCATGCTTAACGGATAGGTGGAAAAGACAGAGGTGCCGATGGCTGACAGCAATGGCCCAGCGTTCAAACCGTCGTTCGTCGGCCCCATAGTCGAGCCGTCATCCACCTGACCAGCACTGGAAAGGCGAGCGTAGGAACTGGGCACTTGAGGAGGCTTGCTGGAGATGTGGAGCCCCTTGGTAGACTTGGCGGCCAGCCGCAGGATCTGTGTAGCGGTGGCAGACTGGTATATCCAGCCAAAATTGACATTTTTGAGCCCCAGACCAACGCCAGGCATCACATCGATGCCTTTCTGCAGTACATCTGAGCCTTTTTGACGGCCACAAGAAGAAGGTGGTCCAACGCACGCCGTATATCAGGGCGTTCTTGAAGCCAAGGACGTCCAACCCCTGGACGCTTCTGTACCATGGGCATTCGGAAGAAAGCGCAGCCAACACGTAGCTGTCCTTTGGCATATCCCTCGCTGCTGCCTTTTGGGCTTCGGTCAGGGTGTCTCGGCATACCGGGCCAAAGCGGGTGGGCAAGACAAAAAGCGGCAGCTTGGCATTCGAGCTTGGGAAGGCTTTTTGAGCAAGGTAAGGAACTTTGGTCCCTTGCAAGTCGAGGATCCACGATGGCAACATGGAAGAGTGAGCCATGGCGACAGCGATTGCGCCGACTGCATCGGCTGGCTGTTCAGACAAACCGACCCCGAAGTCGCCATTGTTGCCAGCAGAAGTTACAACGGTGATCCCGGAAGCAACCGCGTTTGAAACAGCTATTGCGAGAACGCCATTGGATTGGCCGGGTTGTGAGATCGACATGGAGAATACATCGGCGCCGTCTCGATGGGCTCTGGACATGGCGTCCAAGATCAGATCATTATCACTGCTTCCGGTGCTGGCCGTGTGTCAGCCTTGTGGGTAGAAAAGGTTAGACCTGTGAACCCTACCATGAGATAATCCGATAGTCGCCCAATGTTACGCCAGGTGCGTTGCCTTCAAATCCATAAGCAACCGAAGCAGTAGCGCCGATGATGCCTGTTCAAGAAATACATGTAAGCCGGTGGGTTGTGCCACTTTGAAAAGACACGAACCGGCAACGTGAGTTCCATGGCCCTGTCTCAGCAGCATTAGTTTGGTTGGACTAGCAGCGGTAGCCTTGGAGCGTACAGCACAGATTGTTTTCGCTTGCGGCAATTCCTTCCTGTCCGCGTCCCAGCCGTACTTGACTCGGCAATTCTCGCCAAAACAACCGCCACTGTCGACAGCTGTGCTTGAGCAAGAATTGACCTTTCAAGGATTGAGCGGACTCACAGTAATGGATGGGTGTAATCGATGCCAGTATCAAAGACGGCTACAAAGACACCTTTGCCGGTCAAGCCCAAATTGTGCAGCTCGTCGACTCGGGCTTGTACCACCGGCCCAACTGAACACGTTCATGAGTACTTTTGAAGCATCCCAAGGTGAAGACAACGCACAGCTCTGAGGCTTGGGTTTGGTCATCGGACTGGCGGATCGCTTTGCAAGCCCTTGAGCATCCGGCCGAAGAAAATTGTCGCTCAATTGAAAAGTCTCGACGGGCCAGATAGCGACGTCTTCGAGGCTTCTTAGGTGATGTAGGTCGGAATCAGATTCCAGTTCGAGAGAGAGACCGGAGAAGATGGCTTCATTTTCAAACTCGTAGCGAATCGAGTGCCGGACCTTGTGTTGCTTCAAGTGCTGATGGGCCCGATCCAACCGCTGGCGGCACGAGCGTCGTGGGGCAGAGGAAGTCGCATTGCTTTTGAACTGGACAATGTAGCTGCTGCCCGCCAACACCGGAGTCAAAGCAAAAGGCAACAACAGCACGATTGGCTTCATGTGCCTGTGTCAGTGGCTGGCCTAGGAGTCGCTGCAGATGGTTGTTCATGGTTGCTGGGTTCGGGCAGCTGTCGGCGAACACACACAGATCGTCAAAACAATCAGGTAAGAATAAAGAGCTGCGTCGGCACCCGGAAGAGTGGCATTCGCGACGCGTCTTCAGGGCATTCATTTGGCGGCAGACTACTTTGGAAACCAGCAAAAGCGACACAACTTGATGGCGACAGGGATAAATTGGCAAGCTCGCGAAAATGGAGAGGAGCGCGTGATGGACCCTGGACGCGTCTTTGGCCGGCAAATCGCGACAAATGGATAGCTCATGATACCTGAGCAACCATTTGACATCTATTAGTGAGAGCAGGAGCGGTGAAATGGCACAGATACAGTTGTTGTGGACATAAGCAGTCCATCGATCGCCTCAGAACTCGACTTGAACAAGTGCAGGAGCTTCGGCTCATTCGGCGACAGCTTAGGCATGTCCACAAGCATTCAGACCATCGAATGAGTCAGCAACAGGACCCAAAAAGCCGGTCCGAGGTGGTCGATTGGGACGGACGAAATTTCCCGCCACCAAGCTGACGAGGTGGCGAAAGTCGACTCTTGGACCCGCACCACCGAATTTCCAGTAGTTCCTTGGTTCTCAGTGTTCACTTTTAGAAGCAGTCAAAGATGTGCTACCAAGGTGGGTTGGCCGCCCGCCGTTCAGCGGGAGATTCGGTCCTCATCACTGCTCTTTTTGGCATCTCTGCAGTTACTTGCTCTTCGTGGGTCCTTGTCTTCCCTCAGCATTGTTTCTGTGTTAAGCGGTCAATTTCATCCCCACAGATGGTCCGTATCAAGCTAACACTTGTGCCCCAAACCCGAGCTCATTGAAACTTTCGCCTCCGAAAGCTCCAAGCCCACTTGGGCCGGTAAGTTGCCTCTCAATTCGCTCTCTTCATCGACAAAACTGAGAGTGCATATGAACTAGGATGCGGCCGTCACATCGAGACCGCGCTGGCCGACGTCCCCGTCGATCAGCGCTGCAAATGCCGAGAGGAGAAGGCCGCCAATGCCTCCTCGACCGCCGCCCCTGCGAAGAGCTCGGAGGCCAAGCCAGACCTTTGAATCTAGGTCTTATTGATGCCTGTACATAGAACTTATTCGCCACAGACCATAACTTATTCCAATCCGAGTGCAAAAGAGGGAGCTTTCGCCGCTTTTGACCTCGCGCCGCCATTCGACCCTTTTATACCCCTCGATTCGCTGAGCCTCTGGCTTCCAGCGAGAGCCAGGCCAACCAGCCATGACTTCGCGCCTTAAAAGGAAGCTGGACCGAGGGGATCTGAACGAGAGCGAGACGTCGAACCTCTTGGAGAGTTTTGTGTCCTACGGCACGCCCTTGCCGTCGCTGGCGGACAAGAAGGACAAGAACGAGTTTGTGCCGGTCTGGCAGCAGACGGTGACGGACGAGCAAGGGCGGCGGCGGTTTCATGGCGCCTTCACCGGCGGCTTCAGCGCTGGCTACTACAACACGGCCGGCTCAGCGGAGGGCTGGACGCCGTCGACTTTCGTGTCCTCCCGCAAGAACCGGGCCTCGCACGCGCAAAAGGCCGAGGATTTCATGGACGACGAGGACCTGGCGGAGGCGAGGGCGAACCAGCAGATCAAGACGAACGCCGACTTTGACGAGCTGAACGCGGCCACTTCGAAGGCGGCTGGCGGCGAGGACAAGCTGGTCGGGCTGATCCAAAGTGGAAAGCAAAAGATTGGCGAGAAGTTGTTGGGCCAAATGGGCTGGCGGCCGGGCCAGGGCATTGGGCCGCGCGTGTCCAGCAAGGCGAGGGCCCGTCAGGCGGCTGCGATGGGCTTGAAGCTGGACGAGGATGAGGAGATGGTGGATGACGAGGCGGCGAAGCACTCGTTCGCCCCGCTGGACAAGCCGCTGGTCACTTTTGCTTCGAAGGACAACTTGCAAGGCATCGGCTACTCGGCTTCCCACCAGCCCCTGGCGTCCACCTCAGCAGCAGCATCCAAGAGCAGCAGCCTACCAGAAGGCAGGAAGATGCCAGTGGGAGGCGCGTTTGGGATCAGCGCGCTGGAAGACGCAGACGACGACGACCTGTCCTCGGTGTACGACGCTGGGCCGAGCACCACCAAAGGTTCGAGGATGTGGCAGGAGGAAGACGAGGAGATGCATGACTTCCAGACACTGCAAAAGTTCGGCCAGCGAGGCAAGCAGGTGCGTTGTTGACTCTTCCCTTTCAGTCCCTCGGGTCACCGTCGAGCTGATTGTCTTGTTGGTGGCACAGGCAGCCGCGCAGGTAGGGCTGATTCCCGATAGATCCTTTGATCTTCCCTGAGTGTATTGCCTCCTACAGAAGCCCAAGCCGCCCATTTCAACCGAACGATACAACGACGGCACGCCCGTCGTCCCAGGCTTCGTCCTCGCTTCCGCCGCAGCTCCCTTGGACACTTGGTTCGTTGATTTCCCCTTTATTACGAGACACCGTGAGCTGGTATTCAAGGAGTGTGTCGCCCGAACAGGTTCTCGCCGCCCGACCTACCCAGAGACTTTGAGCCCAACCCGCAAAAGGTGTTCGACCTCTCGCTCCTCAACAAACAGCTGCCCTCTCTTCCACCACGGCAGCCTGGCAAACCGATCAACATCACTGCTGACCAAGTGCGCTGCTTCCTTTCTATCAAGAAGGCTTGTTTTGCTCATCGCCTGGGGGTTTCGTACAGAGAGGAGCCATGCTGGGCGAAGAGGCCATCAAAGCACCACCGCGCTCCGTATTCGACTTCATTTCCAAGAAGAACCAAGAGCGCATTGCCGCTTTGACAGGCGGTGGCGCCAAGGCGTCCACCTCGGCCCCTTCAGCAGCCGCCGTTCCCCTCACCGTCCCTCACCTCGACCCCGCCACTGCTTCTTCCGCCTTGAAAGGCTTCATGCCGTTCGGGGAGGACAAGTCGAAGCAAGCCCGCTATCGCTTCTACCTCCAAGCTCAAGCCGGTCTCAAGTCCGACCAAGGCGTCTTCGCGCCCTCAGCGACCCCGGACCGCCTGGACGAGCTCAACAAGGAGCTGGTCGACTTTCAAAAGGCGGCCTTGGTCTTCCGACCCATGAGCTTCGCCATGTCCTCCCGGTTCACCAGCGCGGCTTCGGAGACGACGGCCAAAGACATGCAGTCTGCGACCCCGGCTGGCTTAAGAACCTTCACTTCTGCCAAAGCCGCACCGCTGGAGGAGGAGAAGGAAGAGGAGAAGAAGGAAGAGGCGCCGCTCGAGCCGCATGTGCAGGCCGTCCGGCTCGACATGTTCGGCCCGCTCACTCGCACCGTCCGGCCTTTCTACCCCAACAAGCTCCTGTGCAAGCGGTTCAACGTGAAGAACCCACACCCCGATGGCCCGGCCGGAGCGGACGATGGGCCAATGGAGGACGAACCCACCGGCCCGGCCAAGGACTTGCTCAACGACCAAACCATGGCCGAACTCAGGAAGCAGGGCGGCTATGCAGCTCCTGTTCCAGCAGCAGCGCCGGTGCAAGAGAAGGAAGCGCCAAAGTCTTTGGGGACGGTCGGCCTGGGCGAGGACGACTCCCAAGGCCGGGACACGCTCACCTACGAGAAGCCGTCGATGGACCTGTTCAAAGCCATCTTTGCCGACGACGACAGCGATGAAGAGTCGGACGAGGAGGAAAAGGCGCCCGTCGTCAAGCCTGTTGCCGTTGCTGCACCACCGCCACCCGTGCCGCTCTCTGCAGTCCTAGCTCCTCCAGTTTTGTCAGCCATGGAAGTCGACCCTCCCCCCAAACCTGCTGTCACTGGTCTAGAGCCTGTTTCATTTGCCGACTTCAAGCCCACCTTCGTGCCGAAATCCGAGCGGTCCACCTCGACCTCAAAGAAGAGCAAGTCGGACAAGAAGGCGAAAGCGGCTCTTTCGTTCTCAGTGGACGACGACGAGGGCGCCTCTGCTCCGGTGCTGGTCAAGGAGAAGAAGAAGAAGAGCAAGGAGGGGCACGAGAAGAAGCGGCATAAAGCGAGCCATGAGACGCCCAAGGAGGAAGACGAGTGGGTGGAGAAGCCCACGCTGGTCGTAGCCGCGCCGCAAGTGCTGGGCACAGGCAAGCAAAGAGCGAGGGCTAGTGATCTCATGTGATTGAAAGCTTGTGCATCGCGGTCTTTCTGGCTGGAGTCGCCCTATTGCGGATCCAACCGAATGGTGGCACAAATTGCACGAAGGCGCTAGAGAATGCATTGATAGCTCTTTAAGACGAAGAAGCCCTATGAAGGACTAAGGTTCCAATGTGCCTTCCGTCTCATCATCGGAGGCGCCGCCTCCTAAATCCTCCGGGTGGCAAGCGTGCGGCGCTTTGATTTGACCTCGTCACAGTCTTGGCCGCGGGTAAAGGAAGGACACATTGACAAGCGTTTGCAGGTATTGTAGAATGATACAATAGGCTTGCCTCCAGCATGCCCCCAAACTCGTGTTCCTGGCCAGCAGGCGAAAGGGGAGTGGTGCCGAAAACCAAAGCGAAAGGTAAGGGGCGGAACTGGTCACAAGGGGTGTTGATCGCTGAGGACTTCGGATTGAGAGGCTCTTCTATCTAATAAGGAGATGCCTAGGCACGACAAGGCTCAGCAACCGGTGCGCTACTGGCCGGGCGCCCCATCCGTTTTGTTTTTCCTTTGCTTCTCGTACACCATGCTGTAAGCTCTTGAAGCATTTTGGAGGAACTCGGCCGCCGCCTCATCGACCCGAAGGTCTGAGGATTCGCGATTTGCTTTGACTTTTCGGTGCGCATAGTGTAGTTCCTTGAGGTCATCGAACGGCAGTTGTTCGAGTTTGGCGAAGGCCATGTATGTGTTGTTCGCGTAATACCGTGCCAACAGTATTTTGAGGTCATTTTGCGTGAATTGCTTTCGCAAATCACACAGAATCAGCTGCTTTCACCAAGACGGGAGAGAGCAAGAAACGACGAACTGATGTGGGGGACTTTCCGATCGCAAGTCTTCTATTACGATGTTCAACGGAAGCAGCTTGAAGCAACGCCTTGGCCGCGGAGGACGCCACCAATTTTCCTGATGCCACTTCATCGTATGCGAACGCCAGCAGGCGCAGCTCCGCGATTGACCTATATTTGAGTTCTTCGGCGTTCAGAAATCGGCTGCCTTTCCTATTGAGCTCTAGAAGCCGCTCCAGCCACGTTTGCGTCCGCTGGTCAGGTAATGCTTCAGCACTCCCGCGCTTTAATAGCAGAATGAAACTTACCTCTTCACCAAGGTTTTCAGGGAATGGTGTCAGATGCACTGGGCGTAGGGCTTTGGATTTGTCGGGGCCCTCCTTGACATTCCCATTCTTCCTCATGACATAGATGTATGCGTTGATTGCATTTTGAAGGAAGCGAATGGCTGCTGGGTCAGCCTTTAATCTTGGATCGGTGCCTTTTGCGCCCAGGAACCCATTCCGCAAGATCTTTAACTGTTCAATCGATTTTAATTTAAGAGTCTTCAGGGTCGGGTAGCCGCCCTGGCCGCGATACGACGTCAAAAGCTCTTCCAGGTCCTCTTGATTTAGCTGTTCAGGCTATTCGTGATATAGTTGAAAAAGCACAGAAATGAAGGCACGCACGGGCTTGGATCGCTTGGTCTTACCAGACTGCGGAGGTTCGGTGAGTGTGGGAGAAATTTTTGGTGCCTTTTGACCCCCGTCGTTTTCCTTCCTTGCGTTTCTAGTGACGTAGACGTAGGCAGAAGCAGCACTGCGGAGGAAATCGAAGGCCGCTTCATCGACCTCGAATTTTGCCGGCTTGCCGCCTCTTCCTTTCACGTTGGAATACGCAGTGTTCAGTCGCGTGAGGTCGTTAAGGGGAAGTTTCTTGAGTGCATCGAGATCAGGGTATTTTTGGTGCTTATAATGTTGCGCTAGCAACTTGTCGAGCTCGTCTTTGGTCATCTGCACCCACATTTCATAACAAACTAGAGCAAAAAGGGATATGAAGGCACGCACCGGGTCAAATCTTACGGCTTTTTGTGCTGCGGTCTTTTGTGCGTATTGTTCGGAGGCAGTTTGTAGGAATTCCCGGTCCTTGCCAGTTGAAGTCAATCCTCCCTCCTTTACTGCTCCGTATGCGAAAGCCAATGGCCGCAGTTGATCGGTCGAAAGGTCTTGCACGTTTGGGCGTTGACCCGCTGTATTGATGTGGGCTTTCAAAAGGTCATCGAGCCAATCTTGCGTCAGCTGGTCATGAAATGCTTTCTGAGTGATGTCCAGCACTTGGTCGACTAGGGCTCAATGCAGCACTCACCTCTTCAGGAACTTGAGCGAAGTTTTGGCCCTGGGCCACGCCTCCCACAGGCGGGCGTGCACCTTGGTCCTGGGCAGGTTTGAGTGGGAGGCCAGCTCCCCGTTCGCCTTGATGGGTGGGCATTCCTTGTAAAGGTGAATGGGGCCCAAGATGCGGCTGACCGGATGGGACGAAACCCTGTGCATGGGAAGGCGGACGAAAAGCCGGCTGGTTGGGCGTTCCATACGGATTTTGCATTCTATAAGGACTTTGAGGAAAGACAGGGCCACCTTGAGGTGGAGTAGGGACAGGTGCAGGTTGAAAATGCGCGTACTGGCCTTGAAGCAAATGATTGGGACTGGTAAGAGGAGCGCCGTATAGAAACATCTGATTGGGATTGGTAAGAGGTACGCCGTAAGGACCGCCGTAAGGACCTCCACGGCCAAGATGGGGAAAAGGACTTTGAGGCTGTCCTGGAAAGGGTCGATTCATCGGAGCAACAGCGCCAGGAAAACCTTGCTGTCCGCCGGGAAAACCTTGCGGTACGCCAGGCCACCCAGCGCCGCGGCCGCGACCGCCAACCCCAGCGGGGGTCATTGGTGGCGCATTGGGATTGGGGCGGTCATGACGGTCGTCTCCGGGACGATGAGGTTCCATCCTGAGCCTCTGTCAGCGATTGAGCCTCGCTAGACAGATGGGGATGAACATGCCTTGAGCTGCACTGTGGGGGTGGTTGCAGGACAAGGAGTTTGCCACTCTACTGAAGGCGTGAGGTCGAACGTATGTACCCATTCTGTTCGTCCGTTCAACATACCCCTTCTGGCCCGGTGGCACAAAGGGCTGCCTTCGGCCTGCCTTCTCGACATACTCGCCAAGTTCACCAAAGACAGGACGTGCATTCTCGAGAGAGGCCTGCAACGGGATGAGAGAGGGCCAAGCATAGTATCAGAAGCCAGGACACGCCCTTTGAAGTCCAAGCAAGTCAAGGGATAGCAAAGGGCTTAGGGCATCCAGGCCGAGACTTGCAGTCTTGGCAACGACTCTTTCAACTTCAGACAGCACCGCCCTTGGTCAAGGTCGAAGTCCCTTCATAGTCGAACAGACTGCTTGCATTTGCGGCAGCGCGCATTCGACAATGAGTCCTGGTCCAGCATCATCTTGAGGTTCGAACTTCATTGCGCGGACAGGGCAAGCTCGCGACCCAGAACGCATCATGTTTAAAACATCATGCCATCCGAAGAGAACCATTGAGAATTCATTCAAGACCTGGGCAAGTGGACGTCAGGTCCTCAAAAGGGCCCCCGAAGTTGGCAAAAACGGGAAGAGGGCAACTTTTGCTCTCATGGTTCCGTTTGTGCTATTACCAAGGCCCTCAACCCAAACAACGAGAACATGTAGAACAAGCTCAAATTGGCCGGCAGAGAGGCATCATTTCATTTTTCATTTGTCTCAAAAGAGCGAGAAGTCGCATCTTCGTCTGTTACGCCTCGGGAGCCGCGATCTGCGAGGCGTCCAAGCCCAGCGCGTGCAAGAGCAGGTTGACATTTCGCTGTGGACCACATCAGCTAACAATCCCAAAGGGACGAAGGAAAGAGAGACCCCACCAACTTCCTTGCGGACTGCTCGGGCGTGCTGGTCTTGTTGCTGGCGCCCATGACGCACTCGAGCACCTTTTCCCTGGCTTCCGAGACCAAGGTTTGCTGTTGGACCATATCGGCCCCCACGGCCAAAGCGGCGAGGAAGGACCAGACCAGCTCGTCGGCCGCGTCCAAGTCCAAGCCGGAGGCGGAAGAGTACTGGACGGCGGCGCCGAACGGCAGGTTGTTGGCGTAGCGCGTAGAAGGGAACAAGCTGGGCAGCTGGCCCTGGAGCTTAGCGAACAAGTTGTTGAACGTGTTGGTCCTGTGCCGCACGAGAATCAGCTTCAGGCCAAGATTGACCCGGTAAAGAGGACGACGACGAACCACTGCGTCTTTTCGGTATCGTCCGGAGTCATTTCGGGCACTTGGCCTTGCTTGAGCAGCTCGGCCCGGGAGAGGAAGACGGTCAAGAAAGCGATGCCAGCGCGGGACCGATAGATCGAGTTGTCGTTCCGGTCCATGAAGAGGCCCAGCATGCCCGTGACGACCTTCAGAGGCAGCTTGCTCAGTGTGGACAAGAAGATGGGCGCCACCGCGTTGAGGAACAAAGCCGAGTCGGACTCGATCTCTTTGCGGGTTCGCTTGGTCTCGATGGTCAAGGCCACCAAAGAGGCGGGCGGGATGTCGAGCAAAGGAGCTTCTTTGACCACGTCCAGTTGGGAAAAGGTGGCCAGCAGCAAAGTCCATAGCGTCAAAGTTTGCTGGGGGTTGAGGTGGCGAATCGCGCGCGGCAGGAGCCGCTTGCCTTTGGAGGGTGTGATGAGCGAGATAAAAGGGTGCGGATTGCTGTGGATTCACCGCCACCTATCAGGCCTACGAAAGAAGATTGATAAGACAAGGCAGGAAACGCACCTGACTTCCAGATAGTCGGTCACTCTCAAATTGGCCCAAAGCTGACCGACCAAGTCGGTGTACTTGGCTTGGCTGAGGCGGAAAGCTTCTTGGTGGTCAGCCTGGTTCTCGCCCGGGGTGGTGGCGTAAATGTTCATTTGGGGTTGCATCCGCTTGATCTGCTCGAGCTCCAGCACGATGGCGTACAGCTTCTCCAGGGCGAGGAGGACGGCGCGCTTGGTCAGTGCGGGCTTTTGGTCCTTGCCCGCCGCTCCCGGAGCCGGAGAAGGCACTTTAGCGGGGGTTGCGGCGGAAGGAGACGAGCCATCTTCGGCACCAGCTGCAGCTGGGGTGAGGGGAGTCGAAGGCGAGACTTGGAGTAGTTGTCGAGGAGCCGAGCGGGTTCGGAGCGCAATCTTGCCCAGAGCGCCATCCAGCGAGACTGTGGGCGACCACCGATCTCCGGATCAGCCTCGGAAAAAGGATGATGAGGGAAGGCCATGCCACGCACGCTGAGTAGCCCTAGGCTTTTTGCGAGCGTCATCGACGATCCTCTGCACTTGGGCAGCCATCCTATTCATCTTGTTCCGCCTTCCTCCACCGGCACCCGCAGCCTGGGCCCTCGCGCCGCGAATGGCGGTGAAGACGGTGAAATAAAAGTCGTCCTTCAAAGGGTCGTGTTGGCCGTTGGGGCCTTGGGTGTTGAGCAGCTGGGAGAGCTGGATGCGGGTGATAAAGTCCTTCTCGGACTGGGTCATCAAGCCGTTGTGCGACGCAAACTCGGCGAGCTTGGTCGCTTTGCGGCGCAGCGTGGCCTCCCTCTTTTCGGCCTCGGCGATGGCGGCGTCGATTTGGGAGAGCAGGGTCTGCTGCTCGGCCGGGATGTCGCCCGCAGGGAAGCGGGAGAGCAAGGCCATCTTCGCGCCGTGCAGCTGGCCGATGGTGTGCTGCATTTCGATCGCGGACGGGGTCCGGATGTGAGCTCCCTGGCCAGCCTCTTGCGTTGCCATTTGCCGGGGCATTTGGGGCGGCGCAGGCTTGATGGGGCCTGCCGTGCCCAGAGGAGGAAAGTCGGCCGCGCCTGGGGCTTGCTGAGGCTGCGGAGGGGGGTGCATCAAGTGAGGCGCGCCGGGGAGCATTTGGGGAGGAGGAGGGCGGTTTTGGAAGACGGGCGGCAGCTGCATGCCTGGCGGAAAGCCCGGTGGTGGGCCCGGCCTGTGCTGCTGGCCTGGCCCAGGCTGACCTGGATGCATGCCTGGAGGTGGCGGCATCTGTTGGTGCTGCTGGGGGAGAGGGGGCGGGAGTTGCTGGGGCGGCCTGGCGACGGGCGGCTGCTGCGGAGGTGGAGGAAGCGGACTGGCTCCCCTGCCCTTCATCAACTCGGCCTCGATCTCCTCCAGGGTCCTAGGTGCTGCCCTCTGCTGCTGCACCTGTGGCTGCACCGGCTGCTGCGGCAGCACATCGGGCGTCCTAGCGGCGGCCAACAATTCCGCTTCGATCTCTGCCAGCGTCCGCGCTTTGGGCGCCGGAGCTTGCTGGCCATATTGGGGCTGTGGCTGGTACTGCTGTGGACTTGGAACAGGCGGGAAGCGGTGGCCGGTGGGCGTCAAAGGCTTGGAAGAGGAGAGCAAGTCGTCCACCTCCAAAGCCCAGCCCGGCCTCTTTGGCGCTCCCCCGAACGCCGGCTGCGGCTGTTGCTGCTGAGCCAGAGAGCCAGGTGGAGGCGGGAGCTGCTTGGATGCGCCTGAGAAGTCAAAGTCGCGCCCGATGGGACCGTCGCCGCCAAAAGTCTCGTCGTTGAGCTCCTCGTTGGACTCTTCCAGAGCGTCGCCCACTGCTCTTTGCGTATCAGCACTGGCTCCCTGGCCTGCATAATGAGCACTGATAACGCACAGGTGTCGTAGCCCTCGCCGCCAAAGTCATAAATCTGCGCCAAACAGCCGACAACATCAGTCAGGTGCCCAGCAATGAGAGTGGGCAGCCAGCCAACGCACGGCGATGTCGCCGCCAAACTCCAAGTTCTCCAACTTGGCGTCCAAAGACGAAAAGTCATTCAGCGAGCCAAAGTCGGCGAACGCCATGGCTGCCGGCGTCAGAGAAGGCAGCTGAGCTCGCTCTGAGCCTGCTGATGAGGCAAAGGTGGTCGGATTTTTGCCACTTAATTTTCAAGACCTTAAAGCACACTATGAGACCTATAGAAGATAGAAGTAACCGGCAATCTCGTATGAAGCCACCAGGCCAAAGTTATCCGCCAAGTTGGAAGCCCGACATGATACCGTAGCAGCCCTTTCTCCCGTCAAATGAAGCAGAAGGCGATGGAGACAGTGATACTGAGCAGGCTTGAGTACGTGGCGAGTTGGCTCCAAAACTCTTCTGTGAGGAACCGATCTGCGGAAGTCCATTGCCACAATCAGCGAGAGAGCGGTCAATGCTACGAGGGAAGGTGCACGCACAGTGATAGACGAATGTCGCGTTGGAGAAGCTCCTTTGACTGCCGTAGTTGGGGGAAAATGTCCAACACTTCAAGGTATTGCTGCAGAGTCTTGTCAAAGTTCTCGACGGCGCGGCATGCCCTCCAAAACTCCATGTTGACCTTGGCAGCCAGCATCACATCAATCTCGACCTCTTCCAAAATTTTCCAGTTCTGGGTGGGCGAAGACTGGTAAGCCTGCAAAGCAGCGGCGAAGGCCGGTTGGTCGGTGCTGAAGTTCGACAAAGCGGCTCGGACAGAGGCGAGCTTGGTCGGGATGGTGGTCTCGACGTGGTCATGCACTTGGCTCTCGAGGTCGCCGTAAGGCTTCGACCAAAAGATCCAGTCGTTTTACCAGCATCCGCACCCGCAGTCCGCAATCGGCCCTCTTGAGCCTCTCTATCTGCTCTTTCAAACCAGGATCGAGGGGCTGAGAATGGTCAACCAACGGCTCAATCCTTTCCCGGGCCCGCGCCAGCTGCCCTTCCCTAACTGTCGTTCGGGCACCATGGCTTCGTGGCTGCCAAGCTTAAAGTCGGCGAATCCGCGGTGGCAAGGCAAACAGCCCTGCAATAGCCGAATGCACGTCCAAAGAGGAAAGCAAGGAGGTCTTCACAACCTCAAAATCCGAGCTTTGCCGCCTTCCTCAGCAGAATGCAGAACGGAGCTGTGGTGGCGCGGCAGGAGGGGCGTAGATTCATTACTGGGTGCTGACCACCACATAGCTCTTCTTTCAAGTGAGCGCATTGTAGATGGAGAGCAAAGAGGCAGAGTTTCATCGTTGTGTGCGAGCAGTCAGTAAGGCGCCGTTGGATATGGCGGGGCATCTTTTCGCGAGCCCAGAAGAGCGTTAGGCAATCAAGAACTTCCGATCTCCCAAAGGCTCTGTCCAATCGAACAAGATGAAAAGGGCCGTGCAGAACTTGGCAAGTCTAGAAAGGTCACTTATCCCCCCCGGAGCCGGCAGCCTGAGAGCAGTAAAAGGCGCAATTGATCGCGGCTTGACACGTCGAGACCCCGTTGGAGACAGGGCTTGCTTGATGAAAGCGCGAAAGACCCAATCGGCTACTCTCGTCCTTGGAACGCAGACGCCGCCGAAGGAGGAAAAGCCGTTGGGTCGCCGTCACGGTGGCAACGAAGAAGCTTCATGGCATCATTTTGCCAGGTGGCGAACGCTGGCGATCTTTGGTCACCGCAAGCTGTGTCACGTCGAGCATACTCAGACAAGGGAAGCTCCGCCACAAATCGACTTGTTGCAAGGACAAAAGGCGGGAATTTGGTTCAGCCTGCTCTTGACTTCTTAATGACACCTTTATCAGTGGTTCGTCCATGTTGATCTCGCCACATGGTACCATTGTCTGCGTACCTCGAGACACTAGAAGAGCCATGTCTGCTAGTGTCCAGCTCGATTTGGTGCAACTCAGCTGCAGATCGAAAGTTGTCGGCGCAATCTCGGCAGAGCTTAGTTGGCCTTGCTCTCGCTAAAGCACACCTGCCAGCTGGCAAAACAGTCAAAGAGACATGGGCTGGCACAACCTTCGAAGTTACAAAGCTGCCGGACGCCGTTCTGGTCAAGGGTTTGCCGCAGGAGCCTCCCCCGCTGCATTTGAAGGATTACTTTCGAAGCCCTTCGCCGTCTGTCACGCCTATGCTCGATTTGATCTTAAACAAAGATTGGTCAAACCACCCGCTCGGTAGAATCGAAACATGGGATCCCGTCATGTCAGTCGCCTGCTTGCTTGCATCGGTCTTGGCTCAAGCCCCCGTCTCGACTCTGCAGGAAAGCCAGCTTGTTTTTGGCTTTATCTTTGCCCTGGCCGTTCGCTACTTTGTTCTCTGGCTTTGTTGGACGTTCTAAGCAGACCCGAGCAGCTGCTGTCTATCCTGGTCAAGAAAAATATTCATGCTATATAATGACAGCTACGCTCGGATTCTTGGCAACAAGCATCCTGACGCTTTGGGTACGTTACTCCCTGGGAACAAACGTGCAACGAACTCAGAGCCTCTGGACGAAGGATCTATGGCGGAAGATACGTGGCCGGAAATTTGGCACCCCACATTGAGCGGGATCGCTGACGGAGTCTTCGACACTGGCCGAGGAGTCTTCCATACGGGAACTCTCCTTTTTCTGGAAACAAGCGATACGCATCACCAGACCGAAATGATTGTGGACTGGACCTATGCTCCGATCCCAAATCGGCAAGGAGAGACAGGCAAGTGGTCTCTTGTCGGGGAAAATCCGAGGATTGCTGTTTCATGAGATGCCACAGTGGGATTCTACAACATTGTTATAGATCACACGTTGGAGCACCGGGCCGACCGTCGCAGTAAAGTGGTCGCTGCCCTCTCCGCTGCCACCCGCGAAAAGTATGGCAAGGCGAGCGAAGTCCTCACCGCGGTGCCCGAGCCGTTGTCAGCTGCACCTTTCGACCTGCCCTTTCTACTAGTCTACGACACACGGCGGTTAGGCTCCGAGACCAACCATGCCACCCTGGAGTTAAACCTGATTGCCTCGATCGGCTTGAAACCGGAGTTCGAATCGGTACACCAGCAGCTGACAATAGATCTTGCTTCCGACGACTCGCCATGCTGGCCGCTGAAGCAATTCGTGCGACGAGGTCGGGAGCTCGAAGTGGTTTCGATACTCCCGAGCACTTCGGATAATTTCGAACCAAGAGGGTGGAAGGATACGGTCCGCCAGGTCGCCCTCTTACGCATCGCTATTAGTGCAGATGAGCTGCCTCGAGCGGTGCTCGTCTGCGGCCTCAACACTCGCGCTCCGCTCGATCCGTCCTACGAAGACTTTCTGCTTTCGATCGGCAAAGCTGTGCGGGCTGGCTTGCTTGCTTCTGCATTTAGAGACGCCGAGCGACTTGACACTCTCAAGCAAGAGCAACAGAAGAGAGCGGAAGATGCTGAAGCATCACAAGTAAGCTTCTTCTACCTGCCCTCCTCGCCGCCACCCATACCACTCACACTGCTTGCAGAGGTCTCAAGAGATGTTCTTCGACTTGATTCACCACGAAATTCGAAAGTGAGTTTCGTTGCACATATGGCCGCGATTGAGCTCAGACATGGTGCTAGCCCGATCAACGCTTTGGTTCAAGCCGCCGATCTGCTCAAGGGCAATCTAGACCGACTAGTGTCTGTTCGAGAAGACGCATTGCGTCTTCTTGACCAGCCTGCGCCTGTCGAGCGGAGCCAGCTCACACCATTCTATCAAAAGACCAGGGTCGAAGGCACGTTCTGCGCTGCTGGTCCAGATTGCCTTGCTTACCCACGCCGTGTCTACAGAGGACGAAGCCAGCGAAGCTCTCGAGTCAATCATGCTGGCTGCGAGACATCAGTCAACCATCATCAGCGACATGTTGTCGATCTCCAAACTCGAAGAAGGCCTAATGACAATCACGCCAATCGACTTCCTCGTTCGCAAAGAGCTGAGCGGCTTGCTCAAGTTGTTCAACATGCAAGCTCATTCTTACCACATCGACATCTGCATGGAGTTCGGCAAGACAGTCACGGAGGATTTGGTTCTGCAGGCCGACCCTACGCGCCTTAATCAAATTCTAATGAACCTGGTCAGCAACTCACTGCGCTTCCTAGAGTCCCACGACGGCGAGCGCAAGTGCTTGATATTCGTCGACTTGCTAGACAAGCCTCCGACGTTGCAGCATGCTTCGCCGCCCGAGCTGCCTCTGGCCGGTGGCCCTTTGTACCCACGGCGTCGCTATCTAGTTATCTCTTGCCGCGACACTGGGCCAGGTATATCGGACCAGATGCAGAACGCCTTGTTCACCCGTTTCAATTCCATCAACCACACTTCGGAGGGCAATCGCCAGCGTGGAGGCGGGACAGGCTTAGGACTGTATGCTTTTGCTCGCTTACACAGACTACGCGAGACTGAGAGCTGTTGTGCAGCTACCTTTGTCGCAAGCTAGCACAGTTGCAGCATGGGGAGATTGGTGTTTCTTCGGCGTCTGGGAAGGGCACCACCTTCACCTTCTTCATCTCGGTTCAACTCGGTGACGCTGCAAGACTGGTTGGAGACTGGCGGCCAACATTACCTCAGCAAGCCGGATTGCGGCGGCGAGGTGCAACGCCCATGCCGGAGCATCCTCGCATTCTGGTCTGCGAGGATAACGACATCACTCTTCGATTACTCAAGCGGCAATTGGAGAAGAGGGGCTTCTCAGTGGTGACTGCGATGAACGGTCAAGAGGCGCTCGAGGTCATTGCCCGCGAGCCCGATTTGCATGCGGTGAGTTGAGTTGACATCTGCAATCTAGCTCTGCCACTGATCCTGCCACACAACAGTGCCTGATGGACTTGGAAATGCCTGTCATGGACGGCTTCCAGGCAGTCCGCAGGCTGCGCAAGCTGGAAGAAGAGGCGGATTCGGGTCGGCTCCGAGTTCTTTGTCTGACTGGGAATGCCCGTCAATCCAGTGAGTCGCTGGCTTCCTCCTTCCTTCTATTCTGAAAACGGTGTATAGGCATGGATGCCGCCCTCGCTGCTGGCATGGACGACATTCTGACCAAGCCCTACGAGATCGCAGCCATCGTCTCTTTCCTAAAGAGGCCTTGATTTCTCTATCCTACATAGCATTAGCATACACCTTGTTCAAAACTCATTGTGCAATTGTTCAACTTGTCTTTTCCAATAATGCTTGAGATGAAGCAGCCCCCGCTTGGAAAAAAAAAGGCATGCAAGCTGCCGCGCCTACGCCTTCTCTATTTCTCTATAGTCACCAGATCATCCTTGTGGTGGGTATTCCAGGTTTCAGCAGCCCTGAAGTGCTTCCAAGCTGCTTCCTCGGCGCCCTTGATTTCTTGCATTTGATTCTTTCGATATTTTGTTCGACGGCGCTGTGCAAGGAAGTACTCTTGAAGATTCTGGAAAGCGCCGAGACAATAAGAAGGGCAATGAGGAACAGAAACATACTTACCACAGGGGCCGGTTTGGCCCGGGTGTCAACTTCGGGAACGGCAATCTGATCGTCCTTGTGTGTTCTGTTCCAGTACCTGACGGCTTGCAAATGGGTGGAAGCTTCCTGTTCCTCTTGCGTCGTTGGGTCGCCCTTGCGGTGCTTGTTGTCATGTTTCAAAGCAAGAAGCTTTATGGCTTCGGTCTGCGGGCGAGCATGGGATGCGTCAATGGCAGAATGTGAGAGCCAAGGCATAGATGTCTACATACGAGGGGTTGTGGTTTAACGTGTCCGTGCACAGGAGGAGCAGGGCTTCCTGCCGGAGCTTGTTGAGGGGCGACAGCAGGGCCGGCCTCAGCAGGTTGAGTGTGGTGCGCGACCGGAAGGTCATGTAAATAGTGAAACTGGTGGCAACGTCGACTCAGAAACCGAGGATGCATCGACAGTAACGAGCGTGGCCCTTACACCGGGGGGAATGATCAGGCCATCTGGGCCGAAACTGCAGGTCATAATGAAAAGATTATAAGATGATGGCAGCGTTACCTAATGGGAGAGGCGCACGTCCAAATGGCATACTGATGCCAACCGCCTGCTTTGGCGTAGCCGGGATTGGTTAGATCTTGCTTCTGAATAAGACCGTTGTCCCACGCTAAATATTTAGCGCCTTCGGCGTCCTTCAGCTCGGCGATGATGTGCTGGGCAGGTCGGGTCATGGTGGGAAACGGGTTGAAACCTAGTTGGCTGATATATTAGTGAGGGATGGCGCGCGCCTTCTATCGAGTGAGGGACTCACAGTAAAAATGAAGCTCTGGAAGGGATGGTGGAAGGAGGCAAACCCCAAACGCCCGCGACCAGGAACTGTCCGGAACCTGACAGAGGGCAGGGAGGCGGTGGCGGTGACGACCCAACGCCTTCGGTGCGAGAGGTCACAACTTCGGAGACCTCGACCGGGGACTCATGAAGGTTAAGCACTGTTTTGACCTGAATTCGACCTGGGCATTGACGTAGGAAAGAGAGGCAGAAAAAGTCCAGCGCTGCAATGCGAAGGAAATCGGCCAACTGACAGCGCCCCCTTTGCAATCAACAGAAACAGACAGTATCACATTCCGTCCTTAGTTTTAACGTAGGCCCCTTCTCCGAAATCGCGCCAGATAGAAAGAGAAAGTCTCGCCGGAGACGTGTTGAAGTGGCCAGAGCCTGTGAACCTCTGCGCTGGTCCAGCCAAGACCCTACTCGAGGAAAGACATCATCACATTGGCAACGAGCAGTGGGACAGGAGTCAAGCAGAGCCCCAGATTGGTGAGCGAACAAAGATTGGCCACCGAGCAGCACAGCACCGCGTGATGCCGGCAAGCATGAGCAGTGGCGGCAGGAGGCATCCAGGGCAGGCAGCTATCGAGTGTAGCATTCAAACCTCAATCCAAGCATCCCAAACAAGCATTGAGGCAATGACCGAAGCAGCAATCCGAGCTCCAGGCGCGTCCACCCAAGCTTGGACGAGGTCGACGGCGAGCCTCAGCGTTGGGCAATGCAGGATCTGTCCAACCAGCTTGGCCAGCTGGCCTCCGAGTCAAAGCGCAAGCACGCAGATGTGTTCGAGGCGTGCACCCTGGCGCAGGCTGCTCTGAAGCAAGACGCGGCAAAGGCGAGCGCCGAGCTTCTGCAGCCAGCAACAAGCAGCAATGGTGCCTCGACGCCGCCCGTCCTGCTCCAGCCCATCCTCCTCTCTGCCAACACGAAGCAGCCCAAGGTCATCGCCCACGGCCTCGCCTGCCTCAAGCGTCTGCTCGCTGCCCAAAGGCCGGCCCTGCACACCGACCTGGTCCCAGCCGTGCTCAACGCATTGCGCACCGTCCAGGGCCAGGGCGTCGAGGTGCAGCTCTCCATCCTCCAGATCCTCGTTTCCGTCCTCTCCAACACCATGGTCCACTCGGACGCGCTCGCCGACACGCTGCTCGTTTGTTTTCGCCTGCAGGAATCCAAGATTGGCGTCGTCGCCTCGACCGCTGCCGCCACTTTGCGCCAGCTCGTCATCCTGCTCTTCGATAGGGTGGCCCAGGAGGACAAGGCCGCGGCCGAGGGGAACGGGGGAGAGCAGGAGGACACCAAGCTGTTCGAGCTGGCCATCCCCGACTCGCCCGCGCCCGTCCACCTCAAGCCGGCCGCAGCGGACGCCTACCGGGTGCTGGCCGACCTGTGCTCTTTGGTGGCGTCCAGCAAGGCCGAGCCCGCCTTCCTCAAGCTCACCAGCCTGCCCAAGACGTTCGGCCTCGAGCTCATCGAGTCCGTGCTCTCCGACTTTCACACCGTCTTCACCGACCGCCACCCGGAGCTCATCTACCTCCTCCGCTCCTCCCTCTCGCCCATGCTCATCCGCTCTCTGGCCGGCGACGTCGGCGTCCAGCCCCAGTTCAGCGTCACGCTCCGCCTTCTCCGCGTCGTCTTCCTCCTCTTGAAAGTCTTCAACGACCACCTGCTCACCGAGTGCGAGATCTTCTACCAAATGCTGGTCAAGATCATCGCACCAGGGGAAGTGGAGGGCGCGGGCGGCCACCCTCTGGGCATCTCCACCAACCCAGCAGCCGCCTCGAATCCCAACTCGCAGCCTGGCGTTGGCACTTCCCCGCCTTGGATGCGTGTCTTGGCTTTGGAAATCCTGCGCGGCCTGTGCTCCGACTTTGAGCTGCTCCACAAGATCTGGGAGCGCTACGACGCCAAAGTGACCGCCGGCGACCAACGCGAGGCCACCTTCACGCCGGACGCCAACCATCCAAAGGAGGACAGCGGCATCCTGACCGGCATCCTCTCCGCGCTGAGCCGCTTGGCGTCCGAAAGGCCGGCGCTCTTGGGCGTGTGCACCTCCATCACCATGGGCGCCAGCACGTTGCCAGCGAACGAGTCGGGGAGCATCTTGGGCATGGCGGAGGCGGCGGTGCAGGCGGCCGGCGTGACTGGTGCTCCTATCGAGTTTTCAGCCGAGACGTCCTCAATGAAGTTGCAGTGGTGAGCCATGCGTTTTCTTTCCAACTTCAAAATGACGTTGACGCTCATTTCACTGCTTGCAGCATCGACCAACTAGACAAGTCGGACCCGCCTGCCATCCCTGAGACCTACGTCTTTCTCTTGGCGTTGCAGTGTCTGACCGCCATCGCCAACGCTTTCTATGCCGCCGCCATTCCTTTGATTCAAGACGAGACGACCAAGCGGTGTGTAGAGGACAAGTCGCTCAGCCCATCAGCGCCGCCGCCGCTGGACACCACCAAGCTCGACGCCGGCTCCACTTTGCTCGCCACCCAAGCCATGACCGCCGCCATCTGGCCGCCCTTGCTCTTCTCCCTCTCCTTCTTCATCTCCACCGCTCTTTCAGACTCCCTTTTTCAAACTGTCCTCGCTTCCGCCCAGTCCTTCACCGTCGTGTGCGGCATGCTCAACCTGCCCACGCCAAGAGACGCCTTCCTGAGCAGCCTGTGCAAGTTCGCCATCCCGCCCATCGTGGTCGCGACCATCTCTGCATCGGAGCTTACTGGCTTGAGGTCCAACGCCGGCTTACTGTCCACCGGCGCGGACGCTTTGGGCCTCGGGTCAACGAACAAGACCACTTCCACTCCTGGCCTGTCCGGCCGCAACATTTCCTGCCTCAACACTTTGATAGCGGTGGCCGATCAGCTAGCTGGCGTATTGGCTGACAACTGGTTCTCCGTGCTGGAGGCCATTCAAAACGCCGAGTACGTGTTGACCATCAGCGCCGGCGCCAAGAAGAAGCAGGAGGAGTCGGACGCCCGCGCCAACATTGCCCGCCTGTTCGAGTCGACGTCGGCCGCGATGGACGACAAGTCGTTCTCAGCCTTCTTGAAAGCGCTGGCGAGGTTATCGAGCGAGATGGTGGGCCTGCCTGAGCAGCAGCTGAAGGAGGGCGAGCACTTGCAGCTCCCCGCGCTAGCCAGGCGGAGGGCATCTGGCATCAGCACCAACCGATCCATTGTGAGTGTCGTCCTTCTCTAATGAGCTAAGCTGACGCGAAAGCCGTGCTGCAGAGACCGAATGAGAAGTCCTTCGGAATCGGCAAGATGGGCGACGTCTCGGCGCTCAACATTCACCGGTTTATCTACCACGACTCGAGCATAGCGTGGAGCATTGTCACTTTGCATCTGCTGACGATGCAGCACTGGCCACCTGCCCCGCCGGTCTTGCGTCTGCAGGCCTCCGAGACCCTGGATGCCATCCTCGACCGAGCTGCCAACACCGTCCTTTCCGCTGACAACGAAACCCAGCTCAACCTCCAAACCCGCCTCCTAGAAGTCCTGCAGGTCCAAGCCCTCGACACCTCGGTTGTCGGTCAAGCGCCGCCCAGCACCACCGACATTGAAATACGCCGCATGGCTTACGAGAGCCTCTTCCGCTTGCTCGAGAGCAACGGGCATTCATTACTTTGCGGCTGGACCACCATCCTGAAGATGCTCAAGATGGCGTGCACCAATCGCCAAGCAGCACCTGCTGGCGCAACTCCTACCACAGCGGCACCGTCCCGCGCAAGCGTGCTCGTCTCCGTCTCCTTCCCGTCTTTGCAGCTCATCTGCACCGATTTCTTGGCCACCTTGAACCTTGAAGAGATCAGGCTCTGCATTGAGACATTGATGGTCTTCGCCGAGCAGACCGAGGACGTCAACATTGCATTGACCGTGCGTTTAATTGTTAACCTTCTCTTCTCCTACTCGAAGCTCAGCATTTCTGTGCCACAAACACAGACCGGAGGGCTCATGCAGCAAGTCTCCGACTTTTTGGCCACCAGGCGAGAAAAGGAAGCCGGCCAGCCCGAGGTGGCGCAAGAGCTGCACGCCCTGTGGATGTTCCTGCTGCAAGAGCTGCTACGTCTTGCCCAAGATGAGAGGGCAGAGATCCGCGATGGCGCCATCAAGTTCCTCTTCCACGGCCTACAGAGCCACGCCGTCTTCTTGGAGACCGACCACTGGAAGCGCTGTCTGTGGGAGATCGTCCTGCCGCTGCTGCAAACCGTCCGCGTCCATCAGCCCACCGCGCCCGCCAAGCAAATAGACGACACCCAAGTCCTCGTCTTCAACTCGGTTGGCACCTTGCACAAGGACTATCTGCTCTCAAAATTTGTCTACGTCGACAACTACGCCGAGTTTTGCGTCGCAGTCGTTGCCCGCCTGCGCGACGCCTTCTTGCAAGAGCGGCCGGAGGTCGCAACAACGGCTGTTGTCACCCTCACGCAAATTGCAACGACTTGCGCTTCGCCGCCACCGGGCACCGAAGTGGCAGCTTTGGCTTCGGCCAAGTCGACCAGCGAAGAAATTTGGTCCAGCTACACTGCTATCGGCGCGGAAATCCAGCGCAGGGCGCTGCTGCCGCCATCCGAACACGTTCCTTTCACACAGCAAAATCTGCAGTCCTATGTCGAGGCCATCCATCCTCTGTTGTCCTTAGACAGCATCAAGGGCTCTGTTTCTGCTAGCAAGCAGATCCTCGCGATCCTCAAGGCCACCCTGGCCTGGACGCTCTCCCCGGAAGTGCGGCCGGACATCGACACGCTATCGCCTCTTCAAGGTGCCGTCCTTGGCATCGTGCAGTCCTTGGACATGTCTAAGCCAGACGTCGCCGCTCTTGTCTTGGCTGATTTGTCGCAATACTGCACCCTGCCATTCGTTGCCGCCTACGAGCCGCCACCGCCGCCAGCAGATGGTCGCCCGCTGCCAAACCGGCGCATTACTTACATCGCCCTATTTAAGGCAGCGCTTCCGGTCTCTGTCAAGATGTTCCTCGAACAGCAGCATCGGCCCGAGCTCTTCGTCCAAGGGGCGGTGGAGCAGTTGCTTAAGGTGACGTTGCCCGCCGGTCGGCGTTTCCTCTCTCTGACTGACTTGTTGTGCATATCAGGCGCACGAAATCCCCCTCAAGCTCAAGTATGAATGCCCAGCTCCTTCGAAATTTGGCTCGGACCCGCCTTTATGGCGCACAGCAACGACCTTCTTCCTCCAAGTGGCCCGCGCAACGGCAGCCCAATTGCAAAGCCTGGGTGCGTGTCCTTGCAACCTAGTTCGCTGCTCGCAACTTAGGTCATGCGCAGACCTCCCGCCGCCTGTTCGCGACACGGTGTGGAACCAGCTGGCGGCTTGCTACCGTGGCGCCATTCTGGCCGACGTGACGGCGGTTGCCGCTCTGCCCATCAAGCAGCAAAGGGCAGCTGAAGACTTTGATCTGAGTCTGCTGAGTGCGTTGTCAGTGCTTGGAGCGCTTCACATGCTGATGGGCATACAGCCTCGCTGGAAACGGACGTGCTCCCTCGGCTCGCCGACGTGCGTGTCCAAAACGAAGTCATCATCGACTTTGCACAAACGTTACAACACGCTTCAAGATTGTACGAGCTCGATGCACCTGCGGTGAAGAAAAAGAAGTGGCGCCTGTTGCGCACCGACTCGGGCGTCGGGCTCAGTTCCGACGACCGGCGCTTCTCCCCTTCCTTCGACATGGCACCCGGCACTGCGCTCAATGGTACCAATTCAGCCATCGTCGAGACCGTCCGCGAGCGGTTCGCCTACTGGGCTTTCGATCTGATGTTCCTTGTTTGCCATGCGAACGGTGCGGTTGCCCCCGTTGTCCCATGTGCGCGCAGCCTGATTTGTGGCCCACAGCGTCGCCTAAATTTGATCGACGGCTGGCCGTTCTCTTCCTGCCTCTCCTGCTCAACCGGTGCCACTTTGTCGTCGAGACGTATCTGGCCGACAGCAAAGTGCGCGGCAAGGCGGCCTTCCCTCGCATCCGTCAAGAGGAGCTCGCCTACGTGCTGTCCAAGCTGCTTGGACTGGAACTCGAGCCGGGCTGCTATGCCGACGCGTTTGCGCATCACTTGACAAAGGGTGCCGAGGCTGTCGGTGAGTGGCAAACCTTGCCCTCGTCTTCGTCTTCTGATATAAACTTACGACATGCTTACAGAGCGAAGCCACCCGAAGCTGCGGCAGCACAAGCACGCCCACATCCTCCACCTGTTCCGCTTCCTGCCCGACCTCTTGGCGCTATCGGGCACCAAAATGTCGACCGACAAGCCTTACCGACTCAGCTCGGCTGCCTTGGAGATCGTTGGCCTGCCCGAGGGCGTCAAGGTGGCTCAGGTGGGCACGGCCGGGTGCGCGCCGCCGCAAAGCTCCAAGGTGGCCGTCCACGAACTGGCGCGCCGCATGCTGGCGGAGATCGCCATGCTCATCGCTATCTAAACGAAACTCCTGTACTGGGTACTAGAAGAGGACAATTGGCTGTTGTTAGACTTTGAGTTGGGCTTGAATGGGCAGCCTCTTTTTGAACATTGTAAAAGGTAGCACGAAAACACGACCGCCCCGGACTTGTAAAATTGTTCCCGCTCCCCTCTTCCCGATTCCTATATTAGGCCGAGCATGGGGGCCAGCTTGAACTTGAGGCCAAAGAGGGACTTGGGCTGCGGACTGTCGCACAGCCAGCAACACAGACCGATTCAAGATCCAGGAGTATGCTTGCTGGTCGGCTCTTCGGGTTTCAGCACATCTGTAGGAGGTTCCGTGTTAAGTGAGTCTCGGGAGACAGAGCACAAACTGCAGGAGCGGCCTCCCTGCGTCAGTCACGTCTTCGTCGTCGATGTCAATCCAATCCAGACCGTCTGCAGCCTTTGAGCGCCGACTCGATCTCGAAGATGAAGACCAAGAACACACCAATATAGTCCTCGATAATGCGGATCTCCTGCATAAGCGGACCGCTCTGCTGACAACCCAGCTCGTCCACGATCCACTTGACCTCGATCAACGCCTGCTTGGCCAGTTGCACAGCCTCGTCATCTGCGAACACCATGGAGAGTGCGGCATTGAAGAGGGCCTCGACCCGGTGGCGCGGCTTGAGATTGGGCAACTCCAAAAATGCACAGGCGGTCTGCAGTCCAGCATCCGGGTTCTCGAGGCAGGCCCAGCGCATTTTGACCAGCCATTCGTCGCGGTATTCATCCGTGGCCGCCACGTGCTGATGCAGAGTGTACATGTCCATCGCCGCCTCCTCAGGAGTGAGCTTCATGGTTCGCGGACTGGTGGGAGCGGAGCAACAAGATTTGGGCGGACGAAATGGCTCTCGCGTTCGCTCGACAGCTGGTGGTCTCAACAACCACTGATGTAGTTTCTGGTAGCCTCTATCATCTCGTGTGTGCGTAGACGACGCGGTTTGAGAGTCGCATCGATCTCCAGGTTCAAACTCTCCAGTCCCCAATTTCTTGACATTGTAAGTAGTAACGTCTTAAGCCAGACATGTAGCTCGCTCTCGTCCTCCTTCTTGATCTTTATGGAGTGTTGGGATACTTGAGAAACGAAGGCCTGCGCGAATCTCGGGTTCAGCCGGCAATCATGCGCGAGACTGGAAAAGCAAACGGACCGCTTGAACGGCGACAGCATCACAAAAGCAACTCTACTCTTCAGCAGCAGGAACGTTGACCTGTACGCTAAGATAAGACAGTTGCGAGAGACAGGTGAGACGAAACGAGACGAACATGAGGGTTGAAGACTGGGGAACGATATCAAGGTCAGCGAGGTCTCATTCTTTGCCTCATTTCTCACATAAACTTTGAAAACCCCAAGGAAACGCCTGTAGAGTATTTGAGATGATTTATGAGGTCGGGGAACATCAAGGGGGCAAGGAGGGAGCAAAAACGGACCTTCTTGCGGATGTTCTGGTATTCATGCACCTTTCGCTCCGGCATTTCTCCTCCGTTCTCCTCGATCAAGTGGGCCTTGTGGGCGGCGTGCTCCTTCTCGACGTTGTTGATGTGGAGGCCGAAAACGAGAACTGTTATGCGCGGCCATAATTCAGCGCCCGCTTCCCGCTTCGCTATCTCACCCACCCAAGGGAATGGCGCCGTAGATGGTGATCTTGCGCCAGAGTTCGGCGCTGCCGGCGGCGTGCTCCTGGACGTGGACTCGCTCCTTGGTGATGGCGTCCCCGAAAAGGTCGGCTCCAGCGGAACGGCGGACGGCCGTCTGGTGCATGCGGCGGGCGAAAACGAGGGACCTCATATTGACGCTGGACGTTGAGCTGCGGTGGTTTGAAGAGCCGGCTGTCGCTGTATCGCACTGAAAAGGCAGGGCGAGGGAGAAGCCGGCAGAAGGCTGGACCTGTGGTTCTCCGTCCCGCACGGAGCGGAACACACTTCTGACCTCGCCAGCCATCACCAAGCAGCTAGTTCGCATGCAGGCCGTAGTAGACAGTACAGATATGTCGGGTTCGTGAGACTCCTAAGCGATTTCCGACATTGTTGATGGTGACGCTCGATTGTTAAGACGTCAAGGTGGCGCAGTTCGCCATTCTCGTCAAGGAGACGTTTCTCAACGGTGAGCGCAGCTTTTGGAGGCGCATGAAAGACCCCAATGCTCAGAACGAAACCTCAGAACCGTTCGACCTGGCCTGCTTTGGAGATGCTGCCAGTCTTGCTTCTGAAATCTTCTGGATGAGTGCTTGGTCTGACATTGCTACCTGCAAGCAGTCCGACGAAGTGCGCTTGGCCTGCATCGAAAGCTACATCGCAGCAGCGAGGGCTGTGGGCCGGATCTACACGATTGGGGAGGATGCCATCTGCCTCGTCTACCCTCCTGGCCAGCACTCGTATGGGTCGGAAGCAGAACGAACGACACCTCAGGAGTTGAGAGCTCAACATCTTTTCGAAGCTTTCCCAGAGCAGCAGCATTATTACAACGGCGAATTTGACGAGCAGTACGATGCAGCAAAAGAAGCCGCTTTCCCGGGGCATCAGCATTTGAACGGGTGGCACATCCATGTCGTTGCTACAAGGGCCAAGATGCGAGGGAGCGGACTAGGCAAAGCACTGATCCAGCATGTCCAATCTGTCGTGAGCTCGCGAACCCTTCACTCGTTGGGTGGCAAATGTTGACACTCACGCCGACGCGCTGTAGGCCGTGGCTGATAGCAAGTCTCTGTTCATCGAAGCATCTTCAGATCGCAATGTGAGACTTGGATCTCTCCTTTGCCGACAGAAGCTGAACGTCCGCTTTGGTGGCATCAAGTGCGAATACTACCAGCGCTTGGGTTTCCAGCTGGTTCGCTCTGTCCCATTTCACCACTTCGACCCCAAATACAACTTCACATTCCATCTCCTGCGCTATGACGGCTTGTACATGAATTGACTGAGGTTGAGGTTGCCTGAACTGGGTCGGACCCGCTTGTCGCTGCTGGAGGCCCGGTCGAGCAGCGACGGCCTCTTGAAGACATCGTCCAGATCTGGGAGCTCCTCTTCTTCCTCCATCAGCGCCGCCAATCGCTCTTGGCTGCTCCGTTCAAAGTCGCTCATCGTCGGCTCGGCGGCAGCGTCCTCTTCGCCTATGTCGCTAGGAGTTTCACTTCGGAAAAGCGGTGTCTGACGAGGTAGAGATGGCGGGCGAGATCCGGATGGCACAGGCGTTGCAGAGAGCTGGCGACGATCTGGCGCTGCTGGAGTGGCGGAAGCCTTGAGAGCTGGAGAAGACAATGGAAGCGGCGGATATGGCTCTAGCCTGGTACAATAATAAGTACACATCAGTATGGGCAAAGCCCTAGTACCGCAGATAAAGGAAAAACGAACACAATGATCAGGGTCTTGCCAAAAATCGAGAACCCTTCATAACTGACGTGCAAGCGCGGCTTCACATCTGGCTTCACTTCTTCGTCCTGATTTACCGGAGTCGGCTGAAAGTCGTCTTCCGCCGGTAAGTGCGTCAAGTCGATGTCCACCTCCTCTTCTTTCACCTCGATCTCCTGCGCTTCCGGAATATCCAAGTCGAACGGGTCATTCTCCGTGTCTTCGACAACATAGGGGTATTTTGGTCCTGGATGGGAGTCGGCCAGTTTCAAGCGCTTGGAAGGCGGGGCATCTGGAGAGTTTCGACTCTGGCCGGTCCGAATAGGGCTGCTGTCTTGCAGCACGACGTCCTTGTGCTGGTGCTATGCTCGGTACATGAACACAGGACGAATAGGGGCTAGCATACCTTGAGGAGCACAGCGTGCGTCGTAGAGGTCTTGCGAAAGAAGTAGGCCATCTGGTAGCCTGCACCTCGGTAGACGTCGACTTTTGGCTTGGCGGGTGGCGTTTCCTGTCGCAGCCTGCTCTTCCAGTGAGATTTGATGGGAAGCTGGGTCACATAGACGCCTCACTTTCTGCCGATCCGGTCCTTGAGCGCCATCAAGACCCGTTCCAAGATGTCATCGTTCATCCAGAAAGTGTGCCTTTGGTCCAGATAGAGCAGCATTTGTAGCACGGCATTGGCTGAGATCCTGATGTAGTAAGATTGTCGGGCCTTGTAGACGCTGCGAGGCTGAGCGTCTGCCATCTTCAAGGCTTTTCAACTGGAACGCCAATGTTTGCCACCCAGAGCCGCCTGAAGTCTCGCCTCGGTTCGAAAGTGTGCGAAGCGGCTTAGTCCCTTCCGTTTGCACAGGATCCTGGTGCAAACAGGGACCAAAGGTTGACCGTCGTCGCCGCTTTGGACGAAGAGCCTTTCTTCGCCTCTTGTCTTCGGTGGCACGGCACACTTCAGGTTTTGGAATTGCTTCGTCTCCACTTAAAGCAAGCTCTTTGAGCTTTGTATAGCTTTCACGGCGCTCTCTTTCTGCCCTACCGCTGCGGCTCCTTCCCCAGCTATCAACGATTTAACAATCTGGCCTGAACTTCTGCTTGAGCCTGTCACTCGGCCACAATGGGCAAAAACAACAAGTACTCGCTACTGCGCGTGCTACAGAACAAGGACGTTAGAACGTCGGTGCAGCCAGTAGTCTCGGTCATCCCTGCCAAACGCAAGACCTTGTCCACCAGCGAGGCGCAGGAAAATTTGGAGAACAACAAGAGACTGCGGCTGGGGCTGGAAGACCTGGAGGAGGATACAGAGCTGGACGCTGAGTCTATTGGGGACGAGTTGCGCAAATGTAAGCGTCGTCTGCGCCGCCCAAACTCGAGCAGCACCAGGCTCAACTAGCTGATGGCAGACTGGTTCCAACGATACCGCTTATTCTCGCTTTATGACCAAGACATACGAATGGACAGAGAAGGATGGTGTATGTCTTAGTACTTTCAGGCAGACGCCTTTTCTGATGTTTGTCCCGCAGACTCGGTGACTCCCGAGAAGATCGCACAGCATACGGCCGAACGCTGTCGGTGAGTTGGCTTTGCCATTCTAAGAAGATAGAGGCTTTATCTAGCCACCAGATCAAACGTCGTGGTGGATGCCTTTTGCGGCGTCGGAGGCAATGCTATCCAGCTGGCGTTCACCTGCGAGCGCGGTGAGCTCGCGCAGTATTCAGCCGCTCAAACACCTCAGATCTCATGACTATCTTGACTAGTAATCGCAATCGACATCTCTCCGATACGGTTAGCGTGTGCTGCCCACAATGCCGAGATCTACGGAGTGGCGGACCGCATCCAATTTGTACTGGCAGACTTTGCGCAGTGGTCCAAAGACTTTGCGCAAGATCCACCGTTAGTGGGATGCACTATCTGCTTCCGACACGGCTGATATAAACCTTTGGTCTCAGGTACAACATCGACGTGGTATTTTGCTCACCACCTTGGGGTGGCCCTGCCTATCAATTCGACTCATCGCCCGTCAACAAAGCCTCTTCCGAGCTGCCGTCATCGGAGTACAGTCTGAACTCGCTCACTCCGTTCACTGGCCGCCAGCTCTACGAGATGGCGAGCACCCTTACTCCTAACATCGCCATGTTTTTGCCTCGCAACTCCTCTCTGACCGACATTGGTGCTCTGACGAAAGATACAATCGAGATCGAAGAGGCGTGGACATCGGGAAAGCTGAAAGCTCTCACAGCTTACTTTGGGAGTCTTCGGCAGCAGAGTTCAAGATGACAAATTACAAACAAAGTTGCCGCCTTGGGCCCCTGTAGTCTCTACACCCGTGGATCTTTTACACCCGTGTATATGGCGAGAATCGGATATGAGCGTTTCTTTTTGCGTCGTTGCTCGGTCGTAAGAGAAAAAGCCTGTTGTTGGTCGATATGCTAGCTGATGCAGGTGGTCGTCACAGATGCTTGAAGGTACTGATGCTTGAAGGTACAGATGCTGATCATTGAGAATGTCGCGTTGCAAAGAGTTGGGGTGCGAGAGCTGGAGCCCCAACCGGAGAAGATGCGAATGCTGAGATGGTGCCGGGAATAGATGTGATGGCGGAGAAGTCGTCGTATGTCAATATATCGGGGGTCGTTCATCGAAAGGAGGTTCCACAACTGCTGGCGAGGACTAGTGCTTTCAGGACTCGGAATCGAGGTCCTCTTCATCAAGGTCATCCTCGTCCCCATCCATGATGCGGTTTTTGACTGCCCTTGCAGTAAGCCTTCATTTGGAGTGGGTCAATCGCGGGAACGCACTGGTCACGTAGAGGTGGCACTTGTGTGCGTGCTTCCACCACAAGGCTGGGTTGCGGTTCAGGGCAGCCTGCTTCTTGCTCTGATACTTTTGCCACTTGTTACAGCCATGGCACAGGCCTTCGACGCTGTCGTCGGCTTTGGTGCGCCTTTCGACCGGGGGCATGAACGTGTATCCAGAGGTGGAGGAAACGCCGTGGGTGTATTGTTTGTGGTACCTGTTGGCCACACACGAGCTTAGTAACAGTCAACAAGCAAGGCCTACAATGAACACGCACCAGAAGGCGGACGTCTTCAGCTGGAGCCATTTGCCCTGAGGACACAAGGCGCACCAGCCCTCCTTGGTTTGGCCTGCGCCTCGAATCCAGCGAGGCGTGTACATGTCCTCTTTGAACTTGGGGTTCTGCTGGCGAGGGCGCATGTTGGTGGACGAATGGATATTGAAGTCAAGCTCGGGCGGGCGGCGGGCGAGCCAGGCAGGGTCGGTGGCTGAACCCTGGACGGAGACGGTAGTGCCTGGAGCAGAAATTCCAGCGTCCAAAGACGGGGATGGAGCGATTGCGTTTGCAGCTGGAGCCGTCAGGGCCGTGCCGTCCAGTGACAAAGCCGAGGGGCTGCGGCTCAACTTGCGCTGGCGAGCCGACCGGCGCGGGCGCTTCTTGGCTCCTCCATCGTCTTCATCCAAAAAATCACCATCCGCAGGATCATCGTAGTCGCCGTCGTCCTCCTGTTCGCCAAAACTGGTGCCTTCCAGCTCATCGCTATACGCGGGAAACGCAGGACCTTTGGAAGGGTTGCGAGCGGCGGCACGGAGGGGATAAGCAGCCCGGCGTACGGTTTCGTCTTCGGGCGTGGTTTGAGCAAGCGACGCCTGCGAAGCGAGCTCAAGAGTGGGCACCGGTCCCGGACCAGCAGGTGAACCCTCCTCGATGGGTGACTCGACAAAGAAGGAGGGGCTATCAACACGCGAGCGTTTGGTGTGGTGCTGTTGGTGCTCGTAATTGGGGTTCAGGTGTGAGAACGAATGGCGATGCTGCAAAGGATAGAAAGCCCCGCCAGAGTGGGCAGGAGGCTCGGCGTGAGCGAGCTGGGGGCTATAAAATGGTGGCACGGTGCCTTGCACGAGGGCAGAGCGAGGAGAGTTTCGATGAAGTGCGGTGCCAAAGTCCAGAGAGTGGGCCCGAGCAGGCAAAGGCGAGTACTGGCGCGAGCGGGTGGTGGCCGACAAGTAAGGGGATGCGGTCTGCTGCTGATAGAAACGGCGCTCGACGCGACGCTCATACGTCGACGCAAAGCTTGGTTGGACTTGCACAGGAGGCTGCGGCGTATAGGAAAAGTAGTCGACCGAACCGCCGGGCGTCTGAGCAAGATGGGGTGGGACGGGCGTCGGCAGGGACGATCGTTTGGGAGGCAGTTCGGCATGAGGCTGCTGCTGGACAAAGGAGGGCAGCTGGGGCGCACGAGCTAAAGGGGCCAACAGATTGTGCTCCTCAAAGAACGAACGCTTGCAGCCGTCCCCCTCTTGCTGTTGATGGCTGGTTGGTAGCTGCAGAATGGCCGGGGAGGACAGACGGCTTTGGTCGGACACGCGGGTCAGCGCGAACAGCGCTCGCTGGGCATCCGAGGTGTGCATGTGGAGACCGAGGCCGCCGGCTTCATCCTGCTTGGCCGCAAAAGCAGCCGCGGGAGAGGCGTACAGGCGCTCGTTGCCGCATTCGTATTCGTCGAGGGAGGGGAGGGCCATCGAAAAGGACGCGCGGGTGTCAGGAGTCGAGTGCCAGGAGCGCACATCGTCCGAAAGCCAGTCCGAGTCGCGTCGGGTCGAGTCCGTGTCGTAGTAGGACGGGCCAGAGCTCAAAGGGGGCGTGTCCATGGCATAGGGCGTCGGTGGCAAAGAGGCGGCGGACAGTGGCTGACGATAGCCGTACCAGGCGGTGGCGTTCTCTGGGGACTCTGGCAAGCTGTCCCGCCTGGAGAGGTCCAGGGGAGCAGGCAAGCGAGGGCCCGACTTTCATGGAGCAAGCATCAATGAGACAGTTCTGTAAGCGACCGCCCACAGCTCGGGACCGCTCACTTTGGGCTGGGGCTCGAAGGCGGGAGCCAGTTCAGCGCGGAAAGGCGGCGCCTGGTCGCGCCTGGGATCAGGCTCGCCTTGCCCAGGACCGCCAAAGCTGAAGGCGGACAGCTCTGAGAAGACGGGGTTGCCGGGCTGTGGCAAATCCATTTTGCAGGGAAAGGAGTGGGCGCCGGCTGCTGAGGAGCGAACGTGGCGGTCGCAACCCAGCCACAGCTCACTGAGTGGCAGAGGCCGCACACAGGCGCAGAAGATGTATTGTGGAGGCAGGTGGAGGGAGGGCAACCCTGGGGAAACAAAGTTTCCTCAGGCCACAGGCCACACTGCCAAATGCTGGGACCGCGTCGCCGTCTCCAATCCAAAGGCGTGCACTTTAACCACCGTTGGGAGCCTCCTCTTCTTTGATGCGGCATTATTGCCCTTGCTTTTTGTATGAGCCAATAAAGTTCACAGATTTCGGGTGCGAAATGGCGCATGGCTCGACGATGGGCTGATAGATCTTCGGGCTGCCATGTCTTGCTCTTTGGCTCCCGCGGAAACTTTGCCCCTCTTGCACGAGTGCCTTGCCAAAAATGTCGCTGCATGATTGACACACAATGTTGCCGAATGATACTCGCAATTAGCGCAAATCCGCCACCAAAACTCGCAGGATTGGCGTGGCCCCGCTCTGTCTGACACGCGCTGCACGAAGGGTTTTGCCAGATTACCCATGGCGTTTAGGTGGCTTCAAAAACTTGGCTTTAGGAGCAGCCAGGCCAGGCCCTTTGGAGTCCACGAATTCCGTCGGATTATTCGCCAGTTGCCAGGTCCTGCCGATCGGCCACAGCAAGCCACGTTCACAAATGCCGGACAATAATTCAAAGCAGGTCGACGCGCCCATCCTGCCTCTTTCGTTGTGCTCGTCGGGTACCTTCCACTATGCGCCGACGGTGCTGCAGCACATCGAGGCCGGCGTCGGATCCATTCGGAATCTGCCGCGCATTCTGCAGTCCTTGGGCGTGTCAAGGCCTTTTGTCGTGACTGGCACCTCTTTGGCAGAGAAGACCGACGTCATTCGCACCCTCAAAAGTTTGGTGGCAGTGGGCGGCGTTTTCACGAAAATCAAGCAGCATGCTGGAGAGAAAGAGATCCAAGAAGCGCTCCAGCTGCTGGATAAAGCCGATGTTGACGGGCTGATTGTGGGCTTAAAAATTTTCGAAGAGGCTCAAATCGACGGCCCCGATTCGATTGACTTTGCGCCCAACAGGCCGTCGGCGGAGGCTCCCCCATCGACGCAGTCAGTGTTTACACGTTTCATCCCATCGCTCCAAAGAGATCTGAAGCGATCATGGTGTCCCGCCTAACAGGCGAAAACTTTGATCAACCAATATCAGGAGCGAAAAGGAAAACTGCTCCGGCTGGTGTCGATACCGACTACCTTGTCGGCAGCCGAGTTGACGGTCATCGCGGGCACAACAGGTGAGCCGAAGTCAATGTCGAGGTCATTGGCCAAGGCTCAGTGGTCATTCCAAGACGCTGACGGCAAGAAGAACGTCGCACGCGGCGCCACCAGCTCGGCAATTATCTACGATGGCGAGCTCGCGCTGTCTACTCCCAACAAGCTGTGGCTGTCCAGTGAGAGCTGAGCTTGGAGAGTCACCGCACTCTGAGGCTGAGCCTGCTTACAGCTGGAGTGCGCTCGCTTGACCATGCGGTCGAGGTCATGTACCGCAAAGCCTCGCCGCCTTATACGAAAGCGCTGGCTCGCGAGTCCCTGCCTGTTCTGTTTGAAGCTCTTAGGGCCTGCGCGAAAGACGAAAAGGACGTCGAGGCCCGCCAGCGAGCCTTCTTAGGTGCTTCGATGTCGCTATGGCCCGACCAAGACCTGGCGGCCTTGGGCTTGAGTCACGGCATTGGCTACCTTCTTGGCAGCCCCTTTTCCATTCCCCATGGTGCGCAGTCATCATAAGGCCTGAAAGCTATTTATCAGCTTACCGGTCATGAACAAGGCACTTGTTCTTGTCTGACTTTGGCTCCGGTCGTTCGAACTTTTGCTTTGCATCTGGACCAGCGCGAACTGGAAGCTTTGGCTGCTTTGTCGCCGTACGTTGCGCCAGATACGCCTTTGTCGGCGTCGCCCCAGCAACGAGCAACTGCGGTCGGCGACGCGATTGAAAAGCTTGTGGTCGACATCGGCGTCTCCGCCAAATTTTCGGACTACAAGGTGTCAAAAGCTGATTTGGAAGGCATTGGTGAGCCTCGGCCGCCTTTTGATGATTGTCTTGCTCACCCTTCGTGCAGTGGAGAAAGGCCTGGCATCTTTCAAGATGAGCAAGGCGGACCCTATTTACGCTGATCTTGTGTCCAACTTGTCTAAATACCTTTGAAATCGTACTTTGCCACTGCTCCGTTTCTGGCCGGCAAGAAGTCGCGACTTAAATGAAGCCCTCCCACGAACGCGTCCACTTCACCCTCACCCGAGCTCACCCTCGACCAACCATCTCACCATGCTCGTCCCTTTGCTGGAGAGTCGTCGCGGACTATAGCGTCGTCAGCGTGCACCCTCTTCACACATCACCTGTGAAATTCCTGCCAGTTCGCAGTCGCAGCCACACGCCAATTGCAAGACGAATCGTTTCAGCCTTTTTGCTTTCCGTGGACCATTCTCCAGGCTATGGCCAAGCTGTACAATGCATTTGCTCTCCCAGAAGAAGAGGACGTAGAGCTGGCAGAAACGCTGGGCGTCGACTCCTCGATGAAACCCCTGCTTTCGAAGCCTCAAAATGCGCAGGACGACTCGGCGTACCACCGCCCACGCCGGCGCTCTTATCAAACCCTCGCCATCTCGTTCATTTTGGGATGCATTTTATCTTCAATACCGAACTTTTGGCGCTACTTTCATCCTCCGGCAGCGCTGCCACCATCGCCCTTTCGACTGCATTACGATGATGGCTCCAAAAACCAAGACCGCGCCCTGACGTTGGACGAGTGTCCCATTCCAGTCATCTTTACCACCGACGCCAGAGCAGCAGACGCAGTGGTATACAACTCGGATCAAGGGTCGGGCGACATTGATCGCCTTGCCCTCCAGCGCGATTTCCCGTGGCAGAAGCAAGTGATCGCGGGTCTGGAAGCCGGGCCACAAAGGGCAGCACTAGAGAAGCACCACCGCCTGGTAGCAGAAGGCAAACGAAATCTCACCTTCGATGCCGAAATGACTTATCGTCGTACGTCCTCTTGCTTTGTTTGCCGCTCTTGCTCTTGGGTCCACGACCTAATCCTACATGAAATAGTGGACTCTGTCATCCCCACGCCTTACGCGTACGACTTTTTCAACTACTCACACCAACCTGTGGCGTGGGAAGCGAAGCGGCAAGACAAGATCGCGGCCGCCTTCATCTCCAATTGCCATCCCAAAAACTGGAGAAATCACATCTTTGCTGTAAGATCTCTTCGAGGCCAATGCCGGAAGACACGCTGAAGGTTTGCTCTGTCAACAGGCTTTGATCGATTTGCTGCCGGGGCAGATCGACTCCTTTGGGAGCTGTTATCACAATGCGAATGCAGAAGAGGTGCTGCGTCAGCTTGGCAAGCTGGACCAGGCCGGGCCCGACCGGAATACGTGGAACATGAAAACGACGACGATCTCAAATTACAGTTAGTGTGATGCGCTATTCGCTGGACGTCTGTCAAAGAGATCTGACTACTTTAGCACGTTAGAGTTCACCATCGCGTTTGAGAATTGCAACGAGATTGGTGAGCCTCCTAGTCACCGTTAAGTCAGCCCACCTAACAAACGACTCGCACATGCGAAGACTATGTAACCGAAAAGTATTATCAAGGTCGGTCTTCTCTGCCACGAAATCTCCCTAGTGTGTTTGAAAAGTGCTGCTCTAGCGATGGAAGTCGGCTCCGTGCCAATCTTCTACGGCACGTCCAACTTCAACAGGACCTTCATGCCAACTGCAAACGCAGCCAGTTCAGTAACCTTCGTGATTTGCTTGTAGGAAAGAGACTGATCGTGGGGGCTCATTCGGCAGTCGATGTATCGGCCTATCTTCCCGCTGGTTACCTCAACGCCAGCACAATGGACGACTACCACTCAGACGACGACAAGCTCTCCGACGAAGCAAAAGAGGGCTTAGCAAGACTGGCCAGGGACCTCCAAAAGCTCGCCAGCGAGGAAGGGCGCCAGCGGTACGAGGCCATGCTGCTCTGGAAGAAGAGCGACCGGTGGAAATCAAGTCCCTTTGGCAAAGTGAGCTACCCTTTTCCACAAACACTTGAAGACGCAGCTGAACCAATTTTGCCCAGGTGGTTCAAGTGGGCGCGGTTCCATCGCCATACTCAAGAGAGTGCAGGCTCGCGGGCGGGCTTCGTGGGCTCGCTTGGGCGCGTCACAACATTACCTTTCCCAAACCCCGAAAGCCCTGATTGTACAAATTTCATGGAGACCACCTGTAGAAATCAGTTGAGGAGCGCGGTGGCGGCAAAGCTGGGGCCACCCTCTTCGCCTGAAGCGGCCATCATCATGCCTTTGGACGATATTGAGGCGCGATTGGCCAGTTTAAAGGCCAGCAAACACCCAAGCGACCCCAAAGCGTGTGTTTTGAGCCCACTCTCCATCGCGTCCCTCCTAACTTAGCGCACAGGGACGACGAAGTCGCAAGCCGGCTGGCCGCCCTCAAACCAGCTTCGAACTCGCCTGGCAGCGCCAACCTGCCTCTGGACGCCGTATGCGTTTCTCTCAGCGCTGACTTTTTTCAATGCTCAGAAATCAGGAACAGGTCGAGAGCTATTTAGCTTCCAACGATTGGGAAGGGGAATCGTCCGAAGACATTGCGGCAGCGTTGAACAGCCTCAAGCTGCCCGATTCTCTCCCTACGATGCCCAAAAGGCCGACCTCCAAAAGAGACCCCACGGCAGACATGCCCATCCAAATCCAGTTCGCCCTCCCGCCCACCGACTCTCCCGAGCGAAGTAAAGAGGAGGAGGACCGGCTCATCGCCCAGCTGACCAACGAAATCGGGGCCGAAGTGGGGAGCGACAACGCGCTGGATGACATGCAGAAGCGGCTCTTGAGTTTGAAGGGCGTCAAGGTGGCACCAGCGGCCGGGGCAGGCAGCAGCAGCCAAGGGGTGGGTGAAGCGCCCATCTTTGACCCTTACGAGTGGGAGCTGGCGGCCGGTTCGGACTCTGGGGATTCGGCATCGACCAAATCCAGCAAGTCGGATGACGGGTGAAGTGCGTGGTCACCGCTCGACTTCTGGCTCGGCAGGCGCGGGGTCGCTCGGCTTCTGTGAGAAGTCTAACTGGCCGCGCAGACCCTTCGTCTTCGCATCCTCAAACGCAACCAGGCAGCCATAACAGAGGTCCGCGTCGAATTTGGAAGCCGTCGCATCGCTGTCAAAACCGGTGATCGAGTTGGCCGCCTTCCACCCATTGGCCGCCTCCACTCTCGGCCTACAAAAGGCACCAGTCAGATGCCTCCTCGTCAGAATCAAGAGAAAGGGTTTCATACTGGTGGCAAAAGCTGCAGTGGAGGTGGTCAGGGTCGGAAGAGCGCAGCGACAGCTTTTCGGCTGTCCGGGCCACGGTGGAGACGGTCGAAGGGAAGTTGACCTGGAGGTTGGTAATAAACGCTGGAAGGATATTAGACCTTGGCGCTGGTGCTTTAGCAATGACGAGCACGAACAGGACATCAGGGTCTGAATGCTAGGTGCGGCAGACTTGGATGTCGCGGCCGGTAGGGACAAGCCGTGGCTCTTGATGTAAAAATCGACCTCCTTCTGAAGTAATGGAGTCATTGGCCGTAAAACCAAGACGCCTTTTCGAACAAGAATGTGAATTTGAGGGATGGTGCCGAAATGAAAGAACGGAAGCGCACCTTGATGCCAAAACGCCGCGCTGATTTCTTCCCCTAAGCTAGCGCCTCTGCCCAAAGAAATGTTGGCCAGCGTGTGGGCGGCCATGGTGTCCATCGTGTCCGCCAGAATCAGGGCGTCGTAGCCTCCTTCCTTGACGAGCTTGACGAGCAGCTGGAGCCTGAGGTTGTCTATGACGGACTGCCTGGAAGTAGCAGGGAGCTTCAAAAGGGCCTCGTTGAGCTTTTCGGCCTTCGCCTGCGAGACTTGGCTGTTCGGGTCGGCCGCGACTTGAGCCAAGGGCACCTCGAGGCGCTCGTAGGCGTCCCAGCTGGACCCCGAACTGGAAGAGGCTGAGAAAGGCGCTTCGTTGATGTGCACCAACTGGTAGGAAGCCAGCGGGAATTGGAGCTGTTTGACGGCCTTCGGGTTGACTTTAGGAATGAAAGTCGACAAGCAGTGAGCCAGCACGCTGCTTGATCCTCTTAGGGGCTTTTCTTGGAACTGCAGAGGGAACTGGACGCACAGAGAGGAAGCAGAGTTGGAGCACGCCACCAGCGGCCTGTTGCCTCGCTTGCCGTCCTGCATCGTCTTGATCAATTCCATCTGGCGCCGAAAGCGGGCGTTCGTTCGAAACAGCTGGCATTCCCTGTTGACCTTCTTCGTTAGAAAATCCCGGTTGGCAGCAGTGGCGTAGCAGAAAACTCGCTGGCAAAAGCCGATGGACTTCAAGAGGATGTCGATGTCCGCTTTGCCGCAGCGGTTGCAGTGCTTTTTGAGCGGCACGGCCGGCTCGACCATTTCGGGCTCGTCATTCTCGTCTGCAACGCGCCCGCAGGACATGACTTGGCGTTGGCGTTGGCTCTCCAACGAGCACTTCGTCTTTTTTGCCACTCTCCGGGAAAACTTTTCCCCGCCGCTTTGCTTGCTGGTGACAAGGTTGCTCTAGAGGGACCATGTTCTTCCATCCTGACTTGCCTCGCGCCTGGTGAAAGAAGAAGATGTTATCCTGTCTGCTTGAACTGCCGCGGCTTGCCTCGTTTCTCAGTGCTCTGCCTCCTGTCCTTTGCTCACTCAATGCGCCAGTACTAGTCGGGAGAGAGCTTGAATGCCAGAGTACAGTCTCTTCTGCACGACCCATTCTCTTCTTCTCTTTAGTACGTTTTGTCTTACTGTCTCAACATTGCTCGAAGACCTGTACTTGGTGTCTTGCCAAAAAGACAAACACTGCTCGAACTGCGAAGGTGCTTCTGTGTCGCAACCTGTTCTAGGCTATCTAATGAAGCTGTTTGCGCTGTTCTGTTTGAACGCGAGTTCTGGTTGGGCGTGCGTACGATTTCTGTTGGCGTCCGGCTGGAGTCTGGCTGCTCCTCTTCTCTTGGCCGAACCGCGAACTGGAAACATGGAGAATGAGCAACAGGCAATGATTAAAAACTTTCTGGCCACACCACAGGACCAGCAACCCCAGTTCCTTTTCAGAAATGAAGTTTCAGTTGCTGAACGCAAGCGTTTGTTGGAGCTCCGCCAATCCTTCCAGGATGTCCTGTACAAACTGACAAGTACACTACGTAGTTCCAAGGTTTTTGTTGGCTCCATTTCATTTTAAGACATTCGCAGATGCTCATTGGAACGAACGCACGGATGAGTTTGGCCCTGAGAGCGTCAAGCGCTGGGTGAACGAAATAGCTTCGGTTGGCAGCAGTTCCCATCCCTGCGGCAGCACAATCAAACTTACGGTCTTCTCGCTGCAGGCCATCAACTATTTCAAAGGGTCTTCTCCTGCTGGAATCGCAGTCTTTGGCATTGAAAAGACCATGAGCCATGTGTCACAGGTCCGTTTGCCCTCAGCGTGAAGCCGTTTTCTAATCCAATAATATGTACCTCCCAGCTGGAAATCGCCATCGAAATGTATTACTTCAACTGTCATGATCATTCCAAGGGCCATGACCGCGCCTTGCTGGTCCAGTTTGCTAGTGCTTATGCCGCTGTCACCAAGGTAAAGACTCCCATCAAGCCCTTTTGTGCTGCAAGCTGACCACTTTCAGGTGGGGGTTGCACTCAAAAACTTGCACGACGCTTGCAGAGCACTTGGTGTCGTGCAGGAAGCCTATTTGTTCAATTAGCTTTGAATCAGTTCAAACCATACAGTCCGGCGCCATGATTGATACCACATCACTGTCTTGAAAGAGCCTCGATGAGCGACGTCGGCTTTCGCTGATCTTTGGGTGCAGCCACCATGAAGGCCAATCGGATCCGATCTGTAGAGCAGGCGCGCCCGATATTCGCCTCTTGCGCTGCGCAAGGCTCCAGTATCGGTCACGATGTCGAGTTTTGGAGGTCTGACAGCCCACCTTGAGGCACTGCAACGGCCGCTCTTAGAGCAAAATGGCCAGGCCTGCAGCCTGTTGCTTCCCTGGTGATGGGCCTGACGGTCGACTGCTGCCCTCGACTCATTGTACTCTGTCCTCTTAGTCACCGTTCTTCATTTCAGTTCTTGCCCACCCTCGCAGAAGGGCCTAACTCTTACAGAAGGATTGCTCCCAGTGGCAATGCTCCCCGTCTGCTCCATCGACCAGACGTGCAGCCCTTATACCACCCTTTATGCTCTGCACTATGCCGAGTTCCAGGTCTTTGTTAAAGCTTGCAGAACAACTGTTGAACTTGCCTGCCACCTTGCTTCCCGGCTGAACGATTCATCGAGTCACTTGCTCACCCTAGCTAGCGGACGGAGCTTGAACTGGAATGCGGTATGAATGGCAGCTTTGGTCGTCCTGTCTCTCTTCAAACTGTACTATCTCGGCCACTGCCGGAAACTCGTAGTGCGTGTTCAGGCAGAACAGCACAGAATGCGCGAACCTCGAAGGCGTTTCTGCGTCGCAACCCGTTCTGGGTCACCTAATGAATTGGTGTGTACTGTTCGGCCTGTAAGACCTTGACGCCTGGTCGTTCTTACACTTCCCTCCAACCCTAACCGGCAACGACCTGTCGTCGGAGCTCCTTTCGTCACTCCATCCACGAACTCTAACAGAATGACGCAAAGCTACGGCAGCACAAGTGAAGAAGATACAAGCGACTCCTTGTTCACGGAACAAGTTGCAGAAGCTGGGCGGGAAGATCTGGCCCAGCTTGTTGGCTCCTTCACGGTGGTCAGTCACAAACTGACAGGTACGCGACGCAGGTTTAGATGGCCTTATGTATTAGCTTCAACTCATGTCTTCTCGAGTACAGTTAAACACTTGAATTCTCGCACGGATGAGTTCGGCCCGGCGAGCACCCAGAAGGACCTGCGCGAAATAGGCCTTGTAGGCAGCTGTCATCCTTCGAGCCTGCTTACAGCTGACGAGCTGCTACTGTCAGGCAATCGAGCATTTCAAAAAGTTCACTCCGGGTGCCATTGCGTCCTACAACTTTGGAAGCATCATGGATCATTTGTCCCAGGTTCGTCTGCCTTTGCCTTGTAGCGGTCCTCTAAGCGAATGCACCTCCCAGTTATCCACAGCTATAAGATTCTACTATCATGATTGTCAAGGCCATCCCGCGGACCATCCTCAATACGACGAAAGCTTGTTGAGCACTTGCGCTCGTGCGTACGCCTTTGTCACCAAGGTAAAGTACACGACCAGCTCGCACGCATCACATGCTGACATAAATCAGGCGGAGACTGTGCTCAAGAACTTGCACGACGCATGCGGAGCCTTCGGCGTCGTGGAGGAAGTCCTCGAGGTCTTTGAGCAGAAATAGGACTTGGTTGAATTACTGTAGCTTTGAATGACCTTCAACCATAGAATTCGACTCCATGATCAATACCACTTTACTGTCTGAGAGAACTTCGATGAGCGACGTCGGCTTTCGCTGATCTTTGGGTGCGGCGGCCACGCCACATCCAGATCTGCGCCCGATGTTCGCCTCTCGCAACTAGCAAGGCTCCAGTATAGGTCACGATGTCAAGTTTTGGAGCTCTGACAGCCCACCTTGAGGCATTCCAGCCGCCGATCTTCAAGAGAGAAGCGCCTTTTGCCGCGAGTCCAACAGTGAATGGCTGTAGCTCTCAGACCATATTGCGCTTTCTCCTAGTCTCTGTTCTTCATTTCAGCTCCTTCCCAACTTAACGGAATGGTCCTCATTGCGCTCTGACTGCTCCATCGTCTGTTTACGGCTGCTTCTCCTGCACTTGAGAGGACATTTTCTCGCAGTTCGGAAATCGGCTCGAAGGCATTCCTATATGTCCTTGCCATCTTCCTGAACGCTCAAACTCCGGTCACTCTCGTTGATGTCCAAGAACTAGTGGCGCACTGCCGAGTGGCCTTCTCACCTGATGGGACGCGAAGCCACGGCGTTTTGGACCTGTCGCCAGCCAGCAGTTTTGTGGCCCTTGGATTCGACTGTGTCAGTGACAAGTGTGGCCACGCGCCTGCCGACCTGAGCGAGTCGATGGCGCACTATTGCCACATCTTGATTGCGAGTCTGCCTCGCTCGGTCTGAAATGCACGAACTCACTCACTCATTCGTTTTAGTACTATCTGATAGAGCTAAGCCACATGGGCACAATCTCGGAAGCCGTCTCTAAGCCGTTCTCTTGCCACACCTCTTCTTCGCCATCCAGCCTTTGGTCGATGGGAGTGGCCGAGTGTCCCAGCTGCTGGCCAGTCCACCTCTTTTAGCAGCGGGTTTTCGTCGTATAGCTGTGTCGAGCTCGCACAAGCCAGTATACTACTCGGCTTTGGGCCAGGTGGGCGCATGAATCGAGCCCTCGCTCGCAGCTGCTTACTGATTCTGACCAGACCGACTCGCATTGCAATCTCGTCCCTTTGACGCAAGTTTTGGTCGAGCAAAGAGCCCAAGCTGCTGCCGATTTGATGTCCATCGCTGGTCAGACCAACAATTGTCCACAGCCGGGCCCAACTTCCCTCCCTTCTTGGTCCCCTCGCTTCAATGCTCAACCTCTTGTTCATGACCGCGTTATGGCCGATCGTCTACTTCGCCGCTAGCAGAGGCCATTGCTCGAGCCGGCAATGGGTGGCGAGAGTCTTGCCTGGGTCGATCTCGAGCTCCGGGCCCCAGCTTCGTACTTGGGCATCGCTCTTGCATTGCATGACTCCAAACCTTGTACAACAGCCGCATGCTGAACCCCATGAGTCGGCAAGCGCCAAAATTGCAATGCCGACGTCACCATCCTCCACTCTGTTGACTTCCGGCTCTTCTGCAGTCGTCGATTGCAATGGCGCCCGTCAAGGTGTTCGAGCTCGCCCTTGAGGCTTCTGGCTCGCCCAGCAAAGCGCTCAGCGTGCGTGCCCTCTTGGCTGGCCTTGCTCAATCAGTGCATGGATTGATCATTGCGCTTGAGGGTCACACAGTATGTCCGGCTGCCAGCGCCTTACCCAGCGCCGTACATCCTCCGCATCTCCATCGACGCCGGCTCAGCTGCGTCCAAGCGCGGCGTCCTGCTCACCTCGTACCCCATCGACGGCTCTGCGTTTGAGCGCACCAAATTCCACAGCAGGCCGTGTGTTGTTCCCTCTCCTTGTGCTTGCCCGCTTGTTGGCTCATCTTGTTGGAACACGGACACAGGCTGCCCTCTGACCTCTCCAAGCCCATCGAGATCGACTTGGAGATCGCAAAGGCCGGCGTGTTCGAGTTTTACGTCGAGTACGAGTCGCTCCAAGGCGCCCGCGTTCAGGGCTCCCGGGCCTACTTCAACGTCGACCCCATCCTCAGCCTGCCGCCGAGGACCTCCATCTTGAAGGATGGCGCCGTCGACGAGAGCCAGGGCGGCCGGGTCATCAAAGGCGCCAAGGAGCAGTTCCTGCCGCTCGACGGCCTCGTCATCCAGTCCGTCATCGCCAAGTGGATGGGCACCGTCGACCAGTGGAAGCCGCACCTGCAGAGCATCGCCGACCGCGGCTACAACATGCTCCACTTCACCCCTCTGCAGCAGCGCGGCGAGTCCGACTCGCCGTACTCCCTCTTCTCCCAGCTCGAGTTCGCTGACGGCCTGTTCGCCGACAAGCTCTCGCCCCAAGCTAAAAACGAAAAGATGGCCACTGTCTTCAGCTCCATCAAGAAGGACTTTGGCCTGCTCAGCCTAACCGACGTTGTCTGGAACCACACGGCCAACAACTCGGTCTGGCTGCACGACCACCCAGAAGCCGGCTACAACGTGCTCAACTCTCCCCATTTGGAGTCGGCCCTCGAGCTGGACCGCGCGCTGTTCAAGTTCTCGCAAGAGCTCGCCACCCACGACCTACCCACCGACCTGACCACCGAAAAAGACCTCGCCGCCGTCATGGCCGTCCTCCAGAACAAGGTGCTGCCCGGATTGCGCCTCTGGGAGTTCTACGTCATCGACGTGCCCAAAGCGAAGGAGGAGTTCGCCAAGCTTTGGTCGGCTGGCCTGCCCGCCGCCGTCACCAAGCCCGTGCCCACCGTCAACGGCACGGCCAAAAAGGAGGCAGAGGTCCCAGAGCTCGTCACCATCCCGGACGACCTGTCCAGCCTGCCAAGAGCTGAAGTGGTCCAGCTGTTCGAGCGCCTCTGCCTGCCCAAGAACTGGCGCTTGATGGGAGCCCGCTTCCACGCCCAGCCCGACCTCCAATCTGCTGTGCGATTTGTCGCCAAGCTTTCTGGGCTTGAGGTCTCACCGGATTCGGCCCAAGCTGCGGCCGGCCACCTGGGCAGTTTGCTCGACGACCTCAACGTGGACCAGTACAGGCTCTACGACGACGACGCCAAGGCCATTGTCGACCAGTGCACCTCTCGTGTCCGGTACCAGCGCATTGAAGAGCACGGCCCTAGATTGGGCAAGATCTCCGCCTACGCCCCGCTCGTCGACCGCTACTTCACCGAGCTGCCGGACAACGCGGCCACCAAGAAGCACGACCGGCGCTCCATGGCACTAGCCAACAATGGCTGGATTTGGAACGCTAACCCACTCGAGGACTTTGCGTCGTCCAAGTCGAGAGCCTACCTCCGCCGTGAGGTCATCGCCTGGGGAGACTGCGTCAAGCTGCGCTATGGCACTGGCCCGGAAGACTGCCCTTACCTCTGGAAGCACATGATCGAGTACACCGAGCTCATGGCCTCCCTCTTCCACGGCTTCCGCATCGACAACTGCCACTCGACGCCCATCCACGTCGGCGAAAAGCTGCTCGACGCCGCTCGGGCCAAGAACCCCGACCTCTACGTTTGCGCCGAGCTTTTTACCGGCTCGGAAGAGATGGACACCTACTTCGTGAAGCGCCTTGGCTTGAACTCGCTCATCCGTGAAGCCATGAACGGCAACGACCCCAAAGACATGTCTCGCCTGCTTTACATCTACGGTGTCAACAAGCCCATTGGTTCGTTTCTTGATATCACTTTTTTTGATGTGTTTCTCTTCTCATGCAGGGTAAATGGCATGTACAGGCTCGATGGACAGCGACTGCCTCACCGAGTCCAACACCATCACGCTGAATGGGAAGTTGCAGCCGTGCCTCATCACCCCTCTGACCGGTTCCCGCCCCCACGCTTTCATGATGGACTGCACCCACGACAACGAGTCGCCCACCACCAAGCGAACCACGCAAGATGCCATGGCCACCGGCGCCTTGGTCGCTGCCTGCTACAGCGCCGTCGGCTCGAACAAGGGCTTCGATGACTTCTACGGCAAGCTGCTTAATGTGGTCACCGAAAAGCGCCTGTACGAGGTGCCAAAATCGCCCAACGAGGGTTTGGGCGGCGTCAAGCGCGTATTGAACCATCTGCACACTGAGATGGTGCTAGCCGGCTATACCGAAGGCCATTTGCATCAAGAGAATGATGTGAGCTGGACGTCCTGCTTCTTTTAAAGGTTCAGATCCCAAATCTGTTGATGTTCGCAGTACATCTTCGCCCACCGGGTCCACCCGATCACTCACCAAGGCTACCTCACTATTGCCCACTGCGCTTTCAATTCGTCGGTGAAAGGAAGAGGCGACATCTCGCCGATCCAGCTGCGAGGTCAGAAGGCGGCGTTCGTCTTCGGCCAAAAAGTCGAAGTCCTGTCCCATGAAGATCCTTCGGATGACAAGACGCTCAAGGGCTTGCCGGTCTCTGTCACCAGCTTGCCTGTCATTCCTGTGACGTCGCACGAGGACGGCGACGGCGACTTCTGCGAATTTTCGGTGCCTGCAGACTTCCCGCCCGGCTCGGTCGCCCTCTTCACCACCTCTCCGACCCATCTCACTCACACTCTTGATGATTTCTGTGTTGCTGGAGTTGAAGAAGCGTTCGCGGAGCTGGACATGATCGACCTCAACATCGTCTTGTACCGAGCAGACGGCGAGGAGCGAGACTTGACGGGCGGCCAAGATGGTGTTTACAGCATTCCGGGCATGGGAGCTCTGGTGTACTGCGGGCTTGAAGGCTGGATGTTCCCTCTTCGCCATGTTATGCGCTACAACGACCTTGGCCATCCGCTCTGCGCTCACCTGCGCGAAGGCCCTTGGGCCATGGACTATGTGCACACCCGTCTTGAAAAGTGAGCGACTCCTCTGCTCGGGGTCATCCCAAACTTATGACTCGCTTGCAGGCAAACCTCCGTTTTCCCGAATCTTGCGAAACCAGCGGCGTGGTTCAAAGAGCGCTTCGACGCCGTCAAGTCTCAAGCACCTTCTTTCCTTCGACCGAAGTACTTCGCCATGATTGTCGACTCTGCCTACAAGGCTGCTCGCGATCGGGCTCTTGCTCAGTGCTCGCCTTTCGTCACTACGGGCACCCGCTTCACCCACGCGCTGGCTTTGGTCGCGGTTCAGATGCTTGGCAAAGTGAAGACGGCCAGTCTGGACCCGTTCGAAGTCAAAGCGTGTTTGGCTGCTGGCTTGCCTCACTTCACCTCGGGTTGGGCTCGCAGCTGGGGCCGAGATGTCTGCATCTCCCTTCGTGTACGTTTTGCCCTTCGCATTTTGTGTCATCACACTAACGATTCACATCACTGACAGGGCCTGTTGCTTGCTACGGGTCAATTCCAAGCTGCCCGCGACCATATCCTTGCGTTCGCCACCACTCTCAAGCATGGCCTCATACCCAACCTCCTAGATTCCATTAAGACGCCTAGATACAACTCACGAGATTCACCGTTCTGGTTCCTACAAAATATTCAAGACTATGCGACTATGGCGCCGGAAGGCTTAGACTTGCTCAAGGTCTCTGTCAAGCGCCGATTTCCCGCGGATGACCACTGGGTGCCTTACGACTCGTCCGAGGCCTATGCCTATTCGTCCACCGTTGCCGAAGTCTTCCAAGAGATTTTGCAGCGCCACGCTTCCGGCATCCACTTCCGAGAGTACAACGCTGGCCCTAACCTCGACTCTCAAATGTCTGACCAAGGCTTCAACATTGACATCGAGCCTGACTGGAAGACGGGCTTGCTCTTGGGCGGCAACGACTTCAATTGCGGCACGTGGATGGACAAGATGGGCGAGAGCGAGAAGGCGGGCAACAAGGGCATGCCCGGCACTTCAAGAGATGGCGCTCCCGTCGAGATCTCTGGCCTGCTCGCCTCTGCGCTTCGCTGGCTTGCAGAACTCTCAACCAAAAATGCCTTTCCTTACAAGGGCGTCGATGTTACCAGTGCGTGTTTCCCGTTCAGCTCGACCGCTCGGACCGCTCGACTGATTTTTGCGCAGTCGATGGGCAAAAGCGTCTCTTGACGTATGGCGAATGGCACCAGCTGCTAAAAGAAAACTTCGAGAAGGCCTACTTTGTGCCGACAGAGGCGTCTGAGGACTCGGCCTATCTCATCGACTCGTCACTTGTCGCCCAACGTGGCATCTACAAAGACGTGTATGGTTCGGGGGCATCCCACCGTTATTCTGACTATCAGCTTCGATGCAACTTCCCCATCGCGTTGGCGGTGGCTCCGGAACTTTTCGACCCGAAGAACGCTTTGATCGCTTTGAAGAACTACATCAAGATCCTTTGGGGTCCTCTTGGCGGCCGAACTCTCGACCCGAGCGACAGTCAGTATCGTCCGTACTACGACAATTCGAACGACTCGGACGATTTCGCGGTCGCGAAGGGGCGGAAGTAGGTTGATTGTCTTTCGTCGTCCTTGCTTTCTCAGCTGACACCCTGTGCGCTCAGTTATCACCAGGGTCCACAGTGGGGGGCGCGTTGGCTTCTTTTGTGTCTCTGATGCGCATAAATCTCACTCTGCTTCACCACAGTGGCCGGGAGGATACGCGCTGCGAGCTTTTCTTCACTTTGACCACCTGGCCGGTGCGGGCAAGGATGTGCGCTATCTCTTTGACCTTTTTTTTTTTTTTGGCCACATTCTAAGCCTTCAGCAGAGCTTGGACCACACGCTGCACTCCATTTTCACTTTGCTCGCCGAGCGGAGAGAGTACATTTTGACCGACGTTTGGGCCGGCATTCCCGAACTGGTGCGTTTCCTGCTTACTACTTGTGTACAGCACTCACTCCCACTATAGACTAATGAAGGTGGCGCCTTCTGCTACGACTCTTGCACAACCCAAGCGTGGTCCGCCTCCACCATCCTCGACGTCCTCTACGACGCCAGTCTCCTCAAATGAAAGCACACTGTACAATCATAGAACCTTGCACTATATAAACAAGACGAACTCCTTCACTGTCTGTCGTTTAGAATAATGACCTCCAACGCCACACTTCAATGGAGTGGCGGGGGCGTGAGGCTCGCTCCGCGCCCCTTGTCCCGCCCAACGACTCGCACACCCGATTCTGTAGTGCTTTGTTCTTCTGAAATCACTCAGAGTCACCACTCAAAAGAGAAGGGCTGCCGGATGCTTGCCGAACGGCTTCCTCCGCGCTGACAGCCTCGAGTCAACTCTGTCTATTAACCTCCAATTTCTTGCGCTTTACTCTTCCTCCTTTTGCCATTCGAGATCCTCGGAAGCGCCTGTGCACTCCCTCGAGCCCGAACAACTTCTCGCGGTACATTTTTGCCCCGGCCACCATGAAATGGAATGCGGACGACTATTCCCAGAATGCTACCTTGTGACTCTTGCTCCTTTTCAAACACAAGATTTTGTTCGTTAAATCCTTGGAGTCAAGCAACTGGGACGCTTCGGTGAACCCCATCCTCTCCAAATTGGCTCTCAAGCCGACCGACCGGGTGCTTGACCTCGGGTGTGGCTCTGGCGGCAAGTTTCCCCTCATAAATCATCTCACCTCGTAGTTTGCTGATGCGCGAGAATGAAATATGCAGAGCTCACCATAGACGCCGTCGTGCCGCACTGCGCTTACGTTTTGGGCGTGGACGCCAGCCCGGAAATGATCGCCGCTGCGACCAAGCTCTTTACGTCCAAGAGCTCTGAACTGACCTCCAAAGTGGATCTGAGAGTGGTGGACGGGCAAAAGCTGGTCGAAACGCTGGGCAAGGAGCTGCTCGGCTCGTTCGACGTTTGCTTCAGCAATGCCGCTTTGCATTGGATGAAGCAAGATCCGCAGGTGAGTTTTCCGATCTACATTTGGGTCTGGCGATATTGATGAAGGTCTGATAGGCGGTGGCGACCGGTGTGGCCAAGCTCTTAAAACCAAGAGGCCGGTTCGTCGCTGAATGTGGGGGCTACCTGAACTGCAGTACGTCCCTTCTAACTCATAAAGATCCAGGAAACTGAACCAGAGCTTCAACAGTGGGCGTTCGGTCTGAACTGCACCGCGCATTAAAGGCCCGAAGTTACCCCGTCAACGACCCTTGGTTCTTTCCCAACGTAGAAGAGTACTCGGAGATCCTCACTAAAGGCGGGTTCGACATTGATTACATCGGTGAGCCTTCGCAGCCCATCTATCAAGACCGCTTAGATGCAGAATTGTTCGTGGCGCTCGCAGAACTGGTCCCTCGAGTTACACCCCTACCTAAAGGCGTCGCTGGCTGGCTGAAGACCTTCTCAGCGTCCTTCTTAGAAGTGGTGCCCACAGAGCAAGAGAGGCAGGCTATCCTGGACGAAGTTTGTTCCAACCTCGAATGCGTTCGTCCTTTCCCGCTTTTGCTTGGACCGCTTCGAGACTGATCTCGCGTACTGACAGAGCACTAGAGACTACAAAGGTCAAGAAGCCATCATGTATACACGACTCCGATTTGTCGCCACCAAATCGTGTTCCTGAAATTGGCAACTCTGCACGTTGGCCTCAGCCCCCTCCGCCTCTGGTTCCTGGGTGCTTCGATATCCCAAGGGCGGGCGGCACTATAGAGCACAGTATAGAGGCAACTGATAGATGCATTGATCATCCTGCAAAAGCTTAATCGTTGGGGATCCCACTGATGACGGCATGTTCACAACTTGGGGAGCGTCCAGCTTCTCCAGGTTTTTCTTCGCTTCCACCAACGACCCGTGCATCCTCTTTCCAATCATGTCGCTGTCAAATGAGAGGCATCTGCGGGCGCAGACCGCGATAGTGCGTCTCGCCTCACTCGAACCTGCCTCCCTTGCCATGTTCTGACATGTGCGCGCACACCACAGGACTTTAAGAGCGCCGCGACCGGCGTGGCGTCCAAGAGCATGCGCGCCGAGCTGCAGAAGCTGTCAGAGACGATCAAGGACGCAGAGACGAAGCGGGTGAGTGCATCGACTCTTTGTGTGGATGTCTATGTCCTTGTCAAGTCCGGGGTGTGCTGAATGGCCCTGCTGCTGCCGTGGACAGAACTTTGAGGCTGAGATGCAGGCTTTCTTCATCCTCTTCAACCGCTACCTGAGCGAGAAGGCCAAGGGCACCAAGATGTGAGCTGCGGTCATTGTTGTTGGTGCAAGCTCACCGCCAGCCCCTGACCCTGTCCTTGCAACGCAGCGACTGGGACAAGATCAAGCCACCTGCGGACGACCAGATCGTCGCCTACGACACCTTGCCAGAGGCCGCCCCGCCCGCCATCCTCAACAAGCTCGCCGTGCTCAAGCTCAATGGTGGGCTCGGCACCACCATGGGCTGCGTTGGCCCCAAGTCGGTCATCGAGGTCCGCGACGGCATGACATTCTTGGACTTGTCCGTCAGGCAAATCGAGGTGCGTTCTGGGGCCACTGCACAATTGCGCTTCTGTGACAGCGTCGCTCAATTCTCGCCTGGGTCTCCGTTGCACAGCACCTGAACGAGGCCTACAACGTCAACGTGCCCTTCATCCTCATGAACTCGTTCAACACGGCCGAGGACACGGCCCGCATCATCCAAAAGTACTCCAACCACAATCTCGACATCATCAACTGCGTCCAGTCCCGCTTCCCGCGCATCAACCGCGACTCGCTCCTGCCCATGCCGCGCACCGCCGAGGAGAACAAGGGCGGCTGGTACCCACCCGGCCACGGCGACTTGTACGACGCGGTGACCAACTCGGGTCTGGTGGACAAGCTTTTGGCGGAGGGCAAGGAGTACCTCTTCGTCTCCAACTCGGACAACCTGGGCGCCGTGGCCGACCTCAGGATCCTCGCCCACATGGTCGAGTCCCAGGCCGAGTTCATCATGGAGGTCACCGACAAGACCAAGGCCGACGTCAAGGGTGGCACCTTGATCGACTATGGTGAGCGCTTCTTCTTATCTCTTCTAGATCCTTTTAGTTCTTATCCATTTATGCTCTTCACAGAGGGCACTGTTCGCTTGCTGGAAATCGCCCAAGTGCCGTCAGCGCACGTCGAGGACTTCAAGTCCATCCGAAAATTCAAGTGAGGTCTCGGTTTGCATTGACATCAGTTGCACTTTGCTGATGAAAGTGCCTTGTACGCTTCGCAGGATCTTCAACACCAACTCGCTGTGGATAGATTTGAAGGCGCTCAAGCGCGTGATGGAGTCGGACGGCATGGACCTCGAGATCATCATCAACCCCAAGACGACCGACTCGGGCGAGGCCGTCATCCAGCTCGAGACTGCTGCGGGAGCGGCTATCAAGCACTTCAAGAACGCCCACGGCGTCAACGTGCCCCGCAACCGCTTCTTGCCCGTCAAGTCCTGCTCCGACCTCTTGCTCGTCACTTCCGATCTCTACACCCTGGAGCACGGCGCGCTGGTCATGAACGTGAGCGTTGCGCACTCACTCTGGATCATTTGAAGCCCATGCTGATTACTGGGCGCCACGCATCACAGCCCAAGCGCATGTTCGCCACCACGCCGGTCATCAAGCTGGGTGACCACTTCAAAAAGGTCCAGCAATTCCAGAAGCGGTCAGCGCTCTTCCCATTGTTCTATCCGAGCTCTTGCTGATCTCGCAGTCCGAACTTGCAGATTCAAGACGATGCCGTCAATGCTCGAGCTCGACCACTTGACGGTCAGCGGCGACGTCACCTTCGGCCGGGGCATGTCGCTCCGAGGGACGGTCATCATCGTCGCCAACGAAGGCCAAAAGATCGAGTTGCCGGACGGCACCATCCTCGAGAACAAGCTCGTCTCGGGCAACCTGTCCATCATTGTTTGTTTTCCCCCTCTCCCTACTTCTGTCAGTCTCGCATCTGAACTCCGGCTGGGTGGTTCACAGGAGCACTAGAATCGATTACTAATAATGCAAAAAGGCAATCGTTTCGCAAAAGAGGATACTTAATGGGCATGGGCATTTTCTGCAACACATCTTCCGTTTCTCCCCTTTCTCTCAGATCTCCGCCGCACCTCGAGCCTTCTAGCCCGGGTACCCACTTCTGGCGAGGAACATGCGCTTTATTACCAACTCCAGCAAGGTGCCGCGCTAGTTGCCTCATTTTGCTGTAGCAAGGAACATGCAATAGTCAAAAACACTGTCGCAGGTCAAGCCGCCGGCGTATATCCAGGGATAAAGGCGCATCCAGTTGCCACCTAAGGCCGCCACCAGCAACAATCAGTCTACCAAGCTTGGAAGAGCACATGAACAACGAAAGCGCACTTTTGCACCCGTCTCTGTTCTTGTGACAGCGATCTATCGCGGCGTTGAAGGGGATAGGCCCGACTTGCACCTTTGTGCATTCTGCGCAAGCTTTCAGGCTTTGATTCCCCTGAAGAGATGGACGAGTAGACGTACGGAACTGGCAGTCTTCTTGGAAGTTCTTGCAGACGAATTTGCTCTACGCAGGCCGACGGCTTCGTCACTGACTGGCGCTACTCAAGGAAGCCAGTACTCGAGACTTACATGGTCTGGGCGGGTCGGCTCGCACAGCTCTCGAACATTCGGAGCGCAGCCATGCTTGCCAGAATCACAGCTGTCCCTGCAGGCTGTATGGCGACTTTTATCAACTTGCAGTTCGGGCTCGCGACGGACAACCTGCGCACCTTTGACGGTCTTGACCAAACACTCGTCGAGGTCTTTCGAGCAGACGGCCAATCTTTCCTGGATTGTTCATACGATCAGCCTTTCCGCGCAATTGTCATCTCTTCGGTGGACTGACAAAATTAGTAAAGAGCCCAGTGCTGCTGAAGCACTTTCCGAATTCTGCTTTGCACTCCTCTTCCTTTGCTTTTGCACAGACCGGGACGCATTCTATCGGCTCAGCAGTGAGTAAAAGGACACCGTAAGATAGCTCTGGCAAGAACACACTTGGAATGCATCTTGCAAACTCAAAGCCACAGTCTACATCGATCTGCTGTTGTCCCAAGGTCCGAACGTAAGTTGGGTTGCTGACATCTGGACAGCACATGAAAAGTCATACAAAGCCCTTCTTAATGCACGCTTGCCGCTCCGAAAGGCAGCTATCGTAGCAAGTGGCCAATGCCATGGGCAAAACGAAGAGCAGGACGAGCGAGGGAGCAATGGACTTCATTTTCGCAGTCATAAAACGGAAGTTGTTGTGGTGAGTAGGGTTTAATGACCTGGCGTTGGGTCTTGTATGGACCGGCGTCTTCGTTGTCGTGGTGTCTTGTGAAGCAGAGCACAGTCAAAGCCGCAAAACATGCCAAAAACGATGTCAACTGAGTAGGCCCCACGCTGCAGTAAGGTTTGGGCTTTGGCTGGCGATCTCGGGCATCTGGCACATCCAGCAGACGGCGATGCAGTTACATAGTAGCGCAGGCTGCCAGACATAAGCAGGCCAACAGAGGAAACGCGTCGGACCGGGCCCCAGTTGAAATGGACGCAACGGGCCAAGAGTGGCGGTCCCGAAGCAATGGTGCACTCGAAGCGAACAGAGATGCCATTCTGAAGCTGCTATGCTTCACCCTCTCCATTGCGAAGAGGCCAATCCGTTCCAGACAGATGGCCGCTCGCCCCCTCAAATCTATGCGCATCTAAAAGACATCATTCAGAATGAAGTGTCCCTGTAACCATGCCGGTGGTCTTTCGATTCGTCTCCAAACGGGTTGATGGTGTCCACCTTTCTGAGCTCTTGGCCGTGCTCGTCAAAATCGATCGAGTCCACCGAGGCGGAGGCTGAATGCTGTTTGCCACCTCGTGTCAGCAAAAGGCCACTGCCCTCGAGGGGCTAAAATGGGCTCACTAAACCAGCGAGAGTGCTGCTGTTGCGGAGTGTCCGACTGTCGTTCACTGAAACACCGTACGGATCGCGGACAGATCGGCCGAGTCCGAAAGCAGCATTCGTCCAGCTGTGACCTTGCTCGTGCCGTTGCTGGACCAATCGGCCAGCTGAGAGCAACATGGTGATGCTAACGCCGCCAATGATGACGAAGTCTTTGCCACTTGTTGAGGCTACTTCGGCGGAAGCCGCGAAGAAGACAACTCACAAATGGCCCAAATGTAGCCGGGAGGCGATCGCTGATACGAACTCTTGTACAGGTTCATGCCCTTCCAGATTTGGATGAAGCCAAGCGCTGTCAGCGTGACGCCAATGACGATGTGAAAAACGTTGCGAATTGGTCGCTTGGTACGGCGAGCGTCAAACTTGTGGTGGATGTAGGCGCCCAAAGGGATTTGACAAGCGATGAGGAGCAGCAGGACAAGGCCCAGGCGGGTGTGAAAGCTAGAAAAGTGGTCGCTGCCAGAGACGGAGACGGCCACGATGCCCAGAATGACGGCGGTCAGCGTGAGAGGGCCCGTGAGGAGGCTTTGGAGCGATCGATGGATTTTGACCCATCCAGGATAATCTCGGCCAAGGCGGCCCAAGAGCACGGCGGAAGGCGAAACGACCAGAAACGCCAAGCACCCTAAATTGCACATCCCTTAGTGCGTGTGAGCGGGCTACTTCATGTGGACCTACCCATCAAAGCGTGTATGACAATCACGCTGTCATGCTTGGTCCACTCTATCTGCATGCGGACTTCCGTGTGAGACTCTTCTCTGCGGCTCAAGAGAGCAGGCACGAACTGCAGGTGTGGTTGACGTGTCGTTCAAGCCCCCAGAGCTCAGGACGGTGATGTTTTTGCTCAAGTCGATGGTGACAGGACCAAACGAACCAGCGTCGTGCTGTTCCATTGTCGCGGAGAAAGAGCTCGATTTAGGGTTGGTGCTAAGGAAGCTCTTCAGATGCCGATCGATACATAAAAAGGCGTGTGCAACCTCACCTGCTGTAAGCGTAAAGAATTTCTTGGGAAGCTGCTCTGTCCAGCTTGGTATTTGACGAGGTCGTGTCGTAGGTCGGCTCAAGGGGTCGGAGGAGGGCAACCTACAGGGTGCAGCGTTGATGCCGAAAGAGTCAGGCATTGAACTCAATCGCAAGTAAGTTGACGCACACACCTGGGTGTAAGATGTGTTGCTGGGGATACTGGTGGTCAAGTCAGCCAGCAAGCTGAAACCAGTTTGACCGCAGTCGGCGGTGTCTGGCTCGCCGTGGCCGCCGGGAGCAGAGCGATGTGTGACAGTCCAAGTCTTGCTCTGGACGTTTGGCCATACTACCAGGAGATCTCCATTGGACATCCTCGTGCCCGTGCCGAAACCGAACCAGCCCACTTCGTCCACGGTTTTCGTGGTCGCGTTGAAAAGAATCACAGCGTGAGTTTCATTTGTGGCGACTTGGAGATCGCTGTTTTGAAGGTCATCTTGAATGAAAGTTGAACGCGAAAGGGCGGGAGCTCACAATGGTCGCAGCGAAAGCGTCGAGCCTTGCAGGCCCGTCTCTCCGAGCACATGAGCGAGATTCCAGCCAGCCACATCGGCTTGACCGTGCGCGAACTGCAATGACAGCTATGCTGTAAGGATCGAGGAACAGAACCCTGGGCATGATTTCGAGGGAGTTTGTCCGCACCTGAGCGCAACACGCGACCAGCAAACCCACTGCTCGCGCTTTCGACTTGAAAAGGTACATAGTGCGTTAATTTCTCATGCGCAGGAAGGACACCAGCTCAAGAGGGTGAAACAGCGCACGGGCGGCGAGCGAATTGCCAAGCTGGCGTTTGTCCCCCAGACGTGGTACGGTCGCAACATGTTCCTCGAGCGTGTAAACGCCTTCCAATCCCTCTATAACATGTATGGAACATCCAGAGCAGACGAGCTCCCCTGGAGCGGCCAGACTTCGGATAACTTAGAACGAGAATGAGGACGTGGCGACGCTTCCAGTCTCGTAACTTTTGCTGCCTTTGCTTCCTTTCGAGTCCATATAGGAGGAAACAACGCTCGCCGAATGCCAAGGCCCTATGGAAGGCGAAGATGTGACGGACGAGGCTCCGCTACAAACGCAACCAGCTTAGCTTTCGCTCTCCCTAGGAAAATGCGCGACCAGAGAAACTCACGCATGCCACGAAGGAAACTTGTTCGGTTCGGAACTCCTTTGTAGCGCCGCTTGTCGTGCTCTTCGCCGCCGCCGCAAAAGTGTCAGAACGAACCACACTGCGCAGAGGAAGAGCAAGCTGAAGCCAGCGCAAACACCAATGATGATCTGCGTTGTGGGAGAAATGGGGCTGAAGGTTGAATTAGAGGACGTTGATTGCTTGAGTGATGTAAAGGTAGCCGTCCTCTCGACTGACGAGAGAGACGCGTTCCGACTGGAAATTGTTTCAAGAGATGAAGTTGGCGAGGACGAAGACGAGGAGATTCCCGGCTGCGAGGAAGGTTGCGGGCTCAAAGTGGTGGCTAGAGAGCTAGCCGATATTAACGTGGTGGTGGTTGGCGGATTTGCGGGCAAATTGTCCAAGTCGGTTTGGACTTCGATGTAGTCCCATGACTATATCTTTGATCAGCCAGAGTCTTTACATCAGTTTCAAGCCTACCAAGATGGTCCCCGTAGATGTGAGGCCCACTGAGCCTGTGTCTACGAGCTGTCAAAGCGTTCAACTTTAGATCCGCAATGCATGGTAGCATGAAATTGATCTCACTGTGATTAGGTGCTGGCCATAAGAGAGCTGATGGCACGCAATGGTAAGAGAGCTGGTCATTGGTCGAACCTTGGTAAAAGATCCTCACCACCGCGCTTGCCCAGATTGGTTCCACAATGATCTTATCTGTTTTCAAGAAGTCCAGAGGCCCCCAGGAGTTGCCACTGCCGACCAAGACTTCGTCTATGAAGACTGAAAAAGATCCGTGGTCGAGGAAACTAGGTTCATGTCAGCACCAAGGCTCGTGTAAGGACAGAAGAAGCCCACTATTCGCCGTAGATGGTAACTACAGACCGTTCAAGCTCTTCAATTCGGTGCCAGAAAGCCAGTAGGGATGTGACTCACAGGCCACTCCGGTGAAAGTGACATTCAAATAACTTCCGGGGGCCTGGGCGTTCTGACATTCTCCATTCGAGTAGGCCGGGCCCGAAACCTGATGAACGGAGGGAAAACGTTTCAGTTCCTCGGCCTCGACACCAAGCAAGTGCACTCACGGTCTGCCAGCGGCCCACAATGACCGCTGCCGGATCTCCATTATCAATAGTGATGTTCTTGGCGCCCGCCGAGAATATTAAGAACAGAATGGAAAGTATGCAAAGGAGCATGGATTAGTATTATTGGTCAGAGTGCCATGCGCTGTGGCGAGCGATGGCTGGAATGGCGGCGGAGGGGCTTTGGCGGAGAGAGAAGAGGGCAAACCTGAAGAGAGGACGCCTCTCCTGCGTGGTTTCAAGAGCAGTTTTGAAGGAAACAGAAGCTCGGCCTGCGTCAGTCATACTGTACTTGAAGGTGGCAAGATATGGCTTCCCGTGGCAAGACAGCTTCCAGCTTTATGTTTTGAAACAGAAGGCTTTCGACCAACAGAATGGGTTGATAACTTCCGGTCCGCAGCGAGAGGAACTTGAGCGCCATTGAATTCGACAAGCAGTGATGCGCGTCAGGACAGCTTTCTGCCTCAAAGCCCAGCATGTAGAGGCAGTCAGACTGCGCAAAGGGAGGGCGACTCATCCGTACGCATTCCTGAGGCTTCTTGGCAAGGCCTGGGGGTAAGAGAGAATGTGCAAGTGGACGAAAGGACGAAGACTCTGCATGACGAGTTGACAACTGCTCTCGCGCAGCCAAGACCAGACCAAGGCCAGAACGCGATATCAAACAAGGACACTGGACTCCAGAAGCTGTAGTCTCTCAACTAGTGCGCCTTCTTGACTGGCAGCAGAAGCATCCAGAGGTCGTCGCGTCGGACAGATTCGGGCTCGGCAAGACAGAGAGACGACACCAAAATTTCGGGCTAGGCTAGGATGCCCTTCAGAGGAGATACAAACAGACTCAGGCAAGGACTACCAGAGGGACATGAGCGAACTGAGAAGGTCGTCGTTCCTGTCCATGGCAGGCTTCGCCACGGTTGCCGAAATCCCCTTGCTCCCGTCCAGCCAGCACTGGTGGTTGCTTGATGGCTTTAGGCAGCCGTAACGCAGCAGAATGACGATGGACTGGAGTCTTGACTGTTTGGCTGCCCAGTGTTCGCGTTATGGCCATTGCCACTTGCTCCTTCAGCCTGAGCCCGGTGTCTGCTTCTGCCTCTGCTTCCCCCACCATTTCGTTCAATTCCCTGTGGAGTAGCCTGACTGATCAAAGGCTACCCTCGCACCCAATGACGACCGATGGAGCATGCCGTCAGCAAGGCTGAAACACGGCGCCGATCAGGATGCAGCACGAATTTGGCGAAAGGCTTCACTCTCCCCTTTCCTTTCCGACCAAGCCTTCACACTTCTGCGTGCTTACCCTCCTTCCCATTACCCTCATTTGATTGCCGCCAGCGAAAGGCGCGCATGGGCAGCCGGTCTGTCCTGAATTCCACACACAAATGCACGGATTTGTGAAGCTTCACCGCTCAAAAAGAGACAAACGCGGGCTTTTGGACTCTCTGGGCGACACCTTGTCCGACGTAGGCTCTGGAGTTGGAGGGGTGATCAGCGATGTGACGGGGGTGGTCGAGACGGTGGTGTCCCATGCTGGCGACTTGCTGGATATAAAGTCGACACCGACCGTGACCTCGTCCACCCCGGCGACCTCATCGTCCTTAACCACAAAGTCGTCCACGACCGAATCCACCCCGTCCGACCCAGGTCTGGTTGGCATATTGACTTCTGTGCGTGAATTGCGTTTTGTGCTGGCACACTAGAGCTCTGACCGCTTCTGTCCTTTGACACAGCTTGGCGACGAGGTGACTTCGGTTGTCGGAGACGTTACTTCTCTCATTGGTGATGTTCTGCCCCCTCCTACAAGCAAGCCGTCTCCCATCGAGGTTGCGACTTCGACAAAGACCTCCAAGCCAGCCGAAAGCGACCCTGGAGTGATTGGCATTGTCACTTCAGTTGTCGGAGACATCACGTCTGTCATTGGAGACGTTCTGCCCCCTCCGAAAAGCACACCGTCTTCGATCGAGGTCATAGAGACTTCAACAAAGACCTCGAAAACCAATGCGCCGACCAAAAGCGATCCCGGGGTCATCGGCATTGTGACCTCAGTGCGCGCAAACCCTTTTTGTCCTTTGATTGGGCTCACACAAGACCTTATAGATCCTTTCCTCGGTGCTGGATGGCGGCGGAGGAGGAGGTGGCGGAATTACAATTGGTACCGGCGGCAACGGCGACGACGGTGGAAATGGAGGCGGCGTTTCCACCACACCAAAGGAAACACACACTTCAAAGCCATCCGAGACCAAAGATCCTGGCGGACCGATCGGCATCGTGACCTCCGTGAGCTCGCTTTTTATTCTTGATTGCTTCCGAAGTTGAAGGCCTTTCGCTTCAGATCTTGTCCTCTGTCCTCGATCAAGGAGGCCACGGGGAAGGTGGCGGCGGTGTGGGTGTCAGCATCACGATAGGCACGACGCCAGACGAAACGCCCACCAGCACGCCGAATGAAGTGATCACTTCCAAGACCACCAGCTCGACGAAAGCGACCAACACCCAGGTGGCCACTTCTCCTGGAAACGATGAGCAGCCGACCAAGACGACTCCTCCGGCTAACAACCAGACTTTGCCACCTCTGAACGACCAGCCAACGTCGCCGGGCAACGATGGACCTCCTCCCTCCCAAGCTCAGCCCCAGACGACCTCGTCTCCGCCTGCAGATCCTCCTACCAACACTGAATCAGACTCGCCACCGGCCAATAGCCCGCCAACTGATGCCGGACTTTCCACTCCAAACACAGTGGCCACCCTGCCGCCTCCTGTGCAAACAACGAGTCTAGTTGGCCCTGTCGCACAATCCACCGGTCCTGAAGAATCCATTACCTCGACTTCTTTGGGAGACCTCAACACTTTCTTCTCCTTGTCCGAGGTGTCGTCCGGCTCCACCACTCGCAAAATTTTGATTGTTCCTACCTTTGGGTCGAGTGACATCAGCCTGGCCACGTTCTTGCCTGCTCTCGATCCCACACGCCCTTTCGAGACTACCAATGCTCAAGGATCGACTTTCACGACCACACCGGTGGTCTCGCAGACCGGAGGAGGCGGTGGGAACGGAGGAGACGGTGGCAGCAGTCCATCATCTCCCGCCAACATTGCCAAATATGTTGGCGCCGCTATTGCGTTCCTGGTTGTGGCGGGAGTAGCTGGGTGGCTGTTTGTCATGCGAAGGCGCAACAAGCGGGAAAGGCGAGCTGCCCGTGAGTCTTCAATCTACGCAGATAGCTTTGTCAAAGCTCAAGTTCAATTTTCTAGACCGAGCGTCTTCCTTCTACGCTTCGGAGCATGGAGGCTTTGGCGATCCAGGGCTGGAGCCAGCAACGCGCGAGCATCCTCTCATCCATCCCTTCCTCATCGACCTCTCTGAGCCTACACCTGCGCCTATGGCTCCCGTCAATCCTTTCGCGGACCCCATAGGCCCAGCTGTGCCGCTGCCGGTCGAGACTCGCCAAACTACGGCCGCCAGTCAAGCCAGCAGCGAACAGCTTTTCATGTTCAGCGTGCCCGAGAGCGCATCGCCCAACATTCCCTGGACACCAGCACCCGTCATACAGGCGCCCATCCTGCAGGCACCGCCTCCAGGCCGATTCCAGCAGCCGGCCATCGTCCCTCAGCCAGCGCCTCCTTCGATCAAGCACCTGTCCAACTCGACCACTTTGAGCGTCAATACGGCCGACGATCCCTTCCAGAGGAGCCCCATGCACACCCACTTCTCCATTAAGTCGGAAGGCGCTCTCAACCCGTTCGAGTACGACTCCAACCCGTTCCTCTCGCCCCAAGACGACATGGCCAATCCTATGCCCCCTTCTCCGGAAGTCCTCTCTACCTCTCCCATCGTCCGTTTGAAGCAGCAGCCCAACAACAATGCGTCCAAAGACACCTTCGTCACGGCCGACGACGCCACCATTCGCCCTTCGTCCTCTTTCTCCGATGAATCGCGCGACGTAATCGTGTTCGAGGAGGTAGAATACCCTTCCCTCGAGCGCAAGCCCAGCGCCAAGTTCGACGCCCTGCGCAAGAGCTACGCGTCCGGCAGGTCCGACTTTACTTTGGCGGCCATGTCGGACGAGGACCACTGAACTCGCTGGACATTTCTTTGACTTAATATACCTCTCTTTGACTTTCGTTTTCAAGCACCTTAAGGCCTATTCCTATGCAATGCCACTGCGATACCATTTGCCACTCCACAATCCACCGCTGCCGGTCAGGCTTCCGCAAAGCCGAAGAGCCTCCTCTGTTTGACGGGCATCAGCGAGCTTGCCCGGCAACAATGCGATAGCGACTGGATCATGGCCACTAAAAGCCCGAGCAGGCGCAGGAAGCGGCTCTCCTACTTTGTGCCCAGCGCAGAGGTGCAGCTCCCCTCGTTGGCGCTGCCGCCTTTGGACCACCCTCGGCACTTTGACCCTCGCCCGCTGCTGTTCGCCTCTGCGACTGGCGATCGAATCAGTGTAGGAAGCTATCTACAGCAGGGCGGCAGCGAACAGCAGCAACAGCAGCCAAAGCTCCAGCCCTCGCACCCAAAGCACTCGCTCGGCATCTCCAAGCTCGCCCTCGACACCTCCACCGTCGTCCTCTCTGGCGATTCCTCTGGCTCCAACGCCACACCACAGGGCATTCTCTACTCGGGCGGTCGGGATGGTCTGCTCGCGGGCTGGGAGCTGCACCTGCCGCTCAAAAGGCGGGAAGCAACCGAGGAGAGCCCGGCGCTGGCCTCTGCCCGCCACTCCAGGCTGATCGAGCTGGGCATCTTGGATGAGGAGGACGCTTCGGACACGGAGCCTGCCAGCTCGAGCTCGGACGACGAGGAGGCCGAGCTCAGCAGGGCGGCCGGCGAGGCCAATTACAAGCGGGCCAGGCGGAAACGCAAGCTGCGCGACTTGCCCTACGAGGAGCAGTGGCAGGTCGACAACGTTAAGCTCAGCGCATTAGAAGAGGTGCGCTTGTGCCTTCGATCTAGGTTCTTAGGTGTGTGGACTCACAGATCCGGGGTCGCAGGCGAACGATGGCCCTAGGACGTCTTTTCGCCAGTCTGTCCAACCTCATACAGGTGCGCTAACCTTCTCGTCAGTGATTCGAGGAGTTGGTCAAACAAGCCAGAGCGCAGACTGGATCAACGACATTTGTCTCTGCAACATGAACCGCACAGGTAAGAGTTGGCTCGCTCCAATCCCAGCCGCCGTGGCCTAACGAGCATCTTGTAGTAATTTCTGCTTCGTCCGACCAAACCGTAAGAGCCTGGAACCCGCACCAGCCTCAGGCCAGCATGCAGCCCGCCCTATTAGGCACCCACGACGACTACGTCAAGGTGCTCGCCCACAGCCGCAACGCCCACTGGATTGCCAGCGGCGGCTTTGACCGTAAAATCAAAATCTGGGACATCCAAGAGAGCCGGGAGTTGCCAATAGGTGTGGAAAGGACCTCTCTGTTGTCATTCATGCCCTTCTGACTGCGATGCGTCAATTCACCAGTCGACATTTCGCAAGCATCAGAGTTTGCATCAGTATACGCTCTGGCCACTAATTCGCAAGGCTCCATCTTGGCGTCTGGCTCGCCTGAGAAGACCATCCGACTCTGGGACCCGCGGCTGGCCGACCCTTCGATCGCTCGCCTGCGAGGCCACGCCGACAATGTCCGCTCCCTTCTTCTCAGCGAAGACGGCAAGACCGTGCTGTCGGCCTCGGCGGACGCCACCGTCAAAGTCTGGTCCACCGCCATGCAGCGCTGTGTGCACACCTTCACCTACCACTCCGAGTCGGTCTGGTCCTTGTTCTCCAATCACCCGCATTTGGAGACCTTCTACTCTGGCGATAGGACCGGTCTGGTCTGCAAAGTAGACATGGAGGGGTGCGGCGACATGGCGGAGGCCGAGTGCGTCGTACTCTGCAAGGACGATGAGGCGGCTTCCCCGTCAAGCGGCGGCAGCACCCCTGGATTCGATCGAGTAGAAGGCATCAACAGCGTGGTGGCGGTCGACGACGCCTACGTGTGGACGGCGACTGGATCGTCGAGCATCCACCGGTGGAAAGATGTGCCGCCGAGACGAACCCGATCCCGGCCAACCACCGCCATGCTGCCTTTAGAAACTCGACACGGGACGGCGTTGACGACCACGCTGTCGCGGACGCCTCTGCTGCAGGAACAAGACGAGGACGAAGAGGCGGCCACCACACCCGTCAGCCTGAGCGCTTCTCCCAGATCTCATGCCGATCGGCGAGGTGTCAGCTTTGCGCCCACGCTTGACGACTCAGATAATGATAGCTTGTCAGCCGCGCCCTTGCCGCCACCGACAGCAATTTTTCCAGGCCATGCTCGGCGGACTTCGTCCATCAAAAGATCCGGCCTCTCCTTCACCAATATGGAGCCAAGCACGCCTCAATCTCCTACACTTCCTACCTCACTAGCACCCGAAAAGTCTCTAAACGATCTCCCACTCGAATCTCTGGTCTGCTTCGCCTTGGGAGCTTTCCACAACAGCCCATTCTTGCCTGCCAACGCCACCATGCAGCGCCATCAGTTCTCCGGCTCCATTGCTTCCCTTTCTTCCTTTTACAAGTGGCCTCAAACGCCCCATTCGATGAATTCCTACAGCACCTCGATCCGCCACAACTCCCGCTCGCAAGATCTCCACCTCGAAGCGAGCCCCGCTATAAATAGCGGTCCGCCACCTTCCACCGAGCTGTTGGAGTACGCCCAAAGAGAGCTGGCTTCAGATGCAGTACCTTTGCGCTTGAATGCGGACGAGGTGATTTGGGGTCGGAAAGGCTTGATTCGATGCGAGCAACTTAACGAGTACGTGTCTCCCCTCCTCTACCTGGGACTCGGTTGATGCTAAGCCCCGCACAGTCGACGGACGGTCCTGACAGCCGACACGGCGGGCGACATCGCCGCATGGGATATCATACTTTGCTGCTGCATCGGCGTCTTCAGCCGCGCGGAGCTCCACGCTGCGCAACAACAGCATTATGGGGGCCCGATCAAGCGCATAGAAGCGTCTGGACGTGGCCGAGAAGTGAAGGAGTTGCTCGAGCTGGTGCGTGCTCGCGTGGAAGGCGAAGGCATCACGCAAGCCTGGGCCACGGTCGATGTCCGAATCGGCTCCCTTGCCGTTCACCTCGACGAGAACCGATGCTTTGCAGCAGAAATGTACACGGACGACGCCGACCTGACGACTGTGGTGCCAGTGGACGTCGTGCGCTTCAATGCTGGCAAGATGATGCTCCGCAACCTCTTTTCCAAATTCATCGACGAAGCTCTTGCCAAGCAAAGCACCATGGTACCCCAATCGCCCCGACAGGTGGACACGATGGCCCGAATGCAACGTAGTCAAGCTCCGTCGCACATCGCCATGCCGCACCAACCTTCCAACCCCGACCTCGCCTCCATCGCGGCTCAGCGCAAAGGCTCACTTCCAACCACCGGCATTGCGATGGCAACACCAGCTCTGACCTCGGCTTTGCCACCTCCCGGCTCGGAGCTCAGCAAACGAAGCACCGAAATTTCGCTGGCGACGCTTCGGGCGGAGAACAACCTGGGGCCACACACCTCTTCAAGGCCGAACACGCCAGCCGCAACGACAGAAGGCCACAGCAATGGAGCAGACTACTTTTCTGCACCCTCTGCCCCTCCAGCTTCTCCGGCCAGCCCATCGGCAGCAAAATCGGCGTCCTCCATGCGCTTTGTGGGCCGCCTCAAGAGCTTGAGTCGAGGTGCCAAGCGGGGAAGTGCATCGGAGGCTGGAGAAGGAGAGCCAACTACAGTGACTGCGGCTGCAGCTACCAATGGCGCGCTACCAAATTCGTTAAAGCACGACGAAGATGTTCAAGCTCGCCTCGTCAGCGCTATGCTTGCTCGACCGCTTTCCCCTCCCAACCCCAGCGACGTCCCACACTTGGTCCAGTTCCCAGAAAACCTGGTGTACGCCGTCGCAGAGGAAACCAAGTCGTCCGGCGCCTGGTCAGTCATCTACCGAGCAAGGGCGCAGACCGCCGACGTCGATTCGCCACATATCATCACTTGCGCTCCGATGTGGCTCCTCGAGTTCCTCTTGCTCAGCAAGAGCCCTCAGACGGAAACTCTCAAAATCACCTTCTCGATGGCTCCTTGGACAGAACAGGACGGGCAGCAAGCCACTTTGCCCCTAATGCCCGAGACGTCCGCTTTTCTCCTTTACCATCTGCAGTGTAGACGATCTAACACTCATACTCTACAAACAGCCACGCGCGACTGACCGCCAACCGAGTGCTCCGCGTCACGAAGGTGGCCAACTTTGTCGTCGAGAAGCTCGACTACTTTCACCAGTCTGCGCGGGAGCTGGACGCCCAGTCACGGAACATGAGCCACACCTCGTTAGCCAGCCATTACTCAGGGCAGGGCCAGCCATCGACACTCAAGCCCGCCTTTGCCAATCGGAACGCCGACGACCTTGTGGAAATCATTTGTAACAACATTGTGCTGCCGCCAAAAGCAACGCTGGCGGCGGTGAAGCAGTACTGCTTCAAGCGGGCGGGGGATCTGACTCTGTTTTATCGCTTAAAACCTGCAAATTGAAGATGGGCGCTGCTAGCGGTTGCCTAATGTACAAGTGAAGAATGATAGTTACAGGGTGGCTGGTTGTCGGAAGGCTTTTTCACGACTTTTGGAGGAGCAAAGACTTGAGAGAACATCGAACTTGACGAGGGTAAAAAGATGTTGGGTGTCTAAACTACTAGGAGGCCTGAGAGTGCACGAATTTGCCGCGTTTGTCTCTTGATGGGATGTAGCGCTTGATAAGGATGGTGAACGCTGGCAGCACCTGAGGGGGTATGTGGGTCGGGCGGGTTGGTGGAAACAAATGCGGAGACGCTAGGAATCAACTCTGAGTTGGAGACCTCAGGTCCCAAAGAAAACATGACTCACTGTCTGGATACTTTGCGAGGAAGCGGGACAGGGGCAGAAAGGACCGCTTGCGCTCCATGTAGCTGTGACAGGAATCGGATGAGGAACTGGCCAAGCTTCGGGTGAGAGCGTCCGTCGCACCTGACAATACGAGAGTCTTCGGGGAATGGGACCATGGTCCAGGCTTGGAGGACACGAGGAAGGGCTTGGGCTTCGGCGATGAGGCCTTGGGATCTGAGCCAGTCGCGGCGGTCTTCGACATCTCGGTCGACTCGATCGAGCAGCTGCTCCAACAAAGGGATGTTGCCTGTCGAGTCCACCACGCTCGTATCACTACCTGAGCTATCCGCTGAATGAGGCAGAAACTGACCTTCGAAGCCGTCGGTGTTTGAGAAAGGGCACATGACCGGAATGAAGAGCGAGCCGAGCTTGTATTGATACTCGGCAAACCCGAAAGCGACCAGCTCTTTGTTGGGTCGGAGTATGCCGGCTTCAGGCGGAGAGGGCGGCGGAGGATTGAGAGCAAGGGCCTGGCTACGGCCGGTCGGCTTTCTGGGCTGAGGGCGACACCAGCGGACCGCGACGTCTGCAGGGGAGTTCATAACAGTCATTGAGATTATAGGATAAAAGCATCTCACAGCGAAGGGCGTCAGGGACCGGCGAGGTCTGACTGAGGATGTAGGCTTCCAAAGCGCGCCAGCCTTGGGTCGCTGAAGGCCACACTTCCTCAGCAATTGCAACCCGAAAGCACACAAATGAACATACTCATGTCTCGAATCAAATCAAAGGAGTACATGGGGCGAAGGGGGCTGAGGGCCACTTCGCTTTCCATGACCTGGGGCAAAGGTGAGCCGCCATCCTGGCACTTTTTTCGAGGACGAAGACTCGCCTCCGGAATGGCCACATTGTTGTACATGCTCAGTCTGTCGAGGGCAACACTCAAACGACCGACAACAGTGACACAAAGAGAGTGGTAGGGCTCACTCAAAAACGCGGCCGCACATCTGGGCCAGCTTTTGGGCTTCGTCGGGCAGCAAGTCGGTCGTGCTGGACACGATCAGCTCCTCCTCGGACAGGCTGGAATAGCGGAAGTGGGAGAGGGAGCACGTTTTGCGGTTGGCCTCGAACACCTCTTTAGCCCGCCACTTGCCCACGCCCAGTCGACGACCGCCTCCAGCTCCACAATCTGAGCAGCGCTGTTGGGGCCGTGTAAGCCTCTGTGGGCAGATCGTAGAGACAATATTGGACGAACCTTGTACTTGTCGTCGCAGTTGGCTGGAATTGCGTAAAGGGCTTTGATCAGCGCCCGAGCTGACAAAGAGGCAGGCAGCAGACTCACCGCAGACGACCTCGACGGTGAAGATGAGGGTGACCGCCGGATCAGGGAGGACGCAGCCGCCGCTGCCGATGGATCGACGGCACACATCGCCTGCGAATCGATCACGCCAAAACCAGTCAGACGACCCGCTATTCGAAATAAAGAGGGGGTTCGGGAGCACCGGCCTAACGCACATTGAGTCGTGCCAGCCAAGACCTCTGGATCTTGCAAAGAAGGCGCCGGAGATCTGCATACGCGACGTAGCAAGCGAACAGGGGTTCAGCAAAAATTTAAGGCTGGAACAGTTTCAGGAAGGCGGCCGTAGACTTACGGATCAGAAAATCCGGAGGCAGAGGCGGCCAGCAAGGCCTCGGGGCGATTGGGATCCTGGAGGCAGGCGTAGCAGGTGTAGGTGAACAGATGGGGCACGGCGAGCTCCTCAGCCAGGCCGCGCTTGTAGAGGCGGGCGAAGCGCTGCTTGCACCTCTCGCAATCGACGAGCACGTCCACCGTTTCTGCAGAGTCCCAATTGAAATTTGTGTTAAGTTCGCGCATCAAGAGACGAAGCGATGGGAAGCTCGCGCACCTCGCTTGATCTTTTTGGCGTTGGTGGAAGAGTCCAAGACTGCGCTCGTCGTCTTCCTGCGCGGCATGCTCGGGCGTCGGGCGGGCCTGGAGGAGGTTGGGGGCAGGCCAACGTTGGGGAGCTGGGGTGGCGAAGGGGTGGTGTTGGACATGCTGGACAAGGACGACTGGGACTGCTGTCTATTCGGCGCAGCGGAGGAGAGCAAGGCAGACGAGGAAGCTGTGGCGGTCGTAAAGGCAGACAGGCTACTGTGGGAGGGGGACGCGAGGGAAGAGTACGATTGAGCCAACCCGAGCGTGGAGGCAGACTTGAACATGTTGACGGACTCGCCAAAGCCACCGTACAAGCCTAAAGCCGACCCTGGTGGATACACGGGGGCTGGGTGGGCGAAGGCAGAGGGCGGTGCTGGCGACTTTGAGCTTGTGGAGGCGGGCGAGTAGGGCGAGTAGTCGCTCAGAGTGGGCGGGGCGGTGTGGGGGCTGTAAAACGCAGACGCCATGGCTGCAGACGGGTCACCATGGGGCGCTGGTAGCCAAGCGCTGGGCGGCGGGGAGAAGCTGGCGGGCGCGGCGAGGCCGGTGGGCTGGATGGCCTGGGGCAGGTACGGGGCCCACTGTGCGGCCTGCTGGCTGGGCGAGGGCATGTCTGGCAGCTGGCTGTGATGGTGGTGGTGGCCACCGCTGGAGGGAGCAAAGTGATGGGCGTCTGGCTGCCAGACTCCAAGGTAGGCCGCCGGCGCTGGGCCGAGGTGGTGGTGTCTGGCCGCGTCCTGGGCATTCTTGCCTGGCAGTTTGAGCACAACAGGAGCGTGCGCGAGGAGGTTCAGAGGGCCAAGCGTACGAAATCTCGAATAAAGTTATCAGCTGCGGCGGGCGTGTTGAAGAGTGAGTGTGCGTCTCCATGGGAAGAGCGAGAGGCAGCATGTGCTTCAACAGCGGCTCCCGTGGAACCCTCCGAATGCACCGGAGTGCCAGGATCTGGAGCTTGTTCCGCGCTGGGGAAGAAGCTGGCGGCACCGGCTTGGGGCTGGCGCTGCTGCTGGGAGGAGGAGCCGTAGAAAGCCCCCCGGCCCTGCTGCTGCCAGGCCATTGTTGTTGCGGACAGAAAGAAGCAGAAGCCTTCTTTTTCTCGCAGGGTAAAGCGCAGGGGCGATCTGTGATGGCGTACGTGCTTCGTGCACGGTGTGGCCTGACCCCTGCTTTATCGAGGGCAAGGCAATCGATTCCGGCGGTCCTCCTGCGCTTTCTCGCTATTCATGCATGGACGCGGTCGCTGGACGATCCTTCTGCAGCCACTGACACAGAGCAAAATTCACAGCGAGAACCGAGTTGATCGAAGGGGGAGAAGATCGTCAGGGACGAACGCCGGGTCACACCTCCGAGAGACAAGTTGGCCTCTCGCAAGCTTTGGCACGAGGCATAGTCTGGACGACGGAGCATTTTCCTATTAAGCATTTTCATAGAGATAGAACAGAAGTCGTGGAGCAGGAGGGAGCCCTGCTCGGCCTTGTCAGCATTCTCGGCACGAGCTCTTAGCCAATAGCCGCTCAAACTAGGGTCTAGCTCTTAATCAATGAACCGCGGCCCATCCTCAAAGCGCTGCGGCACACCCAGCAAGCTGGCCGCCGCGAACAGACGGCTCTCTTCGCCCTCCTTAATGAAAACGCGCGCGGAGGATTTGGCAGGACGCGCAAAAGGTTGTCAGCCTATGCGCTCTTCCGGAGCCGAACTCCGCTTGATCCAAGTCGTCCACAGCGTCAGCTCTCCTTCAAATTACACGCAGTCTTCGGGCCGTACACTTGCCCTATATGTCATTGCTGACGTCCAGCTCCGACGTAGCTTGCTATGCAGAAGGCGAGCATGAACGAGCGGCCGTCTTCATTTCCTTTCTGATTGAAACTTCGCTGCGCTCGCCGGCTCCCTTTCATTCTCTGATCTGCATTGAGCTTGACGCTTCATTATCTGGGCTCGAGTCCATCGACGCAGGTCCTTGCTCGATTGGCGCTGCCTCGACAACCACAGCGATTAGAATCATGCGCTGTGCCTGAATTCCTTCCTCCCAGACTGACCAGAAGCACGAGGCTAGGACCTAGTTGCATCTCTACGACTTGGACTCTTGACTTCGTGCCTGTAGCTCACCTCGTGGATCCTGCTCAATGTCATCTGCTCTTGCTTGGGCGTCGCGCTTCCAAAAGCCCTCTCCAGTGCTACCACCACGCCAGCTCCGTGCTCAACCGGTGTTGTTTCTCTCTTCTCTGATGGCGACAGCGTGATCATCTCCTTTCATCAGAAGAGGTTCGACTCAAGTCTTTCCGACCTCTTGGGAGAACTTAGCAGACCGAAGAGCGCAACGTGTAGGTGGCTCAACCACAAACCTCGCTACCTCATCCTCGACGCTTCTTTTGACGGCATAGCTGGCACCAAAGACCGGTCCTCGGACGTTTAGCCCTTGGGGCATTTCGCTCACTCCCAGCTTGGCTCTCACTCTCCCACAATCTCGCCACTTCCTGTAGTCCTAACGACTCTTGCGCAGCTGATGCTTTTCAGAACAGCCTACGACAACGCGAAATCGGACCCTCGCGTGCTCCAGCTGAAGGCGACGCCCAACGAGCTTTGCTTTATACAGCTTGCCAATGCTGCCTACCGTAAAGCCGAGGCTAACGCATACAGAGGCAGAAAAAAGATGGAGAAGGCTGAGAAGATCAAGCCGCCCAGCCTAGCGGACCAGGGCCTCTTGACCCTGAACTTTCGAAGGGCACCTCCTCCTCCTTCATGCGCCCGACGCCTGTCGTCCCCATCCAGCATATCCCCTTATCTCTTTCTTCAGCTTCTTCTTTCTTTCGCTTCCTTGTGCTCTGGCTCCCGCTGCAGGTCAGGAGAGCCAGCATCATAAGGCCGGGCGAGCATATTGCTTGTACTTATTGATCTACTTGCATTTCTTGTGTATCTCCTTGCCTTTCTCAGCGCTCACTCGACACTCTGAGGCGTCAATCGCTGTCGCATTAGGATCTCGTCGGTTTTGCCACCCGGAAGATTGGCTCGACGGCGCTGCCGATGTCAACTCGGACGGGATGCAGCATGCCCTGGCAAACCCTCACTGTTGTCAAGCTCATCTAGCGGTGTGACTGTCAATTGAGATTGGCCATTTATGAGAACCAGCGATTGCGCGCGCGCCTTTGGGGTGTCCGCCGCCCTCCTCCGCTTGCTCCAAACCGACGACGGCGTCGATAATCGCACTCCTCCAAAATGGCCGCCATCTTCAGGCCGTACACTTACCTCGTGCGTCTCTGCTCTCACCGAGTCCACAGCAGCCGCTGACGGAGAGCGGCGAGCAGCAACGAATGGCGCATGAGAGGTTGGCCCTTTTGATCCCGCTCCTTCTGAGCCCGCCAGCTCATTGTGACCCCGCGCCGACGCTCCAGCCCAGTCATGCAAGTCTTCAGTTGCTCCCCGAGACTGCGGGAACCCAAGGGCGCAGGCTGATGGTTTGGGCAAATAGCTTTTACTCGCTCGTTATTGGCTTCGCCGGCCCCGTCGCCGTGCTCACCGTGCCCCCGATACGCAAGTCCTTCTTCGGCTGGAAGCCGGCAGAGCAGATCCCCTCCACCTTTCCCCGTGCGTTCGCAGCTTGCCCCTCTGCCTCTAAAGCAATCGACCTCGCGGCTGAAGGCGACAGGTCGCACAGTGCCCAATCGGCCACGGAACGCAGATCTCAAGGGCTTCGACGACGAGTAGATCACTGTGAATGGACTAGGTCGTGGGCGTCAAGCAGGTTTTACAGGTTGCATAAAACACAAGGGGTCCAACTATCATGGCTCTCAAATCTACTTCCGCTTCTTCTGCCTGTTCCGGTTCTTGACACTGTGCGCGTGCGTGAGCAAGAGGGTCTTGGCAAAACAAGAGAGAGAGGGAAGCGCACTTGGACTGGGTGTAGAAATTCGACTTGGCCTTCTTGTTCGTCTTCATGCGCGGCTCCTTCTTCTGCGCCTTGTCCTCGTCCTCCGACTCGCCCTCGTCGTTCGCAAACCGAGCTGCCGGAGAAATTGAGCCGCGAGTCCTCTTGTGTGAAACAGAGGGTCCGCCTTTACCTCGCTTTAGGGCTTTCGGCTTAGCCGCAGAAGGCGCCGAAGCCTTTTCCGGCTCCACGACGACCTCCAGGTCCTCGTCTGAGTCCTCGTCCGACGGGATGTCGATGTTGTCCTCGTCGTCATCGTACACCGGCGGCGGTGCCGCGAGATCTTCGGCGGCCGATTTAGCGTCTTCCGGGAAAAGCTGTTCCCACGTCGGCAGCGGTGCTCCCTCGTCTTCCTCATCGTCGCCTGATGGGTCCACGCCTTCTGGCGCATCTTCGTCGATGCCGCCCCACTCTTCGTCATCCTTGACAGCAGCCACGGAGACCAACACGTCGTCCTCGGCCGGGTCGTGCGCCTCGTCCTCGTCCAAGAACTTGGTCTTGTGCACGATCTGGTGCAGCGGCTGGTCGACACCCTGGATGCGGCGCGCCTTGACGGTCGGGTCCTCGGCGGCGGCGCCTTCCTTGGTGGGTGGCGGCTTGGAGAAGGCCGACATGTCCGGTGGCCGCTCAAAGTAGGGGATCTTGCCTCGGATCCAATCCTGTGACGTTCGCACACACTGGAGTGAGCACTAGCTAAGCTCAAAGGAGGTGAGGCAACCCACGTTGAGGATCATCTTAGCCACAGCGGCCGTGTCCGCTTCGCCACCCTTGACCAAGCGGCCCGCCTTCTTGGCCACCTGCTGCAAAAAGTCGTCCGCGTCCTCCCATGACTCCAACCCATAGGTGCGCCGTCTGTGCGATCGATGGTTATGGTGACATTGCTAGCAATGAGGGGGAAAATAGAACGCACAAGTATTCCGGCCGGACGCGCTCCAGCAAGAGGGCAATGTGGTCGGCCGGCGCTGAGAGATGCTCGACTCGGACGACGCCCTTGAGGACCTTTTGGGTCTCGGTCTCGCGGGCCGAGGGCGGCACGATGCCGGGGCAGTCGATGAGGAAGATGCGCTTCATGAGGGTGATGTACTGCCACACTTTGGTCTCGCCTGGTATGGGGGCCACATTGCAGACCTTCTTCTTCTTGAGCGTGTTGATGATGCTTGACTTGCCCACGTTGGGGTAGCCAACGAAGCCGATGGCGATCTGCTTCTTGTCCGAGAAGAGGTTGGAGAATTGGCGGAGGAGCTGGATGAGCGAGCCCTTGCCGAACGAGTTGTTGATGGACGCGTGAAAAGCGATGGTGGGGTGGGACTGCGAGAGGTATTTGACCCAGCGAGCCTGTTTCCGCGGGCGAGAAACAGCCAAGAGTCAGCTCTGAAATTTCGACAAGAGATCAAAACGGGAAGAATTTGTAACCAATGTAACTAAGAAGCAAGATTTCAAGGAGACAAAGGGGTCACCGCAAGCCATGTGTAGGAACAAAAACGTTCCAGCTGAGGCCGGGCATCTTTAAACCCTCCGTCGGATTTTGGTGAATCGAGATTCAACTCGTTCGCCCCATCCATGACAGATGGGACGAACCACTGGACTGGGGGTTCGATCTTGCATGCTTGTAACGTCTGTTTCGCAACTGACAGCCCGAGCAACCGCAATGAAGCGGCTCCAAGGACAACGCGAGCAAACTGACTAAGTCATGCGGCGGAGATGGCGCATCGTGTGCCGCGGGGAGGAGCAGAAGAAGCAGAAAGGAAGGGAGAAAATGTGAAGGAGACTCACGGCTACCCAGCCGGGCACGAGGTCGACCTTGTTGAGGATGTAGACGAGCTTCTTGTGGCGCTTCTCCTTGGCGAGGTACTTTTCCACCGAGTCGCACCGTGTGCCGATCGGGTCTCTGGCGTCCAGCACATGCAGGATGACGTCCGAGGAGTCGATGACCTGTGTTCAACAAAACTCAACAAACACAAGCTGTAGGGCAGGGAAGACGACGCACCTTGTAGAGCTCTCCCCAAATTCTTCGAGAGGTACCGGCCGACAAAATGTAATCGACGGGGGCGTCCTTGGCGTCGAGCTCGGCAAGTTCAGAGGGGATGTAAGGTGCCTCGTCCGCCGCCAAAGCCGCTTCCGCCGCCGCGTCCTCTGCCAGCGGCACGCTGCCTTCCTCCAAAGCGAGCGCATCTTCGATGACGACCTGGCTGGTGGAAGCCTTGGCGCTCATGAGCTCCTCAAAGCTGCCGGCCTCGATCCGTGGCTTCTTGCGCTGCGACTTGGGCCCAAACGTCTCGCCGTACGGCTCGGCGGAGGCGAGGTCGGGCCTTTTGAGGGTGGTGGACGTCTCGAGCAAGGACATGGGCAGCTTGTTTTGCTTGAGGATGACCGAGTAAGGGTCGTTTTGGCGGGCGGCCAGCGATTCGCGGAAGTGGTCCAAAGCGTTTTCTGTGCGAGGGCTCGTCAGATAAGTGACCTGCAGATCAAACAGGACAACGAAGTACGAACGAGAGATGACCCTGGTGTTGCCGAACCAGCGGCGGTCAGGCTGAACGCGGCCAGGCAAAGCCTCGGAGGACTGAAAAGGGGCGGCCTGGATGATCTTGCCCGACTTGTCTCTGATGGCCAGGTGGCCGTGGGAGAGCATCTTGAGCTTCTTGACCTTCTTCGCATCGCGGAAGAAGTTGGTGCTGCGCAAGGACCGCTTCTGAGCGCCTGGGGGAAAAAATTGCAGGCAGTGCGGGCGAAGAGCTCACCCCTTGACATGCTGCTGGGTGTGGTTCTTGTTGTTGCCTGAAGTGGAGGGAGCCATGGTTGCCTCGCACTCGAGCTCTCAGCGCAAAATGAGGCTCTGGGGACTGGCTGCGACGGGAAGAGCTGCAATGCCTCGCATGAAAAAGTTTTGGAAAGGTCACGTTTTGCTCGCGTAACATTGGTGGCGCCGGCACTTTGGGTGGCAAGAGCTATCGCAGGTCTGATTCGAGTGCTACAGTCATATACAAGGAAGTGGCTGTTTGAGCCACATCTGATGACGCTTCACCCGAGCCTGTGCTTGGATCTAGCCCATTTGGCCCACCAATTCTTGAAAGTGACCTTCAATGTTGCGGAGGCGCATGTGGGCGTTGAACAGATGATTGATGGCAGACTTAACCTAAGAGACTGAATGAGGTCCGCGAGTCACACGAAGGAGCGAGAGAGCCAAACCTCTAGCAAATACACCTTTGCCTCAATATAGTCCTTCTCCGAGTCCCAGTCGATGTCGTGCTCGTTGACGGGAGCAATTGCTTCGCATAATTTCTTTTTCTTCTGCAAGTGCTGGTGCTGGCGCTTGTTGTTGAAGTCGTCGAAACGAGAATTGATCTGAAAGACCAAATATCAGATTCGGGGTGCCACGCCGAAATAAGCAAGCAGATTGACCTTGGTCAAGGAAAGATTCCAGTCCAATTGTTTTTGGTTTAATGCACTCTGAGTGTGCTCAGTACCCGGACTGCTGAGCGCCTTGAGTGCCTGGGAACACAGCGACAATCATCATCAGTGCGACCGCTGAAAGCCCCTGCCAAAGTACCATACTGCAGCCACTTGAATGACATCCTCCTTGATATTGACGTTGTATGAGCCTTCATCTTCTTAATTGAGCGACAATCATCTCCACTTAAATAAAGGCAGCCCCTCACCATATATCTGACCTACCATCACGCGAAAAGACGATAGCAATTCATTGGGCGAGGTGGCCTGCGCAGCCCTTCAGGGTAGGCAAGAAATCTGGAAAGCAATTCTCTGCGGTCTGAGCGAGTCTGGCTTGAATACAGCTGAAGTCGAGCGAACCTGGTTTCTTCGCCATCGCCGCGTGAAAATGGACTCTATCCTTAGAGAGGCCAGTCATGCATCCGTTGGCTTCTTTGACGAGTTCTTCGAAGGTGGCCTGGTTGTGCATGCCTGTGTCTGAATCATCGGTTGAGACACGTTCGCAGACAGGTGGAAGCAGAGAAGAGCACTGACGCTAAGCTCTGAGCTTGGTGGTAGGGCTGGCTGTGGCTAGTGGTCGAGGGAGGACGACCCTACCTAGCTACTAGAAGACGTTCTGTACACGACGTTCATGTCTGAAGTATCGTGCCAGCTTCTATTCTTTTACCATTGCCATCGCTTCGCAACTAACATGCAGGCGCTGTTTCGCATGAAGAGTCAGATCCAACAACGAGAACAAGGCGAGCAATTTCTGGCTTCAGGTTGGGGGAGGGGCAGAGGTGAGCGACAGCTCGTTGGGTATCACAGAGGACAATCGGGCAGCAATTTGATATCACATCATTCCAGCAAGCCCAAGAGTGGCTAATGCCTGGCGAGCACGCATGATGGGAGCGAGCAGCATCACCGCCGGCCGAACGAGAGTTGATGTCGAGACAGCAGAAGTGGCCGCGGGTGAGGTACTGGGAGAGCTACTGGCTGACTACCTTGTGATCACAGATAGCCCACTGATAGCTTGGTCGTGGGAGCTTCTCAGTGGCCAGTTCTCAGTGGGCTTCAGCCAGTGGCTAGCTGGTAGCTCTTATGGGTCTCGCTTGGGTGGCTCATATTGATGCTTGCATATTGTCACGAATTCGCTTTACTCGCGGCTACGGAATACGAGTTGCAATAAGGAAAGCGCAAGAGACAGAGGTGAAGTGGCGACTCCGCGTCGAGCCGAAGGAGAGAGCCGGGACGCACCCACGAGTAAAGCATCAGAAGACCTCTGCCTATAGCTGGATCATTGCTCAGCGATATAGGAGAGAAGCTAGAGAAGTGGGGCGTGGCGTACGATTCTGTTCGCTTCATGTTCAGAAGAATCGCATACACCACCACGAAGCGAAAGAGAAACGCGCGCACGAAGCAAGACCCTGGAGACTGATAAAGAAACACTGTTCATGGATACTGTGTGATGGCGTGTAAGAGCAGGAAGTTCTTTTATGTGCGTGTGCAAAGCTTACGCGGCCGAAGATGACGCGGCCTCGGTAAACAACGCCCTCATGAGCCAACTGCCCTGTCTTTCGGGGTACTTAAATAAGCTGTAAGCGATGTAAAAGAGTCAAGGCGCACCTCCGAAGCCAGTCATTTGGAAGGCGATCAGAACAGCAGCAGACTGAAAGCAGGCTGTCGCCCGGAAAGACGGTTGAGCGGTCAGCCCTACAAGATCATCTGATTCGTGTTGGAGAAATGCATCGGAGAGGCAACACAAAAGCCAAATAATAGGAAAAGGACGCAGAGCCTCTGAGCAGGTGCAAGAAAACTTGAAGTCCAAAACCTCCAAGTGGAAGGCCTTTGCTGCTTGTGGGATTCATTGACTGCCACATATCATACTGAAGCAGCACAGATACGGCTGGAGTTGACACATTCGAGCCCAGAACAGCGCGGGCCATCTTGATGAACTCGCCGCTCGCTTCTTACTGCCCAAAGAGACGTTGCTGACCGATCGGACTTGTCTAGCGAGCAAACAGCAAGGTCTTTGGGTAGCAATTGCCGCGAGGTCTTCAGTGGTTCTCGGGGGAGTCACGCCGTGGCCAATTCGGTCGGGAGCTCTCGAGTGGCTCTTGGAGTGAGTCGGTCGTTACCATTGCCTTGAGCTATCATATAGTATTCTGGGAGCTCTCAGACAGCCTCGCAGTAGCCTACTGGACTGGTGGTCACTCGCCAACTCTCGAGCGCCCGGCGGTGCACGAATCGACCTTTCCGACCACAGTCGTGCACAGTCTCGCAATCATCTGAGTCCAAGAGCACTTCAGCGTTCTTCGCAGTACTAATCTTGTCGCCAATGGCGGAAGCTCGCCAAGAGCGCCTGGCCAGGTCACGCGGAAAAAAGCGGCTCCACTCCAAGCGCAGAAAATCAGTTTAGCAGGCAACGACGACGAAAAGGATGACCAAGTGGCAAAGGCTGATCAGATTCGAAGGAGAAGATGGCCAAGTGTATACCGGCGAGCCGGAATTGCCCTTGACAGAGGATCTTGGCCTGTTGGCGGCCAAAGGTGGCAAGATCCAAGCGCGCTTGCTCAAGGGCTCTCCGCTGGACCCCAATGCCTCCGTGGACTCTCAAAAACTGGTCACGGTCAAGAAACTGCTCTCTCCTCTCGCTCCAGAGGTCATCAAGACCGTCCGCGCCTTGGGGACCAACTTTCAACCTCCGACCGCCTTCCAAAAGACGCCGGTGCCCATCCTGTTCTACAAGCCCCTGTCGACCATCTCCCACACTGGTGCTGCCATTCCTATTCCCAAGTTTGCCAAGGACCAGCAACCAGACTACGAGGTCGAGCTGTGTCTGGTCATTGCCGAGTCTTGCCGCGATGTCCCGAAAGAGAAGGCGTTGGACTACGTCCTTGGCTACACTGTCGCCCAAGATGTGAGCGCTCAAGTTGGCGTCTGCGAAGCTCCGATCTGATGGGAGCCCCCCGCGACTTCAAACAGGTCTCATCGAGAGCTCTGTGCGCAAAGGGAGTCCAGTGGGGCATGGGCAAGAGCTTTGACGGTAAGCGAAATTGGACTCTCAGCATTCATATGAGATGCCTAACCGAATCTTGCAGGCTGGCTACCGCTTGGTCCGTGCTTGATGTCCAAGGCGGCATTGGGCGACCTGGCAGGCTTGAAGCTGACGACGAAAGTCAATGGCGTCCTCAAGCAAGAGTCTGTTCTATCAGAGATGCTCTTCTCAGTGGTGCGTCTCGTTCGCTTCCCTTTTGGCTTGGGATCAGCCGCTGAGCCTCTGGGTCGAGCGCAGGCGGAGACGATTTCCTACCTCTCTCAAGGCACCACGCTCGAGGCGGGCAGTATCATTCTCATGGGTACCCCTCCACCTCTTGAGGCGGTTAAAGGCCAACCTCGCCAATGGCTCAAGCACGGGGACGTCGTCGAAGTCACCGTCGCTTCCTTGGGTTCGTTTCCTTTTTTTCGTCAACCTCGCTTGCCAACTAATCGCGAGCAGGCACCATCGTAAACACTGTCGTCGAAGAAAAGGCCGAGCGCCAATCCAAGCTCTGAAGGCAGCGGCAGCGCATCGGACCAGCCTTCTGTCACGGGGTCTTGACCCCTCGGCCGTGACAAATTTCGGGCACGGCCTATAAATACCGCCGTCCTTCTCGCCTCTTTATCTTATTCAACCAACACCAATGCCTTCCATCGCACTCGTCATCGCCAGCACCCGCTCTCCTCGCGTCGGTCCCAATGTAGCCGATTACGTCCAGGACCTCCTCCAAGCCCACCTGCCCTCCGACTTCTCTCTTCACGTTGTCGACATCAAACAGTTCCCCTTGCCCATCGAGATCGAGGGCACCGTCTTGCCCATGCAGCAGACCACCCCACTGCCGGATGCGCCATACACGCAAGAGGCTGCCAACGTTTGGTCCAAGGAAGTTCGAAAGTACGACGCCTTCGTCTTCATCACACCTCAATACAACTGGGGCTATCCCGCGGCCCTCAAGCTCGCTCTCGACCACCTGTTCCAGGAATGGGTTGGCAAGCCAGCGTTTATTGTGACCTATGTGAGTCCTTGCCTTCGCTTGTCGTTTCCTTCCCTCCCTTATATTCGGACGTTCAGGGAGCCCGCGGAGGTAATTGTCGATTCGTGTCCCAAGCTTAGAGACTTCAAATGCTGATTCTTTCGGTATCGACAGGCAACTTGTGCGGTGCTCAGCTGGACCAGGTGCTCAAAGGCGTTCGGATGCGAGTGCACGAGCAGCGCATCGAACTTGCTCTCGGCCCTGCGTTGCCTCTAGCTGCCACAAAGGGAGAGCTGGACCCAGATCAAGTGGGGACTTGGAAGGCCAAGGAGGAGAGCTCTTTGGAGGCTTGGAAGGGTTTCATTGATTTGGTCAACACGCGTTTTATTCCCGCTGAACATGGCAAGCACTAGACTAGTATATTTGTTAGACCCCTTCCCTGCATCTCACAATGCAAGCCAAATCACGAGTAACAAAGACAGCGAAGCAAGCACCAATATAGCAGCAGTGTGAAGACGCGCGTGTCTACGGAATCTTTAGACATTGATGTAGAAGATTCAGAGACAGGTGCTCACCGGCTGGCACCGCTGGAAGGAACCCAAAACGTCGACGTCTCCGTATAAACCAAAATCTGATCGGCCGCGAGGGAAGTAGAAGTGGCAAAGGAAGTGACATCTTTAAACGAGGTTACAGGTGTTACCGAAATGATCGTCGGTGTTGATGAAGGAGCTGAAGAGGCTTGGTTGTCACTTAGAGGCGAGCTTGAATTGCTTGCCGAAGAAAGAGTGGTGCTTGTCAAAGACGTTTGCGTAGCGGACGACGTTGTCTTGGAGCTACTGCTAGAAGGCTGTAGGCTGGTCGAGCTGGAGATGATGTGTCCACCAACAACCCCGTCGGCCAAATCTTCTGTTGGCGTTTTGATGGCGCAGGCGGTGGACCCTTGATTTGCTGTGACTGTTTTGGTCACGCTAGTGCGCAGGCCATCATTGCTATGCACCTGGCATGAAATACCATGCAAACACCATTTACAGAAGAACGCAGGGCTTACGAAGCAACTGTGATCTCGACGACGTTGCCAACTGGGGCATTTGCGACCCAATTGAACTGCATGCAACCAATGAGGCCCTTTCATACCTCACACGCTGAGAAACTCACTTGTCCAGAAGATGAGGAGGTCTGGGAATCGTACTGAAATCCCGTAGCTGGGTCTGTAACAGTCAGAGTGTAAGGCGAGCGGCCTCCACCAGCTTGTATTCGCAGAGGCGAGCACTGCATAGCGGCAGCGTGTATCAAGTCCGAGAAACACATTTCTCCCTCTTCTCCACCAACCGTCCAGGGAGAGCCCGTGACAGTCGCATACCCTGAACCCGGAACGTCAATTTGCATGACAACTTTTGCAGTCTGTCCAGCCCCCAGAGCCAAGGGATTGAACGTGTATTTTGATATCGCAACTCCTCCAATATACAGATTCCCGTAGCCAATATCACTAAAGGGAAGCCTTTGTGAGAGAATCCGCGCCTCGAAGACATTAGGACGCTACATGGAGACGGCCAAGACGTCAAAGGGGTTTGTCCAGGTGACGGTCATGGCTTGGCAGGCAACTACACCGGTGTTCTTCAGCGATGCAGCAATGTCGGAAGCAGCATCAGCTCGAACGACCTCATGAATGAGAAAGAGCAAGCTGAGCAGCAAGAACTCCAGGACCGTGAAAGTGAAAGCCATTCGAGACGTCGTTCCAGCTTCAAATGAGACTCTCAACACCAACAACAGTGAAGGAAGGCATTGGCCATCCGGGGCAAGGTGAGACGGTCAGACCGAGTCGACTGACGGCCTTAAGCAGAATTCCTCGAATGGATCGAAACCAGCTCTCCCTGCATTTCTTCATGGGCACTAGAAGCAGCGATTAAAAGGCATTTCGCATGGCAACACAAGTTGCAAATCGTCGCCGCTCTCCAACCCTCGAAAATCCGCTCCTTCATCCGAAACGGCCTGCGTCGCGACACCTTCCGCAACAATGGCGCCCCAAATCATCATCATTGGAGCTGGTTTCGCAGGAGCTGCCGCAGCTCACGCTCTGGCGAAAGCTGGCCACAAAGTCTTGGTTCTCGAGGCGACAGGCCGCATCGGAGGGCGCACTTTCACTTATACTGCGGAGAACATGCAAGTCTGCCCTCCCAGCCCCTCTGTCCCCTTTTCTGACACTGGCGGTGTTATTTGTTCAGTCCCGTTGACTTGGGAGCGTCCTATGTGAGGCTCTGCGACTCTGACCTGGTTGAACTACCCCACCTTATGGCTTTTGTTCCTCGTTCTCTCTAGCTGCACGGCTTCGAAGTCACGCCAAACCCTACAAGGCCTTTGTTGGAAGAGCTTGGCGCCAAGTTCCATGTGGCTACGCCCGACCCCATGCTGGTCTTCGCGCCGACTGGCGAAGTCGTCCCCGGCGAAGAGATCGCCAAAGCTGGAGCCGATTTGGGTGCCGTCTACGAGGCCATTGTTTCCCCTATCCAAGCCAGCTCGACCGCGCAAGATGCGCCCTACGGAAAGGCCATTGCTGAGAAGTTGGCCACTCTTTCGCCTGTCGCCGGCGCTTTGGCGCGAGTAGCGGAAATCCCCAATGGCGTGCCCCTGGACCAGATTTCGACCAAGTACTACAACTCTGAAAAGGCTCTTAAGGGCGTGTGCGTATACCGCCCGCTTCGTGGCTAGTGCGAACCAGGCTGAACCGCACTTTTGCAGCGACGCCATGCCGATCGGCGGCTACACTCAATTCGTCGAGAAGGCTTTTGCTAAAGCTGGCAGCGACGTTCGCCTCAACACAGAAGTCGTTGCCATCGAAAAGTCCAGCTCGGGCGTCAAGGTCACCACCAAAGCAGGCGAGACCTTTGACGGCTCGCATCTGATTTGCACCATCCCCGGATCCGTGCTCAAGACTGGCTCCGTCAAGTTCTCACCGGCATTGCCCGCGTCGCTGTGAGTGGATTGCTGGCGGTCGTTCCGAACATCTTCTGAAGTGTCAGCTTGGCGATCCTTCCACAGCTCCACCTCTCTGCAGCGCACTGCATGGGGCGTGCTCAACAAAATTTTCCTAGCCTACCCTAATGTTTGGTGGCCCGCGACGCCGGCCAACTTCCTCCTGATGCCCGACCCGCTGGCTTCCTCCCTGCCATTCTCGCCGACCAGCGTGCTCAAGTCGGCTCCGATCCTGGTATCCAACCTGACAGCCGTCCAAGAAGGCAACCCGTCCGCCCTGCTGATTTATACTCAGGCCGACGTGGGCACCAACCTCGAAAAATTCTCGGACGAGGAAATCGCCAAAGCTGGCCAGTGGGTTTTGCTCTCTTGGGCTCTCTTCTGCTTCGGCGGCATCCAGTAACGATGTTGATGGCACAGTGAACTGCTCGCTGACAAGATCTTCGCGTCGCCCGATGTCACCATTACCCCGCCCACCGCGTCGTTCTACATGCGCTGGCTGTCCGCGCCATTTGCTTTGGGCGCCCACACTTCATCGGTGGGCTATGGCACTGGTCAAGTTCCCGAAGACTTGGACGTGCTTGGCCAGCCGCAGTGGGACGGCAAGCTGCTCTTTGCTGGTGAACACACCGACTTCAACTTGCGCGGCTCTGTCCACGGTGCCAGTGGGTCCCCTCTCTGCGTTCTTTTCCAACCTTCTTTGAGCATGTTTGTGGTATCTGCAGCTGGAACCGGGCTGCGAGAGGCTGAGCGCCTGATCAAGTCCTTGTCGGCTTAAAGCTCTTGCCTGCAGTTTGAAGCGACACAAAGAAAGAATCGGGTCTGTAGACTCCATGTAGAAGCCTATAAGATACAAGCTATTAGCAGGGAGACCCATAAGTTATGCAAAACCACCTTCCACCCGTCGAAACCACTTACGCGGCTCTGGCTTCAAGACGACCATGGCGCTCTCCTACCTTCCTGGCCAGACATGGAGCGCACCCGGCACATCTGTTTCCAAGCTCTACGAGAGCCACAGCGCAGCCTCCGAGGGGCCGAAGCAGCACACCCAGTCAGTCGTCGCAATTGCTGCTGCGTTGCTGCTTGCTCATTCTCTTTCGGCGGCTTCGCAGGCAGCCCATCATGACCTCGACCTCGGTGCTGGGCATCAAATACGACGCTGGCGTGCTCCTGGCCGCTGATACGCTCGCCTCTTACGGCTCGCTCGCTCGATTCGACGACGTCTCGCGCCTGCACCCGGTCAACTCCAACTGCTGCGTCGGCGCTGGCGGCGACTTATCCGACTTCCAAAACTTGCAGAACCTCATAGACGCCAAAGTGTACGTCCTTGCCGTGTCTATATGTGAGAGCTGGGCGGTCAGAAGCTCACGCTTGCCCATACTCAGACGCTCAGAAGCCATTGAGGCCGACGGCCCGCCGCTGAGCCCGTCCGAAGTGTTTGAGTGGCTCAGCCAAGTTATGTATGCGCGGAGGAACAAGATGGATCCGTTCTGGAATTCGCTCATCGTCGGGGGTTGGGATCAAGGCGAGGCGTGAGTTCGACTTCCCATAACCCGCTCTTGATCTTGGGCTGATCATTTCGGAACTGCACAGCTTCCTGGCATACGTCGATCTGCTGGGCACAACGTACACTTCTCCCACGCTCGCCACTGGCTACGGCGCCCACATCGCCCAGCCTTTACTCCGCAAGGCCACCGAGGGCCGGACCACCCCGCTCACCAAGGCCGAGGCCGAAGAGCTGCTCGTGTCGTGCATGCAAGTGCTGTTCTACCGCGACGCCCGGTCCATCAACAAGTTCCAGATCGCCGACATTTCCGCACAGGGCGTGTCTGTTTCCAAGCCTCGCTCGGCCCAGACGGAGTGGAAGTTTGCAGAGGGGCTCAGAGGGTACGGGGCTCAAACACAATGAAGAGGCTTTTGAACCATTGCTGCGTGAAATGCTGGCAAAGAACAGACAGACACTTTCTGTGACTCTTATTTGCCTTCCACCGCCACTTCCTAAGACTTCTGCTGTCTGCCTGTTCTTCATACACATGCGCACATCTGCATAACCTTCTCGGGTCGCTACAGCTGGCTGTCAGCGTCGAGCTCGGCCTGGTCGGGCTTGCTTGCTGTCGCTTGATAATACTGTTGAGAGAAGCGCTCGCATCTTGCTCCAAACCTACCACTTGGCAGCGAACATGTCCATCACTCTTCAAGTCTTCAGAATTGCCGTGCACAAGTCCTTCAGCGCCGCCAAATCTCCCCAGTTCGGTGCCCTGACCAAGCACGCCAAATCGCTCGGCGTGCAGGCCTCCTTCTTCGGAGTTGACACCAACGATCCAGGTTTACTATTTTTCATTCTAGGTGCGCCCGCCAAAGTGCCAGAAATGCCGTGGTTGATCGTTCGGTGCGATCTAAAGAATGGCCTCGAAGTGTTGTCGCTTCATTTCAAGACTCAGAGTTGTTACAACTGGTGAAGGAGCTCGACATCAATTCAAAAGCAACCACGCAATGTCTGGTAGAGCTCGCTGGGACGAACGGCCTGCACAAGGCTTTTGACGCGCCGCTACTACAAATTGTACGCTCGCTCGCTCGGTTCTACCCTACCAAGAACCTCATTTCGGTCTTGCAGTGCTCTGTCGAGCTGAAAGAAGGCGTTGATAGAGAGCCCTTGGCTGGGTCGGTAGGCTGGTAATCATCTGAACGCGCGCGAGACCACCACTGAATGTTCGCGGTGGCCGCTTGTCAGCTTTTGAAGACTTTCACAGATTGCTATGAGGCAGAGGGCTTCACTGGTGGTGACTGGGGCCCTGATCTGAGAACGCCTCGCACTAATTGGTATTGGCTTGGTTGGACTTCGCGAAAGGTTCGCCACTCTTCACTACTGCTGGCGGACAGAGAAACATTCGGCTTGCTCAAAGTTGGCCTTGATTCCTTGTTTCCAGGCCCATGATATCTACGGGCGCACAGATTTGTTTTGGGAGGAGATTAACAAGCTCGGCCCATTCATGAGCGGGGGCGGCGCGAATTACATCGAAGTCCAGATCATCGGATCAACAGCTTTGTGATTTGAAATCTCTTGCTATTACAAAGCTGTTGGAATTCTTTGAATTTCTTTCGGCACCATCGCACCATCGACATGGCTCTGCAAGCGGCAGTAACGGTCCTAATTAAGGCCGGAAAGACGATCCGGGTCCGTCTTGTCCTCTCTCCCACTCCCAACATGCTCCGTCTTGAGGCCTAGCAGACAGCAAGATGAAGCCTCAGATCCATGTCTGACGAGTTTCGCAGAACTTGACAATGGCTGCCTCGGTCCAGGCAAGATGGCGGCTGAGCTGGCCTACTGAGCGACTACCAAGAGCATGCGTCAATGAGCTAGGCCCAAAAGGTAGTGCAAATGTACATACAGGCAACATCTGGGATACCACGTCCCAGGCCAGGTTTGATGTCGAAGTAGTGGGAAGCGCACAAGAGCTGGCAACATTGGCATGCGCGGCAGCCGAAAGAAAAGGGGCCGAAAGGGTGATACATGCAAGCAAGAGCAACTTGTCGACATTTGCGGGCAGAGGGCAAAGGGCGTCCTGAAGAGCGAAACGGGTTGGAGGCAAAAGGCGGCTGGAGTCCGCCACCATTTTCACAGCTCGATGTTCTGTGGACTGCATGAGAGGTCGAACGCTGCATGCTTTGGAAGATTGTTTCACCTCCAGGACCAAAACCTTGAGCATGGCAAGCAGATCTTCCTTGACTTTAGGGGGCACTTGATCTGGTCTTGCTAGTCAGCCTACATCCCATTCACTCAACGCCGGCCTCACCAGATGCGTATGAGAAGACTTCATTCTTGAGATCCTCGAAGCCAATGTCCTCGTTTGCTAAGGCTGCGATGGCAAAACAACATCAAACCTCAGCACTCTTCAACCAAAAAAGAAAGGCGGCCTGACCTTGAGCCTTCGCTTGGACCTGACGCTCGAAACTTCCTCCTTTCAGTCGGTCTCGAAGCTGGCGCTGCAACCTGGACCGAGCGCTGTTCAGGATATGCGAAGTGACAGGTCGAGCTCTTGTGCAAGCGTTTGGCGAGCGCACCTTTGCCAGTCGCCTTTGGCCACCAAGCGAGCCCTGACCTGCTCCTGGAAGTCCTTTGCCTTCTCTTCAGCCGTCATTGGGGTGTCCTCCATGTCGCTGTTGAGTTCCAGCCTTCTCGCAAGGTTTCGAGAGGAGACTGGCAACAAAAGCTGGCGGCTGATGGTCCCCCGCTCCGGTCGACTGTGCTTGGCAGACCAAAGGAGAAGGTCCAAGAGCATTATTCCAAGGTTCCTACTTGTATACAAGATCAAATTTATTGCGCCTTTTCAAGTTTCTTGTGCGTTTCGTTCAGAAGAAATTGAGTCGTCAAAACCCCCCTCCAGCAGAGATCAGGGGTGGGTAGTGAAAGGAAGCCGGAATGACGTTTGAAGGTGTTGCTGGGGATCGCCACAAGAAGACGGGGAACTCCAGAAACCAAACTGAACAGATAAAACAAAACAACTCTTGAATTGGCGGGCCCAACCGGTCTGTTGCGCGCCCGTCCAAACAGAGGATAATACATGGCGAGGGTAGTCACTGCGTTGGCGGGGAGTCGAAGAAGGAACTGAGTGGGTACGGAACAGAACTGACGAAGGACGGGTCTTTTGGGCGTTATTTGGGGAGGCGGAAATGCGCCGAGGAGGGATTCACTCCCCGGGCGGTGGATGCAAGGCTGAAAGTGGTAATGACGAAAGTGCGGTCGTGCCAATGCGAAATGCGAATGGGTTATCGGTAAAGAGGTCACGAGCTTTGCCACCGTTCCAGCGGCTCGTTGTAATGCGACAAGGCCGGCGGGGCGTGCCAGTCTGTCGCCTCAGAGAAGCTGCCGCGGTGGTGCTGGTGGTGCTCCTCGGCTGAGCGAGGGCGGCCGCCAGGGGGAGGGCTGGCGACGACAAGACCGGTCGGCATCTGGGAGGGGTTGGACGAGTAGGACGACTCGTTTGACGAGTACGCGTAGTTCGTATACTCTTGCGATGGGTGCAGGTTCAGCGGGGCGAGCGAGATGGAGTTGGACCGCGGCGGGCCGCTTTGCTGCTGCTGACGTGGGTCAGCGAAGTGCATGGGTGAAATGAAGGCGACGATGGGGGAGCGCACCGAGACGTGATCGAGGGCTCCACCGTGGGAGGCGGAGTGCCGGCGCATGAGCGCGTTGGCTGCCTCCACATCCTCCGGCTGCGTGCTGTCCTGGAAGGTCGGGTAGAAGGGGGAGGTAGGGGCCGTGGAGCGGACCGCGCTCGAATCGGAGGGCAGGTGGAAAGGTTGCAGCGGCGGCGGCTGAGCGTTGCGTGGGCCGGCCGAAATCGTCGTCGTGACATACGACTGGCGGTAGCGAGGGTTCTGGTCTGGCGGCCCAGCAGCGTCTTGGTAATCGGCAAAAGGCTGGCCGATGCTGTTCTGCATGAAGGGGTAGAAGTTGGAGCCCTCGTACGAGCTGGTCGTTGATTCGGTGGGGGAGATCATGGGCTGCTCGTACTGCCCATGCCCGGGGATGCTGCTGAGGTCGAGGGACATGCCCGAGTTGACCGGCGGCCACACCGGCGGCCTGACGTTCGGGGACTCTTGCAGGTTGATCGGAGGGCCGTATGGGTTGTGCTGGGGGCCTGCGTACAAGTCTGCGAGGTTGAGCTAAAGGGCATGCGATAGGGATTCCAAAACCGGCGGGGACTGACCCTCGTTCCTGGAGTATGGGTCGAAACGAGGCTGCGGCCTGCCACTCGTCAAGCTGGAGTTGCTGTTGGAGCGGTAGGCTTGGGGCCTCTGCGGCGCGCGGGGTGCGGCGGCTAGAGAGAGAAGGTAGGTTTACTTCGGCTCAACGCAGAGCATGGCGGCGTCGACACTCACCATCTGGAAGGTACAAAGGCAAGGCCTGGTACGCTTGCTGAGGAGGAAAGTCAGGCGGCGCGCCAGAGGAAGCGCGGCGAGCCCTGGACTGGGGCACCGACAGCGACGTCGATCCTGCGGGCTCGTCCTCGCCGGCGTAGCGGAGCTGGCCGTCTGGGCCAATCTCGGTCTTGGGCGGGACGCGAAAGGTCTGGTTGGTCAGGAGGGCGGCAGAGATGGGGAAGGCGTTCATTTCGCCCATGGCCGAGGGATGGCGCAGGCGGCCGTCCATGACGTCCTGGACGCGATAGTAGCAGATCAGGTGCATGCCAGCGACACTGAGGAAGGCGGGCAGCATAAGATCAGCGACAAGAACGAGCGACAGTTTAGCGTGAAAAAGCGTCATAGACTTACCTGATCGTCTTTTTCACGAGACCGTTCGACTTGAAGCGGTAGGAGGAGGTGAGCGACCCCAGCAGGGAGCGCTCGCGGCTGACGCCAGAGCCCGTCGTCTCGCCAGACTGGCTGAAGTCATCGGCGGTGATTTGTTGGGCAGTCAGACTTGGGGCGTTCGCCGAGCTGTTAGGCTCCTTCTTGTCCAGCTCGCTGCGATTGCCAGGTGTATCATCAGCAACTGCACAAGCGCACACCGCCAGAGGGCAGCGCCAACGCACCGGTAGATAAGGAAGTTGCCCAAGATGCGAGAGGGCGACCAGAACAGGTTGTCTGTCCATCGCTTGATGCCGCTCTCCTTCTCGTCGAACACAAAGACGCTGCCGGAGCGGATGAGGACCCTCTCCTTCTCGTGCAGGCGGCGGGTGATCTTGCGGCACTGGTTGCGGCGGCAGGCCTCGAAGAGGAGGAGGGCGTCGTAGGTCGAGTCGATGAAGCCGTGAAAGGTTGGCTCGGTGATCTGCGAGTCGCCGCCCAACATGGTTCGTGACGCACAGAGGTTTGCGCAAAAGCTTGAGCGTGTGTGGGCAAGGTGTGCGAGGCGCAAGGCCGGTCGAGCGACACAGGGGGGCGAGCGTGGGTTCTCGTCTTTCGCACGGCGCGGACCGTGCTCGTTTTTTTCGCTGCTTGTTTCCCTGCGTTCGTAGTTGGCTGTCAAGCCTTGCGCCAGCAAACAAAGCAGCAGGCGCCTTTGCTTACCCGTTTTCAGCTGCCACTCGGGTCTGGAACAAGGTTCAAGGTTCGGCGCAGATCTTTTTGGCACCGACGTCCCGAATGGCTCGTGAAAATCCTTGGGCCCTGATGCCGTGGGTGAAGCAGGGTTGGGGTTCGGGTGTGGAAGGGCACCGATTAGGATAGGCGGAAGCGCTCGTCCGCGAAGGAGAAGGAGCTCGAAGGGGAAGGCTCGCTTGTTGCCCTTAGGGCAGCAAAAAAAACAGGCGGGTGGCGACGAACGAGGGCGCGAATTAAGGTTCGGCTTGGGTTGAGTTGTTCGCCCTCCCCCGCACTTTTTATCGAGCCACACGCGTCTGTCGATGAAATTGCAGGGCCAAGTTCGAGGAGCGCTGGCAAGACCGGGCGACGGTCCAAGGGCTGAACAATGCTGCTTTCGATGACGAGCTGCTTTTGGGCTTAAAAGTATCAGATGCAGTGAGCAAGCGGGGCGTGTGTGTTGCCACAATCAGCTCGCCCAACCGTCAGGCCAATTTTTCTTTTTCGGTTCCCTTGGCAGCTTCACGCGTCGTCCCACGCGGCAGTGGCGAACCACCCAAATGGTCCAAAAACGATCGCCGAAACCTTATATTGGCCCCTCGCAGTTGCCCAAGCCGTCCAGGCCTCAGCTGCCGCCCAAAGGCGCCTGAATGCGGCCTTTTGGTCGGCCAAGGATCGTCCCTGTGGGCGGCTCCAGCCAGCTCCAGACCCGTCGCCGTCGCCATCCCAAAGCCGACGCGGGCCCCATCCCCTGTCGGATATGCAATGGCCGACAAAATCGATTATCGTTGGGGTGGGCCAAAGGCGGGCTGTTAGATTTTCCTCGTCTGCGAGCTTTTTTTGCGTCGGTATGTACTATCTTCCGCTTCGTGCCAGAGTCGCCACCGCCAGCGTGGATCCACAGGCTCAGCTGCCGAACCGTAGCTCGTTTTAGCAAAGGGTTCTTCCTGATGCGTGCGATCAGAGAAAACGTGTGCGCACAATCTGGTCTAACAGCGTGGCTCCTTGCATAAGGACGGGCAAAACACCCAGGCGTGGCCCCCTTTGATTATAGCTTGCGATCGCACAGGCAATCATGAATTTTATCGGCTGGGATAAGCGCTCGCGTCCGCAAACAGTGGCAAATGCCGCAGCTTGCGTCGTTTTTTGCCACCCGGGTCAACTTCTGGCGCCTGGCCGGAAGCGCCCGTTTGAACATCTGAGTCGCTCGGGCCGTCGAGAACAACCTCGTCGTCGCTGCCGAACACGGCGTCATCCTCGTCTGGGAATGAGAAGCCGCCACCGTCTTCGTCGTCGCTGCCGAACATGGCGTCCGAGTCGGCATCTTCGTCGTCGTCCAAGCCCACCGAGGCACTGTCCATGGACAGATCCTCGTCCTCGTCGTCGTCTTCGCCGTCCATCTCCTCGTCCGCTTTCGGCATGGACGCCTTCATGGCCCGCCAGATCTCGCTCTCGTCCGAGTCGTCGCCCGAATCCTGTTCGCCGAGGTCTGCAATCTCCTCCTCGTCGTCCGAGTCCTCGCCCCGGTGGCGCTTGGCCGTCTTGCGAGTCTCCAGCTTCGTGGTGCGGCCAGCCTCGAGCTGATGCTTCGTCGAATGGTACTTGTGGAAGAAGACCTGAAGGCTCGCTAGCTTAAGCAAGGTTTGGAAAGGGAGTGCAATGCTGAACGAACCTGGTCCAAGGGCACCTTGTCCTCTGCCATCCTCCAGAACGTTTCCGAGTTGAGAGCCGCTTCACTGGCTTGCGCTGCGCCTCTTTGTAGCACAATGCGTCCGCTGCGGTCTTGCCCCGAGGCGGCGGGCTGCATGGCAGATTGACCACGCAGGGTGACGGCCTTCTTCGTGTCGCGATAGGAGAACTGGTCCAAGAAGTGTGATAGCGTAAAGTGCTCCAGCTCGCTTGCTGCTGTCACTTGCTGGCCGTACAAGAGCTCTGCGGCGTGGCGGCAGACCGAAGGGTGGTAGTGTTGCAACAGCGGCAGCTGCACTGGAGCCGTCAGTAGCGCACACCTTCGCACTCTGATGCAGACATCACGCACCAGGTCCCACAGCGCAGTGTGCTCCGCATGAGCATACTTGGGCTCTCGCTTCCGCGAGTCATAGACTTCTTCAGACGGCTGCTCTTCGATCACCGCCACCATCTCTTTCAATCCAGTTACGGTCGTAAAGAGCTGGCCCAAAAGGTTCAAAGAGCCAACAATGAAAGCAGGTTGCTGGTGCAGCATGGCCTGGATGAGGCGCTTCACGAGCGCTTGCACTCGCGCTGGCGACTTGTCCACTTTGAGCGATTTGGCCAGCAGATTCAAATGAATGGTCTGCTTGGGCGAGTTGGCAAATCGGGAGTCCAGCAGGGTGTCGTACAGTGTGCGGTAGAAGCGGTCGGGTAGCCCATCGTCGGTGGATACGGTCATGGCGTAGAGAAGCTGGAGGGCTTGAATGGAGCAGTTGAAAGTGCCGACGTGGGTGATGCGGTACAGCGCGTTCAAGCGCTCCTCGGTGACGACGCTTTGGCTTTTGGCGAACGGGAACGCCCGGTGAGCACCGGTGAGCACGGCGGCCAGCACCTTGCTTTCCTCCTCTTCCTTGCGCTCGACCTGCGCCGTCTCCGAGTTCTTCTTGTCGCCTTTCTTGCCCTTCTTTTTGTTGTCGAAAGCCTTCTTGTAGTTCTTGGGCTTGGCGGGAGCAGACGCGGGATCCAAGCGAGTGAGGCAGTCGCTAAACAGCTCGAAGTACACGTCCATCAGCTTGCCGGCAACTTCGGCGTCCGTCTTGGCCAGCAGAATCTGATTAAGCGTGATGATTCCATAATAACGGCCGTGCTCGTGCTTCTTGTCAGCGTTGGTGTCCTTGGCGTTCGGCGGGGCTGCCGGGCGCAGGACCAGCTCGGCGACCTCTCGAACAACAATCGACTTCATCATGGGGTGGGTCTGAAGCAGCTGCAAAATGTGATACGAGGCGTTGGAGGCGACTTGATTGGCCACATCGCCCTGGCAGCCCGCCATCTTAGGAATGAACTGCAGATGAAGAAGCTCCATTAGAACTCACCAGCTTGTTGACGAGCATCCGCAGAAGGTTCTGTTCTTGCTCTGGCTTGCTCGACAGCAGTGTCGTCAGCGAAGTCAGAATTTGGGTCTTGACGAATGGCAATGGGTCGTGGGTTAACGTCTGTGTTGTGCGACGAGGATGAGCAAGGCGTTTCTGGAGCTACGTGAGACTGCAATTACCTCGATGGCTCGCAGGAGATCTAGATACCACCGCTTGAGCCAGGCCTCGAAAGCGAAGAGGGCCAGATGGCTGTCTCCCGGCTGGCGATCGCTGTCTTTTGCTTTGGTCTTTGACGGTTTGGAAGCCGCGTAGACCACATCTCTCAGCAAAGGTTGATCCGCGAACCATTGCAGCTTTCGGTCAGAGGGCAGGCCTTGGTTGGTGAGCCAATCGACCAAGCTGCGCAAGGCCTTGAGCGACTCTTCCCTTGACTTTTTGGTGCACAGCGCCAGCAGCTGGGACAGGTAAGAAGTGCAGTGGAGGGGGCTGCTGGAAGCCAACAGGGTCAAAGCAGCCAGTTTGTCGGACGAGGTGCCCGATTTGAGAATGGTCGCGATGAACGACTTGTCGGCCTTGGACAGGGTAGAGACTTGGGTCTTGCTCGAATAGTCGGAGAGTGAGTCAGTGTGCTGCTTGGTCAACTGGTCGAGCAGCGTTTGTCCCCTGGCCTCGAGCTTGGCCAGCAGGTCGGCGTTGTACGAAAAAGATTTGGGCGCTGCTGGCAGCGGCCCGAGCTTGATCTGGTGCCAGAGCGGGTGGGGCACGATGAGCTGTGGGTTTGTTGTAAGCCATCTAACCAGCAAGACAAGGCCACAGAGGCGACTTACCCACTCGTCATTCGAGAAATCAACATTTTCCTCCTCGCCCTCTTCGCTGCTCGAATCTGAGCTCTCGTCGGACGCTTCCGAGTCGACATCCGGCCGCTGGATCTTCTCGAAGCCTAAAGTCTTGTAAAACGCAGCCAGGTCGGTCGGCTTCAAGGCTGGCTTGCTCGTCGAAGCCACCGGGCCCTCTTCGTCGCTGTCGATGCCTTGCACCAGCGCCAGATCCTCCTGGTCGCCGCCTAGCGCCTGCACCTCGGCCCAGAACTCGGCCTTCTCCTCTGCGCTTTTGCCTTTGCCTTTGGCCATGTTGGACGCTCCTTGTAGAGAAGCTCTCCCAGTCGAGCGAAATTTTCGGAGCACGGCGTGACTTTGCATTTCACATGCTCAACTTCCTGGGTTGACCTCTGGATCGTCGGTGTAAATCGTATTATGGCTCAAAGAGTGGTTGATCAATTGCAAACGGGCCTTCTTCCCCATGCAATGGAAGCCGTCTTACTCTGGCGGCGGCGAAAGTCAGCGGGCCCATCCAGTGGCAGCCCTTCAGTGGCAGTAAGGTGTGCCGTTGGTGTAGAAGCAGCTGGACTGCATGAGGATCCGTGCATGAGCGCAAGGCGGCGTGAGAGTGAAGACAGGACTCACAGCACAGTTGGAGATCAAGACATCCCCCGTGCTCGTGCACTGGCGAATGCTCTTGCCAGAGCAGCTGTACGCGTCTGTTTTAGGAAATTGCGTTGATGAAGGGCTTGAGGCGTACTAGTACCCGCCCTGAGTGCAAGGCGAGGCTTTCGATGTCGTAGCTTTGGCAGAAACAAACTTGGAGGTCGGGCCCGCTTTGACGCTGGTGCTGGCGGCTTTGACACTGGTAAGAGCTGCACGGGCTTCATGGGGTGCCGGAGTGTTCAAGTAAGGGGCTGCTGCTACCAAGGTGGCGAAGAGGCAAGAATAGATCAAAGCGAACTGCATGTGTAAAGTGCTGGGCCTGCCCACAAACGAGTCATAAAGAGGGACGAATCAACACCGTGAATCTGAAGATCATTTACAACAATGGGGGTGCAAGCAAACAAGAAGTGTGGATGAAGAGGAACAAGACATGGATTGACAGAAGCCTCGGAAACTCGGAGCCATCGGCACAAGGTGGATTCTGTCAATTCTCCGTCACTCAAGAGCATATCAGAAGCATGGAGGGGCTTCTGAAAGTAAGGAAGACCGCTGGGGATTGCTTCGCACACCAGGAGCATGATGCCAAACTTTTTGCCACCGTCGAGCAGAATCCACCAGAAGGAGACTGGCTCTCCTTCTGGGCTCTGTTTTGAAGCAGACAAGACGAGCAAGGAAAGAGATTGCTTGAAACCAAAGCACGCAAGAAGTCGACCGAGCTTGGCAGACGATTTTTGAAGCTGAGCCGCATCCACCGACTCTGCGATTCCAAAGCTGTGACAGCTCCCCGCTGCACATTCAATACATTGAGTGCTTGAAAACGGGCGTCGCTGCGACCGCAGACCTCTTTGGATCTCATCATTCTGGGCGCGGAAGCTGGTCGCTTGGAAACAGAACAATCTTTCTCGTCCGACCTCACCATTGCCTCTGACCGTCGCAAGCAAGGAGATTTAGCGTATCCTCCAGCCAAAGAGCACTCTGGTGGCGCTCGCTGCCCGCGTCCACAACAAGATCCCCACCAATTTCGGGTCCTGCCAACACTGCCCAGCGACACTGTTGCTTCCAAACTGCGCAAAGATATCAATAGCACGGCATGAAATGGTCACGGCCAGCGCGCCGAACAATGTCTCGCTTTAAATTAATCGAGTTACTGCCCAATCTGCCCATTCTGCCCAGTCTGGGGAATTTGCCTTGATCTGCAAGACTCATCATCAGGCATGATGCGGAGCAGCGGCGTCCCTCCATGCAACCACCTCCTGCGGAGACCGACGATGAGGCCATGCAGATGGCGTCCACCACTTTGGGAATGTGGGACAGCTGCCCGCAGTTGACGCAACGGGCGTGCCTTTGTCCCCACGTTGCTTATCAGTTGCCATGAATCGCGCCATCTCCTCTTGTCGCCCGGCCCACCGTTGAGCCGGCTCCGCAGCATTATTAACCAACGAGCTCGCAACCTCAGTTCGCTTCGTGTTCGTCCACGGTGCCTCTTGGTATGTGAGATGATCGAAACTTACTAGCCTCTGATGACTTGGCGTGGGAGGCGAGGCATCATTTTCCCGGAGGCGATCGACAGTGGCGGCCCTTCATGATATCCGAGAACGCACTACCGTGCTCTTTGAGCTTGGTCCCTTGGTCTGCCCCAACACTATTGCGTTCTGTGCTAGTAGTTACATGCATCCGTGTCGGATTTGGGAAACGCAGCACAATCTTTCGGCTGCTGCAATGTGGCCTTCAAACCCAATCAGGTCCTTGGCCACGACATCAATTCATGCTGCTGCTGGCATAAAAGTCACCGTCTCTCGTGTTGAAGGCTTGACCCCTTTACCTAGACGCTCCTTTATCGCTCTTGCCCTGTTCCCCGAGACGCCCAGACGCCCGCCGCCGATTGGCTTTCTCGACTACTGTCACAGCTCGCGGAGGTTATTCCGGCTCCGCGGCTTTACCTTCCATGACTGCCAAGGTATTCAAACCAGGTATGCACTCTCGTGCCCTCGCTGCAGTGAGGAAAGTCGTTGAGTTGCACAGAAACAGCCTGGCGTTCCAACTCTTCGGTGCGAAGTTCGGTGTCACCAATTCCCCGATGATATCCAGGACAGGTCTTGCTCTGATCATTACTCACTGTTTCCAATGAAAAGGCTTGCTCAACTATCACGAGACTACAAGAAGCCTAGCGCCGAACTCATGGCGGCGAACTCTGGCGACGCAGAACGTAGAAGCCACCCCGCAGTATCGTATAGATACGCAACACCAGCCTGCCATCTTCTGCACGCCGTCCTCCTCCTTTTAGCTGGCCATGGATGCAAGACAAACAAAGCCGGGTTGCGAAATCCAGAGTAGGAAGCTCGAGTTGCCACCACCCGGCCCCCGTCAACTCTTCGCTATTCGAGTTGCACCCTCCAGCATTGCAAGCTCGCCAAAGTGCTTCCACCGTCTCCGAGCTGGCGGATTATGAAGTGACGAACGGGGAAATGGGAGGTTCATGCGAGCCTGGGCGAGGGTTGCTCCCGAACCATCGCCATCGCCCAAATGTCAGATCAGCTGGACTGCATCTTAGACCTATGTTCGTGCCCGTCGTTAGCCTGTGTGCTGCCAATCGTCAGCCCGAGATGAGAGACGCTTCCTGCCTAAAAGGTCGGCGCCTACCTCCGCGCAACATTCAAGCCAACCTGGACAAGCTGGTCGAGCTCTGCCCAGACTTGGCGGACGACATCCTATCTTCGGTCGACCAGCCTCTTCAGATCAAGCAGGACCCCCAGCGCGCCCGGCCCTACCTCGTTTGCGACTACAACAGGGACGGCGACTCGTACAGGTTCGGCGCTCTTGGGCCCTTGTCCATTAGCCTCGGTTGACCACTGCCAATGCCTGCAGGTCACCGTGGTCTAATGTCTACGATCCACCACTGGCGGACGGGACCGTGCCATCGCCCAAACTGCGCAAGCTCGAGGAGGCCGCCAACGAAGCGTTTGATGTGTACCGGGACATGTGCGTTTGCTGGCTAGCTTGTCTGCCTCGCCCGCATGGCTCATCCATCACGCATTACAGGTACTACGAAGGCGGCATCTCGTCCGTTTATCTGTGGGACTTAGACGACGACAACTTTGCCGGCGTTGTGCTCCTGCAGAAAGGTGCGCCCTGCCTCCCTTGGCCCAGCCAGCTCCATGCTGTCTGGCTTACTTGCTGCGGCCACAGTCGAGTCGTCTGGCTCGTGGGACTCTATTCACGTCTTCGAGGCGTCCGAGCGCGGCCGCCAGGCGCACTACAAGCTCACCTCCACCGTCATGCTGCATATGTCCCAGTCGAACGACAAGGTCGGCTCCATGCAGCTCTCTGGATCCTTGACCCGCCAGTCCGAGCAGGACGCCACGCTGGACCCGACCCTGCCAGCCGCGCACATCGCCAACATTGGGCGCTACATCGAGGAGCAAGAGCTCAAGATCCGCGGCGCTCTTTCCGTGCGTAGAAAATCAGGCCGCTCGCAATTCTTCCGCAATCAATTTCTTACTGCGTGTTCGAATGATGACAGGACATCTACCTGCAGAAAACCCGCAACATTGTGAACGATCTGCGGTCAATGCAGGGTTTGGATGAGAGCCGGAAGCGCCAAGGCCTCCAGTCCGAGCTGGTTGGCTTGCTCAAGCGCTCATGATACTGGCTGGAACGGACACTTGAACGAACGAAAGGCACGCGAAGGAGAATTTGGAGATAGGGGGTTGGCTTTGAGGACCCTCGGCTAGCAAGAGTCCCCAAAGCGATGCAATGCATGAGAGAGTGCTTGGTGGGTTATCAGATGCCAGAGGATTGGAACTATAGGATGTGGGCGAAAAGAAGTGAAGGGCGAAAAAGGACTGAACAACAACTCTTGAAGGATGGAACAGAACATAATCGTGCTGAGTTCACTGGGAAGGCCAGCCATCCGAGGAGCCCATCTTCTCGTCCATGCGGAGAAAGGGGTGGGAGAGGGCGTCCTTGGCGGTGATGCGCTTGGAGCAGTCGAGGGCCAGCGTCTTCTTCAGCAGGTCGACGGCCTGGAAGAGCGTTTGGGTAGGGGTGTACCAGTGCATGTCGCCCTCCTTGGTGCCCGGTGGGCAGTTCTCGGCAAAGAGGCGCGGGTTCAAGGTGTGCACGAGCTGGTGGAGCGAGTTGAACTCGGGGTCAACGACGGCGCTGACGTTGGTGACAAACGTTCGGTCTGAGTCCCAGATGAGACTGTGCAACCACAAAGGGAAGACACAATGGACACTCACTGTGGATGGCAGCGCAAGCCTCCATTTTCTTCTTGCCGAAGATGGCGGCAATTTCCATCAGCGCTTCGACGTCGTCGTTGGATTGGAAAAAGGGAAAGCGGCGAGACAAGAAGGAGAGTAGAATGATACCAACGGACCAAACATCGAGAGCTGCACGAATTGGTCTGAGGGTTCGGTGGCAACGTCGAGCGCGAGGCCAGAGCTTACAGATTGTTTGGTCAGGGCATTTAAGCAAGACCTCCGGTGCTCGAAAGCCTCTGGTGCCTGCTCGGTTGGCTCGGATAGTCGGTCTGGAGCGCTCGCATGAATAAAGGAGGCCAGTTGAGTGTCAACGCCAAGCGCCAGCTCACCTTCGATCCTGGTCCGGCTTCAAGTGACCGACTTTGGCCTTTTTGCTCCACGGCTGAGCCCGCACCCAGTTGTCGTAGAAGTCTTGGTTGTCGTCGGCGGTGACGCGGATATCCTCCTCCTCGTCTTCGCCCACCGGCATCCAGGGCATTGGGCAATCCCTACCGGCTGCCTGCTCTTTGCGCCATGCCATGCGATGGTTATTGACTTGCTGCCAGAGGGTGAGCGGCTCGGCTAGGAGCTGGCCGTGAGCGTGGCCGAGCTGCTCACAGGGCAGCGAGTGGAGGCACTTTGAATGCCAGTCCAGCGGCTGGAATTGCTCGGCGAGGCCAAAATCGCACAGCGTGCCTTGACCGGTCGCAGGGTTGAAGAGAAAATTGGCGGGCTTGACGTCGCGATGGATGATGCCCTGCTTGTGCGAGTGGGCGAGGCCGGCGAAGATGCAGCGCATGTAGGTTCGGATGTCGGTGAGCGGCAGGGTGCGGTAGAAGTCCTGCTCTCTGTTTTGAGGGTCTGGGATCGGAAAAGCCTGCTTGAACGTACGCGAAAGTCGGCATGCTTTTCATACGGCATGACAGCCAATACTTGATCCTCCTCCCGAAACGCGGTGATCAGGTGCGCGACATTCCGATGCCCTCTGTGGCGCCTTATTAGATCTGATCTTATTTGAAGCGAGCCCGGGAGCAAAACGCACTTGAGCATGCCAAGGATTTCGAGCTCGTTGAGGATTCGGGTGGGGCTGCTGGTGACATAGATCCGCTTCATGGCCACGTAGACCTTGCCCGTCTTGCGCGTCCGCTTGCTGGCAGCTACACTACCATCTTGCTGGTGAATGCGCTTGCGCTTGCCGCCCACGACCGCCGAGTCGTCGGGGTCAGACGGATCTGGCGTTGGGAGTTGGCTGACGTTGCGATCCTGGCAGCAGCGACACCAGGCGTGGTTGAAGTAATTGTGATGGTAAATGTCCTGAGCCTTGTAGACGGACGAGAAGGTGCCTGGTATGGGAGCGCCGAGCCCAGCGTCAAAACAAGCGCAGGTAAACAAACGACCCAGCCTTGCGCACCTTCGCCCAGCCGGTCAATCAGGCGATATTCGCGGTTCAACACGGTGAACTTGTCCTCCAGCTCGCGCATGTCGAACGCAATGCCCTCGATCTCGCCCTCGGACCTGTCGTCGTCGTCGGAGTTGGTGGACGACGCATCCGAGTCGGCGGCAACCTCTGCTGGCTCCTCGACGAACTCATCCTGTGCCTGGCTCCGGCTGCACTCGGGCGATGAGCCGCTGTTGCTCGAGATGTCAATCACTGTCGTCGCAGGCATTGTTGGCTGCTCAAAAGCAGTTGGAGCCGTCCCCCTCCAAAAAAACAACAGGGCCAGCTTGTGGTGCTTCCTGCTGGAGCAAGCCAAATTGTCTTACTCTCAGGCGTCCATTTAGCCCACTTTGGCATAAACCTAAAGCCTCAGACCGGGTCACAACGCCACAGAGGGCCGAACGCGAACGCACGTCCTTGGATTTCACGGCCGCCAGCCCCAGCCAGCTTATTAGCTTCAACGCTTCAATTTCGCTGCAGCCTGCCGACCAATCATGGCCCTCAATTGGACAATGCTGGATGCCAACCAAGCCAAGCCGGTGCCGCTTGAAGGCGAGAAATGGTTTATGGAGCTGCCCTCGGTCGACGTCAAGCTCTCTCCCCTGTCTGTTGGCTCTGCCACCACCTCGAGCGCGCCCATGAAGGCCTCCGGGACCATCTACGTATCTAACGCAAGAGTCGCTTTCGTTTCCAACAAGGCCGCCGCCCTGCCAGACCCTTCAGGCCATCCGGAGCTGCGCACGCTGTCCTGCCCACTCTCCCACTTTCAGGTAGGCTTCCTGGCGCACGATACCAGTCGAAGGTCATGTTGAATTGAATCCACTTCCAGGACGGACGATTCGTGCAACCGTGGCTGGCAGCCAACTAGTGAGCCTTTCAAACGGCCTTTGGCAGTCTGAGCATTCAAGCTCATCTCATTCACAGCTACGAAGGTACTAGCATCCACTGAATCGTTTCTCGCAAGCTAATGTAGGAGTTCCAGCCCATATTCGACCGGTCCGAGAGGGCGGCCTGACGGTGAGTTCGGTCACGCCGAAGTTCTCGCGGTCCCCAGCTCTGAGCGCGACCCCATCCATCCTTTGATAGGAACCGCAATTGATGAAAATTGACTTCAGAGAGGGGAGAGGATACGAGTTCACAACTACGGTCGAGGTGAGGCGGTTCCGCTGCTGGAGATGTGTCTCGCTGAGCGCAAGTCATTCTTAGGAGGTCAAATCTCGCTTCGAGCAAACAACAAGGCCACAGGAGGTGGAGGCTCTGCGTGCGTCCTGGTCTTGCCTAGGGTGATCGTGCGCGCTGAGAAAGAAAGACGCCCAGCGCTCTATCAACCCGAGACGCCCAACCCAGACGCTCCTACTGTTGACTCTCCTTTACAGCCGGCAGCCACCTCTGGCTCTTATTTTCCTGCTCCTCCGGTCCAAGCCCACATGCCAGCGGTCGAAGACATGCAGGCCGCCGCCACCGCGAGAGGCGCTGAGGTGGAAGAGTGCGAGGCGCAAGAGGCGCAGGCTGGTTCCCCGCCTAGATACGAGCCTTGAGAGGTGATGCCTGGCTTTCACGAGGCGATGATTGTACCACGAAGGGTCGAGATCTTTTAGTATGATTGATAGGAAGCGTTGCCACAGCAGAGATGAGCAGCTCCTCTTCTTCGCGGTTCCTGCTCTTGCGCTTTTTCGGCACGCCAAATCCTTGCTGAGGGGCTGGAGAGAGCCAGTCGGGCCGGGCGCTTGGAAATCTCGGCCTTCTTCCGGTGGCGACCATTCGCTTCCCTCGCTGCCCGCTTTCAGCTGCATTGTGAAAGTGTTTGACGTCTCAGGCCCACGTTTCGTGTCCATTCTGTGTGACCTTGCGCGAGGGAATCCGTGATGAGAATGCGTTATCGCCGTCTTGATACTCGTTTGAGCCTGCGTTCAATGTGGTTTCTCTCCAAAGAATGTGTCTATTCTGGCGTTCGCAAGTGCGAGCTGAGAGCTGACACTCTTGGCCAACGGAACACCTTGGAAAGTGGGCGTCGCGGCGGAGCGCTCTGCTAGAAAAGCGCGATGGACCTCTTGTTCCGCCAGACCGAGCTGCTCTTGCTTTATTCGATCCCAATTGCTTCCATCACTGACCTTTGAGTCTTGACGATCCTTACAAATCAACATGCATCTTTTTGCCTTCGTTACTGTGCTGTTGGCTATGATGGCGCGCAAAGTTCTTTCCCAACAGAACGGCATGTACCTGTGGACGTGAGTACGCCTTTTCGAAGTGCAAACCTCAGCCTAAAGTGTCTTACACAGCGGAAAAGACTGCACTGGCCAGTTCCAAGTGTGGTACCATGACATCCCGCGTATGCTTTCAGGCGTGGCGAGGCCCAGGACCTCGCTCAATCGCCCTCATATCCAGATCTTTGCTTCGTCTTCAACGCCAAAACTCAACCAAGAAGCATCTACTATGCCGACTACCAGAGCAGCAAATGGGACTTTTACAAGACTGCAGAGGCTCAAGGCTATTGCGACGGCGACGGCGACCACTTTCTGGAAACTCGATATACTACGGGCGCCTCTGGCCAAATGAAAGCTGGTTGTATGTCGGCACCGGATGGGTAAGAGCCTTTCTTCGTGAGATTCAGCGCAAAACCCTCATCTGGCAAGCCCCAGCTTCAACCTCGGGGCTGTTGTCAGAACAGATGCTTGAGCTTCGCTTCGGTTTGCTTTGCAGTCGTAGGCTCGCTCTAGGAACGGGCTCTGTATTTCTACTGGCCGCTAGCCGGCTACTGCGTGGCTTGGAACGGATTCGCATTCGCATTGGGTCTGAGGTCTTGGTGGCTCCGACCAAATTCTGTCTCAAACTTGGGCTTATTTTGGCGCCTTCTTTTGCCATCTTTATCTTCCTCTTGGATCCTCCAAACTACCAGACGGAAAGTCCGGCGCCGACCCCAATGGATGGAACCGTGCATCAAGAATGTGTTTGGACCTTCCTCGAACGGTGTATGAACGAGGTTCGAGTCCACGCTCTTGGTCGCAGCCCTTGACCATCTTGTCCACCAACCACTTCACCGGCTGGAGCTGCACACCTGGGTTGCTCTTATAGATGTTTCGCTTCGCTTTGCTTGCCGCCTGCGCCACCCTCCTTTGCTCGCCTGCTCACGGAGATGTAACCAACACGATCTATTTGTGGGAGTATGTCTTCTTCTCGCTTAACTTGCTGGTCATATTCTCACCGGATAAAAAGCGGCGCGCACTGCCAGGGAAACTTCCAAGCCGTGCAACAGAACATCGGTGGGTTTCCTTTGCACTGTTGGATGACTTAAGTCTTCTGATTATTACCTCTTCAGATGGCTGCCATGCTTTGGGCCGCAACGATGTGAAGTCCGTGTGGCATTCGGGTGCGTTGGGTCAGGCTCCTAGCAGACCTAATGAATGCAACTTGCGACGCAGGTGCCGGCAAATGGACCTTTTATAAGACCCAGTTCGATGGCTGCCACGGCGCAGATGGGCAGATTGGCGACGCTGTCACCGTCACCGGTGCATTTGATGGCGCTTGCGCGTCTGCGCCCGACGGGTGGGCGCCTTCTCTATCTTAACGGTCGTCGCTGAGTTGTCATGAGATAGATACAACATTGGCAGCGTGATGCGAAGTTAAAATGGCTTTGCAAAGTACGGTCATGGGCAATACTGTAGAGAAGAAAGCGATATTGACCAGTATTATCGACCGCTGTCGACATCCCCTTTGCAATTGAACCCTTGTAGCTAGACTATCTCACAAACAGTTTCTTCCTATCTGTGCCCGCTGCCCGGTTCCACAGCCGATAGGCCTCACGCAAATGTTCCGGCTGCAGGGGACCCACATGGCCTTGCTTCTCTTGGACTTTGCGAGCTGCACAAGAAGCACTGAGTATGCGTTGAAAGTGGCATAAGAGAGTGAAGGTGGGCGTACCAGACTCCACGATCTCGCCGACGAAAACCTTAGCCAGGCCTCGGAACGCTAGAACGATGTTGGGCGACACCGACTGTTGCAGGACATGGTTGACGAGCTGTACACTATGGCTGAGATGGAGCAGCCAAGGATTTGAGGGGCAGGCTCACCTTCTTGATGGAAGCTGGCTTGAAGCCGGAGCGCCGATACACCTCGTACCGGTCCTTCTGGTCCTCCGAGAAGTGCTTGTTAATGAGAATGCTGCAAAGACTTGGGTTCAGCGCCTGGAACAGTCCTTCAAATACCAGACTCCTCACGCTAGGCCCTCCTTGAGCTCTTTGCGCTCGTTCTCGACCACCTTGTCATCCTCCTCGTCCGCATCAAGCACAACGACATCGTCGTCGTCGTCCTCATCTGCTCGGTCGCTGTTATCGGCGTCGCCTTTTGGAGGAGCAGGCGGGACTGGTGACTCCATCTCTGCTTTGACAGGCGTCGGCGCCGCAACGGACGAAGAGGCCTTAGCCTTTTTCCGCTTGGGGCCTGTGTCGGCATTGGCGCCCCTCTTTCGCTTGCTTGGAGGCTCAGGTGACGCCTGGTCGGAGTAGTTGGACGAAGGCGACTTCATGTTCACACTTCGTTGGAGGTCGAGGTCCAACGCTCGAAATTGCCGTTTTGTGCCGTGTCGAACATGAAAGTGTTGGTCTTCGTCCTCCCACACGGATACGCTCTAACAATGTAGTCTGAAGTGTACAATCGACCCTCGATAGCATACAAGGGCTCGGCAAAGGAAGGGTTGCCGGCCGTCAAGTTGTCAACCCTTCGCCCGCAACTCTACTCCACAATCCTTGACACTTGCAACGCAGGGCAAACCTCCAGCGAAGGGACTGTTGGCCAGTGAGATCACGAGGCGCAGCCAATGATGAGGGGTTAATATGGCTTGAAAGAGCGCGCCTGCTTGCCGAGCTTCCCCAGACCTGAGTCGTACCGAGCGATGAGCCTGCGAGGACCCGTGCAAAAGTAAAAGGACACAACCTACTCAGGTCTTTCTTCTCCTTGGGGTCCTTCTTGCTCCTGTAAAAGTCCTCGCCGACCTGGCCTCCCTTCCGCCGCCGCTTGGTGACCTTGGCTTCCTCCTGCTTGGCCTTCAAGTCCCGCTTGCTAATCACCTTGACCTTGGGTGGCTTCTTCTTGCTCGGGTCAGAGCTCCGCCCGCCTGGCGCGGCGGTCACCGTCGTCCACTCCCCTTCGTCGTCCTCGTCCGCCGCCTTCCGCTTCTGCTTCTTCCCTTTGCCCCCTGCCGGCTCTTCAAATCTCACCACCGGAGCAGATACCTCGTCGAAATGGTCCATCCAATCGTCCCCGTGCTTCTGGACCTCCTCTATCCCCGGTTGGCTGGCCTCGAGCCGCTCGGCCACCAACTTCTTCGCGCTGGGAGCCGGCCAAATTGGGTCTGGATGTCTTGGAAAAGACGAAAGGAAAGACTGGAGGGAAGCAGGGGAGGCGAATTGCACCCGGGCAGATTTGACTGAGCGAGGTGCGCCGGAAAAGGAGGCGAAGACGCCTTTGGGTTGCTCTTGGCTGCCCAGCGTTGGCGGCGCGGGCTCCTCAGAGGCAGAAGTGATGTCTGGCGAGAGGGATTGGAGGAAAGAGGCCAAGTCTAGGAGGGAGGTGTTCAAGGGCAGGCTCTTCAAAATCAAGCAGCAGTCGTCCGTCTCGTCCACTTTGGCATAGGCAGTGTGGGAGGCTTTCAAGAGTCGGGTGGATATGTCGAATTTGAGGGGCACGAAGCCCTCTGGCAAGGTGGTCATTTTCAGCGTGTTTTGGCTGGGCGGGTTGAAGGTGTGAGGTGGCGTCAAAAGGGCCCGGGTATGGAGTCGCAAGAAGCGTGGGAATCAGAATGCAGATATAGAATGATCTAAACGTGGTAAAGATGCTACACAGGGTGGTTGTGAACTGGAAAGATACGAAAGAGGCAGCGCCTTGGCAACCATTGAGAAGCCCTGACCGTCTTCCTCTCATGATATCAAGCACAATCCGGGCATATGTACGGTCAAGTCGAGAGCAAGAAGTTGGCATGCATCGCAGAGCCGGAGGGCGAATTGCCTGCAAGTCGAAATCCCCCATATGTCAGCTGCAAAGACAAAAGGCGTGGGCATCCGACCTACCAGGAGAGGCATGCGAGGTCCACAAGATCTCTGCTCCTCTGTCGTTCGTAGGCCATGGCGTTATTGTGACGACGTCCGCAAGGTGGCCAACACTTGCCTCTGGTGTGCATCTTGAGAGCCGGCACTTGAAAACCAGCGTTGTGCTGCAGCGACGAGCAGGGATTGATCCACGACTAGCTAGTAGTATTCGATCTCAAGCTGTGGGGCCGAAGCTCAGGCGGCGAAACACAAAAGGTTCAGGTGGCGAGGCCAACGCACAAAGAGATACGCCACGTAGAGGGGGTCGAGGATGTTCAGGCCTTTAGGGTTGTAGATGGTTTGGTTGGCCCTTGCGAGAGCTTCTTGAAAGCGCTTCATCTCCTGTGCGCAAGAGTCGCAATGGCAATGAGGCGGGAAACCTCATATATGGCGACCGCGCACCTTTTGGTAGTGCGAGGTCCAGAGCCAGGTGCTGATGTAGAGGGAGAGCACGGCGAGCGTGTTGTCGAAGATAGACTTGTACGGGTCGTTGGCGCTGGCGAGGATCTCATTGAGCTCGTTGATGACCAGGCTATGCTGTGTCGGGTCGACCTGTAGCCACCAGCCATGAGAGATGTTGACAAAGGCATAGTGTACAGAGGCCAGCAGCTCACCCTGCCCTCGAGCTCATGCGGGTAGCCCGACCAAAACTGACAAATCTCGCCAGTCGAGTAGTCGCGCTCGAGCCTGACCACTTCCCTCGGCTGTAGCTTGGCCCTCGTCAGTTGACATCCAGGGCGCGATCTCAGAGGGACAACGGCGCGCCTTGTGCTTGCCAATCACGCCAACCGGCTTGCTCCCAAACACCTTGGCCTCCTTCTCCGCCTCTTCCTCCGCTGTCACCGTCGAGAACCGCTGCGTGTCGGGCAAGCCTGGCCCGGCATTGATCACTGGCTTCTCGGTTGCTGTCGTGCTCGATGACGAGGACATCCCGAGGCTGCTGCTGGGCCGAACGCGGTCAACTTGCGCCGCAGCTTGAGCGACGAGAGGTTCGAGCGTGGCGTTGGCCAGTGGTTCAGGCCTCGAGTCGCCACCGTCGTCTGGGTGTTTTGAAAGTTCCGAATGTGCCCTGTGGATGGATTCCTGAACGGATTCTTGGCTTGCCTGCCGTTCGAGAGACGGTCGACTGCCATAATCCTGCATGTTCCTCAGCGGTCCTTGCCACCTTTCCTGGACCCCTGATGCTCTCTCGCGTATCCATTATTCCCGGGAGAGCTCTTCGCCGCCAGCATTGTCCTGTCCCTTGCTTTCGACTGGACAAATCGCCGCGAATTGTCTCGCGTTGCTTCCTTTAGTCCACATCATCGTCAACTTCCTCTCAAATTTTTGTCCCTTGTGCCCTTATATCATTTCAATATAAAACAGCCTCATCGCCTAGACACAGAAGTCAAGCCGTCCGCAAAGTTTGAGGATCCAACCTGAGAAGGTGGCGACCTTTCATGAACCTTTAGCCAAGCCTTTGCTTCTTGAGCCGACACTTTGAACCGACCCTTGCGACTCTTCTGCGAAGACGTGGCCGATCTGAGAGAGCTGGGAGGCCCGCGCGGTAGCTCGACGCTATGGGCAGATCTCCAATCACTGTCGTAGGCCGAGTCGAAGGTCGATGAGAGGTGCACAGAAACAGGCATAGATTGAGAGGTATAGGAAGGCAGGTCGGAAACGGAAGACCGTCGAGCATCGGCTAGCACATTGACAACAGAGGAAGCTGGTGGCGCAAGGCCGACGGCAAGGATGCTCGATGGCGGACTGGCGGATTCTACCATCGGAGGAAGATCTTGCTTTTGATGTAGCCTCGATGTCCGCGGCAAGGAGAGGGAACTGGAGACGGGAGAGGAAAGTGCGCGAGCAAAAGAATCGACGTATTCGCTCTCAGAAGGCGGACCGCGCCCAAATGAGGACGCTTTAGAGCTTGGGGAAGCGTGCCAGAGGCTAGGCGGCGATGGCTTTTGTCGCAGTGACCAGGGCGATCGGCCATGACCCGGAACGGCTGTCTCCCCTTTGCGCTTTCGAAACCACAGCCACGCAGCTCCCAACCCCGCTGCAGTGATGCCGGATGTAATCGCCAAGATGGTGAAAGTTGGGAATTTGGCGGCTTGTGGGGAGGAAGTGCTTGAAGCTCGAGTGCTGTTTTTGGTGCTAGAAGACGATTGCGAAGCCACACGCTTGAAGCCACTTGTAATCGAAGTTGGCATGCTCTTGCTAGTCCCAAGCAGCGTTACATTGTCGTCAACCGATTTGCTTGTACTCGTGAATTGGTCAAAGTCGCCGGTTTCCTGTGCCGACTCGTCCCACTGGCTTTCCATGTCAGGATTGTCGGCACCTTCAGCAGTAGGTTGAGGATCATCGGGAGCATTAGACATCCTAGTAGATTTGGAAAGAGTATGGGATGCCGTAGACGGGGATGAAAGCGGCATAGGGCTGGAGGGAGAGTCTGCCGAGCCGCTGAAAGACGTCCAGCCATTACCGATCGTGGCGGCAGTTCCGCCACTGACAGGATATCCACTTTTCAGTCAAGTTCCGATACAGAGTGAGTCGACCCACGTCGCAGAAAAGGTGAAGCCTGTAGCAAGGGGCTGTCCAATGTCGTCTGTGTACGCCACGACCGAGTAGCCGTCTTGGTTGGCAACCAACGCTTGATCAACATGGGCGCTTATCTTCAATGAAGATGTTTCGACTTGAGTCCCGAGGACGTAGTATCTGATTGAAAGCTGAAATGAGCCAGCAGCATCCTTCGACCGAGAGAGCGAAGACCGACTTTGCAAGATTGGAATGCGTCAAAGCGATATTAATGTAAGCAGAAGTCCAGTCGGAGAAGTCCCAAGTAGCGACGAGCGGTTTGCTGGCCTAAGTGAAGGACAGGGATGAGTTCAGCACGCAGTCTTTGGCGCACGAGTGAAGGAACAAACATCCCAAACCGAGTTGGCCGCCGGCGTGTCGAAGGATAAGGCTAAGCATGGAACAGATATTGCAACCACTGCCGCGAAGGCATGCCAGCGCATGAAAGGAGCTGCCGATAGCAGTCAAGTGGCAGCCTTCGGTGGTCGTTGAAGAAGGGCCAGCGGAGAGTAGCGCATGCTAACGCGCAGTCAGGGGTACGAACGCACACCCAAACGCGACAGAAGGCAACATGTAGCGGCTCTAACAGAGCCTCTCCGTGGCCAGCAGAAGGTTCGACAAAGACGAGAAGCTTCTCGGCCGCTTTCTTGTCGCTCATATCGTCTAATGACCTGTCGCAGGAAGGGCACAGAGGCGAACAGACGGTCATCGTAGCGTCACAGGAAGGGTGCGCGAACCAGAGAGGAGGCAGTTTGAGTTTCGACCCAGTTCAATGCATTGGTCGAAACGCTGCGCGGGCAGCGCCAGCCAGAATGAATCTGAATACACACTCTGCCTGTCCTTAGTCCGCGAATCAAATTGATGAATAATGGGCCTCACAAGAAAAACAGGCCACTACCGCGACGTAGAGGCCACGCCGCGCCAATCGCGCTCTTCCCCTGCGCGCTTCTCGTACGCTCGATTCCGCATCCCGCCACCCTCCCTTCGCGGTGGTGGCCGGTCATCTTTGTGGCTGGAGATGGCGCCGGCCAGGCCTTTCCGTTTTCGCCGCTCTTCTTCATGCTTGGCGTCTTCCAAAGTCATGTTCTGCTCCCGGGGATCGATGACGAGGTAGTCGTCCCGTTGGGCGCGCTCCATGGTCACATCCTTCCTGAACTTCAGCTTGTGCGTCATGAAGCTCATGTCACTGTGAAGTGGGCGTTCCCGGATGTCAGCGTTTTGCCACCGAGCGAAGAAGTAGCCGGGCGCACTTGTCATCCTCGTCGTCTTCCTCCTCTAGAACTTCTCCGCTGTAGCCTAGCACTGGCTCTTCTTCGTTCGGCTTGAGCTTGGCTTCGTCCTGGGCGACCTTGCGCGCTTCCCGCATCTCCTTCCTGAACCCTTCCAAGCGAGCGATGGCTTCCGAGTCGTCGTCCTTGACGTAGTGAGATTTGGATTGAGGAAGAGTCGCTCGTGCGGCTTTGCCGGAAGCGAGGTAGGCTTCGCGCTGGGCTGCCAAGAGAGCCGCTCCGTCTGGCCCGCTGGTGGAAGGCCCGGCGGACCCTTTGAGCTTCTTCCGAGCGCCGTCGTCGTCCGGTTCAGATGACGAAGAGCGCCGCTTCTTCATGGCCTTGAGTGAGGCTTGGACCGAGGCGATTTGCGCTTGGAGCTCCGCCTTCGAGCTGTCCTCCTTGCTCGCTTCGGCCGCGTTGACGTACTCCAAGTTGGATTCCTTGGACCTTTTCGGAGGCTTAGCTTTGTCTTTGCTCTGTAAGCTCGCCGGAATGTACGAATTAGAGAGCAGCAACGTCTCATCGGGTGGGCGCCCACTCACCGAAGCGCTGCCAGCAGGAGGCAAAGTTTTGAAGCTGTCCGGTAGGTCGGCCATCAGACCCCGGTCGTCTCTCACTTCTTTTGAGAGACTGGCGTCGTGGAGCAGGTCGTGAGCCGATTTCATCTGCGCCTTTTTGGTGAAGACGACCGGCTCCTCGGCTTCTTCCGCCTCGGCTCCGAAGGATAGCAGGCTCTTGTTTCTGTGAAAAGCAAAAGCACGTATGAGCACTACCACAATATCAGTGCTCGAAGGGTGGGGGGTCCTCACTTGACCGCCTTGCCTCGCCTGGCGTTCTCCGTCCGGTTCTTGCGCATCTCGGACCTGGCGGCCTGCTGCTCCTTGCGCTCAGCGGCAGTGATGCGGGGCACGATGTCGGTGAACGGGTTGTCCAGCACCTCGACGGCTTTGATGGTCGGCGGGTAGATGGGCTTCTCGAGCGCCTCGTCAATCTCGAGCTCGTTGAACTTGAGCAGGTTGTAGACCGTGTCGCCGGTGACGGTGCCGAAGATGGTGTTCTTGCCGTTGAGTCCGTCGGCGCGCTCCAAGGCGAAGAAGAACTGCGAGTTGTTCGAGTTGGCCACTCCCGGCATGTTGGCCATGGCGAGGATGCCCCTCCGGTTGAACCGCAGGCGCTGGGTGATTTCGTCTGCACACATTGACAGAGCCCTTTGAGAACTCTGCATGCTACTGAGCTGGGAAAACCAAGAAGCCCTCACTTTCAAAGCCGCCCTCGTCGTAGATGGACTCGCCGCCTGTGCCCGTGCCCGTCGGGTCGCCACCTTGCGCCAGGAGGTCTGTATGCGAACAAAACGAAATGCCGTAAGATGAGTCGGGCACAGAGCAAAGCAGGGAAAGTCGCTCGCCTGGGATGACCCTGTGGAAAGTCGTGCCATCGTACGCGCCCTCCAAAGCCAGCTGGATGAAGTTTCGGCAGGCCTTTGGAGCTTCTTTGGGCCACAGCTCGATCAAGATGTCGCCTCTGCAGCGAGCGAAAGCGTGTGAGCGCAACAAACAACGGAGCAACAAAAATGCTCGGAGGTGGGCCTTTACATGGAGGTGATCCTCATGAGCACCTTGCCCGACGGCGCTGGCTCGCTCATGTTTTTCTTCAAGTGTGCGCAGTAAGCAGCGCAAGTGCTTGGCTTGGGCGGGGGATCAGATGGACGCAAAGGGAAGAGCTGCCTCTCTCCCTCGGTCGACCGCTCTGCCTGGTGACGTTTGCCAATCGCTGGCTATTGCTTGAGCATACACCTGCCCAATCAATCAACAGCTGCCAACCAACAGCTGCTCTCCCCGGCACTCGAATCACAATCGACTGAGCGCTCATCGTGTGCCTCGACCCTTTGCCAACAAGCATTCGCTCGGCGCTCGGTCTTCCCCCTTGCCTCGGTCCACTTTGGCCAGCCTCCATCAGCCCTGCGGCATCTGATAGCCACCTGCCGTCCCACAGCGCCGCGGGTCCCAGCTTTTCAAACAAAGCAAGCTCGCAGTTGTGCGCCCAGCGCATCGCCCTCTTCCCCGGCCCTCCGCAGCTCTCGGCTGCCCTCCCGCCGCCTGTGCAAGGACCTCGTACCACCTATTATAACCTAGCAGCATCTCAAAATCACAACCAGCCTAGCCCATCATGACGTCCACCGTCTCCGGCATGGCCAAGAAGACCAGTGCGTTTGGGCCTTGCGTTTCCTTGCTGGTTGCGGGCAAGACACTTACTGGCGATGGCGCTGCACAGTCCGGGTCGCCAAGAACTACACGCACGGCTACTCGGAAACGCAGACCAAAGTGCGGGAAGCGACGTCAAATGACCGTGAGCCTTCAGCCGCCTTTTTTGTTTGTTCCCAGGACCCGCGGACTGACGCACCGGGGGCAGCTTGGGGGCCGTCTGGTATGCTTCAAACCGACCACTTAGGAGCCCGAATGAGACTGAGCGGCTTACAGGCTCGCAAATGAACGAAATCAGCCTCTTGACCTACAACCAGTGCGTTTTGCCTGTTGGAGCGCCTCTTGCGACCAACTCTGACGGCATTCTGGTGTTTCAGGCAAGATTTCGTGGAAGTGATGGAGCTGCTGGATAAGCGTCTGAAGTGAGTTGAAGCCTGCCGTCCATTTGTCAGTGCGAGAAATTGATCTGGGGGCCTGGAACCACAGCGACAAGGGCAAGAACTGGCGGCACGTTTTCAAGGCGCTCACTTTGCTCGACTACCTCTTGCACGCCGGGTCCGAGAACGTGGTCATTTACTTCAAGTGAGAGCCTTCGCTTCAGCTTTATGTCTGATCGCACTTCAGCTCACCGACTCTTGCTTCTCCGCAGAGAGAACCTATACATCATCAAGACGTTGAAGGAGTTTGTGCACATTGACGACGACCAGCGGGATCAAGGCGCGAATGGTGAGTTCTGTTGCCACCCAGCAAGGAGTCAAACCTTCATTCAAATCGGTGGAGCTTGCCAGTACGACAAAAGGCCAAAGAGATCACCGCGTTGCTCCTGGACGACGAGCGCCTTCGGGCAGAGCGCAAGGGTCGAGCCAGCATGCGCGACCGCCTGTCCGGCACCGCGCCACCCGAGGACGGCGCGTTCGAGCAGCCGAGGAACAACCGGGGGCGGTCCAACTCCCGGGCCCAGTCGCGCAACAACGGCAACAGGGAGGAGGACGACATGCGCCGGGCGATCGAGGAGTCGAAGCGCATGGCCGAGCAGGACCAAGGCCGCCGAAAGGCCGACTCGGACATGGAGGAGGCCCTGCGGCTCAGCCGGGAGGAGGAGGAGCGGAGAAAGCGCGACCTGGAGCGCAACCAGAATGGCTTGTTTGATGAGCAGCAGCAGCAGCAATCGCAGTCAGTCCTTGCCGTCCAAATTGATCTTCCCGTTTGCTGATTTGATTTCTGGGGCGAATTTGACAGAGGGGATCAACTGATCGACTTTAACGTGCAGCCCCAACCGACCGGCCTCATTCCGCAGTACACTGGCTTCCCGACGTTCAACCCCTACGCCGCCGCCGCGCAGCAGGCCCAGCAAGAGGAGTACATGCGCATGCAGCAGCAGCTCGAGATGCAGCGCCAGATGGAAGCCCAGCAGCAAGCGGCCGCCTACCAACAGATGCTCCAGCAGCAGGCCTACATGCAACAACAGCAGCAGGCCCAATTCCTCGCCGCCCAGCAAACCGCCCAGCCCTTGATCCCTCAGCCGACCGCATTCGGCTCCAACAACCCTTTCGCCCAAGTCACTTCCTCCCCACCGCCAGCCATGCCCGCCATGCCGACGTACAACTCGTCGCCGGCCATCGACCAGTTGGCCTCGGCGAGTCCGCCGCCAGCTGCCCGCCCCGCTTCAACGCCCGCTGGCCCCAAGCGAAACGCCGCTGCCGATCAGCAGCATGCGCAACTAGCTGCTTTGCTCGGCTCTGGTGGCTCTGGCATCGATACCTTTGGCAACCAAGGCGATCTGCGCGTGCCAGTGTCAGTTCTCTTTTCATGCGCTCTTGTGGCCTAGACTGACTCCCATGCGAACGCAGTGGCTCCCCGTTCCACCCTTCAAACCGCGCACAAGCCCAGAAGACGGGCACCAATCCATTTGGCCAGCAGCAGCAACCGCAGCAATCGAGCAACCAACCATTCTTCTCGATCTGATCCGTCCCTCATTTCTTCTTTGCGTGGACATTCTTTCTATCCCCATCTCCATGGTTTCTTCGCAGTATCCACAGTTCCCGGATTCGGACTTTCTCTCTCCTTGTGTTTGTAACTTCTTTTCATGAGCTGCCCTCCCGACCAAAAACGACTCTCTTGATCTCTGTTGAAATAAAAACGCGCCGTAATGCCTCCTTACCGCGAGTCCTCGGTTGGGTCCTTGCCGCCACCGCTCGCCGCCGCGTTGTGTCCCGGACTTCCCATCCCCTCGACGTGGTGCGCTGAACGACTAGCATCTTTTGCCTTGTATCAAATGCCCAAAGAATGAGACTTTGTCTTGGCACTTCTGCGCGTATAGAGCGATCGACAGCGAGCGCGGTGTGCGTAAGAAGCTGGCAAATTAAATGCTGCTCCAGCCTCTGGCCGCGAAACTTCTCTGCATGCTCTCGGGTCGTCAGATGTGTCTTCTTGTGGCTTGAATGTCGACGATGGTCAAGCGAATCCAAGATTTGGGCGGCATCCAGCCTCAGGGCGTCGCGCCGGCCCGGCTTCGTTTCGACCTGGCTCAACCTGGCAGGCGGCATCTCGTCGAGCGTCTCGACGCAGTCCTAGTAGTAGTGCTGTTTGTCTTGTCCTGAAACGTAACGTTCTCGCGTCAGGGCGAGCTCCATCGAAGAGATCGCTGCTCGGAAGCCGGGCCCGTGTCTCTTCCGCCGAGGATTGGCCAATCATGCCTGGAATCTTTTTGAGGCCCAATCTCACTTCTAACGGGACGTTTAGCGCTTTGTCTGAGCCTTGGGAGGTTGCTCTTGCTCGTCCTTCCGCCTACCAAAGAATCGATGCCCTCGACATTCTTCCTTGCCGCCGCCTTGCTGCTGGCGGGCGCCGTCGCCGCTGCCCCAACCTCCAGTGCCACGCCCGCCGCTGCAGCAGCGCCTTCTGTCAACTGGGCCTCTGCCCTCAAATCAGACGTGGCCCAGGTCAAATCGCTTTGCCTTGCCTATTTGCCCGTCCAGACACAGACCGCCAAAGCGGTCACCATCACGTCCGCCTCTGTCTCGACGGTGTGTTTTTTGCTTTGATTTCTGCTTGATCAAAGCTCATGGGCGTTCACCCAGATCAAATCCGTGGTCACCAAACCGACGACCGCGACCGTGAGCTTCGTTCGCTCCACTTCGAGCGACGTACTGACTCACGCCACTCAAGCAGACGACGCAGGTTATTGCAAGCACAGTCTACGCTACAGTAAGGGCTTTCCGCCGTTTTCTGCCAATTCTTCATATATTGAGTGACCCCTCAGCAAACCAATGTCGCCACTGTCACATCCACGGAAACTGCGCGTTATCTCGTTTGATTGCTGATGGGGGGTCGGCGTTAAAGGATAATGCAGATCACAACGACGAGCTATGCCACGGAACTGGATGTGGTGCGTTCTCCCAAAATTCTCTTTTGGCCTATCAGTGCACCTGACCATTTCTCCCGACGCGTGCAGTCAACTGAGACAGGCTTTATCACCACTTTTGGTTCAGTCGGTCACCGTGCGTGTCTGGTTAAAACGAGCTCATGCGAGTGCCCGTAGGTCGATGGCGGCATCGCGCAAACCACCGAGACGACGACCGAGGATGGCGGAACCTTGACCAAGACAGTCGTGACCACCGCGGCGTATCCTAATTTTCGCAAGCGGTCCGTACTGGAGAAGCGTGCTGATATCATATCGCTCTTCAACGCCGTCGCCAAGGCCGATCCGGGGTTCCTGAAGCTGGCTTGCCTGCTGCTCGTAGGCCAGCCTTATGTGCGTTGCGTTCCTCTTCCCATCTTTCGCAAAATTTGAAGTCATGCCGAACTAGACCACCATCACGCCAACGAGCACGTTGACCTTGAAAGCTTTCGCCACTTCACCCTCCACAGTCTACACCACGGCAATCGCCACTGCCTATTCCACCCAAGGCGTGACGAGAACGCTCACACAGTTCTCAACCCAATACATCGGGCAGACGGTGACGCAAACAAACACCCAGCAAATCACCGTCAATTCTGTGGCGACCACTTTCGTCACTACCGAAGGGGACCCGTCCACCTACTTCGACGACACAGAGACCATAACCGCTACCGAGACCGCTGTTACCACAGAAATATTTGCCCAGTGGGCCCTTTTCAACAGAAAGCGTATTCTCTTAGCCACAACTGACGCACTCCGACATTTGCCTATACAGGTGCCTTCCGAACTGCCCACCCTCAGCACTCAATGGTTTTGCTCTTGTGTCAGCTAATGCTAACCCTTCGCTGCTCCGCGGGCGGGTCTGCGAATACAAACAGCCCAAGTGTGTTCCAGCCTATCGAATGAGGAATTGATTCAGCGAGCTCATGCGCGGCTTCCCTAGCAACTCTGTTCCATCCCTCAGGTGCACCTATGGCTACACTCCTCAGCCTGATGTGAGCACTGCTATCATTGGTTCGGAATATCTGCAGCCTAAGTCCTACGACCGCCAAACAGCCCCGTCCGGATCGTCCACCTAGTCACATCACTAGCGAGTTATACAACCAGAATGATGCCGACTCCACTAGCTACCAGCTCGTTTACTTCCCCTCGGGTACGCTCAACAACTGCCGGATCAACGGGGCGGAGGTAGATCCGGAAGAAACTCCCTGCCCTGATGCACAATGCCCGTACTACCCTTACGGGTGCCAATAGCTATCCCATGTCGTAGCTGTAGAGTAACTGGAGGTTTGCGTGGGCTGGAGATATTTGGGTGGCGTTGCATACGAAAATTCCCCAGTCTTGCTGTCTGGGCCTTTTCTCTCGGAAACCTAGAGGTCAATAATGGCAGAGAAACAGCCCAGGCTTCGGTTTCTCGTAGTGGCGAAAGAAGTCACAAGTCATGCTTCTACACCGGCCGCGGGCCCGTGCTGGCACAATCTCGCTCAGAGCCTTCGCTCTGGTTCCTTGACCTTGACCAAACGGTCTGGTTCAAGACAAGGATCTAGGGATCAAAGAGATGAAGTCGAAATTGGAGGCGACCTTTGCCTGCACTCTCGATCGGGCCACTGGCCGAACAGAACTGGCCACCGTGACGGCTTTGGCAAGGTGCCGCCACACAGGTTGTCAACCGCGACCTGTCAACGGCCGAACGCCTTGTTGCTGCACTTGCTCGGTGTCGCTCCTGGTATTGCCCGGCATTCCGCGCCGTCTCGAAAAGCTTGGCCTGTGCATTTCTCGTGTCTTACTCTCTGGTCTTGCCAATTGTTGCCTTCCTACGTGCCTCCATCCGTTCTCCACGATCCTCTCCGAGTGTCGTGTACGCTGTCCACGTCCTTCTTCACGGAATGTACATCTTGACGGAAGATTCTTCTGAGAGACGTCTTCTTTGGTCGAGGACCTTTGCCCTCCGACTGCCACCTGTCGCGGTGGTTGCGAATTTGCCGGCTTTGGATTGCGTCCCCTTTGCAGGAACAACAGGACCCTAAAGGCCCATATTGCTCGAATCCGGCTTTGCTCCTTTGTCCAGATCATGTCTGACCACTGGGATAATGTTGAAAGGATCATCCACGAGATTGAAAAGGATTTCGTCCTCTTCAAGAGAAAGATAACAATCTTTCACGGGCTTGTGCAAACATCCAAGACCGAGTCTCAACTCTGGGAAGTTCATAATGTACTTGTTCTCCTCTCCTTCGCTCATACTTGTCTCAAGTGGTTCTAGTCTATCGTGATGGCTCAACGGGCTGTCGAGTTTGGAGACCTCAAGCGAGCCGTCCAGGATGTTGACAAAGCCATGATAGACCTCTTGGAGGTGAACGTCGCTTCTCCGCGACCGAAAGTCCAGCTTACAGAATTTCATGGCTTCTCAGTTGTATAACGGCGCCCAGGTTGGAAAGAAAGCTTTCCCGAACATCAGGGGGGACGATTTTCGGAAGCCTTTTCAGAACGTACGTCAACATCTCGCTCATGGTCACCGTGTACACGAGCTGATCGTTAGCTCTCAATGTAGCTGAACGATGTGATGACGCGAGTGCGAGAACTTTTGGCATTGGACAAGGTAGACGGCGGCCTGCAACAACAAATCAAATCAATTGTTGTCAAAGTCCTCTCCGACATCATATCAGTCATTTTCGACCAAAAGCTCCATCCTAACTACCACATGGCTGCTGCTCATTTGGTCAACCGACGGGCTTATGCGGACAGTAATGGCATTTCTTACTTTCACGGAAGTTTTCGTTCCTTCGTACAAAAGGTTTTGCGTACGCCATGCAAAAGCCTCAAATACCTCAACACTGAAGTTTGCGTATCCGCAGGCTCTTCTGACCGTCGCACCCTCGTCGCTGGCGTGCGATACGCCCGCGAGGTAAGTTCTTTAAATGCGCCAGCCTGCACTACCTGACGCCATATCACAGGTCCTCCGTTCGCTAATAAACCATGCAATGAATCAGTCGACGGATCAGCTTCTCAACCAGCGGGAAAAGTGGGACAGATGTCTGAAACTGGTGAGGGGTTTGCCCACCAATGTGACCAGCTCTGAAGTCAATTCTACATAGGTCCGCCAACTCTTTGAAGCGCACCGTTCTAGGTTCTACGAGCATCCAAACCAGTCCGAATACCTTGAGGCTGTAGCCTACCTTGACGGAGTTAGTGCCAATCTGTTATGAAAAGATTCTGCTGACGCGGGATCACAGCTGGAAAAGTCCGTGGATGCATTCGTCAAATCCCGACATACGTTCGCGCAAGTCGAAGTTGATTTCGAGTCCATACTGCACACGTCAAACCAAGGCGTTCCCAGTGGAAAAGTCCAATTCTTGTAGTGCTGTTCCTGCCGAGAATTCGATTTTTTGCCGACGTATATCTTGCAACACCTCGGTGGTCTGTAGATTCTTCGGCGCTAATGAGCTCCGCGCCTTCGACCCATTCGCCACAAGCTAAAGAACACGTGACGTGACAGAAAGTCGGAAAGCGAAGGTTGCAATTTGGAGAGCACACACGACAGATGGCTTCTTTAGGCAAACGGGATCGCGAGGATGAGAACGCGGAGGAGGAAAGCGAGGACGAGGGGCCGATGCCAGAGCTGCCCTCTGCCGCCTCAACGCAGACTCTCAAAAAGCGCAAGACGGTCGCCCACGAGAAGCAGTTCTTGGCCGCCCTGCCGTCTGCAGATCGCTACTACCGCTCCTTCATGCATCGTGACGTGCTGTCCCATGTGGCCGTCACGCCGACCAACTTCATTCTCACGGCGTCGGTGGACGGGCACCTGAAATTTTGGAAAAAGCAGCCCCGGAAGGAGGACTCCTCGGGCGAGCCGGGCATCGAGTTTGTCAAGCACTACAGAGCGCACCTGTCGCCCATTTTGGCCCTCGCAACCAGCGCGGATGGCTTGACAGCGGCCACTCTGGCGGCGGATGGCGCGGTCGGCGACGAGGGAGGCCGGGGCAGCGTCAAAGTGTTTGACGTCGAAAACTTCGGTGGGCAATCTCGCTAGCATTCATTTTCGCTCGAGATGCTAACGAAGCGCTGGATCCAAGACATGATCAACCTCATCAACCTGCCCTTTGTGCCGAAAGCGGCGTGTTGGGTGCACGGCAAGGGCGAGGCGCAGGCCATCCTCGCCATTTCAGAAGAAGACAGCCAGGTGATCCGTCTCTACGATGGGCGAGGGTCCGGCCAGCCGTTCGCGACCATCCCAGCCATGCATCGGGCCCCGGTCTCCCTCTTCGCCTACAATGCGCTCTACGACGTCGTCATTTCCGCGGATACGTCTGGTATGGTCGAGTACTGGCAGCCCAGGGAGCCGTTCGGCCCGCCAGAGGACGTGCCTGGGCTTTGGCAGTTTAAATCGGCGACGGACCTGTACGAGTTCAAAAAGACGAAATCCGTTCCCTTGTCCATCACCTTCAACCCACAATTCACCCAGTTCGTGACCACTAGCCTGAATACGGATCGGCAGATTCGCATCTTCAACTTCCTCACCGGCAAGCTGCACCGCAAGTACGACGAAAGCCTGACGGCCATCCAGGAGATGCAGCAAGCGGCGTCCAAGAACGTGGAGGCCTCGCATGGTGGTGTCAAACTAGACGACATGGAGTTTGGGCGGCGGTTGGCTGTGGAGCGAGAGCTGGAAAAATCGGAGAGCGCCTTTCGGGAAAAGGCGGCGTGGGAGGAAAGCGGTACATTTGTGCTCTATCCATCTCTACTTGGCGTTAAAGGTGGGCTTTCAACCTTCGTCACTTTATTTGGGCCACAGGACTCACTTGAGCGAATCTCGCTTGCCCGAAGTGGTTAACACGGTCACGAACCGAGTGGCGCGAATCTTGGGCAAGGACGAGAACAACCGGTTTTTGAACCTAGGCCTCTTCCAAGGGACAGCAGAAACCAAGAGGCTAACAACAATCGTGCGTTGGACTCTCTTCCTCTATCTCTTGGGTGACGCCCGGTGCTCATACGAGCGCTCAGGCCATGGCTGCATCGGACAACCCGCTCTTGAACAAGACGATCGAAGCGGACCCAATCTTGTTCTGCACGGCCTTCAAGCGGAGCCGCTTCTACATGTTTGGCAAGGACGAGCCGGAGTCGGACGCCAACTCGAAGGGCTTCGACCGGGACGTGTTCAACGAGAAGCCGACGCGGGACGAGCAGACCTTCACCGCGCTCAAGCCGGCCGCCAACAAGACCGGCGGCGCCTCGCGCGTGGCCAACTTTGCCATCCTCCACACCGACAAGGGCGACATCCAGCTGCGCCTATTCCCCGACGTGGCTCCTAAAGCGGTCGAGAACTTTGTGGTCCATGCGAGGGAGAACTACTTTGACGGCCACGTCTTTCACCGCGTCATCAAGAAGTTCATGATTCAGACTGGCGACCCGCTGGGCGATGGCACTGGAGGCGTTCGTTTCTTTCCTCCCACCTTCCTGCGTAATGTTTTCATGCTCACTGCTGCTGTGGTACCACGCACAGGACTCAATCTGGGGCCATCCGTTCGAGGACGAGTTCTCGCCGAGCGCGCGACATGACCGGCCTTACACGCTGAGCATGGCCAATGCTGGCCCTAAGACCAACGGTGCGTTCAACTCCTCTGTCGTGTGAGTTTGTTCTCATGCGGATTCTGCACTTGTCGCACAGGCTCGCAATTCTTTATCACCTGCGCGCCCTGCCCTTGGTTGGACAATAAGCATACGTGCGTCCATTTGGCCCTGCATGCTCTCCATCTCAGCTGACCTCCCTGACCTGGGTACGCAGTGTCTTTGGGCGAGCAGTCAGCGGTTTGGATACGATTCACGCCATCGAGGTGCGTTTCATCCCCTCACCTTGGCGACTGCCTCGGTGCTTTGCTAATTCCTTGGCTATGTTGCTCAGAGGGTCAAGACGGACCGAGGAGACAAGCCTTTGGAGCCAATTCGGATTATCTCCGTGTCGCTCTCGTAGGCTCAGCGGAACCGGAGCAAAAAGACGGCAATGCATCAAAATTTGGCCACGGGAGGCCCTGTGTCGCCATTATATCCCATTAGATCCTCGCAGGCTAACAGAGGTTGGCTGCCAAATTGCACAAGAAACTGGAGGAGAGGCGATCTGCCTTTTATCGAGTTAGACGCCACGAGGTGACGACGGAGGTAAGCAGCCACGCGCCTTTGTTCTGGCCAAAAGGGAGAGAGGGATCCAGAACGCTGGCGGTCGCCTGGTCTAAACGGTGTGGGCGCCCAGCTGCGTAACGAGATCTCATATTGCATTAACCAGAGCACCGTTCGTCAGCCAGGCGCAGTGCCAACCAACAGCGCCCTGAGGTTGCTCCGAATTCCCTTGAACCTCGCCGACGACCGTCTCGCCCATTGCGCTCGCCTGCCGTTGGCTCGTCCGCCTCTGTCGCTCTCGCTGCTCTGTTGCCTGCTTACTTGCCCCCGCGTTTAATACCCGGAGTCGCTGGTCGTCTTTTGCGCACAATTTGTCCTGTCGGCAAAGAGGAGAGAGGAGACCTGTCAGAATGCCGTCCCCCAGCTCCGTGCGTTGCGCTCTATAGCTTTTGGCAGGCGCTGACAAGATCTCCCCCAAGCAGAAGGCCCAGTCGCCCGCCGAGGTGCTGGACATCACCAACGTTGATCCGGCTGTGATTGATATGGACACGCTAGGCCAGCTGCTGGACATGTGCGTGGCCTTGCTCCCAGCATCAAGCAAGGTACACTAGCTGATTCGTGAGACTTTGGCGCCGCAGGGACGACGATGAGACGCACTCGTTCTCCAAACCGCTCATCGAGGACTACATCCAGCAGGCCGACGCTACTTTGCTCGAGATAGAAGGCCAGCTGTGCGTTTGAACTCCTTAACAGTATCGCATGTGATCGATTGGCTGATGCTTGGAGAAATCTTGGACTTACAGAACACTCGATGACCAGTCCAAAGCCACCCGGCTCGCCTTCCTGTCTGCCAAAGGCCACTTCCTCAAAGGTCCGTGCTCCCTACCTATCTACAGCCTATGATTCCAGCTCAATGCGGTCCATCGAGCAGGCTCATCGGCCGCTCTGGGCGTGAACCAAGTGCGCGACTCGTGCGAGAGCCTGCAGAACCTGGGCAAGTGCCGGGACGAGAAGGGGGACAAAACCCTGGCCGAGGACGAAGCTTGGACCCGCGTGGTCGAGCTGCTGCCCCGCCTGCGCGCAGAGCACGAGAAGTCGAGCAGGTGGCTGAGTGCTTTGTCTGGGTCGTGATGTCCTACAAGGTGCGCTTTGGACCTTGCATCTTTGGTCTTTTTAGAAAGACTAAAGTTCCAGGTGGTCGTCCGGGCTCAGAGCATACATCGGGCCCGCCGCCTCCGCGTCAAAAGATGGTCACCTTTTCCCTACAAGATTTTTGCTTTTTAGACGCCTTAACCCGCCTTGTTTTACCCACGCATCCCCTCGCACACTCTTCACCCTCCCCGTCCACACTTGTCCAGTCTTTCTTTTTCGCCCTTGCAAAACAATTCAGTGTTGACGACCTTCAAAAGTTCCCCCCATGCCAACCTTTACCCCCCTTCCCTTTGGGCCTTCGCCTTGGCCATCTGCACCAGCGCCTGGCAGCAAGCAAGGAGGGGTGTACAGGCCAAGTGAAATTGTACATAGAGCCAAAAAACCCCGCGAGAGCGCTGTTCGTCGCCGGGCAAATTGAGCTCCTAGCTAATACTGCTTTTGAGTAATCGCCTTCCTTGCCTTTGTTCTTTCAACCTTGGCTCTGCGTGCGCACAGCAAGACGCTTGAGAAGATTTGCTGTTTTTTGCCACCACTCGCTACGCGGAATCTGACGGTCGACCTCATGGGATGGAGGGGGTTTGCTCCGCTCCAATTCTCTTGCACCTCATTTCTAGAAAGAGTCTCTATCTTCACCATGCCATACCTGTGGATCGAGGCCAGCCTGGATGCTCAGTGCCCGCTGTTCGCTTGCTTTCTGCCGGCCAGCTGTGACTGCTTGCTTAGCCTTCGCTTGCCTTTCTTCTTGTTTGAATCTTCTTTGTATTCGATTTGACTCGCAGTGGTGACCGAGCAAGAGCTGCCCGCTTAGCCTGCGCCAGCGTGAAAGCCCAGATTCAGTGCACTTTGGCTTGGTTGAGCCAAGCTCAATGGCAGCTCATAGAGTCTATGCGTTGAGACCCAGCTGGCGCTTTCTCCGTCCCAGTCTACCTCCTCTCAGACTACTAAGAGAGAGGTATGCACAAAGGCGCAGCGAAGGTCGTTCTCGTCTTTGAATCCTGTCCACGCGTGCCAGCTGAGCTATCTTGTCCTTGGACCACCCTCCGAGCCTGGCTGAGACTTCGCCAGGACATCAGGCGTATTAAGCGTTGCTCTCGCTCACAAGCTCTTCTGCCCGCCAATTGATTCCGAGATGACGGGTAGGTTCCTTTTGCAATTCTCGTGCGGCCGAGAGCAAGCGCTCAAGCGCAATCATTCGGGAACTCGAGAAGGTCCGACATCTCATCCAGATTCTGTAAACCGGACTGAGTCGGGCCGTAAAAGCTTACTGTCAAGCGCCTTGGTAGGCGATGAATTCAGCAATGAAGCGGCGGCCCTCCAACATCAAGCTGAAAAGATACATGGTCAGCTCTTACTACGCACTGGTACAATTGACTACTGCTGAATGGCCTTCCTGTATGGCAGAGGTAGCGCTCGAACTACTCATCCTCCATGAGGTCGGTTCATTCTTTACTGACTGAGCTTCTGCGGCTTCATCGTCTTTGAAGGAGCTGCTCAAGCTCTACCGTTGCCTCCGTACTACTCTACTTCACGACCCTACCAAGGCTGAGGGGGCAGTGCGCCCTGTGCAAGCTCTAATTTCAAAGGTAGGAGTCAGCTTTATCCCGAACGCTGCTTATAACGACAGGATCTAGATCCATCTGGCAATAAACACGCACTCCTCTACTTTTTCAAGGTCCAATCATGCCGAGGAAAAGTCGAGGACATTGGCAGAGCGCTTCATGGTCGGCGTGCGTGTGCCATCTGGCTTTCGTCTACAAGCTCGTGGTCAATAGCCTTTGGCAGATGGCGTCCTGTGTGGCCAAATGCGTGCAACCTTTCCAAGGAACCCAGCGCCTCTGGTTGCTCGAATATGCTGAGGCGGTGAACGCAGCCACCGCCAAGCTCCGGAATGCCCTATCACAGTTCGACAAGGAAGCTTATGCTTTCCAGAGGCAGGTTGAACTTGCATCGTGTATGTCCAAGTACTTGGTCCGCATGTTTTGACCGAATATCTCTGCAGACAGCAGCGCCCTTCGCCAAATGACGATTCCAGCACTCTACACAGTGGGTGTCTTCCCATCTGCACTCAGCAAGGGTATAAATGGACTGCAGGATTTGCATTGGCTCGTTCCGGCTCACACCGCGGAGGCCGCTCGGCAGCGCGGCGCTTCGGTGGCGCAGAAAGTCATCCTTGTGAGCCTGCACCCGAAATCCATTCACGAAACTGATGACAGACACAGGTTGAAAACAAGCTTCCCTCTGGCAGCAATACCGTGGACAGGGATCTAGCAAAGGCCTTTTTGTCGAATGTCAGTCTCGTTTGGCTTTGATCTGCGCTCTGGCAAGCTGACGTTGAAGGCTTGCAGTTGTTGGCACAATTGAAAGCTTTTGAGAGCCTTTCGGATGCTTCTAGGTTCTGGTTGCGGAAGTACGAGAATGTGGTGAGCCAGGCGAACGAAGACACCAAAGTTGCCATCGCAAACCCTTGGCCCTTGCGCGGCCTGTTTCGAGATCCTCGTGAAAGTTAGAGGCCGCGGCACGCTCACTGGTGGCTTTGGGGACAAGCGAGCCTAACTCGTCGAGCGGTTCCGAATTGCAAAGCTGCTTCCCTATCTTCCCTCCTCTTGAATCCCCAAATGAATGACAAGGCCCTTTACAAGTACCTAGGAAGAAAACAGACGCAATGATGATGACGGGAGGGATGGGAACGATGTGAAAAGATGAAGTATCGAAAATGAGAGGGTATCGCAAAAAAAAGATGTTCGTTCCCCTCGTTTGATTCGTCAAAAGTTGTAAAAGGTCGTGAGCCGGCACGAGAAGTCGAAAAAAGAAGTGTGTATGTTGTTCCTCCCTCTCTTGTGGGTTTGTTGATCGTGGCGTGAAAGTGAAGGGGTTCGTAAAAAGTGGCGTCAACAAAGGCCGGGCCAAGCTTAGTAGTTCGGGCAGTCCTTCAGGTTGCTGTGAACAGACGCCAAATACAGTCAGAGACCACTCATGGACTGCGTATTCGACAAGAGCGCTCACTCGTAGAACTTCAAAGTCTGGCCGTCGACCCCGACAAGATACCCATTAAAAAATTGGTTAAGGTAGTCCAGGTTGTTTTGGCCTGCGTAGATGCGAATCAGTCAGGCCGCCTTCATCAAAAAAGGCAAAGGGGAGCGCACAATTGCAGCACATGCCGGGCGCAGCTTGGGCGGTGGCATCATCGAATGTCATGCCAGGGAACCAGCCTGCAGAACCGATCAGTCTTCATAGACTAAGAGCAAAGCGGGCAACTTGCCGTTATAGGCGCCGACCGCGCGCAGGGGGTTGTTGCCGTTGGCGGCCAGCGTGTCCTTGAAGTACGAAGCCGCCGTGTTGACGTTGTAAGTGGGGTCGTTGCAGTTGCCATTGGGAGCCGAGCCGCACTTGTCAGAGGTGATCCTGCAAAGACTTGGTCAGAAAATGAAAGCCAGACAAAAGGGCGAAGGGAACGAACTGCATGAGGCCGTACGCAGCGCCGTCGTCGCCGGACGCGTTGGGGTTGCAGGACGACTCTTGCATGGCGAAGCTCATGAGCAAGATGGGGGGCAGGCCGTACTTGTCGCCGGCGGCCTGGAAGATGTCCTTGTACTGCTGGCACTGGGCGAACAAGGGCAGGTCGCCAATCTCGGAGAGCTCCTTGTAGACGATCTGGTCCATGGTGACGGTGGGAGGGGTCCAGCCGGCCGACTTGTCCGAGGTGGAGATGCCGCAGTTGAGCCACTCGAGCGCGCCGTTGACGCCGCCCGAGCTGGACGCCGTGCGGGACGGGTCCGAGTTGCCGCAGACGGGGTCCATGAGCTTCAAGAGGCCGCTGCCAGACGCGCTGCCGGTGGAGGTGGCTTTCGCGGCCGAGGACGAGGTCTTTGACTTTTTGGTGGTGGTCGCCGTCGCGGCGGCGGGGGCTTGGGTGGCCGACTTGGTCTTGCAAGAGGGCGTCTTGGAGGCGAGGGCGCCATTGGTGGACGTGTGCTCGTCAATCGTATCCCTGTGCAAGTGGTGATCGCTCGTCAGCCACATCACGAAAGCGGTGGAGAGAGGGTCGTGCTTACACGCAGTACCAAGAACCCATCTCCAAGTTGCTGCAAGCCGCGTCCAACGAAGGATTCAAGTCGCTGTGTCGACATCGTTAAAAATAAGCATGGGCCGAAACGAAGGCAAGCAAGAACGCACAGGAAATCGGCCAAGATCAGTCCCGGGCTGACGGTGATCAGGCTATAGCATGAGTCGCCCGACTTGGGGGTGGCCCAGAGGGTGCAGCCTTCGTCAGAGGTGGCCGAGCCAGCGGCGAGGCCCGAGGCGGGCTGGGAGGTGGCCAGGTTTTGGCGCTTGGCGTGCCGGCGACGCTGGGGGCCTGCGTGGCGGGCGGAGGGGAAGGCGCTGGCCAAAGCAGCGGCCGAGGCGAGCAAGAACAAAGCAGAGTGAACCATGTCGAATGGTGTTGGTGAACCGTCAAGGTGTAGTGAGCAGAAAATTTAATTGAGGAGTGCGGCAGGAGATGGCGCGCTTGGTGGCTGGCTGCTCTGTGTCCTCGCGTCAAAAAGGCAAACACTGGTCAACAGCGATGCGGCGGTGTGTAAAGACAGTATTAAGAGCTGGTGGAACCGAAAAGCCAAAGGAGAGGGCCGAGTGTGCGAGAAGAAAGGGGCGAGGAAGATGGGGCCCGCGGGAAGCACGGACCAAGCTTTGGCTATCGATGTCAAGAGAAAAATGAATGTGAGAGGCTCCTTGGGAGCTTAGTCGTCAACGAGAAACGCGTTAAAAAGGTGGAAAAGGGACCGTCAAGGTTTGGATGAATGGGTCCAACCCAGTGAGTGGGCGCTCCAACGGTTTTATTCTTGGCGCACGCTGCCCGGGGAGAGCCATGACGGAGTGATCGGCCTGCTCAGGCGCGGCTATTTGGCGCTTTGCTATTGCAAGATTGGATTTGGGAGCATCGACAAGCAGCAGGAGAGCGGAAAGGGGCAGAAGAGTGGGTGGCAAATTTCAAAGTCGCGTCTCTGAGAGCGCTTGGCCAGCTAGTCTGGGTCTATCACTACGCCAGGTGGATGAAGGACATAACAAGAGCAATGGGAAGAAGACATGAAGGCGGCATTAGGTCGGCAGAGGGCTTTGACACAGTGCCTCCGTCCAGCGGAAGGCGGAACAGGGCAGGGCGTCAATCACAGGGACCGGCTGGAGAAGCGCTCTTCCACTTTGGGTCTGTAGTCGGCTGGAACATGTTGGGAACCCTCGTGAGGAGCCATGCGGAAGGTGCCGGCGAAGTTTTCGAGGTTGTTGTGGGCTCGCTGGAAGGAGTGGAATATGAGGGTGAACTCTTTGACGGCTGGCTTGGCCTGGACCACCATTGTGATGAGTTAGGACTCGATGTACAGAGGGAAAGACCTTACAGCTTCGACGTAGGCCGAGGCTTCGATGCACTGTCGCTTGAGCTTGGGGTCCGTCCTATTGTACAGCCTGAACCAGTCGTTCAGCAGCGCCGGAAACTGATCGTCCACCGGATGTCAATGTAATTCTAGCAGTAAAGGTGAAGGCCCTACCCTCTCCAAGCTGCGCAGCCAATCGTTGTACTCCCTGAGCACAAGCTGGGGATTCTTCGGGCGGCCGTAGCTCATGACTGCCAAGGGAACCTAAGGTATCTCAAGCTCAGGGCTCCATTCACAACTTGTTATGAAACCATAAAGACGACTCACTTCGTCGAGCCTCCTCAGATTGGCCTGGAAGGCTGCTTTGACATCGGCGGCCTTGCTTCCCGGCTCGCAGGGCGTGTCTGAACGCATTATCAGCACAGGGGACATCAACATGGACGATGAGATCTCATACCAAGCACCGATTTGACCAAAGCGCGAAACGAAGGGCCGAGGGTCTTGCCGGCCGCTCGAGCGCGAGACCACATCTCCACCGTCTCGCGCTTCTCCGCCAGCTCGGCCAGCCTGGGATAGCAAAGGCAGTCTTTAAGAAGAAGGTCGCGGGCATTTCCGATGCTGACGTTGTTGGCAGCCTGCAGAGTTGGATCGGTGGCCTCCAACTCCAAAAGCTGCGGCAGATAGCCCAGAACCACGTTGACCTAGGTAGCAGATGAGTGGTAAGGTTTGGCATGCTATCTAAGAAAGGAATAAGAGACTTGCAGACTCGAAGTAGGCGGTCAGGGTAGGAGCAGCAGGTTTATGGCCGACAAGCTGGGCGCGCCTGAGCTGATGGTTCTGTGGGCTGCGATGTAAGAACTCACTGAAGAGACAGAGGACATGGCTTCATTGATCTGATTGATCAACCCACTGCGGTCTGAGTTCTCGTCTGGCGCAATGGCCGCGATCGACTGCCAGGAGGATGAGACAAGCCCACGTCGTCAAGGTCGACTGAAGACTTACACGATGGGCAGACCCCAGCAAAGGCATCATATCTGCTCGAAGGCATAGATGAGCTTGGTGCTTCAAGTCAAAGAAATCCGACGGCTCGCCTGCGCGTGGTGTCATGACCTTGAGGTAGACGTCCTGGCGACGCTGGAGCACCGTGAAGTGCAAGGTAACAGCCTGAATGATGTCGTGAGAGAGCATGACGCGATGGCAGTTGGGAGAAAGAGAGGCAGGCAGGCAGGCAAGGCAGGCGAACAGGACAGACAGAAGGCGTCTGAGACTGGTTCTGGTTTGGGCAGGCAAAGGACAGAGCTGGACTGGGCGGTGCATGACAGTTACAGACTTGCATACAAGGCTGAAGCAGTACAGAAGGCAATTCTGTTTGGGTGTTGGACAGAAGTGCGTTCTCGAAATTGAAGTCTGAGAAAGTAGAAGGGATTGCTGGCAAGGTGCTTCATTGTCGCTCTAGACAGGCCCGCAGATCCCTTATTGTCTTCAGTTCAACTGCCGGTGGACACAGGCTGACGAAAGCTCAAAGTCTAGCAGTGGAAGAAGCAGCCAGATGCAAATTCACCGCCCTTAGTCTGGCTGGTGGCGACAGAAGTGGTCCGGCCTGACAGTTCTGAGAGTGATGTACAGATGTCTTTCATAAATACAAGACAATTGGGTCTATTCTTTGGCATGGCCTCGCTTGCCATGGGCAAGGCTTCACTCCAGTTCACTGGCGCAAATGAACCATGGTTGAGGCTTGATACCGGAGGACCCGGTCGTAGGCGCGAAAAAGATCATTAAGGGCAACCTCGACCTATACCTGCCTTCAGACTGGACCAATCAATCGAGCGAACTAGACCCACTCGTTCAATGTGCACTGTGGCTTCAGCGACCTCTTGTAAAGTGAGGCCTTCCGGAATCAGATGGTCAGGGATCATAATAGACCAGTTTTTGAGGCTATCACGTAGCTGTGTGGCTGTCTAACATGAGCGGCTTACCACACCAGGAGAAGGGAAATGCTGCCTCACAGTTTTCAGCCGGTTCGCCCAGTCTGCCGGCCTGTGGGCCGCGGCATGCAGAGGGTCGGCCAAAATCTGCTGAAGATTTATTATGGAAGAGGCTGTTGTTCGACAACTATTACTCACTTGTTCGAGTTCGATGACCTCAGAACGGATAGTGCCCCTCAGAGCAACAGCGTCGCTTGCTTCAAGGTGGTCAAACCCTGTATGTAAGAATTAAGTAAACCAAAGGAGGTTTTGGAACATGCTCTTACGCTGACTGACGCCAACCACCTTGTGATACATCACGCTGTGGCTGGACTGGGCCGATCTCGCATTGGGCAACAAATCCCGCCATGTTTGAAGTCGAAGTAGCGTGGGATAGGCGAGGCATTCGTTGACGAGGAAGCTACAAACCAGGGGAATGTTTGTGTTGTTATAATCCGCAACGAGATGACCATTGATTTGAAGATCGAGAAGCGACAAGATCCGAGAAAGCAAAGCCTCGATCTAAGACGGACTAGACAGTTCAGTCAAGGTCTTTTGCTTCCGTGAAATGGGTTTCGTACCAGTCTACAGTACTCGACGAGCCATTCTGTTCTCCTGGCAGCGTGTTTGAGCTGGTGCTCCCAAGCATTTAGCCGTATCCTTCGAGTCTCGTAAAACTCACTCCTTGGATTTCCGTACGCGCCGTTTCCACGTTGAAGCGGAAGCGAAGATGCCCAGCACTGATGTCCATGGCGCCAAGAGCCTAACGCGGCTATTAGTTTGGAGCCATGGTGCGGCGTTCGCTGAGAGTCTTACGAGATGAGCTCTATAAATTTGAGTCAAAAAACCTAGGAAAGAAAGGACCTCTCAGACAGAGCATAGAGATGAATTGGTTCGAAGAAATGCCGCACCGCGAGTTTCCTCAGCATATGCAACGTACTGGCCCATGAGCCTTCTCAGCTCCACTTTGTCTTCTTCGATTGCACGAACGACGATTGCAGCGGCACCGGCAGACGCTTGGGCCATGATGATATTCTCGTTGGTCCTCGGGTTGACTGCAGGGAGTCAATGAAGGTAGGAGCCGGCCGTGTTGGTGGGACGAGTTAGAGGAGAGGATGAGACGTGAGAGTCGCAACCATAGAAACAGACAGAAGCTGCCATACAGAAGCAGACAGAAGCAGACCAAGCTCGACTGCATCTAGGCCGCCTAGGCACAGAGCCTTAGGTGCACGCCGAGTCAGCCGCTTCGTCGCACTTGAAAGAGCAATTAAGACAATCTTGCCCTTCATTCGCATCAAAAGCAACAAGAACAGCGAAGTGTGAAAGTGAAAGCCCCGGGACGATAGTCGTTCAGAACATCTTTCTGGCCTTTGCGAGTTGATGCGATGGACATCGGACTCTTCAAACATTTGCCAAAGGTCAACAAGCACTGGTCACACCGGCATTCGCACGGACTAGCAGCTCTAACAAGAGAGCCGCAAGAGTGCAGCTCGCTCTGATTTCACTTTCAAGACGAGCATCTCAAGCTGGCAGGGCTCTCCTTCCGTCAAGACAAAACCTCAACACAGGAGGGCAATAAGCAACAAAAGAATCCGTTCAAAAGGGGCGGTCGGTTCAGCTCAAAGTCGCGCGGCTCGAGACAAAGGTGGCAAAATGTGGAGTGGTGATGGTTTTGTTCTTTGAGAAGCCTTTGTTTATTTGAAAGAGAAAGAGAGAGAGAGTAATTATGCGTCAAGAGAAACAAAACCCCTAGCCCGTCTTCTTCTTTGGTGGTTAGAGTGGTTGATGGTTGAGAGTCGGAAAGCTATCCTTCTACAAGTCCCTTCCTTAAAAGTTGTTGGTGTGTTTATGCCTCGAAAGTGAGCGAGATGCCGACAGAGTGGGCCGGGGTGGGCTTCTCGGAGATGGTGGTCTGGCCCAAGCGGGCGGTGTCGACGGCGGCGCCGAGCGCGAGCTTCACGCCGGGCCTGAGGGCCTGTAGACGAACGCCAGTTGCACTCAGTCGATGTTCCAACTAAAGGATAGACACGCCAACGCACCTGGGTGTAGCCGAAGGAGGCAATGCCAGCCGAGTTGATCTTGGCCTTGACGAACGAGCTGACATCGAGGTAGCTCTTGACGCCGAGCTGTTGGTTCCTAGGCTCTCAGCGCGGCCTCCAGAGCTCTCTGAGGAACGGGAACGTACCTCGAGGGCAACCTGGGAGGTAGGGGCCTTGGAGTTGTAGATGGCCTGCGTGAAAACGGATCAATGCGAGAAACTTTTCCTCGAGAAAGCGCGACGACGCACCTTGGCACCGGCCTCAACGTCAGAGTTGACCTTGTGGTAGTAGGACGCGCTGAAGGTGGAGAACTTCTGGAGGCCGTGCAGGGTGACGCTGTTCGGCTCGAGACGTGAGCTCAAAGGAGGCAGGGGCAAATTGAAAGCAGGTCACGAACGTGAAGTCGGGCCCAGCGAAGCCAAGGGCGGCGTTGTAGCCCTTAACCAAGCCGTCGCGGATGTCGTAGGTGGCCTCGCCACCCAAGAAGAAGCCGTCGCGGCCGACGACCACATCCGGGGTGAAGGTGGGGCCCTTGAAGATGTTGACGTTGCCGCGGGCGTGCAGGCCGGGCTGCTTGTAGTGCGCGCCGACGATGGCTAAGTGAGGGGCGGTCGTGTCAGCTTTGATTCCAGGAAGGATGGGAACCGGGAAAAAAGACTTGCCGGTCTTCGCCGCCGTGTCGGGCTCCAAAACAGCGTTGACATCAAACTTGAGGCCTGAACTGGCTTTTTAATGGCGCCCGGCCCGCACCAGAGACGCCACGCACCCTTAGCGATCTGGTTCTCGAGCTCGAGCAAGGTCTTGAGCTGGTTCTTGGTGGTCCACGTTTGGGTGTAGGTCAAGCCGTTCTTGGGGTCCTGCGCGCTCATTCGCGCTCAGCCCTGGCTTCCCGTGCATTGTGGGCAGGTCTACGCACAGCATACTTGGCCTCGAGGTCGCCGGCGATGGCCTCAGTCTTGGAGTCGCGCGTTCCGGCGACTTTGAAGAGGACCTGCGCTCATGTTTTGAGCGGCCGGCAACTGTTTGCGCGGCTCGAGCGAGCGACGCACATTGTTGGCGGTCCTGGTCTTGACCTCGAGCGACTGGCCGGCGTTGGTAGGGTAGTCCTTGCCGAGCTGTAACGTCGTCTGAGAATGGCGTGCTCCTCCGGTCGCCCAGGGGCAAAGCAACTCACCAAGTCGGAGCTGAGCTTGCCCAGGTCTTTCCTGCGGGTGGCTGTGAGCTACCACACTACCAACAACTATGGCCACAAGCGACGAACCAGGAAGGGGGAACGGGAGTCGACATTATTGATTTCTGAGTGCGCGGAGGAAGCGGTGGTCTAGAGGCAAGATGCGAGTTTCCCTCCCCGACGACGGCTCATGTTCCTGGCTTCTGCTTTTGGTTTTATATTTGTACTGCTGTATAGCGCCCTGCGTTTGCCCTTCTAGCCCCAGCTGTCTGGAATTTGGCCTTGTTTCCGGCTCTCCCGCTGTGTTCCGAAGGACCACGTCACTCTTGCCAATGGCTGTTATTTTTTGAACGCTGGACACGCGCTGGCTGGCTTCTCCACCTGGCTCCTTGTTCTCTGGTACCTGCTGGGAGTCGTCCAAGGCAGAAGCAAAGTGCGGAGAAGCCCAGGCAACATTGGAGACGGTTTGCCACCCGCTACTTTCTGGGCGCCTAGACCATCGACCTCGTTCACTTGCCCGATTGGTAGCCCGTGGAGCTCTGGGGACAGTGCTGCTTGCGCCCGCTCTACGGCGAATTGAGCAGTCGAATCTTTTCGAGGAACAAACGAGCACCCCGGCTTCTGCAGTCTTACAGCTCTCTGTCACCTCTTGCACCCTATTTGCTTGGTTATGGAAGCCACAAACTGGAGGAACTGTGGGTTGCATGGGTCTACTTCGCTCCTGATGTCGGGTCCGGCAGCTTGCGAAGTTGCGCGGTAGCGATCAACTAGCTCTGAAAGCGCCTGCTTTCCGTTGTGGTATAACGAAGGACAAGTAGGCGTATAATGACTAGCTCTACGGAGCACCTAGCCCAGTGCAAGACGTAAGACGTTCGAACCGACTTAGCTTTTCTGCCACCTCGTTTGGCTCGACCTCCGACGTTCTGCCCAGTTGCCACTTTCCAAGCTCGCGGGACTCGCCTCAATTGCCAACGTTAGGATCACTGTTCTCCAAGGGGGCCTTGTTCATGCTCCGTGCCAAAGCAGTTCGACCGTAGTAGTCTGTACCCGCTCGCTATCCATTTACTATCCATTTGTGCTTCTAATAATGCTTAGCCTTATTACTCGCATCTTCCTCTTGCAATGATGTGCATGTTTGACGCGTCCAGGTCGAGCGCGCTTTCGGAACACAATTTAACTTCCCCCAAAACCTCGCTAAAATGCGCGGAACCGAGCGCTGCCTAGGTGCGTCTGGCCCAAACACCTCTCTTTCTTGTTCGTGAGCAACCCGTGAATGATTCCTGGACGTCGACCACGTAATAGTCGAGCCAGAAACTGATCGCCACTGGTCGTTGACGCCCGCTCGCCCTCCCGCTTGAGAGGTCAGCTGCACAGAGTCTCAAAAACGCAAAAACATGTGCAGAGAGTGGAGGCGATGATCCCCGTCAGAGCATTTGATCTGGCTTTGATCTGCCCTTGGTCTACAAACAGCGTTTGCTCCACTACCTGGGAAAGGGCAACCGTCGCAAGAATGGGTTGAAGAGAGCCGGATCCGACGCAGAGGAAATGCAGGCAACTGCGTCGATCTGGCTCGATGGCTGCTCCAATTTGGGTGCGGAGCGTTTCCGTCTCTTGCACATCCTTCGCCGTCAAAGCTTGCTCTTCATCGACACACAGGAAGATGCAGCAGCAACGGATCTTTTAAGTTGACGCGACTCATCGGTCGAAAGCCGGGACCACTTTTTCAAACGGTCGCGGCCTGGAGCCCTCGACCCACTGCTTTGCCCTTTCTCCCTTCTCTGCCAGCTGCCACACAACAGACACCCACCGTTTTCGCTGTGTCGACCCTGCAGCAAGGCCCAACCGAGCGATGGACCAGCTGCCGGAGTTTGCCCTGAATTCGGTTTATCAGTCGGTACGTAACGTGGCCAACCCCGCCCTTTTACGAGATAGGCGGGCGGGAATAACTCAATTTGTGTATCGATGCTCACAGCGCGAAGACTTGAGGAGGGCTGCCGTGCGCAAGGCCAACGAGGACAAGACGAAGCTGCGGGTGCTCATCTCCCAGCCCAGGAGGACCGACCGGGGTGAGGCTCCACTGCTGCTCCGCTCCGGGAAGGCTGTGACGATGTGAACTGACTCGATGTCCCAGCCCGCGTCTACCTGGGCTGCATTGCGAATGGCATCAAGGCCGGCAACTCCCAGTGCTCATATCGATGCCACGCTACAGAGGCCAACGGCATTTGGTGCGTTCAAACCGTTTTTTTCATTAACCCCGAAATACGGCCTTCCCCCTTACATGTTGCTTCTCGGGCTCAACAGGCAAGTTACCAAGGCCTGCTTTGATCACTCGCATCCAGCCGCCGACTCGACCGGTCTCTGGGCATCTGACCCGAAGATGACCATCGGCCCCGGCGACGAGTTCGCCAGCCGCGAGGACTTCGTTGCCGCCGTCCACGAGCGCGCTCAGCAGGACAACGTCAACCTCAAGATCTTTGTCGACTTGGGCAAGCTCTCGCGCCGAGCCCGCTTCGCCATGTGCTGCGCGCACAACTCTCGCACCAACGCCCCCAAGAACAAGCGCTGCTCATATTCGTTTGTCGCCATTGAATACGAAGGCGTGGGCTGGTGCGTTTCTGCTCCCGGTTTTGCCCTGGGTGCTTCAGCTAAAGGAGTCGACTAGGCGTGTGACCCAGTGCAATTTTGCTCATCGCCACACCAGCTCGCCGGATTCCACTGGTTCGGGCAGTCGGTTGACGGAGATGGATGACTTTGAAGAGGAAGAGGTAGTGGGCAACAGCCAGCCGCAGCCGCCGCTCAACTTTCGCCACCATCCTTACGGTGGCGGGCCGTACAACGGCTTCGCAGGCCAACCGCCGGCCATCTCGCCCCCTCACCCGCTCGCGGCGCAACCCTCCTACCCTTTGCCATCTCTCAAACCGATCAGCCCTTTCCCAGCTCCAACGCCTTACTACGACCCGCACGCGCCGCCGATGCCCTCCCATTATCCGGCGCCGCCACCTCTCCCTGACGAGATGGCCATGTACAACCACCAAGCACAATATACCCAACATCCAAGAGAAGACCAATACTCGTCTGTACCACCGCAATCTTTCCCAACGACGCTCGATTATGTCCCACCGGCCCAAAGCCACCTGCCGCACACTTTTCCGCCCTTCTCCACCTACCTGCCGGATGGCAGCTTCCATCACCCACAACAAGATCTACAGGGCGACTTCCGAGCGAGCCTGTACGGGTATGCCATGGATCATTCGAGTCAGCGCGCAGACCAGCAGCGCATCAAATTGCCCTCGCTCCGCGAACTCCTCAATTGACGGAGTGAATGGCTTCTCTGCTCTCAATCCCTTGTACAGGAAGTGATGCTTTTCTCCACCTCGTTTGAAAATCTGCTCTTCGACGCTCTTCGCTTCTCTTGTATAAAATCCCTTCGTGTTACACGCTGCATTAAATAACGATGGCATCTCCCTTGTATTCCAAAGGCTCAGCTCTGCTTGCTTACATAGATTTTGAGGAAGATTGCTCGTGTCAATGTCAAATGCGAGACAAGACATCTGCGGCCACACAACCAGGGCGCCTCTCGCCGCTAAGCAATAGCCAGGTGGAGACAAGATTCCAGCTTTCAATGCAGCATAAAACGAAGAGCACGGTGGGACACTTCCGGGTGGCTCGATGGGATTAACGGTGACGGAGCAGAGATTGGTGCATCGCAAATTCGGTCTGGAAGGTCTTGTGGGCGTTCACGAAGTGCTCGTCGTGATCGTCGCTCCACTGCTTTCTGACCGCTATGGCGGCGGCAGCGGACATGATGACGGCCAAAAGGCTGGGCCCGATGCGCAGGAGCGGCGCATTGCTGTCGAAGCCGTACATCGTAGAGGCAGCAGCGTAGACCGACACGTCAAAGATGGAAGCCGAGACGCTGAGGGAGGCGCAGAGTGCGGGCATGTAGATGGTGACATTCTGCTGATTGTCGCTCAGCTCCTCGTTGCCCTTCACATGGAAGAAGTAGATGAGGACGCCTTCAGTAGAGTGCGGGCATGTAGATGGTGACATTCTGCTGATTGTCGCTCAACTCCTCGTCCCCCTTCACATGGAAGAAGTAGATGAGGACGCCTTCAGTGATCCCGGTGGCGACGGCGCCTGCATTGTTGTGTTAGCAAGGTGGTATCAGATGGATCAAAATCACAAATACAATTCACAGACAATCGTGATGGAAAAGATGGCGTGCCAGGCGTGCAGCAGCGCCTTGACCCCGATGTCGCTCTGCACGTTCGCGAGGTCGGTGAATGTGAAGCAGCCACCCGCCTTGGACGAACGGAAACCTCGTGGCAGCAGGGAGTCCGGGACGGAGGAGTTGCCGCCGTGCCAGTCGCCGAGTTGGGCAAGGGGCGTGCTGCGGGCCCCATTCGTGAATGAGACGATGCTCTCCACCGTGAAAATGATGCACGCCAAGCCCAACCCAAACAAGGCCACCATGCGAGTTCCTGATCCTGGCTTCCTGAACGACTTCTGCAAGTGGTGAGCGCCGCCGTGGTGGTCTGCGAGTCCACTGTGGTTCTCGCCAGCGCTGTGGTGGCCCTCAAACGACCCAAACAAGCTGTGATGGTTCATGCTGTAGTCGTGATGCTGCCTCGAAGAGATACTGGTATTTCCCACCGACGGGTCTTGGGGAAGAGAGCCTAGGTGGACCGAATCTTGAAGAGATTGCTTCTCCAGCCGACTTCTGGCAATCGCCTTTCGTGCCTTTTTTGCCTCCTTTCTGTCCCTTCGAGCCTTCTTCACGTCGACCCTACTAAGGTCTGCTGCGGTCGAGCCTCCCTGAAGTCTTGACATCTGGGCCGAAGGTGAAAGCGTGGGTCGGGAGGGTTTGGGTGTCATTCCCACTGTGATGGCAGGTTCTGATATCTGTACTGGCTTTTTGAGTGCTGGAATGGAGATAGAGGCAGCCGCGGGAACATTGCTGCCGCCCGCTGGTGGAGCGGATCCACTTGGCTGTTGGGCCTTGGCAGGTGGTGCAGTCAGGTGCCCGAACAGACCGCCAACAGTATTCTGAATGGATTGCAGGTAGGTCTGTGGCGCCGCTGCTGCAGGAACACGACGCTTTTCGCTGGTGGGGTGCCCAATTGAGGTTTTGGGGGGATGCGCTACCACGGCCACATGCGGAGTGGATGTCACGACTGGGCGTTGGGCGAGAGTAGGCTGTGAAGCCTTTTGAGGCTTGGAGATTTGAGCTTCAGGAGCGGATCGCGCTTGTACAGGATTCGCTTGAGGCGGCAGGGGTTTCGGTGGCGTTGACTTCAGAGCGGCCATTTCTCCAACGGCCGGCTTCACCGGAGGTAGCGGGAGCGTGGAGGTATCTCGTTGTACCGATGGGGCTGCAGCGGGAACATGAAGCGGCTTGGAGGAAGGCTGGCGTGGGACAGGCCCCGATTGTGGTTTTGGTAGTGCCTCGGTCGATCCTATTGATTTTGGAGCCGCTGTAGGCGCTTTTGAGTGTGGAAGCGGGAGAGCAGCAGGCGTTGGAGCAGATGGTGCCGCCTTCGATGGGACAGCGGTGGCCGGAACGTTGTGACTCGTCTGCTTAGCGGCAAGCTGAGGGACCACTGGAGGTTTAATGATTGGTACCTGTGCGGGAAGACGAGTTGATTTCGTGGGATTCGCTGGGGCAGGTGGTTGAGTCGCTTCTGTCGGCTTGGACTGAATACTGACGACTGGGGTTTTCGTTACGGGGACGAGCTCCTTCGTCAGATTGGTCTGGGCTATTGGCTGTCCAGCGCCCGTGGATCCGCCATTGTTCGGCATTCTTGGTGCAGCTGCAGGCTGTGAAGGCGTAATCGTAGGCGCCAAGGTCGTATTCCCTTGGGCTTGAGCTTGGTCGGCAGCACCCCAAAGCCACGCTGTCGCCGCTTGCGCTCCTGCCGTCGCTGTCTGGGCTCCCCATCCTAGCCAAGTCTGGGCTGGGGCTTGCGCCGGCGCAACATTAGATTGTTGCCCATCTCGCTTGGGATCGTGCGGCTCGGTAAAACCCCAAATACCCCAGGCCATGTCGAGGTCTAATACTCTTAATTCGTCGTCTTTAAGCAGGAGCTGTGGCAAGGAGGGCTTGAAAAGGCCTTGAACGCATTCGAGGCTTTCTTCTCTCCGGGAAAGAAGAGCGCTTATGGTCGCAACCAAGACAGCAGCAGAGCAACAAGCATTTTAAAGGTGTCACAGTGGGATATGGCGCCTTCATAAACGATTGGTCAACTTGTTGACGCTGGGAACTTCGGATTGTGGCCCTAATAAAACCGAGCAGGGCAACATTACCAGTTACCAGCGCAGCGCGAGCCTCCCAATTCTCGATAAGCGTATTTATACAGTTAACCTCAACGAAACCTCAACAAAGACTTGGCCTATCGGTCTTCAAAGGCAGGCGCAGTGAGAATATTGACCGCAGGGCGGCGAATGAGTCGTGAAAAGGAACTTGAGAATCAGAAGATGGCCACGAGAGATGTAAGGCCTGCGATAATCGGCAGTACTCTGTAGAGCAGAACAAGGTATGCGATGAGGCAAATGGACGTGGGAAAAGCAAAGACCTTTCGATTCGCCACTTCTGCCGCGGACTTCGAGCTGAGGTTGAAGCAGTGGTGGCAAGCAAAAACTTCACAAACGTGTTCCGTGGGACCAACCGAATTCAAATGCAGCAGCAGGCGGGGAAAAGAGCCCAAAAGGGAGGTAGCCGATCGTGATTTCAGTGATACACATAAAGGGAAGACCTTAGAACGCCACCCTGCCACACTGCACCCCAACCTCCAAGCATCAGATAGGCTATTGATAGCGACGAAATGAAGTGCTAGGATCGTGAGGACGGGGGTCGAGAGAACGGCCGGGCTGGTTAATTGTAGCTGCGCAAGAGGGACTGGTTCATCGCAAATTCGGTCTGGAAGGTCTTGTGCGCGTTCACAAAGTGCTCATCGCGATCGTCGCTCCACTGCTTTCTGACTGCTATGGCGGCGGCAGCGGACATGATGACGGCCAAAAGGCTGGGTCCGATGCGCAGGAGCGGCGCGTTGCTGTCGAAGCCGTACATCGTAGAAGCAGCAGCGTAGACCGACACGTCAAAGATGGACGCCGAGACGCTGAGGGAGGCGCAGAGGGCGGGCATGTAGATGGTGACATTCTGCTGGTTGTCGCTCAGCTCCTCGTTGCCCTTCACATGGAAGAAGTAGATGAGGACGCCTTCAGTGATCCCGGTGGCGACGGCGCCTGCATTGTTGTGTTAGCAAGGTGGTATCAGATGGATCAAAATCACAAATACAATTCACAGACAATCGTGATGGAAAAGATGGCGTGCCAGGCGTGCAGCAGCGCCTTGACCCCGATGTCGCTCTGCACGTTCGCGAGGTCGGTGAATGTGAAGCAGCCACCCGCCTTGGATGAACAGAAACCTCGTGGCAGCAGGGAGTCTGGGCCGGAGGAACCGCCGTGCCAGTCGCCGAGTTGGGCAAGGGGCGTGCTGCGGGCCCCATTCGTGAATGAGACGATGCTCTCCACCGTGAAAATGATGCACGCCAAGCCCAACCCAAACATGGCCACCATGCGAGTTCCTGACCCTGGCTTCCTGAACGACTTCTGCAAGTGATGAGCGCCGCCGTGGTGGTCTGCGAGTCCGCTGTGCTTCTCGCCAGCGCTGTGGTGGCTCCCGAACGACCCAAACAAGCTGTGATGGTTCATGCTGTGGTCTTCATGAGGGGTTAAAGAATTGGCTGCTCCTTGGCCGAAGGGTGAGTGAGCCGAGGATGCCTTTGCCGAAGCCCCGACTTGTGGATGATGTTGGGTCTTGGCATCGTTCCCTTCGTGCTTCTGCGTCGCTGTAGCTGCCAGACTCTGGTCCTTACTGGACTGGCCATTGGCAGGTGGGCCTGTTGCCGTTCCAGATCCCTTTGGGGGAAGCGGCAACGAGCTAGGAGCTGCCATATGAGCTGTAGAAGCGGGTGCGACCGTAGCAGGAGCTGGAGTCTTTGACGAGTTCATCGTGCCTCCCGGGGCTGGCGCCGCCGCCGGGCGGCTCCCTGGGAGAAAGCTTTGAAGGTAAGGGACCCAGCCTTGGTTCCCGCCAGTAGATGGGTTGGTCGAGGCCATTTTTGCTCAACTGAGCTCTGAATCGAGAGGAAGAAGCCCTTCAAGGCCTTGGCCGAACCAAGAATGGGGACGAAGCGGACAGTGGACGACCATTCACAAAGGGACTTCTTCCAGCCTCTCAAAATGTGGGAGAAACCATTCTATATATATGAGAGGAAAGCAATGCCAGCGGAGCACAAAGTGAGGATCGGTGGCCAAGAGGAAAAAGCAAGCAAGCCGTGGGCACGCGCTGGTGGCGATCGCCGCTGCGCGCTGTGGTATGCCAGGTGGTGAGGCTGTTCGGATGCAATGCATGCAATGGGCTGGGACACGACTGGGCATATGCGATTTGAATCTATTTCATTCGCGAGACGGACGGGGATTTCCGAAACGAAGTGTCCATGCCCATGATGCAGTCAAGGGTCCCATGATGAAGATGAATCTAGAGAGGCTTAGGCTCGGCAAGCGACGAGCCAGCCGAGTTGTCTGCGAGCTCGAGCTGAGCCTCTGCCGGGTCATGTTTGGGCAGAAGCAAGCCGGGGTGAAGGACTGCCGACAGACATCAGCACGTGCCCCTCACGAGCTTGAAGGCAAACGAACCGTTGAAGATGACCATCGAGATGAGGATCATGGTCGAGTCGAGGATCTCAAAGAGCACTGTGCCAATTCTTTCAGCCCAAGTGTGCACTCCGACGAGGTGACCTTGACGGACCTTGATTGTGAATGACAGAGCCGTTCCAGCCGCCCAGCAGCTCGATTGTACGGTACACAGATCTGCACATCGCTCGTGAGTCCTGAGCATCATGTTGACGGCTTAGCGCGCAGAGCGAACCGGATGAAGATGACAAAAGTGCTGCCAGCCACCGCGGCCAGCAAGAGCTGCGGACCCCGGGTGGTCTTGGAGTCAAGCAGCTTGCGGTCGACGGGCGCTGGCTCTTCGCGGCGCTTGCCGCAGGGGAAGCGAAGTCGCTTCGCCGGCTTGTTACCCAAGAAGCGCCAGCCGTACTCTACAAACAGAAGGGTGAAGAGCGCCATGACGGCCATCTGGAAGATGATACCGGCGACCATGCTGAACGAGCGTGAGGCTCAGCTTTCGTTCGGTGTGAACAGAACAATTGAGCGTACATGTTCGTGCCGAGATCCTGGGTCTTTTTCGTGTTGGCCCCAGAAGCAATTCCGCCACCCGCCTAGAACAACCATGCTCGTCAGCATGAACCATAGGGCCTTTTCCCATCGACTCACAGCTTGGATAAGGAGGGAGATAACGTCGCCAGTGACGAAGATGGCCGTGTCTGCGAAACGGAATTACGCCAGGTCGGCTTGCGAGCCTTCGGAAACAGTGAAGCTTACAAGCCATGTAGTGCAAGTGCGAGTACTGCCTGCCAAGAGAGCGAATGACGCGGCCGAACATGATGTAGTTGGCGGCTTGGAGGAAGGCGGGCGAGACTGCCAATTGCGGATTGAGCGTTGGCTTCGCAAGGCCTTCAAAGGACAAGCGACCCACTGATCAAAGTCGAGATTCTGATTTCGAAAGAAACACAGAATCAGCTACTGACTGAAGGCACTCGACCGAGACAGGGACGTACTGGATCAGGAAGCTCTGCGGGTGGCAACGATGTCGAATGAGCTTAAGAGAAGCGGCTACATCAAAAGCCATGAACATACCTGATCGGGAAAGTGCCAGTAGCCTCCAAAAGCGGGAATCCAGTCGCGGCCGATGTCTGTGCCAATAGTCATCTCAGCACATGGCAACTTCGCGGACATCCCGGCCCAGGGTCAAAAAGGTGGCTCATCCCAAAACGGTTTGGATTCAATGGAGCTCCCTTTTGACCCTTTGGCTCAGGGTCCATGGGAAGGTGGAAACGAACAAGACCACAGACGGCCAGACCATCTGTCCACCCCCAAACCCGATGAGCGTCTTATCTCTGCCAATGGAAGTCGGGGGCAGCAACGCACCCCAGGATCTCGCCAATGCCACCAAAGACCATGGTCCAAGAGAGGAACCAGTAGCGATACTTGATGAGCTGGCCCAAGTGGAGCAAGGTCGTCAAGCTGAAGAGGACGACAAAGGCGGTGGCGGCGCCGTGGTCGATCATGTAGCCGTACGCATCGTACTCGACGTGGCCGGTGCAGAGGTTGACCGAGCCTTCGACCCTTTGTTACGCCCGCCGAGCTCGTGAGATTTTTGGGGGCAATGCCAAAAGGGGCCCGGGACAACTGACTGGTTAAGGGTCCTGAAACCAGAGTCGATGCCTATTGAGTGTAAATGAGCATTGTGCCAATTCTTCAGATAAAACAACGAACAATTGTCAAGAGCTGGGAAGCGACGAGGTTCCGGTCAATACGCCGAACTCTCCTTTGGCAACAGGAAATTGGCCATACCGGAGGGCATTATGACCAGTCAAAATCGAAGTGGTTGGTGCAGGACAAGGAATTTGAAACGACCTAAAGGCTCCTAAAGCAGGAGGACAGCCCCTTCGCCGCTGTATTGCTCGCTCGAGACTTAGCGCGCTTCTTATGACTCCGGCCGCGGAGTGGGTTCCAAGGGCAAGGGAGGGCAGTAGGGTATACAGGCTTGGCAAGAAGGGTAAAATCTAGCACAGAGACAGAGTCTAGAGGGATGACTGGTCGCCAATGCGGTTCAAAAGTTTTGAGCGCATGAAAACACTCGGCATCGCTTGACCTGTCACAGAGAACATTTTGTATTCACCCTTGAAAATATTTGTACGGACGATTCAATTTGTGCACTGTGACAGACAAATCTGTGTGAGTGCGGAAATTTCGACCGCGCGCTCAGGTTCTTAAGGAGCGAGCACCAAAGATGCAGGGCGAGTTGACTGTGGATGAGACTGGGCGGCAGTACATCGTGCGCTTCTTACTATTTGCGCATGAGCGGCCGCTCACACAACAGCGCAGATCATTCGGGACCAGGGCAAGAAGACTCGACTGAACGGCATCGACGCCATCAAGTCGCACATCCTCGCCGCCCGCGCCGTCTCCTCCATCCTCAAGACTTCCTTAGGCCCAAGAGGCTTGGACAAGATCCTCGTCTCGCCGGACGGGGACATCACCGTCACCAATGACGGGGCCACCATTTTGTTCGTTTGCCCTCGCTTACTGTTGCTCGCTTTGGGCTAAGATTGAACGAACGTGGAACAGGAGCGGGATGCAGGTGCAGCACCAGATTGCAAAACTGCTGGTGCAGCTCTCGAAAAGCCAAGACGACGAGATTGGGGATGGGACGACGGGCGTGTGTGGTGCGTCCTTATTCACGCCCTCATTGAGCATATTTTGATTGCTCAATGCACATGTATGACACGCAGTGCTGGCCGGTGCTTTGTTAGAAGAGTCAGAGTCGCTGCTGGACCGCGGTATTCACCCCATCCGAATCGCGGACGGCTTTGAAAAGGCCTGTGCCATCGCCGTCGCCCAGCTCGACGAGGCCAGCGAGACCATCCAGTTCACCAAGGAGGACACCTCAGAGCTCCAGCGAGTCGCTTCCACCTCGCTAGGGAGCAAAATGTGCGTTTGCGGCCGCCTCTAGTTTTTGCTGGTCATGCTCAAATCGCCATGGCGGTGCTGCACAGCGTCTCGAAGGCAAACGACCTGTTCTCCAAGATTGCAGTAGACGCTGTGCTCTCCGTGGCCGACCTGGAGCGCAAGGACGTCGACTTTGAGCTCATCAAGGTGGACGGCAAGGTCGGCGGCTCGCTCGAGGACTCCATCCTCATCCACGGCGTCCTCATCGACAAGGACATGTCCCACCCCCAAATGCCGCGCTCCGTCAAGGACGCCAAGCTCGCCATCCTCACCTGCCCCTTCGAGCCGCCCAAGCCCAAGACCAAGCACAAGCTCGACATTGGCTCGGTGGAGGAGTACAAGAAGCTGCAGGCGTACGAGGCCGAAAAGTTCAAGGAGATGATCGACCGCGTGAAGGACGCGGGCGCCAACCTGGTCATCTGCCAGTGGGGCTTTGACGACGAGGCGAACCACCTGCTGTACGCCAACGACCTGCCGGCGGTGCGGTGGGTGGGCGGGCCCGAGATCGAGCTCATTGCCATCGCCACCAACGGGCGGATCGTTCCCAGGTTCGAGGACCTCAAGCCGGAGAAGCTGGGCAAGGCGGGCATCGTGCGCGAGATCGAGTTTGGCACCACCAGGGACAAGATGCTGGTCATCGAGGAGTGCGCCAACTCGAGGGCCGTCACTGTGTTCGTTCGGGGCTCCAACAAGATGGTGCGCTCTCGTCTGGTTTGCCTGTTTGCCACCTTGACTGAGTTTTGCTTCTTTTTGCACCCAGATCATCGACGAGGCCAAGAGGGCTTTGCACGATGCCATTTGCGTCGTCCGAAACTTGGTCAAGGACAACCGGGTCGTCTACGGTGGCGGAGCGGCCGAGATTGCCTCCTCGCTCGCCGTCTCAAAAGCGGCAGATTCCGTTCGTGCTCGTCTCTCTTTTGGACATTTTGCTTTGTCTCACCTATAAGATTTGGGGCGCACCAGATCCCTTCAATAGAGCAGTACGCCGTCCGGGCTTTCGCGTCGGCGTTGGACGCCATCCCCTTGGCCTTGGCCGAGAACTCGGGCTTGAGCCCCATCGAGACCCTGGCCGACATCAAGTCGCGCCAGCTCACCGAGGGCAACTTCCGCTTGGGCGTGGACTGCGTGGACTCGGGCGAGAATGGTTCGTTCCTTGTCTTTCGTCCGCATCTCTGTGCTGACTGGCCTTTCCCGCACGCACAGACATGAAGAAGCAGCACGTCTTCGACCCGCTCATTTCCAAAAGGCAGCAGTACCTGCTCGCCACCCAGCTCGTCCGCGCCGTGCTCAAGATTGACGATGTGATTACGAGCGGTGGCGATAATGACTACTAAAGAGAAGGAAATGTAGTTTTGCACTGACGAGGCCCTTTGCAAGGCACCATTTCATAGACCTGAAGTCTAGCGTGCTTCAGGCTTGATTGACTTCGGTGGCTGCTTTCCACACGAGCCTTGCCGCCACATTTCGAGATGACTCAGGAGCTTCACTGAGCGCGAGGTTCACAAGAAGGCGCAACTGTCTACGCCGTGAGCTTTAGGTTACAGGCATACAAAGTTCTGTTGGACGTACGTGAATGAGAAATGAAAGGCACAGGCGGAGACTTTTCTGCTGATCAAGCGTGATAGTCTCCTTGGAGATGGCAGGGCTGGATTTGGTAACAATATGATGCACAGCCTGCCTTGTGCTTTAGTTGAGGCAAACTCAGATGACAGAAACCATACTGCTCGCAGAGCGTCGTCCCGTCCTATTTGAATCTGCACGCAAGCGAATGTCACGGAAAGCACAATCCCAATCAGCGGCTACAAACATTCGTCACAGACTCCACGAGGACTTTGTCGTCTTAAGTGACTAGGCGGGTCAGAATGGGTCGCAATCTCAAGCAGCGGCACGCACTGGGGTTTCGCTGGATCAATCTCTTATAGGCTGTCTCTTCCTCGTTGTAATCCTCTTTCAAATTGTCGAAGCGAGCATGCGGTATGATGGAGAGTAGCGTTTCAAATTCTGTCTTTCCTTTGGTGAGTTTGGCCAAATCAAGAAGCGAGTCGAACATCGGTCCAAAAGCTGAGGCGAGGTCGTCCAGAGACACCAGATGGAGGGGAAGGTAGCAGAACACTTTCAGCAGGACCAACAGCTGGAAGGACATGAGCTCTGGGCGACCCTGCCGAGGGAAACATAGATACACACCTTTTCGCCTACACTTTTGGCTCCGCCAGCTTGCATGCTATCGAAACGTTGGATCTGTTTACTCCAAAGACTTTGGTAATACTTTTGAAGGTCAGCGGGGAGGCTACATACGATTCCAATGAATTCGGTGATGCTGAGCTCGATGAGCCGGCCAGATAGCCTCGAAGCAACTAGAGCTGGGAGAGTCTGTGCAGAGTTAGTCGGTACCAGCAGCCAAAAAGGGCAGTCACCAACTTTTGCAATGTCGACCGCCACCGTCTTGAACACTATTCAGGTGCCACATCATAAGTATTGTTAAGTGACAACTCTATTTCCTTCAAAGTTGCTAACCGCTGAGCTTGTTTGCGAACGATGCCTCGAGGGCAGTAGAGACCAACGATTTCCAGAGGTCGTCGTGGGTCAGAATGGCGACGCTATTTCGAGCTATTCCAAGCGATGTAGGGCTCTCGGGGCCCAATTCGACCAACAACTCGAATTCGGCATCCCACTAGCAAAGGAATTGTGATCACAAAAGAACAGTGTTCGTTTACTTAAACCTTACGACGGCAAAAAATTCCTTGACCACACGACTTTCCTTGTGTTTGTCGTGGTTAGCGATGTGAAGCTCCATCTGTGAGTTGCTCAGATCAGATGTGTTTAACACCTACAGACAAACAGAGACGCGCCGCTTTTTTGGCCCGTTCGAGCTGTTCCATGGCAGTGGGCGTGTTGTGAGCAAGTAAGACCTAAGTAGGAAGAATCAAATCCGCTTGGCTTTGGGCGCGTGAGAAGGAAGGCATACTACAAGGCAAGCCAAGACGTCCAAGACATGAGGGCAAACGTCTGGTCAATGTTGTAATTCAGAGGAGGACAGATCCTCTGTTTGAGTGGCTTGCCCTTGTTCTCCCTCAAAAAAGCATTAAAAGCGACGTCTTCAGCCTTCAGCTCGCGGTTGTAGATTGCCACAGCGGTGGCGGCCGGTTTAGCTTGTGTATTCCCCATGCTATCACTTCGTCCCAGGAGAGCAAGGAGCAGGCTCTGGGACGACTAGAAACAGAAGGGACCAGAAAGCCAATTCTGAAACGAGAAACCTGCTTCTGTCCGACCTGAGGCCTCCCTCGGCCCTCCAGGTTTCAGTCAACATTCATGATTGTTCAGAGCATCATAGGCATCTCGAATTGGGCCACACTGTGCGAAGTTAGGCATTGCGGGGTGCTGCCTTTCACCAGCTCTTCTGCCCAATGAAATGCGCAATGAAGCTGAGCAAAAAGTAGCAGCAACGTTTCAAGAAGATAACAGGCAAAATGCTTCGGTGCTGGCATGTCTCGGCGAGGAAAGCAAAACGAGAAGACATCTGGACGACATTCCATTGGCCTGTTAGGGCTCCCAACGGTCCCGCTTGTCCTGCGCTCCTGGCAAGAGCACATTGCATTTAAAGCTCCGCCTGCGCGTGATGACGAGAAACTATAGCATTGGGCAACCCAATCCGTTCAATCACAGGAAGGCAGGTTCCGACTTCGAAGAGTTCGCTCATTTAGCATCAAGGAGCCCAAGTGAGCGCATGTCACGTCCACAGTCGATCTCATTACTGCTATAAGGAACAAGTCAGACGCAAAGCTTGTCATTCCGGACCACCAATTGGACGTCCGCCTCCAAAAACGCGACGATGAGCCGACAAAAAGCTCCCTGTCCCCGCCCGGCGACGCGGCGACGCTTACGGTGCTGCTATCCTTGAGATTCGCAGCGCCTCATCATTCAAAAATCAACAGCGAAAGGCAGTGACGAGCTCAACGACGCGCCATCAAGCATCAAGCCGGACACATCACTAAAAGCCCATCGCACCATGTCCTGCTCGCTCGTGTACGGATGGGTCGTGGATACCGAGACGCTTCAGCGGGCTGCAGCCGCTTGGAACCTCACCAGCTCGGCGTCACTGGCGCTCAAGCTGATCACCAGAAGGAAGAATGCTGGCACTCTCAAGGTGGATCGTCAAGGCGTCTCCTTGGCCTCCCTCCCCGGCGAGCTGCTCGATTTAATCGGACACCACCTGCTCGCCGCAGGGCATGCTGCTGTCGACTTCGACCCTCGATTAATATGCCCTTGCTGCACCCAGAATCACTGGGACGATGTCTTCGAGCTTTGTTCTTCTTGTGAAAAGAAGCACGAGCAGATCTGTCCTCCGTACGAGCGCTATCGCAATTGCAGTCCCTCAAGCTTCGAGTATGAACAAGTGGTGGATGGCTACTACCAAAACTGCGGATGCGGCAGGTGGAACATCGTGCAGGACGCGGCTTGCCAACATTGTGTAGCTGAGCTCTGGGACGCCCACGGGCAATGCGACGGCTGCTGGGAGTTCAGGATCAACAATCGAGGTGAAGTGGTCAGCTCCCGTGACCTCATCTGCCCGGAAATTGGTCGCTCAAGTTCGCTTGAGCAGCTGGAGCAACCAATGAAATCCTTCCTGGAAGCTCATGGGTTGGTGCGGGCTGCCGTCTCCGAGATGTGGAACAACGAGACCTTCGTGCTCGGAATACCCCTCATCAAACTCTCCCAGCAGCCCAACCGCAGTCCTTCGCCGCCATCAGAGTCCGACTCGGACAGCGAGCCCATGTCCAGCGCTCAACCTTCCAAGGCCAGTCCAGTCGAATGTAGCGTCAAACCGATCGAAGTTTCGGACAAAGGCGATAGCATGGTGACTGTGCAGCCCAAGGAAGAGAACGATTTTGCTGCTCTGGTCATCGATCCCGCAATGTTCAGTAGTCATCCGCAAAGCCAGCTCGCCCTCTCTGCGTTTGCTCGCAAGTACGGCATCACTCAAGTGAAGATGGTGGAATCAAGCATTGTGACGACTTCGCATAGGGTTCAACAGGGGAAGGACGCTTTGCTGTCGCTGGGTGGCGATCCTCATCAACCCCGTTGGCTGCTGTGCGCACACCTCTTCAGCCCCTACTAGCGCCATGGTCCTTCTATGCGCTCGTCGATTACATGGGGTGGTCTGCGGGAACACGGGAACTATGGTGGCGTTGCTGGCACTGATACTTCCCTTTCGACAAGGCATCTTGCGCTCGACAAAAGCTTGCTATTTCAGTCCAGTACTCCTTAGCTACCCGCTCTTGACTTGTTTACCCTGGTCGCCTCGACCCAGCAGTCCGAGCCAAAGGATCGGGCAGGAGCTCCTTCTCAAGCTGCAGCAGCTCTTGGAAGTAGTCATTTGTCTCGCTTGATAGCTCTGTCTCGTCTTTGCAGTGGTCGAGCGCGTTTTGAATGTCACCAGCCAGCTGAGTGCTGAGTTTGAGTAGATTGCTCCATCGACAGCACTCCAGGGTCGCTCTCGGCTGGTTTGGAGGTCGTTGAAGTCGCAACCTCGATGGGAGACGGCTTGCTCGTAGGAGGAGGAAGGACATCCCCAATGATAGAAGTGACGTCTCCGACGACTGAAGTGACGATGCCGATGACGGAAGACGACGGTACCTTGCACATGCCTTCCGATTTAAGGAGGTTTATCCAAACGTCCAGATCAGACTGGTCACCGACGCCCCTCGGAGCGAGCCGTTTGCCAGCCTCGGCAAGCATAACGAAATGCACAACCGAGATCAAAGGTCTCGGCAGGAGTGCGTCGCCATTAAGTTAGGGGATGCAATGGAATTGTTGTCCTTTCTCGCCTTCCCTTGACAGATGACCACCTATTGCGCGTCTGACGGCATCGGCGACAGAGGGGCCTTCACGACCGCTTCGTTGGCCGAGGCGTTGAAAAGAGAAATCTTGGTTGCGAGGATGAGCGACCGAGCGTCCCTTTCGGAGTCGTCGAAGCTAGCCGTTCGCAGTGAACTTGTGTAGTCGGGGCCATAAACGCAGGGCAGGGCACGACAGCTGAACCGAATGAATATTAGAGAAGTCCTCGAGCAGGTAATAGCTCAAACAAACCTCTGGCTTAGCAGATCCAGACCTTTTCGCCCCTCCGCTTCCAACACTTCTTCATCCCAGCCAGCCCGATTCTTGAAGGTCTTGAGGCACTCGTTGGCCTTAAGAGCTGCTTGGTTCCACTGCCTCAAGGAGGCTCGCATCATGGGCGAGTCGCCTTCGCCAGAGGTGTTGAATTCCGTCGTATCTTCTTCCGAAAAGTCGTGCGCGTGGAAACTTCTGGTCAAAGGCGCGGAAATCGTCTATCAAAGAGCTGAGTCCAAGCACGAAAACGAGGCGATCTGCAAAGATACGTACGTCGCTTTGGGTGGAGCGCTCCTGACTGAGACTTTCGCAAGCCTTGATGGCGGCGACGTATCCCTCTAGCAAGATGGTGAAAATTGTATTGAGAACTGAGAAAATGTGATGAACAAGAGTTTTTTGGCCTGCAAGGGCTCTCGCACCGTCAAACAAGACGACAGCTTCCTGATTTCGTTCTGTCTCCATCGTGCCGGTCGAGTGGATCTTGGCGAAGGACGTAGAAGAAGGGCCCGTGTTGGAAGGTACATAGGTGTAGAATTCGAACTTGCGCACATCGGTGAGCAGTCCGTAAACGGTGAGTTCCCTGAAGGAAGGCGAGCCTTGACTGTTTCTTTGACCCAGTGCTGCGAACCAGCTCTCTGAGTCCAGGCTCATACCTGTAAATTCGACTTACAGATCATCTCCGCGAACAGTTGAGCGACTGCATTATCGTAGCTGACTTTGGCATCCAAAACTCCCTCATCCTTAAACTCGCGGACGACAAGGATGACATCGCCAGGGAACGTGTACTGGAGCCTGAGATGAGCTATTGATACCAGGAAGCGACGGAATGAACAACTTCGTGTTCGGAACGACGTCCCGTCGAGAGCGGCGTGCGTGGCAGGGTGCATTCGGCGTTATCTACGATTCTGCCATGCCAAAGGACGAGTAGGCGATTAATGCCCTGCCGACCAATCTCATTAATCACACAGGTTTGCTCCTAGGTGTGAACGGTCTTACAGGCTCCAAGGTTCGAAGGCGCTGGGCTTCATTCTTCGCCTCGTCCGGGCCTCCATAGATGAGCTGTGCTTCCCAAACTCTTGTCACCGCTGCCTTCAGAACGCTTGGTGGCAAGTAGAGCTTGGTCTCTGGAGTTCCCCTGGCGATTTGAGCAGCCGCGCGCCTGTTCTTGTCGAAGCCTAGGCGGGGAGCTAAGAACTCCCACGTAGTGCTCGAGAATGAGGACGCAGGCACGGCGACACGAGCCTTCTTGACATCTTTGGGAGCGGGAGAAATGGAATCATTTAGGTAGGCCAACACCTGGGCGGCGTCCTCCGGCAGCATAGACCCCAGCTTATCGACTATGCCGTCTAATGCTGGATGTTCGGCAAGGAGAGTGTCGATGAAACCGCGCTTCCCTTTGGTTTTGCTTCTTGGTCGCGAGGAAGACATTCGTGGCTGCAGCGCAAACGACTGCAAAGGGGAGCCATACGCCATGCTGCAAGCACTTTTGGGTAGGCTTCATCTGCGATCCTGAAGTCGACAAAGGGCATAGTCGAATGGGCATTGCAAGATGGGACATTCGGGGTTCAGAGGAGGCTCTCGTACAGCTCCGTCTCGAGCTCGAATAGCCTCGTAAGGTGTATATCCCTTGAGTCGGTCAGCAGCTCCGGTTCTCGCTTGACGTTGGGGGAGTCCAGGGCGTCAAAGATGTCCTCTGTAAGCTGTTGTGCACTATCAGCTTGTTGGCTTCGCACAGAAGGTCGAGCCAACGAACCTTCTGGATCTTGGCAGAATCCAAGAATGTCAACCATCGCGCCAAGGGTGAGGCCTTGGGCAAGCGAGAAAGCGCGGCAGACAGGTTCCTCAAAACCTCGGCCAAGACGACAAAGTGAAAAACGCCGATGAGCGCGCGGGATGGGTACGCCAGCGGGTCTGTCGCGATCCCTCGCACGTGCTTCATGTAAGTGTTTAACGAGTCGTCCTGGATGGGGCTGGTATCAGTGGGCGAGATTTGAAAATCGGTGGCGGCCAATAGAGTCACGGACGCGGAGAGCGCTTTGATGCTCTCTTGCAGGTCTTGGATGGCAGAAAGATACTTAAGCGCAGGTTGGGATAGAGCAAGCAAAGGACACTCACTAAGCCAGGTGAGATCCGGCTCCAAGCCTGTGGCTTGGCTGTCTTCCATCGCCTCGAGCCACATCTTGTTTGCGAATCTGCTCCGATATCCTGGTCAGGACATTTCATCAGGAAAGAAGAATGAAGACCAACAGGGACAGCCGAGTCCAAAGCTTGGCTTCCAAGCCGATCCAGCTCTTCAGCGTCGCCTTGTCCAGCGGCTCGCCCGCCTTGATCGCCTCCCACAGGGGCAGCGAGTCCGTCAAGTTGTCCCAAACCAACCTCGGCGGGGCCGAAGAGTTCCGAAACGCTCCCCAGACGACGTGGCTCTTCCTCTTAGGCCCCGGCTCGGGAGTGGTGGTGGCGCTCGGGGTTTGCAAGGGTGAGCTGGTCTGCTTAGGCACCTTTGGAGCTGGTGTTTTGAAAAGCGTGTCATCGGGAAGAGAAGAGGCAGGAGGTTTGGAAGACGGTTTGAAGATGGAGATGGGCGCTTTCTTCTTCTTTGTCGGCGGCGAGAGCTGATTAGATGTGGGCAAAGACCGAGAGCCCAAGACTTGCGCCGGTGTTGGTGTTGCCGAGGCAGTTAGTCTGGATGTGGATGCAACAGGAGGCAGAGGCGTGTGAACCGGAGGCGGCCAAGATTCGGGGTGCGGATCGTTTAGCGGGTCGAACGGAGGGACTGTCAGAGACGGAGACCTCCTCGATGTGTGTGCTCCCTCCTCCTCTTCGTCTTCTTCACCTTCAGAAGAATGGCTTGGTTGATCCGCCTCGCCTCGAGAGTCGGAACTGGACAAGGAGTCGCTGGCATCTGGGGGATGGCGGATGACCAGCATAGGCCCAACGCCGCCGGCCCACCAGTCCTTCTCCAAGCTCTCCGGTGCCTCTTTTCGTCGTCGCTTGCGCTTCTTCTTAGTTGGCTCCGCTTTCGGCAGGCCGTCCGCACTGACCGCCTTGACCGGCCGCTCTCGCTTCCGGCCCAGGTCCTGGCCAGCGAGGAGAGCGTTGTCGTGCGCTTTCTCGATGACAGTTGCATCCAGGACTGTAGAGTTGAGAAGTGCCCGGAAAGCGATGAGTGGCGAAGCGGGAACAGAGCGGGCAAATGCTCACTGTGCCAGCCCCTCCACTTGCTCGGCTTCGCAGGCAGCTTCTGGTGAAACCCGGAGCCGTCGTAGATCTCCATGCCGGCCAGCGCTATCAATTCGCGGGCGGCCATTGCTGCTGTCTCGATCACACCGGCCTTTGGCTGGAAATAAAGTCTCGTTTGGTGGCTGATCCTCTCCAACCGCGACGATATCGGCTTTGGCGGGCACAAATGGCGGCGTCGCTGGTTTCGATCCTGCGGCAGAAGTACACGGAGGCCATCTCGGTGCAGGAGGGCTCCAAGTGGAAGATCCTGGTGCTCGATGGCGAGACGCAGGCCAAGATCTCGTCGCTCGTCAAGCAGTACGACATCCTCGACCTCGGTGCGTGGCTCGCTCGGGGCTGGCCTGTACACACAATGCAGTGTGCTGAATGCGCGTGGATGGCGAACGGCGCGCAGGCGTGCAGCAGATCGAGCTCATCCAGAACCAGAGGGCGGCGTTCCCCCGGCTCGATGCCATCTACATCCTGTCCCCCTCGAGCCGCAACATCGACCGCATCATCCGCGACTTTGAGCCAGCCAGGTGCGCACCCTGACGTTCATTAGGCACTGGCAACCGGCTCACGAGGCCCGCTGCAGACCGGCTCAGCCAGCAACAAAGAGGACCGAAGCGAAGCCCGCCACGCCCGGCCCTTTGTACGCCGGCGCCCACGTCTTCTTCATCGATGGTGAGCTTGTCATCACCACGCACTGGGACTAGGACTCAAGGCCCTGTCGTTCCCCAGCCCTCAGCGACCAAGACTCGGACCGGTTGCTGGACTCGCCTGCGCGACAATATCTGCGAACCTTCAAAGACATTTACGTCAACTTTTGGGGTGCGTGGATTTGAACTTGCGCTTATGATCAGCCCGTGGAAGCTGACTGCGAGCATGGCATGGATACAGCCGAGGAGGCGCAAGTGTTCAGCATGCGCTATCCCCAAGCCTTCAACACGCTCTACTCTCCGCCTGGCCTGCAATCAGTTAAAGACGCCTTCAGAGAATGGGACGCCACTTTGGACGACATGGCCCAATACGTGAGTGCTGCCTGTGTTTGTGCTCACCACTTTGCCTGGGCTCAATGACCAGCGCGGCTCACAGCTGGTCAACATGTGCGCCACTTTGGCCGAGTTCCCAGAGATCCGCTACTACGACCCCAAGGGCGCTTCGAAACCTGTCATCGCTGGCCCAGGCATCAAGGAGTCGGCGCCCTTCGTGCTGGCCAAGAAGTGCTACGAGGCCTTGCGAGACTACGCCAGGAACAACCCGGGCTTTCCAGTTCGTCTTTGATTTGCTCTTTACCTTTGAGCGAAGCTCAAGCTGGGCAAAACCACGAACAGCCAGAGGACGACAAGGGGAGGCCGAGGGGCGTGCTCCTCATCACCGACCGAACCATGGACCTCTACGCCCCTTTCCTCCACGAATTTACCTACCAAGCCATGTGCAACGACCTGCTACCCATCAAAAACGGCACCACCTACTCGTTCGTCCGGTCGCCTTTGTCTGTGGATCGACCACTGACGGTGGCGTTTTCGGAAACAGACATCAGTTCAAAAACGAGCAAGGCATGACAGAGGAGGTCGACGTCATCCTCAACGACGACGACAAGGTGTGGACCGACGTGCGCCACATGCACATGAAGGACGCCCTGGACACCCTGATCGCCGCCTTCAAGCAGTTCAACTCGGAGCACGGGTCCACCACCGGGTCAGCCCCCCTTCACTTCTTGCAATAGACCGAATTGATTGATGATGATGATGGGAGAGCAGGTCGAGTATCAACGATTTGAAGGACATGCTGGCCAACCTGCCCGGGATGAAGGAGAGCAAGGAGAAGGTTCGGTCGCCTCCCCTCTTCAGCAGGTGCTTGCTGACCTGTCCGGTTGCATGAACAGCTCTCGTTGCATTTGTCGCTGGCGGAGCAGTGCATGGCATACTTCGAAACTCGAAAACTGCCGGTGACGGCGCTGGTGGAGCAGGTGTGTGTTTTTCCCTCCCCCTCCTCCTGTTGTTGTCATACAGGTGCTCGAACTCGGTCCTGCGCACAGTCATGTGCCACAGGCTTGAATGCGGAAGGCAAGCCGCCAAAGAGCCTGGTGGAAGAGATGGTGCCCTTGCTGGATGATCGCTCTGTCAGGTACGTTGCCTCTTTCCCCATGCTTGCTGTTTCTAAGCCTTGTCCTTGTACTTTTTTGAACAGCTTGAAGGACAAAGTGCGGATCATCGCGCTTTACATCATGTATAGGGATGGCGTGCCGGACGAGGATCGCAAGAGGCTCTACCAGCATGCCCGTCTAGGCATGCCAGAGGTCGACGCCGTCAACAACCTCGTGCACCTGGGACAAGAAGTCACAAAGGTTCTTGTAAACTTCATCTCACCGATCCAACGAGTGGCTGACGGCGAGATGATGTCGTCTTGAGCAGGACGTCAACAAAAAGAAGAAGCCGCTCTTCAAGCAGCCTCACAGCGAAGACGCTTACGACATCTCTCGCTATCAGACGGCCGTCAAGCTCATGATAGAGGTGCGCACCCCGGTCGCTATTAGCCTCGATGCCTTAAAACTGAGCAAGCATTCGTCGATCGCTTAGGAGCACCTTTCTGGCCGGCTGGACAAGAATGCCTTCCCGTATATTGGGCCACCGACCCCAGCAGCCAGCAGCTCGCTTCGGGCCACCGACTCGTCTCGCGGAAACAACGGGCTCAACAGCGCGCCGGCGTCTCTGCGGAGTACTCGGCCCAAATGGACAGCAGGCGTCAAAGCCCGCGTATCCAACGAGCCCAGGCAACGGGTCCTGGTCTTTGTCGCAGGCGGCATGACCTACTCCGAGATTCGGGCTGCCTACCAAATCTCCACCTCCCACAACCGCGATGTGTACATCGGTGCGCTACCACCCTCATTGTTTTCTATGAAGAGCCAACTAAGGTTTTGAGCAGGCTCAACCCACGTCATCACCCCTGAGTCTTTCGTTTCCGACTTGGCGAGGCTGGACAGACCGTCAAGCTCTCGCTCATTCAAAGAGTCGCCGCCCTCACAGCCGATACCCTCTTCGCGGGATCGTGACCGGGAACGAGATCGCGAGCGGGAGCGGGAGCGCGACCGGATGCAGCAGTCCAGGCGCTCTCAGGACTATGGCAACGCATCGTCGTCGTCACGCCAGCAAGGCTATCCCGAGCCTCCTTCCAGTCGTCAACAATACCAGCAGCAACCGTCTTCTCGCTCTCGCGAGCCCTCCTATAACCAGCCGCAGCAATATTCCTCCTCGTCAAGGCAACCCGATCCTTATTCGCAGCCACCATCAAATAACGGCTATCGCCCAGATCCCCGCTCCGACCCACGGTACCAACAGCAGCCTCCTCCAAGAGAACGCATGCCGTCCACAGGCTCAGGCGGTCGTCGGCCGTCGTATCAGCCTCAGCCCTCCGCCGCGTACGACGACTATCAGCCCAACTTGCGCCTTCCGCCGCAAGCGTCCAATGACCTCAGAACTAGCATGTCTCAGAGCTCTTTTGGCTCGGACGCGAGTGCCGACACCCAAGGGAAGCCAAAGAAGAAGGGGCTGTTCGGCAGGTTGAAATGATTATATTGAGCGAGCTCGCATGGTCCCATATCAGCCGCTTTGCCGGCGCACTGTGTCATCCTCTTGCACTTTTAAATGTGTAGTGGATGAAGGACCATCAATAGCAAGTAGCAAGGACCCTCCAAGTGGCAAGGTCGCTCGCCCAAAGTTCCCTTTCTTCCGACCCACTGCCCTCCTTCTGTGGCCTAGCCCTTGCACGAATCTGGACGGCACTTGCGGCCGCTGATAGGTCCACATTTTTGCGCGTGGCCTGTGTGGTGCGCGCCCGCTTTGGCACTGCCGATCCAATCTCCCGCTGTCTCTGGTCGCCCCGTCGTGGATTATTGCCTGGGCGGTCGATCAGCTTTTGCTCTGATCGGCAGCAAGCTTTGTAGATGGACTATTTTTGGAATTGACGTGGAGCTCGCCAAGTCATGGCTCGTGCTCCCCTCTTTGGCCAATGCCGCTGGTCTCGAGCCACCTATGATCTGCGCATTGTCTTCGATTACGCATCTCGGCCTGCAACGTGGAGCCAAGATGCAGTGCAACCTTTCCCTTGAAGACATTTTGGAGGATGTCCCTTCGATTGGATTTCGGGTTAAGCCTGACTATCTCGCTTTCTCCCTCCAACTGCGACGCTACAATCCGTCTCAAGTAAAGCATGCTTCTCATTGCGACCATCTGCGCTATTGTCGGGTATTTTCGAGCTGTCGTAGCTCAAGACTTTGCGAACACAACGTTGGTCCCCGATCAGGTCGCAGTTGCCGGCTTCCGCTGAGCGAAGGCTTTGCTCCAGCTACTACGAAGGCTTCAGTGATAGCTGCGTGGGCTTCATCGAGTTTGCCCTTAGCCCGAGCGCACCCAGTTACGGTTGCGCCCACCAAGCGTTGCAAAATGCCGTATTCGCCACGCCCGACTTTGGCGCAAACTACGAGATGTTTGCCCAAGCCAACTGCGTCAACCCTACGCCTTGCGATTACACTGTCATCCAAGACTTCGCTGCCAACATGTCGACCAAATGCAGCGCGGAAATCCATCAAGGCAAAATTGCGGCGCATACCATCCTAGATTTGATCACAGAGTACAACCCAGCCACGTTGGTGTCGCATCATTGAATTATATTTCACACTGATTGGGTCTCCAACTCAGGTATTATGGTTGCCTGCGAAATGTCGAAGATCCCAGCGACACCTTTTGCATGTCAAAGTTCTTCAAAGGCATTGAGCACACCAACTTCACCTTTGCTGATGCCGACGACTTTAATGCGGGGGATTCCAAGAACTTGACCGCCTACGCCGATTTGTTGTGCAACGACTGCTTGCAAGCTGTGGGCCAATTGACCACCAACATCAGTGAGCGCTCGCTGCTACGATGGTCCCTGCTCTCAACTAAACCTTGCTCAGCCGCCTTTGCGTGTAACGATCCGTTCTGCGGACCAAGCTTCCAGAACCTCTTGGTGCACGCGTGCGGCAGTGAGTAGCTTTAGTAATAGCGAAGCCCGTTTACAAACTTACGCTCCGTCGCAGAGGACTTCTTCGATAAACCTTATCCCACCAATATCCAGTCGACCTGGCCACTGGGCCCGGGGCTTGTTCCCAACAACACGAAGGCCAACGAGCCTTACGTCGCACCGGAGCCCACTTTCAGCTATCGCGCCAAGCTTCGCTTTGCTCGCGATTGATTTTGAATCTCAAAGTTTCACCAAGTGTGTAGGACTAGGGTTTGCAAGGGGGTTCGGGCCACTAAATTGCTGTTCAAGCACTTTTTGAGTTCGCTGCAACATTTTCGATACCTCTTTTTTTGTCTCCTCTCCAGTGAAATGGTGACAGATTGATGGCCTGCCTCGTGGTCCGCCCTGGCCGCGCCTTAGTAAGTGGAACTTGCCTGTTCTTTTGCCACCGCCGTGACTCGCGTTCAGCCCGTCTTTCTCTCTTGTGCACGCGTTTTAAAAAGTCCGTGCTGTATTATGATGTCTATCACTGCGACTTTGGGCTGCCACTGGCAGCCCACAGCCTGCCAGTCCTTGCCTCAGCCGAGGTAGACGCGTCTTCACTTAAATGAGGGCTGAAGGATCGGCGCCTTGTTTACTGCTCTGTGCCGCTGGAACTATGTCTGTTGTTTGCTCTTGACTTGCTGTCTGCTCTCATCCACCAACTGATTGGCAATTGGCATCGCAACTATGCACGTTTCATCGCTTCTATCGACTGTATTCGGGCTGGGGCTGCTGGTGCAATCCGCTTTGGCCTTTGACCCAGCAAAAGCGCGCGAAGAGTGCGTTCGAGCTTGCACCCAGCGAGGCGATGAGTGCAGAAAATTTTACAGTGTGTTCTTGTCCACTTGACACGATGAGGTCCAGCTTGCTGAAGTACCTCTGCGTTTCGTATCAGCAATTGCGGCATTCCTCTGTGGCGATTACGGGGCGAGATGTAGCATGGGTGAGCCGAGACCCGCAGCCTCGATCTTAAAGCTCAAAGCGTTCTCAAAGCGTGCTCGGTGGGCGTACAACTGCCTCAGCCCGACGGCTTCGTCAAGCGTGCTTCGTGAGCTGGCTCAGAAACGCATTATGCCCTGCGCTGACCTAAGGTTGTTCAGTTCGGACCGCTTGAAAGCGCAGCTTGAGAGATTGGAGGAGCACGACCCAGTCTACACCAAGATCGAGGCGGGATGCGCTGAAGGCCAGAGCGCCTGTCGTAGGCCGTTTTACTGAACCTCAGAGTGGCCGTTACCTTACATGAAACGAACAGGCAAGCACAAGTCCAAGGCCGCATGCGGCGCTTCGTTCGAAAAATGCGTTGTCAAATCCATGGAGGCCGAGAATTGTGGCTTACAGATGAACATCTGCATGGGTGAGAGACATTCGCCTTTTGCCTGCACGCTGGCTTAGCAGTTAAGTCTTGCCACTCCGACAGCCAATGGCAAGTCGAGCAACGAGTGTCTCAAAGCCTACATCAAGTGTGCGACCAAATACCTTAGCTGAGGTTTTGGTGAAGTCGCGCCCATTGTATAATGATTTGAGACCTTGTTACATTGTTACGTTGAGAGAATCGATGCCCCTTTGCTCCGCCGGTTCCGCCTAGAGTGCTCCCCCGATATAGCCACCGTTGCCCTCCGTCAATGTGTAGGGCGGCAGCGGTTGCGATCCGGGATACGACGGCACTGTTGTTTGCGCATAGACTATGCGATTTGGAGGCTTTGCAAAGGGACCAGAGGGAGGGAAAGAGTACAAAGGTGGCGTGTAAATATTCAGCCAGTCCGACTACCAGCGAAAGCCTGATTAATGCTAGAGTCTTTGCCTGCCAAAGGACTTACTTGAATCCATATGGAATATGCTTCGAGTTCGAGTGCCTCGTCGTTGGGGACCAATCGACCCCAACGCTGCTTCCCCAAGCCGATGAAACTCCACAACGAGTAGGGATCCGGGATGGCCTTGAGGATCTGACGTCCTCGCCAGTCGTAAACCTGTGCATAGGGCTCGAGAAATGAATCAAGTGCGACAATGACGGCCGCCTTTCAATGCAATGCCGCACCACGTAATTTGGGCCTTCCGTATCTCTTGCCATGATGCTGTACAACGCCTCCTGGCAAGCTTTGAGTTATAACAGGGCATTAGAATTCGATCTAGGCAGATTGGCGAAATGCCAACACACTCGCGCCGCATGCATGTAGAGATGAGGGGTGTTCGGTTTGACGGCTGGTTGGATTCTGTCGACTTCTTCGACTAATTCTTTGTGAAGAGCAAGGACGTGCGATCTTGGGCAGTACAATCCATCGATAAGGTCGGCGTCCCTGGCCTTGTCGTAAGAAATTTTGGAATCAGGAATCAGATGGCTAAGGCCAGGCTGTGGGCCTAAGAGGTCGCTTTCTGACAGATCGACGCGAGCAAACTGGAACCTGGAACGTTCAGACGATTTGGGCATGGGCAGGCAGGCAGGGCAATTGGTAGGCTGAGGGCGAGGGACTGCGGCGGCTGATGAGTCGCGGTGGCGTGCCCGCGGGACCACGCTCTTGGGTTCACAAGTTTTCGTCACTCAGAATGTATTTCACCTCTTGAGCTTTTTGAGGGGTTGGTCGTTATAAAGAAGGACAATTGTCCCATATTCCCACTCCACTGGTTCGCCCTGTACCCAGCGCCAAAGCTCGAAATCCATCTATTTTCAACACTTGAAAGTAGGCGAGAGACGATCAGCTGAGGAGAGTGATCCAGGAGATGAGGAAGAAGAGGAGGTAGCAAGGGTAGACAGCCAGCAAGGCTCTTGAGTCCTCCAAGCGGGTCCCTCCCAAGCTGTGCCAATCATGCCATCCCAGCATCAGATTGAGACTTTCCTGATGATAGATAGGAAGAGACAACGCACAAGTTGACTGCGGCATAAGCAGCCCAGCCAAAGCCGGCGAGGCAGATGGGCAGCCGGATCCAGACCATCGGGATGAAGAAGGTGGCGACGGCGGCAATGTCCAACGGCGCCAAGCAGTATCCGAGCACACAGAGGGATTGAAAGAAGGACACCTTGCCGCCCAGCAGCTTGGCGTTGACTGTAAGCCAGGAGAGGGAAGTTGAGCCGACTTTCGAAAGCTCCTGAGAGGCAATCCGCAACCCACCCGTCACCACCACACTGCCGATGGTCACAATGACAAACTGGAAGGCTCAGAAGTGAGTTGGGGCCGTCGCGAAGGGAGGAAGCGAGGAAAGGCTCACCACGCCAGTGAAGACGGACAGGCTTTGGTCGTCGCTGGCGCCCAGGCTGAGCATGACGGCCAAGGCGAGGCAGAACACGAGAGGACCCTGCAGTTCCCAGCGGCATTTCAGGACTGGGAGGCCAGAACGGGTTTGATGGGAGCGGCGTGGAAGACACACCCAGAGATCCCATTCTCGCAGCGGCGCCTGGTTGCTGACGGGCCAGAGCACCTGGACGACCTTGGTGCGGATAGCGTTCACATCTCGTAGCTTTACATACAGCCGACGCCGTCAGTCCAAGTTGTGGCTAAGGCACAGGGCAAAAAGAGCGCGCACCAAGGTCGCAGACAAAGGCTCGTCCAAGGTGCCGCTCGAGTTGGCCGTGTACCTGGACTCCAAAGCGACGCCGCCAATGGTCTGCCTGTGATGTGGCGCCTTGTTGGTGTTTGAGCTGGAGCCTTGGCCGGACAGGTTGCCGGACACGGCTGGGAGGGTGGTCGAGGATTGGGTTGGGACGAGGACCTCCTTCGCCTTGCCCTTAGGCGGGTTCACGAGCGGCGTGGAGGAGGTGTAGACCTGTGCGATACCCACACCAGATTAGCTTGCTGTGGCGCGAGCTGAGGGCGAGGAGGGCGGGCGCACATTAATGTCCTCGTCTGGCTCTGTTGGCCTCTCCCAGCTTGAGCATGTGAAATGCTTGAATGGGGCCTGGCCGTGCTCACCAATGTCAATGGCCGTGTCGTCAGGAATGTCGTAGCCGTTCGCAGCCATCGTCACTGTGCAGCCCCAGAAGTGCTCGTCGAGGCGACGCTCCAAGATGCGGCGAGCATGTTTTGATCTCGAACTGCGCCAGCTGTCACACTGCCAAACGAGCGGCCAGCCATGAGCCAGAGCCAGGGCAGGTCGCCCAAGCGGCAGAAGATGGGCCACAACTGCTCCTTCTCCCTCCAGCCCTTGCTGCCCGACTTCAAGCTGCCGCCGCCGGCCGGCTCGCAGGCTCCTCCTCTGCCTCCCCCCGACTTGGACCCGCCCATCAGCCTCTTGCAGGGTCTCGTCTACTATGCCTACCCATACGACAGCGCCGTCAACCAGGTCCGCCTGATCCTCACCTCCGTCGAAGGCACGGGCACTTTCGAGCTCGAGCTCAAAGGCGCCTGGTCCAAAGGCTTTCACAAGAAGGTCCACGCCAAATCGGGCGCGCTGCTCCAGTTCAAAACGGCGGGCAGGTTCAAAGTGATCAGCCGCATCACCACGCCTTTGACCTACATCAAGCTCGGCTGGTTTGGCGTGCTCGAGGCCAGGCAGGACGAGGGCGAGTGGCACTCCTTCGAGGCTGGTATGAGACCCTCTCCTTGCTTCTATGTGCTCGGTGTGTAATTCTGAGAGGTTTCACCCAGTGGTGCCCCCAAGCACCTCGCAGCGTCCGCACATCGGTTCCCCCTCGAGAGCTTCCACCTCTGCTCAGCCGGAATCGCCGCACAAGGATGCCTCGCCAGCTTTAACGGGTCCAGGTCCAGTGCCGCCTGCTGCTGCGCCGCTCTCTCGCACTTCTTCTGCCTCGGCTCAAATACCACCAGCGCCTGCACCTGCACCTGCGGCGTCTACGTCCAGCTTGGCGCATAACGGCTCGTCGGCTCGATCATTCGGCTCAACGCTGGCTGCTGACGCTCAGTCGGCGCGCCGAGCCATGGAAGTTGACGAAGACGACGCCGCCCAAGCCGCTTTGGCCGCGCGTCTGCCAACCTCAACAGCGCCCCAGCTGACTCAACTGTATGACAGCACGTATTCTACAATGATGCGGCTCGCAGTCGAATTGGAGGGGAGGCGCAAAGCGGCAGAGGCATTACCGGTGCGAGATGACCCTATAGACGCCGACTTCGTCTCCAGCCGCCTGCCCCAAATCATGACCAACGCTCTGTCAAGAGAACAAAGCGATCTCAGATTCCATCACCAACAACGGGCCCGCCTTGTTGCCGCGGCCTCCACACTTTCCCCGGGCCCGATCCCGCGAGCCCCTCCGCAGCCGCCGCTGGTCGATGTCACCTCGGCTGCACCTCCTGCTTCGGTCGTATTTCAAGCCCGGGCAGACACCCAGTCACCTCCCGCTCCAGCTTCCCCAGCGGTCGCGGCTCCACCGGCGAACTGGCCCTACGAAGGCTACTCAACGCCGAAGGGCATCAAGTACTACTCTGCACTTGGAATCTTGCCAAACATGGAAAAGATCAACTACATTGGTATCATCGACAGCGTCCCAGAGATGGTGAAGAGGACTCACCGCGGCGGTCGGTGCCTTTCCCTTCGCGGTCGCACTTTGGCCGTATGTGCTGACTTTGCTGCTTTGGTAGATTACTGTACCACCCTCATGCTCCACGATCCGTCGTTGAAGCCGTCCCCCGCCGACGGGTCTGTCGTTAAGCTTAAGTGCCGACTGTTTCGCCAGCAGATGGGCCAGCTGCCGCTGCACGCCAAGCCCGGCCAAATCCTGATCCTCTCCGGGATCGAAGGCACTCTGAATCCAAATCCCAATGGCGCAACCCTGAGCAACCAAGTCGAAGGCAAGAGCGGCCCCGGCTGGAAATACTTGACGTTGTCCCCAAAAGGCGCGGAGAGCGTTCAATTCGATTGGGTCGGCGACAGGAGCTTGCTGTCGGAGGCTGAAGTGCTGGAAGTCGCCACAAAAATGTGGCTGTGGAAGGCTGGACTGGACGCCAAGCAGTTGAACCAGCCGCCCGCTTCAACAATGGCACCCGCTCAGGCGGGGCAGAGCACCCGCGCTCCTCCTTCAAATGATGGCGCTGTTGTTTCGGCCGCTCCAGCTCAGCAGCCGATGTCTGCCGCGCTTCCTCCTGCGCCCGCGGCCGCCATAGCGGCTGCCTCGCCACGTCCGCCTCCGCCTCCAGCCCCGCTCACGGTAGCAGACTTGAGGCCAGATGTCCAATACGATATTGTTCTCAGGGTAAGCGGCGCTACATTCAGCAAAAGCGCAACAATTGAAGGCTTGTGGTCCCGGATTTCAGGTTTTACGCGGCCAAGTTCGAGAGGTTCCCGCCAAGCCCGGCCACCCTGCCAACAGCTTCATCACCCTCCAGTGTACAGACTATACAACGCATCCAGACTTGGTCGACAACCAGGAAGCCTCGCAGGGCCCTCTGGGCAAGAAGATCATCACCGTGTCATGTTGGGACCGCCAAAGCGAAGCGGCTGCGGACTTTCTCGCGGCCATGGCCACAGGAGCCAAGCCAGAGCCAGCTCTCGTCAGGTTCACCAACTTTGTTCCTAAGAAATTCTTCTCCGGCCCACTGGCCGCCAATGTTCGCAACTTCCTAGGCGATCGTCACACTAGCACCATCCGCGACGTGCCCGTCAATCACCCGAAGCGACTTCTCATTCTTCAGTCAGTGATTTTTTGCTTACATCAAAGGCCTGGCTCAACGTCAGATGCTAGACGCATCGACGAGGAGATGGCAAGACCAGTGCCCGGCGCCAGCCAGCCGGTGGCTGTTGCAGCAGCGATCCCGCGCCCGTCCGCTGCCCCCACAAGCACCGCTGGTCCAATCACTGAGCCGGTGCCGGCCCCCTCGCCCACCGTTGCGGATTTGCAGGACGCAACGAATTACACCATTGTTCTCAGAGTTAGCCTGTCCAGCTCGTGCTACATTTGATGGACCGTCAGAGTTGATGCAGATTCGCAGGTCTTACGAGGCGAAGTCAAGAGTTACACCGATTCCACCAACAAAGGCTTCGTCGCTCTGTATTGCACCGACTACACCGAAAACAGCTTGCTGCTCGACAACCAACATAGCACAGACGGCCCCTTGGGCCGCAAGATCATTGTAGTGTCCTGTTGGGACCGCGAGGGCCGAGCTGCCCGCGACCTGCTCGACCGCATGTCCGCCACGTCCAGCCAGAGTCCGTTCATTGTCAAGTTCACCAACTTTCACACCAAGGTCTTTCGCACTGGCATTTTGGCGGCCAATGTTCGAAGCGTATACGGCGACCCAGACTTCAGCAACATCCAAACGACCGTGCCCGACGATGATCCTGCAAAGCTTCAAATCCTCAGGCACGCTCCACATTGGTGTCGCATGAGTCTAATTGAACGCTGAGTTGATGTTTCTTGGCAGGCGGATAGAAAGCGAGAGGGAGCAGAGCGCAAAAGAGGCTAGATTCAACAGTCGCCAATCGGTCGACGAGGCACTTCTTGACACCCGACAGCCAGCTAATCCGACAGTGCCTAGCAAGCAGATTGTGCTCTCCCAGGCCAGGCCGGGGATGTGGTTCGATGCGGTCGTCCAGGTCATTCGCTGTTACTCGACCGAGTTCAACCCCGTCACCCAGCTTGGCCGCCTGAATATGCTGGTCACCGACTACACGACCAACGATCAATTTCGCAACAACATCGTCTGGCCAGAGAGTGGGCCACTTGGCCAAGCGAGCATGGCTGTAACCTGCTGGGACGCTCAAGCCGGCTACGCATTAAAGCTGCTTCAGAACCTCGACGCGTCCGGGCTAAACGGCCCTGTCGTTCGTCTCAAAAATGCCCAGGCTAGGGTTGCCCGTGGTAAGGAAATAGAAGCAGTGCTCCGAGGGCCACTTCACCCGCCGCAGGGCAAAACCGTGGCTTTGATCACTGCAGTCGAGGGCAACGACCCGGCTCTCGTTGCCTTGAAAGCGTGAGCTACTCACTCCCACTATCTCTCAGTTTATCGGCTGAATGCCATGGGATAGCATGGAGGCTACGATCCACCAGCAAGAAGACGATATGGCTAACGAACCGGAATCGTGGAATGCGAGCCCGCCTGTTCCCCGCCAGTGTATGTCATCGAGCCCTGCATGTATATGTGATGCGTCACAGCTGACCAGTCTAGCCAGCCCCCACAGATTGCATCTTCTCTCACCTGCCGCTGGTCCCTCTTGCAAACTGCCTGGCAGAAGAGCGCGTCAACTGCGCTTATCGCCTCCGCGTCAGAATTCGAGATTTTGATCCACACACGCTTTCCGAGTGTGCAGTTGCTCACTGTGAGAAATGTGGCTCGAGGTCGGTTTTCGCTTCTGCCTCATTGAGATCCGCTGAGCCGAGCTTCCAGCACTCCATACTCGTCTAAATCTCCGAAATGCACCGCGTGTCGACGGGCATACACTGCAGACTGGCGGCTTCGCCTGCTCGTCGAGCAAGAACCTGGCAATGGCCGACTTTCGATTGACGAACCGCTGGCCGCGCTCTATGTCTCGGGCCCAGGCTTTGTAGGTCCCCATCTGATCTTGAAAAGAAACCGGATCAGTTCTCAGTGCCTTCCTAGTCGAAATTGTTTGGCGATCTGGACCCCCTTACGCCACGCCGATCGGCCAAAGTGATCCGCAAAAAGCTCAAGTTGCTGCTCGGAACTCAGGCCGAAAAGGGGAAGGACATTGTCGCCAACTATGACGACGCGCCAGTTTTTGATTGCGCAGTCCTAGCGTTAGAAGTAGACCAGGTCCGAGTGCTGCGATTGATTGGCACAAAGCTGAAGGACTCGTGATTGGGTATGGTAGTCGCTTCGGTCGTGGTCAAGGCCACGTGTATGCTCAATCTCCCCCTACATCCCCCTTCCGCCCGTGTCGTTCCAGTGAAGTCATCGTCCGTGAGCAGAAGGAGTGTCAGAATCGTCACTTCTTTCGCGGCCGTCTTGGTCGTCCTCGTCCTCCTCCTCGTCGAGAGAACCGCAGTAGCTGATGTTGACGGCGTCTATACCCGTGAAGGCGTCGTCGACCTCGAAGTCGAATTCGTCGTCGCCGGCCAATGCTTGAATCAAGTGCGCGATGTAGCCACCGCAACGCTGTCGGCCGACTCAGTGAGCGGCCTGGACAAGAAAATAAAATGTGCACACCTTGGAGAGGTAGTTGCGGCCCCAAAGCGTCCTGAGATTCACTGTTCGACTTCGCATGACCGAAAAGAGATCGACGACAGCTTCTCTGATCTCGGCTGCACTGACAGGGTGTCCGGCTTCCTTCTCGGGTTCGTAGATGTGCGATTTGTAGAGGGTATGTGGCTCTTTTGCCGGGGACGACTTTGGCGATCCGGGTTTTGGAAAGTAGAAAGGCAGCGGTGCCACTTTAGGACTGCGAGGCGACCGCTCTGGGCGGAGAGCGTATACACGCTTAAAGACGGCAATTTGAGTGGCGAAGAGACTCGGTCCGTCGAGCTGTAGGTCCTTGCGGTAGCCTTTCACCTCGCCGACACCAGTAAAAGAGACCTCGTAGTCCTGCAACGAAGCGATCAGAGAGGTTCCAATTCAACAAAGTGACGCCTTACATGCTCGCTTGCAAGCGATTTAGCCCACGATTGAAACTCTGGGCTTGTCCACTCGAATTTGTGGTCGCTATCTCTCTGCGTGCAGCGCAAAACTTAGCTCAGGCTGACGGTGGCCGCCGTGGGTGACGTACGAAGATACGATCCGTCCTTCCGGTCGGATCAGGGCTGCACTGTGCCTCAGCCAAGCCAGGGGAAAAGGGCGGGAAGGCTACGCACAACCGGTGCTGATCTTCATCGCCCGTGTTCAGTGCACTCTTTGGGAAGTAGGGGTGAAAGTCTATCAACAGACGATGAGGTACGTAAGACATAAGAGTCTCAAGAGACGGACCGTAATTGGGTGTCGTAACGACAACAAGGCGGGGTCGATAAGTACCGAGCACCACCGGGCCAAACTGCTGAAGCGGGCCGGGATGCAGGTGCTCGACCACCTCTGAAGCCACAAAGCACTCGTAGTCGTCCAACACATCGTTATAGATGTCCAGGCTGCCTTGCCAGAGGTCCACTTTAAGCTTCTCCCACCGACAGTGCCGTTGCGTGAAACCGTAGACGTCGTCCTCCTGCTCTGGATGCTTCGAGGGCTCTGGTGGAGCAGTGTTGAAGACCGCAGTCTCCAGGGCTTCATGGGAGATGTCCAGACCGGCGATGCGAGTGAGGTGGAGCTCTCGCTCGTGCCCTGCTGCGGCTTTGACCCGCTGGAGCTTTTGGTAGGCGGCCTGCGCTTTGGATGTCGAGGCTGACTCGGGCAGTGGTAAGTCTTGAGGGATATCATCGGCGTGGGCAGCGGGCATGCCTGCATGTGTAGCCACAGAGGGAACGTGGGTCAGAAAGCGCCGGAAGAAGCTAGCGCCAAGAAACCCACATAGGACAGAGAGGATGGAGCCTTCGCCGCAGCCTGTGAATGCGCATGAGCTAGGTGAAGCCAAGCAAGTGGCAGGGGCCTAACCTAGTTCGACAACCTGGGTGTGACGACAGGTGTCAGAAATGGGGTGCGCCCGGAAAAGTCGCTTAATTCACTCACGGAGCGGACGCCTTCGACCCTCAGCATCTCCAAGATGAAGGCACGGCGTTGCATGAATAGCGGCGGGAAGAAGAAGGGCTTGACTTTCTTTTGTTTTGGGACAGCGGGGGAAACAAGCTCGTCGAGCAGGAGCGCCGGCTTCTCGTGGATGAGCTCCATGGCCTCTACGATCATGGCAGTGGTTGCCAAGCGCGAAGAAATGAGCCAAAGATGGCGCAAACGCACGCCACAGGGCTCGGGGTGGTGGCCGAAGAAGGCGAAGGTTCAAGTACCTAACGGAGGCGAAGGCGGACGTCGCAAGAGCGCAGGGAGCTAGCCGATCGACCACAGAAGATGTGGAGACAGAGCAGCTTGCCAGGCGTCGGCCTCTGCGCACAGACGAGGGCGACGGAACTTTGAGATGCGATTGGTGCCGGTGGGAGCGAAAGAATTTTGGGAGAGGGGAAAGTGAGGAGTAAACCACGTGCGAATGGGCGGCTAAAGGGCAGCTAGTCAAGGTTGCTCTGGCGGCTGCGATAACAGAGCTTTGCCTGCTGTCGTTCTCTCCGTCGTCGCCTTTGCCAAGGAGCTGGCTGGAAACGCGGGGGAGAAGGCAGGCCGATCACTAAAGGCTCTCTTACCTAATGCAATTTAGGGGCTTGCCGCCTTTTCGGCTTGTTTTCCTCGCCGACCAAGAGCGCCTGGAAGTCGGACGTGTCGCGCGGGTTGGCGAGAGCGAAAGGAAGGGCACTCACCCTCTCCGAAAGCGGGCCCAAGCATGGCTCAGTTCCTTGTAAGCCGACTTTCATGCGCATTGACCCTTTTGAGGGTCGGATTTGCCACTCGCGTGTCTGACTTGATCAAGCACACCAGAGTCTGCCAGACGAAGTTCTGACCGCCATCTTCGAAGATTTGACGGAAGAGGAGGCTTTTTCGATTGTCTATGGGCGCGAAGGCCCCTGGTTCTGCAGTCTTCCGGACCTCCAACTCGTGAAAACCGCCTTCGCCTTGGCTTCTCTCAACAAGCGGTGTTCCAGGCTGGTGCCCGCCATCTTCTTCCAGGCAGTAGATCTATGCCAAGGGTCGGGGCCGTCGCGTCAGGTGCCCGCGGCTTTTCTGGAGAAGATCTCGTGCCATGTGCGCTCGGTCGCCTGCCGCATCGACCTCAACGGACCTGGTCAAAAGCAAGTTTGTCAGCTGCTCGCCCAGTTCCGAGAAGAAAGGGATCGACTCGAAGGCACATTCGAGGTTGACTTGTACCCTCAGGTCAAACAAACACAGGAGGATGAGCACGAGGACTTGACTCGAGAAGCCATGCTGTCGCAACTCAGCTACTTGGACGAGTTTCCGTGGAGCCGGGTCAACTCGCTCTGCTTCGACGGCCTTTGCCCTCTTATTTTCGAGCGCCACGTCCACAATAAGTTCGCGCATCTTATGCCGAATCTCCAGAGCCTCTCGGGCAATTGGCATCATCCACCAGTTGATGATTGGGCTTCAGCCGACGATTTGGGACGGGCACCAGGATTCGAGTACGAAAAACGGGCGACGAATGAAGGATTTGTTTGGACGCTGGTCGGATTGCGTTGTGACGTGGAATCGATCGACCTCCTTGCTTCAGACTTTGGCGCACTCCCGCTTTCCAGTCTGACCTTGCGCTTCGACGAGTTTTCCGATGACAACCTGCCAGATACAAATTGGCCGGTGACGCGGCTCGTGGTGAACGACTATTACTATGGCTTGCGCCCGCCGAAAGTCTGGGATGATTTAAAGGGGTGGACTACTGTGCAACAGCTCACTTACTTTCTCGGTTTGCCCGCTACTTCTGCCGACGATCAAATAACTCACTTCGCCCACCTCCTGGACTCTTTACCCACTTCCCTCTCAGCAATCACTGTTGTGTTTGCGCACGATACAGCTGCCACGCAGTCTATTTTTCAAGGCTTGCGGACTGTATGGGCTGGGCGGGCTGCTTTGGATGATGGTGGCGCAGGGGTGGCAGTTGTTTTGGCATTTGGTATACCCGCGGACGGCCCTAACAACTATGGATGGATCGAAGGACAATGTCGGAACGCGACGGACTTGCTGTTAGGACGGCCGACGCGCGCAGTGGACGCGAGTCGGCGCATCGTCGCTGCGACCATCTTATTGGTGCGCAATCTCTTGCCCTCAAAGCCTTCAAGCTCATCGCTGATGGTTGAAATGCAGTTGCCCAGGCGCATAAAGGGTTCTGCCGCTGAAGACTTCCTTCGGACGCCCGAGTTTTCGTCTCAGGCTGCCCAACTTCAAGCTGAACTTGATGGCGGATAGAGTTTCCCTCTCTCGGACTCTGCATGTATCCCCAGTCTCGTTGGTTTGTGTATATAGGCAACAGACCTTTCTAAGTGCTACCTTGACCATGAGTAAATCAACGTGCCCGCCCGGCAAACTGAGCTTCGAAGATCACTTTGAGCCTTTTTGTTCTCAATGACCATGGCCCAACTCAGTGTGAGGACACCTTTCGCCGCACTAACCTTTCATTTGCGACCCATTCTCAAAGGAGGAAGGCCAACACACCCTGCCAGACGAGAGTTTAGCGACTATCTTCCGATATGCAGCAGAAGACGATCCCTTGCTCCTACAAGTCTACACGGCCGACTCAACGATGCCCTTGCGCCGCCGTGGCTTCCTAGATCGCTGGTTCTGCAACCCGGCCCGCTTGAAGACGGCCCATGCCCTCGCCTCTCTCAACAGAAGGTTCTTCAAGCTAATGCCTCCCGCCTTCTTTCGCTTGGTTTACTTGAGCGACTCTCTCCAATCCGAACCGACGTGGGACACCAGCTTTATCCAGGCCCCTCTTTCTTTTCTGCAGTCGCTCGCCGACCACACGCGGTCTGTCGATTGCAGCATCGATCTGAATAGCCCCCAGCAAGCCCAGATATGCCAGCTCTTGCGAGTTTTCGAGCAAGCGAGGGCTCGACTGGACCTGGCCTTCAACATTGTGCTCGAGGCTGCTGTGGGAGATCCGGTGGATGGGATGTTGTACAGGACCTTTGTGGCATCTCAGCTCGGCTTCCTGGCTGAATTCCCTTGGAGCCGAGTGACCTCGCTTTTTTGGGATGGGATTGCCCCTGTCATCCTGGAGAGGCATTTGGAGAACAAGTTTGCCGACCTCATGCCCAACCTAAAGCATCTCCAAGGCAATTGGGATCCAGTTCCCTTCCCTCTTCCTTCCGGTTATCAGCCGACCCTCCTGCCTGCTTTTGTGTTTGAGAAACGAGACGGGATTTGGGTACAGATCAGGTGCGCTAACCCTCCATCCACCTTCCTACGCGATAGGCTCAAGTAGCTTTTAAATCAGCGCATCGTGTGGGTCCGAGGACGTTGTACCTCTGGCTACGTACTACTCAACCTTCCCACCGTTTGCCTTGACCATCGACTTTGGTATCAATGACACCGCCTTTCCCCCTACACCCTGGCCGGTACATGCTTTGCAGCTGGCCGACAGTCGCCAAGAGCTGCATCCTCGCTTTTGGGAGGGTCTATCGAGGTGGACATCGGTCACTGAAGTGGCGCACGTCAGCTACCCCCTAGAACCCTCACCTCAGCTGCAAGCCGACTTTGCGCACCTTTTGCCCTCGATCCCCAACTCAGTCAGCAGGGTGCTCGTCAATGTCATCGCCGGTCCCGAATGTGTCGAATGCGGCTTGAAAGGCTTGCATCAATCGTGGACAGAGCGGACCAAACGGGCAGATGGAGGCTTCGGATTGGCCTTGGTTTTTGGCTACGACGTCAATCCCGAGGGAGACACAGCTGTCTACGACCGGATCGCAGAGTACATCGATAATGCGCCGGACATACGACGGAGCCAGCGGCCTGGTGCCATTGATGGTACAAGGAGGGGCCGCATCATCACCTTCGTATGCTGTCCCTTCTTCTCTTTCTGGTGGTCTGCTAAAGAACGTCTCCGCTCTAGTTGCCGAGGCCTATGCAAAACCACCCAGAGACATTCTCTGATGACTGGTTCAAGACTGTTACCTTCAGGATCGCCCCGTGAGGCTGTTGCTCCTGATGATCAATGCAATCGAGAGGCACTGGTGCCAAGACGCTGAGATTGCAAACATTGAACTGTCTATATCCAACCCACTCGAGCCGTCATACTGGCCCACAGCAAGAGAAGGCAAAGAGCAGAGAGCGCCGTAGGCTCGGTGCGGCTGGCGCCTGAGCGACACTTGCGAAAGATAGACCCTGACTCTGGGTGGCCTGGCAGACCGGTCAAAATATTTCAGCTCCTGCTCGATTAGCTCACTGGTAGACGCTGCTGATGTGCTACCAGTCGCCGAAGCCTCGCTGATTGATGTATGGTTATCGTCGCCAGGACTCATAGGAGCAGCGGAGGACATCTGGGAGCCGTCTGAAGCGGCGGTAGACTCATAGGTAGTAGCAGAGCCGCTTGAAGAGCCGGCACTGCCGCCTCCTGGTGGAGGTGGCGAGGAGGTGCCGTCGCCGTTGTTAAGCTGAACGCCGCAGCAGAGGCTCGGGCCCGCTAAGATTCAGCGTCAGCACATTCTTGGAACGTAGGATATTTTGCTCACGGTTGATGTACTTGCTTGAGCTCGTCATCGCATTGGTCCATATATCGAGAACTTGGCCGTGTCCTCAGCTCCAAGCTAAGCGTGTCGTTGAGCGACTACCACCGTACCTATTCCAGGGTCGCTGTCTTTGTCTGTGAATGTGAGGGGCGTTAGTCGGCTGGATCACCAGCGAGAGCGAGAGGCAATCGAAACCCACATGCGCCCGGAAACGCCACCAAATTGTCGGACACTGTTAAAGAGCCGCCACCTGTCACCTTCAGCTGCATGCAGTTTGGATAAAACTATGCGCTCTATAAATCAGATCGTGCCGTGCGCCAACAAATGAAAGGACTGACCTGGGCTCCACCAGCTGGGCAAGCAACAAGCACCTGTGAGCTCTCGAATCGGCGGCAAAAGGCATAGACGAACCCGATGCAGCTTCGTGTAGAGCAATGATCTCGTGGCGCATGAGGTATTCGCCTGCCTTGAGGTCCTTAGGAATCGTCCACGACCAGATCTATTGCCACCACTCGTGTCAGCTTGGCGCTGTGCTCTCACCGAAGGAGGATCAAGCCCACCGATCCAGCATTGTACATCTTGGTCGTCGCCCACTGGGTGCCGTCCCAAGTATTCGACGCATCTGAAGTAGGTAGGTCAGTATGGCTTGCGGCAAAGAGCAAAAGACAAATGGGCGCACCAATAAGAAACCAGACTGATCCCGAAGCATCAAAGGAAGAGCAAGCCCCATTACAGGACGCTAGCTAAAAACATGAGAGGAGTCAGTTAAGGAGCCGGATATGATGTGGCAAAGAGCACTCGCATAGGTCAAGATTGGTCCGACCTGGTTCTGGTCCATCACATGGCCGCAAGTGAAATTCTAATACTAACACTTACGTGGTTCCATCCGCCTTGGCCGTTACCTGGCCTACGTCGAAAAGGTCAAGTCCGGTGCACCGCCACTTTGAGAGAGACTGACCACATTCCCTCATCATTGCCGTCTAAATTGAGCACGTTAGTCGTTATTAGTGAAAGTAGATCTCAAAGCGCACTCCAGAAAGCCTTGACCGTGTCGCCAGCGGCAACGGTCTCAGACTGGGTGGAAGGCGTATTAGAGCCACGGCAGAGCAGCTTTGGGTTAGTGACGCCAGTGATTGGGGCTTTCAAGCGAATACTTGTCAGCATGTAGCAGCAAGGGCGGGTCATCAAGGTAAAGCACCTGGGTCAATTCAATGACTGTCAGCTCTGGTTCTGCCGCCGGGGCAGGACTGAAGAGAAGAGACAGAATCCTGCTCACCATTATCTGTGTAAGGTCGGACGGCGCTGTCTTGTGTGGTCAAGTCTGTGGTGGATGAGAGTCCAGTGTCAACGAGCAGAAGATTCTGTTTCGGCCTTAAGCCAGTGACTTGCATGGGTCCCATCCAGAAACGTTGTTGCTGCCAAGCATGAACCTGTTGTCTGTCTTCAATATTGCTATGAAAGATCTGGAAAGAAAAATTACCAGACAGGCCAGCCATGTCCGTTTGCCACCGGCAGGAAAGGGAAGAAGAACGAAAGACCGGTCAGCCAAACGAACGTGGAGTCTGCGTCGCGCATGACATTCAGAGAGTCAGGCAGAGTAAAAGAAGTGCGGATAAAGTGGTGGTTGGCAGCAATGGGCAGATTTTCAAGGGAAAGGCGTGTTGGAGGGCTGGGCGGACAGAGCGAGAGAGAAGGCGTCCAAACTTGTACATCTTGTACGCGTTTCGCAATTTAGAAGCAGAAAGGGCACCGCTGGTTCGACTGCATGCGAGAACGAAGAGCTGTTGTACGTCGAGGGTGCGTGCAGCACCTCGTTCGCGCGGCGGCCTTCACGCTGGCTCGTGCGAAGCAGATTCGCGACAACATGTTATTATGTGACGATTCATACTACCTAATATGTTTGGCAATACTTCAACTAGCAAAGGGGGCACGCGAGCTTCGAAGGAAGCCTGGGCAGGACAAGCCGGGTGGCGAGGCAGCACAAGCGAATCCCAAAGCAACAGCAAGGCAAGCGATTCAACGGCAGGTCTCCAGACAACCAAAATGACAGAATAATGCATGAAACCGAACGTAAAGGCCGCAGGAGCAAATGCCAGCGGTCGGCCCCGGGTCTGCGGCCGATTGGGACCAAGCGTGCTCCGACCGACTTGGTGCTTGTCCCTCGTGGTTTGCTGGGTTGTGGCACCCTCTGTGGATGTAACAAGTCACTTGCAGTCAAGTGGTGGGTATTGCCCGCCACTTATTGAGAAGTCGACCACAAGCACCGCCTGCCAACTGCGCGAGGCTCCAAAGCCCGCTCCGACCTCTCCTGAGCCTGGACGGGAACAACGAATCGATGCGGTTAAAGCAGCTCTCGGTGTGCCTGTGCTCGGCGCTACTAGCAGCGGCGCAGACCATCACAAACGCAGAGTCAGTCCCAACCTCTCGCCAAGAAATCAGGCCATTGTATTGATGTTTTTCGTCCAGCGGCGACACGGTCGTGCTTTCGGTCGTCGACGGTGCGCTTGGTGGCTTGACACGCAGGGCAGTAGGAGCACAGGCTGATTGATGGAAGCAGGCGAGACGGAGACGGTCTCAACAATCACAGGCGTCAACCAGGCGCTGCCCGGTCTGGGCGCTCCCCCAGCAACACCGAAATGCGAAGGCACAACATGTCCCGCTGACCCTAGTGCGTATTGCCTCCCCTCTTTAGCTCGTAGTTCTATCCCTGATGGACATCGCAGCCACCTACGCTGCCTACACGACCGTCAACGGCGTCCAAGAAACGCTCTGGCTCACGTTCACGGCAACCACTCCGGCCACCCCGCCAGCCGCCGCCGTCCCAGCAGGCACCGTGATGGACGCATCTGCCTACTACGCTTCACTTTCCGCGCGCGCTTCCGCCTCTGGCCTCTCCTCCTCCGCGAACCGCGTCGCCTTCTCCCCCTCGCTCTGGTCAAGAGTCGGGCTCGCGTCCGCTGCCTTTGGCCTGCTTGGCGCAGCCATTGTACTATGATGGCTTCGACATTCTTCTGTCTCCCTCTCTCGCCACACGGGCCCGACTTCTTTACGCATACCATCGCACTCACCGCACCGCGAACGGACACTTTTCTCCTTTTGGCTTTCTCTCAGGTGTGGGCAGGTCTTCTCCGTGCGTGGGACCTTCCGCCTAGCTTTGTATATTCGAACGCCACCCGCGGCTGGGCCCTCATTTAGAGACGGACCCTTGTCCTTCATAATGTCATCACGTCTCTATCCTCAGCAAACGATTTTTGACCGGCGTTCAGACTGAGCTTGGACTCCGACTCTGTGTCAGCTTGGCAGCTATCGATTCTGCGTCCCTCCGAACCTGGGACTCTTTTGTGAGCTGGAGCAGGAAGAATGAAGGGAAAGCAAGACCAACCCTGCCGTTACACGCATGCCACTTCCGCCTCCAGAGCCACCTTCACCCCGGGCATAATCGCGCTCCAGTCGGTTGCCGAACACCCTGCGGTTCGACCCGTCGTCTTGGTACGCCGGTCGCCGAGGTCGGAGCAGCGCATCGACAATGGTGGCGCCCGCCGCTCCCGCCGCCGCACCCGTCCAAAAGCCTGGCCGGCCGTCGCGCTGTTGCATATTGTTGTTGAAAGGCGGGTACTTGGAAGTCGAAGAATAAGGAGGTGGCGGCCCATCGTCATCGTTCCCTCCTCCGCCGCCACCGCCGCCGCCGCCTCCAAAGCCAGGTGCTGGTGGAAGTCTGAGCTGGGGATCGCCAGCCGCTTTCCAGAGTCCGTATAGCATCCATGCCAGCACAGCAAAGAAGGCGGCGAAGAACAGGCCAGAGACCAATTTGTCTTTTTGAGAGGAGGTTGGGTAGAAGTCGGATTCGAGCGAGGGGTCAGACGTGATGAGGTTGTACGTCAATGTACAAGACCCTTTGAGGATGTAAGGATCTTCTGGGCCGTTCCAGCCTCTGGAGATCTATTCAGAGGGTTGCCAGAGAAAGACGCTGCATTGAGACTCACTCGCACGACACGGTGGTTCGTCCCAGCCGAATAGCTCTGGGCAGGCTTGCTTCACACTGTTAAAATCATAAGACCATCCAGCTCAAGAGAAATTGCGAACGAAAGCTCACTCTCCAGTCAATCGCCGCGTCTTCGCCACCCATATTCGTGCATTGGATCACTTCGGGCGCATACTTTCTGCAGGCCTTGCCCTGGCAATTGAGCTGCCTCAAAGCGGGCCCGCGTCGACCTTCAACAGTGTTTCGATCCTGTTCTCCAAACGACACGTCAACAGGGTTGCCGCAGTTTTCACCAAAGATTCACATCATAGAAGGTCAAGACGTCCACATTGGCGCTTTCGACGACCAGATGAGATGAGCGTGATGCAGAAGGGGCGACGAGCTTACAGCTTGACCCTGTTCTTGTTGGGTTTGGTGGGCATTTGCGCGAGATCGTGGTTGAGGATGAAAGAATTTCGCGAGCTCCAGTCCCGCTGCAGAAATGGGAAGAGCTCGTGGTGAGACCTTCAGGCCAGAAGGCAAAAGCGATGAAACACCTGTTGTGGCTCTGCAGCTTAAACCGCCACTTTTCGACGGTGGCATGTGAAATGGATTTCGCGCGCCGGTCTTTCCTCTTCGACCTCGCTCCATGTCCAATGCCTCTTGTGTTTGCTTCCCTTACACCTGTAGCCACAGGCAATGCATTTTTGCTACGTCAGATATCCACCGCGGACGCTTCCGCCCTCGTCGCCGACTTTTTCCTCTGCCGCTCGCGGCTCGACGTCAATGAAACGAACGTTGCTCCTGTTCGCGATGAATGCCTTACCGTAGTGCTTAGCTTGCTGATTCGGTAGAGCGGCAAGCACTTCTCGGATGGGTGCGTTTCGCCATGGCGTGCAGTGGCAGCTTTGTTCCGTTGGGCGGCTCCTCAAAGGCCAGAACCGGTTGTGTGTTCCTTTCTGGTCCAAAACAGCCAACTTGCACTCGTTCACTCCTCTTACTGATCTGCCACTACTGCTGCTCGGTCATGCCTCCGAACCGACCAGCTGAAAGGGCGCGGCACTGTGGCAAACCGAATTCTCCGGCTTCGCACTTTATGCGACGCTAGCTGCCAACCTCCTTCCTCACTGACTCTCAATGCAACAAGGAGAGTTTTCGATTGAACCGAAAGCGTGGCCAGCTAGGATTGCTTAAGTACGCGACGAGGTATCACCATCATTGCATGTCGCCATTGGTCTGGACCAGCCTGAATCTTGGATCTCTGCCGAGCCGTGGGCTAAAAGCCTACACCTGCATCCTTGGGTTCGGCGAGTGTTCGGCGCGTGCCTAAATCGTCAGCGGAGACTGGCCCATGGCTGGGTCACCGCGGGACCCTTCGTTATCTTCGCGAGCCCTATTCTGTGGCCTCTCCGCTGCGGCTCCAACTGGCCAGCACGTCGTCGTTGAATTATGATGGTGCCGTCCTCAGCGCTACATAAGCTTTGCTCCACGCGCAGATCACCGATCGTATGTCTCGAATATTTTCAATTGGCGGGGACGCCGCCGCCTGATTTGATTCGCAAAGGGGACCCTACAATTGCGTCGGTCTGTGCCTATCGAAGCGCCTTTCCATTTTCTAACCCAGCCAGCCATGTTTCGCCACTGATGCTGCTTCTCGAACCCCCCGGCCTAGAATCCTCTGCCTTCTGTAACTTCAACGCCCTCCGGTCTTTCACCCAATACCAACTTTCTCCTTGCCTCTCGCCTTCTTTCTCTCTCTCCACCAATCGCCAATGGAAGCTTGGTGCTTGCGCTGCGAGACGTCCCTGCCGTGAGTTGGTCGTCGCGCCCGAGCTTCTGCCGTCTTTTGTCTCACAAAAATGGCTCAAAAGGACGCACGAATCTGAGGCCGCCTACTGCGAGACGTGCCAAAAGGAGCTGGACGTCGAGCGGTCCGTCCTCTTCGCCGGCAGCACTACCACGGCCAGGAAGAGCAGCCAGTCATGGCGCGAGAGCGAATCCAGCGAAGCCACTGATGCCAGCACGTCAGACTACGAGTCGACCATCGCGACGACAGCTCCTTCAGACTCTGAAGTTGACGCCGAGCATTCCCCTCACCTGCTGCAATACCCCCTATATCGAGCGAGCCCAAAGGCCATGGCGCTCCGCTCCACCCCCAACAAATTGCGCGCGCAATTTTTCTTGCCGTGCGTTTTCTTCGAGCCTTGTCATCTCTATGAGCGTGCGATTGACGGAACTTTCATGGATTGCAGGATGCCCTCGGCGCCGACCGTCATGATGTCTTCCATGCTGGTCGATCTGCCCACGCCCTCCGACGAGCCCCTCTCTTTGCCGGAAGCTATGCCTATCTTCAGCCGGCCCCGCAAGCCGTTTGCGCGGGTAGACTCTGGCGAAAAGTCCGGGGACGCTGCAAGAGCGGGCAAGCGGGACGGCGAGGTCGATACCGTCCAGCGCCGTCTTCGCATGCCGCTCAAGGCCTCACGAGCCATCAACGCCCAAGAGACGCCCTTCCGACAGCGTGGTCGCGAGGCTTTTGCGACATTCTATCTTAACAGCGACGACGAAGAGGACGAGACCCCTTCATCGGCTATCGCCACCAACTCGTCCCGCATTAAGCGGGTCGACAGCGGGCTTAAAACTCCGACACGGCCTATCAGCAACAGTATTTTGCATCTGTCCAAGCTCGACCTGACCTCGGATTTGGAAGCGACTGACGAGGATGCGCTGGAGAGTAACCCCTTTCGCGGGCGGTCAGCGGCCATCGCCATCGTCAAGAAGGCAGACGCGGACGAGCCTCGCCGGGGCAGGTCAAGAAGCGTGCGCAACTGAAGTACCTATGGCGCTGAAGGAGGTTCTGTGATAATCTGGGCTAAGTAATCGCAATGGTTCTCAAGGGGCGAGCTCATCTCGGTTTGTTTTGTTAGCATCTCTCTCACCGTTACCCCGGCGCAAAAGAAAAGCATCCCTCTCTTGTAGCTACATCATCGCACCATTCTACTGTCTTCGCATTTGCACTCATATTGATTCAAACGTTTCCTCTATCCTTGCATGCTTCTCTGCTCTACTTTTTTACTTTATGTACAAGCTTGTTTGGCGTTGATCATGACAAGATCTTCATTTTTGAACGGGCGGCGAGGCAATGTGCTCTAGTTGCTGTACGGCCCGCTTTGAGCATCGGCTTTCGCCACCAAGGAATGAACCTACTGTCGCGTCTGACATCGCGGTCTTGGACAAGAAAGATCGCATGCTAGATCGTCTACCACCAGTAGCTGGCAAGGATGCTGGGGTCGAGCTGGGCGAATCTGGCTGCTTAAGCGGGTCGCTGTAGTCGACGGAGGTTTCGGCTGTCAACCACTCCGACATCGACTTGCGGCGGTTTGAAGGCGGCGCTGGCGCATGTTCTCCAGCCGGGCTCATGGCCAAGGGCGACTCCACCCTGTTCTTGACATCGGTGAGCACCTGGGGCGGCACGGCCGAGACCCGGGGAGGGTTTGCTGCCGCTTCCTTGGTCGTCGTGTCCTGGGCCGAGAGCGCGGTCAGGTGGGAAGACATGCTGCGCCTGGGCGCCCGATGCTTGTGCAGCTCTTCAGTGGCGGCCTGGTAGTCGTCAAAGCTCATGCTCTCCGAAGCGAGCGCTCGGCCGGACCGGTCCACAGGCTTTTCTTGAGACAGGTCTTGGCCGAAAGCCGACATGCTGCCGCGCTCGCTGGTGGCGTCCTCCTGCCTGTAACCGCTACCAAAGGACTTGCGAGCGGCCTTGGGCGGGTTGCGGATCGACGAAAGCTGGGTCACGTCATGGGTCGAAACCGAATTGAGGTAGCTGGCCATCGACGAGCGGCGTGAGGTGGGGGCCGATGGTGTGCTGCCACCAGGCGAAGCCGGCCTCGAACCCTCTTCCAGCGGATTCTCGAGGTTGCTGAGGGTCACGGGCGTCATGCTGCCTAAGACGTGCCGCCGGAAAGCCTCGCGCGAGCCGTGGTGATCGACGAATGACGACCGCTGAGGTGGCACCGGGCTCCCGTGCGATGGCTCTGAGGGGAGGCGAATGTGGCGCTCGGGTAGGGCGAACTGGAAGGCTTGCGGCAGCTTGTGGGCTTGGAAGATCCAGCCCAGCCGGCGGTCGAGAAAGCTAGTGATGGCCGTCTCAATCTTGGCCACGACCAGTTTTCTAGCCAACGGCCAGGCCAGCTGGTAGAGGCTGTCTTTGCCAGTCCCCTTGAAGGCCACATTGCAAGTGGTGACTCGCACTTTAGCAGCCTGGTAGACAGGCAAGAAGCTGCTGCTGTCCGACTTGAAGAGAGCTTGGGCGTCGAACAACATGTGGATGTCAGCCTTGCCAGCTTCGGGCTGCTCTGCCGCGCCAGACTTGGCGTAGGCGAAGGTCACAGACTGGGCGTCGATGCGGATGCCTTCAAGCAGGAGCCGAACGGACCGCTTCGTAGCGGCTTGGGAGCTCGAGAAAGAGAGTTCGGCTTCCTTGCTGAATGCAATGCGCTGGGGGACCAAGTCGGTGGGCACGAGGTTGATGTTACCGAGCTCGATGGTGGCGCCCTTGTCGTCCGTGAACTTGAGGTCTTGCAGCGGGAAGTCGAGCAGCCCTTTGGCCAGGTCTCGCAACACGCTGGCCAAACCCGCCAAATCCCCTTGAGATTCCACCGCGCCGCTTTCCGGGTTGACGGTGTAGAAGAGGGAGGCCAGCCGGGCCAGGTCCCGGGAGAACCGCCTCCACGAGCTGTTCCCACAAAAGCCTTCGACGACGGTGGTCAACCTGCCGAAGAATTTGGAGCTGGCCGAGGCGTATGGCTCGAGCTGGAGCAGGTTGGCGAAGCGGTGGAAGAGGATGGTAGAGCGCGTGGTGGCTTCGGAAGGCGAATAAGGCTTGTTGGTGACGGGATGCCTTGCGAAAACCTCGTCTTGACCAGCAGTCAATGGCAAGGGCTCGTCGAAGAAGTCCAAGGTCTCGATGGCGAATTCGGCTAGGACGAAATCCAGCTCGAAGGCCCACTCGAAGAACGCCCTCAAGATGGGGGCCAGAGGCAAGCTGGTGAACCTAGAGATGGTGTCGCTTAGTCGATCGAGAAAGGCGCTGAGGGCAGGGACAGAAGAAGGGCTTTGTTGCTTGGCCGCGCCAAAGACTTGGTCGTCCAAGGCGAGCAAGAACTTGGACCGGATCTCGGTGGTCTGGGCGATGAGCTTGCAGACGGACTCGACCAGCACGAGGAAGAGGTGCTGATAGGCTGGCAAATTTAGGACTCTCGACTTGAGGCTGGAGAAGATGTCGAGCTGGACGGCGACGCTGCCGTCTGCCAGGTCTGACGCTAGCGTGGACAGTTGTTGCAGCCTAGATCGCTCATAATCAGTCAATGTAGTGATTGAACAGAGGGCAAAAGGCGAGCGCACAAATTGGCCACTTCGGGCTCGTCATAGATGGCCTCGGCCAAATCGCCGGCGGCTTGGGCAGCTTCCGTTGTCAGCATCAGAATATGAGCCGCATGCGCAGGTGTCACTCCAACAGAGCCCAAGATGCCTGTGGGACACTCAATTGAGGCCCTGACATTATTTGAGATCGAGGGCGCATAAACGAACCGGTCAGCTCCTTCCAGATCAATGGCAGGTCGGACAGGCCTTTAAGCAGCTCCAACAGCTCTTCTCCGCTCCCGCTGCCGTCCTCCGACTTGCGCAGGCCCAGCAAACCCCTGGCGACCAACAAAACCGACGCCGTGGCCGAGGCGACTGGGTCCTCGTCTTCCTGCAGCTCGGCCGCCGCCGCTGCTTCAGCCATGGACGACCGGCGAGCAGTGGGCATCCTGGCTGCCTTGGATGGCCTTCGCTTGGGGATCGCAGGGTCGGAAGCCGCATTGTCGTACTCTTCGACAGCAATGTCGCGCTCGTAGTGCTCCTGGGAGATGGAGCCCCTCGCGCTGTGCGGCGACACCCTAGGCACATTGGCCGCTGGCGTCAACGTCGTTAGAGGCCGGATGCCAGACCGAAATGAGGGCGACATGATGGTTGCCTGCCAGCGACGGGCGCGCTTGAATTTTCTTGGTCCAAGCCCACGTCATCGCCGACTTGGAGTTGTGCTAGCTCTTTCCTCAGCTGCCCTGAGGTCTCGAAGGGTGAATGTACACTGTGACCTTTTGTGACATTGCCGCCAGCCTTGACTCTCCATCTGCGGACCCTTGCGCGCCTCAAAGCTTCCACTGTGGCGGTCTTCGCGATATTCCAGGTCCATGCTGGGCACGAAATCCCCGACAAGTTGCTGCTTTAATGCACGACTCTCTTCAACCAGAACTACGGCATTTGGGGGTCAATGGGACCAAGGCCGGGTTTGCGAGTCCGAATGGGCAGGCGAGAGCAGGTGTCGCAGTCACTGATCTGGCATCTGTTTTCTAGCATCTTCACACCCCATGCCATTTTGCTCTGCTGCGCGCCATGCAGACCGAAGTTCTTGATCTCGACTTCATGAGGCAACACCTGCCTCAAGTTCTTCGCCACTCGGGCATCACCTACTTGCAGCTCAACCTGCGCGGCTCGCTGTACGACGAAGCTCAGAGGAGACGTGCCTTCAGCCTTTTCCTTGCTGGACTCGCGGTTCTTGGTGGATCACAAGTTGAAGGGCGCTGGCCGCTTGGGCGAATTGTGGACTCTGGACAAGCTGGAAGAAGGGTGCGACTTCATTGTTCTGATTCGTGCTGATGGTGGACGACTGCACAGTAAGAGTGCCAAGCAAAGGATGAGCCCAATCTAATCTCTTGACGCCGACCTGAATGTGGGTTCTCGCTGCATTGGCTCCTCAATCTCCTTTGCCCAGATCAGCGGCACTTTTTCTGCTTTCATATACTTGTATCGAGCGCACAGAATGCAAGCCCTCACAAGACGTTGAGACCACAACTCGCCACCAAGCTTCGCCAGCTCTGAGGGCTGGGACGCGCTCCTTTGTCCGCAACGATGATCAGCTCGTGAGCTGCACACAATGGATGAGCCTTCTTCAATAGCAGCGCTGGTCAACTGGGTCGGCAGCGGCGTCTTTGCGATCCTGGTGTCGCCGCGGACGCTCACCATCGCCTTGCGCTCCTTCGCCCTCGCGTTCTTGGTCATCTTCGCTCTGTTCAGCGCCTTTGTCGGCTCCTACAACTTCTACCAGACCTTTGTGCCCTCCATTTCGCTGACCCGAGACGTGTGGCTCCAATACGGGTGGGCGCTTTCTCCTGTCGGCCCCCTTTTTCACGAGCTTGACAGCTCGCCAACAGTCACTCTCGACCGCCGTTCGCTGTCGTAGACTTGAGCACGACTGAGAAGCTCGCTTTCAACCAGCCATACGATGTCACCATGCAGCTCACGCTTCCTCTGACGCCTCGAAATTACGATCTTGGTGAGCGTCCTAGCAATTTGTGCTTGCTGTTGCCAAATGCTCAATTGTCTGTCTTCCAAAAGGCAACTTTATGGTATCGATGGAGCTGCTGAGCGAGACCAATGTCAGCCTGGTCCAGATCTCGCGACCGGTGAGGCCCACCCAACCTTTCTTTTGCTCGAAGCCGACATCTCAAAAGTCAATATGACCAGACCTCGCTGGACTACGTGCCCCCTCCTTTACGCCTGCTTCGTGCCTTGATGAACCCCAAGCTGCTCCTGGGCTACGGCTCGCCGCAGCGCACCCTGTCCGTCCAGCTGGCGCACCGCCAGACGCTCCAGCCCTCCTACCTGCCCGAGATCCACCACGCGCTTATCCAAGTCGGGCGGTACGACGCGTACCTGGACCCCTTGAATTGGCACGGCAAGGAGGTGCACATCTACTCGGCCCGGCTACGGTTCGACGCCTTCTTCCACGGCCTCCGCTACTTCATGTACCACTACAAGCTGAGCGCCTTCACCCTGCTCACCTCGCTCTTCTTCACCGTCGAGCTGTTCACCGCCTTGTCGGTCTGGGTCCTGCTCACCTACTGCCGCCGCTCGCCCGGCACCAAGCTCATCAAGCCCGCTCCCGCTGCCGAGACTGTGGCGGTGCCGGAGAAGAAGAAGAAGCCGACCAAGGAAGAGCTGCTGCGGCAGATCCAGTTGGCGGACCAGGCAGAGGCGGCGGAAGCGGCCAGGTTGGCGGAGGGCCGGGGCATGGCGGACCACCGCAACACGGTGCTCGCTTCCCTCAAAGGCGACTCGTCCCCTTCGGAGGAAGAAGTGTTCAGCGACGCGAGCGCGGACAGCTGGGAGAAGGCGGTGCCGGTGTTGGAGGAGGATAGCGCGGTCAAAGACGAGGACGAGACTTTATCAGTCGGTGGCGTGCGTGTTCTCTTCTCCCTTTTTTTCTCACCGTTTCTTTGCGCTCACTCTTTTTCTTTGCAGTCCTCTACCACTCAAGGCACTCGGTCGACGTTTGGGACCTTTGCCTCGGGCTCTGGCACTTCAGGCTCCTCTTTGTAAAAACGTCATCATGTGTCGCGCTTGCGATTTCTTGTGTACAGATCATCAAAAGTTGTCCTCGATCGACCTACTCTAGCCTTACAATGCTTGTGGCTACTCTAGTCGCCGGATTGCTGGCCAGCGCTGCGGTCGCGCTGCCCCAGCCGCAGCAAATCCCGTTCGCTGATCCCGAGTCCAAAAAGGAGACGCTGGGTCGGTGGCCTGCCAGTTGTGCCTTTATGAAGCTAGAAGCTCAATGGCGGGTGTACCAACAGTGCCTATCACACTTGGCGTGATGAGCCGATGCCCGGATGCGTGGGCGTGCGAGGCGTCGTTCGATAGGCAAGCGCTTCGCCAGGTGCTCTTGGCGGCAGTGGCCTAGGACTGAGCGGTGCGCATTTGCAGGGTGTTCGCCCGCACGTCCTCCTTGGTCGAACCTGAACTGGTGTACATCGGCCACTTGAACTCGTCCGTCTACTACGGCGTCACCTGCATGCACGGCCCGTCAGAGTGCAGGTGTGTTTGTCCCGCTTTGGCCTCTGCCCTCTCGAATAGGCCAGCTCTGATGGCGCAAGAACACAGGGGAAATGTGCAGCAGCTGTGCTTCCGGGAGAAGTTCGCAAGTGACTGGAGCACCTGGTGGCAATTCGTCCAATGCATGAGGTTCGTTTCCCTGGCCCCGATTCCTAGATCAATGATCTCACAGAGAACTGGAACCGAACAGGTGGAGCTCATCTCGCATCGGGGACGACTCGCTGGCGAAGGAGTGCGCCAGGCTGGTCAAGCAAGAGTGGGACGACGACCTGCAGACGTGCGTGGACGGCAAGCAAGGGGCCGCGCTCCTCCAGGCCTCGGTCAAGCAGGCCGACGCTCGCAAGATCAAGAGCTCGTGCTCCATCATCATCAACTCCAAGCTGGTCTGCGTCCGCGACGGCGGCAGCTGGAAGAACTGTTCGTTGTTGCCACTCAACTTTCAGTTCCTTTTGCTGATCGGTCTTGCGCCAAACACGAACAGGCGATGGAGGACACGAGATCAGCGACTTTGTGGACCAGATTCAAGAGGTGTACAAGTCCCTCAACTGAGCGCGCTGCCCACCACCCACTTTCGACCTTTCTTCACCACGACCTTCTCGATGACGACCTCCCTTGACGACCTTGTTGTACACGACTCTCTTCGCAGTAGCGCCTTCTCTGTTCTAGAATACAAATCGGAGGCCAAAGCTTTGCAATCTCTCGAGCCTTTTTTTATATAGAGTGACCAAATCTCAAGTCGGCTTTAACAATTCCAACTTGACGTCCGGATCCCGCTGCTGCGCTGTTGCCGGTTCTATTGAGTAGGTTGTGGTGTGCGTCCGACACCGGGACAAGAATACGGCCAGCGACCGGCGGCGCACGATGCGCTCGATTTCCCGCTCCCTTGAGATCTGGTCCTTCTGCAGTTATCGGAATGTTGAGTTACGATACAGACGAGTGGAAATGAGAAGGCAAGAGACGGACCTTGACTTGCTCGCCGTACAGCTCGTCCCTCTGCGCTCGGTCGAGATCCAACTTAGCATCCGCCGCCTCGTCTTGATTACTGCCTAGGATGGCTCGCCGCTTGGCGTCCAAAGCGCTGGTCGACACGGCCTCGCAGTAGGTGATCACCTCCTCCCGCCCTCGCCACAACGGCAGCAGCTCCTGCCAGAACGCCGCGCACTCGCCCTCCGAGATCTCAGAGTAGGGCCGGTTCGGCTCCCGGCTGGCCAAGGCGTCTGCTCGATACTTTAAGCCTTGAGAACAAGAGCCAACACTAGAGCAACACGAACGAGCCCGATTCATGCGCAAAGTGATCCGGTCGTCGATGGACCGGTATTGATTGAGCAGGCCCTTGAAGGCCGACAGGTTCTGGCATAGGGACGGGCTCAGGTTTTGGATGCCGGCCGGCGTCGTGGGGGCAGACAGGAAGGCAGAGCCCAGCCGCTGGTTCATCGTCGAGTCGCCACCGAGGCGCAAGCTGTTTTGTTTACCTGGAGGCGCTCTCGGTTTGTTTAGGCATTCGGTGGCGGTAGACGGCGCTCTCAATAAAAACATCGTCCTGCTCAATGCTGGATATCTGAGGAACAAGACGGTGGCGAAAGGAAGGGTAAGCTTGGGCAATGCAGGTCCAGCGTTCGGAGAGCCGAACTTTCAGGCCCAGAGCTAGGGAGGCGCTGTCTAGGCATGTTGATAGACGCCATGCATCTTTAGAAGGGCTTCCTTCTGCTCTTTAGTGATATAGCGAGGGTAGCAGTTCCTCGAGTGGAGGTCTTTCCCTTGAACGCAACGAGAGTTAGACTGCTGGCCATGACTCAAACATTCAGACGATGGAACCCACTTTCTATCATTTCGTCACCAAGCCATACGCGTTCTCGAGTCACGCCAGATTCAGTCTTGACGTCTGCGGTGTCTGCGATCAGTTTGAGTCCCTTGCGCGCCGGAGGAGCGGACTGACAAGGCAAAAAGCGCTCTTTCCAGCCCTCTGTCAGGAAATGCACTGAGCCGTGGCGTCGAACCCATCAGCATGTTGATACGCACGCTTAGGGCCCGGGGTATAATGCGCAACATGAATGCCATACATCTGGCCTTCCTTGGCCTCCTCGTACGCAAGGCCACTGACATCGACGGGGCGTGTTTCTATGAGCAAGAACAGGCTAAAGGTCAGTCCTGTATTGCGACTACTTCGGTACTGAGACCTTACCTTGCTGGCGGCGCAATCTGCGGGAGTCCATGATGGGTATCGCAAGATGAGAATCTGAGCTAGCAAATCTGGGAGTTGGTCGTCAGTGGACAAGATACGCCTTGGACGACACCGCCCCTCGCCTCAGGGCCTGGCTCATTGCTGCTGGCAGACTTGTGATTAAAGTGCGCCCCAGTGTGTTTGACCATTCGTCTTCGGACACCACGTCGTAATCATGTAGCGAGAGATACATCAATAGTTCGATATATCAATAGTTCTTCAGACTCATGGGCCACAGAAGTAACCAGAAGCCGTTTGGAGGGACTTCTGTCATTGTCACGAGTCTGAAGAAACCAGTACCGAAGCAAGATGAAGCCAGAGACACACGACTGCCCAGTGACGACGCGGCACAGAATATAGCTCGAAGAGTGGACGAACAGCATGGATCAACAAAGAGGGGACATGCACTTTGAACCAGCAGAAGACGTCTTCTGAATCCTTTTCGGGTCAGGTTCTTCACGAAACGAGAACTTGGACGTCAGGCCAATCACTTGTTTACAGATTAAACATGACAGATCTAAGCTAGCCTCGCAGAGACAGGAAAGCGTCAATGAATGTTGCCACCCGCTGGTCGTCCGAGAAAGAAAGGCAAAGCGCCGACCTGGCCCTCGGTTCCTCTGCGGCGGCGATCCAAAAGTCAATTAAGATGATCAAAGAGCACGCCTTGACTGCGAGGCGCAGTCGAAAAAGGCCAGCCAAGTTTCTTCTCCCCCATCCTCGACCAATTGGCTTTCAGACGAAGGCTCGCTCTAGATTATGCTCTTCGAAATGCTCCGTTTCGCGCGTTTATCTTGACTTCTACGAGCAGAGGTGGCAAAGAGGGGCACTAGACCATCCCCGGGGACTTCATGGCTGCCCACGGTGCCGAGCTCGATGTGGCGTGGCGCTCACCACTTTGCACTTTACCAACTTCTGCGGGGTCTCCAAATCAAGCCAGAGCCTTTGCCACTTCATGGCCAAACGCTCCTAGTGCTGAAAGGTGGGACCTGCTTGGATGGCGGCCAGGTGAACAAGTTGCCTCTTGCGGGAGCGCTCCTGCCAAACCTTAGCGGCAACTCGTGTCCTTCGGATTGCCTTCCGCTGGGGAGCTGCTTCACGATGACGAGGTGACTCGCAAAGTCTATAACTCGAATGATCGGCTGTGCCGTCGTGCTCGCTGGCAAGATAATTGCCCCTCCTTCCTCTTTCTTCAGCCACCCTCACACCCGGGGACCAACATGCTGCTCAAACACACCCTTCTTGCTATCTCCTCTCTTCTGACCATCACCACCCATGCCTCTCCTATCAACTTGGAAGACCGCGCTGGCATTCTGTGCATCCTAGGCCTCGACATCTTCGGCGTGTGCAAAGGTGCGGACCCATGCTTCCTTTTTCTTTTGGCTCCCTCTGACTGTCGGTTGCAGACTACTATGCCGATACTCAGAACTGTGGCAAAAGGGTGAGCGTTCTGTCGCGAGGGAAAGGTTTCGAGCTAATCATCGCGTTTCTGCAGGGCCACGTCTGTCCCGTTCTGCTGCACTCCATCAGCACCTGCAAGACTGGACTGTGTGGTCTGACTTGCGCTGTTGGATACATCTGTGGGTCTGGCATCCCCTCCTTCACGAAAGCGACCTCATGTGTCGTGCAGTGACCGGCAACGAATGCGTCGCGGCGTGCAAGCCTTCCAGCTGCCCTCAGGTCTCTCACGGCACAGCGTTCTGTACCAACAACAACGCTTGCTCTTTCTCTTGCGACGAAGGCTTCACCAAGAGCGGCTCGACGTGTGTGGCAAATGCGCCCACCTGTTCGCCGTCGTCTTGCCCCCAAGTCGCTCATGGCACCGCCTTCTGCTCTGGCTCTACTTGCTCCTTCAGCTGCGATTCGGGATACTCCAAGTCCGGCTCTGGCTGCGTCGCCAACGCCCCTACCTGCACGCCCGCTGCCTGCCCTCAAGTCGCCCATGGAACGGCCTTCTGTTCCGGATCCAAGTGCTCCTTCTCTTGCTCTTCCGGTTACTCGAAGTCTGGTTCCAGCTGCGTCCCCAACAAGCCAGCTTGCTCAGCTTCAGCTTGCCCCGCACCGGCCAACGCCACACCTCGGTGCGTGAACGACAAGTGTGCTTGGTCTTGCAAGAGCGGCTTTCAGGCCTCCGGCTCAAAGTGTGTTGCTACCTGCGTGGCCTCGCGCTGCCCGTCGCCGGCCAACGGCACCGCCAAGTGCAGCAACAACGCCTGCTCCTGGTCGTGCAACAAGAACTACCAGGCCAAGTCTGGCAAGTGCATCATCGTGTCGCCTGCCTCTTGCAACCCGACCCTTTGCGCGCACCCGGCCAACAGCTCGCCCGTCTGCTCGTCTGGAAAGTGTAGCTTTGTGAGTGGCTCGCGACTCGACCTCACAAAGATTATCTTTTGACCTCCCATCATCGAGCAGACATGCAACAAGGGCTTCGTCAAGTCTGGATCGACTTGCGTGCCTGCGTGTGACCCGCGCAAGTGCCCATCGATCAGAAACGGCCAAGGCGTCTGCAGCGGCAACAAGTGCAGCATCGCATGTTCCAACGGTTACACCCTCAAGGGAGCGGCGTGTGTGGCCACCAACACGTGTGTCGCATCACACTGTCCAGCGCCCGCTAACGGCAAGGCTTCTTGCTCTTCCCAGAACAAGTGCACCTTCGTGAGTTTTCGCCACCGATGCGTCTTGCATGATCTGAACTCTAAAGTGGCTCCATCCAGACTTGCAACAAGGGATTCATTGTCAAAGGTGCTCTCTGTGTTGTCGACGAAGTCCTCTGCAAAGTGGCAAATTGCGTTGCGCCGGCTCACTCGACCCCATTTTGCTCATCTTCCAACAAATGTGCCTTTGTAAGCTCGCTTTCCTATGTCTTATTACCATTTGCGCACGACTAACATGTTGGGTCTTGCAGACCTGCGACAAAGGCTATAAAGCATCAGGCTTGGGCTGTGTTTTGGAAGAGGCCGTCTGCAGCGTCGCAAAGTGCATTGGTCTGGCCCCTGCCCACTCGACTGGCTTCTGTACCAGCTCCAACAAGTGCTCCTTCGTGAGTGGATCTTCTGGTGGTCCTCTTCGAATCCAAGCTGAACTGCCGCGAAAAGACTTGCGACAAGGGGTACAAGCTCTCGCTGTCTGGCCTCGTTTGCGATGTTGTGGAGACGGTCTGCGATATCACCAAGTGTCTGGTGCCCAAGAACGGCTCAGCGTTCTGCGATGGCAATGGCAAATGCGCCATGGTGAGTTCTCGTTTCTCGCCACCGCCTCCAACTCCGCTGATGTTCGATCAAGAAATGCAAATCCAACTACCTCTTGAAGGGCCTGACATGCGAAGTCAAGTCCATCCTGTGCGCCCTCGACCCAGCGTTCCCGGGCTGCTGAATCGATAAGCGGCAAACCAATCTGCTGCCGCCAAATTTCTGCAAGTGTGAATAGAGACTGAACAAAGGGGCCAATACAAATGGATTTCTGCAAAGTAATATCACTGCTCAAGGGCGACCGCCAATTAGGCGCCAGCTGATTGGCTCATGCCACCCACATGTTGGCCGAGCCGATGGAAGCGGCGCCATTTTGGCGACGGACCTTGCTCTTGCTCCGCGCCCGCCTACCTTCTGCTTCTGCCCTAGTTGCCCAAGATGTCCAAGACGTACACCGCAACCGAGATTGCCACTGTGTGTTGCCGGATCGTTGCGCGGAATTGCTGTCTGGTTTGACTGAATCTTGCCTCCCCCTCCGTTCCCGATGATTAGCACAACAAGTCCACCGACTGCTGGCTCGTTATTGATGGCAAGGTATACGATAGCACCGAGTTTTTGGTTGAGCATCCGTAAGCTTGCCGGTCCAATCGTGGGCTTGGACCTTTGCTCAATCGGCGCTTCCTAGCGGCGGCGAAGAGGTTATCATCAACGAAGCAGGTCGAGATGCCACAGAAGCGTTCTTAGACGTTGGCCACAGTGATGAGGCGAGAGAGATCTTGGAGAAGTACCTGATCGGCACTGCAACCGACATGGTGAGGTCCATTCACCAGTTTATACGACCATTCCTGACGCTCGGCGCCCTTTACGAAGCCTGCCAAGGGCCCTTCAGCAGCTGCAGCTGGCGCTCCGTCGACCAAGCACGTCGGCCCGGGCTCGGAGAAGTGCGTTTGCCTTGAATTTACGTCCCCAAAGAATGTTCGGCTCACCGCGCGCGCACGTCGGCTCAGGAAAACCGACTTGACCTTCTTGATGCCGCTCGCTCTGCTGGGCGCCTACATTGCCTACCGATACTACACCAAGTCATAAAGCCGCCCAGATACCCAGGGTGAGCTTGCCCGCGCTGCTCTCGCCTTGCCCGCCCACACTCAAATTTCACAGCGCTTATTCTCCCCCACTCGCCGCTTTCGGAGTCCATCATGTCCGACTGCTCCAGTGGCGTCGCCCATCTACAATACACATTTTCTTTAGGCAGTACCAACGCATTTCTGGGACGGTTCTCCAGGGCGCGGTTCCAGGTGTGAAATCAGAGAGGTTTTTCTTAGACTCGAGTCTGCTTGCGATTTGCGTGATGAGATGGGTTGGGGTTCATGATGGTACACACAAGAGCCATGCGAAGCGTATGTACAATGGGAGACGTTGCAGAACTGGGGGCGTTTTTACAGGCGCACATGAGAGGCGTTTAAGAAAATTGTCCAGGCTTGCAAGAGGGAGAAAAACGATCTTCAAGCGAAGTGCTGCTGTTGGTGCAGCAAGGCAGGGGTCAGGCCGTCGAGGCCGTTCCAAGACTTGAGCGTGTTGAGCACGCCGCGGGCGGTGAGCTGCAGGGACCAGATGCCGACTTGCTTGGCTCTTTTGTCGTTGGCGGACCGAATGTGGTGCGCCAGGGCTTCGTAGACCTGAACGGAGACGGCGTCCAACAGGCCGGTGTCGTAGAACGTCCACGAGCCGTTGAACTCGGACATGGGCACTTCCACCCGGCAGTTGATAGGGATCAAAGTCCGGTTGGCGTTAAGGAAGGCGACGATGGGTCGCACCAAGGCATTATTAACGTATGATAGGTCGGTCGTGAAGATCTGTTCGGTAGCCAAGGATGTTAGAACACGTTCTGGAGGGATGAAGTGGCACGAACGGGAATGGTAGCTTTGATGTCCTTGAAGCGAATGCTGAGGTCAATGAGCACCGAGGGCTCTTGGTCTGAGCCAGACGGCTCGGCAGCGGGGTCCAGGCCGAGCCTTTTGCGGGTGCTGACGAACGGCTCGGGCGCCTCGAGCGGCTTGCCCACGCTGAGCTCCTTTTGGCCTGGCAGCCTGCCCGAGCCCGGCGCGGCACCTTGCAGGACCACCTCGTCGAACTGGTCGGCGATGTGGCCGATGATGGCCTCCAAGGAGTCCTTCTCGTCCACCTTGGGGAAGCGGATGTCGGCCACCAAGTCGCACTTGCCCGAGGTGATCCAGGCCAACGCACCCCGGTCCACAGGGGACTTGAGATGGTCCATGTTGACGCCGTCGATGCGGAATCGGGACATGCGCTTCCACTTTGAATTGGCGTCCTGCGCATCCTCGGAGATGTAGGTCTGGGAGATGGACTGGGGCCGGTGGAGGGAGAACAGGCAGTTGTCCACTTGGCCCGTGATGGAGTCGGCGGAGAGCAGGTCGAGGAACAGCCACTGCTTTCGTAAAGTCGGGATCTGGGCGGAGAAGATGGAGCAGGTGTAAGGCCGGAACTCGTTGGGCTGGTAGATGGTGACGAGGAAGTCCTCGACGTTGAGCGACTCGAGGTGGAAGTCGCCCGGGGCAGAGGTGTGGCGGTAGGCCATTCGGTCGATCGGGGCGTCCGGGTCGTAAGTGACGTGCGAGCGGTCAATGACGCCGCGCACCCCCTTGACGACGGCGTCCTTGACGATGCCCTTGCCGTCCAGCCACCTGGGCACGGACAAGGTGACGTCGATTTCGTTGATGGACAGCCGAAAGTGGGTGAGCCTGGTCCAATCGACGACACGCTTGCCCTCGCCGCCTTCCTCCTCCGACTTGGCCGAAGCCTTAACCAAAGCCGAGGCCCGCCGCTTGAACTTGTTCAGCGAGCCCTCCTCGTTGACGCTGGCCAGCATGGGGGCGGCCCCGTCTTGGGGAAAGGTAGGGGGCGGGATGCGCTTGACGGAAACGTTCTTGAACGTAATCTTGGAATCGGAAAAGTTGAAGCGGGGCACGATGGCGCTGTCAAAGACGACGGTGATGCCGGTCGAGGCGGTGAGGTAGTTGCCCAGCTTGGTGGCGATCCACTCTTGCATTTGGAGCGAGTTGAGCAGGAAAAAGGTGGCCGCCATGAAGCTCGTTCTGTGCGTTGAACCACCGCCATTTAGCTCTTGGTCTGTATCAGCAATAGCTGTGAAGTAGGGCCACGCACGTTCCCAGGACGAGCCAGACGCCGACGCCGCCCAAGATCCAGGAGAGGAAGGCGGACCAGTCGTCGAGCCTGTAGGGCCTGAAGCCTCGGATGGTGAACCATTTGAACCGAATCTTGAGCCGCTCCAAGAAGCCCGTCGTCACCGCCAGCAGCCTGCGCAATCCGCCGTGGATGATGAGCCTTTGTAAATTTGCAGCAAGGGCAAGCCAGAACGCACTCGTCCCTCGTTGGGCGCTTCAAATGGCCCGAGCTGGAGGTGATAATAGAGGACAAGCTCTTGGCAGGCTCCTTGTCCTTGATGAGCCGCCTCGAGCCATTCTCGGGCGCGGAGGACGACGACGAGCCAAAGCGCACTCCTCCCGCCCGTTCCCTCAATGGCGCCCGCGAAAGCCGAGCGAACGCAGGCAACGGCCGCCGCGCTAGAGCAGGCGCAGAGCCAAAGAACCGAGACAGAGCGACATAAGACTGGGCAGCTCGATGGACAGCGGCCATCTACAATATTGTTGGGGGCGGGAGCAAAGAGTTTTGAGCGCGTGAAATGCGACAGGCCTGGGCTTCTAAATTCGAATGTGGTAATGGGTTCTATACAATTGAGAGTGATTTCTAGTTGGATGCAGTCTAAGATGGAGAGGGCTTGGCTTTGTCCGAAGTGGACACGGTCGGTGGCGAGTCGCAAAGCGTCATCGAGGACGCGTTGGACGACGGCAGGATGGGCTCTGGCTTCTTGGTCCGAGTGGCCAGGAATAGGAGAGCAGTAATGAATCGAACTCTGTGAGCCGCAGCACGTTCATCGGTCTGCAACCTGACTAGAGGAGGGTGGCACTCACCCCGCAGTGACCGCCAACGAGCCAGTGTCGCCCAACCGGCCGACCATCAGCCTGCCGACTATCGCACCGCAGAACATGGTGGCGATGGCAAAGAACTTGTGATCTCGAGCGGGGTGCGGCCGGAGGTGCAAGGGCTGATAACTGAGTTGAACCCAAAGTGAGGTAAGAACGACGGATACGCCGAACTGTTCAAGTCAGGTCCAAACGGAGATGCTTTGAGTATATCGTCACAGCGAGGGAGAGGACGACGAACAGGAGTTTGAAGTTGGTCAGCGGCAATGCCTTGGAGCCCAAAAGAGGCAGAGATGAAGGCCAAGGTGGCGAACCCGTACGAGTTGTTCCAAGACGGGAAGTCCCGCGAGAAAGCAAACGACGGCTGATTCGATAGATCTGTTCGCGCCAAATTTCCAGTTCACTCTGATGCCGGGTAACCATGGAGGACAGGCAGAACGCACGATTCATCACACAAGCCAGGACGGTGAAGAGCGTCTGGACAAAGGTGGCACACATCATGTACCCCCGGCTTTTGCGGGCGAAGCGCTTGGGGACAAGATGGCACAACAGGCCGCCGGCGAAGAAGCACATTAGAGAGGTCAGCGCTTGCTTGTCGTTCAGGTGGAAGGCGTGGCGAGAACTGTCTTGACCTTGGACAATTTGCCGTGCGAGGGCGATGCCTAGCTGGATGGTGTTGCCCGTTTGAAATGGTGTCCACTGTGAATTAGAGGGGGCCCCCTTAGCTTCTTTGAGTGAGCTAAAAATGACTTCGACTCACGATCCACGTTGCCGAGAAAGCAATTGAGCCACAAAGGCCAGCAACAACTGTGGACAGACTATTGTCAACATGCCGTTCTCGTGACAAAGGAGACCCAAAGAGGGAGACACAGAGACTACAGCAAGGTGTCACGGGTCACACACAGAGCAAATGGGATTGTCTTACAAGTGTAAAGCAGGAGGCAAAGAATGGACACCCGGCAGTAGTCCATTTCCTCGCCCAGGTGGCGGCGAGTGCGCTGCTGCCATCCAGCCCGTTTTGAAGTTCCAACGTCAGAGTCCATTCGTGAAGGCAGTACCGTGGCAGTAGGAAAGAGAATCCAAGAGAGGCATTACCAGGCGCTGGCATCGGTGATTGCGATCTGGCCTAATTCCAGCCTCGCTTGGGAATTGGTTGGACCAGAAGTCTTGGCACAAGCCCTTTTTCTGCCATCAAGATGAGCCCAGGCCTAGGCACACAGCAAGCCAGCTCTAAAACGCATGTGAAATTCTCGCGCTAAAGTGTCGTTTGAAAGAAAATCCGTCCGCAGGCAGGAGCAGGGTGCCCAAGATGAGGCTAGGGAAGTTCACAGCCTCGTTCTTGGCATAGATTGCTCCCTTATCAAGGCCAGGAGATCGACCGTAAGGCATATCAGCATGACGAAACGTCGACAGCGCTGCTCCGAAGGCTGGGCGGTCCGAGGCCAAGCCTTTTAGACGGGCGGAATGGAATGGTCAGAGGTCGCCTCGGGCATGCGCTTCACATGGGACGAGCATTTTTGCTGTTCGTCAGGTTTCACAAGTTGGAGGATGAGGAGTAAATCGAGGAGGAGCATGAGGTGGGCTGCGGAATCAGAAAGCCTTATTGCAGAGCGGTCAAGTTAAGTTCTGGCTGAGAGCGCACACTTTCGGTGCTCTGATCTTTGCAGCTGCCATGGAACCACCTTGTAGACCATGAAAATGAGGAGGTCTCCCGCGGTACTCTTCAAGAGCGCCTTTCAAATCGAAGGAATCGCCAGCCCATCTGCTCTCGGGTCAGTGCCCGCACACCAGAGGAGACGGCCGTCCTGAGTCATTCCGCTGAATTAATGCTCTTGCAAAACAGGCACGGGAGGCGCTCACCTTCTGAGGGATCTTCTGAATAATCTGACCGCGGCCAAAGTTTTGGCGGGCGTAGTCAGTGAGCACCTTCATGCCGTGACCCATCGACTTCAGATCTTGCAGTGTCTTCTCAGATACTCCTTCTTCGATGATCACCTTGGTGCTGATCTCGGAGTTGGTCTCGGCGCCTAGCTCGTCCGCCACCCGGTTATGCTCGCTGTCGAGCAACTCGGCATCGATCCGGAACCTTGGCTTGTCCAAAGCGACTTGGGGATCGAAACCCCTGAGGATGTTGAGAAAGGTCTGGATGTGTCCCTGGGGTTGATTGAAGCCGCCCATGCTGCCGATGCGGTAGCTTAGCTAGCCATACAGTGATGGACTCAGTCATGCTCACACCTGTTCGACATGCTATCAGTCTCCTATTCAAGTGAAAAATAGAAAGAATGAACCCACGCCGAATGACATCAAAAGTTCGCCATCGGGGGTGGTTGCCCTAAGTCACCAAGATCGTCAGGAGAGTAGAATATTTCTGTAGCACAAAGAAGCCCATACATTCCAGGTATAATGGTGTGGTAAGTGCGCTTGCCGCCAGCGATGTTATTGGGGTGCCCTTCTTCCAGTGTAAAGTTGGAGCCTCGATTTTGCAGCGTAAATCCGGTGCCTTTAGGGATGGCGCCATTGCCGAAAGACGTGGAGTTAGAGATAATGAAAGAACACGCGTTGCCTTGGCTGTCCGCTGTGGTGAAGTACGTCGTCTCCGTGTGTGCGAATGGCACGCCCTGTGGTTGCGGTGAATCCAAGCTCTCATCTGACTAAAGACGTGCTCACGTGTTTCACTGGAGACACTTTGTTCAGGTTGACTAGATTGGCTCGCTCTTGCAGATAAGGCTTGCTGAGCAACTCCTTGACCGGGACATGCTCGACCGCCGGGTCTGTAACGTAGTAGCGAGTGTCGGCGAAAGCGAGTCTAGGATGTATCAGTCCATGCCAACGTCACTCCAAAGAAGGCGTCACACCTTAATGCCTCGATCAGGACGTGGAGATATCTGGAGCTGCGCGTGAGCCGGCAGTTCAAGGAAGGACTGAAGTACCTCACTCTGTACTGTTGTGCTCCATGGCCAGAACCGACTTGATCTTACCCATCTCTTGAAGTTGGTCAATAATGCCCAGAGCAACTCTGCAGCCTTCGATCAGCCCTCTAACCATGTTTCGGCTGACCATCCTTACAAAGCGGTAAGACCTTGCCCATTAGGCGGGCACTGTTGCCATTGGAGTTTTAAGCGGAGACGACATTGCTAGACTATGAAGGAGCGTACCTCGTGAAGAGTAGCCAGGCCGCCATAATTGTAGGAGATGGGCTCGATGATTTCTGATTCGTGAGAGGCCAAGTCTTCCAGCGTCATAACGCCTCCCTTAGCTTGAATGACATCAACGATCGCTTGGGCGATGCGACCGCGGTAGAAGCCAGCTTTGCCCTCCCTCGCAACAGTTCTGTACGTCTCGGCCAAATTGGGCTGCAGCAACTTATAAGGTTCTCCACTTTGACGCTTGGCCCTGGAAGACCAACATTCGTCTTTGCAAGAGTCAGGTTAGAAAGTGTTTCATCAAAAGGCGACATCTGCGCACCATAATCTCGCCGCACTTGGGGGCTTTTCCGTTCAAGAGCATTTCGTGACCGTTCGGGGAGCCTTCCAGCAGAAGATGAGTGTCAGCTTCCCAGTTGATGGCTAGTATCATTTGGTCAGTCCATAGCGCTATGTTGGCACAAATAAGGTGAGCGCACCTGTGAGCTCTGACACAGAGAACCTGCACGCGACCATTACATACATAGGAAATGAACATAGTGTAGACGGAAGGGAACTTTCTTACCCATTCTCGGCCAGTCTGATAGCCGGATCGTAGATGACATCGAGCGGTAAGCTGCCAAACCCGAATTGGTGGATGGCATCGACCTGACCGGCGATAGCCCCCGGAACAGTGATCGAGTTGACTGCTCTGCGATCAGCCACATGAAAGATGTCGAAATGGACAGACCTACTATCTTGAGGATGAATGTGCCTGTCCTTGCATGTCTTCCTGACTTGGGCGAGGTCCAGCGCCTTGGGAGCGCGACCAGATCCATTGAGCCCTTTGACGGTCTTTGCCTTGGCATCATAAAAGAGAAGGAACATGTCGCCACCAGCACCCGTGTTAACAGGCTCGACGACGTTCAAAGCAGCAGCGACAGCCACGGCCGCATCAACTTTTGCGAGCAAGTCAGACACGGCTCATTGCTTCAAAGCCGACAAGTAGGCTCACCAGCATTTCCGCCCTTGTTCAAGATCTCGATGCCGGCCGCAGTGGCCAAAGGCTGAGAGGTGGCCACCATGCCTTTCGTCCCATAGACAGCACTTCGGCGACTGGTGTAGGTCGTCATCGCTCACTATTCGCAAGGTGTTACTTTTCTATGATCTCGTTGACCTGGCACACAAGCAAGCAGCAGCAGAACACGAGGAGAGGACCGGAGGATTTCAAGTGGAGTTGTGAGCGTGGAGTAACTTGAAGGCAGGCAGTCGAGGCTAGAAGGCGAGATGGACGTCGGACTGAACGAGTGCTACAGCCAGAATCAAGTTGTACTACTTGTTTGGGGGCAAATGGTTGCTGTGGACGGAGCTTCGCGGTGCGTCATGCGGGCGAGGCGGATGCCCTGCTGGGCAGTGTTGGTCTGGTAAGCCATCAAACGAATACAAGTACAACGCTATGTCCTAGCAGAGGAACTCCCGATCAGAGCCGCCAACATGGACTCAATGCTAGCCAGGCTATCCTCTATCTTTTGGAGCCTCTCCTCTTGGTCCGCTTTCTTCCCGCCCGGGAGAATTTTGGTCGAGGCCTCCGTGATCTTGGTAAGGAAGGAAGGCAGATCTTGAAAGGCTTGAGCTGAAGGTCGACGGGTGAGAGGTGGCGCTGAGACGAAGCCGACCGCTCTTCGGACGGCCGCACTGTCGCAAGGTTTTTCGAAGACTTGGCGGGTCAGAAGTGCTGTACGTGTTGCACCATCGAGGAAAGAGCGAGGGACGGCCGCCATGAGTTGGTCCGTCTGAGAAAGAGGGGCTTTTGAGAGTCGAACGGAGGCTTGGGTTCTTCGGAGCCATTGGCGGTAGAGAGCGATCGGCAAGAGGATGTGAACAGACCTGATGCCTCTTTTCAAAGTAGCCAGTAAAACAGCGATGCCAGACTTACGTCGCGGTGACCACAAGGACGTGGAACTTGTGGAGGTGGCGCTCGGAGAGGCAGTAGCGTGCCGGCGCCACAAGCGCGAACCCGATCAAGTTGCCGGGAATGGTGTACTCCAACATGGCGTCGGCCTTGATCCGCTCGAGGGTCCGAACCGCCTTTTCGAATAAGAAGAGCTGGATGGCCTCGGACTGGACGCGAGCAAAAGTGTTGGAAAGGATACTGATGAGGACGGTTATGAGGAGACAGTTGACAAAGAGCGCGAAAAGGGTGATCAGTAGCGGGCCGAGAGTAGGGTGGTAGCTTTGTGCTGGAGTGCGACTCAGGCTCAATCCTGCTGCCAACGGCGGAGCCACCCACCTTCATCAAAGCCCAAGAATGCGCCACCCAGGAAGATCCGGAGCAGCAGCCAGGCAATGTGAGTCGCCGAGATCCGGAAGTCGGCCAAAATGTAGAGGGCGAAGAAAAACCCAGAGGCCGAGAGGGATCCCAAGACACAGAACCGGGCGAAGTCCGCAAACATGGATTGAAGTCCGAGGATAACGACTGATCTGCTGATGAGGGCGCCAACACTAAGACCAAGGCTTAGCAAGTTTTTTTTGTCTGCAAGGCAAAAATACGCACAGGCGAGGAAAGAGGATGACGGAGCCAACTGCCAGCACATCAAAGGACATGACAGACACGTCGCCGTCGTTGGAAGCCACGCCGTGGATCCGCATGACGAAATACGCCAAGTAGATGGCGATGAAGGCGACGTCCAGCGAGTTCCAAATGTCAGCCCAATACGATCCGTTGATGAATTGTGCTGTCTCGTCCAGAACAAAGCCCAAAGCAAAGCTTTCTCGTCGATATGAGCAATGAAATCGAAAGTTGAAGCTTTTCGCTCACATGTTGAAGGCCACCTCCCAGACGCTGACCTTCAGGTGTGTCTGCGTTAGGTGAAAGGCCAAGAAGAGGGCAAGCAGAACAGCGAGATTGAGCGTTTCCAAGATGGATCGGATCGCTGGAAAACTGTTAAACAGGTGCTCCTGGCTGAGATGCAGCGGCATACCTGGCACTCGCAAGTCCAGATGGTCCAGGAAAGGTCGCCGCCGGTCGTCGGCCACCTCGGCACCTCGAAGCTTGTAGTTGTCCTTGATCAAAGTATAGCGTGAACTGGGGCGGTAGGTGATTCGGCCCCAGTAGATCTCGTCGATGATGCGGGCGATGAAATTCGACGCCAAAAAGTTCTTGGCCTCCGACAAAATAGCCATCTCCAGGGCGTTTGTGGCACTCTTCCGTCCTTCCTTCACCAGCTCGTGGATGTCGCGCGAGGTGTACAGATCGGCTTCTCCGTTGGGGAAGAGGTCCGGCTCCAGGCCGCTGAAGGCGTTGTAACCTATGGTGAGGATTTGGACGAGCTGGAAAGGATGATCCACATAGTCTGCGATGCACCCTGTCAGGGGACAGGTTTCGTGATGCGCATAAATAGCATCCGCACCTCCGGAGAGCTTGATGCACAGCAGTTCGGCCACATTGGCGCGAGTGGACTGAACGCCGCTGAGTGCGATGTCCTCTTCAGATGCCAGCTTGAAACGTATGCGACACAACAAGAGCGCGAAGAAGATCGCGGGACTGCCGACTTTGTTGAGGCCAGCTTGGAGGGGCGCCAGCGTCGTGAGCTCGAAGGAGGGCGAGCACAGCTCGGGCCAAGAGTACGAGCTGGTCACTCGACTGGTGATTTCCTCGTGGACCAGCCGAACCAAGGCAAAGGTGTGAGATGAGGAGACGGCTGAGTCCGTCGTCGTGCCGGCATCGAACTCCTCGAGCAAGCTGAAGGTGGACATTTTCGGCGTGGGTATCAACTAAGGAGCATTGCTGGACAAAACCACAAGCAAGTGAAGAGGCGAAGAGCCAACGTCGTCGCCCGAGTCAAACCTCTTCCGCGTGCGACCATCTTTTCGAGAGCCGTTAAGAGTCGCCGCCATCATGACCGAAACCGAACGCCCTCCCAAGCGAGCACGCACGAGCTCTCCCTCTGCTTCCAACAAAAAGCTGGAGCCCTCGTTCTTCAACATCGAGCCACACGACGATTTTACGCGAGAAGTGGGCAATTGGATCTGGAATTGGGCCCAAGGCCGGCAGCACGTCGAAGTGGAGGCCAAGATTGGCATTCTCATGGACGCCAACATCGCCCCCAAGGAGCAGCAGATGCGGCTCAACTTTCCTGTCGCCACTGAAACCAGTGTGTCCAGGCACTTGCCCGGACCAGACCTCCCAGACTCACGCGCTGCTCCGATAGTCCTGACCGAGAGCAATTTGGCCCGCTTCGAGAGCAACATGACCACCAACCAGCACGCCTATTTCAACCAGCTCCTCAACGGCCGCCACGACGAGCAGCGGGACCCGGAATATCGAGGCGCGCGGATGACCTACAAGCACACCCTTGAGGTTGACCAGTTCTATACGGAAAACCCACCACCTGGCACCAAGGGACCGAGGCAGAAAGTGCGGGCGACCTTTGAAGTTTCCAAGGACAAGACGAGCAAGACGCTCAAGAAGGACAACGGGTGCATCGTCAAGGATCGGGTCGCCAACATGAACATTTACTGGCCCAAACAGGACTTCGACTTTCGTATTTCCGTCTCAACTGAAACGCCTGGTGAGCGCAATCACTTGACAAACCGTTTTCACGAACTCAAATGCCTGTCCAGTCGCTGACTTCCCCAAGTCCAAGCCCGAAATGACGCGCACCAAGGACCGAGTGTCCTACACGCACCAAGTTGTCCAAGTAGACCTCACCAAGGTGACGGGAGATGAGAAGGCCGGCACGACCTATGAGTTGGAGGTCGAGTTCATGGACATGAATGAGTTGCTGGCGGAGGGAGCGAAGGAAGCCAGCGGCAGCGGAGAGCCAAACAGGTACTACGAGATGGTCGCTGTGTTTTTGAACACGGTCCGACTGTGAGTCTCTCAGCTCCTTCCGGCTTCTGTTGATCCAAGCTGACGGCGCGATGAGCAGTCTGATCAAGAACAGCGGTCCGAAATAGAAGTGGGAGAAAGTTACAATGCAAATCATGACATGCTTTCATCTGGGTTAATATCGGCTAGCGTTTGCCCCTGCTCTGCGTCCGGTTGGTCGGCAGGTTGAGCGTCAACCTCGCCTTGGACCTGCTCGTCCGCCTCTTGAAGGGCAATCGGCATCTCCATCTTCGGCATAAGAGTAGCAAACGTTAAATAAGAGGTGTGGCCACGCAGTTGATGCCCAGGCTTCGAGAAAAGCAGGCTGCTGTCTGGCACCGGCGCTACCGCAGCTTCCTCGCCTGCGCCTCCTTCCTCGCCGCGCTTACGCTTGCGCTGTACAGTCACGCGCTTTGCTGGAGCCTTGAGCTTAGGCGGCCGCGGGCCCAAGTTGAGGCTCCGCTGGTTGGGCTGCTGGTCTTCCTCCTTCTCCTTCTCCACCTCTCCTTCCCCTTCCGCTTCCTGCTCCGGGCCCTCCTCTTGGACCGTCGCATAGCCGTCGCCATTGACAGCGGGTTCTCCTTCCACTACCACTCCGTCAGATTGCGCCTCCTCTGCGTCCGCCTTGAGCCTCTTCGAGTCGCGGTCAGCGATCGCTTTAGCAATCTGCTTCTGACGCCGATTCTCTTTCCTTTCTTCGACGCCCCGAATGTGAGCCACAGCATCAAGAACCGAAGGCGCTGCCTGGGTGAATTGGAGCGTCTCGAACTGCCGCGTCAATGTTTCGTACATGGTGATTTCTGGAAGAAGCTGGTGTGAGTCGTCGTGAAACACCAAGGTCTCAAGTTGGCCTACCTGTGAAATCGTGTGCGCCAAGACAGGTCACTGTCCGTAGCACTTGCTCCATACACGGGGAGAAGCAGCAGATTTTGACCGGGCGGTCTTTCTGTGGTCGACAGCATGAGACGAAATTACGCCTGCGCAAAGAGGAACGAACCCGCAGAGCTTTCTTTGCAAAAGCGATTGCTTCCCAAGGTGACGGCAAGTCCAGAAAAACTGCGTCGACCGAATCATCCAACGCGTCGCCAAAGCCGTCCTTGCACACATTCCGATGATAGGCACTGATTTGGTCAAGCTTGTGTGCTTTGAACTCGTCTCTGCACAAAGCGTGAGTTGTGCTGTTGCGAGGAGGAGTAAAAGACGCACCTGGCCTGCTCAAACCGTTGCTCATGAAACTCGAAAGAATGTAGCCGACCAGTCTTGCCCAGCGTCCGGGCGATGGAATGAGAAAACGAGCCACTGCCTGTACCAGATTCTATGACAGTCTGGCCAGGCAGGATATCGAGGAAGGAGGTAATGAACGCGATGTCAGGCATGTAAAGAATCTGAGTTCGGTGCGCCAGAGCTTGCGTCCTAATTTGAAGCCCTGAGATCCTGTATACGCACTCGCCAGAGTCAATTACATGACATACCATAGCTCTGGAGTGGCTTTCAAGAGGAACACAAAGCCTCGCTTGTCTGCCGCTTGATGCTGCAAAAATTTGGGAGGGGCAGTTTCAGCGCCTTTGACTGAGGCTCAGGCTCGTGCGAAGAGCCCTCACTTTGGACCCAAATGGAAGACCAATCATGGCATCGTGCCTGTACAGGCCATGCTTTGTCTGGAAACTCTTGCCTCGCTCGATGATGATGCCCTGCAAATTGTCGCGAGACTGGGAGGCTCTGCGGGTCAGCTCACGCCAGCATGCGACCTTTCCAAAGCGTACAAAGAAGCAAATGACATGGTCGCCTTCCTTGATGGTGGCAGGTTTCCGTTTAGGCATCGCGAGTCGACCACCTCGTCGGCCGTGGCAGAAAGCTCGCGCCGGCGCACCAGGCCGGGCTGAGTCTCGAGTGCAGCCGCAATTGGTTGATTAAAAGTACAACACAGGGACAAAGAGCATCCTATAAATCTACCAGACTGGTGTTGGCCTTGCTTTTGGCAGCCCGAGAGGGCCGACTTGAGTTTGAGGGAGGTGTGGCGACCGCTTGTGTTCGGCGGCGTGTTTGGCGGGTGCTTTTAGGCGGCTCTTCGACTTTCTCGAAGTCTGATTCAACCTCGACCTTCTTTCGCTTGCGAGACGAGCTTGAAGCATTGGCGCGGATTGGCGCGGGTTCTGGTCGAGCAGCCGCTTCTTCCCCTTCCCCTTCCTCTTCGGCCGCATCCTCGTCGCTAGAGATCTGGATAGCACCAAAATACGCTGAGCTGACTTTGCCTTGCGGCTTGAGTTTGAGTTTGAGCGATGGGAGCTCGCTCTTGAAGGCCGCAGGCTGCTCGGGCTGTGTTTCATCGAGGAGGGGCGCATTGAAGACTGGCGCATCGTCGTCTTGATCAACTTGGCGGAACTGGATGCCAGACCGTTTCACTACGCCTCAAAAACAAGATTGGCGCTAAAATCGGCTCACCTGAGATTGCTCGACCAAAGGCGGCGCCAGCGTTGACTTCTTGGTGTCCTTCGCCGATGATCCAAGCACTTTACCGTACTCGGAATGAAGCCGGTTGCGAATGGTCAGGCCATTGATCAGCATCTTCCAGCGTTTCAAGCAGCGCTCTTGCTTCTTGGTGAACGCTTTCTCAACAGCGGCGTGCTCGGAAGCCCAATAAGCCTATCCATATGAAGTTAGTGATGGTATGACACAGAGCAGAAGAAACATACATCAAGCAAAACGTCTTGATTTTCGACTGCAACAACAATGCCTTCAATGCTGGGGACGGCCCGTTGCTTGAGGAAGTCGAAGCCAGTCTGACGGGAGAATCAGGCACCTCTCCAGAGTTATAAGCGAGCACAGAACATACCACAGCCTCGGCATACTCCATCCCCATCTGCTTGGCAATTTTGGCGATGCCTTTGTCTGACAAAGAGAAAGCGGTCAACCTCAGCGATTTGACCGGAAAGGCCTCATCAACCAAAAGACACCAACAAGGCAAATGGGCAGCTCCTTGCGGCAACATATGAGGTGCAAACAGATCCATGTTGCCGTACGTGTTCTTCGGAATGTGGCCATCGATGATCGGCGGTGGGATGTTCTTGACCGTTTGCCATCGAGCATACAAGCCTTGCATAGTGTCCTCTTCTCTGCCTTCCACGAGTGCCAGCTCGTGGGCGCGACGACGATGAATGGTAACGGCCCGCGACTTGACTCGCTTGAGAGGCTGCTCCCCTTCTTTGATGCTGAGGCCTTCGCGCATGTACTGCTCGGACGACTTGACTTCAATGACGGCGGAGCGCGCGAAGACGTCTTCGCCTCGCATCTTGCCGATGGGCTTGCGAGGATGAATGACTTGCTCCCGCTTCAGATGCCGCTCGAGGGCGAATCTGCGGACGAATTAGGGAAATGTCGCACATAAAATAAAGAGGGCATTTGAGACTCACAGAGGATGATCCTTGAAGCCGGAGATTTGAGTGGGGAGGCCTTCGTGTGCCATAGTGCGCAGAAGCAAGTCGTCTTCCAGTTTGTCTCGCTCCTGGTTGTTTCAAAAAATGGGCCACAGCGCATAACTGAAGAACAAATGGGCACTTGCGAGCTCGAATTTGCGTGCAAAGGGAACCAGCATGTCGGTCCACCAATCGATGCCCGTCTTACCAACACTCGTTGGGGCTCGAGCCTTCATTGTCGTGGCTCCGAACTGCTGAGCGTAACGCAGTGTCACGTCCTTCACCGAATTGTCTGTGGGAGCGAACGTGAGCATCCAAGAGACGACCGCCACCAGCCAAGGCTCACCTTGCTCAACAGCGACAACGTAGGTCATTTTGTTATGCTTGTGGCTCTTCGGTGGCTGCATTCGACTGGCACATCGGAACGCCTTTCGAGTAACATCCACTGGGATCCACTCCTTGTTTGGTCTGCTGTAGACCTCGGCCCAGTAAACAGGGTAGACGTATTGGTCGTTTGGCTCTAAGGTGTCGCTTCAGATCTCGTCCATGCTTGTGCAATGGCAAGAAAGCACACCTGGAGAAGGCGAACGGTCTTCCAACATACGCTGCTGTGCCTTTGACATTTTCGTCTTTCGTAACCGGACAGGCGGAGCATTGTGCCGCATGCGTTCCGTCTCTGACTCGGTGTCGGTCAAGAAGCCACCACCCTTGACACTACCACCCGAGCTTCCAGCGCTCAAGCTGACGGGCCGGGACGAAGTGCCGTTGAGAGGCAGCTTGGAGGTAGAAGCCACAGGTTCCATTTCCACGGCCGACTCTTCAGAGCCGCTGGTAGTGTTGAGCGCCTTTGAGACGGCCCTTTGAACCTCGTGTAGTTCCAAAAGTCTCGGTGAGGCAGGGGCGATGCCCGCTGTCTTAATGACTTTGGAGATGCCAGACGGCTTCTTCTTGGTGCGAGGAGGGGCCGCCGCGTCGGAAGCATCTCCCTTGTGGACTTTGGTGCTGCCAGATGCGCGCCAGTCCATCGGTTGCAAGCTGACAATCAGGCGAGCTGGCACGTTAAGAGCTCGGCAAACGGAAACAAAAAGTTGCGGCGACATGTCGCGTGAGCCAGTCATGGAGACGGCGCGCTTCATCAAGCTCTGCAAGTTGCGCACAACCTCCCCGGGCGCCTTTTTGAGTTTTTTCTTCTCCTGTGGAGTCAGCGACTCTTCTCCCGGTGGGAGCGAATGGACGCCCTGCTTGGCGGCTTCGGCGTAAGTGACCGTCGACAAGCTTTGAATGCTCGGGTCGATCGTAAAAGTTTGCCACCACCACGAAATGAGGCTACGCATGGCCATGTCGAACAGCCGGGAGCGCTCCCGAGGGTTGGGCTGAGTTTGTGGGCTGAAGCTGTTAAAGGCATTTTGCACCGTCAAGGGCACGAGTGAGAGCAGGCGCGACTATATCACACGGAATGAGGACTTGACATTTGAAACAGCCGGATACGCTTACTTGGAGCAGTTCGTCGTTCAACATTTCGTTGCGATGGCGGGTGGCAAGGATTTGACAAAGCAGGTGGGTCTTGTGAGTCTCCAGGCGTATCTTGCGCTCTATACCGGACAATCCCGGGCTTTTGAAATCAAATGAGATGGTAGAAGTCAGTTGGCCGCTGTGTGAGACGCCTTACCGAGCTTTGCCTTTGCCCTTCAGCTTGACTTCCGGCGCCTTTTCGAGTACAACCTCGATATTTTCGGGCTCCTTGAGCTTGGGAGCATCTGCCAGGTCCTCCTCGCCGCCGACTGTCTCGAATTCGACGTCCTCGTCCGAATCGCTCGCCGGGGTGGCAAAGTCGGGTTGGACATCGAGTCCGAACTCGCGCGCCACGACCGGGGCGGCGTCTTCGTCCTCGTGCTCCTCCCCCTCGTCGTACCTTGGCAAGATCGCCATCCTGTCCAGCCGGCGCTAGGCACTTTGGGAACCTCCACCGACACAACGCGGCCGATCGGGAGCAAAAGACGGAGTTCGCCTCGACGTCGACTGCAAGCCTCAGAATGCCGCCCAACAAGCGCAAGCGTGTCAGAAAGCGACGAACGGACGTCTCTTCGGACAGCTCGTCGAGTTCAGAGAGTTCGGAAGAGGTGAGGCTGGCTGCGGCGGCCATGCATAAATTTTTCCCTGATGCGAGATCGGTCCCAGGAAACGCCAGTGCAGCCCATTGTGCAAGCAGCAGAAGAGATCTCGGACGATTCTTCAGACACATTCTCAGAGAGCAGCGAAGACGAGGCGCCAGGCAAAGCCTCCGCCCCCATTTCAACTCAACCAGAGGCAACAGGCTCCGCTACGCCACTTGCCTCCACAAAAAGCTTGCAGAATCGCCCTCGCAGCCCGTCGCCCCCGTACTTTCAGTTATCTTCAGCATTGCCAACATTCGGGAAAGAAAAGGAGGTGGCAAAGACAGAGGTCTTGCCAGAGTTTGAGAGTGATCAGGAGACCCTGCGAGCTTATTATTTGGAAAAAGTCGTAAATTCTTTCGACAAAGAGCTGGACACGCTGAAGAAGGTAAACTATGTCTGCCAGCTTTCTTCGGGGCTTGCGGTGACCAGCCCACACAGGAGCCTGGCATCGCTACTCGCCTGGACACCTTGATCCAATCGCTGGCAGCTGGGGCAGGCTTCATGACGACAGCTGCATTAGCCAGGGAACAGTCAATCTGGGCGACGAGGGAAAAGGTTGGCAACCGGGAGGTGATGCTGGAGGCAGCAAAGCTGGGGTCGGCATCGGCGGCTGGCGCCGTGGAGGACGATGGTGACGAGCCTATGGACGAGCCATAGTGCGTGTAATACAATCCATTTAGAGTACAAATGAGCTGGTTGAGCGCTTTCCGAGTCCAGACTGGAGTTTTCGCGCTGAGTGGCCAAGCAAGTCAGGCGCACAGTAATGGGGTAACGCACCTCTTCGTAGATCATGTCGATAGCTTTCGCTTGCCCGATTGAGAAAGTGCTGTCCACCCAGGCGTGCGGTTCCCTGCCCAACAGCTTGTCCACGAAGGCTTGCAACTGATAGCGGTAGGTCGACCAGGCAGGATGGTCGCCGTACGCCTTCTCCACGCGGGTTTTGCCCTTGCCATCGGTGATCTTGATCTCGTGAAAGTGAACGGGCATCACAAAATTGGTCATTGAGATGGTGCCGTTTGTGCCCTTGATGGTGAGCCACCAATCCGCCACCCACTCCTCTGGAATCTTGTGCAAAACGGAGGACGGAATCATGGTGGGAGTTTGAAGATCGAAGGCAATATCCACGGGATAACCGCCGCTAAGGTGGAATCAGAGCCTGTCCGAGATCATTGAGACAGACTGCTCACTCGAAAACGACCTGAACATCCATCGCTCTGTCACACTTGTCGGTCTTGAGAATGGCCTTGGCAGTGTTCACTTTGACCGGTTCCTTCGAGGTGGCGAACCGCAGAGTCGAGAGAGGGTAAGTGCCCATGCTGTTTGAGCCAGCATCAGTCAGTGCGCAAAGACACAGTAGCTACGCTCGACGCAAGCCCATGCTACACCAACTCTGGGCCGACGTGGGCTTGTGTCGAGCGTAGGGCAGTAGCTCACTCCATCAGGCATCCGCCAGACAAATCATATCGAAAGCGGACGGCATCGTCGTCAGGCACCAGTCCAGCCGGGATCGAATAGCGAGACTGGATGCTGGTGATCTGGCCGATCTCGTTGGAAGCCACCACTTCTTTCAACTTCAACACAGCAGGGTGAAGTAGGTGATGGAACGCTTCCAGCAAGACGAGACCTTTCTCTGCAGCAAAAGCGTGCAGCTTGGCGGTCTCTTCTGCGTTGGAGCAACAAGGCTTCTCGACCAAAACATGCTTGCCCTTGGCCAAAGCCTTCATGCTCCACTCGTAGTGCAACGCATTGGGAAGAGGGCAATAAACGGCATCGATGGCTGGATCATCCAGCAACTCTGCCCTAGTTCTTTAGGCTTGGAGGTCCTGATACTGTGTTCAGAAACTCACCTTGGTACGAGCGGTAGACGTTGGGAATGCCATGCTTGTCTGCAAACTCTTTGGCCTTTGTGGGGTCTCGTGCCGCCACACCACTGCAGCTCTTGTCAGATATGCAGTTGGAACCAGAAGCAAAGGTCTACATACTAGATAATGGCGTCGGCGCACGAAACAGCAGGCAGAATAAGCGCGTTTGGCACGATCAGAGCAGCGCCCAGCACGCCAAACTTGATCGCTTTCGGGCTCTTGACGGCGACTGGCGGGTGATAAACCTCGTAGTTTCGCTTGAAGAAACCTAATGCGGAAGCCATGACAAGCGTTGGTATGCGAAGAAGAGTCAAACGAGAGGCGCCATCAACACAGCACGGGTCGGCTCGCGAGAGCGCGCCAAAGCTTCGCGGATTTCACATGCAAGTGGTGGCGATCACGGCTCCATTTCACAATTGTCGAGGTTTGTCGAGGCAGGTCCAAGGAATTGCATCAGTAGAGGAGGGCAGATCCAAGGAATTGCATCAGTACTTGGCCGCATTTTGAACAACGCCACCGCCCGCAGTCTCCGTGGCCGCTGTCTGCGACTCTGGCGAAGCCGCTCCAGAAGAGGCCGCCTGGCCGCCCCCGGCGAAGAAGGAGTTGAGCGTCTGTTGCTTCTCATCGTATGCGCTGGAGCCGATCCCGCCCTTCTGACGTCGCACAGAAGCCAGGTGGCCGTCCTGTCGAACCGCCCGGATTTTGACGGTGACCGGAAGCTGGACAGTGTCGAATGGGAATGCTTCTTCTGGAAACTCCTCGAGCGAGGCCAATCTTCGAGCTTGGTCGACCAAGTCGGGAGAGAGGGGAAAGGCATCCGGCGGAAGCGAAAACTCGAAAATGTGGTAGGCCGTATTGGCTAGGGGCCCTGCTCCGTAGGCTGTGGTGTTGGCTGGATCTAGCAGCTGGAAGGAACGGACGAGCTCGGCGATCATAATGCCGTGGGCGGTGAGGAGGATGTGGGTCGGCTCTTGTGCTGGCTCTTGGGCTTGCGCAGCGGCCAAAACCAGCCACGGCTTGATGACACTATTTACCACCTTGTCGGCTCTTGCTCCAACATCCTCCAAGCTCTCCCCTGACGAGAACTTGATCTTTCGCCTTTCCGGCCCAGACCCTTTGGCGCCCAAGGACATGTCCTCCCAAGACGCTCCCTCGGCGTCACCGAAGAACTGCTCTCTGAGCACCGGATGAGGGATGGGCGCCACATGTTCCGACCCTGAATCCTTCTGGGCGTTCAGGTGCGCGTTGGCCTCGAAGACCCGGCAGGCGGTCCAATGCCTGTGGACGGGTTCGCGATTTAGCCTTCCTCAAATAAAGGCGCTTCAGAACTCACGCTCGCTTTAAATCGGAGCTGTAGACCTTCTGGAACGGGACCTGAGCTAGCGACCTTTTTCGCTTCGTCATAAGCAGGGCGTTTTTAAACATCGCAAGGACCCAAGTCCGAAAGCTTACTGTCCAGCAGCCTTTGCTTGGTTCATTCCGTGATTCGAAAGAGGAGCATCTCGGTGACCTGCCCACGTCGCTTCAGATGTCGCTCATTTTGAACACCGCAACAGTCATGGGCTCACCGGCCCACAGCGATTTGAGGTTCTATTGAGCAGAGAAAACCAGAAGATTAGCATCTGCTGGTCATAGAGACGGTTTGCGCGAGCGAAGGTGTGTGCTCACATCGGTCGATTCGCCATCTTCAGCAGCCCAATCATCAGCCTCGCTGAGGAACCAATGAGGTGAATGGAACCTACGCCTCATCACAGTGACGACGAGCATTCTACCAGCTCTTTGCATGCACCGAGCGTGCGAACGATGGTGCAATACGTGTTCTTTTGTCACAAGCCGTCGGGGCCAGCAAAGAGCTTCGATTTGGGTTCGAAGAGGAGCAAAGGTTCAAGTTGTGTCTCAAAAGTGAAATGAAGTGGCCCCCAAGACTGCAGAACGAGACTTATATGTAAGCGGTGGGATGGTGGCCGAGGAGGTCGAAGAGGCTCAAAAGTGGAGGCAACTAGACGAAGGGCGGCTTGGCCGCTGGGACCTAGAGGAACTGATGATATGCCTCGCAGTGCATGGCCCAACTTGCAATGATGCAACGACCTCAAGTCGGAGTCAAGTGGCAGCGGATTTGCCACCTGCCCCGAATTTCTCTCTTCCTTCCCGCTGGCCACTGGCCAATCCTCAGACGCATGTGTCAAGGGATCTAGGCTCGGGGGCGCGCTTCGCTAGCGCCCCCTCACCATTTTGAAAGTCGAACTCGCTCCGTCATGCAAGACTGGACTCGGAGCTTCCCTTTCTGTTCGCCGGGATCTTTCAGTGTCAGAGTCTCTTTGCCGGCGTTTCGTTTTCGTATGGGAGTCTACGTCTCGCGCACCCTTACACACCAAGGCATGCTGTATGCTTGCGTCGTGCGCACAGAGTAAATTTTCATCAGTCGTCACCTCGGAAACCAAATGGAAACGTTGACCTTAAGCTCAACGGCAAGACAGCTATATAAACGCGGCTCTTGCTCTCGTAGACATCAGAAGTCTCAAGCTCTCTCTCTCCCTACCCCTCTCATCATCTCTCTTATGGTTGGTTTTTTTGGCTCGCAACCTCGCTCGACAATCTTCGGCCATTTTAGGTGGGAGTTTGCCCTCTATCGTCCAAGTGAAATATGCTTACGCATGACACAGTGCAGCAACAGGTAGTCAGTCGCTTGTCAAGTGCGAAGCGCCAACCCGACGCCGGCCTTTCGAGCCAAGGCTTCCTTTCCAGAGCAGCATGGGCCCCTTCCCTCAAGTCTTAGTGCGCTGCGGTTTTCTCCAACCAGGCGACTTGCTCAGCTTTTGCCGTTCATTAGACGACCTTGTTCAATTGGAAGGACGGACAGGGATCCCTCCCCAGTCTCGGTCTGGCAGGTTTGTGGGCGTGAATGAATTTATGCGGAAGTCGGCGAGAGGAAGAGGATGTTCGGTCAGCTCTTTGGGCTTGGACGCTGATGCGTTGTTGACCTCGCTCCTGGCCGAAGCGACCACGTCCTCCCCAACGCCCTCCCCTGTCCATCTTCCTCTCTGAGATAGTCAAACTAATAGCTAAATTGGCATCGGCTTGTAAATATATGTCGCGATCGGTCCTGAAATTGAGGCGCGGTGCAGAAAAACGCGTTACACAAACAGTTTTGAGGACCTAGAGTTCCTCTAGGTAATTGATCTGCGCGCATTTGCGGTGCATGGTCGTGTGTAGAACGTATTCAAAGAACGGGAAGTAGGTACATGTGTAGTTGCTAACCAGTAGCTTTCGATCCGCTTGCGAGCTCGGCCAGCCTCACGTTCTATAAGTGGTGGCGTACTCTACTGCCCTGGACACCTCGTTGTCTCTGTCCGCGGAGCTCGCGCAAAGGGGTGTTAATGATTCCCAAAGTGCCAGAGAGCGGCTAGAGGTCGGACAGAACTGTTTCGCCACTCACATCTTGCAACATGCTTCGATTGTCTGGCTCTTCCCTTGCGATTGGCCAGACGAGTGCCCACGAAGAACAAACAGCCTCTGAAGAATACCATGAGACCATCAGAATTCGGTGAAGTGAACCGATGCGGGGGCGTCGACAAGCTCCAAGACGATTGTGCGACCCTCCAAAACCTTTCCACAGAGCCGACTGCTAGCAAAGACCACAATTCTTGCAAAAATCAAGCATCAGGGACGTCAGGAACGACGAAGCAATGCCACCAAAGACCATATCGCAGACGCAAATGTCGATCACGCTCCAGGCAAACAAGGCAATGGGTCACAGCTGGGCAGGCTTGGGGTCTCGGGGAGCCACCGGGGACCATCTAGCAGCATTACAACACTTCAATCGGCATCCAAAGCGGTGGTCCGAGGTCAAGAACCACAAGGCGGAGGGCGCGCAGACTCGAGAGGGCGCGGGCGCTGCGAGCTGTCTGCCAGCCTCAGCGACGAGCAGCGGGAGGTCTGCCTTCTGAACCTTCATAACGACCTCAACAGACCTTGTGGAGGTCTAGAGATCCGTCCCTCAGCATGGCACAGCCTATTAGCTTCACGGTAGGTCACCAGCTCTCGCACGACCTCCGGGGCGCCCAAACCCTCCTGGGGCTCCGGAGCCCTCTGCAAGCATCTTGCGAGACTCAGGCTCATATTCACACGCGCGGCACAGGAGAATTTGCAGCTTACAAGCCTAGGCGTCCAGCCCGCGAGTATCTCGTTCAATACGCTCACGCTGTCCAGCGACAAGTATATCTGCGTGCGCGAGGAGACCAATGGCGCTAAGCAGGTCGTCATCGTCGACCTGTCCGACGCCAACAATGTCCTGCGCCGGCCCATCAGCGCTGAGAGCGCAATCATGCATCCTGAGCAGAAGATAATCGCCTTGCGCGGTGCGTTCTCGCTCACTCCTGCTGCCATTCGCCAGAGGCTTTTGCTGAATGGCGCACGGGCGAACACACAGCCGGGCGGCAGCTTCAAATGTTCAACATTGACCTCAAGCAGAAGGTCAAGTCCCACTTGATCACCGAGGACGTTTCCTTCTGGCGCTGGCTCAACAACGACACCGTCGGCATCGTCACGGACAGCGCCGTCTACGCGTGGTCCATCTCCGGCCCGGAGACGCCCAGCAAGCTGTTCGACCGCCACGCCTCGCTCGCCGGCCACCAGATCATCAACCTCCGCCAGAACGCGGACGAAAAGTGGCTCTGCCTCGTCGGCATCTCTTCCAACCCGACGCCCGGCGCGTTCAAGGTCAAGGGCAGCATGCAGCTCTACTCCAAGGAGCGCCAAGTGTCCCAGCCGATCGAGGGCCACGCCGCCGCGTTCGCTTCCCTCCGCCTCGACGGCTCGCCCGTCGACTCCAAGCTCTTCACGTTTGCCGTCCGTACCGCCACCGGCGCCAAGCTGCACATCGTCGAAATCGATCACCAGGCCGAGGCGCCCGTGTTCGCCAAGAAGTCGGTCGACGTCTTCTTCCCGCCCGAGGCCACCAACGACTTCCCGGTCGCCATGGAGGTCTCCAAGCCCTACTCCATCATCTTCTTGGTCACCAAATACGGTTTTATCCACCTCTACGACCTCGAGACCGGCGCTTGCATCTACATGAACCGCATTTCCGGCGAGACCATCTTCGTCACTTGCGAGCACGAGGCCACCGGCGGCATCATCGGTGTCAACCGCAAGGGCCAGGTGCTGTCTGTCTCGGTGGACGAGAACACCATGGTGCCCTACATCCTCTCCACCCTCAACAACCCCGAACTCGCGCTCAAGCTCGCCTCTCGGGGCAACCTGCCCGGCGCGGACGACATCTACGTCAACCAGTTCCGCAACCTGTTCGCCTCTGGACAATATGGCGAGGCCGCCAAGCTGGCCGCCAACTCGCCCAGGGGCATCTTGAGGACCGCCCAGACCATCGAGCAGTTCAAGGCCGTCCCTGCCCAGGCCGGCACCCTCTCACCCATCCTCCAGTACTTTGGCACCTTGCTCGAGAAAGGCCAGCTCAACAAGCAAGAGTCGCTCGAACTGGCCAGGCCGGTCTTGGTCCAAGGTCGCAAGCAGGTTCGTCGTCGCTTTTACCTTCATCTGCCTCGTGTGTGCGCGTGTGTGCTAACGGTCAATACTTGGCTGCAAACAGCTCCTGGAAAAATGGTTGAAGGAGGACAAGCTGGAGTGCAGCGAGGAGCTGGGCGACATCGTGCGCTCGCACGACATGAACCTGGCTCTGTCCGTCTACTTGCGCGCCAACGTGCCCTCCAAGTGCGTCGCATGCTTCGCCGAGCTCGGCCAGCCGGAGAAGATTCTGCTGTACGCCAAGCGGGTCAATTACACCCCGGACTACGCCGCCCTTCTGCAGCACATCACTCGCAACAACCCGGACAAGGGCGTCGAGTTTGCCACCTCGCTCATCAACGACGAGACCGGCCCGCTCATCGACCTCGAGCGCGCGGCCGACATTTTCATTGGCCAGGGCCTCGTCCAGCAGGCCACCAGCTTCCTGCTCGACGCCCTCAAGGAGAACAAGCCCGAGCAGGGCCACCTCCAAACCCGCTTGCTGGAGATGAACCTCACCCAGGCTCCTCAAGTCGCCGATGCCATCTGTGGGTTGCCATTCTCCTGCCTCGACCATCTTTAGGCCGAAGTCTCACTCTTTATCTACTTGCCACAGTGGGCAACGAGATGTTCTCGCACTACGACAGGCCCCGCATCGCCAACCTGTGCGAGCGCGCCGGCCTCTTGCAGCGTGCTCTGGAACACTACGAGGACATCAACGACATCAAGCGCGTTGTGGTCCACACCAACTTGCTCCAACCTGACGTGGGTGCCTTTTCGTCTTGAGTAGCCGAAGTTGGCTCAAATTCAGGGCGCGACTCTCAGTGGCTGGTCAATTTCTTTGGCAAGCTGACTGTCGACAACACGCTGGAGTGCCTCAAGGAGATGCTCAAGTCCAACATCCGGCAAAACTTGCAGGTCGTGGTCCAAGCCGCCACCAAGTACTCGGAGCTGATTGGCCCGCCTCGCCTCATCGAGATGTTCGAGTCCTTCAAGTCCTTTGAGGGCCTGTACTACTACCTCGGCTCCGTCGTCAACATCTCCACCGACTCGGAGGTCCACTTCAAATACATCCAGGCCGCCACCCGCACCGGCCAGATCCGAGAGGTTGAGCGCATCTGCCGCGAGTCGAACCACTACAACCCGGAGAAGGTCAAGAACTTCTTGAAGGAAGCGAAGCTGCAAGACCAGCTGCCTTTGATCATCGTCTGCGACCGATTCGACTACGTTCACGATCTGGTCCTCTACCTGTACCAGAACGGCCTGATCAGCTTCATCGAGGTCTACGTTCAGCGCGTCAACTCGGCCCGCACGCCGCAGGTCATTGGCGGCCTGCTCGATGTCGACTGCGAGGAGACACAGATCAAGGCGCTCTTGAACTCGGTGCAAGGCCCGATCCCTGTCGACGAGCTGGTGGACGAGGTTGAAAAGCGGAATCGCCTCAAGCTCATTCTGCCGTGGCTGGAAGCCCGCATCCAAGGCGGCTCCCAGGAGCCAGCGCTCTACAACGCCCTGGCCAAGATCAACATTGACTCCAACAACAACCCAGAGGCCTTTCTCAAGGAGAACAACGTAAGCCTCCGTTTCCCCTTGGCGCCGTGACGCCGTGCTCACATCTGCAAACGTTTGCAGGTTTACGACCCACTGGTGGTCGGCAAGTACTGCGAGAAGCGCGACCCTTACCTCGCCTACATCGCATACGCGAAGGGCTTCTGCGACGACGAGCTGGTGGCTATCACCAACGAGAACAGCATGTTCAAGCACCAAGCCCGCTATCTCGTCAAGCGGCGGCGCGCCGAGCTCTGGGCTTCGGTTCTCTCGACCGAGAACACCTACCGCCGCCAATTGGTTGACCAGGTGGTCTCCACCGCCGTGCCTGAGTCCACCGACCCTGAAGATGTGTCTGTCACCGTCAAGGCCTTCCTGAGCGCTGACCTCCCCACCGAGCTTATCGAGCTGCTTGAGAAGATCGTGCTCGAGCCGTCTGCCTTCAGCGACAACTCGAACCTCAAAAAGCTGCTGATGCTCACTGCCATTCGAACGGACAAGGGCAAGGTGATCAGCTACATCGAGCGCCTCGATGGCTACGACGTGGCCGAGATTGCGAACATTGCGCTCGAGCACGGCTTGCACGAGGAGACCTTTACCCTCTACAAGAAGCACAACATGCACCTCGAAGCCATCAACGTGCTTGTCGAATACGTCGTCTCCATTGATCGCGCCTCCCAGTACGCTAACAAGGTCAACATCCCGCCCGTCTGGTCCCGCTTGGGCAAGGCGCAGCTGGACGGTTTGCGCATCAAGGACGCCATCGACTCGTACATCAAGGCCGAAGACCCCAACAACTACGCCGAAGTCATCGAGACCGCCTCGCGCGCCGACAAGTACGACGATCTCGTGCGCTACCTTCAGATGGCGCGCAAGACGCTGCGCGAGCCGGCCATTGATACCGAGCTAGCCTTCGCGTATGCTCGCACCGACCGCTTGCATGACATGGAAGAGTTCTTGGGCATGACCAACGTCGCCGACCTGCTTGCTGCCGGTGAGAAGGCTTTCGACGCCGAGCTGTACGAGGCCGCCCGGTTGCTCTTCTCCAGCATCTCCAACTATGCGCGCTTGGCCACGACCCTCATCTACCTTGGCGAAAACCAGGCAGCAGTGGACGCCGCGCGCAAGGCTGGCAATACCCAGTGCGTTGTTTAGGTTTTCTTTTCCCCCAAAAAGTCTCTATGCTCATGCGTTTCACTGTAGGGTGTGGAAACAGGTCAACGCTGCATGTATCGACAAGCAAGAGTTCCGCTTGGCCCAGATTTGCGGTCTCAACCTCATCGTCCACGCCGAAGAGCTCCAGGTGAGTTGTATTAGCATGGCGCTACTGCGCTTGCTCACGAGATGAGGACAGTCTATCGTTCGCCTGTACGAGAACCGGGGCCATTTCGAAGAGCTCATGTCTTTGCTGGAGGCTGGCTTGGGGCTCGAGCGAGCGCACATGGGTCTGTTCACCGAGCTCTCCATTCTTTACGCCAAGGTTCGCATTGTCGGCCCCTTTGCCCTTTACGGAATGTTTCTTAACAGTACCGCAGTATCGCCCGGAACGATTGATGGAGCACTTGAAGCTGTTCTGGTCGCGCATCAACATTCCCAAGGTCATCAAATCTGCCGAGGCCGCCCACCTCTGGCCGGAGCTGGTGTTCCTTTACGTCAAATACGACGAGTTCGACAATGCTGCGCTGGCCATGATGGAGCGCTCTTCCTCCGCGTGGGACCACTCCCAGTTCAAAGACATCATCGTCAAGGTTGCAAACATCGAGATCTACTACAAGGTGCGTTCGACCTGTTACTCCATAGCATCATAGTGCTCAACAGAACAACGCAATAACACAGTCCCTCACCTTCTACCTCTCGGAAGCGCCGATGCTGCTCAACGACTTGCTCACCGCCCTCGCCCCTCGCATCGACCACGCCAGGGTCGTCCGCATGTTCCAGCGTAAAGAGGTCGACCATCTACCGCTTATCAAGCCTTACCTTATCTCTGTTCAACACCACAACATCGAGGCTGTCAACGAGGCTTTTAACGAGCTCTTGATCGAAGAAGAGGACTACGCCACTTTGGTGAGCCGGCCTCCCCACTCCCTCCTGCGAATTGATATTGACGCGAGCCAACAGAGGGACAGCATCAACTCTTACGACAACTTCAGCCAAATCGAACTGGCGAGCCGACTGGAGCGACACGAGCTCCTCGAGTTCCGCCGCATCGCTGCCCTGTTGTACAAGAAAAACTCAAAATGGGAGCAGTCGATCAGCCTCTCGAAGCAAGACAAGCTGTTCAAGGATGCGATGGAGACAGCCGCAGAAAGCAGTACGATCGACATCGCCGAAGAGCTGCTGCGCTACTTTGTCGACATCGGCGCCAAGGAACTGTTCAGCGCATGCCTTTACGTTTGTTACGACCTTTTAAGACCGGACGCAGTCGCCGAGCTCAGCTGGCGTCACGGTCTCAACGACTACTACCAACCTTATGCCCTCCAGGTCATGCGCGAGCAGTTTACAAGGGTGAGAGTTCGATCTGCGATCCCTTTGCACGACCGTCGTCTAATGTGCGTGGGCGCAGATGGCCTCGCTCGAAGCCCAAATCAAGAACCTGTCCACAAAATCAGCCGCCAAAGAGGAGGCGGAAGAATCAGCTCCCATCCGTGAGTGCCCAAGGCCTTGCCATTCGTTGTGCCCTCAACTGATTGGCTTGATTTTGAATCAAGTTGGCCCTGGCGGCTTTGGGAACACGCTGATGATCACGGGCGGCCCCGGATATCAGGCGCCGCCACCTCAGGGCGTGTTCATGCAACCCACGGGCTTCGCGCCCATGGCAACGTTTTAATACTTTTCGGTTCTTGGTATGACAAAAGGGGCGATGCTGCTGCACTAGAATGCGCTTTCACGATGGTCCCCTTGCTTGCAATTCGGCTGCTCTCTTGAGCTTTACGACCGACTGGTGCCCAAGTTAAAGATCCTTCTTCTTCTCGGTAGCGCCGCTTCCTGCGCTCAAAAGCTGCTCTTGCTTCAACCAGGAGCCCACCCCAACCGCCGTGCCCGGACCGGCGAGGATAGTGACCAGCAGTCTTTGCCACACAGGGAAGACCGAGGTCGGAACCGTGTAGAGTGAGAACGCCAACGATGAGGCGAAGCCGACGACGTAGTCGATCAAGAGGAAGATGTGGGCTTGGTAGGCAAAGTCTTGCTGCTTGAGAAGGGGCGGAAGGAGAAGCCGGCTCGCGTTGAAAGCAGGTTTGTCAGAAAAGAGAACGGTGGCAAAGAAAGCCAGGTGTGCGCCGGTAGAAATGGTGCAAGCTACGATATAACCCATCCTGAGAGGCTGGATATCGGTGCTGGCCGGCCCCGGCTTGGGGAAAAAAGACCCTAGCAGAATGACAAGGGTGGCTTGGAGGACGGGAACTGCCATCGAAATCTAAATGAGGCCGTCCTTCGAGCCCAGCAACTCAAAACCTACACATTTGCCATAGTCCCACCACAAACGCATGGAAATGCGTGTCCATGACCTCGCCGAAGTTGAACAGCAGGAAGGTCGGCGTGACGTAGCCCAAGAGGAAGGTGATGAGGATGGCGCCGGAGTCGTGTCGGAGCACTGGGCTTGTGCTGGTCCTTCGAATGTGAAGAGCCGAAAACAGGTGGAAGACCGGATTGATGACCGCGCTGGTGAGGAATTGGCCCAATTGGACGAACAGCGAAGGAAAGCTCGGGGCTGAGCCTTTGTTAGACATGCGGCTGCCTTCGACTGAGCTGGCCAAAATGGTAGGGCCATATTGCGCGAAGAACATGGCGCAAAAGAACTGAGACCACAGTTGTCAGAAATGGGAGGCCACCCAGAGTGGCAAACGCCGACCTTGTAGCCGGGATCCGCATCGCTTGCAACTAGCGGCCAAAAGAAGGCTATTAAGCCCTTGAGTTGCTTGTCGAAAACTGTCGTTCTTCGTCAAATTGGCTGGAAGCTGCCCCGGTCTTCGAATCCTCACATTTCATCTCGGAGAACGAGAATTTGAGCTTGAGTCCGTCATGCAACACGCTTTTGCCTCCGTATTCGCCAATAGCAGTGAGCAGTGGCCCGTTCAAAACGAGAATGCCAACAAAGCCAGCCAAGAAGAGCGTCACAAAGACTGGTGCGGGACCGATCAAAGCCATGGCTGCAGACCGAAGAGGAGGCGGGCAGGAAGGGTCAAGTTGTGTATCTCAAAGGCGCCGAGGGTCGTTGGAGTCGCCGACAGAGGCCAAGAAGCGGGGTCTAGCCGTGGGTTTGGATCTACGGCGTGCGGAGAAGGGCCAGAGCTTGGTGCGGAAGAGCAGTGTGAGCCAAAGTGGCGCTTTACAATTGGTGCACACTCGACATCCCTGCATCTGAGACTAATACGAGCACCAGGCCAGGCATCCCAATACGACGGTCAGGCAACTCGACGAAGCACAGCGTAATTAAGCTCCCGATGGACGAGACGCTCCACAGCTTCCGTTGCCTCGTAAAACCCGTCTTGATCTGCAACAGCCTCGTGAACCTGATGGACTCCAGTCAGGCAGCTTAGCGGTGAGACGGCGATTTGAAGTGACTTGCGCACCTTTTCGTCGGGATAGCCGCTAAATGCCACGAACGACCCAGGTCGCTCTGCACACTCGCCGTGGTAGAAGAAAGACTCTCGTTGAAGTGCTGCTACGGCCTTGTCATATTGGCGCCGCGACGTCCGCTTGTTCTTCAGCTCAAGAAAGGTGAAGTCGACCAGTTTGGCTGCAAACGCCCGGTCATCGTCCGGATCTCCATCGAGATCATAGGTCAACACTGTCACAGTCCCTGGTCGAACAACAGGGCCGATGAGTGGCGCGGCCTGGGCCTGCGCCACCTCGTCGCTCTTCGCAGCTTTATAGCTGGCCTCGGATTGCCATACTTTATCTTAGCAATCAGACATGCCAAATCCTACAAAAGGGAGCTCTCTACCAATGATCACGTATGCCACGTCGGTATCCTCTTTGTGGAAGCCTGCCCAGCCACTGATCACGTCGCAGTTTGAGGAACACCGGAACACATTCCCAAAAAAGTGGCACGCAACGCGACCTTTTGAACCCGGCATTTTTCGAGCTGTGTGCAATGGCAGCGTCTACCATGGAGTGGTCCTTGGCATAGGCCTCCGAGGGAGCAAATTTAATGAACTCGACCAAAGTCGTCATCGTGGTCGACGGGCCTCCTGAGGCAGCTTCGAGGGACGGGCAGAGTCCGAGGGGCAACAGCGCGGGTTCAGCAATTTCGTAGGCCTTGATCAAGCCTCTGCAGCCTCGTCCGCAGGCAAGGCCAGAAGTCGCGATCACGCGCGAAAGTTCATGTCTCTCGCCCTCTGTCAGAGACAGCCAGGCCCGGCCACGCGAGCTTGCAGCCCGGCACAGTACACAGTGACCTGACCTAATTTTTGAGGCCTTCAGCGACCACAGCAAGCGGGCGTTGATGGGACAGAGCGCCTCCAGTTCCGGCGAGTCGTCGTTCTGGCGTCAAGAAGCGGACGAAGGAGCCTATCTTGACGTTCAAAGCGTGAGCAATAAGCTTCTGGGCTTCGAAGCCAGATCCTGATCTCTGTTCCTGTCGAGCAGCTCACCATCTTCTACGAGGAGCAAGGCCTGTACAAGATCACCGCGGGGCCAGCTGGCCGGGCGCCCACTGTTGAAGCTCTCAATGGCGGCTCGATTCTCTGGAGTTCTGGCCCAGCTCACAAGGCGTCCACTCCCGGTGGCGAGTTCCTGGCGGTTCCTCGACCGCTGAAGACTCCCTTGCGCCTCCTTTTTGAAGTCCACGAGAACCCAAACGATGCGCCTAAGGAGTGGAAATTCGTCCATTCCTACGCCGACCAGCCGAATGCGGCTTTCGAAGACCCTCTGGACCATACAGTCAGCAGTCCATGCCTTCCCAGCTGGGTCTTGGCTGACTTTGCCTCTGCTCGCAGAGCCACACGAACCCGAACGAATTTTCGTTCGAACTGGATCCTCCGCCGGCCTCTTGCTTTCTGCATGGCTCCTTCGTACGTTGCCTTCTAAGTCCTGGCGCCGCTTGTGTCTGATTCCAAGTACTGCAGTTGGTTTCTGAGGGTTCGTTCAGCGGCTTCAAGCCACAGGTTACCTTCCAGATCTGGATCCAATCGGCGCCGACCGCCGCCCTTCGAGCTTCGACTAACTCGCACATGAGCTATGAGATGGTCCCCCGCCCGTCAGAATCGTACAGCCAAAACGGATTCTCGACCTCGACGCCGTCGACCGGCCCTGTGCCTCTGCCCACATCGCCGAGCACCACCAGCAAGTCCCACAGCCGAAATTCTAGTTGGTCTGTGGCGTCACTTCAGCGCATATCAATCTCTGCTGAGCCGCTCTGCAGGTCCTCCCCGTTGCCGCTAGATATTCCGGACGATTCGCCCCTATTCCGAGCGACCTTGGAGGATCTCGATCGGAAGTCGACCTCGTTCCGGAAGTCGCTCAAGCAGCTCGTCAAGGCAGCAGAAAAGCAGTTGGCACTGTATGAAGAGGCGGAGGAGGTCCACTCGGCGCTGATCGAAGGCTTTGCCAACGTGGCGGCGCAAGATGCGCTCCGACCCTTGATGGACGTCTACCTCGGCCCAGCGGCCAGGATTCAGAGCCAAATCATCCGGAAAAGTCAATCCATGATCCAAGAGCTCCTGATCGAGCCGATCGGGCTGGTCATCGACCAACTCAAAGATGTTGCTGGTTCAAAGAAGACGTTCGAGGTGGAAACCAAGACTTTTTACGATCGTGGGTTGTGAACTTGGTCCTGTATGCATTAGCTGTGGCTGACAGATTCATTCAGATCTTGGTCGGGTGAGTTGGCTTGTCTGTTTTGGGCCCAATGCAAAACTGATTGGCCCACGCTCTTATGAAGTATCTGGCACTTTCGCCTGCTGGCGATGTTATTGCTCTGGCCAGAGCCGACGACAAACATCGAGCCGCAAAACAGCGATTCGCAGCGGCGAAATTGGCATGTCAGCAATCTCTCACCGAATTCACTCTCAAGCAGAACGACGTCCTGGTGATCCTCACCAAGTTCGCAGAAGCCTCAGAGCTCCTGTCCGCTTCCGCCGTCGAGACCCGCTCACCGACCGCCAAGCATCTCGCCAAGTTTGCTCAGAACCAAGTGGCTCAAGTCAAAGAGCAGACCCGACAAGCAAGAGAGCGGCTAGCAGAGCAGAAAGAAGACGCTCTGCACACTGGCATTATTGGCTTGGGTCTAGCTACGGCTGACCCACGAGCCCGCCGTCGCTCGTTTGGCTTAGGCATGAACAGCTCCACCTCCAACGCCAGCCTAGCTTCCTTTGCCACCACCAACACTTCCACCGCGTGGGCAGCGAGCTCTCGCACAAGCTTAGCAACAGAGCGCAACTCACCCAAGCTGCCCTCGTCGCCCCCACAACGGCGTCGCGAAGGCTTCCTTTTGGCGGCTTCGCCCGGCAATCGAAGCGATTCCGGCAATTGGATTCGCCACTGGGTCGTTCTTACACAGGGCCAGCTCGTCGAATACAAGGACTTCTCAGCAGACGGGCCTATGCTGGCAGCTCAGCAGCCCATCAACCTCAAATATGCTTGCGTCAAAGACTCGGAACAAGAGCGCCGCTTCACTTGTGAGCCTATACGGACACGGACTAAGAGGACAGCCACAGCTTACATGTCATTATCAGTTGAGGTTGTCACCACTCAGCTCAGGAGGTTCTATCAAGCCGACTCGGAAGAAGAAGCCGAGTCCTGGAAGACGGCCATTCAAATGCAAATAGGTAGGCTTCTTGAGAGCAGTGCCCAGATGCCGACGGCTGACATTCCGCAACAGAGGCCGTATTGAACGGCAACTCCTCCATGCGCCAATTCGATGCTTCCAAGATCCGCAATTTCGGCGACGAGCTCGATGCGCTGGTCGCTTCAGAGCACGGCGAAAAGTTCTTCGCGCAGCCTCCGTCCAATGGGCATTCGGCCAAGGGCCTGTTCTCCGGCCTAGTGCGCAAGGCGTCTGACGCGCGCGCCAACAAACGCAAAGGTCCTGGCGCCAAAGTCTTTGGCAAGCGCCTCAGTAGCGGCGGCACTGAGCTTGGCCACCTGCCCGAACACAACGTTTCGGACGCTTCATTTGTGTCGGCACCGGCAGAGCCCAATGCTCGTTCGCCCACGACCGCCTCACCTTTGGCATCGAGTCCTAGGACCTCCCCAAAGAGCCAGGGCAAGGAGGACTGGACTCGTAAGCGGATTTTGTCGCTCCAAGCTTGCGCTTCCAAGGGCTCATGCTCTGGAGGGACAGCCGAAGATCACGAAATTGCACGTGCTGTGCTTTCCATGTCTTTCAGCTCGCATACAGCTGCCGACCTGGCCACAGAATCACCTCGAGAGCAACTGAGGAAAATTATGGCCGTGCCAGGCAACGATGAATGCGCAGAATGCGGCTCTTCGCCGGCAACATGGAGTTCCTTCAACCTGGGCGTCTTCCTATGCGTGGGTGCCTCTCTGTCCAAATGAGAGCGAAATGAGCTGATTGGGGCCACACAGTTGAGATGTGCTGGCGTGCATCGCGGTCTTGGCAGCCACATTTCCAAAGTCCGCAGCGTGGATCTGGACGAGTGGTCGCCAGCGCAACTAGAGTCGGTCCGCAGCATCGGCAACGCCAAAGCCAAGTCTTTTTGGGAGGCGACTTTGACCGACCCAAAGGAGACGCAGATGTCCGCCGAGAGCAGAGAGCTCTTCATCCGCCGCAAGTACATAGAGAGGGTCTGGGTAGATGCGAGCATGTAATTGCCTTTTTTAATAGCATACAATGTACTTAATTTGTAGCACATTTCTCACTGTCTAGAGCTCTATGTCGAGCCTTCATACAGCTTTTGCACATCATTTACCATGCATCACCGTGCGAGATCATAGCAGTGGCGACCTTGAGGAAGCCAGCAACTGAGGACACAACTCAATCTCTTTCATCGTTGGTTCTAGAAAACGGAAGGCCTTACTGTTGGCGCCGGCAACCAAGCTTGGGGCTCCGCCCGAGGTGTCGCTGCGCCACGTCAATCAGTCTGGGTTGAATGCAGGGTCTAAGAGGTGCTCACTACTCCTTAGCGGTGTCATAGCAGATCTGGTAGCAGTTGGACATGATATCGAACAGCTTCTGGTCGACCTCCTTGTGCGTCCATCGGAGGCGAGCCGAGTTTTGGCTCATTTCGAGAGCAGAAACGGCGACACCACCGCTGTTCACGTCATACAATTATTTTAGATGAGGGGCGAGAAGGGTTTGAGGAACGAACGCGTTGGAGGCCTTGCCGGGCGCATACCAAAGGCCGCCCTTGGCCCGGGCAGCCTCGAAGACATCGATGGCCTCCTTAGTGCTTCCCTGTTGAGTGTCGGTATGAGTTGTTTGGCTTTACAGAGCTTGGATAGTGTGGGTAAACGTGCCATATTGCTGCCTTCTGCCACATACTTGACGCCGGCCTTGACAAGGGCCTCGGCCTCTTCGCCGCTGACCTCGTTCTCTGCGGGAGCAGACTCAGATTTTCATTCGAAACTAAATGGCTGGGCCATTTTGAACGCACGGGTAGCGCAAGGAAGAGCAATGTCGAGCTTGTCGAACTTAGCCCACGGGCGGCTGCCGTCGACGTAATCGGCACCTGCGAACTTGGTGTCCTTGAGGTAGCCGTCTATGAGCCAAACGAGAGTGATGAGCGTGAGGCCATGCAGTGAAATCTGATCAGGGACGAATGCTCACGCTTGAGCTTAAGATCGCCAATGGCCTGGACGTCCTCGGGCTTGATGCCGGCCTTCGAGATCAAGAGGCCCTTGGAGTCGGAGAGGGAGACGACGGTGCCGCCGAGCTCGATGACCTTCAAGGCAGCATACTGCGCGACGTTGCCGGAGCCGGAGATGGCGACCGTCTTGCCCTTGAAGGTGTCCTCGATCGGGATCTTCTCCTGCTGGGCAATCATGTGCTGCACGTAGTAAATCAAGCCGTAGCCGGTGGCCTCTGGCCGGATGAAGGATCCGCCCCAGTCGAGACCTTTGCCGGTCCTATAATTTCGCCCCGTTTTGAGCATCCCGGAAATTTTTGCGCCTCCAAAAGCTCAGGAACTCACAAGATACCGGACCACTCGTTCCTGTAGCGCTTGTAGGCACCGAAGAGGTAGGCCACCTCGCGACCGCCGACACCGATGTCGCCCCTGGAAATCCCGAAGATTTTCAGTCATTTTTGTCGACACGACGCTAAAGCCAAAAGCCCTCACGCGGGCACGTCAGTGTTGTCGCCAATGTGCCTATTCACGAGCGATTGAGAATGGATAGTTGTGGAGGAAAGTTGAGGAGGACAAACCTCGAGAGCTCGCGCATGAAAGCCTCGCAGAACTTGCGGATCTCATTGTCGGATTTGCCCTTGGGGTCAAAGTCGGAGCCACTACAATCCTATGAGACTCTATATATCAAAGCAGATGGATTCAGACTCACCCTTTACCGCCGCCTGTTCAAAAAAACGCAAAGACGTCAGCCAGCCGATATCAACAAAAGCGGAAATTTCGGGGGATTGGGCCCGATTGCAAAAACGCACCAATGTTCTGGCCGGTCAAGGCGTTCTTAAAGATCTGCTCGAAGCCCAAGAACTTGAGGATGGAGAGCGAGACGGTGGGGTGGAATCTGAAATCGCCCGGCGAACGTTCAGCCAATGATCTGCGAGCGCAAGTTGGTGCATTGCGCACCTGAGGCCACCCTTGTAAGGGCCTGCCCGTTGGCCGTTAGCTTGTATACGTTGGAGAGAAGGAAGGAGGTGTGAACACACCCAGCGAGCTGTTGAATTGGACCCGGTAGCCGTTCTGGACTTGCATCTGGCCCTTATCATCCTCCCAAACTGTTTGGGGCTTCAGTCTCTGAACTCTTCCCTCCCGGGAGGAGGCGACTGACCGACTCTGAACTGGATGATCCTCTCTGGGATCTGGCAGACGTCAAAGATCTTTTGCAAATGCGGCTTCTGCAGTGCATCCAACCAAATCGATCTTGAGAAAACCTTTTCTTCAGCTGATAAGCGGATTGCAGCGCACCTTCTTGAACAGAGGCCCCAGGGTGGACAGGATCTCGTCCCTGGCCTGCTCGAATTCGGGTTCTGAAGGGTTCACCATGCTGGGTTTGCTAGGCTAGGATTTGGTATGGGGTCAAGGAAAAGAAAAACAAGGCGGTCGGTTTTCGCCTTATCTTTCCGCGTCCGTCCGCGATAGGAAAACGTGTGCTGCCTTTGAAAGTGGTGGTCCCTCCTTCTTTTTGGGCCAAACAGAGAGATGTAGGGCGAAGCAGAAAGCCGGCCAGGCTGAAGGAAGGCAAGGAGGGCTGGCAGCTTTCAAGTATGACCGGCTCAAAACCGAACGCCAAGGCAAGGTGGCGAAAGCACTCTGTCGGGCTGAGTCGCTGGGGATGTTGCCTTAAGAGCGAAAGGAAACGCAGTCCAGGTCGAGAGAAGCGTGCTCTTTCCCAGACCGGAGACGAGGGTCGATGGCGAATGAGCAACTTTCTAAGCTGAGATGGCGACTTCGCTCCCGATTGACCGCCGGAAGCACGAGAGTAATGCGTAGAAGCAAGCCATCGGTCCAAAAATGGACCTCGTTCTCGTATCGAGCAGGTGGCAATGGCGGTGGCGGTCCCCTCCGAAAGTCTTGCTGTGCGCGCCACCATCAAAGTCGCCTTGGGAGTAGAACAAGCAATAGCCGTCAGGTTGCGGCGCGCGATTCCCTCTCGTTGTCGACCGTCAGACCTGGGGCGTCAGGGGGGAAACTGGGGAATCTTGTGGATTACATGGGGGTTGTCAGAAGCCCTTTGCGCGGAAAGCACAGTTTCCGTGTGCGCAGTTCTCAAGACATCTCGACATCATCGGCCTGTCCGTTCAATATCAGCCTATTCCACGCGGAATAAAGTGGAGGGGAAACTGACCGCCGCTGGGGGAGGCGCGTCCGGGGCGTCCATGAACGCCTGCAGCTCGTTATCCAGCTCCTCTGCCGTCTTTGGCTTCCCCCCTCGCTCTCGCCCTCCTTCTCGTCCACTTCGAGAACCGCCCCTCGACGAACCGCCTCGGCCGCCTCTCGACTCTCGGTCTCCCCCACGACCACCGCCGCCGCGGGAGGACCTGGGTTGGTCCGAGTCGTATCGGCCGGTAGACGAGCGCTTGGTGCCAAAGGGGTCTCGTCTGGGTTTGGCTTGGAACAAGTCTCTGTTTGCGGCACCAACTCTGTGAGGTCTGGGAAGTTGACCTGATAGCGAAGGACCACCCACCCGCCATTCTCCAACCGACCCAGCAGCTCAGGCGCGACCAGGGGCTTGGTGTAGTTGAAGTCGTACTCCACTTTGATCGGTTGTCCTGCCCGCCCTCGTCAGCTTGTCGTTTCGCCACCGAAAAGACGGCGAGAGTTTTACCTTTGGCATTGGCGCCATTGAAAGCTTTCAAGGCCGAGGTGGCGTGCTTGTCGTCTTTGTAAGTGACCCAAGCCGTGCCTTCCGAGCGGCCCGATTTGTCAAACTGAGCGTTTCCCAAAAGAGGAGGCGGGGTGCCAAAATGAAAGTCAGAAATTCCGTGTTCTCTCGTATTCAATGAGCTGTGCGACCAAATCGTATTCAGCATCACCGGTGTGATTGGGGAGACAAGAAGACGCACTCTGAAATACGCAGGTAGACCGATGGGAACGATTTTTAAATGGAAATCAAAGTGGCAAGGGGGCGGGTGAGCAATACACCAAAGGGTGCCGGGCCAGCCGCAGTGTCGGCCAGTGGATCAAGAGACCAACAACAAGCAGAACAAGGAAAGCTAGGGAAGAACAAGCCGTACTTTGATGGCCGGCGGGCGTTCCAGCGGGCCCAACTGGACGAACAGCGCCTATGGCCACCAAAGTCCATGAGCCACCAAATAGCAGCTATTGTAAAGGCCTGGAGGACGCACCTCGAGCTCCCTCTCGGACACTTCGTAGTGCAAATTGGTGATGATCAACTTGGCGCTCGCTCCTCCTTGCCCTTCTCCCCGGCGCTTCGAGTGGCCGGGTCCATCGTACAAGTCATGAGACCAAGCTTCGTCTATCGTCCGCTCTGCCGGTCGCTGTTCACACCCACGCCAGCTCAGCGCTGGTGACAGGGCGCTGGAGCAAGGCGAGAGGGACGAACCTCGTACGGCGTGCGCGACTCGCTCTTCCGCCCGCCTCTAGGCCGGCCGCCGCCGCGTCGGTCGCGGGAGATGTCCTCCAATGATTTATCGAGCAGAGACATCGTTGCTGTCCAAGCCGTCGCAGCTCAGGCCTCCGCCGCCATTTCAAGCCGGGGCGAAAAGAGTTGTGGTGCTTGGCATTGCGATTTACAAATGGATTAGGATGGCGTCAAATCAGCTATGGAGCTATCTGGGAGCCCAGCCAAGCCAGTGGGGGGGGTCCCAGAATCGACCGACGAGGGCTTCTGCCACTCGACCGCGAGTGTTTCGCCACCACTCTCAGCGGAAAGCCGTAGGCGCGAACGAGTGCGTGATAGCCGCCGTCGACTCCTCATCTCTGAATCGAGCAGATCGATCTGACCGCACCGATGAAGACGAAACGGAGGTAGCTGGGTTCTGCATGGTTGAAACCAAATGGTGCTTGTGCCTCTTGCTCTGACCCCGCTGCAATTGCCCAGGGTGCCCAGGTGAGGGAGATGGTGGATAGTAGGCTTGGGGAGGTGTTGGAAAAGGGTTGAAGGCGTCCCCTCGAGGACTTGGATCTGGCGCTCGGGGTGGCGCTCGCTGCTGTTGTTGCCGGTGGCGAGGGCGAGAGGAGTGCATGGAGTGCCATCGACCGTAGATCTTAGCTGAGAGGACGAGGTAGATGATGCCGACGCAGACAAGTGTGGAGCCCAGTCTGTTCGACAGCAGGTATCAGTCTCGGATCGTGACAAAGAGGGAAGCAACGAACGCGTAGGAGGGCAACTTGGTGGTGTGTAGCTTGTTCAGTTTCTCAGGTGCCGGCCAGGGAATGTCGATGGATGCTGAGCCCGCTAGGATGCTGTGCGTAAAATCTTGACGCTGAGTTCGCTGAACTCGAGTCGTAGGATCAAGGAACGCACTAGAGTAATCCTCGATCAAACAGGGCTATACGGATCAGTGCAGCGCATGAGATCCAGCGAAGGGGACCTCAAAAAGCAGAGAGTTCAACGCACGAGATCTCGAAGCCCAGGTCAGGTCCCACGACACGAATCTGGATAGTTCTGGGGCGACCACGAAGAGCGACATGGCCTGTACGTCGATTATCCCAATCTGTTCAGCCGACACAAACGATGGCTAGGGCAGTAGGCAAAGGAACGGACCAGCCAAATGCCGCCTGTCGCTTCCAACCATTAAGGAGATCCATGGAAAAAGGATCAAGGGGGAAGGAAGGGCGGACCTTTGATAGCTTCCAGGATGTCAGGTTTGGTCTTGTCTTGAAAAGCGCCGACACATTGGACTGCACGACCTTACTTCAAGCGACGTTGATGCGGATGGAGGGGAGAGCGAGGCCTTACCGATCCCAAACACTGCAAGCGCATCGGTTAAGTTGAGTCCAGAAATAACTAGGAGATGCGAAAGCGCTCACTCATGATGATCACAGCCATGAAACAATCGACCTGCCACCCCCGTCCTTCAGGTCAGCCCTCGTTGACGCTCGAGCTCCAGCAAACAGAGGGGAAAGCGCACCCAACGGCCTCTCTCCTGCTGCTCGACCACCTCCGACGCGGGATCCACTGCAGCTCGAGGCTGGTACTTGGGCAAAGGTTCCAAAGGAGGGGAGAGGTAAGGAGGGTAAGCCACGCCGTCCATCGCTGCGTAGTGCCCGGGCCGGCCCATTGTTTGCTTTTCAAGGAAGTGGGTGAGAGCAGGTCATTGGTCGTGAATGGTCGTTGAGGGAGGAGGGAGACGAGGGCCAGGTCAGAATCGGCGAGAGCGAGAAGGCGTTCATGAAGCGGACGGCTTCGGGAGCGTGAGAGTTGGAGCTGGTGAGGGGTTCAAGCAAGCAGATGCCATGCGTCAGTCACAATGAAAGGCAGAACTGGCCAGGCATGTCAGGCTTAAGAGAGGTCCTTCGAGGTTTCAAGGCAAGAGTGGCGAAATTCATGCCGGCGAGAGGCGGGTGGCGAACTTATGGGCTTTGTTTCTCTGTACAAGTCTAGTGTAGAGATTTCAAAACGAGAAAATGAAGAAGAAGATCTATTTGGCCGGAGTCGGATGCCAAGGGTGAGGATGGTTGGAGCAGAGTTCGCCACCGGCCTCGCACCTCTTGCCATGGGGGCAGCGGAAGTAAGCGAACGAGCTGAAAGAAGTGTATTGCTGGTTGTCGTGACTACCGTCCCGGACGAAGCCATGCTTTTCTAGGGCAGGACAGGGGCCCCTCGCTTGACACTTGATGGGCCAATCCCCAAGAGCATCGCCTCTGTGTTTCACAACATCCAGTAGCTTTACTAGGAAGTTGTCTGCCATATTGTTGGGAAGCGAACGAATGAGCAACTCCACGGCCGCATTTTTCGGAGCAGCTGGAGGGCAAGCGATCGTCACAGAAGCGCCTTCTTCGGTGTCGATGATGAGATCACTGCGCAGAAGAGTTTCTTCGTAGATGAAGTAAGGTTTGCATTTGAAGCCAAAGTCGGCCCAGGACGTTGGGTCGCGAAGCATGACCATGGCTGCAACGTCTTTGCCTTAGTATTTGACCAGCAAGTTGTCCTTTGTCGGTACTTACCTTCGGATTTCAGATGAAATAGACTGCAGACGACGGGGCAGAGGTCTTTGTCGCCAACTCTGACTTTGTTCCCCTCAACCAGCAAAGGATGGTCCCCAACCTTTCCTTTGGCAAGCTGATGATGCTGGCGGTCCAGCTCACAGTCGTAAAATCTTGTCATTATGGCGGCCATCAAGACAGGGCTTGGATAGCTTTCGAGGTGGGGCGACAAGTTGGCAGACATGATCTTCAAAGCGAGAGCTCCGTTGGCGACGGTGAGATGACCGGCAATAGTCAGGTTGATGAACATTTCCACATCACTGAACGTGAACTTGAACATGGGCCCAGTGGTTGACTGATGTACTTCGAAAGACGTCTACTCAAAAAGAGAGCAATTACACTCAGGGCTTCAAATCAGAGCACTGTAAAACCAACCTTAGTACAACGCGGCTCCGACGCCCTCACGAATGCATTGTTGGGAGGTCTTGCAGAAAGATAGGGGGTTTTTGCTTTGTCGTAGAACAATTCCGACCTTTCACGCCGCTTGCCAACAGTCAGCTCCAGCAAGCGGTCGTCGGGGACGACGCAAAAGTGGTGCTTGCGGAGCAAGACGTAAAATGCGTAGAAAGATGCGTCGTTCGTAGGAATTGTAGCGTAGAATGGCCGATAGCAGAGCTGTTCGCTGGCGAGCAGGGTGTCAAACCATTGATGAATGGCCTGCTCCAGAAGGCCAAGGAACTCAGCAGCAGGGCGAGCCCTGAAGTCCTCCACGTGGGCCCAAAGTTCCTTTTTGTGGGAGGTCCACGACCCAAAAGTGAAATAGGCGGATGCCAGTAGGCGGAACTTGGCAAGCCCGAAATCAATGTTGGGCAGAGCAGGAGGTAAACGGACTTCGCGGAAACGCAAAAGACCGCATGGAGCGTCTTCCTCGACTTTGGTATAGAAAGACTGTTTGAAAAAGGTCATGGCAGATGCGAAAGAGACTGTTTGGACTCGTTGAGTCGACTTGGACGATCCAGCATACGCCTTCTGTCGTCAAGTAAGTCCAGTAAGACGTACATGTAGTACATCCACTGCCTCGACACAATCAGTTTCCCACCCCAGCCCCAAAGAGCAGAGCAGTCCTCGAGCCGACTTTCTTTTTAATTCATTGGCATACCAAGCTTTTCTCACCCGAAATCTCGTTATGGAGGGAGGGACGAGGCCAAGCTTTGAGAGTATACGCAGAGAGTCGAAGTTGGAGAAGCTGTTGCACGCCTTCGCAGGCCGTCAACTGCAAAGGCTTCCATTTGGCGCACAAACTTGAAAGCAGTCCGTGCAGTCATCAGCGCATAGTACCATGGCTTGCATGATGGATCGGACGCCCAAGGCGCCCTGTCCCCGGCAGTGGGACACCTGTTTTCGCATTGGAGTGTCAGGCAAAGAATCATTGACGACGCCGGAGAGCTGACAGGCAGCTTCAAGCTCTCCCAGATAAAGCCCGCAATCTCAGACTCATATGATAGCACTGCAAGGCATGGAAACATGGGCCAAACCATCAGATGGACGCGCTCGTTCAACCTGCCAGGTGGCAAAATTTTGCGCTGCGAGCTCGTCTCCGAGCTTTTGGTCTTGCTCTTCGATCCTACTGCTTCATATTGCTTCAAAACGACCCGAGCGCGCGGCTATGACGCTGCTTGCATTCCTTGCCTGAGAGCGGTGACTTAGGGAGCTAACTGCCTTTAATTCGTTCCGAACCAAAGGTCAGACGCGACATCGTCTCATGATTGCATTGCGCGGTGGTCTTCGTTCCTCCCTTGTTGAGATCCTACATGGTGGAGGCAGACCCTTCCCATGGCGATCGCCCCAGATTGTCGAGCCATCTTGAGTCAACAAGGCATCCCCAAATCTCGCCGGTCCAATTCGAATCTTTGATCAATGCGATTCTGGGTTAAGATGCTTGCACATGGTTCCTGAACCTTAGCCGAACTGACGAGCGCGCCAGCCTTCACGGAGGCGCCGCTCTTTGTATCTTCCTCGCACCCCTATGGCGCCGGACCTTGCACTTTGCGCATCATCAACCACAGCCAAATGCCCACATTCATTTTTCTCCTGACTCTCCTTATAAACGTTTGCGTTGCTTCCTTCGCAAACGACCTCCGCAAGTCCCACGTCGAGGTTGTTCTGCCGGGCGATGCAGAATACGAAACCTTGTCCCTCCCATGTACGACATTATTTCTGTCTCTAGAATGTGAATCGTCACTAAAGAGGTCGTATACAGTCAATAGGCGCTACAATTTCATCAAGCCGGCCGGAATATGCCTCCCTCGATCTCCTGCTCAAGTCTCCACCTGCATTCGCATCGCTTCGAAGCACGGCGTCCGCGTGGCTGGTCGCTCTGGCGGACATTCGTACATCGCCGACGGCATTGGCGGCAACGACAAGACGCCCGTGCTTGTTGTCGACATGATGCACTTCCGAGAAATTTCGATGTCTTCTTCCGGAGTGGCCAAGGTCGGAACCGGAAAGTCAGTCAGCGAGGCAATCTATTGTCCGTGCAAAAGCACTGACTGTGGTGACAGCCGCCTTGGGCCCATCTACCTGGCATTGAATGACCACAACCGCGCTATGCCAATGGGGTCCTGTCCGCTCGTTGGAATCGGTGGTCACGCCGCAATGGGGGGCTTCACTCACACTTCACGAATGTGGGGTCTGGCTCTAGACGTCAATGTCGGCCTCGATGTGGTCCTCGCCAACGGTACCGCGACCCACGTCTCTCGCGAGACAAACAAGGACTTGTTTTGGGCCATGCGAGGGGCCGCCAACTCCTTCGGTTTGGTCACTTCTTATCATTTCAATACGTTCGCTGCGCCATCCCTGGCCATTAACTGGGAATACGACTTTGATCTGCCGCCTGCCGCTGCCACCGACGCGTTCATTGCGTTTCAGCACTACGTGCAGAGCGGCATCCCAAGTAACTTAGGACTCAACTTTGATGTCAGCAAGTCTGCAGTGCGTCTCCTTTCTTTCGAACTTGAGAGCCTAGCTGACCAGGGCAACGCCAGACGGAAGGAACCGTGCACTTTGTGATTGTACGAGCACACTGATTCGCGCGGATCACGCGAGCACTCTGAATTTGAATCGCAGCACGGCGGCTATTTCACCTCGCCATCCAAGAATCGATTCAACGAGACGATCGCCCCATTGCTCCGCAAGCTGCCCGCGCCCACTCGATACACTTATCAAGAGCGATCTTGGATAAGCTACGTTGAAGCTAATGGCGGCACTTTGGATGGTAAGGCAGTGATGCGCTTACTTGATGTGTCTGGCGGTCTGATGCGACATCTAGCTTCGGATGCCGCTACCGACTCAACTATCGGTTACTACAAATCTCTGGTGACTCCAAAGCCATTCACGAGAGCATCTATAGCCGCCTTGATGCACTATGCTGCCCACGAAGGCTTCAAGACAGTCGTGGTTCGGCGTTTTCCGAGGCTCGCTGTGCTCTGCTAACAACTCTTTGTTCAGCCCAGCTGGGCCATCCAATTCGAGACTTGGGGTGGATCTCACTCACAGATCAATGCTGTACCCTTGCACGAAACCGCGTAAGCCCACCTTTGCGTTTATCTCTTCCTGTTTGACAATCTTCTCCGGCGCAGTTTCGGCTACCGGGACAGCTTGTTCACCGTCCAACTCTTCAACTCTGTGCCCGAGCTGCCCTTCCCACGGAGCGGGTTCACCTTGCTGGATGACATGGTCAGCCGCCTTCAAAGGTATACGCACGCGCACTGGCAGTTGTACAGCAACTACGCCGACGACCGAACCGGTCCCCATGCTCAGCAAAAGTACTTTGGGAGCAATTTACCTCGATTGGAAAAGCTGAAGAGGGCTTACGACCCTCACAATCTGTTCCACTTTCCGCTGGCTGTCCAGCCTGCCACTCATTAGGCCCTCCCCTTCGCTTTGCGACCTACTTTCCCTCTCCATTTCTCTTGATTCGGACGGTCTCTGCTGCAGCCTACCTCCTGTTTCCGATCCAGTCGTTCTTGCAAAGATCGAGTGTAGGAGGCTTTTGCAATCGAGCTTCGGCGCCACAGTGCCAGTGCACTGAGCAGAGAACTCCCTTGCATTACTTTTGCGAAATCAATATGTACAAATGAGTGCGAGAAGAACGAAAGAGAGGTCGTGATTGTACAGTCATAGCAAGAAAGGCAAGAATCAGACGAGCGAGCGCCACCAAGGTTTCTCCTGCGACCTGCCCTGGAAGCGCCTCTTCAGGGCCTTGCGGACGCCCTTGAATCCCCGCTTCTTCTCGCAATCGAACGAGCGACGGTGCTGGGTCGAGTCGCCACCAGCGGCGAAGAAAAACTCGTGCCCGTGAGGGTGGTCGTGAGAAAAAGGAGGGCGGATGAGCTGGTCAACAATGTGGATAGCACCCTTGAAAGCAACTGCGTCGGTCACCGAGACGCGGACGCGAGAGCCGGGTCGGCGGTCCTTGCCCTCTCCAACCCAGATCGACCGCTTGATCGGACCCTTGCCAAAGAGACCGGCGCGATAGCTGTAGACGTCGACAGGCAGTTTCGTGTCGTTAAAGAGGGTGGTCAAGGCGTAGGAAGTAACGTTGACTTCACGTGGCGGCATCTGCAGCATGCGGGGGATCCAAGACGAGGTCTCACGATCGCGTTGGAGGAAGCCGGCTCGATACAGGGCTTTAGAAGGGCGCTCAGAGCGCTGCAAGCGCTCTCCAGAAGGAAGTTCGCCAGGGCCAGAGCCAAGCTCGGTGGCGCCAATGTTGAAGTCGGTGTAAAGAGTGACGTTGGGAACGATGTGATATTCAAGGACGGCCTTGAGGATGTGCCTTCCAAAGGGTGAGAACAAAAAGGCGTTCAGCTTGAAGCCCAGCTTGGCAAAGGCCTGCATCAGGATCACAATGAGCCTTTGCCTCAAGAAGTGACATCTAGACTAATCTAGACTAACGGCATTGGTAGGCGCAAAGACGGTGTACTGGGTGAAGTTATGCTCTGCAACGAGCTCTTGCAGAATGTCGTGCACCATGGGGGACACGTCTTCGTCCTTGCCGTGCTCGTGGTGGAAAGTGGCCATGTCGATGTCGACCTTTTGAACGCCGCTGGTGAAAGTGCTGAAGATGGTCGGCACGGTGAAGAGGCCAGCGAGGGGAGGCAGAGGAGGCAAGAGAGGAGCCGACAGAAGATAGATGTAGCCGTTCTTGGCTTTGATGACCGGACCCTTGTCTGCATGGTCATTGAGCAGGGAGCTTTCAACGAATCGCGAGGGAGGAAACGAACGATTGGCAAAGAAGTTGAACGACAAGGAAGGAGCGGGCGTAAGCTTGGGCTCGATCCTGATGCGGATATCGGCCAGCTCAGAAGCGACGGTGGCCTTGTTGACCAGAGCGGCCGCATCGTATTCGCCCGCAATGGTGTGGTAGCGGAGGATCCAGCCGACCACCTTCTTGAAGAAGGTGCGGCGGTCGTCCTCGCTCAAGGACAGCGGCTCGTGCGACGGGTGCTCGTCGTCCATCAAGGTGCGGAGAAGGCGGCGCGAGAGGAACGGGTGGCGGCGCGGGTCCTGGGTCTTTCCCATCTCTTCGAAAAGGTCACCAGAGTGGTCCTCCTCTTCGTCTTCGTCAGGCCCATGGCCGTGGTGAGGAGGGTGGTGCGGGTGCGGGTGGCGGTGGCGAGGGGTGAGCGCTTCGTCGTCCGGGGCCAAGAAAGTCAGCTTGGCCTTGGGGTCCGCGAGCTGCTCCTTCAAGTCGTCGGCGATGGACCAGTTGAGGAAGAAGGCGAGCTTGTGCAGGGGCAGGGTGTGCGGCGGGCCGGGCGGAGGGAACTTGGGCGGAGGGCCGGCGGCGAGCGAGTTGTTGAGGATCTCGGCGATGGTCAAGCCAGACATGTCAATGGTGCCGTGTCCATGGGGAGGGACGGGAGGCCAAACGTTGTGGCCATCGACGCGGCTTTCGTCCGTGCGGAGGAGCGGTGCGTCGTGCGCTTGATCCAAGTTGGTCTCCTCAGAGAGCAGGAAAGGCTTCTGCGGGCCGACGACCGCCGCCAAGGCAGGCGTCAGGCAAGCCAGAAGAGCGCCAGAGGTGAGCAGCATCGTCGATGTGGCCGCAGGAAGAAGAAAGAAGCTAGCCTGATTTTTTGCTTTTCACGCAGCAGCTGCGCTCGCGGGCCGAGAACTGTGCTCTTTGGGCTGACGAGATGGTGCGGCGCGTTTGATGTTTGGGCGTTGGAGATGAGTCGGATTGGAGAGGAGGTGGTGGAAAGGGTCGTAAAAGAAGGGCGGGCGATAGAGAGCAGTGCGGAGCTGAGCGCGCACGCTTGGTTTGTCGTCAATTTGAGATCGTGTCATTGGCTCTCGATCGTCCGCAGGAGCCGATGCGCGGCCGCCTTGGCTTCGCAAGCACAGTAGCCGGCTTAAAAGACTGCGTGGGGATGGCTTTTTATTACATAGTGCGGGTGGGTGGCGACCGAAGAAGCAAAGTCCGAGGCCGAACGAACTCGTCAGTCTTGGAGACTGGCTCGGCAAGCTCTTCTGGTGTAGCATCCTAGATTGCTGAGCTGTGCAAGGTTCTGTGACACCCGGGCATCACGCAGATTAGCGAGAGGGGAAACCTGAGGGAGCTCGAGAGCGCACCTGCTCTGGTGGCAAATGAGATGCCGAAAGCTCGACCTGAACTTAGTGGCCGGCTCTTGGGAGGCACGGTTGAGATGCCTGGTGAGAAAGGGGTGGCCAGTTCAACGAAGAACCTTTTCCAGCAGATCTGTGTGCGGGCGCGATACCGAAACATCAGCTTAATCCATAAGATGAAGGGGGACACGGGCGCTACACACCCTTGGCTTCGTTGATCCTGTTTGCATGCGTTGAGGACATAGAATCACGGTGTGAAAAGGGGAAGCAAGGACGAACTTGGAGGCCATGTAGGGTGATCCGCCTCTGTCCGGGTGGTTGGCCAGCATGATTTTACGGTGCGCCACCTTGATCTTGTCCTTGTTGAGCTGCGAGTCTCTGTGGTAGGCCAGCAAAAGTTCAATATCCCTGGATCTGATGGGAAGGAGGAGGCCGGCAACCCACTTGAGACCCAAGATCAACGCCGCCTCCTTCTTGTCCATCTTTGACTGGAAGCCGCCCACAGCCCAGTTGCCGCTCATGCCACCCGCCGTGCTGCCGCTGCCCTTGGTGCCGGCGAGCAATTGCTGGAAGGGCGAGAGCACCTTGCCGTTCCGCGCCGCCTGCCTCAGCGTCGTCCGCACGAACACGCCGATGACGCCGGCTGCGACTGTCCCCGCGATGATCGTAGCCATTCCTGCTGCTTGTCACTCGCTGCGAATGAGAGTCGTGGAGCGGTCCAAAAGAAATTTTTATGCAGCAATGCAGAATAGGCGCCTTTTTTTTTCCTGCCCTTGCCTTGCCGATCCTTGGACAGCAACGGGCACTACTGGCACAAACAATGGCGTCCACCGACGTGAGCGACAGCAGCGACGCCGAGGACGGCTCGCCAGAACCCGTCAGCAGGCGGCGGGATTCGTCTGTTGTGCCCTGCAGGTTCGTGGCCGCGCTCCTGTCAAGCCTCTTTGCGACTTTCACTCACGCTTTCAATGCAGCGGCCGCGGCATACACGACCTCAGCGAGGAGGTCATCGAGCTCATCTTCGACTTTGTGGGCGACAGCTACCAGCCTTCCGCCAAGCGGTCCACCTCCTTGCGCCCCTTGACCCTGGTTTGTCGCTCCTGGCTCAAGCCGGCCCGCAAGACCATGGGCCGCAAGGTGTGCATCAACGACAACACCACGCTGCAGCTCTTCATGCAAAGGCTCATCGCCTCGCCCGATATGTGAGTCGGAACTCGATCCACCTGGCTGGCGGGCCAAAGCGCTTTAACCTTGTTCGCTGAAACCTCCTTTCTCGCTCCCGACTCCAGGAAATACCACCTCAACTACGCTGAAGTCTTCACCTCCTCTTCCAAAGCCACCTTCGATGAGCGCACGAAAGCGGCGGCGTCCGTGAGTTTTCAGGCCTTTTGTTTGTTTGGAAAGGGGCTCGCGTGACACTTTTTGTCCCCCTTTCAGATCGTGCTCCTCATCTCGGCCTGCAACAACCTCACCTACTTGAAGATCGCCGGCATCGACCCGACCTATAGCGAGCTCATGGTCAAGGCCGTGAGAGGCTGCACCAAGCTGCAACACTTTGCCTATCGCAGTTGGTTCTCTCTTTCCCTACCTACTCTACAGTAGGTCATGACCTAGAATTGAACTCCAACAGACATGCCGGACCTCTTCCGCTTCAGCTGGTACTCGCTGGTCGACCTGATCAAGGACCTGCCCGCGCTCGAGATCCTGCAATTCACGGGCGCGATGAAGGAGAACGAGCGGCCCATCCCGCCGGACACGCGCATGTCCCGCTCCTTCGTCGGCATCCACCTCACCCACTCGCGCAGCTCGGACGAGCAGTTCGAGGAGTTCCTCAAGCTCTGCCCCTCCCCCTTGACCTTCCTCGCCCTCTCCCGCATCGAGCCCGGCATGACGGGGCCCGGCTTATACTCCAACCTGCTCAAATACGGCTCCCACTTGGTCCAACTGCACCTGTCCGAGCCAACCAGATACGTGCTGGCGCCGTCGACCACCTTGCAGCTCGACCCCGTCTCCGGCCAGCAGCGGTTGATGACCAAGACGCCGCTCATCGTCGACTCCATCGTGCCCTTCTTGCGCTCCTTGGCCCACTTGCACGTCCGAGGCCCACATTGCAGCAACGCGTGAGGGATAGGCCCCTTCTCTTGAGCGGACAACCACCTGACGCTTTTCTGCCCGTTCCCTTCACAGGCTCATCAACTCACTCCCTTCATCAATAAGCTCAATAGACTTGGGTGCTTGCCCCGCGTTGAGGCCAGAGTGGCTCGTCATCGCTCTGATGAAGAACTACAAGGACCTGCGCAGCGTCCGCATTTCTTTGGAGAAGGTGCCGTCCGCCCTTTCGTATGAGTTTGGTCACATCTGAATGCTGTATTCCACTGCAGATGGACTGGCCAAATGACCGCCAGGCGGAGATGGCGATCAAGGTGGGTGGAGGCTTTCACTTCAAGAGTCCTCGTCAAATGCCCATCCGGCAAGTTTCGCATCACAGGAAGCATGCAGCATCAGGCGACCACCGGTGGCCTTTGCTGCCAACTATCCCCAACCCACCGCCTTGCGCCGCGGCCGAGATTGAAGGGCGCCACCATATCACCTGTCTTTTTAACGCCTCGATTCCCACCGCTGCCGTCCTATAAAAGTCTTACCTCCACTCATGCTCGCCTCCCAAAAATGGCTATACCTCATCATGGCTGCCGCGCAACGATCGATTGCCGAGCCAGCACTCAGTGTTCACCCTTTTACCCAGCCTCCGGGCGCCTCACGCGTTAGACCTTTTGGCTTAAGGCCGCTCAATTGTAAATTGCATAGCTCTTCTCCTGACCTCTCTCCGCCTCGTGCCATCGCCACTGAGGAACTTCGGCCACACCAGCACTCGGGGGCGAAAATATTTCTACCGCGGGCGCCTCGCTTGTCCGCCCGCCACTCGTCGTACCTCCATCGCCACCAAGCCTCGGTGAACCCGGGCGGTCCCATCACATTCTTTTGAACCCATTCCACTCGTTTTTTATCCCTAACACCATACCGCTGGCCTCGAGAGGTTATCGCAAGCGGCCGTTGTTTACTTTCTGTTTGTCAATCGAAGTTCGACGACACAACTTTTTTGCTTGTTTGGCTGCCTCCAAATCGACCAAAGCAACGCACCCACACACGCAGTAACCAGATGGCTGCGTCCTACTTCCCGCTCGGGGCGGGCGAGGGCAGCTTCAGCGCGGCAGGCGGATCAGGAGGAGGAGGAGGAGGGGGGCCGCCATCCGCAAACACGGACGATCTCACGGCGCCGCCTGGCTCGACCTGGCAGCCTACAGTGGAGGACTTTACGATGCCTTACACGGGCTCAGACGCCTACCTGGGCGGGCCGGGCGACGCCTACATCGACCCCAGCCAGACGACGACCGATCTGCGGGTGCACCAGTACGACCCGATGGCTGACGACCTGGACGACGACGTGGATGCCGACGAAGCGGGCGCTTTGGAGGAGGGCGAGTCCGTGCTCCGGCTGGGCGGCAAGAGGGGCAGCACCTCGACCGGCAGCTCGCCTCGCAAGCGCAAGTCGGCCTCCGGTCAAAGGCTGCTCTCCGACATCCAGCTGGACGAGGACGGCAAGGCGATCGGCCGCCGCAAAATCCAGATCGAGTACATCCAGGACAAGAGCCGGCGGCACATCACTTTTACGAAGAGGCGGGCCGGCATCATGAAGAAGGTGTGTTTTGTTGTGCCTCTTGAGCTGGCTCTTGCTTTGAAACTTGTCAGCTCATATCGCCTCCAAATTCACAGGCATATGAGCTCTCAACCCTAACTGGAACTCAAGTGTTGCTGCTGGTCGTCTCCGAAACGGGAACTGTCTACAGTTCGTTGACTCTCCGTCATCTGACTGACTGATCTGATGTCCTCGTTGGTCATCGAACAGCTTACACTACAAGTAAATTGCAGCCGCTAGTAACAGAGACGGCGGGGAAGAATCTGATTCGAGAGTGTTTGGTGGGTTGGCTTGCCACGAAATCCGCGAGCCCCAATCTGATTCGCTTTCCCCGTCTGTTCCACAGGACTCGCAAGTAGGAGATGATGTGGGCAACCAGCCGGAGCACAAGCACGGCGGCCACGTCGCCCTCAAGACCCGCGTCACCCGCAAGAACTCTAGCCAAAACCTGCGCTCACCCCGGCGGGCCGACCCCCCTCCTCCTCTCCCTCTACACATCCCCAATCCTAACGTCGTTATCCCATCCATGCTCTCGCCGCCCATCTCACCACTTTCGACTGCGCCACCTGGGGGCGGTGGTAGTGGTGCGCCTCAGTACATGACGCAGCAGCAACAAGACGAACAGCTCCAGTCCATGTACTACGCCTCCCACCCCGCCGGCCAAGGCCAACCCAGCCCGCTCTACGCCCCTGTCCCGCCACAGGGCTACTCCCAAGAGGGCTACCCGCAAGAAGGCTACCCGACCGAGAGCTACATCTAAACACCCTTTCTTTCGCCCTTTCGACTTCGACAAAATGTTGCATAGCATCATTTTCCTTCTTTATTCGGCTTGAGGGTTACACGAAAAGGAATAGCTGGATCCCGGGCTTTTCTGCGAGCTTTGTGCATAGGTTTTCTTATTGGGTGCTTTTGGCGGTCCTCTCATTGTACGATACTATTCCCACGATTCCTTTGGAGTTATAAGCATGTTATATACCGACCTTTGCCTTACCCAAAAGTCACAAACGTTTTTCAAGTGCGGCGGTGGCAAAATTTCTCCTCCTTGGTCACATCGTCTTTGCTTTGGCTGGGACCCTTGCTTCTGAGAGCCTGTTGAAAAGAGCGCAGGGCTCGTGGGCTAGTTTACGGACCCTTTCTCGCCCTCTCTCCCGAAGCCCAGGCTGCCCGCCCGCAATGAATGTTCGGAGCATCATGTCACCGTAAAGAGGACTTGCGCTCGGACCGCCACTGTCGTCTTGCTTTCGATGCCCGTTGTCGAGAGCGCCATATCTGGTTCGCCTCAAGCTGCCCTTCGAGAACCGCCGCCAGCACGAGTGTCGCCACCGGCAAGCCCTAAAGTCCTGGAGATCGTCGGCGACATTTTCGTCTCTGAGTTCTACGAGCATGTCCGCAAGCACCTTATCGAACCGACCTATGTTGGCATGGATGCGAATGTATTCGTGCAAGGAGACAAAGTGGTGAAGGTACTTTGGCAGGCCAACGGATTGTGGGCTTTCCTTTCCAGCTCGAAGCTCTAAATTGCGCTCACCTTGGGCCTTGTGTAACCTGAAGATTTGCTCGTGAGAACTTCGACACTGGATCTCCTGTTACGCCCAGTCCGAACAATATCTTGCACGAAATCGACATGCAAACGCGAGCTGGCGCCGATGTGTCGCCTCCCATCCTTGGCGTGGTCATCGATGACCTGGGCTATCAGCCGCCGCAGATCATTGGGTTCATCATGCCGCGATTAAGACCCATCATTCCCAAGGAAGCTTCGGTCGAGCAAAAGCTGGAGCTGGCTCAAGGAATGAGGGCCGTGGTTGGCCGCCTGCACGGCAAAGGTCTGCTGCACGGCGACATCAAGCTGGACAACTTTCTGTGGAGCGGGAACAAGCACTCTGAAGTGTTTCTTTGCGACTTCGCACAGTCGAAGCGGATCGACGCTCCCGAATATGTCCTCGGCTCCAGCCGCCAGCATCCGCCCTACACTCTTCGGCTCCGTCCTTATTTCTTCGAGAAGGGGAAGTACGGTGATTCCAGACGCCTACCCTACACTGTGCTCTGCAACCTTTTCTCTCTGGCCATGGCTCTGGTCCACTTGTTCTCGGAGCGCCGGCCGCTTTCAGAGATTGAGGATCCATTTGAAGCGGATATCGCTATCGCGCACAAGCAACTTCCGTCCCTCGATCTGGTTCCTGAAGAAGGCGGTAACAGAGCTTTTGTTAAGAGGTGCTTCGAGCTGGGTTGTATCGACGTGGGGATGCCAGGAGGGCTCCAACTTTTGCCGATGCCGGAGTAGGTCACAAATCGTTGGTGGCTACAGCGACTCTTCGCTAATTAGGATGCTCTTAGGGAAGCTAAAGAGCTCTCAGCCGAGCCCGCCGCTGGGATTTAGGCTGGCAGACAGCAAGCCTGACGGTCGACACGGGCTTGTCGCCGCAACTTCCCAGGACTCTAGCTTGGACAATTCCCATCTTCAATCAACTTACAACCGAGTTGTTGCCCACTCTGTTTATCCATCGCGTCATTGTGTCTAGCTCCGCCATCGGACTCACCGCTCTCAACGCAGCGACACGAGATGTGCGACCGACGAATGAAATGGCATCGCACTCTTCCAGGTCTTACCATGACCCCATCATTTGTCCACTCAGCGTGCCCGATGCATTCAGTCCGAGCACTTTCAGTCGGAGAGGTGGCCAATTGGCCATGCGCCGACAACACGGCTCCCGGCATCGCTTTCGGCAGCTCAAGAATACTGGATTGCTTTCAGTGGGGCAGTGCCATTACACTTGTCTCTACTTCTGTCTGTCCAAATCTCTTGTCGCTCTGCAGCCACCAGCATTGAGGTGCATCCCTCGGTTCGTCTTGCCTACGTCTCTGGACAACTTTACTTACACCTAGGCCACAGTGATTGAAAGATGTGCCACTGGGAAATCATCGCGTACAGAGACTGCGGGCATAGCGGTACAAGGCAACTCAAGCTGTGTGGCGGCAAAGACCAGGGCGCATCATGCCCTCTCCTCACCGATGACGCCGCTACCATCTGGAGAACCGGTCTATGTCCCAACTGCAGGCCTGAAGATGCCGGATATCGTTGTCCTCGAACACATGTAGGTCCTGCCTCTCGCGGTAGTCTCCCGCTGCCCATTGATTGCATTCAGCACGAGGCTGGCCGACAGTGCTTTTCAACCCCGACTGCCCTCTTGAAGGCTCTTGATGTGCTGCACTGAGTCAGCTCTTTGGCTTTGTACATAGAGGTGTGCACCAGGCACGTAATACACTCCCGCCAGGGAGTCGCAACTCGAACTTGACTGCCGTTGCCACCTGCTTCGAATCGGGCTTCAAATTAGGAGGGAGGGAGTAAACGAGTCGCCACAAGATGCTGTTGAAGCACCGCTACCGGCAGCCCCTCCTAGGCCTTTCCAGCCAAAGTGGCGACGAAAGTTGGCCTACTACCTTGACTGCTTCTTTCCTCTCAAATGTTTACAGTCAACCGAACCACTGCTATTGGCCTCTCATGGTCATTCAAAAATCGCTGCGGCTGCCGGGGGGACCTTTGGCAGCCTTGGAAAGGGCACACAGCCGATTTCTCTCCCCACCGCTCGCGCTCCCGGTCCTATCAAGACTATATAGAGCTTCATTAGACCCTCTGAAGCCTAAATGACCTTCGGACAGTCTCTGGCGGGCGAAAAGTTCTGCGTTTGGCAAGGAAAGCTTATTCGGATAGAGTTGTCCTTTGGCTGTGACCCGCTTCTGCTCTGTCTCCCTGTCTCCTTCCACGAACAATTCCTTTGATAGGAGTGTCGTCGTCTGACTCTGATACCCTTGAGCACCACACACCCGCAATGCCTCCCATTACCGATTGCTCGCTCGGCGCCACTTGCGCTGGCAACTTGGTGGGTTTGCTTTCCATCTTCCTGACCCAAGTCCAGACTCATGCTACTACAGATGGCGCGCAACCTTGCTGTCGCCGATGGTGGTCCTATTGGCCCAGGCAAGATGGTCGGCCGCTCCATCGAGCCCGAGGTCGTGCTGCGCAGGTCGCTCGTTGACGAGATCGCCGAGTCAGGTGAGCAATACATTTCCATCTCTCTAAATGAGCCTTTTGTAAACCAGAGAGCTCGCGGACAGTAATGAAACGCGATAACGAAGCCGATCATGATTTCCAGTGGCTTTATTCTGAAGGCGACGACTCGGGTAGGTCTCCATTACTTCGTGTCATCTTTTTTTGCCTCATAGATTTGGGGCAGGCCTTGATGAGCGATCAAGTGTCGAGAAGAGAGACGGTGGCGACGATCTGGAATTTCAGTGGTTGATAAAAGATGGTGAGCGCCAACTTCAATTGTGTGGCACGAGCTCATCGAGTCTTTAATCTATCCAGACGCCGAGAAGCGCGGCATCAAGAAGCGCGCTGATGTCGTAGAAGTAGAGAAGCGAACGGACAACTCTGACTTGGACTTCAAGTGGCTCGGTAAGCCATTTTCCAACCTCATAATGCATCCCTAACCGGACCTCACCTCCTTTACAGCCGAGGACTAACCAGGATCACCACGCAAGCTAACATATCAGTCTCAGCACAGGGGCAAGAGGCAAGAGGACGAGATGTCGTCACTGATTGACTTCTTGGGACAGACCACACTCGCGCATAGCATTTGAGCTTCAACTTGTACTATTATACCTTTGTTCGTCGACTGAAACCACATATCTGGAAAACCTCTCCAAAAGGTCGGCGGTTTTCGAGGCCTGACCTTTTGCCACCATCGAGTCTAAATCCACAATGCTTTGCCTCACCTGCGCAGGCGAGATTGTCGAGAAGCCATCTGAGAAGCCAATACCCGTGTTCAGAACGACCTGCTGCTCGAGGCCAATCTGCAGCCCTTGCCTCTCGAAACGCCCATCCCTGAAAAGCTATTGTGTCTTCTGTCAAACCGCCACGGACGCGTTTACAAACGCATCTTCAAGCTCGAAATCAATACCGGACGACAACCAATTCGTCATCGGCGGCTCTGACGACGAAGCCGAGGAAGATCTTCCGCCAGCGTACACCGACACTTTTGCGCACTCCAAACCGATAGCGCCTGTAGAGAAGCCTAAAGATGGCAGCGATCCAAAGATTCATTGTGAGCATGCTCGATGTCGAAGACAGAGGCAATTGGGCTCAAGGAGCGCCGACCAGACATCAAGCCCGAAGAGACCTTGACCGGCATCGCGATGAGCTATAACATCAAGCCTCGGGCTTTGGTACTTCTCAACAAGCTCCCTGTAGCCATTTTGACGACGCAGCCCTCTCTACTCCATACCCGGCCGTTCCTGCTGTTGCCGCCCGGCGTCACCTCGCGGTCGCCCGATCCGCTGCGCGACGAAGAGGCGGAGCGCAAGAGGCTGTTGGTTGTTCAATTTCAAAAGCAGACCAAGTGCACTGAGCAAAAGGTGGCAGAGATCTACCTGAATGAGGTGTTTCGCAAGAGGGAGCAAGCCGGGCCCTCTGACCTGACGAGAGGAGGGGAGCTGGAGGAGGCCATGCAAGCTTACCGGGACGATTTGAGTTTCGAAGAACAGTCGGGCTCAAAGGGGAAGTGGACAGGCAAGCGCGTAGAGCGGCGCCGGTTTTGAGGTCAGGAAGGGATCGATTTCAGCGTTTCAGTGTAGATCTTGATGTAGCACCCAATCTCTTCAGGCATTGTAGCCTCCTCGAAACGCTACGTTTCCCATTCGATGGTGGTCTCCTCCTGCTTGGCCTTGCCGCCGCCTCCTTTCTTCTGTTTGCGGCCCTGCTTCTTGGGCTGCGACGGCTCGCCTGTGCCCGAGCCTTTGACGGCCTTGCTTTCAGGGCCCCAGTGTGGCGTTGGGTTGACTTGGTAGCGAAGCAACTTGTCGCTGTTTTTCAAGAGCTTGGCGGCATCCGGATGCTCGTCGAAGCTGATCGTGCCCTCCGTCCTGTGGCCATGGAGCTCGTCACATCAGACAGAACTGATGAGATAGGCACGCAACTCACGTCTTGGGCTTGTCCAAGAGCACCAGCGAGGGCGAGTTCTCGGCAATGTTGGACCGCACGATCGGGTTGGTCTCGATCCAGGTCCGTTGGATGTCAAAGAGCACAGAGTGGGGCGCGTTGGTCTTGAGAGAGCCTTCTTTGGCGTGCGAACGCGAGACTTTGTAGCCCAGATTGAGCAAGGCATTGCTTGTGTGCCAAGAACTGAGCTGGGTGGCATGTAGGGCAGCGCTAGAGACTTACACAAAGGAAGCCAAGGGCGGAGAGTTGGAATGGAAGAAAGAGGCTATGCTGGATGGAGTGAAATAGAAGAGGTCCGGCAGCTCCTGTTGATTTGGAGGCTCTCGAGTGAGCGATTGTTCGCTAAGAGGAGCACCCGACACCAACCTCTTTGGCCAGAGTGAGCATGCCCTTGATGCGTGGCTTGGTGGCGTAGTTGGCCTCGTCAGAATCGACGTGCTGGAGCATCCTGTCGACAAAGTCCGGGTTGTGCAAGGGACCGGTCCACATCGGCCCGCCAATCTGTTCAGGTCGTCAGTTCTCGGAAAGACTAATAAGAATAAGAAAAACGACTGACATGCATGACGGTGCCGCATTGGGAGCAGCGGTCGGTCGAAGCCTTGCCAGCGGCCGGCCTGTTGAGCTTGTTGGTGTTGCCAGCCTTGGCCAAAGGCTGCACCTCAAAGTTCTGGCAGTGGGCGCAGGTATAGATGGTAGCGGTATTCCTTTGTGCCTACTCGTTAGTTGGGCCTTCAAGTTTGGCAAGTGGCGAGACGCCTACGCAAAGAGCTCTTTGACTTTGTCGGCGCCAGAGTAGACGCGCACGAAGACTCGGAAGTAAAAGTCAATGGAGAGGGAGAGTTGAGGGACGATGTAGCGGCCGTAGCGACCGGCAGAAGTGGCCAAGGCGTGGAGAATCAGGCGGATGCCCTGCGGTGGACGGGGTGAGCGGCGCTCTGAAACGGCAAACGATGGCACATACTGCTTCGTGGGTGAATTCGGCTTTGATGGGAGAGCCTCCGTAGTTGGAGTAGCTGGAGAAGAGGAGTGAGAACACACGGTGTGGAGCCGGAGCACCAGAGCTCACCATTTTTCGGGGTAGTTGCTGCCGGACAGGACCGCGGCATCGGTGCAGGTGACGAGCAGCAAGCCACCGTCTTGGACACACTGGACCGCGCCGTCAATGAAAGGCGCGGCGGTGCCGTACGGATCCAGGTCGACAGCGTCGAAGTTGACCAGGTTGTTTCTGGCGTCATGATCTTTGACGCGGTGGCTGTACATGACCGAGCTGTGGAGGCGAGGGACAATTGACATCAGTTTCCAATAAAATGATGGGGTAGGATCTCGGCTCACCAGCAATCACCTCGGTTGATCTGCACCTTCGTGAGCAGTTGGGCCTTGGCTTCGTCGACCGGGTCGCTCTCTTCCGCCTTCGCCGCCTCCTCCTCCTCTTTCGCAACGCTTTCCGCATCCCCGGGCACGGAGGAAGGACCGGCCTCGGCGGCCTTTTCTTCCACAGTGGATTCTGCTTCATCGACAGCCATTGAAGAAGGTCCAGCGACAGGAGGTTCCGTGGTGGCAGCTTCCTCCTTGACCGGGGCCTCTTTGGGTGGCGGCTGCTGCTGGAGCTCCTCGGCCACCTCGTCCTCCTCATCGCCTTCTTCGTCCTCCTCGTCCGCCTTTCGCTTGTTCTGCTTCGCGCTCTGGTCCTTGCGCTCCTTCCGCGGGGGCTCCCTGAAGAAGACGACGCGGTCGTCGGGTAGGCCGTTGAGGACGAGGTTGCGCTGCATGCTCTCCACCGCGTTCCGGCTGATGTCGTTCGACAGGACCCATCTGTGGCGGATCAAGCGTCTGATGTAAATGTGAAACTATAGCGCACGAACGGGAGCCTCTCACTTGAGCAAAGGGATTTCGAGGGCGTAGCGGATGGAGCGGAGGCCAGTCGCCGCCAGGCCTTCGAAGCAGGTGAACTCGTGCGGCGAGTAGTTGGGCATGGTCTTCTCCTTGATCTCGCCGGTCAAGACCCCCTCGATGTCCTGCGCAGCTCCAGCCTCAGTAATTGCTCGCGTCGACCAAACATTAATTTGAGACGCACTTGCTCCTCTGCCGCTTCCTCAATCGCCTCGCCGTCTTCGCCTTTGCGCTTCTTGGCAGCACTGGGACCATCAGCAGCGGCGACAGCAGCAGCAGCCTTGCGCTCCCTGCGGATCTGCTTGCCACCTTGCTTGTGCGTCCAGCGCTTCTGCTTCTTGGCTATCTTCTCCGCCGAGTACTCTTCGGACCAGGTGCGCAGGGCGACGATGCTCAGGTCGCGGTTGTACTGCTGCACCGGGTTCACGAACGCCTCTTTGGCGCCGTCCTTGCTGCCGCCGCCGCCGCCGACTCGCTTGGGAGCGTAAATCTTGGCTTTGCCCTCGACGTGCACGGCTTCCATCGCTGTCGTCATCAAGCAGCGAAGGGCCAGGCGCATTCACTGCTAGAGCTCTGTCTGATGATGCTCGTCGCGCTGCTTGCACCGTTGATTGCTTGCTCCTGCTCGTCGATGTGGTCGATGAAATTGCTGTCGCCTCTCAAATTACCTGACTCGCGTGTGCTTCCGGGTAGGCCTCGCGTTGACGTGCTCAAGACTGCTCTCTCGTCTATACCTGCGTTGGATACAATGAGCGGGCTTGATGCCACTCGAGCTTCAGCTCCATTTGAGCTACAGTATCTGTTCGAAGTCACCATTGAATGCACGTCTAACGGCCCTTCGCATTAGTCCTGACACTGTATATTGTCTCCAGTATGCTGCATCGCGTCGATTCGAGCGACGCCGTCCTTGACTCTCTCACTTCGCTCTTCCGGGTTGCTCATCTGCCTTCGCTCGAGCTGCGCTCTACTGTCGTCATGCCCCTCTTTTTCACGGCTGGCTCAAGCCTTTGGTTTATTCGCTCGAGAACTGCATGTCCAGAGGCTTGGAATGCAGGCTTCGGCACATTCATGAACTGCCCTAGCCTCCAGAGTCGCTCGACCTCCGCCTTTATGGCCCTCGGTCCCCAGCAATGTAGCTTGGGGCGATCTCTTCTATCCGTCTCGACCGTGAAGACAGCCAAATGCAGATTTTCCGAGTCCTTCCTGCAAGCAAGAGCTTTAGGCGGCAAAAGGCCATCCTCCCGCGCAGAGAGTCAACCGAATGTCAGGAATGTCCCTTCTGCCCAGAAACTATCCCAGGTTCGCACGCACTTGCCCTTCCCTGACTTGTCCAAGTGCTTGCATTCTGTCCGGACCTGGTTTCACTGCGCACCCCACTTGCATGGCGCATGTACACCTTCTGTCGTCTCATGACGCCTTCGTGTCATGCAAAGGCAGGGCAGAAGTTGCCGTTGCCCTCCTTGCAAGAAGTCCACGGACTACCAGGCTCCACCATTTGCCTTTTCCTCCGGCTCGACTGTTGCTTCAAGCAAGGTCCGTTCGTTGGACCCCTCTGCTACGTGATGAGCCCGCGTTCTGACCGTTTGCCCGCCAGCTCTTGAGTTCTCCGTTTCACGCAGCTCCAAGGATGTAGGTTTTCCAATGCTGGCATCGTGTCTTCGATGAACGAATATCAGATTGCGCTTTCGCCGGCTCGCTCTACTTTTCTTTCGATTTGAAGCAACTAACGAGGCTAGTAAGGCATACGCGCGCCTATGAATCGCCTCCTTAGCGCTAACCAGCGGCTTGGCAGGTACCTTGCAACCCACGATGAACCAGCTGGGAAAATTTGTCGTCCCAAGCAAGTCCTGTCATACTGAGGGCTGGCGTGCACTAAGTTCACCGCATTCAGGCAAATCCGGACCGAAAAAGCTTCGAAAAGCCGACGGAAGATTTCCAGTCCAGAACGCCGGCGGCCAGAAAACGATGAAAGGATGGCAACACGATCCTCAGTCGGGTGAGCAGGCTTCTTCGCTATCACCGGGCCTTGAAATAATGCAGTGAATGTGTCGTTCCGTTCGGTGATACAGGATGGCGCCAGGTGGATGTGCTCAGTAAGCTTTACCGTCGACGGTGTAGAATCAGCTCTCCATGACCACTCACGTGCCGCTCTCTAGTCAAAGATGGGTTCGCATACATCCCTATGGTCGGGATTCTGAAAGGTGCTCCGCCCAGAAAGGTGCCAGGTGAGTGTGTGACAGCAGAGCTCTGGATGCGAAGTCGCTAATGAGTTCCTTTACCGATAGTCGCCGATGTCCAGCATCACGGCTTCTACACCACATCCGTCAAGGACCACCTGATAAAAGTAAGCAATGATGTTGATGCGTTGTACCGTCCAGAGCAATGGAATGGCGCTTCATCAAACGCTTGAAAGGCGGCGGTGGCGAAATTCAAGAGCCGGTCATCTTGTCGTCGCCTGCCCCTTTTTTTATGGTTTAGATCCTCTCGCTTACCTTATCATGCCATATCAAATGACTACACACGATACTGAAAGAGGAACCGCGAGCGAGAGCCATTCTGAGAGAGGTGGCAAATGGGAGGACCATCAGTGCGCGCATCGGCTTGCGGCAGACTTGAAGCCGCAAACTTTTGTTTTCATTCCGTTCTGTACCCACGTTGACCTGAGCGATTCGTTGTGTTGCATTTTGGAACTGCGAGCTGTCTGCGAGACGAGCGCATCGCATTAAAAAAGCCAGCATCGCGCTCCGAGACGGCATCGCGACTTGTTGACGTTTTGACCTCTTCCGTTCATTAATCATCAACATTGCCACCAGAAATGTCTGAACGACAGCCACTGCTGAGCCCTCAGCCGGGTCATGTAGTCCGACGTCCGACACCGCTTCCGAAGCTGCAGATATTCATCCTCTTGTTGATGCGGATGGTTTGTTTCCTTTTCTCTCCATTCGGCTGCGGACTAACGCTGTACGGGTGCTCCTCCAGGCCGAGCCCATTGCCTTTCTGAACATTCTGCCTTGGATCAATGAAGCTATCGCCCACGACAAGTCCTTGCACATCAAGCCGACGCATGTTGGGTACTACAGCGGGGCCGTCGAATCAGCTTTCAGTGTGGCTGGGACATGCACTATCCTGTTCTGGGGTCGCCTATCAGACAGAATTGGCCGAAAGCCAGGCAGGTCCTCCACCCCAAAACAATGAGGCGAAGCTCATTACGCATTCCGCCTGCCTCGCAGTCTTGATGACGGGCCTCTTCGGCGCGTCCATCAGCGTGTTCGCATTTGGTTTCTCCAAAACATTCAAATGGATGCTCGCATGTCGCGTACTCTCTGGGGCGTTGTGCGGGAACGGGGGCGTCATCAAGGCCGCATTCGCAGAGGTTACGGACGAGACAAATGGTGAGCTGGCACGGTTGTCCCAGACCGAGTCTAACATTGAGATCAGAGGGACCCGCTTTCGCTCTGTTACCGCTAGGCTGGGCGCTAGGTGAGCCTCCAAGGTCTGCCCCTCGCCGAACCCAAACTAAAGGTTCGCGAAGGCGCTTCCGTGGGCGTGAGCCAATCAATCTTTAATCTGTTTGGAATTGGAACTCACAGGAGGTCTTTAGCCGATCATTGGTGGCTTCCTGGCCAACCCCGCCGAGCATTTCCCTTCGCTCTTCGGCCACTCGCGCCTTTTCAAGCAGTTTCCGTACCTCTTGTCCTGCGCCGTCTCGGCTCTCTTCCCATTTCTTGCTCTACTACTGGCGCTGTTCTTCTTCAAAGAAACGCTACATGGGCGCCGGACTAACGACATCCCCTCCACCAAGAAGGCACTACCTGCGCCAACTTTCAGAGAGTTGCTGACGCCTCGTGCTGTTTTGGTTTTGATCAATTATGCGTGAGTCCAGCCAGCCCTTTCAAGTCATGAAAGCGCTCATCAGGAAGCCTACAGCGCCCTCGCCTTCACCACCATGTGCATCGCGACGTTAATTCCACTGTTTTCCTACACTCCCATCAAAGATGGCGGCTTGGGACTCTCGGAGCAAGAGATTGGCGTGGCGCTCTCGATTCAGGCCATTGGAGTTGTTGCGGCGCAGTCGCTGATTTTCCCGGCCGTACATGCTTGCCTCGGCTCCGCCAGACTCTTCCGCACCATGGTGTGCTTCTACCCTTTCGCCATCGTCTGCCTTCCAGCGGCAAACTTTTTCGCCCGCCGAGGTGCGCACACGGCCAGCCTTGTCGCATATGGCACGGCGCTCTGCTTTCTCGCGTGCGTTTTCCCCACTTCACACGCTCTGCAGATTGCTTACCAGAGTGTACACAGCGTGGGCAACACGGTGTACTCCGCCAATATGTGAGTCGCGGCACTCTGGACGCGGAATTGCTGGCTGACATGTTCCAAATCCCGCAGGCTGCTGATCAACGCGGCAGCCCCGTCGCGATCCGCCTTGGGTGCTATGAACGGCTTGGGTAGAGTGTTTCCATCTCCGCTACCACCAGCTCGCAACTGATGAAGGACATTCAGCCCAAACGCTGTCGAGCTCAGTTCGAGCCATCGCGCCGGCATTCTCCAACTCGCTTTTTGCCCTGTCCATCTCGCAGCATCTAGTTGGCGGCCAGCTCATCTGGGTTGTCTTATTCTGCTGTACGCTTGGCATGACCGCCACGGGCTGCCTCCTTCCAGACAAGCCGGCCGAGTGGCGACTCGAAAAGTTGGCGGACGATGACGAGCCCTCGCCTTAGACTGCCACTCTAAACTAACAGTGTAGAGCTTAAGAACCCACTGTATAAATTGTACTCTGACCATATTCGCATATGCATTTATCCTTCACGATCACTTCACGCAAACCCGTCCCACAAGGATCCTTGGTTAAACGTAGCATTCCTAATTTCAAAGCAAAGCCTGCTGTACCATCTCTCTTCTCTCTGTCCGGTAGGTAAGACTTAAAGAATATAAAGGTTTTGGGTGGCGTGAGCGGGTGAATGAATCGCCGCTGATCACACCGGTTGCCGCCGACGAAGCGTTTATGCGACCAACTTTTGCAAAGCCTCCATGGACAAAGACTTGGGGCGCTCTGTTGAGACCCACGGCTGTTAGCTTGGTCAGAATGGGAGACTACGCCACAGGACTTGCCGATGGGCAGGCTGCAGTCGAATCAGATCAGAGGGAGGCCGTCGACGTTTGGGAAGACGCAGCCACTCACCCGAGAGCGCGAGACCACACGAGCTGGGCAACGCAACCCATGGCGCGCGAGCACTGCAGATCACCATCGCCCCCGTCAACATCATCGATGCAAGTATGAGCCGAATTGAACGCACGCCGAAGACAACGGTGTAGTATTGTTGCTGGGTCTGAACGAGGGCACAAGCAATAAGTCAATGTGCCCTCCAGGCGCTGCAGAGGCTCTGAAGAAAGCGGCTCACCAAACCGTCTGCGGAAGTCATATGGCCCTTCAGACCACAATTTTAGAGCTGATGAATGGAAAAACACCCACAGTGGTAAAGGAGAGAGCCAGAGGCAGAGTCCACGTTGGGGAAGGGGTTCTGCCAGCGGCAAAAACGTCAGTCGCTGGATCGGCTCAGCGATCTCAGATTTCATCAAAAGCTAACCTTGGTCTTGCCGTGCTCCTGCGGAATGATATTTGCATCAGAGCGGATAGTTTAAAAGCTGATGATTCGTGCTCACGGTCAAAACACCAGGGGCGAGGTGGTAGAGCTTGTCGACCATCTGCGGTGGCGCAAATTGCTGTCACTTGGCTGTTCAAAGCTCCGCGAAGGGAGGTTGCGCACCTTGAAGACGGGGTCCTTGGCGATGGCGGGGTCGGCGGAGCCGAATTCCTGGAGGGCGGCGAAGCGGGGGTCGGGCTTGCGGAGGACAGCGTGGCCCTGTGCGCTCGACCTGTAAGCAAGTCTCTCAAAGTAACGACTGCAGAAAGAACTCACGTAGCCGGGGATGACACGGCCGGACTTGAGCAGGGACCAGAGGTGGGAGACGATCTTCTCGTCCGAGGCATCGGAGCCGATCTCCTTGTTCATCTGGAGGATGAAGGAGAGGACCTCCTGGTTGGCGAGGCCGTGAAGGGGACCAGCCAACCCGGAGAGGGCGGCGGAGTAGGACAAGAAGGGGTCGGACAGAGCCGAGCCGACCAAGTGCGAGGTGTGAGCCGAGACGTTGCCGCCCTCGTGGTCGGTGTGGAGGGCGTTGTAGAGGCGGATGACCTCGATGAAGCCCTTCTTGTCGCCGAAGCCGATGGCGTTGGCGAAGTTGTAGGACAGATCCTTGGACTTGTCGATGGCCGCACCCGAAGCGCCGTTGCGGTAGGTGTTGTTGTAGATGCGGGCGGCGACGGTGTAGACCTTGGCGCACAGGTCCAAAGAGTCCTCGAGGACGGGCTGCCAGTACTCGGTCTTCTTCAGGCCGGCGGCGTACTTCTTGGCGAACGAAGAGTCGTGGCTGCAGAGTGGTCAGCGAGGGTCAGCAACTGTGCTTCGGGGCAAGGACTGTGACCCACTTGAGAGCAGCGGTAGCAGCCACAAACTGGGTCATGGGGTGCAGCGTCTTGGCTGCGCGCGCAAATTCAGTGCGGGCACCTATTAAGCTTTTCAGAGCGGAACGCACGGAACGAGTCGATGATCTTCTCAATCTCGGGCGTGATGGTGGAGCGCTCGGCGAGATCGGCGGTGAACTGGGCGGCCTGCTCCTTGGAGGGCACCTGGCCGGTGAGCAAGAACCAGAGCATGGACTCCGGCAACATTTGTTTGCCGTCCGGGGCGGCGGGCAGCACTTGCTGGCATTCCTGGAGGTCCAAATGACTGCTCAGCACATACAAGACTACTGTACCGGAGTGTACAAAGACGACGCACGGGAATGGTCTTGCCCCAGCTGGTCAGAAATGTTCAATCGGGCGCGCCAGCCTGAAGCAAAGCCCCAACTCACAACCGAATGCCCTCGTTGGCGTCGAGGACGGACGGGTCCCAAAGCATAACCTACTTTGACGTTAGCTCGACAGATCCGAGGGCATTGATCAAGCACGACTCGCCTTCAGACCTCGCATGCCGCCGAAAACACCCTCGACTTTGATGTCTCCGAGCGACTTGTCGCCATACTGCGAACGCAGCTTCTTGGCGAGCTCCTGGCGGACGGGCACCAGCTCGGCGAAGGTCTCTTGCAGCGTCTGTGCTCGCTGGATTAGCGCCGAGCAGCATTGATCGAAGTGCGCTCACCTTGGTCGACGCCGAGCGCGAGGAGACGGCCTTGAAGCCGCGTTGCTGTTGCCGGAATCAGCGCCAGCTATATAGCAAGCCAGGCAAGCAACGCACAGTGGCACGAAGGGTTTGAGCTCGCTGCATCGTGATGTGTTGCAGTCCAAGAAATTTCTTTGCTGCCACCCGAACTCCCCCGGCCATCCAAAAAATGTTGGTGTCGCCCGCGCCTGTTTGGCTGCTCTGGCCAGTGCTGGATGTGGCTGGTAGCCGGTGATCGAGGCCCGGAAGCGCGACGAGGACAGCCACAGCCTATGACCAGGCGCTCTCTCGTGTCTCTGCCAGTGATTGGGGCTCCGCGCTCGATGCCGCTGGATAATGCTGCTCCGACTCCTGTCCATCGTTGTCTGGGCTGCCGTTGCTGCTGAACCGTGCCCTCGTCCGAATCAAGCTAATAGGACTGCTCGAGGAAAGCGGGCTCTCGGCGCTTCTCATTTGCCACCCGGTCCGAGCATACAGCTTGCTGCTCAACGGATAATCATTGCAGCGTGTCGGAGACCGCGCTACCTGCACTGAAGTGTTCTCGTGGACTGTAGCTCTACTTTGGCCGACTCCGAGCCACTCAGCCCGCTTGGTTGCCCCATGCGGTGTGTGAAAGGTCTGACCGCGTGTTGAATCGCCCTACCAGCGACCTCTCAACTTTTGACGAAGCACTGCCTACCAGGCCGCTCAGTTGTGGCGATGAAGGACGTTGAAACGTCTCAACTTGAAGAACCGACTTGCGACGAAGTACCTGCTCGAGCCATCCTACTTGAACCACCATCTACAAGCCCTCTCTTGTATTGCTCGGCGACCAGTACTTACAGTGGAAAGCTTTCGCTCCCTCCGACGTCGTGTTTTGACCCATACCACTTCACGTCTTTGTCTTTCGAAGCGGCTCGAGGGACCCACCATGTCTCGCTGTTTGCTCATCATAGCGGCAGCTCTTTCGGCTCCTGTCAACTGTCTCGTGATTCCCAGAGGCATCTTATCTGGTGTAGACGCGGGTCCAAAGAAGCTGACTTTTTCAGCGACTGGCACCTTCAAGGTATGGACATTCTTCTTGGCCCTTCTCATTTGCCACCCATCTCAAGACCACCTATGACACTAGGTCGTATCTCTCAGCGATATGCACTTTGGCGAGGGTCAGTATGCTGCCGCTAATGATCCCTTGACGAAGAACGCCCATGCCAAAATCCTTGACTTCGAAAAACCTGACTACGTCGTCTTGTCAGTTTTCTTCATCGCTCCCGCCTTCTTATATGAGATTATAGCTTACATGAACAGCGAACAGCAACGGCGATCTGGTCACAGGCGAGAACTTGAAGCCCGACACGTATGGCCAGTTTCTCGACCAGTGCTTTGAGCCGACCGTCAGCAGAAACGTACCATTTTCCAGCACCTATGGCAATCACGACAATGCGGAAAATGTCAATCATGACTTGCTCTTGAAGTACGAAACTTCCAAGAACCCCAAGCTGTCCTTCACTCGCTCCGATGTCGGTCCGAAACCCTACGGCGGAGTCAACTACTGGGTCCCAGTTTACCAAACCGCCAACGACAATGTGCCGATACTCATCATGTGGTTTCTTGATTCTCGATCCTACAATGCCGGGGATGGCACTCCCAACTCCGGCACCACTCCCGCAGACGCCGATTTCTATTGGGTTGACGAAACGACAGTGCCAGATTGGATTGCGGCTCAGTCAAAAGTGATGACAGATACCTGGGGTCGCATCCCAGCGTCCTTGGTCTTTGTCCACATTCCGTTCCACCGGAGCAAGGACTTGATCTCGGTTAACGGCAACGGAGAACATGACGATGACGCCAGTATGAATACTCAAGGGAGCTTGGAAGACGATTATACTGGCAAGGACGACGTGACTTTTAAAGCGATCGCGGCGCTTGGAAGCGTCGTTGCAATCGTCAGTGGTCATGGTGAGTTTCCAACTTGGGCGCTTGCATTCAAGCCTTACCAAAGGTACGGCCCAGATCACCTCGATGTCAGTATCTCAGTTTCATTCTGCTTCCTTTCCTTTGAACGATCGTGCAGAGTTGGTGCGCCCAATCCGACGCTTCGCTAAAGATCCCTCTTTGCTTCGATGGTCACTCGGGCCATGGTGGCTATCCTGGACGCGATACTAGGCCTCGCTCAGGACGCGTGTTCGGCTTTGACTTTCACTTCCAAGAGCAAGACAAGATGGTGAACAAGGCTCATCCGCCGGCTCTGTTCGTCGATACCTGGAACTCTTGTGAGCTTGCCCTTCATTTTCAGTGGCACTCCGTCTTAGGAAATGCTCAGACGAAAACAACACGGCCTTGAATCGCATCAGTCTCAAGACGGAGTCGTTACTGGGTCCAAGCTAGACCTCTCTTTGACCGTCTTGAACATGATGGGATGCGGGCAGGGTTGCTTTGGGCTGATTATTGTACTGATTACTTGCTCTTCACTATCGTTCTTTTGGTGTGCACGCGTCCGCCACTTACCACAGCCACCCACACTGATGGCCAAATCCTTCAAATGAGGACGATTCAAGCGCGATGTTCGCTACGTCGACCAAGTCTGACATTTACCTGCGTTTCTTCGTTTATCATGCTCAGTACTGAACGGATACATGCTTGCGACCGCTGGAGGAGCGCTAGCGTGCATGCTGGCATTGCTCAGGTTGTTCGCCGCTGCCAGCCAAGCTGCTGTTTCAAGTTCTTCGATGATCACTCCCATTATATGCTACCTGCCTCACCGATACTTATGTTGTTGGAGACTTACACAGCATCCATTTTTGAGGCTGCCGCTGCGTTGCTTTGGCCGTTGTCTCCGAATGCTCGAGCCAGGCCCAGCCAGGAGTTCAGGACTGGTCTGGCAGCAATCCGGCTGGCGACGTGATGGCCATTTGGGGTTCTACGGCTACTAGAACAAATGCTTGGCTGTGTTGCTGCGACCTTAGAGCTCTATTTTCACAGCGCCCAGTCCACAGACAGCGTCTTGACGTGGGACCTTTGATCTGTTTCCTTTCGAATTCTTGGTGAGATGACTTGCATGTGCCTAGACGGAAAAGTAACGTAAGCTTTACAGAGGAAACCTGGAAGAATGGTTGTGGCTACTCCAAAGAATCGCATGTGGCCTAGCCAAAGCCAAGACTCACAATGTATAACTTGGTCGCAATCGTGCACTAATGTTCAATGATGTCCTAAAATGGAGCTAGTTGGATAGAGCCGACCGCATTAATCAACTACGATTCGCCTTCACAGCTCGGACACTGTACTGCCGAAGCCATCGTCGACTTTGCTTTCTCCTTCCGAATTGTCGCCATACAGTGAGGGTACTTTACTGACGACCTCCGGGTGCACGGGCAACGACTCGTACATAGTCGCTTGCTGTGTCTGTGTCTGCTGGGTGTGCTCCAAGCAGCGATGATCGCGATTCTCTGCCACTTGCTTTCACGACAGACCTCGATCGGTCTAAATGCTTCATCATGGAAGAATGTCTTCCTTATGTTCTCTGTTGCTGTACTACGCGAATGCTTACGTCGACCAGCAATTGGGATTGAGTTTGCCGCATCAGCTTTTCTGCAGGTCTTCCTCTCTCCTTTCGTTCCATGTTGATGAAACTCCACACTGAACGTCACCGCAGACAGACATCATACCAAAAGCTTGCTCCATTCAAAACTTTTTCGTTTGCTGTTTGGCAAGACGCCGAGTTTGACAAGGGCTGGTAAGCCACTCCGCCTTGGATCATGTTTTAGGAGCTTCGGGGGAGCGTATGAGAGTCTGCTAGTAGTAGCGAAAGGCGGTCTTCCAGCCTGAGCAGTCGGGGCGTCTCCTGTCCACTTGTAGCACAGCGAACTCCTCTCGTTCGCGTTATTTCGTGTCTGTCTCTCTGCATTGAACACTTAAGGCTAATGCATCCTTGCACCAGGCAACTTGCCACCGGGCCGACGACTCTTTCGCCGGCCGGCCACCGCCGGGATTCCCTCTGCCTGCAACGGCCGTCTGCATTTCCCTCACAATAACGACCAGTGCCCCCATTGCACTACACACATCCCAATTGATGTCTTTGGTGCTGTTTGGCTCCCAGGGGGGACCGCTTTGCAAGTGTGCTGCTGCAGCCCTTATCGATCGGCGAATCGATCCAGCCTCTCAAGGTTCAGCTCTCAGGAAGGCGCTCGCTACAAAAGGATGCTATATCAGCAAGGCACGGTCAAACTCCCACAATCAGTCTCAAGGGCATCGCTACACTGCCTGCCCTATGAATTGCCGCATCCACATTTCGAGCTCGATCGGAAGGACGCCGCGGTGGCAACATTTGCTCATCTCCCGGCGCAGATGGCAACGCAATCTCTCCTTGTTTGATTCTCCGCTCTTTCGTCTGATGACCGTTCGGGGTTCTCGTTGTCGGTGAGAAGAGTCAAAAGTCGTTTGCCTTCGACTTGCTTAGGATGGCGGTTCCCTTCGGCAAATCTCTGACTTGGTTAAACACCTGTAAGATGTTCAACTAAGCAGTGAGGCCGTCACCAGTAGCTGTGCGTTCAGTGGTGCCCGCGCTGAAGTGGCAAGTGAAAGTTGAGGCGTGTGCGGCCGCAATGTGCCTTTGAGCGGCTTTGTGGCCTGTGAGCGTGAGCATTGCAAGGACCGGTATGCGTACAACAGTCCAAACGGCACCGGTAGTCTCAGAACCGGCGTTCAGACAACCTCGCCAGCGAGCCCGAAATTTTTGGCTTCCGAATGCGACCATCTTCTTGTGCCAATTCTGTCGAGTACTTCCTTCTTGTGCATCACTACCCGTCCTGCGACATGTCTACCGCCATCACCCTCTCCAACTACCCACAATTGCTGGATGTACATGTCTTGCGCGACGAGCTCGAAGCCAGCGCTCACTGGCGCCTTCTGCCCACAATGTACCTCCTACACACACCACGCTCCCCGCCTACGTAGGTTCTGGTGCTCCCAGAGAGGAATTCCACTCACACTCTGCCGCGAGCAGTGCGCCACTCTGGAGGGCCCGAGAGTCCGGAGCCGCCATGCACACCAAGTTCGGGGACACGCTCGAGCTGCCTGGCGCTCTCTTTTTGCGCATTATGGAGGTGGTCTGGCATTGGCACGAGCCAGAGAGGCGATTCGGCGAGACCGAAGCGGAGGCCAGGACTCGGTCGCTGGACCATGTCCGCCGGGCACGCTGGGGCCATGCGGTTTGGGAGAGCTACCAAAATGTACGTCGGCATCTTTCCTCATCTCCCTCATTCAGAGGAGCCTCTGACCTGCATTCCCGCTCAGGCCATCCGCTCTCGCCCCCTTCCTCCTCCTCACCGTCAGCTAGCAGATTCTGTGTTCTGGAATCGGGCAGGCGCATCTTTCTTGCGCATCCTCCAAGAGGACTCCAGCGCTTGGGAGGAAGCTTTCGAGGAGGCCGAGCGTCTTCTGCAGATCTTCTGCGACGTCCTGCTGGCACACGGCTTCACACGGGCTAGCCACCCGATCCTTACCAACTATCAGCCGACTCAACCTGCTCCTCGCCCTCAACAAGCGGCCCTCCCTCCACCCCCACCAGCGGCTTCCTCGTCGGTGGTCGGCAGCAATGGCAGCCAGCAAACTCCTCACCAACCTTTGACCCAGCCGACGGCACCAGCGCGGCCGCTTCCCCCTCTTGTCGGCGCAGCTCCGCCGCTCCCTCTTCCTACTCCTGCTCTTCCAGACTCTCATCCTTTGGATCAAGTGACGGCTGAAGAGCCAGAGGAGGCCGGCAAGAGCGACAGCAGGGAGGATCCAGCAGAGGAAGTCGGAGAACAGGAAGGCAACGTTGGCCAGCCTGCCGAAGCGACTGAAGAAGGTGTGATAGAGGAGCAAGGCAGGTTGGATAGCGTGCAAGCCGGCAAGAAGACCGACACGGCTTCCGTGGACGAAGAAGAGCAAAACGGCTCCGATGTGGACGAAGAGGCGGAGAACGTCGAGGTCCACCTGTTGCTGGTCCGTTCTAGCTTTTTCTCCCTAGGACTAGGACTATGTGAAAGGCTGATTGGTCAACCAGGTCCCCACCAACGCCAACGCCGTTCGGGCCAGCAAGTAACACCGTGGCTCATGAATCAGACACCGCCGCGCATACTCCACCATGTACATAGAGGAGTGCCTGTTCCCTCCCTTTCTCATAGCAGTGCTGCTCTTGATGGGCGTCCTGCGTTTTAGATGACCATAGAGAGTTAAAGCTCGAAAATTTAGTTCATTTCCCTTTCCTACGCCACGAGCAATGCGCCCAACTGTCACATCGAGGAACAGACGCAATCGACTCTGAACAGGACCGAATGAGATAAGGACAAGTAAGGCTCCCCAGGAGAGCGTGCATTGCAGTGTGAGCGGAGAACGAGCTCTGGGCTAGCAGGGATGGACTCGATGGAGGAGCCCGCGGGCTAATGCGCCTCGGTGGGCAGGTTGGAGTAGATGGGCGTGATGATGAGCTCCTTGATCGAGTTCCCCAATGCTCTGGCCGTCTCTTCTAAGGACTCGTGCGCCTCGTCTTGGCCGGTGAGGTAAACCAAGATGTCGCCTTTGCAATAAGAAGTGTGGATTTGGAAGACGGTGGTGATGGCGGTGTGAAGGTAGGTAGCTTCTGGTTGCGGGGTATAGAGCAGGTCGACGGGGTACATGCGGCCGGGCACGTTGAAGACGGGAGCGCCATCGAAAATGTCGGAAAAGCGCTGGGCGTTCATAGTCGCTGAGGAGATTAGGAGATGAAAGTCGGGGCGGAAGCAGGCAATGTCCTTGACCAGGCCACGGGGAATGTCGGTGGAGAGGGTGCGCTCGTGAGCTTCGTCGATGATCATGCACGAGTAGGCGGCCAGGTCGGGCTCGGTGAGGAACTCGCGGAGGAGCATGCCGTCGGTCATGTAATTGATGAGCGTCTTGTTCGAGGTGCAGTCCTTGAACCGGACGGAGTAGCCGACCTCCTGGCCCAAGCGGACGCCCGTCTCTTCGGCCACGCGGGCGGCGACGGACATGGCGGCCACACTTCGACGGCTGGGCGCACCCGACTTTCCGTCCCATTTTGGTGTCGCCAGCTTCGAGGAAAACTGGGGCAGCTAGGTGGCCTTGGCCGATCTCGCCAATTACGCTGAGCACCTGGTCCTGGTACTCGGCCACCGCCTCCAGCAGCTGCTCCCGCCAGGCGTAGACCGGTAAAGACTTGCGGACCTGGTCGATGGGCTTGGCGGCCTGCTCGGCGGCGTCAATCTTGCGCGTTGAAGCTCCATCTCCTCGGCGGTCATGTCGGCGATGCGCGTTTCCTGGTCGAGCGCCCACCCAATCCGCGTCTCCTCGTGGGTCACGCACTCGTAGGCCGCGTTGGGGTCCACCTCTGTCCGATCCTGCGCCCCCCGTCCGCAACGAAGCGTCGTTGGCCTGCTCCTCCTCGAAAGAGTCAATGTCGGCGGCGAACTGGGACTGGTCCATGGCGGCCTTGTTGTCTTCGTAGCGCTTGTAAAGGAGGTCCTTCTTGTCGATCTTGCCCTCCCAGTGCGGTAGTTCTCCGGCATCATGTACCCGTCCCGCCCATCGTCAATCCTCGCCCGTTCCTCGGTGAGCATGAGCAGCTCTTCCTTGGACGCCAGCCCTCGCCGCTCGAGCTTTGAGAGCTGCTGGCCAGAGCAGAGGTCGGCCTCGGAGCCAGCAATCACGAGCAGTCGAGCTGATGCCGCGCGCAATTTGGTGGCGCGGACAAAGAGAGGGTCTGCCCGGGTCAACCGACTCTAATTTGCTAAATGTGCTCTCTTATGGTCTCAGAATGTCACGTAAAAGCAGTCATTGGCAGCACATTGCCTCGGTTCCACAAATGCCTGGGGCCTTTTTGCTCATGCTGCTGCTGGCTGCTGCTGCTGCTGTTGCTGTTTTCGCCACTTTTGAAACTTTTGGGGCGCTGACTCTTCCTTTCTGTTAATGCTTTTGTGATCCAAATGCGAAGCAAAAACGAAAAAGAAAATGTGACCAGTCGAAGGTAAGGAAAAGCCGGCTAGGCAAGGAAAGGACAGGTTTGAAAGAGAGTAGGACAGGTCCAGAAACCAGCTTCGCGAGGCCTCAGGGGATTTAAGGTCCGACGGCCCCAAGGCGAACAACAGGGTTTGAAGCTGTGTCCGGATCCCGAGGCCCCTGAGGAAGTACTGCAACCGTCTGTCCCGAGTAGAGAGGTGGGCTTGCATTTGGCGCACTTCAACCCGAAGCTCTTTCTGCTACGCTAACAATCCTCGGAAAGCGCCCTATCCAGCGTGGTGTCATTTGTGGGGGAGCGCCGTTGGCTTTGAAAACGGTGGCAAAACGGTCGCCGTTGGCTTCGACCATCGATTTGCGGAGTCTCCTGTCGGCCTGGGTTCCCAACAGGCATTCTTCACTGAACTCTTCTGTTATCTGCTTCCAAAAGGATCGGAGGATGCCCGCTCTCCGACACTCTTTGCCTGTGCCACTCAAAGTTTCGGGACGCCTGCCGGCAGGCTAGACTATGTAGCGGCGGCTGATGTAGCCTTCGGCCCTTGCTTCCTATCCCGATGTCATCCCCTTAATGTGTCATGGAGGTCCCATTTCCAGAGACTGAATGGTAGGAATGCACACCGCGGACTGATAACGGCGACGCGGTTTCGAGTGGCCTGCGGATTGTGCCGCCTGCAGCCTTACAAGATCTGCCGCAATGCCTGCGTTCTCGAATTACATTTGATATTCTCCCACGCTTTTGGCTTTAACGGAAGGGCAGGATGCGAAGGCTGTGCCGGGTGGCGGCGAATGCCTCGACTCCCTCCGTTGCCTGGTTACTCTCCGACCACCCTGGCCAGCTCCTACTGTATCCTAAACGAAGAAGGGTGCTCGATTTGATTGCCCGGAACCTATTGTGCCCTTCCAGAAAGTCCCTTCTGGTTTCTTGAAACTTGGTCGCAAAGTGCCCGTCCTTCCATTCGTTTCCGACCGCACCCACCGCGCAGATAGACCATCGTCCAGCTCTTGCATATATTCATCGTCATTACCAGAGCTCCTTGCTATGCGTCCCGTCTGGCAGATCCTCAGACCAAAGTCCTTCGGCTCTTTCACTTGAACTACCGAATCTCGCCCCATGAAGTACCGCTCTTGCATCATCGTTCTCAGCGTGGTTAATGTTCTTGCTCGGGTTTTACCTCGAGACGCCCTCAATGGTGTCGGCGTCGGCCCGAAGAAGCTCACGTTCTCCTCCTCCGGCTCTTTCAAGGTGACCGGAATACATCTTCAGCTCATTGAATTGACTCTTACAAGCTTATTGTAGATACTGGTCCTCAGTGATATGCATTTCGGAGAAGGGCAGTGGGCTGCCGGCAACGACCCGTTGACGCAAGCGGCGCACCGCAACATTTTGGAACACGAAAACCCTGACTATGTGGTCTTGTAGGCCGATCTCCACCTTCAATAGCTCTGAAAAGTGGCTGAAGCAAGCAACCAGCAATGGCGACTTGGTCACTGGCGAGAACTTGCAGCCCAACACGTATGGCCAGTTCTTGGACGAATGCTTCGCTCCGACTGTCGCCAAGAACATCCCGTTCTCCAGCACCTATGGCAATCACGACAATGCAGTGAACGTCAACCACGACATGATCTTCAAATGGGAAACGTCCAAGAACCCCAAGCTGTCCTTCACCCGCTCCGATGTTGGTCCAAAACCCTACGGCGGAGTCAACTACTGGGTCCCGGTCTACAACAAAGACAGCGATAAAACTCCGGCACTCATCATGTGGTTCCTCGACTCGCGCTCTTATGTTGCTGGCGACGGCACCAATCCAGGTTCTACGCCTTCCGATGCCGCCTTTTACCGAGTCGACGAGAACACGGTCCCATCTTATATCACGTCCCAAAGTAACTTGATGAAGTCAACTTGGGGCAGCGTCCCGCCTTCGATCCATTTCGTCCACATCCCGTTCTCCAGGAGCAAGTCTCTCACGTCTTTGAACGGGGACGGGGAGCACACCGATGACGCGGGAATGTCAACTCAGACCAGTCCAGAAGATGACATTACCTTTAAAGCGATAGCTGCGCTTGGCAATGTTCTGGCCATCACCAGCGGCCATGGTGGGTTGTTTCGAGCTTGTCTATTACCTGATCATCTTATCTTTGACCTGCCTCCCAGACCATCTAGATGTGAGTAGTCTCCTGCTTGTTCCCGCTTTGAGATTGTCAACGGACTCCGATGTCTCCAGAGCTGGTGTGCACGCTCTTCCGACTCACTCGCCATTCCGCTGTGCTTCGACGGTCACTCAGGTCATGGTGGCTATCCCAGTGGTGATACTAGTCCTCGCTCTGGTCGCGTGTTCAGCTTCACGATCGACGACCTCAAGAGCTCACCGCTTTCGGTGAACACCTACAATTCTTGTGGGTTTCGGCCTTCTTCACCGACGTGGCCTCGCCTGACCCTTTTTCTCACAGTCGAGGACAGCTCGACTAAGAATGCTGTGACTCTGAATAAGGACTTCATGCCCGCCACCGAGCCTCGCCTTCGCCAAGCGTCTTGAGTCTCTTGAGCAAAGGGAGCCTTGCCTGACATGTTTTGAATCGCGACCTTGTACTACCTCTTTTCCTTATCTTGTTGTAACACGCTGGCTCCATGGTATCTAAGTTCGACGCCACCGACCATAAACTGCGCGCGGGCTTTGGGAGAAGTCACTCAGGCCGCTTGCCCCAGCTCTCCCAAGTCCAGTTCGCCTTGCACCAGCAAAGTCGCCCACAAGAGGACTAAAGATGCCAGTGAGTCCTTGCGCTGCCCACGGGAAGGGCCGCGGGCTGATTTGCGGCCAACCAGCCGGCCAAACTGCAAGACGCCGGAGATCTTGAACATTGTTTTTCGCTACTGTGTTGGCTCAGAAGAACTTCATTTGTTCGTTTGGGTGCACAGGGGCATTGTTCAATGGGGCGCCAGACCGGTCGAGAGGGCGTGGCACTTGGGTTGGGTCAGCCCGCTTGTCGAGCCAATCTCCGGGGGCGCGCTTTTGTCGCTGGTGCGATGCACTCGCCTCTGCCGCAGCATGATGGATTCTATCTACCGAGCGCTCTTTCGCAGGCTCCATCTGGCGAGCGGGGCCGGGCCAGGGCAGACCATCCGCTTCCTCAAAGACCAGGCTATCGAATTCTTCGAGCGATTGTCCCCCGTCATGGCCCGGATTCATCTCTCCTTCTCTACCGGATCTCCTCCTGCTGCCCACGAATCGATCTGTACATTGGCATGGTCTATCGAGAGGGGTTGCCGCCAACGTGGACGCAGCCTCAACCTGCGTGCTTCCTTTCACGCCTACTCCGCCCCACCCGGCGACGGACAAGCTATATCCGCCTGGGACGACGACGACGACGACCTCCCAGATGACGTTCCATTCAAAATTTTCAACGACGTGAACTCGCCAGAAGAGGCTTTCACCCTGCTGCCGTGGCAACATCTGACTGCGCTCTATTGGCCAGACACTCCACTTCCGCCCTTTCTGCATCGAAAATTGTGCTCGAACATTACACCCTACGCGCCAAAATTGGATCACTTGCATGGACAACTGGCTTGTTTGCGCCTTCTTTGTCCAATCCAGCGTGCTCGTCAAACTCGTCTAGGGACTCGAGCTAAGAGGAACGGGACGGATGTCAAACTCTGACAGAACAGGGTGGTCTAGCTTCTCGTAGAGCTCGTAAGTTCTGAAGACCCGGTCATGAGACTTTGCCACCAGCCACCAGCAGAAAAAGAGGCTGCTCACGTGAAAGGAGCATTGACCGCGCTGCGACCTTGAGCGTTCTGGTAATAAGTGACGCCTGTGAAGCGAGTTCAGTGTCCAAGCCACAGCCAATCACCGGAAGAACGAACCGGACTCAAGCGACCACAGCAGTCTCTTGGCGTTGGCATCGACAACCTCTTGATGCTTGTCATAAATCTCTTGCCTGATTTCGACGCTTCCAAGGTCGTTCTCGATCAAGTGAATGAGGAGCAATTCCGTCCAGCGGCCCCAAACCTCGCCCCAGCCTGCGGCCATCGAACTCAGGACGATGCGTCGAATCGATGTAGCGAACACTCACTGTAGTAGCCGCCAGCCCGAGGTTGATGATTGGGCCCATAGAAGGAGCTGTAAGGCACAATCAGTGCTGTCCCAGAGCACAGACGAAGGCGGCCGACCCACAAGAAATTAGGGAAACCGGGGTTGACCATGCCGAGGTAGCTTCTGGCACCGTCCTTTGCCCACTCCTTTTCAAATGTGCGACCGTCACGTCCGATGTACTTGGTCGGAAAAAAGTACTTGGTAACTTGGAAGCCGCATGCCAAGATGATCAGGTCGAACTCGCGCTCCTTGCCGTCCTTTGTCAGGATGCCCTTCTCCGTAAAGCGTTCAATTGGAGTGTCGACAAGCTCGTTCCGAGGATCGTTAAGCATGTCAAAGAATCCCTAGCGCATCAGGGTGAGTTCAAAGGATGGTCCGGCAGAGATTACGGTGGCTAGAAAAAAACGCACATTGTCGACGACAAGACGCTTAGCGTAAGGAGGCGCCGTGGGGACCACTTTCTTGAAGAGCTCGGGATTGTGGCCGACCTTGGAGCGGATGTATTCGGTGATGAGTTTCCGGCTGGCGTCGTTGCGCGCATTGTAGAGGCCACCGTTCTTGATCCATTCGTCATCTCGTTCTTGAAGCCACTGGGTTTGCTGTGAAGTGTAATGCACCGCGTAGCAGAACCAGTTCCAATAAAACGGCAATTCCTTGAACAACAGCCGCGAGACCTCGGTATGCTTCTCCTTGTAGTTGGGAATAGCTTGGACCCAATGTGGAGTGCGTTGAAAAACGGTCACGCTGGCCGCGGTTTCGGCGACCTTGGGAGTAAGTTGTGTCCCTATGCCCCGATCAGCCTTGTCAACGCGGACGGGAAAACAGCCCACCTGTGCTGCCGTTACCTATGCAGGCCACTCGCTTGCCATCATAGCAGACACTATGATCCCAAGCGGTCGAATGGAAGCTGGGCCCTTTGTAATGTTCGCGGCCGGGAAATGCTGGTTCATTCGGGCTGGCATCGGCGTCAGCTCGGCCGTCTCGATGGGTAGAATAGAGGATCCCTCACGTAGCAAAGAGACCAGTGCAGCTGATGATGGCGTTGGCCTTGATTGAGCTGCTGGAGCCATCCTTGTGCCTGGAGGTGATCTCCCACTTGGCCTCTGCTTCAATCCAGCGCGCTTGGGTGACCTCGCGCTCGAAGAGGAATCGGTCGTTGGCAACATGGTACTTTTTGAGGATGTATTGGAGGTAGTTGCGGGACTGCAACGTTAAGTTGAACGATGGCATGCGTTCAAAACGGAAGAATTGGCGCTCACTTCTTGGGAAGATGGAAAGTATTCCGTCCAAGCTGCAAACCCAACTGGCTGTCAGTTATTCTTCAGTCCCTTTTATGAAGCTAGCATACGATAGTTTTTCTGCGGGAAGATGCTAGTTTAGGTATCCGCGGCAAGCTTGGCGAGTTTGGCGCACCTCGAATTTGTATTGGAACAAGTAGGCCGGAGTGTCCACACGGCAATCTGGGTAAGTGTTCCAGAGCTGGTAATTGGAGACAAGATCAGACAAAGTCCGGTCGTCGGAAGAGGAAGCACGGAAACTCACCCATGTTCCGCCTGGTTCGGCCTGGCGATCGATGACAACATAAGGGATGCCGAGGTGCTCCAGCTGCACAGCAGCGGATACGCCTCCAATCCCGGCTCCAATGATGGCCACTTTCCACTTTGCAAGCTTCTCGGCGCTGGGTCGTTGCCCGTTCGTCCACCGAGCCTCGCGAGGGTACTGCTCAAACGCAAGCTCGTCGTAGTCGTACTCTATGCGAAGACGAATGAGGCTTAGGATCAAGACGGATGGCCGAAATCAGGTCTCAGCTCACGAAAGGAGAAGTCTGGGGTCGGATCGTCCTTCGACCGGTACTCGTCCATGAGCTTGCGAGTATCTTCTTTGGAAGGAAAAGCGGGCATTGGCTCGCTCAAAGGGCGCTTCGACAGATACTCGTAGGCGAGCTCCTTGAGCCGCGGAACGTGCTCCGGGTCCACCACGAAGATGGCCTGAACATCGCGGTCAGTCTCTTCGCTAATCTGGTGCTCTCCATACTTTCCTGAGCGCCACCGCGAATGAACTCCTTGTGAACGGTCATATCCAAAAGCTCGGGGTTGCTGGTGCACTGCATGTCGCGATCGGCTTGGTGTTAGACCAAAAGGCAGAAGCCGATGAGGGACAACCCGCCTGGTATAGAGCAAGTCGCACGGCATTGAGGTTGGACTTTTCGATAGCCTCTTTCAAGGTCTCCTCGCGCGACATTGGGCCATGGTCAACAACGGGACTGGCGGTGCGGGACAGGCGTTGTGGTCAGTCCAGACTCGAAGACAAGGCGGCAAGAGATCGGTCCTCACGGAAGGTCCAAAGATATAGAGTCACCAGCTGTTGCCATATTGCGCAGGTCCTCGTTCGTCAAGAAGCATCAAGCCGGCAAGACTGTGTTCGGCAAGGCTTCTTGCTGCCTTCTGACTGCTTCTGCCGTCGGCCGCTGTGTGCTGAACTACATCGATGCATGGCATTCTCCTCGCATTCACAGAAGCGACAACCGCGCCTTCACTGCAGGACGCCAGATAGCTAGCCGGTCGCAGCAAAAGGACACCAAGCCTGGTTGCAGGAGCCTCGGACGAAAAAATGCCATGAACCTTTCCGAATGACCACCTGCCAGCCCACTGAAGAGATCCTGGGAGCCAGACACAACCGGACGAAGCACGACAAGATGTGAAAGGAGGACGGAGACTTTCGAGTTTCGGGTTTTTTGGTGGCAAGCTTGAAGAACTGGAGTCTGGCATAGCGCAGGGAGTACATAGGAAAGTTTAACGTGTGCAATGGAGACTTCTCCCATTCGACTAGGACGCCACAAGTCTAAGCGACATGCCGAGTCGTCGACCCTCGTCGAAGACATTCAATTTTGATCCCGGACGTCGAATCAGCGGCGCTCTGACACTCTCGGTTCCCTTGCGTCGCTTTGATACTTCAATGACGGTAAGCCAGAGTTGTTCATTCTCACAGCCCGGTGTCTAAAGCGTGACGGCTGAGCGACAGGCCACTGTGAAGTTCGAAACGCTTCCTCGCGAAGTGTTGACTGAGATTTTTAGCTTGTGCGCCGGCGTGGAGGAGATGCATTTCTTCGTGTGGGAGGACCAAGGCAAACTTCGATGGAGCGCTCAACAGATGCAACAACCCACGCTCAGGACGGTCCCCAAGTTGAATGTCGGCACCTCTTGCGCCCTGCTGGACATGCTTCTGCTGTGCCGCCTCAACAGCAACCTTCATGGGCCAATATACGAAGCCGTTTTTCAGAACATCCAGGTCAAGACCTGTCTAGGCCGCTACCCGACCAGCATCTTGATCAAGTCAGCGGCGTCTTTCTGGGCTAGAGTCAAACCAGTTGTGCGTCGAGCACATGCAACCTTCCACGCGGGTGCGCACGAAAAAGCAATCCGACGCCTCAGCAGCTTGCTGGCCTCCATCAACCACACTCGCCAAAGCAGTGGTGGCCATTTCTCTCTCGAAGTCGCCTTCGAGCCTTCGCCGAGACCGAATGCGATCCCAGGCCTTAAAGACCCTCGATATGATGAACTTGCAGACGAAGGAAGCGGCACCGAGCTTCACGCAACGGCTACGAACAGCAAGAGATCTTTTTTTGAAAAGCTTCCATGGGAGAAGATGACGGGTCTGCGTTGGAACAACAGTCGCCTGCTGCCTTTCTTGGAGAACTTTCTATGCACGAGGCTTGACATGTATCCGGCCCTATCCAAGATGCACGGCGACCTCTCTTCGAGGATCCTCTTGGCCATCTCGCCCGAACCCAGCATTCCTGTGACTTGGACCAATGACGCACTAGCCATGCTTCGAAAGCGCGAAGACCGGTGGTATCTGGTTGATCTGAGCAGCACTTCCGAACAGGCCAAGCGTCTTGTTCGCCACCTGCCGGTCCATCCCGAAGGCATGGTTCTGAAGCTCACGGTCACCCAAGCGGACGCGTCCTTTCCCCAAGAGCTATGGCCCAATGCGAGCCTTTTCATTGACGATTTTCGGCGCCTTGACGACGAGGATGTTATGTTTTGGTCCGCACTGAACGCTTGGAGCATCCGCGATTTGAAGTGGACCCACCAGCACCATCGTCCTTCTCGCTTGGCATCTACCGATTTCAGCTGCTTCTTGCGACACCTCCCCTTCACCCTCGAGATGCTGGATGTTGACGTCGGATACGACCTGAACCACGTTTTCAGCTACTTGCAGCAACTGAGGACACACCTGGCTAGCACTGCGCACCAACTCATCATCATCCGGCTCCATTTCCTGTTCAACCGCACCTCTTCGAAGGTAACTTCCGACAGAGTTAACCAAATCAAGCAGCTTTGCACGGATACGCCCGGTCTCGAATGCGAGGCGGACGTGGCGGGCTCTGGCGACGGTGCTGGGCCGATCTACTCAAGCATCTGGATTGTGGGTCGCAGTCTCCGCCTGCGATTTCTCTTCTCTTTCTCAGCGATTGTTCGGCAGCATCCAATGGGCGACAATGCGCCTGCTGCTTGAGACCGGCAATTGTCGGTTTCTTCCTTGTCCGGCATGAAACCCTGGGTATTGACCACCAAGCTCCCTCAAAGCTTGACAGATGTCTGCCATGCGCCTGGCTGACTTTCCCTGACGTCGGCGACGCGCCTGGTGATGGACTTTCAGAAAGTAAGTTTGTACATCAGCGAGCCCGCCTTCTTCTGACCTTGGCGTCAGCTTTTGATACGAAGCCTACCTTTCCTACCCCCTTTTCAAGTTTGACTCGTCTGGCGCGGCTTAGTGCGCTCAGACCGCAGTGATGGTGGCGGTCGGTGGCAAGGCATTTGGCTGCGGTTGGCGGGTCGTGGGCTGGCTTTCGGGCACTCTTTGCTTGCAATGCGTTCTTTGCCTTTGGAAACCCGCGCGCCACAACTTCTCCCTTGCGCTATGCGGCACTCGGCTCGGTCCTCCGAAACTTGCTCCCGCCCCTCCATCGCCCCTAGACTTGTTAGACTCGCGCGCCCTTAATGCAGGCCCAATCATACACCGTCGCAGGCCTTAAGCTGTCCGTTTTCGGCCTCGACCTCCTGCCCCCTTCCACAATGGCCGCGGAAGAGCTGACGGTCGTTTTCTGGCTTCATGGTCGCATGGGCTCGTCGGCGCAAATGCCCAAGCTGATCGAGCGCTTTTACGCTGCTTTGCCCGCTCCAAAAGGAGTGCTGGTGGTTGCTTTCGACCATAGGAACCATGGCTCGCGCATAATGAGTGCCCGTCCTGCTTCTTTCGGCTTGGGCACCCCAGAGGCTGATTGGCGTGGTTTGATGATGCGTGCACGTTGAGAGACATCGAAACTTCAGCTGGACGGAATACATGGATAAGAAGCCGAACGGGGTGGAGGAATTGACCAACCCGAACCATGGTGAGGGCTTGACTTCTTGAGAACGAAGGAAGCCCGTGCTCACTTTATACTCGCCATTACAGCTTTAGACATGTTCTCTATTCAAGGTGCTTCTCACTGCTCTGTAGCCATGGCAAAGAGGCCTAAAAGACCGGTTTTCTCACAGTGGGCTCAGCTCGGGACGTTTCCTTCCTGATCGACTTCCTGGAGCCCACCTTGTTCCCCAACGCTGAGCACTCCGTTTCAAAATGGGTCGTTCTTGGCATCTCGCTAGGTGGCCACTCGACCTGGCTCGCTGCTTCCCAAGACCCTCGGATCTGCGCAATCGTGCCGATCATTGGTTCTCCTTCGTTCGTTGGCCTTTCCCCTCATATCTTTGTCAAGTCATGTTGACGTTTCTGGGCTTGAACAGCACATTGTCTTTGTTATCGGCTCGCGCCGCCGAATCGAACATCCCTTTCTCCCCTCCCATCCTGCCCACCGCGCTCTTGAAGCAAATGAAAGCCTTGGACCCCTTCGAGCTCTCCCTAGATCGATGGAAGTCCATCAAGATCTTCGCGCTAAGTGGAGGGAGCGATACGTTGGTCAATGCGGTGGTGGGCAAGACGGAGGAGTTCGTGAAGAGGCTGCAGGAGACCGGGGTGGAGGCCACCTTGGTCGTTTTTCCAGGTGACAACGCTCTTCCCTTTCAGCAATGTTGGTACTGGGTGCTCACTGACGAGTGGTTTTTCACAGGCGTTGGGCATACTTGCACACCGGACATGCTCAAAGCCGCCGCTGAGTTTGTTGGGGCTCTCTGAGCGCGTTGTTTCAATTAGGTTCGTTGGGTCTCTTGACCATGGAAGTCGCAGAATTGAAACCCGGTCGCTGGCAGGTCATTAGGCGCGCTCTCATCTGTCATCAAAAAATGCGCTGGGAACACGCTGTTCTTCTCATAGTAAGCGCGCACTCCGGGTCGCCGTTCTGCTTCTCATATGGCTAACATCCGATCGGCCAGTTGTCAAGCCCAGCGTCCAGCGCAGCACCTTTCAGCAGCGACTTGTTATTTTAAGGTGGCGGCCTCCGCGTCTCTCTGTTGTAATAGTCCCTTGTTTGGTCTCCAAGCTCTATTGAAATAACGTCAGCTTGGCCTTGTCGATATGACAACGCGTCCAAAGCCTTCTGAAAGCGTGACCTGTCGATGAAACGCGGCGCAGTCTTCCTGCAGCGGCTTGGCCATTGCAGCCTGGCCTGGCTCGACCACCCGCGCCCTCTCTCCCGCCTTTCGTTCTTTCTGTGGCTTTGTGTCTGAGTCCAAGCGCTAACTCGAGGCTGGATCCTTGAGCCCTCCGCTGCCCGCATCAAAATCCCCGAGGAAGCTGGTTCTTTCTTTGGTCTCTCGTTTTAATATCACACGCGGAACGGGCTGGACGTGAGCTTGCTGACTTCCCTGGTTGCTGTCTAAGCAGCTAATGGCTCAACGCTGGCCGCAGTCGAACGCGCAACCAACAAAAGTGCTGGCCACAACTTCACACAGACCTTTTAGAAGATGATCTCCTTTCTCCTGCTCCTTCAACTCTCCGCTTTGGCCCTAGCAACCCACCAGCATGCTCCTCAAGGCCACAACAAGCGAATGCAAAAGCGCTACGTCAAGCTCGGCGCCCGCCCGCAAGCAGCAGCCCAAGAGGTCGACATTGCCCAGCTCAAGAAGCGCTACGTGATCCCCTCCACCGCGCAGCCGGTCGGCGACGTCGACGTCTCCGGCCTCAAGAAGCGTTCCTCTACCTTCACCGCGTCGCCGCATAAAGCCGTCTTGAAGCGCGCGGCGGTGGAGGAAGAAGCCAAAGTCAAGCGCGGCGAGCTGCACCCGTTGCTGTATTGGACCCAGCACTACAACCGCGCTCTCAATAGGCGGGCGACCATGGACTCCAGCGCGCTGAGCAAGCGGGCGATGGTGCGCGAGGAATTGGGGGAACAAGCGGTCGAGAGGATGAAGAAGCGGTGGCTGTCGATTCATCACGAGCGAGGGTGGGAAGCGCCCAGGTTAAAGCTGGTCAAACGACAAGGCTGGGTTCGCTCTTTTTTCTTTCCTCTGATCCTGCCAAAGGTTCTGACAGGCGGAGTACCGCGGACGAACAGAAATCATTGGTGCACGACTCCAACCTGTTTGACATCAACCCGGACGCGCCGACGCAATTTGGCCAATCCAACAAGCAAGCTACTAATAATGCCGTCGCCGCAGGGGACAGTGGAGCTGGCTTCTCCGACGTGCTTCTACAAGCCGCTCTCAAGGGAACTGTCACGGCTCCTAAAGGTGGTGAGTCGCCCCTCCCTTCATTCACTTGCCGCACGCGCAGGAAAGTTGATGAGGTTGTCTGGCGCACAGGCCTAGCGGACGACTCTGCCGGCCTCTCCGTCGAAGCGAACAACGTCGGCTACTTTTGCTCCTTTGAAGTCGGCTCCAAGGCGACCAAGTTCAACGTGCTCGTCGACTCGGGCTCGGCCGACTTCTGGCTGCCCTCCCAGCAGTGCAACTCGGACGGCACCTGTGGCGGCCACCAGACCTTGGGCTCTAAAACCTCGGCCACTTTCAAGGCCACCAACAAGCAGTTCTCGGTCACCTATGGTGGGCCGCCTTCCTCCTCTATGCGCTTTGAAAAAGTATAGCTGATGTGGCTCTGGCAGGAACTGGCAATGTGGCGGGCGTGCTCGCTTCTGACGATGTGACTTTGGGCGGCACCGCCTTGACCGCCAAGGCCTTGAACTTTGGCGTGACCACTTCCGAATCCCAAGACTTTGCAGCCGCCGCCGTCCCCTTCGACGGGCTCATGGGCACCGCCCTGTCCGCGCTCAGCAACGAAGCGGTCCCCACCATGATCGAAGTCCTCGGCACCGCCAACGCCGTGCCCGCCACCCAAATGGGCTACCACTTGGCTTCCATTGATCCCACCAACGACGCGGAAGTCACTTTTGGAGGCGTCGACTCGGACAAGTTCAAAGGCGCCACCCTGACCGAAATCCCGAACCAGTCCCAGATTGGGTTCTGGCAGGCGGCCATGACAGCCATCACCGTGAATGGCAAGGCGCTGACTGGCGTGAACCCGACGTTTGGAATTCTGGACACTGGGTTGGTCCCTTCATCTGCCTTGATCAGCTCGTGGCCAACCCTGATTTCCATGCCGTTTTGAAAACCCACAGCACCAGCTTGATCGTCGCGCCCGCGGATATCGCTACTGCCATCCACGACGCCATCCCTGGCTCCCAATCCGATGGCCAAGGTGGCTTCATCATCCCTTGCACGTAAGTCCTCCTTTCCTCCCTTTGGATACCCACAAGGTTCTGACAGCAGGCATGCTTTGGGACTTGCAGTACAACTGCCGAAGTGGCTTTCGAAATGGGTGGCCAGTCGTTCGCCATGTCCGCCCAGCGCCTGCTGTTCGTGCCCGTCGACCAGAACGACCTGACCGGCAACTGCCAGAGCTCCATCTCGTCCGGCAACATCGACCAACAGGGCAGTGTGCTACTTGGCGATGCGTACGTTGCTACACCTTACTGTCGTTGGCCCGAAACAGGCTGACAGCGTTTGCTTGGCACAGGTTCTTGATCGACCAATACTTTGCGTGCGTTTTTGGCGATTCTTCCATTAGCTGTTCACTTGGCTGACCATCATATTCTCAATACACAGCACGGACGTGACCAGCAACACGATTGGCCTGGCCAACTTGCTTTCCAAGTCGGCTGCCTCTTCCTCGTCGAACTCTACCGCAGCGACAGCCACCGCCGCCGCTGCTAACCCCACCACTTCACCTGCAGCTGCAGCAGCGACCACGACGAAAGCGAGCAAGAAGAAGAACAAGGCCAACGGGGGCCTGGTCGGCGCGCTCGATGGCGTCCTTGGCGACGTTCTTGGCGTCGGTGGCGACACGAACCAAGCTATTGCCGCCGACCACGACCACCATCGCGCTCGTCGAGGCGTGTTCGTAACCGCTGGCCATTCTGGCAATCAAGCCACAGCAGTCGCCGGCGCGGCGGATTCGGCTTCATCAGTTGGCGACGCGGCTTCAGCCAGCGACGTGGCTGGAGCTGTTGCAGCTGCTTCCGACGTCAATGGCAGCACAGTGGTCGGAACGGCTTCGGCAACCGCCAGCGCCTCGCCCTCTACCTCCGAGGTGCTGGCCTCGGACGGCTCGGCGTCAGCTTCCGACGTCTTGGCGACTGCATCAGGTTCAGATGTGCCGGATGCAGCCTCTACGTCCGTCGTTGCGGGTGCTGGCAGTGGCGGCCAGAGCAACGGAGGCCAAGGCAACGGAGGCAAGGGCAAGGGCGGGCACCACCAGAAGGGCGCCGCTCAAGGTGGCCCTCAGAATGGACCTAACGCTGGTCTGGGTGGTGCTGGCCAAGGAAATGCTGGCGGCAAGAAGCAGTTCGCTCAAGGTGGTGGTGGTGGCGGCGGCGGCGACCGGCCAATCTTCAAGGCTCCCGATGCCAAACGTCGCCTCTGAACCACAACCACGAATACACGACATCTGGCATTCTTCTTTTCACGATGGTTGACGGGGCAGGTTGGCACGACGGACATTCGTTTCTTTGCATTGGAGGTCGGATTTCAGGCTCCAGCATACCCATTTTCCCTTCCTCTCGTTTCCCTTGCATTTTCGCATTCCCAAAGCGCTAGCTCATCAGCTTCGACACTTTGGTCGAGGGGACCAATAGTGCATTCGAATTGGGGCCCATGATGAGGAAACGCGCTGGCTCAAGGGCCAGCAACTTGCCCCTTGATTGCCTGGTTCTTTTACCATTGCTTTGCGTCTGGCTTTCCTTCGTATCCGAGTGCAAGCACCTGTTCGACATCCCTGCCGCGAATGATGAGGGGCGCCCGACAGGCTGAAGCTGCAAGAATTCACCCAAAGACCTCTTGCCGCTGAATCCTCTGAATGGATTCAACTGCCCGAGACTGCTGCTTCTGATTCTTGATACGAGAAATCTGACCAGTTGCGACGGAAGTACACTGGGCAAAGCCGATGCTTCTGCTGGCTGGACCCGAACTGCGACGGGTCAAGTTGTCAACCGTCAAAGGCATACGCTTTCTTGGAACGCCGAGCGAGCGCTATCGTTCTACTGCCAGTCCAGTTGTCTGTTCGTTCGTTCGTTGACGACGAAAAGGCCAAGGACAGGCCATATGGTCACCTGCAGCTTTCTGTCCGTCTCTGAACGCCGGTATTCTGGGCTGGTTTCAAGAAGCCCCCCTCGAAGAGTCTCACGTTTATACAGAAGAGTCACTGCCGTCAAGTAACATTCTTAACGTATCCTAAAACGGCCCATCTCTGGCCGGCCAATATCGCAAGAAGACCACTGCGAACATGTTTCGAGAATTGCCTTCGGATGTGCTTTCATGCGGACACTTTCTCAACCTCGAAAAAGCCCTTGCCTTCACTCATGACTCTTTAGAGACCCTCAATTCGGCGTTTCAGGCCCGTTTTTCTTCTCAACGCCCAAATCATTTGACATTCTGTGGGAATGTCGTCGCATCGTACTGCAGACTCGGTTAGAGAGATACAGAAGAGTCACAGGTTTCTCTGGATTTGACTATAAAAAGCCGGTCTGCGACCCTGCAACACAGCTCACCAATACGTTTGCTTTCTCGCCATGGCTACTCATTACGAAAATCGCCCGCCCGTACCATTCTCTGGGAACATCCCCGCCCCGCGCGCCCCAGCTCTTCTGGCACCGATGTCGGCTCGCTTCCGAGCCGAAGACGCCAAGCGCCTTTCCAGCGCTCTAGCCGATCTGCAGAAGTTGGGTCTTCGAAAAGTTATACCGGCCGTGCGTGGTTTTCGTGTCTCGTCGTAATTAACGGCTAGGCTTACCTGCCTCTCGTACAGCTCCCTCAGCTTCCCAACTTGACGGCTCATCTAAAGAGCTCCGGACCCGGGGCATTCGACGCTCACGGCGCCAACGTTGCCATGCGCGGCGAATTCAAGGAATTGATCAATTGGGTGAGCCATTAGTCCGGATTCGCCCAAATGTCGTCGACCCTCAACCGCCAATCTGCAGTACCTGGAGAGAGAAAAGGCCGGCGAGCAAGTCGACGACGCCATCAACGAGGTCTGCTGTCATCTTCGACTTAATCTCCAAAGTTTGACTGAACGCAACTGCGCAGCTGAAAGGAGCCCTCCTGGGCATGGGTGTCGGAAACGAAGAGCGCACAGAGAAAATGCATCTCGTTCTTGTGGACACCTTCCATGGCCTCGTTCTGCTTCAACATTGCTTGAAGGCTGTAGAGGACCAGGTGAAGAGCACGGAGCCCATCTTAATTCAGCATGACTTCAAACCATTGGAGGAGGAAGTCGTGAGTCGGCCATCTGTTGCACGATTCCAGCGTCGGCTCATACATGATTCCGCACGCTGCTTACGCACAGACTGCCCTCCTTCGAGAAGGATCCCAAATCAAGACGCTGCTGTGGCCCACCAGCGAGGCGGTGGGCGCTCATGTGCCTTTCCCGGAGGGATCCAATCTCGGAAGACATATCGACTGGAACGCCAGACTGATTTCGCCTGTAGGTTATCATACTGTGCATTTCTGCGCAAGTCGAACGTTCTTGGGGTATGCAGGCTGAAGCTGGCCAACTACGTGTTACGAGCCTTCTCAAGGCGCTGGAAGAACGAGCGCAACACGGCCAGGGTCTGCCTGCAGAGAGGCTCCTCGTTGCCGGAAACGTTCTCCGCGCCTTGAAGGCCGCTCTCGTTCGAGTGAGTCTTTCCGCGCTGACGATTCTTGCGGAAGGTCTGATTACGAGCTTGGGGTTCAGGTCGAAGGCGACGCAGCCGAGGCCAAGATCTTGCAAAGCGTGCCCTCCCCCCCTACTTCAGAATTCACAGAATGAAGATCACCCGTGCTCTACCCCTTCACCCTTACAAGAGGTCGATGGGCATCACAAACTCGCTTCAGATCGGACAATTTATTCTTCTCTCATTTTGTAACCCCTAGCCAACTTCTTTCAATGTACATGTCTTTTATTCATTAGCAGTACGCTTCGATCAAGGAAGCATTTGCTGTCCAACCTGGGCGCAGACGAGGTGTTTGCCACCCGGCGAGAACCGGCGGAGCACAGTCCGACGATCGCGACCCTGAACTCGCCTCTTCGCCTTCTTCTTCCATGCCTCTCATTGGCTGAGTGCGGGTCTTAATGCTCATTGGTACCTCAAGATTCGGCTCACAAGCCCCTCCCAAGGCTCGTGAAATGCCCCTCCCGCCGCGCTGCCAATGCGGAAGCCGTTGTCTGCCCACGGCGCCGTTGGTCTCGATGGCTTACTTCTTCGCTTCTTGTTCTACCACCACCAGCATCTAAGGGTGTGAACCATGGCGCGCATCGACTTGATCGCTGTCGTCCCGGTCAAAGGCCAGCCCGGCTTTCACCTGGCTCGCATTGCGCCCTCCTTCCAAATCCAAGCCGACCTCATCCTCGCAGATCTCCGTGACCGGCTTCCCCTTGATCTTAAGTGGGCCGACTTCTTCGTTCGGCCTGGCCGCTGCTCGATCACGGAGGCCCCATTGGTGGAGCTTGCGGAGGAAGCGACAACGACGGTTCGCTCGCTCGCCTGCCCACGCACCAGGTCGAAGAAGAAGCTGCAAAAGAAGAAGCCCTACCAAATCTTCGTCCGATTGGCGTCTTTCAGATTCAAGATCGAGGGTGACTTCCTTCGGCAAGATTTCAGGAGGTTCGAAGTGCTCTCTCAAATCCAGCACTTGCCCGTCCAGTATACGGGGCAAGCTGAGGGCACGTTTGAATCCAGGGAAGAAATGGCACGCCCAACTGTTCCGCAGTTGCCTGTCGAGCTCATCGAGGAAATCATCGCCAGCATCCCTGACCCAGAAATCATCACCAAAGCGCCTCCAGAAAGCAATTTGGTTCCTCGAGAAGAATTAGAGCTGCGCAAACAGCTCCGTGAAAGGAAGATGCACACGGTGGACCAGATCCAAACGCTGGAAGCGGTTGCCAGAGCGATCGATTGGGAGGAGCTCACAGCGCGAAGGTGGCCACTCTCTCCTTCCTCTTCTTCTTCCAACACCCGTCACACAAGAGACGCCAACAATGTCGCACTGGCATCCCTCCGGGCGGTAAAAGTAGCGCTCGACGAGGAGGAAAGATACCGGCGCGAGCCTCTGAGTCGCCCAAAGTCTAGAGCATTCGTCGGTTTCACGCTGTGGACAACACTTCAGGGCTTCCTTTGTAGAGCGGTAAGCGCCGTTCTTGAACAGAAGTAAGGTGCCCTCTGATTTGTGAACCTGCATGTGCGCAGCTGCTCCCCGCCATTCATGCTCGCCTTTATCGGACGTTAGACCTCAGAAAGCCTGAGCTTTTCTGCGCAAAAGAAGTGGCCAGTGCTATCAGCGGTTGGGGCGGCATCGTTCCGAGATGCGTCAAGCATCTGCAAGTGGAGTGCTCGGCGGCGCCTTTTCGCTGGTTTGACGATCAAGTGGCGACACAACTCTTCTCTTCACTTCAAACGCTGGACTTATATAATGCCAAGACGTTGGAACTCAACACATTTGTCAGCGTACGAAAGCCACACTCCCTTCTCAACCCGCACTAACTCACAACTTGATTCACAGACTCTTAAAGTCAGCAACATCACGAGCCTGAGCATCCACAATCGTGTGGGGCAGATCCTGTTCGGCACCACCATCTCTTCGCTGCTGTCGAACACACCCCTTCTTCAAAGCCTGAGCCTGGAGAAGGTTCAACTCGGGCCCCACCATGGTCCGCCCTTTGAACTCAACCATCTGCGATCGGTTCGACTATCTGAAGTCGACGTTGACCGGTCGTTGTGCCTTAGGTCGCACATGCTCGGCCCAGCTACTCGTCTGGTTGCCGACGATGTCCTCGGTCTTGATGACATCTTGCAATCGAGTGGCCACCAGCTCCAGCATGTGGACCTCGCTACTACCAGATGGAGCTTCTCTCTGCCGGGCAAACTCTCGACTTGTCGATCGCTACGCACGCTCGACTTGAGTGTGTACCTGCATCAACTGGCCGGACAAGGTGAACCGGTTCTTGGACTCTTGGACTCGCTCCCACAACCCTCACCCCTGGAATCGATCCGCCTGACAGTCGAGTGCTTGTCCCTTGACTTTAACCCACGTTGGTTTCCCTTCGTCAAAGAATTGGGCATACGCGCCTTGCAGGCAGATCGCTTCCCCAACCTCCGTCAGATCGACATCCTGGTTGACAAGGTCGGAGATCTTCTGACGCCTCTTCCCTTTCCCCTTCGGCCTGCCGTCCAAATTCGCATCGGCGCAACCGAAGATGTCGTCCAGCTGTACACGCCGCAATGGAAGCGTCTCACGGGCCAAGTGGAATCAGGCGGTCGAGGGCCAGACGTTGAGGCTCAGGCAGAAGATCACTCTGACATCTCGGCCTGCGACCTTCTCGGCATGGTGTTTCTTGGCGTGCTCTTGCTCATTGCCTTGTCTTCTCTCATTATTCGTCTTGTAATTGTTATTCTGTGAGGTCACAGGGGCCGTTCGGGCTGCTTCTTGCGCCCGGGTGAGAATGCAATTGCAATTCGTCAAATGGTCAAATTTGCCACCGCACTTTTTGAGCTTGAGCCCGCCGAAGACATTGACCTCGTCGTGGTCCACGTTTTGGCGGCTCATGATCACATCACTATCCATGACAACTGCTCGCTCGTACCGCAAGCAAGAAGCGCGACTTTATCTCGAGCATTTTTCGTTGTCAGCACCCGGCCATGATGCTCTGATCATTCGGTCCACAAGGCCTTGAAGGTCTTAGAGTATTCGCCACTCACGAGATTCGGCCGCCCACAGACTCGTGAAGGGCCCTTTTCACTTGCTTGCAACGGTTTTGTCGGCGGAGATTCGGGAGCCGTTGTCCCGTTGTCGGACACCTGCCTTGTGCCCTCTTCTCCTTCTCAATCCACCACTCTTGCTCCTACCTATAAGACTGGAAAGCAAGATGGGAGCCAGCATTTCAGTCCTCCGCGTGTACAAGGAGCCAGGTCATTCCGGCTACCAGCTGATTCCGTCAGACGGACCCACGGACGAGCCAGCGCACAAGACACACTTCGACACCAGCATCAAGCTGAAGGAGCTCAGGAAGGAGCTGGGGATTGCACCTGGTGACCGCTTTGTCAGAATGATTGCCGACCTTCCTAACGCCTTGCCCGTCACGACCGGAGAAGAGGACAACCTGACGCTCGCGGCTGTCCTCTTCACCACGAAATATCAGAGCCCGAAGCTCTTTGTTCAGACGAATAATTGGCCTACTCAAGTTCAAAGGGAGACTGCTCTGAAGGAAAGCAAGAAGCCGGATCTGGCTTCGCCCGCAACGGCGTACGAAGAGCCCGATATCCTCCACCTCGAAGCCCCTAAAGCTATTCAAGCAAGCGTCACGGCCCTGCCTTGGCTGCCTTTGGAGCTCGTAGAGACGATCATCTCTCTCATTCCCGACCCAACCACTACGTCGTTGTCGGGCAAGGGAAAACGCGTCAAGCAATGTGAGCTGAACAAGGTCTACAGCGCAATGAGAAGGGAAGGCATCAAGCCGAGGGAGGGACAGCTGACCGGCCTTGGTTTGCGGCCTGCGCATTCTTCACCGATCGACGAAATCGCCAAGAGTTACAAGGACTCTCCCCAATGTCAGATCTCCCTCCAAGATCTGGCCTGCCTCATCAGATCCAGTGGCGGAATATACTACACCTTTGAAGTCCCGCGGCCGGATTACTGCCTGTGGTCTACCTTGCAAGGCTTTTTATGCAAATCTGTAGGCTCAAGCCCCTTTCGCTGCTTCCTGGTCTCATCAAAATCTTACTGACGAATGAATTCTAAAATTCCAGTTGATGCCTGCGATCGAAGCGAGGCTCTACCGGTCGGTCGTTGTTCAGGAGCCGGACTTGTACGCCGCTTGGAGGCTGCGTGACACCTTGCACCTTCATCCTCAGCGTGCTGACCTGATACGGCATGTGCGGATCGATTCCCCCCGCTCGTATTCCCTTGGGGTCGACGTTGTGCTGTCTGGCGCTGTGTTGACCGCCTGGTGCACACAGCTGGAGAGTCTGCACATCTCCAAAGGAAGCTGGTGGCACTTGGGCAGTGGTTGGATGGCCAGTGTACGTTCTTGTCCCTTGCTTTTCCTAGTCTTTTGTTCTCAAACGCTTTGATTTTCTATACAGACTCTCACGCTAGGCGGTCTCACAGCTTTGACACTGGACGCTGAGAACAATGATGGAATTGGCCCAGGGAGCGTCTATAGCTTCCTCGTGCGCGCACCCCAGCTGCGATCCTTGACCCTTCGACGGGCGAAGCTGGACGCCCCGCCAAACGAGCCGTTCTCTCTCCCGCATCTGGAACGCCTCGAGCTCCACGAGGGATGCTCACACCTGGCTTCCTCGCCCATTTTCGGCCCGGCCCTGCGGCACTTGGTATTTCGTGACCCTGGCCAGCGGTTGAACCTGGACGAAGTGCTGCCCTGCGTGGGTGCGACGTTGGAGCGTCTCGACATCTGGAACGAGTCCTTCTCGCCCTCCGAACTGGTCCACCTGGCCCACTGTCAGGCCCTTCGCCACCTGGAAGTGCGCGGGGTTCCTTACCGGAGCGCCGCTTCCTAGGCTTCCACGCTCACCCACTTACCTTCGCCTTGCCCCTTGGAAGTCATAGTTTTCAGCTTCTGCGGCATGTTAGCCTGGGACCCAAGCCACGCCAAGCGCTTCCTCAGCACCCTCGCCGTCCGCCACATCAACTTCTTGGAGCTTCGCCAAGTGGACCTGCTCAACTCGGCCGACCTGGCACTGAAGGCTGAAAGGCCTTTTGATGGTCGACCCGATATCAAGGTGCGCGTTGGCGTGTCGTCCTGGGCGATGGAGAAGGACCTGGCGCCCACCCCTCCCCTTCTGCCTGCTTTGCGTACCGCGGCGAAGGAGAAAGCTCAAGAGGTGCAGACTGCGGTCAAGGCTTTCTGCAGCGCCAATACTGCCCCACTGCTGCCATCGAAGGAGGAGGAGCCATCTCGAGCAGGAGGGCAAGCCTTGGTCCGCGCGCTCTGCTGCGTCTTGATCGCGCTGCTGTTTGGCCTCTATGGCTCAAATTGAATTGTCAACTTGTAAGAGACGATTGCAAGCTGATATTTGGGACTCCTTGTTTTTTGCCACCTTCCGCGTCTGAGGCGGAAGGCAAAGAGCTTGTAATTTCTGCTCAGTGAACTCATAGGACTCGTATGACTGCAAATGATCGCATATTGCATCTCAACTTGCTGCTTCGCACTTGCTTCGCGCAAGGCAAAGCCATGACGAAGTGCTCAGAGGATCTCTTCCGCATTCGACCGCGGCAGCTGGGTTCGCACTCAACGATCCAGCTTCAGGGTTGGTCTCCTCATTTGTGTTCGTCCGAGAATCGCATCAAATCCTTATGCAGAGCTCGTGAAATGGCCCGTCCGGCTTTCAGTTGCAACGGCTTCGATTTTGCCTTTGCCAGGAGCCGTTGCCCGTGTCTTCCGTTGCTCCCTTTTTCGCCTTCTTGTTCTTCTACCACGCAGTTCCTATTGAAGACCACCGAAAATCAAGATGGCTGAGCCCATCACCTTGGTTGCTGTTCTCACTGTCCGCGGCCGATCTTCCTACACCATGGCTCGGATGGCGACTCTTTTGGGCGTTGGGTCGGACTCCCTTTCGAAATTGAGGGAACGCCTCCCCTTCCATCTTTACGCCGACGACCGCTTTCTCCAGGTCGATGCTGCCAGCGGTTCTGCCAGGCTGGTGACGCTGGACCAAGAAGCGGCTACCTCCATCTCCGCCATCCTCACTTCTTCGCCAACCAAAGTGCCTCAAGTGTTGGTCAAGATTTCAACTTTGGAATTTCAGATTCACGGCGACTTTGCTTGGGGCGAGGGCCGGAGGTTCGAGCTGGCTTTGCCGGCGACTTCGGCTACAGCCCATCACAAGCTTGGTTTTCTGCCTCCCTCAATCACGAGGCTCCGCATCGACATAGCCAAGACTACCCACCCATGTGCTCCGCGTCTTCCAACGGAGATCATCGAGAGGATCATCGCTCTCCTTCCGGATCCCCAAATTCTCGGATTAGACGATACAAGAGGGGGGCAGAATAAAGCGATCATGGGAAATCTCAGGTCGATAGAAGAAGAGCTGCTTCTGTTGGAGGTCGCTAAGAAACAAGCGGGGGCACGGTTGAAGTGGCGAACGAAGCAAGAAGTCGCAGTCGCTTCTAAAGTGGCCAAAGGAGGGCACGAGCTGAACCCCAGGATCTTCTGGCGTCGAAGTCGTACAAGGCACCGTTTCAGCACAGACCAACTCCAAGCGCCACCGTCGATGCGAACCAAGCAAAACACCCTCGAAGGCCTGCACAAATATCTGGAATCTCGGCAGCGGTGGACCGGTTTTTACCATGGTTCCTCGCCCAGAATCATGGATGCGTGCCTGTGGATGACCCTGCAAGGCTTTCTGTCGCGACAGGTGAGTCCATACTTTCACCAGCTGGGACCAGTGCCGCTTATTGACGCGGCATGGGCAGCTCATCGACGCCGTCCTCACTCGGCTATATCGATCTGTCGATATTCGCTTTCCAGCCTTTTATAGCGCCTGGAGGCTGTCGGCCACTCTCGAGTCCTCGACCTGGCTGCCAACTCTCATCAAGCACCTCCGGATCGAGGGCCGTCAACCATGGCAACCCGACCTTGACTCTGGTGCAGATCTGGCGGCAATGTGTCCCCACCTGAGGAGCTTGCACATCTCTGGGGGTGATCTGTCTAAAACATGGCAGTTTATCAAGGTGCGCCAGTCTCTTTCTGATTGCGACGAGGCACGGGCTGACTGGAAGTTGTCGAAATGTACAGATTGGTGGATTGACCTCCCTGGAGCTTGAAGGCCAGCGTGACGACGAGCTTGGGGAAAAGACGCTGTACGCTATCCTGGCCAACACACCCAACCTGCAAAAGTTGGCGCTCCGCCATGCTGAGCTGGATACGCTTCCGGAAAAGGATTTCGCTCTTCCTCACCTCAAATACCTCGAGCTTCACCAAGTTGGCTCGAGAGATTTCCACTTTCAGTTGTCACTCTCGCCCATTGTCGCTCCAACAATTCGACACTTGGTGATCAAAGACGGCTTACGCCCATCACAGCTCTCCGATATTCTTGTCAAGCTTGGTCCTCAGCTCGAGCAACTCGAAATCTGCGATAGCCGCACCTACCCCGATCCTGTCGCTTTCGCCTCCTGCGTGCGATTGCACTTACTGGAGTTCACGTCGTTCGGCCTCAGTGCAGACCCCCTCGTTTCTGCCAGCAGCATCGTTTTTCGCATCCTGCGCTCTTTCACGCCTGATTCGACCTTAGAAGTGCTGCGATTCACTTTCACCGCCCCCAAGCCCGAGCCAATTCCGTCATACCCCTGGACGCTCCCCCAGCCCGAGCAAGATGTTCATCCCTGCCATCAATTCATCAAGGAGCTCGGCATTCAGCTTCGTTCGCACACCTGTTTGCCACAGCTTCGGCGGGTCGACCTGCTGTCTTGCAACGCGCCGGAGCTGAAATCGCGCCTGCCCTTCCCTTTTCGCCACACGGTCGCCATGTTCGTCGGCGTCACTGAGGAGGTAGTCAGAAAAAGTGATGACGAGTGGCTCAACTTCTTCTGTCCGCGTAGCACTCCGCTGGAGGGATGGCGACCTGAATTCGGGGAGCGGTGTCTGGGCCTGGTCATCGCTTTCGGCCTTTTGTGCTTCGTGTTCTTTGCGTCGCGTATAAGCGGGTCATCGCTTTGGGCTTTTGCTGCCTTGTGCTTCGTGTTCTTTGGTTCTTGTATGATGAAGAGACTCTCAATAGGGGCTCATTGTCCACTTGAGCGACCGTTCATATTGAATTGCCAGCTTGTACAAGATACTTGAGGCCTGCGAATTGCGGCTGCATTGCCACTTGTTGTTTTTGCCACCCTCGGAACTCAACTTCTTGCCGCTCGCGCACCATGAAGTCTTCGGTGGTCCTTGCTGGTTTGTCGCTGGCTCTGGCAGGTTCGTTCGCGCGGCTGCATCCATAACATTACAGGCTCTAATAGGACCGCGAGCAACAGCCCAGGGCTCGCTGTTCTCGTCGAAGCCGGACCTGGAAGTCAGAGCCTCGTTTGGCGAATCCAACCCTTTTGCCCAGGTGCGCGCCTTGTCCCTGCCCTCCAGCACCCGTTCCCAGTGCTGAATGCAGCGAATACACGCACAGATCGTGAACGGCAAGGCGAACACGCTGCACGTCAAGCTGCAAAACCACTCGAAAAAGCCGGTCACCGTTAAGCAGGTCTCCGGCTGGTTCTCCGAGCTGGTCAAGGGCAAGGAGAAGGCCCTGCGCAATGTGTGTTGCTGTGCCCTGTCATGGAGCCATTGGGGCTGGATTTGACGCGAAATGCGCAGGCAACGACGGCCAAATTCAACCTGCCCATCCCGCCCGCCGAGACCGCTGCGTTCGTCCTTGCCTCTGCTCTTTATATCGGTTGGTATGAGCTCATGGGCAGATGATGAACAGGCTCACGTACCAGTTCCACTCCGAGTTCAAGCCGCGGGAATTGCTGTTGACCACCTTTGTCGATTACGTCGATGCCGTTCGTCCTCCCTCTGCCTCATCGCTGCCTTGGGATTTGTTTTGAATTCGGAGACGCTACAGGATAACGTGGAGTTTAGGGAGACGGCTTACGAAGGCCAAGTGACCGTCGTCGAGCCCAAGGGGTCCTGGTTTGACCCTGCTTTGTGCGTTCTGCCTTTTGCCGTCGACCGATGTAGGATCTTCTTGACGGCGCCACGCACAGGTTGTTCGCCTACATCCTCACCAGCACCCTGGTCGGCGGCATCTCCTACCTGGTGTACACCGTCTACCTCGCGCCCGGCAAGAAGGGCCGAGTGGCCATCCTCGGCAAATCCAAGCCTTCCTCCAACCCCACCTCCTCCCTGAGCCCCTCAAGCGCTACAGCTATGGAGGACAAGGGAGACTGGATCCCGGCGCACCATTCCACGGCCGCAACGCCCAGGAGGAGCGGAAGGAAGAGCGCCGGAGGGAATGTGACCAGTGGGGACGAGTCTGGAACTGGCACCGACGCTTCCACCTCGGGCAGGAGGAGGTCATCTAGGAAGCTCAAGTGATTGGCACCTTCACACACTCACAAAACCTCAAGTGTCAGGCGGGAGACACCACGAAAAGCCAGAAAGTCGCGCGCGCAAAGTTGCGCTTGAAATGCATCGTCCAAATGTCATGATCCTCTACCTCCTCTGGGTCCTAGCGACTCTTCTCGTAGCTCTCAAAGTGAACGAGCTGGTCCCAGAGCCGTACTTGGACGAGGTCTTCCACCTTCCCCAAACCCAAGCTTATTGCTCCCTCCGCTTCACCGAGTGGGACCCAAAGCTCACCACGCCGCCTGGGTCTTACCTCTTGTTCTTGCCCTTCCACTTCCTCGCTCGCGTGCCATGTACCGTCCCTTACATCCGCGCCGTCAACCTCGCTTTGGTTCTGGCGCTGCCTTGGCTGCTCAATGATTTGTTCAGCCTGGCTCAGCCTGGGATGACCAAATGGAGAAGCGTGCAAGCTGTGGGAGTGGCCAGCTTGCCCGTGCTGTACTTCTTCGCGTTCCTGTTCTACACGGACGTCGCCAGCTTGGCGGTGGTGCTCGCTTGTCTGGATGCGGCTTGGCGCCGACAATACTGGCTGTCATCGCTTGTAAGCTTGCTTTCAACGACAGTCGGAGGGAAACTGAAGATAGAAAGGAGGAATGCAGCTAGGGATGGCCTCTTTGGCGTTCAGGCAGACCAACATCTTATGGGTCGGATACATCGCCGCCGACTCACTCATTCGGGAGCTGGAGCGCAAAGGACTGCATAATCCATCGCTTTCAGGTGGCACGCTGGGTGAGTGTGGCCTTTACTCGCGATGTCGATCCAGATCTTCAGCGACGGTGTTTCACAGGGACATTAGGGACGGCTTGCTTGGCTTTACTCAGCTCTGCTTTCACCAACTGGAGAGTGACTTTAAAGCTGGCTGCGGTGTACGCGCCGCCTGTGTTGGCTTTCGGGGCGTTTGTCGTGTGGAACGAAGGGATCGTGCTAGGTGCTGTTCTTTCGCTACCTTAGCCAATGGTCGGTGACGCAGCATACTCACAATCACTTGAAATCGTGCAGGAGACAAGACCAACCACCAGCCTACCTTACACCTTCCTCAACTGCTGTACTTGATCGCTTTCATTGGCTTCTTCGCCTGGCCTTTAATCTTGTCCCCGGCACTGGTGGCGGGGGCTTTCAAGGCGAGGTTTGGGTCCTTAAAGTGAGTCGTGCCTTTACACTAGGCCCAGCCTTTCGTAGAAAATTGACAGTCGCACAGACGATTCTTATCCACCCTCGCCATTTGTGGCTTGCTTTGTCTGGCCGTGAAGTATTATACGTGAGCTCCATCCAATTCAATTTGACCGCAAGATCTCAGTGAGGAGGCGGTCACAGAATTGAGCACCCTTTCCTGCTGGCCGACAACCGCCACTACGTCTTCTACCTCTGGCGGCGCGTGTACAAGCTGCACGGGAGCGTCCGATACCTCTTGACCCCTATTTACGTCCTCGCTTTGCAAGTGGTCTATGGCGCACTAGGTTCGTCCTTCCCTTTGGCCCACTCCCGAAAGAGGTCTTGACGCGAGAGGAACGAACAGCTCAACCGGACCTTTTAAAACTCCTTCAATTCTTCCTCCTCGCCACCGTCTCAGCTTTCACTTTGATCCCCTCGCCACTAATAGAACCGCGGTACTACCTTGTCCCTTACATCCTCCTCCGCCTCCACCTAAAACCCGCCCGGCCAAGAGTTGTGCTGGAATTCGCATGGTATGCGGTGCTCAACGTAGTCACGATTGGGGTGTTTCTGTACAAGCCTTACAGATGGGAGCAGGAACCGGGAAAATGGCAGAGGTTCATGTGGTAGCCGGCGTCTAAAGTGGGGCGAAAGCTTCTAGTCTACAATACGATGATTCTGCTAGAAATTCGAGAAAATGTAGATTACACAGTGTTGGATTAGAGGTTGACCATGGCTCTATCGTCCTCGAAAAGTCCATCGTGTGCATCGAAGCGCCTCCTCGTCCACTCTCCGATCGTCTGCCCGCTCTCGGAGGGTTGCGTTCGACCTTCAATCTGAACGGCTTCAATTCTCAGTCGTTTGAGGGTCTTGGGAAGGGCATCGCACGCCGCCTCCAGCTGAGCTTCGTAGAGCGCCACAGTGGAGAACTCGACCAGGAGGACCAGCTCTGCCAAGATGGGTTGCTTGGACATCAGTTCTGTGGGCAGGCCCGCAGAAAGCAGAGGGAGGGTGAGGAGTTGTAGAGAGGTCGAATTGATGCTACTAAAGAGGATTGACGGGTCGGCCGACTCTGCCATTGGCCAATCCTCCAGCGACGTCGAAAGGATGCGGAGGTTGGGAGTGCGAGAGATGAGCTCGGCTGCAGTGTGAAGGGTGAACTTGGAGGCGAAGCACTCGTTGAAAGTGACACTAGTGATGTTGTGAAGTTGGCAAAGCGGGAGGAGGCCATCGACGTGCTGGAAGGACAGGTGCAGGAGGTTGTGAACGCATAGATGCTCGTTCTGTAAGAGAAATGGAGACCTCCAGAAGGACTTCAAGATACCGAGGAGAGACTGGAGCTCGAGCGATCGCAAATTTGGAAGTTGGGCGGAGAGGTCTGAGAGGGAAAGGCCAACATCGGCGACCGAGTCTTGCGAGACGGCCAGAACAACTCCTGAGATCTTGTGCTTGATCTCGAGCCGCTGCAAGATGGCGGCTGCCTCTTGCGCGCGACACCCGCTGAGCGTGAGCTCCAATTCCTGTAGCTGGCCCCAATTCGAGAGAAGCCGATTCAATCGCTGTGCCACGTTTGAAGCCCCAGGTCGTTTCATCCCAGGTTGCTCCCGCCAGCTTTCGCCGAGCCAGTCACAGTCCAGTCGCAAGTGCCGGGTCACTGATGACGCCGCCAGAAACGGCAGGGTGTCCACATCGAAGCTGGCCGAGCGAGTTATAGCTAGATGGCCATAAATGACGCGCTCCAGAATGGGCTTGAGAGCGCGACAAAGGTGGAGGAGGCCCCAAGTCGCGTGTGGCAAGTTGGTGTTTGGGAGCTCTTCGTCCGCTTCCTCGTCGTAGCTGAAGCGAATGTGCGTGCGCTCTGGTGGAATAGCATGTCGAATATCTTCGTGGTCTAGCAATGGCCACGGGCGTCCGAAGATGGCGAGCGTGAAAATTGGCTCCAGGAGCTCGGGAGCGAGCGAAAGAAGGTTCGCAGGCGGCACAGGACAGCTGGCGGCGTCCTCGATTAATATGGCTCAAGTCACTTCAAGAGTACACAAGCTCACCATTTTTGGCGTTGGACCATGGACCAGAGGGAGAGAATCCAAGAGGCTCAAAGAGGGTGGCAAAGTTTGAATGGCGCTCCTAAGGGGCGGGCAAGTGGTACAAGGCAACAGTCGCCCAACGATCAGAATTACAACTATGTACAAGCGCGAAGTAGTACAAGCAGAAACATGAAGCAAACCGTGAGACCGACAAGCCAGCGAGAAACACGGCCAACGCCCGGCGCTTCGGCTTTGGCCACAACAACGGCGGCTTTGACCTTGACCCTCTTGGCCTTCTTCTTGGACACCGGCTTGACCATCATCAAGGCGACATGGCCCTGAGCGGCTTTTTCCAGCTCGTCAGGGAGTTGATCGATCGGAACGACTTGCACAGGACTGAAGAAGTCCAACCATTGCTGCGTGCACTTGTGGACGACCGCTTCGGGAGCACCAATGCGAATCTTCACAGCAGGTCGGAAAGGAAAGGGAATGGGCGTCAGGAGAGTTTCGTCGTCAGCAGACACGAAATCGAGTTCGCGAAGGTGAGGGAATCGAGCCTCCGACACGGCCCTGATGCCGCATTCTTTGACCAAGTCCTCCCCAGGGTGAAGCTGGTCGCAACATACGACGACGGCGAATCGAATAGTTTCCAAGGGCGAAGGGAAGGGGAGAGAGTCCAAGATTCGAAGCGCCTCTTCAGGCTCGTCGAGCCAAACCTTGGCATCTAGCCTGCGAAGCGATCGACAATTTGACAGATTGGCTACTGATCCGTAGCTCAATTCTGAAAGCTCGATGTGCTCGAGCTGGTGACCGATTGACAACAGAATGTCAGCGAGACCGGACTCGCCGTCAGTGGACAATTCGCGAACGGCCGAACCAAAGATGGGTGACCCAAGAAAGGCGGACCTTTCGGAGCGGGCATTGAAGAGGTGAACCGACTGCAGGTGAGCGAGGCGGAAGGGGTCGCCTTGGTGAGGCTCGAACTTGACGTTCTCGACGCTGAGCGTTCGAAGGCAAGGGGTCTTTGCCAACAGAGCATATACAGTGCTGCTGGGTATAATTGCTCCATACCAGGACTTCAATGTCAGTACCGTCAGGTTTGAGGCCAACAGATTTGCCGCCGACCAAAACTGCGAAGCACAAAATCAGCTAGAGCGCTAGGAGAACTGGATCTACCAAACGAACCTCGACGAACTCCGAAAAGGCGGATGGGCGTATTGAATGAAGGTCCAAGTGATGAAGGGAGGGCAGAATTTGAGGCGCTAATTTGCTATCGAGACAGGCCACTGGCATCGTGAAGCACTCAACCTGCAAATGTCGAACCCAGGTGCAAAGTGTGCTGGAGTCCTTTAAAGTCCTTGAAAAGGCGTATTGGTTCAAGACGGGAGGGTGGAGGAAGTCTAAGGACCGGTAGAGCCGAGCTTGTATGGCCGGCAGCAACTAAAGTGATCTCATTAGTCGAAGCTGTAGCTGTACAAGGGAGGCGACCTACAGCTCTGCAGAGGAAACCTTCCAGTGTCGTGCACAACCTGGGACCCGCTATTTGCCTGGTCGATGGACGACGGCTAAAAGTGCGCCTGTACCGCGCCTCTTCGTTGAGAGCTTTCCGAACAGACAACACAGAGTATCGCTCCATCTGGATATTGAAACTTTCTTGGCAAGACTGATAGTAGCGCCACGAATCTTTCTTCTCAGCCATGGTGTTGAGGCGGGCTTGCTTCGCCGCAGCCTTCAGCCGCTTAAGGTCCGCCTTGATCACCTTCCGCCGTTCCTTGAACCTCATCATGACTTCATCCATCTCTTTCTGCGTCAGTGTCTTGGGCGGTGGAGGTCGCACAGTAATGACCTTGGGCTGTGGCACGGCGGCGATGATCGCTTCAATGAGCTCGACTGGCAATCGAGGAACCCGGGAGGGGTTCAAGTCTTGTTTCGGGTTGGATCGCAGGGCTTGAGTCTTCGAACGATAAAAAGGACCGTTCAAAGCTGTCGTTGGAGGGAGCAATTCGAATCTCCTGAAAGACTCCCGCACGAAGCGGCCTTGGACCTCGAATTTTGGCGGGGCCATTCGCACCACAATCTGATAAGTCTTCAGTTTGTGCTGCTTCTTCCGCCTCTTGCCGTGCTGGCAGGTGAGGAAGCGAACGGTCACCGTTGCCTCCTCCGAATGATCGACTGCACAGGCTGCAGCAACAGAGCGGGCGGGCCAAAGAAAGCAGTCGTCCGGCTTCAAGTCAAGAGGAAGCTGGTCACGCAGATCTGCGAGGGTGTGGCCGGCTTGGATTTGGAAGGAGGGCGCAATTCGAGCCAGCTGGAAGCCAGGCCGGCCTGTGACTGGAACGGCAGCGATCAAGACGAGTCGCGCCATGCTTCAGGTCTTGTTAAGATGGTGGTGGCAGAACAAGAAAGAGAGCAGCAGCCGAGTCGCTTCTGGGCCAACGGCGCGGTGGGCTGGGCAGACAACGGCTTCCGCTTTGGCAGGCGCAGCGCGAGGCGCCTTTCGCGAGCCCTGGGCAGGGCTTGTGGGCAGGGTTTAATAATGAGAATGCAGTCGTTGATGAAAGCGACGGAAGTCATGGACGAAGCGGGCGAAGAGCCGAAGCTCAAAAGCTCGTCGGACTGGTCCGCCGGTTCTGGCCGGGTGGCAAACAAGAAAGACTAGGAGGACAATGGGAGACAATGGGCTGAGGAAGGGGTTTGTTTTTGCAAGCATGTATGAAAGAAGGAACAAAAGATGCTGCCGCGTTGGCCGATTATAGCAGTGAGTAAAGCATAAGATCAAGATCCGGGTCGAGCGCCCGTTTGCATAGAGATGGAAAGTCCGCTACAAGTCGAAGTGGGAGGTGGTGGCAGCTTGACGCTCCAAAAAGCAGGCCTCCTTGGCATCCATGGAAACCTGCTCCAGCGCCAGCTCGGAAATCGAAAGTAGTTCAAACGAATAGAAACTTCTCACTTGGACAAGAACTGCCTCCAGGTTCCCCAAGATTTCAATGTCCATGACATCCGTGGAGACAGTGTCCAGCGATGTGCGGGGGCTCTGCTCCTCACGCAGGTGCTCGGCGCTGAAACGCTCGATCAGGCCTTTGGCCATGTTGACCTGGATTGCGTTTCCCGTTAGAGACTAACACCAGGGCAAGTAAAAGCAAGCGAGGCACACATTCGCGATAAACGAGTTCCACATGACGCGCGGGCCCTAGTCGACATTGTGATTGGCCGGTCCACGCTCTCCTTCTCTTCCAGCTGGGAAAACTTTTGCCGCCAATTGTTTCTTCATCTGAATCACCTCTGTCTATTTCCAGATGAGGGATACGAGCCATGTACACTTGGCAGCTTCGGGGCTTACGATTGGAGCTTTGGCGCTTTGTACGAAGAGGGGAGCCTTGCGAAGAAAGCGTCTCTTGCAGGTCGTCCAGTGGTCCTCAAGCAGCACAATAGCATGATACAGGTCCACCAAAGCCAAATGCGAACAATCGGGTCCGGACAGGACACCCGAGCCAGTCAACGCAGCCTTGAGCTTCGATGATAGAATAAGCAAGCGGGACTAAGCAGGACGAGATGGACGTCCAATACCTCGCCGATAGCACCGCACACTTGCTCACTGGCGCTGTCCTCGTTTTGGTACTAACGACATGCCCTTCAGGGCCGAGCCACATAAAGGTAGAGGAACGAAACCAACCCATTCCTCCAACAGCTTGAGTTCACCGCGCATGGGTGCGTTCGCAGTCTTGGAGTCAAGTACCATATCGCGGTTGCTAGCGGCTTCGATATGCGTGCTCAGTATGGGCAGGGCAGGCAACTGTCGCAGCACGCTTCGGCTTCAGCCTGACACGTCATAAGCACGACGTACTTACTGGTACAGTCAGCAGTTTTCTGATGCCTAAGAAGCGAAGCGCCGATAGCGCACTTTTCAGATCGTGGGCGGCGTCTTGATGAAATTGAGATTGGGGATTCAGACGAGGATCGCGAGGGGTAACATGGACGGCTAGGTGAGCCTTGTCGTTCATTGTGCTTTGACTGAGTTGATTTTGCCGCTGGCCGTTGGTAGGATATGAAGGAGTTCAAGAAGCGGCCCTTTTATAGACGGCGGATAGAGAAGATTCATGTGACTCTTCCGTCCAGACAGTACGCGTTTCACTGAACGGTAAGAGCAGGTGGATGCTAAGACACTTGTATAGACATTCGTGAAACGCGTTGAGAAGGACGCTGCCCATTGTTGTCAGAAGGGCAAGAAGGGCACCGTAGGACGCCCTCAAGACGGCAAGACTCCTTCGGCAGTACGGCGGGTGATCGCGTGAGCATTCTTGAGGCGCGTATCGGTGTCACGACTGCTGCGCCTGCGAACTTCGTGCCTGAAGGCGACGACAACGACCAGGAAGGAGGGTTGCCATCTGCTTTCAACAGGGATGAAAGTATTGGCGTCAACGATAGCCAAGCAGTCCCGACACAACGTCTCAGCACTAATCAGTGTCTGATAAGGCGCGGACTCCCGGAGCAGCCAGAACCATGAGAAGCGAAGCGCTGATCAAAGAGCGGCGCTGAACAGGAGCAGCATGTATCGCAGTAGGGCACTTGACCGGCCTCAAGGCCACCTTATGGGCAGTTCTATTCGAAGCTATCTTCCTCAGTACCAAAAACGCCAAAGCTGAAGCCACGGGAAGGAAAGCGCAAGAGTAGCAGCCTAGCAGGCATCGGCAGGTGTTCAGCAGCCAGCAGAGATTTTAGGGGCATTCTCTGTCGCTCAATCGCTTTGGTACTGCTGCAAGGCGGCTTGAAGCCTTGTTCCAGAGCCAGACCCGTCGACGCCACCTAGCAACCAGCGCAAAGAGCAACCAGCCAGCGAAGCGATCGGGAAGCGATCGGGCTGTCTTCCTGCATGTTGTTTACGGTTGCTGTCGCACCACCGACCAGCCTCTTGGGCGCCCTCAAGATGAGCGCGCAGGTGCCCAGGAACAACCTGGCGAGCGTCGCGGACAAATGGAAGAAGACAGCGCCTGCGCCAGCTGCCCCTCAGAAGCGGATTTTGGGCGTGCGTAACAAGGCCACCAATGCAGCGCTCGCTCGGACTGACATTGTTTGGTGGCACCAGTCCTTCACCTTCAAGCCAGAGCCGGTCCCAGCGCCGTCCTCGTCTAAGGTCACCTTGGACATGGCGCCCTCGGCGAGCAGCGCGGCGGCGGCCGTGGGCACCAAGCGCTCGGCGTCCGCTGCCAGCCTGCACTCGCCCGCCAAGCAGGTCAAGGCGGCCAAGGTGGTCCAGGTCAACGAAGAGGAGGCGTACTGGGCCGGCACAGAGGACATCAGCGACGAGTTGATTCGGGACGCAGAAATGTTTGTTGACCCAGCGCCAGAGCCGCCGAGTGCGCCTCTGCCCCGCTCAATACCGGTGAGCAGCTAGCCTTTTATGCTTTGGAATGAGTTGCAAAGCTCAAAAAGGCGCGCAACCAGACGCCCCGCCAGTCCACCAGGGAGCCGTCACCTGCCAAATCGATCCAGTCCACCGAGTCGTCCAGAGGCGGCTCGGACCAGTCGCTCTCCCTCGACCAGCTGGAAGCCTCGCTCAAGCTCAACAAACAGCAAAAAGCTCGGTTCGCAACCGATCTCTACGACCTCAACGAGACGGGCCAATGCGAGTCGGGCTTCGAGAAGGGCTTTCTCGAGCAATCGCTCAAGTACTTCAACACAACCATCAAGAGGCTAGAGCAGGACATCGCCGCCCTCAAGGGAGGGTCTGCCTCGCCCGCTCCCACACTGCCGCTGCCTCTGCCCAGGTCGTTCATCGCCGGCGGGTCCAGAGCCAGCAGCACCTCGACCTCCACCCGGCAATCTGAGTCCCCCTTCCCGCCCGCTGCCCAGGCCCCGAACCCGCCAAGGCCACCGCCACCGAAGCCTGCTGTCAAGAAGGCGACCTTTTCGACGACCATTCTTGACGACGAGGATACCTCCACCACCTCGCCGCGCATCTCCACTACGCCCAACCGCAGCTTCTCGCCGCCTCCAATACCGCCGTTCGACGACTATGACTACGAGATGGACTTTCCCGACTTTGACCAGGGCAACTACCCTATGGACGACTTTGACGACCCGCCGGTGCCTCCACCGCAAGTTATCCGCTCGCCGCCCAGACATCAGCCGTCCGCCACGTTTAGCTTTCGGCCTGGCAAGGCTCCGTCACCTACTAAAACACAGCCGATAGACCTGGACGACTCGTCTGCTGATTCGGACGACGAGCCGATCGTGGCGTCGCGGGTCAAGGACAAGGGCAAGAGCAAGGAAGTGGCCGCCAAGCCCACTACTTCTACCAGCACCTCTAAATCCTTTGTCGCTTCCCAACCTCCAAACCGCGCCCAGCTGGACGAGTTCCCGTGGTCGAAAGAGCTGTACGACAACCTCAAGCGCGTCTTCAAGCTGACAGGTTTCCGGCGCAACCAGCTGTCCGCCGTCAACGCTGCCTTGGCCGGCAAGGATGTTTTCGTGCTGATGCCGACGGGCGGCGGCAAGTCGCTATGCTACCAGCTGCCAGCCGTTTGCCAAAAGGGCAAGACCAAGGGCGTCACCATTGTCATCAGCCCACTGGTCAGCTTGATCCAGGACCAGACTACGGCGCTGTACAAGAAGGGCGTGCTGGCCCTGCCGTTCAACAGCACGCTCAAGGAGGAGTCAAGGAAGCAAGTCCTGGAGTGCCTTCGGTCGAATCCGCCCAGGCTCACGCTGGTCTATGTCACGCCCGAGATGGTGGGCCGCGCTCTCTACCCTTTCACACTGCCTGTATATACTCATTCCGTGTGTCAAAACCACAGCTGGCGGCAAGCGGCGTCTTCAGAAGCGCTCTGGAGCGCCTCCACCGCAACGACAACCTGGCCCGCTTTGTGGTGGACGAAGCGCATTGTCTGTCGAACTGGGGTCACGACTTCCGGCCGGACTACAAGAAGCTCAACATGCTCAAGGAAGACTACCCGGACGTGCCCATCATGGCCCTCACCGCCACGGCCAACAAGACGGTGCAGGACGACATCATCTCCATCCTCGGCATCCGCAGGTGCGAGATGTTCACCCAATCATTCAATCGGCCCAACTTGCGCTACGAGATCCGGGAGAAGAAGTCGAACAAGAAGCTGCTCGAAGACATTGCGACCTTCATCAACGACGAGCACCGCGGCGAGTGCGGCATCATCTATTGTTTCTCCCAGCGACAGTGCGAGGACACGGCTGCCGCCCTGCTCCAGCTCAACGTCAAGGCCACCCACTACCACGCGGGCATGGACAACCGCGACCGAGAGCGGATCCAGATGGAATGGCAAGAGGGCCGGCACCACGTCATCTGCGCGACTATCGCGTACGTTCGGTTCACATATGATATCTACAGGGCTGTTCTAAATGGTTGGGTGGACAGATTCGGCATGGGAATCGATCAAGCAGCTGTTCGATATGTGATCCACTACACGCTGCCAGCTTCTTTGGAGGGCTACTACCAGGCAGGCCTTCATCCTTCGTATCGCTGTGTTCTCTGGATCTCAAGCAAATCCCACAGGAGACCGGTCGAGCTGGCCGAGACGGCAAGGAAGCTATCTGCATCCTTTACTACCACTGTGAGCGAGGGCTCATCATCTTTGATGGCCAATCTCACATCCGCGTGCAGATGGCGACAAAAACTCTCGAGAGCGGTTGATCTCGGTCAACAGGTCCAGCACATACGACCAAAAGCAGCGCGAGCGCGAAAATCTCAAGAAGGTCATTGCATATTGTGAGCTACTATCGCGTAGCTGGACAGACTTCAGAAACGGATCTAACTCTCTGCTAGGTGCCAACACGACTGACTGCCGCCGCACCCAAGTGCTCCACTTTTTCAACGAGAAGTTCGATCCGAAAGAATGCCACGGCACTTGCGACAACTGTGAACGTGGCAACACCGGCCAGCTCACCGACGTTTCGTCGTACGCCAAAGATGCCGTCCGCTTGGTGGAGGAGATTGCGCTGTCAACAGACCTCACCATCAATCAGGTGGCTGATGTGTTTCGTGGGGTCAAAGTCAAGAAGGTGGGTGTCCTACTCGCGCTGACTTTTTTCGTGCATGACAGACGTGAGCCGACCCAGGTTTCTGACGCCGGGTATGACAACCCGAGATTCGGCGGCAGTGGCAGCTCGCTGGGCCGGGACAACCTCAATCGGCTACTACAGCAGCTCGTCCAGTTGGACATCCTGTCCGAAACTAGCAAAGCCAACAAGATGGGCTATCACAACACTTACATCACCAAAGGTCCGAAGGCGGGTGCCTGCATGCAGGACAGGTTGAAGGTCCAGCTGGTGCTGGACAAGGCGGAGTCGACGACCTCTAAAGCGGCCGGCAAGAGCAAGGACAAGAGCCGGACCAAAACGACCGCCAAGAACAGAATCTCGGACGAGTCGCCCGAGGACAGCGATGCCTACCAGGACACCTGGGCGCCGAACCGAACGAAGAAGACATCGGCTGACAAGTGCCAGTTGGCGTATGCGGCTCTCATGAAGGAGCGTGACAGCATTGCCAAAGACCAGGTCGGTCTTTCATTGAAGCATCGTCAAAGATATGTATCTTATCGCGGCTTCTAGAAATGGACCGACGTCGAGCGCAAGATCCCTGAGGGCCTGATTCAGGAGATGAGCGCCATGCTGTGAGCGCCACATACATTTGCTCAGTGATGTGACAGCATCTGATTGCATCCCGTTGATACACAGCCCGACCAGCTACGAAATAGTGCTTGAGATGGAGTCGGTCGAAGACGTTCCGGCCGACTTCTTGGAGACGGCCAGGACGCACTTCGACAAGTTGGTAGCCGTGTGCCGGAAATACGTGGGCTACCAGGAAGAGCGGCCGACAAAGTGAGTTTCTCGCCAAGCGCGTGCTTTGGAGTCCGGTGCTCAGCCGACATCCGCCCTTCGCAGGAAATCCGCCTCGACCTCGGCCAAGGCGCCACCCAAGCCCAAGCCAGCCGTCAAACCCCGTGAATGGAAGGACACCTTCACGTACAACTCCAACGACGAAGGGGGCGGCAGCAAGAGTAAGAGCAAGAGCCTTCACGTCAAGCAGCCCAGCAAGTCGTCCATCCTCGCCATGCCCATGCCCTCCAAGCGCAAATAAGCATTGACTTCTTCTATCATTTAGCATTTTCGCATTTCTTTGCATTATAACGTCGCCTTGTAATGGACTTCCGAACATCCCCGGATCTTCTCTGCCCCCGTCTCCGGCGTGAGGTCCCGCTGTGCTTCTGCGAACATCTCGAATCTGGGATGAAGTCAGCGAGATGAGAATTCGACAGTACCAGGTCGCGAGAGAGAGAGAGAGAGGACGCACCCAACCAAGAACTTGCGGACGGTGGCGCTCCGAAGCAGCGGCGGGTACCAAGACACAAAAAGTTGAGCTACCGCGCCATTCTCCTCGTCTGAGAGCACCGGACGCTGGTAAATGCCCATGGAGTACGCTGGGAAACGTCATCAAGAGTGGGCCAACAAGAAGCTGACAGACTCACGAAAGCTACATTGGAAGATATTGTCTAGCCGGCACGCCACCCTTCTCAAGCAATCTGCGAAGTCGGACGCCTCCTCTTCTGTCAAGTCTACCAAAGAAGGAAGGTGGCGCTTGTAAGGCAGGAGCATGACTTCGAAAGGCCAAGTGGCCCAAAATGGCACCAAAGCCACGAAATGCTCTGAGCTGAAGATGACACGCTTTGATGGTTCTGGATGCAGCTCTTGGTGCGCGTAATCGAGAAGGAGCGAAGGTTTGCCATTTGATCTGTCAGTTGGCGCGAAGCCATCAGATCGATCGGGATCACCGACGCGAGGGTGCCTACAGTTTAGGGGCATTCGGCTGCTGTAAGGACCCCGAAGCGTATTCGTGGAAAGAAGAAAGGATGCGGGAGGGTAGAGTCGGGATGTAGTTGAGGCTCCAAGTTTGGCAGTGCGGGTGAGGATTGCTGCAGCCCATTGCCGAGCCCTGCCAGGTTGTAGCACAGCCTTGAAACCAGCTCAAAGGTGATTCTGAAATGGTAACACTCACTTTGTTCTCAAAACTGAGCGGCCGATGTCGTTTGAGCTCCTGGGTCGGTCGGGAGGCATGGGGATGAACCCACATTTGAAGGTATTTCAACCAGGGATATTGCTCCGAGCAGCTTTTATAAATGTTTTGCCTTGGCAAACGGCATCAGGGATGGCAACAAAATGCTCAATCCAGGAAGGGCAGACTCACCAAGCCTGGACGATGGGTAGAGTCTCCTCTTTCGACAGCTCGGCCAAGGTCAAAGAATGCTTTGGGTTAAAGCATATCACGAAGCATTTGCCCTTTGCTGGTTCTGAGCGGAACAGCCCTCGTGTGGTGTCCTCGACCAGCTTGACGTCCTCGTCCTTGACCGCTGCGTAGTCATTCTGCTCTCTGCCTGAGCGGCATTCCTTTTAAATCCATCCAGCTTACCTCGAAGAAGAAAGTAGACGAGTAGTCATCGTTCTTGGAGCCGTTTGCTCTGGTATTTCTCGGGCATAAATAACTGCAAGCTCTCGCCGCTCTCTCAGCTTCTTCGCTCTAGCTGATGAGGGATGAGCTCGCCATTTGGGATCATAATCAGGCAACCTTTCTAGATTGGGCGCTTCTTCTTGACCTTGCCAAGGTCTCAGAGTCCGATGGGCTACCATCCTCGGTCAACAAAGGAAAATGACGATTTTCGAGGGAGGAGAGCCAACGAGAGCACAGGACCCAGTCTTTGGTCAAAGGATTGTAGCGACGATGAGAATGCTTCAAAGGGTCAAAGTCGTCCATTTTTAACACGTTTTGGTCGTTTTGGGAACTCGGTGCATTCACCGCCTTGGGTGGCGGCCATCCGACCGAGGCTTGTGGGCTGCCAGTGAGGAAGAAATACAATACACAGGCCTTCACGAAAGCAAGTCTAGCATCGCACCACTCAGAACAGGTTAATGGCAAGAAGTGTCTCAAACCGCTCAAGGTGCCGACCTCCCTTCTCCGCCACTTTGCCTTCATCATACCCTACAACCACGCCGCAGCTCCAATGACATACAGAAGATCCACAAATGGCTCGCGCTTGACAAGGGTGCCGGCCAACGCGAGCGGTGCCAGGCAGAGTACAATGGCGTCCACTTTGTGAAGGAACCAGAAGGGTCCTGATACATTCTGAGCTGGGTACAATGTGACTGAGGGATATTGCTTACCAGATTAGCCTTATATCCCTCGCAGGGCATCGCTAATCGGCAAGAACCTGCACTTGCTGGCCGCTGGCCACAACCCTGCAAGCCGGGAACCGATCCGACAAGAAGTCTTCCAGAATGCTCTTCCTATTCTCCCACTTTTGCGCGTCTGTTCGATCGAAGAGGATCAAGTCGAGCCGCTTTATCTGCGCGGGCATCTTGGAGCACATTGCCTCCAACGCAGCCCTTGCATGTCCAACACCGTGTCCAAACCGGCTTCTCAGATGAATGCTGAGATGCTCGAGACGCGGCTGCGAGCTGATAAACGTCCAAGTCGAGTCGGATCCGTCCAGGCTTGACAGGGTGACGTCGAGGTGAAAGATACGCTTGCCAGCGACCTTGCTGAGGAGGTCGTCATAATAATGCTGAGGTGCAAACTGGTCGGCAAAAATCGAGAGATCTAGGAGGTTGGGCGAACACTCGAGCAAGTAGGACGCCGAGTCGAAGGCTTTCTGTTCCGGGAAAGGGATTGTGATCTGGATGCCGCTCAGATCGGCCATCTCCGGCAGTCGCGGTTGGCCTTTCATTCGAAATCTAAGGGAACGAAACCCGCCGACGTGGACGTCCAAGTCGCCCAATCGAAACACCTCTTCGCTGGGCCACTCGCGGTGAAAGAAAAGGTCCAGACGCCGCAGATTAGACTCAGGCAAAAACCGGAACCAATCGTAGGACGGTGGGTCTCGAAAGTCCAGACGGATGCCAGCGATTTTGTCTTCGTAATTGAAGAGAGACAGAAAGCGACCCAGAGGGAACCAAGTCTCGGGGTCTTCGGTCTTGAGGTGGACCAACTGGACGCCTGGCCAGTTCTTCACAAGATAATGAAGTATCTGGGCGCCGGCGTTGAGCGTCTTGTCGTCGAAGTTGTCCGCACCGTGACCGGGGCCCTCGAGTTCAAGGCGGAGCGCTGTTGTCGCAGAATTTCGCCGACTTGCGAGGCCTGCCAGCCAGGCCAGACTTCCCAGTTGCTGTTCTATGGGGTCACAAATGGCGAGAGATTTGATGAGGACCGCCCTCCAAAGAACCGCTCGAGCGATTGGGTACAAAGAGCGGCAAATGAGGAGCTGCCAAAGTTGCCACTCTGCGATTGCCGTGGTTCGTCCCGCAAAGTCAAGGACGACTTCACGGTGCGATACAGCATGCGACTTAATGGAGACGTCGAGAGAGGTGTGGGAGGCCTGTTCCACGAAGCTCAAAATCCGCTCCAATAATTCCGGTGGCAAGGACAGGAGCGGCGGCGGCGCCTGCAGCTCGCCCATTGCGTGAGTTGAGCTCGAGCATTGGATGGGAGACTACCCACTGGGGTAGCTCTCGACCAAAGAATCCCCATCTGAAAAGGTCGAACTCGCGGCGGGCCCAGGTCGAGAGGATCGAAAGTAGGTCGGAGCGACTTGGGCCAGATGAGGACACGTGGGATAGCTCATGGTATTGGAAGACGAAATTGGAAGGTGTACTCCACAAAGTAAGTAGCTCGTGGCTGTTCGTTCGAAGCAGCCTTGACCCAGGCTCCAGCATGTCGCTTTCCCGATCCATCTTAGCCCTTGCTCTCTAAATGCCCGCGATGGCCACACCATCCATCCAGTAGTCTGTTCGTACATCAGGATCGCTTTCGTTCGGGTCGACGCGAAGCGTTTTCCTGCGCCGGTGGAGTGTGAGACGACATCGAAGCAGCAAAGCGTTGGAGACGGCGGCAGAGGGCTGAGGCAGGGGCGCTACTGAGACCAAGGGACAGAATGCTTGAATCTTGGAGGCTTACAGGTGAAAGAGAGCAGAAACTGACCTCGCAAACAGGGTCCATGTCGCGTCGTGCTACTCCAAGAACACCTGTACCTCTTCTCTGTTCGCCAGCAACTGGCGACCCACAAACCACTCCGACAAAAATCTGTAAAGTCGGCCATCTTTCCCGTCGTCTCGCATCCCCCTTTCCGCCACCGCCATGCCAAAAAAATCGATCCGCGCGACGTGCGCCGGTATTGAAGAGCCTATCGACTCCATCGTCTCGCTCTTAATTCTGTCCGAAAAGTCGCCGCAAGATACCCGTATGTGCTTGAGGTGGATTTGCTGGGAGATAAATGGCCGTGTCCCTTCTTGGATGCAGGTTGCGCTGATCGTGAAGCGCTTAATCTGCGTGCTGATTACGCTCTGGTATAGCTGGACGACCGAGAACCCTTTCCGCCAAGCTTCAACAGTAAGGTCGCTGAGATTGGGTGATCTTTGCAGGAGCCGACAGACGCTGTCACCCGAGTCAGGCGAGAAGAACGGAACCATGATTACGATGCGGGTGAGGTTGATGGGTCGCAGAAGGACAGGGCTGGAGAGTCGGCGAAACCGGACGTGAAGAAGATCATACGGATGGAGTACACAGTCCACCAGACGCAAAATTTCCGGTTGATCCGCAAACGTCCACTTGATATCGAGACGTCCAAGGTCAAGAGTGCAGACCTCATCGATATTCCGAACTCTGTCGGGCATAACAGAAGCTGCGTCGATGCAGCTTGTGAGAGCGAATGAGGAGAGGAAGAACTGCAGCTGGGGCCAAAAGTCGCGCCGACTGACAAGCTTAACGCGCTGAACGCTCGACCAACTGCCAAATTGCCGAGTCAGGACGGTGGCCCAATCCCTTGCGGTCTGCCTGTCCGTTCGGCCATTGCGATTGTGGTCGAGCTGGAGACGCAAGCACTTTGTAACCGTGTTTAGGCGAGGTGTCATCGCGTCTAGCCAAGCCATGCCGGATTTCGCAACTGGATTGATGACAATGTCCACCCGTTCCCAGAGCGCCGCATGCACAATTGGGAGCAGCGAATTGCAAGTGACGAGCTGGGCGAGCTGCCAGGGTTTGATGTCGATGAATCGAGCTGTCGAATCAATCCGCACTGGATAAGGGCATGGTAGGCATGGATCGGAAGAGAGCATCAGAGAGTTGGCTGGCGTCTGCATGACGAGCCGAAAGATGGGCGAGAGAATTTCGGGCGGCAAGGACAGCAGCTGCGTCTAAATCCGTCCTTGAGTAGGCCACAGGTGCTGATGAGAGCTTAATCATACCATGCTGACAAGGTGAGAGTGAGCAGGGGGCGCTAGGATCGTGGACTGAGCTCAAAAGTCGAAAAAGCCTTTGGAGAACTTTGGAGGCTGCTAAGAGGGCAGACTGGTGGGACCAGGACGATTTCGACGGGCTTCTATCAGTCTAGAATGAAGTGCTTGCTAGCTGGCTGGCCGATGCAGGCAAGCGCATGAATGGCTGCTCGGAGACCTCACAAATGCAGACGCGGTGGCAAATCCGCCCTCGGCAAATCGCAGAGCTGCCCTTCTTCTTAAACTGGCAGCCATCGTCTCTGGGATTAATAAGAGGCGTGGCGGCAACGCTTTTGCAATCGAAAGTGTCCATGATCCCCTTTCCCGGCGCCCTTCGCCTTTTGCTTTCGTCGCCACAAAAGATCGTGTTCCGTCTTGCCATCTAAATCTTGCGCGCTCGTTGATGAGCCCCAAGGGTGTTGTATACATGTCGTCGTCGTCTCCCGTCTGCTCCTTGGCTGGGCATTCGTATGAAAGTCCAAGCTCGAGGGCTGTGCGCAGAATTCGACGTTGGAATCAGCCTCGGCAGAAGATGATAGAGTGGGGGCCTTAACGCACGTAGCCTGTGCATTCAAGGAAGGCCTGCGACATCAGGCTGGCGGGCACGGCTGATACTGTGGACTACGAACGCACCCATCTTCCTTCTGTGCGAACAAGTGGGCTGACACTATCAGCGCCATTCAAAGCTGATACGGTAGGCCTTCAACGCACCTCTATCCTATTTCGCTCAGCTCCTGACGAAAGTCCGACCGCTGTGCATGGACGGGCGCTTGGTATCAGCTTCCGCTCATACGTTGATACAGCGCGGCTCATCAACGCACCTCGCCGTCTTCTTCTCCTTCTCCGCCTCCGGTTTCGCTCGGTTCAAGACCTTCAGGAACTCGGCCACCCGGTGTCTGAACCTCGAGTGCATGTAGGCCTGTTCATCCGAAAACACGCAAAATCAGCTTTCCGTGGCGACCAACTGATAAAGCCAAGGGCAGGCGGCGAACCTTTGAGCACTTGATGTGGTAGTGGAGGTAGTCGCGGAAGAGCATGATCTTGGAGATGGACTGCCAGCTCCGGTCCGGCGTGTTGAAGTGGCGGGGGAAGAGGACGAAGGTGATGTAGCCCACGTTCTCCGCTGTTCATCAAGACTTTGATAAGAAAACAGGCGAGGGAGTCCTTGTGGAAGACAGAGACAAACCGGTCGAGAGGTGTGGTAGGTGGCGGATTTCGAGGGGCGGCTCCCGGAGCGAGTAGATGACTTGAGGGGCGGCTTGGATGGCCGGTAATTTTCTGGCGTCTGCGAATTCCTGTTCGTCCGGAAAATGGAGCTGAGAATGAAAGTTCGAAAGTCTAAGGGGTGGCAAGCGGTCGACGAACCTGGAGGAAGACCTTGCCGTAGATGCGGTCGGTCTCCTCTTTGAAGACGGTGGAGAAGACGACCGTCACTCGGTCCTGGCCAGGGGTGACGTAGATCGCCTCGTCCGGTCTGTTCGTTGGCAACGGATGAGAGGATGCTCCGAAGTGCATAATGGTGAAGACCGCTGGACGAACCTGTAGTGGATGGCCATGATCTGAGCCGGCGTGGTGTCACCCGGTTCGGGCGGGGTGGCTTCCAAAGCCCGCTGGAGGTCGAACGCGCGCTCAAAGGGGGCGGCCATAGCGTTCCGCCTTAGCAGCGCGAACGTCTTGATCAGCGCCGCCCGGGCTTCTGTTCGTTTTGAAACCAAACGCACTATCAGCCACAGTGATAGAAATCTGATATAGGGAGCGGCAGGGACGAACCTGGGTCTTCCGGGAAGGTGGTCAAGTCGAGCAAGAGGGAGACGGAGAACTCTGGCTCGGTCGAGGTCAAGTACGGGCCATACTCCCTGGCCATGACTTCTTCAGCTCCACATTGGACCTGTACGCACAGCGCAACGTTAGCACAGAGCACAGGGGGGTGCTGGGAAGAGGGACGAGAGGCGCACGAGGTCGGGCCAGCAGGGGATGTCCATGGACAGGAGCAGCTCCGTCTTCTTGGTCGGCGTGTGGCAGTGGTAGCGCACGCCATCGAAGTCGACGAACGTTTGGTCGACGTTGGTGGGCCTGTGCTCATCGCTCTTGAGACACATTGACAAGGCAATGCGGGAGGAGCGACTCACTTCTTGTATTTGTCCTCGAGCAGCTCTGTTCGCATCTGAAAGGTCATCTCATGCTCACTGACATAGTGTAGACGCAACAACGAACCGCGGACGATGACATTCTCGACCTCCAACTGGATCATCCTTGCTTGTCCGCCTCCAACCAAAATGGCTCCCCTCAGAGTCGGCTACGGTGAGGCATCGCCACTTGCACTTTCAAGCTTCAAAACAATGCAGCTTAATGTGCGCGGGCTCACAGTGCCGGAGCACTTCTCCTCGCCGCTGCTCCAGCTCGCTGCTGCCCACCCTGATTTGGTCGAGCTCGTCTCCCAGCCTTCGGGCACCGGCCAGATCATCAAGTCCTTCAAGGACGGCCATATTGACGTTGCTGTGAGTCCTGACTTTCAAATCTAAGCCACCGCTTCAGGGCTCAAATAGTTGAGCGTGGCTCACAGGTGGCGCTGAGCGAGGCCTTGTTGGTCGGCATAGCCAGTGCGTCCGGCCTTCCCCCTTATTCAGACCCTCGAAGCCTGATTGTCCATGTTCGACGCACAGAGAAATCAGCAGACTATCAGCTCATAGGCAGCTACGTCAAAACGCCTCTCAACTGGGCAGTCATCACCGGTCCGTGGTGACCCTTCCCCTTCTAGCAGGAAGACTTTCAGTCTCATGCTCAAAAGCGTGCCACGATGGGACAGGCAAGGACACCAAGTACAACTCCATCTCGGATTTGAGAGGGACCAAGATTGGCATTTCCAGGCTCGGCAGGTGGGTTTCGCCGGCTGCCTTAGCTCTTGTTTGAGCTCAGCCTTTTGCGTTTTGTTCCACAGCGGGTCACAAATCATGGCCTACGTGATGGCCTTACAACAAGGCTGGACCAAGCCGGGCAGCGACGAGCTCGAGCCGCTCCAATTCGAAGGTTCGCCCGCCATCTCCTCGCCAGCTCTGCCCACAGAAGGAGCTAAGGATTTTTTGGGGGCTAACAGTACTGGACACTTTCAAAGGCCTAAGAGATGGCGTCAACGATGGCACGGCTAGTTGCTTCATGTGAGGTTTGGTCGCTCACCACTTTCAGATCTCACCGTCTGATCCGTTCTCGGCCACGGCTCGCAGGTGGGAATGGCAAGTCCTCCCTCTACCCTGACATATGCATCCATGAGCTTATGCATTTTTGGGTGCCTTGCAGGTTCACCACCAAGCCGTTCGCAGACTCGGGCGAGGTCCGGTTCATCGGCAACCAGCTCACTCCCTGGCCTTCATGGATGATCGCAGCATGTGAGCAGACGCTTTGCCTATATCATCGTCTTACAATAGCGCTGATGTCGTTTTTTTTGCGTCCTCACAGCTCCCACCGCTCCCAAGCCTCAACTCTCCGAATTCCTCTCCAAGCTGGACCAGTTCGTCCAGACCTTCGACTCGGCCGACTCCCGAGCTGGGCCCAACGTCGACTTCATCGCTGAGCACTTTGGGTACGACAAGCCGGACATCGTGGCGTGGCAGAAGACGGTCGGCTACGCCCGGGTCCAGACGGTGTCGAGGGACGTGGTGTTTGAGACTCTAAAGTGCGTGCTTGCCCTACCCCATCTCAGGAGATTGGTTTCTAAAGTGAACACAGAACTCTCGAGGTCGCTGGTGTGCTCACGGCGCCGGAGGATGGCTGGGCGCTGAACACATTTGTGGACACCGAAGTCGCGCAGGTCATCTAGCGCTTCTCGGGTGCGCTTGTACGAGTGTGTATTACGCCAAACTTTGAGTCTCAAAACCGATACTCGCATACAAGCAAAGAAAAGGAGCCGGCCCCTTTGAAGTCTCGCATACGGCTTGAGAAAGTTGGCCTTTAAAGAGCGGGAAATAAGGAGCGGGAACAAAAGGACGAGGGCTCTGCTCAAGCGGGGGTGTAGAACCGGGGGCTCGCGTCGCCCTTCTCCGCGTCCAGGTCCTTCTCGCTCGCGTCCAGGTTGAAGTGGATCATTTGCGTCCGGGGTGGCAAGTCCTCCAGCTTGGTCTGGCTCGTCACCTTGGGCGCGCGCGGCTTCTCGTCCATGTCGCCTTCAACGATCCGCTCCATGAACGTCTCGACTTGGATGGCGGAGATGAAGTTGGAGTGGCCTTTGGCGGACGACTTGCGTGCGATGAACTGGTTAAACTAAGATCAGCGCTACATCGATGGAGGCGTCACAGGGAAGGCTTTACAATTGGCCGAACGGCACGCCAGCACAGCAGGATGTTCAAAGGGGTGGACACGCAAGAGTAGGAGTAGAGTGGGATCGACCAAATGGCAGTCAGCTTCGACCGGTCCGACAAGACCGAGTCGGCGTCTACGCCAATCCACCACGAAGCGTACAGCGAAGCGCCGAGCATGATCAAGACCAGGAGACTTTCGGCGATCATCTGGTGGCGGGCTTGGTTTAAGCCTTTCGTGCACCCGGATAGAAGGCGGGGGGCTCACCAAGCGGAACGTGGACCGCAATTGGCGCATCCGAACGATTTCTTGAGTGTCTGAAACCGTGGATTCGGACGTGTACGTGTACTTTTGGAGTTGGGTGGAGAGCATGCGAAAGTAGACGGCGGCCGAGCAGAGGAAGACAAGGGCTTCAAAGACGAACTATGAGCATTGGTTGTGAGCTCCTGAAAGTGACGAGAAAGCCCAGGGAAGCCTCACGATACTGCCAATGCCGACGAAGCCATGCCTGGTACCGCTCTCAGTTTCTGCTGGCCGCATAATGCAAAGAAACCTACCCGATGGCATCTACCGACACCTTTCCTTTGTCAATGAAGTCGGTTACCATAGGGATCGCGGCTGCGGGGACCGAGAAGGGAGTTCCGGGCTGCCATGCCTCCTCGGCAGGTTTGATGAAATTCTTTATTTTGATGTAAGCGTCCCAAACGGCCTTGTACTTTGTTGTGTTGTAGCCAAAGAGAGGTAAAACGATGGCGGACGAAATGAAGTAGACGGAGAGAAAGAAGACGTTGATGCACCATGCTGGAATCGCCACGCCGGCGACGGACTCTTTCATGGCGTTGATGGCGCGGATTCGGCTACGTCGCTCTCGGTTTCGGCGTGATAGGTAGGCCGACACTGTCTGACCCCACGCTTCCGTCCAAGTAGCCCAGCACACTCTGTTGCTCGGGCCAATCAGCTTTCCCGCCAGATACGCAACAAGCTCGCTATCGGACGTACGGGAGCCATAGAATGCCTTGTAGAGCTTCTTGAGGTACTGGAGAGCCGCGGTGTACATAGGCCTGCGTTCGCCGGGTAAACCAGATTCAAGACCTCCTTCGGGCAGGGACGAACTTGAAGCATGAAGGGCACGGTGACCAAGAAGACCGCTCCCCAGACAGTGGTGATCATCTGTGAGTCATTCAAGTCCGGCGCGTTAGGGAGTCTTTGACCGGTGAAGGAGGCTATTGCGCACCGACAGCAGAAAGGTGGTGTTTGGCGCAATGATCATGCCCGAATCAGTATGCTTCCTGCGAAAGAGCCATGCCGAGCCAATATAGAGCTTGGCCACTATGGTTGCGAGACCGAAAACGATTGATGTAGATGTCAGGCCGAGAGTGATGTAGAAAGTGTAGGTCAAAAACGCCGGGGTTTTGGCGACCAGCTGGGTGTAGAACAGGTCCAGTACAAATGAGAAAGGATTGACAGTGGGAGGTAGGGCGGCCAGCTCCGCCTCGAGGGCCGTGAGGAGATCAGCCGCGCTCATATCTTAAGAGACCGAAGTGGGTGATTCGGTTGCACAACAAGGGCGACGTGTCAAGCCGGTGAGCCTTCTTCGTGGACAGACGAACAGCGAGATGGTTGTCAAGACCAGGAAGGCAAAACGTCTTGCCCCAGCCGGCGCTTTTGGCAACGGCGCTAAAGTTCGTAAGTCATATATCGCAGATTGAGGCACATGAGCCGGACAAACAAAAGTGGTGACATGGTCGAACGTCGACAAAGATTCGATGGCCTAGTTTTGAGGGCCTTGCACCGGAGCGCTCCTTCCGTTATGTCAGCGCCTGCAGACGACAAACGAAATCTGATGGCATGTCAAGATGAGGAGAGTTTCGCAGCGGCGCACGGTTGGCCAAGCGCCTGCTCGCAAATTGGAGCCAGCCAGCCAGAGGCAGAAATCAGGGCAAGCGCCTTCGGACAACTGCCTGTCGTGGAGACTGGAGGTCTCCATGCCAGAGCTAATGACGATCGTCTGTATCTCGGTACATATAAGGCAGAGCCGAGGAAGAAAATGAGGCCGCGAGTTGAAACCTCGACGTTTGAGGCAAAAACTTGAGCTCGGTCGAAGCCAAGAATTGCTTGTGAGGGCAGCCGCATGGCAGGCGCAGTTTTCTGATTGGAACAACAACAACAAGGTAGCCTAGACACACACGGCCCTGCCAGCACGGAGAAGGAGCGAGGGGAGGTTCCGCCAAGCCGAAGGGAAATTAAAGAGGGTGGGCGGCGAATCTAGATGGGGCTGAGCTTCTCGTTGTCGATGTCCTTGTCAACGTCGGTCAAGTTGAAGTGGATCATTTGGGCGCGAGGAGATAAGTCGTCCATGTTGTGTTGCATCACTATTGGCAGCCGCGGCTTCTCGTCCAAGTCGGAACCTTCAACAACGCGCTCCATGAAGGTCTCCACAGCAATGGCAGAGACAAAGTTGGTTTGGCCTCTCGCTGCCGACCGGCGGGCAATGAGCTGCGGAAGCGGATGTCAGCCTCCGAACTTTGAGCGAAAACGACGGAGCGCACAATGGGCCGGATGGCTCGGAAGCAAAGAAGGACATTCAGAGGCATAGAAACGCCACCGTATGAGTACTGTGTGAAGGGTTTCAGCTTCTTGTATTGAGAGGCACAAAATGTTAGACCCCGCTCACCAGCGCGATGGACCACACAGCTGTAATATTCTTCTCCTCCGATAGCACGGTCTTGACATCAAGTCCAATCCACCACGATGCGAACAAGAAGGCAGCCATGATGACCATGACGAGGATGCTCTCGAGAATCATCTGTGAACAAGCGGCGGATGAGCTCGAGCGTCCGCACCGAGGGAAGGACGTCCTCACTAATCGGAAAGTTCCACGCAGCTGCTTGATACGAACCTGCTCTTGAGTGTCGGAGACAGGCGAGTGCGTAGATCCGTGGCCGTATTCAGAAACTGCGAGGAAAGCTTAGAGGGGGCGCCAGAACAGCACAAAACAGCTTACTTTGGCGGTTCAGCATCCGGATGTACACAGCAGCCGAGAGAGAGAAGATGATGCATTCAAAGAGGAACTGGGCGTGCGAAGTCAGTTCTGATTTGGAGCAACGATGATGAAGCATAGAAAAAACCTACAATAGCAGCAATACCCATGAAGCCATGGCCGATGGCGCTGACAGCTTCGTTGCCGCGCGTCATGAAGTTTTCGACCAGAGGAAGGGCAGATGGCGGAACCGAAAAGGCCGTTCCGGGAGCCCACGCCTCAGCGGCCGGTCGCACAAAGTTGACAATGTCCTGGTAGGCGTTCCAAGCCTGTCGGAACTTGAGACTACCATAGCCGAAAAGAGGGAGGACGATGGCAGCGGAAACGAAGTAAAAGGAGAGGAAGAAGACGTTGAGGTAGTTGGCCGGGATCGAAGTGGCGGAGACCTTTTCGTTGATGGCATTGAAAGCGCTGACTCGACTTTTGCGCTCGCGGTTCTTGCGGGAGAGGTAGGCGGAGATGCATTGGCCGTACGCTTCGGTCCAGCCAGCCCAGCACACTCTGTTTCTCGGGCGTATCAGCCTTCCTGCTACACCCCCAAAAAGCTCGCTATTGGACCTACGGCAGCCAGAGAATGCCTTGGATCGATTGGTACTCCACAGGCGATCCTCGATCCTTGTAGGCCTGCAGCATGAACTTGACAACGACGAGCTGTCGAACGCTTAGACCTGGTCCGGCCGCGACCAGAACGAGATTGGCTCACGAAGATCACGCCCCAGAACGAGTTGACGATGGAAAGAAGGAAGGTGGTGTTGGGAGCAAAGAGAACGCCGGAGTCGGTGTGCTTCTTGCGGAACGTCCAGGCTGACCCGATCCAGAACTTTGAAATTATCGTGGCGATACCAAACACGATGGATGTTGCCGTGAGACCGAGTACAATGTAGAATGTCGTCGTAAGGTATTGCGGCGTGTGTGGAACGAGCTGACTGTAGAACAGGTCGAGGACGAATGTGTAAGGATTGACGGTGCTAGGCAGCGCAGCGAGCTCAGCCTCGAGCTGTTGCATAAGTACGGCAGCGCTCATGGTCTTGGTGAAGTCGCCTGGGGAGTTGGTGCTGCCCAAAGTTGGTGGTGGCGACCAAAAGAGAAAGCGACCGATTGTGCTCTCGGTAGCCTCGGTGCAGCATGCGAGGTTTGCTTTAGCATGCGAGTTGAATGCAGAACGAAAACAGAAGCAGCAAGACGCGAGGACGGCGAATACGCGAGCTTTCCGGAAGTAAACAAAAACAAGAAACCGAGGGCGAACAAGGAGGAAGCCAGAAAGCGGTCCCCCCTCGTGTTGTAGTTAATCATTTTGGATAAGGATGAGCATAATTGGCCCGCGCACGGCGATTGTTAGCGCATACAGACTGAAAGCCAGTTCAAGTAATTAGGCGGCGATGAACTCCTGTGGAAAGGAGGAGAGGCGCTAGGCGAGTTATTTCGTAAATCGGACTGATACGGCCCGCGCCAAACCGACTCGTTCAGAAGGCCTAGCACGGCAGCCAGCAGCAGGTACCGAAACAACTCGGACCGGTAAGCACAGGCCGCACTGATCTTGCGCGGGTCAGCAGACCTGCTTGCCTGCTTCTGTGGGACACGTCGTTTCGAGGTCAACGTGCGGCACACCAGATCTTCTCGATGAGCCAGATATCAGGAAGGAATTGTTGAGGCGTGAGATGGCATCGAAACAAGGGCAATGGCGCGCAGACTGTGCAAACTTAGAAAACGGCCCGCCCAGTTCGATACGAGTCTGCAGAGCAATGGTTGGCAGGTTGGGATCACGATACTGCCTCTCGTAATGGCCCTGAGCGCAAATCGGAGCAGGAAACCGGCGCTGAAGTCGTGGACCAGTGCCAAGTCGGTGCTGGCGACTTGAAGGTGAGCCGGCCACACCACGAGGTGGCAAATCAGAGGTCTGCTAAATTTCAGACGACTTGCGTCTGAGTACAACGGTTATGACCAGCATAAGTTAAATGGATGGATCCAGTCTGTCCTCGCAAAGATCCAAAGTCGAGATCCAGCTCTTGAGGCCCACGCAGCTTGATTTAGCCTCCGTGGTTGAACGTGTATTCCTCCTTCACGTTGCCGGTGAACTCCCACTCCAGATCCATGATCACATCGTTCTTGTCGCCGGTGAACGAGCCGTACAATTCGGTGAACTGGTTGACCTGTGATTGAGCGCACGTCTCTCGCCAAAAGCTTGTCGAAAGCATACCGCAGCTATCGTAAGGTCAAGGGAACCTGGAGTCCCAAATGAGGACATGCAAATGTTTGGGCCTAAGGCGACTCACCAGGCTCGCGGACCCATGCCATGTCGAAGGCTGCGAGGCGGCTTGACCACCAGTGACCTCTTCGCGGAGCGGACACTACTTACCATCCACAAGATAGATGAGGGCAGATTTGCCGTTAGCTGGGTTTGTTGCCCTCGCCTCGCGCCCGCAGTAGCACGAACCGGCCTTGTTGGTGTCGCCGCCAAAGTTGTCCAGCATGACGGCAATCTGCGCGCCTGCCCATAAGCGATATTCCTGCCAGTCGTCCGGACTCACAGGAGGTGCGAATCCCATCCAGTCATCTTGATAATTGAGCTGGCACCAAGACCGACCATTGGTGCTGTCCTGCCCGTTGTTCGTCCGAAACCAAGAACCTGCGTTCGCCGCTCGCAATGAGTGGCGCCACAACGGATGAGCTAGACGGAAATGCGTACCAATCGCTGGGCCATTTTTTCCCGGGAACCCCGTTATCGGACACAGGCCATTGTCACTTGAAGATGAGGAGGACTGCTTTGTTGAAGTCGCTTTGGGAGCAGCCGCGGGCTTTTGCTGAACGGCCGCGGGTTTAGTAGTTTTGACGAGTTTGGTGGTAGTGTGCGTGGCTTTGACAGCTTTAGGAGCCTTGGTGGTCACGGCTGGGTGTTCCTTGGGCGAATTGGAAGAGGAGGCGTGCTTTTTGGCTGCGCATTTTCCGGAAGCTCGCTTTTGCTGGACGTAGCGCTTCGCCACGGCTTGATGGAGCTCTTTAAAACTTCCTGCTTCGTTCCGGCGCGCGACTTCGTGGTGGGCTTTGGGGAAACTGGCGTGATTGGCCAATGTGGCTGATAGAAAGAAGATGATGAGGGCGATGCTCGCCGCTGGCTGCATGGTGTGTGCTGTGTTCAGTGTAATGAAGGGAAAAGGCTGCCTGAGCCCGAGAGGGAAGGAACGTCTGGTGTGTAAGCCGAGCGAGTCGAGGAGGCAGCACAAGAAGCAGAGCGAAGCAATGCCGCCCCTGAGCACGGGCCGTGAACCAGCTGCGGCTTGTGGCTGTTGACCACCTATTATCTGCTCTAGCAGCGAGAAGCTCAAATTCAGGAGCGCCCACAGGGCCAAGATCGCAGAGTTGCAGCGAAGAGGCATTCAACTGCGCTGAGGCCGGAGCGATTGAGAGTGGCCTGGGTCCTATGAGGGCCTCCCAGTGCAGCGTAGACATTTGTAGCATCTTTCGAGAGTAAGGGGCAGACCGGTATGGGGCACAAAAGGACAAGAGGGCAGCTTGCTCTTGAATTCTTGGCTGGCCACGCGGGTGGCAAATGTTGGGTGTTACGATACGTGATATTTGTGCTTATAGCACCTTGAGTGATTGGTAGCATTGAACCAAGGGCCTCAACCCGCCCTTGACGCTCACAGCGGACACGCGGCTCTTGCGCCGGACCAGGAAGGTCACTCTCCGCCATTGAAGCGATACTCCGGCTTCACGTTACCCGTGAACTCTGGTCAAAAGCTGAATAAGCATCTCTACAACCAGAATGATGTGGTACTTGCCCCACTGCACATGCATCATGACTGCGTTCTTGTCCGCGCTGTAAGAGCCATTCAGCTCGGTGAACTGCAAAGCCTTCCGTGAGTGTCGAGACTTTAGTACTTCAGAGTAGCTTTGCATACTGCGGCTAGAGTAAGGTCGATCGCCCCTGGCATGCGCCCAAGATGAGGCCAGAAAGATTTGTTGCGTTCGAACGAAAGCATACCTGTTGCCTTCACCCAAGCCATATCAAAGGCTATACACTCTCTGTCAGAAAATCAAGCGATGAGCAGGAAGACACCACACGTACCATCGACAAGGTAGATGATGGCAGATTTGCCGTTGTCTAGGTTCGTAGCGTTGGCCTCGCGCCCGCAATAGTGCCGCTGGGCAGCTTCGTTGTCTCCGCCAAAGTTGTCCCGCATGACAGCAATCTGTGTCAGGCAAGGCCTTCTTGGTAAACTCCCCGCGACCGGTAGTTCTGTCGAAGAAATCTCCATACGGGAGGAGCGAAGCCCATCCAATTGTCTTGATATTTGAGCCAGCACCAAGAGGTACCATCTGTACTGTCTTGCCCGTTGTTCGTGCGGAACCACGATCCTGATTGGAGAAATTGCGGACTGCGATTAACGGGCTGCGGTTAGAGGAATAACACAGGCATAACGATGGTTGGCCCATTTGTACCAGAAAAGCCTGTTACATCCCCCAAGATGGTTGCGCTCACGTCGCCCGGAATCGAAGACGGAGGAGTCAACTCTGCTGCGGAAGTAATGGTCGGGCCTTGAGAAACAGTGGCGTTTGCAGTCCCGCTACTCTGAGTCGAGATTGACATAACCGTAGAAGAAAGAGACAGAGACGCAGCAGGGAAGGCTTCAGGGCCATTGTTCGACGAGGCTTCCGGAACTGAGGCTGAAGAGGAGGCGGCCTTCTTTGCTGCGCATGTTCGATAAAGGTTTCTCTTGTGCCGAGGAAGGCGACTCGTGAGGGCTCTACTCAAGTGCTTGAGCCCGTTGAAGTCGACCCTGCGTTCAACGCCGTAGTGGGGGAGCCTGGCAAGACTTGCGTAGCTAGAGTGAACGAAAATGGCGACGAGGGCAATGCTGGCCGCTGGCCGCATCGAGCAAGAAATGGCACAGAAAATGTAAGCGAGAGTGACTTGAGGTCCATGACGGGCAGGAACGTTTGATCCTAAAGCCGAGCCGAGGAAGCAGTCAAGAAGGTGTTCGAAACAGGCCCTTGCACACGGCCATAAGACAGCGTTGTCATCTTGTGCGTATCTCTCTGGACACAGACTCGTGTCGCAAGCACCGAAAAAGCGATACAGTGTTCAAATGGGTGAAGAGTCGTCTGGCATGAAAGCGATTTGTCCGGCCGCTGCAGCTCAAAGCGCCCAATCCTCGTAGACGGCAGCTTTTCAGAGAAGCAGATCAACGTGTTTCTGACGCGATAATCTCGAACTGAGAGATTCGAGGTGGCAAACTCGGGTCAACAGGCCACAAACGGGCGAAAATCGCGCATGCGCGTGAAATGCAACCTCTTCCATAGACGGCCACTCGCAAGCGAGAAGCATGTCTTTGTAGCTTCCGTGATCCTCTTTGCTGGACCCTCAGCATGAAGGCCAACTGTGCCGATATTTCTCGGCAGTCGCAGCGCCGCCGCCCACTGCACCCCGCCTCTCGTTGAATATGCTGCTGATTGGTGCCTTTCCGCATTGGCACCCCCACACGCTTGGCAATGTTTCCTTGAACGTTGATCACAAACGGCGTCAACGTCGAAAAGATCGACCGCAATCAACATGAACGAGGAGAAACTGGCGCGGATTAAGGAGCTCTACGCGCAGGAGCAGCTGAACCCGTGCGGCTTCCTTCTTTTGGGAGTTGAGCATAGTATTCTAAAACTCCGTTTGCACACAGGTCAAAGGCATCTAAGATTGGGCAGCTCCCGGAGTCGTATGAAGCCATCGAAGCGTCTTGGCTTGTGAGCCGACAATCCCGTTCGATTGAAGCCGACAAGACTCATTCCAGACTCTTTCAGACCGAGACGATTGGTAAATCTACACCTGGAGCCGAAGTGGTCTCATTCGAGCTTGGCCGTGAGGAGGCCCGCTGTGCTGCCGATTTCGTGAGCTCACAATCGGGCACGCACGCAGCCAAAGACGAAGGCACCACGAATCGACGTGGAATCAAGATTAAATGGAATGAAGCTGGCAAAGACTTGCCTACGAGGGTCTTCTGTAAAGCCACTCACGGTGAGATCAACCTTCCCAGCGTCTCCGCCCCCCGAAGTTGAGCGTCCACACAGACTTGCCGAATAGAGTCAACATGACCTTTGGAGGGATAATCAACGAGGCGAAGTGGTACAACTTGCTGCGGCCAAAGTGCACCGACTTGGAAGCTCACCGGGGCGTCTACTGCGCCTACGACGAGGACTCTTACAACTCGATCATCATTCTGGAGGACACTGCTGACCAAGTGGAGTTCTTGAGCTACAAGACGCAAGTGTCCCGGGCGATGGTGGAGGACCAGATGGCCGCGCTGGCATCTATCCATGGGCGGTTCTGGGGATTGAAGGATCCGGTAGGTGGTTGTGTTCCCTCGAATCAAAGGCAGTGGTATTCAAGAATGAAGCTGCAGGACACTAGTGGCTCCATCGGCTTCCTTCAGATGTTCGACCTGTACATTCGCCTCTCGCACATCGACCGCCTGTGTACTGTGGGCTTTGAAGTGGTAGGCTTTGTCCATCTAATCAGTCTATGCATCTCATTCTCATAATTTCCGATGTGCTTGAAGGCCAAGGACGTGGTGCCCCCGGAGCTCTACAAGCGGAAAGACGAGATCTGGCCGGCCACTGTAAAATCCTACCTGGCCAATCGGCCGCTGACCATCTGCCACGGCGACTGCCACCTTTCCAACTGGTACCAAGTCAAGGCCACGGGCAAAATGGGCGCTCAAGGTGAGAACCTCCTCCCCTCTTTGTGGCGGCAGTGGCGCTCCAAGCTCAGATAGCGCGGACTCAGACTTCCAGACTGTCGGACCCGGCGATCCCATTCGAGACGTCATCTACTGCCTGGCCACTTCGTTGCCGGTGGAGCAACGGCGAGCGTGGGAGAAGGACCTGATGCGCCTGTACTTGGATAAGCTGGTCGAACATGGCGGGCCGAGGATCAGTGAAGAGGAGGCTTGGAAGTACGCGCGCATCCAAAGTCTCACCTCCTTGGCGTATTGGTCCTTGACATTGGGTTTGGGTCCTGATGTGAGCCTTACCCGTCTAACTTACTCCCTTTGCTTTGCGACCACGGCTTGACAGGGGCGCTCGGCAGATGCCTCCTATGCAACCTTTCGACATCTGCATGGAGTACGTTCACCGCCTGTCCTATGCCGTTTACGATTTGGACGGGCTGGGCAGCGTGGCGGAGCTCCCTTGATGAGCGGTGGCAAACGGGCAATGGCTTGATCTCTCGTCTTGCTGTCGCTCTTACACTACAAGGAATGTATTAGGAACACTTCAGGCAGCTGGCAAGCGCTCAAATGAGATTCGAGAAATGACGCTGTTTGGGCAGCCTGCGCGTGAAATGGCCTGTGTCTTGTTGTCGAGGGCATTGCAGAGCCCGGCAACTTCAATAAGGGCTATGTACAGCCTCTGTGAGTCCGCTAGAGCCCTTCGCCACCGCCAACCGCCACTGCGAATGCCCCAAGCTCGGTCCTCGGAGCTGCGCCTCCCAATTGCAAGTTGCGCTCGCTCAAGCACGACTTGGCCCTTGCCTCCTCGTCCTTTTTGCCCTCTTGCGACCTGCGCACACCCTCAAGCGTCTAGACGAGCGCTCCAGATCACCGCCGAATGTCGTTCCTCGGGAAATTCCAGGCCGCAGCCAAAAAGGCGGGCACCCAAGCCACCGCGTTTGGCACGCAGGTCGCCTCCTCGGCCTCTGCCGGCGCCTCGTCCATCGCCAACAACTTTGACTTGGAGAAGGAGTGCGCCAAGGCCAGCCGGACGCTCCGAGCTTTCTTGGGTGCGTTGCGCTTCGTACTTGACCATCAATCATGCAAGGGCCCTGTCTGATGCTGGGTTGTGGCGTGCACAGCGGACCCAGAGCACCCAGAATCAGCGCTGAATGCGATCCCGAAGAAGGTGCTCCAGAGCGCAAAGGGCCTCGCCATCTTCACCGTGCGTTTGGCTTGGCTGGCGTTGTGGCCCTATGTGCTTCCAGTATGCTTATAGGCTCGCTTGGGTGCTCGCACAGGTCGTCAAAGGCGGCTTCATTTGGAGCGCCAAGCTCGGATCTGGCATCGTCGTCGCCCGCCTCCCAGACGGCTCTTGGTCCGCGCCCAGCTGCTTGGGCATCACCGGCGTCGGCGTCGGCTTTCAGATCGGTGGTGCGTTTGGCTCCTTACCTCTGCTCTTTCTATTGAGCTGAGAGGAGGCCTGGATCACAGGCGATGTGTCGGACTTTGTGGTGGTGCTCAACTCGGACGACGCGGTGGCGGCTTTCGCCAAGGGTGGCAATGTGACCGTGGGCGGGACGCTTTCAGCCGCAGTCGGGCCCATTGGCACTGGAGGCTCTGTTGACTCGTGCGTTGTCCTCCCTTTTTACGTTAGCCATTGTTTGGTGGCTCAGCCTAGGATCGGCAATTGCACAGAGCTCTGCTCCACCCTTCGCCTATGTTCACCTATAGCAAGTCCAAGGGCCTCTTCGCCGGCGTCTCGCTAGAAGGCACCGTCCTCGTCGCAAGGGGCGACGCCAACGCCGCCTTCTACGGCCAGAAGATCCCGCCCACCGACCTCTTGACGTGAGGACCCTGTCTCCCTTGAGCCACTTTTCGGGCTGAAGTCTAGTGTTTGTCACAGTGGCAAGGTCCCGCCGCCAGAGATCGCCTCTGCGCTTTATACGATGTAAGAGGTCTCTCACCCAACAGCGCAACTTTCGCTTAATGTTTTGGTGCATTCTTACAGCATCGAATCCGCCGAACAAATCGACGAGTCCAGCGTGCCCTCTGCAGCCTACGTCCCAGCGCCCGCCGCCGCCACCTCGCCGTCCTCGCCCGGCGCCAACCGAGAGCGCCCCATCTTCGACTCTCAAGAATAGCCTGCCCTTTTCAACGCCCTTCTGCTCATAGCATACGAAACGCTTTCTTTCCTCCTTTCATGGGAACTTGTAACTCATAGCCCTTGTTTTCTCAATTTAAACTCTTGGAATCTCACGAGGTGGCAAACACCGCAAGCTTTTGACCTGTTCGTTTCCTTCGTTGCCAACCTCTGTGAACCTATTACTGGGCTTGCACGCGAACGAGAAGACACCCATGGGGATATCGAAGACATTGAAGCCGGTGGCAAAAAGCTGATTCAGCACGCCCTCGAACAGCGCGGGGCGGCCTGCCGGTCAGCCCTCCCCGACACCGAGCGTTCTCCGAAAGCCTGCTTATAACCTTGGTCCTGTTCAGCCACCTCCATCGAGAGCAACCTACTCGAACCCAGCAAACAACCTCCTGACACCATCTCAAAAGCTGTAAGCGGTTTGCCACGTAGAGCATCTAGCCAGGACTCACTCATTTGGCAGCTCATCATGCCTCTCGACCACGTTCTATTCAAGGTGAAGGATCTCGCCGCCTCCCGAGCTTTCTACGACCAGGCCTTGGCACCGCTCGGCATCAAGCGCCTGTTCGACCTGGACGACAAGCTGTCCGGCTACGGCGAGACGGCGCCCTTCTTCTTCCTCGGCGCTGGCGGCAAAGAGGGCGGCAGCCATGGCATGCACGTTGCTTTCGCGGCCGCATCGCAGGACATCGTCGGTCAAGTGCACGCTGCGGCTCTGGCGGCTGGAGGATCGGACAACGGGGCGCCAGGCTTGAGGCCCCACATCGGACCCAAGTTCTACGCTGGCTTCTTCCATGATTTGGATGGCTATAACGTCGAGGCGGCCACCAGGTCTTAGGCTCGAAAAGTAGGCCTTGGCGGCTTGCCTGAAATGAAATAGCAAATCATATTGAGCTCCCTGGACTGTTCCATTGGCTAGTGAGGCATCAAAAACAAGATGAAGGCCGATCGACGATTTAGCAAGCAAGCGCGGACACGATTCGCCACCGGGCTCGAAAGTTGATGGACACCGGGTGAAGTGGGCCGTGGACTGAGCAGGCTCTTTGCGATCCGATCATCAAAATCCTACGCACATAGAGAGCTGGCTGGATGCAATGATAGCAGAAGCGAGAGCGCTGGCAGCTCTGGGCCATTCCAAGTCGACCAGACCAGGGCTTTGCCTATCGATTCGAGGCTAAGGCAGGTGCCCAGGAGCATCAAGCAGGCATTCTCCAGGCTCAAGACCACACATAGGCAGGACTCAGGCAGTAGAGAAGGCTAAACAAAACCATCGGTCACTGTCCGCTTCCAAAAGGCGCCAAATCGGAGGCGGTCAGCTTGCTCCACTCTCCAGCGACCGTGGTCGACGTCAAACAGCCACAAGAGTAGCCCTGACCTCTAGAAAAGATCACTGGCATGTCCGCCTCGCTTGTCTACGGCTGGGTGGTGAATAGGGAGAGCGCAAACAAGGCCGCCGCTGCTTGGAAGCTGGCCGAGTCCAGGTCGCGCGCCTTGAAGCTCATTTTGGCGAGGAAGCGCGCAGGCACACTGGAGGTGGCGTCTCAAGGTGCCTCCATCGCGAGCCTGCCGCTGGAGGTGTTGCTGTTGATCCGCGAGCATATGCTGGCCAGCGCCGTCTTCAGGGCCAGCATCGACCTCAGCCTCACCTGCTCCTGCTGCGCCGGCCGCACTGTGCGTCGCCACTTCCGCCCCTGCCTCTCACCTTGCGACGACTGCGACTCCACGCACGACATGACGTGTGGCTCGGATTGGAACTGCGGCTACTCCTTCCTCGACATGGCGGAGGCAGCGGGCTGCGATTGCAACGGTGAATACTTTTGGAAGATACACGCTCATTGTGACGGATGCATGGCCGCTGAAATGCACGACAAACACTCCGAGGTGAGTGATATGCATGATCACTCTGAAGTGTTCGTTCGTTCATGAGGCTGCCGCAATGCAGGCCACCGAGTCAGACCTGTCTGCATTATTGAAAGCACATGGGCTGGTGCGCGCCGCTGCCTCCGCCACCTATGGATGGGAGCCCGGTGGAGATAAAGTGGTCATCGGCCTCCCCTTCGTCAAGCTCACGCAGAAGATTCCGTCACCACCGCAAGGCAAAGCCAAAAGCCCTTCACCATCCGTCATGTATGACCAACAATCACTTGGTTCTTCCGAAACAGCCATAGGCATGGTCACCGTCCAGATGAAAGAACAGGACGACTTCCAGGCCGTCGTGATCGAACCCGGCGCGTTTGATATGGCCGAGAAGAAGCGCTACCTCGCTCGATTCGCTCGTACATACAAGCTCTTCCAAGAGTGGGGACTGGCGAAGCACATTGCTACTCGACCAGATTGCGTCGACTCGGCCAAGAAGACCTTGGAGGCAATGGCCAAGGACCGCCATTCGCCGCAATGGATACTTTGTGCGCATCTTGAATGCCAGTACTAGCAGCTTCTTCCTTCGAGGAGCGAGCTTCTTTGCGCCTGCCTGACCGCCTTCTTGCCGGCTCATCATTTGCCTAGCCTCTTCTACGACATTGGCTCCCACTCTTATCCTTGTTGTTCATCCTGATGGCTCTGTTTCGAGGGATATCATATGCGGTGTATGGCGACAGGACGGAGCGTGGGAGGGCAGCTTTGCGATTGTATCAGCGTCGATACTTGGGCGTGCCTAGCTGCTCGCATCTTTCCCTTGAAAACAGTCTGTCTTAATTTCAAAGTGACCTGGACAGCACCACAGTTGCCGACGTCGCGTGAGATTCGTCTTGGCCCGGAAGCGACGCCGTCGCTGCACATCCCCTTCAACACAATTCGGCCAACACTGCAGCCTTTCATGACCTTGAATCTGCTGCCGACTGTGGCTTTGATAAGGTTGAACTGGGTGCCCATGTTTTGTCTGAGTCTCCGCTTCCGATCGAGGACGTTGGCCAGGGTTTCCATAAAGTTGAACGCTCACTAACGGCCTTCTCCTCGCTCTGATCTTGACCATCGACCACGACAGTCTGTCATGAGCGCTCCAGCTTTTCCTGCTGAGGTTTGGTCCTCTGTCGTCGGCTACTGCCCGAATGATGTTTTAGCCTCGCTCGCGCAAGTTTGTCGGCTCGTCTCTCACGTCGCTTTGGTCGCCTTGTACAAAAGAGTCGAGAGGAGGCTGCCAGTGAACGAACACGAAACGACTGTTCTCGAGCATTGGAAAGAAGAGATCGAGGCCGAAGAGCCGCCTTTCGCCGTCAGCGGTGGCCTCGATTATCCCAGCAGCTTTACGGTTGGCGTCCTGGTGGCTTCGGACCGCCAGTCCTACCAGTCAGCCGGTCCTTTTTACTTGTATGCGCTACATGACTTCAACCTTTCTACAGAGGCTTCACTTTCCCCTTGGACCGAGCTGCCGCCGAGCAGCTCTACGAAGCTTCCGTCGATGCTCCGTTTGGACGGGGCCAAGAGTTGGTTCATGACCACTCCTACCGACGTGCGAGAGAGCTGCACGCAGACAAGATCTTGATCAGCCCGGCCTTCATGACCGCAATCATTGGCAAGCAAAGTCCCATTTGGCAGACTCTGGCCGCTTCCATCGGCAGCCGAGCTTACGACGTCCGCCCATACAAAATCAATGTCTACAAGAAGGGCGACTTCTTCTTGAAGCACCGCGACACGCCCAAAGGCGACTCTCACCTCGGCACCCTGCTCGTCATCCTGCCCAGCGAACACACGGGCGGGGAGCTCGAGATTGGCACAGTCCCAGAAACCTTCACCTTTGTCAGCGCGAGCGGTCAGTCGGAACCCGGCAAACTTCCTTGGGTCTTCTTGTTCTCCGACGAAGAACATCAAGTCTTGCCCGTCACAGACGGTTATCGGGTCTGCCTATCCTTCGACGTCTATGTCGCCACTTCAGTGCCATCCACCCAAGACGTGCTGCGACAGACGACTCTCACCTCATCCTTCGTGTGCAGCGTGCGCAACGCCTTGAACGACGGGCTCTTCTTGCCCATGGGCGGCAAACTCGTCTTCGCCCTGAAGCATCGCTACCCTTTCAGTATTGCCGGCACTTCCGACTTGCTTGTGGCCTTCCTCAAGGGCATCGATGGCCACCTTTACGCCGTGCTGAAAGATCTCGGATTGGAGCCAAAGATGAGGTGCTGCATTCCCACCCCCTGCGAGCGCCTACAAGAAAGGGGAAACAGGGCTCAGCCAATGGATGTACGAAATCGTTTATGACCTTGTTGATTCATGAACTGATTCTTCTGCCAGAACTATGACAGTTTCCACCCTAACCGCTGGGGCTCGACCGCGTTCTTGGCTCTCTCCGAGACTTTCAGTGGACCAGACGACTTTGATGACGACCAGGGCGCTATCTCAGAGGAGACCATCATCAAAGAGCAGCTCGGCGCCAAGCTTGCTTTCGATTTGATCTGTGAGTCGCCGGATCACCCGAAGCAGCTTCTTACGGAGCTGATAGCTGTGGCTTTTTCTACAACTTCAGGGGCCACAAAACCTGACCGAGGCAACGCAATGCACACCATGACCTATCAGAGTTATGGTAATGAGCCCACCATTGTTAGTACAAGTCTTGCATTTGTTTTCTGAAGCCAAAGTGCTCATACTGGCATCATTGCTGCTCTAAAGGCTCACATTTACGGATACGCTGCGCTCGTCGTCGAATGGCCTGCGTGGGACTTCTCGGACGGCACCCGCTTCCATCAGCCCATGTCTACCTAGCTTTTCCCAGCCTATATGGCGCGGTCAATAGCGTCACAATGCCTTGTATGCTAAGAAAATGAAATGAAAGATCTAGGGTTTTCTTCTGAGACCTTTTCGTGGTTCTTTCCGGCTCGTCATCCGCTCCCCCCCCCCCGCAGACCCCTAAGGTGCATTCAGGATATGAGCCTTTTTCGAGGCAAAGCGAAATTTTAATCTCTTCGTTCAATCCGAGCTAATTTTGCCACTTCCCTGCCTGATCAACCCGTATGCCTCGCCTGCCCTCGACGGATCCCTCCATTCAAGCCGTTGGCGGGCTCCGGAGCACCATCAACTTTTGGCCTCCCCACAAGCCCGGCCTGCTCGAGATCGCACTGTTGAGAGCCTAGAGTCAGCTTTATTGCTTATTGTGCGTTTGAGCTTGCCCGAGTGCCGTAGCATCGATACCGTTGGCCCCTGCCCGTCCAGTCGACCGAAAGAAGACGCAAAGTGGTTGGCGTGGAATCCTGCTCCACAGAGCTTACCCGGAGCAGCAGCCATGCACAAGACAGACTCTGGTTTCCGGGCAAGACGGACACACCATTGCGCGCGCGATCACTGCCTCGAGGAGGCGAGAAGGTTCCCCCGCGCCCGGTGAGAGAAGCTCTGTTTTGCTCGGAATCTTGCTGTACCAAGTTGGCGGAAGGAAAGAGAGAGAAAAAAATTCAACCTGGACGTCTTGTTGTGCGTCTTTGCGCTTGTGGGTCTGGAGCCGTTGAGTTTAGGGCGCGGACGCCACCCGCAACGGCGACCGTTCCCTTCGGTTCTTCTTGTTAGCAAACCGATCTTCACTTTCCCGCGCTGCAACTACTCTGACAAAGTTCTTCGTTTACTCAGTTAATTTTGTCGGCACACCAGGGATGCGAGAGGCAAAAGACGACTATATCGTCACTGGCCTTCCTCTGATCAAGGTCGTGCAAAGTTCGGGCGCCTCCTCGCAAGAAGTAAGACGAAGGCAAAGGCCCTTTGCTCTAAGATATGATCGGGAAGCTGTCGACACCGCCGAACGCAGGACAGGCATGCTCGCCGTCGAGATGAAGGAAGAGGACGATTTTCAAGCGGTCGTCCTCGAGCCCAGTGTGTTCGATGTGACCGACAGGCAGTCCTCTCTTACCCAACTTGCTCGCAAATTCGGCCTCGTGCAAGAGCCAGAGCTGACACCGAGCATTGCGACTCGCCTTGACCGCCCCGTCTCGGCCAAGGCCACGTTGCAAGAAATGGTCAAGAACCGCCATTTGCGGCAGTGGACCCTGTGTGTTCATCTATTCAACGAGTACTAAAGGCGAATCGCCATCCAACGGCCTCCTGCGCTACCCTTTTCCGTCTATGACTCGCCACCGCTCTTCCCACTTCCTCCGCGATTTCAGGCACGACCTTCCTTGCGTTATAACCCAAGTACCTCTTACTGATGACTCGAGGCCCGTTATAAGAGTGGAGTGATGAAGGTTGGGTTGGGACGGCAGCTTTAGGGGTGGTGGCCTTGAATTGGTGAATCCGTTTGGCGCGTCTTCGCACATCGCTGGACCCGACAACAGTTTCTTCTGATATTCAAACTAGTAACACGCGACCACTTCCTCCATTTTTTTAGCCGACCGTTGAGCGATCCATCTCCCCCTTCCCGTGTTGGCCAATAAACCTCTGATTTAATGCCTCAGGTCGTTGCTCCGACGGCTCTTTACAATATTTTAAATACCTTCGAGATTGCTGGGCGGAGCAGAATCGCGGCGGAGGCTCTGCTGGTGCACCTTTGGTCATGCGCCGATTTTCCTGCTGAATGGGGCAGTCGGCTCAGATCCGGCTTGGATTTTGGCTTCGGAGTGCCATGATCTGAATCTCCTTACTTGGTCATCATTGCCTGTGTGCTCGTGCGCCCAAGAAAAGGCGCCTCCGTTAAAGCCGTTGGCGGGAGCACCAGTCGACTTTTTGCCCTGCGAGCCCGGCATGCTCGAGATCGCTCTGTCAAGAGCTTAGAGTCAGCTTTATCGCTCATTGTGCGTTTGACCTTGCCCGAATGCCGTGACATCGCTGCCGTCGGCCCCTGCCCATCCAATCGACCGAAAGAAGAAGTAAAGTGGTTGGCGTGGGTTCTTGCACAGAGCATACCCGTCAGCAGTAGCCGTGCACATGGCAGACTCTGGTTTCCGGGTATGGCGAACAGCATTTGGGCGCACGATCATGCCTCGAAAGGCTAGAGGTTCCCCCGCGCCCGGTGAACGACGTCTCTGGTTTGCTCAGAACCTTGCTCTAACGAATGGTGGAAGGAAGGAGAGAAAGAAATTCGACCTGGACGTCTTTTCGTGCCTCTTTGCGCTTGTGGGTCTGGAGCCGTTGAGTTTTGGGCGCGGACGCCACCCGCAACGGCGACCGTTCGCTTCGGTTCTTCTTGTTAGCAAACCGATCTTCACTTTCCTTGCTCTGTACCCATTCTGCTTTGGCCTCTTAGTGTACTCATTTGACTGTCTTCGAAGCCACTACCGGGCTTCACGCTATGGGGTCCGGTTTCTCAATCGCCGAGGAGGGCCAGCAATCCGCCAATTGCTCTCAATGACCTGGTATTACTTTCACACGCACCACCACAAAAGAGCTATAGAGCGCATGCTCGGGGGACAACACGCGGTATTCAGCGCACAGCTTGGCATTTTCGTGGCTAGCGCTAGGCGGAGGTCAAAGGTGCTGAGACGTCCAGTCTGCGCTATGGGCTCCAAACCGCTTCCAGCGCAGTCCAATCCAATCATTTGAACAGTATTGTAGTGCATGTACTAGGTGGCTCAGCGACACACATCGATGGTCCAGAAGCTCGCTCCTTGATCTGATTCCACCAAACTCGTCTCGACAAAGGGCGAGCCATGCCCCTGTTGACGTGTCATGACTGAAAGGGCGTCAGCAGTCACTTCTTCGAATGGCCTCGTGCCTTCCAGTCCTTCGAAAGAAGGCACGGGGGCCCAGGGTGCTCCCCTGCGGCGCAAGAAGCCGGGCGCATTTACGACGCCTACCATTGACCTTGCCCAGCCCAAAGTCAGAGTCTTCTTAGAAGATGCAGTCATGTGCCACCGAACCAGACTGACCAAAGGATCGTGAGTGTCAGAGGACAGGGGGCGGGTCTTGTTTACTTCGCTCACCGCTGTTGCTGCCTCAGCATCGAGGAGTTGACCGGAACAACGCACGTCCAGACTGTCACCAACTTGTTCGGCGACACGCTTCCCGAGCAATATCTGGCCATGGTCTTGCTCCTCAGCTTGATCGACCTGCAAATCCTCAAACCGGAGGAAGCCCGGAGTGTCGACCGCTTGCTGGCCAAGGAGGAATGGCACTGGCAATTTTGGCAGCTTTACAAACTCGTACGTTATTGCATCTCCTCTAAGACGATGTTTGGCAGCTCACAGGGCGCCGAACAACAGAAAGCCGGCGGAGCCTACAAGCAGCCCGACTTTCCAGACAATATCGAGGCCGACTGCGTCAGCCGGTCCACGGACTTCTGGAATGACCTGAATCAAGTGTTGGTGTCAAGCGTGGGCGCTGCTCGTGCTGGACCGAGCGCTGACGATGACGAGACGAGTGCCGGAGCACCACCTGCACTCGAGGGCGGAGGTGAGCGCTGGCCCTGTATCTCTTACTCGCGATCTGTTTCTTAATTCGATACAGCTGCAGGCGAGCCTGCCCAGGTCGATCTTGGCAGAGAACTGGGCAGCGGTGTCGGAGCTGGTGGGCAAAGCTCGGCTGAAGGTGCGAGCTTTTCGCCGCTTTTGACCTCGTTTGCAAGTCTCATTGGACACTGTCCTGCTTACAGCTGAGGTATATCCGCCTGGATCCGCCCCCGTGGATGGCAGCGGCGAAGGCCGATGGACCGAGACCGAGGGTCGGCCCATAGGTGCTGCATCCTCTTTCGTTCTGAACCATCCACCGTCGCTCATGATCCCTAGGTTGTACAGACCACGTCACGAATACCCAGAAGCTCATTGCCAACTGTGAAAACGTCAGCCATGATAGCCAGCAGCACCCACCTGCCATGATTTCAGTCACTGGAACGCCATTGTCGCTGTTTTCTCCCTCGGATGGCATCGGTGACGTCGAAAGAGCTGGTTCGCGTCCCGAGGATGCTGACGTGCCCGGCTTGCTCGCACGCCACAGTGAGTCTCCCCCGTTGACCAGTTGCCGCAGTCGCCGCGATCACTGAGCGGCTTTCTGTGCAGACGAAACGCAGTCTATGGCTCGAATCTTCAGGGCCCCTGGTCGAAGTCCCGGCCTCGCTTCTACGCGGTCGACTTTCATCTTGTCGCGTTCGTGGTTCGGAAGCACTGACCCGCCCCATATCAAGCCCACCTCCACTAGAGAGTGGTCCAAGAGGGCCGAAGCATATCATTAGTTGTCCAAGGTCAGCCGTCCTCCTTAGCCCTCTCTGCCACCGCTTGACCAATTGCCACTGTTCCCAGTTAGTGCCGCATCAATTTCGCTCTATAGAGCACACCTGTTTCCTTTTCTAGTCATGTCTCGACGCTTTAATAGCAATTTTTGGTCGCATTGTACAGTCGCAATCTCGCAATCGTCGTGGTCGGAAAGCAAATATGAATTTGAGCCTAGCCAGAGGCTTCCTGATGGGATTGCAAAAACGAAAGTTCAGAGAAAGACCGGGAGAGGTGTAGCGAGTGGACAGAAAAGAGGCGAGCTGGAGCCCTCGTCAAGAGATGCGTTGCCACCAGTTTTCAAAGCCAGGCCTGCGAGCTGCTCAACAACCCCTTGACCCTTTGGCAAAAGATGAGCCACCATCTTAGTTTGCTGGAGTGAGGACCCATTGCTGCAAGGTGGCCTGTACGAAGATGGCTTAATGAGGGCGCTGGCTGTGAAGGGTGGCGCTAGGGACTCACCTTGTTGCAAATCTCCAAACGGGTGCTCTTGACGGTGGTGCCGAGCGCAGTGTCCATCTTGCCAGTCAAGCAACGGCTTTCCATGTCTGCGCAAACACACGATTGCATTAGTGCCATGGAACGGGACGGATGAGTTGGTTTCAGAACTTGCCAAGAGTGTGGTCAACGCCACTGCTCATTTGCATTGAGTGCATACTCACACTGAAGCACTGAGAGGGACATACATGATGTAGTAGGCCTGCGGTCCAGCCCGCTTCTCGATGGCTGGGGGAGAAGCCCGGTGGTGGCGTTTGGCGAGAGCCGCCTGGTACTTGGCGAGTGGGTCGACCATGCGCTCGATGATGGACAGTTCGGGCTTTCTCAATCGCCTAGGGCACTTGACCATGCGGTGGGTGGCAGCGGCGGCTTTGGTGGGCGCAGAGGACTTGGTGGGCGACGAGGTGGGCTCTTCGGAAGAGGTGGTGGCTTCGGCTTCCTTCTTCAAGGCTGCATGCTGGGTGGGTGCGGCGTTCTTGGAGTCAGGGGAGAGATCAACGAGCAGGTCCTTGGCTGTGGTGAGGGCGTCGCCAGACGCAGATTTGACGCCGTCGCTCAGTTCGACAGACGCCGAGTCATCGACCGGAACCTTTTTGTCCGGCCCCTGAGTTTTGCGCACGAAAGCCTCAAAGAGAGGACCTACGATGAACCACATGTACTTCTCGTCACGAGCTCCACCGCCAGCGGATCCAGGACCGAATGGGCCTGGGCACTTGTCAGCGGCGCTCGATCTGGTTCTGGCAGACGAATGAACGTACAGCGGTAGAGGGGAGCCAACCAATTGCCCCCGATAATGGCCGCATTCTCGCCCTTGCTGTTTTCGTCGTACCACCATTGCTGTGAACTCGTCAGTGGCGGTGGCTTCCATGAAAGCTGCCGCGTACCTGAGCAGAACACTTGGTGGTTCCTCTGCTTTCATGTTGAGCATGCTGAAAGGAAGCAGGAAGGTGTGGGAAAGACTCACCCCTCGTTGGTCACGGAGATGCGAGACCAAGTTCCGTGGGAGTCGGTGGTGGCTGCGACATCGAGCGCGGTCAGCAAAGTTGTGTAGAAGGATGACCATCATTGTGGCTTACGAAGGAAGTCGATGGCGAATTTGGCCGACTGGTCACTTGTAGGGAACAGCTGCTGGCCGTTGTCGTTGTCTGTCCATTGGTGAGCGGGAGGCCTTCTGAGCAGAAGACCGAGCGGGAGGAGCGCACTGTAAGTCATGACATCGCCTGTTGCTACATTCTGCATGCTGTGTGTGCAATTGGACCATCAGCACAATGCTCCGAAGGGGGCCAGTCAAAGTGCACTTGCAAGTACTTGCCAGCAGGCAGCTCGACCGTGGCGGCCTGGATGGTCTTGGTGACGGCCGTGTTGTCTAGGTGTGCAGACACAGAGCTGGCCAGCAGCAACGAAACGAGACCGAGGGAAAGCATTTCGGAAATGTGGGTATCGCGAGCGCGGTGGGATCAAGCAACGGGGGTAGCAACGAAGTGTGAGCACACTGCCAGAGTGCGCGAGTACAGAGAACAGGACAGAAGATGCAGAGGCAGAGAAAGGAACGAAGGAGACCGGGCTCCGAGTTGAGAAGATGGCTGAGGCACACAGAGGGACAAGAAAGGGGTCAGGCAGTTTCATGAAACGCTTGCCGGTGCTGGCGGCCTGAGCCAGTCTCGACGCCTGTGGGACTCTTGATTAGCAGCAGCCATGCACTCTAGCAGCTTGAAGATGGCGCCAGCGAGCCAGGGGGCGATAAATGAAGGTCGTCACGCTTGCGCCGCCGGCTGCGAGCCGAAGACGCGTCCTGCTCCTCCTGCCTCGAGCTCCTGCCGTCAAGTCGATCCTTAAAGCACCTCATTGGCCCAGGTCTTCTCGGTCTTGGCAACCGCAGCTGCAGAGAGTTTATATGGGCCCTTGAAACGGCAAACAAGCCGGGACAGAACGCGTGCACCATGCCCAACGGTCAAATGCCTCAGCAGGAATGCTTCGCCTGCTTGCCTTTTCTCCCTGGCTTTTCTTGGTACTCTTGCTGTTTGTTTATTCCCATCCATCCACCACCTCGCCTGGCTGCGAACTTTTGATCCGACACCACCACGCTCATTTGATTTCCTTCTCTCGCGCGCTCCGCTGTGTGCTGCTGTTCGAATTCCAGTCCGCTCATTTTACCCAGCATGCTCTCTGCTTTGCTCGTCCTGGCTGCGGCCACCGGCACCCTGGCCACCATTGACAACGGCGTCATTCAAAAGACCTTGACCGCCCTTTCGACCAACATTGTGGATGGCGACTGTAAGCAGCGCGCAGTTTGCCAAAGCTGACGTCGGCTCAATTTTGTCCGCAGACACCATCACCAACGTTGCTACCAACCAAAGCATCCAATACATCCAGTCTGGCCAGCAGTTCTTCCCGTCAGACAATGGTGGCGACGCCATCACCTTCTCCTCCTCTTCTGTCGGCCCGTACACGCGTTTGTCGGCCGGGAATGGGAACGTCAAGTGTCTGTCGGCGCAGTGGAACTACAACATTGACGGGACAGGGGCCGGGGCTGACCACGCTGGTGTCCTCTGTGAGTTGTCTTCATTCCATCTCGCTCGGGATCAGCGCTGAGAAAGGAATGTCGCACGATGTAAACAGATGCGTGCGCTGTTGGACCCGGTGCCGATTCGGGATCGACCGTTGAGCACGACAAGCAATGGTGGCTTTTCGCGCCGGTGGACAACAGCACCCTGACGTCTAACCTCAAGAACGACAAGATCCTCAGCTCGGTCGTCGACGACTCGACCGACAACTCTACCAGCCCGCTCTACATCGCGCCCAACGAGTACGGCTGCAGGAAGCATCGCGACTGGATTCGCCGCCACCCGCTCTACGTTTCCGGCCCCCAGTACAACCACACCGAATGCGCGTCACTCTTGACGCCCGCCCAGTTCCGCCAGCTCGGCCTCCCCAACAGCGTGCTCGACCTGCCCTCCAACAGCACGGCCAACGGCAAGCGCAGCCACATGCAGCGCCGCGCCCACTTCAAGCGCGCCTCTAGCGGCTCGGACAGCTGCGTCAACGGTGGAGTCTTCAACATTATTACGCTCGACCACCTTTCGGACAGTGAGTTGTGTATGCTCCCCTTCTCATGCGGACATCTGCTCATCCGCTTTGCGTTGCAGTGGAAACCCGTGCCCTGACTGGTGCTCCCATCACGATCGAAGGCAGCAAAGCCACTCAGCTTGCTCCCTATGACGCTGTACGTCCTCTTCTCGATGTCCTCATGATGGCTTGGAACTCATCGCGGTCTTCATTTAGAATGACCCGCTCCAGCAATGGATCATCACCCCCGTCAACTAAAGAGTCTCGCCCTTAGCTCTTGACACGAGAACATTCTCAATACAACCAACTTGTCGTTCTCAAAGTCCAGCAAATAGAGGCCGGCCCTCCTTTGCGCTTTGACGGCACACCACACTCGTTTTCTCCTCGACTGTTCTTTTCGTTCCCTGTGGACTTTCGGCTTTTCTCGTACCAAGGGGGTTTTAAAATGTGTAGTTAGAACTACTCTCTTCTGTGTCTTTACACGCTCTGTCCTTTTAACGATTATGCATTTCCCAAAGCGAAAATTACAAATGTCCAATCTCAAGGACCCAGTCGATCAATCTGCCAGGTTCCATCTGGCGTGAGGGAGTAGCGAAAGCGGTCGTGCAAACGGTTAGGTCGGCCAGCCCAAAACTCTACTTCAGAGGGAACGAGCCGAAAGCCGCCCCAGAAAGGTGGCACTTCTTGCGCCTTCCCTTGATCATCTGGGTCCGCCGCCGTGCGAGTCGAGCTGCCGGCCTTGACGCTGAACTTCTCTTCCACCTTAGCCACGGCCTCTTCGAGCGCTTCCCTGCTCTCGATGGGCTGACTCTGAGGTGAAGCCCACGCTCCCACTCTTGAGCCAATAGGCCTGGACCGAAAGTACTCCAAGCTCTCTTCATGGCTCAACTTCTCCACCTTGCCCACCGCCCTCACTTGGATTGACAGCTCTTTCCAGTAGAACGCCATCGACGCCGCCGGGTTGGCCGCGATCTCTTTGCCCTTCCTTGAGTCATAGTTGGTGAACCAGCACAAGCCCTTGCTGTCAACCTTCTTGATCAACACGAATCGCGTGGATGGCATAGGAGTCGGTGTGAGAGTCACGGTGGAGAGGGCAACCGCCTCGGGCTCTTTGACGCCAGACGCCGGATCGAGCACGGCCTGGAACCATTGCTGGAAGAGGTCGAGCGGGTTCAGGGGCAGATCAGAGGCCGAAGCAGGCAGCCCCAGCTTAGCATTGTATTGGTTGTGAGTCGTCTGCGAAGCCCTCGTCAGCTCGTTTCCGGTGCGCCTCGAATTTGGAGCGGCAACTGACGAGGAACGTCGCTTTGCCAGTAGGGACAGCATCCATCGTTGGTACAGTACGCAGAGCTCTCTTGAGCATGCACTTGTTGAGCTAGTCAAAAGAAACAGAAGTCCGAATCGGAAGGAGGCAAGCCTGCGGCAGTGGTCGAGTGCGGAACAGAATGCAAAATTGCGACAACATGCGGATGTACAATCAACGAAGGGCTCTGGTGCGCCTGCTATGTGGTACCTGTCTGCTGAGGGCGCCGAAAGAAACGCGGTCGTTCCACGCGGCTGAAAAGTCGGGTCCGTCGAAGTGGGTGCCTTCCGTCGCCTGCTCCTCTTCCCGAGCCAGTGTCGGCGCTGGCGGAAGGGCTGGGGCCACGGCAGCGGCACCAGGGACGGAAGAACCATCTCCACGACCATCCAAATCCACTCGCCTCCTGACCCGCCTAGCCAAGCCGGCCCCCTCTTGAATCCGAGCGAAAAACTCTCGTTCCTCAGGGCTGAGTTCTTCCCTGGTCGCCCCTGAAGGCGAAGACGAAGTTCTGGTGTCGTCCTCTTCCTCCTCTTCTTCCTCAATCCGCCGTCGCACTCGCCTGAACGACCCGAGTGCGACCAGCGGCGGCGGCCTTTCGTCATCGTTGCTGCTCGCGGGTTCTTCCTTGGGCGACTCTTCCTTGGGCAGCTCATCGTATGGAATCCAGCCGGGAAGGGCAACCTTGAGCGCTTGGGACCCTGGTTCTGGAAAGATCCAGTCGGCCGGGTCGCCGATCATCCGTTGGTTGAACTCTTCAGTCAACGGGGGCAGCTCCTTCCAGGTGGTGAACTCCGGATTCGGGGGCATGGTGCGGTGTTTGGCAATGACTTTGGCCCTGGTTCGTGGACGCGCTAAGCCACCTTCTTCGTCTTCTGAGGCAAAAAAGGGAGGGCATGCTCACTTGTTGTAGTAGAAGCAATGTAGCCGAGGCTTGTTGGGCTTTGGCGGGCGACAACTGTGACAGTAAGAAATGACGTGCATCCCGACCTCCGAGCCGCTGTCCCGTCGACTTCTTGTCAGGCACGGGCAACAGCTGTGTAGGGGAGAGAAAAGAAAACAAACCACGTCAGGCAGCCCATCCGCACTCTTTTGCAAGCGCAATTCTTGATCGCGTGCATGTCCGGTAGCGGGTCCGACTTTCGCAGCGGCTCGCTATCCATGGTCCAGACGGCGTGCGACGGCGGGGCTGAGTCGGTCGAGCAGGTGGAGGTCTCCCAATTCTTGATCTTCATCTTCTTCTCGTAGCTGTCCGGCCTTTCCAGCGCGCGGAAGCACAAGACCGAGTTGCACCCTTTGGCCTTGCAGAGGAGAATGAGCACGGCGTCGTCCTTGTGGGTGTGCGGTTGAGGGGCTGGCCGGGGACGCGTGTTGGCATACAGCTCCCTTACCCCGGAGATCCACGGCGCACTTAGATCTTCGTTCATCGTTCCAGTATTCAGAAGGGTGGACGAGTCGAAGGACGAAGAGGCTGCGCGGTAGCTGTCGAACGCTTCTAGAATGGCCGGGTCCTCGTCTTCCTCTTCCTCGCCCCCCGCTGCGTTGGACTGGGCCCGAAAGACGCGCGCAAACTCCCCTCGTCGTGTTGGCCCTAGGTTGGAGGCAGCCTGGGCAGCGGCTCGCCGGGCTTGGGCGGATCGACCCCTTGTGACCGACATCATGAAAAGAGTACCGTCGCCATCCTCCTCCGTTACATCCCAGTCACTAGCTCGAGCTGCCGACTCGACCAGCGGCGAGTCAAGGGTTGGGAGCCGTTCGTGCGTGGCGCCTTGAGCTGCAAAAGCTGCGAGCGTGCTCGCCAGCATGAGCGACCGGTTGGTCTCGTAGGGAGGCTGGGGCAACAGAGGCTCGATCTCGCTGATCAAAGATGGGCCGAGCCTTTCAGAAACTAGGTGCGACAGAGGAGCATGGAGCCCGGCTCTTACGGCAGAGGGTCGCCTTGATGAATGTTGGCCGGGCTTCTGGTCAGCATCGCGCCGGCGCTGGTCTCGGGTAGGACCATGAGGGGAGAAGGCGACAAGACTGGCGTTCCGGCGTCGAGGGGCGAGAGCAAGATGACTTCTCTCGTCGGGGTTGGCGCCGGGATTTCGAGGTCTGGCGCCGGCGAAAGCGCTTCACTCGCGGGCACCCGCGCTCTTGGTGTCGGAGGATAGTCAGGGTCAGCTGCCTGCATGCCAATTGCGAGTGCAGAGGAAGGGGAACGAAAAGGTTTGAGGGTCGCTCGTCTGTCACAAGCCGCTGCCGCGACAGGTTGACGGGCTGGCACAAGCTCTCCTTTGCAAGCAAGCTGTTGACCCATGCCAATGGATGTGGTCGAGAAGCCGTCTTGAAGCAAGGTTGTCCGAGCCACTTCAACTTTCCGCGAGCGTCAGCTTGGAAGGCAGTCGCCACCGCCACCAAGGTTCGCAACCTTTCTCTGTACAAGCGGGAGACTTTATAATGCAAGAGAGAAAGTGCTATGGTAACAGGGAGCGAGATCTAAGAAGGTCCGTGGTGGTACAGATGGAAAGATATTGGGGCACGTCGAGAAGAGAAGAAAAGAGAGAGAAAGTGCTAGGACTACAGGGAGAGGAACACAGACTGCCATGGCTGTACAGATAGAGATGATGAGACAACGTTGAGATTGAGATGAAAGAAGGGACGCGATTGTCATGCTGGCACATGTCTGCTGAGGATCAGAATCTTTGGCCGGCGACGGCCTTTCCTTGGTTCAGATTCTGGGTGCGGATGTTCGCCTTAGCTGCCTCTTCTTTATAGTGCGTCCAAAAAAGCCTTTGATCGACTGAAAAGATCCGAAACCAGACAAGCGGTTTTAGCGATTGAAGGACTGAATTGTCAAGGAGCAGACTCACCGCCGACCGGGGCCGCTAAAGTCATCTCCATCAGACCTTGGTGTCAACGACATGTCAGCGGCAAAAGAACGCACTTTCTTCTATCTGCTTGCCAGGGTGCTCCATCATGTCGTGGGCAAAGGCTTGGGCATGCGCTTCCGGCTTTGCAGCAAGGAATCTTTCCTTGTGAGCAGGATCTGGGCATGGCCTGAGCGCGACCCTGCCACTGATAGCGAGAGGGACGCACCTAAGCGCTCTTCTAAGTAGTTCATGGCCCGAGGAATATGAGCGCGAACACCAAGCTCCTCTTGGGACAACGGAGAACGCATTGGGCTAGGTGATCGCCTCCCAAGCCCAAGACCAAACGCGTCGGAACGGCCATATGGGTCGAGGCGGTCGATAGGGCTAGCCGGTGGCCGCACTGGGCTTTCTTGTAAGCTTTGTCGCCACAAGGGGCCCAGGCAGAGGGAATAGGAGCTCACTGTGAGGAGCCATTTGTTGAAACATGCCGGCTTTCGCCAGGATGAAATGGTAATACTCCTTTGGATCTGGAACTCCCGTCAGCCAAGCTGCGTTGCACGGTAGGGTCTAAAACGCACCCATTCCTTGTGGGATTTGGATGGGCGCATTGTTGACTGAGCACAAGAGGTGAGTGTAATCGAAATAGCTAAAGGTGAAAGAGTAGCGAACAGTGGTGGGCCATGATGGCATCGAACGCGGCTCGCCTCGGATCCATAGCTGCGGGAGTGGCAGGCCGGGCGCCAGGAGTTCCGGGGTGCGATCCAGCTGTTTACGAAAGCGCCTCAAAACCGTTCTGAGGAGTTGACCAACCGAGTGACCTACGTGGTGCAGGAGGAGCCGGGTGGCCGACTGCACAACCGGTGTTGAGATGCGCTGTATTCGAGAAGGGCAGAACAGACGCACGATCCCAAATGACATTTTCCAGCCTTTGGTAGATACCCGTCGCAGCGAGACCGCCTATATCATTGGCAAGTGAATCTCGGCCGTCGATTTCAGAGATGCGAAGTGGCCAGCGATACCAAAGTGTGTCAAACTCGGGATGAGGCACAATCGTTTCATCGAGCGCCGGCTTGAGACGAAATGTAGGGGGAGGGGGGAGCTTGGTTGTGAGAGCACTAAAAAGCGCGCTGAACTTCTTGCGGTCCAACCCGTCGACGTATGGGTTCCAGCTCGACAATAGCTTGACGGTGTCCAGCTTGGCCCCAAGGGAGCCTTCACTGCCCCTTTCAAGGACTGATTTATCTCGTCTCAATTCCATTCTGAGGCAAACCAGTGTAGATATGAAAGAGGGCTTACGAACGGTCAAGCCAGTGCAATCCCACATCATTTTGACGGAGGTGTCACTGATCCTATATATGCACAGTTGAGAAGCACTCTTTGATGGCGAGGAATCAAGGAGCTGCCTACTTCTCGTCCAAGTGTTCCCAAATATCTTCATCGTAAGAGCGATCGGGATAGCTGCCATGATGGATGTGGATGTGGAGAACTGAAAAGCGGATGGCCCTGGAAAACACTCAGATGGGAAAATCACGATGGGCAAGGCAGAGTGGCGCACGAATGCCCCAGTTTTCTCGTGCTCAACTCGGCCGGGACCGACTCCGCCCAAACGTCCATTTTCCGACGAGTCCGACCTTTAACCGATACACGGTGACTTTTATGGTCTTCTGCAGTCTGTCCACTAAAGCAGGTAACTGGCGCCCAGAACATGAGGCCTTTTTGGCGTACGGTTAGCAGACAAAGCCTACTGAGCACGCAGAGCACGTTCTTCTTGAACATGCCTGCATCCACGGGCCCAAACACCAGATCTTTGACAATTCGAGTGTAGGTGGAATAAATTTGATCCAGGTTGGTAGTTTGGATGATGTAGCGCGGCTTCCGCGGTCCCACTGCCAAGTTGGTACCGACCTCTCCCTCGATCGAATAGAACTCTCTCATCATAAACGAGCACAGATTCTAGATGGTGACTTTCAACAAGGCTGTGGTCGATCTGGAAAAACCCGCACCTTGGTGTTTCTGAGGTCTTGCCAGGAGTAATCAAAAAAGTGTCCCTTGTGGCCATCTTAGACGAAATGAGAAGTAACTTAGAATAACGAGGCAGGATCTCTTACCGTACTGATGAACTCGATAAAACTGGGCAGGCCACTCATTCAGCCTTTGGCTTGAAGACAGGGTATCCAGAGATGCCTCACACGGATGGACGTTTTGAAGCGGCCAGCGACGAACATGATGTCGTGCAACTTGTCCACCAGAGCAAGATGGTACTCGTGCTTTGAATTCGACAGAATGTCGAACAGGTCGCCATCATTGCAGACGCTGATTGCCAAAGTCTGGGAAGGCAGCACGATGAGATCCCAGCCACCAACACGACAAGCTCTGAAATTGGCGACGGCGGTGGCACCTTGCCTGAGGAGATTGCGGGTGTCCCGGAAGGCGCCTTCCTGTGCTTGGGTGACAACGGGCTCGTTCGTGTGCGGCTGAATGCCGCGAGCGTGGCAAATGATTGGTAGCTCTTGCGCATGCTCCACGATGAGTGAGCTCAAGTCCTTGCCAGCAAAGTGCCCGTTGCTGGGCAACTCCCTATACAGCTTGAACAAGTTTTGAAAATGCTTGATACTCTGGACCATGCATTAGCCGACCTATTCCATTCTAGAATTAAGAAAAATTACCGAAGAAGCTGTCCAACAGGCGCCTTTCGAGACGTTTTCGGCGTGCCAATTGATTTCCAACAGAGCTTTGGCCTGCTCAGCGTCCAGAACGCGAGTTGGGGCTCGATTCGGGTGGTTTGGCGTCGGAGTCAACTGGCGGGCTATTGGTTTATATTCATACTGCGGAGGAGCAGGCCCCTGAGGTTCTGCATCTTCTTCGGCTTCAACGGCCTTGCCGCCCCTGATCTCTTAGCACGATTTATAGCAATTAGCACCGCGCATATTTTGTAGGACGCATGAGCTCACTCTTGAGGTACTTTGCCATTCGGTGGCTTCTGTCGGAGGCCTAGGTTCAGCGTGAGCGCCGGATAGGCCCAGTCTTTCTTTGAATACAGGCGCTAGCGGGTTTTTGGTCAGCGACCGCAAAGGAGATGGAGATTTGCTTAAAGGGAGTCGGACCGAAGACAAGATAACAACAGGTGGTGAGAAGTTGGGTAGCCCGGCAGTTCGCACGGAAAGCTCGTTTGTCTGGCAGAGAAAAGGATGGTACTGGCAGAACCGAGGGAACAGAAATCATCTTCTTGGAGGCCTTCTCGTCTAGACAAGGGGGATTTTGGAGAGGGGTAAGAAGGCAGGCAGGCAGACACCTTCTAGTCCCCTCTGTTTCAGACAGTCGCGCATGCAGGCAACACAAGCGTCCGTTCTTCGCCTTTAAGACCTTTGCTCTGGTGTGAGCTCGAAAAGCAAGCAGCAGAATCAATGCACACAGAGCTGCCGTCAACCTCTAAGGGGAAGCCGAATGCTCTCCTTCTTCCAACAATCCGACATTCCAAGGCATGCTCAGGCGACCAGGGACAGGCAAGAAGGAGTCATTTTAGAGCAATGACACGAAGGCCATCACTGCGCTTGCTACAGGGCACCATTGAGGCTCGCCTTCGCGCAAGAACGAAGCTCCTGCAGAGGACACTAAAGCGGCTTTTGGGACAGCCAGTAAGGACGCATTCGGTTCATACACGTCCTCTTAGTGTGCAGACTCCCACGACGAATGCAAGTTGGAGAACATGGACGACCGCTCTCAAAGCTGCTCGGAGTCGCGACGAATTGAAACACGGTGGACCGGGTCGACCAACCGGGCTTAGATTTATGGCTCAGGGAACCTGCTCATGCTGCTCTTTCGGTTCCTCTGAGACAGACACGACGGCGAAAAAGGCACCGGCGCCCGAGGCAATCGCAGCATTCGCCTCTCAAAATGCTCATCGATGTCGCCCGTGACCAACCGATGCATGGCGAGGCCGCTGCTTGCTTCTCTGCCACACGAAATCCATTCAAAATGCCTCTGAAATCCCTCCCAAGCGCGGCGTGCTGGGTGGCGACTATGAACGAGGCGCTCAAAATGCCAGCTTCTGAAAGAGCGTGCTTGCCCGGCTTCCAATGGGCTCGGAGATTGCGACGCTTCGACTTGCCAGAGAACTTGCATCGTGTTTCTGCTGACAATCTGCCCACCCTGCTACTGTTGAGAAGTCCAAGGCTTAGTTCTCGGCGGTCGACTCTACCTGCTTGTCATGGCGTTCGCTCCCTCCCTCTCGAGCTCGAGCCAAGCCATTTGTCTTCCTCGTCACCCTTTAAACAGACTCAGTAGTCATGCTCGGCAAACCCACAGGTGCTCCCAAGCGAACGACCACGGGCGATAATTCTTTTGTTCCCGTTCTTCCACCGTCCCCTTTTGACACTGACCTTTTTTAGAAAGCGGACGCCTTAGGCATACTCAAGATCTCGACACCACACCCTCCTTATCCGTCCGCCGCCCTACCCGAGTGGTTCCTCGCCTCACCCACCACATGCGTCTCTGCGGAGCCATGGCCTTAGCAGCTCTCAAACGATCCTTTTGTCGCCGGTGTGCTAGCTCCTCGTTCCTACCCCTGTCCCCTTGGCCTTCTGCTGTGCAGAGGCCATGAAGCGGGACGGGGCCGACGAGTCGATTGCTTTGGCAGATTTGGAGCCCCTTTTTGGATGCTTGAAACCGTTCAGCGGTCCATCCGGGCTCAATGTATCACCTGGTGCTCGTCAGCGTTCTCCCCGAGACCTGTCCAGTCTCCTCTCGTTTAGGACTTGGGCACCGCCGCAAGTGCAAAGGTGAGTGTGATCTCTGTCTCATCTGAATTTTACCCAGATTGGCTAACTCTGAACTTCTCCGTCGCTTTCCGACCACAAGGGGCCCTGCCTGTGATTCGTTCACAGGCAGCCGCGTTCCCTCAGATCAATCGCTCGCCTAAGCTCCATCGACCTTCCCTTTGCCCTAGTACCTGGACCTTCTCCGGTGTGATTGTAAGTTTGCTTGCTTATCTCTTATGCCTCTCGCCAGCTTGGCTTACATTGGGTTTCCCCGGTTGCCGCCACCACAAGAGCGGCGCTCCTCTTCAAGTTTGCCACATCTCCACTCTGCCTTTCCGGCTTTATGGACATTCTTTATAGCTCTACTAGTGTGTGTCTACACGTAGCCTTGAGGCCAAAGAGCTTGAAATAATAAGTCGTCTACCGCAAGTTGGCGAGTGGCCGGGCCCACAGCATTTTTTGGCAGAGCTCTCCAGCTTGCTCCAAGTTGAGCTCGTTTGGGCGTCTGTCGAGGAGCGCAGGATGACGCATTTGTTACCGCCAAACTTGCTGCGGCTGTGTGAGTGGCCCGCCCTGCGTCTGCGAGTGAATCCAGCGCTGAGCCTTTGTCACTCACAGTCGCCCCTCGGCCGCCGCTGGAATACTGCAAGCCGCCAGGGCGAGACCCAGACCGGCCGATCCGCCTGAACAAGCTGTCCGGCGTGGCCTCGCTGCTGGAGACGCTCAAGCAGCAGGAGGCCGAGGACCCGGAGGCGTTCACCGACTCGACGCCGGCGACGGACACGGAGGACCTCAAGTTCAAGCAGCGCCAGGCCGCCCGGCTAGCCAAGAAGGCCGAAGCTGACGCCCGCAACAAAGCCAACTTTGACCCGAACAAGGACCCCAACGCGGAGGGCGACCCGTACAAGACGCTGTTCATCTCCCGCCTGTCCAAAGAGGCCACCGAGGAGGACCTGCGCCGCGAGTTCGCCATGTACGGCCACATTGACAAGCTGCGCATCGTCAGAGACTTGGACTCGGGCAAGAGCAAGGGCTATGCGTTCATCCTCTACGAGCGCGAGAAGGACATGAAAGGTTTGCTTCCTTCAGCCCCCGTTCACACTTTGTATGGGCGCTGGCTAACACAAGCAATCAGCGGCATACAAAGACGCAGAAGGCATCAAGATCTTGGGCAAGCGCATCCTCGTCGACGTCGAGCGCGGACGGACCGTCAAAGACTGGAAGCCCATGCGACTCGGCGGCGGTCTAGGCGGCAGGCCCAAACCGGTCGTCGCCCTCGCGGCGGATGCTGGCTTCTTTGGTGGCGGTGGAGGATTCGTCCGTTCACTTTTTGCCCTATTTTAGTAGAATCTGGAACTAATATGAGCCACAGAGAGGAGGAGGATTCAGAGGTCGAGGAGGTTCGTCGTTGTTTCGGCCTCGAGCATTTATACCCCATGCTGATCGTGCTGGTCGACTCACAGGCTTCAGGGGAGGGTCCGATAGAGGTGGCTTTCGAGGGCGAGGCGGCGGCCCACCACCATCTCGAGGTGACCTAGCTTTTTCCACTTTCATCCCTCTTGGGGATGCTTGTCTCATTCAAGGCTTTCACAGGCGGATTTGGAGATCGACCGCCTTACGGAGGGGGAGGAGATCGCGGTGGCTATTCCGATCGAGGTGGAGGAGGAGGCTACTCGGACCGCGGCGGCGGCGGCTTCAACAGGGACCAAGACCGAGGATATGGCTCTCGCGGCGGCGGCTCTTTCGGCGCTCCTCCGCCTTCGTCGGGTTACGGCCCGCCACCTGCGGCTTCGGGCTATGGCGCGCCGCCACCTCAATCTGGGTTTGGTGCCCCGCCTCCAGTGCAACAGAGGGGTCAAGGGATAGGTTACGGCTCAGCAGGCGGAGCGTACGACCAGCCGACGTCTGGAGCCTTCTCGGGTGGAGGAATGAAGCGAGAGTTCGTCCCTGTCTTCCCTCAGCCTTCTGTCCATGCTGATTCCTGCCCAATAGCTACGGAGGTGCCCCTGCAAGAGGGGGTTACGGTTCAGGTCCCCCGAGCGGATATGGAGCGCCGGTCCCGCCTGCCAACTCATGGCAAGGATCCCAAGGGTCGGGAGGCGGCTATGACGACCGAGAGACCAAAAGGCCCCGCTATTGATCGCCTTACAGCACCCTCCACCTTCTACAACCCCAAAAGGCAAGATGCGACCACTTTCGACACCCAAAATCACCTTTATGCCGCTCTCTGGGTCGGAAAGGGAGTATGATATCCACACAAAAGTCTTCTTTCTTTCCACACGCCAGCGCCACGCTTTCTTCACTGCGACCACCTTTAAAGGGTAAACCATTGCAGGAGTGATGTTTCCATGCGCAAAAACCGAGCCCAAAAGTAGTTCTTTCCCTTCCCCTTTCCCTTTTCCGCAGAGCCCTAAGGGAGCTAGGTATGAGAACGACTGCTTGTGAATTTAAATCCCGAGAAAATCGAATACCACCAAAAGGTTTGCTCGGTAGGTTCGCTATGCGGAGCAAGTGGCAAGGGTTGGAGAGAGACCGTTCGGTGGCGACTTGTAACAAATGCTTATGCCTTTGCCGGAGTCGGTTGCTTGTGCTTTCGGAGTGCGTTTGATCGACCTGCTTGTATTCTTTAAGCCTTACGCCATCACCAACCAAAAGTCACCGTACAGGCGGGAGGTGCCGGACGTCGACTCGGACTCGGAGGCGATGCGTCTTCTGTTGATCTCATTCGGAGGAAGGGCATTGTCGCGCATCTCTTGCTGGTACGGCGAACCCGACCAGATTGTCATTGACCAACTGTTCTGTAATTCCCTACTGTTGCCAGCAGCTGAATCCACCCCAGCGGCCGGCACTCTGCTCGCTCTCTGTCGCTCGCGCATTTCCGCTTCGAACCTTTCATCGTTGGCTTCTTCGGTCTCTCTGTGCGCCGTTCTTGTACTCTTCATCTGCTCGGCCCGAACGTCCAATAGCTTCGAGCCACAAGAATATCGAAAGTTTCGCTTCACCCTCGAGCAACATGGCGGCAAATACTTGGGGGACCCTTTCTCCTGATGCCTTGAGGTCCGTCAGTAAGCTATCGTCCTTGTATATGGAAGTACCCAAGCAAGAGTTAACGCGATCCAGCCTCAGGATTCTCTATTTTTCACCCTCACTGGCATCCTCTGTTGGCATTGCACGGCCGCGTTGAGGTGTTTGGAAGACCCGACTTGGAGGCGGGCAAGTTGAGCTATTTGGCTCTTCAAAGGTTGCTGCAGACGTCTGCTACGGCGCCCCAGACGCCTTGGGAGTTGAACGCAGCCTTCGGCATCCCCACTGCCCATTGGCTTCTTCTCTGGCTGCACCATTTCTGTATCATGTGGCATTTGCCAATGTCAGCGTCATCGAGAGTTCGAGCAGCACTCCAGGAAGTGCCTTCGCCTTCGGAAGGACGCGTCTGGTTTTTGGCACGGAGCCCCGGCGACTGCTTCTCAATTCTACGCGCGGTCTGGACAGTCGTGACAGCAGAGGTTGGATATCAAGCTACACTGTACTCGGGAAACTATGATCGCTTGTGGCTTCAACTGGTGGTGTGGCGGGGACATGTTGACGACCTCTTCGAATGTTTGACGGGCAAACCTTTCAAGGACAGCGATCTCTTCAAGAACGCCAGTAAGCCTTTCCCTTGAGTGTGATTTGACTCTATTTCAGTTGACTTTTGGCGTACGCAGTAACCTGGCCTGCTTTCCCCGATGGGGTTCTTTCTCCGGTCACCCGTATAACCACTCAAACAGATATAACCCAGGGCAACCTTTCCCGCTACCACATCAATCTGATTATGAAGGGTCTAGACGAGGGCTGCTTGCAAGAAGCAGCGCGTGCTGTTGAAAAGGGCAAACCCGACCCCTTCATGGCGGCAGACGATATGGCCACGGGACTTTCGATTGTCGTCGGCTGGGCACTATCTCTCTGCACCCAAGCTGGTCTATCCAAAACAGCTCACGATGTTCTGTGTACGATCCTTGGCCAAGTCCGACACCTGTCCAACGAGGGTGGCTTGCATGTCCTGGGCGTCGACGTCTTGCGACAAACGACGCCAGCCGAACGCAAGTTACTTCGAGCGATGTGCCAAATCTTTCTTCACGACGATCAATGCAGAGAAAACGTGGACGCTGCAAACCTTCACGAGCGCCTGGAAGCACGCCACCAAGCCGCCAACGAGTTAAAGGCCTTGTTCGACAAGGAGCCCAATCTCAAGAATATCTATCCTCACCCAGGTCACAGACTTGGCTAGTCAGTTCCCGTAAGCCTAGAGCCCAAGTCGGCCATCAAAATCGTCAAGAAAAGCGAGCCTGCGACTTCGGGTTGTTTTGCTACACTTCATTTATCTCGATACCGTGAAATTATGACTGCAGCCTCGTTGTCGTTGTATGTCGGTCTATACGATGCTGCTCAATGCAGGGTAGCAAAAGTTGCCTCCGTCGCCTGATTCTGACCTCTCAGCTCGCCTCCGAGAACCAAGCCTCCTGCCGCAGCCGTCAAGAACCATCCGCCAGGCTCACTTGCCGTGTAAGAGCTGGCTTCCGACTGCTCACTGGTATCCCTTTGCTCTGGCATTCGGATCTGAAGCCGCACTGGCTGCCCTGGATGGAGAATGACCTCTCCCTTTGTGCTCGCTCGTCGCGTCGGCGTTCGTCCTCCCATGTTCGCCCTTATCCAGCACTGTACATTCTATTCAAGCATCCAATCCTTCTTTAATTCTACCTAAATGGAAGCTCCTGGGCCGCGTATGCTCGTTGTCTATCCATTGAAAGCCGGCGTCTGAAAGGAATGGCAGCTGGAGCCGCACCGGGAGCCAATCCCCCTGGCGGCGGCTCGCTTGGGGCTGGAATGGGATCTATGGGGATGCCTGGAGCTGCTGGTCCTGGTGCTCCTGCGCCTGGAGGTGATCCGTACGGGCCTTGAACCTACCGTTGATGTCGAGGCCGAACTGACTTCCGACCTTTGCCAGGATGGGGTGAGGACTTTGTCGCGCTCCGAGAATGGAAACTGAATCTTGGGGCACAGAGGAGACCCTATGGGCGCTGGCGCTGGCGACGGGTAGGCTCTCTCTTGGCGCTTTTGACCTTCTTGATCCGAACGTCTGCCAGAATGATGGGTGGCGAGTGAGTTCAAGCCGCTTGATTCTGCCCAGGTTCTGCCTCAGACTGATCTATCTGTAGTATGGGGTAAGTGAAAGCTCATCCGGTGGTTCCGGCCTCATTCTTGGGAGCAGTGGCGACAAGGGCTTTGGAGGAGAAGGGTACCACTTTCCTCTCTAACTTTCGAAGAACGTCTAACCCAGAATGGAATAGAGGTGACATGATGGGCGGAGCAGGAGGAGCGCCTGGAGGTGGCTTCGGAGCTGAAGGAGGAATGGGCGGCATGGGGGGCGCGCCCGGTGGCGAGGGGTGCGTCGCGCTGTTTTTTCCTTGACACAGAGCGATCTAATCATAGAGTATTGACAGTCCTAAACCGCCTCCACAGAAACCCGAAGGGCCGGGTGCTTACGTGGCCTTCACGTTAACCTTCGTCGCTATTGGCTTACTGGGGACAGCGTGCTTGGGAACTCCGTTCGTAGACGGCGCCCGTACGTATCTTTTTTCACTTCTCGTGGAAATGCGCCCAGGGACTGAACCCAATACAGAGTTCATTAAGGCCACGACCGCCGACGCCTCGCAGACCTACAAAATCGGACTCTACGGCGACTGCTTAGTGGACACCAAAGCAGGTCTCAGTCAATGCTCAGAGTTCGGGTTCGGCTTTTCTCTGCAAGGGTTCGACTTGAAAGACGCCAAAGCTCTTCAAGGCGCCATCAACAAAGGAGGGACCTTCTTCTTCTTCCTGCCGCCACTGGCGTGGGTTGCTGCATTTGGCTCGATAATCGCCGACGACACCCATCTTGCTCTCTTCTACTCTCTCTTATCAGCCTCAATCTTGAGTCTCGCGGCTCTTTTCTCTGCTCTCGCTGTGTTTCTACCGTGCGTCAATAAGATCAACGCAACAACCTCTCTTCATGCGTCCTTGTCCATTGGCATGTTCTTAACAATAGGTTCCGCTATACTCATCGTAGTCAGCACAATCGCAGTCTGGCACAAAGATGCCTTCCAAAGTTGTCGCCCATCGCACGAGCAAATTGGCGCCGACGATGGCCGCAACGAAAAGGGCGAGTGGCAAGATCCTTTCGCAGCCAATCGAGCACAGTACGCACAGCCGGATCCTCCCATCAACTTTGGCGGCTTCGGCGGGCAGCAAAAGATGATGGGCATGCCAGGGGCCGGAGCGCCTCAACCGCCAATGGGCGACGTCGGAATGGGCGGCGCTGGCTCTATGATGCCGCCTGCAGGGAACTCAATGCTTGGTGGCGGTGCTGGTGGCGGCGATGATGACCCATTTGGTGGCGCAGCGCCGGCCGGAGTTGAAGGAGGCCCACCCCAAGCCGACCCAGCCTTTGCCGCCGAAGCTCCCGCGCAGGTCGCCCCAGCACCTCAAGAGCCCCCAGCAGCAGCAGCAGCACCGGCCAATCCTGAAGACGAAAAGCATGCCAAAGCTCTGGAGGACATGCACAGACGGGCCGAAGCGCTTCGCGCCGGCGCCGGCCAGGGGGCCAACGAACCGAAGAAAGATCAACCTGCGCCTTTGGACTACGTTCTCAATTGGTATGACTATGATGGCGCTTTCCGACAGGGCCGCAATTCGCACAACTGGAACCAAGCTCGAAAGTCGGCCATTCTGGCTGCTCCCGCCGGTGCTCAGCAGGCTCAGACCCCGGCTGCTCAGCAACCCGCAGCAGGTGGTGGCAATTGGGACGCCCAGGAGCAAGACCACGACGGGCGGCCATTGCCTAATCAACCGCCAGCAAGTAACAACTGGGACGACCAAGAAGGCGGTGGAGGATCAATGCCACCGATGTACGGGGCTCAGGGCGCGAATCCGCCTCAGTACGGTGCGTCTCAGCAGGCTTTCAATCGGGGTCCACAAATGGAAGCAGGGCGGAGGCAGGCGGCGCCGATGAGAGGGCGTCCGCCACCACCAAGGAAAAAAGGCGGAGGAGGGTGCCAGATCATGTAAAAAGGATCTTTGCAGACTTGGTTGCCGGTTCATCCACTTTTGAATTGACAACAGCACACCGCGGGCAGGATGCGTTTTCAAACAGCAGGGGGCGCCGGGGCCACCTTGGCTTTTTTGCGTGGCTTGAGCTGCATGACCGGTGCGGCTGGCGGAGCTGCCTCGTCTGCCGCCTTTCGCTTTTCGCCAGCCACCGCTTGAGGAATAGTCGCTTGAATATAGATGCTCCGAAGCCGCGCTTCGTCTGTGGCCGTGGGGTATTCGAGGGCTACCGCGTCCTGCAAGGTGGAGACCCAGTTCGTCCAATTTTGGGAGATCTTGTCTAGATTGACCTTTTCGATAGCTGGTGCACTCAGTGAAGTAGCTTCAAGGGCGGCAGGTGGCGCGCTAGCGGAGGCAGTGGCGGGTTCTGGGGCGGCGAGCACTGGGGCGGTTTTGGGCGAGAGCGAGTATTCGGAGTTGTGAAAGGTGCCCCAGAGCTTGACAAAAACAGCGTGTGGGAGATCTGGGATGGAGTCGGCAGTGGGAGTCGAAGAAGTGGAAGGGGCTTCATTGGCCAGCGTGAAGAAGGCGACCAGGATGCCGGAGGAGCATTCTTGGCGGTACGCGAGCGCCTCCCAAAAGGCATCGGCCGAGCTGGCATTCTTGGCCAGCCGAGCCCTCTCTACTGTGCGCTGCTCCACCAGCTGCACATCGTCCACGCCCGAATCGTGGTAAGCGTCGTCGTAGTCGCCAGTTTCCCCGGACGGGTTCATGCGCGAGGACGTTTCTGAGTTCAAGAAGCGCGACTTTGGGTCGTCGGGGAAGGAAGGGATGAGGTCTCCGATGGTGGTTTCGGCGCCTTCGGGGATGGCTAAAGGCGAGGGCAGGGAGGAGTAAGGGTGGCCGTACGACCAGGTAAGGTGGGCCGGGGAAGCGACGCCGCCCAAAAGACGCCTGGTTTCCGCCTCTTCACAGCCAGGGATAGCGTACCAGCCCTTGAGCATGGCCTGGGGTAAAGCCTGGGCGGAGAGGGCAAGGACCGATTTCCACCAGACGGCGAGCTGCTTATCGGACAGCACCTTCTTGCCCTTGTTCTCAGCCGAGCCCGGGAAGAGGTACTGGGAGGCAGCGCGGGCAAAGATGTGGATGCGGATGTTGCCTTGCTGCAAGTACCAAGCGATGAAGGCGGCCGCGACCGTTTTCGCCGGCGATGGCCCACTTTCGGGGTCCTTGGACAGCCCCGTGGTGTCGACTTTGGAGATGTAGAGCAGCTTGACGCCGGTGGGCTGGAACGAGTACAGGTTGGCCTCGAGGGCAAAGATGGGCACGGCGGCCTCGGAGACGATGACCAGCACGTCCTCGACGCGGATCTTGTTTTTGGCAAAGTCGGTGGCCCAGGGGAAGAGAGCGTAAGACTTTCGGGAGTGCGAGGTCAAGAGGTGCACGTCGAGCTGGCGCGTGGACTTGGAGGAGCGGACGAAGACCGAGTCCTCGAGCGCTTTTTTGAGCGTGTGCAGCAGATCTGCGTTGTTTGACTGTGAGGACGCGTAGAACAAGTTAGACTGGAAGGACTTGCCCATGGTCCACCACAACTTGTTGGACGCCTCTCTCCAAAAGCCGAGGAGGGGGAAGATTACGCCATGAGCCCTCTTGGACAGCAACAGTGACTCTGCTGAACACACACACAATGGGAAAGTACACTCTGCCCAAGCTTGACTAGTGAGTGCCGCTACCCGGCCGGTCCCAGCGCACGGCTGACCAATGCGCATTGCAATTCACCAGCGGCTACGATGGTTCGCTCACACCTCGGCTTTGGCCTTGGCCCTCAGTTCTGTGCATGCTGATGGTTGTCTGTAACAGCCTTGGAGCCTGCCATCTCGGCAGAGATCATGACTCTGCATCATTCCCGCCACCATCAAGTGTGCGTGGCAGTCCCCTGCTTCTGCCCGGCGGCGAAGACCTGGAACACCTTTTTAACATCACGCACGGGCTTACTTCCCTCCGCATGTCTCTTCCAGTTATGTGAACGGCTTGAACGCCGCCGAAGAGGCCTACTCGGGCGCCGTGGCCGATGGCAACATCCAAAAGGCCATCGAGCTCCAGAGCCAGATCAAGTGTGTCCGGCGTCTGTCTGCTTGCCTAGATACGATCACTAAGAGTCTGTGCAACAGGTTCCACGGCGGTGGACACTTGAACCACTCCCTCTTCTGGAAGAACTTGGCTCCTTACGGCTCCGATGCCACCAAGCTCAAGTCCGGCTCGGCTTTGTCGTGCGTCGTCGGCTCTGCTTTTATCGCCTTGAAAGTCGCTGAGATCATAGCACTGTTCACAGCAAGGCCATTGACCGCGACTTCGGCTCGTTCGACGACTTCAAGAAGGCTTTCAACGCCTCCACCGCCGCCATCCAGGGCGTGCGTCTCTCTGCCCCTCTCTGAGTACTCCATATCTCAATCTGTGGCTCTTTCAGTCCGGCTGGGGCTGGCTCGGCACCGACAAGGCCAACGGCTCCCTCAAGATCTAGTGAGCCACCGCTTTCGCTTGAGTATGGCAACTTTTAGCTTAACATCGTGTCTCCCCTCCCTCTCTCTCTAGCCAATCCAAGGACCAGGATCGTAAGCTGCTTTTGGGAAGGCCACGAATCGCAAGACTGACCGTTGCCCGCAGCCTTGACCGGTGCCATCCCCATCATTGGCATTGACATCTGGGAGCACGCCTTCTACCTCCAATACAAGAACGTCAAGCCCGACTACCTGGCCGCCGTCTGGTCCGTCGTCAACTTCGACGAGGCCGAGAAGCGCTACACCTCGGGCGCCGCCGCTGCCAAGCTCTAAGCTAAGGTGCCCACAGCCCTCCTTGCGCCCAAGAACAACAATAAAGTCTGCCCAAGTGGCCATAAATCGAAAAAAGCAAAACCATAGCTTGAAATTTTGAAAGACGCTGTCCCAACGCCGTCTGCGGTTCTTGAGCCGGCGGAGCCAAAACAGCATGAAGCACTGTCGGGCGTGCCGCTCTGTGCTGCTCCCGCCTTCGCTGGCCCGGGTGCGGTGGGCCAGCACGTCTGCTTTGTCTGCAACCGCCAGCACTAGCAGCAGCAAGAGCAGCGGTCGCCGGTCCGTGGCAGCAGAAGCGAGATGGGCGACCCACTTTTTCAGCTCGCTCAAATCGCCAGACTTGAATGCCAAGACGGCTAGAGCGATCGCGCCGCTCAGCAGCAAGCACAAGCTGGTCGTGCTCGACCAGGTCAAAAGCAGCCTCAGCGCTGAGGCGGTCGGGTGGAAGCCGGTCACCACTTCGTACACCCTCAAGCAGTACCTGGGCCTCTACATGAGCCTCAGCAAATTCCGCCTCTCTGCTTTGATCGTTCTCTCCACCATGGCCGGGTACGCCATTTGTCCAGTCGATCCAGCAGCGGCAACAGCGGCCACCGAAGCTTTTCTCGCTGCCCTTCCCGGCGTCTCCTCCCTCCCTGCAGTCCCCGCCACCATCTCCAACACCCTGTCGCTGTCCACATTGCTTTCAACAGCAGGCGGGACGCTATTGTGTTGCGCAGCGGCCAACACGCTCAACCAGCTCTCCGAAGTGCCGTACGACGCTCAAATGACCCGCACCCGCAACCGCGTCCTGGTCCGCAAAGCGCTCACGCCATTGCACGCTTTCGGCTTTGCGGCAGCCACGGCCACCACCGGCGTTGCCACCCTCTACGCTTTCGTCAACCCTTTGACGGCCTCCTTAGGGCTCGCCAACATCGTCCTCTACTCCTTCATCTACACGCCTCTGAAGCGCGTATCCATTGTCAACACTTGGGTCGGCGCTGTCGTCGGCGCTCTGCCGCCACTGATGGGCTGGGCGGCCTGCACCAATTCGCTCGACCCGCTCACCCAACCTGGCGCTTGGGCTCTGGCCGCCCTGCTCTTCGCCTGGCAGTTCCCCCACTTTAACTCCTTGGCCCACTCTTTAAGGCACGAATACGCCAAGGCCGGCTACTACATGATGTCGGTCACTCACCCGAACCACAATGCGCTCGTCGCCTTCCGCTACGCCCTGTCCTTCTTTCCCATCTGCGCCGCCTTCCCTCTCCTTGGCGTCGCCAGCCCTTGGTTCGCCGTCGTCAGCTGCCTCCCCAATGGCTACTTGACCTGGGCCTCCTGGCGGTTTTGGAAGGGCAAGGACCGGGCCAAGGACGCGCGCGTGCTCTTTTTCGCCAGCTTGGTCCATCTTCCGGTTTTGCTGGTGCTGTTGATGGTCATGAAGGAGGATTTATGGGAAAGGATGCGGCAAAGGTGGAACGCCTTGTTCAAAACTTCCCCGGCACTGGAGGAGGTGGAGGTCTAGACCCGTTTGATCTTCCCCCTTGGCCAGGTTTGCCTTTTTGTCTAGCCCTCGTTTTGGTTTGTCTCAGTCCTGTCTTCTCGCAGAATGTAGTCGACCCTGCGCCTCCTTTGCCGAAGTGACGTCGACCGACCCTGCGAATCGAGGCCATGTACTGCGTGAGTTTAGATCTCTGCAGTCCCCCAGCTTTTGGGGCTGATTTGGTCGTTTGAAGGAGGTGGCGCTCGTGTCTAGCTCGTTAGCTGACCATTGACCGTCGAGAGGATCTTGGGCGGGAGGATGCAAGTTCGGGCTGTCTAACGCCCTCGTTACACTTCCTTTGTTATTGTATTCGCTTAGAGATGCATGAAAGTCGCTTGCAGACTCTGTAAATTGATAGACCACATGCGTCGGCTAGTCCGGGAGGCAGTGGTCCGGACTCCGAGCAGACAGAAGCGACCAAACTTGCCCTTCCCGTTGGCTACAGTTTTGGTTTGTCGTACTCCATAGATGGTCCAGAAAGGCTCTCGTCGCGCTCGTAGGTCTCTGCACTCTTCGTGGCTCCCGTTTTCATGCTCATCTCGCGAGGGCCTTGCAGCGGCTCGCAACACCGGCGGCGGCACTACCAGCATCGCCCAAGCCACCGAAAACCTCTCGCATGAGGCCCGGCGCATTAAAAGGCACCTCGAATCGCTGGAAAAGTCCAACTTCACGGGCGACGGGTATCAGGTCGGCTTTGCGGACGCGGCGGCGAACCAGGATGACAATGCGCACGAGGGCAGCATGGCGCTGTCCACTTTGAAGAAGAGGAAGAAGAGGGAGGACCAGAGCGTCGGCGTGCGCATGCTGTTGATGTATCGCAAGAACCTCCCTTTGCTCATCGAAGAGTCGGTGAGTTTTCGTGCCCTGGCATGATGCCCTTTCGCCACCACTGCGTGCTCATATTTGAGAGCAGGGACTTTCGAAGCTGTCGAGGACCACGCCATCCTACTTGACCGCCGCCGCGCCTGCCCCGCCAACGCCGCCCTTTCGCATCTGCTCTATCTGTGGCTACAAGGGCATTCACCGGTGCACACGATGTGGCATGGACTACTGCGACCTCCAGTGCAAGTCGACCCACGATGAAACCCGTTGCGAGAGACGAGGGTCATGAGAGGGCCGGACTTCTGGAGCACTTCTCCCGCCCGATGTCCACCACGCCAAAAGCCGCAGGCTTCGATGCTCGCTCTCCGGCTTCGTTGGCCACCCGCTTCCTGCTGGCTCGGTATTACCTTGCAACTCCCTCCATCGACGACACCTCTGCGCGACCGTGAAGCCTCAAAGCCCAGAGTCGGTCGAGAAGGCGTCTGGCGACGTACAGACTCAAAACACGAAGCTTTTGAAACAAGCACGCCAATCCCACTTGGGCCTTCTGCAAGAATTCGGTTTCTGCGCACTGCGACCATTTTGCGAACCACTCGTCTCTTCTCCTCTCTTCAACCGCGGCGGTTGAAGAGAGTCCTTCGCAATTGTTTCAACATGAGAGTCATATCAGCCCTACTCCTCTTCCTTCCCTTTGCTGTCAATGCCGCTTCATGGAGGTACCAGTCCTTCAGCGACTGGGACTGTGCGTGCTTATCCTTCTTCGTTGCGCAGTCAACTGCCTGACGAGTGAGTAGGCGCCACTCCTATAGAGGCGGCCATATCCTCAGACCAGCCACTCGGCAAGCACATTACTTTTGCGAAGGACAAAGTCAAGAGCGCCATGCTCTATGCAGACGACTCGACGGTGTTCGTCTTCTCTTTCATTTTTTTTTTCATTGTCGCAGCTCTGACTGCTCTATCCAGCGAAACCTGCTTCGAGGGTTCAGGTACTTTCCTCGTCGATGGACAATCGCAACACGGATCGACCGGTGCCTGCAATGTCGGCCGCGGCACCGACGTCGGGATTTGTGTACAGATCCGTAAAGGCGGTGTCGGTGCTTTCAAAATCGAGGCCACCCTTGACGAGGTCTTTGGCATCCTTACTCCCTAAGGGCAGCCCGGCGTTAGCTTGGGCCCTCGATCTTACGAGCCGCATCTTGTACCTCCCTTGCCATGCCCATGGACGTTTTTCGGTTCCCAAAGCTCGTCCTGAAAGCTACCAGCAATGTCGCCACCGACCCTCGCTTACAGGGGCGCGACGCCTTTTCTCAGTGATAACTCGCTTCCGTCTAATTGTCTTTTCTGTCTCGTTGCCTTTCCAACAATCCACTATCAAATCTACCAATATGCAGGCACAGAGAGCCTCGGCGGCCATTCATCGCTGCGAATCCATCCGGGAGTGCTGCAGACTTCAGCGCAGTGACCTGAGTGACGCGTCTTGATTCTCCTTCTTGGCTAGTAGTGCTGCTCAGCGACAGGATCCTCCTCGAGTGTAGAAGTGACTCATCTGTTACAGTGCCGTTTGAGAACATAATGGAAGGCGTCAAAACTGGCAGCTGGAACAGCCTGAGACGCCGACGAACGAGGGCATTTCCTTACCCGTTGGTCTTGCCAGAACGACCTCCACCAAGTCTATTTATCTTGATTATTGGGCGCCTTCGCTGATTCACGCTTGGCGCGTGCTCTTCCCTTCAAATCGTTGGGCACCATTCTTGAGTCGCCACTTTGACCGCGTCTTCCTATCCCAGCGCATTCTACATCTCTCCCCCTTCTGCACAATTGTCTATTTCTATCTGGCCTACTCTTGAACTCACTCGGAGCGCTCCCCTGTGGGACAGCTTTCAACGCCCACGGCCCAAGACGACTTCCGGCCTTTCATCCTAGCGTGCCTCCCTCCTGCCTCCTCCAGCTTGATTCGCGGACTCTTTCTTGGCTGCTCCATTGCGCAGCATGTACCTCCCCGTTCTTCTTCGTGTCACTCTGCTTTGCGGATTGGCTTCCATTGGGAGGGCTTCTTACTCCTACATTCCCTACACTGATTGGTCAGCACGTTCTCTACGATGAATTCGTTCGCCCTCTTAATTTATGGAAATCAGGAATTGCAAGAAGCCGATGTTGCTCGCGGGCACCCAACAGTCAGTCAACATCATGGTTACAACGAATGACCAAATCGACGCTTTCGGCCAGCCCCTCTCCATCTGGGCCATGGTCGACCCTAAAGACCGTATTCTCTACATGGGCCAAGGCGAAATCGATCATAATCCAAAGGCTACCACCAATGGGGCGGCGAACGGCAAGAGCCCGGGCATGTGCCTCCAGATAAAGCAAGATGGGGACCCGAAGTTCTTGATTGACGCGCCCATAAGCTGGTTGTCCATTGTCCCCAACACTGACCCTTAGTCGTTTTCGGGATTGTGCCATGCGAATTTGTCGGGCCGCCATTGTCGTTTGCTCTGCCATCTCGCCTGCTGCTTGTACACCAGAAGGACCACGGGCTTCTGCGATTCTTGGTCTCTTTTCCGTCCAGACATGGCCGGTCAGAAAGGCATCTGACAAGGCTGAAGAAAATGTGGTCGCCCGAAAGACTTAGAAGGTCTCATTACACCCTACTGCATCCGTTTCGTCCATGAATGTCAAGAGCCAGGTTCTGTTTCGTATTTTTCGCTCGCGTTTTGCATTGGCCAGTTGAAGGTGTCAGAAGCTGTACCCGTACTGTGCTGTCAACTGTGTTAAGGATTGGCCACCCATATCTCGTCTTCTTTTGCTTCTTTTTACATCGTCCCTCGTCTGTTCTGTCGTCTTCATATTTGCAAGAGGTTGCCGTAGCATCCGCCATCACCAATGTTCTTCCCCTTCCGCCCTTCTCTCATCGTAATCTTGGGCTTCATCTCTGTGGCGAAAGTCGATGGCTCTTATGCTTACGTCCCCTTCAAAGAGTACGATTGCCCTCCTGGAGACGCCTTCATCCTACCCGACTCCGAGCGCCCTCCCTTCATCGTGGTCACGACGCCTGAAACGCATTTTACTGTTGGCGCTCCGAAATCTGCCAGGATCTTCGCCGACCCTTCAATGTAGGCCCTGATACCTACGCTGGAGTCTTATCTTACCCTTAAAGATAGTAAAGTCATCTACTCCGGTGCTTTTATGGCAGATGGTACGCCACACAGTACCAACGGCATTGTCAACGGCAGCCTCTCTGGCGTATGCGTCCAGATTACCGCCGCTAAGTAGGTGCCGCTCCGCAAACTTGACCCGTTCTGAGATCCAAAACCCAGGGGATTTCTTGGAGACGGCCCCATCGAATCTCTTCTTCAAGCTGTCCCGGTGACCTGAGCCCTGTCTGCCCGTCGTGATTGGCCGGATGAGCCTCTTGCCCGCTCTGCTTTGTTTTCTTGATGTCTCTAGACTGTGACTAGCCGACGACCACTTAACGGTGTTGGCCGTGGGTTTTGAAACGTTGTGCGAGTGCTGGCTTATTTCGTCCTCGTCCCGGCAATGCCATCATCTTATGGCTTTGCAACATTTTCTAGCACAGATGTTTCTCGCGATGGCTACCTGCTTGCCTGCCTGTCTTCATCTCTGGTTCGGTTCGGATTTTTGGTCGCGTTCCGTCTTGGCTGCGGCAGCCTTTGTGTTGGTCCTTTTCCCATGGGCCAAGAGTCAGTGCAGAGTCTGTAAGAAGGGAACAGAACTACTCGGAATGCTCCTTTTGCACGCTGGAGGCATGTCCGCTGTTGCGCTTGGTTCAGGGCGAAGGCGACTATCGACTCGTCCAAAGCCGACCCCTCCTTCGACAAATGTGCCCTGTATTGCGGCCCTTGATCCTCCTTTTCTGGCCACTCTGAGACGTTTCAAAGAGCACAACGAGTCACAGAATCTCTCATCGGACAGCGGACAGAAGGGCCGCGAGCGAGACGGAAGCTTCATTCGAGACAGGACGACCTGCCTTTCGCCCTCTCCTGTTCCCATACCACCAACTTCATTTTATTTTAATCAGCCAGGCTGTTTCCTCTTTCCCATTCACTGTCATTTAGCTTTCCCGTCATGCTTGCCCTTAGATTTGCCACCGCCGCTTTTCTAGCCACCTCGTCCGTGACAGCGTTCACCCTGCAGACCTTTGGAAACAAGGGTTGTCCCGACACCGCGGGCACTCGCTTGGACCCCGTCACCCTCTCCACGCAGCAACGTGAGTCGTTCACCGCCCTCCCAGCTCGATTTCGGCTGGTCTGACAGGGCAAGGACAGATGCTTGGTGGATTACCGGAGGTCAGCTCAGCGTAAAGATTATTGCCAAAGATGCTAAAGAGCTCAGGTGAGTTTGGCTTGCTCTTGCCCGCTGGCACGGAGTCTTGACGGCGTTCTGTCGAATTCCAGCCTCGTCTGCGTCATTGGCCAAGTCAGCGTCAACGGCAATCCCCAAGACCCTTCCAGCTGTATGGAAAACGACTTCCACAATGACGGCAAGGGCCGCTGCTTGGACCTGTCAACCGCGTTCGTTCTGAAGTTCTCCCTCGCACCTTCCCAAGCTGACATTCTAGCAGGTTCACGGCGTCCGCTGTGCCTCTTTCCCGAGTGATCACCGTGGACCAAGGAGCTGGTGCGGAAAACCTCCCGCGCCAGAAGCGCCGCCTTAGCAGCAACGCCACCGACTTGGATTGAGCTTACCTTCTCCCTCATTCCCTCGCTTAGAACCCATTCCCATTCCCTTTGAAACTAGATTTGAGACTCTTTCTCGCTACGTTGTCCCCGGTCTGCGCCTGAGCCCAACCATGAGCGTCAAACGTTTTTTGCACCAACACGAGTTGCCAAGACTCTCTTGGACCCGACCCTCACTCGCCCTCTATCTGCGATAAAGGCCTGCCCCTGGAGTCGACTTGGAGTGCTAGCTCTTGCTCGCTGTCGATAAAGGCGCTTTCCAGCCTGGACCGGATAGCCTTGTTCGATATCGGGGCGCCTTTGTTATTCCAGTTTTCGCAAGGTTTTGGACGATCTGGCTGCGGTCCTCTCGCCGCTGTCCGCCACTGGCAACTGCTACCCACTCTTGGGACTGACCAGCCCGAGCCTGTCGACGGCGCTGGACTCGCGCGCAGCCCGCTGTGAAAGGCCAAGACAATAAAATCTGTCGCTCGCCATGGCAGCCTACCACCGCTTTGCGCGCGCCGTGAACGAGACTGAGATCAACCTCAACGCCGCAGAGCATGCCGGTCAGTACATCCCTGCCAATCGCTGACCGAGCCAGTCCTTGAAGTGCAAGCGATGCAGGCGCTGGCGATTACGATCACGCCCACGAAGAGCTGTTCAAAGTCTCGCCTGAAGTGACGCCGGTGCATCTGGCCTACACCCTCCTGTCCGTGTTCACCATCACGTTTGGCGTCTTCTCGGCGTTCATCAAGGAGAAGCTTTACGCCGGCGAGGCCATCATTGTGCGTCTTGGCGCTCGGAGTTGTCGCGGAACTTTAGGAGCTCAGGCTGACCTCGGCTCGTCCTTCCAGGCGCTCTTGGTGGGCATTGGCTTTGGACCGTATGGCGCCAACATCTTCAGTCCAAGCGAATGGGGCGGCGGAACGGAAACGGACGCTATCACGCTCGAGATCACCAGAGTGGTCATCGCCCTCTCGGTCTTCGCTGTGGGCGTGGAGTTGCCTCGGGCGTACGTTTGGAAGCATTGGAGGAGCTTGAGCATCTTGCTGGGCCCAGTGTGCGTTCTCTTTGCCCTCCATTCCCAGCTCCTCAGGCTGGTCGCTCATGCGGGAAGCAATTCCACAGCATGCTCTTTGGCTGGCTCATCTCCGCCGCCTTCATCTATGGCCTGATCCCCGGCCTGCATTTCCTGGATGCCCTTGTGGTCGCAGCTGTGAGTCCAGAGATCTAGGCCTCGGCCAAGCCAACCCGCGGACTCCAAACCTGACCCTCTTCCACAGTGCGTCACTCCGACGGATCCCATTCTGGCAGCCTCAGTCGTCGGCAAGGGTAAATTCGCCCAGGAGCACGTCCCCGCCCACATTCGTCATATCCTCCAGGCCGAATCTGGGTCCAACGACGGCGCCGCTTTCCCCTTCCTATACTTCGCCTTGTTCTGGATCATGCGCGAGCACGACTCGGTCGGTACAGCCGTCGGCTGGTGGGTCGTCCTCGTCGTCCTGTACCAGATCATTCTCGGCATCTTCATCGGCGCCGTCGTCGGCATCCTCGCCCGCAAGCTCATGAAGTTCTCCAAGTACCGGTCCTTGATCGACAGAGAGTCCATGGTCGCCATGTACGTCGCTTTGGCGCTATTCGTCACTGGTACGACCACTTTGGCTGGCTCCGACGATCTCTTGGCCGTATGTTTTTTTTCCTCGACCTCAGTGCGCTGATCCTTGATGCTCAAATTCATTCGCGCAGGCCTTTGTAGGTTTCTTACACGCTGAGCGGTGGCTCAATGGTTGACGTGACGAATGCTACAGGCATGCGGCACTGCCTTCGCCTGGGATGATTGGTTCTCAGAGTCCATCGAAGACTCCAACTTCTCGTCCATCCTGGATTTGATCGTCAACTGCGGCATCTTCTTCTTCGTCGGCGCCTCCATCCCTTTTGCTGCCTGGGGCGACGCCCAACTCACCATGACGCCCTGGCGCCTCGTCGTTCTGGGGATTCTCGTTCTCCTCTTTCGCCGCATGCCCTCCATCTTCCTCCTTCAAAAGTTCATCCCCGACGTCCGGACCATGCGAGAGGCCATTTTTGTTGGCCACTTCGGTCCGATGGGCATTGGCGCCGTTTTCATCTCGACCTTGGCTCGCGAGCGCCTGCCGACCCCTCACTATCCGCCCGAAAGCCACCTCGACATCCTATCGCTATCTATTGAACCCATCACCTATTTTCTCATCCTTTGCTCCGTCTTGGTCCACGGGCTGAGCATCCCCGTCTTCACCAATAGCCGGAGGATGCACAGGCGAGTGTCGTCCTTCGCCCGCACCTTCACCACTGGCAGTGTGCGCGAGACCGAGCCATCTTGGCTCTCCAGGGTGCGGCGTGTGGGCGATCCGGAGAAGCCTGTCGACGAGGAGAAGGCCATTGCCAGCGAAGGCACCAGCTTGCACGCCACCCCTACTTCGGGCTCCGACAGCGCTCTGGACGAGAAGTCGAACGAAAAGGAAGCCTCGCCAGATAGCGAGAAGCACCGGCACGAGAAAGAGACGACTGAGGACCCGACCGAGGAAGACCGATGGCAGGAAGGCGATGATGTGCGTATGATAGGTCCGCGATGACGACTCCATTCTAACAGTACAATTCAGGTCGTTGTCGAAGACCCGTCAGGCGAGCATACCCGAGTCGAACACGGCACACCTAGCCCAATGGCTAGTCCAAGAGCGGAGGGCGAAAACGAGGGAGGAGGCATGAACGCCGACTTCAGCGAGCGCGCCAAGGAGATCGAGGCCATGATCACCGCAAGTCAGCACCAAGGCAAAGAAAAGGGCTGGAAGGACAGACTCCACCTGAGGCACGACAAGGAGGGCAAGGTCCGCGAGCAGTCGCCGCCACCTCCGTCCCAGCCAGCGCAGGCCTCCACATCAGCGGAGCCTGCGCCACCACACGCTCACCAGGCATATGCTGCAGAGGGCGCCAAAACGCCTTCTGCTTACTGGTGGAAGTTTGACGAGAAGACGGGCCTGCCCCGAGAGCTCACGCCGAAAGAGAAGCGCGAAGCGAAGCGGGATCGAGGTTCGTCCCTCTATTCTCTTTTCTCAAATTAACTCACCTCAATCGTCTACCACAGCTGTCAGAAGGTAAGATTCCGGCAAGACCTTGAGGAACGGCAGGTGCTGACCGAACCTTGGGCTCCGCAGAGAAAAGCACTATTGCACGAACGACTCGTCAGTGCGATGGCGCGAAGGCAACAAGATTGTCATCGAAAACAACGATGGCGAAGTGGTTGAAGTGCAGGACCAAGATCGTGCGCGGTTCCCCTTGACCTGTGCCATTCTTGAGCCTTTCTGACGCGCAGGCTCGTCGCGCAGGGCCAGCCAACCCTGACGAAGACGATGACCTGGCTGGTGACTTCCCAGATCTTCACCGGCTCAACTCCAACGAGCACCATCGCATGTCGAAGCTGGTGGCGTTGGCAACGGGGCACGAGAGCCAGACCCATGCGAAGAAGACCTTCCTGGACATGGTCGGCCCTTCGCGCGGTGATTCGTTCAGCCAAGTTCCCGAAAACCTGCCAGTACCCGAGCCAGCGAAGCGCCCATCGGCCATTCGATTCAACACTGGCGGCCTGCGGCAGAAGCTGTTCCGCATGACTTCGTCCACAGAATCGCCAACAACGCGGAAGCGATCTGGCAGCACCGCTCAACCCCCCGATGACACCCCAATTCAAGAGGTGTCCTCTGCTGAAGGGTCGGCCTCGAACTCACCAGCGGCCACTCCGAGCCTCGAGCGGTCGGCTCAAGCCGAGGCCTCCGGCTCAAAAGCAGACGCTGCCGCAGGGAAACTAGAGGAGTCTTCTGGCAACACTGGCAACATCCGGTTCAACTTGCCTTCGCAGAGTGACTTGAAGAGGTACAGCTTGGAGGAAGAGGAGAATTGATCTGTATTTCGAGTCGTCTACTTCGCATTCACATTGGGCCCTGCTCGGCCCGCATTGTACATATCTAATTGAGCCTTGTTGTTGCAAGTCCCACAAGCAATGTTGGAGTGGCGCACGGACTTTTGAAAAAAGCGAGCAACAGCGGGTTTGCCCTGCGCCAGCCAGCTCTCAGCTCTGGGCGGAAGTTGCAGCATGGCCAAGAAGAAGCCGGCCTCTGTGGTGGCTTCAGAGAGGCTCACGACGCTCTTGGGCCAGCTGACAATGCTTGTCGTGAAGCTGGAGAGCTTTACAGACCTCAACGAGTCGGCGAAAGACACGGCCGCTCTCATCCTCTCCCACGTCGCTTCCGCCATCTCAGACCTTCGCCAATTGGCAGCACCTCCGTCTCAATCCACGACCTCCCAAGCAGAGGTCGGATGAAGCCCCTCTCACCCTTTTGGAGGCTAATTGCTGACGGATTGATCAGCGCCTCTGCGAACACTGCCAAGCCCGCCTGTCCGCGTCGCCGACCAAAGGAAAGAAGCCTGCCTCTAGTGCTGTCATTGATTTGACGGGAGACGAGGAGGAAGAGCTGGATCTGGAGGAAGGAGAGCTGCCACCTTCAAGTCCGTCCAGCTCCTCGAAACTGGCCCACGCTGTCGCAGCACGCAAACCGCCCTCGAAACCAACGAAAGCCCAAATACCTCCCATAGCTACGCGTCCACTTGCTACCCGATCCGAACCGCCAGCGAAGACCGCAAAAGTTGAAAAGGAGTCGTCACCGGCTGAAGTGGAAGGCAACTTGAAGGAGGAGCTGCGGGCGCGGACGACCGAAAGCAATCTTCGCGAACGCTTGCTAAAGCGCCGCCGACAACCAGAAGCGTCCAACACAGAGCCTTCCCACTCACCACCTTCCACCCTTTCTTCGCCCGAACAGTCCAACGACCAAGTCTGCGCCGAGTTCGCGCAAGCAACTGCAGATCTCCTCGCTTCGATCAGAGAAGAACTTGCCAAAGCGCCTGTCGTTCATCAGCCACCAGATACGCAAGTGCCAGAAGAGCAGGAGGAGGTCGGCCGCAGCTCGAGCGAAGAGATGGAGGTCGTCCTTCTGGGCAAGCCAATTTCGGTCGTGATTCCTGGCCCGACTGGTCCCAAGCAGGCCTGTCGCTACGACAAAAGATGCCTTGACCCATCTTGTGTGTTTTGGCACTCAGCCTTGGCTGCCCCAGGTGTTCCAACAGATGCGGAGCTGATCTTCGAACCTTGCATCGCCGCCTTGGCCTGCCCTCACATCGGTAGGCCTTCACCTGCTCCCTTTTTTGACCCCTCGTGTCTCGTCTGCAGCGCGTGCCTGCCACCGCGCCACTTCTCGCGCCCCCACCCCTTGTCCGTCCACCCCAGGCTGATTCACCGCGTTTTCACAGGCTGCCGACGATGGCATCCTAGTCCTAGTGTGGCGTGGGCTGGATATGCTGGATCGGGTCCTCGGGCTTGGTACAATCCAAGCGGTGGAGATGCGAAGAGGCAGAAGCTGCTCTGATATGCTCCCTTGCAGGCTTGGTTCTCGCCACCAAAGAACGACCTAGGCTCCACTCCTTGCGAGCACGGAGTCTGGTTTGTTGCTTTGGCGCAGAAACACTGCAAGGAAGCCAATATCCGATGGCATGGGCTTGTAGGCTGGCTCGCATTTGGCTCCTGTGCAATTTGGCGAAGCGCTCGCTTGTTTTCTGATCTCCTTCGCAACTTGACCGCATAACATGACTCGTTGAAGCACTCTTATACACACGATTCTACAAGATGACATGCTAACTTAACGAAACCCAGTGTCCATGCTAAACCACCCTTCCAGCCAGCTGATCAGGCGTACGTCTCGTGCAGCACGCAGTAATTCGGCAGCCCCACGATGCGAGCGCCAATCTGCCGTGCCAGTACGCCAAAGCCTTCTGTCTCTACTTGATGGTCCACCACCCATGCCGGAAAGACGGCGCCCATTCTGTGCGCCGCGGCGCGCACCAAAGTCGCCACTCCTCCAACAGCGTCCAATTCAAAAGTTCGGCCAATGTACGCCGGTGACGTCGGGTCGAAGCGGTTAATGTTGCTGGTGTTCGTCGGCACTTCTGTCGGCAGAAAGTTCGGGTTCTCTGCGTAGTCCGACGTCACATAGGCGTCTGCTAGATGGTCTCGATAAGTCGGAAGCACTGGCAAACAGAGGCGTTTGAGCCCCGGCTCAAGGACGGATAGGCAAGTGGCGGTCACTCACAGATGTTGCCCTCTACCAGAATTTGCTCTACGGGTAGGGACTTTTTCATTTGTAGCGATTGTGGCGTCTCTCGCCAGCTGCAGAAGAAAAGGGTTAGAAGTCGATCGAAATGGGAAGTGAGACATCAGACTGGGCGCTCACTTGTTCATGTCGTAGCCAACTAATCGGCCCGGGGAAGGGCGGTACATGATGTTGGGCGTGATGATGTCGTTAAGAGGGCCATCAGTGTGTCCGGCGACGCCAGCGTTGCCGTATTTTAAGAGATCCGCAAAGAGCGTTGGCGGCGCATTGTCGATGTCAGAGTCGAGCCAGAGCACCCAGTCCACGGTGGGCTCCAAAGTGGCTGTGACGAGGTAAGTCCGTGCTCTGGCCATGATTGACCTGTAGCGCCCACGTTTGCGAAGGTCAGCGAAAGGTGAACTCAAAATCGTGGAACGTTGCATTGAGCACGAACCTCCTCTGATCCTGCTTGTAGGGCGAATGCCTGTCGTCGCCGCTTGGGATATCCATGCGGAAGTCTTTTCGAAGGAGGGAAATGTGGCGGTAGGATGGCGCATTTTGGGTGACGAACTCGTAGAGGCGCGAGCCAGTCTCGTCGTCCTCGTCCCCCACCAAAAACCCGATGGACGTGTTCTGCCTGGGGTGCTCCAGCGAGTGGATGATGTTGAAGAGGCCAGGGAGCGACTCTTGGGAGTTGCGCAGGGGGGTGAGGATGAGGAGGTGCAGGTTGTCTGTCGACGTGGCCTGCGCGTCTGCGGACGGGAATTCGTGGACGGTGAGCCGCCCGGTGTCGACATCAGGCCTCCGAGCCTGGCTCTCGTTTTGGTCTGCAAGCGGCGCTGTTGGAGGGAGCAGCGGCCGGCGCGCCCAGCCGGCCTGCTTGAGCTCATCCGGTGTGAAGCGCGACACCCTCGTCATCCGCCCCAGCTTGAGCTCGACCATGACCAGGACGCCATAGCAAGCGAGGCCAATGACGACCAAATGGAGGAGTGCGACAAAGACTGAATGCCAACGAGATCTGGAAGAAGAAGCGGGCGGCGGCTGTGTTGTTGAAGCGGAGGTCGACCCGTTGCTGGTCACTGGCAACGGGAAATAAGGTTGGGCGCTTTTCTCTGATAACCAGTTGCCTTTAAACATGGCAGGATGCAGCTGCCCTGGAGCAATAGGTCAAGGCGCAAAAGGTCTTCAAGGCGGTGCCGGAAGGACGTTTGTTGCTTTTGGGCCGCTCAACTGGGCGAGCGCTGGCGCGCAGAAAAAAATAAATTGAGCAAAGGTCTGGCTTGTGGGTGACCAAAGCGCGGCCCGTCAATCTCGATCGCGCGTTGCTTGCTCTTTGTCGACCCGCAAAGTTCGCTGAGAGGCTCCACCTGACGCCTGCCTGTTGACTTCCGCTGCTCTTTACCTTACGAGCACTCGCCCAGAATGAACTGCCTGCCCCTGTGCGAAATCTCGAGGAAGCTGCCCTCGCTCCCAGGCGCCAGACTGGCCCCTTTGCCATGGCCTTTATGATCTTTGCATGAACGCCCTGCTTCTCGCTTCGGATAAATCAATGGCAGCTTCTGTTCGCTTCTGAGGCCTGGTACGATTCTACTTACGGCTCTTGGCATGTGTTAGCGAGTAGTGTGGCTATCCAGGAGTGGGGGAAAATGACGACTGTCCGACTTTTCCTCGACTTTTGATCAAAAGATGAGCTGCGCGAGGCACTCGGTAGCCAATCCTCGTTTCGGCAAGACTGGAAAGTATGACGCAAAAGCAGAATGATGGGCCCCCTCATTTTGGTTCCCATCTGGCCAGCTCGCTGCTCGCCGTGCCATGCTAGGTTCACCCGGCCCTCGTTGCTCGGCCTTTAACCAACGTTGCTCTCACACTCTCAAAAAATGTTCGGAAAGAAGAGCATGGACAAGGGAAGCTTCGGAGAGAAGGCCCAAAACCAGCACGTCGAAGACAGCAGGTCGGAGACAACGCTGCACGAAGGGGAAAGCCACTTTGACCTTTTGCGCTCCAAGATCGGCCTCAGTGAGTTCCTTTCACAATATTGATGTGTTCTCAAAGAACTAACTCTGTTCTCAAAGCCAACCGCCTGATCGGCGCTTCTGTGCTCTCTTACCTTGCGACACTCTCATGCGGCTTCAATCTGGCCATCATCAGCGCATCACTCGTCTCGCCTTACTTCAATGAATACTTTCCCATCATCTCGCAAGCGTCCAATGGCGCTCAGATCCAGGGTGCCGTCGTCGCTTTGGTCCAGGGGGGCGGCGCGGTCGGCCTAGTCATTTGCGCCTATGTTTGTGATCGATGGGGCCGCCGAGCTGGCTTTCTGTTTACTGCGCTATCAACTCTACTGGGTGCCGGTCTCTCCGGAGGCGCTGTGAACATCACCATGCTATGCTTCGGAAGAGTGAGTTTTCCGCACGCTCAAGGTCACCTCGACCTGATTGACTTTCTCGCAGGCCATCGTTGGTTTTGGAAGCTGGGGAGGTGTCCTACCGGCTATCCTTTACGTGCAAGAGCTAGCACCGACCCACTACCGCGGCGACTTTGGCTCCGGCATTGGCCCCTGCCTCAACTCCGGCTTCCTCGTGGCAGCCTGGGTCAATTTCGCTTGTTACTTCTACGACTCGCCCATCGCGTGGCGTGTGCCCTTGATTTTGGAGATCATTTTCGCCGTCGGTGTCCTAGTCATGCTTCCTTTCGCTGTCGAATCCCCAAGATGGCTCGCTATGAAGGGCAAGAACGAGAAGGCCTTGGAGATCTTCAAGTACTTGCATGCGGACGCCAAGCACGACCCGCAGTTCATTCTCGCCCGCGAAGAGCACTTCCAAGTCACCAAGCAGGTCTACATTGACAGCCAGCTTCCCTCGTCCTGGCTCGACATGTTCACCCGCTACTGGAGAAGATCCGCAGCTGCTATCTTGGTCACCTTTGCCAACCAGACTATGGGGTGGGTCACATTCTCGCTAGGGATGCGTGGCAAACCTGATATTCTCCTGAAGGCCTCAAGTGATCACCAATTACGGAACTACGATCTATGGCGAAGCCGGCTTCACTGGAAGCAAGCCATATCTGATTAACGCCTGCTGGTACATTCTGGCTGTTCTCTCTGCTGCATTTTGGTCCCGACTCGTCGACAAGACTGGGCGCAAGTTTTTGTTGGTCGGCGGCGTCTGCGCCACTCTGGTTGTCTTCTGCGTCATCACCGCCCTCTATGCTCAGTACATCCAGAATGTCGACGGCAAGACAGATTTGAAGATGGGGCAGAATGCACTGGTCGCGATGTTCTTCCTCTTTTTGGTGTTCTACGAAGCGGCCGAGCCGGCTATGTTGTGAGTTGCCATTCCGCATTCGTTGCCTTATCCCGCTGACTTCTTTCCTTCCAAAGCTTGTATATTGGCGAAAGTGAGCATCCAAAGAGCTACTTGCTTTGGATCCCATTTGCTTATAATTGCTGCAGTTTTCCCGAGCCACATTCGCGCCAAGGGAGTCGCTCTTGGCCTCGCATCTATCGCCCTTACAGCCACTTGGCTCACCATGGCGTTCCCTGTCGGCATCGTCACCGTCGGATGGCGCTTCTTGATCGTCTCGATTGCGTGCATGGTCTTTAGCATCATCGCCCAAGCGGTGCTCCTGAAGGAGTCGAAGGGCTACTCGCTCGAAGAGATGGCGCTCATCTGGGGCTGCCCAGAAGAGGTGGCTGTGCTTGGCAAAGAGATCGACATTGGTCAGATGGAAGCGGAAACGGGTGCTGCTCGCCCCGACGCCCCCAGCGCTGTCTAGAACTGGACAACCCACACTGTATCTACTACTCGAAGACTACACAAAGAAACATTTGTACTCTAGAAGCTCTTGAATGCCACTTGTGCGAATCCCCATTTCACGCGGCCGCCCGAGCGAATTTGCCACTCCCTCTCCTTCGCGCGCCAACATGCAAAACTTCGGCCTCAACTTGGGCTTGCAGTTCAATTCCAAGAACAATGCGAAAATGCTAGAGCTCCTGGGCCAGCAGGAGCGCCCGAAGAAAAAGCAAAAACTTTCTCAAGCGGTCGAAGGCAGCTCGAGTGCGAGGGTCGAGGACGTGCAGCTGCTCAGGAAGAAGCACAAGATCCGTCTCGTCGGTTCTGAGGCGCCTGATCCCATTCAATCGTTCGGTGACTTGCTCGATGCGTCAACCGAAAAGGCGCTGGACAATTTGCTGGCGATGGGCTTTCACTTGCCAACGCCAATTCAAGAGCAGGCCATTCCTATCCTCTTGCAAGGGCAGAACTTGCTTGCTGGCAGCCCCACTGGGTCGGGCAAGACGATGGCCTTCGCTCTGCCTTTGCTCCTGCGGCACTTGCGAGAGGCACCGAACGAGGTCAAGCTCAAGGCCGTCATCCTCGAGCCGACACGAGAGCTGGCACGACAAGTGTTTGATCAATTGACGCTCGTCAGCGATGGGACGGGCTGGCAGATTCGCATCCTGGGCGACGGCGGCAACAGCAACTCGAGCACGGACGCACACATCCTCGTCTCCACCCCGCTCAAGCTCGTCCACGCGCTAGAAAAGAAGAAGATCGACCTCGAAGATGTCGAGTATCTGATCTTGGACGAAGCGGACATTCTGCTGGACGATGCTTTCCTCCTCCAGACGGACGCCATCCTGACAGCCTGCACCAACCCGGACCTCAAGAAGGCCATGTTCAGCGCAACGATCCCGTCTGGAGTGGAGGAGCTGGCCAAGAATTTGATGGGCATCGATATGATCCGGTGTTTGGTTGGGACGAAGGAGGCTGCTTCCAGTTTGATTGTTTGTGCTCTTCCTCCCCCTTTCTGAGGGGCGCAAGTTCTTACTTCCCAGTGATTGACAGGAACAAGAACTCAAGTTCTGCGCTAACGAAGAGGGCAAGCTGGCCACGCTGCGCCAGGCCTTCTTCAGCGGGATGGCGGCGCCTTGCCTGCTGTTCGTTCAGTCCGTGCATCGGGCGCGCGACCTCTACGCCCAAATCAAAGAGATGGGTCTGGACGAGGCCATCAAAGTAGACATGGTGCACTCGGAGTTGCCCAAGCGCGTGCGGGACGAGGCGGTCGACAACTTCCGGGCGGGCAAGACGTTGCTCTTGGTCACGACGGACGCTTTGTCAAGAGGCATTGACTTCAAAGCGGTGGCCATGGTCATCAACTACGACTTTCCCCAAACTCCCATGTGTGTTTTGCCTCCTTCGCTTTTCGTGCAGCTGGTGGCTGACTCTAGGAGTAGGTCGTACATCCACCGCATTGGTCGAACTGGGCGCTTTGACCAGAAGGGCAAAGCTGTGACCTACTTCACCCAAGAGGATGGTCCTTTCTTGAAGAGCATCGTCAACGTGATGCGCTCGTCTGGCCTGGAGGTGCCGGAGTGGATGCTCAAGCTCAAGGTCAGCCCCCTCGCCTGTTTGCTTGTTTCGCTTCCAGAGCTCATTGAAAGTGCAGAACCCGAGCAAGAACGAGAAGAAAAAGCTCAAGGCGCACCCGGTGGCGCGAACGTCGATTCGGAACTCGGGCGGCTACCACCAGCTGGCCAAGACCAAAAAATCCAAGTCGTCCTCCTCTAAATCTACCCAGCCTTCTACCAAGTCAAAAAAGAAGAAGAAGATCTCCCTGGAAGAGTAGCTGCTCAGGCCAGCACGATTTGGTGGCCCACATCCCCTTTGCCTTTGCTGCAGTGGAGCTCGACCAAGTACAACCCCTCGCCTTGCTCTTCTATGAATGTCTTCTCTTTCTCGCTGGACGGCTCCCGAACGACGATTTGGACGGCGACGCCATTTGGGCTTCTCAACTCCAGCGATTCTGCTCGCCTAACTCGTCATCCCTATCTGACCACCTGTCAGCTATGACCATCAGACGCTTACCCGAGTCTAAAACGTGGCGCAGGTCAGCTTTGTACGCTTCCAACCGGCCGGGTTTGGCGAGCAGCAACAAGGACTTGACACCTCCCGCTCCGTTCGCGTGCTCCTCAAACGCCGGGACCTTTTCAAAAGCCCAGCATGGGCTTTCGAAGGGATATAGAGAGAGGGATGGGATTGCTCACTCTGTGTTCTCTGGGCGTCACGTCTTCGCAGAGGAAAGGCAGCCTGCCTCTCTCTGCCCTTGGTGCATCGACGAATGTGACGAGCCACTTCAAATCCTTGCCGTCCATCGTCCTCCTGCCGCCCTTGAGCGGTTGCTTGTACTGCACGGGCGACTGGTTGACCCTCTTGACGAACTCGTCTGAGCCGCCCTCTTGAGCGGGCAAGAGCGCCCAGTCGGCCCACTCGCCCAGCTTCTTCTGGCTCCACCAGTGCCCCTTGTCTTCCGGCTTCAAGAAGTGCACCAGCTCGATGTACACCCCGTCCGAGAGCGGCAAGAGGTGGTTGGCCGTGATCCCATCCGCGTGCGAGCCGCCCTTCAGCACTCGAAAGCCAGCCTCCTCAAAGGCCAAGGCGTCGCTCTCAGTGGTGACAAAGATCAAGTGGTCTAGAGCCAGAGTCATTGGTGGCGGTTTGCTATTGAAAGAAAGTTTGCGAAATGCACTGCCATGCCCGTGACTCAAATCCGCACTTCTGCTCCCACTCGACTTGAGACTGACCTGTACAGACAGCGAGAAGCAAGAGTCAGCTTCAACTGTTCGCAAAAACGAAGTGAAAGTGTGAAAGAAGGAAGGTTCAGGCATTTAAAGACCAAGATATGCATCCAAGCTCGCGGCATCCTCCTTGCCCAAGCACTCCGCCTTCTCTCCACACACTCCCAGCCGCGTCAAATCGCTCAGCAACAACTGTCACCTCGCATGCACCAATCGCTCTAACCAAGAAGCACACCCAAACGGTCAAGGGTCAAATCCCAAAAACCAAAGTGGCCATTGGGAGCGTGGAAAAGATCATGAAGACGAAGCTGTGCCATAAGGAGCGTTCGATATGGAAGTGAGCGGCGAAGAGCATGGAGAGCGATGGGAGTAAAGAAGGAAGGCTCGAAGTCCCCCCTTGAAAAGAGGAGAAACGACCAACGACGCGCGAAGCGCCATTGAGAGCAGATTTCAGCCGGCACTTCCTATATTTGTAATTGGCAAATCATCATGTCGTTGAAGAGTCGGCAATGTGGGTCGAGGGGGGATAAGAACAGATGGGAAAGGGGGAGGTCTTTACCTTTTAGACGAGGTGGTGGTCCCAAGGGCAACGAAACCTGTTGAGATCCAACAGAAACACCAATCAGCATCTCGATCACCACAAACAAATGTGAAATGCGAGAGGAAACAGGTCAGACATCCCCGAAGGCCTTCACCCAACCCAACGCTCCCCCTCCGAACCAAACCGCGAGCCCCAGCCTTCCCTGTCCAGAACCCTACAAACCCTCAGGCCGCGCGAAAGAAGGCTTTCTGTCCTCTGCCAGACAGTCAACAGGCTCGGCCCTCCCTCAACGAGCAACTGCGACCCGACCGGTGAAAGTGCGAGGAGTACAAGTTTTCGGTACGCGGCCCACCAAGCCAGTTCGATCGGCGGCGCGACGAGGAAAGTGCAAAAGCCCCGGATGGGTTTGAGGAAGTCGAGACCGCAGGACCCCCCGTGAAGGGGATGCTGGCGTGCGAGCGAGAGAGCGCCGTTCACTTAGATGGGGTTGTTGGGAGGAAACTGCGAAGTTGAGAATGGGGAAGCTTCATCATTGAAACAGAGTGGTCGCAGAGAGGTCGTGGGTTTGGAGGAGGGAGAGTTGAGGCCAACCTTTTTTTCTGCGGTGCCGGCCAAAAAAAGGATCTGTGCGTTCGACAAAGCAGCCGCGGTCAGCCATCGTGCGCACACCCAAGCAGTAGTAGTTGAAAGGCAGAAGTGGATCAGACAAAATATTATACTGGCAAGTATAGAGAGCCGGCTTGCGAAAGCGCGACCAAGAAAACCCATCCAAAGATGGGCCAATCTCGTTCAACACGGTCGATTAGACGGGGAGAGAATATGAAGAGCATCTTGTAATAGTCGCAGGAGCATGCAGAAGGCCAGAAAGGAAGTGCAGACTCACAGAAAGGGATTTGGATCCGGCGCAAGAAATTTTCGCGGCGCGCAAGTGCCACGCTGAGCGCTGCGAGCCCAAACTTGCGGTAGACGACTTCTTATTGCAGGCTCTTTGACCCCAATACTACGTGTGCACACACCAGAAGAGCTATACAGAGTGTCTGTAAAAGCCGGAAGGGCAGAGGGATGAGTGGTAAACCTGAAGGGGAGCGCCGCCCTTGTGGTGACGGCAACTGAGGAAGTCCATCGTAAGCCACCTGGCGAGAGCCATGAGAGATGAGCAAGCAAACTTACAATCACACCTGAGGAGGTCCAGGTCCAAGGGCAGAGGGAAGGTCGATGGAGCTAAGGCGAGCGATTGATCTGAGGGAACGCGGCTGCCTGTGAACGAACCACAGGCAGGGCCCCTTGTGGTCTGGAAGCAACGAAGAAGTTCAGAGTTAGCCAATCTGGGTAAAATGCAGAAGAGACCAGATCATACTCACCTCTAAACTTGCGGCGGTGCCCAAGTCCAAAACGAGAGGAGACTGGACAGGTCTCGGGGAAAACGCTGACGAGCACCAGGTGATACATTGAGCCCGGATGGACCGTTGAACGGTTACAAACATCCAAAAAGGGGCTCCAGTTCTGCCAAAGCAATCAACTCGTTGGCCCGGTCCCGCTTCATGACCTCTGCACAGCAGAAGGCCAAGGGGACAGGGGTAGGAACGAGGAGCTAGCACACCGGCGACAAAAGGATCGTTTGAGAGCTGCTAAGGCCATGGCTCCGCAGAGACGCATGTGGTGGGTGAGGCGAGGAACCACTCGGGTAGGGCGATGGACGGATAAGGAGGGTGTGGTGGTGAGATCTTGAGTATGCCTAAGGCGTCCGCTTTCTAAAAAGAGGTTAGTGTCAAAAGGGGACGGTGGAGGAAAAGGAACAAAAGAATTATCGCCCCTGGTCGTTCGCGTTTCGACAACGGCTCCGAGCTGACTCAATCATGGTTCGCTTGGGAGCACCTTGGGGTTCGCCGAGCATGACTACTGAGTCTGTTTTAAGGGTGACGAGGAGGACAAATGGCTTGGCTCGAGCTCGAGAGGGAGGGAGCGAACGCCATGACAAACAGGTAGAGTCGACCGCCCAGAACTGAGCCTTGGACTTCTCGACAGTAGCAGGGTGAGCAGATTTCCAGCAGAAACACAATTCAAGTACTCTGGCAAGTCGAAGCGTCGCAATCTCCGAGCCAATCCGAAGCCTGGTCCGGGCAAGCGCGCTCTTTCAGAAGCTGGCATTTTGAGCGCCTTGTTCATAGTCGCCACCCAGCAAGCCGCGCTTGGGAGGGATTTCAGAGGCATTTTGAATGGATTTCGTGTGGCAGAGAAGCAAGCAGCGGCCTCGCCATGCATCAGTTGGTCGTGGTTGACTTCGATGAGCATTTTGAGAGGCGAATGCTGCGATTGCCTCGCGCGCCGGTGCCTCTTTCGCCGTCGTGTCAGTCGCAGAAGGGTTGGAAGAGCAGGATGAGCAGGTTCTCTAAGCCATGAGTCTGAGCCCGGTTGGTCGACCCGGTCCACTTCCGTCGCGAGCGGCTTTTGAGAGCGGTCGTCCGTGTTCTCCGACTTGCAGTTCGTCGCATGGAGTCTGGTCCTGATTGCATGTCTTTGAACGAATGGAAGACGTCCTTTTCTGTCCCGACCGAGAGCTGTCTCGCCTGCCTCTCGCGAGCTGTCCATCTGCCGATCCTCTCGACTGCTCGAGTCTCGAATTGCGCGGCAGTCCTCTTCAATGCGACAGCTTGAATGCTTGCGATGATGAATGTGCGGGTCTCTTGTGCTGTCTATCAACTCAGCGCTTGCCAGGCTCAATCAGAAGGCCGAGACGCGCCGCTGTTCGCTCCCGCTTTTGCTCGCACGATAAAGCTCCAGCATCTCCCTGAACGACAATGCCTTGATACGAAACCACTAAGTCCTTTACATGAACTGAAACGCAAGAACTCGAACTCGTCTGTATGTGTTTGGACAAACAGCCTTCCGTTTGCATCTGTCCCCAACTTCCTTTGTCTAGTGCAACAGCGTACAGGGTCCCTTTGATACAAGTGTGTGCCTGGTAATACAGTATTACAATCGCCTTCTCTCTTCCAAACACCTCCATCCCAACCCCTCTCTTCCCAGTTTACCAAGCTCGTAGTGCTATATCACTGCCAAATTTCCAGCCGCTTGCTACGAGCAGCAGAAAGGCCTTCACTGGAATCCTCTTGATCTTGCCATTCCACTGCGTCGGGCTTGCCAATCCTCCCCTTTTTCTAGATCCCACTCTTTGTGCTCAACCATCTTCGGGCTGGCTCTTGCTCGCTAAGCGTCCAGATCCTGTTCATCTCCATCCTATACGCGACGTGGGAGTTGAAGCAAATCCAACTTTAGGCGATGGGAGAGAAAGATAGTGAGTTTTGGGCGAACTGTGACAAAACAGGTGCTGAAGCCGCTTTCGAGGTCCTCCTGCGGCTGATCCTCCGGTCCTCGAGAGTTGGTATACCGTCAATAAGCAGACAGGAAAGCATTGGGTCGGCGCTCCCGTACGTTTCTTTCCTCGTCATTCGGGCGCTTTTAGAGTGATGGCAGTCCAGTCGGTCAATTTCATGGCCGACGTCCTGGATTTTCACAAAAAGCTTGACAGCAACCGGCACAAGGCCCAAGCAGAGTATGATTATGCCTTGGAGCAGTTTGGCCATCTTATACTGCGCATCTGCGAGCATCTTGGTATACAGCCGCAAAGCTATATTCGCGAGCCAACAGCGTCGGCTCCAGGACTGATGAAGGGGATCAAGGACAAGATGAAGAAGGTGGCCAACGCCGTTGTCAACATACGCCCGTGTTCGGTAGCCGGCTTGGAGCTCATCGCGGTGGTAGTTCACGATGTTGTCCTGCTTATTGACAACGACGCCCGGTTGCTTAAAATCCTCAAGGAAGAGAAGAATCATTCCGGTCGTCAGCGCTTGCAGAACATGCTGCACGGAATTCTTTACATTCTGGTATCTTTGAAAAAGGCGGTCCGAGTAGGTCTGCGGCCAGGGTCTGAGCTGGCCTTTCTGACCAGTCCTAGTTTTACTTGGTTCACCCTTATGGTAAGGCCCTCCCTCTCAGATGCTCATGCTAGCTGATGATTGTCAGCAGTTATCGGCAAGGTTTCTCGGCGATCCCTTGATTGCACAGCCGATGACCTTCGAGCAGCGTTGACGGTAAGTTTTTGTCGTTTTTCATTAGATACCTATGTATAATTTTCATGTCCAGGATCCTTGTGCTTGGTTGCTTAACTCTTGCTTCCCAACTGAACACTCTATCAAATTAGAATGGCGTCCCGAGTCGTCAGCTCAGATTGTCGAGAGATCCAATTTGACGCATATACAAGAGACATACGAGCACATGTATGAAGAGAAGATACGCGCCAATCTGCACAACCATGGCGTCAACAACGTCATCTCTGTACTTGGTGAGCAGCTTCGCTTTGCGCCCCTTGCCCATCATCTCAAGGCAACACTTTGATGGCGTATCACAGTTACCGCGTTTACTGGTCACTCTACGTGGGGCGGCTATCGGCACACTGGAAACTTGGTGACGTGGGCCGAAATGGTCTACACCGAACTAGAGAACAGCGGCAAAGGATATTCGTACGCTCTTCTGCAGACTGTCTTCCTTCTATTGACGTCCTTCTGAACTGTTTGGAAGTGCTGTCAAGTTCACCGTTCTACGTGTAGCTTCCGACCCGAACCTTTGGATTACTCGCGATGCCGATGTGTTCGACACGTTAGACAAACGGTAGCTAAATCAGCTCCTGTATTACATGTCAAATAGATAAACCGCTCTTGTCTACTCAGTGGTAAAACTAAACGCATGTGGGACTGCATCGACGTGAACCCAGGTTGGATATTTCCCACAGCTCTTTTTGTGAGAGTGCTGATCCTTGCCATTGCAGTGAAGGAAAAACGTCCGCTTCCCAACAATCTTGTGTTTGTCCGCATACTGTCCTCGAATCCTTACCACGATGGCTTCGATGAAGATATATTTGAAGGCATGGAGCTGGCCACGGAGGGTATCCCTCCCGGGCCCATCTTTGTTCTTCGCAACAAGACACCGCCCCCTCCCAAAGGGACACAGCTGTGGTATCAATGGCCTGAGTTGGTCGGCCGACCACAATCTGATCAACGTCTCCTCGACCACCACCGCTTCAAAGAAATCTACTCTTTGCAAGAAGATGAAATATGGAGGCGTGAGGGTTTTGTTTCTGCCAATAAAATCCTTCCTGCTCATTTGGAATAACGCTCGATCCAGTTGGCCGACATGCTGCACCAGGTTTGCACCCCATCCAGGTTCCGAATACAATCACGAGCTGATCATCTTTAGCTCCTGGCGGGGTCGCTAAAAAGCAAATCACGCCCAAACAAGCTGCTTTGGAAGCTCTCCGGGCACATCATGGTCGGTGATGACAAGAGCCCCAGCTCGCTAGCAAGGCTTGCAAGCTCACGGCGGTTTCACCACAGGCTTCCTTCATCACCAAGACATGGAGCCGATCAGGATCCCAGAAGAACACGGCAAGTAGTTCCAAGTGCCATGGATTTTGAAACAACTAAAGGCCTGCATAGAAACAAATCGCGAAGTGCTGCATCATATCATATTATACCAAGCAGAAAGACTTCACGAGAACTGGCAGTACAGTACGTCCGAATGCAGTGAGATGTGACAGATACTGATATTTCGGTGTCAAAAGTGCCCCTTGAGGTGCAAGCTGTTGGTGGCAACGCCCTGGGTGATCACTTTCCCCAAGCAATTCGCTATGTGGAAAAGCATCTTGGTATGATGGTGCACTTCAAAGTATATTAGAGCAATATCAGATCTTTCCTTTAGATCCCCGCCACGCTTCCTTCTTCAAAGAACACGAGAAGGACTTGCTGGCCGCTGTCTGGGCTCTCGAAGTGGTCGTCCACCACCCCGATAATTACAATCGCAGTGAGCTCTTGGCTTATGGTGCTCTTGAATCTAGTGAACCAGTGAAACTAGAGTTCTTCCCTGCGGGGCTGACCGAGGGTGAGCTCGCAAACCCTGCGGCCAAAACTGTCTCATTCTCAGTTCTTTCACAGCGGAGGATGAGCTGTTTTCGGACTATTGTTATGAACTTCGAGCTCGCCAGAAAAAGCCCCAAGCTCGAGGTGGCCTTCCCGTCTACAAGCCTTGAAGGCTTCAACTTTCTGTGCGCTTCCACCATTCGTGTTCCTCTTCTCGACGTGCCCCAATATCTTTCCATCTGTACCACCACGGACCTTCTTAGATCTCGCTCCCTGTAGTCATAGCACTTCCTCTCTTGCATTAAAAAGTCTCCCGCTTGTACAGAGAAAAGTCCTGGCCGAGCTGGTGGCAAAAGCTTTTGGGCTGCAGACTTCTGGCGACTGCGACTCCCTCACCAGTCGAGCCGAATCATGACGGAAGCACAAAATCGACTTCCATAGAGGCCAGGTGCGGGAAAGTAAGGAGGGGAGGGACGTGGCGTTTGCGCTCACCACTTGCGCGAACTGATTGTCCACAGCTTGCTTCTGCAGAATCCATATAGAGTAACGTCTGAAAAAGCAGATATAATCGTCTCTGGGCTGTCCGTGGTAAGCTAAGTTCAAGAGAACTGCGCGAGAGCGGGCTAAGCAAAAGGGAGGGCGACTTTGCGAAGCAGAAGCTAAGGCTGGTCGGCACCAAACGTCTCCAAACTGGCTCAGCGCTACCATCCAGATACCAAACACGAGCTGGGGTGGCCAACAGCGACGAAGATCAGCCAGCATAGGCAAGCAGCCAATTCATGCAATGACCGAATGGTGGCAAACTTTTTGTGGAACGCGTCGAGTTGGCCTCCAAACTTCAAGCAGGCAGTGCATCAATTGAGCGAGACGAGAGGCCAAAACCCAACAGTCGCTCGGCGGTCCGGGGACAAAGGCGCAAACGGCCAAAATCGTGCCTGGAGAGCAACGACGGCCCTTTAAAATGGCCTCCTCGTCGAGGGTGATCGATTTGACGGGGCCAGAGGAGGACGACGACTTGGAGTTCATCGGCAGCTCCTCAGGCGGGCTGCAACTGCCCAGGGGCCGGCCCACGCCCACCATCAACCTGCTCGATTCGCCTCCTCCTTTGGCCGGCCCTTCCTCCCAGCCCGCCCGCTCGCTCGGCTACGGCCTTTGGAATGGCCTTCGGAACTGTGGGTCTTGGCCATCCCTCCACGCGCACCAGCCAAACAGTGCTGAGCGACGCCGCGCACACAGTGTTGCCAGGCGGCTCAGGCAGCGGTGCGGGCTCGACCAACAATAATAACATGACCGTCATTGAGGACCAGCCGCTGGCCACTGCTTCCCGCGCGTCAGCCACCAGCAACAGGCGGCCGGCTGCACGGACAAGCACTGGTGGGCGGCGCAGAGTGGGCGGCGGCGGCGTGGCCTCAGCCCGGGGCAGAGGAAGGTTTCGCAATCTGTCCGCTGGAGTGCCGCCACCGGTCGTTGGCGCCCGAACTTGGGCTTGGGCACCTGCTTGGGGCCGCGGTGGGGATGGGGATTGGGAGTGGCCAGCGGAAGGGGAGGAGGACGACGATGACGACGACGTTGGCGGCGGCCTCTTATTGAACTACGCCGACTGGCAGCGGGGCTTTCAGAACCCGGCCTTCTTGCACGACTTCCTGCCCGTCCAAATGCTTCCGAACCACCTCAACGCCGCGCCCGCTGGGCCCCAAGCCCCCGCGCCGCCGCCTCCAAAGTTCCAACCTGCAAAGTCCCACGGCTGGCCCCTCCAAAAGAGCTTTCGGTCCACCATCGTCCACCCGGACGATATCATCGACCTGGACGAGGACGACGAGTCGAAGCAGGCCGCGCTGGAGTGGGAAGAGGTGCCAGTCTGCGTCGGCTGCGAGAAGGAGCTCTACATTGGCAGCCAGGACCAGGCCAGCACGTCCGACGCCCGGCCCTGCATCTTGCGTAGGCCGCTACTTCCTTTGAGACCGCAATCTTGTCTCAGGTCTGCATCGGCGTGTCTTACAGGATGCGGGCATATCGTTTGCGCCGAATGCGCCCAAGCTGGCAAAGACCGCCACAAGGCCACTAGGAAGCGGAAAGCACCGGCAGGAGCCTCTCGTGGTCGGAAGAAAGCTAAGACTGCCACCTCGGCAAAAGACGCAGCAGCAAGCGCCGCCGCCGCCGAGAAAGAAGCCGAGGCGGTCGAGAAGGGCAAGGATTGGAAGGACTGCCCGGTCAGCAACTGCAATGGCGAGGACACCAATTGGCGGGCCAAGCTGCAGAGGGACGTCGGGCTTTGGGAGATGTTCGTTTGAGGCCGGCGTGCGGTGGCGGCACGACAATTATGAAAGTCTCGGCTCATGTTTCCTTTCGTCTCTCGTTGCTTCCTCAATGTCGTTTAAGCACTTTGTCTGAGGCAACCTTTCGCTGGCCATCGTAATGCAGACTCGTTGGATTCGATTCTAAAGGGAACCGAAGAAATGGAGATCCGATTACTTTCAACCCGCTAGCTCCTTACGATTGAAACCAAGCGACCTTAGCGTAAGGAACTGTCTTGAGCTGCCCAGTGAAGAGGGCGCGACAGTTGTTCCAGCCCACAGGTAAGGCGCTTCGAGGCCTCAGTCTGTATTCGTCCCAGAGAATCCACCGTCCGGGTTGACAATACCCACTATTCTTCATACTGCAGCCATGTTTGACGCAGTTGTCTTTCAGACCTGTGCGACACTTTCAGATTTGTCCTCTGCGCCCCAAGCGAGTGAATTCCCACAGAATTCGTGGTTGGGGTGATCGCGATGGCATGCTGGTTCTTCGCTGTCGTGATGAAACACGACAAGCCGGACCCCGTTCGTCTGAATGGGAGAGGGAGGCGGAATAGTGGGGTGATGGACCGGGAGCCCGCCAGCAACCAATTGCGGACCATTGTGAACGTTCACGCTGCTTGGGACTTAGCCATGGCCAGAGAGTGGTGAGACATCTACAGGAGGAAAAGCAACTGATGCCCAGCCTCTCCAAAAACTAGGGCTGGCTCTGGAGGAACGGAAAGATGAGGACAGGATTCGATGCGCCGATGATAGCAAGGGCACTAACTTCCATCAAGCAAGGCAGTGCTAGACGTATCATCAGCATGAAGGCGGGCTATCTCAAGCGGGTTGAGCGAGCTTTCGAACTATTGATTAAGGACAGCTTGCCAATGGGAATCGTGCTTAGGAACACGGCGCCCGCAGGATCCATCCAGACATAGTCGGAAGTCCCCTTCACAAACTTGATGTATGTCGTCGGCTTGCTAGCTCCTGGATGGGAAAAGGACTCGCTCCCGAGGCGCTTGAAGCCCTTGTCTTCGAGACGTTGCTCCTGAACGAGCGCATAGACTGCCAAGGGACTGTTGGCTCGCTTTGATAAAGGTAACAAATCAGAGACTCGCACGAATTCCCAGTGACAAGGGCCTGGGAGATGGAATACGCCTCCGGGGAGATATTGCTGAAGAATCGCTCTTCGCCATTAACGACAGTGGGTCGGTACTGAACGTGTCGCCTTTGCTCCCAGGAAGTCAGCGCCGCTTCGGAAGCTGCATTTCCAGAAAGAAGGCTGCCGCTGATGTCCAAGTAGTAGATTTCTCGGTACGGCGCCGGCTTCAGGACTTTCTTGCCGATGTCGCGCGCGAGCGTCTTGTTGAGAGGCAGCATATTCAGGTCGCTGCGGAGGTGCAATTCGAAACCTTTAACTTTTGAATCGGTGCCGAGATGAACCCAGAGCTCTGCATAGCCCTCCCACTCTGAAGCAGGAGCGGTCTTTTCGTTGCGGGCATTGCTGTCCGTCTGAAGCCTCGCGGCATGGGCTTGAATAGCGCAAAGAGAGCCATAGAGGACGTGGTTGTGGGAGAAAGAAGTTGGGACAGAGCGTATGGAAAACGGATTCCTGGACGGAACCGTCCTTCAGGACGCAACTTCAAATTCCTTCCGAGTCTACGCCTTCGGGAGTTTAGGCTTCTTCTTTCCCTGCGCACTGGCTGTACACGATATAGCCAGTTCGAGAGCACGCAGCGAAGGCAGCTTGACGCCACAAATTCGACGCCAGTGTTCAGCTCCCACTTCGGCGGGTTGACTTGAATGAACGAAACAGCGAGCGCATCAAGAAATGCCCTTGTCAAAGAGCAGCTAGCATAGGGCATGTCGACGTTTGAGAAGCTGATAAGAAGCGAAGAGACAGACCCAGAAAAAAAAAAGAAAAAAAAAAAAAAGAAGTTTCCAATTGGTGGGGATTGAACTTGGGCATTTCGGCAAAAGAATAAAGTGGATCCCTTTGCAGGGCAACAAAGATTGAACTGAGGGACATATAGTCGCCGCGCCTGGCTTTCCTTAGTAAAAGGCGAAGAAAAGGTTCCCATTGAGGCGTCGACTAGTCCGAAAGATCGCAAGCCCGTTTGGGCTGTGTAGACACTTTGCTTGAGCGCGTCCCGGCGCCCCTGTTCCCGGATTTTGGCCGTTTTCTCGACAATGGCCATGGTAACAGCCTTCAAAGACGTGCTCATTCCAATTCTGGAATAAAAAGGAAGGCTTGAGCCCAAAGAATCAGCTCAAAAGACCGAATTATGATGCTTCGCGGCCTAAACACATCCATGGCACCGACTGAACTTCCTCGCAGATTGTGGCAGTGACTTTGAACCCTTTCCATCTAAAACATGTGCTGCATAAATGCCGGCTGGTCAGTCAAAGACGAAACGAAGTATCTAAACAAGACAGCAGAATCCAAGTCGAATCGCGGCCAGCGCCACCGAACATGGAGTGCCCGACTCACAGCACCAAAGTCGGCGTTGACCGCACAGTGAAAAATGACTATAAATGGTATTATAAGCAAGGAGTAGAGGAGCAGCAGACAAGAGCAAATAGGATCAGAACAGGTCTACACGGCAGCGTCCATGGTTCGCGAGGAAAAGAAGAAAGGATTCTGAATGTAGACAAGAACAAGAAGGAGAGCGCTCGGAGGGCTAGGCGAGATGCTTGGAGCAGCGGATGCCGCCAGGGCAGCGGTAGATGCAATAGAGAGGCGGAGATTGATCAAGCCTGTCGAAGGCGGGATCGCGGAAGAAGGCGCACCCCAAGACCAAGTCGGCTCCACTCCAAGGTTCTTTCGATTGGAACACGGCCTGGACTTTGGCGAGCATGCGCTTGCCTTTGCCTTTGTCGGCTTGGGGTGATGTGGTCGACTGCTGGACGCCTCCATGCCAAGGCATCCAGCCCTTGATGGCCACGTCGCCCAAAAGTGGACCGCGGTACAAGACTGTACCGAGGACTTTCATCAGGAAGGCTTTGCCGGTGGATTGGTCGAGGGAGTGGATTAGCAGACCGGCCGGGCTTTCCTTGGGAGCAGCATGAGGATAGTAGATGGTCAGCCGATTGACAGAATTCCAGATGGTGAGCTCGCTTCGGCGCGCTGGAGCGTTGTGGAACCAAGAAGACCGCCAGTCCTGAGGCCAACCCTGGTACCAGGTCGGGTCCCGTCGCACGACAATATCTGTGCCTTTAGGACTTTCTAATTTAATACAATGTGGTTGAGAGCACAAAGATTTTAGACTCACTAGTAGAGCCCACGAGTTCTGGCGATTTAAACAGCAGTTCTGGCGATTCAAACAGCCCAAACACAACGGAGCATGCGTCATCATCGGCGGAAAAGTGCCCATTGGCTACCGAGAGATGGTCGATGACCTTTCGGGACTGGTCTAACTCGATGGAATGAAGCTGCATCAGAACTTGGGCGAGCATGTCTTTGTCCTCTTTCAGATCGGGCGACATGGTGACGGAGCCGATCTCCAGTTCGCTTCTATTTGAAACAGTCCCCTTGACGCTCAAAGTATATCCACTGTTGTCATGAAAGTGGACATGTCCACTGTTGCCATGAAACTGGAGAGTGAAGGTCTGGGGCTTCTCTGGAGGTTCGAGTGTGAAGGTGACCTTGCGCTGCGAGCATTCGGAAATATATATATCAACTCAAAAACAGCAGTACCCGGCAGCGGGAAAAAAAAACAACGCACCCGAAGCTCACTCGTGGTGGCAAATTTTGAAAAGGCGTGCTTCTTGCCAACTTTGGGTTTGAGGAAGCGGTCGTCGGGCACGACGTAAAAGTGATGTCGGCAGAACATGTCGTAGCGAGCTCTGTCGGTGATGTCCAGGGAGTAGTATATCGGGCGACCAGTCAAACGGAATGGCTCGATTCGACGGTCCAGGTCCATGGCCATGGCATAAGCCAACAATCGGAAGAAGAAGACCTCGTCGTCAAAACGTATGCGGGCCAGCAAAACCCAAGGCTCGGCATGAGATTGGACCCACTGGCCAACACGAACCGGTGGGATTTCCTTCTTCGTAGAGGGCAGAGCGATCTCAAGCTCAAGGCGAAAGTTCGAATTTGGACCGCCGCGACACCAAACGCGCAAATTGCCATCATTGGCGTGCGCGGATTGGAAATGCTGTTTTGCAAAGGTTTCGACGTCTTCCATGGCGGTTCGCAGTCTAGAGAAGCCTGTCGAGAGACGAAACCCAAGCTTGCAACACAATACGCCTTCTGTTTCGCGTATGACGGTTTCACAGTCCTTGAGCTAGAGCAAAGCGTCCCAGTAGCTGTCTTCCAAGGGCAAGCTCGAGAGGTCATAAGATGCGGACCGGTCTGCCGATCGACGAGCAGGCAAGGAAGCCAAGCAAGAGGGCCGACTTTGCAGACCCTTGGCTTCATGTTGAGCATCGCCTCAGCTTCGAGTCTTTGCTCATGATGCCAGTCACTTGGAACAGACTGTGGACGCCAAGAGCAATCGCAATGCGGCAATAAGCAGAGCACAACCCGCCAGCGGCAAGCTGCTTCGACCTTACCCAGCCTTCGTAGAACCGAGGCCGAGCCAAGACAGACGTAAAGTACGTCAGATGACTGCCAGAAGCAGCCACAGGAGGCAGACAGCAGTAGCCAAACGGGCAAGAGCATGGTTGGACCGTTCCAACCAAAGTCGCAATGGTGAACCCGCGCACCTTTTTCGAGCTGAGCGTGGATGGCGAAGTGCTGGGCAAGTGAGTAGCTCGTCAATGCACAGATTCCCGATGCTTAAGACCTGCCGCCCAAAGGGTCATGTTCGAGCTGTTCATGGCAAGCCCTCAAAACTTTCTGCATTGCGCTGCGTTGCTCATTAATTGCCATAGGACGACGCTCCCAAAGCTGCCGAGAAGTGCGTTCACACTCTCTACACTCGAATCAGGCTGACGGACGAGCGCAACACAGCTTCCGGTGTCTCTGTACGGGCGAGAAGGGCCTCTCGCCGGTTTCGCAAAAGATGTTGCACTACGCTGGCAGCCCGATCCACCGGATCATCGACGGCTTCATGATCCAAGGCGGTGACACCACACACGGGTCTGGCAAAGGCGGGGAGTCGATCTACGGTGGCAAGTTCGAGGACGAGAACCTGGACACTCAGGTGGACGCCGCCGGCTTGCTTGTTATGGCTAACAAAGGGCCTAACACAAAGTGCGTTGCCTGGTTTTGTCTTTCCGGAAGCAGCTTCTGGTTGCTCACGCTTCGACCGCTCGCACAGTGGGAGTCAATATTTTATCACCCTAGCGGATGCGCCTCGTGAGTGCTTTCACCTCTTTCTTCGCCCGGGATTCCTCGTTGAAAGACGCTCTCAGATCTCAATGGCAAGCACACGGTGTTCGGGCGGGTAGTGAACGGCATGCAGCACATTGAAGCGATTGGCAAGCTGCCCGTGGACCCAAAAGACCGCCCGCTCGTACCCGTCGTCATCTCTCGCTGTGGCGAGCTCGAACTTCGCAAGAAAGACCCTCCCGCTCGTGCGTTCCTTTTATCTACCCAATCCACCGAAGGATATGGCCTGATAGATTGGCACAGCTGTGGCGGCCGCCTCGCCCACACCGAGCACCTCGAGCTCCGTGTCTGAAAACTCGGAAGACGAGGACGCCAAGAAGAGCAAGAAGCGCAAGCGGTCTAAGGAGGAGAAGCGCGCCCGAAAGCTTGCAAAAAGGGAGAAGAAGGCAGCCAGGCGCAAGGCCCGCCACTACTCGGACGACGAGGCGGACAAGCCGCCAGCGGAGCCCACGCTGGAGGAGAAGGAGCAGCTCGAGGCGGCCGAGAGGGAGCGCGCGAGGCAGGCGGCCATCGCCAACGCCCAGCGCCAGCGCGAGCTGGAGAAGATCCGGCTCGAGCTGTCCAGGAAGGCGGGTGGCAATAGGGACGGCGAGATCACTTATAAAGGCAGGGGCCAGATGCGGTTCCAAGAGAGCTCAGGTGGGATGCGAGGGTGGGATTGACAATGCATCAGGGCGTTCTCCACCGTGCAAAAAGCTCGAGAATTATTATACATGTGCCCACAGCACGCGCTGAGCATCTACGCATTACAAAGCGAGGGCAGCGTGTGGATGAGAAAACAAGCCTGGAGAAAGGAGCGTGCAAGGTGGGATATGGGTCGTGCTTGGTGTAAAGTCGTCACAAAGAGAGAGTCAAATGCGAAAGTCGAAAACGAAAGGTGGAGCTGCTCTAGTCGCCGCCCTCGTCGATGGGGTCGGTAATGCCCTCGGCACCAATGGCGAACTGCTGAGAGCCCTCGGGCAGGCAGGGCGAGTCGTAGATCTTGGCGATGCGGTTCGGCCCGCGACCTTTTTTGAGCGAGAGGCGGGTGGTGCTGGCGTGGGCCATGATGTTGCCACCAATGGGCTTGGGGCCAGAAGCAAAGGCGGCCGGGCCGGCGTCCGGGCTAGCGACGACTTGGTTGGTGATGACCACCGCGATGCCGAACTGTGTGCGAGCGAGTGAGCTTGCGACGCTCACACTTTATCAGAAAGAGCAAGAACGCACCTCATCAGCTAATCGCAAGAGGGTCCGGAGGAATTTGGCCAAGTGATTTTGACGGGCACTGAGTTCGCCACGTCCAGAGAAGTCGGTTCGGTAGAGAGCGGTGCAAGAGTCGACGATGAGAAGAGAGAATCTGTTCGAGATGGACATGCGATGAGGTGAATGCATCAAGCTGAAGGGTAAGGCAAACGAACCGAGATTCGGCCATCATGGCGCTGGCCTGGCTCAAGAGCGAGTTTTGGTGGTCCGCGTTGTAGGCGCGGGCGTAGGCCACGTTGTCGAGAACCTCCTCGCCGTTCAAGCCGTAGCGCTCGGCCACGGCGAGCAAGCGGACGGGGCGGAAGGTGCCCTCGGTGTCGATGTAGAGGCACTTGCCCTCGCCGCCGCCCATCTCGTGGGGCAGCTGGCAGGTGACGGCGAGCTGGTGGCAGATCTGGGACTTGCCCGTCCTGAACTCGCCAAAGATCTCGGTGATACTGCCTGTCTCGATGCCGCCTGATTGCGCGCCCCATGATTTGAGCGGGTCGGTCAACAAACAGTGAAGCCCGTCCCCAAAAACGCACCTCCCAAAAGCAAGTCCAGGTTCTTGGAGCCAGTGGTAATGGTGAGCAGGTCCTCGCGCCTGGCGTGGTATTCGGTGGCGGTGGTGAAGCCGGTGGGAATGTATTTGCTCGCTGTGAAGACAGACGATGGGTCAGCGATGCGCGGGCCATTGAGCACTATGAAGACTCACCACCGGCGAGGATCTTGTCAGCCTTGGCCTCAGAGATGCCCTTGATGGCGAGGAGCTGTTTCTTGGGCGTAAAAGCGACCGACTCGAGGGTGTGGAAGCCAGCTTCGGTGAGTTTGGCGCAATCGGCGGGCGTGAGGCCATGTTGCTGTAGCCTCGCCCAGTCAGTAGGCCGCCCGTGACAGCGCCACCCTCGGACGCACCGTGAGAGTGTTGATGGGCACAGCGGACTTCATCCAAGGCGATTCATCGTCGACTTGAGACATTGTTTACCTTTCCAGGAGAGCGCGGCGAAAGAGGCTGGGCCTAAATCAGCGGCGCCCGGTGCTTCTTAAGCAGTGGCATTACACACTGAGGAAATGCGAGGGCGTCCAGAGGGCGAGAGTCCGTCGTGAGGGTCCAACTTGCGCCGTGCAAGAGCTTTGCTTTCGGGTGAAAGTTTGCCCGCCTGCTTCAAGACTGCTTCAAGACTTTGTCGTTCGTTTGCCATCCAGCGTCCATCTTTTGACCTTGGCATCAAGTCTACATACGTAGCACTGCCCAAATGCGCGCCCTAGAGTCAATTGAGGCCCTGAAAAGGTTTCTAAAGCGACCGATTCCAAAACGAACTCGCTTGGTGGCGATTCGACCTGGAAGACTGAGGCTCTGTATCACTCATGCTGTGACATGCAATGCTTGTGCGAAGATATTGACGCCGTTTGATCAGTCAAAACCGTGCTGCTGGCAGCCGTCCTTATTATTCTCATCTGCAAATTTGCCTCCTTCAGCAGACCTGCGACTCTCCTGCGCCGCCTATTTCCTGCGCATCTAGAATCCCTTGTTGCTCCAATAATATGCACTTGCCGACGTAGCTGCCGAAGGGACTTACACGGCGCTTCAAGTGCGCGCTTACCCCACAAACTCCCCCTCATGTCGCTCCTCATTTGGCTTGGGATGCCGACCGAGAGCTCGACGCTGTACTTTCATCCACCGTCCTTTATCGCCCTCGCACGTCGTACATGTTGGACTTAAATTTGGAAGGGGCACCGGCCGTGCCCATCGCGCTCGGCGTGCTGGCCGTCGCCGTGTCGATCTCCATTTACTTTTCCTCCAAACCCAAAGGCCTCCCAGCACCCGGCCCGCCCAAGAGCTGGATCCCGTTTGTCGGCACCTACTTCGAGTTGACATCCGGCGACGAGCAGCTATGGCAGCGCTTGGACCGCTGGGCCAGGCAATACGGCGACTTCTTCGAGCTCGAGTCGTTTGGCTCGAAGACGTTTGTGATCTCCAGCTACGAGGTACAAAAGGAGCTTTTCGACAATCGGGGTGCTATCTACTCCAGCCGGTCGGACCTCCCGTTGCTAGATGGCTTTGGTGAGCGCGCCTTGGGGTCTCCCGGATTTCCAGCAGGTCTGATCTGCAGCTTTGCAAAGTGTGCCGCAACGCCAATATCGGCTTCCTTCAATATAACGAACGATGGAGGGCGCATCGAAGAGCTGTCGGGCGAGAGCTGAACATGTGCGTTGTGGTCGTCCATTCGTTTGAGGATGCGCCTGACAAACGGATTGCAGCACCACTTCGAGAATGTACACCCCATTGCAAGAGCGTGAAGCTCATATGTATGTCCTCTTATCAGCACACTCAGTGCTAAGCTGATTTCGGGCGACCAGTTTTGCTCAAGGCTTGCTCGACTATCCCGCCGACGACCTGCTGCGGCTCAGCCAACGCTATGCCGGCGCGGTTGGCATCGGCCTAGTTTTTGACCACCGAATTACCACTTTCCGCGACCCCGTCGTCGAAAAATTCTCGCATGTGATCGAGGGCAAGCTGGAGCTCTTGGTTCCTTTGGCCAGCTTTTACGATTCGATCCCCTGGATCCGATGGGTGCCGGACATGTTCTTCCCCAGCAAGGCCCAAGCCCGAAGGGTGCGCGCGGAGGGCGAGGAGCTCGACGCTTACATGCACAAGAAGGTGGAGGATAGGGTGGCTAAGGGCGAGGAGGTGACCGGCATCTTGGCCGGCATGCTGTCTAAGGACCGCGACGGCAAATCGGAGCTCAGCAAGTACGAGAGGACGTCCTTGTGTGGCACTTTGGTGGCAGGCGCCGTTGATGACCTAACGGGTGAGTGGTCTGCCGCGTCAGCCCAGAAGGTGTTGAGCTCAAGTGTTAAATAGCTGCAATGCTCTCCATGGTTCTCGCTCTTGTTTGTATGTTGATACTCTTTGGTGCTTGCTGAAGGTACGCTGAAGCCATCCTCGGTCAGGCTTCCCGGATGTGCAAGCCAAGCTGAGGGCCGAGGTGGACGCTATTGTCTCTCGCGACCACATGCCCACGACAGAAGACATGGAGAAGATTCCTTATTGCCGCGCGTTTGCTACCGAGGCTTTGCGCTGGAGAGGCAGCAACCGTTACGTGGGTCAACCCCTGCCTCACGCCGACCATGGCTGATCTGTTTTTTGAAGGGCTTACCGCACGCCACCTCTGAAGACGACGTGTTCCGCGGTATATTTATTCCTAAAGGCAGCACTATCATCCAGAACTCGTGGTTCTTGGAGCGTAAGCACTTTGTACTGGCGACTTTGATCACGCTCACGATACCCTACAGACGACCCCAAGCGCTTTCCCGACCCCGAAACAGTCAAGCCTGAACGCTATCTCCGTGAAGATGGCACGTTGGACGAGTAAGCGTCTATTGTGTGGAACTACTGAGGCTCAATGCGACTCCAGCTCGGTGCCAATTTTCACCTTTGGTGGCGGCCGACGCATTTGCCCTGGTTTGAAGTGAGCTATGGCCTGTGCTGATGCTGCTCTACTATGCTCACCATTGCTACAGCGTTGCTCTCAATGCTCTTGCTTTTGCTGCTGCCTCACTGGTCTGGTCCTTTGAAATTGTCCAAGCCAAAGACGCCCAAGGAAAGCCGATTCCGGTGGACTCCCGTCCAGAGCACAACCACGGCGGCGGCACTATTTTGTCCGTTATTTTTATGTCCTGTTTGCTCTTTGGCTGACTTGACTCGTCAGCCGCCCTGGACCGTTTGCCTTTGCCGCCGTGCCTCGGGGACCCAACGTGGACAAGATTGTTCGCGCTGCCGTCAAGTCTTTCGACTAACTTTGTCTTCTACGAGGTCTCTTGTATTGTTGATGCGGAATGCAATTGATAGCCTTCAAGCTCGGATTTTAGCCGGCTACAGTCTGCTTGTCTATCCCTCTAAGCTCTGATATGCTGCGCGCTTTTGCAGATTGGTTTATGTTGCTTCCAATGCGACCTGAGATGCATCATTGAAATCATGATTGTGAGCTATCGATTTACGCATCTCACTCACTTTTGGCATACGGCCCCACAATACGCGACAGTGTGGCAGGCACTGCATTTTTGGAGGTCGTGCGGACTACCGCAAGCAGCGCAAACCAACACAGATGGTTTCTCCAACGGATCAACCCGCACGGTCTGGGTTTCGGCGGAGTAAGGGCCACGCGAGCTCAAACCAGGGGCTAGCTTCTGCCCAGGACGCATCCCAGAGGGGTCAGTCTGCATGCTGACGCCATGCATCATGGATGTGGTTGTTTTGAGGCCGCTTTGGGTGGAGGCGGGAGTTTGAAGGGCTTGCTCCACCCGGGTTTGCGCGGCAGCCACGCTGAAGCTGGCCGGATTCCAATTGTCGGCAGTGATCATGGTGTCGTCCTGCCAGTAAGCTTTTAAGTCCAGGTCTGTGCTTCGGTCTGATGAAGACCTCCTACTCGATAGTTGCTTCGGTCTTTGACGGCGGTGGCAAACCGCTTCCGATGCCTGACCGGAGACTCTGAACGCAACTCCTCCAGGTCCTCCATCAGCTCGCGATATTCACGCAGAGAACCGGTATCTTCAGCTGGCGAGCATTACCTTTGTCAGAAAGGTCACTTTGTGGCAAGGCACACAACGCACGCGGACAACGGCCGGCGCCGGCGAGAACTTCGATCTTCCCATTGCTCTGGTCCAAAGGAAAGATCTCCAAAAGCTCAATCTGGTGACTCCAACTGTGGCCGCGATGCATAAGTTCAGAGTCATGAGCCCGCTCAAATTTGTGCATCAACTGCGGATATTCACCAGTCTCCCAGGTCATACAAATGATATGCGCTTTCGCCTGGCTCTCGAAGCAGGTGAGCTAGCAGGTAACTGCGCGCATTGCGTAACGGTGAGCGTCAGTTTGGGTCGGACGCTCCAAACCCACTCGTCGGATTCCAGCCAACTGCGCCCAGCCTTCCAGATATGGATCATATCAATCGCCTCCGAATCGAGAGGGCCAAATGTAGCACTGTCTCTGACGCTATCACAAAATGCAAAGGCGTGTGCATTTCGGCGCCAGCCCATGACGGGAGCAACGGCGTAGTCTTGAAATGCTGAAAGGCTCATGCCGCCGGAGCACCGGAACTCGCGCCATATGAGAGGAGCAGCGTAGAAGTCGTTCTTTACAGATGGAATATACTCTAGCCAGATTTTGAGTCGAAAGTCGCGCTTGCTGGTGTCACTGATATCAACTTGAGCCAACTCCTCTTTCTTAAACGACGTATTAGAGATCAATTTTGCGTAGAGGCGGACAATATAAGCAGACAGACCTTCTTGTCGATCAAGACTTGGACAAATTGAACCTCGGGTTCTTCTAGGCGTCCCATATAAAGGTAATCGACGTTGGCTCTCCGCATATACTGGGCCATAACGAGATTCTCGTCAGCATCCTCTATTCTGGATATGAAGTGTGAGCCAATACGATATAAGGCAAAGCACGGGGTAGAAAGCGAACTCTTGATTTCCAACAGTGACTTTCACCCAAGGCTCGAGCCCCCAGAAGTGGACTGCGCTGTCAGACGAGCGTCGGAAAGGTTGGAATGTTCGCGGGTCCGTGTAGAAAGTAGTGTAAAGGCCCATCCCCGAATCTGCCCTTGCATGAACTCTTTGAAGTCCGCTGCCGCGTCAAAGCACCTACCGCCTTTCGCAAGCCTGACATATGCCGGTTTTGATGGCTTGTTTTTACTCCATTCGGGCACAGGTTTGCCACCAAAGATCATCTCTTCCGCGCTGACCGGTCTCGATGGCCCGAGGTCGGACGCCGCCCGACTGTGAATTTGGGCTCGCTCGGAGGAGGCTGACGCTGAGCCTGCGGCCTTTCCTCGGCATCGTCACTATCTGAGCCAATGCTATCAAATCTTCCGTAGTTCAAAGGCATTTGTAGCAGCAGAATAGGAAGCAAATCGCGAATGGTGCCCTGGCTGACCGCGCCCAAGAGAGGCAGAATCCTCTTGATCCAGCGCCGCCAATGAACCTCACTATTGCTGCTTCCTTTTCGTCACTCAACAGCGGCTACGAACTGTGTATGAGCGTCCCTGGCCTCTCAGACGGCGCCTCTGGCTCTGGCGGTTCGCCTGACTTAAATGAAATGATGGTGATTGACGCGTTTGCCTGTTGTGTGGCTCATGCCAATGTCGCCCTTGCAAGCTGTTCGACTTCCTGTGTTACGAAAAAGATTCGTTCACCTCGTACGGCCGCGGCCTTCAACTTCAAGGTGCAATTTGGGGCAAGCCGTCGAGGATCGCAAAAGGTTCTGCCTCGAACCTCTCATGATGCACCTAAACCCACCCTACTGGAACGAGTAGCACATCCAAGCGCAATACACTACGAAGCAACGGGACCTGGGCAACGGAGTCCGCAGCAAGAGGCCCAAAGTCGAGAGGTTCCAAACTTGTGCAAGCGATCCATCGTCGCAATGGCCCAGCAAAGTCTATTCAGGTTTCATCAGCAAGGATTTACGAGTGACAGTGACCTGCGTGAGTGCAGCTGCCAGCAAAGCAGCTATCGACTGGGCACACTGGCACCAACTCCCAGGCTGATTCTGCCCTCACGTCCCTTTGTCCCCGGACACTTGCCCTGCCAGTGTGAAGACAAGGACCAAGGCTTCGACTCTGGGTGGCACCAAAAGCCGACCCAAACAAAAGCCAGCTCTTTGTCTCCAGATTTCTTCGTACGTCTTCTGTCAGTGCGCACATGTCTGCCGCCGCCAAGGGGGTTGTCCGCTTGCAACCACCTGCTCGACCCAGAGCAAAATGGACCTCGCCCATCCTCCTCTCGAGTTCGAGCAGGCCAACAGAGGGCCGCCGAACGACCTGGCCGCCTTCTCCCGCCCGCGGCAGGTGCGTGCACGTTTTGAAGATCTACTTGTCAACATGCCCTGATTGTCGGCCGCTCAGCCAAGCACGGGAGAATACTCTGTGGCAACAATTGGACAGGCCGCTGGAAGCTCCTTGATGCGAACGACGCCGGGCCTGAACCCTTCAGCTCACAAGGTGCCCGCTCCCGGCAACGGTCGCTACCCGCCCAACACCATCATCGCAGGTGGTAGCGGTTTGGACGATGCTCTCCAAGGCGACTTTTCACCACACGGCTCAGAAATGTCTGGCATCGACGCCGACGCCGAGCAATACTTGCGCCACGAAACTGCTGCCGGTGGTGTCGAGAATGGCGGGCCAACCACTTTGGCCTCCTATGGGCTATCAGAGCACGATGATTTCAGAGCGGAGCTGCACAAGGTTGAAGAGGAACGGCGGGCGAGAGCATGTGCGTTTCTAACCTTCTCTGTCGTTACCTAATGGATTGAGTGCTCACTGTGTTGTGCCTGGACAGATGCCGATATGAGCGCTGCTGTATGTTTCAATGTCACGCAATAATCGCCAGTGCTTACAATGAGCTACAGGAGCAATACGCCTTGCAGACTAAGGTCTTCCAGCAATCGCAACAGCAGCGGCCGCCCTCAGAGAGGAAGTCCAACTCCCGACCGCCCAGTGCCGATATCACCAAGGGCCGCCCACCGTTGAACGAATATGCCGAGCAGCAGCAGCAGCACCGAACGGGCCGGCACGCCTCGGCTGGAGAGGAGAGCTCGCTCGGCTCACCCTTTCGCCACCGCTCGAGCTCCATCGGGCAAGCTCAGCAACACATCAATGCTTTAAATCCCTTGCAACGCTCTGCTCCTGCTTCAGCAGGCCGTCCACCCTCTGCTTCGGCCAATCACCGCGCTCCGGCCAGCCGCACCAAGCCACCCGTCACCCACACCCACACCGGCTCGGTCCGAGACAAGACGCACCGCAGCTCCACCACCAGCATCAACACGGCGCATGACTCTGGAAATGGCCTCACCAAGGACGAGCTGCTGGAAAGGATGGCAGAGGCTTTGCGGAAAGAGCGAGCCAAGAACAAGACGTATATGAAAGGCGAGCAACCTCTCTGATCTTTGAGCTCGATTGCCGAAGTCTGACTGTCGAAACCCCTTGCAGAACTGGTGGAAGCCGAAACTGAGATTGACGCGCTGTCGAGGCTGCTGGACAACCATCGAAATGAAGCAGCCGAGACAACCTCGAAATACTTGGCCACCATCTCAGCTCTTCGCCGCGAGTTGGACCGTGCTCGCCTGGCTCTGGAGCAGGCCCGTGAGGTTCCAGCTGACGAAGCGGAGCGCTTCCTCCACTTGCTCGACACAGCTCCATTCAAGCCCAATGCGCCCTTCCCTTCTGGCATGGTCATGGCTGCCAGCGACGACGAGTACGAGGTGGAAGAGCAGGGCTTGCCCAAGAGTAAGACGGAGGCCATCCTCGCCTTGTCGGCCGATGAGCCTGGAGGAGTGAGCGCCAAGTCCCGCCAAAGGAGCACCGACCGCCGCCGCCGGCTCGATGGCGCTCTGAGCACCATAGCGGTAAGCGTCTCTTCCTACACGCCTGGATGATCTGTGGTCCAATGCCTCCCTTATCCAGAGCTCGAGCTTCGGCCCGGACGCGCTGAAGGAGTGGCCCAAGTCGGATTTTCGCTCGCTCAGGGAGCACCCCAGCGCCAAGCGCGCTCCCGTCTCCTCCATCACAATTGAAGGCCAACCGAGCGGCTTTGCCAGCCTGTTCCGGCGCCGCACCAACTCGGCCTCTCGCGCGGACGTGCCCTCGCTCAAGGTGTCCGGCCCTTCTTCCTCCGCCAAGCCGCCCACGCCCGTCACCCGCCTCCGCACCGGCCGCAGGTCTTCTGACACCGAGATCAACCGGTTCCAGCGCCAGAACGGCAGCGGCAGCTTGATCCACGCCTCGGCTTTCGGTGGCGGCGGCAGCAGCAATGGCTTGCGCCCGCCTTCAGTCAACAAGGCGCACGAGGGCGGCACTTGGGGTCGCTCTGCTTCCTCCGAGGTGCCCAGGCCGGTGGAGATCAGCCTCGACTTGCCCGAGCCCGAATCGGCCGCCGTCCAGACCGCCGTCGCGCCCAGGAGGAAGGAGCGCAAGTCGAGCATCACCAAGATCTTGGCCAAAGGTGCGCGAGCTTCCCGCCGTCGATTTCCACAAAAAGGATCCCGTTGATGATGGTCGGACAGCCTTCCCGGTTCGGGACCGCGATCCGCAAGCTCCCAGCTTGTAAGCCTGCTTGCCCTTTGCTCAATCTGTGCCGCGTCCAATGTTCGAGAGGTGCTCATTTCAGCCTTTTCGTTTGAATCTTTGTTGCCCGATCTAGCTCGGCCACCAATACGTCCATCTTTGCCCACCGCCGCCGCTCCACCATGGCGGATCAAGCGCTGGAGGACTTGGGCCTGCTCTGAAGCCTCCCCATAATTTGCGTTGAATAGGGCACTCTTTTCCTCCTTCTCAAGTCTTGTAATGTCGAGCACACAGTTCTGTCAAAGTTGGGGTTCTCCGTGATGAATTTGCCACCCAAGTACGGGCTGCGGAAACAAGAAAGTGATGATACAATGTGGCATGCGGTCCCCCCTTCTAGTACTTGTAGCGAGTCGAGTAGTCTGTTCGTTCATCGGAATATTGAGACCTCAATACTGCCAAAAGCAGGCAAATAACGAACCTTTCGGGCTGACCACCAGACCCCGGCCCTTGCTCGCCCCTCTGTAAACGGTCTCCACGATGTCTATTAGCTGTTCGGTTCTCCGGAATGGGTCAGCCAATGGCTCCAGGCGGCTGATCAGGAAGGGGGAAAACGCCACGAACCTCCTGCTTGTCGGTAATGGCCCAGTTGATCTTGTTGTTGTTGCCGGTGCCCAGGTCGATCATGATGTGCTTGTTGCCTGCTCCGCACGCCTTCAGTATACATTGCATTAGACAGCGGAGGCGGAGGGCGCACGGTAGAAGAACATCTGCGCATCCCTCGAGATCAAGCTCCAGTCAGAGCTAGAGGTCCCAGGCCAAACGCACCACAGTCACATCGTCGTAGATCTCGTACCTGCGCCGCCCTGTCAATCCAAGATCATAAAGCAGATCAAGAGGAAGGGCCGGGCTCACATCTTGTTGAAGTCTGGCACTTCGGTCGTGTCCACCAGGCTGTTGCGAGGACGATTGAGTGACTAGCCCACAGGGAGCTAAAGGCGAACGAGGGACACGCAACTAGATGACGGCAAAGTTCTTGACCTTCTCGGACACGCCCCAGAGCGTCTCGTCCATCGACATGCACTGCGAGTCCTGTTGGCTCGCAAGACACTTCAGCCCCTTGCTGGCTTGAGTCGGAGGTCTAGCGAACTCACATCGTCGTGCCCAAATCGAATGCTGTGCGCGCTCGTAAGCCAAGTGCCAGTCAAATGGCTAGAGAGGCCAACGCACATCACCACCCGGTCATCCTCTGCCAAAATGGCCTGGTCGACCTGCTCGTTCCCCGTCAGCCTTTGACCTCCTGGCGTCCTGGGGGGCACCCACATGCCAGCCAGACGGTAGATGCGGTAGTAAATCTGTCGCGCAGTCAGCGCAGGCCAAAGGGAGGGAGACCGCCACTCACAGGACATGGCGGCGGCGGTCCAAGAAGTTGGGTCCGCGCCTGTTGCGCTCGTCCGGCCGCTTGCTTGACTTCTGGGGACTGTTCGTGCAACTGTATCGGTCTGCTTGATGAATGCCTGGATTTCTGGATGCACTGCCCCTTACTATCTGTCTCGCTCAGAACTCGAAGTGGCTCAGCCCACGTCAACCGCTCGGCGGTCTCTACTGATTCCATCAACCCCGTCAACGCTGCGTTTCATGAGACCTCTAGAGGCATGCGTTGCTCTATGCGCAGCGTTCCCGTTGCCTAAGGCCGTCCTTCGCTCCGTGCTCTTGTCACTCAGTGCCCCATATGGCTCCCTGCTGCTCTTGTTGCCACGAACTGCTGAGTTCTATGAGCGGTTCAAGTCTCGGATTGGGTCATTATAAAAGCCAGAGGAAGACAGAATGCGTGGCGCGTCTCAAAGAGGCTTGGAAGGTGTTTTTCTGGCGCTCGCCCTTAGCGGTCCACGTACGCCTTGGTCTACTCCACGACCAAAGCATGCCCGCCATCTCATTCGACCAACTTAAGAATATCCCCTGGTTCTCTGAATACAATGAGGGCGTTCTTCATGTCCAGTTGGTGCGGAGCTACACCCTGTTCTGGGCTTTCGAGGCTCCCGGCGAACCTACCCAGCTTCAAATCGGCAGCTGGTCCTCTGGCCGCAGCGAAGCCTTCGTTAAGTTCTCGGTCTCTGACTTGCACAAGACAGAGAAGGCTTTGTCGTTGAGGCTGCTGGACTACGCCTTGACCATGCAACGCCTTCCCGCGGACCTCAAATACCGGCCTGTATATGCTGTTGTCAAGGCAATCGATAGATCTACCTACTCCCTGTTGTGCCGCCACCACTTCTGCATCGTGCCTGACGAGAGATTCATCAACGTGGCAGTTGGCGGCAAGCGCAAGTTGCCATCTGAAAGACTCGATGGCATCACGGTCAGTCCCCCTCTTGTCTACCAGTTATAGAGCGACGTGTCATCGGCAATCCAGTGCAAGTCGGCGTTCCAAGTCGGAAAGGACGACCGACCAAAAACCTTCAAGTTCACCTGCCAGTTCTCTGACGACAAGCTGGAGATCGATGGCCATATCGCCCACTCTGACGACGTGCCTTCTCTTCAAATCTCTGCAGCCAAGGTCTCATACCACTGGGTGGCCAACGATCCGAAGGGCGACAGGCTGCATCATGCTTTGGTCCAGTTCTGCAACATCTCTTTGGACAAGAACAACATCCACTCTCATGGAACGGTTTGGGACCATCTCGAGGTCTCTGGAGGCCACGTTCCGACCTCCAACGAAGCGCTTTGCCTTGTCGTCTGGAACTTATTCAAACCTGCCAATCTCGCAGGGTCCAACCGTAGGGCAACTTTTGCCGAGCCTTTATGGAAACGTTACTGATGTCTCACTGTGGCTAGGTGACAGTCTTGTCATGCGCCGAGACCCAAGTCACATCGCTGGCACTTTGAACTGGGTTCTCAATTGGCACTTCAACGATGCCACCAGTGTCAACGAGCTCACAATTGCACAAGGGAATACACTCAACAAGATTTCCGTTCACTATCCTTCCGTGCCTGTGCCAGGTGCTGCCGTCGAACTTGTCATCAGCGACCTGGACCCTCTTTCCGGCGCCGCCTTCTTACACCAGGTACTAGGCACCGTCACCCACTTGGGCCGACCTCTAGAAGACCTCCCAATCAGGGGTTGGATGCCATGGCCAGCGGGTGTAGAGGGCCCAAGTTCGCCACCGCCGGCAGAAGGGAGAGTGGAACGAACGGGTACCGGCATGAGGGCTCGATTCAAAGAGGGCGGTTTGAGGAATGTGTTTCGAGCTAAGACGAACGAACAGGGAGCGAAAAGAAGGAACGGAAGCCACGTCGTCCTGGCCTGCGGATTCTTCCTCGACGACGCCTACGACTTGCTCTCACTCGTTCCGCCTCGCCACGGCATCTACCGCTGTCCCCATGGCAAGCGGTGCTCCAAACACCCTGCATAACCTAGCTTTGCTGGATTTCATGCAGGATGCCCTGCCGCCACCCAGGGCACTGGACTTTCGCAAGCGATATTGTTTGAAACCATCCTGTTATAACTGCTTCCTGCCATAAGTCTCTGCAATTTCTTCCCTAGACATCGACGTATAAGGGCAATCTAGGACCGCAGGCGCTGCCTGATGGCAGCTGAAAATGCTCAATTTGACTGGGGCCGGCGAGGTTGCCTTCTCTAGCGGCTTGCTTTGATTTCTGGAGGCTTGCTGGTGAGACTGCATGAGCTTGGTTGATGGTTGTCTGGATGCGTTGGGTGCACGGCTCTCCTTGAACTCTGCCTTTGGAGTTGAGATCGTCGCTTTGCCTCGCCATTGCTGCTCGAACTATAGGTTTTCACTGTCCGTTGATCCAAGCAAGGCTACCAGTAGAGTCCATGCGAGACCTCCAGCGACATGCGTGCTCCACAATGCCCGTTTCCAAGCCACTTTGCCTCCGACCCTCAGGCTGGCGTTTTTGCCTATCTATCTGCCCTTTTCGACAATGTTTTGGTTGTCTATGGTCTTATTATCCAACTGAGACTCGCTTCATGTAACAGACGACAATTCAAGAGCGAGACAGAAGGCGTAATCCTAAAGATTCGAAGATGTACTCAATTGACGTTCGAAGATGTACTCAATTGACGTTCGCCAAGCTTGGCGCATGCTGCAGTTCTGTTCCACAACCAACCATGACTGCCACTCACGTCGAACAGTTCGCAGAGGAGACTTTGCATAGAGAACGGAATGAGGGCATTCTTCATGTCCAGTTCGTGCAGAACTACACCGGGTTCCTGTCTTTCGACGCTCCCGACAAACCTACCAAGCTCAACGTCGACGATTGGTCCTCTGGCGTAGATGAGCAGTTTGTCGAGGTATATCGGCATGGTTTACACGAGACCAACAAGGCCTTCTCGCTGGAGCTGCTGGACTACGCCTTGACCATGCAACGCCTTTCGGGCCTCAAGTACCGGCCCGTATACGTGGTTCTGGACGCGACCGACCGAGCCCTTTACTCCTTGCTCTGCTGTCATCACTTTTGCGTTGTACCACAGCCTCACTATTGAGGTCTATGCCAACATCAGCAACGAACCGAACGTGCACTACCCACAGCCGGCAAACTTATGCCTGGAGATTGTTTCTGTCAGGTGGTCGGACGCTCTGAACCTCTCCCGGTTGAAGGGCAAGAGCGCCGAGGACGCCTGCACGATACGCCACCAGCTTCTACGACAGTTCGGCGCCTACAAAATTGCAGCCATCTGGAATAATCGTTTCCCCCAATTGGACACCTGTATCCTCCACCACTTGTACACTTTACGCCGTGCTTTGACCTACGACGAGCACTCGGTTTTCTGGGAAGAATTTTTCGCCGCGTTCGAGCGACCAAATACTAGCTCAGAGAGTGAGAAGCTCGCTTGTCTTGCCCAGTCGTCCTACTAATGAATTAACGCAGAGCATCATCTTATCATGAGACGAGATCCTGGCTGGTTTCACAACTCCAAGTTGGAATGCCATTGGACGCAAGAACAGGACACCCAAAGGAAGGGCCACTTTCACAGCGTTTTGCATCTTTCGGAGGGCGAACACAACTACATGTCTGTTTGCTACCGCCCCGCCGAGGCACCAGATGCCAAGGTGGAAGTGGCCATTCATCGAGTCGACAAGGTGTCTGGCTACCAGTTTCTGATGGAAGTGCTGATGAAAGTCCAACATCGCGGCACTCCTCTTCACAAACTGCACCTCGAAGGCCACATGGAACCACCACATGTGGAAGCGCCGGCTGCTGCTCCTCCGAAAGCTGGACCTTCGATCTCCCGTTTGCTCAGGCTCCTCCAGGTTGCCACCAGATATACTCAGAGTCGAGCGAAGAGAGAGGCGAAGCAGGCAAATGCTCTGAAGGAGGCCGAGGCTCTGAGGGCGGCAGAGGAAGTAGCCGCTAAGGAGCAGGAAGCAATTCAGAGACAGTACAAAGCGTTGGAAGTGTACGAAAAGGTACTCTCCACTGCAGGCTTCAAGCGCCATCGGAAGCTCGACGACCCATCGAAGGGACACCTAGGGCTCTCTCGCCCTGCGGATAGGGGACATCATGCGTAGGTCTGCCTCCAAGAATCTCAGTGCATTCTCTTCATCTGACCTTGTCCTCCTCAGTTGATGTTCTCACTTGAAAATGCGTATGAAACGGGGCTGCGACGCCACCAAGGCCTTCCCACAATAGCATGATCTTTCAGTCCTTGTACTTAGCTCTCTCTCTCTCACCCATGCTCGCATCAGTCTCCATAGAGCCAACACAGAGTATTGAGATGACACCATCACCGCCACCCGGAATGGGACCGAAGAGGACGCGATTTGTTTTGTTTTGGTTGGCTTCGTCCAATTTCTGCAAAGGCCAGGATGCCGGCCGGCCTGCCTTACCTAGCGTCCTCTCCCACACACACCGCCATGTCCAGCCAAGAAGAGCTCAAGGGCTTGCTCAACGAAGTCGAGAAGGCGCCCGAGGATCAGTTCGAAGTCGAAGAAGCCTCTTCGCTCGAAGAGTCGCAGCCGCAAAGGCGCAGGCGCCGCTTGAGGCTGTGGCTTTGCTTGGGCCTTAGCGCCGTCGTACTACTCGCCTTATCCTCGGCGTTCGCGTACGACAAGCAAGACCAGATCAAGGCGTACTTCCAGCATGCGCTCGGATCGCAGCAAACCGAAGAGGCGGCCACCGCGGCGGATTTGGACGGCACCGACACGGAGGAGCAGTCAGAAGAGCTACAAGCAGAGCCGGACGCGCTCGAGGTGCCCGTGGAGATTCTAGAGGAGGACCAGGGCTCGATTCTGGCCAAGCTCGCGCCCGGTGGCCTCTTGGACACCATGATGCCCATGCCCGCCGACTTGGTGGCCGACAGATCCGACCCGTCTGTCAAGTACATTGCCTATTTGCCGCACTCGGGGTGGCACAACCAGCGGGGGGAACTGCAGAACTGCATTCTTCTAGCGGCAAGTTTCACATTTCCCACTCCTCCGTCCGTCACGGCGCATTGTCCAGGGACTGACCAGTGGCATCACAGGACATGACCAACCGCACCTGCATCGCGCCTCGCATGCGGCTGGGCAACCCGCAGCCGTGGGCTCGCAAAGAGCTGCTCGAACCCTACTTTGCCGCCGCTCAAAAGTCCGACATGGTCGAGACGTGCCGGTCGCTCTTGCCAGAGATCGAAGCCTTGCACGGGGCAAAGTGGACGGGCACCTCAAAGTGCGCGGCGTACGCTAATTACATCGACGCCACCTGGCCTTTGCTTGTCAACTTGAGCGCCATCAAGCTGCCGGTCACCTTTGTCGAGCGCACCGACCAGTCGCCCGAGTGGTTCACCACGCCCGTCTCCCAAGGCGGCCTAGGCCTGGCCGAGTCCGACATCAAAAACTACGACGACGTCGACCGATACGACTACCGCTTCTACGAGCTACGATCGGACGGGCAGGCGCTCGGACACTACCAGCAGCGACTGGATGTGGAAGATTTGGCGGAGATGGACGAGCGGCTGCTTTACTTTGGCAGCTTCTTTGGCTCGGGCAGGATGCGGGTCAGCTCGCCAACAAGAAGACAGGATTTCCTCGACGTTTGGAACTCAATGGTCTTCCGCAATCCATTCCTGGATTCCATATCAAGAGAGATCTCGCATCGGCTAGGGGGGCGGGACGAATACGTCGGGCTGCACTTGCGCGTGGGCAATGGTGCCTTCAAGGTGAGTCCCTTTCCTCTCTTTGAAGACGCCTTCTTACAAGTCCAATCTACAGTACAACGCCCCCAAGAACATGCCGGTCATATTTGCGCGGCTGTGCCGGACGCTAGGCCTCACCACTGCGCAGGCGGAGGCTTTGATCGCGGCCAACTCGAATGTTCGGCCCTCCAAGCGGGACTTGGTCTACCAAGACTCGCACGCAAAAGACTTTGGCAACACGGACGACATGCGCCTGGCCGACTTCCTGCCCCTCTCTGAACTCAAGGGCTCGGCTCTGGTGAAGCGCCAGGTGACAGACATTTCCGCCACCGACCTGCCCCTCATCGTGGCCGAAGACGACCTTCCCATCTCCCCTACTTTAAGATGCAGGAACCCGCTCTACACCGACCCTGTCCTCCAACCCCTAAATCGACCCATCTACATCGCCACCGACTCGCACAACCCGCTCACGGACAAGAACCTGGCCGTCTTTTTCAACTCGATGCCCTGCGCTTGGACGCTCATAGACTTTGCGGACATTACGCCGGTGGCGTCGGAGCCGATTGCAGACTTAGTAGAGATGTCAAAGTTGCGGAACGCGGTAGACGGCGTCAAACTTGGCTCTGTGCGTCCCTTCCTGACCTCTGCTTATGGACAAGTGACTGACTTTGTCGACGAAATCCAGCTTCTCTTCCCCTTCTTAGAGGCAGAAGTGGTTGCTCGCTCCAGGATCGCCGTGCTGGGCACGCAAGGCTCAACGTGAGTCCCTCCTTTCCTTGTCTCCCTTCTTTGGGTTTGGTCCTCAACTTGTTTTTGGTACAACAGCTTCTCAGGGTTTGCAGCGCATACCCTTCACGACAATTATTTTAACGAGCTGGATGACTTTGACGGATGGTATAGCGACTAGACACAGTGTGCAGCCCGATCTCTTTTTGCATTTTCGCTGTAATGTAAACCTGCATCAAACATAGCATCATTCAATTGTCGGCGGCAGCAGCAAAAAAGGCTGAGACTACTTGAAGGGGCCCCTTCAAGCAGTCCCAACCCGGCTCTCAGGTTCGAGTTAAGGTGAATAGTCAAAGCCGGGCAAATGGCGCTGATCAGAGCTCGTCCCATTTGCCCTTAATCTTTGTACCAAACCCCGTCGCTAAGGCGCAAGGCCCGCAAGCCCCTTCAATTGCGCAACGGGACCTCTAATCCTGAGGAGCCTTTTTGGTGGCCAGAATAATAATTTGTCCAGTATTCGACCTGTATGACTAGGCTACGGCGACGCCGCGCGTATACGTGTGCAAGAACCGACCCATTTACCCAGTTGTGGAACCCAACCGTTGACAACAAATTTGCCACCGAGCGGCGCATTTCACGCGCTCAACTTTGGTCGCGTCCGCCGACAAAGTCCGCGCTTGCTCCCTTGGGAGAAGGAAACAGTTGCAAGCTGCAGCAATAAATGAAGGTTCTCCGCAAGGGAGAACCCACTCTGACCGTGCGTGTCTTCCTTGTGCAGGGGCCAGTGGCACGCTAATCTTCTCTGTATCGTTCCAATGTGATTAGGTCCCACTTCTGAGCGAATAGCATAGGAGCTGTCGATGCAGACACTAGAGCAAGACCGGCAGAGTGTGCTCTGTTGTGGGTTTGACGTACGAGTCAAAAACGGAAGCTGGCGAGAGTCGCCACCCAAAGTCGGCTGCCGATCCCACGGCCAGTGGCTGCTGTTGGTGGTCTCAAGCAAGAGCTAGCTGGCAATCTTATGGCAGGCTTCTGTGTGCATCATGCACAAAGGCTTCCAGGGAAAATGAAGGCAGGTTTTAATGCGACTCTGCAATTGTATAGTACATTTCGTGTCCAAGATCGTCATATGCAAACAGAACGAACAGCATCATGCGTCTGCGCTTGACCCAATGTGCGCCAAGAGTCCATTGAGCAGCCGGTCCGCCGGGTCTTGGTCCTGCCTGGCCATCTCGATCAAGCTGAGCAGCTTCTTGACACCAATGACGAAGCGGTCCTCCTCCATGAAACCGGCGCTCTGTAGTAGGTGCTGGAAGCGGTCAAAGTCTTGCTGGGTTTGGAACAGGCGGAGCTCGGCCACGACTTGGAGCAGGCCGTTGACGTGCGAGATGGCGCGGACATGGATCTCGGCTTGGAAGGAGTCGAGGAGCTCCATCTCTTGCAGCACTTGCTTGTTCGTCGTTGTTGCAATGATGAGCAAGCGGTGGCCCTGTGAGAGCTCATCAAGGGAATCCAAATTGGAATGTCGGGCAGACGACGCTCACCTTCGGCGGCCTTTTCGATAGCAACACCATCAGAGCCTGCAGGACTCGGTTCGAAAAGCGAGCCCCAATAGGCACCCAGTCTGTTCGAGGACATGAGAACCGAGGATGGCCCGTCAAAAGTCAAAAAGGGACCAACCCAATATCCGTTCGATGTTGTCGACGACGACGACGCTGAGGACCGACTTATACGAGTCGGAGAAGACCTTGTTGAGGTAGTCGATTTTGCGGTTCTCGTCGAAGCCGACCATGTTGTCCGGCGTGACGAGCTTAATGAACGGAAACTCGGACTCCATGGCAATGGTCGCCGCCAGAGCCGTTTTGCCAGAGCCAGCGGGGCCTGTGGATGACAGACTGCTTAGCGAACAGACAACTGATCTGAAGGGAGAGGACACCCACCATGCATCAAGACGGACAGGTTATGGGTATGCTCCGACTTGCTAACTTGCTTCACATACAGCCGGCCGTCGTTTTGTATTGTCTGTGCACCAGGAGAGACAATTGATATCAGAATGTTGATCAGAGTGTTTTGGGAACCCAGCGCACCTTGACATGTTCTGAAAAATGAATGATGCCGTTCTCGACGGCCTGCGTCAACTCCTCTTCGGACACGCCAAAAGCCGGGTGCACTTCGTCCAGTGCCATCATAAAGTCTTGCCTTTGCACTTGGAGCTGGTCGATGTCGTCCCCAAGCGCGGCCGTGGTCCCTCCCTGTGCGAGAACGTCGTCATACATATTCGAACCGAATAGGAGGGGAAGCCACGCACCTTGACGTGCCTATTGAAAGCGAACGAAGTGGCGCTCTTGACCAAGCCGCCAATCTCGGCGCCGCTGAAATTCTTCGTTAAGGAAGCCAGCTCGGCGACGTCGACGTCCGAGGCCATGACCCCGTTGGTGGACATTTTGGAGGTGTGGATCTTGAGGATCTGCAGCCGCCCCGCCTCGTCGGGCAGGGAGATCTCCATGTGCACTTCCAGGCGCCCAGGGCGGAGCAGGGCCTCGTCGATCATGTCGTACCGGTTGGTCATGCCGATGATGAGGATGTTGTTCAGCTGGTCCACGCCGTCCATCTGTGCGCGACAGATTCGACAAAAGCCCAGTTTGGCAAAGAGGAGAACATTGACGCACCTTGGAAAGCAGCTGGTTGACGACCGAGTCGCCGACGCCGGTGCCGCTGTTGGTGGACCCGCGCTGCTTGCAAATGGCGTCCAACTCGTCAAAGATGATGATGTGCAGCCCCGACTCGTCTCCTTTCGCCTTGTACTGTGCGCATTGATCAACACAGCAGAATCAGACGCTGCAGACTGATGTGGGTGGGCTCGGCAGCGCACCTCCTTCTCGGCGTCGGCAAACAGCTTGCGGATGTTCTCCTCTGACTGGCCGACAAACTTGTTCAGGATCTCCGGGCCGGCGACGATCTTGGGCTCGCGGGCGTTGAGCATCTTGCCGATCTGGCGGGCCATGAGCGTCTTGCCCGTGCCCGGTGGGCCGTAGAGCAGGATGCCCTTGACGTGCTGGATGCCCAACTTCTCGACCAGGCCGGGAGGGAAGACGCGGGAGGCAAAGGCGCGCCGGAAGATGTTGGAGAACTCGGAGTCGAGGCCCCCGATGCCCATGTCCTCAAACTTGAAGTTGGGCTGGATGATGGCGTTGGCCGGGGCTCTGCGAGTAATCATCCTGTTCAGATCTAGGTGGTGATCTGAAAGAGAGGGCCTGGCTCACCGCTTGGAAGAGGACTTGATGCGGATGGAGCTGCCTTCCGCCTTTAAGAACGACACCTCGGTTTGAGGGCCAACCAAGATGCCCATTCTCCCTGTGCATTTGAGAAAAATGATTATCTCAACTTGTGCAAGGAAGAGATGATGGGGAAGCAACCCAACGCACCTTGTCGCCCCTCGCTCTGGCCCTTCTCAAAGCTCATGAGCTCGACGAGCTGCAGGCTCTTGACGGTCGCCAGCAGGTTCTTGCCGTTGAAGGCAAAGATGATGACCTGGTCCACGGTGAACATGGTGCCGTCGAACACCTGGCGGAAGCTGCTCTCCATCGCCTCGGCGTCGAACACTTGCTCCGGCGAGCCTTTGGCTTCTTTCAGGAACGCCACCTGTGCTCAGGTTGAATGTCCATAAGACGTAGACTTATAGAGGTAGGCAGACGTGAGCGCACCTCGACGGTCATGGTGCCCAGCAAGTGGTCTGGCCCAATGTTGTGGCGCGGCTCAAAGTGGGAGACCTGCTCCCGGTCGTTGAAGGCCATGTTCATCCACTTGCGCTGGATCATCGACACGCCCACTGCGCCTGGCTGGATGCGCGGGTCCGTCCTGTTGCATACCGCCAAACGCTATAGCTAGGCTGTCAAACGAGCTCGAGGGGAAGCCACGCAACTGGACTGCAAACACATAGTCCCGCTTGATGGCGATGTAAGAGCCAGCGACAAAGTCTTGCGGGTTGAACGTCAGCCTCTGTAAGCCGGCGCCACTGCGTTCAGACGATTGCCTGTCAACGAGGGCAGCGAGCGCATCTTACATTGGTCAAAGCCAGCTCTGAACCGGGCAGCTCGACGACCGTGAACGCTCCTCCTCCTTGCGGCTGCTGGTGTTGCTGCTGAGACACCGAGCGCGGCTGCTGGGGCAAGCCATGCGCCGAAGGGGGTTGCACCCTCGACGCGGACCGGGGCGGCGGCGTCGACTGCTGGCTGCTGCTAAAGTGCCCCTCGTTGGGCCGCGTTGGCAGAGGGCCGTAGCGGTTGTTCGAAGGTGGGCTGGGTGCCGCTGGTGGCCCGCCTTGCTCGCCTCGGAACCAGGACATTCTTGTTGGGATGGACGGCGAGGTTTGAAACTCAGGCGCATGAACACGTCTGCAACCTCAAATGCACTTGTGGCGTGTCTAGCCACTTGGGCCAATACAACAAGCTATAGCAATCGTAATACACCCAATAAAGACAAAATTGAAAGGGGCAAGAGGGGGGCGTGGAACCGAGTGGCGAAGGAGACCTCGAAGGCCGAATCAGAAGTGGGCTGGCTTGGAGGTTCATGCACTGTGTAATGGGCAATGGATGAAGATGTAGGCAAGTCGGAGGGATCGTCATTAGGCGCAGAAGTCGGTTTGGGCTTGGTAGCTTTAGTGGAGGTCGAAGAGGGAGGTGGTGGCGTTGACAGCGCTTGGATGTCGGCTGGGTCAGTCGGCATCCAGAACGCGCCATAGGTATCTCCGTTCCTGTGCGTTGGTCTTTCACAGTCAGCCAGAGCATTAGCCAGACTAAGGTCAGCGCAAGGACGAACATGCGAGTCTCGACCTGAGGCAGTGCGGCTAGAGTCTGCATCAAGCCTTGCATTGGCTGAAACGTAGGGCCAGGATCGAATACTGGGCTCCTTGAGCAATCTTTGAGCTATGATCCTACAGCCAAGCCAAAGTTGAAGCCCGCGCTCACCATGTCTGATCCGGCAGCGAGCCAGCAGTTGCTATTGGTGCATCTTGCTTGGTATTGGTGATGTCCATCTGGAAGCAGGACACATAGTCGAATAACACTGGCGGGCCGCTGTCGCCTTGGTAGCTGTCCCCGCCCCTGTTAGTAGATACAGTCGTCAGCCGTGGAACTCGCTAAAGGCAAACGACATTGACAGACCACAGCCAAGCCCAAACGAACGTATGCCTCCCGCTTTCCAGTTGGTCGCTGATGCTCAAATTGCCCTGGCAGATGACCTCTGAGTCGCTGGTGCCCGGCACGTCAATGCCATCCTCGTTCTTCCCGCAGTTCTCCCAGTCCAGCTGGGCGTACGGCGTCGTCTTGAACAGGTCGTCCGTTGGGTCGTTGGTGTTGGCGTGCCAGATGTACAGGAACCGGTTGGTGCGGTTGGACCCGACCGGCTCGTCGCCGTCGTAGAAGGAATGCCGGTTCGAAGGCCAGACCAGCCTCTTGAACGTGCCCGCTTGGACTTGGGGAGGCTTAGGGGAGGTGTTGAGCGTCGAGCCAGTCAGAGATGTACATAGTTTGCCTCTGGCGCTCACCCTCTGTGAGTTTCGCTTCAAGTCAAGATCAGGGTCAACGCTCACTGAGTGGGATGCCAGTTCTGCATCGCTAGCGGCGAAACCAGTTCATGGTAGGGCCAAGAATCGTCCGAGCTGCAGCTCGAAGGCCCATTGCCCGGGCGGTAATCCGTGCAGCCTAAAAACGAGTGGGAAGAGGCGAGGGGAGCCAAGGACAAGAGGCATGTCCACTTTGAGAGGATCATTTAAAGCATTATTGCAGGCCTCGGTCGACGCGAGGAGAGGCCCTTCGGAAGGTGTTCATCCCAGCGTGAGACGGAAGCTTTCAGAGTTGGTGTCACCCCAGAGCCCACAGAAAGGAAAGGCAAAACAGGGTAGGCTTAGACAGATTTCATATTGGTGTTTGAGATACCGAGGCATCAGAATGGCGCGGCCTGATAGCAAGAGCAGACTCGGACCTTGGAAGGGCGCGACTCTTCATCGGCAGCCAGTCGCAACCAGCGCCGCCGCCGTGATCGCCATGAAGAGTGTTTTAAAAGAGAGTTTAGCAGGCTTGCAAGACGTAGTTTTCACAGCAGTCACCAGTGAGAGGTCAACTCTAGTCAAGGTTCGGCGTTTGGTGGGCGGCAGACAACGAGCGAAGTGCGCGGGCGGGCGGCTGGCTGAACGTCATCTGACCCGGGTGGGATGGGCCGGAAGCCCAATGCAGAGCGATGTATAGGTGTAGATTCCTCTGGCGAGAGTCATCAAGATGAAGAATTGGACGAACAAGCGAAACTATAAAAGTGCCGCGGGCTATTTGCCACCTTCCTTCAGACCACCTCACGAAGAAGCCCTGTCTCGACATCCAGCTTGAAGCCGAAGATTTCCGTCTCTTTGGAGATGTAGGGTGAGTTGCGAAGGAGCGCGACGTCCTCCAGGATGCTTCCCTCCATGCTGGTAAAAGCGAATCAGTACTTGAATAGGCGAATATCAAGGAGTTGAACATACTCTGTGATCTCGCCAAAGGCCCACTCGTCAATCTCGGCAGCCTTCTCCGGAGCTCGCTTCTTCAGCATCTCGCGAACCTCCGCGTCGAGCACGTGAGTCACTCCACAGTCGGTGTGATGGACCACCACGACAGCCGCCAATCCACCAATCGCATCGAGCGTGGCCAAGCTGCGTAAAGCATCGCTGGCCCTGCCGCCAGCATTGCGAATGATGGCCGCCTCTGCGAATTGACCTGTCAAATGATGCTCTAGCGTCAAGAGAGAAGAACGATCATACCAGGACCTTTGAGTCCAAAGTACTGCTCTGGAACAATGCGAGGGTCGGAGCAGGTTACTGGTGAGGTGAATGAATTGAGGTTTATTGGGCGAAAGTCACACAGCTTCACTCACCAACGACGATCCCGCCACCGTTCTTTCTTGCCCTTTCACGCATGACTGGAAATGCTGGAGGCGTCAAAGGAACGGCGACGGCCCTGGTCGTAATCCCTGTTGGTCCGACTCACACGAGACACGCTTTGGTCAACTCACCTGTTCCGTTCAACCAGAGCTCTGACTCTTTGCATGATTTTCCGTGTTATTGAGATGAATGGTCGAGTGGGATTGGACGGGAAAGAATGACAATTGTCGCATATATACTCTTGGCTGACTAAGTTCCCCTCTTGGGACGAATAATGACGGTCGCAACTGCAGAAACGGTGACAAACCACAAATTCGTTGTAGATCAGATTGAAGCAGGTGGCATGGAAGTCGAGCACAGAAGTATGCACGCAAGAAAAGGCGCGTGAATTTTTGGCACTGGGCGCGCGAGGTGGCAAAAAGACGAGCAGCAGCATCAAATGCAAGGCAAACCGCTTCAGCGGCGAGCATTGGAAACCTTGACATGCCTATATCTGAAGTAACAGGCCCAAGCTTTAGAGGAGCAAGAAGTTTAGCTTGAGCCGAGCACCAATCTCTCACGGCCGCGGCGGCTGGTGGTACAAATGGAGCTAGTAGTGGGTCTTATTTCATGAGAAGGCAGAAATCCCTATGATGTACGAGTGCACCTATTTGACTTCCACCAACAGGCCAGTCTCGAGGTCAAGGCGGTAGCCGACAATGACCGTCTCCTTGGCGATGAAGGGCGAGTTGCGCAGGAGAGCGACGTCCTCGCGGATGCTGCCATCCATACTGTCGGGTTCTTCATATGAGCGGAGGTTCAAAACGGGGGGGATAAGGGAGAAACGCACTCCTTGATCTCGTTGAAGGTGAAGCCATCGATCTCTCCGGCCTTCTCGGGAGCCTGCTGCTTGAGAAGAGCACGAATGTCGGCATCAGAAGCATGGGTGGTGCCACAGTCGGTGTGGTGGATGACGACGATAGCGCGGAGGCCGGTGAGAGCATTCAAGGTGGCGAGGCTCTTGAAGGCATCAGCGGCGCGGCCACCGGCGTTGCGAATGACGCCAATTTCTGTTTAGAAAGGCCGAATCAGAATCTTCGAACAAGGGCAGGAAGGTCAGAGAGGGCCTACCAGGGCCTTTGCAGTCGAAGAAGTTCTCGGGCACAACGCGAGGGTCGATGCAGCTCACTGGAAACGGCCTTGTTAGCGGTGCACAACAACCCAGGTGATTTAAACACTTACCGACAACGACGGCGCCGCCGCTGGGCTTGAGCATGCTGGCGATGTCGACGAGCTTGGGAGGTTGCACCCAGGAAGAGGCAGCAGCCCTGCGCACGTGTTTGGTTAGCGTTGATGAATCATCGCGGCAGAAAGGCGTAACAACTTGTTTCGCGAAATAAGATTCTGGACGGCTTCCATTATTCGATTGTGAGAGGTTGCGGTTGGTTATGAGCGCTGGAGGTTATTGCGCCTGGAGGTGGATGAAGTCGACTTGGATGTGGTTAAGAGCCGCGCGACCATTTTATACGTTTTGAAGCCGCGCGGCTCGCGTTGCGGCTCAGTCAGCTTGGCTGGGCATTTTACAGTCAGCCTCGGTCTCAACAGCTTCGGGCATCGAAAGAACGAAATAAGCGTTCAGCAGCGCGGACGGAAGCGGCGGGCACATGAGAATGCTGGCTCTGGGTCACGAGAATCGGAAGCAGTACCGAGTATCATTCAGCCCAATTGTCATGCGGCTGTGGCCAGTGGCCACCAGTGGCACTCTTCAATGGGATCGCCCGATTTTCCTTTTCTGATCACCACAACGAAGCCAGTCCATTTTGGTTCACTACTGCCATGCTTGAACGAAAACTTTTCAACTCGAACAAAAGCGCCAAAGCATGTCTTGATCGCTGAGAGCAAGGAAACTCTGTCAGAGTCGCCAGTGACAAAAAGCGAGCTTTTTTAATTAGTCGGCCTGCAGGCCACCACGTCAGGAGTCGATGGCCAGTGGCTGGCTCATTCTGCTGCTTTTGACTGTTCCCAGACTGGGATAAAAGATGTTGCGAGCTAACACACTGGCAACCGTTGGCACGATCACTTGATGATCTTCGAAGTTTGGGAAAAAGGGCTCCAGTATCACCAAATGATCGACCTTCAACCTTCAATCATGCCACCTAAAGATAGCAGTGGTAGCATTGAACGCTCAGTCAGAGGCGTACATAGAGCTGCTCGTTCTTGTGGACAGCAAGAAGGCGTCTTGGATGCCACCGCCACTGCCTTCGGACGGCGACGGTTGCTATTCTTTGGATGTTTGGCATTCTTTTGTCGAACCGAAGGAGTGTTTGTTACGGTATATAGGTCGATCTCTTTTGCTTCAAAGTTTTGGGGGTGCTTTATGTCCGCAAAACACTCCAGATTGTTTTCTCACCTCTTGTTCCTCAAAGACCAGATTCCAACTAACTCCAAGTAAGTCCATCGTATCAGAGTTCAGACCTTTGAGTGCTCAGCGAAGTGCAGGCCCGTTCGCCGTTATGAACCGCCTCTTTCTTATGCTCCTCTCGCTCGCCGGCACCATCTGCATCGTGTCTGGCGCCATTATCTACAGCGTTGGATTCAATAGCGACGATGAAAGCTGCGACGAGTACGTTTGCACCTTCGGCGACGCCGGCATGATAGACGGTGGCATCGCGCTGATGGCCCTCGGCGCCCTTGCCGACCTCATCTTCATCATCTGCCTCATCGTGCACCTCAGTCGCCGCTCTTCTGCCGGCTACAAGAATCACTACTCTTGCATGTGGGGATTCCTCGACCCTCGCAATTTCGATCCCAACCAACCCCGCGTGTCCCAACCTGCCGCCACACAGTACCAGCCGGCTGTGCACTATCAGCCCGCTCCCACTATGCAGTACCAACCCACTCCTTCTATGCCCTACCAGCCTGCTCCTACTCCTGCCCCTTCGACTAACTACCAAGCGCCTCCCCAGCCCGCTCAGCCGGCGCCAAGCTCGCGCTTTTGCGGCGCTTGTGGCGCCAGGACAAGCGGAGCCTTTTGCACTGCTTGCGGATCCAAGATTGTTTAGTCTGCAGGTACGCATGCATTCATCTGGCTCCCACTGCTGTTTGCCTAACGAACCAGCCTCACAGTCCTAGCCTGCCACCACCCTTGTTCATTCTCCCAGCATTCCACCAGTCCCTCTTTTGCTTCTTACCAATATTACCTCCACTTCCTTCTTAGCTGATAGACCTTCGCATCTTATATTTCATGCGCTGTTTGTGCACGCAGTTTCGCGGGTGAATTTTTTTGACTTTGTTTGCGTCCATTCCAAGACCGTCCCGGGGTTCCAACCGGCCCCCCAACGCCTTATGAAAGAATCCAGCGGTGGCGAACCAAGAGACTTGAGATTTCTTCCCGAGCGGAAGCCAAGCGGTGGCGCATGCGACAACGGACACCTTTATGCGTAGAACGAAGTGCCACGTCAGCATCTGAAGACATTAATCCCCATTTAGGTAGGTGTCGTGGCTTTGGCGAGAGAGTGGAGAAAAGGCACGGTGGCGGAGGAGAAGGTTGGGCCCCTTCCTCATGGACTGTGGCTGGGCAATGGGAGTCCCTGAGCCGGTTCCTATCAAAACAAACACCTCCGTTTGAACACGAGGCAAAAGCGACCTCGCCAGGAGCACGGAGCAAGCAAAAGCCAGGAGGCAAATTGAAATCGCTGCATGATTTGGTGGCAAGATGGCCCACTCGGACGACGAATGCAGAGCAGACCCACGCTCTTTCAACGCGTGTCAAATTGTAATTGGTCCAATCATGAAGGCAAGGAAGCGCAAAGGTTCAGCGGAAGCTGGTGCCTTGGGACAAAACGGCACGCGACAAACTCAGAAATTTGCTCGCGGGGAAGCGGATGTGCAAGGTGGCAATGGTTTTAATTACAGGCGCTGCTAGAGCTAACCCAAAAGAACTAGAAAAAGAACCGATGTGCAATGAAGAACAGAAAGAAAAAGCCAAAGAGGAAAATGTGTGTACAGAACGGCTCAGCCCTCAAGTCCATATTCGCCGCCACAACCATGCATGAGGGCGAAAGATTTGGAAGGGAGGAGTGAGTCCGTGAGGTTTTGAGGGTGGTGGTGTTACAATGCCGACGAAGTTGGTGTTCTAAGAAGGTCGTTAAAGAAAAGATGAGGAAGACACATCTAGAAGTCGGCATCTAGGCAGAAGGCCTTGTCGTCTGCCTTCTGTGAGTTGACGTCGTCGTCGGTGGTGAGGTGGGTGCGGACACCGGCTTTTGCGTAGTCGGACACCTTCTTCTCGAAGAAGTTGGTCTTGCCACCGAGGGCTGCAACTCCACGTTAGTAAGACACTCAAAGGTGAGCTCAGCAGGAGAAGCGTGGCTCACAGATGAGCTCCATGAAATCGAAGGGGTTTGTCGTGTTATATGACTTGGGGTTGCCGAGCGCGACCAATAGGCGGTCAGCGACGAATTCCTGTAGGTTGCGCGTCAGGAGCTATTCGTTTGAGCACGAATAGAGGAGACAGGCCAACTCACAATGTACTGGCGCATGAGGGTGGCGTTCATGCCGATGAGGGAGACGGGCAGGGCGTCGGTAAGGAACTCCTTCTCAATCTCGACGGCCTCCTCGATGATGGCCTTGACGGTGTCTGGGTGGGGTCGGCGCTTGAGGTGGGAGAAGAGGAGGCAGGCAAAGTCGGTGTGCAGGCCCTCGTCGCGGGAGATGAGCTCGTTGGAGAAGGTGAGGCCGGGCATGAGGCCGCGCTTCTTGAGCCAGAAGATGGAAGCGAAGGAGCCTGTTTGAGCTTCCAGGTAAGAGTCTTTCAACGTGTTCTTGGTGACAGGCAACAAACCGGAGAAGAAGATGCCCTCGACGGCGGCGAAGGCGACGAGGCGCTCGCCAAAAGTGGCGTCCTTGTCGCCGATCCAGTTGAGGGCCCAGTCGGCCTTCTTCTTGATGCACGGGATGGTCTCGATCGAGTTGAAGAGGTTGTTGCGCTGGATGGGGTCGCGCACGTAGGTATCGATCAAGAGGGAGTAGACCTCAGAGTGGATGTTTTCCATCATGATCTGCTCACTTGTCAGTTTGGCGCCGATGAAACTCGATCGACGGTCAACGCACCTGAAAGCCATAGAAGCAGCGGGCCTCAGCGGCTTGGACTTCGTTGGAGAAGCGCTCGAGCAGGTTCTCGTTGACGATGCCATCGGACGCGGCGAAAAAGGCCAAGACGTGGGAAATGAAGTGCTGTTCGTCGCGACTCGCGTCAGCCAGGGTTAATGAGCAGGTGTCAAGGGATGTAGACGCACGCGCTCGTTGTCGTTGAGCCTGTTCTCCCAGTCGTGCAAGTCCTTGGACAGGTCCATCTCCTCGGCGGTCCAGAACGAGGCTTCGGCGCGCTTGTACGCCTGCCAGATCTCGTGGTACTTGATGGGGAAGAGCACGAAGCGCTTGTCGTTGGGCTGCAGCAGCGGCTCTGGGGTGTGGCTGTCAGCGCGCCGGCCAAAAAAATACTGAGGCGGGAAGCGACTTGCCATCCTCGTCGCACTTGACGTTCTCCAGGTCGCCCACGTATTTGCGCTCAAAGTTGTTCTGCCTCGTGTTGGCAGGCATCACCTTCTCCTTCTTGGTGGGCGCAGCGAGCTCGAGCTTGGCCGGCTTGGACAAAGTCGCGCTGTTGAAGTTGACCTTTTCGAGCGCGCGGCCGAGGGGCTTGGACGGGGTTTCGAGCTGGGCAGACATGAGCGTGTAGTAGTTGTGAAGGTGTGAGGAGGAGGAGAGAAGGGGATTTGGGTGGTGGGACGGGAGCAAGAACGCGAGCCTCCATTAAAGTCGCCTCCCGGTTTGTTTTGATTTCCACCACATTCCTCGAGCGCGCTCCCGATTGGTTCTGAGTAAACAATCGCAACTCCGGCCTTAAATCCCTGCAAATGAGAACACGCCCCGCGCGTCCAACCAACCAGAATCAGTCCTCCTCCCCTCCCAACCTTACTGGTCAAAAGACGCAGCCGGCTTGCCAAGGAGCCTGTGAAAAACATGACGCGTCAAAAAGTCTGCCTGAAAGCTGGAGAGAGAGCGGGCAACTCACAATCTCTCCTTGGCCAGCTGCAACTCGTCTGACGACGACGCGCCCTGCAGCTCCTCCTCCGCGACCGACTTGTAAGCCGGCTTGTGCTTGGGGGCAAAGTGCTTCATCAGGTGGTTGAACTCCCGCTCGATGGCCGAGTCGCGCCGGCGAGAGCCACCACTGGACCTGAGTTCCGAGCTGGCAACTGATGAAGTGGACGAAGGCCGACTCCGCGAGTTGGTGGACGATGGCAAGGTGCTGGGCGCCGTCGTGCCTGTCGACCCATTGCTGCTCTGTCGCAGCGAGCTGGTGGCAGCACTACTGATGCTGCTCGAGTCGACGACGTGGACGGTGCCGCTCCGGTGCGGTGGCGCGGGCGGCGTTGACCCTGACTGCGGCGACTGCGGCTGGCGGCGGTGATGGCCAAAGGGCAGAGCCGACCCGCTGTTGTTGGACGCCTTGCGCAGGCGGGCCTCGTCTTGTGGGCGCATCGTCCCGCTAAAGTCGTACTCGTCGTCCTCTTCGATCGTCGACGCCTCGGCCTCCGCAATCGTTGACCCTTCTTCCAATATGGACAGCTTCCGCGGGCGCCGGCTGTCGGACGAAGTGCGGCTGGAAGAGGGTCGTATGGGAGACATGGTCGCAGGGCTGTCAACGGGCGGGGCGTCGCCAAGCATGAGAGCCGGTGACGACTCTCGGTCGCTTTGGGATAGCGTCAGGTCCTGTAGAATGACAAAGCAGCTCAGTCTCTTCGAATCATCGAGCGATAAAGGGGAAGCAGCCATACGCCGCTGTCGTCAACATCCATAAACCGGTTTCGAAGAGGGCTGGTCGGGCCACTGGAGGAGCGGTCGCTGAGCTCGCCGCTGCCTTTGAGCCGGTCGCCGATGCGAAGAAACCCCTTCCCGAGCTTGCTGGTGCTCTTTTGGAGGCGAGGCTGGACGTGCTTTCGGGCGAAGTTCTTCGGATTGCGGGCCGTCGTAAGCAGCTGGGCCACTAAGCTGCCCGATTGGGTGAGCAAAGCCGAGGTAGCGTCTGCAAGCGATGTTCCACGTCATTAAAGATCATCAGAGCAGATATGGCATCTAGGAACGAACCTTTCTTGGCCGCGTTCAAGAGGTCGAGGTACGACCAGGTTCGACTGCGATAGGTGAACATCGGCGTATCAAAGCGCAAGCCGTACACGTCCGTGAATTTGCCGCTGCGCGATTTGTAGGACAAACAGATGACGGTGGGCGAAATTTTGACCTTGACAAAGGTGCGGTTCTGCCGAGCGCGAGTCTTCATCTCTTCTACGTCCATAAACTGTTCGAACTGGCCGGCGATGGCGTCAGAGGAGAGCGAAGAGCCTAAAGATGTGGCGCTGCTGTGGCCGAGAGCGATGCTGGACGCGCTGGAGGGGGTGTGCGAGCCACCGACAATCAAGCGGTCCATGGAGCGAGCGTGCAGAAGCTGACGAGTGGAGTTGGACGCGGACGAAGCGTTGCTGAGACCTTCGCGAGACATACGCTCCGACGATGGCGCGTGAACGTGAAGATAGGGCGAGCGCTGGTTGAGCGAATCCACCGAGCTGTTGGCCGAGCTGATCCTCTTCAACCCCGTGTCGCTGACCGCCCGTCGTTCCTTTTCGAGGGGGGCCGACTTCTGCTCTGGGCCGCCCTTCAACCGACGCTGGGAGAAGACGTACTCCGTCAGCTGCTCGCCCACTTTGCGCTCGATCTGCAAAGAGATAGGGTGGAGGTGCAGCTCGAAGGCCTCGACAATCGAGATGCCACCGACGGGCGGGAGAACGTTCCAGATCACTTCGAGGAAGAGGTCGGGGTCGGGGACCTCGTTTTTCAGCTCTTGGGTGCCACTATACTTAGCGAGGATCTCCGGGAAGAGCGCGTCGCTGGCGCAGTTGAGGGCCTGCATGTCTCGGATCGAGAGCGTGTTGGTGACGGACGAGTCTTCCTTGATATGCCAGTCAAAGCGAACGTGCTTGACGCCGACCTTGACGAAGGGCATGTCTTTTTCGTTCAGCATGTGCCAGGTGATTTCGCGAGCATTGGCAGTGAGCCGCAAGCCGGCCGAGGTGTCGTCGTCGGGGGAGCCCAGCGCAGACCGCTGCGATTGGCGAATTGCCGTGATCTCGAGCTGAAGATCACTCATCTCGCGCAGACAGGCTGCGTAGTGGTAAAAGAACTCGCGCCGTTCGTCAGGCGACAGGACGTGAAGGGACTGGTAAACGCGTTGGAGCTTTTCGAATTCGGAGCGAATCGCAACTTGGTAGCGGGCCACCACGTCGGCGCGCTTGCGGAGGTCCGTGAAGTCGTGCAGAAGCATGGCCGCTTCGAGCTTGTTGGATCGCTCTTTTCGACCCGGGTCTGAGTACAGGACCAAATTGGTGACCACGTTGTAAATGGCTCCAAAGTGAGCTTGGTTGGCAGCGACCGCCAGCTTGCCAACGTTGAGGGTGATCTCATCGACGCCATGATGGGTGGTGTGGCGCAGCCGACCGAGGGGGTTGTCCAGGTCGTGGTGCTCGCCCATAGCAGCGGACGAGATGCGCAACCGGTTGTACTTGTCGTAGCGGACGGTGGCGGATGTCGAAGGCACGATGCGCGTAAAGTCATGTGGATCGACGGTGTTGTCCAGCAAGACTTCCAAAGGAACAAAAGGGCTCGCCTGCGTCTTGTCGCCCTCCAGCTGCGGACAGAACGCCTGGACTCCCTTGAGTTCCCCGTACGTTCGCCGCATCACTTGCTTGTGGACGGGGTCGTCCTCAATGGTGGTGTCATCGATGGTGAAGGATCGGCAGATGGCCACCAGGGTCGAGACGATGACTTGCGAGCTAGGGTCGACCTCGCTCTGCAGCAAGAATTGAGGTCGGAGCAGAACAACTAGCAGCGACTTGTGCGCCACGCAGTCGGGCGGCATGCCTTCTGCGACGTCTTCTGCTGGGTCCAAATTGGAGCGACTTTCGGTCGAGGGCTGCTGCGCACTGCTTGGCCTGGCTTCGTCCCCGACCAGATGGTCCAAGATTTCTTTGCCGCTCTTGGAGGTCTCGCGTTCCACTCTTGCGTTCTCTGATGCTTTGCGGGCCGAGGCGGTCTTGTCGGTATGGCGATGAGTCTGGGCACGTTGTTTTTCATGCTGGTCCGCGAGGTCGCGAATGAACTTGACAGCCTGGGCCGTCATTTGATCTGCGCCAGCAAGAAGTCTCGACATCAGACAACTCTGGAAGAATTAGGGACAGCCAGAGCTCACGGGAATCACTCTTGCGGTCGGTCTTGGAGTAGTAGTACTTCAAAAGCACATCGCGGACGCCATTGTCGACCCGGATGTTCGGCGAGTGCATCATCACTCGGTGGTCCCAGTCTGGCATGGAATCCCAAAGCGTTTTCGAAACGAGCGGCACCTGGATCTCCTCGTCGTCGTCGTTGTGTCCGGGCATGGTGTAGAAGGCTGAGTACTTCTCCTCTCGCATTTGGTCCAGACCGTGCTCCGCCACCGGGTGTGGCTTCAATGTCTCGTAAAGGCGCGTGAGTCGGGTGAAGAGGTGCTTTACAGCTATGATTCGGTTGGCCAGGTCTTCACGGCGCAGGCGGCGCTTGGTTTCCCCAGGCTACATCCAGCTTTAGCCTACGAATCTTGTGACGGGGCAAAAGAACAGGGCATACTCGAAGCGGCAGCAGCTCTTGGTCGCTGCAATTCGCGTACATCTCTTTTAGCGCGTCCAGGCGCTCCAAAGTCAAGTTGCGATTCAAGTCCAGTGGATCTGACCGTCAACCCGACGTCAGGACAAGCACATCCAATGTAGAAAAACCACTGACCGGGAGCATAACCAAGGAGGCACGAGTGCGTGGGCTCAAGGCCAAATTTGGACCGCTTGAGGTCCATCTTGCCCTTTTCGCCCGGCTGCAAGTAGTAAGTGACGACGGGGCAAGTCATCACGTTCAAGATCTGGACGCGCGGCCTCACGTCGACCAGTTTTGGACCAAGGTCGACGTAGTCGTCATCGTCAACCCACTGCAGCTCCTCGCCATTGAGGTCTGCCAGCTCGCGCGCCTCGAACTCGACGTCGGGCAGGGAGTCTTCGGAGACGACGTCCGCCTTCTCTTCGTCCCTAAAGATGGCCAAGATGGTGCGCAGGTCCAAATCTTCGCAGTGCACCTCGCCGCGGTGCCACTTTTTGTGCTTGACGGTCTTCGCTTCGGTGAACTCGGGCCGGCGAATGACCAGCTCCTCTTCTCGCTGGTGCAAGTCGATCTTGAGGTTGTTGATGCGGCCCTTGATGCCCAAGACCGGAGTAATGCCTTTTGACCATTCATTCCAGTGCTCCTGGCGGTAGGTGTGGCAGAGGAAGATTGGGCTCAGGTCAAAGCGGTACTTGATTGTCGCGGTGTGGCGGCCAAACTTGGGCGACGACTCTTGCGCGGAAGGGAAGAGCCTGCCCTGGCGGATCGGGATGGACATGGCAGAATCGAACAGCTGCCACCACCGAAAGAAGTGGTTCATGAGCAATGGAGACAAGTGGAAAGCGTTTTTGGAGGCTGTAGCTGCGGCCGGTTCTGACTGCGGATCACTAGTCGGGGAGGTGAGGGAAAGGGAAAAGTGCACGAAGTGTGAGCGAAATCCGTCGTAGCTGTCTCGGATCTGAAAGCCACACTGGCACCGTTGGCGAGATTGACAAGAGGCGTCAAAGAAGGGACATGCCTTGCCGTGATCATCGTACGCGCTGTCCTTCGTCCGCAACTTTACACTGTAATGCGGAGCGAACTTGAAGCGCTTGCAAGCACGGTGGAACGGTGCGTCGGCCTGGCACTTGGGATGCAGCTCGCAGTCTTCCGGCGTGCAAGTGCGCTCGAAGCGGAAGCCCATGCCCCACCTGACGCCGTCGGCCAGTTTGGTGACGATCTTGATGAACTCGGCGTCCTTCGACCTGTGCGGAAGGCCGGCAACCGATGCTCGAATTGAGCGATCGTCCTCTTCGCGCTCGTTTCTGGTCACAGCCAGGCCGGTTGCGAGTAGATCGTGGTATTCGTCGAGATTAGGCACTCCAAGGATATAGCAATCGCTCAAGACTTGGATCAGCTCGCGATCCTTGTTCTCGACGCCGACCTGAATCTTGACATTGCCGCGCCAGCACTTGACAAAGCCAGCAGCTGTGCCGTCGAGGTTGTACGGATCTCTGGAGCCCTTCAGGTAGACGAGAACATCGCCAGCGCCTTGGAAATCCACACGGACGGCCCCGTGTAAGATGAGGCGGAACTTGTCCCAGAAGCCGATGCGAGGACTTGGGTCCGGTGGTGGCTTGGTGAAGCCGTCAAAGACACGAGCAGCATCTGAGATGGCTGGCTGGATCGACTGGCCCCACGCGAGCCGGGTGGACGAGGCCGAGTCGACGGTGATGTGCGGTAGGGCGTACATTTTGGTTGGCATCGCACCCCGCGGCACGTTGATGATGTAGGCGCCTTGGTGAGGAGCCGCAGCTGCGCTCGGCACGATTTCGCAGGCCGCCCACCGGATTGACGCCGCTTCTGGGTGCTCCTCCGCAATCACCCAGTCCGCCTCTAAATGAAACGACCGCGGCTCCACCGGTTCCAGCGGCGATAAGGTCGGTTTGGATGACGGATCAGGCGGTAGCTGCGTGGGCTGGGCTTGAGGAATGTGTAGCAACGGGATAGGATAGTCACGTAAGGTGATTTTGGCCTCTTGCATCTTCCAGTCGATGTGCATGGGAACTAGCAGGGTGAAAAGGGTGTCCTTGGGCAAGCCACCCGTCTGGTAGAGGAAGTCGCGGATGGTGTCCATGTCCTTGGCGAGGTCTGGCTTGGTGAGCTTGAAAGAGACGGCATTGAAAGTGGCGCGCATCAAAGGCGCCGCACGGTCGTCTGGCACCAAGTTGATGGGATAGTCATCGTTTGTATGTCGATACATGCGCCCTGACAAGCGCCGCGCAATGTTTTCTTCACGCCGAGTCTGCTCGGCGGTGGCGTTGCGAGAGCGCTTCACCCAACTGGTGGAGTCGTACGCTTTCAGCCGGTCGTCGGCGGTCGCGATGCCGGGATGCAGCTCCTTAGGCGTGTGCTTCGGATCGCGGCGGCGCTTTTGGTGTTCGAAAAATTGCTCGTCCTCGCGGTAGGCCTTGTCGATCTGGGCGGCTCTTTCCATGAAGGCAGCTCGCCGCTTCAGACGCAGGTTTTGCTCCACAGCGCCTGCACCGAGATGGGCTTCAGGTCGAGAAACTTCTTTCCAACGAGAACACGCTTACCTGCTCTGCGTATGATGTTCAAACGGGTTTCAAACGGGTCATCCTGGGCCTCAAATACGAAGAGCCGCAAGTTGAGATCGATCTCTGGCAAGTGCTTAGCCTCTTCTGGCCGTGGCGTGAGGGAGTTGCTAGTATGACCCTTGACGCACTGCCAGATGAGCTGTTTGGTGGCCTTTGCCAAGGTAACAGCGTTGTCGATGATGTGGCTGAGCGCAAACTTGAAAGGTACCCTAAGGCGTGCAGTTTCGCCGTTGATAGCGACACGTGGCTTATCGCCAGGGCGGACCACGACATCCCAGGTGTAGAACTGCAGCAGCGTCTCCCACGCATCGAGCTTGAGCGGTGACGGAACAGCGCCCAGGAGCGAGTCAAAATGCAGCGCCAGAGAGTGTGTCGCCGAGTCGAAGCTCGTCTCAGTTCGGCGAATGTGGATGAAAACTTTGTAGCTGTGAGGGAGGCCGAGCATGAGATAGACGTCGGAGCAGTCGAAGTTGACCAGCATCTGCTTCCGCTTAGCCTTCGGGGCAGGGGGCGCCGCTTCGACGGATTCGGAGGGAGGGATCGTCTCTTGAGTCTTCGCCGCTTCGGCCATGTCCTGCTGCTTGGTGAAGGTGACTCGAAGTGTTTGATAGGCCATGAGAGCGCAATAGATGTGGTAAGCGTTGACGTTGGCTGAAACCTTGTCGCAGGGAATGCTAATACCAAGGCGGTCCTGCCCATTAGACTCCACGGTGATCGTGCAATTGACGGCGAGCTCGGGGATTGATAGGAACTCGCGGTCAATCTTGGGCAATGGCTTTGGCGATTCGTGGCCTTGGCGGTCCCTCGGTCCAGCGCTCTGCGATTGGCGACGACGCAGCTCTTCGAAGTTGCTCCGGCCCTTGAGTTCCCAATCTTCCGCGCCTGGCGACATGGGCATCTCCTCCGCAATCCTGGTGCCTCTTCGCCCTCGGCTGGGAGTTGGATTCGGCGACGGCGTCATCGAGGGACTCATCAGGGGGAAATACGCCCTGCGATGCGGTACACGGTCCATGTCGCCGCTGTCGGCCACCGAAGGGTCGATCTTGACGTTGCTCAGCTTGAGCTGGCAAAGGGCGATAGGCGACAGGTCCGGAATTGGCCCAGTATGGCGCTGCAAATCCATGCGCTCAGCTAACATGGCTGACGCCTGCAGCCTGATGTTGCCATTGTTCTTCAATCGCAGCAACTTGTCCCTCTTGATAAAGTCGTAGCGCCCAGGCCGAACGGCGGCAGTTGCAAAGACGCTGAGCGTTAGATTCTTCCATCGCATGTCCAGTCCTGTCGCTTGGCGCGGGTGCATCGGGTCGACGGACGCCAATCGGACCTCGTTATGCGCAACGACTACAGTCAACAGGTGGTCGAGCGGCAGTTTGGCGACCATGGGGTTGGCCGGAAGGTCTTGTGGGATTTTTGGCCTGTTCGGAAGCTGGCTTGTCAGGGCGTGCAGGCACTTGAGGCTCTTGTCCTGTCGCAAGTCCACCAGAAAGTCATCCACCAAGACGGACGTCTCCCCACCCATGGCCTTCAAGTCCAGCCATGCCTGGTTACCAGAGTCCTCCCAGCCCGAGATGCGGGTGCTGGACTGGACTTCGAAGGCACCAAGCGACGAAAGAGAGTAGCGAGCCATTGCCGCTCGCTCAGAGCGCGCCGACGAAACGCTCATCCCAGGGCGGTCTTCCGCGCATAAGAACGAGAAATCGATGGGCGCAAGCGTGAAGACTGACAAGTCGACAGTGTAGACGAACGAGTGCCACTTGAGGTCGGAAAAGAGGTGGAGGTCGGAGTGGCGCATGGAGGCGGCGCCTGGCACCAGAAAGGCTGACTCGCCGTGCACCAAGTCGTTTGATGTGCTTTGGTGGTCTTCGGAGGGAAAGGATAGGCCAGAATTGGCATGGAAGGGGGCTATCTCTGGGTTAGGGGCGGCCCGAAGCAAGGTGTCGGGAACGGCGATACGGCCAGACACCATCTCTCGGCGCACTTGCCGGCGCTGATGATCGGTGCGGTGAAGCGCCAGTTCGGTGTAGTGAGAGTCGAGCCGGACTGCAATCGGCGGGCATTCGACGGATACCATGTCGGTGTGCCTCCACCCGTCGCAAGCCTCTTTTGGCCCGGCAACCCGCAAGTGAAGATAGGTGAGGTCAAAGGCAGCAAAGATCCGCGGCATAGATTTGACTTTGGAGAGCGCCTTCTTCTTTTGCTTTGGCGAAGGTGGCGGCTGGAGGGCGAGGAGCTTGAGCAGCTGAGCCTGGTGAACGTCGACGGAGATGCCATCCAAGTTGGCCTGAAAGACGACCAACCGATCGTTGAGGCAGTGGGGCGGCGGCGCGGCGGGGTCGCACAGCAGGTCTGGGAGCCACGTCGAGGAGCAGCGAGTTTGAAGTCTTCCAACCTCGGCAAACGGCTCTGCCAAGGGGATGTGAGCTCGGCAAGATGCCAAGTAGCAGACGAAGACCTCACCTGATTCAAAGTCAAAGGTCCACTTGAGCCATTCCAACTTTGCTGTCCAAGCGTCCGGCGTCTGCGAGCCCAAAAAGTACGCATGGTTCTCGAATTGAACTTGATCGGGGTGCCCGGATCGCAGATCAATGCTGGCCTTGAAGTCATGCACGCACACCGCCAACGTGTGGTCGGCTGGACCATGAAGGAGTTCGATAGCCGGCAGGTCGATGGCGATGCTTTCGATGAACTTGAACACCTTGAGTTGCCATTTAGCGCTCTGTGGGAGATTAGAGGCTGATGGAAACAGTGGCGAAGATATCGGCGAAGCAGGCATTGGTGGAGACGGTGCCGGCGAAAGATTGGCGTGCAGGTGGTCGACGAAAGCGAGAAGCCCGTCGATGTGCAGAGAAATGGATTGGGATTTGGGAGACGGCGCGCAGTAGTTGCCCACATACAAATCGGCAGAGGTGGGGATCAAGCTGGCCAGGCCAGAGACCGCTGGGGCGTCGTGGCGGCAGTGGGCTTGAGCTCTGACGACGATCTTGTTCTTGAACGCCACGACCGGCAGGCTGCCCTCCGCCGGCTCATCACCATCAAACAGCTCCATGTTCTCCAGCCCCAAGGCGGCCGATGGCCCCAACCCCTCGTGGTCCAACTCAAAGCCCACAAACGCCGAGCCTTTCAGGCGGAAGGTGTCCTGCACTTGCATGTCGAGATCGACCACCTTGATGCCAACGTTGACATACTTGATCAGGGGCATCCCAATCCACCGTAGGCCCGAGTATAGGGAGCCGGGCAGACCTCGGCGGAGCCAGTTGGCTAAAGAGTGGGCGGCCGCTTTAATGCCGTCCGGCACCTGGCTGAGCGCCCACCGGACCGGGAAGAGGAGGGCTTGGAGGGCTTGGAGGAGCAGGAACTTGATGATAGATAGCCACCAGGCCGGGTCGACGGCGGCGGACTTTGAAGTCGAAGCTGCCGCGCTGTCCGCATTGTTGTTGCTTTTGTTGGTGTGGAGGCGCTTGGCGAGGTGGGCCTTGGGCATATTGACGGTGATTCCCTGCGCTTTGATGACGACGTAGGTGCTACCCTTGACCGTTGCGAGCGCTATCGAGATGCGGGAGACCAGCACGGTGGTGCGCTCGACGGTGTCCACGCCGGAGAGGGTGACCGTCTTGCCCTCCCATTGGACATCCTCCAGGTGCAGCCGCCAGGATATGCGCCCGACGCTGAAGTGGTTCACAAAGTGCTCGAACACGAAGCTCAGAAAGATGCGGGCCAACATGCCCGCCGAGCATATGATGAACACAATGCCCAGCAGGACGTCGAGCCGCAGGAAGACGGACAGAAACTGGCCATACGCCATCTTGGGCTACTTCTGGGTCGTCGTTGAAGTGGGAAGAGCCATGTAAAAGTCGCTGAGCCGGAAAGACGTTACGCTTGGCAGCTCGACCCCGCCGTTGGCGGGCATGCGATGGAATTTCTGGTATGCAAAACTGGGCCGCCCCTTCACTTCTGGTAGCCTCAGAAGGTCTCTCAAAGTGGAGTTCTGCTGTTGTGGACTTGCTGGGGCTGTTTCGAGCTCAAAGGGCTCCGCGGACGGGCGGTGGCAAATGGCACTGCAGTATGGGTCTTCTGCTGGACATGCACAAAAGGAGAATCTGTGTGGATAGAGTAGAGCGACGAAGCGCAATGAACGCCATAAAGGCAAGAAGGCGACTTTTTCCCTTGTAACAAGACCACCCTGGCTTGCATGGTATCAAGCTCTGCCGCTCGCACTCGCCATTCACGCTCGCCAGAACTTTTGACCTCACTATGAGTTAGATCTGTGTAGGAGAAAACTAACCAGAGGTGTTCAACGCACCAATGCAACCCGGCTTGGCCTGATTCTGTCGGGAGTGTCTTCCCTTGACCCAACAGCCCCCACTTGACACCATGTTCTCGACGGAACGATTCTATAAGAAAGCACCGATTAGCTGTTGATGCACCACGCTTTTGGACCAGGAAGGTTACCTTGCCGCCACTTTGAGACCACTGCTTTGGACACGGGATCGTTATCATAGCATCAAGACTCGCTCCGCAGACCAAGACTGTGAAGCGATCGTCTTTGAGACAGTCAATCGTCGTTATTAGATAGGGCGGCAAGAAGAGACAGCAGACTCGGCCCATTGCCACTGGACTGGACAAACTTTGGTGCTTCAGGTGTTCTGCAGGCTTCAACGTTCGTCTCACCGCGCATGCCTCTCTTATCTACATCGAAAGCAGGGCTATCAGAAGCGTGATAAAATTGGACAGGCCCGGCAGCATTCCCGCCACGGCTGGGCATTGAAGTTGGCAAGGCAGAATCGCATGGGACGTCGACGCAACGGATTCTCCAGCAGTCTCTTTCCGCAATCAAACGAAAAACTTCAAGCAAGGGCAAGCAGCAATCGCCTCGCAGAGTCGCGAGTCGCGGCGGTCGGCCGCTTCGGTCCAAGGTCTCAGGCTGAATTCGCTCTCTTCTCATCCGCATCCTGCTATGACTTCATTCTCATTTCTCACGAGCTGCTTGAAGCGCTGTACTCTGCTGCAACTGCCGTCTGCTTGACCTGCGCGCGCCGTGACCAATCCCCCTCCTAAATGCCAGCCGACGCTTGTCTTTGCTAGGTGGGAGGGGCCGCTTATGCTTCTTTAAAGGCACCGACGACTAGAATATGACCTCCTCTGGTGCTCCCGTTGCCTTGATCACTGGCTGCTCTACTGGACTGTGAGCGGTCTCATTCCGAAGCAGGAAGGCGAGGTGGCTCAAATGGCGGCACTAGGGGCCGTGCTTTGGCCGTTGGTGGGTACATCAAAGTATCACTGTAGTGCATCATTGACGAGTGAGCCCGCCAAAAGTTGCCTACAGGAAGGGCTACCGGACTATCGCGACCGCGAGGAAGCTGGCGGCTATCGAAGACTTGAAGGCGCAAGGCCTGGCCACGCTCGCTTTGGACGTTACGTGGGACTCTTCAAAGCTCACAGAAACAGTGGCCGAGGCCATTAAGATCTAGTGCGTCTCCGCAATGAATGCTTCAAGCTGAAAGTCAAACTCGCACACATCAGTGGCCGGATTGACTACCTGGTCCAAAATGCTGGCTACGCGTACGGAGCTCCACTGGAAGAAATGGACGAAGAGGCGTTCATGGCCATCTTCGAGACCAACTTCTTCGGAAACTTTCGACTGACCCGCGCCGTGCTACCGCATTTCCGAGAGCGCAAGACCGGCCTGATCATCAACATTTGCTCCGAAGGTGGCATTTCAGCTATTCCGGGGTTGGGCGCATACTGTGCAACAAAGGCCGCCTTGACAGTTCTGCACGAGACTTGGCTCAAGGAAGTGGCCGAGTTTGGCATTCACATCATGAACGTCCAGCTTGGCTCCTTTGACACTAGCGCCGGGGCTAACTACAAAGTTTCCAATCCCGTAAGTGACCTGGTCTCCCTGGTGAGGCTTGCCAGGGTCTAAGCCTTTGCGCCAGATCTTCCCCGAGTACCAAAAGCTCCGCGAGCTTTGCGAATACATGGGCACCGTAAAGGCCTTTCTTTCCAAGTGCACAGTTCCGGCGTTGCTGATGGCATGGTGAAGGTCCCCGGCTGGCATGATCCGATTCTCGGCTCGGAGCGCATCTGGGAGGTGGCGACTGGCCCAAACCCGCCCGTCAACTTTGTCATCGGCAATAACGCTTACGAGCGAATCCATGACATCTGGTCGTCCAGCCTGAAAAGCCTGGAGTCTCAGAAGGAGTTGGCGTACCTGCCGATGCCTGACAAAGTTGACAGCATTTACAAGACCCACTGAAGCGCGGCAGGTCTTGGGCATTGGGAATGGTCTTAAACGCATGTACACATCCGGTGAATGGAAAACCCATGAACTGTCGACCGAGAGTCAAGGTCCGCCACCTGGGACAGAGAGCCCCCTGCTTGTCCGCACCGGCCAACACCAAAGATCATGGACAGCGTGGATCCTCTGGGTGTCTCCCAGATCCTGCCGTCCAAATCCATTGCTGTCGCCGTCTCCAAGCGCGATGAGCTCCCTGCGCCGCCCACGCCATCCAAGCCCCAGCTTCCACTCGCTGCGCCCGAGTCGCTGCCCTCGCCCATCTCGCCACCCGCCTCGACGTCCAGCTTCCGCCCTCTAGGTTCGCTGTCCTCCTCTCAACAACAGCCTAGGTCACCGCTGGCCACAGAAGCGCCGAACCCGTACAGCATCAGCCCAACCTCGCCGTCGAACAATGCGTGGGCAGCTCGCGAGCCGACCTCCCCTCCGCCCTCGGCCTCGCTGTCCGTAGCCAGCAACGCTAGCAGCTCCAAAGTGTCAGCGGGCAGCAGTGCGGGCGGCTCACGGCCAGAGCAGCAGGCCGGGTTCGTCAAGATTCGAGTGCTGGGCATGGACCGGGCCAAGAAGGACGTGTGGATCAAGCTGGACGCCGCCTCGAACCTGTCCACCTTTCACGCGTCCCAGATCAAGCCCTTCAGCCGGTCCTACGTCGAGTTTGTCAACCTCCACCTCGCGCTCGCCGCCAACCACCCGCAGGCCATCGTGCCCGCCCTGCCGATCCCGGCTACGTCTGCAGCCACCGAGGACGAGGAGGACCGGTTGCTCAAGATGCTCTTCCAGAAATGGGTGGACCGGGTAACCAGGAACCCAGACTTGGCAAGAGACGAGGAGCTCCGCCTGTTCTTGGAGGCCTCATTTGGCGTGCGTCCTATTTTCACTTTATCAAGCCTGCCCTTAAATTCATGTCATAATGGACAATCAGTATCAACCTGTTACGACGAAGCGCCGGCTGAAGCCGACGTCATCACTTGCGGACAAGCTCTCGCTCCGGTCCAAGCAGCAGGACCCAGACGACTCGCTGGCCAACATCAAGGCCGAAATGTCGCGCTGGGAGACGCACTTTGCCGAGCTTGCAAAGGCAGTCGACAAGGAGGGCAAACATCGCAAGCGTGAGCTCTTCCACTGGACACTCGCAGATCGCAGGCTCAAATTTAGCATCAGTGCTCGCTGGCAGCTTGCTGGAGCTCTCAGAGCAGTTCGCCGCCTTCTCCACTTCCGAAACTTATGTGCCGCTGGTTTCTGGGTACAGGAAGGTGGCGGAAGGGCTAAGGAGGTTGGCCGAGCTGGACAATGGGCTGGCCATCGCCGAGTGTGTGACTTTGGCGGACAGCCTGCTCTACGAAGCGGCAGAGGCGAAAGAGGCCAAGGTACGTTGCTCTCCAATAGCTAGCTGGACTACTCCCAAATTGATGCCGGCCCACAGGACGTGCTGGTGCAAAGGCAGCTGATTGTGGACGAGCACCGGTCGGCTACCAAGACGGCCATCGCCAAGAAGCGTCAGATCGAGAAGCTCAAGTCGAGCAACAACATCAAGGCGGACCGGGTTGACGAGGCGCTGGATGAGTACGACGACGCGGAGAAGCACCAGGCGGCCATGACCGCCAAGCTCAACGCCGTCTCCCAAAAGCTAGCGCCCTCCTTGACCGCCCACACCCAGCAGGTGCACACCGACCTGTTCTCAGCCTTGCACTCGCACGCTCGGGCGGGCTTGGCTTACGAGCGGCAAAAGCTCAAGGAACTCGACACGCTTCGGACCAGCATCCGCGCCATCCCCAAAGTCTCAGCCGCCACCGCCGCCGCGCCGGCCGCTTCGTCCAGTGTGCACGGGAGAGAAGGCTCTTCGGCATCTTATTACGTGCACCCGGTCGCTAAAGCGTCCCCTCTACCGAGCCCGGCGCACTCGCGCACCAGCTCGCTCGTCTCGCCCAACCAGCTCTACTCGTCCCAGCCCTCTTCGGGAGCGTCCGTGTCCAGCCCCCCGCCTTCCTTCTCATCTGCCGCCCATCACCAGCAGTCCCCGCCCCTGTCGTCCGGCAGCTCCAAGTTTGACGGCACCCAGTCGCTCTACGTCCCGCCCAAGCACCAGCCCACGCCGCCCTCGCCCAGCGGCGGGCGGAAGACGGACCTGGCCAAGTCGATGATCTTGCCCTCGACGGTGGGGCCAAACGACTCGATTAAAGGGCGGCCGTCGTTGGTGGATGAGAGGCGGAGGGTGGACAGCGTGGCGGCGGCTCGCAAGTTGGCCAACATGTTTTGAAATCGCTCTCTTGCTATATTGTACATTGTTCCTTGAAAACGAAACCTCCTCGTCGTTATTCGTCGACGCAGAAGGCCGCTTCATTGATTCGGGTGGAGAGGTAGGAGAGAGGGACGCTCTTCATGGCCCATTCTTGAGCTTGATGTTGTACCGCTGGATGAAGTCGGCTTGCTCCTTGTCCTGTGGGGCAAGATTTCGACTGTGAGCACTGCGGCGAGTGCAGGAGAGGTGGGAAGCCTCACCTTTTTCTGGTAGGTCTCCGAGAGCGCTTTGACGGCTTCGATCATCTGCAAGCCCAAAGCGGAAGTAAGTTATCATGATCTGACTACTTGGAAAAAGGCAAGAGCTCACGCTCTGGCGGGTCTGCGTCAATTCGGGCAGCACGTCCTTGACCGTCTTCTCAACGAGCACATTGTCAACCAGGCGCCAGCATTTGCGCTCCGGGTCCTTGTCCATCGTCTCCTGCAGTGTGTCGAGGACCAGGCCGTGCTCGTCGGCGTCGCGCTCGATGTCGATGATCTTGTTGCGCAGGGCGGACAGCTCCTGCTTTTGAGAGTTGAAAGTGTTGACCAGCTCTGCGCTCGCTGCGTTGAGCCGTGTGCGTCCGGGATCAAGTGGAATGGCTTACCTTGGTCTGAAGGCCTCTCTTTGCCTTTGGAAGTGGACATGTCGAAGCTGTTGCGGACCAACATTTTCCAATCCTGCGAGCGCGAGGGCTGCCGCTCAATCGGGCGCTGCTGGTTGGCTGCAGTCGACGGAGCTGTTTTAGGCCTGCCTCCTGCCTTCAAGACCTTGCCACGCTGTCCTAGGCTCTGCTAGGCCCGCCCGATCTGGTTCTGCAGGCCGCCATCGCCGCCCGATTTTTTGCCTTTGGAATCGCCCTTCCGTTCGTGCATTGTTTGCTGCCCGCTGCTCGTGCTTCCCGGGGGCTCAGTTGTGCTCTAGCAACAGTCAGCCATGCAGTCCGTTTCGCTAAGGCTCGCTGCCCGGTCCCAGCTGGTCGCCGCCGCCTCCTCGAGCCTCTACAAGCCCGCGCTCGTCTTCAACGCTAGGCACCTCTCAAAGTCCTGCCGCGGCCGCGCCTCCCACGCCGACCCGGACAACAAGCTGCTGTCCGCGTTCGACAAGAAGTACCCAGAGTTCTCCGCCGGCGGCCACCTCACCGACGAGCCGTTCTCCAAGCCGGTCGCCTATGCGCCGCCTTCGACCGACTACTCCAAGGGCCCGTCCGCGCTCGACAAGGCCGCCAAGCTCTTCTTCTTCACAGAGGTGCGTTTTGATCGACCCATTGCTCCTTAGATCGGAGCTTAAACTCGACTATGCTGTACAGATCATGAGGGGCATGTGGGTCGTGCTGGAGCAGTTGTGCGTTCTCTGGTGCTTCTCTTGAGGTCTAGCATGACTTATCATTCCCATTTTGGGTGCACAGCTTCCGAAAACCCTACACCAGTGCGTCGGATCCTACTAGCATCATTTCTCTTCGGATAGAGGCTGATGCCCCCACATCTTTCTTTCACGCACAGTCATGTACCCCTTCGAAAAAGGCCCAGTCTCCCCTCGCTTTCGCGGCGAGCACGCCTTGAGGCGCTACCCGTCCGGCGAAGAACGCTGCATCGGTTCGTTGTTCCTCCCACCTTCCAAGATCGCTTCTAATCATCATTGTGCTCCACCGAACAGCCTGCAAGCTGTGCGAAGCCATCTGCCCAGCTCAAGCCATCACCATCGAGAGCGAAACTAGAGAAGACGGGTCGAGGAAGACGACCCGCTATGACATTGACATGACGAAGGTTGGCAGGCGTCTACTTTTGAACGAGTCTATTAGTCTCACTGGAGATATTTTCAACAGTGCATCTACTGTGGATACTGTCAGGAAGCTTGCCCTGTGGATGCTGTGCGTGCCGATGGATCACCACAATCTTGACCTCTTGCTGACTTTCACTGCCCTCCGCTGCTACAGATCGTTGAGAGTGAGCGCTCTATGCATCTGTATAGTCACTTTGACGTCTGGCTCATCGCAAATTCCAGCTTCCAACACGGAATACACCAGTAAGTGGCCGGTCAATCGTCGGGGTTCGCCCCAAATCGATGTCTGGGCTCAATTTCTTCTTCTTTTCATCGCAGCTGAGCTCAGAGAGGAGCTCTTGTACTCCAAAGAGAAGCTTTTGGCTAATGGCGTAAGCGAGGGTCGATTCGCGCGTCGTCGGGCAGTTTGGCTGAGATTTTTTGGTCTCTCCTCTCTCGTTTCCAGGACCGAATGGAGCAAGAGATCGCCGCCAACCTCAAGAGCGAGGCGCACTACCGCTAATCAGCCCATTAAAGAGGCGAGAAGCTCCCAACGAGCTTGGCGAGCAGGCAGGCTGTCGGGATGTCTTTGTTTGCGGCCTCCCCCTAGGGAGCGCAACCTTGTGCAAAGCAAGCAAAATATACGCAGTCTACTTCCGAATCAGCTTGTGGTCGCCTGCCGCAGTTCTTTGAGACGACCAAAGGAAGATCGGGCGCAGACTCGGGAGCGCGAAACTTCGGTGGCAAACTTGTCTTTCTGAGTCAACCAACCCACAATTGATTAGAGGCTGCCATTGTTGCTCTGCTGTATACACCGTCCAGCGGTATGCTGCTTGCCCAGAACTGGGTTGACCACACAATTGGAACGATACAGAGAAGATCAGCATGGTCCTTGCACAAAGATGACACGCATTACCAGAGCGGACTTCTCTTCTGAGAACTATTATTTTTTGTTGCTGCTTGCCACTGTTATCCTTCTCCCAAGGAGCGCAAGCGCGGGCTTTGTCGGCGGACGCGAACAAAGTTGAGCGCGTGAAATGAGCCGGTGGCAAATTCTTGTCAACGGTTGGGTTCCACAACTGGGTAAATGGGTCTGTTCTTGCACACGTATACACGCGGCGTCGCCGTAGCCTAGTCATACAGGTCGAAACTGGACAAATTATTATTCTGGCCACCAAAAAGGCTCCTCAAGATTAGAGGTCCCGTTGCGCAATTGAAGGGGCTTGCGAGCCTTGCGCCTTAGCGACGGGGTTTGGTACAAAGATTAAGGGCAAATGGGACGAGCTTGATCAGCGCCATTTGCCCGGCTTTGACTATTCACCTTAACTCGAACCTGAGAGCCGGGTTGGGATTTGCTTGAAGGGGCCCCTTCAAGTAGTCCCAACTTTTTGCTTCCCTTAATCATTTTTATTGCTTCACATTAGAAGTGCACGTCGAGGTTGGTACAACACCAGGGCAATGAGCAGGGAAATAGAACAGAGTGCCAATAAAGCTATTTGACAAAGTAGACGCCCTTCATGTGGTTCTGAGACTTGCCCCTTGCTCTCTCCTTGAAGCGAGCGAGGACCAGGTCGTCCGAGGCGACGTTCCTGGTGGTGCTGCCGTCCGGCGCCACCGACTCCTCCCACCCGTTGATGTCCCCATTCTTGGCCGCCTCCCTGGCCAGCGCCAGCAGGTCGGCGTCCGACTCCAACGAGCGGGCCAGCGCCGAGCCGGAAGTTTTGGAGGGCTGGTAGAAGCGCTCGCGGGCAAAGTTGTCCGCCTCGCGCTCCTCCTTGCTGACCGACTTGGCCGCTTCGATGGCAGCGAGCTCGGCGAGCCGGCGCTTGGCCTTTTCCGTTTCCTCGATGTTACGAAGCCGCGCGCTGTTGACGAACTCTCAGCCGACACTCGGGGATGGGTTGCCGTACAAAGACAGGTCCTCACTCGATGCCCAGATCCACTTCGGGGACAGAGGTCAAGATGGTCGAGGACAGGGTGATGCTGCCTTCTTGTGTGCTGTTGAGCCATCACAACATTGGATGAGCGACTAGTCCTCAAAAGGGGGAGGAAGTCCACCAACTTTTTCTGCGTCCGGTACTTCTCTGCAATCGTATACAGCTCGTCCGAGTCCGCCTTGGCCACAGAGGCATCCCCAGCGCCCAGCGTCTGGCCCTTAGCAGCAGCCTCGGCGGCCCGCTTCTTCTGCAGCTCGGCCTCGATGAAGGCCATCATGTGCTTGTCGACGTCGATCATGTTGGTCTGCTGGGTGAAGTTCTTGCTCTGGGCCAGCTTCTTGCTGATCGACGTGTCGTCGTCGTCGTCGAGCATGACGGCGGCCGACTCCTTGAGGCCGGCTTTGGCGCCCGTCTGCTGCGTGTCCGCTGGCCGCTTCCGCTTCTTGCTCTTCTCCGCGCCGCCCTCGTTCAGCTTGGCGGCGTTGATGCCAATCGGCTCCTTCTCGAGCGCTCGTAGCTTGCGCAGGGCGAGCAGGTCGGCCACGGTAGAGCTGTGAAGCCACCGGGAGCAAGATTGAGAACAATTTTGCGCAATGGTGCCCGCCTCAGGCTCACCTAGTCCCATCGTCGACCGCATCCGACGTGGACGCTTCTGGAGAGGCAGCTCGCACTCGGCCTGCATCAGCAGCGGGCTTGGAGCGCTTCTTGAACATGGCGAGTCGAGCGCAACGAAATTTCAGGGCGCTTGGATTTCCCCCGAAGGCGGCGGCACAAATTGTAGGTATCAAAACCAGAGATCAAGAGGTGACCCATTACATGCAAGGAGTATAGCTCCTCCTTCCTACAAGCATCCCCAATCTTCATAGATTCTGTTTATAGCAAACATACGCGCGAAGCCCGATAATTTTGAGTGGCGAAATCGAAAGCCGTCTAGCAGAGCCAGAGCCAGAATCGCTGGAGCCAGTTCTTAGGAACTGGCTCGTCCTCCAAAGGATCGTCGCGAGAGCCGGTCTGGAAGTCCATGTCCTCAGGGCGCACAAACTTGGTCTTGTTGATAATCTTGTATCTGTACAGACTTGTCAGACTTTGTTCTCAATGATGATAAAAGGTATTTAACTAACCCGAAATAGAGGATAAAGAACATGACAGGAGGGAGGTAAGTGGTGATAAAGTCGCTGGAATGCAAAGTTAGAAAGAGCGCACACCCAAGCACGCTAGGAACTTACCTGGTGACCCAGTGGCCGTTGATGAAGACTTGGAAGCCGCCGAAGAAGATGACGATGGAGCAGATGAAGAGGCCGTACCACGAGAGGTAAGGCTGGAAGGGAGCGTAGAAGGGAAGCTCGCGGCGGTTGAAGTTTTGGGCGACGGTGCCCTTGTGCCAGCGAATGTAGGTGACGAAGATACCGCACCAGGTGAGGAGACCGGCGATGGAGGTCATGTTGGCGAAGTAGCCGAAGACCTTGCCGGCATTGTCGGAGACGTTCATGTAGGAAAGGAGCGAGAAGAGGAAGGCGACGAAGACGGCGACCCACGGGAGACCCCACGAGTTGGTCTTGGCGAAGATCTTGGGAGCAGAGCCGGTGAGGGCCATGCCGTAGAGGGCGCGCGACGAGGTGTACATGTCGGAGGAGGCGGCGGACCAGGCAGAGGTCAAAAGAGCGGCGTTGATGACAGAGGGGAGGCCCTTGATGCCGGCGTTCTTGATGGCGATGACGAAAGGCGACCTGGCGGTGCTGCTGGTCAGCTTCAAGCTGGGGTCGTCCTGGGAGACCAAAAGGCCGATGATGAAGACACCGAGAATGTAGAACTGGACGAAAATCAGGCCAGGTCAGAGAAGGGCTAGTTTCGCAACTTGACGGAACACTCACGAGGCAGATACGGATGTAGACACGCTTGATGGCCTTGGGCAAAGAGCGGCGGGGGTTCTTGGCCTCACCAGCGGCGATGGCAGTGATTTCAGTGCCGATGTAAGAGAAGGCGGCCTGAACGAGGACAGAGAAGAAACCGAGGAAGCGACCAGTGGGGCCGGAGATGCCGACATACTGGTTGAAGGGGCCGGGGTTGCGCCAGTAGCGGAAGCCGATGGCGCCACCTTGAGGTCCACCGCCGGCGGTCAAGACGATACCGAGGATGATGAGGCCGGTAATGGTGAGCACCTTGATGATGGCAAACCAGAACTCCATCTCGCCGTAGACCTAAACAGAGACGTGAGACAAAATCATGAGGTTGCCGAAAAACGGCGGCTTACTCTCGCGCCTCCCAAGTTGATCAACACAACGATGATGAGAAAGACGGTGATCCAAACGCCGTTGTTGACGCTGGTGATCCAGTAGTTGATCAAGACGGAGGAGGCGGACAATTCAGCGGCTGCGAGGAGCTGTGAGCTCCGGATCCACGGCCCGATCAAAGCGCGCATAACGCACGTAACACAATCGTCCAGTTGTACCAGTAGTTCCAGCCCATAGTGAACTGCTCGAATGAGAAGAAAGTCTAAAACGGAACTTTGAAATCGAAAGCTTACAGAAAGAGCCGGGTCACCAAACCGCCGGGCCATCGTGATGTGGCCACCAGCAACGGGCAGATGCCCAATCATCTCTCCCAAGCAGATCATAACGCAGTCTGGGGGATTTTTAGAAAACGCCGAGATCAGTCAAGTCACACGACTGCTGAATCAGTGCGGAGAAAAACCTACAGACGACAGTGCCGATGAGAGCATAGCCCAAAAGCAAGCCCAACGGACCACCATTGGCAAGAGCACCTCCCGAACCGACGAAGACTGCACCAGGGCGTGTTATCAACTAGTGCCAAAATCGATGACGCAAAGAACACTTACGACCAGTGCCTGTAATTGCACGAAATCAGGACAGTGGTACGAAGCGCCAGGCATGTAAGGGCTCACCAATAACACCACCTGGCGATAGGGACGTGGGTAAGAAGACAGCATGCGGCTGCGAGAGGGCTCGAGCTCACCGATGGAGATCATTCTGAAATCTCGTAATGAGCGAGGCGTTCTTCGATGCAGGACAGAACACTCACTGGATGTGACGCTGCTTGAGCTGTCGGTGAAGTTGACCAGCATGGTCGTTAGTGATGCCGCTGTTGGGCACGACAGCGTCGACTGGAATTCGTAAACATCAGCATCCGGCGATTGTGGCGAGTTGCTCCGCCACCCCAGGCCGTGCGAACAATCGAACAGGCCTTGCTCGTCGTGCACAGCAAAATCCTGGGGTAGCAGGAGATAACGCGAATGAGAGACTAACCATTGGAATAGCCTTCGCCATTCTTGTCGCCGTACGCATGCTTTTCGACGTCGGCGTGGTGCTTGGCGACGTCCCCTTCGTTGACTAAGGACTGCGACATGTTGGTCGGGTAGGATGTGGAGAGAGAGCAAGAAGTTTTCAGGACAGGGAGCCGCGAGGGGGGTCCAAAAGCATGTTCCCATGTGATGCACGTCAATCGAGACCAAGCGGGTTGATCACCCCCCTGAGACGGTTTGCCGTGGCGAGATTCAGGCCAAAATTTTCTGACATGATAAGAGAGATAAGCCGGTCCATTGTTCGCCGCCGATGACGCCGTGGGCTGAGTAGGAGAGCCAAGAGGATGTCGATTTGAGCTAGCAGAAGGACTCCAAGGGCAACAAGCGGCCTGCTAGCCACCACCTCGCTTGCACTTTTTACGTTGTTGGGTTAAATGCGGGGCACATGACGGGACCGCGACCCGCGTCAACCGCCCTCGCGAAATTTTTTGGGCCTGTTGGAAATTTGTTGTTTCTGCGGTAAGGAGGAGATACCGTTGCCCTGGCGAAGGTCGAAATCGAATCGGCAAAGCGCGATGGGTAGTTATGGCAGCAAACAGCGAAGCAGAGGCCTTCACCGACAAGCGGGTTTACCGGACATGGTCGACCCCACTGAGCGCCAAGACCATGACCAGCATGCTGCTTGCAAGGGCAGCGCATGGAAGCGCATCAACAGTAATCAGCAGCTCCACAGTGGTGCTTCTTTTGTGGATCGTCGTCTTCCCCGGACCGAACCAGCAAAAGTCCATTTCACGTTCAGAACTCGAATGGAAGCAAAAATTTTGAACGCGCGCTGAAGCAAGAAGGCAGGCTGGTGGCAGTCCATGCTTTCGTTCATGGCGGTAGCATTCCAAGGAGCATCTGAGCAAGCGGCGAGGGGCTCCTCGGGATGAGCAATCCACATTCTGACTCGAGGGCGCGCTGTGAATAGCAGTTCAAGCTTGTGTGCAGCATTGGATGAGGTTGGAGCATTGATAAACGCTCAGACGAGATATGACTGTGATGGCAGAATGGGGCAAGGGTGGGCGAGACCTACAAAGCAGTCGTGAAACCAAGTCGTCAAGGGGACATGTTCGAGCAAGTGAAGCAGTGGCGGCTGGAGACGATTCACAGTCGAAAAGGAACGAGTCACAGTGGCGCTGATCGAGCCCTACGATAGTTTGTACAAGAGGCAGCAGGTCGACAAGAGGCAAGAGGCAACAGATCCATGGTGATCGCAAAGGTTCGCGCCAAGCCTTGATTGCCGACTCACTTGGCTTGAGGTAAGAAGCTTCTGTGGTGTTCTGTAAGAGGATGAAAGCCAACGAAGCTGCGACTTTCAAATTGCATCTCAAGATCAAGATGAGGCCACAGGCTGGCGGAACACAGGCGGCTGCCCTCCTCCTCGACCTGAACCTCGGCCGCCTCCTGGTGCTCCACCTCTCCCTCGCCTTGGTGGACCGCCAGTGGGATTGTGATGGTGTCCTCTGCCCCTTGACGGTGGGTTCTGGTGAACGAGCGAGGGCGGCGGTGGTACAGCGCGATAAGACTGCCCCCCGCTGCCCCCACCTCGAAGGGTTTGAGCGAGGGCTTCGGTGTGCGACTGGGGCGCAGCGGATTGATATGCATCCGGGGATGAGGTGGCGGCGGCGGCATAATTGGATGAAGGGATAAGGCCATTAGAGTGGCCTCCTCGGCCATTGGCAGCGCCTTGCGCCACCCGGTAGTTGGCGCGGCCTCGTTGTGTCGGAGCAGGGGTGAAGAAGCCTCTGCCACGGGGTGCAGGGCCAGTAGCGCCACGACCACGGCCTCTAGCGTGGCCGTGAGCTTCAGGTGGGTGTGCCCCGCCGACGATGGTCATGAACTGGTCGTTCTTGAGCACACACAGTGAGAAACAAGGGGAGACTTGGGGCTTACCTGGGGCGTGGTAAGGTTCAAGATAGCGTCCGGCGTCACGCTTAGACCTCGGAAGTCGGAGCATCTGGCAAGAGTTTGTCAGCTTCAGCCAATTTCGATCCCTAAAAGAACACCTCACCGTTTCTCCAGATTGCTTCCACCAATGAAAGCAACATCCCACAGAACATCAATCATGCCAGCGCTCTGGCCAGTTGCCGTCGAGCCTTGCAAGCCAACAACTGTGCCTTTGGCGGTCAGCGGCACATTGCCAGCTTCGGAAACCATCTCCACCCGATCGCCCAGCTGGAAACTCTGGCCTCCCAATCGGCTAGATGCGTGCTCTGGCTTGAGCAGAGCTCGTCGAGGAATCTTGGCGATAGCGACGCGCTGGACTTGCTCGGGCCTCTTGCTGCTGTAGAGGGCGTCTGCAAGTCCTTCAATCTGTTTTACAACCTCCTGTGCATGATCATTGCTGTATCAGAATGTGGATCTTTATGTCCGGAGAACGTGGTACTGACTGCTTCCAGCTGCTCGGAGTCCAGCGGCACCTTTTCCAAGTCGTCGATCTTCTTCTCCTTCAGCCACTGCTTGATTTCTTTGAACTTGTCTTCGGCTTTGGCACCAGGGAAGAAGTCGGAAAGCTGCCGGACGTCTGCTTTCCCACTGAATGAGCTCTAAAACGAACAGAGCAAAGGGGACTGGTCGGACCTGTCTTTCCTTTGGCGTCCAGAGTAGCAACAATTTCAGGGAAAGCGTCCTGTCAAATGTGATTTAGCATTGTCGAACGTGGCCGAAGCAGCGGAAGCAAACCTTGTAGGCGGCAATCAGCCCAATGGCTTTATCGCTGTACTCCCAGCCGTTCTCTCCTTTGCGAGTGTAGCCCAACACCTTCTGGCCTTTAGCCTCAAACTTGAGGTTCAAGCCAGCATTGACCTTTTGATCGTTCGAGTTGAACATCATCAAGCTGGAGGTAATTTTGCTGAGGGTAAGACCGGACATGCGGATCTGGCGGGTGACGTGGTATGAGGGATAGTATGTGGTGGCGCCTTGGCGTTGAATCAGAGATTTGAACTTGATAGGCTCGCTGGCGTCTTGCGCGTGAAACTAGCGTCCCCAACATCAATGTAGAACATCGCGATAAGAAGAGGAAAGAAGCTTACTGCGGTCATAATGGTAAGCGTATTATCCTTGTGTCCAGCCACTTGAGCGGGGCAGCCATAGCTGGGCTTTTGACCAAGGAAGAACACTTTGCTGCCAACGGGGAAATCCACCTGAACCGGCGGGGCGGCTCGTTCCTGTGGGAAGCCCGTGTTCAGCCTTCAAACACTCTGGAGACAAACGCGGTTCCGCGTACCTGATAACGAGTGTCCACAGACGAGATATTCTGGACGATGGTCTGCAGAGGCTGCTCGAGCTGTTTCGTCTCAAAGTCTTTGACCAGCGCGCCGTCTTCCATCAATTTGAGACCTGCAGCGAAAAAGTAAGAAAGAATGCCAAGGGAAGGTAGAGGTACGTTTCCGCCTACCCTTTAGAAGCTGGACGTGCAGCATGATTTCGACCGAGCCCACGATCGTGCCGTAGCGCTTGCTGTAGGTCGATTCGAGGCGGTCTGATATTCTTTTCCAGCTCATAGCATAATCGGGTGGGTGCGGGGTGGTCTTGATTGAGCGCTTGGTTAGCGAGCCGTCGGCAGCGCGGGCGACTGTTTCGTCCAATTCGTACTTGAACAGGTCGTCCGATAGGGCCGCCACTTGGGCCTCCTTCAAGAAGGGCCAATTGACGTAGATGCGGCTGCCAAGCAGAATGAGGGCGAGATCCTCCATCTTGACCGACTGGCCGTCCTCGCCGTAGGTGGTGAGCGGCGAAGCGTCGATCGTGATAACCATGCTTTCGTTTTTGCTGTCCTGCGAGAAGACGTTGACAGACTGGTAGCCAAGTGAGCCGGAATGCGGCAGGGTGTGAAGGGATGGGAAGCCGGCAATGGCGTCCTTGCCGAGTAGCACGCCTTCGCATAAGCCTTTTACGAGGTGCAAGCCGTCCAAAGTCGGCAGGTCGAAGGATTCGAGGATGGCGTGGCAGTGCACCAAGTCGGGGAAGAAGCCGGGCAGGGAAGAGGGGAAGGTGTAGTCGGCCTGCTCCGAGTATTGGCAGATCCAAGAGTTGCCCCAGGTGTTGCGGCCCCGTTCCTCGTCGGTCAGCTTCACCTCTCGATCTGTGGACAACAGCAGTCTTTAAATACGGCACTCTTTCGGACGGGCGCTACCCACCATGCATGGTCTTGAGCAGCCGCTGTTCGTCGATGAACGGGATTTTAATGACGGCCTCCCAGTCTTGCTTCTTGCCATTGAGGTCGACGATGAACTTCTTGGGGTAGAAATCAATGATAGGCGAGTTCGGGTCGCTCATTAGGTCCTTTGAGCCAAACACGATTGTAAGTCGAGAACGACCAAGATGTGCGAGTCACACCCACCTTGTATGCCGGCGGAATCAACTTGGCAGATAGATCGGGCAAGACGCCCATGAGCTGTTCAAAGGGCTTGAAGGGTTTGCCAAGGTTGAAGTTGAAGTCAAGGTCGCCCATGCCCTTGAGATCTGTGAAAGCCATCACAGGTCGCTCAGAAGACTCGGCATCTAAGGGACGGCACGGCTCACCTGAGATCTTAGGAGCATAATGGTAGTCGTAGAACCATCCCCACGCCGCCACGCCGTTGTAGTAGTAGTGCAAGACCCATTGCAGGCCCTCGATGTAGCGATACGCGACTTTGTGCACGCTCGGCTTGTCGTCGAAATCGATCGACATTTTCTCCTGAGCATTGCCATTGAGACCATCAAATGATGACTTTGATCGGACAAAGAGGGCAGTCGCACCTGGTAGTACTCGCGCTTCCAATTGCCCATCTTCTCCTGCAGCTTCTGCTGGTACTCGTCCTCGAAGTCGCTCTCCGTGTGCTCCGGCAGCACGGGCGCCTTGTCGTACTTGGCCAGCACGCGGTGGATGGCCTCCTTCCACTCGGCCTCTTCCTCCCCGTCAATCTTCATGCCGTCAATGTCATCCGCCAAGTCGTCCTCCGCCTGGCCATTGTTCTCCTGGTGGTGGGAAGACAGCATCTCGAACGTCTCGTCCTCCAGCCTTAAGACGATGACCGGCTCGTCCTGCTCGTTGAACTCGTCGAACGCGATGGACAGGCCGAGCTTGGTGGCCAGATCCTGCAGGAACTTCCGGTCCCTCGCCGGGTATTTCGCCGGGAAAGACAAGGCGGGGGACTCGGGCAGGGAAGCGGCGGTCTCGAGGGCGGAGAGGACAAAGGTCTTGATTTGCTGGAAGAGCGACTTTTGCTCTTTGGTCAAGGCGAGCTTGGCTTTGGCGCGCGCCTGCTCGAGGGCCTCGATGTGCTTGGTCTGCTTGCCCTTGAACCAATTCGAGTCGGCGTATTCCTGCTCGAACACGTCCTGTTCAAAAGCCGCCAGCTCGTCGAGCACCATCTGCAGGCGGCGGGTGTTGAGCTTGCCGTGCTCGTTGAGGTAGCCGCCCGCTTTGGGGAGCACGCGCTTGTAGATCTGGTAGAGCAGGTTCAAGGCGCCCTCGTGGATGTGCAGATTGGGCAGGTGGGGCAGGAAGTCGTTGCCGACAAAGATGACGAGCAGGATCCAGTCGTCGATGATGCGCTCCAGGTCGTACTCGAAGCCCAAGTTCGGGTGGTCGGCCAGGGACGAGAACTCGAGGTCGAGGTACTCGCGGAAGAGGGAGAGGTGCATGAGGTAGAAATTCTGCGAGTCGAGCGACGCCTTGGCCTTTTTCCGCTGCGGGCCAAACAGGACCTCCTCGCGCAAGAGGCAGAAGTGGGGGTCGTGGGAGAGCAGGCCGAGCATGATGAGGTCGGCGTCGAGGCCGTAGAGGCAGTGGCGGGTGTTGGGGTTGTAGTCCGGCTGGGCCTTGGCGAGGCGGATGTACTCCATGATCTTGTGCTCGCCCTCGCCGGGCACCTCGTGGCCGGAGAGCACGACCTGCACGGAGCGCCAGTCCGAGTCCTCGTTGACCTTTTTGACAATAAAGTACTTGAGCTGCTCTGACAGCTTTTGCATGAACAGCGTGCCTGTTCGTGGCCATGTAGAAAATGAAATCTTGGGCATCTCATAGAGTAGAGGCAAGGGGGCACGAACCTGGGGTGATGCAGTTGCTGTCGAACGGGTCCGAGTCTGGCAGCTCCTCGCCCTTGGCCAGCGCCTTGTCCCGGATCTCCTTGGCCTCGGCGGCGGTCCTGAATCGGCGGCTGCGCTGCTGGTTCATCTTGGCGCGGGGCGCGACGCCGTCGACGGCCATGAAGAAGAGCTTCTTGGGCTTGATCTTGGAGAAGAGGTGCTCGATGTACGTGAAGATGGCGACGAAGATCTGCTCGTCCGTGATGCGGTAGTGGGCGTCGTCGTTGTTGCCATGCGTGCAGTTGTGGATGACTGTGCATCGCTCGCGTCAACGAAGCTCGCTGGAGCTGCAAGAGGGAGACCGGGACTCACTGCCATTCATGTCGAGGTACAAATTGTCTGTGCATTCGACAACTCACAACTAGGCCTCAGTGGACTAGTGCAGCAAGCCACGCACCAAACTCTGGTATTGCGCCTTCTTGGATGAGCTGCGACGTGAGCGGGTAGCGCTCCGAGACCCATCGAAAGAACTGGCCTCGATGTCAGTCGCCTTTGTCAATAGCGCTCGCTCCTCAGGGCTTACTTTGGGTACTCTGTGGAGCCAAGCAGACGAGCTATGAGACCAGACTCATACAGTAACAGCAACCAGGCCTCACCCCATCGTGTATACAGGCCGGAAATCGTGGAGTCAAAGCAAGGCGCATCGAGCGCTCTCGGAGCTCAGAGGGGCGCTCCCCCAAAAATGGTGGTTCCGACTCAAATCCTTCTCAGTATAACTTTAAGTACTCTCGTAATAATGCACAGGCAAAGTTTGAAGGGTAGACGCAGCGCGCGTTCAATGAACTGCTCGATGCCCTCCGATGAAATCTGGGTGGCAAAACCTGTCCATCCCTTGTTCCTCCCCTTGATATGCACGCCAGTGACAGAGTTGTTAGAGAAGAAGCGAGTGGCGGTAGCGAATGAGCCTAGAAGGGCTAAATGAGCAGTGGCGCCAAATCGGGTGCAGACGAGGCGGGGGGTCCAGCGAGACATCCGACCAGATGCGCACTTCTTGTAGAAGCTGCTTCTTCAAGAGAGCTATAAAAGGGGAGGCCAGTCAGCAATGGAAACCAGGCCTAGTTTGACGAAAGTCAAGGCTGAACTGGTGACGCAGCTGAAAAGGGCGATAGGCAAATCGTTCATGGTGGTCAGGCAAACGCAGGGTAAGTACAAAGGTCGAAGCAAAGTGGCCGCCTTGAGCATAAGAGCTAGCTTGTTTGAGCCGGAACGGAGTGAGCAAAGGAATCTCGAAAGCGACCAAGGTCAGGTTGGCCAGGTGGCAAGGGAGACCAGGCGCAGGCTAGAACATCACGCATGCAAAAGCGCAGCACGAGATCTTCAATCCGTCGATCTTCAAGTCTTCGGTCGCTTTCACCCCAATTGTGCCAAAGGGATACGCCACCTCTAGGTACTGCAGCCCGCGCAAGCCAAATAGTCGTGAAAAGGCGTAAAGACCAATGTGGTATACAAAATGAACCAGTAGAGCGGAAGGCTGTTGAAAGGTGGCCAATTAGTAAGTGAGCTGGTCTGTCGATGTGCGGGTGAGCGAAGACTTCGTCCTTGATAGTGCCGAGAGGCGATGTCGCCATCAAATTCTGAGCTGTACAGATGAATCCGACGTTGGACAGCGATGGGGTTCGGGGTGTCCAGACCGATGCAGGCCGTAGGAGCTGAAGTTCAGCGAGCAGAGGCATAACGGCTTCGGACCAACGGCGACCCCACAAATTGCACAAAGCGTAGCATGCCTACTTTGCAAGCATCGTTAGCGTAGTAGAATCAGATTTTGCGTTGCAGTGCGCCGAAATGCAGGCCCAGGCGCTTGCCGAGCCATTCGTGTGTGTCTTCAATGTTTGTTAGCCGCTTCGTCTGGCTGCTGTACATCCGCAAGGGGCCTCGGAAACCGGACCAGGGATCAATCCTTGTCGTTCGCCCCGAGGCCGTAGACCTTAAGTCCCGGCGGCCTCGCGAAATCTCTTCAAACCCTCAGACGTCCTCTCCTTCACACCAATCCTCGCCAGCCTCCTTTTTTTTATAGCTCTGCCGCTCTTCTAAGAATAAATTCCAATCAGACTGAGAAACCGAGCCAGCATTGTTCGAATTAACGGAGCAAGGCCCAGCGGATGGCCGCACGAGGAAAGCAAACGAGCACGGTCTTCGCGAAATCCGCTGTCTGTAGGAGGGTCTGTGCCGTTCAATGGGATCATTGAAGGAAAACAAGAGAGCTTCAATTCCCAGAATGGGTCCAGCCGGGCACACCCTTCAGAAGTGCATTTGTCAGGGCAAATCATCTGCAGAATCACGGGCTGAATTTCGGTCGGTTTGAGTCGTCGATGAGCACCTGTTTTCTCGTTTAGAAGCGTAGAAAATCGGCTATCGCCAAAAAAATACTGGAAACAGAAGGAAGGGCGAGAGCGACCTTCGAATTCAAGCCGGCGGCTTCATCCCTCCCGCGAGCAGCAACTCAGGGTGCGTCGCTAGACTGGCCTCTTTGGCACCAAAATGACTCTGCAAAAGTAGTGCCAGCAAATTCGACGCAGCGGATCGTTGGATCTAGCTCAAACTTTATGGTGCTTTGGTGGCGTTGAGCAAGCAGTGGCGCGGGCACCAATTCAAAGCTGCATACGATCTACCCCGTTGCTGCCAACCCCTAGTTGCTTTGAGGAGATTGCATCCAGCCCGGGAGCGACCGTCGCAATGAAGAAGATTTGATCCGAGACTCTTGAGGCGAGACGCGGCGGCTGCAAAAGTCGTCCATCGAGCTTCCTCCCTCCGAGGCCAAAGAAGCAGCAAGAATTAGGAAGCACAGAATGTCATCAGGATTGAAATCTGCCTGGAAGCGCGATTCGGTTAAGTAAAGCGGCCCCCCCCCCCCCCCCCCCATGGAGCAAGCGGTCACGAACCGGCGAAGACAGCACGCTTTCGCTCAGACGAAGCGGCCAAAAGCGCCTAAGTCAGGACAACCTGCAAGCCATCGGAGCTGAATTCGGAGTTGGAGCTGATCTTGCTGCAGCCAAAGTGGGCTTCGAGCCACGCGCGTAATCTCTCTCTTGCTGCCACTCTCGCGCCATATCCAAGATTCCACGCTCGAGTCTGCTCAAACCCGACTTTCCTGACCGACTCTCCCATCGCGTTCAAGAAGGGCAGCAGGGCCGTCGAGAAGGAACCTTCGGTCGATGGCTCATACCAGATGAAGACTGTGTGAACCTGGTTGTGCCTTTTCAAGCAGGACAAGAGAGGCGAAGCCATAGGAGATTGGAGGAGTGGCAGGTCGATGGCGCCTAAAGAGGAACTGGCGATGGAGTCGTAGAGGGAGCTGGGCACAAGCTCCAAATTCGTCATTGACTCGCACTCCAAGTCCAAGTCAAATTGCCGCAGGCCAGAAGCTTTGGAAAGGATCTCTTGGGCATGCTGTAGCTGCTGTTTGGATGAGACAGGAACGGCCAGGCCGATTTGGGTGAGATTGGGAAGGCTGCAAAGACTTTGGCCGGGCGCATGAGTGAATGCCACGCTAGTGATGTCCCAGCATGGCAGCTCCAATCCGTTCAAGACGAAAACTTCCTCTGACTCCTCATCTCTGGACCCCAACTCGACAATTTCGAGAAACGACAGCCGAGGCAAGTCGATCGTCTGAGATGCCGCGCGGGCGCCGAACCAAGGGGTGAACCGCAGCGTTAGGGACGCTACCAGATGGTTCATTGTCAAAAGTCGCAGGTAGAGGTTCAAATCGATTTCTGGGCGAGCCAAGATTTCGAGCTTGACCTCGTGCAGAGCGGTGGCACCATCGAAAGGTGAATTGAAGAGGGCAATCCGGGTCTTGAAGGTGTCGACATATAGCTCGTAAAGTCGCACATCGAGTACGGCGCACTGCGTGTGACGGTGAATCATTGTCCCTGCGCCCTCCAGTACCCGGCATGCAGAGTCCGAAAGCTGCCCAGCGGCCTCGTATTCGTTGTCATCGATGATTAGGCGCGCGTTTTTCCACGTCACGGTGGCAGCAGTACTTGACAAGCCGCGACAGACGAGCTGAAGACCACGCCGCCACTGGGTCAGATTCGTGTACCGACCGCCAATCCGGATGGGATCCACCAAGGTCTCGACACAGACGACACCCCGGAAATCTGGTTCCTCGAGAGCAAAGACCAAGATGAACTCCAGGAGCTCCAGCGGCAGGGCAAGCAAGCGCGAAGTCTGAACTGGCGCTGCCACCATTGTTTTCGAGGTGCGAACGGGCTGCAGCTGTTCGAATCGGTCAAATTCCCTCCAAGATCGCGTCTGAGAAGTGTTGCTTACGATTGACGGCTCCAAAATGCAGCAAAGGGCTCGCCGTGTGGGACCAGCCTCGATTTTGAGCTTCGAGTGAGGTTTGCGCACGAACCGCCACTTGGGGTGCGGAGGTCGACATTCACTCCTCGATATCCTTAAGTCTGACCTCTGAGTAGTAGATCCGCCGACGCGGAGCCGGATTTGGGGCCAGCGTGCTTGAGCTGTCGCGTTGCAGATCGGATTCTGGCGGATTGCCTGTTGCGGAAGCCTGCTCTCTGCCTTGCCGGCAGTGTCCAATTCTTTGATCTTTCGACCCACCGATCACATTTTCGGGCGCGCCTCTAGCCTTTGCGATGACTGCCCGGCGTGGACAAGGTGGCAATGAAGTGCTCTTCTCGGCCGCGCCGCCCTCTGTGCTTGTTATCGGCCTGCCAATCCATTCTCTTCCAAGGACGAACATAGAAGCGGTACTGCAAGGTATGCCGTGGTACCTCACACTTGATCTCTTCTTCTGTGGCTCACAGCTCGGTTGCGGTTTCCCAAGATTTCGGCGAGGGCGAAGCGCTGCTGAAAGCCGAGGGCTGCAAATACGCTTTGGTGTTTGCGACGCCCGAGGACCTCGTGAACCACTTGACGGAGGAGCTTCAGACTGGGACATGGAGCGCGGTTGTCATTGGTCCTAGGGTCCGGACGCCTGATCCGCACATCTCAAGTTGGTCCCTCCCTCCCCTTCCTCTGTCTCACGGAAACTGACATGCTTCTCTTCTGATTCACCAAGTGCTGGAAGACATCATTGCTACGGTGCACAAAGTGTCGCCTCAGACCAAGATCGGCTTCGTGAACGCGCCCCGGACTATCCTAGAGACGCTCAAGCGCTTGGGCTTTGAATGGTAGTGGGACTCAGTTTGTAACAATGCTATTTATTCATCATGTCCCTGCCACTACTGGTTGTGGGAGTCCTCCGCCATCCTCGCCGCGCTGCGCCACCTTTGCGCCAGTCCAGCCACCCTGAGAAAATCTGAACTTGCATTTCCTGCCTGCGACTCGCATATTGCATCTGTTTGAGCTAGTTTTGATTTCCAATGACCACCAAAGAAGCGGTCTGCCTCTGCGGGAACGTCAGGCTCCGGTTCGACGACACGGACGTGCTCAAAGTGAGCGCGCTTGCATGCCCGGCTTTCGTCGTTCTGACAATTCTTGCAAAGTATCGATGTCACTGCACCGACGAGCAAAGACTGGGCGGCGTGGGCTTCAGCAACAACCTGCTACTTCGAAAAGAAGGGCTGCAAGTGCTCAAAGGCAAGCTGCACGAGTTGAGTTCTTCTCTCTCTTTTCCACCTCCCCACTTGACTCTTTGAACGAGTGGAAACAGGTATGACCGAACAGCAGAGAGCCAGAACACGATGACTTCGTTCTTCTGTGGCAACTGCGCCACCTTGCTCTATCGCTCTTCAGACGCCGCAAGTCCCTCTGCTTTTCAAACTTCCTTCTCTAATTGCCCTTGACTAATTTCACACAGTACCCACACGTCTTCTCCCTGAGAGTAGGGACGATCGACGACCCGACCTCGAGCCAAACGTTCGTGCCGGACGTGGAGATCTACACCCGCTCCCGAGCCGAATGGATGAAGCCTGTCGAAGGGGCGATCCAGGAAGAGGCGTACTTCACCCCTCGGTCTTTTGGGTTCTGAACCTTGCCCACTTGAGAATTTGCCACTTCCTTTATATGTATTGTACGAAAAAAGCACGAAAGAACCCCTCAATACACTATCCCTAATACCGCCACTTGAATAAATTGAAAAGAGAGAGAGAGAGAGAGAGAGGCCCGCTCTCGGTGGTGAAGATCAAAAAGCTTGATTCAGGAGCAGAATTGAATGGTGATGGACGAAGTAGGGGAGCTGTCGCCTCTGTGTCATTCCAACTTCTTGCTCAGCCAAGCTAATGGGCATAAAAATGAGATAAAAGGCCCACGCGACTGCTCCGTTGTCGGTGCTCACGCAGTAAGCGTCCGAGTTGCACTCTACCCACCACCTCATTCAGCCAACCCTGCACTTGAAAGGGCCTAGAAGGAGACGAGGCTCACCGCACGACGCCGACTGACAACTCTTCCCCTGTGCGCCATCCGCAAACCCAAACGAAACAGGCACGGTGAATTGGTGGGGGTAGATCAAGCTGATATCGATGTACCCGCCATTCCCATCCATCGTTCCTTCGACTTTGGTACAACCTTCAGCGTTGTCGCCGCAGGGGGATTGGGAGCTCTGGAGGAAGACGAAGAAGTCGCTTAACGCCCCAGAGGTGGAGTAGGCGTTGTTGGTCATTTCTTGTGGGCCACTGAAAGCTATGGGCGTCACTTCAGCTTTGAGATAGGGGGGAAGGGGGATAGGGGAACGAACTTCCGCCGTTGATGTAGGGCGTGCCGTAGCCGCAGTTATTGATGACTGCCCAGAAGGGGTGAAAGATGAGAATCACTTCTCACCTCGAAGGGTCCTCGGCGGCAGGGACTCACCTGTGATACTATGTCCAGAACCAGTAGGTGGTGGTGGAGGGCTGTTGCCGGCGGCAGTAGGTTGGACCCAGACTGTGGAAGTGGAAGTATAGACCTGATGGCCCCCGCCGTTGTGGTTGCCGCCCCAGCCCCATCTGGGAAGTACGACTGGCATTGCAGAGATGGAAGTAAAGAGAGACGAGAGAGACAACAAGAGCGAGGTAGAGAGCATAGTCCTAGTGTCAGAGCCGGGGAAGCGGCACGTGCAAAGCAGGGTGGCAAAAAGGCAGAACCAGGGCCAGAGACCTGGAGGTTGGTGGATAGCGAATGAGAGAGGACATGTTACAACAACGCGCAGGTTCGAGGGACGGGCATCGCCCATTGTCGAAATTGCCAGGGGGGTTCGTTTCCGCGGGCATTGAGGCGAACGAGGGCAGGAGCAGAAGGTGTCTGTTCAAACGCAGAATTTGGGACAACGCATATGGACATGGTTCCAACAGGGAAACATCTGCTCTCGACTGAGCAATTCGTGGACCAGGACCAAACCTCGTGAAATCCGGGCCAAGCGGCAAGGGCGGGGAGCTCCAAGCAAAAAGTTCCAAATCGCTTTGCTGGTCGCAGCGGCGAATGGGAGTCCCGACGACTTTGTCCACTGGTGCGTTGCTCCCTTAACCACATCCGACTGCCCACTCATGCACACGGGGACGGGGAGGGAACAGACGAAGTGGGCGTGCAGCACCGGAAGCCGAAAAGGCGGAAAGTCGATCAGCCTCTGACCAAGGATGTGCGTTGTTGGCCTTATACTTGTGTATAAGGAATCAAGCTGATGTATTAAGGATGTGTGGGTGTGCAGGTGCTGCTGAGTGGATTGGCTGGTGGGATTGCCGGTGCGCTTCATTATACCCGGCCTTATATTGTGTGTGTGTGGCTTACAAGTAGGGGAGACAGGCTGCGTGGCCAAGACTGGAGTGGCGCCGTTGGACCGAGTCAAGATCTTGTTCCAAACCGGCGAGCCAGAGTACAAGCGCTATGCCGGTTCGTCTTGAACCCTCTTGCCTCTCGTAACATTAAACTCATTCGGGGTTGAACAAAGGCTCATTCACTGGCGCCTTCAAAGCTGGTGCTCAAGTGCGTTACCTTATTCTTATTAAGAAGTCCTCAAAGCTGAGAGTGTGTGTATGAAGATATATCGAACGAGCGGAGTCCGAGGCTTGCTCCAAGGTCACTCGGCCACTTTATTGCGCATCTTCCCTTACGCCGGCATCAAGTTTATGACTTATGACATCTTCCACCACGTTGCGTCTTCCTCCCTCCCTTAAGCTCATCTTTCAAGAGCTAATCGATGGTGAACGCGGACAGATTTTAATGCCCACTCCCGAATCGGAAACCTCCTTGCGACTAGGCACCGCCGGCGCTTTATCCGGCGTCACTTCCGTCTTCCTCACCTACCCCTTAGACCTGATCCGGGTCCGGTTGGCTTTCCAAACCAAAGTGTCGCCCAACCACCGCATCTCCCTCGCCTCTACCGCTCGCACCATCTACTCCGAGTCCTCCTCCCTCTCGTCTTCCAACACTCTCCTCTACCGCCTGCCTTTCTTAAAATTATACAGAGGTTACTTCGCTTCCATCGTCGGCATGGTTCCGTACGCCGGCACTTCTTTCTTAGTCTGGGGCAACCTCCAACACTGGGTCTCCTCCACCCCTCACTTCTCCCCCGACTTTAAAAACCGCTATCGAACACTGGTCGATTTAGGCTGTGGGGCCATCGCCGGTTTCTCCTCCCAAACCGCCTCCTACCCATTCGAAGTGATCCGAAGGCGAATGCAAGTTGGCGGCTTGAAAGATCCGGGCAGGTTGATCGGGTTTAAAGAGACGGTTCGGATTGTTTATGCCGCCAACGGGTGGAGGGGTTTTTTCGTCGGGTTGAGCATTGGGTATTTGAAGGTCGTCCCCATGAACGCTCTTAGTTTTGCGACTTGGAGGTTCTGGTGCGTTTCCCTTCTCACTTTTAAGCAACTGGTTTGGGTGCTAAAGTCGTTCGGGGGGTTGCACAGTAAAAGACTGTTTCATGTGGACGACAGCTAGGAGCACCACCAACTCTTTGACTGGACGCTTTTTGGTGTGTTCCTCTTTTGCCTTAGCACTTCTTGGTCTTGTGCTCATGTCCTTCGAAATACACAGCCATCGCCTTGCTTCATGGGAAAGACAGCTAAGAGCCCAGGGGGGATGCGGGCCGCCGCTTTTTGGTGTGTTGACCTCTTCTACCTTAAGCACCTCTTGTCCTTTTTGTGCTTACGTTGTCGAGTTTGACACACAGTCATTGCCTTGTTTTCATAAGGAAGTGGCAGCAAAGAGCGCAAGGTTGATGGGGGGCCCGCTTTTTGGTGTGTTTTGCCTCTTCTACCTTAAGCACTTCTTGCCCTTGTGCTCAGGTTCCTTTGTGTTGAGACACACAGAATTTGCCTTTCTTTCATAAGGAAGACAGCCAAAGAGCACCCTGGTTGGACAAAAGGCACTGTTTTGGTGTGTTCCCCCCTCGCCCCTCAGCTCTGTCTCGCTTTTTTTGTGCTGAAGAGGAAATCGATCACACAGTAATAAGCTGGCTGTATTTTGGACGACAACCAGAGCACCACACTTGCTTGGGGCGGCTTTCGGTGTGCTTTCCTTTTACCTCGAGCACCTTTGGTCCTTGTGCTCATCCTGTAAGTTTGACACACAGCAAACGCCTCATTCGAATCCAACGCCAGCTAGAGCACCTCACTTACTGGGGCTCCTTGCGGTGCGTTCTGCCTCCTCTTCCTTTAGCACCTCTTTGTCCTTGTGCTGAGAAAGTTGGTCATCGCACAGCAAAGAATCGCTTGTTCTACGAACGATGGACAGCTAGACATCATATACACACTCTCTCATCCATTTTTTCTTTATCCTCGCCCACACACACAACCACACCTCGTTTTTAGAGAAAACCTCCTTGTGTAAACATTTTCAAAAGCGGCCCCTCTCTGCATGTAATTCTAACCCCTAAACACATCAAATGAACTCGCCCGTCGCTTTCCTCAAAGCGGCCTGAGCCAAGTGCTTTCGCTCCTCCTTGACGTACTCCGACGCCGAGGAGGGGTTGGCATTGGAGCGCTCCAACTCCCTGCCCAGCCTTGAACCCTGCACTTCCTTGATGAGCCAGCCTTTGCTGTTGGGATTTTTTCGCTTGGGGTTGACCACGCTGCGGTATTGAGGTTGAACGAAGGGATGGGCTTGGGAGACGTGCTCCCTAGCCGCTTTGTTCGCTCGGCGCTCGGCCTTGAGGAAGTCGGGCATGACTGCTTTTTCTCCCTGTGCGTCGCCACCGCCAAGTTCAGTTGAGAAGAGTCCAACTTTGAGAGAAGGAGAGGAGAACGCACATTCTCATCGTCTAAAATCTCATAGACTTGCCTGTTAGACTGGTTGAACTCCGCTTTCGTCGCCGCATCCTGCATTTCCCCCAAAGCCCTCTTGTCTGTCACTTTTGGAACCCTCCCCAGGGCGCCCAAAGCGCTCTCCATGCCTTCAGCGAACAAGACCTGCCTGGCCTCCCTCTTCCATGTGCCTTCGTCCACTTTGAGCCGGATGATAGCGCTCAACCGGTCGATGGAGACGTGGTACGTTTGGGACAGCTCGTTCAACAGCGTATATTCGGCTGAGGTTGGGTGGGTGGTTTTTAAGGCTTTGAAGGCGGAGAAGATGGAGTCTTTTAAGTGGTTCGACAAAGGCGGTTTCGGCTTGAAAGACGGGTTCATAGGGAAGGGCTGTGCGTCTCGCCAACTTGAGTCCAAGAAAAAACGAGAACTTCCAAAGGGAGGACAAGACGCACAGTTTTGCCGCCTAGCCAATTGGGTCGGTTGGGCAAAGGGCGCTGGTACTGCTTGCCCTCAGCTTGCAACCACTGCTGGCAAGTCTGCTTCTTTTGCCCTGCGCCCGCAACCAGCAGCTCCTCCTCCTCGTTCTCGGCTTCTTGGAAAAGTTTGTCCAGAGCCGGGTTCACCTCCTCCTCCTGCTCCGAGGCTGCGGAGGCTGGCACTTGGGATTCGGTAGCTAGTGACCGTGATAGGCGACAGCTGCAAGACTGGAGGAGCGGGCGGCGTAAAGGAGCTAGGAAGGCCATTTCTTTTGGTGGTGCTCTGGCAAGCGTCGATTCGCGCCCGGAGTGCCCGATGCTGGTCTCCGTTTGGGCAAATTGTGCAAACGTGGCAAAATATAAATGGCAAAGCAACACTAAGAGACTACACGAAGAACGCAGTCCCGGCCGTGGCCAGAGCGGTAGCTCCCAAGACGGTGTAGCCCGCCGCGTAGGACGTCTTGAGCGAGAGGACTGTGCGTTGTACAAGACTATATAGTCAGCATTGAAGGTGACTAAGGGGAGAGCCAAACGACGCACATCGACCGGAATCCCAGGACAAGTGGCGCATCCCGTTGAAGGTGTGATACCAGAACGGCAGGCCCACAGTGACCTTGGCCGACGTCTTGATCCTGTGAGCAAACACCATGTCAACTCAGCTCTGAGTGTGGCAATAGAGAGCTAAGGAGATGAGCGCTGACCATTCGGGAGCCTGGGTCCATATGTCGACCAAAGCCGCGCTGTCAAAGCCCATGCCCACTGCCGGTCCAGCGAGGTAGGCCAAGCTGAATGCGTAAAAGCCTGTTCATTGCACCTGTGGGAATCAGCGAGGCTGGTTCACTGATGGAGTATAAGGTGGACGAACCTCCGGTGAGGGCGACGCCGGTCACTCGGTTGAAGATGGACGAGTACCAAGTCAACTGCGGCTCGTCTGTTCCCCATTCCCCCTCCGCATACATGAGCCCTCAGGGTAATCATAGATGTAGGGGGAGGGAGACGAACAAATGGTAAAGTGCGGCGAGTTGGGCCGGAGCTTGCGCTGCTGCGTCAACAGCTCCAGGTTTTGCTCTTGCGTCAACCGCTCAGTCGTGATTCGTCTGTTCCTCCCACCTATCGATCAGCCACTGCAGAGGAGCTGATGGAGGGGCGAGGGACGAACCTGAGCTGAGAAGAGAATGGCGATGGCCCGACTGTGAGCAGCGACACTCTCCTCAGCGATCTGGGGTCTCATCGCTAAGTATGTAGACGAGAGCTCACAGCGCCTGATGCCCGGCACGAACGCCCTGCAAAGCGCCATCTTGTCACGGTCACAAAAGCAGCTCCAGCCATTGGCTCGACTCCATCCCCGGGTTCGCCCGATTAGTGGTTTGCAACGCGCTTTTGGGGGTTTTGCCACCGCCGTTCCAATGCACAGTGTGAGACTAGTATTACATAGGGAAATGGAAAGAATCGCGAGAGCAGCGGTTGTATTGCAAGGAGGACACCTTTATCTTTGAGCAACCAAGGACTTCGAATGGCGGAGATTGCTGCGCTTTAGAATCAAGGGAGAAGTAATCCACAGGCTGCTTGGTTGATCTTGTCAGATGAGATGGCGGAAAGCAAGGGGGGAGAAGGACCGGACCTTGGAGGTGCAGCCTGAGACGAGGAGGAGCGAAGAGGCGTAGATCGGGTGACGATGGCGTAAGGACCAGAGTCGACGAGGATGTGTTGCGCGCGAGTCTCGAGCTGGGGACACTTGGTCAGTCGGGATCAATGGAGAGAAAGAGGCAATGCTGTCCTTCGAACTTCAAGCTTCGTGGCGCTTGAAAGCCAATGCCAGTGATCCGCTGTGCTCGCCTTCAGAGCGTAGACGTTGCTGAAGATCACTGTTACACACCTCTGAGTGTGGGTCAAAGAGGGGGAGGGAAGGGGGTGCCCGAAAGTGATGCTGGTGAAAGCGGATCCGAGAGGTAAATCGGGTACAGCCATTCCGATGGCGGTCAAGGAAATGGTGCCTTGAGCACTTCAAAGAGGCGTCAAGTGAGCGGCCCAAGAGGGTTGTTCAGGAGTCAAAAGCAAGTCTGAGCTCTAGATTGCATGAAGCCGCAGAAGCCGCACGGTCTTGTACGAGAGGTCGAACGGGCAACCAAAACGCGTTCAGGTCATCCATATAGCACGATCCAGCAGAAAAAAGGGACAGATAAGAACCAGAATCGCCGGTCTCGGTGGCACGCGCCTGAAATTGAGGCGGCTTCATCGAGGGCTGGAGCTGCTCGACGACTTGGTTTGGCGCTTGAAAGCACTTCGTGATCTTTAAGGGCAGCTCATGAACTCAGGACAAGAGGCGAGAAGGATAGCGAGAGTCCTCTGCCCCTTCCACCGTCGTTGCCTGCAGAAAGCGCGACTGGCTCTCCCGCATCTCGAAATGGTCTCGGTTCGCTGTTTCTGGTTTTGCTCGCAAAGACACAGTGCCTGTGACCTACACACCACGCGCGCCTCGGTGTCTGCTTTCTCCGTCCGCCCACATGATGAGAAAAGCGGCCCCGCAAGGAAGCGAACGCCAAATGATGCAGCGCTAGCCTCTGCCTAAAAAATTCTCGGGCTTCTGAACTGTGGGCCTCATGCTTGCTCTGCGTTCACCATCGTCTTGAAAGTTGTAGAAGTGCGAGAATGCGAGTGCAAGGAGTTTGTGGTCTGGCTTTTGTCTGGCTTGGGTTGTTGTCTTCCACAACGTTGGCCCAGCAATGCCGCTTTGCGCAAAACTTCACCACGGAAGAGCTGCTGAATGATCCCACGCGCTTCATCGAGGACATGATGCGTTGGGAGGGCAAGTTCTTGACCGACAATGTGGGCTTGAACGAGGCCACCGGCTTAACATACGATGGCACGACGCTCGACCTGGTCACTGGCCAAGCGAATATTAGTGGATTGCATCAGTTTTCAGCAGCGTCTAAAGAGGTCAGAGTCCCGTCTTGGTGGGCTAGGGTTGGCCTGACCTTACTTGCATCGCAGTCACTCCAAATCATGATCTACAGTCATGCTACCAATGGCTCTAGGCTCGCCGGCTTGCTGCTGTCACCTAATGACACCAGCAAAGCGCCGCAGATCGCGATCGACATGATGTCCAAGAAGCTCGCCATGTACAACGAGTTCAATCGCACCTACCCAGGCTATGGCTCGCTGCTGCCCTGGTTCCTGCAAAACGGATCTGCGCCTCTAAACACCACGTCTGACTGGGTCAACCGCATCCCTGCGCTGGACAACGGAGAGAACATCTGGGCCATCTATTCCTTTGTCGAAGCGTGAGCCCCGACCCCACCAAATGATGGCCCTGGTCGTGCTGACACCAAGTTAGATTGGAGCTGTCTGGGAAGAATCGGACTCTGCAGGCTGGTTGGCAGTCGTACCTGGACTACATCAAGACGACGGCCAAGACCATCTTTTACCGCGCCGACAATGCGAGCGTTTGCGCTGTCACTTCCATCAAAAATGCGTCTCTTCCTGTCAATTCGCCCGACCAGACGTACGCCTGCGAGACCAACGGCACCTTGAACGACCCTTACGAAGGCGAACTCTTCACCTTCTTCCTCGACCTCTATGGCAACTTCACCTCGCAAGAGAAGGAGGCGATGTGGGCCGTTAAACGACCACAGCTCGTGGCCGTCAACTACACTTTGGACAATGCGACCGGGCCCATCACTGTCCGGAAGGGCTTTTGGTTCTCGTCGCATGAAGAATGGAACATTTTGGAGCTCCCCTACCTGAATGTACCTGTGGTTAAGTACGACATTACTTCTCTCATGATCTGCCGTCTGTATTGAATGGCAGAGTCTGCAGGAAAATCTTCCGCCAAAACCAAGTAGCCAGGACTTGCAATTCGCTCAGCCAAGGCAATCCTGGCCTCTATGCTTCTGTCAACAACATCACCGATGCATCAGGAGCCATTGTCGGCTATGTGGGTTTACTTTTCCTTTGGGCGCGGCTCTGCTCAACGGGACCCTGCAGATTTCAAACGCCGGCATCCCGTCTATCTCCAATCAGACGGAGCAAGAGCTCGACGTCATCACACCCTATGGGTCGTTCCCAGTCATCATGTTCAACCAAAGCGTCGGACTCGCCTGGTACCTTAACATGCTAAAGGGCGCTGGGATGCAGAATCCGTACGGGTCGACCGAATCGACGCGCTTGGATGGGACGGCTATCTCAGCTTTTGTCTCGCACGATTCTAAGATGACGACCGTCAATGCCGTTCTGGGAGGCGTCAGCAAGTTCGTGGAGAGCAAGCTGCGCCGAGAGTCGCGCTACTCGGCCTTCTACAATCGGCTAAGTGGGTGACCTCTCTGCCGAAGGACGATCCTTTCTGAATCATTGCTCTAGACAACGAGTACAACCTTGTCTTTAATATCACTCTAGCGGGTGCGGGGTTGCCGTTTTGCTTGCCCAACGCCACCGTGCCAAACGCCGGCGCCAAGGACTTTGCAGCGTGTACTGCTCCATAGCTTGACGATTCTACTGTACAATATGAAAAGATGAACCGAAGCCAATGGCATACCGACAGTGGCGCTGCGGTTGGCGCGTCTTGAATCTCACAGTTGTTTCACTCTCTTCACTCCCCTCCTCATTGCATTCTTGGCCTGTCTGCTTGCTGTGTCTCTCGTATGCAACGTCTTACTCACACTAGACGAATACACAAAGCCTGCCATCCTTTTCCAATGGCTGGATTGGACAATTCATGTGGCTATTGGCCGGAGACTTTGACTCTTCCCTCATGGCTCCTGACATATGTATATCTGTGTATGCGCGTTTGTCGTCTTCTACCTCTTCCTAGTTGGAAATGCCGGGTTGTGCGACGCCTTCTCGCAAGACTGGTACCCTCGTATGGTCACAGTCGTCTTCTGAGACTTTCGTTGCCCGAAGCTGTCTTCCAGGCTAGTCTTTCGCCTTTTGCCCCTCGACCGTGAACGAATATCATCTCTAGTCAAGTAGTAGCTATGACCGCTCTCGAAAAAGAGGCTGGTGCGCCAGCTCTCATTGGCCCCAGGCCGATGCTGAATCAAACTGCAGGGGCACTTAAAGTGGCGTACAAGAGAGCTTGGGCGGCCGCTGGATGGCTCAACAAGAGCCTTCCTACCGTTATCGTTGTCCACCCGTCAGGTTCGGGGTCTGAGCGCCATGCCATGGAAACGAGCTCCGCGGAGCAGATTTATTCCGCACCTGGCGACGACGGTCTAGAAAGCTCCAATTGTTCGAGGCGTCAAACAATATACTGATGCATTGTTGTATGCAGAAAGCGGCTGTTCACCATATCGAGCCGCTTGCCGGAGCGCCTCTTCTCAATGCCAAGATGAATTCCATCAGGGTCAAGGCAGAAGCTGCGAAGTTTGTTTTGAAAACCTTGGGCAAGTTAATCCACGACGCCAGAAGCTGCTTTGTCTTTCATATGGAATTCTTTTCGCCGGACGTGGCACTCTGGCTTTGCGAAGTCCTCGCGGCAGCAGCGGACTTTGCAAAGAACTCCAAATCGGACAATATTGCAGCAGAGTACGGCGGTTGGCTCCATCATGTAATTGTTGTGGCTCCACCTTTCCCTAAGCAATACGCCGAATCCGATTCGGTGTCATGGCAGCATCTTTTTGACGAATACTGGACTGCCTATAAGCATTGATGTCGTTGCAATCTTTTTGTCTGTTGAAGCAGTAGTAGTCCTACGTGCTGGTCGCATTGGCGTGCCCTCTACATGTCTTCGCTTTCTGTACTGGACTGAATTTGCTGCTCGCGAAGCGTTGTTTCGGCTTTGCGTCAGTTCTGCCCTCATTCACATGATTCTCGAGAGTTCTTTGACCACCTCACACAGGCGCTGAAGTTTCCCCAGCCAGATCTCATTCAAACTGGCTCGTCAGGCGCCGCCAATTACCAGCTCGAAGCGGCGAAGAAGTTCAAGTCATTGGTCCAGGCACATTTCAGAACCCAGATTGTCCCTGGAGCTGTTCAAGGTAGTCTCATGACTTCGACAAAACCCACTTTCGTTGATCAATCGAGTCAGGACACTTGAAAACCGTTCTGGCCAAGGTGGCAAAATCAGGTCCTTTGGCGGATGCCCTCTTGGTAGCTGGTGGCTCAAGAATGCGTCATATTGGATCCTATGGTGAGTTCAGCCGTTTCAACCACACTAAAGTGCCCAAACCTCACGAATGCCGATTAACTAGATGGTTACAATTTCTCAGGCGGACATAGCATTCCGCGAAGTTTTCTCCAGCACGAGCTACTACTTCTTTTGAGAGAAGAAATCACAGTAGGCCAATGCTACTCCAATGCTACTGCACTGGAAGTTCGCTGAGGTCCGTTTCAGGAGCATCCGGCCTACACCGGCATCAGAGACCGAAAGTTCCACGTCTGTCCCTTCTGGCGCTGCATCGATTTGTATCTGGACACCAAGGATGCCGCTTTGACCAACTCGGAAGGGCTGTATGCTGTGGCCGCCTCCAAGCTCATCAACGGCATACCGGTGAAGGCAGCTGGCGTAAGCTCTGATTGCGTTCTGGGAGTGACACACTCAGAGACCAGTTGCAGGCCACCACGACGAACCTTCGGCTGCACCGCAAGACCGCAGTTCTATTGGCCCACCCTTTGCAGGGACTCGAAGCTCTTCTATGCTTGGCCAACTTGAACGATTTGAGTAACATTGTGACGTTTGGAGATCCTTTCGAAGAAACGAAAGATGATCTCAAGTACTTGGAACGTAAGCCTAGATTGCTGAGTGAAGCTGGCCATGAGGCTCATCGGTCTAACAGGGGTTTTCCTACGGACTGCTTCAAAAGACGTGCTACGCGAAGAAGCAGCTGGGCGTGCAATCGCCGAGCTCAGCCACGGACTCCCCAATCGCGCTCTTAAGCTGACAGTGGAGGCAGTTGACGATTCAAATTCTGCAAGCGGTTTTCGGGTTACAAGGCCCCGACACAATAAGAAGCTCAACACTCTGGAGATTGGAAGAGTACGACAGCTAATCCAAAAGATCGGGTTGGAGTCGTTCGTGGGCTCGTTTTGTGACGCCGAATGGCCAGGTGTGGCGGCGGACCTGAGCGCTTGGTGCGTGCTCTCGGTCTCTTTTGGACGAGGCCTCACTTCTTTCGTGCTACTGATAGGACGTACAAACTCAAACATGGAGCTACCTATGCAGATGTCAAACAACATCTTGAGGAGTACGCATTTCGCGACACGGCGGACGAGAACACTTTCAAGACTCAAGCAATATGGAGCGGCGAAAAGCCACAAGTGAATTGGTCGAAGACACCTGATAAGATTATGGCGGATGCGCTCATTGAGCACATTGGTTGCTAGCAGCCGACTTCGTTCTAGGCAGTCGCACCCAAGAATAGTTCTTGGCCGAACAATCTTACTTTCGTGTGCAATTGCATCATGTATTACATCTTTCTCCAATCTACGAGATGGATGAGCTTGAAGGCAATCCTCTGCCAAGAGACGGTGTGTTTCTCGCCCAACGCAGCTTCCGACCATGTCAAAGAAGTCTACACAGACCCGGGTCCCGGCACATTCGATGAAAGCCATCCGGAAACCTTATCGCGCGGAGACAAGGGCAGGTCTTCCAAGTCAAAGAAGCGCGAGTCTTCGCGAGTCTCTGGACACCTCTTGCCACTCAATTTCCGCACCGATTTGTCAACCAGGGGAGTCCGCGATGCCCATTTCGGCAGCTCGTAGATGTCACCGCTCATTGGCCCAGATGGGCCTTCAGGCAGAGTGACCAGCCAGCTCGGTCTGGCCATTCGGCGGAAGCCCTGGGGGTCGGCGCGCCAAAGCTTTGTGAGGTAAATGGCCTCTTCTGCAAAACCCTGCTTATCAAATAAGCACTGCTGCTAGATTTTGAGCACAAAAGGGACACACGTCCATGGATTCAGGGATGCTCATTCGAACCAGATTTGCAACATTGGCGGCAATAATGGCGTTGACGTCAACGTGAAGGGTGATGGGAGGGAAGGGCGTGTTATTCACCGTCTCTTGGGTGACACAAGTACGAAAGTGGCCTAATGCGAGGCCGTTGGCGTTGAACCGAGTGATCGAGGACAAGGGGTACGCGAGAGAGAACAATACTTCATAGGTGAGAGATGTTTGGCTTTGGTAGAACGAGTTGAAAGCAGGGCGACCAGGGTCTCTGCCGGTAGAAGCCAGGGCTCGTTCGCGAGCAAAAAGCTGCCGTTCTTCGAAGTCTATGAAGCGCAAGACAATCGGACGAGTGGGGAACAAGGTCAAATCCGAGTTGTTGTAGTGGTAGTGCAATGAGTCTTCAACTACACAGGATGGTACTTTCAGTCCATGCTCGAGGACATTGAAAGCGCTTACGAGGTATCAAATTCCGGGCAGTTTCGCGTTGAAACTTGGGATCAACCAAACCGCGCATTATGAGGTCGTTGGTCTATGAGCAGTAGTACACGCTGAGCGAGTATGGACCACATGCGAGAGAGGAGATACAAACCATGGTGGTGCCCGCCGGTTCTCTGAAAGGCACAGAGTGCGCGAGCTCGATTTGGGCGCTAGACGGCTTAACGCCGGAAATCACACAAGCGCCGCCGTACAGCCCTTCCAACTCCAAGCGATCGGAAGATAAAACGCTGCAAGTTAAGGAGCTGGAGGCGCCGCTGACGGAGGACGACATAACGCGTTCAAACACCACCCCGGCAGAGGGCGACTGGATCCAAGAGCCAGATCAGCTGCCCGTCGTTGCAGCTGGTGAGCTCTAACTACCGCGGAATGAAGCGGGACCTGCGAAAGGTTGGCCGCCGAGGTGAGCGAAGATGGCGGAAGCGAGCAAACGGGCCCAGAACGCACTTCTTGAAGTCGGGCAGCGTTGGTATCAACCAGTTCGATGATTCTGGCCGCGAGATGGGCGTTATCGAGAGGAGCGAAGTTCTCAGCGGTGGCACCAAACAGTCGGACTCAGAGGGTGAATCTCCAAGGGAGTGACCGTCGCACCACTGCTAAAGTCGAGCTGGATCAACTGGACCCAGAGTCTTTGACAAAGTGGAAGGAGAGGAGGCAGAATCAAGCCATGGCAAGTTGCTGCACGTTGTCCGGCCGTTCAAGGTCATTCAGCTATTTAACACTTTGCAAGCGGAAACCTGCCGCAGCTGTGGGATCATGTCTGTATACAATACACGAACAGAGTAGGTAATGGAATGCTCAGCACAGAAACTGGAAGAACAAATGAGAACAGAGTGCAATCAGAAAGCGAAGACGGCGTTGCCTGGCTTAGCCGTCAGCTCGCGCACTCATAGTTAATCGATGGCACTCACCCTTCTTGCTTGTACCAACAGAATAGACAATGAAACTGGAGAAGAAGAGACCGACAGTGATGCCAATCGCCACCTGTACCATGCGAAAGCTGTGGCGAATTTGTTAACCAAGTCACACACAAAAGACTGCAAGACTCACCCGATGACCAAGCCATTGGAATAGGAGTCACCACTTGCGGTAGTAGTCGTCGTGCCGAGACTGTACAAGCGCCTTAGAAGTTGCCCGGATTGGCCTTAGCACGGACTTACCCTCCCGCAGCCGAAATGCCTGCCGGCACCAGGAAGAGGACACCGGTTGTCATCGCCGTAAACGCAGTACCTCTACAGTGTGAGAGGTCAGATGGAACAATCCATTGAAGAGCGCGCAGACGAACCGCAAGATGCGCGAGTACATGTTGCCTAGGATGCCTATGACAAACGAGCCAATGAAGCTGACGACGTCGCTGCGATTGAAGATGTACTTGTTAGCGACACTGTTTGTCGCCCAGCCGACGCAGCCAATGATGACCATAACAGGGAACTCGCGGCTGCGGACGCGGCACGAGTTGGACAAGCTGAGCAAGATGGCGAAGGCAGGGACCAGCAGGAATTGCCACCAGGGGGATACTGAGCGACGCCACCAAGCAAATTCCGGGCCGTGGTGGCAGTAGACGTCCCCTCTTGTCAAGTCGGAGCCGTCGTCGAGCATGGTGGCGTTCGTGAAGGTGAAGGTGCCGGTCCAGTTTGCCATTTGGCCTTGGGTAGCGTTGTTGGCCAAAAAGGTGCCCGTCACAGATATGCCAGCCGCATCGGTTTGGCTCTGTAAGCGGGCTTTGGCAGCCTGGTCCAGTAAAAGGTAAAAGTCGGAACCGATTGAGATGCCAAAACCCTGTTTGGGAGTCAGCATTCTAGTTTGAGACAAGGAAAATAGAGCACACCAGAAACAGAGAGTAGATGATGGCGTAGACCAGCTTGACCGAGCCACTCATCAGATTGCGCGAGGCCAATTCCAGTGACCCGCACAGGATGATGTAGCCAGGCAGGACGCAAACGACTCCAGCGGACGTTAATGCCTGATAACAGAAGAGTCCAGTCTCTGATAGGCCGCGAGCCGCAAAGGATACTAAAGTTGCCACAGAAATCCTGTCGTCACCTGGTCAGTCGAGCAAAGCCAACCGCAAAAGGAAGAACGCACTCAAAGATGTTGGAGTACATAGCACTCTTCGATGCAACGTGAAATTGAAGGAATGCCAAAGCGCCTCCAAAGACGGCCGAGACAGCGCCATCGATCAGCGAGCCGCCAAAGCTGGGAGACAGCATCAGCCGACGCTAGACATGCTTCAAGGCAGGGTACCAACCCTAGAGGTGCGATGATACCAGCACACAAAGCAGCCAGGCCGACGCGAAACCAAGTAGGATAAAGAGGGCCAGCCTTTAGCAGTCGAGAGAGTTCGGTGGAGCCCTGCAGAACGCTAACTTCCTCGTGGCAGACTTGTCTGTAGAGCTCGTGAACTCTGTGGAGGGAGCCCAAGTTGAGGTCGCCTTTGGCCTTGACGAACTGAGTCTCCGAAGTGTGCGTCTGGTGGCAATACGGAATGATCATAAGGATCCGCCTAAGAGGTAGGGCAGGTGAAACAACATACGTCAACGTCGCCGAAGCTTGCTATAACGATCCCAGGAAGGTGAATGAACTGAGCGTCGACCTTCAAGGCGTGGGCTGTGGCATTGAGTTGGGCTTCGAGCCGGTGCGACGGCGCGCCAAAAGACATCAAGGATTTGGCGAGCTTCAAGATGAACGCTTGGCGCTGCAAGATATCTGGAACACAGTGGCATGAGCTTGGAGTACAGAACAAAGCAAGCCAGTGAGCTCACCGGCGACTTGAGAAGTGATGGCCAGCTTCTTCTTCTGCTTGTCCGAAGTGAGGACGGGGTCCGGGATGTCGCGGCCGTTCATCGTTTCGATTACCATGGCCTCGCTGACGATGGTGGACCGCCGTCGGCCCCAGCTCTTCTTGCCCGACTTCGACTTTGACTTGGAGGGCGGCGCATGTTCGGCCATCGACTCTTCGCTGAAGGACCAGCGATTGCGCTGGAACGAAGGCTCGCGTTGGAGTTTATCGTCGTCCTTCTTGTCAGATTGGGCCATCCGAGGGTCATGTGGGTCCAACTCCCAGGGGTTGATGGTGGTGGCGATGGAAGCGTCCGAGCCGACCCGCTTGCGCTGGTAGCTGCCCGGCCGCCACCAGCCACCCGACTTGGGAGCCATATTGGGATCGATGGAGCTGGAGCGGCTTTGGGCGATCGACTCGGCGCCGGTGGACGAACCGGAAGCGTTGCGATCCATCTTGCTCCCTCCTCCGCCCTGGTCATCGTAGAGCTGCAAGAGGTTCGACAGCACTCCTGGCTTCTTGCCGTTCGAAACAGCCGCCATAGCATCTTGCTGACCAGCAGCGCCGCCACTGCCGCCTCCGCTGCCGCCGGTGTGTCGCTTGCGCACGTTGTTGACGAGCTGGACGGCTTTGCGGGCAGACTCGAGCTGGATGGCTTCCTCGGTGTTGGTTCGCTTCAGAGCGGGCTTCATGGGCGAGCCGGAGGAGATTGGGCGCCGAGCGGGGTCGGGCGGCTGGTCATTGTCGTAGGTGTAGACCTGGTCCTTGTTGTCCCCAAACTTGGCCGATTGGGCCGCTTCCTCCGGCCACTCTGGGTCATAGAGCGTCGAGTCGGACTGCTGGTCCGAATCCTGGGCCGGGCCACTGGCGTAAGGCTGGGCGGCATAGTTGGGGGCAGGCTGGAAGGGTGTGGGCAGGTGGTGCTCCGCGTTGAACACACTGGGTTGGTAGCCCGCCGAAGTGGTGAAAGCCGCAGGAGCAGTGGCCGCTGCTGGAGGTGGGACTGGCCGCAATGGCGGCAAGGGGTTGTTGTGATGGTGCAGCTCGGGCGAGAAGGGCGAGTGGGACGTGTGAAAGTAGTTGTCGTGGATGACGGGCGTCTTAGCCTCCTCGTGATGGCGAGAATGTCTCGTCGAGTGGTGGTGATGGTGGTGATGATGGTGGGCTGAAGCCGGAGCTTGCGGGTGGGCCGCCATTTGCTGCTGGTTGAGGCTGGTCCTAGGCGAAGCGTCCACGTGCGATGCCTCTCTAGCCCACCTGGACTGGTCGAACGTGGTCCGGCTGTCGTTGTGGCGGGACTCTTCTATGGGGAGGATCGAGTTGTGGCGGTCGTTGATGAAGTTGTGCCGGCCAGCCGGAAAGTGAGGCTCGCCCTGCTGGGTGGCGAACGGGTCGTGCAGCTCGCCGGCGCCGCCTGGCCCTCCACCTCCTCCAGCGCCACGTTGTTGTTGTTGACCCTCTCCCTCCTCGCCGTCGTCGCCTCCTCCAAAGCGGACTCCCATGGCTGGTGGGCTCAAATCAGCTTTGGGCACCGCTCCAAGAGGGCAGAAACACTGACCTAAACTCCGGGTCTTGTTTACTTATCGGGTCCTAAAGCTTTGTAGAAGCAGCCTCCTGTCCTAATCCTGCGCCTTGCCAGCAAGAGCGAGAACTGATGTGGTGCGGTTTGCCTTGTGGGCGTAATGGTCGAAAAGAGAGTGATGGCTGCTCGTTCGCTGAAAGCCTGAGCGTGTGTGGTGGCCGCAGCAGCAGTAGAGAGTCATGCCAGGCTTAGGCAAACACCGAGGGACTGGGCAGGATTGAAATGGCGCGCGTGCCAATGTTTGCCCGCCGCCGCACTTGTCGAGCAAACAACGCTCGGCTGCGATGACACTGCCGGTTCGATGCGAAATCACGGTGGCCCATCATGACGTTGTGCTCTTATCGAAGGTGGCCATTCAGCCTGGCATCATTAGGGTGCTCAAAGCGTCACCAAGGGCAGAGCAGTCATGCGCAGGACAATCCTCGCCCGGCGCCAATCTGTGACTTCTAACAGCTTTGAATTGAGCCATGATGATCAGTCTCAAGTCGCACTGAGCTGCAAGAGGAGAAGGAGCGCACCCAGGAATGCAGGGGCAGGTTATGGAGCCTCTAGCCAGCCGACGTCCCCGTTCAGCACTCTCAGCACTCGACAACGAACAGGAGCAAGTGCGGCATGCCTCATTGAGGTCCGCGCAGTCCCAACAACCCGCTCAGCAGCAACTGCAACCCCCGGCCTTGGTCATAGTACGACCTCGCCAGCACATTCGCCTTCCCATCGAACGTGGGTCAAGATCCGTAACGTACACGGATCTTCCCATCTACATCGTCTTGGTGCCTGCCCGTGCTCCTGAGCTATAAGACAACATCATGAAGTGTGCGTGGCCTTCCCCTGCTCGTTCGCGCGTCGCCGATCAATAACATCCTGGTCCCCGACCGCAAGCAGTCATCGACACCTACCCGGAGCTCGAGCTGCTCTCCCAGGCCCTGTCCTTCACCTCGCCCACCCTCCGCGTTACCACCCGCATCGAGGCCTTCTCCTGCAAGCCCGTCTCCAGGGAGCGCCGCCTGCTCCGCGCCATCGAGCACGATATCGTCTCTGACATTGAGCTCTCCGCGTCCGTCTCGCCGCCCGACCACCCCGTCTCGACCGACTCGGCGTTTGGCCCCTTGGACAAGCGGGAGAACCGCAAGACGCTCTGGCTCCTTATCGGCACCCTGAACCTCGCGTTCCCGGACTTTGACTTCAGCTCGCTCCCCGCCGACGCCTTCAGCCGCGAGCCCTCCGCCAGCAGCGTGCTCGCCTCCCTCTCCAACGCGCTCACCCACCTCAGAGCCTCGGCCGCCAGCCCCTCCGCGAGCCTCTACCGCTCGTTCTCGTCTTACACCAACCTGGGCCCTGGCGCTCGCTCCTCGGATGCCGCCACCGGCACCGCTGCCTCGCCGCCCTCCGCGGTGCCCATCAGCGACACCCCGCCCACGCACCCCTTCCTGCGCCAGATCCTCGACCCCATCGTCGGCCTCGGCGATTGCGAGGTCTATTCTTATGCGCCAGACGTCGAGTCGGACCCGCACGCCGCAGAGAGCGAGCTCGGCTCTTCTGCCCCCTCCGAGATCGGCGACGACGCGAGCATGGATGGCTCTTTGAGCCGGGACAGCAACGGAGCGGGAGGCGACGAGGACACCATGTGGGACATGGACGACTTTCCGAGCAGCTTGCCCGCCACCCCGAACACTGGCACCAACTCGGCCAGGAAACTCCGCTCTGGGCGCTACTACCTCACCAACAACCAGCAGCCGCAGCCGTCGCCCTTCTCCAAGCGCTTTGCCAATGGCGGGCCAAGCCGGAGCCGCTCTCAGACCCCTTTCAACGTCGCCGGCGAGGAAGACTCCACCGGAGGCCTGTTGTGGTCGTGAGTTAACGCCCCCTTCCCTGATAGCCAATTCCTGGCTGACGAAGTCCGTGAACTCGCAGGTGCAACTACTTTTTCTACAATCGCTCTCGAAAGCGCATCCTCTTCATCTCCCACCACATGAAGCGTGTGTCCCAGGCCACCTCGCCTTTGGCTGACATCGAGAATTTGTACGGCCAAACGCCCCGCGCCCCGCCCTCGTTCCACTACCAGCAGAAGCGCCGCGCCTCCGTCACCAGCCTGGTCAAGCCGGACGACGACGTCAACTCGGGCTCGTTCAAGCGCACCAAGGCCTTCTAGGTCTTCACTTGTCACCTTTTTCGGCCTCTGCTCCCTTGGCCGAAACTGGCTCTCCCCCCTCGTGTGTTCTAGATCTGTACACAAAAAATCTCGTTTTCCCTTTCCCTCCACGGACTGTCTCTCTTTTCTCACTGTTGTACCTCTCGTCCAAGCTGCTCTCCTCATCGGTGCTCCTTCGACTTTCTTCTCGCGCGACCTCCTTGTTCAAATAGCCAACTTCTTCCAACCTGTTGTTTTACAAAAGCTGGCTTCGCCCTAAAACAACCAACTCTCCCCCCTCTCGCCTTGTCTCCTTCTTTTTCCGCCTTTGCTTGTACGCTTTAGCCTTGCGTCTTCTCGTCGTTAAACAGAGTTCTGTCCCTTGCTTTTCTTGCAATACCCACAGGCGCTGTCGCGGCTTTTGATAACCTCCTTTACAACGTGGGCTTCCTCGCCACGCTATCTGAGGGAAAACGAAGCAGCTATTGCAAGACCCAATCTACAGCACTTTGTCTAGCCCGACACTGAGCCCACAGCTCCTGACCTTCCCCGGTGGCGAATGCCTGGCTCCGAACAAAGTCGTCCAGCGAGCAGAGGCCATGTGGCGATCCGGGACACAGTTCACTATTGACCTTGTCGTTGACTAGAATGCGGATGTATGGCGAGCCAGGTTGACCACATTGATAGCGCTCGACAACCATTCGGCCAGCGAACGGCACCATCTCTGAAACGCGCCATTTTCGCTCCGTGCTGGGATGCCTTGGGTCAAGCTGATCTTTGAAAAGGCCCATAGCTGAGAAAATCGCCTGCATTGTTTGGACTCTTAGCTACTGTATCTTGTGCAAAGAAGATCAAACCCACGGCCATTTCGTTGTCGTGGGAGAAATCTTGGTAAATGGACTTGTCTAGTGGAAATGTCGCAGGGTTGTCATTCAAAGTGTGGTTCGTTTGCGTCTCGTCTTGGACTGGTCGGCCGGTGAGTCGCCTCAGCAGTTCAGTCACGTAGCCAGTGCCCTGTACCGGACCCAGAGCGTTGCCATACCTGCCTTTTTATCTCAGCATGACCATTTTAAACGTGAAAGGAGGGGTCGCACCCCGTGAAGAAGAACTTCTGCAGGTCCCAAAACCATGCGAACTCTTGCCACTCTGAGTCTGAGAATAGCTGGCAAAAGAGGCTTTGGTTCTGGGCAGCTTGCTCCAGCGGGCAGATGCCCATCAAGACGATGACATCTTTGCGGTTCAGGTGCGCGCCAGGGGCTAGCTGGTTGAGCCGGTCGGCGATGGGTTGGCCGAAGGTAGTGAGCCACTGCTGTAAGGCCTCCGTCTGGACCGAAAGGTCGATGTTGGGACAACCATGATTTGAAAGGGTATTATTAGACTGCGTAAGAGCTCAGTCAAAGGGTGTCGGTCTGCCAAAGGGAGGAAGGCTCGGCGCACGTTTGGGTTATCATCTATGACTAGGTATTCGACGTCCTTGCAATGCTTTGCACCGCCCTTGACCAGACCTAAGACAATCATCAGAACCATAGAATTAGAGCACACAGAGGGTTTGAGATGCACCTTCTGTCCAAGCTTTGGCCGAATCAACAACGCGAGCCGCGGACGAGGCTCGAACGAACGGGCAGTCCTCTTCGAGCAGCTCTGAATAACGCTCGGCCACCAACGAGCCGGCGTCCAAAGCTCTGTTTGGGCGCATGTCAAAGGAGCTCCGCGAAGGCTCCGATTTGAGAGCCACCCACTCTTTATAGCCTCTCGGTACTAGGTCATTCGCCTTCAGCACGCATTCGTACTTCTCCAAGCACTTGAGCGGCCCTTTCAATTGTCGGGCTTTGCGCAACTTGGCTATAGCTCGATGGATTCGGACTAAGAAGGTTGTCGTTGGGAATCGACTCCCGTGGCGCTGGATTATGTTGACTTGGTCAATCGCGCAGTCTGGAGGTCGAGAGTAAGGAGCAAGGGGCGTGTAAGGGGCATAGGGTCCAAAATGGGCTGGATTCGGAAGTGGCGACGAAGGCGGCGATGATGCGAAGATCCTCTGGCTGGCGGGCAGGAAGCCCACGAGCAGTTGGGTCAAGTTAGCTAGTACCAGCATCCTCGACTCGAAGCAAGAGCATAGCGGGAACTGCTCGACGTTTCGAGCAGTGTTGGTGACGGCTTCGGTCCAAGCTTCCCCTTTGCAGCTCTCAAGAGTTTGGAAGTGCCGGTGGCAAGGATTTCGTTAAAGAGAGGTTTGTTACAAGCAAGAAAGTAAACTCCCAGCTATTGCACATGAAAACGAAAGAGAGGAACCCCTAAGTGAGCGGGTATACCGGAAGGCAAGTGGAATCAAGGAGCAAAGAAGAGCGAGCCGGCCGCTTTCTGGTATGCCGCAAAGGAAAGGGATTGAGGGGACTGAAGGGTTTCGTGCGCACTGATGAAGAAGGAAACAGAGGGCTGGGAGAGTTCATGGGTCGGCGTAGATCACTTGCGACATTAGGTTGACCTGCCCTCGAAGTCAGCCTTTATTCGCCAACAACAAAAGATGCGTCAACTCACCATGTTTAACAAAGCATTGTTGACGGCCTGGATGGACGAGTCGTCCCCGTCGTCGACCATCTGGTTGGTGGTGGGCTTGAAGCCAGCAGCGGTGGCGGTCGCTGTCGGCTTCAAAGGGACGTTGTCTGTCGAAAGAAGTGCCTGGCGTGCAGCGGCTGCTTCGCTCTCGGAGGAGATGGAAGACAGGCGAGCTTCTCGGGCGGCTGATCTCGCGCTGGCGACGGAGGCCACGCTTGCTTCACTCCGGACGGAGGCCTTGGACATGGACGCTTGGTAGGCTGAAGCTGAAGACCTGGATGCCGCTGCTGCCGCCTTCGACTTACGAGCTGCCGCGGCCGATGAGGAGCTCGCTGCGGCCGCGGCCGCTGCGCCGTCGTCTCCGCCATCATCTCCACCATCGTCGTTTCCTTCATCGTCTCCCACGAGCCACCATTCTGATTCCGCGTATCAGTAAGCTTGCTCCAGAGGACAACAGAGGAGGCCAGGCGCACCCATTTGAAACTCTCCCACGTCCAAGTCGGCAAATTTCTGAAACAACGAGGGCGAAAGATCTAATGCGGCGCCGTCCGCCTTCGTGCATCCTCCAGAAATTGGACATTGGCTGCATTCTCACGTCAGCCCTCCTTCACCAAGGCAGCGGAACGCTAGACGTACTCTTGAATCACGCCAACTGCTTGCTTGCCATTGTACGAGATCATCACTTTCTTCCCGCACCACGGGCTGTTGTTAGTGTTGCCGCCGTCCTATACAGCTGTCAGCTAAGCGCCAAGGCAACTAATGAGGCGAACACACGTCTAAAGTGTTCCACACAACTGCCAGAGAGAAGGATCAGGCTTGAGCCCCCCGCGTCGTTCAAGTGACTTTAAACGTACTCTCAGCCAGTGCGACAATGGGCTGATCATCGGTGGTGACGATGCCACAAGCAGTCATCCCTTGGTAGTCTGTGGTGTGGACCCCGAGCGTCAAGCCGGACCCTTGGCCTTAAATCGGTGGCTGCTCACAGAACGTCGCTCGCCCCTGATAGTTCTCGCGCTTCTCGAGCAGGCTGGAGGTCGCGTTGGCAGTCACTGTCTGCCGTTTGACGCCCACCGGCCTCCACGCCGAAGCCAACAGGGGCGCCAAGAAGAGCAGCAAAGTCGAGGTGCCGACCATTTGGACAAAATGAGGGTGGGTGTCTTGCTTAGACTTGAAGTGCGCTGCTGCTAGGGTCCCCAGTAGCCAGCCTGAGCCCTCTTGATTGGGTCCTCGATGGGGTATACACGCAAAAAGGGCGGCGGAGTGGTCGACTGGAGCTGAAACGCCAGAGGCGCGGTCCGTGCTTGGCGGGCCGACAACAGTGTTGGGATTGGCTCAATTGAAAGCTGTGACTTTGTTTACAATGCAAAAGAGAACATTTGGGACGCGACAGCGGCCAGGCAAGGGCAAGAAGCCGACACAAGACGCCCTTTGTTTGAGGACCGTCTCCATCCTTGGCAACCTTGCTGCTCGGCCCCGGGATCCCTCGTCGACAAGCTCTGTCGATTTGGACTTGTAGTGTTGGAAATGTATGGCGAAGAAAATCCAATGAAAGCGCCAAAGAAGCGTTATATGCTGCCGCCAATAGCTCGGGCTGCCTGTGCGCCACAGTCAGCTCTGCGGTGAGGTCAGCGATGGCGCAAGCTGACCTCTCGACTCTTGAAATGCAATAAAAAGGTCGGGCTTGAGACGAGGGGCCGGCTTGTTAGGCAGACTTAATGAGCGTACGAAGAGGCGAAGATGTGGAAAGGCGCTCGGACGCTAGTCGTTGACGTGGGCGGAGATGCTGGCAGCCATGTTGTCCCTGATAACACCTTCACATGTTAATGCTGACTAGCATCAAAGCACGATGGCAACGCACAAGAAGTCGTCATCGTCCGAGTCGTCACCGCCATTGGTCGACTGCGACTCGCTCAGCACCTTGGTCTGGCTGCTTCCGAATGACACTTTGAGCTTGGACGTCCGCTTGGCGGCCTTCCTCTGGCGCTTCAACAGCGGGCTACCAGGGTCCTCGTCCTCGCCACCGCTGGCCGGCGTGTTGCTACGGCTGCGGCTCCTCTTCTTGTTGGGAGTCGGGGGCGCCGAGTCGTCGTCTGTGCGGGATCAAGTGGCCAGTACGTCAGAAAGCGGGACGTAAAGGGGCGAGGCCACGCACCGGACTCCATCAGGAAAGCGTCCAGCTCGGCATCTGCATCCGCCCAGTTGATGTCCGCCTCAGAGGTAGGGACAGCCGCCGGTGCTCTCCCTTCCTCGTCTGGGTCGTGCTCGGACTCGGCAAGGTCCTCGGTCAAGATCTGGGCTGACAGCTCGCCAAGGCGGTCATCCACCGGGCGCTGCTCGTTTGGGGTCTCGCCCAGTGCGAAGTCGGCTTCGTTGAGGCGCTTCCACAAGGCCATAGACTCGAGGAGCCAGCCGGTCCAGACTACTTTGATGTGAGGATAGCGGCGGGCGTTGTTGACCTTGACGGTAGCTTCCTGTGGACGCCGCAAGTTCCGTGGAATCAGATTAAGTCTGATAGCGCGGGACGATCCACCCACTCGGCCAGCAACAACGTGGGTCAAACTTGGCAACAGGTCGTGGAAGCAAGTGGCGCCAAATGACTCGGCCAGCTTCCAAATCTCGGACCTGCGGAAGGGGAAATCAAGAATGAAATGGATGCTTTGGAAGGGAAGTGAAGCACTCACGCAGCTGGATCGACTCCTAAAGGGATCACCGAGGAGAAAAGCAGCTTGACGTCTCTCAAAATCTTGCGCTTCATATGAGGGATGATGTGCTGTGAGATCAGCGAAAATAGAGGCTCAGAAAATTCGAGCTGAAAGGGCAAGCTTCTCCCACCTTGACATCGGCCATCTTGGAGCCGAACTCTGCAGCAAAGAAGCGCCGGTGTACTTCGGCCAACAGCTGTGGCGAAGGACAAGTAAGAAATCTGAGCAAAAGGTCAGATTGGATGCAGTCTCGCCCACCTCAAACAGCCTATCCAGCTCCCTATCGTCTTCTTTCAGCACTGCATCTTTCCAGGGCTCGTCCGAGCTGGCGCCGTTGGTCTCTGAGCCTTCTTCCGCACCAGCCGCAGCGGCCTCTTCCACGTCGTGCTTGTGCTGCGCTTCCATCTTGGCCTGGGCCTTCTCCAAGGGCCTCTCGGCAATCTGGTTGTTCAAAGTGGCCTCGGTCGCTTCCGAGGCGTCCAGGTCGGCCTGCTTGTCCGAGGCGGCTGGGGAAGAGCCATTGCTGGGGGTGGAGGAGATGAGCTCGAAAGGAGGCGAGTCCGGACCGACGTCGGTGGAAGAATCGGTGGAGCCCTCGCTGGTGGAGGAGGCGTGGCCAGCGTTGGCAAGAGGGTCGCTCTTCTTCGGCAAGAAGGCGGCGTTGATGTCGCCAGTGCCCACGTAGAACTCAACTGTGAAATACGATCGACGTTTATAGTCAGACCAACAAAAGGTAGACTATAGTGGGCTCAGTACGCACAAGGAACCACTTTGAGAAGGTTGGGCGACCACTCCCAGACATCAGCTCGGTCGTCGATAACCACGACCATCGATGTGTCGCAGGGAAAGAGTCGGTTGAGCGATTTTTGCGTCAAGCCTGTGTGTTTGTAAACGCTCAAGAGATCCTCTCATTGGATGTAGGGCAAAGGAACAACGCACTTCCGCTCTCGTCCCGGCTGAGGATGCGGCCGCCAAAGAACTTGCCGTCCGGGTCAATGCCCCTGCACACGGCCTCGGCGTAGTTGCGGGTGCCCATGGTGTAGACGTGCATCTCGTACAGCTGGGCGACGCGGGCCAAAAAGTCGAGCAGGCCGGGCCGGTGCTTGATGTAGTACCAGCAGCCCTCCTCGTCGTCGGCCACGCTGTTGCCTTTGGCGTCCAGCTTGAACTTGCACACGTCCCGCAACGCCGAGTAGTTGGGGTTGCTGGGGTCCTCGAGCCACTCGCCGACTGTGGGGTCGACGGTGGCATGGACGATGGTCTGGTCGAGGTCGACGATGAGCGAGAGCTTCTGGGTCTTGAGCAGTCGCTCGGTGCTCTGCGACTCGAGCCGCTCGGCCTCGTCTTGGGAAACGGTGAGGGCGGCGTGGTGGTGGGACATGGGAATGGCGGCCCTCGACAGGTCGGTGACGTCGAGATAGTCAACCCTGTGGACTTGTCAATACTCGTGCATCACAGCTGAGATGATGGGAGGCCACCCACCCTGTCAGGTCCTTGCCGCAGATGGCGCATAAACCTTCCAGCTGGACCTCATGTTTGCAGGCCTCGCTGATGAGCACAACGCCCGAGCTTTTGCCAGACGGTCAGCCAGGCCAACAGCTACCTGATTGCAGAGGGAGGCTCACCCTGGACCGGCGAGGCGCTGGCCCTGCGCCACCAGCCAAGATTCGAGTTCGCCTTCGATGGGCGACTCAAACACCCTCACCACGTCCTCCCGCTCCTTGCCTTTGGCGCTGGCATCGGCGTTGGACGCTGGTTTGGGGTACGAGTAGGTGAACAAGGGCGTGGCGCGGGCGACGGCCGAGTGATCCTGGCGAAAGGTCGAGCTGCTGCTGCTCGTCGAGCCGCCCGACGTCGACGAGGCAGGCACGAGCAGCGAGAGGATCTGGACGGGGTAGTGCACGTCTGTAGGCAGGTATAACGTCGTCATGGCTCAGTTGTCCAAGTTCCAAGATGCATCGAAGGGCTAATGGTCTTTGAACAAGATTGGCAAGCGGAGGGGAGAAATCTACGGGTCAACCTCCATCGCCTTGGCCTTGGCCTTGAGCCGCTCAGCCTTGCGATCAGCGACAAAGGCGTCAATCTTGGCCTTCAGCTCAACATCCGGCAAGCATCTGCAGGGCGCAAAGGTCAGGTCGATGATGCGCGGCCTTGTCAAAGACGCGAAGGCTCACTCCTCTATCGTCAACGGCGTCGACGTGAACGGGTCCCGTTGGTCTGTGAGACCAAGTCTGAGCCATGCATACGCAAGGCATAAGGACAAAGCAACCCACCGGAGAGCAAGTGCTGAACGATGCTGGAGCGGTCGATGGCCTGCTTCGCTTTCGGCAGGATGACCGGGTCCCGCATGATGGTGTACGTGAGAGGGTCTGTAGGTGGACTTCAACCAGAACATCCAAGATGAAAACGGGGAATGCCACCAACCCAAGAACTCGTCCGGCACATCGCCCATCTCGTCCTCCGCCTCGTCTTCCGCCTTGATGACCTCGACCTTTTCGACCAACTCCCGCAAAGACTGCAGCTGCTCATCGCTCTTGATGGCGGTCCGGCGGGCGATGCGCTCGGCCTGCTCGAACACGGCCTTGTTATACGACCGGCCGTCGCGCGCCAAAGCAGCTTGGAAGTCGGTCATGCCGGCCAAGTTGAGGTAGATGGACAGCAAGTCGGAGAGGAGGATCTTGGGCTGCCACTTGTACTCGGTCGCCTTGGTCACGCGCAGCTCTTGCGACGTGGGGCCGGCGAGGAGCACCAAGTTGTAGTTCATCATGGACGCCAGCCGGTCGACGATCTCCGGGCGACAGAATGGCGCCTGCGTCTCCTCCGTGATCAGCTTGAGCAGGCGGACCGTCTCGTTGCAGAGGTTGAGGTCCATCTTGGCCATGTTCTCGGCCTGCTTGAACTTGCTGTCCTTATCCTTGCGCTCCTCCTCGGTCAAGGCGGCCCACGCAGTCGGGTTGGCCTTGAGGATCTCGATTTGCCGGATTTGCTGCAGGTTGGTGAGCGACTCGTCCATGAGGTAAGTCGTGTCGTTGATGAGCAGGTTGATGAAGCGGACGAATTGATCCACGCGCTCGGCCTCCCGGTGTAAGGCCTCGCGGTGAGTCGGATTGACCCAGATGACGCGGAAGACCATAGCGATGTAGTAGCGGATGTTGAACTTATCGTAAAACTGCGTGTGCTGGCCGGTCAGCTCGATGTCTGTGGCACACGAAGTTCGATATCAGCTTCGTGCACCCTGGTGTCGGGAAGAGAGTAGCTCACCGATATAGATCCGCATCAAAGCGGGCATTAGAGACCGCAAAGCCAACTTGTTCGTGTTGATGGCGTCGCCCAACGCGCCTTGCGCATTGTCGCGGTTCCGACGAGTGTTGTAGTATAGAATTTCGACGAACTTGCCCTTGATGTACGGGTTCTTGAGGTAAGGCGTGGACAGAAAGACGATCATGAACGTAAGCAGGTCGTTCAGAGGTTGAGAAGCCAGGAGTGCCGGATTGGATCTGTGGGTCGACCAGGTCTTCGATTATTCTTTCAGAATGATGGGGACAAGTACCCACTTGGAGATAAAGGTGAAGAAGCCGATGACATCGTCAAAGATGAACTCGGGCAGCATGTTGAACGCTTCCGGAGCTTTCTCGGGCAGCGGCAGCTCAATGGTCTCGTGCGGGTGCTTGCCTTTAGGATCGACGGCGCGCACGAGAAAAGTCATAAGGAAGTTCGAGTAGGACGTCTGAAGGGAGACAAAAGTCGGGTCCAAGACTTGAGTTTGGATGGCGTAGATGGCGCCCATGCGGGTCTCCCTTTCTTTCTTGTAGCGCTCAAGCTGGCCTCGAACGGCAGCTTCTTGTGGTGTCTGTCACGGCTCGAAAATCTCAGCATGCAGAATGTGCTGAATGAGAGGAACCAACTGACGCCGACCCATGATTGGTCTGCTTCCATCTCGGCAATGCCGTCTTCAATGTTGTGGAGAGTGCGGCTCTGGCGGCTGAAAGTGTTCACGACGCCCATGTATCCCAAGTGCAAAGACCAAGCGGTTAGGAAGAAGATTTCGGAGATGAAATTGGCCGGTGAAGCTGCGAGCGACAAGTCCATTTTGGATTCGCAAAGGAATGAAGTAAGGCGCAGCTCACCGTCTGATGGTCCCTGCTGCTGGTAAGCAGCAGCTTCTTGTTGAGTGGCGTGCACTCGAGTTTCGTCAGACATGTCGATCCGCTTCGACTTTCGGAAGTAGTCGATGTCCACTTTGTCGATCTGCGGCGAGGAATTTGTGATGGGTCTATGTGGTCTAAAGATGAAGTCTCGGCCCACCTTTGAGTAGGTAGGATCGATGATGGGAGTAGCCAAGTTGAGCAAAATGCCTTGCACGTTGACCATAAAGCCGTCTCCAGCGACCGTCCGTGGATCGACCTGTGCATCATCGTTCTCTGGGAGTCCGCATCTGACAAAAGGAGAGACCTGCGCACCTGCATGCCTTGCCGCTTCATGTTCATGTTCATCACATTTGCGAACCAGCTCAAAACGCCCTCTCTCGCCTTCGGCTGTTCAGCAGCCAAGGCCCACGAATCAGCATCTCGAGGCACTGATAAGATGCGGCTCCACGAACCGAAGCCTTGAGCACATTGTTGAAGATAGTGACCAACATCTGCTGATGGCCTTTTAAGCTCATGCGCAAGGTGTTCATCGTCGTGTCTAGATCCCTAGGGCTGGTGGTGCTGGGAGTTGGAAACCAGGCTTGCGCCACGTCGGGCTGCAAGAAGCACACGAATTTTTGAGCACGGAGTGCAAAGGTTTGGAAGAGCGCCGCCCACGAATCGATCTGGAAAGCACCCGAGACGAATGAGAGGTCCCAACAGCGACTGCAGCTCAAACAAAGCAGCGTGGGTGTTGGGGTTCCACTCTGAGAGTTGGGGATAAACGGCAGCGATGGTCTTGACATCGGTCAAGGTCATGAGGGCGATGGCGGGGCCTTGCCAGTCGGTGGAAGACATGGTGTACCGCTTGGAAATGAAGTCTTGCGAGAGCTGGACGATAACGGGCCCGATGATCTCGGCCAGGGAGTCCTCGTCCGGCATTTCGGCGGAAGGGGAGAAGCGCCTGGCGAGCTCGGCGAGGAAGACGGCCAGCTGCTGGGTAGGAATCAAGGTGTCGGTCTGGCCCTGGTGGTTGAGAATAGAAGGCACCAGCTCCGATGGGCCCGTTGCTTTCCTGTACGACAATTGAACTCCATGATTATTCTCAATGGAATAGTGTGAGAGTAGCAACGTACCCTGGCGGTTGTGGAAACATGCTGGCATCTTGGAGGGTGAGGCCAGCGTAAGAAATGAGGAGGCTCTTGAGCTCGTCGATGGCCTCGAGCCGCTTCTGGCCCTCTTGAGGCGACAAGTTCTTCTTGGACAGGACTGCGCTGCGCTCCGCATTGGCCCTTTGCCAGCTCTTGACCAAGTACTCGAATGATGTCTGGTCAGACGGTAAGCCGGCCAAGACGGTGAGCAGCTCGGGGTCATCGTCTGGCATGACTGATGGGTCCAAGGACAAGCGAGCGATCAGCAGCCGGTCGGCAATGCCCATCGATGGCTTTCGTGGCACTGTCCAGTGATCTTCAGCATCTTAATTGGTCGTATGAGAGTTAATGGAGGGCACTGACGCATGTCATCTTCGAGCTCGGCGACCAAGCCTTTGAGGAAGGCGAGTTGCCACGACGAAGCCTCTGCCTCGTCCCGCTGTGGCCCACCCGGCTTCAATTCTTGTACACACGAGCAACAAAGACCAAGACGCACATCCAAAGTGACTTGCAAGACCCGGGAGAGCATGCCCGCTGACCAGTCCTCAAAGCTCTCTGCTGGCTTCGCTGGCGCTGGCTTGATGTTGATCTTGACCTGCTTGGGCGGCGTCGGCGTTGGAGCTGGAGGGGCTAGTGCTGGTGACGCAGCTTTAGGCGCCGGCGTCGAGGGAGCGCTGGTGCTGGGGCTCGCATTGGCGTTGCCAGCGCTGCTGCTTGAAGCTGAGGTCGAGGCCGATGGCGACGGCTGGGACAGCTTGGCGATCCGCTTGAGGCGAATCTATAGACTTCATTGAGCTAATCATCAAGTGCTGTGAACGCAGGGCAGTACCTTTTCAGCGTCTGACAGCTCTGACATGATGCTCGACCTTCTCCAGAAGCCGGTTGACCTTCCACGGCGATTCCAACGTTGCCACACCCTTCACTTTTGGGCTCGTTTGTGGCTCTCGACGCTAGTACCCCTGCCCTCTGTCCTGGCCCACGCTCGACCGTGCAGTCTGACGCCTCAAACTCGGCCAGCTCTCACGCGAAGGGACCAACGGCGCAACACATCGAGATCTCGCTTCACCCACTTCTAGGCTCCGAGCGACGTGATTAGGGCACGCCTCTGCTCTAGTCGAGTACAAGAACGGCATTTGAGTCCCCTTTGATTCGTGCTTGATCGCCTCGCTGCTCCGACTTCCTCGTCCTTGGGCCTAACGGCTCTTTGCGCCTATCGACATCAAGTTCGCACTGTCTACAGTTCACGCTATCTGCATATCCCACAATCGCTTGTGAGATGGTGCGACCGGGTTATTTACGAAGCCCAGCCCGCAATGTTCAGGTCTTTGACCTCTCGAGCCCAGGGATCGCGAATGAAGTTGCAGGTATGTAGACGGGGCCGTTAACCTTGATAATGCATGACTCAACCTGTCACATCCTCAGGAGTATACCAGTCGAACGAGGCCTGGACTGAGAGCTCCTTCTTAGCCGCTCTCAAGTTGGCCTGGGACACTTCGAGGCTGCCAGAGGGTTGGCAGGTGCGAAATAGAGTCACCGACGGCGTCTTATCGGACGCTAGCATCAGCCCGCTGCTCAAAGGCGAGTACTTTGTGGCCGACGCGCAGCGCCAACCTTGCGCCGTCGTTCTGTCGCCTCTCAAACACCACTCGCGCAGTCAGACACCTTCATCAACACCTCATGTAGGTGTTTTCATCGCGAGTGCGAGACGTCTGAGCTGAAAACAGCGTAGCGATCTGACTGGAGTCAAGCTGTCAAGGCTCGGGACGGCAGGTGTGTTGCTTGCGGCCAATCTGTGCACCAATTCATCGGCCAAGATGCCGCGCACATCACTCCCATCTCACTGCCTGCACCTACCATAGTAGGCTTGATGTCTCGTTTTTGAGAAGAGGACCGCATTTAAGTCACCTCTCTCCGACAGATGGCGGACCTGCAAAGCCAGGGCTTCGGTGGAGACCCGTCCAAAGCATTGGAGGTTTTCGACTCCATCGAGAACGGCATCACTCTGTGCTCGAACAAACACACGCTTTTCAGTGCTTACCACTTTGCCTTCGACCCCAAAGTCAGTCTTGCTTGTTCATTTAGCTTCTTTTGGCCAGAAGCTTAACAGGGAAATCAGGATGACTATCGTGTGTTGCCCTTTTCGATCGCCGCCGAGCAAATGCTGGGCCGCACAGTCGGGCAGCCCTGCACTACCTTGTCAGAATACGCAGCGGAGAAGTACCCAGACCGCCCGTCCGATGCCTTCTTGGAATGGCACATGCGCCAGGCCATACTTGGCCACGTCAGAGGAGAAGGCGAGGTGCGAGATCCCAAGATCGATGGAGCTTTCGAAGAGGGCACGGTCGACTTGTCTGATCCTGAGTAGGCCTCGAACGGCAAGTCGGCTTTGGAGTCTTACATGGGTCATAGGCTGCATAGTCTAGAGTAGTTCCTGCATCTGTAGAGTCCTTGAGCCTGAGACCCAGAACTGGCCGAAGCCGGCACGCCACTGTCCACGACAACTTCGCGAGAGGTTTTGCACTTGTCCAACCAGGCTGGCTCGTTGAACTGATGCTGCATATGTGAGTCACCCTCGTCCATTTCACAGGCCAAAGCTGACGTTGCCCCCAGATCCGGACCTGTGTTCTGAGCCCATGGCGACGTCGCAGATCACTTTGCTCGGCCTCCCGTTCGAGCTGCTCGAAAACGTCCTGTTTTGGACCGTCTGCGAGTATGACAGTTCCCTGCCGTACTACAGTGTGTGGACTAGGGTCAAGCTCTGTTGGTCGCGAGGCGCCGATTGCAGCACCAACCACTCCACCCACCGCCAAAGCCTGCAGCTTGTGTGCCGTCAGTTCTACGCCACAGTCACCCCACTCCTTTTCCACCAAGTCTATATTGCCCTCGATGCGCAGTCCGGCCAAGGCCTCCAGTTTGGCGTCGTCCAGTTTTTCGTCTTCATCGGCATCCGACGCTTGATCCGCAGGTTCACGCGCTCGGCTGGTATCGTTGTGCAGCTCACCCAAAACGAGGCGCATGCTTATGAACGGGCCATATTGATCAACGCGCTGCTGGACCACGCACCGCTCTGCAAAGTCGAGCTCACCTGCGCGATTGGGCATGCCTCGCATATCGGCGCTTTTTCACGCCTGTTGAGGACAGCTAGCATTGCCACCAGGCTCAACATCGTCTTAGACGGCCTGTGGATCCTGACGCTACCTTTGGTCGAGGCCTATTTGAACCTGCAGACCACCTTGCCCTCGCTCACCTACCTTGGCGTCGGCAATGGCCGCAGCGTTCTCCGAGTCAACCCATACGGCCAAAGACTTCCGCAAGGCCTCTCGATCCACAACGACCCCGTCTCGATCTTCGGCTTCGTGGCCAACGTCCTGCACGTCGCTGACCTCAGGTTCCATCTGCCGCACGGCCCAGCCGGAGTCCCGCTCTCTGCAGAGTTTATCGTACGCATCGCATTCTGCCTTCCCTTCGACTCGCCCGAACATCAGCAATACGCCCAAGATATCCTCGCCCACGCGCCCTTTCTCTCGCAACTCGTCTTCTATTCGCAACATCTTCGAGACGAGGCGCTCTTTCCGTGCCATATATTTTCTCATGTCGTCAGTCGCGTCGTGCGCGAACTGGACTTTCCGCTTCTCTCCGCGCCGCTGCCCCAAGCAGCCTTGGATTTCCTCATGGCCCAGCAAGGGCTGCAACAGCTCTACTTTTGGTATTCGACCAAAGCCGTCGACGCATACGTGTACTGGAAGGTTCGCTTGCAGCGCATCCTGGACTCTACCTCCCCGTCTTTGAGGCGCGTTCACTTCCACATGATGGGCTGCCACGCCGACCAAAGGAATGAACAGACGGACGACATCAATGAAGGCTGGTTCAAGTGGTGGATTGAAGCTCAGTTTGGTCGTCCAAAGGTGTCTATGGACCCTTTCACCCATCACCCGGTTCTCACCTTGGCTTGAAGGTCTTCTCAACTCCGCCTGCTCCCTTCATCCTCTCCTTCGATGATCTCACACACGCATACTCGCAACAGCATATATACGTCGTCGACAGCATATACCCATTCCTATCTAGTGTCTTTTGAAGCCCGTCTCGCTTCAGGGAGCGGGAGAACAGAAGCAGCTGGGTGGCGAACAGAATGCATGGGCTCATTCTCGAGAGGACCGCTCTTGCCAAAGAGCCTCCTGAAACGAAACTATACTCGCTGCTACTGCGCTTCACCCATCACTGAGGTCCCCATCCATGGTTCGTCCGCGGCGTCTAAATTTGACCAGGTTGGGCCGGGGCAGCGTCATGCATCTTCTCCCTAGACTGTGGTCTGCTCTCACATCTTAAGAATGCCCGCATTGAAATCTGTCCCGGATATCAAAAAGGACGTCGCCAGAGCATTAGCGGTTCTCGAGAACGGCGGCATCATCTTGTTCCCATCGTGGGCTGCGCTTGCTTTTTATATGCCCGTTCTGTTCAAATTTAAATGCCTTACAAAGTGACGTTGGCTATGCGCTCGGGACGATGACTGAGGGCGCTCTGGAGAAGATTTTTGTCTGCAAGGGTCGGGCGGCGGGCCAGAAGTTCTCCATGCTTGGCAACCTTAGCGTCATCAAGGACTTGCATGTGCTATCGGATACCAAGCTTGATATGATACGTACTCTATCCGAGGTGGGTTCCCTGGTGCCACTGAGAGCTATGGCTACAAGCGTGCTCAGGCTCGGTCTCTTGCAGATTCACAAACTGCCATTGGGTGTGGTGGCCGAGTACCGAAAGGGACACGACAAGTTATCCCATTTGTCACCGGAAGCGATCGCGTCCATGACCAGCGGCAACACGCTCAACTGCGTGGCTCGAAGTGGCGAATTCTCGGACGCGTTGGCTCAGGCGTGTTGGGACGCAGGCAAGCCTTGCTTTGGCTCGTCGGCCAATCTGTCCACCTCTGGCAACAAGTTCAGAGTCGAAGACGTGGAACCCGCAATCTTAACAATTGTCGACTTGGTCATCGACCACGGCCTCGCTAAAGGCTACGTCCACGCCAAGGCATCCACCATCATCGACTTCACGGACATGAAGCTCATTCGGGCAGGGAGCTGCTACGAGTCGATCGAAGATGCGCTTCGGAGGTTCTATGGAGTGGAACTGAAAAGTTGAGGTTGCCCACGGTGGCGGTGGCTCCATGATGCGTCCCCGAAGTCATAGAACAATTGCAGATAGAGAATAGTACGAGCGAATTGAAAACTGTCCAAGCCTTCTTCCCGCCGGCGCCATTGCCGCACCAGCTGCCCCTTCAAAAGCCCGATAGTTCACCCCTCCACGATACCCCGAGACAGAAGACGTGGGACACGCTCCAGGTCCGAATGATCTGGATCATAGTCGTTCGTCAATTCTTGGCCCGCCTTGATGTCGGACAGCGCCCAGAACGTATACTTCTTCTTGCCCGCGTCCCAGCCCCGCCTGTTGGAACCGAGTGAGGAGTTTGGGGGCAGTTTTGAGTGATGAACACTCACCCGAGGTTTGGAGTAGACGAATGATTGGATATTGAAGCACGCAGAAGCAAAAGACCAGCTCCTCCTCCAAGCACGTCGTCGTGAAACGAATTCGTGCTGAGAACGCCGTTCAAAGCGTCCAAGATGCGGTGGTGGGCATGATTGATCGTAGAGGAATACTGGCTTTGGTCCGGGAAAGCATTGTGAAGGAGGAGGAGAGCGTGAATTGCGGCTTTGGGAAGAGAGAGCATGATCAAGGAGTTGTAAGGCGGAGGCGGCAAGACGACGACGGGCGTTTCGGCCAGCACAATCTCGCCCTTGGCAATGTCTCGCGATGCCAGCATTCCTCGCCCTTTGCCGGGCACGTTTGCGAACCGGAAGGCCGCTCCGATGGGGCTGCGCAGAAAGTCCTCTGGGGAGACTGAGCCCTCGTAGTACGCCTCCCAAGTGCGGTTGATGGAAGCCATGACTTCCTCGACCAAGGTGTCATTTCCAGGAGCGGTCATGTAGACTAGGGGCCGCAGTTTGGTTCGCAGCTCGGACGGGCGGGGACGACGTCCCTGGAAGAAAGTCGAGAGTAGCGGGTCGAATGGAGGCACCGAGAAGATGTGATTCAGATCAGCCTTCAAAGCAGGAGGCAGCTCTGCCGATGGCACGATAGTCGAGGTGCCAGACATGACCTGGAAGGGGCAAAGAGACTCAGAAACCGACCCTCCATTCGATCATCTCGCAATCCCTAGGACATACTCCTTTTGGATCTCACGCAAACTCGAGCAGTGAAAGAAACGACTTGAAAGGGCAGAAGGATGGAAGATGTGGAGCAAGAGTCAGTTTCGCCGTCAGGGTGGCAAATCGGCAGCGGTCGGTTTTCGTGGAAAGCCTCTGTTGTGGTCAGGGAGAGCAAGATGAGGACCTAGCCTCCATTCTCAGTTGTGCTCTGACCCTTCTCGAGCTTTCCAGACCGGAAGTCTCGGTCTTGCACCCGTTCCGCCACCGCCTCGCTCGGGCCCTCGACGAGCTTTCGAGACCAGCTCCCACTTGACCATTGGTAGCCTTTGCAGGCAACAACCAAAAGTCAATCATGGCCCCAACGCTGCTGCAGCTGCCCCTCGAGGTCCTGTCCGAAATCATCTTTTGGGCTCTGGCGGACTGCGGCGAAGACCTCAGCCTGTCTTCGGTCACGGACACAGGTGGCGGCTCCATGGCTGTGCTGCAGACGGACATCGACCTGTTCAGCAGAAAGCGAACCGCAGTGAAAGCCCGGCTTCCTCTGCTCCTGATCTGTCGAGGCGTTTCGCACATCGCAGAGGCGGCCATTTGGCGTCACGTTCACCTCTACATTGGGTGCGTCCGGCCACCATGGATTCATTGCCTTCGCTTGGTGGTCTGATTGCACCGAGCTCCTCCCCTGAAGCTGGACCGAAGGCGATCAACTGGACCCCTTTCAGTACTCTTTCTTCTGCAAGACGCGACGACTGTTGCAGCGGTACACCAAGACAGCGCAGTTAACAACGCTCGCGATAGACGGACATGGCGCCCTCACTTTCAGGTGCCAAAGCCCTTTGATCACGCTTGCAAGTTTCGGCGCTGATTTTTTACCTGTGATAGCGATCGTTCAGCCCTCATCAACGTCGCTTTAGAAGGCATCCTCGTGACCAATCTTCATCTCTACGTCCAATTCGCCGAAAACGCAGCAGCCTTTTTGGATCGGCTTCACTGCTCGCAAACTTGCCCCAAGCTCAGCCTGTTCTTTTGGACCGACTCCACGTATTCGCCCAGCTTTACCATCACTCTACCAAGCCTCACTAGACTCGAGCTCAACGGGCTGTACCACAAGGGCTTGTCATATGACCCTCAACCAGTCACCGTTAACGGGTTGACCTTCAAGGGCCAGGCCATGTCCCCTGTGACGTTCGACATGGCTGGGCGCACCTCCCTGACTCTACAAGACCTCAGCCGCATCAATTTCTTCGTTCCCTTCCAGTCGATCTCGCTTCAGGAATACGCCGAGCAGCTACTATCCCAGACCACGTCTTTACGACGCCTCGATTTTCACTGTGGCTCGATAGATGACATGGACCTGTTCCCGGTGGCCTTGTACAGCGCATTCAAAGGGACCAACCTCACTGCGATCGACTTGCCCTTGGTGGCGCCTCACCTCCAACCTCCCATCCTTCGCTGTCTTCATGCCCAAAAAAGGATTTACAAGATCTGGTTTTGGTATGCGTCGGTCGACCACCTTCAAACTCATTTGGTTCCGATGCTTGAGGCAGTCGGTCCGACTGTTCGTGTCTTGTCGTTTTTGATGGCGGGGAGGGACCGAGCGGAGCGGGATCTCGCTGGTGAGACGGACATGAGAGAGAAACTGAAGTGTTGGCTGGTCGAGCGCTTTGGGCCAGACATGGTTTCAACGGACACCTACTTCTACGAAGACGGACTGCAAGTACTCGTGTGATAAAGTTGTACGGTGATTGGCTGCCCTTTTCAACCTCGCTTACCCGTTCTCAATGTAGTGTTTTGGATTGCAGCCTTCGTCTACCTTTGCATTTACTCTCTGCCATGCAGGCTCTCGCAGCGCTCTCGCCCTCTCGGTTATGGCCACCCGTCACCTGATCTTAATTGGACCGGCACCGCTTCCAGCTTTCCCTCGCTTCTTTACGTCTCTTTTGATTCGCTACCACCAATCATGATCAAAGTCATCCGGCTTGATGCTTCCGATCCAGACTCGGGTCAGCCGCTGCTCACCAGCCGTCCTTGACGCGGCGCTCATGTTGGACTCCAGACGCTGCAATGGCAAAGGTGGTGGACAGCATTGCTAGAGCTTTCAGTGAGAGCAAAGGTCAGGCCATTTGATGGGGGAGTTGCGATAACGAGGTGCTGATTGATCGAATTTCAGACATGCCGGTCACCAAGTGGATGCTTCAGCCGACCTCTGTAGGTGACCCCTTAGCGTCGCGAAATCCCTTTAAAGAGTCAAGCGATGCAGTATAATTCACATCCAGAGCTGTGGAAAGGGCCGTTTACGGAACTGTGGCCTCTGGCGCTGACAAGTGGCTCATTGCTGACCACGGAAGACCATATGTCCGTGCTGTCCATTCACGGTCCTGGTCAAGAAGAGCACGATAGGCCACTCGAAGAGCTGGATTGGTCTCGATTGTTGACTGAGCATCAAAGGAAGGGATTGGACGAAGTGAGTGCCTTCTCGCCGATCCTGCTTTTCGCCGTTAAGACTTTGGCCCCCAGATATCTGCAAAGATACACGCTGCTCGGACCAAGATCTACGGGGACGTCAAGCAGCATCGATGGCAAAACTACACCATCGACTATTTCGGCACACACCCTGCAGCCCAAGGGAAGGGCTACGGCTCTGCTCTGATGCGCCGGGTTTGCGAAATGGTGAGCAGGCCCTCTGTTTCCCCCTGTTTCCATTTTCACGACTTAAAGAACTTTCAAGGCTGACGCCGATGGCTGCGAGATCGCGGTGTCCACTTCCACCGTCCAGAATGTAAGGCGTAACGTTCTTGGCAAGCAACTGTGCTGATTCTAGTCTTCAGCGTGATTTCTATGCCAAGTTTGGGTTCAAGGTCGCCGGCGAGACAGAGCTGTTGGAGGAGGAGCTGGGCCGGCTGCCCATTTGGCTCATGACTCGGCCTCGAACGCACAACTTGGGAGACAGCCAAGCGGCTGCATAGTACTAGCAAGAAGAGTCCTCAGAATAGTAGCTAGCGTATGCTGCACATTCAGCTCGCAATTTGCGATCGATTTTCAAGGAAAATATGGGGGATAAAACATGACCAGTGCACCCATTCTGAACGCAAGAACTACAAGTGAGAGACGATGCCGTACTTGGCGTTGACCTCGGCAGCCTTCTTCCTGGTGACCTCGGCGCGGGCGCGGATGCCGGGCGCGCGCTTGAGCTCGACCTTGCCCAGCTGGGCGATGTGGATCTCGTCCGGTCCCTATGAAATCGCCCTTAGCTGGCAGCCCCGAGTGTGGCTTCCTAAGAGACGGCGAGCTCACATCTGCAAAACGGAGGATTCGGTTTTGAGCCCAGAAGTTGGCAAGCGGGTGTTGCTGCGATACAAGTTAGCCAACCCAAGACCTGTGCATGCGGGAGGGGGGAAACGAACCGACTCGACACCTTCGCCACCGTGAACCTGGATGGAGCGGTCGAGCACCTCCTGGACCATGACGAACACGGCGATCTTGGCCTCCGAGATCTCCTTCATGGCCGTCTTGGCGTCGCCCAAGTCCATCTATGGGCCCGAGACCGTTGTGAGCCACACCGGGTAAAGGCGGCTAAAAGGTTAGGTGATCGGAAACGCACCTTGTGAGCAGCGGAAAGGACCAAGAAGCGGGTCTGGTCGATCGCTATCCTAGCCTTTGCAATGTCGGCCGAGACGGTACCTGTCATTCCCAACCGTTAAGAACAACGCCACTTGGTCAGGCATCAAGGCGGATCGACAACTGACCATGCTCTGAGCACAGGAAGAATCTTTTCAGTCTATGCGTTGGAATAAGGTGAAAAACCAAGCGCACCATAAAGGTTCTTGCCAAAAGTCATGCGCTTAGGATCGGTAGCTCGCTCCATGAGCATGTCGAGGCCCCTCTCCGCGACGCCCAAACCTCTCATGCCTGTTCGCCACAACAACTGCTGAATCAGCCGGCGAAGACTGATAAGGGAAGAGGAGAACGAACAATGGTGGATTCGCCCTGGGCCGAGGCGGCCTTGGAGCACCTCGAAGCCGCGGCCCCAGCCGGCGACCAGGTTCTCGACGGGCACGCGGACGTTGGTGTAGGTGACCTCGAAGTGGCCCTCGGGCGCGTCGTCGTAGCCGAAAATGGCTATTCGCGACCACATGGTCAGTCAGACTTTCAGATCGATTAGGGGAGAGAAGAAACGAACTGAGGGATCGGATGAGCTTGACACCTGGAGCGTTGGCGGGGACGAGGACGACGGATTGTTGCTTCATCGGGTCCTTGTTGTTAGGGTCGCTGTTGGACATCGAATCTCGGCATCAGAAATTTCGAAACTGATGAAAGGTGGAGGCAAACCAACCTCTTGCCGACCAGAATGTGGACCGCGCAACGGGGGTCACCAGCGCCCGAGATCCAGTGCTTGTGGCCATTGATGACGATCTCGTTGCCTTCCTGGACGATGGAGGCGGAGATGTTGCGGGCGTCGGAGGAGGAGACGTTCTTCTCCGTCATGCTGAACGCCGACCGGGTCTTGCCCTGCATCAAGGGCACCAGCCACTTTTTCTTTTGCGCGGGGGTGCCGTATTTAGCCAGCACCTCTGTTCGTCGAGGACTTTCAGAAACTGGCGCTGTGAAAGTGGTGTGCACGACGAAAGCTTACCCATGTTACCGGTATCACTGTATGCTACCAAATTGAGAACTGATCCGATACACGGATATAAGGGAAAGCAAGCAAGCATACGGAGCGGAGCAGTTGGTAGCCTGGGGGGCGACGTAGACCGACCTGCCCAAGATCTCGCAGCACACGGCGTATTCCAGCGTGGTCAGCGGCACGCCATCGCTGTTCAACTACTGTCAAAGTGCATTCCAAGAGGAATAGAGGGAAGGGAAGACGAACGCCGGGTAGTGCTTCTTGGACAAGAACAAGTTCCACAGCCCGAGCTTTTGGGCCTTGACCTTGAGGTCCTCCATGACTTGAGGGACGACCTTGAAGCGCTGGACTTTGTCATGTGGGATTTGAGCGTGGTACTGTGCCAAGCGTCAAAATCGTGAGCCGGACGATGAAAGTGGAGCGGCTAATGCAACGAAGGAGACGAACGGTGTACTCGGCAGGGATGCACTCGTTCTCGACGAAATCGATCACTTTGGTCAAGGTCTCTTTACCGAACGCTGTGAACCTGTTGCCGAATCAGCATCCAAACTCGATTCGAGCCTCAAGCCGATGGCAGCCGCCGCTCACTTGTCCTCGATGAAGGCCCAAGTGCCAGTTCCGATGTAGGCTTCGACTGGGTGAGGTGCCATGTTTGTGTGAGATTTGGCAGTTTAGGAGCAACAGTGGGAGAAATTCCGTTCGGCATTGATCTTGTGGGCGAGGACGGAGGAGCGCAGAGCGGGGCGCCGGGCTCTGTCACAGCTCTCCATCTGGCGCGGGCTGGTGACAGGCCATTGTCCTCGAACACTCAGGATTACGGTTCATCTATAAACCGTTCTTTGTCTCGACGTCTGTTCCAGAGAATGTGATTCGCTACAATGATACACAAGCACGACGAAAAGGAACAGGGGAAAGACTTCTCTGATCGGCCGCTCGGATCTCCTTCGCGCCACCTATATAGATCGCGAAGCGCGTCCAGGCTATCGCCTGCAAGCTATAGGCTTAGTAGCATAACACTGGAAATGGTGCGAAGTAGGGCGCTCTGAGGACAGATCATCGGAGCACGGTGCCGATCCAGCCACGGAGCCCCTCCAACAGTCGCAAAGCTGCAAATGCTCACGCAATTTTGTACATATAGAACGCAAAGACGAAGACGTACATGTACATGTATATCAGATGGAGTCGCGTCGATAGAACACCCTGATTGAACCACAGAAAGCGAAGCACAACTTGAAACGTCGATAACCAAGAGTGCCGCCACCGCTGAGTCGTGCAATGCGTTCTGTATCTAGTCGCATGTAAAACTGAACGCATATTTATGCCCAATAGAGTAAAATCGACCACGGAAGAAGGAATCATCGGTAAGAAGTCCGACAGCTTCTGGCGCGCTTGGTCAAGACGGGCACTTGGGATAGGGCATCGTGGCCGTAGAGGTGTCCTCGCAGGTGCGATTGAGACGGCAGATAAGCATGCACAGGTCGCCAGACCTCTTCACGAATGGCCCAGCCGCCAGCAGAGCATCACTGATGTGACCGATCCCGCAAACGCAACGCCACGCTTCAAACAGAATCAATAGGTCCGCAGAAGCCTAGCAAGATGTAGCATATAACTGTTGATACACAGGCAGTCCGAGCAAGGTGACTTCGACTGTGGAAGCATAGTTGGACTTTGGTCACGGTGGCAAACAAGGAACAAGCTTGAAGAGCAGGATCGCAAAAGTGACTGCATTTAGCGGTACAGATAGCCACGCCAGATGCGTCAGCGTCGACTTGTTAATCATTTGGAACAGTGGTGGTCTTGGGGATACCGCGAGTGATGAACCGTCCCTGCCGCGAGTCGGCCCTATCCCGCCAGTCCTCGAACACTCAGAATCCTTTTGTGGCGAGCAGCGACATGGGGCGGAATCAGTTTGGGGCGCTAAGAGGTTTCGACGCGTTTGGCAAGGTGCGCGGCTTGTGACTTGGGCGACCCTGGCGCGCTGAGACCAGGTTGCGCGGGCAGACGCTGGAAGATGTCAAGGTCAAGCATGGCTTTGGCGGCCTACGTGCGTCTCCTGTCACTCTATACACCCTCCAGAGAGTCCCTTTGGCTTAGAGGTATGCACAGTAACGATCGTCTCCTTCCTAATCATCCTCTCCCTCTCCCTCGCCGAGTTTGTCGACTATCGGCGGGTCACGCTCGCCCCGTCCATCGTCGTCGACAAGTCGCGCGGCGAGAAGCTCGTCGTCAACTTGAACGTCACCTTCCCGAGGGTGCCGTGCTATCGTGCGTTCTTGTCCCTACCAAATCCAAGCTTGGGATGCGCATGACAAGTCGCACAGTGCTCAGCGTGGATATTATGGACATCTCGGGAGAACACCAGAATGGTCCGTCGTGCTTTTTACACTATTCAAGGTCGAATCGAAGGCTGAAGCGGAAGGACAGACGTGAACCACGACATGACCAAAACCCGCCTGGACCAAGCCGGCACCGCGCTCGCTGTCCCAGGCGCCAAAGGTGCGTTGTTAGCTTATACAACATCAATCTGGAGCACAATCTGATGTACTCTATGTCGGCGCGCACAGAGCTCAAGGGCGAATTAGAACGGATAGCGTCCCAGCGCGATGAGAACTGTTCGTTATCCTCCTTTACCATATCTGTGCCACTCAGATTCATAGTTGGAAATTTTGGACAGACTGCGGATCATGTTACGGCGGCACGCCACCGGAATCCGGCTGCTGCAACACCTGCGACGAGGTGCGCGAGTCGTACGTTCGGAGAGGGTGGAGCTTTGTCAACCCGGACGCCATAGACCAGGTCCGTTCCCCCTCCACCCTTTATTCACAATGGGAATGTGAGGCTGAGATAGGGAGGAAAACAGTGCGTGAAGGAAGGCTGGTCGGAAAAGATCCAGGCGCAAGCTACGGAAGGCTGCAACATTGCCGGGAGGGTCAAAGTCAACAAAGTGTGCGTTCTGGCCTTTTCCCTCAGACCATCTTCGGAAGAAAGTCTCACGTGCTTGGTCAAATTGCACAGGATTGGCAACTTCCACCTTTCGCCCGGCCGCTCCTTCCAATCCAACGCCATGCACGTCCACGACCTGGTGCCTTACCTCCAAGGTGGCAAGCAGCATGATTTCGGGCACATGTGCGTTGTCCTTCGCGCTCTATCCTTTGGCCAGGATTTAGCTTGAACGCCGCACACAGAATTCATAAGTTCTCATTCGGCTCGGAGAACGAGGAGATGTCGCCGAAAGAGGCGGAGCGGCTCAAGAAGGCCCTGGGGCACGTCGACCCGCTGACGGGCGTCAGGGCGCACACGGAGGAGTCTAACTACATGTTTCAGGTGAGGCCGCGCACTTTCATCAGACCTTTCCAGTCCTGATGTGCAAGTGTCGGGGTGTCACAGTACTTCCTCAAAGTGGTGTCCACCAAGTTCGTCACCATGGGAGGGGAAGAGCTCTCGACGCACCAGTACTCGGTGACCGAATACGAGCGCGACCTGTCCAAGGGCAACAAGCCCGGCAAAGACGACCTAGGGCACCAGACCTCCCACGGCTACGCGGGCGTTCCCGGCCTGTTCTTCTCTTACGAGATCTCGCCCATGTTGGTCATCCACACCGAAACGAGGCAGAGCTTTGCCCACTTTTTGACCGACACGTGCGCCATCGTCGGAGGCGTGCTGACCGTCGCTGGACTTATTGTCAGTTGGCCTCATACTCAATCTGATCCGTGCGCGGTCTGATCTTTTTTTGGTCTTGGACACTGACAGGATTCCTTGGTGTTCGCTGGCCAAAACCGCCTAAAAGGAGCCAAAGGCGAGGAAGGCTTGGGGATGGCTTCAAGAAGTGGCAAGTGGCTGTGAATGGGAACGATGATACGCTTTTGAACACACCAGCACGAAACGGCAACGACGGAATGGGGACGGCGGGACAGGAACGGACAAAGGGATGGGAAACGGCAACGGACGAATGGAGAAGTCTTCCTAGCATTTTTTTCATAGGCAATCAGAGTACTACTTGCACGCTTTTTTCCTGAACAATACCATCTTGGATGTCCTACCTTTTTGCAAGCTCGTTCTGCGCGCGACCAATTTTGCCACTTTGACCTCTTGCCACCACCATCGACGAAAAGCGCGTCGATTTTGGCGTCCTTTCGAAAGATGTCGACCTCTCCGTTAACGTTGATCGTCGCCTGCACTTCCAAGAACGGGATCGGCAAGGATGGCGGCCTGCCCTGGCGTTTGTCGAAGGAGATGAAGTACTTCCTCAAAGTCACCACGTCCTGCCCTTCCGGCTCGCGCAATGCGGTCATCATGGGCCGAAACACCTGGGAGTCTATCCCGCCCAAGTTCAGGCCGCTGAAGAACCGAGTCAATGTGGTGGTCACTTCTAAATCGTTTGCCGAAAGGTGGGCACCTCTCGCCCTTTCACCCCTCGCCTCGTTGCCCGTTGTTGATGGTGAGTTGATGAGCAGCACGGACACGTATCACGCCGACAGCCTGCCCAACGCGGTAGCCTTGCTGGAAAAGCTGCCTTCGATTCACCACGCTTTCGTGATTGGCGGCGCTCAGCTCTACAAGACTGCTCTCGCCTCCCCCTTGGCTGATCGCATTCTGCTCACGAGGGTGCACGACCCGGACTACGAGTGCGATACCTTCTTCCCAGACTTTCAAGCGGAGCAGTCGTGGACGCAGGGTTCATTTCAAGATTTGTGCGGGTGGGTTGGGCTGGAGGCGGAAGGGACGCCTGAGAAGGAAGAGGAGAAGGGAGCTCAGTGGGAGTACCAAATGTGGACTCGGTCATGAAACAGGTTTTTGGGGAAGAGCGACTTGTTCGCATTGCATATTGCCCTGGCTTCGAGGCTTTCGACTTTTTTGCTGGCTCCGGCATGCAGAGACTCTTTGCCGGTTACGAAGCGAAAGACACATCTAGTTGATCTTGAGCAGCTCGACGTCCTGCGTGGCAAAGGCAAAATTGAGAATCTGCTTAAGCGCATCCTAGAGTATGCCCAAAGCTCACGAAGATCAAGGTCGAGTTAGCAGGGATGACCGGAGGGAAGCCACGAGCACCGTAGGCGTAGCTGTCGCGAGAGGTGAGCAGAATCCTTAACAGAAAGCCTGGGAGGAGGCTCACTCAGGGGTGCAAGTCAACTTGGCGCGCTGGCCAACCGAAAGCTGGGGAACGCCTGCGCTGGATAGGTTAGTGGAGACTATTCTATTTGGAAAGTCGACTTGCCCTCATCCCAGCCCTACAGAGTGAACATTAGCGTAAGCCGGCGCGGAGTAGGTAAAACTAGAAACCCACCTTGATGACCTGGCCCTTGCCGATAACGCACCTGTGTCCACTTGTTAGAGCTTTCCAAATGACTGAGAGAAATTCACACACTGGAAGGGCGAGCCACGGTCACGGCTGGAGTCGAATTTGTCACCCTGCGCTCAACGTTGAGAAAAAGGTCTTTGCGCCGCGAGAGCTCGGCTCACGTTGGTCAAGGTGCCAGTATAGTGGATGGAAACCCTGTCGCCGACTTTGGGGAAGTTCTGGCCATCGCCGGGCTGCACCGCCCAAGAGGACCTCGTTCAACGAAGTCCGGAGTTTGGGGTTGCGTCAGAAAACGGAGGCTCACGGTGATAGTGTCAACGGTGACTCCCATGTTTGCGGGTGTGTGGTGGAAGGTTCTGACTTGTGTGAGAGTACGGAGGGGCGCTTTGATGGAGCGGCTGAGGAAGGACGTGGTGGGCACTGGTCGTTCTGAAAGGACCGCCCTTTTGAGGGTGGCGACCACTTTCGGGCAAAGTGCTAGCGAAAGTGGGCAAAGTGCTAGCGAAAGTGGTCGCTGTATGCTTTGCTCTGTTCACTATGAAGGCTGTGCGATGTCCTACGGAGCAGATATTGGGGTTCTGTGGACAGCAAAGGCTCGGATTGTTGAATTGCCCTCCGGACCCAATGCAGGGCGCTTGCCTCCAGATCTCCGCTTCCAAACTGCCTATTCGATATGTTACAAGCCAAGAGCAGTATTGGCAGCGTTTCAAAAGTGAAAACAACGTCGCTGGTCGAATTCGGAACCGAGCCGAGGGTCGACAACCTCCTGCGCTTGCTTCTGTTGCCGCTGGCCACCATCGAATCGAGCACGAAGATGGCCTCGCCGCGGCCGTTGCCCCAGTTAGGCGGCGTTAGAAAGCCTCCTTTTCTCCCACAACTCTGGCGTGAGCTCTGGGCCCACCTTCTGCCCTCCCTTGGCGAGAGGCGCGTCATAATGAAGCCCTCGTGTCGATGTTGCCTTGGGGCGTGCTGTTCGCTCAAACGCTATACAAGATTATTGCAAGGCAACTGCCCCGACACTTTAACTGGAGCCGGCGTCAGAGAGAACGGTTGATCCGCCGTTGCTTCGAGGAATTTGACCCCCGCGTGGCAATGGGTTTCGCTAGCGTCGCCGCCAGCCATGTGCCGCCCCCGTCAAATGGAAGGCCTTTGTCACACCTCTCTTTCGTCTCTCCTCTTCCCACATCGACCATATAATGCGCATAACTACTGTCCTCGTCGCCCTGTCATTCGGACTGCTCGCCGCCAGCTCGCCCTTGCCTGTACGTGCCGTCTTCCTCAGCCAGAAGCCTAATTTTACGTGCTGAGATTGGGCCAACAGATCGCAGAGGTGCAACAGCGCGTAGAAGGTAGGCCGCTCGCTGGCATCGTGTCCATCGTTACCCACAGAGTCTGGGCAACAGATAAGAGGGATTTGGTTGGCACTGTGAACGGCCGTGAGTCCTCTGCACATCTGCTTGGCATCATTGGTTGGTTGCTGACTCGGCGTGCCCGTGTTGGCTCAGTGGTTGGCGCAATCCTCGGCGTGCGCAGTTAGACCCTCTCTCTCGTCGCCGTGACTAACTATTTTTGTCACCAGGAGGGCGGCGATGGCGGCGATGGTGGCTGTGAGTGCTATATCCTGGTTACGGGCCCCGCAGCGGCTTAGAATATCGTACAAGCAGCTGCTTCCGGAGCTTCCCCCAACTTTGGCGCTGGGTGAGCCTCTCCACCTCATGCACCATCGCCGGTCCTTGACTGACTCTTCTCTGCAGCCGTGGCCGACCAGGTGCGATTGAACCTTCGTTCTATAGGATCTTGCTCACTCGTCACCTTTGCTGCACCAGGCTGGAAGGTGCGTGTTTGCGGGTGCGCCGGCGCCATGCTGCGAAAGCTCACTCGTGTCATCCATCACCTCAGCGTGCTCCCGTTGTTGGACCAGAACCGGACTCGTTTGGCTCTGGGTGAGCGCTGGCTCTAGGCTTTTCTGTGATCTAAACTCAATCTTATGATCAGACGCGGAGCACCTGGTGGGCCCCTATTTTCGTGATCTTCGGCTTTATTCTGATCCTGTAGACATTCTCTTAGGCTGGAAGGTGAGGCTTTCTCGAAGTTCTTGATTTTGCCACCGCACGCACTCACACAATTCTCCTTCAGCGCTCCGAACGTAAGCTCTCTCTCTCTTTTAAGCCGTTTGATGGTAAATCCCTGATTCCGCGAGAAGTCGCTGCCGAAGGAAATGGACCACCTGGCTGGTAAAGAAACGTCTGGCCTTAAGCCGCCATTTACACTTTATTAGTGGGCTCTCGCTCGGTCTCCGAGTCGCTCCCAACTGACGCATTTACTTCAAGGTTCCACACGCCCGCTGTTATAACCTGGTGCCTTCGCTGCTTGGGGTGAATGGCTCTACACAATCTTGAAAGGGATGCCCACGAAACTCTGTTATGAAAACCTTTGTAATATAAACCCATGCACTATAAAAAGATTCGCTTGACGGTGCTCAGGAGTGCGTGAGAGAGGTCTGAGATTCACCTCGGCACAAAATGATGACGAAACGCCAGATCGGCAAACTCTCCGCTCAGGCAACCTTTGAGTGAAGAGTGCTCCTCGCGACGACCTCCATTTCCCAATCGCCCTGGCCAGAATGAAGAACCATTCTTCAGATCCGTACTTGCAGACCAAAAACTATGCGGCGGACAAGAAGGCCCTCACGATCTTGGGATCGCTCTATCATCGGGCGAAGGAGACTGTCGTTGACCAGTCCTGGGGTCCTCTGGTCGTGGTTGCCCGGACTGCCATTGTTGCCTTGATGGAGAGGATCACGATCGGCCAACTCAGGGTTCTATCGCAAGACGGCATCTATACATTTGGCAATCCCGTCCTTGACGACGGCGTCGTCGTCCCGGGCCTCGCGACGCCTGGCCAGCTGAAAGCAGAAATCAAGGTCGTTAACAATGCTTTCTGGATTCGCATGCTGTTCTTGTGCGATCTCGGTTTCAGCGAGGCCTACATGGCGCAAGACATTGAAGTGGACTCTTTGGAGAACATCTTTAAAGTGAGCCGCATCGTCTCTTCAACGCAATGGCCCACATTCTTACTGAGCAATATACAAGATGTTCATTTTGAATCGCCACAACCTCACCGAGTTGGACACCTCAGCGTCGAGGATCTTCACCTCGCTCAATTACCTCATGAACTCGCGCTTCGTCAACTCGATCTCCAACTCGATCTCGAACATTTCTGCCCACTACGACATCTCCAACGAAATGTTCGCAGCCTTCCTTTCCAAGGACATGACCTACAGCTGCGCGATCTTCCCGAACGCCAATCGGCCACTTTTAGAACAGACGCCCTCCGCTTCCTCCGTCGGCACTGCGGTGTCGTCCGAGGCAACATTAAGCAATGGTCAGAGCAGTGAGCTGGAAGAAGCCCAGATGCGCAAGCTGCGAAGGGTCATCGACCAGGCTCGGATCCGACCCGGAGACCGCGTGCTTGAGATCGGCACGGGCTGGGGATCGTTCGCCATCGAGGCAGTGGCGAGAACGGGATGTAAGGTGGACTCGTTGACGCTGAGCGTGGAGCAGAAGAGGCTGGCGGAGGAGCGCATTGCGGCGGCGGGCTATTCGGACAGCATCACGGTCCATTTGATGGATTACCGCAAGGTGCCGGCAGAATGGGACGGGCAGTTCGACAGGCTGGTCAGCATCGAGATGATTGAAGCTGTTGGTCTCGAGTTCCTGGATACATACTTTGGCGTCGTCGACCGCATGCTGAAGAAGGATATTGGTGTCGCCGTCTTTCAAGTCATCACCATCCCAGAAAGCCGATTCGAGCGTTATCGATAGTGAGCCATATTTCCCTTTTTGGGAAGACAAGCGCTGAAGCATTGCGAGCAGCGAGATCGACTTCATCCGCAAATATGTGGGTGGCGTGTAGCGACTTGTTGCTTCTGTTGCTCAGTGGAGACGACAGATCTTCCCTGGTGGCGTGCTACCATCGCTGACCTTTCTCATCGACGCCGTCTCCAAAGGCACCAACAGCAGCCTTTTGATCGAGCACATCGAAAATATTGGACCTCGTAGGCTCCTGCGTCCTCACAACGAGAAAGAACTGACAGATCCAATTCTAGATTACGCACGGACGCTGCGAGAGTGGAAGGGCCAGTTCCTGGAGCGGTTCGACTCCGACATTGTGCCGTCGCTCAAGGCCACCTATCCGCAGCTGAAGTCGGCGCACGACGTCGAGATCTTCCGGCGCAAGTGGCTGTACTATTTTTCGTACTGCGAGGCTGGGTTCGACATGCGGGCATTGGGGACCCACATCATCACACTGACTCGCGAGAGCAATCTGACTCTTTGACACGCTTGTAAGCAATAGAAGCCCGCAAAATGGTTAATGAGACTCTAGGCTGGGTCCACTAAAAGTACATCTGCAAATAAAGCCATGTTAGTTATAAGCTGAGACTTGGGAGGGGGTCAGAACTTGCAGTCTCGCGTCGAAAACGCAAACTTGATGACATCCCCGGTCCTGAGCTCGAAGAACCTCGACTCTGGCACCTTTTCGTCGTTGACCATGGTACCGTTGGCGGATTCGAGGTCAATCAGGAACGGTCTGTTCGTTCAACTTCAGTTTCCGCTTTGAACACCAGGCAACACCGCGGACCCCTTACTTTGTGACGGCTTTGACATCCCCAAACTCGTTTCGTTCTTGGACTTGTCTGAATTGGATGACGGCGTGCTGTTTTGAGGTGGAAGGGTGGTCGATGGGAATGTCGCAGACCTGGCCTCACCGCTTTGAGCGCTGCGCCACCGCACGCACCTATTGATGATGAACGCTCACCAGTCTGTCTCTGCCGACCAGGTAGCACGACTGCTTGCTGATATGGACCATATCTGTACGTGGGAAACGAAAGACATCAATGAAGAAGAATATTGAAGGAGGGCAGCTCGCCAACGCACCTAGCTGCTCCTTGCCCTTGAAGACGTATAGCCGCCAGCTCTTGGTCGGTTTCCTAGCTTCCGGCGGCTCGTTGTACTTGAGGACGACACCCCTGAACGTGTTCGTCTCGGCGGCCAGCTTGCCAGACGCCGCAAAGTTTGGCATCGACAAATCCGGCTCTGGCTCGCCCGTCTCCTTGCCCTTGTCCTTCCGCGCCCCGTACTCGTGCTGCTCCTCGTCCCTGCTCACTGATTGCTGCTCCGGCCGGCCGCTCTCGTCCCTGCGCCGGTCGCGCCGTGGAGGCGAGCGAGACCGCCTTCGACCTTCGTCTCTTCTTCGCGGGCTCCTCGAGCGTTGCTGCTTGTTTGCTTGAGCTTGTGCGCCTTCAATCCAGCTAGACGCACTACTCACGCGCTCACGAGGCGATCGAGACCGATAGCGGGGCGAAGGCATTCGGTCTATCGGCGTCGGCCTTTGTGGTGGTGCTGCTCCAAGGAGGGAAATCCCCTCTTCGTTTGGTTCCACCACCTTTTGCGCAGCATTTGCAATCATGTCTAAATGGCCTCCTAGACCCCTGCCCTTCACAAAGTGCCTTGTCCTGATCTCTTGCCAATGCTCTCCCAAAGTCTGAATGAGCGGGTGTTAGTGTTATGCAGCATGACATCTATGAAGCCATCTCGCCCGCCAAGAATTCTGCTGCTGGACTGGCCGTGTTGATTTCAGGAGCTGGCCGTGGTATCGGCAAGGCGCTATCGTTGACGTTTGCGCAAGCGGGAGCGGCCCGCCTGATCCTCACCTCCAACGCGCCGGAAGAGCTTGATGAAGTCGCTGCCTATCTGAAAGCCAATCACCCTGCCGTGGAAGTAGTTGTGCAAGCTTCGGACATTTCCGATCCTGCGTCGGTCGATGCTCTGTGGGCCAAGGCCGGACCGGTTAACTGTAGGCTGTGTTCTGACTTCCTGCTCGATTATCTGTATACTAAATTTATATTGCTCAGGCCTCCTCAACAATGCTGGGTGAATGCTGGTCTTTCTCATTTGAAGAAGGGCGCTCATGGGGCCTTGCCACAGGTTTATGGAGCCGTGCGTGTCTGTGAAAGACTCCGACCCGTTAAACTGGTTCAGGACCATCGATGTGAACATCAAGGTGAGACGGTTTTCTAGCAACCAAGGCCAAAGACATTGACGAAGCCGAGCGACAGGGCAACTACTTAATGTGCCGCGCCTTCATCCGCCAAGCGTACGACTTGGGTCTGGTGGCGTCCAAAGCGCCTCTGACGATCATCAGTACATCATCCACTGCCTCCACTGCCACCCGGGAAGGGTTCTCGGCGTATGGCTTGTCCAAGACTGCTATCAATCGGTGGCGCTCCTTCCCTGCAGTCTTTCCCCTGCTTCATATGTTGACTTTAGGGACCAGATTGATCGAATGGGTACATTTCGAAGAGCCAGCCATTCGAAGCTTCGCCATCAACCCAGGGAGCATCCAATCTCGACTGGCGCTCGAATCCATGCCGGCCGACACCCACGCCTCCCTTGGCGACACCTTTGAACTGCCAGCTGGCTTCTCCTTGTGGCTCGCAACGTCCAACGAAGCGGATTTCCTCAGAGGCCGCTTCAGCTCGGGCAATTGGGACGTCGACGAGTTGGTGGCGCGCCAGGACGAGTTCAAGGGCCAGCTCTGGACGCGGGTCGTCGGGTTTGGGCCCGTGATGGACTAAAGCACTTACTGTGAGCTTGTGAAACCCACGAAACGACAATTGAAGACGTTCAAGCGTGCCCAGCATCGACGGTGGCAAATTCGGGGCAGTCGCCCTACGACGTTCCCTTTGGCGCCTACAGCGTTTTCTTCGGCAACATAGACTCGGACAAACATGAATGATGAAGTAGAGCCAGTGAGGACCGAAGGGCAGAAAAGCGCTGGGCGTGAGAAGCAAAAAGGCGGAAAACCTTCGAAGGGTCGTACCTCGCTCAGTTTTTGACCAAATGGGTTCGTTTTTTGGCCAAAAAGAGAGCTTCTGCCCGAGGCTGGGATCGAACCAACGACCTTTCCTTGTTCGCTACGCGGTACGAGAGGAACGCTCTACCACTGCTGGGGATCGCGAAAGAAGTTTGTTATGAGCATTATGGTCCTCCAAAAAATGCGCAAAATTGCAGACATACAGCTAAACGGGCATCTGGATCGGTCGGCTCTGCCTAGACAATCACACAGCTTGGGCAAATTTGCTGGAAAATCAGTTCATCCCGGATTTCACGTGCAATTCGCTCCAGAACGTCCCCAAACGCCCTTGCGCAGCACTTTCGACATCAGAGATCCTATACAGACAAAGAGGAACCTTATCGGAGTGGCCGATCACGCCGCATCTCGTTCGGGAATCGACCTTGCCCAACCTGAACAGATCGCCCTCGAAGCTGCCCGAGGCCACGGCGAAGCGATGGGCTATCATCGATAGCGTTTTTAGGCTAAATGCCGCCAAAGAGAGGGCACTGAGAGGTCTAGCACAGCAGAGAGCACCACCAGATCCAAAGATTTATAGTCGGCCGCGCGATTTGGCCACACATTTCAAAAGTCCACCCTCGGTATGTACAATTTCCCATACACAAAACCTAGAGCCAAAGAAGAGAAAGAGAAAGCAATTAGACGCGGCGCTCAGAGGCGTCGGTATCGGGCTCGAGCATCGATCGCTTGATCTGGCGAGAGAAGATGGCGACTTCGTCTTCGTTGCCCCATACCTGCATTCAAAGTGATCAGAGAAGCCAGAGCACGAGAAAGGAAAGCGACGAACGGCAGCCATCTCCTCGAGAGGAATGTGCCGAGACTCCTTGAGGAAGACTTGCTGCAGGCCGGCGCAGACGATCAACAGACCGAAGTAGAGCTGCGCAACGAGTCAAATTTAGAATGCGTGAATGTGACCAAGTGGAAACGGTGTGAATACGCACGAAGAGGAACTTGTATTGGCCAGCAGCGATGCCATCGGGGAAAGCCATGGTCTAATGATCACACGCTGAGCCGCCGTCTCTCTGTAACGAACGAGAACACTCACAACCCAGGTGGCGGTGACGTTGAGGGAGAAGAGGCCGATGGCAACACCCTTGGCGCGCTGTGAAAACAATAGCGTTAGATCATCGAGCGGTCTGCGAATCTTGGGCAATAACGAACGATGTGGGTACTGTGAACCATAAAATCAGGACTAGGGCAAACAGGCATGACAGACAGCGACAACTCACGGGAACTGTTGACCAAAAGAAAATAATCAGAACGAGCACAAAAAAGCACGATAGGAAGGGAAAAGATTTACGATTTCTCCAATATAAAGGAAAATGGTGGGCTCGCCCATCTCGTAGAAGAAGACGTAGGGCTGGGGGTTGGTCAGCAAGCAGGTCACATCAGAGCAGGAAAGGAGACACCCACGAAGAAAGAGAAGATGAGGGCGCTCTGGCCGGCTTTCAAGTTGGACGCGGTGGCGGCATTATCGACATATTCAGCGTAGAGACCAATGATGATGGCGAACGAGGCGGCGGTGAGAATCGAGTTCCAGACGAAGAGCGGCTTGCGGCCGATTCGGTCGACATTGCTGGCCCAGAATGCAGACGCAATGTTGGCCCACACCAGCCACACCTGGATAGGATTTGAGCCTTCATACAAACCAAAGATGGATGAAAAGCCTTACAGCGTTGATGATGAGGGGAATGTTGCCACCCAGACCAGCAGCTTTGTACTGAGCTCGAAGTCAGCGCACGGTCACTTCTGCAAGCGAGACGAAACGAACAATTGTGACACCGTAGTTGGTCTGTGACGAGGTGATCGTGAGCAAGGCATCCGATAAGGCATGAGTGGGCAGGGCAAAAACATACAACGACCTGGATACCGCTGATTTGGTTGTTGAAGGTGACCAGGGCGGCGGCGAAAGACCTCTTCTTATACCGGGTAAGCATGGCCCACCAGCTCGAGGGGAGGGTTTTGTCGAGTTCGACTTGAGCCTTGCATTGGTAGTGCTCCTCACGGGCCAACAAGTGCTCAGGATCTCTGGGGTCGGCGTGGAAGGTCTTGAAAACATGGAGGGCTTCGTCGCTGCGGTCATTCCACAGGAGCCATCGTGGACTACGCGATCCTGGGTGAGCGGCAATCGAGAGAGGGAAGGGGGCGCTTGCTCACGATTCCGGAACGTAAAAAACCATGGCCAGTTGTGCGAAAGCGCCAATGCAGCCAAAGACGAGCGGAATGCGCCAGTTGGACTCGAAAGTAGCGTAGCCGAAACCGACTTGCACCCTGCGCAGTTTTTGGTTGAGCCTGTGGCGCGCGGAGAAGACCGCGAGTGACACCGAGCTCACCATGCAGCAACGACGTATCCAATAATGAGCGAGGGACCAATGCCAGAGCCAAACTCTACGCCAAGCGGGAGTGAGCAGGGGTTTAGCCAGGATCAGGTTCAGATCCCCACCTCCTCGGAAACCGTGTGGCGCGAGCTCCTGGACGTAGACGACGCCGTTGTTGACGCTACCCCAGGCACCGATACCCTGGATGGCACGACCAATGCACAACATGGCTGCAAGTGCGAGTCAGAGACTGGTAGAACATGAGCGCGAGCCGCCACTTACTGACGCTGGTCGACCCGCTGATGAGGCCGACGCCGAGCAAGGTGCACAAACCGGTCTGGACGAAGCCGATCTTTCGGCCCCATTTGTCGTTGAAGTAGGAGTTGATCCTGCAAGAGGAGTAAGCTGGCTGTCCGAAAACAACAGTCGCCAGAAATAGAACTCACAGGACACCGATGGCGCCACCTGCGGAGATGAGACCGACAATGGCACCGATGAGAGAGCCGGCATTGCTGGCGGTAACGAGTTCCGGGAATCGGGCATAGAAATTCGCTTGTCCGAGCGTGGACTGCGCCAAGATCAGCGAGGGCCAGCTTCAGCTCGGCCAAGACTTACACCGATAATGGCGTTGTTGTAGCTACACGTAGAGATTAAATTAGATAGGTATCATGGCTACAGCAGCGATGCTGAACTTGCCCAAAGTTGTAGGCTGAAGACTTGCGGTATCAGAAGGCATCCCCGGCAGTAATGAACAAGTAACGCGTACCAGCAGTGTAAGAAATCAACTGTGTTGACGGGGCATTAGGGAAGCCAACCAAAGAGCAAAGCTAGGACACGCACAGAGGCCAACATCAACTTGCGGCTCAAGCCCTTGCGCTCCATCATCAAGTTCTCTTCTTCGATGGTGAGCTCAGAGGGCTTGCGGCCTATCGAGGTGTGCTCCTTCTCATCCTGGCTGTTGTTGTCGTGTATGGCCGACATGTTTGCTGCGCGACGCGAACGGTACTGGAGCAAGCCAGCTCCTGCCCTCTTGTTGTGGGTAAAAGCTGGCGGGGCACCATGCCACCAGGAGATCGTGTACGATGCCTGGCAGCAAACGCGGGGCAGGAAGAACTCAGCGTGCCCAGAGAGCTCGGCGGGAAATCCGGGGTTCACGCCAGGCCTCAGATCTCGACCATAAGCTTAGCTTTTCGGCTTCGCTAATAACGCGGGGACGGCTCGAGAATGAATGGACAAAGAGGCAAAATAGTTGAGGATAACCATCGAGTCAGGCACGCACTTGGCGGAGAATCGTGGATCTTGGCTGGCACTCCCAAACCGGCTGCCGCTCGTGTACAGGCGACTGCAAGGACCCGCAACGGGCGAGCCGAGATGGCTCGGACTTTCGAAAACAAGTGAGGGGCGAAAGTGGGAACGGCAGCAGCGAGATCAAATGAGGGGCAAGAGATTCGGAAGCGAGCGAAGCCGGCGGCAGCGTAGCGACACGAGCGAGCGTGGAAGCCAGTACAGAGAGCAAGGCTCGTTTACAAACGACGATGCAACTAGGAGCAACGCAAATTGACGAGCGAGTCCGCAAGACAACAATATGCATCCTGCATGAAATTTCGACACGCCAAATCCTCGCAAGGCTTGAGGCTGTGGCTTGCAAGCTGTCCACCAAGCTGGCGGGTCAGTTGGCTTCATGATTCGCTTTGAGTCGCCCAAGCAGGTCGTTGGAGTGCAAGAGAGGATGGTGGACGGCAGAGCAGAAGCAATGGCTCAATATTTTTTCAGCGGCACCACATTGGCATTGTCAGCTACCATTTTTGCCGAGCGTTGCCGAGCTTATCAATGATTGGCAAAGAGCCTTGTGGCAAGTGCGCGGTAGCGTGCAATCTCATTCTCATTATAGACGGGCCAACCCTGGGAGAATCCGACGATCGATGAACGACTTGAGGATGTGGTTCACTTCGTCGGCCTTCTCTATTGCGACCCAGTGCGACGCTTGAACATGCACGATATCCAAGGCGGGCATTAGCTGCAACATGTAGTCGGTGTAGAGCGCCGGCACGCAGACTGAGAAAGGAAAGTCGCCACCCGCCCAACTTAGCGAATTCGCCGGACGACATGGATGCCAAAACGTACTGGCATCGCCATCCGTGGCAATAAAAAGCGAAGGAGCTTTGATGATAGGGTTCAGAGCTGCCGGACAGTCAGATGGTATTGGAGCTTGCAAATAAGGATGCTCCTCACATCTCTCCAGAGGGGCGTGCACGTTATTAACTATCGCTCGATACCAGTTAAGCATGGTGTCACTGTCGATCGGCCACGCCTTGAGGCAAGAACGCAGAAGAAAGGAAGTAGGAGTGGCCTACATGTCTCGCGAGATGAGGGCGCGGTAGGTGTCCATTTCCTGCCGCTCTCGTTATGATGCGTCCGGCTCGCCTCAAATCTAAAGTTAAGAGCATACCTCCTTTGTGAATATGGGATTCACTGGAGCAAGCCGGTTCGCCTCGATCCATTTCTTGGCTGCTTGTGGCTCGCCCATATGCTCTTGCCAAATTTGATAGTCACCAGTGAATACCAAGCTGAGAAACGAGTTGATCTGCCAGATCTCATCAAAAGCTGTCAGTTTCCCAAAAGCAGGGAGCGCTCACATTCTGCTTGATGTACTTGGTGGCGGGAGCGACTTGTCCGTCTTTCGGAAGCTCGCCCAAGTATTCGACATAACCTTGGGTCTGTCTGCCAATCTTGGTTTTTTGTGCTGCCAAGGACTTTGCCAGGTCGTAGTCCGCCTGTGCCAAAAAGAGCCTGAGTTCAGTAACCCCGAAGAGGAATCGGACCCACATTAGGCGGTATGTATCCAAGAGAGATCAGGCACACTCCCAAGCAGCGCTCTGGCTGCTTCATCTGAGCTGAGAACGGCAACCAGCAAGAAGAGCTTCGTACGTGAGTGTTCATGATTCGGCTTGCCGGAAGAACACCGAAATCGTGCCCGACGACGAACACTGTCGCCACCTTTTCGTGATCCAGGATTTCAGACCTTATCGTTCGATCAGCTTGAGAGCAATCGAGGGCCAGAAAGCAGGACGAACAAGTCCGCGGTCATCTTGGTGGCTGCATAATCTCGAATATCGCTGGGCTTGTCCGTATCACCCTGTAGATATAGTTTTGGCATCTTTAAGAGCTCGAGAGGGGTGAAGGTCTCCCACGTATCCAAGAAGGTCCGGCACAATCAAGCCGTAGCCCAAGTCGCTGAAAAACGCGATTTGCTTGCGCCACTCGAACGAGCTCTCGGGAAAGCCATGAAGAAATAACAGCGTTGGGTTTACTTTTTGTGCTTGGGAGTACATATAAGAGTAACGGAAGCCTCGCGAAGTGGTGTAGGCATGCTTCTGAACCGTCGCCATAATTGATAGGATCGAGCGGCTCGGGGTCGCAGGACAAGGCGTTGATGGAGTGGAAGTGGCACGGGAAGCGGGAGCAAAGGCAGAAGAGAGGTACGAGCAGCTAGCAAAGGCTCTGGCGGATCACGAAAGAGAGGTGTGGGGTGCGGAAGCGAAGTTTAGGCGGCGGGAGCGGGTGGCGAATGTCCATTGGTCAAGGAGCGAGCGAACATCAAAGTAGGACATTGCAAGAGCTATGATTGAATGAGCGTCGGTGGAGACGCGTCAGCCGGCTACAAGCGAGGCCCTCCGGCAATGATGCGGCGCTCGATGAAAGACTTCAAGATGCGATTCACCTCATCGGGCTTTTCGAATACAGCCCAGTGAGTTGCCTCAACGTGATCAGTCTCCAGGTCGGGCATCAGCTGTGGCATGTAGCTGAACCGGAAACGTGTCAACTTGGAGGCACCAGGTGTGCAGCTGGCACTCACTCGAGGTAAAGCTCGGCCGGGCAGACTGTGTCATTGTCACAGCCGATGTAGAGCGAGGGTTGCTTCACGATGGGGCTGAGACCCTTCTCCAGTGGACCGTGGACGTTATTGACGGCGGCACGGTACCAATTCAGGTTGGTGTCACTGAGTCGCTCCGGTCAAATTGAGTACACCTCTAGTGGGGTTACTCACATGTCCCTGCGAATGAGCTTTTTGTAGTTGTCCAGCTCCTGATTGTGTCTCGACTTGAGCGGAATGAATTTGTGCTTGAGCTGTTCTCACCTCTTGGGAGAGCACGGGATGAATGGGAGCCGTCAGGCCTTCGATTGCCCACGCTCTGGCCGCTCCAAGAGGACAAATGTGCTTCTTCCATAGGTCGTACTCGCTTGTGAACACCAGGCTCACGAACGAGTCGATCTGCTACAAATGTGAGCCCAAGCAAAACCAAGCCTTGAGCGCCACTGACATTCTTTTGGATAAGCTGGGTCGAAGGAGGAGGCTGTCCGTCCTTGGGCATCTCTCCAAAGAATTCAAAGTAGCCAGATGTCTGAAGGGCGGGTGACCATCGGCGTATTTCGACTGAACACGGCCAAAGGACGAACCTCGCGCCCGATCTTCGCCTTTTGGGCAGCCAAGACCTCGGTGAGATCAAATTCCATTCCAGGGGGCAGATATCCAACTGAAATGATGACCAAGCCGAGACAACGGTCGCTCTGTCGGTCGGACAATCAACATGAACACACAACAATTTTACGCCCACTGAAAGAAGGATTAGAGCCTACATGAGTGTTCATGATACGGCAAGCAGGCAATACGCCCCAGTCGTGACCGATGACAACGACTTGCGCCAGATTCTCGTGGTCCAAGATATCCACCAAGTCTTGAGTTTGTTTCACAGCCGCGTAGGCTTGGATGTCAGTCGGCTTGTCGGTTTCGTCCTACGATCCGTGCGCGCGTAAGACTTGGCACGGCATCATTCAAGCGGACGGAGCGAAACGAACGTAGCCGAGCAAGTCAGGGACAATGAGGCCATATCCCAGACCGGAGAAGAAGTGCACTTGTTTGCGCCATTCGTACTTAGACTCCGGAAAGCCGTGTAGGAGCAGCAACGTAGGCTTGTCGGCCTCGGCCTTGGAGACCAGGTAGGTGTACTTGAAGCCCCGGGACACAGTGTGCGAGCGCTTTTCGACAGGAGCCATGATCCTAAACCACAGCAAAGATGGTATGTGTCTATGTGTTAGGATGCAAGGTCCTCGATTATTGGTGGTCTAAGAGGTTGGATGAGGCTAAGCTTCAAACATGGAGCCAAGTTCTCCACCCCGCCGCAGAGTCTCGATTCCGTGGGGATGCTGCATCCATTGCTCTCGGGGGAAGGCATCAGTGATGGGAGAGGCAAATCAGAAGCAGATTGCTAAAGATCAAGGCAGGGCACAAGCTGGTGGTCGGAAGAGGAAGACATGAGAAGGGCGCAAGGGGGCCAAGCTCCATTTCACGTGCAAAGCATCCCTCTTCGCTCTATTCACGTATTGATTTTGCCCATTGGTTTTCACTGCGGGTCAACCAGGCTGACATGAACCGTGCTGAAGCCTCTGTTGTCAGGAGAGGCTTTCAATCGCGATACCTCCTCGAAAGCCAAGTATTTGCGGGCGCGGGAGCCAAAAGGCATGTGCTTGCTGTCAAATCCAATTAGCACACGAAGGGCGCGATTAAAACGAGACAGAGAACGAGCCCACCCTTGAGAGGCACCCTGCATGATGTCGTAGACGGTCTGCGGGAGGAGATAACGGACGTGAGATAAAAGAGGAGGAGAAAGAACCTGTGCTTGAACACCAGCAGCTTACAAGACCGTTGTAGGACACAGATCTGAGGACCTTGTCTCGAAGTTGAAACACAATGATCTCGTTCCCGTGACGATCGATGTGTGGCCTGAGGTGCCAGGAAATACGGCCACCAGAGTACTCAAACCTGCAAGAACGCACTCCGCACTCATCCAACGACCAATCTCTGCGCTGTGAAGGGGGCTTACTGGAACTTCACTTTGTAAATGGGAGGGTAAAAGGCCAGGAGACTGGCCACGGCCCTGTGGCGACGCAGCTTGAGAATCTCCTGGTCAGCCTCGCCTTGGCGCGTGCCCATCTTGCCCAGCAGTCGTCGGTGGTAGCGAGGACCCATTTCGATCCTGTTGCTTTCAGCGTGCCAGTCGACCACAAAATTTGTGGCTCGGTCGTGGCTGATCGACAAGATTGGTGATATAGTGACGGGGTCCGTTGGCGAGGAAGGAACAAGAGGAGTGCCATGCTCGCGCGTCAAGCCGTCGCTTTCCGCCTTCTTAGCTGCGCGCTTGAAGGAGATGATCAAGGACGTGAGTTCTTCAGGCTCCAGCGGCTTGATGGTGTCTTCCTCCTTGAACGGATCGCCGCTCGACACTGTGAACACGTTCGGCGCACAGCACGATCAAAACTGCAAGCTTGTAAGCGCGATAAGTCACCATACCTATGGCATATCGGTCGACCAATTCCCGGCACACGCTGCACTTAATGTAATGGCCAACGATGGCAGCGACGTTCAACCTCCATCCCAGGTATCTGTCTTTGCCAAAGCCAAAGTGATAGCAGAGCTGCTGCCAATCTCCCTCGCCGTACAGCTTTGCGAACGTCGAGCACGTCTGAGCGAAGGCCCAGTGGTCCGGCAGCGAGTGCAGTTTGCCCGCGATCTTGAGCAAGACCTCGACTGGGAGCATGGAGAGCGTCCTTGGCTGAGTCATAGAAGTGACTGACGCCAATGGAGGTCTAGCAGCGGCCGGAGGAGCGCTAGCAGCGGCGGAGGGAGCAGCTTTGGGGGTGGCGGCAGCGGCAGCGCTCGAATATCGGTGTTGGCAGCCATTTGGTGTCCTCGATTTGGCCGCTCGAGAGAAGGAGTCACACATGAGGGTCGTAAGGTGGCACATTGAGGGCATGGGGAGGATGAACAGGGCAAAGAAGGTTCGTCACCGACTTCATTCGCGCATGAGCCTTGCACCCGCCACGAGCGCACCCTCAGTCATCACACACCCAGTAAGCATTCAAAGCAATCAAAGCCACCAGTTACGCATCGAAGCCAAAGCCAAAAGTCGCCGACCCGGGGCAAACTGCCTTTCTCTCTCGGCCCACCACCCAAAATGCAGATGGATCCTCGAGAACCCCAGCGCGAGCGGTCGCCCAAGCGGGAAGAGGGCAGGGAAGATTCCTTCAAGCGCGACGAGCTGCCTCCGAGGGACAGGGACGACCGAGATGAGTTCCCATTTAAGCGCATTTGACGTTCGAAGGCTCATCGAGATGCTGCGCTCTACGCCCGCCGCCGCCGCCCCGTCGACCGGCAAACCACCCTGAGGCGCAGGAGAGCAATGTGGTGAGTGGCTTAGCCTATGGTAGATGGCTGCTTCAAAGGACTCACCCATGGGCCACAGCTGGGCGTTTTCGGCCTGAGCATCCGCACCCAAGAACGGGACCTCGAGGAGGAGTTCTTCAAGTCCGGCAAGGTCCAGAAGGTGCGCTTAGGTCTTCCAGTAGCTCATTGGCAGCTGCTTCAATCGTCGTACGCACAGGTCGTCGTGGTCTACGATCAGCGAGTGAGCGGCAGCCTCTAACTTTGCGCTCTGGTCTTTGTGCTCACCACGGACTGTCTTCGCAGTCCCAACGCTCCAGAGGCTTCGGCTTTGTGACCATGGAGAGCGTGGAGGATGCCACCAGAGCCATCCGCGACTTGAACGGCTTTGTGGGTCAACCCGTTTTGCCACACCATCTGTCAATGGCTGATGTCGCAGCGGCGTTTTTGGTCCACAGGAGCTGCACGGCCGCCGCATTCGAGTCGATTACAGCGTCACTGCTCGCCCTCATGACCCTACTCCTGGCCAATGTGCGTGGCCCACCGTTCGAGTCAGAGCAAGACTAAATCTTTCGACGCTGGTGTACAGACATGGGCTTCGTGGACGACAAGGGCCGCGGTGCTCCTCCTCCTCGCCGTGACGACTACGGCCGTGGCCCACCGAGGGACAGCTACTACGACCGCCCCTCGTACCGCGAGAGAGACTCATACAGCGATCGCCGCCGCGATGACAGGGTTCGTGCTCCTGCCTTTCCAGACGCACCAAAGTCTGGCTGAAGGGTCCATGAGCAGGACTATGATCGCCGCCCGCGATATGACGACCGCCGCAGGGACGACTCGCCACCTCGCCGCCGCCGCTCACCCTCGCCCAACGGCTACGGTGCCCCTCGCGCCTCCCGCGACCGCAGCCCGCCTCCCCCTCGCCGCGAGGAGTACTAGGCTTCCCCTTCTTTGCATCCAGGTGTCTCCCGCCGACCTTTTATTTTGGAGAGGTAAAGAAAAGCAAGACTTGGGTTTCTTGAAGACGGAAGACTCGGAAGGAACCGAAAAATATCGTGAAGGCGCGAAGGCGAAAATTCTATGCAAAACCCCCCTTCTCAAAAAAAGCAATATCCTCCTCTTAAAGACCAAGAAGCCAAGCCCTCCTGTAACAAGCCAAGTCTCTTCAAGGCGGAAGGCGATTTTTGCTCGTGTTTCGCCACCCGCAAAAAAACCCCTTCGCCCGTTCTGCAAAATCGTTTCTTGGGAAGCTGTCACTTCATCAAGGCCGCACCTACTCGTGAAGCACTGCGTCAACGACAATTGACGCTACCCGGGTTTCAGTCAACGCCGCCACCGACTGCCATCATGATCTTGAACTTTGGGCCGGCTCTGGCCCTGCCTGGGTGGCGTTTGCTTGCAAGGGGCGCCAACCATAGTCAAAAGCGTGTAGTGTCCAGTTCAGAGCCACTCTGCATAAGCTGCATTCAGAATCAGTGGGACCACTTGGGGCAGGCCAAGTCGAAGCTGATGCATATAATAAATGACACGGCTTGTCCGGAGACAGCCACAAAAATGCCTGCTTCGAGTGCAGACCATGTCTTTATGGCTTTTTTCGAAATGGAGGCTGTTCTTGACGACCGGCTCGAGCACTTGGCCTCGCCCAAAGCTCGCGAAAGCTCCCCAATGTCTCGATTCAAAGTTTCGAAGGCCCTCCTCGCTTGGAAAGCGCAGTTTTCGGACTATTTCGATATGTATAAACAGTACAGAGATGGTAATGACTACGGCGATCCACCCGCGGGCGAGATTGCCCGCTTCATGCTCGACCATCCCCTCCTTCCCGCATGTTTACTCCAGTTCTCTCGTCTCGTCCCGGACACCTTTTGGTTTCTCTATCTACGAGATGAGCTAAGGCTTCCATTGGGGGAGAGCGGGGCTCGCTGGCAGGAAACGTTCGGGGCGCTCGAGATGCGGAGCCAGCGGGCAGACGAAGGGGACCTGCTGGTGCCTGACGGGGCTTGGATTTCTAGTGCTGGGGAGTTGCGCGGCTGGCCGGAGTTTTCGATTCAGGCATGTTTCGTACGAACCTGATTCCTTGGCGACCATTAACCGATATCGTAGGTTTTCCTGTCGCTGGAAGCGCTGGCAGCGTCCTCAGAGCACGGATTTTGGTGGTTCCTCTTTGTGGTTCAAAACAAGCTCCACCAGATCTGTGCCAGTGAGGTTTGTTCTGCTTACGCGCCTCGTGACTGATAGCAGCGAATAAAGGCGGCCACAAGCTCTTCGCTGCATCTACTACACCAAATTCTCTACTACGTCTTCCCCCAAATCAGCCGGAGCAACTGTTGATAGGTCTATGATTCATCGTTTTGCCCGAGTCCAAGCTGGAGCGGGACCATGCGCAGTGGGCAAGAGCAAGACTTTGTAGGCCAGGGTGGCGTTTGCTTGTAAGGGGCGGAACACAGGCAGCACTTGTATACAATGACTTCTATACTTCATTAATACCATGGGCTTGGTCCTGAACGTCCTCGCCCGCCCCTCGGAAACAGAAGTCGAAATCTACCACAAGCTTTAAATCGAGCGTGAGAAAGTTGGCCGAAAGCGTAATTTGCGAGGTTTGTCTGCATCGACGTTGAGCCATGGTGCGCTTTGCCTCCTTTTACCCTAGTCTGAGGACTGTAACTGACGTGCAGTGGCACAGGGTATCGACATTGAGAAGCATCACGTTCGCAAGCGACAGAGGCAAGCGCCAAAGTCGGAGGACGTCGAGCTGCTCTTGCTCGTCAAGGTGTGTTGCTTTGCACTGTAGTATACTTGCCGCAGTACTCAGCCAGGATTCGCATACAGCTTTATCGCTTCTTGGCCCGCCGCACGGACTCGCGCTTCAACAAGACCATCCTTCGCCGCCTCTTCCAATCCCGCATCAACCGCCCGCCCTTGTCCCTCTCCCGCATCGCCAGAGAAGCTAGGACCAAGCCCGGCCAGACCGTCGTCATCGTCGGCACCGTCACCGATGACAACCGCGTCGTCGACGCTGACCTGCCCGACAAGCTCACCGTCGCCGCCCTCCGCTTCACCAAGACTGCCCGCGCTAGGTTAGTTTCCCCTTCCACGCCTTCCTACCTCCCCTCCCTCTCCCCTCTGCTTGGCTTTTGCTCCCCTGGGTTTTTTCTGCGTCTTTTATTTGGATCCGTGTCCGAATCTCCTGCCCATTTCGACGCCAAAAATTTTCAAGATGCAGCGCCGAGCGAGTGGTTTCCCCTTGCTTCCGTCCCGCCTGCCTCTGTCATGGAGTGTATGGCTAGGAGCAATCGACTGGGTGGTTAAACTGCGCCTTACCAAGTTCCCTCTATGGCCACACACTTTGTCGTTCGAGCTTGGTTCGCTTTGGGCCTCCGCATTCGGGACAGGGAAAGGACTTCAGGGTCTCGACTACCTGTCTCTGTGGCAGCGAGGATCCATTCAAGAAGGCAGAACGCTTGATTATCGACGTGTGCGCTATTGAACTTCGGTCCAAGCTCGAAAGGCCCCCTTTCGCCAGGTGTGCTTTGATCCAAGTGGATTCCAATCGTCCCAAACAAAAGAGGAGGGAAAGATTCCAAAGGAACAATTGCTTTTCAGAGAGGAAAAGGAGTGTTGGTTGTGTGGTGTGGTCGGTGGCGGACCTCGGCTTTTGATCTTCCTCGCGGTGCAGCCCCTTGCCCCTCTGGACCTGCCTGCCTGTTTGGATCATCTGCTTCTTGGTTGCCTGCTTGCCTTCGATGCCCAGACACAAACATGCCCCTGACTACTTGATGTTGACTTTTGGATCTTGGCTCTTTTTGCTCTTTCTCGACCTTTCACCGCTCTGGCCTTCTCAGATGGACATCACCTCCACGTCTTCTCCCAGTACTTTCTCCCAGCACACGCCCTCATCCCACATCATTGTCTCCAAACGACGGTTTTGCTGACTTTCTGCGCTTTCCCCTCCAGAATCATCGCAAAGGGTGGCGAGGCCTTGACCTTGGACCAGCTCGCCCTGCGCGCCCCGACCGGCTCCAACACGCTCCTCCTCCGCGGCGCCCGCAATGCGCGCGAGGCCGTCCGCCATTTCGGCATGGGCCCCCACAAGGTTCGTTCTTCGACCACCTTTTCTGTTTTGACGGACTGTAAGCTGATCGGGGTGGTCTCCAAACGAACAGCACAAGAAGCCCTACGTTATCTCCAAGGGCCGAAAGTTCGAAAAGGCCCGTGGTCGCCGTTCGTCCAGGGGTGCCAAGGTGGGTTGCCCCGTCTACTTCCTGCGAGAACTCCTTGCTGACCAGGCTTCGGTGACGACAGTGGAACTAGTCTACTCGCTCCGCGCGTTTGGCTTGTTTTGGGAGGATCATACGAGACCTGTTGCTTGGAAGGAGGAATCGAGGGGACGGGAAGCCTGTTTGGGCGTCTCATGCTTGCACACACACATTCGGGAGACCGCCCGCCTCTTTCTCTCTCTGACTTGGCTATCGGTGCCTTGCGCTACTGATAAACTCGCCACTATTTTGAGGGACGGGACGCTATCTGCATGTGAAATGAGCTGGCTCCCGCGTGGCGAAATCGGCTCTGACGCTCTGACGATTTTGGATCCGGTTGTCCTCGCACGGCCTCGACGATACTACTGCAGCTTCCAGTCGCCGCTGCTACAGCTGCTTTACGAGAGAACCAGTGTGCCGAACAGACGGACCCAAGAGCGGCGGCGGTGTTGTGTCGCTCGGGATCCACGAAGATCTTCTTCCTCGCTTGGACGTCCGTCTCGGGCCTCCTCCTCCCTTCAAACCTTGTTCTGCGCTCGCCAGTCCAGCAGCTGCGTTGGACGATGGCTGTCGATAGGCTGCACCAGTGAATACACGACCAGGTGTGTGCAAGCAAACAATCAATAGACATTGCTTTGGCCGGCCTAAAATTGCCTGATAACAGCAAATCATGCTCGAGCACTCGCCCTCGTCTGGCTCTGCGGCTTCGTCGACGAGCAGCAAGTCCACTGCTCTGACCACGCCCGACTCGAGCCCGCCTCTGGACAGCGGCCATGACAAGCGATCACCCGGCTTGGCGGCGGCCTCCCCAAACGTGCTGGGTCCCAAGGTCGTCGTCCAGCTCCACCACCAACGGCGCACCCGAGGCAGCCCCAGGTCGGTCTCCATGGGCCGCTTCTCAGGCGCCATCTCAGCCCACGAAGCGCTCCGGCCGTCTACGTCAATCGAGGCCACTCGGTTACCTCATGCCAGCTTCTACGACCCCCAATGGTCCTCCCCTTATGACATTGCCTCGCCTACACCCTCCTCCCCGGCCAGCCTGGCCAGCTCCAGCCCGAAAATGATGCGCAGGACCGGATCGTTCGACCCGGTGTTCATGCGCTCCCCTCAGCCCCAGCCCTCGCCCTTCTTGCCTTCGACTCCCAACCAAAGACGAAGAGCTACATCCCTAGGAACGCCCCCGAGCCCGGCGCGAGAGTTGCTAGGTGGAGGAGCGCGGCCCAGCTTGAAAAATGCAGGCACCGCCCCGCGACTGAGGGTGTCTGGCATGCCCGTCCCTCATCCGCCGCTGCCTACCAACCAGGTTTATGGTCACCGACCGGCTAAATCTCTCGACTTCCACCCTGCGCCTCCTTCTCCCGCCAAGACTGCACCAAGAAGGCCGTCTTTGGTTCCTTCACAACCCATCAGACCCCCACCGCTCGAACCCTCGCCTCCCATCGCAGAACCACCTTCGAAAGTGGTCGAGCGCTTACCGACTCGCAAAACCTCCTTGACCGATCTAGGCGAGCCGATCCTGCAAGACCCACCCTTGGCCACGAAACCCCTCACCTCTCCGCCCAAACGGAGGTCTTCGCTTTCTTACGCTGCGGCCCAACGTCCCGTTTCTTTGCCACCTACTCTCACACCCCTCGCCATTCCACCAGGAGCGGCCAGGTCGACGCCAAGCAAGCGCCCCTCGTTCTTCTGGGACGCCGCCTCCGACCCCCGAGAAGCCTTGCAAGGTCTAAGAGAAGACGAGATGGTTGTGGCTGCCTACCGCTCCCCAGACCCGTCCTCCTCGTCCAGCTCGGAAGACACCGAGGAAGCGGTGGTCGTCGTCAAGGAGAGCCCTTCGAGACGGCGGCTGAGCTTGGACCTGGGGGCCGGCAAGAGGCTGAAGAGGAAGAAGTCGAGTGTTGGAGGCGCCAAGCCCGCGCAGGAAGTGCCGCCGGTGCCTAGCGTCAACAAGGCGCAGGAGGTGGTGGTGGTGCCTGTCGTTGCGGAGAAGCGCAATTTCTCAGAGGGCAGCTATGGCGATGGAGGGTGAGCGTCTTCCTACCTCTATCCCAGCTTGGATATGCCTCAATGGTGTTCACAGACCTCCGGGATGGGATGATCTACCTCAATCGGAGAAGGCCCGACTTCACCAACCTGTTCCACTTCCCCCTCAACCTCCGCAAGGTCCAGGATCAGCGCCCGTTAGGCCACCTTTGGAGCGGCGCAAGTCGGCCTTGGAGCGTCTGGGCATCCGGCTTCGAGGGCCCTCCTCATCTAGGCCAGCGTCGATCGCTTCTTCTGCCTCCCCGCCTTCGTCGCCCACTCGCCCTAGAAGGAAGTTGCAGCGCAAAAGACACACTTTGGATTCGCCTGTCAGTCCCCAGCAAGTGAAGGATGAAGGCGGCAGACCAAAGTTGTCCTTGGACACCACCCACACGCAGTCCTCGCCCGTCGAAGTTCTGGTCTCGTCCGACGGCGCACCTTCGACGTCTCCGCCGCTGTCGGCTGTGGGCCGTCGTCCGGAACGACCAGCGCCACCGCCGCCGCGCGAGTCGTTCTTGCCCAGGTCCTACTCTGTCCCCGCCATGCCCTCCCACTTCGCATCCTCTACGGCGCCCTCTTCCGCCGCGGGCCATGACCCCTCCGCCGCTTCGTCGTCCACCAACCTCTCCCACCACGAAGCCCTAACCCCCAAGTCGTCCTCCAGCCACCACCACTCGCGCCCGCCCAAATCCAAGACTTTGTCCTCCCTCTTTGACATTGACGACGACTCGACTTTCTTGAAAGCGATTGAAGGCATGTACGACGATTCGGCCCTGGTTTTGGACCCCAAGGAGAAGAGGCTGTCTGCGTCGAGCTTGCAGGACACCAAGGCGCTATTCATCGTCAGGGAGCTATTGGCCAGCGAGAGGTCGTACCTAAAGCATCTAACGGCTTTGAATACTGTGAGCTGGCTGCTTCCTACAGTCCACTTGACATCGGACTCAGTACGCCCTTGCTCATAGTCGCTGGACCTGACTGTCTTGGCGCCCTTGCCCACTCGCTTCTCGGCTTATATGTCGGATACTGATCTGCCCAATTCGATCAGCCGCACGACGTCGCTCACCGCCTCCCCGAGCCGCACCTCCCAAGACCTCCCCCGCCCTGGCGGCCCACCGCCAGACAGGCTGGAGCACGTCCGCATCCTCCGCGAACAGCTGCCCCCTGTGCTCAACGTGACCGAGCAAATGACCCAGCACTGGTCCGAGGACCCCTCGCCCGAAGGTGTCGCCCTCACGTTCCTCCAGATGGAAGACGAGATCCGGTCCGCCTACGTCGCCTGGCTCTACAACTTCCCCCACCTGCAGGCCGTACTCCGAGACCTGGTCATGCCTTCCGGTCCGTCCTCGTCTTCGGGCCATTCGCCGCCGAGGAGGTGGATGTCAAGGGACCGAAGCGACAAGAGGAGGCACTCCGCCACCACACCCGCTGAAACGCCTTCGGACACCGACACGGAGATGACGCCGGTCTCCCCAACTCGACCGGCGCCGGAGAGGAGGATGTCCTGGATGTCCAATGTCAGCGCTAGCGGCGGAAGCGGCCGCAAGCACTCCTCCAAGCGCGGAGGGGACCACTCTTCCACAACCCCGACCAAGCTTCACCGGGCTTCGGCCAAGCTTACGATGAGCGACATTGTCATCATGCCTTGCCAAAGAGTCACTAGATATCACCTCTTCCTAAAGTGGGTTGCTTGTCCTGCGAGCTCGTCGAGGCGGATCTAATACCTTAACCCTCAGAGAGCTCTTGAAGTGTACGACGGCCGACGTGGAAGTCATCGACCTCATCCGCCAAGCCCTCCGCGGCGTGCAAGAGATCGCCTCTCTGTGCGACAGCATGCAGCAAGCCTGCTTCCACGAAGAGGGGCTCCTGCCGCCTCAGCATCACAACTACCAACCAGCCACTTCTCACGCCACCGACACGACCACGACCTGAATGACCATCTCTCTTAATTCTTAATGCGCTTCGACCTTCGATGTTGTGGCACCAAATCCTGTTCTTATTCTCTCCTCACGAATTCTCTTTCACGAAACCACGTCTTGCTTTTCATACAACCACTCACAAACACGAGACATGGGTTTCACGGGCACTTCACGAATTCGAAAATGACCTTTCTGATCCTTTACTTTGTAAATTATTTTCGGGCATGCGAAAATGTATATTATCCTCTCTTCGTTGCGGACGGGAACAACAAAAAGCGAAGATTGTACAAGACGGAGAAGCATTATTGAAAGGTGTCCGTGAGCACGAAAGGAAGAAAAGAAGATGCTGGAGACATTGGTCTATCGAATGGACGGAGCGCCTTTCTACGAGAGCCTCGAAGGGGACTTGTCGGTGAGCTTGAGGTTGTCGGACGACCCAGCGTTGATGGGCTCGCGCCAGGCGTTGTTGCCGCCGCGGACGCGGTAGAGACTTTCGGCTGGTGGCGAGGAGGTTCAGCTTTCTGGTCCAGGCAGCGACAAAGTGGACTTGCCAGCAACCGCCACGAGTACCAAGAAGCCCATCCACACGAAGAAGAGGATATGGATGGTCCGTGAAGTGAAAAAGACTGTGACCACACGAACTTGAGACGACGAAGGGGATGGGCAAAGGAGAGGGCATACCGGTGAGCTCATCGCCGTTTGCTGCGAGATCATTGAGGCGTTGTTATCTGGTTGATGAGGAACTACTCACACTGGTACATGCCGAGCGGAACTGCGGCGAAATCGTTAGCAGGACCTAAGCAAAGAGGGGATCGGCCTACTATTGACAAGGCCCAAGATCAAAATCGACCAGCCACAGATCCAACTGCACCAATGAGGTCACGTCAGGCCTCAGATCAGAACGGGGCGGGCACCAGGGCCACGCACTGAGGATAGTCAAGCCACCAGAGGTCGCGCCGGATGGTGGGCACGGTTCGGTGCAGGTAGCTGAGTAGCAGACCGCCCACAGGTTGGAGAATTAGCAGGCAGGCGATGGCGAGTCCCAGCCGCTGAGAGTACAAGTGAGTCCAATCGTTAGACTTTAGATTTTGCCGGCCAACGAAAGCCTCTTACCTTGTGAGGCGAAGTCCATTGGCTCACGCCCGAGATGAAGCTACAATATTACTTTGAGCTTCATTCACGCAGTTACGATAGATGACGACTTGCATGGCGCAGGTGAAGCCCGCGACGAAGAACAGAAGAACCAGGGCGTTCAGTACCAGGTGGAGGGGCAGCCAGAAGCCCTTCGGGCCGCTCTTTCCTGCACGCCGCCCATATCGGGCGATGAAGATGCTGAAAGGGAGGAAGACGCCCAGAGACAAGAACATCAAGACGCCATGCGTCCGAGCAGCGCTGTCGTAAGTTGGGCTGACTGGAGAGGCTCCGATGGCTGCAGGCAAGCATCAGTACCATCACACGTCTCCTACACTCAAGGAGAAGCTTACAGGACATGTTGGCGGTGGTTCGAGGCCAAAAGACTGAATTCGAAATGCGCGAGTCGGGCTGTCCTGCCCTCGGAGCATGGTCCTAATCGTTCGTCATACTCCTGAAATAGCTCTTCAAGTGCATTGTGGCCAGTATCTAGCCCGTTGTCGCGTCAGAGGCTCCGGGAAAGGGCTTCAAGGCAAATGCTGGTCGAACATAAGCTTCGTGTGCTGGCTTGGCAGGCACCGCCTGCATTCGAATCGATGGCAAACCAGCTCATCAAGCAGGCACTGAGATGGAGAGCCAGGCAAGACCACAAGCAAAGACCGGCGCGTCAAAAAGTTGCCACCACAACGCCGGGAAACTTTGAACAGCTTAAACCAAGCGCATTGGTCGCAGGGAGCGTCTCGCCTCGTTTCCCGTTTCTGAAAAGATTGACGGTAGTGGAACAAGAGGCACCGACTCCGTTCCGAGAGCGCGGCTGCGAGTTGATTGGCTGTTGGCCACCTTCCTCCGCTGGCACCAATCTCGTCTCGTGAATGGCGATGAAATGTCCCCACTACTGGTGTGCTGCTCTTGCACAATGCCTGCATCATACCAATCTGGCGCGCTTGCTGGATAAATCCCCGTCCATTTCTTGGCCGCCTGGTGCCCGAACCCCCGCTTCCCACTTTGTGTGACAAAAGATTGCCGGCTCCACTTCTCCAGGTTGAACTCCAGCCATTGCCATCTGCACAGTCATGGGTCGTGTTAGTGCAATCAGCTCTGTGGAGGCTGTGACCAGCGACTGGCTGTCGAAGGCGCTTGGGGTCCAAGTCTCGGTCCAAGATGTCAAGCCAATGGGCGTCGGCATCAGCTCGTCCAACTTGCGTGCCGTTTACACCGAGAACAATGTGACGAAGAGCCTCATTCTCAAGCTTGCGTCGGACAACCCCAACTCTAAGCAGCACGGATGGGAGAACGGAGGGTAGGCGCCCTTTGCCCGGTCGTCAGGCTCGGTCGTCAGCAGCCGGACCTCTTGACTCATTGCTGGTGAAACAGCTACGAGCGAGAAGTCAAGTTTTACCAGACGTTTGGCGACCAGTTCGAAGTCATACCAAAGCACTATGGCAGCGCTTTCGATGAGAAAACTGGCGACTTCACAATCTTGCTCGAAGACATCGAAGACGCGAACCAAGTTACGGACCTCGAAGGCGGCTCGATTGAATGGGCAAGAGCTGCCATGTCAGCCCTCGCTCAGATCCAGGGCCCTACGCTAGGCGATTGGATGTGGCAAGTGCCTTTTCTTACTACATCGACCCTCAAGCTGATCTTCAGCACAGGGCCGGCAAACAGCCGTGGTTGTAAGGCCATATTTACTTGTAGATGTGTTTCCGGTTAACCTGTTGCACCAGAAATCAGCCAGCGATGTACAACGCAGCACTCGTACGGAAGAGCTACCCCAAATTCTTGGAAAAGTGGGGCCATCTGCTGGACAAGGACGGCAAAGAGGTCTGCCAGTGGTTTTACGAGAACTGTGAAGAGTGGGAGAGGCTCAAGCTGCCTCCCTTGGGCATCGTTCATGGCGACTTCCGGTTCGACAATCTGCTGCTCAGCAAGAAGCGCGGCCTTGTGGTGGTTGACTGGGCTACCGCTACTTGGGACAACCCGTTGAACGATGTGGCCTACTTTCTCGGCAGCACCATCAAGCCGGAAGTCCGCCGAAAGCACGGAAACGACCTAGTTCACTTCTACCTCAAGGAGCTCCGATCCTGCAGCGCCATGAACGTTAGCGACGAAGTTGGCTGGGACGCCTATCTGCGCGGCACCTTCCAGCCGCTGTGCTTGATCATGGGCGCCGCTGTGCAGCTCGACTTGTTCAGCACTCGCCACGTGCAGCAGCTCGAAGCCCATCTCAGCAAGGCCCTCTCCCAGATCATCGACACCGGTTCCGTCAAGCACGTCACAAAGACTCTTGACATCGCGAGGAAGCCTCTCCGTACTGATCCCAAGGACGACCTGCTCCACCCTATCGCCCCCGGGGAGTGGTTCAATGAGTCTTGGTACCAGGACGTCGTTACGCCAGACGGACAGACCTGCGTGTATGTTCGATACGGGCGGCTGCCTAATCAAAACCGATGTCAATTTGTCGGCGTTGTAAGTGGACCTCCAACTCATTCGGACTCGAGTCTGTGAGCTCAAGCACTGTCGCCATAGATTATGCGGGCGGGCCAACCAACGCTCCAAATAGAACTTCAAGATGCGCCTTATTCAGCTCCTGACAATCTGGTGCAAGAGTTCACGCATCCGGTGTGCTGGTACAAGCAAACGCTGACCAAGCCCTTGGAACTCTGCCGCATCCAGCTCAAGGGGAAGGCCGAAGCGTTCGACGACCTGGGAGCCCCCATGAACGGCAGGCCGGGCATTGGCTTCGTGGACATCGAGTTCGACATCACCATTCAATCTGTTGGCATTCCTTTCAGTTGGCGGATCACACCCAGGTGGGAAGCGCCTGCGAAGGGATGGGGCACCTACACCATCGCTGGACAAAGGTTTAGCATTGAAGGTCACTCTCAGCGTGATCACTCTTGGGGTATGAGGGACTGGCATAGCGCGAGCTGGCAGTGGTCGCATGTCCACCTGGAGGACGGTACTCACTTCCACACTTGGTCGGAGCACGAGTTCAACGCGTTCAGTGTCGGGTATGAGCAAATAGGAGACGTGAGTCCTTGCATTTCCTCAGAACTGTATCTAACTTGCCCTGCAGAAAATCATCGAGTCGACATCGGTCGTTTCAGAAGAAGACTGGGATGCCAAAGGATGTTTGAAGCGCGCCACCGTCAAGATGCAGCCTGGCAACATCGAGCTGTACTACACCCCGACTGCGCTGTCGGGACACGTCTTCCGCGACGTGCGCTCCAGGTTCACCCAGTATCCTCGCGCCATGTGCACAGTCAAAACCAATGACGGCCGTAAAGGAGTGGCCGTCATCGAATTTGGTCTCGTCCGAAACCGCGGCATCCCCGACAAGGCAAAGGCAAAGCTTTGATCGTGGTCGTATAGATAAACTTAAGACTGTTCATGTGCAATGAGGAGCTGAAAGAGAACCGAAAAGTCTGGTGGCGTTCTCACTGTCCACACTGAATCGGCCTTGCGCTCTTGTCCCGGACCGCAATGACCTCCATTTTGCGGGCTTTCAGCGCCCCTTTCAAAGTTGTGGCCTCTTTCTGATAAGCTCAGCGGCTGCAGAAGCCGTCGAACGTCTCTTCGGGTGCTTGGATCTGCTCTCCGCTGCAGCTTTCGAGTTTCAAAGAATGGCTTGCCCGCTTGGATCCGTCCTTGCTTTTGTCTGAGGACTAATCTGGCTCCTCTTTCCCTTGGAGACCTGCTGGACCAGGCACACCGCTTTTGTGCGGCTTTGAAAGCCTGCTTTCTTCGTTTCAGGGGAGACGGCGCTGGGGCCTTCCTGCCTGGCTCTATAAAATGCTTAATCTTATCCCTTTCTCCCTCCTCATTCTGCTATTCTCTCATCAACATCATTCATGGCATCACTCCGTCTTGCTTGCCCTGCCCTTCGCAACCTGCCCATCCCCAACAAACTTCTCACCAAGGCTATGACCAACCGCCTGAACAAGCCCTTGGCTCACGTAGGTAGGTCACACTGTATTCGAGAGTCGAAGAGGACCTTTTATTCATCAACGAGCTGCAGGCGACCGTGGGCTTGGAATGGGATTGTCAATGGCGCTCTTTCCGCAAGGTCAAACTCAAGGTTGGTTACCTAAGTGCTGCTCCAATATCGAGTTCTCCAACTAATCCATGGTTACAGACAACATGTCACTCGCCGCCAAAAGACACTTGTCCAACCAAGCTTTGGCCAGAACCTGTCAGAGAACGGGCATCAGCGGAGCCATCATCATGCCCAAGAATCACAAGGGCAAGCTTTCCGTGAAGACGAAGGCCGATGTCGTGGAGGCTCTGGTTGGAGCTGTCGTGGTTCATTCTCGCAACACGGGAGCCGATGTTACCAAAGCTGTCCTCTCGGTGATGAAGGAGTGGCGGATCTGGTGATCGTGTTCCTGTTTGCCTTCACACCAGCGGTTCTGTTTTCCAAGCTTGTAGTACATGTACTCGTACGATGCACACCACTCACGAACTTTCTATCGTCGAATCGTGCCTCTGTCGACCGAACCTGACAAGCTCCACCTCCAAAATCTCTTTGCTCTCGCTTCTGATCGTTTGGGCTTTCTGGCGCATCTCTCTTCTTTTTTCTGTTCCAGATAGATGCAGCTGCTACTCTGGCATCATTTCCGAGCGCTCGGACCACCATCGTGCCTCCTATCCTCCGTTGGGCAACCAACATGTGCTTACACCACCACTCCCAACACCGGCTGTCAAGATTTATTCATCGGAGGTGGACTGTGTGATGGCGCTCAGTCCCTCCGCCTGGTCTTGGAAGGAACACCTCACGTCTCTTCTTCTTTCTCTCCCTCCATCCTCTATCACCACTTCGATTCTTCATCATGGTTGCTATCCGTGCTCGATGCCCAGCTTTGTCCACCCTCCCCTGCTCCGATGAGCTCCTCACCGAAGCACTGCAGCATCCGGTCAACCGACGTATGGCACTGATCGGTATGTTGCCTCCAGAAGTTTGCTATCATGCTATCATACTAACCGTGTTACAGGTGATCACCAGTCGCGAGTGGTCTTTTCCATGGAACGTTACCGCCAGGGTCAAAACGCTGGTGAGTTTGGACTCTGCTAAAACACACACATGACTTACGTTCTTCGTTCTTGATAGAGCAGATCACCGTTGCAGGCTCGACGATGCTGTCCAACTCCAACCTCGCCACCATTGCCAGAGGTTTGGGCATCGACGCTGTCATTGACACGTCGGGCACTGGATTCAAGGGCGACTTTTCCGACAAGATGCTCGCTACCGCCATTGAAGCTTTGCTTGGTGCTGTAACCATCCACGTCGACAATCTCGGTGGAGACGTCCATGCGGTTATTCGCCCTATCATGGCTGCCTGGAACATCGCCTAGAATGCAACCGTGAGTGTCCCTGCATCTCTTCTCGATATACCCCGAGCTGCAGCTGATGAGGATGAGCAAATCACAGTCTCCTTCTCAGCACAACAACACTCTCTTTTCTTGTATTGCAACTGCCTCGATCTTTGCCAGAGACGCTCCATCTACCCTGCGGCTACCTGTTCCTTCACGAAAGGAAGTGGTTTCCCACGGTGGAATGGCCCGGTACTGGCAGAGCCCGAAGCAGTTGGGGCTCAGCCAAAGGCTTGTATTGTAGCTGCCATATGCAACTGAACCCACACCGCTCTCCCACACTTGCCTACCTCGCCTGTTTTGTAAACAAGTGGCGAAATTTTCTTAAGCCTCAACTTTGACCTCGCCAGCATGTCGACCAGCAAGGCGCCGTTAGCCAAAGCGCTAGCGTCCAATTCGAAGAAGGAGCGAGACCAGGCGGTCGAGGCGCTGCGGGCGTTCCTGAGCCACAATGGGCAGGAGCAAGATTTTGCAGGCGACGTGGGCGACTGGCCGGACGAGACGGAGGAGGCCCGCTTCTCGCAGGCCGAGCTGCTCAAGCTGTGGCGGGCGCTGTGGTACTGCTTCTGGATGTCGGACAAGCCGCTGGTGCAGCAAGAGCTGGCGTCCAAGCTGGCCGGCCTTTTGCTCGAGGTCAGTTCCAAGCTGGCCACCCCCTTGGCCACCACGCGCTCCGGCCTGGCGCTCTACGATGGGTTCTGGCAGACGATGATTAAGGAGTGGCACGGCGTGGATAAGCTGCGGGCGGACAAGTTTTTGATGTGGATTCGCCGGACGCAGACCGCCTCGCTCCAGCTGCTCGCCAGGGTTGACTGGCACCCGCGGGCTGTGCAGGAGTACAACGCAATCTTATGTGCCCAGCCACTAGCGTGAGTTCGCCCCCACTTTAGATTGCGTTCGCAGAGCTCAATCGACTAGTTGTCCTATTCACAGCTCATCAAGTCGAGTGCCGCTCTCGCTCGCCTCTCACCTATCCGAAATCTTCCTCTCGTGCCTCCAGCAAGCGGCTGAGCTGACACCGTCCGCCACGCCCATCCCCATCCTCACCCTGCTCGAGCCTTTCATCCAGGCCCTCTGCAAAGCGCCGAAAGCCCTCTACAACACCATCTTCGAGAACCTCTTCGAGCCTCTATTTCAACAGTTGGATGAAGCAGCGGAGGAGGAGAAGCCAGCCAAGCGGCGGAAAGTGGATACCGAGGAGGAGGATTCGCCACCGCCGACTCTGCTGTCGCTGACCTTTACCGACAAGTCTGGCCAGATCTTGCCGGCTTCTCAATTAAAGAGCGCTATCTTGAAAGAGCTGTTTGACCACGCTGCAAGAGAGGACACCGAGCCGCCGAACCGCAAGAAGCTCTTCAAGGTCTACGCCGAGCTCTCGCCAGAAGAGGCCTGATCGTCTGGCTGCTGGATGGCCTGCGCCCACTTCCCCTATACCATTCGACATCTTATAGCTGGCTCGGTCGATGAGCGGCCTCTGCGGTTGGGGGTGTTGTGCCGGATCTCACACGCCCCAGCTCTCCAGTACCTGCATTGTCAGAATGGACCATGTCGCTCACGCTCGATCGCCATCGCGTCACTATCCTTTCTTTACAAGCGGGAGACTTATAATGCAAAGCGGAAAGCGCTGAGTAACAGGGAAAGAGATCTAGAATGTCCTTGTTGTTTCATGACGAATGGTCAAACAGAAGAGCAGTCAATCGTGAATTTTGCCAGCAGGCTGAGATCTGCTACCAGCCAGTGCGAATCAACGAGTAGGGTGGTGAGGATTGATTTGCGCTTGGTGGCGTAATTTGGTGAAGACCAAGTACCGCACCTCGATCGATTCCCTCGGAATGTTCTCCTCGGCTCTCTCCAACTCGGCTTCTTCGATTTTGCGTTTCTCTTCCTGCATAGAGGCATGAAAAGGTCCGACAGCTTGGCCGTTCTTGTATTGATGCTGCCGAAGGTCTTCGCTGTCGAATGGCATGTGGACGGTGAGCTCCGACCTCTTTTGTGATCCGAGCATTTCCCACTTGAGGACAGCATCTTCATGGAGGCATGGAATACCTGTCTTGTCTGTCGGCAGCGCGTGAAAGTGCGGGTGCTCGCCGAAAATCCGGGAGGTCTCGTCATGAGGCTAAGAGAGTTCAGCGTGGCAGCTCGCAGTGTCACGAGCGCTGACTTACGGCAAGCACTAGGTGATCGTCCTTCACGACGTCGACAAGTGGTCGCCAAATCGTGACAGCACGCACACGTGTGTCCTTGGGCGACCATTGCGGATCCCAAGTGCGTATTTTATCGACGACTTCTTCCTGATGCGTATCGCTGTGTGCCAGCCGCAGGTAGTTGAAGTTTTGCACGCCGCCCACTTGACGTGTTTGGCGCAACAGCACGGCGGGACGGCCCTAGCTCGAAAGGGCTAAGACAGTATCATGCACACCGATTTTTTGCCACGCACCCACATTTCGAATCTCGTCACCTCTTCTGCTGAGGTATTGAAAAGAGAATAGAGCAGCCTAGCGAGAATGTTAGTTTCGGCAATGAGGACAACGTTAGTGCACTCACAGCATACACTGGACTCGCATGTCGATGCCGACATTGACGAGATTCGCCTTCGTGTCGTCTCTGAGTGCTTCCAGCTTGAAACGAAGGCTTGAAGTGTAGTCCGAGGGAAGGCTGGAAAGAAAGGACCAGAGCATAGCGGTAGCGATCTCGTGCTCGACCTGGTTCATGGCGTTTCGAATGCGCTTGGTAATGTTGAGGTCGGCGAAAGGATGAGGATGAAGCTTCTTCATCTCTGCCACCATTTCCACCCGGTCCGCATTGCGCTCCTGACAGACCTTGGATCGCTCGTTCGCGGCAATTCGGTCCCCTTCCGTTGAAAAGTAGATGATTTTGATAGTCGTATCATCAGTCAACCATGCGTAGCGTCTGGTATCCAAGGACTTTTGAGGCGCCCATTCATCTTTAGCAAGCTGGCTGCGAACATTGGCTGGCGAAATCTTGGTTCGCCCATTGGGGTCATCTTGCCATCTCTCCACCCAGCCCTTCTGTTCGCCTTGCATGATGAACCCCTCGGGCCGATTGGAGCTGCAAAGGTCTTCATCAAAGTCATTGCTGAAAGTCGATGGCAACGTACTTGGGCATGATGGCGACGGTGGCAGACAAGAGCAGAGTATGCTTTCAGAACGGACGAAGGGGGACAGGCCTGGCGCAGGAGTTCGTGGCGAGAGGAAGACAACCCATAAAGGCGACTCGTTGCAAGCGGAAGGCGTCCAGGAATACCTTGTACAGGCCTTCGTCGGCCTCGGAAACCGGAATCAGTCTCGAGGTGTCACTCGACTTCCAATGCCTCAGACGCCAGTCCATGCGAAAGGAACAGGTCGATATCTCCCGCTGCCGGTCCATTCCTTTTGTGATGAGAGTTTTGCGGATGAACATGGCACAGAAGAAGCCTGGGTCCTGCGGCTGATATCGACTTGCAAGAGTCTGCTCTTCGTTCTTGGGACGACAGCTTCTGTCTCTCGGGCCACCGTCGCTTCGGAAGATGTGCGCTTCGATTGAGGGCTTGAAGAGACGCCGGCACAGACGCTTCTCCGGTCTCAGCAGGGGCTCACTACTTTTTACTTTGAGGACCTTCCAAGCAATAGAGAAACCAGCGGACAATGGTAAGGAGCATTAGTGCAGGCGAAGCGACAGTAGCCATTTGTAACGAAGTCCAGAGCCATAGCAACCTCAAGATATTGGGCCGTTGATTCCCTGGGCCAGCACACAGAAGCATCCAATCTGAATCGGTCAAAGAAAGGCAGGAGCAGGAGCAGGGGATGATGAGGTCAGATTGGCCGGCCAGCTCCAACTTGGCGAATTTCTTGCCACCTGAGCGACGAGCTGCGCCCATCGGCCTTCGCTCGTATGGTGCACTCCAACGCACTGGATTGCGAGCCTGTTGCCCCCAAGTGCGTCCCGCTCCGCCGCTGAAGAAACCGGTGGCGCTTGCTCCCCAGCTTCATTAAAGTCGCGTCTTCCTCTGCCAGCCCGCTGCGACATGCTCTCTGGCCTTCTTCCCTATCGCGCCTTTGAAAAGAAGGCTTTGACACACGTCTCTTGAAGAAACGCCAAAGAAGGCAGCCGTTGGTTTGCTGACGAGAAGTCCGGAACGAGAGGACCCGGCGTGGCATGTTGGCTAACGAGGCGTCCTTCCTTGGCTGCGCGCTGTTCGTTTTGCTCTCCTACGACCAGTATCCGCAAGCAAGTCGCCACCATGGTCAGAAAGCCAACCTTTACGCCTGGCCCGCACCCCAATGCCAGCAAGGTCACGGCTCTCACGGAGATTTCGGCCTATACCAGTGCTGTTAGAACTTCCTCCCGCTCACACTGCGTCTAGAGCTCAATTCGGATGCGCAGATCGCGTCGCCCAAAGGAGCTATCATCTTCTTCTGTGAGTCGGCTCTCCTTGTCCGGGTTCGCCGTGTCCAAGGTGAACTTACCCTTGTCGGACCTTCCAGATGCTACGTGAGTGACCTTTTGCACACCTTAGAACTCCAATCTGAAGGGGAGGCCATGGCAGTTGGGTTGCACCGTGAGATCTGTCCCTTGACACTCCAGTTTCATCCACCAGACTCAAGCCCATTCGATCCCAGAGTTAAAAGTACGCCTCCATCACTACCACCTTTCAAAATCAAATCCTCTGACGCGCAGGAGTACCAGTCATCGAGCCCTTCTTCATGGACTGCGCGGGCCAATACACCAACCTGCAATTCTACTCGGTCGACGTGGACGCGGCCGAGGAAGTCCAAAAGGCGGCCAACATCCAGCAGCTGCCCTTCTTCAAGATGTACAAGAACGGCGCCGAAGTGGCCTCGGTCGCTGGAGCCAAGAAGCCAGAGCTCAACGTTCGTCTTCCCCTCTTTCAGAGCTCAGCCCACAAACACTGATAGATGGAGTGACAGGCCATGTGTTTGAAGTACAACACGGCCGCTGTTGAGCCTGCTCCTGCTCCCGTCGCTCGCAGCGCCGAGCCGATCGCTCCAGCTCAAGAACCCCAATTCGAAGAAGTTGCGGCAGAAGAGGAAGTCGGCGTGGAAGAGCCGGAAGAAGAAGAAGCCCAAGAAGAGGTCGAGGAAGAGGCCGTCGATGAAGCAGAGGAGGGCGATGCCGATGAAGTTGAGGAGGCGTGAGTCCCGGACCCTCTCAATGCTCTGTCTCCAATTCAAGCCTCAAGCTTGACCAATGCAGAGACGAGGAAGAAGGCGAGGGTGATGCAGAAGCCGATCCAGAGTCAGTCGTATCCTTTTTTCGGCAATGCCACCCACGCTGAAAAATGAGATGGCAGAGACGAGCCCGAGGAGGTCGAAGAAGAGCCCGAAGAAGAGGAAGAGCCGGAAGAAGAGCTTGAAGAGGAAGAGCCACAAGAAGAAGAGACGGAACAAGGCCAGCCGGAGAAAGAAGAGGAGGTCGCCGAAGAGGAAGAGGAGGCCTGACTCGTTTGCCACCCACTCAACACCTCCCCGCACCTTCGAATCCAACTCACCACTCTTCAAGCATGCTCAAAGGTCTTCAACAGTTGGTCGACTTGACCGGTTGGCCATGCAAGTTGGCCGCGGTCACTCGCTCATGCTGCTTGTCCCCCCTCTGTCTGTTCTCAGCCAAAGCCGCTTCGGGGGTTTTGCAATGGGCATGCGCCCTATTCCCACGAGGGCACGGCCAGCGCACGGCGCCCGATAGCGTCACTCTGAGACCTTTTGCCAGAGGAGGCTTTACCCCCTATGTTTGTTTTGATCCTGAGCGACCGCCGCGACTTCTGCGAAACTTTGTGTTTGCTCGGTCGGCCATGCTGCCCGTTTGGTGGCAACAGCGGCAATAGCAATAGTTTTAAGCAAAGAGGGGCGATGCAGCACTCGATGGCCTTCCAGCATCGCCGGTCACCCGCCAAGCAGATCTCGCCAGCTGGAGGCGGCCGCCCCTTCTCCCAAATCTCGGCCTCCTCCTCCCTCCCTGGCTACTCCGCTTTACCAGAAGAGTCGCCAGATCTCGCAAAGACGCCGCCGCAGTCCCTGTACAGCCCAAACGACACCCCTGATGCCACGCCACGTAAAGCGGCTGATGCTGCGGCTGCTGCTGCCAGGGCCAATAATCCCTCGACGGCCCCGCCTAGCCCATCAGCGGCCCTCTCGACCGGCCTGCCGACCGAGCTCGACCTCTTGATAGCCCAAACGTCGTCCATCCTGCTCGCCTCGTCCGAGTGCTTGGCTGGCACCATTGACGCCCGGGAAAAGCTAAAGCGGTTTTACGCGGTCGACTCCATGTTGGACCGGACGCTCGAGTTGCAGGAGCAGCTGCTAAGGCGCAGGGTGTCGTCGCTATCGCTGTCCGAGAGGCGCTTGGCGGTGCGTTGCATTGGGCCTTCCTCCTAAAGTCGGGTGCTGACTTACTGCGTTCTTCGAGCGCACAGTCCCTGGACGAGTCCATTCATGCTAAAATGGACGAGTTACAATATGCACCACGGCGGCATGTGTCGGCGCCCATCCCCAGCAGCTCCTTGGACCGGCGCATCTCGCACACCACCCTGGCTTCCATCTCAGAAGCGCCCTCGCCCATCAACCACTTCCTGTCCGCACCCGCAGTCGTCCCATCATCTAAGAGCAATACAGACCTGCAGCACGCTATTGACGCCTTGCCGAGCGCGCCAGCCCCAGCTTTGCCGCCGTCCACCTCGTTCGCATCGAACTTATACTCCTTCTTTGGCGGCAGCAATAACGACAAATCTATATCTTCGGCGAACCTGGCAAAGACGCCGTCCAAATCAAGCGCGGGGAGCGGTGGTGGCGAGGCGAAGAGCTTGCTCTCCAAGTTTGCCGCCTCGACAGCGACGTCGGCCTCGCCCGGGTCGTCCTCGCCGGCATCCTCGTCGCTTCCCGACCTCTCCGACTCTCTAACAGCCGCGTCCTCCGCGTGGTCCCAGTCGGCCAAGACGCCCATCCGGCAGTCGATCATCTCCATCTCCTCCTCGTCCCCCGCCTCGCCCTTGACTTCGAGCGCCTTGGACCTGGAAAGCGCCTACTCCACCTCCCCTCGTAAATCCAACCCGCCAAAGTCGCACCGCCGAATGGCGTCCGGCTCGCACGTCGTGACTGGCTCCGAGGCGCCCGTCCTCTCGCCCGGCTTGCACCCGTTCATGGACCGGATGCACGCCAAAGGGGAATCGCTGGCGGAAACCAAGGCGCAGAGGAAGCAAAGGACCATGTCCGCCCAAGAGAGGCTGCTCAGCTTCATGGCGACCTCTGCTTCAGGGCCGACCACGGCGGTGTCCTCGGAATCGCCGCTGAGGCGCTAATGTTTACCGCCTTCTTCCTGTACCACTTGTCTTGTAGCATTTCAACGGTGTTATGCTCACCTGCCCACCCAGTGTAATTTGGCTGTCGCCAACTTTTGCCACTGACCAACTCTGCGTTCGCCTTCATCGACTTGTTCTCGTTTGCCACCCTGATTGAGCGATTGAACTCGCTTGCTACATCTTTCTTTGGTTCTGTGGTCGGCTTCTCGTGCACCAGCAAGTTGGCTTTGGCCCCTTCGAAGAGCTTGCTCGCGTTGCTCTTGCTTTGCCACCACGCCTCTCCTGTCCTGATTTCTGCGCGTATATCAATTTAGCCCTAAGCGCTCTTTAAGCCAGAGAAATGCGTGGCTCCACTCTTGGACCAATTTAAGTCTGGGCTCAATCCGAAATGCTGCTCCACAATTTTATGGCAGCTTGGATGACCGATATGGCGTCCGCATGCTGTGGCTCTTGCTGTTGGCTACGACAGGTCTTTCACATCTTATTGGCCTGAGTGACGAACGCAAAAGATGCTGGAGTTTGAGACCAAGGAGCTGCCCATCTGGCAAGGGGCCGCTGGCCTGCTGATCGCCGTGCTCGTTTACAAGATCTTCCTTGCCAAACCGAAAGGGCGCAAGGCTCCAGGTGCGCTCTTGGACTAGGGCATCCACATCGACCCAGAGCTCATAACGGTTGACCGACATAGGTCCACCGAAGTCCTGGATTCCTTTCGTCGGCAACTATCTGCAGATGACCTCGGGCGACGAGCCGCTCTACGCCCGCTTCGACCGCTGGGCCAACGAGTACGGCGACTTCTACATGCTCGAGAACTTTGGCGCCAAAACGTTCGTGGTGTCCTCGACGGAGGTCCAGCATGAGCTGTTCGAGCTGCGAGGAGCCAACTACAGCTCCCGCTACGATCTGCCCCTGCTGGGCGAGTTTGTGTGCCGGAGGTCCAACATTGGTTTCTTGGGGTATGGGGACAGGTGGCGCAAGCATCGCCGGGCGGTACACAAGGAGTTGAACGTGTGAGTCCTGGCCAGCTATCCGGTGTTCATAGCATTTGCTGATTGCCCGCCTCTCCTAGTAACTCTTACAAGGCGTATCAGCATATTCAAGAGCGGGAAGCCTACATCCTGGCCCAGGGCTTCCTTGACTGCCGACCCGACGAGCTCCTCAATGTTAGCCAGCGCTTCGGAGGCTCCATCGGCTTAGGCATCGTATACGACCACAAGGCAGAGTCTTATCACGATCCCTTGGTTGAAGCCTTCTCGCATGTTCTGGAGGGCAAGCGTGAGCGCCTCTCTCGCTCTGAGATTGCGCAGAGTGTTCAAGTTGCTACCCGCAGTTCTTCTCCTTGTCCCTCTCGCCTCTTTCTACGATAGCTTGCCGCCTTTCATGCGCAGCTGGATGCCCGAGTTCATCATGCCCAGCAAGAAGCGAGCCAGACTGGTCCGAGAGCAAGGCGAAGCACTTGACGCTAAGATGTCAAAGATGGTGGAGGACCGGATGGCCAAGGGCGAAGGCGTGTCTTCGTTCCATGCCGGCCTTCTTCAAGATGCACATGACGGTCGTGGCGAGCTTTCGGAGTACGAGAGGGTGGGTGCTGTTTGCTTGGATTTTCTCGTGCCCATCTCATGCTCCAGCAGAACTCGCTTTCGGGCACTATGGTCGGCGCTGCTGTGGATACTACAACAGCTTCTCTCTTAGCTGTTGTTCTGGCTCTTGTCTGTAAGGAGCACTTCTGAAGCCCGTACATCACGGCCTGACGCGGATCGCAGGTTTCCCCGAAAAGCAAGCCAAATTGCAAGCCGAAGTGGACTCAGTGGTCCCGAGAGACAGAGTACCTGGGCCGGAAGACATGGCCAACCTACCTTACGCACGGGCGTTCGTTTTGGAAGCTCTGCGTTGGAGGAGCTCGAATCGTTATGGCCTGCCGCACGCCACTTCTGCAGACGACTACTACCGAGGCATCTTCATTCCCAAGGGTTCCACGATTATCATGAATGCATGGCACTTCGAGGTATGCACACTGTCATACCTTGGAGATTCGCCACTAACATGGTGCGCCTCCAGCACGACGAGAAGCGATTCCCCGACCACGAAAAGGTCATCCCGGAGCGCTACCTCAAAGAAGACGGAACGGTGGACGACACCGTCCCAATCTACACCTTCGGAGTGGGCCGCCGAGTGTGCCCTGGGCAGAAGTGAGTGCGACCCTTCTCGACTCTGGATGGGTGCCCAATGCTTTGCACACAGTCTCGCTCTCAGCTCTTTGACTTTGGCAACCGCGTGTCTAGCATGGTCGTACAACTTTGTCCACGCCAAAGATGCCCAAGGCAACGTTATTCCTCCAGACTCGAGGCCGGATAACTGTCACGCTGGTGGCAACGTTTACCGCCCGAACGTCACTGCCTACGCCGTCGAAAAGAGGCACAACAGAGTAGAGGAGCTTGTGCGAGAAGCGGTCAAGATCACCTCGGCTTAGACGAATAGAGCCCCAGGATGGATGGTACATGGGATCACGGCCCTCTAGAATGCAGGATGTGAAACGTTAATACTACAACCGCCGATCGGGGCGCTTCGCCTCCCGAACTGGGCCTCCAAAGTTCTTGAAGCTGGCGCGCTTCTCGTGGTAATTCCGCCTGGCCCGTTCCAGCTCGAGCCGGACGTTCTCCCGTTTCGTCGGGCTTGAGGATGATGGAGGGCATATTTGCTCCAACAATACTGCACAAAAGTTTGAATTGTTGATATTAAGCACAGGGTAGGGGAGTCTGCTCACCGCCAACCTGGTCCTGACACCGTGCACGGGACAAGATGCCGAACAAGAGGTCAAAGTTGCGCTCGGACAATCTCTTCCAGTGGTGCTGCACCGCGTACCGGAACCAGGTCAGCGCTTCCTCGCCGGCATTCAGATTGAGCAGAATGAGCAAGAGGCGATTGAACACCTGTTGAGATACGGTCAGCAGTGTCCGGTCTTTTATACGAAGGAAACCGCGGCTCGCATGGTCATCCATGGCAATCTTGGGCTTCAAGTTGGGCCCCAGTCCGAAGTAGGCTCGGCAGATCTCCAGCGCGTCCGCTTGATCCTGCTCTGACCCTTGGGCCAAAATGTTCAAATAGGACCCGACTGCTCTTGAATCCATCGTGTAGACGGTTCGGGAAGTGACGAGGCTCTGCCATAGGCGTCTAGCGATTTTTAGGCGTTCCGGGGTATGGCTGCGGTTGATGCCTTGAAAGACGAGGGTGTACGAGTAGTACGAAGGCTCCGGGAAGGAGAACACAGTCTCGATGGCGGTGTCGACGTGGCTCGAGTTGACCAGAAACCAGAGATAGGCGTGCGCAATGGCATCAAGGTCGGCGCCAACGTCGTTCTCTCTGGAAATGTCGCCAAACAGCTTTTTCGCCCGCTCGAAGACTTGGACGTCTTCAGGCCCTAGGCCTGCTTGCCCGAGACCGGAGAACAGAGTGGTGTAAGAGGCGGGAGAAGGCTTCAATCCTCTTTTCTTCATCTGTCAAACAAACAACTTCTGAGCCGCCATTGGCGATGCCAAGACCGCCAAAGCCCACCGTTGACCAAAGAGAAAATGCTGCTTTGGCCTTTCCTTGGGACAGAAGCTCTCGTAACAAGACATTGAAGGCGGGAAGGTCGGTTGACTGCTGCTGCACGATTTTGATCGCATCGTCCGCCTTGCCCTTACGCACAAGATCCGTGAGCTTCTGCGCGAAGGCATTTGTTTCTGGCAATGCTGTCGCTGATCTAGCTTGGCGGACGACTGGGCCCGCCCATCGCGACATCCAAGTCAATTCAGACGCGCTCGCGGTCGATGCTGGGCGACAGTGGGCGAGGATAGCTTCTCTCCTGCAGTGGCGCCTTGACAGCGTGATTGCCACTGGTACGTTGGAGTGTGTGGAGTGTGTGGTTCTATGTTCCCTACCACCAATTCCCACCATTAGACGGCTCTCGCAAAGACAACTAGAGGACGCGCCTTAAATGAAGAGCTTCCTGGAACGGCCGACATGTCCACGGCGAGCACCAGCAACAAGCGCAAGGCAGGAGATGACTTGCAACCTGAGGCCATAGATGAAGCGTCGCGCATAGTCAAGCGCTGTTTGAAGACTGTCCTGGACTCCGAGGATGCCATGCCCGCGCCGCTCTTCCAATCACTTTTCAAGGATCTCTCATCAGCATATTCGTTGTCTCGATACGCCATTTCTTCACAGAAAGATCGCGAGGCGCTCCATGACAGTCGAAGCTGGGACTGGAAGGTCAACATTGCGACTTTGATGGCCCTCGACGCCGACGATCGCAAGATCTTGGAGATGCTCAAAAATGCGGATCAGCGACTGATCAAACACGTTGGCTTTCTTCGTCAGATGACCTGGGTAGTCTTGACTTTCCGTGCTCCAGGGCATATACTTGAGGCCTTGGGAACTCGAAGCGGAGGTTCTGAATTTCAAGATGTGGCGAGCCGAAATGCCAGGTCCAGCCGGAGTGAGTCCACAGCGCTTTCAAAACACCCGCTCTTATGGTACCCTCAGACCGATTGGGAGGGCGCCGCCTTTGTTCTCAGCTTGCACTTTTCCTCGGAGGATGACGGTACAGTCAATTTTCTCTTTCCTCAGCTCAAATCACCTGAAGCGGAACCTTCACAGGCAAAGACTGCCTCGAGTACCTCCCCAAAGGTGAGACTCAAACGCACAACTGCGCCGGCCCCGCGGTTTACTCTGACTGCCATTAGTCAAATTTGTGCCGCCTGTTTTTCATCCGAACGCCTATCCTTCCGGGACGTGGTCCTGGGATGATCACGCAGCCGACAACAATGCGAACTTGACGCTTGTGCGGGAGCCTAACGTGGGGGATCAGCTTGGTCGAGTGCACCGCACTTTCACTTCCCACTTCCCAGTGGCGGATCGAATGCTGGAGGTCTGTATTCGCTTACCTTTCCTGTGGCCTGGTGGAAAATATTTACCTGTTCTCCGCGATCACAGATGTTTCAAACCACTCAGCGTGGTCTCGATACGCCAGATGCGGACAGCCCCTCTCAGACTGAAGCGTACATCTTGTTTAAACGGCGAGTCCTTCCTAAAATCAGCAGGACATACCCATCTAATCACGAGGTAACACAGAGATCCAGAGGCATACAAGTACGTGGATGGCTTCACAGTTCTAGAACCCTTCTAATCCGGAGCTCTCTAGAGCAAGGATCAAGCTTGAAGGGAGACCCCAACCCAAGGCCCAGTCCCCCTCTGTTGACCAAGAGTAAACAATCAAGCACAGCTTCCGTCCCCTTGCGCCACCTCGCCGTGCCGCGCCGCACCACCACCACCAGCAGCACACCGCGTCGGCCAGCTTTCGTCATGCGCGGCCTCTCTTGTCCGCTTGCAATCAAAAGCATGGCTGCCATCGCGTTTTCTCTTTTCAATGCTTCCAAGCTGGCTCTTGCGCGTCCGGGTTGGTTTGGGATGAGTGGCGTGCGCCTGGCTTCGTCCGGGCCTGCTCGTGCGGCCGAGATCAAGAAGCGGCAAATCTTCCTCCTGCTTCTTGCCGCGGTGTTGTCGTTGAGTGCTTGCTGAGAGCAGACTGGCGGACGAGAGCATCATTTCGGAGGTCGTAGATGACTTTGAGCCGCTGTTCGAGCTCAGAGCGAAGTTTCAGTCTGTACGGCATTCCGATTCAGGCTTGACGACCCCAAGCTTGAAGTCAATCTACAGATTGATGTCGATTATGGGAACACGATTAACCCCAAGGACTCTCAATCGGCGCCGACTGTGGCCTTGGAAGCGCTGAGCGAACCGATAGAGGATGCGAAATCGACCTTTCTCGTCATGGTCGGCGTTGCCTTATTGCTTGTTGTTCGTTCTAACAGCATCAGCGCAGACCGACCCAGACGCTCCATCAAGGAAAGACCCTAAGTGGAGCGAGTTTGCCCACTGGATTCAGAGCGTTCAGCTCGACCAGCCCGTGCTCGAGTACATGGGACCAGCACCGCCGGAGAAGACTGGACCACATCGCTACGTGCTGCTGCTACTGCAGAGCAAGGACAAGGTCAAGCCTGACCCGCCTGTGAGTCTTGCCACGACCAAACTTCATCGCGCTTTCCGAACTACCGATTTGAGCTGCGATTTGCTCTCAGGTTGAGCGCAAGAGTAGGTTGTCTCATCTATTTGATTTGAAGGCTTGGCTGACGCTGCCGATTCAGACTGGGGTTTGAATGGTTCACGGGTGGGCGTGCGGCAGTGGGCAGAGGCAAATGGCCTGACGGTGGTCGGTGAATTCGTTTCCTTCCTCGTTCATCTTCCCAGCTCACTCTAGTACAAGCTGCCAACTACTTCCTAGCCCAAAACGACCAGCAATGAGAGGGCCAAAATGTCCCGAACTGACGTCGTGTCCCCGGAATGATCTCTGTGTGGGCTCGGCAAAGCGCTTCAACTCGGATCCAAACTTGTTGTAGTGCTGCGACCGTCTCTCTCCACACGCTTGATACTTGTCCATTCGTTTCTGAGGAACCCCCAAAAAGACCAGCGCCCAAAATGAGCCGGAGGTCAATCGTCAACTTGATCAACAAGGTCAATCATGCTGCCAAAGGATGTGCCTGCCACTCCTGCTCGCCGCCCTTGGCTCCAATGCCCATCTCCGCCAAGGCCAAGATCCAGCGCAACTACGCGACGCCCGTGGACATGAGCTTGCAGGCCGAGTATGCGTTCGAGGTCGCCTCGAGCAACTTGAGATTTGGCGAGGGAGTAACCCAAGAAGTCGGCTGGGACTTTAAGAACATGAAGGTGCGTCTCATTGGTGCCATTGCGGTTGATCTTGTAGACCGGGCGCTCACACAAGAGCGCAGGCCCGCAAAGTTGGCGTGTTCACGGATCCTACAGTCAGCCAGCTCCTGCCTGTCCAAGCGGCGAGAGAGTCCCTCGAGACCCACGGCATCGATTACGCCGTCTTTGACAAGTGCCGGGTCGAGCCGAACGAGGTCAGCTGGCAGGAGGCTATCAGCTGGGCCAGGGAGCACGACCTGTCGCACTTCCTGGCGGTCGGCGGCGGCTCGGTGATCGACACCGCCAAGGTTGCCAACCTGTACCTCTGCTACCCGGAGGCCGACTTCCTGGACTTTGTCAACGCTCCCGTCGGAAAGGGCTTGCCCATCACTAAGATCCTTAAGCCACTCATCGCCGTGCCTACGACCGCTGGCACTGGTGAGTTTCCCCCTTCACCTTGTCCTTGCCTTGGACTCAGACTTGTGCAACTCGATCTCACAGGCAGCGAGACGACTGGCACGGCCATCTTTGACTACGCTCCGCTTTCATCAAAGACCGGCATTGCCAACCGAGCGCTCCGGCCGCTCTTGGGCATTGTTGATCCTTTGAACACTGTGAGATCCCTTCGCATTAGCATTAGTAAATCATGCTAAAGGTTTTGTCCACATCTCACAGGACTCCTGCCCGACTGCCGTGCACATCTCGGCCGGCTTGGACGTGCTCTTCCACTCGCTCGAATCCTACACCGCCATCCCTTACAACGAGCGCACCCCTCGCCCCCAAAACCCTAACACCCGCCCCGCTTACCAAGGCCGCAACCCGTTCTCAGACGTGTTCGCCCTGTGGGCCTTGCGCGAGACGGTCAAGAACTTGCCCAAGGTCGCTTCCAACTCGCACGACCGGGCCGCTAAGTCTGCCATGCTGTGGGTTTATTTCCTTATCTACTCTGCGTGTGCTGAATACAAGGCTTGCGTCACTCCAACAGTCTGGCCTCCACCATGGCCGGAACTTCTTTCGGTAGCGCCGGTGTTCACTTGTGCCACGGGTGGGTTACGGTTACCTCTAGCTGGCTTGATGCTTTCTAGAGGGTGTTTCTCTGCGTCCACAGAATCTCCTATCCCATCAGCGGTCTCAACAAGAAGTTTTCCCACTACAAGCATGCTGGCTATGCAGGTAGGTCCCGACTCCCTTTAAAATCCATTTTGGATCATTGTTCAACTTTGGTGCCTGCAGTCGACCACCCTATCGTTCCTCACGGCATCTCGGTCGCCTTGACCGGCCCGTCGGTCTTCGAGTTCACCGCGCCCTCTGCACCCGATCGCCACAGGGAAGCCGCCGCGATCTTCAACCTGTACCAGCCGGATGGCATCCAAGACGACCGGATCGCGGACGCCGATATTGGCCAGCTGCTCAAGGACCGCATCTCCCGCTTCTTGGTCGGCTTGAACGTGCCGAGAGGTCTGAACGCTATTGGGTGGGTCCCGCCCATTTCATTCGTAATCTCGAATCAGGGCTAAGAATGGGATTGCAGATACAAGTCGGAGCACATCAAGGATTTGGTAGCTGGCACTCTGCCGCAAGCCCGCGTGCTCAAGCTGGCGCCGAACATCTATGACAGCCAAGGCGAGGCGAAGGACAACTTGGAGAAGATCATCGAGGGCGCCATGTCTTTCTAACAATTCCATCACTGTGCTCAATAGCTTTGTCTATGGGAAGCTAACTTGTCGTTGTCCAAAAATTCAAATGCACTTTGTTGCCTGTTGCCCATTTGCTTCCCATCCCAGTCCAGCTTTTGACCGAAAGAAAGCTTTGCGCTTGTGGATCAGACGGAGAAGGGCCGCGTGGTTGTCGACGAAGCCAGGAGCTTAGTGCACGTCAGCAGATGGCGCTATGCAGCGGTTGAAGTCGGAGGTGAGCTCGCAAACCGTGAGCCTCAGCTGTCGCTAGAAGCGATCTCTCAGAGACAGGCAAACAGCATTACATATTTACCAATAGGGAGAGTCATGACATGGGGCCAAGTTCCGAAAGGGGCGGTTAACACGATCGCCTAAAGATAGGCGGCGGATGGGTTATTGCAAAGCCAGCTCTGCATCTAACCGCACCAGCTCGTCGAACCTGACCAGTTGCCCTCCGAAAATATCGAGCGCGCTGTGAGGTTTTCGCAAACAAAATGCTCAGCTCCGTTCGCTGCAGCTGAGGCGAAGGCTTGAGCTCACCTGCCATATGTTAAGCCCACCTTGCTATTGGATAGAGAAGCCACTTTTCTTAGATCTTCTAGTGCTGGGATCGATCCTCCGCATTCAGCCTTCAGTATACAAAGCTAAAGGAAAGGAAAGTCGAATCACCGTTCGCCCCGCCCGCATAGGTGGTCGGTATCGTCACCCATTCCCCTAGTTCTTCGCAGCTGCTTGAGCAAGACGAGGGTAGGGCTGGGAAAAGGAGGGCACGTACTCTGAACCAGCTCTTGGTCTATCCCCTTGCAAAGCCCCTCGACGTCGGCGGCGTGGATGAGGAACTCGCTGCAGTACTCGGAAAGCATATCCAGCGATTCTGTGGAGAAGCTTCACGGAAAAGCCTATTGGGCTCGAGGCGGAGCATCACCCACCTTTGGTGACTTCCAGATCGGTCAAGTCCCGCCATTTGTTCATAGCCACGATCCACTTGTTCCCTCTCCGACGACAGCTGCATTCAATGGTCTACTGTCAAGCTAGAAAGAGCCGGGGAAAAGGGCCTCGCGAACCTAACGTCCACCACCAGCTTGTCCTTGCCCGTCAATTGGGAGAGCTTTTTTAACCGGTCCAAGTCGAACTTGGCATTAGGGAACAGGTATGAAGTCACAATGACCTGGTCACCATTCATCAGTCCGGGCTGGAAGACTTTCAGCCAAAGGGAGTCGAATTGCACCTTTGAAGCGCCTTTCGCCAGCCAATCCAAAGCGTTGGCGTCTGTGATGCCGCCGCCTAGTTGCAAGTGGCCAGGCCAAGCTTGGAGGGCGTCAAGAGCTGCCTCGTCGTTGTTGGGGCCGAGCTTGATGACATGGCTGCCGAGCAAGTTGTTTTGCTTGTAAAGCTCAGCAAAGTGCGACGGCGGCTTGCTGTCAGGGAAGAGCTACCGACTTAGATGAAGTTCACATCTAGAGCAAGGTATGGCAAAGACTGACGTGGCTACAAAGTTGGTCTTGAGAGCGGCTGCATTGTCGTCGTCCAAAGTGCCGCCGACGATTTGCTTGACCTGGCCTTTGATGTCGCTTTGGTGAGCTGCAGCCTTGGGGCTGTGCATGCGCGCTGCTCACCTTGATGGAGGTCAATGCAAGGCCGAAAGCGGGTCATCCTTGGCTGAGCTGGGCGAAGTTGCGAACCAGCAGTCAAAGCGGCGACTTCGCTCGGCTCTTGCATGCAGATCCTTGTCCTGCTCCAGCCAGCGCGTCGCTCTCAGGAGCGTGCTGTTGCATAGAACAGTGTACTAGTCCGCCTCCCCACACGCTCCTTTGTCACGCTGCTCTCCTGTCCACTCCTGTCCCAGCCAAGACCGAGGCTTGAGGAAGCTTCGTCTGTTTAGTTCGCATTGTTTTACGTTGTCCGCGCTCAGCCATGGCGTCCTCCTCTGCTGCTGCTGCTCCCCTGGTCACCATCACCCAGACGTTCACGGCCACGGCCGCCGCGCTAGCCACCGTCACCTTCAGCGCGCCGCCCGTGCCCAAGAAGACAGCGGCGGCCGCCTCCATCCTCAATGTCCCGCACTTCAACCCGGCCGAGTACTACCCTACGGACCCAATGATCATCTTCTGCATCCAGGCCGGCATCATCATCATCCTCTGCCGCGCCCTCGCCTTCTTCCTCGGCAAGATCCGCCAGCCAAAGGTCATTGCAGAAGTCATCGCCGGCATCCTCCTGTGCGTTTGCTTTTCCCCATTCACGCGTCCCAAGGTCAGGCCGCTCAGAGTGCCAATTCAAATGCACAGAGGGCCAAGCGTGATGGGTCGGATCCCCGGCTTCTCCTCGCACATCTTCCCACCCCTGTCCCTGCCCTTCCTCAACCTGGTCGCCACCATCGGCCTCGTCCTGTTCCTGTTCTTGGTCGGCTTGGAAACCGACTTCGGCGTGTTCAAGCGCAACGCGAAAGCCAGCGTGTCCATCTCCGTCGTCGGCATGGTCATCCCCTTTGGCCTGGGCGCCCTCGTCAGCTTGGGGCTCTACAACAAGGTGGGCTAATTTCACACTGCAGAACGCTTGTTCTATGTCTTGATCAGTAATCCACAGTACATCGACCACGACACGGTCTCGTACGGCCACTTTCTGCTCTTCATCTCGGTGGCGATGGCCATCACCGCCTTCCCCGTGCTCGCCCGCATCCTCACCGAGCTCAAGCTGCTCAACGACGACGTGGGCGTGACCGTGCTGGCCGCTGGCGTAGGGAACGACGTGGTGGGCTGGACCTTGCTCGCGCTCACCATCGCCCTCGTCAACGCGGGCTCGGGCGTCATCGCCGTCTACGTCCTGCTCTGCGCCGTCGGCTGGATCCTCCTCCTGGTCTTCATCGTCCGGCCGCTGTTCATCATCGCCTGCCGCCGAACCGGCTCGTTTGAGACCGGGCCGACCAACAACTTGATGGTGCTCCTCATCCTCCTCATCCTCGCCTCCGCCTTTGTCACCGACATCATTGGCATCCACCCCATGTTTGGTGGCTTTGTTGTCGTGCGTTTCGCTCTGCCTTCATGCTCGACTGAGGTCTTACCAATTCCGCACAGGGTGTCATCATGCCGCACCATAAAGGCTTCGCGTCCGCGCTGACCGAGAAGCTCGAAGATCTGGTTACTGTTCTCTTCTTGCCCATCGTGAGTGTCTCTATTCCCTATCTCTCATTTGAGATATGTTTGCTGATGAGACGCCTACAGTATTTCACGCTTTCCGGCTTGAAAACTGATGTGAGCTCTGGATCCTCCCTGACAATCACAGTTCATGACTTGATTCACGCATCTTCTCACAGCTCGGCCTGTTGAACAACGGGGGCATCTGGGGCTGGGTCTTTTGCGTCATCATCGTCGCCTTCGTCAGCAAGTTCGCCGGCTGCTTCGTTGCCGCCAAGCTCAACCACTACACCTGGCGCCAATCTGCCGCTGTTGGAAGCTTGATGAGCTGCAAAGGGTACGCTCCGTTCCTTACGCTTTTGCGCTGGCGCTTACTTGTAGATGGGGGTTTACAGCTTGGTCGAGTTGATCGTGCTCAATGTCGGTCTGAGCGCTGGCATTTTGAACAACGAGGTGTTTGCCATGTTTGTCTTGATGGGTGCGCAGTGTCTCTGCCCAGAGCGCAGACAGCCGCTGAGACGTGACCGACTGCACAGCTCTGATCACCACTTTCACCACCACGCCACTCACCCTCTGGTTCTACCCGGTGTCCTATCGCTTGCGTCTGGCAGCTGAACAGAGTGGCAAGGGTGGCATAGAGGCCAGCGGCAGCGACGACCTCAAGTCGTCTGGCCGATCTTCGTCCGAGTCGGAAGCCCGCTTCCGCTCTCGATTCACCGTCGTCCTCAACCGCCTCGAGCACCTGCCCTTGGTCATGTCCTTCACCAAGTTGCTTCAGACTCCCATCGCCTACGACCAGGACGCGCAGCCAGACAGCGGCCTCATTCCGCCGCGCGCCAACTCGGTCTCCATCAACGCCCTCCGCCTGCTCGAGCTCAGCGACCGCACTTCGGCCGTCATGAAGGCCGCTGACTACGAGGAGCAAGCCAAGATCGACCCGCTCAGCAACATTTACAGCACGTTCGCCGGCCTCAACTCGTTCGACGTCCAGCCGCGTATGTCCATCGTCTTGCCCGAGGACTTTGCCAACACGGTCTCCTCCTTTGCGCAAGAGAAAGGGTCGGACATGGTCATTGTGCCTTGGTCGGCCGCCGCTTCCTCCCATTACGACGACGGGCCGGTGGCCAATCCGCTCAGCCACCTCTTCAAGGGCGCGGACGCTTTGGGCTCCGCCGAGCGCTCGCCCCAATACGCGTCGTTTGTTCGAAAGATCTTTGCCGACGCCAACTGCGACGTCGGCCTCTTCATGGATCAAGGCGTGTTTGGCAAGCCCTCCGCCATCCCCGGCGGCAGGCAGCACATCTTCCTCCCCTTCCACGGCGGGCCGGACGACCGCGCCGCCTTGGAGCTCGTCGTTCAGTTCTGCCGCCACCCTGGTGTCACCGCTACCGTTGCCCGCTTCGTCAGGACTGCCGAACCCACAGCGGAGGACTCGAGCCTGTCGGCCAAGTCGACCAACGAGACCGCAGTGGGCGCCATGACCATGGCTCAATTTACTGTCCACGGCGCCGCGGCCACCGGCGACACCTTATACGGCGCTCACGACACGGCCCACCAGCTCGCGTCGGACACGGCCGACAACCTTGCGCTGGCCTATTTCTTCGGCGAGGACAACAAAGAGGACACCTCCAAATCCGCAGCGCTTAAGGCCGCCGTTTCTCGCGTCACCTTCGTCCCTATTAATACTTCGGCGCCACTTCGCCTCACCCTTACCCAGGCGGAAAAGGTCGCTGCTTCCGCTGCCTCACCTCTCTTAATCATCGCTGGCCGGTCTCGTCGTGGAGCGCCTTCCCATCGCGAGGAGATTGGGCAGCTGCTGAAGGAGCACGTCACGGCTGCTCCAGGCGGCGGCATCGCCTCGCTCGGGCTGGCCGCCAGCTCCGAGGTCCGCAAGTCGCTGGGCGACGTGGGCAGCGCTTTGGTGGTCAAGAACTTGGCCAGCTCCCTCTTGATCGTCCAAGCTCACCTATAGAGCTGTTGTACATTTCTGCATTTTTGGGTAGTTTCTTCTCATCGCACCGGGTCTCGGGAGAGTCGTTACTTTACGAAAAACTTTGCATGCTCACGAATCATCCTGTGTAATACATCTTTTACAAGCCTTGTCTCATGCTCCATAGTACTTTTCGGTTCTGTTCCATCGTCAGTCCGCGTCAGAGTGGCGACAGCAGAGCAAAAGACGAACACTGCAAGGTGGCTTCTCGAAATGCCTCTGAATGCCCCCTCCCCAAAAATGGCACAGTGAAGATCCTTTTTGTCAACCTCCGACCTAGTACTCTTCAGATCAATGCGGAGAGCCAGCCAAAGAAAGCAGCTCACACTTCCTCTTGCCGCGATGCGCTTATGTCGCGCAAACTCGGGTGCACTTCATCCAAAGTCAGCGGTCGAAGCTCGGCTTGCAAAGGCGGGCTGTGGAAGTAAGGGATGGAAATGCGAACGCTTTGCGGGATGACGACTCGGTGGGTGGTCGCACGCAAGACTCCAGCGGTGAGATTCTCCCTGTGCGCAAGGTTGAGCCGGCCGTCCTGAGACTGAACCAGGTGAGCTCACAAGACTTGGCCAATGTTGATCACGACCAAGTCTGGCCTGGTTGGGACTGGCAGCCATTCGCCCGACCATCGCTGGATCTCCAGCCCGCCGACTTCATCGCAAAACAGCAGTGTCAACCCGCCTAGAAAGCAGCACTGAGATTAGCACATTTGTAGATGGGTCTGACTCACCGCCATCCTTGTGAGCGCCCACCCCTAGTGGCGCTGTCTCAAAAGCGCCAGGGTAGCGAATAGTTTTGCTGCGCGAATAGCAAACGCCGTTGCTGCCAAAAGTCGACTGTAGCCGACCCTTTCCTGTCCCTGTAGGATCTTCCACAGCCTCGCCCAGCGCGGCGATCATCTCGGTTGCCACTTCCGCGCAGGCGCTTCGCCACGCCAGAGTCGTCGTCTTGAAGCCGGGAACGAGGGCCTCGGACGGGAATTGATTCGGCCCATATAGGCACAGAAACTGTTGGTCGTTGCCGAACTGCTCTTTAGGGATGGGGTCGGTTTCTGGCCTGCCCTCCCCTTGGGTCAATGGAGGACTCCCAATTATCGATTGCGTGCTGACGCACCCGAAGTCTATCTGCTCCCTGGCATCGACTTTGCCTCGGGTAACTTCATGGCCAAGAGCTGAGAAGCCTCGGTAATGTGGCGACAGCAGCATGTCAATCTCTTGCTTCTGGGCATCCGGCAAGCTGAAGAAATCGGCCGAAACTTTGAAAGTCTTCTGTACTAGCTCGAGGTCGAAGGCATTGGCGAGTAGCTACAAAATCAATCTGCTTGAGAAACTGCAACGCCGAATCTTGTGTGCGGAGCCCATACAAAGAATCCGACTTGGCTTGCAGCAATTCGAAGCTGGGAAATGAAGGCAGCGCGATCCGTTTCGAGAAGTTTGAAGTCTAGAGTGGGTATCTGTGCATCATTAACCAGAGGTACGGTCATTGTACGCAGGCAGCGATGGCAGTAACAGAAAGAGAGTGGGAACAAGCGGGACGGGGGAAACGCCGATCATCGGCGGTGGAGTGTCTTGTGGTGTGTGGTCTTGCATAAGTGTGGAAGTGGAATGCATAGCATAAGGAGATCATTAAGACAGTACTGCAACCTCGTACATCACACGGCCGTCGCGGTGTCGACTCTTGGAGGTGGCCGCCACAATTTCCCTCTGGTCGTTGGCCGGTAACAAGACCCACAACGTCTCCCAGAACGGCACAAACGCCTTCTCCAGCCACTTGACTTCGACGTGAATGCCGGTGCCATCCGTCCACCACTCCACACGAATTCTAGCCAACGGGCAGGGCCAAACTTCTTCGCCACCATCTTCGGTCCATTCCATAACGTGTCGAACGTCGGCCGAAAAGGAAGGGAAAAGCTCGAGTCCTCTCCAATCATCGAGCTCCAAGTATCCCGGCACCAATGTGATTGACGTTCCATCGTTGGTAGTCCCCCCCAATTCTGAACCTAAAAGAACGGGGCCTTTGAGCGATATACTTTGCAAGGCAGCGCGAAGGTGAAAGCATACAGATCGTCGCAAAAGGTTTTCCAATGGGCACTGCAGTTCCGGCTCTTGCAAAAACCGGCAGGACGTCCAGTGGCGTCGCGACATCATAAGTTGCGCCGGCTCGGTAGGCCGCAAAGGGAGGAAAGAGGCCGAAGTAGTGCTCTTCGTCCGTCACAGATGCCTTGGGAAGATAGACCCGTCTGGTCGCCTGCCCAGGTTCGAACACACCCGCTACTAGTAGGACACCAGCGCCAAGCCAGAAATCGGCGCCATCCAGCGTCTCCGGCTCAAAGACTCGAGCATCTGATGCGAAGGTCCCATATCCCAACCAGGTCACTGGTGGTGTCGCCGTCTCTCGACCGATATGGTGCAAGTTGTAGAGGTAGGGGATGAGCTCGTATCGCCTCTTGATAGAATCGCGCACTTGCGACAGAACGGGGGGATGCATCCAAGGTGAATTAGAAACTGGCTTGAAGGAGTGGATGGAAAAGCGCATGTGATAGGCGTTTATCTGGCACCATCGCAAGAAGAGCTCTGGGTCCGGAGAGAGCCCTGCAAAGCCACCGACATCGGACCCATAAGAGTGATACAAGGTCAAACCAGCATTGATCGTTTGTGCAATGTTGCCTTTCAGTGTCTTCCAGCTGGTCTTGTTGTCGCCGGACCAAGTCGAGGTGGCAAAGCGCATCGTATTGAGGTTGGCACTCCGAGTCAGGATGTAAGGTCTCCTGTTCGGAGAGTTGTCTCGTAGTGCGTCGAGTGAGCTTCGTGCGAGTAGCTCTGTGAAGGCTGTACGGCCGACTTGACCGATCGACTTGCGCTTGCCGTCCTGGCCTGGAAGGTCGAAGACGTTCCAAACAGCGGTGTAAGAATCATCGTGAAGTGAATACTCGTCGTTGTCGCTGCGCTCTTCCGTCAGTATGAGGTCAAGACAGACCGCAGCACTATCGCATGCTCACTTCCAGAGTCCGTCGACCCCCGCCTGGATTAGCTTTGAGGCCCCTTCATACCACCATCGATATCCAGCCTCCGATGAGATATCGAGCCAGCTACCGGCTAGGGTTTCTCCGATGCCCAACGACCAGATGAAAGTCCGGCACGCCTTCTGCCCGTCCCTAAAAAATGCACCCTCTTCGAGCAGATGGGCGTAATCAGGATGGGTCGTGATCAGATATGGCTTGATGTTGGGAATGATGCGCATGCCTAGGGAGTGATACTTGCGGCAAAGGCCGGAGAAGTCGGGGAAGCGGTCCTTGTTCAAGGTGAACACGTTGCGGGAGAGGCCCGAGGCCGTTTGGGTGACAGTGTACCCAGCTGCTCTGGCGTGGTCAGCGAGATTCGATGCTTAAAAGGGAACAAGCTAACAGGATAGATGAAGCGCGGAGCATGGGATGTCGTGCTTCTGCAAGTCGTCCAAAAAGTCCTCCAGGAGATGCTGGGCTGGTGGGTGGTCCGACTCTGCCATTCCCATTGACGAGCTCAAGTAGCCCAGCGACCATCTTGGAGGCATTGTTGGCGCTGAAGTCAGCCACGCCAAAGTGGCGCAGATTTCGGGTAGTGTGCCAGAAAAGATGTACACCTCGAGGCCGCCCGTCTCCACCTCAAACGCCTTGAACGCGCCCCAAGGCTCGTCCAGCTTGCACCCAACGTCCCAAACGCTATCCGAGTTGGAAGCGCTGTAGTAAGCGGTACACGTAGACCCATCACGGGGCACCCGGATTAGCACAGGCGTGAATTTGTACTGGATGTCGGACGAGTAGGCATCGTAGCTGGCAGAGTCTGACATGCGCAAATCGAACTTGCGCCCGTTGAGATTGATGGGGGCGCCGACTTCGCCGAGGCCGAGATAGACGTCGGATCGGTCAAGAGCAGAGTAGTGGCGAATACCGAACGCTGAGCGATTGTAGCCCCGGTTGGGGAGGTCAGAGTGCACTAAGCGGCCCGACATTGTGTCGGCGATGGACAGTGATGGCGAGGCGGACCAAGTGAAGGCGGCCCGAGTGGACGAGCCGGCCAGCGTGGCCTTGTTCTGCTCCGTCACAGGTCCATTCTCTTCCGATACTGAGTTTAAATTACTCCTCTCTTTTGAATTCGAGGGCAGGGGTAAGCGGAAAGAGTTGATAGGCAGTTGGCGGTCACTGCAGGAGAGCGCAACGCGATAGACATTCCGTTGGAAGTCGACGAGGCCGACAGACAGTTTGTAGCCTTCTGAGTTGGCAAGAACAACTTCATCTGGGGAGCTCCTCTTCGGAATAAAGCCTTCCAGCAGCACTTCACGCATGGCGAAGCTCCAAAGTCGAAGCGGGCCCAAAAAGGCTCAGTGACGGCCAAATGCGCACACAATTGCCCGGCACAGCAGTTTGTTTTGATGCTTAGAGAGCCTTGAGTGGCAGCACAGGGGCAAGCATCGCAATAAAGAGGTGGGGAAGCAGAGCAATCAGCCGCAACACGTTCTCTCGCTCTCATCGCTCTCTCGTCTTGGACAAGTTGAAGTTTGACGAAAGAATGAGCTGGTCGAGTGGCCACATTATCCGCATCAAACGGTTACACGGAGTCATTGGCAACGAGCAAGAAGAGAATGACCGTATGCGGAAGAGCTCATGCTCGACCGTGGCGTAGACGGCCCGGACATCCCACTCTTCCGATGCGCGTATGAAAAAAAGAAAAGAATACAGCGCTGTGGCGTGCCCAATCCCATCCATAATCAGGCACACAGTTCACAAGCTGCTCTTGAAGGAGCCTCGGGCTGGTCCGGTGGGCAGGACTGAAGCACAGTGAGCACGGTGGGCAGTCCAGTTCCTGGCAAATACATACTGTGAACAGAGCACTATTGACGAAGGAAAGGAAGACGGCGACTTGCTCTTTCTGACAGGCGACCGAGCAGTAGGCGGCGTACCTGCATTTGCCACACTGCTTGACAGCGGCATTGCCGCATGCGACGCAAAAGAGCTTTCTGGCTTCTTTCACGTCAGAGGGGCGACAACTGCATTCTTGAAGTAAGTTTTCCAACTCTCGATCCAGGTCGAGGGCCAAGGTCTGCTGGATATAAGAGGCGTTGGCGGTGGTCTTGTCGGTGGGTGTCTCATGAGCCTCCAGTCGAAAGTGAGAGTAGCGCAAGACGATGAGGCAAAGAGCAGCCAAATCGACGTGCTCCTTTGTGTAGATGGCCAAAATGACTTCGGCCTGCAGGCCAGAGTGGACGAACAGCTTCAGCTGGCTGGCAACTTCTTCAGCGAAGCCCTCGAGAAGGAAGAGAACTGGTGCCAGTTGGGTGAGAAAGGCGAGAATGAAATTTGATAAGCGTTTTGGATGAGCCTGACTCGGGCAGCAAAGCCGATGTCAGATGGGACAAGGACATGGGTGATGTGAAGCTGAGAAGGCGAGGATTTGGGATCCGCAGCGTCAATGATGGAGGCGAGCTGGAAAATGGTGCCACACTCGAGGTAGCTGTTCAAGAAAGACGCAAAGTCAGAGGCCATACTGAACATTGCGAGAAGGAGACTTACATGGATGGCAGGGAGCCCACGCGGTTGAGCTTGTTGGTGGTTCGGTCGCCAGAATAGTCAACATCTGCAGCAATCGTCGGCGCCAGGAACACCACGCTCTGAGAGTAATATGCGAGCCCCAAGTCATCTGACGCCAAGGTGCGGGTCAGATGCGAGAGACCGGCCACCATTCGTTTCTGCGAGCAACCAATGCAGTAGCCATCTTCGTGAGAGCAGTCTATATGGTGGTGCAAGGTGGCTTCGCAAGGACTGCCTCCGACGATTTCGACAAAGACCCATTCGCCGTCGGGGAACGCTTGGCAAACTGACATCAATTCTGCCGTCTTGTCTCTGTCTTTCTTGTCTTCGGCCAGTTCTGTGAGTCACGGCATTGAGTGCAAGCTTGGGACTGAGGTTTGATGTTCACCGACCTGAGAGCACCAAGGTTGTTTTCCACGACACTCGACACAAGTCCTCCAGCTTCCGTATGGTGCTGGATCCAGCAGAATGATCCAATATGCAGCCTTTGGCTTTGCAGAACGCGTCTCCCCGCATGCTTTGACTCGGAGGCAGGTCAACTTGAGCAGCTTCGGCGACAGTTCGATGGAGCTTGCTGCGGCTTGCCCTGAGCTTCTAGATGCTGGAGCCTCTGCTTGGACTTAAAGCAGCTTCAAAGATAAGCACGCGGAGGGGTCAATCGGTGCTACTGGGACCGGGAAGTTGGGCGACCTGGGGCGCGGGTTCGTCGCGCGGGAACAAGAGGTGCCAAACTCTTAAAAGCCTTGACAGTGGCAAACGATGTTAACAACAATGTTCATTTCATTTCAGTTATGATTGTAAAACGCCCAAAAGCCCTCGATGCAGATAATGCCCAGTAAATAGAATTTTGGAAGATCATGATGGTCTGCTCAGAGACGTCTACTTCTTGAAGCCTTGCTCGTCGGTGCGAATTTCGGCGGGTGCATCGATCTTCTCGTGCAAAACAGTCTCGACTTGCGAGAAGAGGTCGACGTGGGTGCTCTTGAACTTGCGCGCGGGGACGTGTGTCTCGACTGTGGGCTCGGGTGAGCAGGGAGTCTACTGACCAACGACAAAGACGAGGGCTTACACATGTAGGAAAGCTCGGCGTAGGTGCGGCCCTTGGTCTCGGGAAGACGGAAGAAGCAGTAGATAAAGCAAAGCGCGTTTGAGCCAAAGAAGAAGAAGCCAGCTGTCCAAGAGAATGGGATCAACACTGTGGCGGCAAGCTGTTCATAGAAAAGGTCGCACCTTTACGGCCCCAATTCCAAGCGATAGGGGACAGCATGCGTGGCAGGATGATGTTGTTCACGATGGAAATCAAGTTCTGGTAACGTCACCTCAGAAAAAGCAAGCAAGCAGGCGGGAATGGGACAACGCACATATGCAATTCGGCTGAATGCGACAGATTTAGCTCGCAGGCGGGTGGAGGGGAGTTCGGCGACCAAGGTGTAGCAAACGGGTCCGACTGAAAGCGATGTTAGCGTTTGCCAAGTCGAACAACAGCGTCGACTCACCAGTGAACTGGTACAGGAAGCTGTAGAAGATCAAGATGCCGCCGGCAGCCCAAGAAGCGCTAGTGCTGTTCGTGAAGCCGCTTGCGCCAAGGCCGACCAAAACGATGCCCATGGAAGCAAGGCCGGCGAGGTAGAGTGTGCGTCGACCAAAGTAGCGCATCGACCACCAAGACGAGATGGTGCCAATGGCGCCCAAGCAGTACATGCCGAGGTTGAAGTTGAAAGCGTTGGCGGTGGACAAGCCGGCATTTTGGAAGAAAACCACAGCGAAACCGATAAGTCCCGAGCCGGAGGCGGTTTGGATCATCCAGACCATAGCACCAATTTCGGTACGGCGGAGGTTGACGCCCTTGAAGATATCGAACTGCAGCCGAGAGAAAAGCGATGAGTGGCTGGTTCGTAGCGCCGGCAATAGGCACTCACCCAAGACTGGGACTTCAAAGAGGTAATCTCCAATTCGTTTGTGTACACCATCTGGGCGACCTTGTCGTCAATGTCGATCGCCTTGTCATTGTGCGCACCGAGGCGACGAAGCGAGTGCTTGGCCTGGTCGAGGCGACCTTTGCGAACCAAGTACCAAGGGGATTCGGGAGCCAAGAAGGAGGCAACCAGGATCGGCATTGGCCACACCCACTGGAGGGCAAAGGGGATCTTGTAGGCCCACTTGTCGTCGACAGGGAGGGTGGAGACGCCTTTCAAGACGCCGGCCGAGATGAGCTGACCCATGACCCAACAGAGGTTGACATAGGTGGTCAAGAAAGGCCGAAGGGCAACCGGCGCCACTTCCGCAGCGTACGAGGTGCTAAGCGTTTGAAAGACGCCTGCGCGAAGACTTGAGCTTTAGCTCTGTCAAGGGCTCGGGAATTACTCACCCCAAGGAATACCACAGAGCATTTCGCCGACAAGAAGCATTTCGATGTTGACGGCAAAGAAAGTGATGAAGATGAAGCAGACGATGGTGATCAGCGCGCACGTAATGGTGCGGACGTAGCCAACTGCAAACAAAAAGTGGTCAGGAGAAACCTTCATGTGAAGACAGATGAGAAGCCCTCACTTTTGTCGCAAAGCCAGCCACAGATGATGAGACCAATGATGGATCCGATTTGGACGGCATTGGACAAGCCAGCCTGCCACGCCGGTGTAATCAAGTAGTCGCCATTAGCTTGGAGGTCGCCAAACTTCTTTTGGAAAGCGGGCAAGCCGTAGAAGCTGAAGACCATCGAGACTGGACGAAAGGGTGGTGAGCACAACGCGGAAAGTGTGCCTTCGCCAAGACTGCTCACAATCGAAGCCTTCCATAACGATGGCAGTCGAGAAGATGATGGACCACATTGTGGCCTTGGGGTAGGCTCTGAAGGCATCCAGAATGCCAAGCTGCTTTTCCTTGGCTGAGGACACCACCGTCAATTTCACCCGTAATTCGCCTCTAGAGCGTTAACACATACTGGTAGCAGCGCTGGCCTCAGCCATCAGGTCTGCAGGCGCCTCTTGGCCATAGCGACTCGTCACTTTCTCTACGCGCGTGGCCAAACGCTCTACAACGCCGCCATCGAGGGTGGCGACTCGTTCAGCCATGATCAACGAATCGGTAGTCGAACGAAAGATTAGAAGAGCGAGGGGTGAAGGTTGTTGCAGTCGATGAGGAAGAGCTCGACGTTGTGCTGGACCAAGATGCGAGAATTATCTTTTCAGATCTTGACGAGCTTCTCCACATCTGCCCATCCAGAATGACAGAGATAAAAGCGGCCGAAGAAATCCCGCGTCGATTGCACCAGGAAAAGGCTGTCTTGCCGCGTGAGAGCAGAATGAGGAGATCGTCCTGGCTTGAGTCGTCTCGAGTCCTGCCCCAATAATGGCGGGGACGGCTCCGGCCCGCTTTGGCTAGTGAGCGGATCGGGAGTGCCTGCCTGCGATCATGACTTTTGAATGACGGCGGCCCGCGTGTGCCAGCTTTTTGAGGACGACGGGAGCGCAAGTCCCCGAAGAAGCAGCGAACCTAAGCCTTGCTCCTTGCTAACCGCGGCAGGTGCCAAGATGCGGTGCCGCTCTGTTGCGTCGTCTTTACAGCGCCAACGATGCACAACCTCCAATCAATGCCAGGATACAGCGTGACCAAGGGCGAAACCAACGGGATCAAGAGCGCCGTCAATGCTCCTTTGCGTGCGGGCGCGAAGACGGCCGTCGCCAACACGAAGGCTGCCTCTGTATATCAGCATGAGCGAAAGTACTGGAAAGAGGCGACCTGCTATCAAGTCTAGTACGCGACTTCTCTGGTCGTTGCCTGATGACAGCCATTTGACAAGAGCGTGCTCCAGCCCGGCTTCGTTCAAGGACAGGTTAGCAATTCCTGTGGTCCTGATACCGCTAGATCTCATGGATTCTGCTTGTGAATGGTCAGCAACGGAGATGGCCTTGGTGATTTGAAGGGCGTGCTGGAGAAGCTTCCATACCTGGAAGACCTGGTGAGCGTCTCTCGCTTGACCTTCTCGATGTTTCCGTGTTGATGCGGAGTACCTTGGTATTAACGCGATGCAGGGTGTTGATGTGGTCTGGGTGTGTCCTTTGTCCGCCTCGCCCGAGAGAGGAACTAATTGCCACCAACTCGTTTGTTCCCAGGTCTCGCCCATGTTCGACTCGCCCCAGATCGACATGGGCTACGACATCAGCGACTACGAGTCTGTCTACCCTCCATACGGCACCTTGAAGGATATGGAGAACTTGATTGAGGCTTGCCACGGTCGAGGCATGAAGATCATTCTCGACTTGGTGATTGTGCGCGACTCCAGTCTTCCGTTTCCCCTGTTTGGATTACTGACCTTCCTACAGAACCATACGTCTAATCTGCACAAGTGGTTCATCGAATCTCGCAGCTCGAAGGACAACCCTATGCGGTAAGGCTCTTCGCCTTCTGTGCCGCTGATGAAGCTCACCAAGAAAGTAGAGATTGGTATATTTGGAGGCCCGCCAAATATGACGCTGATGGCAACCGCCAGGCTCCTTCGAACTGGCGCGGTAACTTCCAAGTGAGGTTGCTCGTAGCTTTGCTCTGTGACCTAAACTTACGCGCCAGTGTTAGGGCTCAACTTGGACGTGGGACGAGAAGACGCAGGAATACTACCTACACCTCTTCGCCCCTGAACAGCCAGACTTGAATTGGGAAAACGAAGAATGTCGACAAGCTATCTACAAGAGCGCTATGAGGTTCTGGTTGGACCGTGGCGTCGACGGATTTCGCGTGGACACGGGTGAGCCGACCTAAGGCTATTTTGGTGGTCCTCCTCTGACTACACTCCTCTCAGCCAACATGTACAGCAAGCCAATTGGCGATTTCCCTGATGCTCCGGTTGTTGATTCGGACGACCCGCTTCAGCCGGCCTCGTCCATCTACTGCAACGGACCTAGAGTGAGCTGCTTTATCTTAAGACTCGAGTACATGTGATCAAAGCGGCGCTTCCAGATGCACGAATATTTCAGAGAGATGAACGCCATCCTCGCCGAGTATGACGCCTTCTCGGTTGGAGAGCTGCCCCATACACCAGACCCTGCGCACGTCCGCAGGTACGTGGGAGCCAGCCAGAACCAGCTCTCCGAAGTCTTCCAGTTCGACATTGTTGACCTTGATGTCGGACCGGTGCAACGTTACGAATTTGCGCCACCCAACGAAGTGACAGGCAAGAACTGGCCTCTTCCGAAGATGAAGGAGGTGGTTGCTTTGTGGCAAACCTTTATGGAAGGCAACGACTCATGGACTACCGTCTTTCTGGAGAATCAGTGAGCCCGGTGCTCTATGCTGCTGAAAACAGTCACTGAACGGCCTGTCAGCGATCAACCCCGGTCCATCACTCGCTTTGCCTCGGACGCACCCGAGTATCGGTGCATGTCTGGAAAGCTTCTGGCCGTTATGTGTGCGACGCTCAGCGGCACGCTTTACATCTACCAAGGCCAAGAGATTGGCATGGTCAATGTCCCGCCCGAATGGCCTCTGGAAGACTATGTCGACGTTGACGCGGTCAACTACATCCAGACTGCCTTGCGACACTCGCATGGTGTTGGTCGAGAGGAAGTCTTGGAGAAAGCCAGGCGCGGCATTCGTGGGTATCGGTCCTCTCTTATGCTAGGACTCAAGCTGATTCATACCTGCAGGTAAGCTGGGCCGCGACAACGCCCGCACACCCATGCAGTGGGATGCCTCGCCGTACGGAGGCTTCTCTGCCACCCAGCCTTGGCACCGCATCCACGACAACTACACCGAGATCAATGTGGAAGCGGAGGCCGCCGATCCCGACAGCGTGCTCAACTTTTGGAAGTCCATCCTGAGGCTCAGAAAGCAACACAAGGACCTGTTCATCTACGGGACCTTCGAAGTCTTGGACGTCGACAACACCTCGACTTTCACCTTTGTGAAGAAAAGCGACTCGGAGCGCGCCATTGTCGCCTTGAACTTTACGGACCATTGTCAACCTCTTCATGCCAAGCTCGAGGGCTACGAGTTGCTGGTCAGCACCGCTCCCAGAGACGCCACCCGCCAACCAACTCTGCAACCCTATGAAGCTCGCATTTACTACGCTAAGGCTTAGCCTTGTCGCTCTCGCTTCTGTGTTGTCCTTAGAACCTTTTTAGAACACCTACCGCAAGCTTGTCGTGCCAACGCTGCAATTTGCTGAATTCGAACGTCCGCTGTTTTTCGCCACGCTGGGACCATGTTCGCCCTTACTTCGGCTCGAGTAATTTCGTCTTTGCGGGTTCGCACGCTACAACTCGAGCATTTTGCATGGCCATGGCAAAGTATGGATGCAGCCATTAGCCGCCAGCTCGCCTCCGCGGCATCCAAGCAACCAGGTCCCGCATCTCTCTCTTTCCTTCCCTCGTCCCTTTGAAATTCCATGTCCGACGCTCCCATGTTGGGGCGAACAACGTTGTACATGGACCTGGATACCTCTTCCCGGCCCCGGCTTGCGCGCGATCCCCACCTTTTTCCCAACAGGCTTTGATGACGGTGCAACGCGTTGGAGTGAGCCTCATCCGCCAAACCTCTAGTGTGAATGGAGCCCGGAGAGGCGAAAAGAGCCTGTGGTAAGTGGACAACACGGCGGCACCCTGCCATCCATTCGCTGGGCTAGCATCTGAAGCCAAGAACTTTCGCGCGCGGCAGATGCCTGTGCCTTTCGAAGAGTCAAGTGCGACATGGCCAAACCGTGCGTTCTCAGGGCTGATGGTGGCCCTCTGGTGCTTAATCCAGAATCAGGAAATGCTCGAACTGCGCATCTCGAGACTTGGCTTGCTTGTTCGAACGCAAAAAGAAGAAAAAGGGGCCGCCAGGACGGCGTCTGCAGGCTCTGCCGTCCGACACTATGTCTGCGTCGAGTTTGGAGCAAGAAGACCCCGAACTGGCGACCTCTCGTTCAGTGGTCGCACGGCCCGACTTGAACAGGACCATCTCCAGCTTCTTCACCTTCTCGCCATCTTCAGCCATGCCGACAGACATAGAAGACCTGCTCTCCGATCTGGCTGGCTTACCACCGCACACCAGTGCTCCCGCTATGTATCCCATCGTGGCGCCGGCTCTCGACTTATTCAGCCCTGTTGCCGAATCTTCTTGGCTCTCGCCCGTCCAGTCCAACGCGTTCGACTGCGTGCCGCCGGCGTGGACGCTGCCTCCCATGTCTATTGAGGCTGAGGGAACGGGCTTACCGCCTGAAAAGGACCTGTCTACAGCGTTGACGATTTACTTCAACAAACTGGATCCCACCATCTCGGTATTTCGCCACGCAGACCTTCTGGCAAAGGTCGAGAACGGCAGTTACCTATCCGATCCAGCATTATATTCCATGCTGCTTGCGATAAAGGCCATGATCCTCATTCAACCCGTGCATGGCTGGAACCCGGCGGACACATTTGGCCAAGCTCCACCTGTCGAGATTGGACAGTCAGCAGAATTACTTCGCCGAGCGCAGACCATTCGCTCGTTAGCGGATCTTGGAGAGCACCCGTCTGTAGAGGGACTGATGGGAGCGTTTCTGATATTGCAAGTTCTCCCTTTCATCTTTCCATCCTGCGGTTCGAGTGGATTTTTGACGCTGCTGGTTCTTTTGTAGCGGCTGCAACTTTGGCCTCCACAAATGGAAGCAGGCCTGGGTCAACCTGCAAGAGGCGATCTCCATCGGCCAGCTGTTGCGGATAGAAGACATGCAGACGTACTCCTCCCTCCCGCCAGAAGAGCAAGAAAGGCGATTGAAGGCGTACTGGCTTCTTGCCGTGACGGAAAGGTATGTTGTCCTGTTCAAAGACGTGTGCCGCGAAAGTGAAGATTTTTCGCACCAGGGCTTTTGCGCTGCAGGGGAACCACGCAGTCCACTTCAAGGGCTCCATCACCCGGCTTGACAGCCAGCTTGCCCAACGAATCATGCGCAACGAGAGCAACGATTTCCTGCTCCGGCGACTCTTCCTCTTTGACCGCATCGACGAGCGCATCTTGACTTGCTGGAATTCGGAATGTGATCCGTCCAACTGCACCACCTTCACGCGAGAGCACGCTCGGTCGCTCTATCAGTCGCTGTCCGACCCTGGCCTGCACGCGACAGAGCGCAACATTGGCGATTTGCATCTTTGGGACAGCCACGCTTCCATTCAAGCGGCGGACCTTTGGGTGTCTTCGCGGTGGCTGCAGAGCTGCGTGTGGAACATTTCCATGACGCACGGCTTCGTGTCAGAAACGGCTGCCGAGGACGTCTTCAAGTGAGTACTTCATGTCGCCCTCTCGATCTGTCGGAATTGAAAGAATGCTTCAATCAGGGCCACAACCCCTTTCTTCCTTCTACAAGCTGGTCTGGGCGCATGCCGCGTCCTGCCCATGCAATCTCTGGAGGCTTGTGGAATTGGTCTGGTGAGCCGCTCCTGCTTGACCGGAGTGACCCGCATCTGAACTTCCTTGCAGGTTGAGAAGCTCTTCGACATGGTGAAGTCGCTGTTTGTCGTGAGCCGTGCTTGGCCGCATGTGGCTTTCGAGCAAGATCTGGCGAGAGCGGTGCGGCCAGCCACCGCCCTCTTCACACTCTTTCGAGATGGGCAACACCCGTTCCTAGAGAAACTCAGTTTGTCTCCCTCACGTTCAAGTCGCAATTTTTCTGTAGCTAACCACACGCCATTTCAGGGGCAGAATGCGCCGCCTTTGGGGTGGCCCCGTGAGACTGTACGATAGATGGCGTGAGATGAGGTGTACATAGAGAGACGCGGTTGGACATTATTCGGTCGCTGTCTAATGTTGTCGTTTGATTCATTGGTTGTAAAGTTTAATGCGGAGTGTAGTCGTGGTCTTTGGTTTTCGTTGCAGCAACGAACAGCTCTCTAAAAGTGGACCTCCTCCAAGTCACCCGAGATGCTGCCCAGATCGTCGTCGTCCTCATCCTTTACAGCCAGGCTGTCCTTCCCCTCCTCCAGTTTGGCAGGCGCTGACCCTGCAGCTTGTAAATCGACCTCCTCGCCATCGTCGTCCTCCTCCGGCTTTGCGGGCTCTTCCACCTTGGCCGCCTCTTTTGGCGCTTCCACCGGTGCTTCGTCCGCCACCGCAACCTCTGGTGCGTGATCGACTTCCGCGACAATCACGGGCGCCGCTTGCTCCTCTGCAATCTCGCTGGGCGAGGCCGTGACCTCCTTCTCCGCTGCTACTACTGCTTCTGCTGCGGGTTCCTCCTCGGCTTCTTCCGGCACGGGCGACTCTTGCGGTTCTGCCGCGCTGGCCAAAGGTTTCCGAGCGGGCTTCTCGACCGTCGGCGGCGTGGTCGTGATCTGAGGCGGTGGCGTGGTGGTCGGTTTTGGGGCGGCCGCATCTGGGACCGACGGCCGCCCAGCCGCTGCCGCCGCCGCCGGGTTGGAAGCGGAAGCGGTGCCGAGGTAGTGCTTGGAGATGGGCACCAGCTTCTTCTCCCGGGCGCAGGCCTCGAGCCAGGAGGGCATGACGGTCGGGATGCTGAGCTGGAGGGCGCGCTGGTAGGCTTGCGAGGCCTGGGGCGCGTCCGGGGAGGAGCTGGGGGAGGTGCAGACGAAGTGGGTGGTGTCTATTTGAATGGAAGTCGAGTAGGAAGCGGCCATTTGGTCCAGCGCGGCTTTTGAGGCTTCCAGCAGGGCTGGGGGTTGCACGGTGCCCTGTTCGCCAGATGATTCAACCAGTAGATCAATGAAGGAGTGAGTACAAAGGACGAACGAAGCAGACGCGGATGCCCGAGGTCTGGGAGATGGTGTGCGTGCGGGTCTTGACCAAATTGGACGAGTAGGTGCCGGCGGTCGTTTTGAGGAGCAGGTGGAAGGTGTAGGGCGAGTCGAGCTCGAGGCCGGAGAGCTTGGTGGACGTGTTGGAGAGCGGGTTGGGGATGGCGGCCATGCGCTGGCCATTGCGCCAGATGGACAGGCTGAGCAGGCGGGCATTGGCGAGCTGGAGCGGCTCCCACTCGAGGGCGACGGCGGTCTGGGTGACGTTGCGAAGCTTCAAGACTGGCGGCTGAGGGGACGCTGAGCCGAACGAGTCGAGGATGCTGGACTGGAGGGACCAGAAGGCATCGGACACGGCGGCCTCAGCAGCAGCGTCGCGGTTGCACGAGATGGAGATGATGGAGCCCGGCTGGCAGCCTGTTTGACAGTGCATCAGCGTTGTTCGCGCACAGTCTCAAGGCAGAACGGCACGGACCCGGAGGCAGCAGCACAGTCGGGAACTCGAGCAGGTGCGAGGCCGGCCCTAGCAGGATGGCCACGCCGGCATCGACTGTTTGGAGCCTGGCTCTGTTAGCTGGCAGGTCTCTATAAGGTTCAAAAGGCAGCAACGCACGCTTGCCAATCGTGAACTGCGTCCCCTCCTTGCTTGACACGCCGTTCATCACTCACTGCTCGCTTGAGCGCAAAACAATGTTCGCCTCTCAACCTCTCTCTCCCATACCACGAGACTTAAAGTCGACTGCTTCTTTTTCGCTTGGAGGTGGCAGCTGTGCTCGACATCGAGTCAGATCAGCGCTAGTTCTCTGCCCCTCTCATGTCGAAGGATTCGTCCAAAGGATCCGGGTCGAGCTCTACCCAGTTCTCGGAGGGCAGGGTGGCGTCTCTCTCCATGACGGAGGCGGACTCAGTTGCTGGAAATAGCACGTTCAGCCCGGCAGCCATTGACGCTGGCGCAGCGAGAGCGGAGGCAGCCACCGAGCAAATCCGCTCCAAAGCTCGAGAGCACCTCACTTGCTTCAAGACCACGCCTCTGTTTGGATTCCAGTGCACCCTGCCCTTGCCTCTTTACAAAGTTCTCCAGCAGTCCGAGCTGAACTCCATTATCGCCGGCATCCTTGGGCTTGCCCCATCCTCCTCTTTCAAGTACAAAGTCGGCACTCTCAGAACTGACGACCTGGTCTTTCTTCGTGTTCGTGCTAAAGAGCCGCATGAGCGGGCAGTGGAGCGGCTTAGCTTCGAGATCCACAACGAGCTGCAACTACTGGCGCCGGACGAGTTCGAGAGCAATGGCTCTGCTGGTAGGCTTTGCACTTTTTTTTCGCTTTCGAGGCTTTGTTTACACAGGGACTGCGCGCTTCTCACCAGACGTCCAAACTCTGCATGACGGCCCGCAGCGACAGCCCGACGCCTCTTGGTTTCCTGTTGAACGAGACGACGGCCAAGGCCCAACTGTTGCCAGCTTCATGCTCGAGATTGGCAGCTCGGAGGACGACGAGAGCTTGGAGTCTGTGGCTGAGGAATACTTGACAGGCTTGAGAGCCGATAAGGTTCGTTCAATCGACCACTTCATTGAAGCAAAGGCCAGCTGCTAAATCTCACAGCGGCACAGATCCATGTGGTCTTAACGGTCTCTGTGGATCCATTGCCCAGCGGCCTGAACAACAACCAGCCCACGCTCATCTTCAGACTCCACACAAATATCCTTCGGCCCACCGGTTGGCACCGCATCGCTCGACTCTTGCTCTCTTGGAGGTCCGGGGACGAGCCTACCTCTGCGATCAACGCACCCGCCTTGAACGTCCCGGCTTACCTCTTCTATTGCAAAAGTCCAGCCGACCTCCCTCCTCGCCTGGCTCATTTGGCGGACGCCGTTCTGTTCAGCGATCCCGTCTGGGTCTCAGCTTACTGCCACAAAATTTGCGAGTCGTGGCGGAAGGATAAGGACCGGCACTAGAGGGAAGGAGAGGGCAGGTTTTGGAGCCGGTCAAGGGAGCTGCGTGGAAGGAATCGTTGGATATTCCTCAGGGATGAAGACTCTCTCTCTCCCGGTGATAAGAGCCGAACCTTATCCATTGCCATTCGGAATGCAAAGCAGATTTATTAAAAGAGAGTTAAGAATTGAAATCGTCCGTTGTCGAGTAACATTATTGGGCACCTCAAAGGAGCCAGGCACCTCCCGCCACTAAGACCAGGGGCAGCATGCCACCTGACAGGGTTCGAAGAGCGCCCGAAGAGACCGACTTGTTGTCGCTGGCGGCAGTGGCGTTGGCGTTGCTGTCCGCAATGTGTGTGATCGCATGATGAGCAACACGCGAGGAGGCAGAGGAAGAGACTGGGCATACGTGGTGTGTGCTGAGCTAGTAGCTCCAGAGGTTGCCCGGCACGTCCTGGCAGAGGTCGCGGTTGGCTCTGACCCAACATCGGTAGATCCCGTTTGTTCAGCACCCTCGGTGGATTCAGGCTCGGTAGATCCAGCCTCGGTCGTTCCGGTCTGGACGGCAGCTGATGTGGTGGCCCTTTTACGCAGAGTGCCGCTGTACAATGGTCGCCGCAACGAGTTTGAGCAAAAAAAGCCGGTGCCAAAGAGAAACGCAAGCCACTCACGTTGATTGGGCTGCTGCGGGAGAAGTGGTCTCCAAAGCATCGCAGTCGTCGATTTCTGAATCAGTCGTGGCGGCTGAGGTAGTGGCAGGCCAAGCAGACAAAGTGCAAGCGTCACCCGCCTACATCTCTCAGGCCATGTCAGTGATCCGGCAAGGAGCAAGCGCGAGCTGCCTCCACTCACACAGGTATAGTCTGTAGTAATTCCAGTCTGCTCTGCAGCAAGCGTGGCGGAATCGTCCGACGTAGTCGCCGGCCAAGCAGACAAAGTGCAGGCGTCACCCGCCTGTTTCTCTCCGTTCTTGTGAGCCCCTCAGCAGGTAGCATGAAGGAACAGCCACCACTCACACAGGTGTAATCAGTTGTGATACCGGATTGCTCGGCGGCGCTGGTCACCGGAGCGCCCAACGCGCATCCGAGAAGAGAGACCAAGGCGAATAAGAGAGGAGAGGCAGAGCGCATGATTGGTGGCAAGGAGAGATAGAACAGTGTGGTCGTTCTAAGTACAGTGGTATGAAAGAATGGCAAAGGAAGTTGGTAGTAGAACTTGAAGAGGGCCAGAAGGAGGGCGCCAGAGCGCTCGGGGATGCAGACCGAGGCATGGCCAAAGCCCTGAAACGGACGTTAGCCGAGAAATAAATACGACGGTCAGCATTCTGAACTCGGCGAAGAGGCGAGGTTCTCTAAACAAAAGTTTCACGTCCCAACGAAAACGCGCCGCCGATTTGGCTGCTGTGGCTTCAAACGGGCATTCCGCTTGTCTCGCTTGTCTCTTAACGGGCGCCGTTAGTGAGCAAGTGTACTACACACGTGAAATCACAAAGCGGCAGTTGCAAGGAAATAATCAAGCGCGACGCCGCATTTGCTAATGGCGAGCGAGAGGCGGTGTGCGTAGGCGTCTACACGCCTCTCGGGGAGCATGCCGATGCGAGACCTTTGCCTAAAGAAGTCAACAAGCACCAATGATAGCGTTATTAGAGCAAAGCAGGCAGTGTTGAAGGAGCGCTTTCATGGCCGGGGCGGACTGATCTGATCCGAAAGAGGGCGCAGCAGCATGTTGTCCAGTGATGCCCCTCTTTGACCAGCGAAAGCGAGCTTGATAGGTTCATAGAGGCACGGAGGAAGCGCAGTGCTCTGGTCCGACAGCGATTGGCGTTGAAGCGGAGGCACTCGAGCCAGCAAGGAGGATTCCTGAAAAGAAAAAAACGTCGTGCAAGGCAGACCGCGTCAAATGGCGTGTAAAGGGCAAGCTTCGTCCGAAGAGGGCAAGCTTCCTGCCTCACAAGGGAGTCGGGAGGGCAAGCCGTCGTGGCGGGCAGGCAAGCCTTGCCTTGGAGAGAGACCTGCAAGGCAGTTCGGCCCGCTGCCGGCGCAAGCAGACTGCCTGCTCAAGCTTGCTCCAGGGCAGCCATCTAACGCGAAGCAATACGTCCACGACAATTGAATGCCCTGCAAGAACCTGGATGCCTGCCAAACGCTGCCACCGCCAACATCTGTTGAGGGCTCTGGCGACGCCGCATTTGCCCTTTCTTGCCTCTTGCTTCTGCCCATGTCTCTTTCGATGATGCTATCCACTCCTGCCCATGTATTGTCATCTGCTGGGCTATATACAAAGCGCTGCCTATGGAGAACGACTTAGCGAAATCCTGCTCTGAACCTGAAACTCGAGCAGTGCATCCCGAGCGAGAAGCGCTGACCTGGCCTCTTCTTGTTCCCGTACCACCACCACTTCCCTCTCTTTTATTCAGTTGTGACTAGTCGCGTCCATCCTCCTGTCTCAGAGTGAGTGAGATTGAATGCCGAAGTGAACAGGGTCGCTGAATTCCCGTATGTGTGGCTCCAGGAATTCGTCCGTGCGTCCCCCATTTCTATAGTCTACATTATGCTTGGGCCTAGTTCACTAACGCTTTGATCACCAGCTACTCTCGGGCAAGAGCAGATGGCAGGCGGCGGCGGCGGCAGCTCGACTGGGACTCTCAACATTCATTGCTCAGGTACGTTCTACCTGTCCTCTCCTTCTTCAAAGAGAATGCGGCTCACCTGTAGATGACCACATCCACAGTCTTATTCTGGTGGCGATCAGTGCGTTGCCTCTGTAATCGCCCTGTCCGCTCGCTGACTTCTTCTATCTGCGTGCTTACAGCTTTCGGCGGCTGCGGTGAGCTGTTCGATGCCTTCCGCATATCCCTCGCTCACTAGAGATGCTTTCTGTCAGGCTGAAGTGCGTGCAGTGGCCCAGCTCAGTGAGTGTCGCGCGCATTTCGTCTCCAGCTTTCATTGATTGGTTTCGCTTCGCAGAAACTTTTGCCCACATCATCCCCACCACAGGCGATGCAACAGCCCAGGACGTGTATACAGGTGCGTTTGGGCTCGTTCTGCTTCAGTGTCTGCCCCAATGCAATGGAATCTTTGCCCCTCTATACCTGCCTAGTAGCCACCCTGAGCGGCATTTGGAATGGTGAAAGGTCCATAGTCTGCCATATCGCATACGCGTTTGCCTTGTAAGCTATCAAGGATTGTCCGCTAGACCGCGGACCTTGACTGGGAGCGCAGAGGTTGCCTTGAAGCCTCCACGGCTGCCTTCCTGGCCAAGGTCCTAACCCTCCTCGGCAACCCTGACTACTTGCAAGCCACTTTTAGTGTTCAACGGTAGTTTTTGCCTGCTCCACCTTCCAAGGCGGCCCACAAGGCACAAAATTTATTTCAGACAGAGATGCAACTTGAAACTTCCAGTGGCGCCCACGGCACACGAGAGGTTCAAAGAGCACTTGCTAGATTAGACGGCTCTGACACCGATATAGAATTCTTGAAGAGAGCCTGGCTGACGTTGGGGAGATCGTGTTCAAAAAGCAGGCTACGGCGAGCCTCGACAAGTGGCGGGGGGGAAAGTGATGAGACTCAAGTCCGATTGCAGCTCAGAACATCAACGAGTGTCATGAAGGAGTGTCTGTAGAATCCAAGAAATCGTCCGTCTTCGAGAAAAAGGTCCCGTATTGGGCAGGCCGCTCAGACCAACCAAGCGCCGCCCACCACCGCGCAGCCCAAGCCGAACGCCAAAGCCTTGAATCCACCAGGGAAGGCTTGAGAGGCACCGGAAGACTGGTTCTTCAAGTCGAGGTTCTTGAGGTTGGTAGTGGTGGGAGAGCCGGTGGAGATTGAAGCGGTTCTGCAGCGCGTGAGGGGCAAAGTCAGAAGCGCAGACGACAAGGGCTACAAGTTACGAGAAAAACGCACCTGGTAGTCTCAACTGGGCTGGTAGCCGCGGTGGGAGCAAGGCAGGTCCAAACAGCGGGCACGGCCGACACGATGCTCGCCACCACAGTGGCTGGGGCTGTTGTGTAGGCGATGCCTTCTCCTTCGGGGGAAGTGGTGGTCCAAATGGTGGTGCCATCATCCCAAGGAGAGGCGGCAGAGGGCGCGATGGTGTAAAGAGCTGGGGAAGCGTTGACGGTGGTGGTCCTGCCAAGGTTGCAAATCATTCGGCGCTGCAAACGATGGTAGGGAAGGAATGAGACGCTTACCATGCAACAGCTGTGCCGGTAGGGACACGAGTCGAGTATTCGAAGACGCCAGAAGGCCCACAGCCATAGAACTCCGAAGCGATGGCGGTGGCCGTAACCACAGGGATGCCATTGCCATAGCTGTGAGCTGGTTGTTAGTACTGTGTGTAGTTGCGCAGGATTGTAAGGCCACTCACGTAGTCGTATAAGTCGCTGTGGGCGAAGCGGTCACAGTCTGGGCCACGGTAGTCGCAGGGCAAGACGGTCCCTGCTGCAATACCCGTCCTCGTTAGTCCCTTGAAGAGATAGAGGTAATGATCAGTACTAACGCAAGCAGCAACAGTGGTGGGGGCCGCAGCTTCCACCGCAGCAACAGTGGTGGTGATGGCAGCTGGCGCGGCCATCGAGGAGCCCAGGAGGACGACCAAGGCGCCCAAGAGGCTCAAAGTTCGGTTCATGATGGGTTATGTGGAGGCGTGGTAAACGAGTAGTAAAGAGTTGGCAGGTCGAATGGACGAGTGAGAAAGAAAGTCGAGTAAGTGGAGAAGAGAAGGAAGAAAAGCAAACCCTGTCTGCGCCAGAAGGCGAGCAACACATCCCTGAAACAATTTGTTAGCGGGGGAAGGACCAAGTCTCAGCCCGTTGAAGAAGGCAAGGAGGCGAGGTCAAAATTTCACACTCGGAAGAGCAAGAAGATTCAGTTTGCCACAAAGATTCGACGGCGAGCCTCCTGCCGAGGGAAGGCGAGAGCAAGTCTGTTGGTATGTCTCTGGCAAATGCAACAGTCCGAAGACGCCGCCATAGGATCGAGCAGCCAGGTTGAAGGTGGCCAGGGCCTCCCGCAGCACCAGGCAGAAGACTGCTCTCAGTCGGTAATGAAGTGGCGGTGCGGCCCCATGTGTCACTTGACCAGATCTGAAGCTCGGCACACTGCCAAGCCACAAAGTGAAAACCAATTCGAGCTGGAACAGGGTGTTCTCTTCGGCGAAGAGAGGCACGGCATTCTCATTTCGCGCTTCTCGTGTTTGCCGGGAGGCGCAGGTGCGAAACAGTCATGGCGCTTCTAGAGCAGTGAAACAGGCCAGAACGGACGCAGAGATGGGCTGGCCACCAAGCGAACGACACGATTGGACCCGAAAATTGAGGCCAACAAACCGAAGCCGCGTATGGAGCTCGCCACAACCAACTCTCAGCTCAGGATGGAGCACTACTGGGAATGACTTCACAAAGGTGTCGCGGTCTGAGGGGATCAAAGGACGACGCGCTCCTAGTCGGACGGCGGCTCATCATGAGGTGCGGGCCGATTTGCCACTCAAGGTATTGGTTCAAGCAATGACTTTCGCGATCGCCATTAAACCCATTAAACCCAATGAGCTAAGTGCCTAAGTGGAGAGCCCCCAGCCAGAAGCCATCGCTTGCAAAAACGAAGAAAGGAGGAAGTGAATTTGTTTCTGGGATCGCGCTTCTAGAGCCTGGTCGTCCTTTCAAAAGAAAGAAGAGGAGACCAGAATCAAGGCTGAGATGGCAAGAGCTCCAACCACAGCGGGCTTCTCGCGGTGGCCACCCGAGGAAGCCGGCTTGGAGGAGGCGGCGGCGGAGCTGGTGGTCGAGCTGGCAGCGCTGTTGAGTTAGCCTGACGTGTAAATATCACATCGAGAGGAAAAGCAAGCCCACGTCTGGCTGGAGGTGCCGCTGGTAGGAGTGCCGGTGGTGGGAGTTGAGACCGTCACGCCAGCCGCTTGAGCGCCTGTGTGTCCGCGGTCACTCAGCCTATGCCCTTGCTAGCTTCAATTCGGGAAAGGCAGAGATACGCACAGACAGTAGTGCCAAAGTTGGTGCCGGCCACAGCGTCCGCCTCGTTCTGTTTTCGCCCAGACATCATGAGACCTAATCAATTGCAAACAAGCGTCAAAACAGCACGTACACAGGTGTTACCCAAGCAGCTGGCGATGGCGTCGATGAAGGTATCACTCTTGCAGAGGCAGGCACTTTGACCAGCCAAAAGTTTGTTAGCCACTTTCTGGTCCACGCTGAATGTGATCCGCACTAGTCACTGATGCTGCAGGAGCCTGGGTCAGCGGTGGTGTAGCATTGAACGACCTGTTTGTGTGATGTGCATCAGCGACAGGCTCGATCATGATGTGATGAAACCAAACGCACGCAAGTGGGCAAGTTGCTCAGATCTTGGGCGACGACCAGCGAGGCGCCAGCGCAGAGCACAGCGAAAAGAGTGAACACAGACTTCATAGAGAGCACTAGGGGGAAGTGGACGTTGTGGAAAGAGAGGCGAAAGCGGGCGTCAGAAGCAGGTTGAAGATCTGGTCCCGAAACAGGAGGCATGAACTGCATTACTCCGCGCGAGCCATCGCCTCTTCAAACACTCGAGCAGGGATTCATAGAGCCTTGTCTAGAAGGAGCCAAGCACTGGCAAAAGAAGTTCAAGAAAGAAAGGCAAGCGGTTGATTCCGGGCAAGGAGGGTAGGTTCGGCCAGCTCTCAGGTGTCTTCAACTCGCAGCCTCCCCAAAAGCTGGCAAGGAGGCACTCCTAACAAACAAGAAATGCTCAAAGACTTGTTGAGTGGTGGCTCAGGCCAAGATTGCTCCGGCCGCCACCCAACACACCGCCGCCCAAACCCAGGAAAATTGCTGCCTCACAGGAGCGAAAGATGAACTGGGAGAGGAAGTAGCACTCGATGACGAACGAGGTGCGCTTGAGGTGGCGGACGAAGGAGGGGGAGTGGAGGAGCTGGTGGCGGGCAGCGAAACGGCGGTGGAATTGGATCCTTTAGCTTCATCTGCAATTCTCGTGTGAGCTCAAACACCAGCACAAAATTTATGATCCTGACCACATAAGGCTATTTGGTATTCCTCGGCCTCGTGAGCATCCGCTAGAGGCTGCTTCCTGGCGTGAGGCCTAGCAGCGTAGATCATCGGAAGAACCCTTACACAATTGATCGAGTAACAGGCTCCCAAGGCATCAATGTAGGCAGAGTTATTACAGATGCAATCCCTGTGGCTTGCATTGTCAGAAATGCTCGAGCCCTCCCAAGAACCTCGAAGGACGACTTACACCCCGTCAAAGGACGAGCAGCCACCATTTGACACGGTGTTCCAGCAGTTGAACACACAATCAGCCAAATCTGGGCCGCCAGACACAGACACGCTGGATGGGGTCACGCTGACAATAGTGGTGACTGCCGCCGAAGTGCCAATGGCGATGGCCGTCGTGGTGGCCTGAGCGCGCACGAAAGAGGCAAACGACAAAAGTGCAAGGACGAATAACATCACTTTGGCTTGTAGAAGAACAGACAAGCTGTTGGGAGCAGAGCAAGAGCGTCGCACCAGCCTAGCGGGTCATCGGGGGTCAAGACAAAGTTCAGAGTGCTCCTCGTTCATCAGACTCGCACAACCAAACGCCGACCTTGCTTTGAAGGTGTCGACGAGCAAAAGAAGCTTGGGCATTCCCTACTTGGTCGCCGACTTGGGTCGACCCTCTCTTCGACTTCAGCCGCCAACAAAATGAAGCATCGGATCAGCCAGCGGTCTTTAAGCCGGCCAACGGCGCACCGGATGCTGATGCTCCGCAACCTGGTCTCGTCCTTGCTGGAGCACGAGCAGATCCTGACGACGGTGGCGAAGGCGAAGGAGACTCAAAAGTTGGCGGAAAAGGTCATTACCTGGGCCAAAAAAGACAGCGGATACAACGGGGATCTCCACCGCCCGTTGGCGAGGGGCTTCTTGATGGTGAGCGTCTTTAGACTACTGCCAGAGCAGGACGCTGATTCGAGGGAGAGCGCAGAACTGGGGGAAGCTCGAATCCAAGCTGTTTGGCGATCCCGATTTGGCCTACCCGGACGGCACCTCCTTGAAGGCGCGCTACGAGCACCGCTCAGGTGGCTACACCCGCCTCAGCAAGTTTGGCTTCCGCGTCGGCGATCATGCGCCCCGAGCCATCCTCCAGCTCGTCGACGGCCCGCGCGACCTCCGCCTTGGGTTGGCCGCCTCCAAGCTCGGGCGCTTGCTGGCCAAGCAATCCATCCGCACCTCCTTCACCTTCTCCCCCTCTGCCCGGGCCATCGCTCAAGAATGGCGCTCCCAACCCACTCCGGCTCTACCCTCTGAAACCGTCTTAGCCTTGGTGCCGCCGCAAACACGGCAGGAGATCGCCAAGGTGTTCCAGTTCCGCAAGGAGGACCAGGAGGCCATCTCCAGCTTCAACGCCCTAGCTCAGGATGCGTATGACCGCTTGGTGGGCCAGTCGAGGGAGGGGCCGTGGAGGCCGGACGAGGCAAAGGTGCAAAAGCTCAGGGACGCCAAAAAGGTCGCCCCGCCCAACAAGACCAGCTGGGCCACCGTGCCCATGATCGGCAAGAAGCTCAAGGCGGGCGAGGAGCCGGTGTGGTCGTTCGAAAAGGCGGAAACGGCGAGGGAAGAGGGGAGGAACGGGCGGAGGCGGCCTGGGACGGCCATGGCTCGCGCAAAGGGCGTGCAGGCTTCCCTCAAGCGCATGCGGCTCTCACCACCGTCTCGCCCTGTCGAATCAATAGCGGACGCATAGACTCACTTGCATTTTTTGACCCTCACGCACACTTTGTCACTTGTCATTTCTGCCACCGATGGCCAACGTTCTATAAAAATTGTCCATTTGGCCTTAGTTCGCTAGTGTGCTAAATCTACAAGGGGGTTTTGGAACTAAAAGTCCATGGGGTTTTGAAAGGAGCGGGAATTTCTATTGAGAGTGTCCAAGGTTTCATGTGAAGGGTGCAACGCTTGTTGTAAACAAGTCCAGCTTTTGACATCAATGCGCGCCCGAGGGGTTGTAATAGCCATGGATGTCCGACCCCACTGTCGGGCTGGCGAGCGGGATGGCGTGCAGTGGCGGGCTGGTGACGCCCGAGTACTCGCTCGTCGGCGACAGCGTCTGCTCGTGCGCTGCCGGCCGGAGGGCTGAAGGGTACTGCTGGTCGTGCGTAACGTACGACGGCGGGCCGGACGACCCTTGAGAAGTGGGCGAGATTCTCGACGGCGAGACCCGGGAGGGTGACGTCCTTGAGGGCGATTCTTGCGCGGCCGGAGCGTAGTAGTTGGCGCCTGAGGGTTGTTGGGTGAAGGGGCCGGACTGGGAGTAGTTGGCTTGGGAGTACGGCGGCTCGTCGTAAGCTCTTGTGCCATAAGGCAGGCTGGACGTGGAGGCGGGCGGCAGGTACTGCTGTTGCTGTTGCGCGAGGTGATTGGGTTGAGTGGCCACGGCCGAGTAGGAGTAGCCGTCGCCAGCTGCCAATGAACCCGGTTCCGCGGCGACTTCGTAGCGCAGGGACGACTTGGATTCGGTTCGGCCGTGGTTCAGGAGCGCGCCAGGTCGGCCGTTGACCAGCTCGGCTTCGAGGGAGTTGCGAGCTGACCAAGTCATAGATCGCCGAGCAATCTCTTCCCCCGCTCTGTGTTCGCATGGGTGAGCATCGACTATTCGTTCGACCACTGGAACCACAACGACTCACTCCATGTAAACCGAGTTGTACTTGGCCTGTGCGGTCGAAACATTCTGTCGGATCAGCCGGGAACGACAGATGAAGGGGACAGCGACGCACATGATCCTTCTTCTGCTCGAGTCTATACCGCCTGGTGACCGCGCAAAAGTACAGCTGCAGGAGGCCGAAGAAGACCCAGAGGAAGATCATGACGCCCAGCTGGACCCAGCAAAAGATGTTGCAGATGTCCCGCCCCGAGCTCGAGCTCGTGCCGTCCGAGGCGGTGGTGAACTCGGCCACGCAGTCGGTCGTCGCCTCGTCGTGCTTCAGGCCGGACATGATGATCCAGACGGCGGAGAGGATGAACGGCAAGGTGGTCAGCAGCATGTTGATCGATGTGCTGCCACTCGTTCATTAGTCCGCTGCCTTCGGAGGAGAGGGAGTCGATGGACGTACTAGCGCCGGTAGACCCGCTGCTTCTCCCCGTACACGCCAATGAACCCGACCGGCTGCCATAGCGCGACCAAGATGCAGAGCACGCCAAAGATGATGTGCCCAAAGGAAGGAATCTGCATTCGCCCAAATTCAGCATCTCCTTCCGATTGATTCGGAGTCGCACTATGTTGCGGCGAAGGAGACTCACATCAACGGCAACAACTGTGAGTTCAAGGTCAATTTATATTCTGTAGAGGGAATAACGGAATGAGAGCAAACGCACTGTGCGGCGCAGTGAAGGACAAGATGCCCACAACCAAGCCAATAATGACCTGCTCGGTCAACACCAAGCTGATGCCGGCGTTGTAGAGCGGAAAGAAGCAGCAGCAGAACCGTCTTGACAGAATCTTCATTCTGGGCAGCCTCTAGAGGAGGGTATAGGTCGCAGCAGAGCCCCAAATTCGTAGATGTGTGTGGGTGATCTCCAGATGGCGCGCAGAGTGTGCTTTGGGAGACCGGCGACTTGGAACAGACACGGAACACACGCCTGAGCAGCTCTCCAGGAGCTACGACAAGGTATTGGCGAGCAAACAGTTGGCCGCTGGGGTGTGAAACGCTTGCAACGAGGAGGCTCTGCGGCTGGCCCGCGGCGTTCGAATCGTGGCCGGCTTTGCTGCTGTTGGACTGCAGCCGCCACTTGAGCCTCTGCACATGTGCTTGACTTTGCGTTTGAAGTGTCCATGCCTTCAAAGGATCGTGAACGACAGGCTTGAACGACTTCATTGGCATTGTTTCTTGCTTCTTTTGGCGCCGGTTGTTCTGCGTTTGACTGCTTGGCCGCCTGCACTTGCCAGGCGTTCTCTGCTTGACTTGAAATGCATAGATCGATACGCCCGGATTGAAGTACAGCGACGGGTCAGTGCTGCAACACTCGATCGCCACCATCAGCCTGACACTACATGCGCGCCGCTTTGCACTCTGCTTCTGTTCATCTTTGCTAGCGCATAGGACTGATGCTATTAACATTATCATCTGCCGGAGTACTGCGTTAGTTTCCCCGACCCGCTGTTCCGCGACAGTTCGCACAAATCTAGACGGTGTCCCTGACTGGCTGCTCTTCTTCATGGCCTCCCACTCCAGACCAGGCCACTATAAATCATGGCTTCAAGAAGATGGGCGCACTCGCTCCAGTCTACGCCATGCACTTTCTCCCATGGTCAACGGGCAACGGTCATGGTTTCTGACGCGAAGGACAGTACGGCGCCAGACGCAGAACATGGACCGCGGGACTGAAGAAAGCAGACGACGACAAACAATGCCGGTAAGGGCCGAACGGTTGCTGAAGAAGGACAGGGCTAGGCCAGCTTAAGCAAAGCGCTGGGGGCCCCGTTTTTTAGCTCAATATCAACCCCTCTCTCGAGGGGGCAATGACCCTGCCCTGTGTCGTATGTCGATGGCCCGCGGTAGGGGCCGACAGATCTCAGCAGATGGACTGCCTCTGCCTTGTTGGAAGCACTGACGATCCCCCATGCCGGGGGAGGGCGAGAGGAGATAGGGAAGGGGGGAGGAGGTCAGACTGACACTGATAGTGACTACCTCTCACCTTCTTACTGCTGTTTTCGATTCACAAGCTAAAGCGCAGGACCAGATGGCGAAACGGGAGCAAGAGAGGTCCCCGCCTCAACGGCTTGTTTTTTTTTTCGCATGAGAAAGGCCAAATTGTGGGTTTCTAGATGCTCTTGCACAGATCACACACGACACGCTCACCATGGGATAATTCAGCTGGATTCGAGCAGACTCGCCACCAGTCTCAGTCCAAGCAGTGCGTGTGACCTCGTCCGACCTTACGAAGCTCTCAGTCCGGTCCACTCTCAGACGTGTACTCTACTCACCTGGCCAATCTTCGTCTTATCCTCAGGGTCGGCCGTGCTACTCGGGGCATTTGACGGTGGTGGCGTGGGTTTTGGCTTCAAAGTTTTTTGCAATTTAACGCCATCGTCGACTCCCTGACTTCATTTTGTTCTGTCCTCATCCTCCAGAGGCCAAAGCACGCAGTCCTTCCACACCTTGGCTCGCGAGCTCGCGAAGTCACGTTTCGAGTCTTCAACACTGGCGAAAAAATCGCGCAGTGCAAACTTGTCAACAGCCGTCGAGATGTCCCTTAAAATCCTGCTGATTGGCTCTGGCGGGCGAGAGCATGCCATCGCCTGGAAGCTAGGCCAATCCCCGCTGGTCCAGCAGGTCTTCGTCGCGCCAGGTTGGCTCTCCTCCAAAATTTGTTGATGCATCAAATTTAATGCAATGCGCAATGACAGGCAACGGGGGGACGTGCAGCACCTCGAAATGCACCAACGTCGACCTCAAAGCGGACGACTACCAGGGACTGGCCAAGTTCGCGCAGGCCAATCAGGTCAACCTGGTCATTCCGGGGCCGGACCAGGCTTTGGTGGATGGCATCGAGCTCGTCTTCCGCAAGCGTGCGTCCACTCCCCCCTTGACCCTTTTGAGAGTCTCTCGAATGTTGACGTGGCACAGTGGGCATTCCGTGCTTTGGCCCAACGCCGGAAGCAGCGGAAATGGAAGGCTCCAAGGCGTACGCCAAGTCCTTCATGAAGCGCCACGCCATCCCTACCGCCGCCTACGAGACCTTCACCTCCTTCGACTCGGCCTCAGCGTATCTCAAGGCCGCCACCTCCAGGCTGGTCATTAAAGCGGACGGCCTCGCTGCTGGCAAAGGCGTCCTGCTGCCCGAGTCTACCGCCGAAGCTTTAGAGGGGCTGAAGAGCATCATGGTTGACAAGGCCTTTGGCGAGGCGGGCGGGAAAGTGGTCATTGAGGAGTTTTTGGAAGGGCAGGAGCTGAGCGTATTGGCGTTCTGCGACGGCTACACCATCTTGCCTCTGCCGCCTTCTCAAGACCACAAGCGTGTCGGCGAAGGCGACGTGGGACTCAACACCGGCGGCATGGGCACCTATGCTCCTACACCACTGGCTACGTCGACCTTGAACGCGCAAATCATGGCCCAGGTGTTGCAGCCCACCATGAAAGGCATGCGCAAAGACGGCCGGCCGTTTGTGGGCTTGCTCTTCGTCGGCCTCATGATCACTCCCGTTGGCGAGATCAAGGTGCTGGAGTACAACGTCCGATTTGGCGACCCAGAAACCCAATCCCTTCTCGCCCTCTTGGACTCGGACCTCGCCGAGCTGATCCTCGCGGCGGTCGAGCGGAGGCTGGACTGCCAAGAACTCAAATTGAAGAATGCCTCGGCTGCCACGGTCGTGCTGGCGAGCGGGGGCTACCCAGAGAAGTATGCCTCCGGCGTACCGATCACTATCTCTGCCTTGCCTTCAGGTATGGACTGTGCTCTACCTCAGTCTCCTCGATCGTCACTTAGGCTTCGCCTGAACGCATACAGGAGTCAACGTCTTTCACGCCGGCACCGCAGTTAAGGAGGGCCAGCTCGTCACGGCCGGTGGGCGGGTGCTGAACGTCACCGCCGTCGCTTCCACGTTGGCAGAAGCCGTCAAGCTCGCATACCAAGGCGTCGCCGCGGTGTCGTTCGACAAAATGTACTTCCGCAAGGACATTGCCCAGAGGTCTGTCCCTCACTCCTGCTTGAAGATTGACATTTGTCTCAATCGTCCGGATTGCCTGGCAATCAGGGCGTTCCAAGCGATCTCCACTTCAGGCATGACCTACGCTTCCGCCGGCGTTGACATCGAAGCTGGCAACTCTTTGGTCGAGCGCATCAAGCCCTTGGTCAAGGCTACCAAGCGGCCCGGCTCTGACTCGGTCATTGGTGGCTTTGGCGGCCTGTTTGACCTCAAAGCGGCCGGATACGACAACCCTATTCTGGTCAGCGGCACAGACGGAGTGGGCACCAAGCTTAAGGTCGCTCAAGCCATTGGCAAGCATGACACGATAGGTTTGGACCTTTCCCTTCGTTCAAGTGCTACTTCTTGTGCTGAATTCAGATTGAACAGGCATTGATTTGGTGGCTATGAGCGTGAACGACTTGATCGTGCAGGGCGCCGAACCACTCTTCTTTCTCGATTACTACGCGTGCTCCAAGCTCACCATCGACATCGCCGCTGATGTCATCAAAGGTGTTGCGCAAGGGTGTAAGGACTGTAACTGCGCTCTCATCGGCGGCGAGACGGCCGAGATGCCTGGTCTTTACGAAGGAGGTAAACCGCTCTTCTCTCTTATACCCGCCATCAGTGAATCTCATACTCGTCCGTGGTTTCACAGACGACTATGATCTGGCCGGTTTCGCAGTCGGCGCCGTGGACCGCGATTCGATCTTGCCTTCGCCTGACATCCGGAAAGGCGACTCGCTCATCGCTCTGGAATCCGCCGGCTGCCACGCCAACGGCTACTCGCTCGTCCGCAAGATCGTCGAGGCCTCCCCGCTAGAGTACAGCTCGCCCGCACCGTGGAACCCAAGCCAGACTTTGGGCGACGAATTCCTCGTCCCAACCCGACTTTGGATTTCTCAGCTCCTACCCGTGCTCCGAGACCCCAAGCTCAAGGGAGCCATCAAAGGCCTGGCCAACATCACCGGCGGCGGCTGGATCGACAACATTCCCCGCATGCTGCCTAAGACGGTCACCGCCGATATTGACGTCTCACGCTACTCCCTTCCGCCCATCTTCAAGTGGCTCAAGGAGCAAGGGCAGGTCGACTCGCTCGAGATGACCAGGGCGTTCAACTGCGGCGTCGGTATGGTCGTTTGCGTGGCGGAAGGGCGAGAGGCGGAGGTCATTGCCGCTTTGAATTTGGCCGGAGAGGCAAAGGCTTGGGAGTTCGGCAAGCTCATTGAGGGCAATGGCGAGGTAGCTTTGCGAGGGTTCGAGCATTGGGGATAGAAGCGGAGGCGTTTGATGTGCTTAATATGTTGCGGTTGGGAAATTTATCAGGGTTCTCTTCGCTTTCCTCCTCAACTCTGAAGCGCCAACGCCAAACCCGATTTGCTCTGCACCGAAAAGTGCGCGTAAAAGTGCAGAGCATAGTACCACAAGAGAGAGTCTTCGTCCCTGAGAAATATCCAACGCGTCCTTCCTCCTGCAGCTTCCTTGACCAGCTCAAGAAATCTGTGAAATACCTGATCAGCAGAACCACCGAAAGGTTCCACGGTTTTAGAGCTTGTCGTAGTAGTTGCTGCGTGAAGAATGCAAGTCAGTCTCGTATCACCAGGCGGCCAACAAGAGAAAACGCACTCCAAGCCCGGCTGTGGCGACCGAAATGTAAGGACAACCATCTGAAGAGTATAGAGGAGAAATGGCACGCACAATTTCGGGCTTCAACCCCTTGCGTTTCCTGATCTCGGTGACGATTGCCTCGAGCTTGGAACCCTTCTCGAGCGGCGTGCCGTTCATTGTTGCCCAATGGTCGAACACCATTTCTGTAAACAACGTCAAGACCCTTCGACCAGAATCGTCCGAGCGAAAAACTCACGAGGGAAAGCCTGGCCACCAGTCGCCTGGCGCAGGTCACCGTTGAAGCCGAAAGACTCGGAGACAGGGAGGTACGCCTTGACGGTGTACATGGGCGTGCCCGGGCGCTGCTCCTCGGAGAAGACCATGCCGCGCTTCCTGTTGAGCACGGAGTAGATGCCGCCCAAAGCGTTCTCGGGGCACTGGGTCTCGACCATGAAGACGGGCTCTTGGAGACCGGGGGTAGCCAGCAACGAAGCGGCGTAGATAACACGACGAGTTGTTGGGATGATCTGTCCACCACCACGGTGGATGGCATCGGTGTGAAGGGTCACATCAATGACTGCAAGGAAGAATAAATATTGATTGCGTGGCGATCAAGAAGACAGCTTGGCTCACCGTTGAAGCGAGTGCCACGCATGTTCTCCTCGGCGCAGACACCTTCCTTGGTCGCCCACTGGAAGGCAGCAACGCAAGAATCCTTGATTTCGTTGAGGTATTGGACACCCTTGGTGATATCGACCAAGAAGTTAGGGCCAGAGCCGTCGGGACCCTTTAGGCAAGAAGAACTATAAGAAAAAAGGACAGGCCAGCAATCACGAATCAACCTACGAAACACCAAATCTTTCGCGCATCGGTGACATCCCAGCCGTACTCGTCGGCCAAAAGGCGGGCACGGATCTTGACATCATCTCTTGGGCCGACCTTGCCGGACTCGATGTCCTTAGAGAGCTCCTCGCCGAGAGGCTCGGCCTTCACCCAAAGACGGTTGTGCTTGTTCTGCGACTTGGACAGGGCGACCATGGACGACTCGGCCTGGACGGTCTCGCGGTAGCCGACGACGGGCGCCGACTTCTTGAGCGGGATACCGGCGTGATCCTCCTCGAGATCCTTCAAGCAAATTTCCAAATGGAGTTCACCGGCACCGGCGACAATGTGTTCACCGGTCTCGTTGATCCATGTCTGGACGCAAGGGTCGGACTTGGAGAGGCGCTTCAAGCCTTCGACAAGCTTGGGCAGGTCGTTGGCGTTCTGGACCTCGACGGCGACTTGCACGACGGGCGAGACGGAGAACTGCGCAGGAGACATTGGTTAATGGGGATCAAGGGCCATATAAAAAAGGGCGCGCACCTTCATGACCTTCATGTTGTGTGCGACCTCAGAGGTGGTGAGGGTGCCAGACTTGAGCAAGAACTGGTCGACACCGACCAAGCCGATGATGTTGCCGGCCGGGCAGTCCTCGATGGGCTCGACGGTACGGCCCATCATGAGCACGGTGCGCTGGACAGACTTGACAGAGAGGTCGTTCTTCGAGCCGGGCTGGTAGTTGGGGCCCTGGATGCGGATCTTGGGGCCAGCCTTGACAGTGCCGGAGAAGACACGGCCGAAAGCGTAGAAGCGGCCCTTGTCAGAGGTGGGCACCATTTTCTGCGTGTCAGGTTTGGGTGAGCAATGTTCTAGGGCGTGCGACGAAGAAAGCAGACGCACAGAAACGTAAAGCATGAGGGGACCCTTGGGGTCGCAATCCCTGATGGCGACGGCGCACTCGTCGTCCATGGGGCCTTCGTAAAGGGTCTCGACACGGCTGTGGGATCAGGATTAATCAATCAAATATTCGATAAAGCAATCAGCGCGAAAACCCACTATCGCTGGGCGGTTTCGGGCGAAGGGAGGTTGATGATGATCATCTCGAGGAGGGAGTCGCCGGCGGGCAAGAACTTCTTCATAATGACCTTGAGGAGAGCCTTGCCCTCGAGCTCCTTCTCGTCAGCCTTGAGGACGATCTCGAGCTTCTCAAGCATGGGCTCGATCGAGGCCTTCTTGAAGTTCATGCAGGCGTCGAAGATCTTGAAAATGGGGTCCAAAACGAACATGCTGTAGGTGGAGGATCGCTCAGACTCCTGGATCACAATATCCATGAAAGTGCCGACTCACTTGAATGCACGCTCAAGAGGCTTGCCATCGGCGTCGTTGGCGGTCTTGACCCACTTCTTGGTCTTGGGGTTGAAGTAGTTGTCGCCCCTGTAGAGCGCAGGCGTCAGGATGGCTCATATCGCCGAACGATTTAACAACGCCCGACTCACCATAGGCGGGCCATCATCTTGGTCTTGTCAGTGCCGAACTTGTTGGCGTATCGGGTGGCAAAGTTGCGGATGGAAAAAGCCCAGCCGTGGAGACCGGAGCCGAAAGCGACGGTGCCCTTCTCGGGGTAGACCTGGACATCGCCGAGAGCCTTGTCGTTGTAGGTGGAGATGATGACATTGACGGACTCGACGGTACGGCAGAAGGACTGGTAAAGGTCCTCCTTGCCGACCTGGAGCTCGAGCAAGGCGCGGTCGACCTTGTTGATGATGACGACGGGCTTGATGCGCTCGGTCAAAGCTTGACGGAGCACAGTCTCGGTCTGGACGCAGACACCGTCAACGCAGTCGACGACGACCAAAGCACCGTCTGTGACACGGAGGGCGGCCGTGACCTCAGACGAGAAATCAACGTGACCGGGCGAGTCGATCAGGTTGATCAAGAACTCGCTGCCTGTTCGGCGGTCAGCGGCTGCTCAATATGGTCAAGGCAAAGCCACGAACCAACGGTGTTCTGCTTAATGTCCTTGACGTCCTCCTCGGGCATCTCAAAGTACATGGAGATGGCGGTCGACTTGATGGTGATGCCGCGCTCCTTCTCGTCATCGCGAGTGTCGGTGTAGCGCATGTCGCCGGCCTTGGCCGAGGCGATAATGCCGGCCTTTTGGACGAGCGAATCGGTCAGGGTGGACTTGCCGTGATCGACTGTTGCGGTCGCCACCACGTTTAGAAATCGGCCTCTTTGAAAAGGCTGCAGTGACGAATGGGGCTCACCGTGTGCAATGACCGAAATGTTGCGGATGCTGTGCGATAGAGCGCGTTAAAAAGGCCACAAGGGCTAGAGGAAACCGTGAAACACACTTGGACGCTGCAGGGTGCCAACGCCAGTCAGCTTTAAGCGCCTGGCCCGCAGAGGCTTGGGAGCGACGTACCCTTGTCCATGAGCTGGCGCATCTGATCTGTGAGCGTGCAGAGGCATCAAGTCAGCACGAGCGGCCTCGATGCAGCGGCCAGCGACAGGGGCAGCAGCGCCGTAAATTTTGCTTCGCTCGGCTCGCTCGCCCCCGAGCTGGCCTGACTGCGAATGGCTGGAAGACTTGCCGACTGTGAAACTGTGTATCCTGTCAGCCCAGAGCACGCCAGGCAGCACGCAGGAGAGGCTACGCACTTGACCATGTTGGGCAGCAAATTTCAGAGGCGATTTGGGTGCAAAAAGCTGTCTAAAAAGGATTGAACGCTTCGGTTCCTGTCCAAGAAGGTCAGCGCCGGTTCTAGCAAATCCTCGATGACTCATAAATAGGCTCACTTGTCTCCTCTCTCCTGGAGCCGGAAGCGAGATCGACTCGAAGAGCTGGCAGCAGCGCTTTCCTCAAGCTGAGTTGAGAGCAAGCCGAAACTTATGGTGCAAGGTTCGATGGCGTCTAGAGCTTCCAGACACCATTGCGTATCTTTGCAAGTGTCATAGAATAGAGTCTATGGGAGAGCGAAGACGCAGAGAAAGCACGACACCTGGAAGTCAAACTCAACGACGCCATCAATTTGCCACCACCGTTGAATGTCCCAAGTAACACGGCCGACCCTGAGGATAAGACGAATATTGGTCAGGTGAGGAAATTGCACGTCTGAGAGCGGTCTGGGCTGAGATCATCGTAAAGGTCGGACGAGGTCACACGCACTGCTTGCCTTGGACTGGTGGCGAGTTTGCTCGAATCATGCTAGATTATCCCATGGTGAGCGTGTCGTGTGTGCTTTCCGAAAGAGCATCTAGAAACCCACAATTTGGCCTTTCTCATGCAGAAAAAAAAATCAGCCGTTGCGACTTCTCTAAGGCGGGGACCTCTCTTGCTCCCGTTCCGCCATCTGGTCCTGGTCTTTGGTTCGTCAGTCGAGTGCACCAGTGATAAGGTAAGAGGCCGTCTCTACCAGGGTTAAATTGATCTTCTCCTCTGTTTCCTCTTCTCTTCTTCTCCTCTCTCGCCTTCACCCTCCCAACGCTTCTCGGCGCTTGAGGGTTCGTCAGCTCTACCTCCCAGCCCACATCTCGGCCCATCCCCCAGCCCACGGCAGCCCAGGACAGGGTCATTGCCCCCTTGAGAGAGGGGTTGAGAAAGTGAGCTAAAAAAGGGGGCCTCAAGCGCTAGCTGAAGCTGGTCCATCCCTGTCCTTCGTCGCCAACGTTTCGGCTCTCCTCGAAATGACCCATCTCATCGACCATATGCTTTCTGGCGTCTTCAGTGCCCCTCTCCGCTGTCCATGGTCGACTTCTCGGCGTGGACTGACTAGCCGATTGTGGAGCATGTGTTGTAACCGTTGGCCTGGGTTTGTGACATATCAGGATCAGAGCACCAGTCCAAGGTGCTTTTAAAGATGAGTAGAAGCAGAGCGTGAGCAGCCCGAATGCTGTGGTGATGGCGAAAGACGAACAAGACATAGCCGCAGGCGATCTCCCTGCATTGACATAGCTCGGCCGAGCAAACTACCGATGGAATCGAAACCAAGGGACCAACAGGTAGAGCACACCGTGCACGACGCCGGCAGCATGCCATTAACCAAAGAAAAGCGAGCCAAAGTTTTCAGCGACTGACTGTTTGCCAAGGGGTGGGTTGGACCAGGCCTGGTTTAATACAGTCTTGTGAAGTTAGGGCAGGCAATCAACGGGAGGGGCGAAGGCAGCGCAGACTGTCTCCTGCAACGACCTTCACGACTCCAAGAGGAAAGCCTGCACCTTATGCTGATTGCCCAAAAGTCGACGGTCGCCACATTTCTCAGACAGAAGCGTGAACAGTCGTCCTGTCTCTTCATCTTGCCCATCACCCATGTCCTCCGGTGTTCCATCAAAGTATTCGAGCCGCACTATCTGTGACGGCAGCGAAGCGCAGAGCCAATCCACCTTCTCCTCTGAGGCCTCCATCTCTTCGAGATTGACAGACAAGAACTTCAGCTCTTGCTTGCAGGCAACGAAACGCCATGTTGCGTCGTCGAGACAACATTCGGCAATCTCGAGATGCGACAATTTGGCGCTGGCGACGAGATCGTAGATGCTCGAAACGGCGCGAGGATACCGCCCAACATCCCAAGGTGCAATCGAAAGTATCTGGAGGCTAGGGGAGCTCCTAAGCAAGTTGGTGATGCCCTCTTCTGACGCCGACGAGGTGAACGGGAGCAGGAGCCCAATGCTGGATAAGTTTGCCCTATGGAGCAAGAAACCTTCGAATTGCCGCCGAAAGCCAACGAAGGTCATATCCCGGTCCTGGATTTCACCATCTGGCAATTCAAGGACGCCGGGCTCGTTCACATATTTCACGGTGAGCTGGCGCAGGTTGGGAAAGAAAACGGGTTGGAGGATTTGGCTGGCATCGTCGTCTTCGCAGATTAGATAGGCTGAGTCGATCTTGGCTACGTGGTTGAAGGAAGAGAGGAAGGATCGAAGGTGCGGCCAAGGAGCGTTGGAGACGAGAAGTTCCACTCGCTGCACGCAGTCCCAAGCGGAAAGCAGCTGATTCACGCTGTCCACCCAATGCTCTGCTGTGTCTGATCGCGTCCAGCCAAGTGCGTGGTTGCGCGGTTGCGAGAGGTCGAGCCGCAAGCGTTTTGTGACCGAGTTTGGGCGATTCGCGGCGGCATTCAGCCAAGGCAAGCCAAGCTCGGCTAGACCGACATTGATGTCAACATCCACCTTTGCCCATAGAGCGGAGTAGACGATAGTAGAGAGTGAACGACATATGACAAGCTGAGCAAGCCGCCATGATTGTACGACGAGTCGACTCTCGGCAACGTCAATCTTCACTCCGCAAGGAGGCGGCTTTGAGGACTCGGTGGGCACCTCGAGAGAGCTGCTTGAGGTCTGCATGACGAGCCAAAAAATGTAATGGAGGCATTCGGCAGGCAGGGACAGGAGTTGCGCCTAGTCGTTCGTTCGCGTTCGCCTCTCAGCGTAGCTGAGCTGTCGAAGTACAGATACACACACCATTTTGAAAAGTCAGAGTCAAAAGCGAGCTATTAGAGCTTATTAGAGAGTCGTGGAGCCATCCAACGATCAAAAGGTGGTGGCAAACTTTCCCGCAAGCACCCTCATTCTAGCACAAGTGGGAAGAATCATGTACGAGGCCAACCGCAAAGCTGATGGCTGATGACTGGTGTTTTCACTTGCATTGCAAGCTAAATATTGCCTTCCATGTTCCGCCTTCGCAACCCTTGACCCAGAGTGCCCAACATATCAAGACGTGCGTTGTAAAACTGCCATGAGCTCTGCGATAGTGCTGTCCACATTGTTCGGGTTGTCGTGTAGGACCTGCGGGCATGGCAAGCTGAATTAAACGCTGCAGCGCTTGACGACGCCAGATTCCAGCCTCACCTGTACCTTAGACGACCGCGAACCTCTGGACAGCCCCGCCACCAAATCGTACGCTTTCACCATTTGCCACTGGCCCGACTCGACCAAGCCAAACTCGGGAAAAAGCGAAGTGATGCTGACTTTGATTTGAGCGGTGCGGGTGTGGGCATCAGAGACGAGCTTGAACGGTTCCCCTGCCTCGTGGATCACACGAGGGGCTGGAGCTTTGGCTAGTTCGGATGCTGTGGCAAAGGTCCTAGAGGGTCGTCGATTACATGAGCCTCGCACGACACCTGGTGCGGGTTGATTCGGACTCACTCAAAACCTTCATGATCAGGCAATGGCTCCCTCTTCGAAGCGACCAGCAATACGTCCATGGCTCTGCGCATAGGAAGTTTCTGGGTGAGACAGATTTGGAAAGCGCGGATGAGACAGGCACTCACTGATCGGGTAGAAAGACGCCAGCCTCCTTCCTCCTCTCCCGTTCAAAGCTCCAAGCTGACTGAGCCGATGCTCCCTCATCTAGAATGGGCAAAGTGGCTAGGATCCGCTCCGACGTTTTTGTCCCATCTGGCGGTCGGTTCAAAGGCACATAGACCAACTTCCGTGCCGTCGAGGCTTGGAAGTGGTACTTGCTCATGCCCTGCTTGATAGTAGGAATGGCAGACGAAGGCTGTATAGAGAGGATGCTGGAATTCGGATGGGGATCGTAGTGCTTGGAGAAGGGAAGGAAGTTGGGTCGGATGCCGGGGGCGAAGATGGGCCGCTGGTGCTCCAGAAGACTGGAGGCTAGTTCTGGAAAAGTGAGTGGGTCCGGCATGTCCGTCGAGTTGAGAGTCGGCAAGGAGAAGAGCAGATTGCCAAATCTGAGAGGGGCAGAGGCTTGCATCAGACAGCCCACGAGTCAAAAGGACTGCAATCTCACATTGAGCAAAGAGAAAAGCGACCAGGCACGTCATTCAAGCCCTCTTGTAGAGCTGAGGCGATACTCGCGGGAGATCTAAGGCAACACACCTGCAAGTCAGCTTGGGATCGTTGATCAGTTAGATGTCAAACCCCACCCCTCAAGCACAGGATAGATGTCCTGAAGCGTGTCATAAGCCAAGGTCATGCGATCAAAAGGCGTCGACACTCGGCTGGCCCGCCCGAAAAGCCCGCCCGCCCCCGGTTGCACCACCAAACTCTGTGGTGCCTCCCGCGGCACCAACGGGAAGAGATGGTAGCCAAACTCCGGGGTGGTCGTCGAAGAGCCAGCAAAATAGGTCCGGAGCTTGTCGGCGCGTTGCTGTGATTCACGAGCGGGTTCTTCAGCGACCGGGTAATCGGATTATGGGCGCACGAGAGCTCACCGCGGCAAAAGCCATGTCAAACAAGTCAATGGCTCGTTCGGCCTGTCCTTGTTTACGGTTTTGCCAAATCAACAAAGTGGACTTGAGAAATCAAACCTGCTCAGCTTTGCGGATGGCGAGCAAGTGTATGGTTGTCCACTCACCTGGTCTGGCCGCTCGATATAGGAAGCCGTCTTCAAAGCTACGCTCTGGATCAAGGTCGAGCTGATTTCCACATCGTCCGGCACTTCGAGCGTGGTCGATGCAATATGCTGGACGGCGGTGCTGGTTGTCAGCAGTCCTTCGTCAACTGTTTCAAGAAGGAAGCAGACCAACCTTCTGCTGGGACTTGACGACTTCGAGCACCTTCGCCACCGAATCTTCTGGCCCTTGGAGATGCAGCTTAGGCAGCGCGGTCGAGGTCGATTCGTTGTTGGGCATCTCGATCCGCTCTGAGACTAACGATGAAGCCGCTCTTTGTTGAACTATCAGTGATGGAGAACTTTTTCAGTTTGAGGCAAGAAAGAGGCCAAGTCGAAAAGCTAACCTAGTGGGTAGACCATGTAGAGGTCTCGTTGCGACAGCTCGATTTCTGAGTCAGAGATTTGGTCAGAGAGCGATGCAATGATGAATTTGGGCAGACAGAAACGCACCTTGATGCACCGACTTTGTCACATCCCTCTTGGCCGGCGTTTCGTCCCTCGTCAACTCCTTCTTGAACAAATCCGGGTCCTTCCACGACCAACCCTTCTGATGTACCACCAGCAACCTGGCAACTTCCGACTTCGGCTTGGCCTGGAACCGGTCCTTCTTGACACCCATCTCCGTGCAGAACCTCCTAAGCTGGCGGACCGTAAAAGCGTTCTCCACCCTGGCCACCGCTTGATCAAACGTGTTGGCGTACCACCTGACCTTCTCGTCCAGCGTCAAACGAGGGCCGGAGCGAGGCGTGGGGATCCGGAGCGAGTGAAAGGCGAGCGGCCTCAATCCCAAAAAATCTTCGAGTGTCGGCGTGCCATAGCTGGCCTTTCGCCGGGCTGGCTGCAGAGCGTCTTGTTCGAGGGACTGCTTGGCCCTCAATTGCTCTTGCAACCGAGCGGCAGCGCGGTCCAAGTTGGACTCTGGAGCATCATCGTTGATGCTGTTGCTGCTCGAGGGCGCGAGGGCGGACGCTGCGGCTGTTGATTGTTGCCGTCGCCCGGGTTTTAATCGAAGACATAAGGAGCAGCTATTGCTCAACGCCTTTTGCATTCAAATCCAAGCCACAAATCAACGCCAATGATGCTGGATGCAGGCCAAGCAAAGAGGGCGCAATTTGTTTTGGTTCGGTGACCATGATCACCGCTTCCGGCTGTATTGGCTGCAGCTGCCTGAACTGCACCACTGACACCTGTACAGCACCTAGATTGCGCGCGTGCATGGTCCTGTCGTATATCACTCGCCGCTCATCGGCTCTCTGGATCCTCCGCTGCTTTGGTCTGCCGACCTTGCTCAAAATCGCGTGGCCTTGCCGGACCTAATTCTTTTGCAAGCCTTGAAGCTCTGTAACTGCCAAAGTGGAACGATGCAGGGGCATGAAAATTCGAAACCAGGCACCCGCCCGTCCCTCAGGCAACAAGCAGCATAGGGCGATCCCCTTGCTCTCTATTTTGTGTATTTTGATCAAAACCACCACGCTCTGTGAATTCATATCAACCAATGGCCTGCTGGACCTCATACGGAAGCTCAATCGCCACCCAGGTCGTGACCCAAGTCTCATCGACCGTCGTGCCCGTTGTGCGTTGCCCTTCGCGTCTGCAATGTTGGCGCGAGGCTGATTGCTTCTGATAAAGGCTACTTCGACACTGAGCGGCTACAATGTGGCCTGCGCGTATCTGGCTACCGTCGATGATAACACAGGGCTGACTGCCACCGGCGTAAGCTCTTGCTGATCAATTCATTGGACGATACTCAGTCCTTGATAGTCAGGATGTGTTGTCGTGGACGCAACACCGACCGCCACCATTACCGGCTACTCGACGCAATACAACACCAACATTCAGACGTCTTTCTCAACGTCTTGGTATTCCAGCGCCGTCAACTGCGCGCCATCTTCCTTCGTCACTTCCGTCCGCACCACTTCTTCCTCCTCTTCTGCCTCATCTTCAATCGCCGGCAACGAGGTAAGCCTACTTTTCATGCTTTGACCAAACTCACATTGAAAGGATGTATTCGCAGCCCATTCTGAATGCGCCAGCATCATCACAAACTCACACCTCTACGCTTCCGATCGGTGCCATCGCAGGTGCCTCCGCCGCCGGTTTTGTCCTCCTCTTGCTTTTGGCCATCGGCATGGTCTTTTGCTACCGCCGCCAAAGTGCACTCGAGAAGCACACGGCATCTTCAGACGCTGTCGACGCAGCTTTGGCCAACATGTCCAGCCCAAAGGTGGAGGAGGTGGACGAGAAGGAGGAGCTCGACACAGTCGATCTAGACGAGGAATGGCATCCGCGCCCGTCCAGAACTCAAAGGCTGTCCTCATACTACCCTCACTACATCGCGGATTATTCGTTGCAATAGAATTCTTGAGCCCATGAGTGTCCAAACGTTGCACCGGCTTCTGCGCCAAAATTTTGGATCCCTTGAAGTTCCCTTGACCTGTGCCCGTCGTCTGAAGTGTCTTAAGGGTTCATTCCGTGGCCATGTCGAGCATCAATGGCAGCGGAGAGGCCGGTGTGATCCCCAGCAAGCAGGCCGCGCTGCTCATCAACCGCGTGCACACCGAGGTCTGCGCGCAAGCCTTTTCCGACCGCATCCTCGTTCTCGTCACCCAGCTCAACAAAGTTGGCTCTCTGGTGCAAGTGACTGCTTCTGCACATTCCCAAACCCTGGCATCCTTGTCGTCCAGGCCGGCAGCCATGCCCGAGCTGGCCGCGCTCAATCTGCCCAATCCTTCCAACGCGGCCTACACCTTGACTCCTCTGCTCGGAAAAGCGCCAGACGACCGAACTCAGCTGCTACATGACTTGTACGCAAACCAGATCGCCAGCATCGTCTTCCAGCGAGCGGGCAATGGCCGACCAAGCCACATCCCTCCCTTTGAAGGCCGCTCGGTTGTCGTGGGCTTGGCTTTAAAACCTGCTACACAGCAAGAGGAGGACGACTTGGACATCTCGAGCCTGGAGAGGAGCACATTCGCTCAGGTTTTGCAAATGGTGTTAGACTGCCAAGTCTGGTAAATCGAGCATTCGTTTCCCGCTTTAGTCCCTGGAGCAAGAAGGTCAGTTTACTCTGTTTGGGATTTGATTTCTCTCGATACTGTCTGACGCCTCTGCAAAGATAACTGGTGTTGCCACTCGTCCATGCATCGACCAAGCTTCACTCCGGAGCCATTCGACTGTATGTCGCTCGCCCTCTGATCCTCAAATACCGATGTTGATGTGCTTACCAACCTCTGGCATGATTCAGCCGTGCCCAAACTTCGAAATATGCTGCCTTGATGTTCATCCAAAACTAGCGGAGACCCTCTCCGACCTCTTCCGAAACCGTCTAGTACCTCTCCCGCGGCACTACATCCCACAGCCTTCCCTCAATGCTTTCGGCTTGCCAGCCTGCCCAATTGGTGCTCAACTCTCAAACGCGAAGGCACTGCCAGCAAAAAAAAAATGATGACGCGCGAGGCGGTTCTGAAAGTCCCGTGCGCAGCCTTTGACTTTCTCGACGTATAAAAGCCCTCTCTCTTCCGCTAACTACCAACCATGCCTTCAGAATCAATCCAAACCAAGCAGCAGGCAACGACCCAGAAGGAGAAGGTGGATTCGCCACCGCCACGAGACACGTTAGAGGAGCAGGACATGCTCAGATTAAGAGGCGGCTGCGGCGTGAGTTGTCATTGTCTCTTCCAGTTTGCCCTATCTAATGCTCCTGAGCTTGACAGTTCGCTCGAATCGCATTATGTGTCGGTAATTCGCATTTGGCTTGCGTCGTCATCGGGATCAAGCTACATCTTTAACTTCCCTGCCACAGTCACGCTGGGTCTATCAGAGATCTGCACTTGCTTCATGTGCTGCCACGGCTGAAGAACGACACGGGCTTCTTGGGTTCATGGTTTGCCGATAGAGGTCCGTTCCAGCTTGACTTTCGGTTGCAGTGTTAGCGCTGAAGCAGCCTCTTGGCAGCGCTACCCAAGGACATTCTCGATACACGTACCTTACGACCTGTCTACGTCCCTTTACATGTAAATGAAACGAGAACGCATTCTTCCTTCCCACATTCTCGGGTGATCTCGCTTCCGCTCGTGAAATGGCCACTCAACTCGTCTTTTTCCGACGGCGTCCTATGTTGAGGAGAGCATCGAGGCCATTGTCTCGGATGGTGTCAACTACAGCAGCGAAGAGGTCCCAAGAGGCCACGCCTAACCGAATGCTTCAATTCGAAGCTGACCTGCCCAAGCTGCCGGTTAACACTCTGATCGAAACGAGCGCAAAGTGGCTTGACACGGTCAAGTTTTGCACGACTCCAGAAAGCTATCAGCGATGCCAGCAGCTCGCCGAGGACTTTGTGAACTCTCCTGTGGCTAAAGAGTTGCAGGTCCGGCTGAGGGCGAGGGCCGAGGAGAAGGACAACTGGCTCGCGGACTGGTGGAACGAGCTGGCCTATATGGCAGTTCGGGATCCTTTGTGCTCTGCCAACTACTTCTACAGCCATTCGTAAGGACACTTTCAATCTGTGAGGAGCGCGGAATTTCATGCGATTGGTAGGGACGATAAATCGCGGCGGACTCCTGCTTTGAGGGCTGCTGGCCTCGTCAGAGCCTTGCTCTTCTTTCGAAGAATGGTTGAAACGTAGGTTGCGTCCCTGTCCATCCGCGACTGGGGCTTCCCTTGACGCCAAATGTAAAGCGGGGTCCTCGAACCCGAGATGGTCCGCACTACGCCTTTGGCCATGTCAAGCTACGTCTACCTGTTCAACGCAAGTCGCTACCCGGCCAAGGACGTCGACTACGCTAAGAAGTTTGATCCCAACTCGCACAACCACATTGTCGTCCTCCGGCATGGCAAGTTTTTCAAGGTCGATGTTGTGGACGGCGCCGGCGAGTTTCTTAGCCAGGCTGATCTAGAATCGTGAGCGTTGTGAATGTGAATGGCATGTGTAGAGGCTCATTTTTGAGTCTAGCCAATTCAACAAAATCTTGAGTGCCGCTGGCACCAAGGAAGTGGACTATCCTATTGGAGCTCTCACCACCGACGACCGAGACGCATGGGCTGCTGCAAGAGACGAGCTTGTGACGGCTGGTCCGTCAAATGCTGCCAACCTCGAAATCATCGAGAGCAGCATCATCAACGTATGCTTGGACTCGGTCAAGCCGGTCACCAGGGATCAAGTCTCGTGGAACCTGTGGATCGGACAAGACCACTACAACCGCTGGATGGACAAGCATTCCTGTGAGTTACACCCTACGCATCGGGGCCTTGCCAGCGAAGGCTGACAGTTCTGGCTTGCAAAGTGATTGTGACTGACAATGCCAAGTCTGGGTTCAACGGCGAGCACTCATGCATGGACGGCACTCCGACCTGTCGCTTGAACGATTTCATTTGCCGAGCGCTCAGTGCCAACAAGGTGGACCTTGGCAACCCGACGGCATCCGCCACGTTGCCAGAGCCGAAGGAGCTTGTCTTCCAGCTGAACGACAAAGTGAAGTCGGCTATTGACAGCTCCAAGAAGGCGTACGCCAGGGTCCGCGAGGACCACGAGATGCATGTTCTGCTCTACGAGGCCTACGGCAAGAATGCGATCAAAAAGTTCAAGACCAGTCCGGATGGCTGGGCGCAGTTGATCATGCAGCTAGCGCACTACAAGATGGAGGGCAAGCTGGCCGGCACGTACGAGAGCGCCCAGGTGCGCAAGTTCAAGCAAGGCCGCACTGAGGTGATCCGGAGCGCCACGCCGGAAGCTTTGGAGTGGTGCAAGGCTATGGAAGACCCAAAAGTGCCCGTTAGTTTGATTTCCCCTCTTGGAAGCTGTTCTTGAGACTCGTTGGTCTGACGCGGTTTGGTTTTGCGTTACACAGGCTCTACGTCGTCTTGAACTGCTGCGAAAAGGTGCGCCAATTGTGCTTTGATGGCGGTGGCCATTTCCTTATGAGAAATGCAGCGGTGAATGCCCATACGTCCTATGCGGCGATGGCAGCAGATGGCAAGGGTGTGGACCGCCACTTTTTTGGTGCGCGAGACTTCCTCCCATCTGGACTTTTGAACCTCTAGCTCAAGCAATATAAACAGGCCTCAAGATGCTCCTCAAGCCTGGTGAAGAGCTACCGGCCATCTACAAGGAGCCCGCCTTTGCCACCGCGTCGACTTGGATCATGTCGACTTCCAACTTGAGCTCAGACTACTTCAATAGGTGCGCCTGCCCAATGCAAGCTTACAATGTGCTTTTTTATTTGCTTAAACCCCGTTTCTGTGACAGTTGGGGCTTCCAAGAGGTCGTCGACAATGGCTTTGGCATCGCCTACTCGGTCGACAACGACAACCTGCGGTTCTGCATTTGCACCAAGACGGGCAAGGCGCAGGAGTTCTTGCACTATATCCAAGAGAGCGCGGGAGAGATCAAGGCGATGATGGAGAGCGGCTTGGGCGACGAGGCGGGTTTGGGTCGATCCAAGCTCTGAAAGGGACTTGGAATTGCAACGATTAATATGTGCGCTTTGTCTTCTGCCTTGTCTTGAACTTCATATTCACCTCTTGAGCAGTACTTTGCAGCAACTCTGGCGATTTGCCACCCGGCAAAAGCCGAGGCCAGGGCGGTTAGAGCCTTGAGCGCGTGGCGATGGGCGGTTGGGTCTCACTGTCTCCTCTCCTCTGCCTTCTTGCTCTTTGTTCCGCTAGCCTTCACTTTTGAAAATCTTAATGTTGCCATTTTGCTGCTTTCGAAGTTGAGATTGCCCAGCCTCCTGCCCGTTGGGATGCGGCTCGATTCCATCGCGTTTCCCGTGGCCCTGTTCACGTTTTTGCCACCCAAACTTTCCTGCTCGAGAGCGGACTTGAGGCCTGGCAGCTGCTTGTCAAAATCGTGATTTTTAACGATTGAATGGGCGGAGCTCCCCCGGATTCGCGCACGGGCCCGCCCTCATTGATTTTTTGGCGCCGAACCTTCAGGCAAATGGCGCTGTGGGCTTGGGTCGCGCGTTTCGCTGCATTTTGATGGGCTTGGATGGTGTTTGGGCTGTTTCTTAAAGTATGTCTCTCAGAGAGCGAGCCGATTTGGAAGGCAGAGAGCTCGAATTTGAACGTGGTGCTCCCTGAGATGGCCTTGAGCTCTTCCATTGCTTTGGCTGCAGCCTTGTCGTCTGTAGCCATCTCAAGGACACCAAGAGGTCCCACAATTTGGTCAGATCATATGGAGAAAAAAAAAGCGAGCCGTTTGCCCCCATGAGGCGACGACTTGGCTTGCTTCCGTTCCGCCAACTGTACTGTCCGCTGCTGTTCTTACTCTTGTACAAAATGACACACAAGAAGGCCTCTCACCAGTGGCAGCCTCCAGAGCCCCAGGATTCGGGCTGGCCGGCTGCTCGAGGAAGTGCATCTGCTTCGTCACCGCCGCCGCCCGTCGCAGCAGTCTCACCAAGGCGGCAACGTCTTCCACGCCGTACGTGTATTTCTTCTTGTCCTCCTTCGCCCCCCGTTGCCGTCCGCCTTGGCCTAGGTTGAGGTCAAGGTGGCAACTAAACGGGGGAGGCGATACCACACTCCGCATCTTCTTCCAACAAGCTAGGGGGCTGGCTCCCTCCGGGGATTAGAGCGCGTTCAATCAATTAGGTGGCCAGCGCCTGTCTGCTGAAGTCCGCTACGCCCCTGGCTTCGTCGACTCCCGAGCAGCTCCTTCTCCTTTGGCTTTTGGCCCTCTCCCTCTCTGGCTCTTGCCCTCTTTCATCTGACTTTTTGCCGCGCTCCATCTGACTCAATTTACTGTGCTTCGCAGCCTGTCAACGCTCCGGGCGCCAGGTTCGGCAACGACTCTGGCGACAAGCACTACTACTTCATTCTGAACGTCGGGCGTGCGGGTCCCTCCCGCAAGATCAAGCGGGTCGAGCCGGGAAGAGAGTCTACACCTAAGAAGCGAGCGGCCTCTCCCGTTGAGGGTGGCGCTGAGGCGGAGACAACGCCCACCAAGCGAGCTCGCGCGGATGGCGGTGACCGAGGTGCGTCTTTGGTCTCTCTGCTTCCTCGCGCGCAGTCAGGACTGATTCCAAGGGTAAAGGTGGCGACGGAGAGGTGGAAGGAGCGGGAGATGCGCCTTTTGCTGCCAGATCAAACGTTTCGTCGCCGTCCGACTACGGCCCACCACCACCACCACCCGCCCCTCCAGCGTCTCCAAGTCCGGCTCCCCGCCCGCCCATCTCCAAGCCGGTCGTTGGCCTACAGCTGCCCGGGGTGTCGCTGGAAGCCAAGTCTTCGCCCGATCCAGTGCCACCTGCCCCATTCCGTGTGGCCAAGGCTTTTGACACGCCCTTCTTGCCCGCGTATCGCTTGCCAGGTCCATCGTATCGCAGCGGCCATGTCAAGCCGGCGCAGCTGCCTTTCGCTAAAGTCCACCAAATTTGGCAAAAGGTGGAGGTGCCTTTGACCGTGGCTCTGGCACGCTTCCTGGAGCGCCAACCCTGCTCTTCTAGAGCCCAGCCCCAAACGGAAGCCATCTCTGACATGGTCACGCACGGGTTTGCGGTGCCGGATGGCAAGGTCTTGCTCAATGCATACAGCATGCTCCACATCATCCTCGCTGACCGCGACGAGAAGTAAGGTCTTGCGGCTCTTCACCCCTATGCAGTCTAACGAAAGGCCACGTCTCCACAGGTACGACATCGACAAAGCCGTCGTCTACAACATCATCTGCATGCTCAACGTCGACTCCCTTGTCAACAGTGAAGAGATTTTCGATTTGGACCAGATCTTGGGCATCTGCAAAGCCTTGGACCAGCTTGCTGTCTTCCTTGGTACGCGGGCCTTTCTAGAATCTTTGCTTGACGTCCACTGAGCATTCACGCATTATAGATTCGCAGCACCTCAGCCAGCTTGGCCTGCGCTTCCTGAAAGACGCTGCGTCTCTGCTGTCACGTGGCATCCCTGCCGAAGAATACGAGCAACAGGTTGTGCAAAAAGCCCAGCGCAAGGCCTTGAAGAGCGTTGGCACCAAGGTCGATGACTTGAGCAGCACCGTGAAGAGCGGAATGGCCGGCCTGGCGGCGCGGCTGGACCGCCTCGAAAAGACCCATACTACCACCAGCTCGCCGTCTCGTGGCTTTGGCAACCTCGGCATCAAGGACCCGCTCGATAGCAGCGGCGCTCCTTCGTCCTTGTCGCCCTCTCGAGATCAGCAAGGCCGCCGCTAGCCCGCCGCCTGCTCGATGAACTCGATTATATTCCCAATTACGAATACCACTTTCCCTTTAGCGTCTCTGTCATCCTCCAACGATCTTCTCATTCTCGCCCACGGACAATGGCCTTTCAACCGCCTCTGGCTTTCTTACTCTCTGGACTTTCCCCTTGATTCTCTTGCAAAGCAGATGTATATAAACAGTCTTAAAAAGCACCCAAAAAAGCATCAGTGTCCTTCATTGTATCCATAAAGTCTCATTTGCAAGGGGCCGGCCAACAGCAGAAGCATGTACAGAATGTCCGCTTCTCCCCTATTCCCACCTACGCTCACGTCGCCGTGTCGTCGTTGTGCTGTAGATCAAAGTAAAGTCAGCTCTGAGCCCACGCAGGAGAGCGGAAGCCAACTCACGTAACCATGCTTGCGCATGTCGGCCAGCTTCCGTCTTGCATCCGTCAGCTCTCGCTCCAATGTCACGATGGACACCTGCCGAAAACGTCAGCTTGCAGAAGAGCAAAGAGCAGCAGAACGCACCTGGGCCTCCATCTCCCTGATCTTGAACTCTTGGTTGCCCATGTTGCCATAGTCGAGGCGGTCTTCGTTCGCCACGCTCTGCTGGGCGATGATGGCTTTGACCTGCTTAACGAGCGCCTTGCAGGCATCGGTCACGGCCTTGGCGGCCACTTCGAGCTTCTCCTGCGTCTTGCTCATGAAGGCGCTCTTCACGCGCGAGGCCTGGACGAGTTGAGCCGTCGCTGCCGCCACTTCGTTGGAGGCGACAATCAGCTGATCCAGCGACTTGTGGCCAGAGATGACGCCGTCGGCCGTCTCGATGAGGGTCGTCGTCGCCCACGCCACCGAGCGGGCAGCGGAGAGCAAGCCTTCCGTCCACCGGTTGTTGCGCTTGTAAAACGCCTGTGCAGAGCTGGAGCCGCGCCCCTGTGACACAATCTCTTGCTGGTTGGCTGCCGACGCCGCGATGAGCTTGGCGATGGCGCCCGTGATGGCCATGGCCGCCGCCAAAATGGTGTCGTGCACTTGGATGTCGACCGACGAGTAGCGCGAGCTGTCTTTGGGTCGAGCCATGAGCTGCTGCAGCTTTTTCGTGGCGTCCTCGATGGCCTTGGCAGCCGCCGACATCTCCTGCTCCACCAGGTCGCCAATCTCGCCGTTCGCCTTGGCCAGGTTCTGCGACTTGGGCACTAGCTGCTCGACCGCTGTGGCCAAGCCTTGAAGCGCGGTCCTGGCCTCCATGCCTTGGCGCACAACAATCTCCTTCTTGGCCGCCACCGTGGAGCCTTCCAGGCGGTACGACTGGAGCGCCAAAAACAGGCGGACGATGGCGTCGCCGGGCGTCTTGGCCTTTTGGATCATCTTTTCCACCGCGTCATCGTCCTTCGCCAGGCGGGTGATGCCTTTAGTGTCGGCCAGCACGTCCGAAATGACTTGGGCCAGCGCGTTGGCCGTCTTGATGACCTCGACGTGCTCGCCGCCTTTTTCCCCGCCAACATAAAGCGAAAAGGTCGAAGAGAAGTCCATTAGAGCCGTAGAGCCTTGTTCGATGGCAGACAGCGTGAGCTCGGGAGTGGCGTTGGTGTTGCCCATCTGCATCGCCGACTCCAGTTCGTAAATTGAGTCGTCCACCTTCGACACGCAGGCTTGTAGGATCGAGTCGATGATGGCGTTCAGTTTCTTGTGCTGGTCGAGCAGCAGATTGTCGATCTGGGCGTTGACAGCCTCTTCCGCCTCGCCTTGGGCGCCGTGCGAATGCGCCAGCCGGTTCATGGCTTCGTCCAGCGAGACCTGCAGGATCTCCACCTCTTGGTCCTTGTCGGACCGGACGCGGTCGATCTCGGCGCCGTGGTCGTCCAACTTTTGAAGCAGCTCGTCGATCCGCATTTGTTTTGCCTGGTGGCAAAAAAGAAACGTCGTCTCGTCAGGCAGTGCTTATTGACCAGCAGCAGGCTGCAAACTCACCCTGAGGGAATCTTCCAGGTCTGTGAGCTGGCGGTTGTACTTGCTGAGCAAGCCAGAAACTTCGCTGCTCTTGTTGCTGGCGGCATCCTGGGCTCGCTCTTCGGCAAAGCGCAAGTCCCGCCGTAGCCGCTCCAACTCCTCCTTGTTGGACTGTGAAAAGCATCGCATTGCGGTTGAGAATTGACGCGTGCAAAAGTGGGCAAACGACGGTGGAAAGCTCACACTTCGCAAACGATCCGTCTCAAACCTGGCGCGGTCTCGCTCTCGAATCATGTCGGCCAGCTCGAGGTTCTTGGCCTTCATATCCCGCTCCATGCGCTCCATCTTGTCGATGCTTTCCTGCGCCGAGTTGGCCTTGAGCGCCATTTGCTTTTGGCGGGCCAGCAACTCCAAGTGCTCGGTGCGCAGCTGGGTGTACAGCTTGGCCAGCGCCTCGTATTTGTTCCGCCAGAGAGTGACCTGGTCTTGTAGACCCTTGAGCAGCTCGTCTTTCGAATTGAGCTGGGCCTGGATGTTGCCGCCGATGCCCTGAAGTTCCATTTCCAACGCCTTGACTCTCTGTGTAGTCAAGAATCAGCAGCAGCTAGCAAGGCGAAACAGAACAATCCGAACGCACCCGGTCGTACTGCTCCAGCATCATCTGGTCTCTCTCATACTGCCCCCGCATGGCCAATATCTCCCGCTCGAGCTCCTGCTGGCGCCCGTTGGCGTGCATGGCCATCTGCTGCCTGGCGAGCTCTTCCTGGGCGAGCCGCTCGCGCTCGGCCTGCAGGCGCTGCTGCTCCTCAAAGTCGCGCTGCGAGCGCAGCTTCTCCTCGGCCAGCCGGCGTGCATCCTCCTCCCGCTGGCGCTGCAAGGCCGATTGCTCGGCGTTCTTCTTGTCCTCGAACTCTTTCAACATGCGCGCCTGCTCGTCGATGTTGGTGGACGGCGCCCTCGGGATGGGCGTGTCGTTGGCTGGGCGGCGCGGCAGGTCTGGGCCGTCCGGTGGCAAGTCGACCAAATTGGGCGGCTCTTGGGGCAGCTTAGGGACGTTGATGAGGGCGGTGAGGTATTTGAGGTTGGAGCATTCGTAGTAGAACTTGCGGAGGTTGTAGTGCTGGGAGGAGAAGCGGAGGCGAAGAGGTTCGAGAGCGTCCGAAGCGACTTCGCCGGCGCCTGCCCACGTTGCCGCCCGCTCAACACCCAGAGTCAACGGTAAACACAAGCGGAGAAAACGCACTGCGGTGGAGGGCCCTCATCATGCTGACGATGAAGCGGTAGATGCCATAGCTCTCCTTGACGAGCGGCACGAGGGCGGAGATGCGGCACTCGTTGTTCGTCGAGCCGCGGAAGTGGGCGAAGATGAGCTTTTGGAAGGAGTCGATCTGGTCCTGCAAGGCCATTAGGTCGGAGATGATCTCGTAGCCCTCGTTCGGGTCAGCAATCTTCTTGAGCGTGATGTACTCCTGGTACTCGAACAGGCCCTGGAACTCTCGGTTGTTGCGGTGGAACTTGAGCTTAGCCAGTAGTAAGGTGACATAGGCCCGGATTAGAGCCCCGTAGCCTGGTTCAGCGCATGCCAAGTTGAGCCATCGAGTCGGTTCATGCGTCGAACAATGCAGCTCGCACCTCGTTGACCGCTGGCGTCTACTGTCCGCGCGCAAGTCTCCAGCCATCCAGTGTTCTGCTGGGCTTCTTTGAGGCACTGTGTGGTGCAAGCAACAGGCAAAGCATTGTCAGCGCCACCATCGCCCAAATCTCGGGAGCGGGCCGACCGACGCACAATCGCATGGCCGTCTTGGAGGACCTTGTGGATGAGGATGAGCGCTTTGAAGGTCTGCACCTCGTCGGAGAGGATGGGCAGCACGCGGAGGCCGGTCCAGATGGAGAGGGAGGAGTGGTAGTCGTGCGTGTAGACGATGCACTTGCGGACGTGCTTGGCCTTGGGCGCCGTCTCGTCTGCGGTGGTCGCCTTCTTGATGTTCAGCGCCAGCTCTGACTCGGCTGCGTCCTTCTGGATGGGCCGAGTCGGGTAATGATCTGAACATTGTTGCCGCATTGGCAACCAGCAATCAGCTCGGCGGTCCTGGCCTGCAGCCAAGGGCAGCGCTGCTCACCGTCATTCCGGTTGATGTAGTCCGACGACATGGCGACAACGCTGAAGCCGTTCGGGCGTCCCGACGGCAGCTGGCACTGGACGAACGGGGAAGAAGGGAGGCTCGACCTCAAACGATGACCTGCCTGCCTTGCGGACTTGGTGCTCGCTTTCGGTTCTCGTCAAACCTGCTGTTTTGGTGAAAAGTGATTCATTTCCAACGAGCGGTTGCCATTCATGACTCCGAGGTATTCCTTTCTGCGCATGCATTGCCACACTGCTGCTCAGCGTCTGCGGACCGGCGTCGCCGAATAAAGACGCTCATTATGTGTCTGCGACTTATACTACCTTCACTCCGTCTGTGAAGATTCCAGACTCGTAGGCTATCGCATGACCAGGGCAGACTTCGAACCTCTGCTCTGAGATGGCTCTATCCTCCTCATCTACCCTCCTCATCTATCCCCTAGTTTACGCTGCTTCCTATGGAGAGACTGACTGATAGGGTATCCTTGATGTAAGCCGTCCGGTCCACGACTAATGAACCTGCACTGCCTCGGCGGTGCGTTCTCTGAAAGAAGGAACCGGGCATTCGATGGCGCTCTTTGCTCTGACCCACCACGGTCCTGTCTAAAACTGCGAGCCAGTCTTGCCCTGTCTTTGCTGTTTGCCCTTGGTGCCCATCGCTGCACGACTTCTCTTTTCGGGCTTTCGCCTACGACTGTTTTTTAGATATGCCAGGCTACCCTGCCACTCAGATTCAGCTCTATGGAGATTCAGTATCTGATCCAAGCTATCCAATATCCTGGCAGAGCCGGAAAGTGACTCTTGCGGTCCTGAAGAATGACGAACGCGGTGTTCAAGCTGGCCAGCTAATTCGAGCCGGTCAAGCCATCCTTACCGACCATGCGTTTCTGTACTCTGATAGACCGCCTGAATGGCCCGTCGAGATGTGGCTGGACAGAATGCGGACTCTCTTGCAAGAGAAAGAGAAGGCTGGCGATAGTCGCGTGCGCCACCTCCGAGTCTTGAAGAATGAGCTGCCCGAGCCGAAATCCATCCTGGGCTACTTTTCCACCAACTGCCTTCCCGACCGAACCAATCGGTTCAGCGGCGTGGGCGAGAAGGTTTCGCGCCTGAATCACAGCTGCCAACCGAATGCCATGTTTTACTGTGATTGGCTGATGGGGACTGGCTTGCGATATAAAGTGGTGGCTCTTCAGGACAGTCAGTTAACCTTGCTGCCAAAAGATCATTAGACTTGGCTCAGAACCCTCCGCAGTCCAGAAAGGCCAGGAAGTGACCATTGCCTACGGAAACCTTGCCTTTCTTTTGGCTGTGCTGCGATCAGAAACCAAGCTCTGCAAAAGCTCTTTGGCTCTTCGGATAGCTGCCACTGTGGGCATGCGCACCCAGCAGACGGGCAGCACGACCGGCTTCGGAGCCTGTTTAAGTTCGCCCGCTCCCAATTTGGCCAAAGGGAATACTTCAAAGAAGTAGAGATTACCGACGATGATCTTGCGGTAGCTCAAGCCTTTGTATGTGGGCGAAGATTGGGGCTGAGCGCTGTTGCCACCAGGTCGCGAAAACTCTGGGTCTGCGCCAGGTTTTCCATTGCTACTATGAGGCTCAATGCAAAGCCGAGTATCTGCATGCATTCCAGCATAACAGACTTTCGCCGGAGCGCTATGCCCGGTGGCACAATTTGATTTGTCAGGCTCGTCTCTTATCTGGGGAATATGGAGAAATGAACGCTTCGACATCATTAAACACTATGGCTCAAGAACTTAAAAACCAAGTGAGCGTATTCTCAGACCGCTAGGACTTTGAACAGCGCAGCTCATGCTCATGTTGTAGGTGGCGCCCGAGTACTGGACGGAAGCGAAGCTAGTCGCATTCACTGGCTAAAGAGAGTCGCCTCGATGCGCTTGATGCGTCAGGAACCAAATGGATGGTCCTCTTTGCCGCCAGATGCTGCACGAGTCCAAAGTAGAAGGGCGAACAAGCAGACATGCAATGCAAATTTCCTCCGCCCCCGCGTGGACAAACTCATACAATGAGGTCGTTCAAGATGAGCTCGTACTTGTCGGCGGCCCGTGTGGGGGCAGATGGACTGGGCTCGTATGGTTTGTGTTTTCTGCATTTTCCGGTGAGATCCTGGCAAGGAGCGTGAACGGAGCTGGAGCCTACCTCTCGCCAGCTGCTTGACTCGGGAAGGACTGGAAAGCATCTGGGTGTTTAGGCTGTGGCGCCTCGCTGAGGGAATCGACAAAAGTCAGCGGGAATCAAAACGAAAGCAAGCGCAGAGAACTGACGTGAACCAAGAGTGCTTCGACGCTTCGTCCGCCGTGATTCTCTTTTCTGGGCTGAAGGTTAACAGCCGTTGCATGAGGTCGACTCCAGCTTCGGAGGTATGCCGAAACCGATGCTTTAATTGCGAGTACGGCTTGAACTCGGCCACGTTCAGCGCCTTGGCTTTCGGCAGTTTGCTGAAGCCAGGCCAAATCTCTTCCGTGGGCTTTCCAAGCAGGTGGAACGTCTTGACGATCTGGTCGATCTCACCGTTGCCGGCCAACAAGGGCTCTTTGAGAATGAGCTCGCCAAAGATGCACCCTATCGACCACAAATCGACAGCTGTCGAGTATTCTGTCGCACCAAGGAGCAGTTCAGGAGCTCTGGAGCATTATATAAGCCCGCGAACTGAGGAAACGGGGGACGCAACACTTGCCGGTACCAAAGGGTCACCACCAGCTGCGTCATGTCCCCCAGTGGCTCGCCGTATGTGCGCGCCAAGCCAAAGTCCGCCACCTTGATCTGGCCCCGATTATTCATCAACAAGTTGGACGTCTTGAGGTCCCGGTGGACAATCCAATTGTCGTGGAGGAAGCCGATGGCCGAGAGAAGCTGGAGGAGCAAAGTCTTGATCTCCGACGCGAGGAAAGGTTGAGGCATGACATGGAGTAAGGTTTTGAGGTCGTGCTCTATGAAATCGAAGACCAGAAAGACCCTGTCCACGAAGCGCGTGAGCTACTGCATCTCGAGCGCCAGGACACAGCATGGCCTACTGGGTCAGGGTATCGCCAACCACAATTTCTCGACATCGCACGATGTTTTCGTGCGTCGAACAAGCCATCAGCGTCCGTATTTCTCGCAAGCTGGTGATTGGGAAGCCGTTCGTCTCTTGAGCCATTTTGAGCTTTTTCAAGGCCACTCTGGAAGCCTGTCATCTGTCTGTACTTATTGAGAAAAGCCAAGAAAGCCTACATCTCGCCTGTCTCCTTGTCCCGGGCTCTCGATACCACACCATACGAGCCCTCCTCGATGTGATTGAGCCTCTCGTAATTGTACACCGAGCGGCAGCCCATGAGGAATGGGTGGGCGTGTCGAGACATCTTTTGCCTAACTTCTGGAGGCTTCGAACCGCTAGTCGATGCCTCTGGCTGCCGGGAGGACTGAAGAGGGACATTGGATGAAGATTTGGAGGACGAGGCGGCGGCGGCCTGCTTTCGCCTTTTGCGTTCAGCACGAGTCCTCTCCTCCTCTGCTGGGTCCTCTGTCTCCCACTTAGAGCGCTTTCGGGGAGGTTGGTCGGACATTGTTGTTCGATGCAGGCAAGGAATTTCAGTGCGCCGCCGAACGCGAAAACAGCGGGTGGGGTGGCGACCAGTGGGTTGCTTCCAATTGGAAATGCGGTCAAGAGGAGTGATTTACATTCTAAATGATGTGTGAAAAGTGTACAAGGAGTCGAGAAAGGCTACATCGAGATGATTGGGGAGTTGAAGAAGCGGACTCTCTGTGGCTGGCCAGAGATGTAAGAGAAGGGCGCCATCGCGCTGGACAGCGAGAGCTTACTGAAAACACCACAGTTAATGGCGGGCAGGCAAAGGCGGGCAGGCAAAGCTCATGACCGCCGCCCAAGCCATGCATCTTGGTCTGCGTTCAACGTTGCCCCGCTTGCTTTGCCGAGGGAGGCAGCATGTTGAGACATCCGGACGGACGACTGGGTTCCAGACACCAGAACGGGCACAGACTGGAGAAAAATAGCAGCACGCCGACTAACGAAACGTGGTGATAGGCGGGTTTGCCGCAAGGCTCGATGGGTCGCCTTCAAAGTCGGGTCGAATTGGCCTTGAGCGATACGCTCTAAGTTCTCGACCGCTACTTGAGGGACTGGAGGCGTTGTCTGTCCCAGGACGCGCCGCGCCCACCATTTGTTGAAGATGTTCGTCCGCCGGCTGGAGGGCAAAGGGCCGACTGCCACCTCGTCGCGGGTTGGCACGGTTGGACCTTCTCTGACGCTTCCGATTGAGCTGTGAGACAGGCGGGATTGGAATAGGAAGTGGTTGGGAACGAGTCGTTGTCCAGGAGGAGCTTTGATAATCTCCTCTCTCCACTTGATCAAGTCGGGGAAGTATGGCTGTAATCAGTTTATCAGCTTGTGCTCAATGTTGCCTAGGATGGCTCACTCGAAGCAAAGCGTGCCGAAAGGGTCCATCGAGACCGTAGCCAAGGCGCTGAATCTGCGCTATCGCCTTGATGTCGCCTTTTAACGACGCTTTGAGCCCTTTGAGAATCTTTTCTGAACTTTCAGACTAGGTTTTGGGTGGCAGGTGCTCGCGAAAAGCTCACTTGATGCGCTTCGTCCAAGGCCACCAAGCGCTTGCCCTCTGTTGCCCTCATGCCGCTCGGCCTGGCTAAATGCTTGACTCTGAGTCGCAGTGCACCGCTTTTTTCGATCGCTTTGTGTCAGCTGGTGCTTTCTTTGCGAGGATGTGAGGGAAGAAACCCACGCAGCAAAGCGATCTCGAAAAACATGCTCGAAGGCGGACAGCTCCCTCAGGAGATGTCGAAACAGATGCCTGCGCTTGTCTTTGCTGCTCAGAAAAGAGCGCAGCTCTTCGTTGGCCCGCAGCTCGCCGGACATCAAGGCATGGCTTGCTGGCGTCGTCGAGGTTGCTGCCCAAGAAGCGCATTCTTTGCCACTGCAGACCAATAATCATCCACCCTACAACCTACAAGACGATGAACCTGGGACAAGCATAATGGGATTGAACTGGCTGACGAAAGGGTGGATTGCACAGCCAAGCGAGCGACTCTGCGTGTTTCAAGCCTGTCTTCGGCTACGCAATGGACTGCACTATAGAGGTCTAGGTTTGCAACGGCATACATGTACAAAGATGTAGAGGAAAGAAAACCTCAGAGAGAGGGTAGAACAAAGGAGCGCCAGTCGAGCCACGCCGCAGGCAGACCCTGGCTACCAAAACTAGCGTTTGCCCAGAAACCCTCGCAAACCACCAGGTGGAGCTGCGACGGCTTCAGGAGCGCGCTCAGCGGGCGCTGCTGCGAGGGTTTCAACGTACGCCTTCTTGCTATGCGATGAGAATGCACCTACAGTGTTTGGCGACGGTAACGAGGGTACCCTCCACTGTTGTGGTCCAGTGAAAATCAGAGTATTCAAGGTGGTCACTGAAGCTGACTTTGATAACAGCGTTGGCGTTGTGCTTCGCAGCCTGTTCCAGCAAGCTTTCAAGGGCCCTGGCTTTCAGACCCAGGACAGCTCCTTCAGTCCAATGAGCTGTTTCAGAGTCCGTAGGGTGATTAGGGCGAGTAAAACGTCCGACCCTTGACGTCGCGACTGCCGCAGCGATGCCGTGTAGCGCCGTGACAGTATGACCTGGAATCGTCTCGCCCATAGAATGGAGGACGACGGTCTCTCCTCGCAAGAGAACGGTGGCCATGATTCAAAACAGTTTCAGAAGTCTGAAGCGAAAGCAAGCTATATAATCAGTTTACGTCTTTGAAGACAACAGAGGGGAGACTGACTTGGTCTCGATTGGGGTGTTCAGCGATTGCGTCCGCACGGAGAGTCGCTAAGATACGAAGACTAGCTCAAAGCTCTGATGAAAAGAAGTCGTAGGCGACAAGACGATGATTTGCAGAGGAGGACGAGCGAGGGGAGCCTGATGCGAGGGCTAAGGCAAGCTCTGGGGGGAAAGAGTTTCGGTGGTCCACTTGTTGGTAGAAGAGGAAAGAGAGGGAAAAGACGTCTTTTATAGACCTGTTCCCTTTGTGCAATGTCAAGGCAAGAGCGCAGCAACCTGAGCAGGGCGTCCAATCGCAGGCAGACAGCAGGCTGAAGTCTCGCCAAGAAGTTCAGGAGGTCCTTGAGCAACTCTTATGAGAGAGATACTCGGTCCGCCCAAGCCTCTGTTTGCGACAAACAGAAGCAGTTCAACGTCGCACTTCTGCATGTCTGTATGTTTGTACGTTCTGCTCAACCACTCAGAATCTGGTACTGGCCAAGCAATCCTTCAAAAACACAACGTTTGTCAGAGCATTGATTAGGTGATGACTGCAGCACTGAAGTGGCGCGTCAAAGAGCATCAAAACGAATGGCAGGACGAGGGTCGAAGCTCGCTCTGAGCCACAAAGGAAGAAGGCAATTCTACCCATTATGAGAAGGCATCTGTATTAGACGGCAGAATCGACGACGATGACGACAGACAGGAACCGACAAGGCGAATGGCTTCCTTGAGATCTCCAGTCTTGAGCCCGGGCAGAGAGGACAGGCCAGGCAACGAGGCACTCTGGTCAAATCGCCACCAGCCCGATACGCGCGCGCAGCATTCTCCTCAGACTCAAAGCTTGATCCAGATAGCATAGTCGCGGTCAAAGACGAAGCTTGCGGCTGCCCTCTCCGTTAGAGCACCACCACAAGTCCGCGCCTTACCTCGACCTCGTCCAAACCCTCCGCAGCATCGTGAGCAGCAACCGCGACGACATTATGGCGTCTTTGGAGAAGATCAGCCTGGACGATGTGGCCGGCATGAAGGTGAGCGTGCCTCAATCTCCCAAGAGGCAAAACCTTATGATGGTTTGAAGGTGGCCGACCTCAAGACGGTCCTCAGCGCGCGCGGCTTGCCCACCACTGGCCTCAAGAAAGCCTTGGCAGACCGGTTGACAGAGTGGATCGAGACGGTGCAGGACAAGGAGGGCGGCGACGCAGCTGCAGCCGAGGCCGTGACGGAGGAGGAGCCGGCCGCCCCAGCTGCTGTGGATGCGCCTGCCGAGGAGGAGCCTGCGACGAACGGCGATGCTGTAGTTGAAGCAGAGCCAGAGGACGAGGACAAGAAGCGCAAACGAGACGACGAGGCGGAAGGTGCGCTCATTGTTTTTGTCAATTTGCCAGAAGTGTACGCTAACTCGAATGCCACGCAAAAGCTACAACAGCCGATGCGACGGAGCCAGAGCCCGCTCAAGACGAACCGCAATCAAAAAAGGCCAAAGTGGACGAAGAGCCAGCTCCCGAAGAAGCTGCTGCCGCCTCGGAGCCTGTTGTCGAGGCGGCGCCCGTCGCTGAAGAGCCAGCTGCCGCGCCCGAGCCAATAGTAGCGCCAGAAGCTGTGCCTGATGTCGAGATGGCGCCTGCTGCAGAGGAGGAGGATAAAAAGGTCGAAGAGGCTCCGAAGGAGGACGAACCAATGGCAGAGCCGGCGCGCAAGGAGCGCTCGCCAACGCCTTCGCCGCCCATCGAAAAAGCCGCCGCGGGCGCCGCTTTGTCGCTGGCCGAGAAAGTCAAGCCGGTAAGAACCCGCTCGCCCTCGCCTCCGCCACGACAAAGGCGCAGGTCGTCATACTCGCCCTCGCCGCCGCCCAGAAGCCGCCCGTCCGCTGGTGGACCGCCCCCTTCCTCCAGCATTTACATCAGCAACTTGGTCCGCCCGTTCATGCTCTCTCAGCTCAACGAGCTGTTGGAGGAGTTTGGCAGCGTCAGCAAATTTTGGATCGATGCCGTCAAGTCGCACTCATATGTTACAGTGCGTTAAAGTTGTCTTTCTTGCTATTGAAGTGTCATTCAGGCCGCAAGCACAGTTCGACACGGTGGCCGCCGCGCAAAAAGCCAAGAACGCCTTGCACGAGACCGTCTGGCCAGAGAACACCGGCCGGCCCTTGAACCTCGTCTATGTTCCCACTCCCAAAATCGAAGCCTTGATCTCCGAAGAAGACCAAGCCAAAATCACCCGCAAGGGCCGCATGGAGCTCCTGGTGGAGAGCTCGTCGTCTGAAGAGTCTGGCTTCTCCTACCGCCTGATCCCCTTTGGCTCGGCCGCGTCCTCCGCGCTCAACGTGTCTTTGAATGTCGCTGGCGTGCCATCTCGCGGCCTGGCTTCTGCTGTGCCTTTGACGGCACGCGGCATTGCCGTAGACGCCTTGCCCAGCGCCCGCGATCCTCCGCCACCCAGAGATCGTGATGGCCGAGGGCCGGAGCGGGACGCGCGTGGTGACAGAGATTGGGACATTGGTGGCGGGCCGAGAGGCGCAGGTGGCATGCAGGTGCCGCGCTCGGGGCCTTTCTCAGGTCCTTCGAGGGTGCCCTCTGGTTCTTTCGGTGGTGGCAGAGACAATGGTTGGGGTCCAAGAGGTGGTGGAGACAGTGGACCTGGTGACCGGGGAGGCAGGGATGGTGGCTGGGGCTCTCGAGCTCGGTCGCCACCACCGCCGAGAGACGGTGGCGGAGGAGGAGGATGGGGCCGCGCTCCAGCCGACGTCAAGTACACCAAAACCGCACCTTCGCTACCTTGGTCGGAGTACAAGAAGTGATCTTGCTGCTCTTCACAGTCCAAAAATCGCTCCTGGGTTTCAATCTTGGAATCGAGAACTGTTTCTAATAGTGGCCCGTGGTCCTTGCCTCCTTAGATATCGCTTAGATCTCCGAATCTTCCTGCACGTGAGATCTCGTGAGATGAAACGAGTATTAAACGAGTGGCACAAAGCGCCACTGACCGCTCGCGGAGCCGCGGTTAACGAGTTTGCCCCGATCGACCAACCCCAAAGGCTGCCATGGATGACGAAGTCAAGATTGGCGAAGGGGCTTTCACGGTTGTCTACAGACAGCCTTCGGAGCTAGTTCTTGAGAGTGGCCAGCCAGGGTGGATCGCTTTGAAGGTCGTCTCGCAACACGCCCAAGCTCCTCACAACACGCTCAATGAGATTGCCTTCTTGACCCGCTTTAGTCACCCGAATGTGTGCATGCTTTACAATTTCACCACGACGACGACGCTGATAGCAAAGCCAATTCAGGTCGTTCAGCTGCTGGCTCACGAATTGATTGACGAACATTTCCATCTGTCCATGGCCTACTTTCCGCTCTCACTACGAACACTGCTCGATCAGATCGACTTTACACCTTCTGCGTGTCAAGATTTTGGCGTGCTAGCGGCATCTCTGGTCCGACAGCTTTGTCAAGCGGTGTCCTACATCCACTCCCAAGGCGTCGCACATCGAGACATCAACCCAAACAACTTTGTCATTGATGCGCTCGGCCACTGCGTTCTCATTGATTTCAGCATTTCTGTCGAAGCCGCGTCAAGCGACCGGTGCCTCGACGTGGGCACTGCAGCCTACCAAGCTCCAGAGTTGCTCTACACCCACCACGATTACGACCCGCTGGCCCTTGACCTATGGTCTCTCGGAGCTACTGTGGCTCAGTTCTTCACTCCCTTCGGACCTGAAGCGGAGGACGGGTTCGGCGACTCCTCGGACGAAGATGATGATGCGCCTCCCTGGCTGAAAGTCTTGAATCAAGGGCAATCAAAGACATCCAAGGAAGCCTCCGTTAGGAGATCGTGTCTGTTTGAGAGCCAGTTTGGGCAGATTGGGTTGCTGGGGAGCATCTTTCGACTGACTGGCACCCCAACCTTGGACGACTGGCCCGTGGGTCCCCGTCTTCTTTTCAATAGGGTCCACTCAAAGGCACCAACAGGAAGCTGCATCGATTCCCAACTTTCGTGCTTTCTCGTTTGAGCACTTTGAGAAGGCAGATTTGGCTGCTCGATTGCCCAACCTCCCTGCAGCGGACACACCCTCAATTCTCAGCCTGATCGACGGTCTTATCAACGTATCTGCAAGCAGAAGAACAAGAACGCAAGAGATTTTGGATGGGAACGCCTGGCTAAAGCACGCGCAAGAGCCAGGGGCCTGGATGCAAGAAAGGCTAGCGCCTTGGACAACACCCATCATAGCGACATTATAAGACAGCTCCACTTCAGACTGCTCGCCACTCTTGGCGCCGACTCCCTGCTGTGGTCGAATTGGTCCGGCGCACGCCATTCTGCTCGCCAATCTTTTGCGCCCAGCGCTCCTTCATGTTCTTGACCCCGGCAAACGACTCCTCTTCCGACTCGTTGCCGTCCTTGGTCTTGGGCGAAGTGGGTGTGGTCGATTCGGAACTTTGCAAGCCGAGTCCGGTTGACGACGTGCTCGGTCGGATAGGCTTGAATGCGGACGGCCGAGGCTGATAGGCTGGAGTTTGGGGCGAAGACTCCGGCGAGGACACGTCCTTGGGCGAAAAAGTAGGCGAATACATAGACTGCGGTCGCTGGCTGGCTGGCTTGGAGGAGGAAGCCAGGGTGGCGTCGACGACTTTCGAGGTCGTCGCGTTGGTCATGCCCTCATAGCGTGAGACAAGCGAAGAGATTTGGGCTTTCGGCTTGGGTGATTGTGCAACGGGAGCGGCCAGCACAGGCGACTTCACCAGGGTGGGCGGCCGTGGCCCTGCCGGTGGCGCGAAGTCCCGAATCGAGGCGATCGCGCGCTTGAGGTCAAAGTTGCCCGACGCGTCCGATGAGGCGCTCGTTGTGTCTTCACGAGATATGCTGGAGCCTGAGGTGGACACGGTCCTCGTGGCACTGGTTGATCTGCCGCCCGGTGGCGGATTCGGCGAAAGCGACCGGCCATAGTGGGCGTCCGCGTCCTCCGGACCTTCAACCTCGTCGTCATCATCCGAAGAGTCGGCCTCTGAGGCCGCCGAGCGCATGATCTGAGGCTTCTCCGGCTTGGGCGGCGGCCCAGCGGAAGTTGATAGGTCGGGGAATCGCTGGCTGGCGTCGTCGGCTGGATACGGTAAAGTGTCGCCGCGGTGCATATTGGCCCTTAGCATCGGCAAGGCATTTTGGACCTCTTGAAGGGCTGAGTGGGAGGACGAGCGAGAAGACTGTGAGTCCTGCATGAAGTCTCGCGGCAGCTTGCGAGCCTGTTCGGTGGTTGTTGGCGTAGCTTGGCCGGCGTAAGGCTCAGGGGAGGACGACATCAGGTCGAGGGCGGGGGCCTTCGGCTTGGGCGCGAGCGGTGGCGGTGTGGGCAAGCTGGCATTGAGCGAAGCTGTCCGCTTTCGAAGCTCAGACGGCTTCTGGTTCCGCTCCTCCACGTCGCCATTGCCGTTCTCCTGTGCCTTTTTGGACTGCCACCACTGTTCCAGAAGGACGGGGGAGGTCTGAGAGGCCCGGTCGACCAGCGGCGGTCTCGGCCCAGCAGCCGGTGGAAGTGGGCCAGAGAAGTGGGTTGGCTTAGTGGGAAGAGCTGGCCGAGGCTCGGACGAGGACGAGGAGAGGTTAGACTGAAAGCTCTTCTCGAAGTCCCGCTTGATCCGCTCGGCCGTCGGTGGGCGGGTGGTGCCAGGCGAGAGGAGCTCTTGGAAGCCAGAGGCGTTCCGTTCGACGAACGACGGCGGGGTAAACGAGTCGCCAAAGCCTGCGTGCGACGGCTTTGGCAGGCTTTTGGGTGCTGCCGACGCTTGGCTGGAGGGCAAGACCTCGTCGGCTAGTGGCGGAAAGGCTTGGTCGAAATCTGGGTATTCCGACATGACTTTGGCCGCCGACGCGGCCGAAGAAGACGAAGTAGGTGGTGATTTGGCGGCTTCAGGCTTGGCGGCTGGGGTTGGCCGACCTCGCCGCATCGGCGTGATATTGGGGGTTGCGTCGACAGGCGGAGGTGGAGAGACGGTTTTCGTAAAAAGGGCGACAGGAGACGTGCTTATAGGAGGAGAAGTAGAGTTGGACATCGGGTGCACTGCTGGTCGAGGCGGTAGGCCGGGCATCTTAGTGGGTGAAGTCTATCAGAGCGAAGTTCAGATTGCGCTCCGCAAATTGAGGAGGCCTGAGCTCTCACAGTCTTTTCAGAAAACTTGGTGGCGACGCCTCGTAGCTTGGAGACCCGCTCATGGACTTTAAAGACAGTCGGCCGTGCTGATTGCGATTCTTGCAACATCGACGCTGTGAGATTCGGCAACCATAAGACTAAGAAAGAGCATCTTCAGAAGCCTGTCACTCACAAATGAGGTCCTGGATGTTCTTGGAGTAGGCAGGGTAAGGTGGAAAGGAGTAGGTGACGTTTTGGATGGCCAGCACGCCTTGGGTTTCGAACGGCGTGGTGTAGTAGCACAGCTTGTAGAGGAAGACGCCCAAGGCCCAAATGTCGGCCGGCAGCCCGACACCTTTGCGGGACCAGACGTCGCACATTTCTGGGGCCCGGTACTGCAAAGTGGTCGTCTTGTTCAGGTCGGCCTCCAAAGCTTGGATCTCCGGAACGCTGTGGCACGGTGTCAAGCTCTAGAACTACTCGTTCTTTGCGTGGAAAGCACCACTCACGTCTGAGGAGGGGTTAGTAAGGGAGTGGTGGTCGAGCCAAAGTCGCACAGCTTGTAGCAGGAGGTGGAGGCCTGCAAGATGTTTTCGACTTTGAGGTCGCGGTGCATTAGCGGCGGCTCTTGGTAGTGCATATGTCCCACCGCCTGTGAGCACAAGGAGTAGTCGGAATAATTGTGAGTTTGAAAGACAATTGAAGGTAAGGTCCGTTCTCACCTCGACCGTGTCCGAGAAGATCTTGAGAATCTCCGACTCTGTCAGCCGGTTCTCCAAGCGAGTGTTCATCATATCAATGATTCCTCCGCCTGTCCAACATCCGAAATGAGCCCCAGATATCAAGAGCGCAAGGGAGGCCAATGAAACGGACCGGGAGCGTATTCCATCAGGATGAAGACCTCGTAGCCACTCCTGCCCGGCAGCTCTGACGCTGAAGCTTCTATAAAGTTGACGATGTGCCTATGCCCCCTGAGCAGTTTCTGTGCGCCGCAATCAACCAAGCGGTCAGAGGCGTGGCCTAAAGTCTGAGGGCAGGGAGGTCCAGCGCACCATCACATCCACTTCCTTGCGCACATCCTGCAGCTGGATCTTGTCAGGCACCGCTAACCGCTTGAGGACGTGCAAGGTCTGGCCCGAGCTGGGAGGGATGGGCGAGGCGGAGCGGACCAAGTAGATGTGCGCATAGCCGCCTGTGGATTGCTTGGCCCATTGAGCTCTGCCTGGCCACCACTTGGCAGAAGCAGTTACCTTCTGACAGGAAGCGCTCGACGACGACCTTGTAGTCCCCAATCTTGACCCGAGCGCCGGCTGGCAAGGCTCCCTGGTGATTTGGATCTCAGTGCTTGGCTCAAGCAGGCAGGCCAGCAGCACTCACAGGCCGGGCTGGCGCAGGCGACGGGACGGCCACTGGAGGTCTGGCTGCCATTGCTGTTCGTCTCAGCAGCGGATCAGCGCAGCGCCGCACTTGGAGGCAGCGGAGCAACCTTGGACAGGTGCAGCCAGCGCCGCCGCTCGCTCCTGTCAAGTCAAAGTCGTGGGCCAATGCAGCTAGGATGGGCCAGGTTCCGTCCACCACTTCCAACGCGGACACGACGAGGAACGCAGTGGGCCAGCCGTTGTCCTTCCTAGGCGAGCTGGGGCCGGACCATGTCTACATCGCGGCGTGAGTCTGTTGTTCGCCTTCTTCCCCCCTGCTTAGTCCTTGGTCTGACCACACTTTCAGTATCGGGTCTGGTGCTACGAGGTGCTTTCGCGCCATCAAGGCCAAGTACCAGCGCAGAGATAACCACGCCTCGCTCCTAGTCGTAAAGGTCTACCTCAAGCCGGACCCCATCATCTCCCTCAAGAGCTACAGCAAGAAGCTCAAAGGTGGGCTTGTAGTGTGCTACAACATCAGCCTTGTCTGATTTCATGCGCGGTTGAAACCACAGCGGAAAGGGACGCATTGCAAGATGTGCCCAACTTGTTTCCTTACCAGCGCATCCTGGAGACCGAGCGGGCGGCCTACCTCATTCGCCAATGGCTGGCAAGTAGTTTGTACGACCGAATCAGGTGGGTTTGAGCGGCCACTTCAGCTCTGTCGTCCACGTCAAGCTTGTCTTGAGCCCACTGTCACAGCACTCGGCCATTCCTGAGCTTGCTGGAGAAGAAATGGATTGCTTTCCAGCTCTTGTCAGCAGTCAGGAACGCCAGGGTCATGCATGTGAGCTGACGCCTTTACTCGTCGGCATGGTGTGGAGGCTCAGGAAGACGAATCGCTCACAGATCAGTCACGGCGACATCAAATCCGAGAACGTGCTCATCACTTCGTCACTCTGGATCTACTTGACCGACTTTGCGTCCTTCAAGCCGGTCTACCTGCCCTTGGACGACCCGTGGCAGTTCAACTACTTCTTCGACTCGTCCGCCCGCCGCACCTGCTACCTCGCCCCGGAACGCTTCTACGCCCCCAACGCCAAGCCGGCCCAGGAGGAGCTCACCGAGGCCATGGACATCTTTAGCGTCGGCTGCGTCTTGGCTGAGATGTTCTGCGATGGCGTCCCACCCTTCAGCTTGAGCCAGCTGTTCTCCTACCGCAAGGGAGAGTACAAGGCAGAGCTCAACGCCTATCTGAAGCAGATTGAGGATCTCGGCATGATGGTGAGTTGGCGACCACCTTCATCTGGCAGGCCTCGATGTGAGACTTTTCTTGGACAACTCACAGAGCATGATTTCCGACATGGTTTCCTTGGATCCGTCATTACGCAAGACCGCCGCCGACCACTTGACCAGCCCGACCTTCCCTGGCTTCTTCTTCGAAATGCACGACTTCTTCTTCACGCTCAACGAAACGCCCTCCGACTCCCCATCTTTCGCTCTTCCCAACAAGCCCCAGCAACTAGGCGGGTCTCAACAGCAGCAGCAGCAGCCAAAGCTCGCGGGCGCTTTGAACCCGGCAGTGCTGGCAGATACAGCGCCGAGGTCGGAACCCATCATGCGGACGGACGCCGACGAGAAGATCGAGCGCTTGTCGGAAGGGTGGGAGCAGATCACAACGCACCTTTCGTCGGACGTCCAGCTGGACCGTACCGAGGACACGCTCGTGGTGGAGACCGTGAGTGACTTTCGGGAAGCCATACAACGATTGCGGCTTTGATGACATTTTCTTCACCACAGGCATACTTTCCTCTCAAGCTTGGCTCAATACCGGGCTTTGACATTCAGATGCCGACGACACAAGCAGGGAAGCGACCTAAAGTTGACGGTGAGCAATGGCGGCAGGCCAATCAAGAACCTGTTCTGACGCGTCTTTCTCCGCTTCACAGACGGAGCTGCTCTGCTGCTTCTAAATCAAGTATCTTCGTGCGTGCGAAACTGTATTCGGCCTACTTCCATCCTTCAAGCGCTCGACATGATGCTCTACCTTTCTCTCTACCTCACGGACGTGACCATTCTCGACCGCGTCCTTCCTTACACTGTCTACATGCTTGCAGATGACTCGGCGGTCGTTCGAGCTGCAGCGTGTCGATCCCTGACCCAAATGGTGGGTGCTGCCTCTCTAAGCCTTCGCCACTAGGCTCAAAGGGGAGGGCCATTCGCAGCTGATACTCGTCGAATTCGTCACGCCGTTCAACGCCTCGATTTTCAACGACTACATCCTGCCGAACATCAAGCCGCTGAGCGTCGACCCGGACGACTTGGTGCGCGTGGCGTTCGCACATTGCGTTGTGCCGCTTGCCGAGTGTGGCGCTCGGTTCATTTCGATGGCCGGGTGGTTGCGTGACCATTCAAAGGGGAAGAAAGACCAAGACGAGCTGGACGATAATGACGAGGTGGGTGTGCTTCCTGATTCAGAAGATAGTTCTAACGGTGCCATGCCATCTCGACAGGGCAACTACGACACCAAGATGGCCGAGCTTCATGAATCTATCATTGCGCTCGTGGTCCAGCTACTGCTTGCTGACCCTTCCTCCTCGGTTCGGAGAGCACTGGTCATGAACGTGGCTGCGCTCTGCATCTTCTTCGGCCGGGACACGGCTGCCGACGTCCTTCTCAGCCACATGATCACCTTCCTAAACGATAAAGACTGGCTACTGCGGGCAGCGTTCTTTGAGAGCGCTGTCGACATCGCCAGCTGCGTTGGCGGCCAAAGCGTCGACGACTACATCCTGCCCCTCATGATGCAGGCCATTTCTGGTCAGTTGCAAGCCTTTGGGTTATAGGCGCTTCAGACACAGCTACTGACATGACGTATGGACAGACTCGGAGGAGAGCGTGGTTGCGCGAGTGCTCTCGTCTCTAACAGCGCTGTGCGAGCTCGGCTTGGTCCAAAAACGATCGCTATGGGACCTTCTCGATGCGACTTTTGGGTTTGTCTGCCACCCCAACCTTTGGATCCGGCAAAGCGCAGCAGCGTTCATCGCTTCGACCGCCAAAGGGCTCACGCCGACTGAGCTCTGGTGCATCCTCTATCCGCCGTTGAGGCGCCTGTTAAAGTCAGATGTGCTTCACGTCACAGAAGTAGAAATCTTGACTGCAGCTTCGCGACCGGTCAGTTCCGTCCGCGTCCTTCCCCGAACGAACTCTGAAGGAACGTCGACCGCAGCTGCCACGTAATGTCTTTGAAGCAGCCGTTTCATGGGCTTCAAGGGCGGGGACCAAGTCGACCTTCTGGCACCCTTCTACAGCCCACGCGCGCATGCAGGGCCACGGCTTGCTGCCAGCTTCAATGCAAAAGTCGAAAGATCAAGAGCGCCATCTCTCGGAAGAGTATGTCCCGCTTTCGCTAGACACCCTCCACAACTCAATTTGTGGCTACTTCAGTGACACGGCGCAGCTCGATCGCTTAAGGCAGCTCGGCTTGACCACAGAAGACGAGATCAAGCTCGAAGCCTTACGAGAGCATATTGTTCGGCTGGCAACTTCTCGCCAGACAGCTGCCGCTCGTGATACGCCCTCCAGTAGCGGTCTACTAAGCGGCAATATCGTTTTGCAGAACCACGGTGTGACGCCACAGACCATCTTCTTCAACGGGAATCAGCAGTCAAACATCAATCCAGACTTGTTGTCGCCACGGCAAGTGTCCCTAGCCAAAGCAGCAGACGGACTTGACTCTCGGCGGATGTCCATCGACACCAACGCGTCCAGAGCTGGAAGCCCGGCGCTGGGCGTGGCGCACCGCAACTTCTCTGACAGCTCCGCGGTCGATGACCTTCGTCGGCGATTGGCCCTTTCTGCTGGAGCTTCGAGCTCATCGGTCTCTGCTCTGGGGCACGACTCTCCTTTCAATCCGCGGGCGTCTGTCCCGCCATCAGATTTGCCTTCGCCCATCCATGAAGGGGAATTCGCCTTCGCCAAGCAACCGTCACCAGCTTCTCTCGAGCTGCCAGCCGCCAAGGTCAGAAGCCGGGTCGACAGCAAGGGCATCAGCCTCACTCGTCCCTCTCCGGCATTGGGCGAAAACACGACACCTGTCCTCGGGCAAATCAATGTGGAGGCCCGATACAAACCCGATGATGACGCTGCATCAGGCTTCTCGACACCTTCGATGCGCCCTGGAACAGTCAGTGGAACAACAGGACTGGCGAATCGTTTCTCGACAACTTATGGTGGGCTTAGCCTCCGATAGATCGCGGCCACACTAATTGACCTTCCACATTTGCAGAGGGCGCGGATCCCGTCATTCGGCAGCTCATTGAGCGGACATATTTGGACACGCAGAAGGATCTGCCCTCTGAGTTTGGGCCCTTCGTGGCGGATGGTGTGCCCAAGCGACGGGCAGTCCGAACTGCACACTCGACTCGGGAGCGGTCGACAACCGGCCGACCAGAAGGCGTTCTCATCTCTCACCTGACTGAACACACAGCCGCTATCGTCGACATCTGCGTTTCTCCGGACTCCGTCTTCTTTGCCACCGCGTCGGAAGATGGCACCGTTCGGATTTGGGACTCGATGCGTTTGGAGAAGAACGTCACGGCCCGGTCAAGGCAGACGATCAATGTTGGCGACCCAATTACCGCCATTTGTCCGATACGGCACACGCACTGCATCGCTTGCGCCTCGGCCTCCGGTAAAGTGCAAGTCTACCGGGTCGACGTCAACCTGGCTGGCTCGCTGCCCAAATATGGCAAGCAGACGCTCATTCGGCAGTACGCTTTTGAAGAAAAGGATGTTCACGTCACAGCCATGCTGCATTTTGACCACGGTGGGTGTTTTCCTCGACTTTGACGAGAGTGTGGAGAACTCAGACCAAGCCAGAATCTAAATCACATCTGGCTTGCGCCACCTCCGCCTCCACTGTTCTCCTATTCGATATTAAGACTATGCAGATCGTCTCCGAATTTACCTCTGGCCAACAGCTCGGCCCCTTCACCAGCATTTGCATCGACCCCAAGAGCCTGTGGATCTCAGTTGGCACGGCGTACGGCTACCTCTTGGTGTTCGACTTGCGCTTCGGTCTTCCGGTGCGGACGATAGACCTCAATCACTCCGCAGAGTCTGGGGCACGCCGAAGAATCAACAAGATCAGCGTGCACCCATCAAAGGGCAAAGGGCGATGGCTGATGGTTGCTGCGGAAGCTCTAAATAGCAACCAAGCGGCGCTTGAAGTGTGGGACATTAGTACTGGCCAGCTGGTGGAGCAGTACAGGCTTCAAGAGTATGTCAAGGGCGCCCATTCTCGCGTCTCTTCGGCCTCCTTTCTGGCCGACCTGTCCGTCTCGCAATCACCGCTTTCCAGCAGTGAGACCACGGCAGCTGGCGCCATCGACCAACTCGTTCACCACGCTCCGCGCGCCTCGCCAGTGGACACCACGCATGACTCGCTCTCCACTCGTGCAGCCGAGGCCATCGGCACCTTCACCCTAGGAGTTGATTTTGCCTCCAACGAGCGGCGGTTCGCCTCGCAGCCCAACCCCTCCTCCGCCACCTTTTCTTCCGGCGAGCTGGTCTCGTACCCCGACGACCGCTCAGCGTTCCTCCTTACTGGCGGTCAAGACCTCAAGATCCGCTTCTGGGACCTGAACAACATCGAAAAGAGCCTGATCGTCTCAACGCCGGACGAGTTCAAGTCCGCAAGCTACTCGACAGCGCCCAGAACAGCTGGACAGCCTGTCCAGCACATCGAGCGCCTCACCACACAGGAGAACTCACGCCATCGATCCACCTTGATTGCAACCTACCAGCAATCTCTCTTGAAGGCGCACCAGGACGCCATCACAGCACTCGCCGTGCTCCAGCTGCCTTACAAATGCATCGTCACTGGCGACCGCCGAGGCATCGTGAAGATCAACGACTGAACGATTGTACTACTAGCTCTGCATTAGACCTGTGCCCATGCATGCATCGGTTCCACATTTTGCCCTCGCCGCTCCCAGTTTGCTGCGCGCTCAGCCAGCCAGAGCAGGTTGTCCTTCAAGGGCCATTTGCTTTTCATTTCTCATTATGCCCTATGTGTCTCAGCTTCCGGTTGAGCAGCTCCATGCGCTGCTGCCGTCACTGCAGGCCACCATCGACAAGCTGAAGGCCAGCCTGCTCACCTACCCCCCGCGCCAGTTTTACATTCACGCGCCATTCTCGCTCTCTATCACCTCTTTGGTACTCCAGAGCTTGCTCGAGCCATCCAAAGGCTCGATTTTGCCCGCGTCTGTCTTGGTCGACTGTCAAATGGCGACCACGCCAAAAGTGCTTTACGACCACATTTTGAACGGCTTGGCCGGTTGGGAGCCGGAATATGTGCCATCTCTTGAAGGGTGTCCAAATTGGGATGGGAGGACCGAAGGGTTTGAGATTGAGCAGCTGGAAAGCGGGAGGCAAAGGATCAAATGGAGCACGTCCGAACCTGCTCCGCTGTCTTCGACCAAAGGCGCCCTGTCCGGACACGCCGACGACACGCTGTCAAATTTCATCGAGTCTATTGGCCGTCTTTACGAGCTGGAAGAGGTCATCGACCAGCCGCGGCCAAAATTCGTCGTCTTCCTTAACGCAGACCGGCTCCTGGGCTTGTCACACAGCTCGACAGCCGTGTTGGTCGGCGATATGATAGAGCAAAACACCAGTGACGGCTCTTTCTTGGCGTCTCTAAGTCGACTGGGCGAGCTTGTGAGTTACTGCCCGCGTGCCTCATCCCCGATTGTCTGAAGCGGTCGCCTGCAGACCGACAAACCGGTTGTGCCTATCTTTGTTTCTGAACTAGAACCTTATCAGTATCAGCCTCCAATGGCGCGAGCTATAGTTCCAGCCGAGGATGAGCGCTTCTTTTTTCCAAACATTGGCAAAGACGGTGGGTTTTCGCTTCGCATTTTCGTTACAGGTGACACTCTAATAATCCGCACGCAGACATTTGCAAGCTCTTGACCTATTTTCGCAAGCAAGATCAGGCCCAGCTGGACGACGCAGAAAACCGGGTCCCCAACTACTTGTTCAACACCTTCGTGGGCCTCATCTGCGACTCTTTCCTGCTCCACCTGCCTACATCGGATGCTTTCGAAGAGATCGAAAGGCTTTGCTCTGGTCATTTGTGGACAAAGTGGCAGGATTGGTACTTTGATGGCGAGAGTACGCGTTTCCCTTCCCGCGCGGCGAGGATGACGGCGCTGACGATGTACGCCAGGGGATCCCGGAAAGCTGGGAAGTCTCCTCAAAGGCTACACCAAACGGGAGATTGAGCACCTTGGCGAGCTCAACTTCGTGGCGGACGATCCGGAGGATGAGCCGTCCACCACCCGGCAAGACATGGACGACCTCAACCTCAGCGTTGTGGCCTCTTGGCTGTTGGTGGCATCTTTTTTGGCTTCCTATAATCCTCAGCGGACGGACGTGAGGATGTTTGCCATGGGCGCCGAAGAGAGCTTGGGGTCATCGCCGACCAAAGGCAAGAAGCGGAAGCCGGCCGCCATCTCGAAGAGGGTCCGTTCTCATGTTCTCATCTTCCAGATTACTTGTGTTTGGGTTCTAACAGATGTGGGCTTCGATGAACAGAGGAAAGGCGACGCTCAACGCTTGACGGGCCCCAAGGGCTTTCCTCTGGAGCGGATGCTGGCCATTTACGAATGCATCTTACCCGAAGAGCACCAGCATTGGCTTTTGACTGACGATGGCTTACAAGAAGTGCGTCTCCTTCATTGTGTCCGGCTCCTATTTGGTGCTCAGAACGGGTCGCAGGTCGCCACCTTGCTCTCGCTTCGGCTCATCGTTCGAACCTCGAAAGGCAGCAGCGACACCTCGTTCGAGCATCTCAACGGCATCAAGCTCAAGGTCAATGTGGAATGGCCGGTTATTGAGAAGCTGGGCAACAAGCTGGGCTTCAAGGTTGCCGAGAGGCTGTGGGACACCGAGAGTTGAGCACATCGCTCTAGATGCGAAAAGTACAGTGTAATAATGCATGTAAGGGGCCCTTGCGAGATTTCAAGCGACTCTCGGCTTCGTGCTCTTGCTATCCATTCCCGGGCCAGCTTTCCGTTTCTTCCGAAAGAGCGCATTGGGGACCATGGGTGCATCGACCTTTGGTGGCGCTGGAGATTCCGACTTGACTGGGACGGGCTCTGGTTGGGGCGGCGCTACTGCCTCGGGCGTGGGAGGTTCAGGCTGCGAGGCAGGGATGGGTGGTGACTCCAACTCTTGCTTGACCTCTGGCTCTTCTGGAATCGCACTGGTTGGCTCATCTCTTGGTGCCCTGACTCCTCCCATGGCCAGCTTGAACCCTTGGATCGGCTGGCTTTGCACATCCGGGTTCTCGCTCTTGATCCTCGCAGCCGCCTCCTCCTCCTCCGTCTTGGGGCCCTTCTTAGGCTTGAGCTTGATGTGAAAGGCGCCGGGGTCGTACAAGTCGTCCAGCGCGGCCGCCCGGCGCTCTTTGGCAAACGTCTTGGAGCTGGCCGGGGCGTCGTCTGGGTGCGGCTCCCGCTCTGCGTCGAGCGTGTGGGCGGAGGTGGAGGGCCTGGGCTGTTGCTTGACGGCCTGCCAAGCGCCGACTTGGCCTTCCACGGCCTCCTGCTGCGCCTGGGCGATGGCCGCCATCTCCTCCTCCGTGACCAAGCCCAGCGAGACGGCGTCCGAGTAGTTGGAGAAGGCGCTGCCGCCCGTTGGCCCTCGAGTGGCCTTCCTGCTGGTCGATGTGGACGCAACAGCAGAGGTGTCGCCCACGGCCTGCGAGCACCAGAGCGAAACAATAAGCTGCCTTCCTTTTGGGCCATCGTCAAAGTGAGCGGCGCTTACCGCGTTGATCTGGGCCATGATGGCCTCTTCATCCGCCTTGTCCCGCTTGCTCTTCTCGCCTTGCTTGTACAGGTTGCGCACATAGCGGTCCACGTTGCCCTTGTGCTTCAGGCCGCCCTCATGATGCGCCCGCGACGGCTTGTCGTCCGCGATGTAGATCTGGCAGTAGCTGCAGAAGTAGCGCGGCGTCGACTTCCAGTACTCAGACATGGCGAGAGCTACTTTTGGGGAGGGCAAGTCGGGTGGGTTGGGAGCAAGCTTGGGCAAAGCCTGGAAGATTTTGAGCGGGCAGGTGGCAAATTGGGCTTATGGTCGATGCACGACTTGATGGAATTGCATACTCTCAGCGATCACGCCTTGTCTCAACTATGGTGTGGACGAGATACGACCTGTAGTTCGTGCCCACCGCCAACTTGCTGAATGTGGCGTAGTTGTGCAGCGGCAGCCGCCTTCTCCTGCCTCTTCTGTTCGCGTAGATGCTGGGCCTCCTTCTCCTCAGGTGCTTGAGGGAAAAGATTTTGGAACCATTCTAATGCCTCTTCCTTGCGCTGGGAAGTCCGGTCCACTGTTTCGATTTGCCACCAATGCACGCCATTGTCCATACCAGATTCATGCTTCTGCTTTGTCTTCTCGAGAAACTCGCCAATAAGTTGGATAGCCAGTGCGTTGTTCGAATGGAGGCTGATCTTCTGTTCGTGGTCTAGACTCCAGTACGTCGCGACGAGGCTGTCCACTTGCCCCAGAAACTGAGACGCAACACGAGCGTCGAGTCCAGTGAGACGGGGTCCGGTCGAAAGAAAGGTGACATGTTCAATGGCATGCCTGTGTTCACGGCCGCCCATTGCTGGAAGGCGGCGGACCAAGGCAAAGCCGACGACACAAGCGTCGTGAAGTGACGCATGATAGATGAGGAAGGCTGCAAAGTACTGTGGCAGAACTCTAATGGAAGGTAGGTTGCTGTTCTTAGAGAAAAATGGATGGATGGCCGGCGTTTTCTGGCCTTCAGTCCGCCAGTTGTCGAGCTCGTCGGGCCATGAATGCGTTGAGCACGCAACCAACGTGTTAACGAGGTCGAGCGTAAGCTTTTCCTGCTCTGTACCAAAAGCCGACATGCTCGCATAGAAGTCAAACTGCCCAGGTCTTCAGCGGAGACAACGAGGAAGCGAGGCGACAACCAACCTCGTACGACCGAACAGTGGGGACCTGCATTCGTAGACTACCTTGACAGAAGTGGCTCGGCCGTCACGGAAAGAGAATAAGACGTCTCTCCAGAAGGTGTACAGCCAAGGGTTTCAGAATTTGTCAAGGCACCTCGGCACGCAGGCTCAAGAGAATTCAGTAGCGGGGACGAAAAGGTCAGGAAGACGGGCTCGGAGACAACTTATTCTCACTCCAATGAAGCAGAGCAGGCAAGCCACGCGAAAGACGGAGACTTAGGACGTTGCAGACCAGGACCAAGAAGCCAAGAAGACCGATTCGCATCTTTCAATTGAAGTCGAACCGGCGACAACACCCGCCCTTCACAGGCTCAGCGTTAGGTAGCACCCTCAGCAAGCATTATAGAAGGGGACAAGATAAGAGACAACTCCAACTAGGAACAAGAGGAAGGAAGGGCAAGCTGCCAGTGTCGCGATGACCTACCGGGGCAGTTGGCCACTGGTGGCAAACCGAGCTTATGGGTCGTAACTCCTCAACGTATGGGATAAACGCATGAAATTGTCAAACTATCGAATGATGGGTCGTCAGGCCACCTGGGCTTTGCGCGCCAGAGCTTCTGGACCTGAGCCTCAAGCAGTCGTATCCATCATATCGGCTTTGGAAGAAAAGATCTTCTCGAAGGCCTCTAAATTCCCCTGCTGCTCCCGTCTCCTCTTCTCCTCTCTGGCCGCGTGATGATTGACCGTCCACTGGTGGCAGACGAGACCTGAAGGTGACAAATGAGTGGCGCCACTTCCGAAGACTTTCGTGAGAAAGGCAACGGCGAGTGGGGTTTCGGACAGTAATTCGACAGGAATCTGCCCATCTTCTGCCCAGTATGATGAGATGAGGCTCTCGACTGTCTCGACAAACTTTACAGCGGCGACGACTTCATCCTGATTGACTGGACGAGCGATAGCAGTTGCTTCCTTGCCATTCGTAAGATACTGGGGATGCGTTAGGAAGGCAACGTGCTCGATCCTGTGCGAGGGCCGGCTTGGCTGGCCGGGGATGCCATGGCGGCGAGCCAGCGCAAAGCCCACCACGTCAGATGCGTAGGTTAGGAAGGCGACCAAGTAATGAGTCATTCCTTTATCCAAAGACGTGCTTTCTTTCTCGACAATGTTGCGGACGTCCTTGCGCGGCTTGTCGGACCCGACCGGCTTCTTCAAGCCTCCGCTCGATTCGACGATCCATTTCTTCCTCTCGGCAGCGAGACTGACTGTCTTTCCTCCCCCAAGCTCTTGGACAAGTTCTGCAGCTAGCTGAAACTCAGCTGCGGAGCAGTCGCCATGCGTAACGCCGTGCCAGACCAACTACACCTCTCTTCAACTGCATACATGGCGGCAAGAGGTATCTAACGTACTTCAAATTCGTTTCCAGGTCTAGCCATCGAGTATGAATGGGTGGCAGGGAGCGAAAGTCTCAGGTTAAGCCGTTGCAAGGAATGACGGGCAAGAGTCCAGTCTGCCTTTCGCAGTGTCAAAACCTATCACGAGGAGGACAGTCAGGAAGGAATGTTTCAAGAAAGCCAGGGACAGAATGCAAGCCCCGTAAGACGCGCAAAGTCATTCGCAGGCACCATTTCATTCCGGCCTTTTGGAGGGCAGAAGGCCTTCTCACAACAGCCAGGAGAGGAGTGGGTTTGCATTTGATGCAGGTTAGAGATGAGTAGAATGAATGCAAGGAAAGTCCAGCGCATTGGAGGCAACGCCATGTCAAGAAACAGATTCGCCTCTTTGAAGGAGGCAAGGGCAGAGAGCAGTCAGTCGCACCGAGCGACGCCACCACAGAATGAATCAGTTTTCCAGAAGAGCAAGTCCTGAAGACTAGCGACAGCATATGAGGAGTAAGAAGCCTAAAAGCAGCTTGCCGCAATTAGAGAGATCGTGGGCGTGCTCCAACCCAAATCGATACCAACAAAGAGGGCTTCCACGCCTCCCTATTGAGTATATTGAGTGTTCTTAGGCTATAGAAATGTTTACAAAACGACCGCCTGAAGTTTCGGCTCGAAGCCTTGCTCAGCCCTGCCCATCCATCCTGCCGACCTCCACTTCTCATCCGAAGATCCCAATCTAGCGCTGTAGTGTTTGGGCCTGGACGATTAGAATGAAGCTGATGTTGAAGTGGGTAAAGGACAAAGGCACCTACCTGGGCGCTTAGTCCGTTCGTGAACTAGCCCGCATCCCCCTTTCAGCCATAGGCGCCTACGCCCGCATTGAGAACCCGCCGCTTGGAGATGCTAGGGGAGGATAATCTCCGCCCAATCGTAACCGAAGCGCCGATGGAGCTGATAGCGCCTCCTCAGGACAAAGCCGACGGCGGTGGCGAACAGCCAGACGTAAGCTGGAAAGGTGCCCGAGGAGGACGAGAGGACGAAGCCGAGGAGGTTGCGGCTGGCTTTGACAACGAGGTAGGTGATAACGGCGTGTGTGCTGAGCAGCCGCAGCGTGTGGTACGCAACGATGAGCGGCATGCAGACGCAGAACAGGAACTGCGTAAAGACGCCTGGGGCCTTGTTGAAGGTCTGGACGTTGGCAAGAGCCCTCATGTCGTCGTCTGACCAGAACACGACGACAAAGGTGATGCATGGGCAGACGAAGAAGCCGGCCAGCCAGGTGTAGTGAGCTAGCACGGTCCAGACGAGGACGAGGATGGCTTCGAAGAGTCTTGCGTCGCAGTACATGTTGATAGATATGAGATGGATGAAGCAGATCAAGAGCAGAACAAAACGGGCAGTAACGCAAAAGCCGTTGTGCAGACGGAACGGGCCATCATCATTCACCAGCCCAAGTCCATTTCACGAGCTTCACGGCTCACGCTGGATCAACTTCTGGGATGTGAACAGGGCTAGGCATTGTCAGAGCAGCATTAGTGAGGCAGCAACGTGGAGGATTGAGTCCAACAAGCTGAGAAGCCGAGCTCGGCGATGAGCGTGTGATCGAGCCAGCGTCGTCAGCTTCGAATTTGTGTGTTTGCTTCCGCCAACCAGCATCGATGAGGGTCTCTCGCCAGGCAGCTACAGCAGGTCGCAGCCTCGTCCTGGCGCGGGCCGCCCTCCAGCCGCATGTGCGAAGGCAGCCGTTTGCGTCGACTTCATTGGCCAGCTTCTCGGTCGCCCGCTCGAACCGCTTGCCCCGCTGGTCGAACCGGCAGACGAACGGCGAGGAGGACGAAGCAGGGGAGAACGAGCAGAGCAAGGAGGAGCCAGAGGCGGACGACAAGAAGCCTGTCCCAAAAGATGCGCATGACAAACCATCAAAGCCGGCCTCGTCAGCCCCCAGCTCCAGCGCCAGCAGCAGCAGCGCAGCAGGCAGCAGCTCGTCTGGCTCCTCGTCGTCTAGCGCAGGCAGCACACCACCCCCGTCCACGCCGCCATCGCCGCCGCCACCGGGCACCGAGATCTCAAAGCCGTCAATCCCAGAGGTCTACCCCCAGGTGCTCGCGCTGCCCATCACCCGCCGCCCGCTCTTCCCTGGCTTCTACAAAGCAGTGGTCATCAGGGACAAGGCCGTCGTCGCCGCCATCAAGGAGATGATGCGCCGGGGCCAGCCTTATTTGGGCGCCTTCCTCCTCAAGAACGACGACTCCGACTCGGACGTCATTACCGACATCGACTCCGTCCACCCAGTCGGCGTCTTTGCCCAAATCACTTCCACCTTTGTCAACTCGGCCAGCGCCAAGGACGGGCCGGCAGCAGCGGGCGGATCCGACGATCTCACCGTCGTTCTCTACCCCCACCGCCGCATCCGCATCAATGAGCTCTTGCCGCCTGGCACAAAACAAGCCACGGCCCAAGTGCACGACATCCAAGCCCAAGCTGAGTCCGAGGGCGTCCTCGATTCGCCGGACACCGTCACTTCCTTCGAACCCACCACACCACCTGCCGCCACCAAGCCTCCTGCTTCTTCGGAATCTGCACCAGAGTCAGAAGCAAGTCAGCAGACCCCTCCCTTCCAGACCTCCTTCCTCCAAGACTTTGCCGTCTCGCGCGTCAACGTCGACAACCTCACGGTCGAGCCCTTCAAGAAGCCCGTGCACTCGCCCATGATCCGCGCCGTCTCCCAGGAGATCATCTCCGTCTTCAAGGACATCGCCAACCTGAACCCGCTCTTCCGGGACCAGATTGCCAACTTCAGCATGTCCTCGGGCGCCCAAAACGTCTTTGAGGACCCGGAAAAGCTCGCCGACTTCTCAGCGGCCGTTTCCACCGGCGAACCCAACGAGCTTCAGGATGTCCTGGAATCGCTTGTCGTCGAAGATCGCCTGCAAAAGGCGCTGCTGGTGCTCAAGAAGGAGCTGATGAACGCGCAGCTGCAGTCCAAGATCTCTAAGGACGTCGAGTCCAAGATCCAAAAGAAGCAGCGCGAATACTACCTCCACGAGCAGCTCAAGGGCATCAAGAAGGAGCTCGGCATCGAGAGCGACGGCAAGGACAAGATGGTGGAAAAGTTCTTGGAGAAGGTCAAGACGCTCAACATGCCCGAGGCCGTGCGCAAGGTGTTCGACGAGGAGATCTCCAAGCTCCAGCACCTCGAACCGGCCGCCTCCGAGTTCAATGTCACCCGGAATTACCGTGCGTTCTTGGGCCTCGCTATTGCCATTCGATTTATCTCAAATTGATCGCCCTCGCGGTCTGCGCACAGTGGACTGGCTGACACAAATACCATGGGGAAGGCACTCGGAAGAGAATTTTGGTCTGACACACGCCAAGCAAGTGTTGGATGAAGATCATTATGGCTTGAAGGATGTCAAGGTGAGGCGGAGCTACCCATTCGATTAGAGTGTGCTAATTGTTGATGTATTTCCCTCAAAGGAACGAATCCTAGAGTTCCTTGCCGTTGGCAAGCTAAGAGGGACGGTCCAAGGCAAGATCCTCTGCTTTGTCGGCCCGCCGGGCGTGGGCAAGACCAGCATCGGCAAGTCGATCGCCCGTGCCCTCAACCGCCAGTTCTTCCGCTTCTCCGTCGGTGGCTTGGCCGACGTGGCAGAAATGAAGGGCCACCGCAGGACCTACGTCGGCGCCATGCCCGGCAAGTTCTTGCAGGCGCTCAAAAAGGTCGCCACCGAGAACCCTTTGGTGCGTCGTGGCCTTTACCGCTGATACCCTTGCGCTTATCTATCTTCAATCTGCGCTGCACAGATCTTGATCGACGAAATCGACAAGCTTGGTCGGGGGCACAATGGCGATCCGGCTTCGGCTTTGTTAGAAGCTCTGGATCCTGAGCAGAATCACGCCTACCTGGATCACTACCTCGATGTGAGTCGATATTTCATAACTCATGGGCAGAGTTTAAAGGCGCTTCACCACAGGTCCCGGTGGATCTGTCGCGAGTGCTGTTCGTCTGCACGGCCAATACCCTAGACACCATTCCGGCGCCTCTTTTGGACCGAATGGAGGTGCTAGAAGTCAGCGGCTACGTCTCTGACGAGAAGCGTGCTATCGCATCTCGCTATGTGAGTTGACTCTGCTCTTTCACTCTCAAGAGTAAAAGTCTGAAGGCGCCTTACAGCTCGGCCCGCAAGCTAAAGAAGCATCTGGTTTGAAGGACGCCGATGTCACCATCTCTAACGAAGCTATCGATACCCTCATCCGATACTACTGCCGCGAGTCGGGCGTCCGCCGGCTCAAGCAGCAAATCGAAAAGGTCTACCGCAAAGCCGCGCTCAAGATCGTCGAAGATCTGGGCGAGGACACACTGCCTGAACCAACCGAGGCCGAACTGGCCACGGCCAAGCAAGACACCTCGGATCAATCCGAAAAGCCTGTCCTCACTCAAGACGGCGAACCTAAACTAGAAGAATCATCCCCTAGACCCGAAGACGTAACGACTGGCAGCGCCACTAATACTCCTGAGGCCGCAGCCACAGCCGAAGAAGCACGACAGTCTACCACCAAGGTGCGAAAGCCGATGGAAGTGCCCGCCTCCGTTCATGTCACCATCACCCCCGAAAACCTTATCGACTATGTGGGCCCGCCCATCTATCAGAAAGACCGCATCTATACCTCGGTCACCCCGGCCGGTGTCAGCACTGGTTTGGGCTATTTGGGCAACGGGTCTGGCTCCTGCCTGCCCATCGAAGCCACCGTACGTGGTGATACATCTTTGATCTACAATTAATTGGCGATCTGACATTTCCTTTCCCATCTCGTACAGGTTATGCCTGGATCCGGAGGCATCACGCTGACTGGTAAACTCGGCGAGGTCATCAAGGAGTCCGCCCAGATCGCCCTCTCCTTCCTGCGAACGCACGCCTATGCTCTTGGACTCACTAAAGACGCTAAAGAAGATATCCTTGACAAGAGGGCTGTCCATCTACACATGCCAGAGGGCAGCGTCGGCAAGGAAGGCCCGAGCGCCGGCACGGCCATCCTCACCGCCCTGGTCAGTCTTTTCAAGGGCCAAGGCATCAACTCGGAGCTAGGTGAGCATCCCGCTTTGGTCCTTTTGGCCTACGTCTGACACGTCCTTTGTAGCAATGACTGGCGAGATGACTTTGGCCGGTCAAGGTGAGCGAGGGTTCTGGCTGAAGTTGACCTCACACTCAATTTTGGATGCAGTGCTCGCGGTCGGTGGCGTCCAAGAGAAGCTTCTGGCAGCACAGCGTTCCGGTATCAAGACGGTCGTTGTCCCAGCTGCGTGCAAGGCCGACATCGAGCATAACGTGAGCCCGTCTACCTCATTTCAGCTCGACTGCGCTGACAATTTCTGCGGGGCGACAGGTGTCAGACTCTGTTAAGGAGGGCATGGAGATCCTATACGCCGACGACGTGCGGCAAGCCTTGAAGACGGCGTTTGCGAACGACGCCGACTTTGTGGCCAAAATCGAGGCGCTACCCATCGCGCAGAGGGAGGAGCGCTCCTAAGAGCAAACCCCAGAGCAGGTCTTTGATATCTTAGCATTTTCTCCTGTAGAAACCCCCCATTGTACCGCATCTGCAATACACTCTTCATCGGAAACCTTACCAAAAATTTGCCACCTCTCGAGCCCGAGAGCTGCACGCCGACAGAGCCTTCTTGCTCCCTATCCCTTCTGCCTTCTGTTTGGCATCCTTCCAAAATGGGTAAATCAGGTGTGTTGCAAGCCTTGAACAACACTGGAAGCTGTCTCAAAGCCTTGCCGCAGCAAAATTCATGAAGGTGAACCGGATTTCTGCACTCGAGTCTGGCTCTCAAGACTCATGTCGGAATGTACGCACAGCGCCCTACCAAGGCCGAAAAGATGGGCATCAAAGCTGGCAAGGACAAGCCGGCGCCCATCGTGAAGAACCAGAGCAAGAAGGCCGGGCCGAAGCGAGTTCCTCGAGGGGCGACCTTGAGCCCACCGCCGCCGGAGGAGAGCCCGGAAGAGATGGCGCGGGCGAAAGCGCTGCTGGAAGCTGAAAAGGCGGAGGAGATGGAGGTCGACGCCGAGGCGGCGCCCGCTGGCAAGAAGGTCAAGGGCTTGAAGGCCAAGGCGAAAAAGTCTGCCAAGGGCTCAGAGGACGGCAGCGGCAAGAAGGTCGACTACATTTCACTCTATGAGCGATCCCAGAGACCCGGCAGAAGGCATTAAGACGGGCCTGTTTGGTCTTTTCGACTTTTGCGCCAGGCCGACTTTCCTCTCAAGCCCTTCCACCACGCCTTCGACTGTACACTACTTGCACGCTGTGCTCTTGTTGGTATCACTTGCCTGGTCTTCGTCCGCCTACGCGACGTGGGCGGTTCTTTCCCAAAAGCTGCCACCATGATGCTGGTCTTTGTTGCTTGTTGTAAGTCTCTATCGCAAGCAAGTCCCTCGCACGACTGAGTCAACAAATAGCACTCTAGAAAGCTTTCGGTCTCTGGAGCTGCTTGATTGGGTCGTCCCTCTAAGCACACAAAGCCGGAACGCCACCCATCAAGTCCTCGACTGTGGCTGGTCGTACTTCCGCCTTGGGTCGCTCTCGGCAAGCAACTTTAGAAGTGGTGGTCAAGAAGAGCTTCCAGAGCCGATTGTCGACCAAGGGAAGCGAACAGAAGCTTCGAACCGCTTCTGGCCTGACATCATCTTGGCCCATCTTCATCCGCCTCGACTCGCCCAAGTTCACTGGTCACTCTCTCAACTCCTCAAAAGCTGGAGATGTCAAGTGGCGAAAAATATTGTGGCGAAAATTTGATGGGTGCTTGTTCTTGGGGGCCGGCCGGCGAGCGCGATCTTTTAAACAGCGCGACCGCCTGGGCCTGTTTGCTCTACATGGGGTTGCAGGAGCGCGAGCACCCTGAAAACGAACAGTGTTTTTTGAACATGACGAACTTGACAATCGGCCAAAACGTCAGGGAGACCCAGTCTGTGCGTTGCGTTCCGACGCTGGATCCTGTCCGAACGAACACGCCGGACTGCGCACCTTCTTGTCCCTCGCCATCCTTCGCCCACTCCTGCCAGCCCTGCACAATTGTGAAGAGTAGTGGCTTGGCGATCAAGCTTGGTCCGTCCACGGAGATCAGGAACCAGCCCAGCCCAAGTTGAGACACCAGCCGGCCCTTCATCACCTGCAAAGTTTCGCCTCTCTCCACCCTCCCTTAGCCCACACTCTCTTCTCCGCTTGGAGCAGCCCATTTTGGTGCGAACACAGCATCCCGGTCGATACGCCACGGAAACAGCGCCTTCATTGGACGAACGGACAGCACTGCCAAAAAGAGGAGCGCAGATCGCCCTCTCTCTTACGCTTTGGCGCGTATCTCTCTTGTTCCTGCTTTGCTCGCCTCCCCACCTCTTCCAACCACGTTCCAAAGCAATGGCCAGCAAGACCGATTCGTTCTTCTTCAACGTCCCCCGTCCGAGCGCGCCGGCTTCGGCCACGCCGACGCGTTGCCAATTCCGTCTGGCAGCGGCCACTACGGAGGACAAGAGCTGCGAGCGGATGTCCAATTTGGAAGCCAGGCTGGCGGCCGCCGTCCAGGAACTGGCGTCCACCTCCGAGCGGGCCGGCGGCCAGGTGGAGTCCGACGAGGAGGACGGTGGCGATTGGGAGGTGGACGACTGCTCTTCTTCTTCCAGCTCGGAACCCAGCCCGCTACTCATGACGCCCTTCCACACCCCGCTACACAACAGCTTCCCCTTCCCGCTCAAGTCGGCCTTGCGAAGCTCGCCGGCGCTGGTCCGAAGGGTGTCGTTTGACGAGACCGACTTGGTGCTCGAGACTTTCAGCAAGGAGGAGTACTCCAGGTGCGTGCCTCGTCCCATCTAATCAAAGCTCTCGATCTCGTCTGATTTGGGTCCACACAGAAAGGGGCCAAAACCGATCACCAAGCTGTCAATAGCGGAGATCGTCGAGCTCCAAGACCTCGACTGCCCGTTCTGGCAGCACCCGGCCTCGCACCCCAACTCCATCGAGAGCCCGAGGGCGTCGCTGTCTTCTTCGCCCTGCGACGACTTTGTCATCCTTTCATCATCAGCATAGATTTCCACCCCCTTTTTTTGTGTCGTTCGCCACCCCTCGCTTTGTTCCATATCACCAACAAGCCATGCGCTTTCCCAAAAGATACCCTCTAGGGCCGAGATTTGTGTGGGGACATTTGGGCTTTGCAAACTTGTACATAATCTTTAGGCTTTTCCGACCACGCCAACAACCCCTTTAATGTGCATACAACGAGCTCCCCTTCTCGTAAGAAAAAACGACGACGACCTAAAAGGCATAATTACAACAAGGAGGTCAACGTGCTGTAAGAGCTGGTGATGACGATTAAAGCTGTGCATTTAAGAAAGGGGGAAAGATAAGGCAAAAAGCAGAGTTCTTGAGCGGTGTTCCCTTCGGCTGGACGCGGGAAGTAAGAACGGGACGCACTGTGTGTGGAAGCCCAGAGAAACGGCACCCAAGTCGACATGCGCAGGTATGCGGCGTTGTAGATGGCAGCCAAAGCGAAGCCTGGGTCACAGCGTGCCATCAGATGCATGTCGCAAGAATGGCGTGCGATGAGCTCACCGACAATGGTGGCGTAGATGAAAGCGGCGACGCAGCCCAGCAGCACGAACGCGAACGGGATCCAGATGGCCACCGAGGCGTAGCGGGCCCCTTTGCGCGCAAAGACGGCGAAGGCGAGCACGCCCGGCAGGCCGAACGTCACCGCGGACAGGACCAGCGCCCAGTAGATGGTGTACCGCCAGACCGAGGTCGGGTAGTAGAGGTAGTTGGGGGGCTTCCAGGGCAGGTAAAGGCCGGGCTTTTTGGGCGCACGCTCAGCATTTGGGCCACTGCAGGCTGGTGAACTCGCTAGCTCACCCACGCTGGGATCTACTCCCGCACATTCAGCGTGTGCATTAAGGGTAGGCAGAGGCAAGCCAACGCACCACGTAGCCCTCCGGAGCTGGCAGCAACGCAATTCAGACCTGAACCCAAACAAACAAGGCCTCCTCAAAGCTCACGGTCGATGAAGACGCCCGCTCCCGCTGTTGGCTCACGGTCAGATAGCACTAACACAGAGCTAGAGGTAAACGCGGGACCAACACGATGAACTCATTCAAAGACCTTATAACCGCATGGCGAACGGCAGACAAGGAGCGAATCCCTCTGGTCGTCGGGCCCGCGGGAATGGCAAAAGGTGGGCATCAAAAGTGCATGGGAATCCTGTCAGAGAAGTGTATGGGCACAGAGTTGATATGTGATTTACAAGGGGCTGAGGAGAGAGGTTAGGAAGGCAGGTAGGCTCGCTCGTTGGCCAGCGCTCCCCCCTCCAGCGAGTCGCCGATCCAGTAGTTGTTGACGACATGGCGAACTCGAGGGTTTCTAGGAGCTCTGTGGATGTGCTCCAGCTTTTTAGCTGAAATCAGCAGAGAGAAGAGACTGTCACCCACATCTTGACCAGCGCGGAGGCTCGACCAGTGTCCTTGGCGAGGACAACAACGTGGGTCAAGCGAGGATCAGTAATGGAGTTGACGACGGTGCCGGACGCCGACTTGATCTCCTTGCGCACCGACTGCCAGTCGTCCGAAGTCGACTCTTGCGCCTCGGTGGCGTTGGCCAACTCGAGCTCCTCCGCGTTCTCTCGGGTGTCAAGGAAGAAGTAGAGGTGCTGGAACAGCAGGCCGGGGTCGGCGGAGAAGCTGTGATCTTCTGGAGGGGCGTTGGCCGCCATGCCCGGAGCTCGAGTGGAAGCGAACCGAGCGACGTCCACCACGTCCGCCATCTCCTCGTCTTCCGTGTCCGAACCGTTCCCTCCGGGCGCCTGGCCACCTTGAACCGAGTCGTTGCTGTCATCCGAATCTTCCGACTCCTCACCGTCGTCCAGACCTTTGGGCACGGCCTTGAGTGGTGGGCCTTCGTCTTCGGACTCGGTCTCCGAATCGTCCTTGACAGTCGACCTCGCCTTTCTGAATGATGACCCGGACCGGCGAGTGGCGATCGGCCCCTCTTCTCGGAGCTGCTTCAAAGTGGTTTCGTGGGCAAAGGCATAGTCTCTGTGCAGCAACACCATTCAACTCAGGCAACTTGACACCGTAAGATTGACTCACTTCTCTTGAAGAGGCAGAAGTCTACCTTGTTCCACGCAGTCCGAGATCCAGCGAGGCAGGACCAAGTTCTCGCCCTTCTTGGTCACGCCGCGCGCCAGGAGAAAGTTGGTGCGGGTGGCAACGATGACGCGATCATCTTGGTCCGGGATCTTTTGGCAGCTGTGATGCAACGATTCCCTCAACACCGGTGCGAGACTAGGCTAGAAGGTTTACGCACTAGTCGCCACCATTTTGGTAGACCATGGTCTCGAGGTCGTTCTTGGTTTTGCCGGCAGCCTCGTCGCCTTCCAGGATCCCTGTTTGCCATCATGAATCAATGGCCGACTAGATATCGCCGATGGACGAACAAAACTTGAGGCCGGTGAAGACATGGCTCTGGACTTCGGCTTTGGAGACGTCGGCGCCTCGGAACGTGTCGGCCATGGTGACCTTCTTGCCTTGGGCCAGCTTGCGCGCCTTCCTTTTTCGTCCACCACTGACACACAGAGGGTTCAAATGACGATGAAGGCGAAAGGCCAGCGAGGCACTCACGTCCAGTCGTCTTCAATCTTCCGCTTGACCTGGTCACCCCGGCTCGACATAAACTCTGTACACCTCAACTCAGGTTTCTATGGAGGATCATCAATACTAGGCAATACCTGAGAGCTTCAAGCAGTCGTTCATGTCCTTGGTGCCCTCCAGGTCACAGCCCTCGATTCCTGCTCTTTGTCAGACTGTGTCAAAATCCGGACAATGAAAGGAGCTCTTACTAGGAAAGCGCAGACAAAGACCAGCGCCATAGTTTTTGGCTGCTCTCCCAGTCAGATCGCAGACACGCAGACGAAGAACTTGCTCACCATCTTGGACGATATCTGCGGCTTTGACACTGAAAATGAACGAGCTGGTAGGAAGGAATAAGAAATTGAACAAGAACCCCAAGCAACGCGAACATACTCTTCTGGCCTGATCCAGTCGTCGGGCTTCTCGGCTCCGAAAACCAGGCCGGGCGGGTTGCGGCGGTCTTTGGGAAAAGGTTGAAACTTGCCAGTGGTCTTTCGCCTGCCATATAACGTTAGCACAGTCGTGACTTGATCTGCAAGAACGCACTTGATGGCCTCCAACTGAGCAACTGTCAAGCCTGACCCGACCTTGCAAAAGCTCAGGAATCTGGAGGACTTCCGGGTAAGACTCTCGCCAAACTGAGTAGCGGCTTTGAGACTTACCGCTGCTCAGAAGGGTTACTATCATCCAAGAGGCCGCAAAAGAAGCTGCCATAATAGCCGCCGCGCTTGCCAGAGCCGTAAAACCCTCCGACGACCAAAAGATCAAAGTTCTCGCCAAGCTGGACCAGACACGTTGGTATTGGAGCACACAGAAGAGACTGGAGCGATCGCCTTACCTCGGACATGTAGTCTGGCTTCACCTTGATCCAGGCATCCTCCCGGCCGTTCAAGACATATCGAGATTGAGGGTTCTTGATGACGAGGCCTTCGCCGAAAGAGTCCAGAATGTCCTCCAGAAAAAGCTTGATGTCGTCCCCGGTCCGGCCTTCGCGCTGGCTGGCCCATTCGAGGCGGCCAGCGTCCTCCTTGACGAACTTGCGGATGAAAGCGTGGCGGGCGCTTAGCTTCTTGTCGAGAAAAGTGGTGCCCGTCTGGGAGGTCTTAGCCTTGGCGTATAGGACGTCGAAGACCTTGTAGACCGGCCGAGGAGAGTGCGGATTCTGGCTCAAGTCTGAAGCACTGTCAGACAGAGCGGCATATACTGATCGATGGGCTAGACCTACCAAGGGCAGCTGTCTTTAGTGTGCCAAAAGGAAGCACTTTGCGGCTGAGAGGGTCCCAGGCCAGCATCTCGCCGTCCAAGATGATCTCGTCGATGTTGGTGTGGATGAGATGATGGATGTAAGGCGTCAGGGTGCCTTCCTCTCGGCTCTTGCCGTACAGATACTGACAGGAAAGTCAGAAACGGAGCGGCAAATGAAAGCTGAGCACGCACGGTGTAGTCCTTGTCTTTGCGAGAGTAGTAGCGAAATTCTTGGCCGCGCATGTGCATCTGGATCCGTTCACCGTCCAGCTTCTCTTCCATGATGAAACCGTTCTTCTTGACGTCGTTTTCGTAGTAGCCCATGAATTTGACGATCTGGGCAAAGTCTTCGAACAGCCGCTTGGAGAGCATAGGCCGAAAGGGAAGGAACATCTTGACGGTCGAGTCCTCGTGCGGCAAGCGATACGATCGATCCCAGAGACTCCAACACACGCGTCTCAGATCGGAGCAGACGTTGAAAAGGTCCATTGCGTCGGGATGCAAGGCTTTGAGAACCGTCCTCTCTCGCACAGAAATTTTGAGGTCTTGTTTCCTGGCGTTCAGCTTTCGTTTGTTGGCAAGATTGAAGACGAAATACCTTTGAGAATGATCCTGATCATCCACTTCTGCTCTTTGGGCGTCATCGTCTGCCACATCTGCCGAATGACAACAATGCGGGCCGCCTGGTCCTTGGCCATCGACAGATCGTCCAGCACTTGGTTGGCTTGCGCTATAGAGAGCCTTCCGGTAGCCACAGTAGAGCGCGAAACCATCGTGTCGTAGCACTGTTGCGAGAAGTCGCCGGCGCCGCTCGAGGAAGCTTGTCCAGGAGCAGGAGCCTTCCAGTTGAGCAAGGCTTCGGCAGCCGTGGTGTTCTTAGACAATCCAAAGGCGCCGATATAGGCAATGGCCAGGCTCTTCTCTTTGACGCCGTAGGTGTTCCGCAGGCGGTCTCGCTGCGTGCTCGCCGAGTTGAGCCTCCGGACGTCCGCCAAGGGACGTGCAAGCTCACATCGGGGACCAGGAGTCGTACGACTGGGTGCAAGTCCAAGCCAACATTGTTTCGATAGTGCTGTAAAAAAGCCACCGCCTTTGTGAGCTCGAACTGGCACTTCAGCATTGGAGGCACTCTCACGTCAAAGAACCTGGCCAGCAGCGCCTCTCGCTCCTTGGCAATCTCCATCTTCTTCTTGCCCTTCTTCTTCCTCAAGCCGTCGATGGTGTCGAAGAGGTCCGAGATGAAAGAGAACGGTGGCGACGGGCCCTTTTCTTGCAGCTCGGGCGGCCTCTGCAGCTCGCCATCGTCGTGCACGGCTGGGGCGCCATCGCCATCTTCGTCGTCGTGCTTGTCCTGCTGCTGCAAAGGGGCCTCGTCGTCGAGGTGATCCTCTTCCATCGTCGACCAAGCGCAAGCCCGGGCTGGCGTGTCCAGTGGCGCTTCCCCAGCCCTTTTTCCTCTGAGCTGGTCCTACTTTTTGTTGCATGCTCTCAGTAGAGTGCATCAAAATGACGTCGAACGCGCCGACTGCTTGAATTGCATTCCGGGGCCTCACTTTCCTAAGCTGCCATTGCCGCAACATGCTCGATGCTCGCGGATGACGGACCTGCCCTGCCTGTTCTGCCTTTCGCTTTCTTTCTGTGCTCATTCTGGAGACTTGTGGAGCGTAATAGTCCTGTGATGGTCTTTCAATTCTCCTTATGCCACGCTGCACGAAGTGAAAGGCCCCTTTTTTGCTTGGCGAACGCTCGCGGCGTGCAAGGTCTGCGTGATTTCGAGCGTATCATTCCACTCAAGCCAGAGGAGCGTGGGCGGTTAAACGCCCTTCGTAACGAGTCCGACCGAACAAGCCCAAGATATGATCCATTCAGGACCGCCCGTATTGCAGAGCCTCTACTCTTTTCGGCAGCTTTTTGAGCCCGCACATCTGCTATGGTCTCTTATAGTCCTAAGTTGAGGACGCAATGCCATGTCTTGAGGCGAGCCCGGGGTCGGTCCCTTTGTTCAGCTTTTTGTGTTCGCGACTCCGCGGAGCACTTTTGAAGGTGTACCCCCTCACCCCTTCCACTAGTTCCAACGGCCAAGATTGCGCGCTTGCCATTTCTTTCCGAGGTATCTTTCACACGACACGAGCCCTCGCTGCTTCCTCTGTGGCCTTCCATCCAGCCCTCTGCCTTCGGTAGAAGAATTCTTCTTGGTTGCCACCTTCTCCTCTTTCAGTGTCGTTGCCTGGCGACATGCCAGACCTGTCAAATACCTCTCTAGAGTTCTGTTCTGAACTGCTCTTCGTTCGAAGCGGCTCTGACTGGCGAAAAGAGCTCCTGAGAGACCCTGGTTTATATGACAGCGCCCTTGCCAAGTTCAGCCACGACCACCAGCTTATCGCTTTCATTTCTGCGCTTCCAGCATTTCAGAGAGTCCTTGCTGAGGGAAACTCTGAAGTCGGACAGATTTTCACCGGAACTGTCGTCACATTCGACAGATTGATCCGTTGGTCCAGGGAGCGCCTTTGCCCTGCTCCGGAAGGAACTTACTGGCAGCGTAATGCATTTATTGACGGAATATGGAAAGACCTCAAGGTATGGTCCTTGGACGCCCTATCTCTTTTGCTCACTTCCTGAACTTCGTCCCCAGGGCTTTACCTTATACGACGCTCCAGGGAAGGTATACTGGCTCCTTCGTGACAAGGATCACTTCGGTAAATATGCGCGTGCTTGGGAGGGTCAGTTTCCCATATAACGCAGGATGATCTGGTCACTAAGCGAGTTGTTGACTTGCAGATGCCGGCTGCTTCAAGCCAGACGGGCACCTTCTGGACGAAGCCGCGTTCTTTTCCCTTTCGGACGCACGACTGACCGAAATGATACGAGTCTTGGAAACCAATAAGACTGTTTTGGGAAGGCTGGACCCAGACTACAGATTAGGCAACGACCGATACCTCGCGATTCGCAACCTGAAAGCCCATTTACCAACTTTGATCGAGTTTCTCTATACAGTCAAATCATGGCGCCACGCTCGCTCCAATGATCATTCCAGCGATGCGCGCGAGTTTGACGGTGCGTGGAACGAGTGCTTCGACGAACTCGTACGTTTCGCTCCTTGGTGATGGGGCACTTGTCTCTTATACTGTATCACAAAAAGGTCTACTCGAGCAGGTCCAAACTCAATCGTGCCGATCCAGCAAACCGAAAGAACCCTGTTTGTTGGCTCATCGAACAATTTCCCGTGTTCAGTAAGCCCAAGCGAGCCTTGGTTATTGACATGAGCCATTAACATGATTTATAGAAACTCGAAGATACATCCAATCTCTCGTCGAAGGCCGGAGCCTGCCAGACACTGAGGCGTCGAAGGCGACTGTGCTTGAAGAGACAGCCCTAGACTACAGACACATTGACGAGTTTGTCAAGGAGCACGGGACAAAGCTGCTTCCAGGTTCACCAATCCTCGCAATGGAACGTTTGTTCAAAGCTCTTCACTACTCCTTCGGAGAAAGTGTTGTCCAAAAGGAGGCACAAGCTCTCCACGCAAGCTGGGTGCGAACAGATCCTATCTCCCTGCGACTTCTAATCTCACACTAGTCTACAGAACGCTCATGCTGTAAAGGCGGCGTTGCCGCTATTCAATGAGAAGGAGATCAAGTTTGTGGTGGAAGGCTGCTTCTTGATGATGACCCCACACAGCGGATGAGGAAATAGCGGCGCAGGCGCTGCTTTTTATATTATTCATGCTTTGCTCTTACAATCTATGTCCCACTGTGTAACAACTCTAAGCAAACCTGATGGGATCGCCCGGCCCTGGCGGCACCAGGTCAGATCAAGTCAATCTGAAAGCAACAGCGACAACTCACTCCACTCTTGCGTCCTTTGAGGCGCCGGTGATGATTGAGGGGAGATGGCAATGTTGTTGAGCCTGGCCGCCACCGTGTTGATCAGGTCTCGCGCTTCGAAACTCCTGCCGCGCGCAAATTCCGCGCAGCTGTCTCGGAGTTCTGCGACCTTTGAATCAGTGAAAGACGTCTCTAACAGATAAAACGAGACTGACGGGCCAAAAGGACAGCAAAGTCGCCATAAAACTTGAGGCCTGCGTGTCCGCTGCTCAAGCATCTGAAAATAGATGCCCTGAAGGCTATGCACCGCACCTTCGGAGAGATTGGTCAAGATCTCGCAGTACTTGGAGTAAGCCATGTCCAGTTTGAGCAAGGCCTGCTCGCGCTCGGTGGTGGACGAGTCCGTCTGGCGAGCTTTGACGAACTCGGTGTTGGCCGCCTGTAAGCATGGGCGATGAAGAATCAGCATGGTCGCATGATGATATAGAAGAGTGCAACGCACGGTGATCTGCCCAAGCAGGTCCTCTTGCGTCCGGCTGTTTTGGTCGAGGCGGTGGCGATAGATGGCGTATTTGCGCATCTCCGCCTCAAAAAGCGGCTCGAACGCAGCCGTGTCCAGTTTGGTCGAGTCTGCCGCGTCCGAAGCTAAGCGGCCAGCCTCGCGCATGACCGTATTCCGAATGTCGTCCCCGCCCACCGTCCGGCGCACATCGCCCAGGATCTGCTGCCTTTCCGCCACCACGTCGTCCAGGTGCTCTAAAAGGCCTCGAAGCTGCCTAATTGATTTGGTTTGTAAAGAGTCTAAAGAGGTGGAGCGGTGCGCAGAAGGGATGACGGCTTCGATGTCGCTCTGTGGACAAAGGAACTCTTCAGCAAGAGAGATAAGACGTGGCCGCTCTGCTCACAATTGAACCAGCAAGGCGCTCGATCAGGTCCGACCACTCGGCGTACTTGTTCTTGACCACGCCATCGCTCGACTGGGCGGCGTCCAGGGTCTGGGCATACTTTGCGATCTTATCTCGGTAGTTGAAGTTGGCTTGCTGGGACGGCAGTCGGGTCCATTGGTTAGCTTGAACCTGCGCTTGGCTCTGGATGTCCTCAGTCTCTTCCGCGTCCAAGATGGCCGAGGCCTCATTGAGCAGCGTCCAATCCTCGGTCGACATGCGCCACACGTCCTGTATTAACGACTTGATCTTCCTCGGACCCGAGTCGGTCCGCACTGTCTCTGCCTTCTGAATGAGCGAGGGAGGTAAGCCTTGCGGTTGTTCCAGGGCATCGATGGCCCCGGGAAGATTTAACGATTGGAGGGTGGAAGCGGCGAGTTGGGAGAGGTCGGTGGAGGTGGACTCGAGCTCGCGGGAGAACTCTTCTTTCCGGTTGTCGTAGATGCTGATGGATAAATGGACGGCGTAAGGGACGAGCGAGTCGAAGAAGGGCCGCCCCAGCCCGCCGGGACCAGCGTGCAGGTAAGAGATTGGGTTCTCAACCTCGGGCGGCACCACGGATTTGACCATGGATGCTCCAGCGATTGGAGGCAAGTTGGTTGGGGTGGTGATCGGTTGTAGATAGATCAGCTCGTTGTCCTTGACCGCCCGCTTCAGGTTGTCAGCCAAGATGTTTTGCAGACCCTGTACGCAACTGGTCTGGCAAATCTTAAACAAGATGAATGGGACAGCGCAACGCACCTTGGCGTCATCCACCACGGCTTGCGACACCCCTCTTTTGAAACTGCTGAGGCCGTCCTTGATGAGCGTCTCGGCATATCTCAGCCGCCCGATCTCGTCGCCATATCTGTGGCTTTGACATCAAAACAGCAAGCCAGAGTGGCATAGAGTGTAGGGTAGCTCACCTGTTTGCGCTCAAGTCCTCGCAGCTTTTCCGATACTGCGCCGCCGCCGCAAAGTGCGCCTTCTTCAAGTTGATGTGATTCGTTAGCACCTGTTGTCTTCTTTCTCAACCTCATCCTTGATGGAAGAGAGGAAGAAAAAGGACGAACTGCTGGGAAGCTGAAGATGGGCCAGCTTTGCTTTTCGCCACCGAACATGGCGGCCGCCGCGTGGGTCGCTGCCGTGGCGTACAGCTCTGACACTTGGGCGCTGAGCTTTGCTATGGTACCATTCTTCAATTTGTCTGTGGCCAAAATTCGCGAAGAGATCAGGGTGGTGATCTCTCGAGGACAAACCTATAACCCACCCATGACAGCTTTCTGCCAGAAGCACTCTTGCGCCTGGGCCAAGAACAGGTGGACGAAAGCCAGCAGACACGGCTTTGAGAACTCTGGCGAGCACGGGTCCTTGAACTCGACGGGCAGCCTCAGCAAGGGCAAGACGACGGCTTCCAAGTGCGCGAAGCAGCCCGCGGCCAGCTGGAAGTTGGCCAGCGCCCTCTTGATGCCCTCTGCGTCCGACCGGGCCTCGGAAGAGCCGAGCGAGGCGTACATGGCCGCCAGGTTCCAAAGCACGCAGGCCCGCTCGAAGATGATGTTGGGGATAGAGACGGGCGCCTGGGTGGGGAGCATGCCTGGGAAGGCGGCCACGCCTTGAGAGTCAAAGATGGGCAGCCACGGGAACGCCAATCCGAACTGTGTCTCGCAGGCACTTTGAAGCTGGCTCGATGTGCTCAGAGGAAAGGCAAGGGACGCACGTCTGTTGGGAACTTGCTGGTCAGGAAGCTGGTCTGGGCGTAGTATCTGTGCAACGGCGCGACGGCCTAAATCTCTGGGCATCAAGGGCTTTAAAGGCAGCAAAGCGACGCACGTCAACATATCCTTCAGCAAGCTCGGGTGCACCTCGACGTTGGCGGCGCCCTCGAGCGGCACAGCAGCAGCTCTAAGCTTCCCCAGGGCGTCCAGGTCGGGCTTGAGCGCATCCGGGTGCGCGGAAGGGTCCGCAAAGTTCTTGTCGACATGCTGAGCCAGAGCAGCGGCCAGGTCGACCTGTGGATCGTGCGCTCTCAGCGACACGCTCACAGTGGCAGGTAAGAGGAGATAGAACTACCTGCTTGGACCGCTTGAATGGGGCAGACACGATATTGGGCATTGTGGGCTCGTGTCCCTGGCTGAGCAGCGGCAAAAGTCAACAAAATGGGTGCGATTCGATGGAGGCCGGTGATTTCATTGGAGACGAGGCAGTAAGAGAGATCTGATGCTACAAAGTAGGGATTCTTGTCCTAAAAATCAACTTGACGAGACGCGGAGAAGAAGCCCTTCGAGAAGGAGAAGAAATGGGTGGCAAACCAGCAAGACAACCGTCCTTAAACAGCCCATCCTAGTGATGACCTTTGACCCTCTCGTCTTGTATTATAAAAACCGATTTGGAAGGGGTGAAAGATGAAAAGGCGGGCGGCGAAAGTCCGGTGGAGATGTGGTGGGATGACCGATGTCTAAGAGGTGGAGACTTGAAGATGAACAAGATGCGCCGGAGAATAGTGCAAGGCTTGGAGAGGTGGTGGTATAGCAAAGGGCTTGGGATGTCGTCTTGGGAGGAGGGGGTAACGTCGTGGGAAAGTAGGCGTGGCCAGAGACATGGAGCAGCAGTGACGAGAGGTTTATTGGGAGGAGCTGCTACATTTTGGTGGGGTCTTCGCTCTGTTAAAAACCTGTCAACCACATTCATGGCGAACGGAAGGGACGCGGGCACCAACCTTGTCCAACAGGCCATCAGCCTTCACAGCCGGATGCGGGATCTCGTCATTGGCTTCGGATGCCGCCGCAGACTGGCTGGGCGTGCCGCCAATTACCGGCGTTTTCTCCTCGTCCAGGTCCATGCTCTCGTACCGCTCGTCCTCGTCGTCCACCGCAGCTATTCGGATGCCCTCCCGGCGCAAGGCGGCCTGCAGGTTGGACAGCAGCGTTTGCTCGTCCTCCTCGTCGTCGTCGGCGTGCTCGACGTGCTCTTCGCCAGAGCCGGTGTTGTAGAGAATCGAGTTGCCCGAGAGAACCGAGCCGAAGCGGTTGGCGCCTCCGCCTTGGCTGGCGAGGAAGCCGGACGGTCCGTTCGAGCCAGAGCGGTCCCTGAACGGGTGGGGTAGCTGGTCGAGCTCCGGCGTGTCGTAGCCGTCCTTGTTCTCGACCCGCGTCGCGACCAGGTCGTACCACTCGTCCATCGTCTTGCCCTTCAGCAACGCCACCAGCATGACTGTCATGTTGTCGCAGCCCACACCGCTGCAGTCAGAATCGGGCGCCAGGCATCGGTCCATCAGCTCTTCGCACAGCTCCACAGGCGACTTGCGCCCGGCGATGCCGCGCCGGAAGAAATCAATAACGTGCTGAGACGACATGACATCCCAGATGCCTGTACAGCGGTCACTGCCATTTAGACTGAACTGACAAGGAGGGGATGACCGAAAAACGTACCATCGCAAGCCAAAACAACAAACTCGTCGTCATCTGTCGGCTCGTGGATGGTAATATCCGGGTCGACGGTGACTACCTGCTTCTCTGCTGGCAGCGACGCGTTGGACTTGAATTCAAAGTCGCCCATGGCCCTCGACAGCGCCAGGTTGCCTGTGCGCGAAACAACTAAAGCCTCAGCGACGGGATCCATAACTCTGAGCGGGCAGGACCAAACGCACCGTTCACCCGCCCGAACTCTACAAATCCTCCTGCGGCAACAATGCGCGCGTTCTCGCCCTTGTTGACAGGCTTGTGGTCAAAGGAGAGCGGCTTGACCTCGCCTCGGACGGACATGACTGATCTTGAGTCGCCCGCGTTTGCCTGTTGTTCAATTCAAAAAGCACATTAATACGACTGGATTGATGAGGAGGACAAAGGCCTGGGACGAACGCAGTAGATGGTGTCGTTCTCAGAAATCAACACGGCCACCGCGGTACACCCTGACGGATCGCCTTGGAAGTCTGCATCTTATCCGCCAGCTCTAAGCAACGCGTTCGACCGACTCAAGTGATAGCCGATGGGACGTACTATTTCGGAGGTCCTCGTCTGTCCCCAGGAATGTCCGCTTAAGCGCCGCCTCGTAGTTCCTCGCCTTAAACTCGTCCGTCGCCTTGAGCCTCGAGTGCACAGTATCGCCAGCAAATTTGGCCACAGTCGATCCTGTGTCGCGGAATACAGCCTCAGCGTCCAGCCAAGAAGCCGCGGGGTCCAAGTCCGGCCTCACCTCCATGGCCATCGTAGACTGCAAAAAAGCTCCTCTTGTCCTTCGAGGGCGCACTGCTCGCGGCCGGGTGATTCTCTAGATCTAGTACATGGGTGTGGGCATCTTCCATAGCTGTCGAGAGTCAAGCACAAGGCCAGAAATCGTAAGCATAATGTCCCCCAAGCATTGCGGAAAAATCGAATGCGCAGGCGACCGGTTGGCGTCAAGCCACCTGATCGGGGCAGGCGAGGGCGGCATGCACAGACAACGGAAATGGCGGAGACCACGAAGCAGCGACGGAAACTCACACAAGCGCCAGCCTTGCATTTCACTGACGCCAAAGGCCAGCCGGTCGTCCGCGCCCGAAGCCGACGTTTTCGTCGTGACGGGTTCGCTGAGCACTTGTCCCATCTCTACTGCGAGTGTAGTGGCGTGGGCGCTGGCTGGTCGATAATGCAGTCAAGCTGGACAGAGAGCAGGAGCCCAGTCGAGGTCTGCTGACTTGTTCCTGTAGACGTAGAGACTTTTCGGCCGCTTCGTGGTTGGTCACTGGGGACCGGGGCTGTTGTGGAGGTCTTGACAGACCGGCTGATTCCCAAAAACTTAAGCTCTGTTCGTCGGGCGGGCGTCAGAGGGCGGAGCTCTTTTCAGCCCTCCTCTTGGGAGGCGGGTTCGTCACTTATGGTGGGGTCAACATTTCATGCGTGGCACCTCGTCCCCGAAACTCGCTCGTGGGCAGTAGAGTAGTCCTTTACAATGCAGCTCCGATGCAGAGCCAGCGAGGAAGAGCGCTCGAGCTGACTAAGGCCGATGGTGGCGTCAAGAGCTTGCATGACTTCAACTCGAATCTCCCTCGTCCTCGTCCTGGGAGTCGCCAACATTTGGCACACGCAAGCCTTTGTCTTCACGGTACATGTTCAGGTGCTGTGGGAAGTGTCAGTTCAAGCAGGCGGGAATCGATCGCGGAGACGCATGAGAGCGGACGCACCGCGTTCTTGACTTCGAAAGCCCAGTGCAAGAGGGTCTGTCGTATTCCTAGATGCAAAAAATGGAGTCAGAATGCACAGCTGAATGTAGGAGGCCAACTCACCTGGCGACACCGTTTCCTCAGTTTCCGAAATCTCCAGGACCCGTTTCTCCACGTATTTGCCCAGCAGGATCTGTAGGATCGCTACGTGAGAACAAATTCTATCGGGAAGATGCGCAGAGGCACCTACACGCCTCCAGCGGCCTGTCCGACCACAGACGCCATTCCACCGCTTGATTTGGCGCTCGTCATCGGCACATCGCCTTCCCAAGAAGAAGCGGCAGTACCATTGAAACCACCTGAGCTTTTGGGTGAGCTGGCTCAATCCGCCAAGCTGGTTCAATCCGCCAGAGGAGGATGGAAGCGCACCCTCTCACGTCATGCTTGTGGTCGATCCAGCCTGCAGCCTCCCATTCTTCGATCGACTGGCCAACTTTGACCTTCCACGCGCAAACAGACGGATCGTATTCAGACTAAAGTTCCTTTAGTTAGATGGGACCAAAGGCGAGGCTCAGGAATGATCCACCTGCAGCAGGTACTTGTCGACGTCCAGTCCTTCGTACCACGAAGCTGGAAGGTCTTCCCAGTCGTCGTGAAACTCTTTAGAAAGCTTCTTTGAGTAGTATGGTCGGAAATAAGAGCCACCTGAGCGCGCCGATGTCAATTTGGGTTCCCAGGCGCGGCTGAAAGACTCACCAAAGACTCCGCGTCCTGAACGCCACAACTTCCACATTAGCCATACTTCTGAGATCTATCAAAGTGGTATCATACGAAGCATGTCCTCGGGCGAAACATTGGGGTGGAAGCCCAACTTCATGGCCAGCTCAGAGTCTTCAAACGAGAACTCCTTAGTCTTGCGATCTCTCGTCGGCGGAACGCCCGTCAAACGAAATTCCAATTGTGGAGCAGATGGCGTGACCAATTTGCCAGAACCCGACGCGCTTGGCTTGACATCCTTCGGTGGCGGCGACGTTGACGATGGAGCAGCAGAATCGAGCTTGGGCTTCTTGCTAGCGGGCGATTTGCCTGGCGACTTTCTCTTTGCCCCTTTTGGAGGCATGGAAGAAGCAAACTTGGCGGGATTGGGTGAGCAGGATCTCACGTCTCACGCAGGCGGCGAGATGATGGCGGCAGCAGAAGAAGTGCAGGTCTGCCCGAGTCGACCAGCCTCTTATCTGCTGAATGTGCTCCGTGATGGTTCTAGCAGTGCCTTGATCTGAGCAGTTCCGTTTCCGAACGCCAGATCTCCTCAGAGTCACAAATGCCGTGGTAATGCTCTGCTCAATTGCTCGTGCTGCTGTTTTGCCACTTGGAACTTGTTGGACTTTTCGTCTGCGCTTTTCTACTTTCCAGATGGACTGTTTTCTGGTCCAATGCGCCAAAAGAAAAAAGAAGTGCGCTTGAGTAAAGGGCGGGTGGTTTGGAAAAGAATAGGACAGATTTGAAGGGTTCAACAGCTTCGCGAGGTCGTGGGACTGAAGGCCTTTGGCCTCGAGGACAACGGCAAGGCTCGAGCCCAGGTTCGCACTCGAGGCCCCTACGAGTATGCTCCTTGAAATTCCTTTTGGGGCCGAACGACAAAGTCGCGCCTTACTGGGTTCAAGGCTACAGATTTCCGACGCTTTCAACACGAAGCTGATTCTACTACACTACTGGTACGCGAAAGTGGCCTGCCCGATTGGGCTACTTGTGGAGAGCGACGTTGGAGCTGTTGGCTTTTTTCCTTGTCATTATTGACTGTTAATTTGCGCCTAATTTGCGCTTAAGACTGGTGTCTCCTCCCCCGTGTGACTCTCTGCACCTTTTTTGAGTGTTGTTCTTACGAGATTTCGATGATTTTTGGGCTCATGAGGTCAGACTTTTGCCTTACTGGATTGCTTCGCATTGGAGTGGCGGAGGCCCCTGTTCTCTTCGACACACAGGTGACCACTTTGCAACCCTTCAATGTTGACTGATCAATATCTCTGTCGATGTGTTCTGCTCCATCGTGTGGTATCCAGGTTCGTTCGCCACCCGCGTGCCCGCCGCTATCCAAAAATTCTGAAGGATCCACGACCCCTCGGTCTTGTGAGATCGCACCTATCTGTATCAAAGAGTACTTGTGGGGACAACTCAGGTGGCATGCCTTAACTTGGTGATTGTCGCCAGTGCATTCTGCTCCGCCACAGCAAAGTCTGCAAGCATTCGTGGCGGTTGCAACTTCTGTAGGTTTACACTGCGAGCTTCACGTGAACTTCTCTTTAATCTCTCCAGATTAGGGGCGTAACAGTTCTAGCTAAATGCATCGACGGAGATATCGCCATTTGTCAAAGGCTGTTCACTAGTCTGCAATTCCCTTGTCGCCCTGCCTTACACCACCCGTCAAAAGTTTTGTGGGATGCGGATGTTACCGCAAGATTAGGCGAAGGCGGGCCGTTGCGGTCTACGGTGGCGTCGGGGCTAGAGTACGCGATCCTCTCGAATGTAGACCTCATGTCGTCCGTATCAATCTGTGCTCAACCCTCTGCGCATTGCAATCTTGTAGCTAATTGACTTGCGCAACAGGACCGCTGCCACCGATCTAACTCGACTTTTTCGGTCCCGCCTCAGATTTGCTGCTCAGTCTCCAACGGCCAATCATCCGCGAGCACCCAGATCCGCGAGCACCCAGATCCAACTTGCCCTGTAATGTCGGCAGAGCCTTTGGCATCATTGTATCTTTCCCTTCGTCAGGCCGCCCATCGCTGGTGGCTTCTACCCGCAGCCTTACAATCGATGTCGCCCGAAACTGATCGCACCGGATAACGCTATTCTCCGTTCGAAGTGCTCTCAGGTCCTACGATGGTGTTTCCTTCCGCTCATTCGGCTTTAGACGCGCAATGCAGCTGGTCTAGCTGTGCCTCGACGGAAGACTTCGACGGGGCCGATCAGCACGGTGCGGCGGCGGCCAGCTCGGTTCCTCCTTTATAACTCAGATCCATGGTACCCCAAAGCACAGGTGTCTTTTTTATTCCCTAATTAGTTCGTTTCGTTGCCGTTGGTGGCAAATTAAACGAGCGGGCGTCGCCTTTTGCTGCTCCCGCCGAAGTCTTCGCGCCCTGGGTTTGAGTGTAATGGCGCTTTAAGCTGTTGTTCCAGAATTTCTTCGTGGTAATGATTTGAGAGCAACGTTGGCGCCAGCGATGGACGCCGTGCCGACATCGATGAGCAAGCGCAAACTTTTTGTTTTTCATCGACGACGTCGCTACATCTTTGGTCGGGCGTGTCGAGCGCGTGCAGCTGACTACTCTCATGACCGCTTTACCACTAGGCCCAGTGCCAGCCCTGCCCCCATGCTTCTACGTCGACACTAGACGTCTGGAGCCCGCGCTGGACGCAGATGGCGGCTACATCATCCCCTTGCGGCAAATCTTACACAATCGGCGGTAGGTGGTCGACATCTCTGTTTACGCTAGCTTAGTTTGTGCTTGAGCAGCGCTGGTGCGGGTCTATCGCGGCTGGAAAGAGCTGCTGAGCGAATGGCAGCGCTCTGGGGAGCCACGCTCACCTTCGACATGGTCTGCACCCTCAGGTTTATCGAAGTGTGCTTGGTCTACCTGCACTTGCCATCCGCTACACCCCGGCAGATCAGATATAGAAAGACTGTGCTGAGGAATTTGCACGGGGAGCACTGGGGGCACCTTCTGTGGTTGCACTACCGCCAGGTTCGTTCTGTCTTCTCTGATCTAGACTTCTTGACCCGCTCATCCTCCGTGTTCAGCGCCTTGCTTTGTCCATTCCCACGCAGCCCGTCAACCCAGATTGGGTCTATTGGCTCTTTGCCTCCGGCACCTTTCTTTCGGAGCTCACCACCGGCCACATTGACCTTTCCCTTTTCGCCTATGTCTTACACGTCTTCATCAACGCTCAGCAAGGTCTCCTTCCTCCCCACCCTCTCCTTGGCCAGGCGCTCCCGAGGCTGCCAAACCCTGCTCGAGTCCTTCCCCTCCTCCTCCAGCCCGACTACGACTGGGACCATCCCCCCATTCCTAACCACCTCTTGGTTCGAAGTCTTCGACCACCTTTTGCTATCCCTACCCCTGCTCCGGCTCCAGCTCCACCAATGTTGCCGTTTGGCCTGCCCGCCTTCCTCTTCCGACCACGTCGTCTCCCTCTGCTTGCTCCTCCAACCCAGCCGGTTCAATCCACTGGTGCTCTTCCGGCCCTCGCAACCATTACTGGTCATCTACCCGCAGCCACAGCGCAGCTGCCAGCCGGACCCGAAGAAACCGAAGGGGCCACCTCCCACGAGAACGCCACAAGTCCAGTAGAGGAGGAGGAGGAGGAGCAGGAGGAAGAGGAGCAGGAGGAGCAGGAGGAGCAGGAAATTGATAGACGGCACTTTCCTGAAGTAGGAACAGAGCAGATTGGGCAGGACGAAGTCGGTCAAGCAAGCGAAGAGGAGATGACTAGGAACAGCGGCGAGGAGGCGTCCACTGGACACAAAGATCAAGTGCGACCCGACTCTACAATCCTTGTGGAGCCACAGCTGATCGCATTGCAGGATCCACAGGCTGATTCCGGTGGCGCTCCGCGTACAAGTGCGTCCACGGCAGCCGGAGACGGCTCGAGCTCATCGGCTTCGGCCGCTGCGTACGTCGGCGAGACCTGTTAGTAATGATAGGGCAGTGGTTTTCTCCAAAGATTGTGTTTTTCAAACGCTCGCTTGTAAGGCTTTCTGGGCACATGAACATTTGTCCACTTGTACCTTGCTTCACGTTGCATTGACTTCTCAACTTGAACGATCTTCATAGCAAAATGCCATATTGACTAACGAAAACCCGCCCGAGACCGCCTAAAGTCGACCGCAGCCCTGCCGGTGGCAAATCCAATAAGAGATCAAGGTCAGATGGCTTGACATGATCGCCGCTCCCATGACTTTCACCACTTTTCAAGCGATATGATGCTTTTCACGCTCTCAGAAGACCGCCACCTCAGACCCACTAAGTAAATTCGGCTTCGGAGGAGGGTTCACCTGATTCCACCAATCCTTGGACCTATAAGCTCACGTGTGATCTTTAAAATAATGCTCTCTCTCTCTCTTTAAACGTCCCAGAACATGCTGCAGACAGAGGAATTCGACGAGACTCCTGCTTTGCTTCTCTCATGCTGTCGAGGCTCCTGGTTCGGGGACTGCTTCACATGCTGGGCTTTGCTTTCTTGATCCGAGCAATACTCGCTCGTTTTCTCTGCCTTGCTTGAACTGCAAAATTGTCGAGTAGCAGGAACCAAAAAAAAGGGTAGAGAGGACTGGTGAAGAACAGGTTTAAGGAGGGCAACCAGCTTTCGCGAGGCGCAGGGGACTTAAGGTCTACGACCTCGGGGCAAACAACAGGGCTCGAGCCCAGGTTTGGTTATCCGAGGCCCCTTGCGGGAGTGCTACAGCGATTGATCAAGGACCACGCACAAAATGGTCAACAGCATTTCAAGATAACCCTCGGGCTGCGTTTGATCTCCAATTCAACGCGAAAGCTGGTTCTGCTACGCTAATGATACTGCAAAATCGGCCTACGTGATGCTGTGCAAATTGTGGGGTTACCGTTTGCCAAAGCCGTTGGCCGCTTCAGTAACGGGTTGGGTTTTGCGCTCTGCTTCTTCTGTCGCTCACCATCACTTTTAGGCGAGCACTTTGGTATCTGTTGGTTTAGATGATGGCGTATATTTCGCAGCACGCAGCATTCCATTTCTCGGTGGTGGCGTAACGGCCGACACTCTTCTCTCTGAGCGGCTTTGTTTACTCGATGAGCCGGCATAACACCTTCACCTTTTGATGCGAACTTGATTTATCTCTCTCGGGTGTGTTCTGCCGCTTTGTATGGGGTGTAGCTCAGCTTGACTCACGCCTGCCCGACGAGCTTTTCAATTTCTAGTGCATTTCAGATGTTCGTGCATTTCGGCTACTGATATAATTCGTTTGGAAATCAGGGGAGTTTGGGGACAATGGGAGAGGCTCATATACAGCTTTGATTCGCGCCGCCGCCACCGCTCGAATCCACGCCATCACCCAAAAGCCTGGGCTGAACCAATATCGCCTCGTCGCCTTCGCTCGCAATGTTACAGTAAATTCTTGTAAGACAATATTTGCAGCTTAAGAATGATAGTTCCTCGTGAAAGAAGTTGTGGTCAACGCGCCGTTGCAGAAATATGAAGGCCAAGGGCCAATACGGACACGGGTAGCTGCTCACATCGTCCACAATCACTCTCCGCCGCTGGGCAACATTGTCGTCCAGTCATACTGACTGTAGCTATGCCGGAACTCCTTGACGCGAGCCGAATCTTGAGACGCTTCGATGCGCCGAGGCTTCCTCCACCGCCGCGGCTCGACTTCGAGCAGGTTGCCCAGAATCTCCGCGCCGAACCACCTGTGCAGAATACGAGAGCGCTTTTAGATTGAGATCGGTCTCAGAAAGAAAGTGCCGCGCCTTTCAAACTTGCCGCCGCCCTTCTCGCCCTCATCCAAGCCAAACGCCTCCTCTTCAGCCTGCTGCGTGCCATCGTGCCCTTCAATGACATGGCCATACCCTCTCTCGCCTGTGAACACAAAATTAGGCTTCAAGACACAGGGTTTGTAGGGGTTCGACGCAAGCACACCTTTGTAATCGAAGCACACCATAAAGTATGGGAGCTCGGGCACCAAGCTGCGCCGGAGTCCGCCCGGCCGCTTAGAGAAGTCGACCAAGCGCTTGTTGGAGGACCACTCGGATTCAGCCATCAAGATAGCTTCCTGTGTGCGTCAGCGAACTGCAAAGTTAGGCTCGGACCACATTGATAGCAAGAGGGTAACGCACCCTGAAGTATGCCGGCGCATCGTCGTAAATCTTCCAGGGCACCGGCACGCACTCGATGTACGAGTGGCGCTGGCCTTTGAGCGAGATAACGGTTTCGTAGAAGATGACGCCCCGCTCCTGGGCGGCGAACATCTTGGTGAGCGTTTTCATGAAGTTCTATGAAATGTGAGGGTCACTGAGAACTGTAATTCTCTACTCCAAACCAACGAACACACCTTTGTCTCCTCCCAAGTATCGTCGTCGCCGTCCAAGCTGCTGAGTTGGTGGCCCAAGGGCACGATGTAGCAGTGGCCGTCCACCAAGCCTTCGTAGCGAGGCAAAGCCAGGTAAGTGCGGGTACCCAGAGCAATCATGGGCATAGCCGGAGGCACGGTCGAGGTCTCTGTGTCTTGGTAGCAGAACTGACACGAGTCCAAGATCCGCTTCGTCTTGGCGAAGTCTGTTCACATGTGAAGACTGGACATCAGCGAACGATTGATCGACGAAGCGATATCACACGCTAACCTTGAATGGCAAACAGCCGCTTCTGGTCGGCCGTCTTTTGCTTCTTGCGGGCGAGCTTCTCAACCTCCTCGTCCATGTAGTCCAGATCATTCCTGAACGCGTTGTCCTTGGAGATCCGGGAAGCAAGCTCGTCGTTCATGTTCTTGATCTCCGACGCGCCACCGCCAAAGCGCTCCTCGCGCACCAAATCCTCCAAGGTGGTGGAATCGTCATCGATGTTGTACCGCAAGACCTCGCCGGTCTTGACGTCCCGGCTGTCGAAGAACTTCTCCTTGTTCCTCTTCCGCTTACCTCCTGCCCCAGCTGCAGAGTCGGAGGGGGCGGAAGTGCCCAAGTCGTACAGCCTTCCCCGGCCGTCCAGCGAGGGCAGCACGCGCACTTCGGTCCTCGGCTCGTCGTCTTGGTTCTGGGATGCCAAAGGGTAGTTCTGGGAGATGGCGAGCTCGGCCTCGTACTCCTTTTCTAGGGCCAAAGTCGCCTCCGAGCCGTCGTCCATCAGCTTGGCCTTGAGCACCTTGGCCTGCAAGCGATTCAGGGCGTCTTGGTCCAGCGGCTTCTTGCCGAACGAAGGCGCGGAAGGAGGTTTGTTAGGGTCATGGGTCGGGTCTCGGTTGAGGTACGACGTTTTGGAGCCGATGGGAGGGGTGAAGACGGATGGGATGGGAGTGGAAGGTTTGGGTGTGCCAAAGCGAGAGGAAGTGGCCGACTCTGAGGTGCGAATCTCAGCTCCTCCAGAAGCTCCACCAGCGGGCACGTCAATGGCTCCTGGCCGCTTGAAAGACTGGCGGGAGGAAGGCCGGGAGAGGGGTTCTTCGTTGATCAAGATGCGCTTGGCCACCGGCCTCCTGATCTCCCGCCCAAACTCGTCCACCTCGGCGGCATTGTTGGAGGAGTTTTGGGAGGAGGCCAGCTGGGGGTTGGCCCGCTCGTCCAGCACGCGGCGCTCCTCCAAGGCGTCCTCGAAGTCGTCGAGGCTCGAGTACCGCTCCAGAGCTACCTCTCGCACGCTCTTGCCCTCTTCCTCGGCCGCCTCGTACACCCGCTTGAGCTTGGTCATGCGCCAGGAGCTGCCCGCCGAACCGGGCTCGACCTTCTTCCTCCCCCCAGCCTCCACCGGGGCACTGGACGTGGCTGGTTGGGCCTTTTGGTAGCCGTCCTCCCCATAGATGGACCGGTTGAGCTCGCCGCGAGCCATTTTGGTCTGACCTCACATTTTGAGCGCTTCGACTTTCGACATTGAGCGGACCCAAACTCACGCCGTCCTTGGGTGGTTCCTTGATTGGCTTTTGCTTTGTAGCTCCTAGGGACGAGAAGAAGTCGCCTGAGCCAGCCTCGCCGCCGCCGAAGCCCTGGGTGAAGTCCTCCCTCTCGAGTTTGGATCGAGGGTCGAAAGTCGAGCTGGTGCCCGGTGCATTGTCGGCGTGGGCGCCCCAGCGGGACGTCGCACCAAGCCAGTCATGTCTCTGAGGCGCGGTAGGGGCAGAAGTGATGGAGAGGGACTTGGAGGTGGGGATGTTATCGACGGCGGCGGCGACGGTCTTGGAGGGCGCCTCGACCCACTCGTCCTGGTCGTCGTCGTCGACAACGCGAGTCCTCTCGCCTTTGAGAGAGCCAGACTTGTGCTTCTTGCTGCTGTGCTTCTTGTCCTTGGAGCCCATAACTGTTTGGTCGAGCGAGCGCGAGCGTGCGTGGCTCGAAGGCCTGAGGAGCACCAGCCAAAAGATGTCGGCAACCCAGCACAGATTCGACCCGTACAGTGGTGCGCAGTGTGCTTCTAGGATATGGTACATGGGCTGACAGACAGGCGCAGACAACGGCGGGACCATCGTGCGTGTTCATTCGGGCTTGACGTTCTCGCCCAGCTTCTGACGCTCATTGACAGGTCGCTGTGTCCTCTGGTGAGTGCCTGCGTAGCTCTGGTTCATGGGACTGTATCTAACTGCGCCTGACAGCCTCATTCGCCATTGTCGCCGCCGACACCCGGCAAAGCGAGGGCTACTCCATCCAGTGCGTGCGACTCGCCTTCTGGACTTGCTCCTGTTCTCACGCCGTTTGTTGCGCACAGGACCCGCTACCAGCCGCGCGTGCACCAGCTCACAGACCGGGTCGCAGTAGCCATCCAGGGCTTCATGGCCGACGCCAACGCCTTGCTCAAGAACCTCAAGATGCGAATAGACGTGCGCGGCCCTTGTCCCTCTTCATCTCTTCCACTCCCTGAGGTGGTGCGTATGGGGCTGCACAGTGGTACTATCACACACACCAAAAGCTGCCCGACTTGCAGGCCATCGCAAGGCTCATCCACACCATGCTCTATGGCAAACGCTTCTTCCCTTACTATGCATAGTGCGTTTGATTCCCTTGCATCAATGCCCAAGAGCTGATGGTCGTCCCATCCGAATGCACAGCGTGATTCTGGGCGGCATTGACCGCGATGGGACGGGCGCCGTCTACTCCTTCGACCCGGTGGGCAGCTACGAGCGAGAGTCGTGTCGGTGCGCCGGCGCCGCCCAGTCTCTGGTCCAGCCTTTCCTAGACAACCAGGTTCGTCGGCCTCCTCTTGTTCTATCTTAAGAAGAAGGTTTGATTTTGTGCCACGAACAGGTCAACGGCAAGAACATCGTGCCCGACCCGTCTGACCCCAACTCGCTCAAGCCGGTCGAGTTCGGCGAGCGCTCCAACCTGCCCTTAGGCAAGGTGCTCTCCTTGATCCAAGACGCCTACTCGGGCGCGACCGAGCGCCACATCGCCGTCGGCGACGGCCTCGAGCTGCTCGTCATCAAGGCGCCGGAAACTGCGGACGGGGTGGTCACCATGGACATCCTTAGGAGACCACTCAAACGGGATTAAACGTTGCATTCTCGAGACACACCCACATTTGATGACACTTCCATAAATTGCGATGAATCCCCTCGCGCCCCCGGCCGGTTCTTTCGAGTCGTCCATCCCCATCGTCTCGATTTGGCCCTTCTTGAGCTAAGCTTTCAAGAGAGATCACAAGACAAGAGTCTCTCTTTACCGAATGAGCACGGAGCTGCCTGGCCAGATGCGCGCAATTGTTTTGGAGAAGGCGGAGGGCAAGCCCGGCCAGGTCTACCACCCCGCCACCGTCAAGCAGGTTGACACTCCCAAAGTATGCACACTTGACCTCACATTAGCTCGTCGTCGTGAGCTAAAACGAGGTGGGACATATAGCCCAAGGAAGGCGAGGTCTTGGTCCACCTGTCGGCCGCTGCTTTCAACCACAGGCGAGTTCTTGTAGCAACCCCTACCACAGGCGGACTGTCCTAATGTGCATCCATACGGAACTGCAGAGATCTATTTATCCGTCAGAGTGAGGGCCCCTACACTCCCAAGCCAAAGATCCTCTCTGACTTGCTCCCTCACAGGTCTATAGTGAGCCTCGGTTACCACATTTGTGTTCTCCAAAAGTCTCATGATTGCGGTGTGAAGTCCCGGTATCACTTTCCGTGAGTCCAGTCCATTGGACCTCCGCAGTGGGCGGCAACCTGATGTGTCATCATGTTCACCAGCATCCATTCTGGGAGCGGACGGTGTTGGCAAAGTAGTGGCACCTTCCACCTCCTCCTACATTGGCAAGAAGGTCATGTTGGCGCCGGCCGAGGGTTGGGAGAAGGACCCGCTCGGACCAGACGTGGCCGACAACATTTTTATCCTTGGCGGCGTCAAAGGCACGCAAGGGCGCGGCACTTTTGCAGAGTACATCGTCGTGCCCGAGAGCAAGCTAACGGAGAGCCCGCCGCACTTGTCCGACGTTGAAGCGGCCGCTTTTCCCCTTGGCGGCTTGACGGCCTACCGGGCTGTGTTCACGAAAGCCGGCGTGCAAAAGGGCCAGAACGTACTCATCACTGGCATTGGAGGGGGCGTGGCCCTCCAGGCTTTGCAGTTTGTTGTTGCTGCTGGTGCGCTCATTCCGACACAAAAGAGCTCGTGGAAGCTCATTGATGTTGTCTCGTGGCTTTAAACAGGAGCCAAGGTTTGGGTCACTAGTGGCTCGGCAGACAAGATCGAGTCCGCCAAGAAGCTCGGAGCGGAGGGTGGCGTTTCCTACAAAGATGGTGTGGACTCATTCCTTTTTGGAAGCTACCTCCTGGCTCACCGTTAGCGGGTATCAATTCCAAAACCTTCAGAGAAATGGGCAGTTGAACTGGCCAAGCTGTTGCCCAAAGATCGCCCCTACCTCGAGTGCGTGTCTAATTTAATCCTCAGCTCGATATGCGCCCAGAGCGACTCCTGTCACTTGGTAGTGCTGTCATCGACAGCGGAGGTGGAAAAATTGCACTGCAGGTGGCCAAGGTGCTCAAGCAAGGTGGAACTATCGTTGCTTTTGGAAGGTAAGCACGGTTTCTTTGGGGCGCCTCAATGACCATCCTGCTAACGGCGTTTCAAACAGCACCACCGGTCAAGATTTTACTCTTAATAGTGCGTCAAAATTCTGGGAGAAGCGTCAAGCAGCATTTCTGAAAATGTTGGGCAGTGGCGAATGTCCTCCGCAACCAAGACTTCAAAACGTCGACGATGGGTTCCACCGCTGAGTTCTTCGACGCCGTGGAGTTCCTTAAAGAGCACAAGATCAAACCGGTGGTCGATATCGTCCTCAATGGCCTCAACGAGGCAGAGCAAGGGTTCGAGATCATGAAGAAGGGTGCGTTTAATTTGCCCTCGCTGTCTGGCTTTGGCCGGTTGGACCGAGTCTAACCTTTTGATAATGTAACCAGGCTCTCAGTTTGGCAAGATTGTCATCGACTTGTCGAAGGAAAGCTCCGCGTCCAGCAAGTTGTAGGGAGCCCGGAAGCCGTGGTGGCAAATGATTCCAGAAGCCCCATGAAATGCTGTCGCTTCTTAGCCTCAAACCCAATGAGAGATGCATGCCATGAATTTAGCACAGCCGGGCGAAACAAAACAAACCCTCCGACCCAGCATCTCACCGACGCTGACGAAGCGCTCAGAGCACAAGGTCGAGAAAGTTCGCTCTTCCGCCATCCGCCACAGTTGTTTTGCGAGGATGCAGCCCCTGTTCTCTGGCCTTTCTCGGCCTCAGCGGCAGATAAACCTCGCAGGCGCCCAGCGCCGCACGGTCGACGCGAAAGAAGCCCGACTTCAACGACAAGAGCTGGCGACAGCAAATGCCTCGGCCCTCGCAATCCAAAAGACCTGGCGCTCCGCTGCGTCGCGGCATCGTACCAAGCAGGGATGGGCAGAGGCTTTCGATGGGCTGGGCGGCGTGTCGCTCGAAACTCTGCAGCCGGCCACGGCCCTTCTTCTAGCCTCGACGCCGACGAGCACAGGCGAGGACCTCCGCCGCTACGCCAAGTGGTCGGCTGCGGTCATGACTGCCAAGATGCTGTTTGCTCCGTACCAGAGCCTAGACCGAATCGGCGTAGAGCGTTGGTCTCGCCTGATGCTCCGGATGGCCAGCACGCTCCTTCGCTTCGCGGTCAACTCTCCTGAGTAAGCTAGAGGCGATTGCCAGCCCAACATGCTAATTTCTCATCACGTCTAGAGCACCGCAAATACCACTTTTCTTGGAGATCGTCAAGCAGCTAGCCGACCATCAAAAGTATCCGCCTGCCCACCGAGCTCAGGCCGAAGCGTTGCTCGCCTACCTCGTCTTCCAGCAGAACCTATACGCCCAACTTAGAAAAGTCATCCTGTCGATCCCACTAGAGAGAAAAAGCAACCCTGCCCTGCCCTCCGTCGTCGCCCTCGCCCTGCTGCCGTTCAAGGTGAACATGGCCGGCCTAGAAAGCCTGCTGCCTTCTTTCACATTAGACTTTCTCGCCATTCCTCTCCTCCTCAACCGACTTCCCAGCGCATCTATCTCGCTGCTCGCCTCGTCTTTCCCACATCAGCTCCTTCTGGCTGCTTTTGCGGCCTCGGCCACCATTCCACAGGTGCCACCAGAACGAGCTGTCCACCTTTTGGGCACCCTCTTGCCCCTTTTGGAGCCTCGAATATCCAGTTTCGCCAACGCCAACAGCTTGATTGGCTATTTGCAGCTCCTCATCGCCTGCGTCAATCAAATCCCGACTTCTCTGTTTTCCGCCATCGCCAAGGGCAAGGGCAAGTCCAAGTCCCATCCGGACGACATGGAGATCGATCAAGAGCCGACTCCTTTGCCCCGTACCTCGGCGTCGTACGACCCAAAGACACTCAATCAAGTCAAGAAGCTCTACTCGGCTTCCCACCTCGAGTCGATTTTGGCATCGTCTGCCCGCTTCTCCTCTTCCCCGAAATCAAGGCCCCTTCTCGGCACTTTTCTGGTCACCCTTCTGTCGGCGCTGCCAACTCGACCGCGGGAGGATGTTCTGACCTTACTGTTGTACAATCGGCACGGCGGCGGCGGATTCTTGCGAGAGATCTGGCGCGGCTGGCTGCGCTCAGGGGAGATCTGGAAGGAGCTGGCAGGAGGCAAAGGCAAGGAAGGCTGGCGCGACGTCACTCGGCTTCTCATCTCCAACCCTTCCCCGTCCGCAAGACAAGAGACGGAATGGCCCTTGCTCGTCCTTTTTATTCAGCTTTACTCCAGAATGCTGTTAAATTTGGGCGATGACGAATTCTACGCCACGGCTGGTTCGAGGGGCCAGCCCACCCGCAACCCGATCCTCTTGGACGAGATCAAGACCTTTTCCGAGCTGCTCTGCAACATTGCCTTTGCGCTATACTGGAGCGACATGTCCATTCAAGATGTCAAGTGGGTCCTTCGCCTCGCTCTTGCCCCTCGTAATCCCCGCTGAGCCTCTTTTCGTAGGGTTCCTGGTGCACCTCGTCTGACGGGCGAAGAGCTTCGAGCGCTGGTCCGCATCTTACTCGTGGCGATCCATGAGCGAGAGTACGTCGCCGCTCATTTTGCCTCGCCAAACGAATTGACTGACAGGCTTGCCCTTCCTTGCAGCTCTCGCAAGCAGTTCTTGCCGCCTGACCATTTCATTATGACGGGAGAATTTGAAGTCCAGAGCTTCATCCAGACTGCACTGTGCGTCATCAATTTGGGTCGCCTCTTGGCTATGCTGATTTGCCGGGCATGTGCAGCATCGAGGACCAGCGCCTAGATGACGAAGCAGAGCAGCAAGAGCTCGGTGCGCGCAAGCCAGATTCCTCTTCTGATGACGACGAAGAGGCGGACGTGTCGCACCGGAACATGCACCGGCCCGCCGTCCGCACCACTCGGGCGGCTTTGTCCCTTCGCCAAGTGGCGTTCATCAGTCCGCGGCTAGGCCTCTTGAACAACATTCCTTTCGTTCTGCCTTTCGACACTAGAGTTTCGGTCTTCAGACAGCTTGTCTTGAACGACAAAACCAAGCACGCCTCGCGATCCCAGTTTCATCGTTCGCGCGGCAACATGGCTCGAATCCGCCGCGGCCACATTGCGGAAGACGGTTTCACCCACTTGCACAGCCTTGGCGCCCAAGGGTTGAAGCAACCTTTGCAGATCGAGTTCATCGACGCCCACGGCATTCCCGAGTCTGGGGTCGACGGTGGCGGCCTGTTCAAGGAGTTCCTGACGTGTGTTCCTTCGTTTAGTATCTCTTACGGCTTTTCTTTTTCTCACATATATCGCGCAGGTCTCTCGGGAAGGAGGCTTTCGACACCAACCGCGGCTTGTGGCGCAGCAACCAGAACCAAGAGGTGTACCCAGCAGCGCATGGCTATGCTCGAGAATGTGAGTGATTGACTGTCTGATGTCGACCGCCAGCTGAGACTGGCCTCCAGCGAACTCCTTGGAGTGGTACACCTTCCTGGGCCAAATCATCGGCAAGGCGCTCTACGAGGGCATTCTTGTGTCTGTGCCCTTCGCTGGATTCTTCCTGTCCAAATGGCTGGGCAAGTCGAGTTTCAGTGAGTGCCCTTCATGGATCCTCGCCCAGCGAACTGAATCTCGGCTGCTTTAGTCGACGACCTGGCCTCTCTGGACCCCGAGCTCTACAACGGGCTCGTTTATCTCAAGAACTATACTGGAGATGTCACTGATCTCTCGCTGACATTCGCCATCGACGACGAAGACATGGGCGTCTCCAAGACCTTCGACCTCATCCCTGGCGGTCGAGATGTGCCGGTGACCAACGAGAACCGATTTCGCTACATTGCCCTCGTCTCGCATTTTCGCCTCAACGCCCAAATTAGAGAGGTGAGGCTGTAGCCAGCTAGCCCTCCCGGATCTTGTTGATATGCGACTTTTGACACCGAAGCAATCCGCTGCTTTCGTTGCGGGCCTGCACGATATCATCAACCCGAGGTGGCTTCGCCTTTTCAGCCAAGCCGAGCTCCGCCTGCTGGTCGGTGGCGCCGACACTCCCATCGATATCGACGACCTCAAGGCCAACACGGTGTACAGCGCTTTGGAAGAGGGGAGCGCCACCGTCCGCTACTTCTGGGATGTGCTTCGCGAGTTTGACGGCGAGCAGCGGCGCGCTTTCATCCGGTTTGTGACCAGCGCAGACAAGGTTTGTGGTTCTTTCTGCGTGGGCAGGGGCGTTTGATGTCTGATGCACTTCTCCAGGCTCCGCTCCTTGGCTTCAGCGAGTTGCAGCCGCGGTTCGCAATCCGCGACGGTGGTCCAGTACGCTGATTCTTCGTTCCGGCAATGCTTCTACTAACGCGAAACATACGCCGCTCAGGATTTGGAGCGACTCCCCACCAGCGCCACCTGCATGAACCTGCTCAAGCTACCTCGCTACACCAATAAGGAGGTTCTTAGGAAGAAGCTCTTGTGGTCGATCAACTCGGGCGCCGGATTTGATTTGTCCTGAACGAAGGCCGTTGTGTTGGATCTGCCGTTAGGCTGCCCCTTTCGGATCACATGCAAACCCGTTCTCCTTTCTTCCTGCCCATATTGGCTCCGACATACACCAAAAAGACGCCGGTCCAGACCCTTAAGCGCTTCCGACGAGGCTTCCTATTTCACGCGGCCTTCGGCTGACGAAGCTCTGGCCGGCCGCTCGACGTCGCACTCTCTTTTTTTCTGCTCGAGCAGCGCCACTCCCCAAGGTATTTAAGGACCCCTTTACACCTCTTTCCAATTCTTCCAATTCCCTCACCTCTTGAACTCCCACTTTCAAAGTTCGACCCTCGCGACGAACTATGCTTCGACCGACCTATCTCCAGGCGATGGGCTTCTTGCCAGGAAAGCCCACTTTCAATGTTGACACGGACATTCCCGACCTTGGAGGCAAGACCGTGCTGGTGACTGGCGGCAACACTGGTGAGGATGTCGCGTGCACGCCCGCTTCGAATCTGCGTTGATTTTGGCGCCTGCCCAAAGGAATCGGCAAAGAGACCTGTCGAGTCTTATTGCAGCACAATGCCCAGGTCATTTTCACCTCAAGGTCAGAGGCGAAGGCCGATGCTGCCATGAAGGAGCTCAAAGCTGCGACGGGGAAATCGACGATCAAGTTGGGTTCACGTCTGAAGTGCGCCACGCCACTGTTCTCACTTCTAGTATCACGTCAGATACGTGCTACTGGATCTGGGCGACCTGAGGTCCGTGTCGAAAGCGGCGGACGAGCTCCTGAAGGAACCCCGATTGGACATCTTGGTTGGGCTGCCTTCTTGATCCTTTAAAGATGAGCTGTACTGATTGCGAGGCCAGATTAGCAACGCGGGTGTTATGACTCCTCCCAAGGGCTCGCAAACGACTTATGGAGGCTTCGAACAGCAATGGTAAGCCGCGCGACTTCAAGTTTATTGAATGGCTAATAAGGCAAACTCATAGGGGGACCAACGTGCTCGGCCACTGGCTGCTTACGAAAAAGCTTGTGCCGCTGCTCGAAAAGACGGCAGAAGGCCTGCCGCCCAATTCCGTGCGCATCATCACCGTCGCCTCTTCTGGACACCTCTTCGCGCCAAAGGTCGCTGGAGGAATTGACTACGACACTGTAACCTGTCAGAGTGAAGGCTGGGAAAGCAAGTACTCGGCCATGCAGCTCTACGGCTTCAGCAAGCTGGGGAATGTCCTCTGCTCGAACGCCTTTGCCTCTCGTTTGAACCCCAAAGGCATCGGCTGCTATTCTTTGCATCCGGGAAACATCCAGTCCGACTTGCAGCGACATATGCGTACGTGTCCTGTGTTCACTATTGTCCGAAGTGTCTCACTGAGGTCAATTGTGGATACAGCCGCCATAATGTCGAAGTTCCTTAGTCTGCTTCTGTTACACTCAGTCGAGAGGGTGAGTTCCCTCATCTTTAAGCACCCACGCGAGCGCTTGACCTCTTCTCCCTTTTTCTTTTTTTGCCCATAGGGAGCCTTGACCCAACTCTGGGCCGGATTGTCGCCCACCATGCACTTAGAGGATCGGTACCTAGTGCCTTGGTGCCAAGTTATGCCATCGACAAACCCCGTTGTAAGTCCTTCGAGCGAGAACGTAGGTTGGAGAGCTGAGATTTTGCCACCAGACTCACGACGACAAAATCGTCGAGGGCTGCTGGAGCCATTGCGAGCAAGAAGTCCAAAAAGCCCTATTGTAGTGTTACTTAGATGCTCGTATTATTGGCGTGAAGTCATAAAACAAATGTGAAGCGGTCTTGCGCGGACCAGAGTCGAAAGTCAAGTTCTCCTCTGGTCCCACCAAGTCCTTGCATTGAGAGCGCCCGACTTCAGCGGCAGCGAGATGGAAGAGGCTCCAAGCCACGACGGGCTGCCGGCCTTCTCTTTGCAGCTCCTGCTGGAGGACGTCTTCGTGGTGGGCGCGACTTCCATCAAGTCGGCGGGTCTGGCCTCCAGCGGCCTCTTCTACTTCTCTGGCAACGACGGCGGCCTTAAGCTTCTAGACTGCTCGTTAAGTCCACCGATAGAGCACGAGGACATCCCAGCGCCGGGCATCTCGCCTTCCCGCAAGCCCGTCGACAGGGTCGCCGTCCTCGAGACCGTCAACCGCCTCATTGTCCTGGCTCAGGGAGGGACTTTGTCATTTCATTCATTGCCGAGCCTTGCACCGACGAGCGCTGGGGCCGCCTCTGGGGTAGTGGGCAACTCTACCGTCAAGGGCGTTTTGGCCTTCGTCGTGGACGAGGCGTCGGCCACACCCAACAGCGTCAATGTGGCCCTAATGAAGCGGAAAGGCGTGGCAATATTCAAGGTCACCTCTTCTTCCGTCGACCTCATAAAGGTAAGGCCTTCATTTCGGCGCAAAAGAGGAGTGACCGAAGCCCCGAGCAGGAGCTGCCTGCGCCCAACCAAATTGTGACGGCAGCGTGTCTTAGGCAAACCGCACTCTGCTACGCCGACACAAAAGAGTACCATTTCCTCAACCTTGCAACAGCTTCGCTGCACACGCCAGCCTTCATTTCTAACGACCCCCGGGACGACTCTGAAGCACCGAACCCCAACCAGCGCCCGCTCATCGCAGCTCTGTCCCCAACGGAACTCATTCTCAGTAACCACACTGGAGAGACCTCTCTTGGCCTGTTATGTTCAGCAGAAACGGGGGAACCTTGCAGAGGCACGCTCCAGTGGGCTGCCAACGTTCGCAGTTTCTGTGCGCCAACAAATCTCTTTTCCTCCAACCCTTCATAGACTCATTATGCCTTTCAGCCACACACGCGGGACTTTTAATGTCTCTCTTGGTCGACCGCTCTGTGCAGATCCATCACGTCGACTCCCTCAGCCTTGTCCAAACGATCCAGCTGGCTTCGGACATCCCCGAACCGCGGTCCCTTCTTTCACTCTACAGCTCCTCGGCCCCAATTGCTGGAATTCCTTCCAAATCTGCCTCCCTCCTCTCGCCGACAAAGCTGCCGTTGGTGCGGAGCAAGAAACCGGTAGACGCCCTGCGTACGCCCGAGGACTCTCCAAGGCTAGCACCTCAGCTGGAAGTGGCTGAGCGCACAGCCAAGGTCTCCACTGTTCTTCTATCCAAGAATAGCGCATCGGTTCTCCTCACACCCAGCACCCTAGACTGGGCGTTGCTTGATCTGGCAAAGGGCCGAGGCCAGGAAGCGGTGGCATGCTTCGAGACCGAGCAGTCAAGAGGGGACCAAGTGGGCCGCGGCTACGTCAACTTCAAGGCTGCCATGCAGCACATTCGCGCCACCGAGTTCGAGGCTGCGGCCGTGTACATGGCTGTTGCTTGCGACGAAGGTCTGGATCCTCGCATCTTGATCTGTGCCTGGCCAGAGTTGGTGCCGGAAGCTTGGTCAAAAGAGGAGGCGCGCAGCAGCATTTGGCAAGGAGCGCTTCTGGATGCTCTCGACCTATGCAAGGGAATCGAGAGGATCATCATGGACAACCTCTACAAGAATTACAGCCCTCACATCAAGCCCGAAAGCGACAGTCGGTCTCTACAATTCCAGCTCATGGAGGACGCCCGGTCGATGACGAAGCTCGTGCTCACATCCTTCAAGGAAGGGCGAGCTCAGAATGGTCCAGCAAAAGTCCTGCAAGATGTACATCTGGCTCTAGCAAAGCTCGCGGCCGAAGGCAACCATTACGACGAGAGCCGCTCCCTGGCCGTTGACAACAATGTCGACATGTCAGACTTTCTGCCCTGGCTGGAGCAGCACCACCACGCTCCTCTTTTGGCTCGTATGTACGAAGAACAGGGCCAATCAGCCGATTTGTTGAGGCTGTGGATTGAGTAGGTTCTCTTCGTCAGCCTTTGCGGCCTGAGCTCAGCGCATCTACACGCAGGTCTCACGAAAAGGGGACACCATTGGCCGAATTAGGCCGCTTAGTAGAAGCCATTAAGGCTGAACCTTCTTTCGAGCAGCAGAAAAGCCACGCGCTTTGGCTGTTGTCGCGGTCCCCGGAGGAAGCGTTGGCAGTGAGCTCACCTTCACAGGCAAATGGCCGCGACAGAGCTTATCTTTGCCCGCAGATTTTAACACAACAGCCAGATCAGAACTCTCGGGCTATTCTCGACCTTTACACAGTCATCCTGGAAGGGCACGGCGCGGCGTTGGCCGATCAATTTGTTCTTCAAGCCGGCTTTCAAGTTCCCCTCCCGGAAGGCGATCTCAACGCGCTAATTCTGTCGCGGCTTCTTTACCACATCCGCCAGTGCAAAGACCAGCTGTCGTCGCAAGGACTGCTTCCAGCAGCTGAAGCCGGTGCCCACCGCACGATCGTCGACGCCTTGCTCGACTCATGTACAACACAAAACATCCTCGATCCCCCATCACTTCGACTGCGCCTGATTTTGTATCTCGCCTGTGTCCAAGAGATCGATCTAGCCGCTATCAGGCCAGAACTGGAGCGCCTTCCAGCTTTGTCATTTGAACGCAGTCTGGTCTACAGTCGCGTAGGCCTTGTTCGCCAAGCGCTATCGACCTTGGCCCTGACATCGGGCGACCTCGTCTCCGCCGAGGTGCTCTGTCGCCAAGGCACCCTCCCCATCATGCTCAGCACCGTCTCGCGCATCGCCAAGCACTTGCAATTCTTGCGGGAACCCGCCGCCTTGGTCACAGTCGAGCAGCCCTCATCCCCAGCACAGCTCACCAGAAGTCTCATCGACATTCTACTCGGCGAAAGCAGCGCTTCACAAGCGCAGCAGGTGCCCACATTGGTCCGCTTCATCACCAGCCAAGCTGTGCAGCTGGATACGCTGGACACCTTGACCCGCATTCCGCCCGCGTGCACCGTCCAAGACCTCACATCGTTCCTAGAACGCGCCCTCCGGCGCTCTCTCCATTCTAGTCACGAGTCGAAGCTCTTGAAGGCGCTCCTTGCGGCTCAATCCCTCGCTGTTTCCGACACCCTGTTCACTCGGCGATCAGGTCTTCGTATTGATGCGTCGGGACGCTTGACAGCGGGAGACGTCCCGGTTGAAGTGGATGTCAAGACAGGCGGGGTGGACGTCGGGGAGGKGGTGGAATTGAAAGGGCTTTGAGGGCGCGGAGAGCGATAGAGCGCAGGCATGAAGTCTGCGTCGACTGCAATGTGGTATTCGTCGCACGCGGCACGGCCTTTGGTCTGCCACTCGGAGTCCTGGGCGTCCGCCAAGCCGTCCGCAAGGCCTGTTCGAAGGCACGCGCTGACATCGCCCCACTCTAAAAGTGATTCGAGCGCGCCAACGAGGCGTAACAGGAAATCATCCGAGGCGGGCGAGTCAGGAGCCCACGGAGGAAGATAGAGATGATTAAAAGGTTGCAGGACCTAGAGCCAACTTAGAGGCTTGTCCATGGACGTCGTGTAGCAAATCGACCTCACTGTTTTTTCCACAGAATCGTCAACCAGAAGGGTGTTGGCTTGAGAGAACTCGGGCCAGAGGCGCCAGATCTTCTCTAAGTCTTTGATTGTTAGGCTTTTCTTGTTGTAGTCTTGCGGCGAGAGGTCAAGGCTGTCGCGAGCCCAGACGGCGTGCAGATGGGGATACTCGGAGTCCGTGACGTCGAGACGGTCCAAGGCGTCTTCCAAAGTTGAGGAAGGTGGCGACTTGAAAGTAGCCGGGGGCGAGCCTGGGGGCAGCAATCGCAGAGCCTCGAGCATAGCGGAAACATTCTGGGGCTGCGAGCTGGACCAGATCATGACCTTGTATAACGACTTCGGGTGGAAAAGATAGGCCAAGAGTTGAGAGACGTAAGGTCGGATTGTCGGATTGCGAGCAGCTGCACTCGAGCGTCTGACAGGGGCATTATACAAGTGGCAGATGCACAACATTTAGCTTGGCCTACGATTTTCTGAACAGCAGTGTGTTGTTCAGGTCGAAAACGACGAGCCGAGGCTTGGTGATTGGCACTCTGTAGTTGACGGGCGCGGCATCCGCTTGCGCCAAATACTCTTTCGAAGGTCCTCTGTTTGCCATGGGACGTCGGATAAAAGGCAAAATGAAGGGCCGCTTCATGCACACATTGCAAACTTGATGTCTCAGTGGGAACGAGCGTTGAACTTGGTGGCGGCAGACAGAAATCGAGAAACGAGCCTGGCCAACAGCCCTGAGTCAAAGAAGGGCACGCAGTGGTGGGTTCGTCTATCGATGCGTTGAATTACAGTCTAAGGGGAGAGGTGGGTATGTTCTAGGGACAAAGGTTTGTGTTAAGGCTTGACATCCAGAACGGAAGCCCAAGTTGTGTACAGGCAAGGCGAAAAAACTGAAGAAGCCTGCCAAGCCGACCTCAAAGGTACGATGGAGACGAAGGGCGATCGTCGGTCGGCGAAGGCGGCTGTTGTCATGCTTTGGAAAGGGGCGTCATCGAGAAGCCCTTCGACCAGCCAGGCGTCGAGCGCGGGACGGCAGCCTGTCCATATTTCGATCCACCGGCAAGAGATGGCAGATCACCGTGTGATTTCCCCCTCTTCTCCAGAAAGGCGCTCGGTGGTGAGATGTCGATGCGAGGTTCGGCCGACTCTGGCGGAGAGTTCTGGCGAGAGGCCGGAGCCGACCGGGTATGCGAGACGCGAGTGAAGATACCCGCCGAAGGAGAGCCGTTGAGGGCAGCCAAAGAGGGCAGGCCGGGCTGAGGATTCAGGATGTCTTCCAAGGTGCCGTGCAGATTCTTGGCGAGGTTCAACGAGCTGCCGTCCGGTGGCGTAGTTTGACGAGAGGAGGTGTTACTACTGTTGCGGCGCGAGAAAATGGGGCGAGGCGAGCTGCCGTGCTCGCTCGTTTCAGCTGAAGAGTGGGCAGCGGAGAGGTGGTATTGGGCGATCATCGACCCGCTGCCATCCAAGGTCGGACTGCCTGGTCTTGACCTAGATATGTGGCCAGCGTATGGGCCTGCCGCCTTGTGGTGGCGCACCGGGTGGGTGTGGTGCAAAAGGGGGTGTTGATGATGGCCATGGTCAAAGTCGGCAATGGCGGGCTCTGGCAAGCCAAAGTGCTCTGGCCCTGGCAGCTTCATCGAAGGAAGCATGTGTGGCGAGCCCGGTCTTGAGCCCGGCCGTGAGAGGCTCAGCGGCGTGAGCGGCGTGATCATGCCGGACCGCGTCGAGCCCACCGACCCTCCGTGCGGTTGATGAAGCAACGACAACCCCTTGAATGGTACCAGCACCGGGGAAGCCTCCAGGGCGCGGTGGCTGCTCTCAATGGGCGGTGGCGAGGCCGACTCGGATTTCATTTCCGGCTCTGGACTTGCGTGCCTCGAAGTGGCGGCCGAGTGCGGGTATGGGTTGTAGGCGTGGCGATGAAGGCGTGAAAAGCTGTGGTTGCGGGAAATGGGCTGATTGGGATCGTGGCCGTGGTGCAGGATGTCCAGTTCGTGGTCGTCGTGCGAAGGATGGGTCGGCATGGGCGGCGAATGGCTGGGCGAAGTCAGCGCCGACCTCGAAGTAGATGCGTAAGTAGTGCGTGGGGCGGAGGAGGAAGCGAACTCGGCAGGCATCGACGAGTAGGGCGAGTAGAGCGCTGGTCCCGGTCCGTTCGGCATGCGCATCCAGGCGTTCAGCGGCGGCAGGTGAGTGGGTTGGGCGAGTGACCGGCGCTCTGCTTCTGCTTGGCGCTGGAACTCGAGCGAAGCGGCGTTGGCCAAGGCAGCCATTGGTTGAAGCGGCGTGGGAGGCGGTGTGATCTGGGCGCCAGATGGCTGCTGTGCTGAGGCGCCGTACGGCGAGATCGGAGGGTGGTTGTAAAACCCGTAGGGAGGATGAGGGTAGGCGTAGTTGGCGGGCATTTGGTGTGGGTAGCCATAACCATACGGCGCCTAAATAAGACAAGCGCCCGTGTCAGCCGTGGCCGGGCCGACTTCGCCAAAAAGCAAAAGCAGCGCAGCGTACATAGGGAGCCGCGGATGCTGGCACAGCAGAGGAGTGTTCTGGCGATGGCTCGGCGACATCCTGCATCGATAGCGGTCAGATCCCAGCCAATAGGAAGCGGAAGGTAAAATCCGCGCACCTCTTCAGCGTCCGGCTCTCGCTTGACCTCGGCGCCGGTTTTCTTGGCTGGTGCGCCTTGCTTCTTGCCCCTCCGACCGCCAGGGTTGGTGTGGATGCGCGAGTGGCGCGTGAGCTCGTCCGAGCGAGAGAAGCGCTTGTTGCAGCCCTCGAACGAGCAGGCGTGCGGCTTCTCGCCCGTGTGGGTGCGGATGTGGCGCGTCTGGTGCTCCAGGCGGTAGAAGGCCTTCTCGCACAGCGGGCACTTGTAGGGCCTGCATCGTGGCAAAAAAGCGCGACCCCACCGTCAATCCCCGATTTCACATGCGACTCGCTAAAGCGGCATTGGACTCACCTCGGAATGGTGCTCTTGTCGACCTGGTAATCCTTGGCAAGGGCCTGGGAGTCGTCCAGCTCCGCGGCCGGCGCTATCGCAACTTGCGGGGCCTCCATCAATTCCTCGGCCTGGGGTCAAGCAGCAAAGATTCGAAAAAAGGGGGTGCGTTCGCGTGGCGTTGGGGTTGGGATAGGCTGGCAGGCTGCTTTGTATAGGCCGATGAGACGAAGCGGCCAGAACAAAGTGCAGGAGGGCGAGCGGCGGAACAAAGTTGGAGATCAAAAGCTGGCCCAGCCCAATGCGGCTGACACTTTGAGCAACGTTTGGCTAAACGTTGCAGGAATTCAGGCCAAGCCCACGGCGGGGAGTAGGCCTTCTTTGAGCCTTGAGAGGGCGGCAGCGAGGGGTGGCGAGCTGTTGACTGGTGGGCGGAACGAAAAGAGTTTGAAGGCAGCTCGGAAACCTTTTGGCGACAGTCACGAGTCAGTCACGCTTTTCCCCAGGTTCCCTTGAAATTCAGTCGCCGGTCCCTTGAACTACGTCGGCGGCAATTCCAGGATTAGACGGACGGGCGTTGGTGGCAACAGAGCAGAGCCTTGCGGTGTCTGTGGGCGGGTCTCGGTTGTATGTGTGGTTGTGGGGGAAGGCAGGACGCACACGATGCGCGAGGCCAGAAGATGAGCGGCCTGGGCTCGTTAACTCGAGGGCCAGATAGGAAAGGCGTGCTATGAGCAAATCTTTCCGCTGGTTCCCGTCCTTTTCCTTGAAAGTGTGGAGCAGTTTGCTGGCCCTTTTGTGTCGTTCTGGTTCACCGGCAGACCCAGGCCACGTTTGCTTTGCTGCGTGCCACCATTTGCCACCAGCGATAAATTTCATTTAAGGGTTCATCCGGGGTCCTCCTCCCTGGACGCTCTGCGCAAAGCTATGTATGCTGTCATAGTCGAGTTACCCCCAAACAGAGAAAGCAAAAGCCCTTGAAAATAATCAGGCGCTGCAAGCGTCCGCCCTGGCGAAAGCGACCTCTGTCTTCGGGTTGATTTCCGAAGGACATGCTCCAACTCTAGATCCCTGACCGCGATAAGAATTTTGGCGCGCGCGTTGCCACCAGTCGGACCTGAGGCTTCTGTTGGGGGCACTTGGGGCCAAGTCGGGACGGCAGTTCTTCAAGCGCGTGAAATGGGCGAATTCGGCATCTGTTGACCGCAATTTGCCATCATCCAAAAATGGCGCAAGGCACCTTCAAAGCCAAAACCAAGGTGGCCGTAAAGCCCAAGCATAAGAAAGGGTCCATCACGCCCAAAGGAGGTCAGCTTGCTTGCCCAAAGAGGAGCAACGAGCGACGCTGAAAAATTTTGGTCCAGGTCGAGTGCGCCCTCCTGTGAAGGCTGCTCGCGTCGCAGAGGCCATGCGCAAGACGAATAACACTGGTAAGTGCGCTAAACTTGAGGATAGCAAAGCATGGCCAGGCAATTAACCGAAGGACGCGAAGGCGAGATCGAGAAGCTGATTGGCGAGCGAGTGGAGAAGAGTGAGCTAGCATTCCCTGGTATCTAAATGGGCGCTTAGATTGGTCTCATGCGTGCCTTGATTTACAGACGGCAAGCTCTCAATTGTGAAGCCGTCCCAAGGGGCAGCCTCCTCTTCGTCCAAGCCCAAGGGCAAGACAGCCGGCGGGGCCGCTTCCAAGAAGTGAAGGCCAGATCAGCAATCAGGTCTCCCAAATGACGGGCAGCTCTTGACCTCGGCATCGAAGGGGGCAGATAGGGCTCTGGGGCCCCTCACCCGTTGCGCGAAGCTCCGCCCCTCAAGTGGCGCTCGGCCTCGCTGCTGTCGACCTCCTCTTCGCCGCCGCTGACGCCCCGTTCGAAAGCCGGACTCCTCGGAGAGTGGGCACAAAGGAGCTTGGATTTGGATGTGGAGAGTGGTGCACAGGTCGGCGGCAAAAGATGTTTTGAGGTGGCGGAGGTGGAGCAGCGCAAGGGAAGGAGCGCTTGTTGCGAGCGCCAATTCTAAAGCGATAGTCCAATGAATGTTGCAAATTGAATGTGAATAATACAGCTCTTTGCGCTTCGCCCCCATTCATCAACACTGATGAAAGGCAGGCAATGCGTTCGCACCCCAGTGAGGATGCCACTTCTCCCGATATCGTTTTAGACCTTCGTACCGCAACAAAACAACAGAGCACAGAGAAGATATTGGAATAGATTTGGCGTGGTTCTGCGCTTGATTAAACGGAGAATGCAGTTGTACAGGTCTTCACCAAGTTATTCAGGCGGAAGCTTCGGGCGACGACAGACGCAAGGTCACGGCTCGGGCGTGGGCATCCAAGCCTTCCAGTTGGGCCAAATGGTCGACGGTGGGGCCTAGGAGCTTGAGGCCGGACAGCGTGAGTTGCTGGGAGGTGATATGCTTTAGGAAAGAAGAGGTGGAGACGCCGGAGTATTGGCGAGCGTAGGCCATGGTAGGCAAAGTGTGGTTCGTTCCGGAAGCGTAATCGCCCAAGCTGCGCGATGCACTCAGCTGGTCGTCAATGCTAGAGATATGGGAGGCGAGCTAACCTTTCTGGCGACCACTTTCCGACGAAGACGGAGCCAGCGTTCTGCACCGAGGGCAGCACTGATTCGGCTCCCTCCAAATGCAAGATAAGATGCTCCGGAGCGTAGTCGTTGCTGAAGTTGAGCGCCTCCTCGATGGTGGCGAGCTTGACGATGAGCGACTTGGAGATGCACTCGCGCACAATGTCGACTCTGGGCAACGCCAAAGCCTGCTTCGACACTTGCTGCTTGATCTCTTCCAAGTGGGACTCGGTAAGGCCGACGGCGAGCAGAACGACTTGCGAATCGGGGCCGTGTTCGGCTTGGGAGAGCAGGTCGGCGGCGACAAAGACGGGGTTGGCGGACTTGTCAGCGATGACCAGCACTTCCGAAGGTCCAGCGGGCATGTCAATAGAGACGGACGCCGAGGTGTCCATGGATACGGCCATCTTGGCGGCCGTCACCCACTGGTTGCCAGGCCCGAAGATCTTGTCGACTTTGGTCACGGTCTCCGTGCCGTACGCCATTGAAGCGACAGCATGAGCTCCTCCCTGTAGCAAAATGAGCTGAGCCCTGGGTCCGAAGCCTCTAAGATATGAGACGGATTGCGTACCGCTCGAACGATCTCCTTGACGCCGGTCTTGCTGGCAATGTAGACGATTTCCGGTCGCACTCGCCCTTCTGCATCGGCTGGGGTGGCTAAAGTGATGGACTGGCAGCCTGCAATGCTGGCTGGGATGCAAAGCATGAGGGCGGTGGAAGGCAAGACCGCGGTGCCACCGGGGATGTAAACGCCGACTTTGGAGATGGCGCGAGCAAAGCGGGTGCACTCGATGCCAGGCATGGTCTGGACTTTTAAAACCTGGGCCTCCTTCTCCATCTGTGCCGCAAGCTGTCACTATACATTCCTAATGTAACAAGCGGGCTGAAACGCACCTGTTTAGAGTGGAAGAGGTGGATGTTGGCAAAGGCGGTGTCGATGGCCTTCTTAGTATCGGCGGAAATGTCCATCAAGCTAGGGTCGAAAGGGGCCGAGAGGACGAGCGGCCAGTCCGGCTTAGAGGCCGCCGAACAGCGGTCGAATTGAGCGACGCAGGCTCGTAGTGCAGCATCTCCTTCTGAGCGGCTGTGAGGGCAATGCAAAAGTGATCAACAATAGACCGATGATTATAGAGTGAAGCCGCCTTACACTCGAGAAAGGATGGGCTGGACCTTGCCGAGCATCTCTGTGCTCTCCACCAGCGGGCGCTTGAGCAGCTCCAGCCTTTGATTTGGTGGTAGCGAGTTGAAGTCGTACACAGGCGGCACAATCTCGTCCTTAGTGGCCTTGGCAGTAGATTCCGCTTCAAGGCCAGCAGCTGCTGCTGGGAGGCTAGTGGTGGTGGCTTCCAACCCGGCCACGGCGGCATCTTGCCCTTTCAGCTGGGGAGAGACTGTCTTGCTAGTGGTGGCACTGGCGAGGCCATTGGCTAGACCGTTGCCCTTGAACGAGGAGCCAGAGCGAAGGTAAGGGGCCTTGGCGTTGCCAGGCCTGCGGGTGACTTTCGAGGCTCTAGCGTCCAGCACGTCTTGCACGTCGGACATGTCGACTTCTTTAGCAGCGCAGCGCACCTGTTTGGTTCAAGAGAAAAAATGTGTAAGCAAACTCTGGGAATTTCTTCCGAAGTTGGAGACCCAAGCGAACCATCAAGAAGTAGAGCAGGTCGGCCGCCTCGAGCCTGGTTTCCTCCCAGGATTTGGCCTGGCAGACCTCCTCGGCCTCCTCCCGGATCTTGGCCTCAAGCAGGGTGGCGTCCTCGAACAGCCTCTTGGTGTAGCTGCCCGCCGGGGCCGAGGCTTTCCTCTCCCTCAGCGTGAGCTCCAAAGCAGGGAGGCCAAGGTGGGGGCCAAAGCACGAGCTGGCGCGGTTGGTGTGGCAAAAACCGGTGCCCGCTTTTTGCTCGACGATGAACTCGAGGGCGTCGCCGTCGCAATCCCTGCGAATGGCCAGCACAGTCTGAGTAGCGCCTGAGGTGGCACCTTTGACCCAGAGGGAGGAGCGGGAGCGGGAGTGGTAGGTCGCTTGGGCGGTCAAGACGGAAATGGAGATGGACAAGGGCGAGGAGTAGACCATGCCCAGTGGTGGCTGGTTGAAGGAAGAAACGAGGGTGGCGTACAGGCTGTCAGGTCGGTCGGTGGTGAGGGTGGAGAGGAAGAGGATGTCGATGGGCAAACGGAACGTGCTGGCGGCGGACTGCTTGGGCGAGGGCAGGGAGGTGGCCGTCGAGTCGAGGGAGACGGGCGGCACCTCGGCAGAGAGGATGGAGGTAGGCAGGCAGGCGGTGGTGCCCTGGCGCCAGCCGGAGAGTTGCTCGAGGTGTTTTAAAGTCGGCTTGGCCAGGTCGTCGGCGCCGATGGGCAGCACAAACAGGTCCTTGCTGTCCCTAGACGCCTTTCCCCCTAGTAACGACCTCGCCGTAGCCACCAGCTGCTTGTCAAAACCCTTGGCGGAGACGGGCACCTCGAGCAAAACGGATTGCACCAGCGAGGCCAGCTCGGCGTCGTCGGCCAGCACGTCCATCGAGTCCGCATTGAGGGCGAGCACCAGCCGGTCCGCTGGGAGCTCCTTGAACAGCTCTGGGTTGGCGGTGACGATCTTGGTAGCGCCAGCGTCGAGCAAGGCGATGGCAGCGTCGGCCTCGATGCCATTGGAGAACAGGGCCCAGTACTCGGCGTGGCGGGGGAGGATGGAGAGCACGGTCTTCAAGGCAGACGCTGGCACGAGGATGGGGGCGACCCGGGCCAAGGGGAGGAGCAGCTCGGCTGTGGGCAGTTCGCCATTCGAGTCGGGCTCGACCAAAGGCAGGAAGGGGATGTGCGAGAAGATTTTCGGCATCGCGGGCGTCCCTCTGCGCTCTTTGCTGTGGCTGTGGTCTACGCTAGAGCTTGGGGATGGTGGACGACGGGGGAAGAGGGCAGGCAATCAGCAGAAAAGTTTGTTCGCATCTTCTTATCAGGTCACGAGTTTGCGGGCTTCCGCTCGCTTCTCCTGGGGCTGGAGGTGGACAGCCAATACAGCATGTCGCTTTCTCACGACGGCAGTGGCTCGCACTCGCATTCTCACGGCGCGAACGAACATGGCCACACGCACGACGTGAGCGCATGAGTCCTGAAATCTTCTCACCCCGCGCTCGCTGACAATAGTTGGCGCTCGAAGATCATGGAGCACGCTGGCAAGTTTGGCGAGAGGGACCTGCCTGACTTCACTGGGCGAGACTGGAAGGAGCGCGGCTTCACGATTGGTTTGGCCTTCTCCGTGCATGAATGCAGCTTGCGTACCGAGACTTGGCGAACAGGCATTGGGGGCCCTGTAGGCAGCGGCAAGTCAGCCTTGACTTTGGCTCTGTGCAAGAAGTTTCGAGATACCCACAACATTGGTGGGCTGCTTGCCTCTCTCGGGACCTCCGTCCAAGCTCATGCCACGGTGGGCCTCTCACAGGAGTGCTCACCAATGACATCTTCACTCGTTGGTGCTCTCTTGACCCTGAAAGGGATGCCTCTCATCCATTTGGGCGAAATCAACAGGCGAAGACCAAGAGTTTTTGATCCGCAACGAGGCCCTGCCGGACAAGGGCCGCATCCGCTCTGTCGAGACCGGCGGCTGCCCTCACGCCGCCATCCGCGAGGACATCTCGGCCAACCTGCACGTGCTCGAGCAGCTCCAGGCCGACTACGGCTGCGAGATGCTGTTCATCGAGTCTGGTGGTGACAACTTGGCTGGTGGGTTGTCGATTGCTGTTTGTTGATGAGGCCTTCCACTTACGTTTTATTATCCATCAAAGCCAACTACTCGAGGGAACTAGCGGACTACATCATCTATGTCATCGGTACGCTGCGTCCATCATGTTCCTGCTCGTGAAAATTCACCTGGAAAGGGTGTACCACAGACGTCGCTGGAGGGGACAAGATTCCAAGGAAAGGCGGCCCAGGCATCTCTCAGGTCAGTCTTTGGAGGTCAATCTTGCGAGGTTTTGCGAAAACTCAGCCTCGGTGTTCTGGGACTGACAGTCCGACTTGCTCATCATTAACAAAGTGAGCTCTCTTTCTTGACGTCCACTTCGGAATGATGTCTAAAAATTGTGCTATGTGCAGGTGGACCTGGCCGAGATGGTGGGAGCCGACTTGAAAGTAATGGAGCGTGACGCGGCCAAGATGCGCGACTCGGGCCCGACGCTCTTCACTTCCGTCAAGCTCGGCGAAGGTGTGGACGCGGTGGCAGCTCTTATTGAGGCGGCATGGAGGTCAAGCGGGGCGGCGACGAGATAGCATCAGAAGGGCAATAGCCACCATGCTGAAATTGGACTTTGCCAGGGAAGCGTCGTCCACAGAACCTTGAAATAGTCGCATAATGAAAACAGTGTGGACATATATGCACAGATCGCCGCCCAGAGGCAAAAGTCCCAAAACCGACTATCCTTCCTGGGCTACCGTGATGGCTGACGCCGAAGCGAACGATCTCGAGAGCCAACGGGTCCCTTTGCTGCCTTTACATGCTACAGGAAGGGCAGACAGCAAGGATGCGCTATCTCCGCGAGCGACGAGCCCTCTGCCAGAGTTCGAGGAGGCAGCCGCGCCGGCGACAAGCTCCAAAGGTTTCTCAACAACGAAAGCTCCTTCCAACCACCATGGCCTGTATCGCTTTCTGCAAGGGTTTGTGGCTGCGGTAGTAGTGGTGCTGGCCATTCAGGCGGCCATGGGCGACTCTTTCCTAGAGTGCTACGGGTTGAGAAGCAAGAGCCTCAAACTCGGTTCCGACCCTTCCTTCCCACCTTCCAACCCTGACTGGGCTGGCCCGACTCCGACAGGATCCGAAGCGTACTTAATAGCGACCGCCAAAGCCACTCCGTCGCTCACCAACCACTTCCCCCTTGTTCCTGCCGCCTCTCCTGGAGCCTTTGACATGTTCAAGCATCTTGCCCACCTCTCGCCTCAATACTCCGTTGATTCGTTTGGCTTGAATGCATCATACCTCGTGCCCCAAGGCTACGAACTCACCCAAATTCATCTGTGCGCTCTGCTCCGATTGGCACGTTCTGATTCTCGCCGCTAACTTGGCCTTGATTCCAGCTTGCACCGGCATGGTTCGAGATATCCAACAGCTGGAGATCCGCTGGATACGTTTGCGGTGGATCTGAAGGCGGCGCGAAAGGATTCTCGATTTCAGGCAAGAGGGGCCATGAGCTTTTTGTCGGATTGGGACTACAAGCTGGGGAGTGCGATTTTGACTCCGTTTGGAAGAAATCAGTTGTTTCAGTTGGGGGTAAATATGCGGCTGAAGTATGGACAGCTACTGAACAGGATGTCCAAGCCGCCCGTGTTCCGTGTGAGTGTCGGCTTTGCACCTTTACTCACCGGTTTTGACTAAATTAATCAATCACAGTCAACAACACAAGATCGAATGGTGGGTGATCTAAACCTCTTAGTACGAGAACGAAAGCTGACGCCAACCGCTGGCCAAGGTCAAGAGCAGTCTAAACTTTGCCGCTGGCTTCTGGGGCATTCCTTATGAAGACCAATACCACCAGGAGTATCTAATAGAAATGTGGGCTTGCGGTTGCCTGCAGTTGAAGATCGACTAACAGAGCATGCACAGGGCGGGCTACAACAACACGCTGTGTCCGGACTTGACTTGCCCCAACGCTTTCAAGCCTGTGGCGCAAACTGGCTTCCATGCTTCGGCCAATTTCGCCGAGACTGCTTACGCGGGCACAGCGGCGCGATTGCAGGCTTTGGTAGGCTGTCTCGCTTGCTTCTCATGTAGGTCATCTTCTAAAGCCATCCCGCAAGATCGACGGCTTCTCCATCACTCCGAAGCAAGTCTCTTCCATGCTAAATCTGTGTGCATACGAGTCGGTCGCCTTGGGCGAGTCGGCCTTTTGCGCGCTCTTCAACGAAGATGACTTCCTCGCCTTCAACTACGCCTACGATCTGGCATTCCACTATTCTTACGGGTGAGAATTGCTGCTCTCTAACAGCTTATTCAAACTTAACGGTCAACGCGCGCAGCTTTGGGTCGCCATTGACGTCCGCCTTGGGACTGGGCTACGTTCAGGAGCTAGTCTCTCGCCTCACTCAAACGCGAATCGAGGTGGCCAATTCGACGACGAACGAGACTTTGACCTCGTCGTCAACCTTCTTCCCGCTCGACCAAAGCATCTACGTCGACGCCTCGCACGATACTGCCATCAGCTCCATCCTCGTCGCCCTCAACTTCACCACCCTGGCTCAAGCGCCTCTGCCTATGGACCATATCCCTTCTTCTCGCTCTTGGACCACCTCCCAGATTACGCCCTTTGCAGCAAACGTCGTGATTCAAGTTGCCACCGACCCTTCCAACGCCAAAGTCATCCGATTCGTCCTCAACGACGCCGTTCTCCCCTTCACTCTGGCTGGCTGCGGTAGCGATTCCAACGGATTTTGCAAGCTGGACGCGTTTGTGGCCGCTATGCAAGAGCGCATTCGGACAGTCGACTTCATGTATGACTGCTTCGCTGACTAGTGCGTTGCTGCCTCTCTTTCGCATTAAGCTCAACCTCGCTAACTAATGACCCACAAAAGCGAACCGAGTACGAACATCATGAATGGCAGGCCGCCCGGGAAATTCTAGACGCTATGCACATCCTTTAGACGCAATGACATCAAGCCCAGGATGTCCGAGCCTTCCTCTCTGTGGGGAAGTTTGGGCAATCCCTCGCGCTGTTGATCTCCATCAACCAAAAAATGGGCATCATTGATAAGATAAAGAGCAAAATCCAAGAGGAGAAGGAGCAGAAGCACGCCGAGGACGCCGAGATCCAGCGCGTGCGCCTCTCCTCCTGCCCAATTTTGCCACCGCAAGCTAACCTGACCGCAGCACAATCAAATGGTCGCTGAACAAGCTCCTGGACATGCCGATGATCCACAAGAAGCGCAAGTCGAAGCTACAAGGCATGCGCTATCCGCGCCAGAGAATGGCAATGGGTTTGTTCCCCTTTGCAACGGCATCAAACTCATAGCTCATGGAGCATAACAGAGGCGTCTTTGGTGATCAAGGTGATCAAGGCACGGGTAGGTTTTTCTTGCTCAGTTGACGCGGAAGCCATCTCAAGACTGGGTGGCAAACTTCCTGCAGGCGGCGGCTTCGGCGACACAGAGGCCACTGGGACCGACCAATCTCGTGGCGGAGGCTTCGGCTCTTCTACCAGCTAGCGATGTCGCCTTATGTATAGCCATGTATTTCGTAGTCGAGACTGGGGAGAAGCGTTCTCTAGTCCCCAAATGTAATTCCAGCCTCAAACCAGGACGTCCAACTTGTGCCACTCTGCCTGTAACTGCCCTGCTCCTGAACGCTTGATACCAGTGGTACTGCTTAGACTTAGACTCTGGAAAGTAATGCGCGTCGCATTTCGGCAGCCTCGCCTTGACGCCTGAATCCGAAGGCACAGGCTGACTGGCAGAATCAATGCTCGCATCGCATGGCGTCTCGAAGGCTTGAGCTTGCTCTGATCTGAGACTTTGGTTGCATGAACCCTACTTCCGACTAGGTCCTGCATAGCTTGAAGTCGATCATCAATACCTTTGTCTGTCTTGACTGGACTCCCGCTCGTTGCCAGTCTGAAAGGGCCTCCGCTCTTTCCATGATGACATCCAAGCCTTGGTTATATGTCTTCTTTCATTTCATTCTGGCCGTTCCTTCTCGACCAAAGAGGCGGTGTTCCTTCCTCCCTTAGGCCGGCGACATCTGCCAGGGGTCGCCACGGCGATCGCTTTTGAAGGCCTGCCGATTACCCTTAGCTATGGTCCCGTCCCTGAGACAACCTCTTCTTGCAGTCTCGTTCATTTGGTCTCAATGCCAGCCAAAAGAGGCTGTGCCTCCCGTCTCCCTACGGCGGGTCGCATTCTTGTCCCAACGCGGCCAATACCCAAAATCATCAAGTTTGGGCCTGTTCGTATTTACGCTGGTTCATCACCTGGTGCACTCCCCTGCTTCATAGTCGGACTTCTTACTGCGCCACGTTGTTGCCATCTTGCCATGGCATCCAGCGTCATTGTTGATCGTTACCTTGAAGTCAGAGTCGACTCCTCCAATGCGAACTTACATGCTACGTGCGCGCTGTCTTCTCGTCTCTGCGTCTTGAAGTGGACCCAACTAAAAGACCGGAAGTTCCTTCCAGTCACTTTCAGTTCAGCAGGCATATCTATGCAGTGCGTTCCTCTTTCTCCACTCTGGTTGCCATGGCGCGTCAGCAGCTCATAGTTACATACAGCCGCCAGATATGAAGCGCGGCGGTTCACCACTCATAGCGGAGCGAGTCAGACGGCGTCCAGACTATAACCCTACAGCAGGGTGGGAGTGGTTAAAGACCCCTGACGGTGTAAGAGACGGTAACTTTGAATTGGAAGCCGGTAAGATCTCATTGCCAGCTGCCAAGCAAAGCTCATCTAAATGGTAGAGCTTGCGAACTGCCGAAAACTCATGTGCGCCTTCGACGACATCCTGCGCAACGAAGCTCTCAGTGATCCAGCCCTTGCCTCTCGACAACATGCGCACCAGTCCATCTTCTCCATTTTGCAATTCGGCGGCCCCAACCCAAGCCACGAGTCGACGAACGCGGCTGCATGGGACGGCTTCCACCTCTTCCACTATTTCCACCCAGCCAAAGTCTACTTTTGTGGTACACCCAGTTGCCCGGGCAAGACAGCAGACACTCTCATCCCTCTTCCGAATCCAGAGTTGACCGCCAAGTCTGCTCTGACCTTGACCTACCGGGACTCTTGCCTTGATGTCGTTGTTCACCTGCATCTGCTCACTCGCAGCCAGGCGAACAACACCGAATACGCCAAATTGGGAACGCCAATAGATTGGGGCCGTGCTGCCGGCGGACAAAGCCGTCGCCCTTACCACTGCGTTCTCATTGCTGACGAATGGGATCCATTGGACCCTTTTGCGGTGAGTGCATGACTGTGGATGACTTGCCAGAGATTCTAACAGCGCTTCAGTGCATCTTGCCACACTTGTTCTACGTTGTTCCCGACGCAGACGAAACCAAGAACCTAAATCACCTACAGCGTTTTCCAATGGGCGGGCCAGGGTGGCGCGCAGGATGCAACCAAATTGTTCGAATGCTCAGGTGGGTTTATCGTCAGCGTGCATCTCGAGATAGAAGCGATAACAAGCCCACCCGATATCGACCAACAGCACTTGGCAAGGCCGAAAAGGGTTTCACCTTATCCAGAAAGTTTTTTTTGGTGACTCGTTCATTCGCTTTGAAAAGCTGCGTCTCCAGAACTATCCCATGGATCCATCAACCGGTCACCACAGACACCGCAATAGCGCAATGACGCTCAGTCAGCTGCAGGCCTGGCTCACCCCCATCTACGAAAGCAACACTATTAATAGGCCTGTGTTTTGCGTCCTGGAATCTGAGGACTTCCAAAAGGTGGGAAACACTGCCAGCAGACCGTCCATCGAAGCGGACGCTCATACATGCCATTATGACAGGCCGTCTCCAAGCGCTGCTATGACATCAAAGACGAGATCAAAGACGATGCTAAGACTGAAGTCAAACGATGGGTTGCTGGCGCTTGGCGAGGGAAGGCCCTAGGGGCGGTGGGCATTCGGCCTCTAGCTTACATTCAGCGGGCAAAGGAGGCAAGATGGTTTCAGTCACCAGGATACAAGAGGCTTGGGTTCTGGAACACGGGCCAACAAAAGGCGGATCTGCGAGGAAACGTCCGAGCAAGGGACAAACGCAATGTGCTGCTGGAGTTGCTGGAGACGATTCTTAGCGACATCCGTCTCCACAACGAAGCCTACTTGGGCCGCTCGTCCTGAATGCAGCGAGTGTGCGGACTCAATCCGCCTCGTCCTCAGCATTTCGAATTTGCCACTTTACCGTAGTAATTCTCCCATCGCTGCAATAGATTCTCACACTGTCTTGTCGTCTCGCACCTCATGCACGAAAGGGTATCTGTATGCTCGATGTCCGTCGCTCGCGGTTCACAAAGTCGGTGGCGTATTTCGACGGGGGGACAGAACCATGTGGGCGAGCACACACCAGCCGAAAGTTCTGAGCTGGACCACAGTCGAGTAAGACTCGCGCCGTCTTGGTGGTACATCGGGGCCGAACGCAAGGCGCGAGATTGAGCCCTCTCCCTCCGAATCAGAGGGAACCGGGGTTTTTGTGTTTTCTTGCAAGGGGAAGAAAGGGTTTTGATCGTACATGATGAGAAGGTTTGATCCGTTTGCGAGGTCGCGTTGAGTTCGCCCTCCATTTTAAGAGCCCAGCCGCTTGAGAGGACCCGGGGCCGCCAAAAAAAGTGCGTGAGTTCTCTTGCTGGGTCTTTTTCTATCCTACGTCTGTAGGTTCGAGATGGAACAACAGATCAGATATGAGATCTAGGACCAAGGCGGGTCAGACCTACGAAGTGAAAGCATGTGGTGAAGAAAGCCGCCCACTCGGTCCGGCAGCTCTTCTTATTGGCCGCCAAATCCAGGAGCTGTAGGCGTAAAAGGGACTTCTGAATCAGCCTATGAAGAGATCTAGAGGTAGCGAGTGGACCCTACGAGGACCAAAGCCTGGAGCTGTGACCCGCACAAAACAAAAGATCAGAGACTTGCCCAGACGGAAGTCTGGAGCGAAACAAGGCAACGTACGAGGAGCAAATCCAGCTGGAAGTCATAATTTGAATTAGCTTTTCCGTCCTTTGTGGAACAGCTACAGTTAGTGCCAAAACTTACGAGGTGGGCCGCCCATTCCTGCACGGTTCACCACTCCCGATCAGCGTGCGTCAACTTATATGTGAGACGGCCAATATTGCGTACCTGGGAAACCTGGAGCTGTACGCCGGAAAACCAGCTGTATGAGCACCGCGAAAGTTCTCAGAGAAGAGCAGACGACGTACGAGCACCACCCATCATGCCTGGGGGAGGGGCGAACGCCTGCGGGCCGCCTCGCATCATCGGTGGGGCTGTGTGTGGTGAAGGTCGCCGTCAGCCTGTGACTCGAGGCAGATAGAGATGGGGCCAAAGCCAACGCACGAGCAGAAGACAAGCCCATGCCCCGTCCTGCCGGGGCGCCCTTGCCAACGCCGGGTATAAGCTGTGCAGTGTTACGCCAAGCAAAATCAGCTCGTGCCAAAGCGGACAAGGCAGGAGGGCGGAGCAAACGCACAGCAGCGGTCGGGTCGTCCTTTGCGACTGGCGGCGGCCCCTCGACGGAGATGGACACGATGGTCTCGCCCCTCAAAATGATCAACCCCAAAGTCCGCTTGACCTCTTGCGGTCCGTCATCCGCGTCCCTGCGTGGCGCCGGGCAGCAATCAGCCACAGCCGATTTGCAAAGAAATGTAGGTGAAAGCGCAAACGCACTTGGACTTGGGCTTCTTCTTGATCGTCCGGAACTCCTCGCAGTCGGCCAGCACGAGGTTCATGTGCTTGTCGTACGCCAGCATTTGGCCCGTCAGGTTCCGCCCGTCGTTCAAGGCCACCTTGAGCCGGTAGTTGACCAGCCCGAGCATCTTGCCCCCTTTGCGCGAGTTGGTCGACTGGCGCTCACTTTAGTCATTGTATTGCCTGTGTCCAGCCAAACAGACGCTCACCATGGCGACTGTAGATCCTGGCTGACGCTCCTCACAAGCAGCTCGCCACGATTTTTGCAGGCTTGCCTCGCGCGTGCGCCAACTTGTGGTCCCCCAGCTTCCAACCGCAGATTTAGCACTCCGTCTCACACCACCACGACTAAGCCCTGTCGAGAATCTGTGCTGAACTTGTAGATTGACGAGAATGCTGCTCGGCCGTGTTGAGATTGTGGCGACATGGCGAGAGGTGCCCAATTGCCTTGCGATGCGTCTAGCTACTTTTGCCCGCGATGCTCACCAGGGCAGAATTCCAATAAGCAATCTGCGCCACAGCGATCTGTTTGCCCCTGTCGCTCTGCTCAAGTGCGAGCCAGTAGAATGCCTAGAAGCTGCTTCTTACTTCGTCAGCCCAAATCGAGCCGACCCCTCGTGCCGCCATTCGTTTTGATGCTGCTGTCCTTGGTCATTCGAAGGTGGCACAGCTGTCTTATTAAGTAGAATGCGTCTGGTTCTAGTCAAGGAGTGCGCCAGGCCGAAACGTCAAGTCGAAGGGGGGCGGTGGTCGCGTGCAGGGATGCAGAATGTCAAGTCTGAGAACTGCTTCTGTACCTCCTGGATGTCAGGGCTTGTCGTTTCATGGGACTCGAGGCTTGGACGAAAGAAGTGGGCTTTGCCTTTGCTGCCACCCGCCGCCCTGCCGTTGGCCTCCGCCAACCTGCCAGCGCCGCAGCGACATGCCGCCCGTCGCTCTTGGTTTACGTTGTACAAAGGGAACCAGCCTATAAAAGACGTTCTTTACCTCTTCTTCCTGTTCTACCAACCCCAAGAGCGACCGCCTCTTCTTCTCAGTTCTTTGCCTCTCGTTCTCGGTTGCTTCAGGCTTCCTTCGCTCAATCTCGCCTGCCGGCCTGCTTTCCCCACGCCTGTTGCCACCTGTCTTCTCCTCTGACAGAATGGCAGACCGCTTTCTTTCCCCGGGACCTCGAGCTGCCCCCACCCGTGCCGAATGGGAGGTCCACCAGCCCAACCACCGTCCTGCTTCAAAAAAGCACCTCCTGATCGTCCTCAACCGTTCGGAAAGCGGCCTTCGTAATCTGCATCCGGAAAGCGGCCTTCGTAATATGCATCGACGCTGCTTTCACCCCATACTAGCCACCTTGGCAAATGCTGCTCCTCACTTGAAGGGCAGTGATACGGTCTGCCACCTGGTCATTCTAGGATGGGGAGGTAGGTCAAGCTGCCCAAACGTCCGGGCCCTCCTCAGTCAGCACGCGACAGACGATTTGAAGGCGCCACTTGAAAATTTGAAAGCTGTTTTCGAAAAAGACGGCTGCACCTTGCACTTGCACCAGTATCTGCATGAGGCTCGATATGCTTTTTATTATGCCAATGTCGCCCCACACATTTGTCTTGTAGGATCGCTTGGGCCTCGACCACTCTATGCTTTCTAACGTTGCGCCAGGTTGATTACTCTTTGACAACTGTCCGACAAGGAACTGATAGGGGCTCCCAAATGCGGCCGTCTGTATATGACGAAGAAATCGCCAGACGATTCCCACAAGCCCAGCTCCAGCTGCATGTCCTGTTTCCGCTCTCGGCTGCCATTTGGGTCAAGGAAAACAAGCGTGTTCTCGCTGGAGAACCCAATCACCTCGTTTTGCATTCAAAAGGTGTGCACTTTCGGCGCTGCTCTTTCATACATTCATGCAAAAGTGATGCGGTTCTCAGCTGTATCTCTCACTGTTTGGGGCTCTTTCGCCATCGAGGGACCCTACTTGGCGGAGATCAAAAAGGAGGTGGAGCCAAAGCATCTCTACGTCCTTCACCACCAATTTCATTCGCAAGTTGACCCGGACGTTGGGTTTTACAAGAGCGTCGACCTGTCGCACCTTGGAAGTCGGCCCATCATTTACGTTCGGTACAGGTACGTCGGATTTCGTCCCATTTCGAGTCTCTCTGGACTCAAGACAAGGCGGCCAGAGATCAACCTATCCCTTACCCTTCCGAAATGATCGTCAATGCCATCAAAGATTTGGACAGCGTTGCGTCTATATCTCACACACGCCCCTACTACGTGATTTGTTGGCCTATACATTCCAATAGAGCGGGCGAGAACGTTTTCGCCGAGGAAAGAAACGAAGTCGTCAGCAAGCTGGGCGGACACGGCTGTCTCATCGAACATCCCATCCCCTTGACAATAAAAGGGCTTGCCGGCGTCATTCCCAGTAAGCTTCGCCAGTTCACCTATTGCGCATGACCGATCTCGCTCCGTCAGATCCTGATACCCGGTCGCTTTACGAGGTGTTGCAGTCGGGACTGGCGGCTTTCTATCTGCCAAACACAATCTACGACAGACCCGAAATGGAACTATTCGCTGCTCGTACCCCTCTCATCGGCATTTGCGCGCCAGGACGGAGTCACAACCGCTGGTTCGACAAAGGTTTTGATCAGCAGCTGCTCCGTTTCGAACAAGAGCTCGCAGAGCTGAGGAAGGATGCCAAGGCAGTGGGGGAAGCCATCCGACAAGAATTCCGAGTCGTGCACCTCACCGAGGGTGGAGAGTATACCTTCAACGTGGAAGGCATGCAGGGCGTGGCAGCCTGGGTGGCGGACGTTTTGGTTCAAGAACGTGGACGTGGAGCTCCTCCTCTAGTGCAAATGGCCAAGCGCGCGGCCATAAAGTACGGACTGGAATAGCTGTTGCTTCTTTTCTTCATCTCCTTCTACGTGTACAGCTTGCAGTGCCAACCAAATTAGACGCTTCTATTATCCCTCACCGAGCTTTCTCGCTGCTATCTTGAGCAAGCCGAACGCATTGCGCACCAACTAGCTCCGAACATGGACTAGCCTCCATCTCCAACCGCAGACGATTGAGTCGAGCAGCCCTCCGTTGGCGTTGGTGGCATTCCGACGCCCAACCACCAAACGAGCGTGGCCGGATTATAGTGATCAGAAGACTGCTGGTGATATCTGAGACGTGATGTACTCGAGCAGAGCTCCCAAATGTTGTTCAGCGCCATGCACGCTTTTGAGCGTGGAGTTGTTGATTGGCGAGCGGTCTTGGCTGGTCCGGCTGCCAGGAGCAGGAGCTGCCACAGGTTATCTTGACGAACTGGTGTATTTTGAGGTCTGGTATCAGCAAACTTGGGCTAGCGCGCGCTCACTTTCGCGCCTGGACGGAGGGATGGTGGCGTTGACGGATTACGGCGCGAGCATCATCTTTCGCGGGTCCGGCATTCGCCACAGCATTCACAATCCATAACAGCAAGCATTCTCGTTCGCTCGGATCGCGCTCGAAGCGGGCAGATTGGCAACTTGGGCCGAGCCTCATGAGAACCGGGAGCAAGGTTGACCGCCGCGCATTGTGCATGTCCAGTCAGCGTGGGCATTTCGGTATTCAAGACAGCGAGTAGCGCAGCACATGTCAACATCCAATCTTGGCTGCTCCTCTCCAGGCTCTTCAAGGAATGCTTGAGAGGGCAGGAAAAAAGAAAAATCGGGCCCACAAGTTTCGAGCCGACCAACTTTGGCCGCCCACCGAGAGCGGCAGCTTGTCCTGGCTCCCCTCCATCCTCCCACCTTTCCTTCTCTTTAGGTTCGCTTATAACTGCATCGCAAGCGTGTGATAAGAGCTCAAGTGAACGAGCAGCGATGGCGGAAGAATCCAAGGCGCTCAACCCGATGAAGGAGCTCAAGCTCGACAAATTGGTCATTAGTTCGTCGCCTCCTGCCCCCCTCCGGCACTTCAGTGTACAATGCTGACAGCGTTGCGTGCGCAAACAGACATTTCAGTCGGCGAGTCGGGCGATCGCTTGACCCGAGCGTCAAAGGTGCTCGAGCAGCTCACCGGCCAGTCGCCCGTCACCTCCAAGGCCCGCTACACCGTCCGCACCTTTGGCATTCGCCGCAACGAAAAGATCGCTGTGCACGTCACCATCCGTGGCCCCAAGGCGGAGGAGATGTTCGTCCACGGCTCCTTGCAGTTGACTAGAATTTGGGAGACTGAATCGGGCCATGGCGTGAACAGCTTGGAGCGAGGCCTCAAGGTCAAGGAGTACGAGCTGCGCAAGAGGAACTTCTCTGACACTGGCAACTTTGGGTGCGTTCGCCAGGCTTTACGATCTCAGGAAATGGGAAACTGATGCCAAGTCGGCTCCACAGATTCGGGTTGGTCTCTGTCCCTTCCGACGCTCTTTTGCGCAGGTTCTAAGTGCCATTGGACAAACAGCATCCAAGAACACATTGATCTCCAGCTTAAATACGACCCGGCCATCGGCGTATGCCCCCATCCCTCTCCATCAATTTATCCCTACTGATGTCGTTGTGCTGGGCTTACAGATTTTCGGCATGGACTTTTACGCAGTCATGAGCCGACCGGGATACAGGGTAGCCAAGAAGCGACGGGCCGTCGCAAAGGTCGGCTCGCCCCACAAGGTCACCAAGGAGGACACCATGGCGTGGTTCAAGCAGAGGGTAAGGACCCACCCACCACGCTCTAGTTGGCTTCTTAACTCAATACTGTTGGGTACTCTTACAGTTCGATGGCATTCTCACGAAATAGAGAGCGGGAGAGACACAACCAATTTCTTGTCATTTTTTGGGGGACCCACCTTTTTGCTCTCTTCTTGTGAGACGAGACGCACTCTCTTGGATCGGGAGAAGCGTCTCGCTTGCGCTCTTCCCTTGCATTTTTTTACCCTGGCTTTCCATGTGGGAAGTTGGAACCGGAAATTTATGTGGTGGCGGCTACGAGCTTGAGGTCGATGGACCAGTCGTCCTGCTCTCGGTTGGGCCTTTTTGGTGTTCTTGCGCCTTGTCTGCTTGGAGAGAAGGTCCAGCTTGAGCGTCGCCACTCAGCCAAGCGCTCCATCGCGTGAATCCGGCCCTCAGACTCATGAGAGGTCGACTCGCTCTGCTGTCCAACGCGCGTTGCTTTTTGGCCATGCTCCCGCTCAAGCATGAAGAACTGCCTTGCTCGGAACCCTTGGACAACTGTGGAGAGCGCGCGCGCCCCAACTCTAAATGAAGCTGATTGGCGAGCCGATCTGTTTGTTTTGAAGGCGGCGTTCTCGAGAAACGCCCAGCTTGGCTCATCACTTTGCTGCTGTCAAGCCAACGCACGGTTCAAGCATGCTTCGTTCAGCTGCCATTGCTACAGCCTTGTTCGCTCTCGAAGCGCTGGCGGCCCCTTATGCGGGCTCGACCAGCGCGGACGTCTTCCCGCCCTCCAACCCTCAAGCTCCAACCTCGCTCTTCCCCGATTTCGAGCAAGTAGGCAACTATGGTCCTACACCCACCGGGGCCGAGCCGTTCGTCCTACAAACACCCAAGAGCAAGCGCCCTTCCAACTTTGCGCGCACCGAGGACCCGTTCTACCCTTTGGTCATGCCTCCCGCCCTGGATCAGAAACCAGACGATGGGTTTTCTGCGTTCAACCATTTGGGCAACCTGTCGCCAAGGAGATCCTTGGGGAGCGAGGAGTTTGGGATGAGAAAGGAAACGACCCCGATGGTCCCGGAGGGCTGTGAGGTCGTACAGGCCCACTTGCTCTTTCGACATGGAGCTAGATACCCGACCAGAGGATCGGCTACGTCCTACTTTGCCGCCGAACTCAACAAGGCTGCCACTGCTGGGAATCTGACAGCCACTGGCCCGCTCGCTTTTCTGAACACTTGGTGGGCTGCCTTGCTGAAGACGAAAACGTATGGTGTTGACTGGTGGTTTCGCAGGACTTACAAGCTCGGGGAAGAGATCTTGACGGCTTTCGGCAGATCCGAGTGCTACCAGCTCGGCATTGCCCATCGGTTCCAATACGGCCAGCTCCTAAATCGATTCACAGAACAGAACTTGCTGCCAGTTATTAGGACAGGGGTGCGCAGTCGCCTTCCTGTGATCCACGTTGCATATGCTGAGGACTCGTTGTGTTGGTGACGATCCACAGAGCGAGTACAGAATGGTGCAAACCGCGCAAGAGTTTGCAGCTGGTTTTTTTGGCTGGCCAGTGCAGGACCAGTTTAACTTGGAGATCGAGATCGAAGCCGATGGCTTCAACGCCACCGAGAACCCGAGCACGAATTGCCCCAACGCCGAACTTTGGAGCAACAATGTTGCCAGTGCGGTTGTACCTCCTCTTTGAGAATGCTTTGTATCAAGGTGCTCAGTGCAAAGTGTGACAGTGAACCAAGCCACCTCGGTCTTCCCAGAAAAGGCCTTCACCCCTACAGCCACCCGCTTGCAAAAGTACCTTAAGGGTGTGACACTCTCTCCGGGCCTTTCGATTGGCATGTTGGAGCTCTGCGCGTACGAAACTGTCGCCCTGGGCTACTCGGACTTTTGCGGCTTGTTCACGAAGAGCGAATTTGTCAGTCTATTCCCGTTCCTTCCAAGGCCTTTTGACTATCACTCATGAATACGATGGTTTGGCAGCTCGCATATGAGTACACGGTAGATTTGAACTTCTACTACAGCTTGGGCAACGGGAGCCCGTAGGTCATTTTCTCCCGCTGCCATTGCCACCGGTCCCCTGATATCAGGTGAACAGGATCGGTGCAGCTCTAGGGAAAGGATGGGTCCAAGAGCTGGTCGCCCGCCTGACACGGACGCCCATACAGACCTACGACTCGTCCACCAACTCAACGCTGGACGAAAACACCTTTACCTTTCCCTTGAACTCATCGCTATATATGGACGCGTAAGCAACCACCTACCAGATCGATTGGAGTCTGCTCTGAACGCAATCTCAACTAGGACTCATGACTCCTTCGTCTGGACGATTTTGACCACGCTAAATCTCTTAGACAATGGAGCTCCCTTACCCTTGGACCGCATCCCGAAAAACCACCGCTACACAACTTCAAAGGTGGTTCCATTCAATACCAACCTGGCGGTCCAGGTGCTGGACTGCACTCGGTGCAAAGGATCAAAGCAAAGCTCCAAGCAGCTTCGATTCATCCTGTTCGTCTGGCTTCCCTTCTCGAACTTGAAAATTCATGAGTCTGACAACAAATGTTTAGGAACGATGGTGTACTTCCTCTGAACAAGGCTTTCAAAGGCTGCCCTGCGGATGTCAACGGTCTCTGTCCTTTCGATACCGTCATTACGGCCCTCCAGAAACGACTCAACTCTATTGATTGGGCTTGGGATTGTACTGGAAACTAGTAAGCCACTCATGAGTCCGGAGTTGCGCAGATGGGCTCAATCCGCGCTCGCAGCACGGCTCCTGTGGCTGGCAAGAACCTGCATGGCCAGGCCCCTCGACCATAAATAAGCGATCTGGATCAAGGATTCTACCTTTGCTTGCGACGCCGGGCACGCCGGGCATTGGTGAAGGCAGTTCACCGCCCACGTGAAGACCACCACTTTCGCAATCTGTCCTGAACGGCCATAATCTCCACCTCCTACCTCACCACCCTCCTTTGCACCTTATATTTTCGGAGCGGGCTTGCTGGTCAGGCCTGGGAGCTGGCCTCCATGTCGACGCGGGCGTCCAACTCTTCTCATCATTCTAGCGCCACCTTCGCTTCGTCCGCTCCATCGTCTTCGAAATCGGGCCAAGTCGGGAAGCTGGGGAACGTATGGAAAGGAATGCTGTAGGTGTTACTCCTCGGCTTGCTCTGGCCGAGCTCAGAGGTCCAAGGCAGAGTTCTTTTTGGTGGCGCAGGGTAAGCGACTCGTGGTGCACCGTTGCTCCTTGGCCAGTATGAGTGCTTAAATCACCCAAAACTCCAGGTTCGTACTGCTCGCCGGGTTTCTGTGGATGGTCTGGCAACGGCGGCGTCGCGCAGCTAAACTTGGGGCTTCCGAAGGGGCGGACACTTCCGGGCCCGACCAATTGCCGCCTTATGGCCAGTCTCAACAAGCTGGATCACATGCTCAGGCTCCAGCCAAGATGCAGCAGCCGCAGAACGGTAGCATGCAGTCGTATCCAACATTCTCGCAGGTTCAACCCCTCCAGCCAGTCTCCTTCGGGCAACAGCCCGGCTTTCAAGCAGGCTCTTTCCAGCAGCCTTCAATGCAATTCGCTGGAGGTGGGAGTTTCCAGCAGCGTCAAATGACATTTGCGGGAGGTGGAGGTCAAATGATGCAGCAAAGTCTTCCTCAAAGGTTTGGGTAACGAATAGTAGCAACCGGAACCCTCTACGAAATGGAACTGGTACAACACGATGAAAAGCACTGTCCACTGCACAGATCCTCTATTTGCCACCCAAATTCGCGCCCTAAAAAGTCCCTTTCAAGCAGCCGGCATTAGGTTCAAGTTCATGACTGAATCAAAATTGTTGTCCAGAGGCGCAGTCGATGGCGGAGGAGTCTGCATATAGGCGTCGTGGCGCATGCCGCCTTGTCCCTGCTGTGGAGCAAATAGCTCGCTCTTGAAGGCTTGGAACTGCTGGAGAGGGACGGCTGGAGCGGTGAAGGGGCCTTTGGCGCTTGGCAATCCGGGAGTGTAGTCAGTTGGCATAGCCCATCGCACTGTAGGGTTGGTAGTCGCCGTCGCCACCTTCGACGAGCATGTCGTCAGCTATGTTTCGCAGCGCTGAACAACCAAACGGAATCACCGTCAGATCCTGCCGCTTTCGTTTGGAGGAGCTGCGGTCACCAAACTGTAATCGCGCATGCGCCTCGAGCTCTAGGCGAGAAAGGACCTGGAGCGCCGTGAACGGTCTGAGCCATGGCGGCCCGGCAGCGACGGGAGGCGCTTACCTTCATGGGGTGGTCGTCGGGCAAGTGATTGCACTTTCTGAAATGCTCTCGAATGAGCACTGGGCGCTGCATACAAGGGATTAGCTTGTCTTAGCCCGTCGATTGGATTAAACGAACCTTGTTGCCGAAGCCTCGAGCATATATGCAGCTCGGACCGCAAACTTGAGCCTTCAAGAATTCGTTAGAGCTCGGCCAGCCTTTCGCAACAACACCCGTCAGATAGAGATAGAAAGTCAAGAAGGCAAGATGAGCGCACTCGAAGTCCAGGCCGGAATGGCTCGTGCCCCATCCTTCTCCCGAGCTTCCCTGGTCGTGCCGGCGGCGAAGGAGATATAGACCGAGTCGGGCCTTGAGAGGGCAGGCCGAGCCTCTTCAGAGTTCAGGCGGTATAGGCGGTTGTCGACCATGGAGAAGACGTAGTGGCTACCAGAAGAACACAGGGGGATTAGGAAGGCCCTCTTGTCGCAGTGAAGCAGGAGAACTCTTACTCGTCTTGGGCATTGTACTGTCTAGGAATGGCTGTGCCAATGGGCGATGAGGTGGAGCTCGAGCTTTGGGAGATGGGCATACGAGGCGACCTGTTGTCTGCCGAAAACGGGCGAGCCGATTGGGGCCGAGTCAAGAATGGAGTGTGGACGACTCGAGGAACCTGAAAGTCGGACACAGAGTGTTGCAAGCTGGGCATGTAAGCGTTACGCATAGGCGGCGCCCATGAGTAGGCCGGCTCCGGGGTCTGACCGGGTGGCGGACTGTCGTAAGCAAAGTCCGAAGCACCTTCTGAGGGCCACCAATGAGCTCAATGAACGAGTAACGAGAAGGGTTTGCGCGCACCTCCCGACGTCTGGCTGCTCAAGGTCCGCAACGGGTGGCGAGCCGGCAAGCCACTCAAATTGGCGGGGTCTGCAGCTCTGTGTTGAGCTGCTGAATGGTACACTATGAATGGAAACGCACTGTTAATGAAGCTCATGAAGGACGACCACGTAACCTGCATATAAGTCTGGTCGCTGTCGGTGAGCCGCGGGGTGATGAGGAACCTGAGAGAGGTGTGAGACGGCGTTCCTTTTCTTGTAGCCATGTACCAGCTTACCCGTTGGAACTGTTGAAGAGAAGAAGGCGTCAGACCGGTCTCGGGCAAACTTGTGAAGGAGACCGCTGCTCACCTGGACAGCAGCAGAGGTTCATGCGAACCCATCTGGGAAAACGGGAAGTCCTGACGGCCCTGATCCTCGGAGAGAGACGGCGGCGTGTCGGAGCAAGAACTGGTCGAGTCGGCGTCGGCGTCCCTCCGCCTGAGTGCCACCGGGGCATCAGAGGTGTAGCCAGAGGGGGAGAAGATGTCGCTGGGGTTGATGCCGTTGATGCCGCTGATTCCGGAGCGCGCCTCGGGGGCAGAGCCAGGTGTAGGCTCAACGCTAGCGGGCATCGCCCAGGTCGTGGTGGTGGCCATTTGCAAAGCGGGCAGAGGTGGCGCGGTTCAAGAGACAGTTGTGCGCACTCGAACGCAGGAATGGAATGAGTCCAAGAGTAAGACAGATCCCCCCAAGAGACAGAGGACAAGGGGCCTCGGTGCGACGCGAACAGGCAGGGGATTCCCCTTGTTCACGCTTCTTGCGACAGACAGAAGTAGGTCGACGACGAGTGAAATGAGAAGTAGTTGTGAAAACCACGCCAGAAACCACGGCAGGAATTGTGTGAGAGGGTCAGCGGGCATGCATTGCGACGCGAGACCATTGGGAAGGAATTCGGCTCCAGACGAGGGCACATCCAGGAGGCGCATGTGATGCTCTGAACGCTTCCGCAAGCCTGCATTCGGCCGCGTCCATAGAGCTGACTTAACAGTAGTCCCTAGACAGGCATTTATCTTCTAACGAAAGGAAGACCGAGGTCGCCACCCCAGGACAAGATGTGTTCGACCAAGACAGCCAGCCCGGGGGCGCGACCGAGAAGCCGTTGCTGGTCTTACCTAGAACGACACGAACGCTTGAAACTGCTGAACTGCTGCTTGCTGGATACCGAGACGCGTGCGCTGCAGACACGTCGTCTAATCGACTTGGCTGCATGAAATTATGGCCAGCCGGTGACACTGCCCGCAATGCTTCCTCTGTGCCTGGATTACTTCCTTGCCTTGCTACCAAACTGCTTGTACTGTGCTGAAGAAGGAGAATGACGCACTCTGCTCCGCCCCACGGCAGATCCACAGCGAGGCTTTGGCCTGCCAAAAGCAGGAGGCTGACAGTGCCACCCACGCCGATCCCTCAAAAGGACCTCTAGGACTCCCTTGCTCCGCATCAATATCGACTTGCTGTTCAACATTTTGCTATATGACGGAGATTGCGAGCAGAGGAGACCGGACGGGGTTGGCATCTGTTCAAGACCATTTCAACCTCAACGCACAACCCGTCGAGGCCTAGTACGCCTTTATCTCCATAGCACTACTCTTGATTCGTTCTGAATACGTTTTGCTCAAAGCCTTCATTATGCGAAGATTGAACGAGACCATGAGAGCTCTGCCGACTTTGCAGAAGCCCAGAGCTCCGTCTACAGCGAGCTCTTCCGCAAGTTGACTGGCACATATAAGAAGTCTTCCGCAAAGGCCAACAACGAATCGGACACCATAACAAGCCAGCAGCTGGACAAATCACCTACCAAGCTCGACGAGAAGGACGGAGAAAAGCAGGCTCTGCCCGTCACTGTAGTCGTCACGGAGAGCGAGAAGATGGTGGCCTACCGCGCTTTGAGAACCGCCTCATGGCAGGGCGTCTTCTTCCTCATCACGACTGATATCCTCGGCCCGACTTCGGCGCCTCAAGCGCTTTCCGACCTCGGGTATGGCGGAGGAATTTTGGTCTATGCCGTGTTCTATGCCTTGGCATTCTTGGGAGGTCAAGCGCTCTGGAGGCTCTATGTGGACCTGGATAGCCCTCAATACCCGTGTGCTCCCTTCTCGTCTCAGAGCCAATCGTGGACTGACTGGTCCAACAGGATCAAATGCTTCGCTGATCTTGGGGAACGGATGCTCGGAAAGACGTTTAAGCACGTCTGCAACATCGTCCAGAGCTTACAGCTACTGCTGAACGTGGCGATTCTGCTCGAAGGTGACTTTTGGGCCTTGATAAGACCTTGCTCGCGACCTACTCACAATTTTGGGGCAGGCAACGCCGTAACTTTGGCCACCCTCATTGACTACAAGCTCTGCTATGTGGTCATCACACTGATCTGGATGCTGGCTGGCGGCATTGGCGGACAGGTGAAGAGCTTGCGGAACTTCAGCATCTTTGCGAATTTGTAAGTTTCGAATCTCCCTACGAAATGCGGGTTGAGCTGATCGGTGGTAATTTAGGAATATCTTCCTCAATGGTACATTGTCTCACTCGTATTTCAGGATAGATCAGCGCTGAACATGATAAACAGTGGTGGTGATCTTGATGACCAGCGAGTAGCCGTGCCCTAGAGGTTGCGGCCACGCTTACCTGTCCAATACAGTTGCTGGTGCTGCTGTCTACGCGCCCATCCCGACTTTGAACTTCCCCTTTCTGAAGCCTCCTTTTCCGCCAATTATGCACTCCGCGTTCGCGCCAAATGGCAGCGGGTGGTACGTGCAAGTCAACGGGGTAATCTACGCTGTGTTCGCCTATGGTATGTCTTTCTCCGAGGCATTGATGTGGTCTAAGGCCAGCCGACAGGTGGCGCCATGCTCTTCGTCGAGTTCATGAGCGAAATGCGGCGACCAATGGACTTCTGGAAGGGCGCCTTTCTGGCCCAGACATTCATCTTCGTCATCTACTTGGTTTATGGCCTTACGATCTATGCCTTTCAAGTGAGCTTGATTTCGCACAAGCACAAGCAGAAATCTGAGCCGAGTTGGTTAGGGTCAATATGTCTACATCATCCCCAGCTTGAACGTCACGAACGCCAAGTTTCAGCTCGCCGTCAATATCATTGGGCTAATCACCACGATGATAGCCGCCGTAAGGCTTTGCTGTCCGCCCATCTCCGTGGAGCCATGACTGAGCAGCCTTTCCGACAGTGGCTCTACTCGAACATTGGCTGCAAGATTTTCTATATCAACTTCTTGCAGGCCTATTTCCGCTTTCCAGAGCTGTCCACCCACAGAGGCCGGATCGCGTGGACTTTCTCCGTCGCTGGCTACTGGCTGACCGCCTTCATCCTGGCTTCTGCGATTCCTGTAGGTCATTCCTGCAGGTTCACAAAGAGATGTCTGGTCAGACTAAAGCGGATGATTCAGAACATCTCATCGTTGATCGTATTGGTTGGAGGTAAGTTCAGACAGACTTGTGTAATCTGAGGGACGAACCTAAGGCGGCCTCCAGCTCTCGCCATCATTCATTTCTGTAAGTTTTGAGAGTTGTATGGCGAATAGGCAGTCAGACTAACAATCTTTCAGCCTACACTTTCCCACCTCTGTAAGCCTTTGAAGCTTTTCCACTCTGAAGAGCGGCACTCAGTTTCTCTCAACCAGACTCTTTGCGGCGTATATGGTCCAAATTGACGCCACGAAGGCTGACAGGCCTTGGACGCCGGACATCGTGCCCTACTCGAACCGAATCGACACTTGGAGAGACCTCTCCCGGTGGAAGCGCGGCTTTGCGCCCCGTTGGTGGCTCAAGGCCTTCCTCCTCTTGCTATCTTTGGGTGCGCTGGCCCTGTCTGGCCTTGGCTGTTACGCTGGCGTCACAGGCATCATCGTTCGTTCTCCATCCGCTTTCACTCTCGCGCGGCGTGAACTCAAATTGCGAGATAGGACACGTTCAAGACCAGCGGCTCGCCTTCTGCGTTCTCTTGCAGAGCACCTGGACAGCCCGCCTGAGCAGGAACCGGTAAAAAGAAGACTTGGCTCGATTGCCACCCAACGCTGAGCGCCATGGTGGCCTCGAAGCCAACTCTGCCTGTGCATTAGTCGAACAAACAGCTTATTGTACACCAACTTCTTGTGTACAAATATGAAATCAAATAAGACTGCTAAAGCCAGAAACCACGGACCTCGGATTTGTTGTCTCCAGGCGAGCTGGACGAGCGAGCTTGCGCGTTTACACTCAAGCAGCGATTATGTCGGAGGCCTCAACCAGCAACGCGGCGCCACCGCCGTCACCAAAGCAGATAGCGATAGAGCAATACGTGCGCCCTCAATTTGGAGCGCACGAGCAGGTCTGACGAGTCGGCGAGAGCAGAAAGCCAAGATCAAGCAGCACGAGGAGATCTCTGACTCTCTCCGGACTTGTTCGTGGCTTGCCTGGCTTTATTGGCAGTCTGTTAATAAGATGTGCTCGCGTGGACAGTGCGGGCGTCGATCAAGAGCCTGGAGAACGACTACGAGCAGTCAGAGGAGGACATCAAGGCGCTCCAGTCGGTCGGCCAAATCGTCGGCGAGGTGCTCAGGCAACTTGATGAGGAGCGCTGTGAGTATTCATGTCATTCAGGGGCAAGTGAGCAGCGGCTCAGACAAGCAAACGAGCGCAGACATCGTCAAGTCGTCAGCTGGCCCTCGCTACGTCGTCGGCTGCCGCTCCTCCGTCCCCAAGCACAAGCTCAAGCCCGGCGTGCGCGTCTCGCTGGACATGACCACCTTGACCATCATGCGCGTCCTGCCCCGCGAGGTCGACCCTCTGGTCTACAACATGTCCATCGAAGACCCGGGCAACGTCTCCTTCGCCGGCATCGGCGGCCTCACCGAGCAGGTCCGAGAGCTGCGCGAGGTCATCGAGCTGCCTTTGAACAACCCAGAGCTCTTCCTCCGCGTGGGCATCAAGCCGCCAAAAGGCGTCCTCCTCTACGGCCCACCGGGCACCGGCAAGACCTTGCTCGCCAAGGCCGTGGCCAACACCATGGGCGTCAACTTCCTCAAGGTCGTCTCTTCCGCCATCGTGGACAAGTACATTGGCGAGTCGGCGCGGCTGGTGCGCGAGATGTTCGGCTACGCCAAGGAGCACGAGCCGTGCATCATCTTCATGGACGAGATCGACGCCATTGGCGGGCGGCGGTTCAGCGAGGGGACCAGCGCGGACCGGGAGATCCAGAGGACGCTCATGGAGCTGCTCAACCAGCTGGACGGCTTCGACTACCTCGGCAAGACCAAGGTCATCATGGCCACCAACCGGCCGGACACCTTGGACCCCGCTCTTCTCCGCCCTGGGCGCCTGGATAGAAAACTAGAGATTCCTCTGCCAAACGAAGGTCAGTTCACGCGCTTGGTGCCTGTCTGCAAGCCAAAGCTGAGTCTGTTGGCGCAGTGGCTCGGACTGAGATTTTGAAGATTCATGTCGGCCCGATAAGGAAGTCGGGCGAGATCGACTACGAGGCCATCGTCAAGCTGTCAGACGGCTTCAACGGGGCGGATTTGAGGAACGTGGCGACTGAAGCTGGTGCGTCTTCTTGCCCAACTAGTCCACTTGGCTTCAATTGACTTTGCCGTCGCTCTCCCAACGCACAGGCATGTTTGCGATTCGAGACGACCGGGATTTCATCACTCAAGAAGACTTGAGCAAGGCTGTTCGCAAGTTACAAGAAGGTGCAGCTTGTTTCTTCCTATTCCCAAAGCCTTTTGAAAACTTTCTCATTATGATCGATCTTTTACAATCCCAGCCAAGAAGCACGAGGGTAAAATTGTAAGTTGTTTTGATGGTTGTAGAGGAAAGAAAAGTGATGGAGTTGGTATTGTAGGATTATGCGGCGGTTTAAGAGAAGGCAAACGCGGTCGCAAGGCGCTCGAGCTGCTCGACCCTCACGCCGATGGCCATTCAGCTTGCTGCGGACAACAAGAAGGAAATGGCTGGACCGAGAGAGGTGGCAGGCCAGCGAATGGACTTCGAAGGGACAAGAAAGCCTTTGGGTTCACATCTCTTTGCACTGTTCCAAACCCTTTTCCACGTCACCCTTGCACGATTAACCAGCCCAGAGCGCTCTTGCTGGACGTCTTGGGGGAATCCTCGCGTCTTGAAATGGGCTTGGCAAGGTCGAGCGAGCCCGTCTTCAAATCAGAGCAGCCAAGAAGTGGTCCGCATTCACCAGAGTCGCTCAGACCAGGTTCGAGGGAATACAGAATGTGGCAGAGATTTGGTGTAGGGTGGTAGGACAGTAATACGATACATAGACGAGGAAGATGTACAAGGGGAGCCGAACGCCTTCCTTTGGACCCATTCAATATACGCCAATGCCAGCGCCCTGTTCCCAGTATCCAGATCCAAAGTCAATGTCTTGACCAAAGGGCCGGAAGACAACCGGGGGAGGCGCGCCGAGGTTGAGCGGCGTCGGTGGTGGCGCAAGGTCCCCGAGAGGCATCGTCCATCCTCTTTGCGAGGTCAGTTGCAGGCGCGACATTGCTGTGGCCATCATGATGGAGAACAAGTCCATGAGCTTCTTTTCGAGGGCTGCAGGCGTTGGCCGTGCATCGCCACCCCAAGGCGCCGTCGCCACATCGAACATTGACGGTGGCGAAACATAATTCGGGTCTGCCCAGACGTCTTGGACATCTGGAACGCCATTCTGAAAGAGGACGTGGAGGCAGCCGCACACCGGGGGTTTGTCCGTAAGAATGGGGAGCACGAGGATGTACAGCCGCGCTTGGAGAGGATTGCCGGTAAGAAACTGAGGGAATTGGTAGGGGTCAAGGGGCGTGACGCTGGCATCCTTGCCTGTGTCACTCAGCGAATCAGCCTCAAAGCGCAAGGGAGAGCATCGAGGGATGACAAACCTGAGTAGTCTCCGAAGAGGTCCGGCAATGAGATGAAGAGGCTGACCGCCAGCGATTGACTCGCGAAGGCACCGAGAATGATGTCGAGCTCCAAGGTGGTCTCGTCGGTGGGTAGGAGGCCAACAAAGTCCATTTTGGGCGAGGGACAGGGAGAATTGGGTGGTTGGAGGGCAAGAGAGAACATCAAACCTGAACCGAGGCGTTCCCTTTGTTCAGGTTTCGCATGGAGTGAGGTCAGGACGAAGGAGTGTCTTACCCTGTCATTCCGTCCACCCTCTTCTCAAGCCCAAGTTTCATGTGCGGAATGGCTCCAAAAAGCTTGGCAATACCACGCAAAGGCCAGCCAATACGGCGCCTCGGGGAGCTAATCGCTCGTATCTTATGGCCGAGGAATTTGCAAGTGGAGGGCGGTGTCGAGGTGTCGCAACGTCGCAACTCCTGAGGCCGCGAAAGAAGTTCGCCACCAGACCTGGTGAGCCTTGCCGCCACAGCATTGACCTTTGCATCTCTGAAGCCGAGTTGGAGCACCATTTAGGGCTCAATAGGTGCGCAAGAAGGTCGGCGGGCCGGTCCCTTTGTAGTCGTCCACCTTCTGGCTGATTCTGACACACAGAAGTACGAAGAGCACGGCTAATGAGATGCAGAGCGTCAAAGCGTGAGGCCAGCTACCGCAAGAGTCGAGCAGGTCGCCAGCTTTGTATTGTAGCCTGTAGCAAAAGAACGCAGACACCGAAGCCGTCAGAATCAGGCCTGAAACACCGACGAAAAGTGCCGGGTCAGGTGAAGGTGCATGTCGCTCACCAGCCGTTGTATCCCAATTCGATGCCCAAGGCCAGGAGAGGCCGGTAAAGCCACGGCACCTGCGCCGCGTGGTAAAGCAACGGCAAGGTGTAGTAGACCCAGGAGTAGAACGAGTAATGAAGGCTCCGGGCGAAGATGAAGCCCGTGAAATGCGACACGCAGAGCAAGGCGGCGACGTGGAAGCGAGAGGGCGAGAAGTCGAAGTTGCCCGGCAGGCTGCCAAGGTCGCGATAGCGAAGCCGGTAAATGACCCAGGCGCAGGAGGTCAGATGCAAGACGAGAAGCAGTCGCGCAAACCAAGGCGAGTAGAAGACTTCTTTGGGGACCCATTTCCAGCTGTGAGTACGACACGCCGAGGTAAGCCCAGCGTCGCAGAAGTGCAAGCAAAGCGGACGCTGGCTCACTTCATCGAGTTGAACCACGCAAACTTCCTATTGAGTTGGTACGCCCGAGTAATGTAGCTGACGGGATGCGTCAACAAGAAGGGCAGGCCAACGAGCAGCTGCCAGCCCACGGCCAAGCGGCAGGCCTCAGCCGTCTTTCGCCACCCGATGGACTGGACAAAGTGGTAGGCAGCTCCGGGGCCCCAGAGCAGGCCGTTCATCTTGACCGAGGCGCCAATGCTGAAGAACAGGAGCGCTGTCGAGGGCGCGCTCTTCTTGAGCGTGTGGATGACGCCAAGCAGGCTGAAGGCCACTTGGAACCTGCCTCAGAGCTCTGTCAGCAGGTCCGAATTTTGAATGACTGCTTCATGGTGACGAACGGATCATTGAAGAGGCCATTCACGAAGACGTTGCGGACCTGTTAAGAGACCTCCAAATTCATTTCGGGCGGAATGGACAAAGAGGTTCACCAACCCGGACAGTGAACAGAAAGAACAAGCAGTCCAGCTCGGGCGTTGGGCTGGCCAAGGCGTACAGCACGTGGACGACCTTCATGAAGGCGACTTGGAGGAAGACGAAGACGACTTGGGCGCCAAAGAACTCGGGCGCGTCCATTGATTTGTTCACTCCAAAGATGCGCTCAAACCACGAGAAGAACAGGACGTGACCGCCAGCTGTGCAAGAGAAGCTTAGCTGGGAGGCTTGACGCCATGGAGCAGAACCAAGACGAACGATACTGGGGAGAGCGGCTTCAGGCTTCAAGCTGGATTCGACAGATGTGCGAGTGAGGACTTACAACCAACGGCCCAGTAGCTGGTGAGGCGAGTTGAGAGCCTGCTGTTCGATTAGAAGGGTGCACTTACGTCCAGCGATTTTGGCGTCTGCAACTCGAGGTCAATCTTCCTCTTAGCCAGCTCTCATTTAGCATCCCACCCACAATCCAGTTCTCCATCAGCCCAAATTTGATGCAGTTGCACCAGATAGGTCGGGTAGTCGATCACTATGCCAGTCAAGAGCAAAACATTGAGCAAACAAGGGCCGTGCATACGAATTGGCCAAGCTTTACCGTGGAGAGGGCCAGTATAAACGAAGAAGCAGTTCAAAGCAAACTCGCAGAGCAGCAGGTACGTCGACCAGCTCAGCTTGTAGGCGCGGTAGACGGCGGCCACCTTTTGGAGCAGCGGGTCGTATTCATGCTTGGATGGCATTCGTGTCGGGCATTCGTAACGCGGTCGTTCAATAAGTCTAATGGCCTCTAATCCTGAGAAATGCGAGATGAGGGTGCTGGACGTCCCGGAGCAACGCGCTGACCTAAGGAGGAGGCCGCCGAGAGCGGAGGGATCCCTCTGCAGGTGACCACCGAGGCTCGTTGTCGTTCGCAGTACTTATTGGCTTCAGCTGTTCTCCGAATACCCTCGTTGTGCCTGCGAATACGTGAAGAGGGCGAATGGCCGTGGATTTGAGCGACGCAAACCTGGCAGGCGCCATCCAGGACCTCGTCAATGGCCACGCAGACTGGCTCCGGGTGTCCTACGCGGCAAGAGACCGGATCGTCCTCGCCGCCAAGGGGTCCCAAGGCATCGAGGAGCTCAAGTCTAGCCTATCCGTGCGTATGCTTTGAACATTATGCGCATTGAGCATGGAGCTGAACCGTGAATCGCCCAGTCCTCGTCGGTCGACACGGAAGAGGCTCACTTTGGCTTCTTGGTCATGGAGCACAAGGTCTTGCTGTGGAGCTACTTGCCAGACATTGGGTATGGACGCGTCTTGCGTGATTCGCCAAAAACCATCTGATGACGAGAGACCGCATTCCACAGCGGCGTAAAACGGGCCAGAGCTCTAGTCCACAGCCGGCAGATTGGCGCGTTGCTCGACCATCAAGCCACCTTCTCCTTCAGCGCCATCTCCGAGTTCACCGTCAGCGTGGCCCGGGCGAAATTGCGCCTCGATGGCAGCTCGTCCATCCCACCATCGCCGAACCCGGCGTCTCCGGTAGTTGCCACGAGCTCTTCGTCACCTACAAGTGACAAGACCATCGTGGCCGGCGCCGGGCGCTCCAGGTCGCCCCAATTGCCACCCAAGTCTCCTTTGCAATCCAACTTTGCCGGGCGCGAAAGCCCTCGGTTAGGGACACCGCCGCCACCAGCGCCGCCATCTGCTGCAATGCCGACCGAACCTGCGCCTATGCCCTCTCCCATCCCTATGCCAGGCCAGTCTTACAACTTCAACCAGTCGGGCACCACCGAACCTCCACCACCACCGGCAGCAGTTGCAGCACCTCCGCCTCCGGAAGCAGCTCAGAACGGCAGCTCCCTGGAGCCACCCCAATCCGAAGCAGCTGATAATGTGTCTAACCAAGCGGTCGTCGGCGTGCCTATCGAGCCCAAGCAAGGCTTGACAATCGATACCACCACCGAACCCGTTCCAGCCTCGACGACGGACGAAGGCCTAACGCCGTCAGAAGCCGTCAAAGCCATGTACGAAAACAAGCAGGAGGACCTTCCCCCTACGCCAACGAACGGCACCGCTTCCAAGACTTCCTCGCCGCGGCCTGTGTCCGCCTTCCAATCCGCGCCCGCCGCGCCGCCCTCTTCCCCTAAAGCGCTTTCAATGCGCGAGCAGAGGCTCAAGGAGCTGCAAGAGGTCGAAGCGGCCAAAGCCAAGCGGAGAGCGTCCCAAGCGTCCACCATGAAGACGCACTCCCGGTCGGGGTCAAGGTCAGAAGAGCCCGACTTCGCCTCGCCTCAACACAGGGAACAAGCCCGACTAGCGGAAGAGCGGGCCCGAGCGCAATACCAAGCGCAAGAGGCGGAGCGGGAGCGGCTGGGGGCAATCGAGAGGGAGAGGCTCGAGCGGGAAGAGATGCAAAGGCGGCAGGCTGCCGAGCGTCTCAGAAAAGAGGAGGAATGGAGGGCGGAAACAGCGCGGAAGGAGCTCGAGGCGGAGGCACTCAAGAAGCAGGAGGAGGCCAACGCGGCCAAAGTGGAAGAGGCCCGGCTGGCCAAGCTGGAAGCGGAGCGCAAGGCAGCGGAAGAGAAGGCCAGGCTGGAGCAGGAGGCCAAGCAGAAGCTGTTGGACAAGAAGGAAGAGCAGGAGCGGCTAAAAGCCCAGTTCGTCGTGCTGCGCGAGCAAGGGCAGACCATGCTCTCCGGCTTCGTCTCGGTCCAAGGCGGCAACTCGATCATCTGGAAACGAAGGTGGTTCGAGTTGAAGCGAGGGGCGCTGTCGTTATACAAGAACCAAAATGTGGGTTGCCCCTCTCCTCTCCAGTTTTCGGGGTCGAGCCGTGATGCTGAAACTCGGGTTTCAGGAGACCGCCAAGCCGGTCGATTGGCTCAATCTCGACCCATCACGGCGGGCGAGAGTGTCAGACGCGGAGGAGGAAACTCTGTTGCCACTCAGCTTCAAGATCAGGTTTGCCCCTCTCGAGCTCTCCACGCCTCTTGACCCACGCTGACGCGTCTGCAGCACGGATGACGAGGAGGACACCTACCTGTTCTATTGCGATGAGAAGGTGAGCATTCCTCAGCCGACAGGAGACGATCATGCCAGAAGCTCAATCATGCGCACTAGGCCGACCAAGACTTGCTCTTGTCCGCTCTCGAGCAGGCCATGCATTGAACACCTCTCTCCCCTGCTTGTGAGACCAGGTATCAAAACGCGAACCCCTCTAGCGAGACTTCAAGCACATGCGTTAGCTTCAAACTTTTCGGGTTGACAAAGACGAGAAGGCCGCGTTCAGTCCCTCCTCCGCTTGCACAAGGCTTGCTCTGGCACGACCACTGGCTTCATTCTCCCACTTGCTGTTCCCTTCCTTTGACATCAACTGTACGCTCTCTCAAACCCATCGCCGCCATGAATCTCCTCTCGCTCTTGCCCGCTGCCCTCTTCTCGCTGGCTCAAGCCTCGACCTTGATTGTTTACAAACGTGCGTCCTTGGCCTCCCTTTAGCAATGAGCAACTGCTAAATCCCAGTTGTCGGTGCACAGCGAGTGCGTCGGTGTCTTTGCTTAGGCTTTGACAGGGCAGCAAGTTTTGACAGGCCGTCCTTAGGAATCATCAGCCCCAACGCTCAAAGCTTGTGGATCGCCGGTCAAGAGCAAACGGTGACTTGGTGCGTTTGCAACGTTACCTCAGCTACTTGGTCGGTAGCTTAGGCATCGCGGGGGACTGCACAGGGATCCAACTGGCATTCCTGAAGGCTACACCGGCCGTGTCTTGCTCGCCCACCCTACTGAAGGCAATGAGCACCTCAACACCAGTTCGTGTCGTCCTTCTTTCCCCTCTCAGCGCACTTGGGCTGAAGTGGTGCTATCAATGAACAGCTGATCCGCTGGCCATTGGCTTCAGCCTCACCGACGGCTCCGTCTCCTTCATCTTGCCGGCCGACGTCGAGCTCGGCTACGCTGCCATCGCCCTCCTCGGCCCCGCCGACAACCTCTCAGAGGAGTTCTTGAGTTCGTCGCGTCGCACTCTCTAAGCCACCTTCCTTTGACTGAGGCTTGTCTGCCGCCGAACAGTCGTCTAAGCATTCCCAGCTTTCGAACGCACGCTTCTGGCGGTTGTATATGTGGCGTTTCCGATACAAGAGGACTCATCAAGCGCCACCGGATGGCAAGATTGTAAATCTCAGACGCCAGAGGGGGGGATTTCTGAACGAGCTTTTCCCCAATGAACACGGACCTTTTGGCTTTCAAACCACCCTTTCTACGCATGAATTGACTGTCAGTAGCGTCTGAGGCCACCCAGAACTTGAAAGCCCTGCCCGAAAGCCAACTCGAGAGCGCGAGTGCGTTCCTGCCTTTGGACAGCCACTCTCGCCTTGCCTTGATGGCTGGCCACCCACGCCAAATCCTGTGGAGCATGGGCGCCATGATGTCGTTCAGTGAGTGCGACTGATCGGCAGCGGTCGAGCGCCCGAGCTGAGGATGCTCCTCTCGCGCGAAAAGTGCTCGGCGGCTACTTTGTGATCAAGGATCGCAACAAGAAGGGCTGGGAGCTAGGTTCGCAGTCTTTCATCGAGATCAAGTAGGCTTTGGGCTTATGGCGAAAGCGCAGCGGAGGACAACGGGATACGGCGGCGGTATCAAAAGTAAACTTGAAGGCGGCGAGCCAGCTCTCAAGAGTCGACGAGGGTCACAGGGGCAGATTGGTGGCAGAAGCTTGCTAATAGCTGTTGTACAAAAGGATCCCTTTAAAGAAAACCCTTCCAAGTCATGACTCTACTTCTCCAGGAAGCCAAAGCGCCCAAGGTGGCGCCCTGTTCCCAGGAAACAAATCTAAAGGGGTGTTCGTGAATTCTAGCAAAGTCTAAGGGGGGTGGATGCATCGTGGCAGTAGTCGTTTCCTTCTTGTTGGAGTTGGTGTAAATGCTTTGGTTGTTTTTCCGGCTCGACGCGCAGTTTTGTTGTAAAAAAATGGAGAAGGGGTATCGAAGAACGAGGTGGTTGTTTTTTGCGCGCGCAGAGGCCCAGAAAAAGAGTAAGGCCGAAGAAAGAAATGATGTGGTGCCCGACGGGGGCGATGCAACAATGGCTTTCGTGCTGGATGCTTGATGCAAGGGGAGAGGGTGAAAGCTGGACAAAAGCCAGTGTTGGTCTAGGGCGTGTGATGATGGCCGACGTGGTGCCGGCTTGGAGGTTAAGACTTTGTCGAAGTTCGTGATAGAGTCTAAGGGAGGAAGCTGAAGGGAAGTTGGGGATAAAGAAAGGGACCAAGTCGTTGGTGTTAAGGCTTTGCTTGTCGGATTCTTCTCGGCGCCCGGAAAGCAAGACTAGTGAAAGTCTCTTTAGGCTGAGAAAACAAGCCGACCAAGTCCAAAGTCGTTATGAGCAAGCTGCCAATTTGACACACAGAGAAGACGAAAGAGGCGAAGAGTCGAGAGCGAAAGCCGGATTAAAGGAGTAGCGTTATCGACATGGCGAAACCGAACCGAACGGAACTGAAAGGAGGAAGAGGCCGCTTTGGTGGGGTGGGGGGTGCGCTGGGCGCGTCTACCACCAAGAGCCGGCTTGAGGTGGGCCAGCGCTGGGAACGCCGTAGCCGCCACCGTCTGAGAGGCAAAGAGAGATCAGCTAACTCGCAAAAGAAATTGGAGGGAAATGCTCACATCCGCCACCATAAGAAGCAGCCGGAGGGCCGCCGAAGCTGGCACGAGGACCAGTGTTCTGGTTGTAGCTGTCGAAGCGTCCTCCGCCACCGAATCCACCGCCAGCTTGGCGCCTGAAGTCACCGTTGCCACCTCGGCCACGAGCGCCCTGAGAGATGAAGGTCAGTTTGGTGTCAGCACATGAGGAAAAAAGCCAAAAGAACGCACTCGTCCTCCGCCACGGCCGCGGCTGGAGCCGCCGAAGCCGGTGCCTTCCATGGCAACAGCCTCGAGCCACTGAGGAACCTCTTGCTTGGCCTCGCGCAGAAGCTCGATGAGGTCGCGGACGATGTTCTTGTTGCCGCGGTTGAAGAAGGCGGTGGTCTGACCGGTGTTGCCGGCACGACCGGTACGACCAATGCGATGGACGTAGTCGTCGATGTCGGAAGGCAAGTCATAATTGATGACGTGGGTGACATGGGGAATGTCGAGACCACGAGCAGCGACGGCGGTGGCGACCATGATAGGAGTGCGACCGGTTCTGAAGGTCTCGAGGGCGCGCTCGCGCTCGCGCTGCGTGCGGTCGCCATGAATGGAGGTGGAGGGCAAGGAGTTGCTTTGGAGGAAGCCCTCGAGCATGTCGGCCATGCGCTTCGTCTCGACGAAAATTAGGGTGAGGCCGCTGACGATTTCACTGAGGGTCAAACTAAGGTTAAGATCTTTGGAAGGATGCTTGACTTACGGAGCTCCGGAGGGAGCGGCGTAGAGGATGTCCAACAAGACGGAACGCTTGTCGGCGTCTTCGACATACTCAATCTGCGGGACGTGATTTTAGCCCCCTGTTTCACGGAGGAGAAGCAAGACCGGCGCACCTTTTGAGTGATGTTCTCAGAAGTGGAGCCGACACGTCCAACAGCGAGGTAAACGTAGTCCTTCAAGAAGTCGCGAGCGAGCATCTATAAAGTGGCCCGACGTCATCGTCAGCGAAATTTGGTGGGTCGAGGCAGCGACCAAAAACGCACCTGGATGTCGCGGGGGAAGGTAGCGCTGAACATGAGCGTCTGCCTGTTCATGACGTCGGGCATGTCGCCGCCCTCGACGATTTGGCGGATCTGGGGCTCGAAACCCATGTCAAGCATGCGATCGGCCTCGTCCAAGACCAGGTAACGGATGTTAGCCAAGCTGATGCGGCCACGGTCGATCAAGTCGACCAGACGACCGGGGGTGGCCGAGAGCAGGTCGCAGCCGCGCTCCAAATCGCGGAGCTGCTGGCCGATGTCGGCGCCGCCGTAGACGCAGGCGGGCTTGACCCAAGAGCGGTAGGCAAACTTGCGGGCCTCTTCGTGGATCTGGGAGACCAACTCGCGGGTGGGGGCCAAGATAAGGGCGGTGGGATAGGCCTTGCGGCTGCGGTAGCCGCCCGAGTTGGCGCTGGGAGGAGTGGGCATGGGGCCGCGGGAGAACGAGGCGGAGAGGATGGGGAAGAGGAAGCCACCGGTCTTGCCGGAACCGGTCTGGGCGCAGGCCATCAAGTCGCGGCCAGAGGTGACGATGGGCACCGAGTACTTCTGGACGGGTGTGGGCGTGGTGTAGCGGGCGAGGGCGATGTTAGTGAGGAGGTGCTCGTCAAGCATGGGGGCCTCAAAAGCCGTGATGGGCTCGGGCACGTCGGAGCCAGTGGCGTCGACTGGAATGTCCGCGTACTTGTCAAAGTTAATGCCGGTAGGCTGGTGGCGGGCGTCATCGGCCTGGCCAAAAAGCTCGCGCTCGACGCGGGCGTTGGGCGGGCCAGGGATGTGCCTGCCGTCTCTGAAGGAGCCGGCGCCGTCGCGGCCGTGGATGCTGCCACCGGAGCTCGAGCCCCAGTTGTTGCCAGCGCGACCGAAAGAGGAGGCCGGTGGGCCGGCAGGAGGTGCATCGCCCCAGCCGCCGCCAGCAGCGGGCTTAGGCACGAAGGGTTGAGCGGAAGGGTTGGGTCTGCAACGCGGGTGGCGAAAAAATTCGGTCAGCGACTTGGTCTCGTGAAATTGCCCCTTTTTGCTCGGTGGCAACAGGGGCCCAAGGCGACGCGAACTCACTCTTTGAGGGGCACGCCGTTGGTGGCAGGTGCTCCAGCAGGGCGGTTCCTCAGATGAGGAGGCACGTAGGCGCTTTTGGCGACGCCATTGACTGACATCGAAGCTATCGGAAGAGGCGCCATTGTCAGCCTGGCTCTCTGGGCGCCCTGGGGCGTGTACCGCAGCGAGAGGTTACTCACAGATGCCATTGGTGATGTGATCAGTAGTGGTCATATAGAGTTTGTTGTGGTGGAAAAGGAGCAACAGGCTTCGAGGCGAGGCTGGGAGGAAAATTCTTGCCTGAGCGTCGATCCGTAAACCCGTGGTGCAGATCCGGTCCCTTCCAGAACTTCGCCAAACCACTCAGTATGGTCGACTGACAGCCCTCGTGAGCAAGAAGTGTTCAGGGTAAATGCGAACGACACGACGATGAAGAATTGCAGGATATCTCGATGTAAGGGGGAATTTGCCACTCTCAGGTGAAATGATACGGATAGACCCGGCAATGCCTAGGCTCCACGCCGTGGATCTGGTATAGACCAACAATTGAAGAGGCCAGGTTGATACAGAGGGTCGCCTATAAGCCTTTGAAGCGTGGGATCCGAGACGGGCTCGAGTGGCGACTGTCGGTGGACGAGGCTTCTTGGCGGGCCAGGCGCGTCGTGATGTGGTGCGACTCGGGGTGTGAAAACGAAAAGGAGGACTCGAAGTGCGGTTGCTGGGCCAGCGCCGACTGCCCTTCGGTGATCAACGAACCCAGCGTGCCTGTCGGTGGCAAACCGCCCGTGAATTGGACATCACACTATGCACAGGTAGAGAAGGCCTCACTTTTGAGCTTGAGGAACTCTGGGTCCTCCTCGTCCACGCCCTCGGTATCCATCGGCTGGAAGGAGCTGGTGGTGGGCACGGGAGCGAGGAAGCTTGGCGGGATTCGCCTGGACAGCGAGACCCTGCTCTTGAGTCTGTCGGTGCTCCTCCGCCCTCCCGAGCTCGGTCTGAAAGGAGGTTTGCTGGTTGACTGTTTCGGAAAGGGCATCTACGCGCGCATCGTCACTATCAGTAAGACTTTCATTAAACATGCGGCGGGAGACTCCTTACCGAAACGAGCTGGGACTCCTCGTAGGAAGGAGGAGGGTTTTCAGAAGAGCTAGAGCCTTTCCAATAGCTGTACGCGGCCTGGGAGAGAACGCGGCGCGCATCAGTGGCGTTCCTGGATCGCTCTGGGGCGCTCAACACCCTCACCAGTCCAACTGCTGCAGTGATTGCCAGGCCTGAGATCACCGTATTTCCAACTGCCGATGCGAGCGTCCAGCCAGCAGCAGAAGTCTTGCGCCTCTTGACAGCCGGTTCATGCGCGTCGAATTCGCCCTCTGCCTGAGCCCAGGACACCTCAGCTGATGCAGCTTCGGACGAGTATGCCCTCTTGTGCGACGACATCGCTGAGGTGGTCGAGCGAGAGCAAAACACCACAGGGCCCCCAAAAACCGCGGGCGAGCGCACAGACCATCAGCGCTCAGCCTCAGCGACTGGCAAGTCGCCTGTTGACCACCACCCAAAGCATCAGTCGTCCAGCATCAGCACACACTTTGTCGTTCACAATCGTTCCTCGCAAGCGCAAATAGAGCATGCCCCAGTAAACTTGTGACAAAGAAAGCAGATGGAGTCGTCGAGCCCGCCCGACGCTGTCAAAACAGCATGCACCTGTGAGAGCTGCCGTTCCCTGCAGGACCCTACCAAGGTGTGTCCCATCATACTTGTTAACTGTGTGCGATGCAGGTTGACGGAGCCTTGGGTGCGTTGGCCCTGCTGCAGCTTGGTGACAGCGACCCAAAGAAGGTCGCCAGTCCCCAAAAGGCCTTGCCGCTCGAAATCATGCTCATGGTGTTTGATGAGCTGGGTCAAACCTATAGCGGAGCCAGCGGCATCTTGACAAGACTTCCACTCCTTTGCCGGCGCCTCTACTGGCCCGCCCAGCGCTTGCTTTACGAGAAGATCCTCTGCGGCTCTGGCATCGACGCCGACGGTCTCATCACCACTCTGGAGGCGCGTCCAGACCTCGCCAAGCTCATTCGAACTGTGCGCCTGCTGTACCGCCACGATGCCGGCGAGGACGGTTTCTGCGAATGCGACCGTTGCCTATCGGCCCCGGAGAGCCAAAGAATCTTCGAACTTGCGGGTGGCAACATCAAGTCTCTCGTCGCCGAAGCCTGCTGCGCCCCCCGTGCTCAACTGAACCTGTCATCCGAGGCGCTTCAAGCCGCCTGCGCCACTGTTGAAAGGCTCCAGGTCCAGTGGGACGATGACGAGCTGGTGCCGCTCCATTCCCCCGTCCTCCACCAGCTGCTTTGCGCCTGCCCGTCCCTCAAAAGGTTGCACCTCAGCTCTTGCTTCGAGAGCCTGCCAGGCACTACCGTCCCCGTTTTGGCCTCTTGCCGCTTGACCTCCTTGCTCCTCGGCGCTTCGGACATATCTGGACCTCATCTCACTGCTTTACTCGCCGGTATGCTTCCGTTGCCAAGCAGGAAAGCAAAAAAGGGCTGACTCGGCGAGATGGTGATCCTTCAGCTTCCCACGCCAGTTTGAGGGTCCTGTCTGTGAGTTCTCTTTCAATCCCTTTTACTCTTCGATCTGCGATAAGTTGACGGCCCCAATGATGCTTTAGATCCGAGCTTCGCAGCACCTGTCCGTATGGGGCTTCATTGGCCTGCTCTCTTCGAGCGAGTATGGCGTCCGCGAGTTGCATCTGGAGGTCCACCCAGAGACCATGCCTTCGCGAGAGATGGAGAAAGAGTGGACCGCTCAGTTGCTGCCTCTGTTGCGCCGCTTTCCCCGCCTCCAGATCCTCGCTCTCGTCTACGGCTCGCTGAAAGGGGTCTTCTCCGAGCTCGGATCTCTCAAGATGGCCCAATCGCTCAAAATACTCTCGGTTTCCGAAATCTCTAGATCGTCCTCCAGTAGGCGTTTCGTAGGGGGCGGAAGCGCGCGTCGGTCACTCACAGCCTTCCGCACAGTCTGCGCTTCTTCGATCTCTCGTCTGGACCTTGACTCCTTCCCTCTTCTCAAGCTCATCACCACGCCGGCTGTTTCGGCCATCCAACCCGCCCATGCGACGTGCGCCTGCACCATCGGCAACTTTGTCGCTGAATGCAAGCGCAAGGGAATCGCCCTGACCAGCGGTGTTCACCGTTTGTATGTCTTCATCAGGGTTTGAGTCCATTTTTTGCGCTTAACCTGGGCGTCACACAGGTCCTACGCTGTGTGATCGTCGGCGCTGGCGTGATCCCTCCAGCTACCCGCCGCAGCAGCAATCAGACAGCCAAGAAGGGGACAGGAGTTTCTGAGATGCAATGCAATGAGCACAATAGAAAGGCTTCACGCCAAAGTCCATTTCGAATATAAGCACAAGCGTGGATTGGGTCTAAATTTCCCAGAGTCTTGAATTAGAAGTGTCCGTGTGTGATAGGTAATGTCCTTTAAACGATTGTTAAGATAATACATGCTGCAAACGAGATGGCCAGCAGGCTGGCAGATGCGAGAGTGGCCGACGATTCCAAGAGAACAGCCGAGCCCTTCAGGGTAGCGAATCCGACGGCGGCGCCGTCTTCATCCGATTTGAACGCCGTGTAAAAGTTCTTCAAGAGAGTCCTGTAAGCTTCATTCTTAGCTCTCAGGTAGTGGGTGTAATGCAGAGAAGGCGCACCCTCCGCATAGCCATTCGGGCGTCGTCTGATTCAGCACGAACAGAGCGGCCAAGCAGGTGTCGCCCGAGTTGTCCGTTGTGCCCAGATTGAAGTCGTCTTTGTTGATAGGATAGGCGATTCCTGGAACAGCACAGCCATTGAGCGTTTAGGTTAAAAATTGAAGTTGGCCAACTCACCACCAAAGGTGATGGAAAGGTTGAAGACAGCATTACAGGGGTATTCGTAATACCCTGTATAGGCACTGCTGACGAAAGAGCCAGGGATTTGTTCAAAGACAGCAGCAACGCCGTCCGCCGGGCCGCCTAGGAGCGAAGTTCCGGTGTCGACCGCCACTTTTGTGCTTGATGTGCCCGGGATAAGGTTGCCGCTGACTTGGATGCCGTTTGAAGCAATGAGCCAGTACGACTCGGACGTAACGTCGTGGTAGGTGATGTTGCCGTCAAACAATGTCTTGTTCACCCCATTGACCGTCATGTATCCTCCAGGTTCGACCTGGACAGCGGTGGAATCGTGAAGGTATCTGCGACACCTCCACGTAAGACTCCGAAGAGCAGGCAACCAACGTCAAAGCTCACCGGGTGAAAGCAAATCCCATTTCGGTGATGTTGGCGGCTTGCCACCACGGCTCGGACTTGGTGGAAGCCAAGCTCTGGAAGCCGAGTCCAAGAAGCCCTGAGAGGGGACCGACGAGCATGCTGTTCGTCACATCGTTACAAAGGCCTGGATGGCACGCTTTCGTGAGCACGGATTTGTCAGACTGGCAACAAAGCGAAACGCACCAAAGGCCTGGTCCTCTACTGTGAAGCCGGCAAATGTGACAGTATCTCTTGCTACAACTCCGGAAGCAGCCCCGGTGCCGTACGTGATGGAAAAGGTTTGGTCGGTGATGTTGGCACTGCTGCTGTCCGATCCTTCATACGTTTCCGTGTTGGTATCGCATGCGCTGCAGGCGTATTGTGCAATCCATAAATCGGCTGGAAAGGGGATCAGACGGTGCCCGAATACAAGAGCTATCCAAGGAGCTTACAGCTGCCAGTGTCAATCGTTACTTCAAATGACTGCGGCGGAGTGCCGATTTGGATAGTACCAAAGTACTCGCTGTTCAAGCCCAATGTTAGCCGAAGCCCAGCCCAAGGAAGGAAGTAATAGCCGCACCTGTCTTTATTAAGGTTGTCTAAAAGTTCGACGGTCTCTGCCCGCTTCACCAGGCCGCTGCTCCCAGCATTGCCATATTTGCTTCGGACTTTGGCAGCCTCTCGCTGGGACCATTCCAGAAGAGACTCCGGTGTGGACCGTTTGGCCAAGGCTGCTCGATTTGTGAACAGCTGCACTCCAGCGGGAGAAGAGAGGCTTGGCAGAGCAGGCAACGGCGATCCAGCGGCGATCGACACCAGCAGGAGCAGTTCTGCCGGGAGCCACATCGTTGTATGTACAGGACAGAGCTGATGCTGAACGGGAGCAAATCGCTTGCCCAGAGCCCGAGGACAGGTACAAACATCTGACGTCGGAGGCTCGCTTCCCGAGCCAGGCTGATCTGAGACATGCTCCGGCAAAGGGGCGTTACAACGCGCTCCAAGCAGTAGCATTGAGGTAACGAGCGAGTATTTGATAGCGAGCCAGAGTTGCCAATTGGTGAAACGCATTCAACTTAAATTTCACAGCGACCATCAGACCTGGTGGCAAACTTTGGTCACCGGCCACCCTCGATTTGGCAGTTCCACATTCATCCCATTTTGTACACTTTAAGAGAGACGCTTGTCCACAAAGGCCTTCATGACTTCATTAACCTTGTCCGGCTCTTCGCTGGCTAGCCAGTGCGAAGACTCGAAGGGGACGACTTCAAGGTCCTTCATGAACATGGGCATGGTCTTCTCGTAGAGCTTGGGCTGGCAGGCTGCGTCATTGGCCGTGCTCAAGAACAAGACGGGCTGCTTGATGTGCTGGAAATTCGAGCGCGGTCAGCTGGTGAGGGTAGTGGCAAATCCGAAGAGCCAGCAACGTACAGCACAATCGTCAGGCAAATCTGAACGCCCAATCAAGTCAGCAACTGTCATCCGAGCGCAGACTGTCAACGCACATTGCTCGGTTTCGAAATGGATGTCCTCCTGGCAGGTCCTGTACCACATGAGGTTATAGTCGATGTCCCTCTGGATGATCGTGCGGTAATGGTCGAGCTCCTATGGAGACTTGAAGAGTGAGGACGATGCTCAGGGGCTTAAACGAGGAAACTTGCCTCCTTGGTCATTTTCGAGTTGAGCGGTCCTTGTCGGTTGCTCAAAACCCATTCGCGAGCCTTGCCAGTCGGGCAAAAGTGGTTGCGCCACGTGTCTGGGTTCTTCTCGCTGAACATGAGCGCCATGAAGGAGTCAATGTTCTCCTTGATGTATTTGGTGGCTTCGGTAGGGCTGCCGTCTTTTGAAACAGCGCCAGTGAAAGTGCTGTGCGCTCGTCATCAGCATGAGGCCTTTGTGTTTGAAAGACGGCTTACAAGTAGCCCATGGTCTGAGGAAAGATGGGGAGGTCAAAAGAAGGAGCAGAGGGAAGGAACGGAGTCACCATACCTCGTAGCCCACTGTCGACACAGCGAAAGCGTTGAAGGCAGGGGTGTCCCAGTGACCTTTGGGAGGAAAGTAGCCAGCCGCCAGCAGGATCAATGAGGAAGAGCGCTCGGGCTGGAGGATTTGGCATGAGCCAATGGACTAAGTTGGTGGCGGCTTCGCGACGCACGAAAGCATTCAGCATGCGAGCAGCTGGCAGACTGCCCCAGTCATGTCCGACTGACTCCTACTTGAGAATCCGAAGCATGGGCTCCTGCATGAAAATCTCACTCACCCACGACCACCTTGTCAAGGCCTTCGTGATCCATGATGTCGACCACATCTGCCGTGACAGAGACATGAGCGTATGCCTTGAGATCATCAGGCTTGTCGGTTTCGTCCTGCAGCGAATGGAAAGCGGGGCTCTCAGCTCCCATTGCCCGGCAAGATCAGCATGATCGTCTCACATAGCCCAGCAAATCAGGAGCAAGGATGCCATAGCCCTGCTCGCTGAAGAACTTCACTTGATGCCTCCAGCAGTACCTGGGAGCAAGCTGTGTTTGCTACGTGCTGGTCCGACCCCAAAGCAGCAGGAACGAACTTGGACTCCGGGAAGCCTGCCAACACGTCCCACCTTGTCGATCAGCATTCTAGGTTGCTTTCGCGAAAGCCTTTGCTCGCACCATGCAGGAAGAGGAATGTGGGCTTGCTGCCTTGTGCTTTGGCGAACCAATAGCCGTAGGAGTAGCCTCGCTTGACGGTGAACTTTTTGGTCTCGAAGGTCATTTCACTGGCTGCTGTACGCCAAGGCTACCGCTCTGCTGGACTGTCCACGTCGCGGCCTTTCAACACCCCACTGCACAAACGCTGCGTCTTCAAATAATGCGGTCCTTGGCTGCCCTTTCGCGCGGGACTTTAACTTTTACCGCGGCGCTTATCCGGCCCCGCGTTTTACTTTACTCCACATTTGACTCCTCGCCTTGGCTCATCTTTAGTCCCGTTGTGGAAATCTGCCGTCCCAGAGCTCCTTTAACGCCCTGCCAATAGTTTATTTCTTTCTGCTCGCCACCAGCTCTGCCCGATGGACCGCGCGATGGAGACCTTCCAGCAGGTCCGATCCCAGTTCGCTGACAATGCTGCCCTCCGCAATACAGCCATCGCCATTGGTGTATATCTCTTCTTCTCGACGGTCTGGTCTTACATTAAATACCGAATCCGTGATCAATACACCTCTATGGAGGACGTCAAGGTGTTGGGCAAGGCCCGCAAAGGTCCCAAGCTACCGGGCACAGCAGTCGTCGCTGGTACGTGGCTCGCACCTTCGATTCATGTGAACGCGTCCCTTATCGATATCGATCTCATCAGGCGGCTCCTTCGCCGGCTTGGTCTGCGCTCGCATGCTGTCCTTCCATTACGAGAAGGTGTTGGTGGTGGGTCCCGTCTTTGTACTACTGATGTGGCGGCCACTCATCTCTACAACTTCTCCAGCTCGAGTCTGAAGACGTCGTTATTGGCAAGCCTCGCAAGTTTGTGCTGCAATACCAGCAGGTGCGGATTTGAGATTCGCTTTAGCCTACCAGAGAGAGCCCTGGCTCATATGCCCTGCAGCTGCACACCTTCCTGGCCTTCGTTACCAAGGCTGTCACCGCTCTGTATCCCGACTTCAAAGGTACGAGCCCCTCCCTCTTTCGCCACTGTTGAGCGTCAGCTTATTTGGTCCCAAATGCCAGATCGTATGATCGACTACGGCGCCCGCTACGGCGACTTCGTCTTCCCCTTCTGGCTCGGAGAAGGCCTCAGGAAGGACCCGCCTCGCTACGCCGAAGACACCCTCTTCATCTCGCGCTCCGGCATCGAAACTCTCCTGCGCACTCTCTTGACCGACCGGTGCAAGAATGTCGAGATCCGCTACAAGACTTCGGTCACGGGCATGGAACTGGATGCCAACCAGCGCGTGTCTGCCGTCACCGCTCGCGAAGGCGATAAGACCCAACGCATCGAGTGTGCCCTCCTCATCGACGCCAGCGGACCGGCCATTGCCAGCCGCAAGTGGCTCAGCAAGGCCGGCTTGGAAGCTCCCGAGAAGATCACCTACGACCCCGGTGTGGTTTACGCGTCCACCATTTTCGAGATGAAGAATCTCAAGGACCGCGCTTATGTCGACCCTCCCTGCCCCGACCGCGAAGGCTACATCTTTGCCTGCCGCCCCGCCGTTGGCAAGTCTCGGTACAGCGGCTACATGTCCCGCATTGAAAACGACCGCCTTCTTGTCTGCGCCGCCAGCTGGAATGGCGACGAAGGCCTGCCCCGCACCCTGGAGGAGTTCCCGGCCTACTTCAAGCAGCTTCCTCACTGGCCCCAGCACGAGTTGGTCCTTGGTTCCTTGTGCCGCGACATGCCCGACAACGAAGTCATGATCGCCCGCCCGCCACCTTGCCACCGCATCCAATGGCCTGCCGTCAAAATCCCCGACAACTTCATCCCCATTGGAGACACTTGCCAGAGGTTGGTTCTCTCTCTTCTTCGGAATATTTGCGGGTCGGATCTGACATCGATTCAGACTTAACGCTCAGTACGGCCAAGGCTGCTCCCAAGCCGCTGTCTGCACCGCCACCTTGAACAAGCTCCTCATGGGAGAGAAGGGACCCGCTTTGAGCAAGGACTTTGGCAACCGATACATCAAAAAGCTCTACGGCCGCATCACCGTGAGGCTGACCTTTCCTCGGCTCGAAGCTAGTGAATCTGACCTAGGCTTGTTTGACTGTACAGTATCTTTGGGATGCTTCTCGTCTTACGGATTATGGCTGGCCCAACACCGTTCCTGCTCCTGGCGAGACTCTGCAGACCGGCGCTTTCGAACGGTGAGCTTGTTGATCCTGGTCAGTTTGCCGGTCCGCATGCTCAAGATCTTTCTCCGTCAGATGGGTGCAAGAAGTCGTGGTTGAGGCCATGTGCATCGACGTAAGGATGCCTTTCGCCACTCGTTGATCCGTGCTCACCTTAGTTGCCATCCCTCCCACAGCCCAAGGTTACCGAACATGTCTACAATGGATCTGCCCAAGTATGTGTTTCCTTTGAAACAGACCCTGGACGTCTCTAACCCCCCTGCAACAGGTGTTGAACCACCACCTCTTGGAGCTGCTCAACCCCCGCTTGATCTACTGGTGAGGTTTTTGCTCTGCCTCTTCTTCGATCAATCCACTGATTGTGCTCGCTCGTCGCTAGGCTCATTCGCCTGTCCATCTTTGGCTCGCCACCCGCCAGCAAGGTGCCAGCCTACCGCATCCCTCCTCGCACCGACCTGAAGGAGGGCTTGTTCTAATCGCCTGTTGTCTGGCTTGCTCTTGGTAACGTAAAGAGCAAGTGCGTGGGGGAAAACTCCGACGGCGAAGGCTTGTTGCCGCCACTAGAGCGTTCGAAAGAAGAGAGACTTTGGAAAGAAGTGTGTACACGAAGCGTTTTTGAAGCTAGGGAAACTCTATGCAACTACTGTGATCTGCTTGTGAACTTGTCCCAACTGCACGCGGACCCCAGCTGGGCGCGCCTCAATTAAATTTTGTTGCCCACCGAAAGCCCATTTCACACGAACGATGGCTAACAATGGCAACAGCAGCTCAAGTGGCCTTGGTGAGACTGGCATTGATTGGCAACAAGCAAGCACCCAGGCTGACCCTGGCCAAACAGCGCTGCTCTCCGTCTCTGACAAGACGCAGCTGCTCGAGTTGGCCCGCGGCTTGACGGCGCTCAACTTCAAGCTGATTGGCTCTGGCGGCACGGCTAAAGCTGTCAAGGAAAGCGGCTTGGAGATTACGTGCGTCGCGTTGCTGGCCCAAGGCGGCGGGAGAGAGGCTCATTGGAAAAAGTTTTGAACAGCGAGATTGCCGACCTCACTGGAGCGCCAGAGATGCTGGGCGGCCGCGTCAAGACGCTTCACCCCGTTGTTCATGGTGGTGCGTTGACTGTTGCAGCCAGGCGGGGGAGAATCAAGGCTGAGCATGGGCATTTGCAGGCATCTTGGCCCGCGACATTCCTTCTGACCTCGCCGACCTGGCCAAGCACCACATTGACCAGATTGCACTCGTCGTCTGCAACCTCTACCCATTCTCCAAGACGGTGTCCAAGACGCCAGCTCCAAGCGTTGCTGAAGCGGTCGAGGAAATTGACATTGGCGGGGTCACCCTCCTCAGAGCAGCTGCCAAGAACCACCAAAGGTTAGTGTGCTTCTCTTTCTTTCATCAGAATCCCGTCCTGAATCGGGCGATTGACCAGGGTCACTGTCCTTTGCGATCCGGCCGACTACGACACCTTCCTGACCGAGTTCAAGGAGAACTCTGGTGTCACCGAGGCCCTGCGCAACCGGCTCGCTCTCAAGGCTTTCACCCACACTGCTAGCTACGACACCGCCATTTCTTCCTACTTTCGCCGCCAATATGCCAGCGCGGACTCCATTTCCGCCGCCGCCCCAGAGGCCAAGGCCGCTCTCCGCGAGACCGTCCAGCAGCTCACCCTCCGATACGGCGCGAACCCCCATCAAGCCCCCGCCCAGGCTTTCGTCACCGAAGGCAAGCTGCCCTTCACCGTGCTCTGCGGCTCGCCCGGCTACATCAACCTCCTCGACGCCCTCAACTCGTGGGGCCTGGTCAAGGAGCTCTCCGAGGCTTTCACGCCCTCGGTCCCTGCCGCGGCCTCTTTCAAGCACGTCAGCCCAGCCGGTGCAGCCATTGGCGCCTCGGAGCCGCTCAGCGACGTGGAGATGAAGGTGTTCGACTGCGACGGTGTTGGCGAGCTCTCTGGGTTGGCCAAAGCGTACGCCCGTGCTCGAGGTGCCGATCGCATGTCCAGCTTTGGCGACTTCATTGCCCTCAGCCACACTGTCGACACGCCCACCGCCAAGCTCATCTCCCGCGAGGTCTCGGACGGCGTGATTGCGCCCGGCTACGAGCCCGAGGCGCTCGACATTCTAAGGAAGAAGAAGGGTGGCAAATACTGTGTGCTTCAGGTGCGTTTTAGGAGCCCCTCCGCCAGTTGACCTCCAGCTTATTGCTGGAGCTGCCTGCAGATGGATCCCACCTTTGTTCCTTCTCAACAAGAGACTCGTCAAGTGTACGGCGTCTCGCTCGAGCAGCGCAGGAACGACATCAAGATCACACCCCAACTTTTCACCAATGTTGTTTCCAAGAACGTCGAGCTGCCGCCCCAGGCCCTCACCGACCTGCTCGTCGCCACCCTGGCGCTCAAGTACACCCAGTCCAACTCGGTCTGCTACGCCCTTCGTGGTGGTGTCATTGGTCTCGGTGCCGGCCAACAGTCGCGCATCCACTGCACCCGATTGGCAGGCAGCAAGGCGGACGCATGGTGGATGCGCCACCACCCGTCCGTGCTTGACTTCAAGTTCAAGAAGGGCATCAAGCGCGCCGAAAAGTCGAACGCCATCGACCTCTACGCTTCCGGCGAGGTGTGGGAGTGGGAGCAGGCCGACAAGGAGCGCGCCGAGTGGGAGGCCATGTTCGAGGAGGTGCCGGCCCGCCTGTCCGACGCCGACCGCAAGGCATGGATGCTCAAGCTGCGCGACCAAGGCGTCGCCCTGTCCTCGGACGCCTTTTTCCCCTTCCCAGACAACGTGGGCCGCGCCATCCGCAGCGGCGTTCGCTACATTGCCGCCCCGGGAGGCAGCGTCATGGACAGCGAGGTCATCAAAGCCGCCGACGACGCGGGTCTATTCTATACCTTTCAGCCTACGCGGTTGTTTCACCATTAAAGATTACAATAGCGATATGAAATTGGAAGTTTTGAGGAATATTGATCATCGTTTTGCCATTGGGCGTCGACGTGCACAAGCCTTGGACCTGAGCTTCCCGATGCTCGCCTAGAGCTAGCCACGGGTCTTGGCGCTTTGACAACCTGATAAGGACCACCAATGGCCGGGAGCGACTCCGATTTTTCTTGATGCAACGTTTTGCCACCGCACTTCATGGAACGCCAGTGCTCTTGCTCGTGACAAAAACGACTTTTTGAGTTTCTCGAGAGCCGTAGTGCTCAATCTACGCACAAGTCGCGCCGGGCCATGGAGCGAATTGGCCGGCGAGTCGACACATTGCCAAAATTCTTCGAAGTCCGAACAGACTGTTGCCTGCCCTTCCAAGAGGTTTCTTACGTGCCCAAAGAATGTGCAACCATGATATTGCTTCACGCTCGGAGCCTGAGGTTCAGTGTTCGCGTTGCAGGCCTTGTCCTGGCTGGGGTCAATGGGAAAGCTCCTGCTGTCCTTGCTTTCTCCTAGCTCCAAAACCGGCTGTTGGCTCCGCTTTTGAAGCCACGCAAAACGTGCACCCGAGCGTACCTCTGCCACAAGGTTGCCATTTTGGTTCAGCCTTGGTGTCTCACCGCCAGACCTGAATCCCCACGATGCTGGCAGATCTGTCGCTGGCGATCAGTCACCCAGTGGTCTTTCTTGTTCTGCTGTCGCCATTTGTCCATGACCCTCTTACTCTTATTCGTTCTGGGGTGCCTTGGTTCGACTTGGGGAGCGGCACTCACTGCGCGGAGTGATCAGGTCGATGCGTTTGACGCCGCCGTCAAGAATGTCACCTCTCAACCTCAGTTTGAGCATTCCAACTGGGGCGTGTCTGTGCGAGACCAAGACTCGGCCGCTGAAATCTACGGATTTCGGTCCGCTGCTCTCTACACCCCAGCCAGCACAATGAAGGTGGGCTTGCCTTACACACTGTCGCTGAATACGACGAAGAAGCTCACTTGTGTTTCACTTTCATAGACAGTCACCTTGTCCGCAGCCTTGCGCTACATCGGGCCGGACCACATTCTCAAGACCACCTTGATCTCGCCAAGCGGGCCAGCCAAGAACGGCACGGTGAACGGAGATCTGGTCTTGGTGGCGGGAGGCGATTTCTCCTTCGGCCTCCGAGAAAGCGCATTTAATTTCAATGGAAGCATGTACTACACCTCGCTGCCGGATGTCGATCACAAGTGAGTCCGATGGGACTCTTTGCTCGAAAGAGGAAGCTGAATCTTGGTAGCTATGCCGACACTGGCCTACCAGGCAAGACAGCTCTCGGAAAAAGTTTTGTTCTCGTGGGCTGATGCTGTTACTTGCCAGGGGTCAAATTGGTGCCTGGAGATCCGTTGGCTGGCCTCAAGAAGCTGGTTGGGCAGCTTAAGGACGCCGGCATTAGGACGATCAAGGGCGACGTTCTTGTCGACACGTCATTATTTGAAGAATACTCTGGGTGGCGTGAGTAGTTCTTGGCCCGCTGAGGGTGTTGCTCAAAGAGGCGAGCAGCGGACGGCATCATCTCGCCGATTTGGATGAACGAAAACGTGCTCGACATTTCGCTGAAAGCGCCCAGCGATACATCAGGCTCAGTGGAGACTGACTACCTGCCCAAAACTGGCCTGTTTACGGTCGACTTCAATGTGACGGTTGTCGACCAATCGCAGCCGACGGAGCCTCTGCACGTCGCACAGTCCTCCCCAGGCCAAGTGACGGTGACTGGCGACCTGGCAGCTGGATCCGGCACAACTGGATTGATCTTCCAAGTCCCCGACCCAGCGCTTTGGGCGCGCTCTGGACTGCTCAAGGTCCTCAAGGATGAAGGCCTCAAGGTCTTGGGCGGCTCACCTCTCAACTTCAGCGAGCCCGCTTCTTCTCACATGGGCACCACTCTTGCCACTTACAACTCAAGTATACTCGCCGAGCAAGCCAAAATGATTCTGAAGATGTCGTACAATCGTGGAGCCGATCTCATGGCATGCTTATTGGCTGTCAACGCTGGGTCGACATCTTGTCCGTCTGGAGTCTTCGATGTCGTCAAAAACCTGGTCGACCTCGGTGTTGGGAATACGACGGTCTACCCGTACGACCCTGCAGGCTCCGATGAACGAGATCGCGCGTCCCCTGCGGCCATGAGCCTCCTTCTGGCGAAAGTGATTAGCACCGAGTGGGGCAAATCGCTCTACAACGGCATGTCAATATTAGGAGTGGATGGGACGGAAACCGACAACCAAGCAGGAAAACGTGAACCCCTTCCTCATTTTTGCCACCTGAAGAACGCTGATTTGTCTTGGCAGCCGTTCAAGGGCACGCGAGGGTCAAGGGTGGCACCAGAGCAACAGCGACTCCTGCCGACCAGCCGCTTCTCACAGCACTGACGCTGGTCGGCTACGTGACAACGCACTCTGGCCGGAAGTTGACCTTCGGTGTCAGTCTCAACAATTTCGCCTTCAGTGCGATTTCAGAGACGCTCTCCGCCGCCAATTACCTCGGTGGCATCGTCAATTCCATGTACGAGGTCTTTTGAAGCGAGCGATTAGGGGAGAGGGGCACCATAAGACGGATGCGCCCGGGGCCGAAGATGTTCTCGCGTACCAGGATGTTTTGCCTTGCTTTGAAGGACAGCCATCGCAGCAGACTGAACTTGAAGTCTCCGCGTAACCAATGGTTCTCCAAGAAACAGCGGAGTCTCTCAAGGCTCGAATTGCCGAGCATTACAATCAGCTCTCATCCTATTATCTGTCGCTCTGGGGCCAGCACATCCATCACGGCTATTATGAAGAGCAGAATATCACGAAAGAAGAAGCCCAACAGAAGCTCATTGAACTGTTGTGGGATACATCTGGGGCGGAGGAAGGCAGCCGAGTCTTGGATGTCGGAAGCGGCATTGGTGGAACCAGTCGCTTCTTGGTCGAGAAGAAGGCTTGCACCGTCGTTGGCGTGACGATTTCAGCAGAGCAGGTAAGTGAAGGCAGTTCGAGGAGGATTCTCTCGAGGAACTGAGGCTCACGCAACGTCTTAGGTGAAGATGGCGACAGAATTGACCCAGCAAAGCGGCATCTCAACCGAGAAGCTGTCGTTCCAACTTCGAGATGCAGAATTACTCGACTTCAAGGACGAGTTTGATGTTGTCTGGTTCTCCGAGAGCCTCTCTCACATGCCGCACAAGGAGCTCGTATTTCGAAACGCTGCGCTTGCCCTTAAACCGGGTGGAAAGCTGGTGAGCTCCTTTGCTCCAGATCGCCGAGTCGCATTTTTGCGGTGCTTGAGCATTGTCACAGGTTATTGCCGATTGGTTCAAAGCGGACAATCTGACGCCGGAAGAGCACGCAAGCTCTATCACGCCCATTGAGGGTGCGCGCTTCTAGACCATCGTAGCCAGGCTAATTCTCAAACCTTGACCAGACGGAATGCTACTGCCACCCCTCTGCACCTCCCAACAATACGTAGACTTTGCGAAGCAAGCAGGCTTCAACGTCCTATCCGAGCCTCGCAACATCTCACGCAACGTTGCCAAGACGTGGGACATCTCACTAGAGCTCATATCCAACCCTGCGCTCTGGAAGATTGCTTTGAGCATGGGGAGAGACGCAATAGCCTTCCTGCGCGCTGTTCGTCGTTTCTTCTACAATGTACCGTCAGGATCTCTTTGTGACTTCTTATCATCTCCTCTCAGTTTGCCAGTATGAGGTCGGGCTACAGCAGTGGCCACTTTCAATACTCGGTGATGGCGCTAGAAAAGGCGTCATGAAGTGATGGGCAGCCAGGTGAAGCGCACAGCGCAAGTTGTACAATGCACGAGATGAGAGAAATACAACAGGACAGGAAATGCTATACACATCACATAAATGCTGGCGGGTCGAAGCCCTGCAAAACGAGGTCCTCCCAGCTCACGGGAAGCCCTGACTCTTCGGTCCGCTGCCAAATCGTCTCAATAAGCGCCGCGTTGTGGGCAAAACCGCCAAAGCCGGCGAGCCACGGCCGAAGCGCATCTTGGTCTGCGGGTTGAACGGCAACGCTTGCGAGCATAAAGATGGGAAAACTGATAGCGGCCCGGATGATGGGCAATTGGGGATCGTGGGCTGCGTTCCAGGCGGGGATCGTCTCGCGGACGATGCGCTGGATGATTTTAGTAAGAGGGCCACGCCGGAAGATGATCTGTCATAGACAGCGTGCCCGCTTTAGTAAGGTGCCCCAAGACAGGAGCCAACAGCATTCTCACCTGGTGGATGTAGATGAGGACAGAGGCGCGCCACATCAATCGTCGGGCTGCTGCTGGTGAGTGTACAGCCCTTTCGGCTATGCTGTCTGGATCAAGGCTCTCGAGCGCTTCCAGAACCTCGACCAACTTGTCCGCTCGCTGCTTTTGCTCGGCGGTCATTACAAACTGCCCCAAAATTCGAGTTGCTGGTGGCGAGGTGCGCTCTAGCTCCCCTCTGAGCTCGGCGGCTTTGGCAAGGCACCAGACGACTGGCAGCGGAGATCCGCATAGGCGCTGCGTAGGCATCATGAGCCGTGCAAAAAGCATGAAAAGGCTGGCAGGTCTCACTTCAACGCTCAGTTCGGTTACGGCTGACGTCTTCAGCACAAAGCACAGCGCTAGAGGAAACCGAGTCTGAGCAGAGATCCTCCAAATTCAAGGCAATACTCACTAGGAGCGGTTCTGCACGCTGCTGCCTTGTAGATATCCAGCAGAACCCACAGCATTATTGCGTAATGGTTGAGCGTGACACAGGCCAGATCCAATTCGACTCGGTTTCCAAGGACGGCTCTTGCGAATTGGGTGCACCATTCGAGCGTGCTGTTGTACGATTTGACGCTAACGGGATACTGTTCAAGCATAAGCGAGGGTTGTTTCCATTCGAAGGTTGACCCACTTCGGCAAGGCAAAGGTTGACCAGAGCTTGCATCTTGTGTTGAGGTGAAGCACGGCCAGTCCGCACCCAGACCTCGACCGCCCGCCACGTCGCCTCTCTCAAGCTTCCGGCACCGCCTATGGTGGCGCGAACCACTTCCACATCTTCTGAAAAGGTGGCCACCTCTCGGCTGTACCCAGCGGTCCGTAAAGTTTGCAAGGCTTGATTGTTTGGAGTCGGCAAAAAGGTCAGAGAGAAGAGCAGCTCCGCTGCCCAAACAGCTTCGTGCTTCTGACAGCCTGGTGAGATCGCGCGTAAGTAGTCGATAAGAGAGGCATTTTCGAGGTGTGAGTTGGTGAAAGCGATTTGGAGAAAGTGATGGGCCGATTTGCTGCTCCTTCTGTATAGGCCCGAATTGGACAGATCTAGTGGAGCGATCGCAGAGAGGGTAGAAAGAGTGGGCCAGAAGGAGGTGCCAGCGTTGACCAACCATGGAGCGATGCCGCCATCCGACTCGAGGGTGTGCAAGGTATCAAGGCCGGCGTTCCGTGATGCGTCGGCAGTGAATCCGGGGCTTTCTATTGCCCACTGAAATAAGGCGAGTTCATCATTCGTCGTGGAAAGCGTGCTAGAAGTGGCGGTAGTGGCTCCCGAGGGCGTGGAAACATTGCCGCTCCCTTTGCTTGCCTTTGAGGGGTGTGAGAACCGATTTAGAGGTTCGGCCTATATACTAGACGAGCGGTTACGCACAGATGGAGGCCAGACGCATTCCCGCTGCAGGCGCACGCACGTCGCGCAGACCGTCGAACCTGGAGTTCCTGGGCACTTCTTGCGGGCCTTTCTACAAGACAAGCAGCCCGTCCGGCTTCTTTCCAGCCCCGGAGTACGCTTAGGCTTTGTGCGTACTGGTTCCTCCATGTTGCCAGGAGTCCAGGTGGACGATCCGACGAGGGCGGCATTTTGGGGAGATTTTGGGGATTTTGGGTCCGGGGTCAGCGGCGAGGCTTGTGGTGGGCGGCTGCGCTGCAGCGATTGCGATTAACATGCTGGATGCGACGGTCTAGTGTTACAAGTATGCAAAACGACAATGTCCGTAAACCCAAGCTCGAGATCACTTATAGACGGTGAGGTCGGCCGGGCACCCCTCTCTCCCTGTTACAGCCGCCGAGAAAGCCGGCCAATGACAAGACTGCAAGGCGGGTTCAGCAAGCAGATTAACGCCGGGGGAAAAGCAGTGGAGGCTCACTCGGTGGTTCCTGATCAGTTCGCGAAACCAGGGCACCATAGGCCCAAGCCCCTGGTCCCACCATTTTACCCACAACTTCCCAACGCCAGTCCGCATGATGTAGGTGTGTTGCAAGTACCTGGGAAGATGGCACGAGTCAGCCGAGAACCCCAGCCCATTGGCACCAAACGAAAGACGCACCAATTGTAGGTGTACGCCACCTGCACTGTCGGGTTTACGACAATTTTGGGGTTCCCGTGGAGCAGGTGCAAGTCGTACGGAAGGAGCACTGTGGGATTTCCATGAGCACTCTGGCATGAGGCCAAACCGGCAAAGCTGAACGCACTGCACTCCGATGCCTCGCATTCTGTTTCGGACCATTTTCGAAATTTGAGTGGCAATTGAACGCCTGTTAAGTCACCCTGTGAGCCAGAAGCAATCGATATCGTGGCAGCGACTTGCCGTTGATAGCAGCATCCGGGGAAGCCAGAAATGGCGCAGCGTCGAACACCGTCATTCCGTTCCAGCACGAGGCTACCTCGAAAGGCTTCTCCTCGCGGTAGAGCTGTACCGCGAGAGGGTCGTGAAAGGCAGGCCACATTGGCCGAGTTGGCGTGCCGCATCGATCCCGCAAGACCCCTTTGCGCGCCCTCGCGAATGAGCCTCCATGTACGACGGAAGCAGCAGTGCAGCTCACAAGTGTCGTAGACGCCAACGCCCGCAAAGTCCAGCGCGCAAGCCATGTCGTAGTCGCCGCCGCGGGTGTTGATCAACCGCATCGCCGCTTCGAAGGAAAAGAAGATGTCGTTCAGGAAGAGGACTTTGACGTCTGAGCGCAAGGCTGTGGTGTTGGCAAGAGCGGGGAACGCCGTCGCGAGAGGGGCGAGCGCGCGGTTGCGGGCGTTCGCCAAGTAGGCGATCCGACCGTCGTCGACGCCGGTGAAGTTTCGTTGGAGGTCGTCTTCTAGCACAATGGAGCGCTTGTAGCCCTTGAGGTACAATTTGAGATCGAGGAGGGAGAGGACGGCTTTCGTAGAGTCGTGGGAGTTGCTTTCGTAGATCGACACGAACGTGCGTTCGGGGCCCAGGTGGTCGACAAGCCGGAGGAGCGAGTCTTGCCAGTACGGTAGGACCTTTTCGTTGTTGTACAAGTTGGCAGCGATGAAAAAGTGACGGTTGTCGGTCGGGTCGAGAGGGGCCGGCCGGGCCTCTTTGGGCGCTTGGAGGCCACCGCACGCCAAGAAAACGACGACGACGATGCTGAAGAGCGCCCTGCTCCACCGAAAGATGGACCACGACGGGAGCGGTTGCTGCTCCAATCGGTAACTTCGGTAAAGGGCCGAGCACTCGAGCAGGAGGTAGAATGGCCAGGTGAGGACGAAAGCGAGGAAGATGGGCAGGGTGGACCAGAAAGGCCAGTAGCTGAAGCCCAGCAGGACGAAAGAGAGGAAGACGCCCCAGGAAAACTTGAACTTGAAACTGAAGGGGTTTGCTGCTTTTGCGGGAGCGGCTTCGATGTTTGCGCCCGGGGACGATGGCGGCGACGCCAGGATCAAAAAGTCCTCCTCGCCCGCCTCTATATCCTTCTCCATCACTGGCTTTTCGTAGAGGTGGAAGGCCATCTCTGAGCCCCTTTTCTTCGCAAAATGGGGTAAAATAAGCGGCGCCCTAAGGCAGCTGGGCGCGCGCGCTTGAGGGCAACACCGGTTGAGGATTTGGGCTTTGTACTTTGACCCAAGACGTTGTTTGTTGGTGGTCGAAAGCGGAAACTTGGATTTTTGCGAGCGACGAAAGGGGCGCTGTTGTTATGCGCGCGTCCAGGAATGATGTGAGGCCGGGAGCCGGCTCGCGCGAAAACTGATGACGATCCCAAGACAAGCCTTAAAAATTGCTGGGGCTCCTCGTCACCTCTCATGGAGAGGATAGAGGCAGGGAGGAGTTGAATCCGCGGAGAGAGAGAGGAGAGAGGAAACAGCTCATGCTGGAAGGGCAAAGTAGCCAAGGGCTTTTCCTCGGCGTGCGGCCGCATTTTCGCGCAGTCTGTGGCCGGTTTGCTGTTTGCGGCCAGCCAAGCGAGCGAAAGGTTGTTGCAGACCGCGGCATTGTTTCCGAGGACATGGTTGATGCGAACAGAAGAGTCCTTCGACCTTATTCTTGCTCGACGGAGAAGACCGAGTGTGTCCGGTGTTGCTAGTCAGCATGAAAAATTCCTTGAATCGCTCTACGACCGTTCCTGGATGGACTTTGGGCTATACAACGCCAAAATCGAGCGACAAAGAGCGCGATGGGCAGATGTCGAGACGCGATTCAATTTAAGTGGCGACAACTTCAGTTCATGCCCTGCTGCCTGTCTCTCTCTGACTGAACGCGTTCTCGTCTTTACTGTCCTGTCTTCAGTCATTCAAGAGCTCATCTGGTGGTCCATTCTGTTCAGAACTCAGCACCATTCTTGTGGGACGAGACACTCTTCCTCGGTCCTTCTTACGCCAACGCAACGAAGGCTGCTCCTCGTCTGTTGGCTCTCGACCACCATGGCAGCGACCGCTGATGCGCAAAGAGTCCTCATGCGAGGCGGCAGCGGCGCCTGCTCTGTTTGTCGCCTTCCGCTGTCGGAGAGGGCGAGCTGCAAAACGTCGTCCAAGGCTTGCGAGGCCAATTGAACATGGACGACATCAAATGGCTGACCGAGCTCTATGCGAGTGGCAGTCTGATCTACGGTTTGCTCATGAAGTTCAAGTCCATCGGTGAGCGACCCAAACGGGCCAGCACCTGAAAGCGTTCATCTCATACGTCCAACTCGCCAGGTTTCCTGTTGACTAGCCAAGGATCGGGCTCGTTGATGATGACGAACCAAGAGGTGGGTTTCACAGCGTGCTGGGGTCTGTGGTCTGACCCACTGAATCGGTCACCTTAGGAGAATGGACGCAGCGTGGGTCGCTCGTTCTCACTTTCGCCGGGTACAGACCTTAAATTAAGAGACAACAGATTTTTCTGGCCCACGGAGCCTGCTTGGACATGTTGCGCTGCGTCCTAAAGGCCTTTGGCGACAGCTTCGAGGATAGATGCACTTTGGCCGAAGTGCAATACTTGCTCACTTGCGAAGTGAACGGCAAAGTGAGCCCACCTTGTACAGTTTCTCTTGCTCGCTGGGACGTATTGAGCCGTCCTTTGCCCTCGCAGATTCGCGAGGTCGACTATGGAACGCAACAGCCTACCTTGGACTCTGCGCTTTGGACTCTCCGTGCTCCGAATCATACGACCCTCGAGTTTCATGGCTTCAATTGGAAGAAAGCTGCTCGCCTTCGTGCCAAGCGCCCTTGGCTGCTCGCCGACCCTAACAAGTAGCTTAGGCGCCTTGTCCTTCGCTTTCTACAGAGTTTGACTTGAACTGTTTGCAGACTACCTGCTTTCCGCGATGTCGTGCCTCGCGAGAAGCTCGAGTCTCTGGCTGCCAATCAGCAGGCTCAACGTGGAGCCTTGGGCGAAATTTTGGCTCATCAGCCTGACGTTCTGCACAAGATATTCTCCGACCTCGCCCTGTCAGACACGCTCGCCTTCGTTGCCTTCTCTCAAACCTGCAAAGCCGCCCGGGAGGCTTTCACGCGCCACTTTCAACCGCTCTACCGCCAGATCTGCATGTATCGGTTCTCCTATGCCGCGTTCCGCATGGCCAAAGTCGACCCTTCCCATCCTTTGGTCTTGGCCCCTTCTTTGAAGAGCCCGCGCGACGGGGACTGGTCGGGCTACTTGGCTGACCTGGTGTCCCCTCAAATCTGGCCTTCGCTCATGGCCAGGCGCCGCACAGTCCTCATCTGCCAGAGCATCCAGCAGCAGCGCCAGACCAAACTCGACCAAATACTTCAGCAGGAGGGACCGGGCGCGCAGGACGAGTGGCGAATCGGCTTCCAGCCATTTTACAGCGCTACCACCTTGGCCATGCAGCTCAGTGCCAGTGAGGCGAATGCCCTATTTGTTTCCCTTCCGCGTTGCAGCTAATAAGAGAGGCCTCCATTCCAAGGTATGACAGCCAGAACTCAAGGTCGAGGCGTTTTTTCGGGGCGACCCTCGTAGGCTCCCTCTTGTTTTTCAAAACGACAGGTCGAACGTGTACTCCATTGGCGAGGTAGTGAAAGATCCCTTGCCCTTGATGCCTTCCAAGCCTCCAGCTGCGAATAGGAAGGCCTTGGTGTGAGATCCACGAACATGGTTTGAAATTGAGAACAAAGAAAGCGCTCACTGCCGGTGTTGGGCACGACCTCGAAAGGACCTTGAGCTACATAGGTCTTTCCGTCAAAGGTGCCGGTGCCCGAGGCGATGAACGAGCCCTCTTTGCCGAGGAAAGTGCCCTTGACCTCGTCGACTGTCCGCGCACTTTGGTTTCTGTGACAAAACACGGCTTGGGGCAACATGCGCACCTTTGGTGAAGACAGCGTTGCCTCCGTCTGCGGTGTAAACCATGGTGTAGTGGGTTTTTATGGAGATGCCCGATTCGAGCTCGACATCAACGACGGCGGGCTGGACGCGCGGGGTTTCTTTGCTGGAGCGATCCTCGTCCCATTTCAGAACTTTGAAGGTGTGGGTGGTAGCTGGCATGGCTGCTTTGCTTCTCGAGCTTTGGTTGAGCAGGGAAGGGAGTGCGACTGTGGGTGCGAAGTGAGGCGCGTCGACGTGATTTCCGAAACGCAAAATGTGGTGCTCCCTCATCAACTTGCTACAGCAGAAGGTTGGACGAGTCCACCAGCCACCTTTGCTCTATTTGCCATGGAGGACTGGGGTGGATCCGGAGGCTGGGGCGATGAGCAGGCTCTGCCCAGTTTCAAGGCGGAAATCAGCTGGTCGCCGACGCTCAAGCCATTGGAAGACGACCAACAACAAGCCGCAGACGATTATGCGTGGCCCTCGCAGACCACAGACGTCTCCTTTGGCGGCTTTGCTTCTCCGCCTGTTGATGTGCCGTGGCATGTTGAGCCAGAGCCAGTTGATGAGCCAGAACCAGAGCGGGAAGAGCGGGAATTGGGATCACCGAGGCAGGACGAGCAGGAGGACGAGGCAGAGGAGGAGCAGGAGCGCAGCCAAAGCCCGTTTCAAGTCGACGCTTTGGAGCTGCAGGCCATCTCAGAGCCGGACGAGGAAGCGGTAGCAGAGCGGGAGGCCGAGCCGCTGGACGAAGGCGCCTGGGGCTCGACCTACTTGCCACCTGTCCAAGTTCTCGACGACCAAATGCCGACTTGGCAGCCCAGTGACCATGTCTCAGCTTCATCACCTGTCGTGAACGATGCTGTTGCCGACGAAGAAGAGACGCCGGTTGCTGGTGCTGATCCCTGGGGGTCGGTCAGATCCAACCTGCCCTCCCAACCCAAGCAGTCTTTCTACATGGTGCGTTTGGTCTGCCGAACATCACTCGTGATTCTCAGATCCTCAGTTTGAATGCAAATGCACAGAGGCCTGAATTGGTACAAGAGATTGTGGCAGAAGCGCGCAAGCTCACCGAGGCCGCTTTCAAGGTCAACCCGGCAGAAGCTTTTGCGCCTCCAAAGGGCCTACACATGAATTTGGACTCCCTATTAGAGCCAGACGGTGAACTGTGAGGCTTCTGATCCTTTTGTTGTTGTGAAAGGGAAGTATCTGACGGCACGTAAACAGTGGCCAACTTACCAGCAAGCTAAAGCGACAAGTGCCTGAGCGCATCAACTTTGCAGCTAGCGAAGTGGGCTCCCAGTTTCGCCAAGCGTTGGATTCCACTGGGGCCCGGACCGTCGAGATCCTCAAGGGTTCCGCCACCGGCAGACGCATCGCATCGGGCTCTCGGTCCATGATGGCTCCCTCGTTCTTCTCACCTGCTGGCACGACCGACCCGGCAGCAGAAATGGCCGCGTTCGACCGATTTTTTGGCCCGACTGCTGTTGCGGAGCCAGCTCCCTCCACCAAGCCAGCCGCGTCGGCCTTTTTTACGAACCTCTTTAGCGGCAGCAACGCCAAGTCGCCTGCGCCACAGACCGACACGACCAGATCCAACGCTTCTAAGGACACGCTGGCACGCTCGACCGACTCAACTTCCGCCTTCCCTGATTTTATGACACCGAGCTCTCCAAACCGAGCATCCATCGATTCCAACAACTCAGAGTCCCCATCTGGAGTCAAGCGCTTCTTCTCTCGCTTTTCACGCAATCCCAGTGATGCGCACAAGCGGCAGTTCTCGGAGGACGACGATTTTCTGGGCTCCAAGGAGATCTCCGTCTTGGATCGCTCAGGCATCCCGGTCGCCCCCAAAGGCTATGCGGACGAACAGGAGGACTTTGGGTTTGGGAACTACGCTGAAGGAGGCTTGCTGGACCAAGATTCGCCGGCCAAGGCCATCCGGAGTGCTCCGCCGCCACCCATTAAGTCGACGGACGCCATCGACGACTTCTTCAACACGCTCACCTCTGCACCCTCCAAGACGGCGTCAAAGTCAGATTTGGACCTGCTGGATCCTTTCTCATCCTTGTCTGTCACCAAAGCGCCGATTGTGGCCGCCGCACCTCCAGCTGCTGCGCCTCGAACTGTGACTCCAATTTCTCGCGCTTCGACTCCCAATATCCCTCTCCCTCCTTCTCGAAACCCAACACCACTCCCGCTGTTGCCACCGCCAGCAGCGTCACACAGCATCTTCCTCCCGCCACCGCCGGCAGCGAGCAAGCCTCTGAAGCCAGTCAATCTTCTAGCCGACGACGACGATGACTTTGGCGATTTTGCCTCCTTCTCTGCGCCTGCGCCAGTGTTGGCAAAGGCCTCGTTGCCGCTGCCAGCCTCCAAGCCGTCATTGCCTGCTCCGCTTCTGGCAAGCGGACCCCCGAAAACCCAAAGCGGCGGCGGACTGTCGAAGACCGACTTGTCGTTCTTCGAAGGGCTGTAACATGTCTTTCGTCGTTTCCATCGTGGCCCCATTTATGCTGCAATGTGGCTTCATTTTCCCACACTTGGGTGCATTCCGTTTCACGCGCCAGCTCGCTGGCTTCCCGTCCTCCCCTTTTTTTTGATATATCTTTTGTCCTGTGTGTTCTGTTTGACTTTGGTTGATGGCAGCAGAGAGCACGCCATCTGCGCGTCCGATCCAAGTCCGAGCGGAAGCGGGCCCTACCGCGTGGATTCCCTAGGTGCTGACTAATTGGCTCTCGCCTGGGAAGGTTCACAACTACAATGCACACCAATTTCGAATGCCGCTTCAGTGGCTTTCCTGTCGCAACCACCAAGGGTCCACCGGAATTCATTCTTGCTGCCCACACCACATGTAAAAGGTTGGTCGCGAACTCCAAACTGTTGAATGCGCTCTTCACTAAGTATCAGTATATGCAGAGGGACGGCAGATATCGGCGAAGATGCTAGCTCACAAGGTAGAGACCAGAGTTCGGAGCCAAGGCCAACCCACCCTGACAGGCGAGATGCGAGCCTTACTTCACAGACGCATCGCATCTGGAAGAACGGGCCTTTACCTCTTCTCGTTCGGTACCTTGGTCCACCGTAAACGCCAAAATCTACAGGTTTTGGTGGCAAACAGTGTTCTTCAGCAAAGGCAAATTGGTGCGCGTGTTCCTGCAGTAGATGTGGCTCATACGTGCGGCGGGACGCTGGTTACATTTCTCTTACAGGGTAAATATGGAGGTTGTCGGACAGGCGCAACCACAAGGGGAGAACTGGTGTCTTAGCGCGGAAGAGATCCGGCTCGATCCGAAATTTTCCTCCGTCGGCCTGCCAGTGCCGGCTTGGCGCTTTTGTTCGTACTCGATGCCGGTCAACAACAGCTGAAGGCAAACGGTAGTACTTCTTGCTGCTGGATTGGCGACCAGGGAAGGCCGCGGGTCTTGGGTGCCCACCGCCAGTCGAAGTTCGCTTTTGCCGGCTTCGCGCTGTCTTGGATCTTCGCCAGGTCTTGAGGGACTAGCGCGTTGCCTTCTTTCTGGGCATAAATGGCGTACAAGCCGCCGCAAGTCGAGGCAACTTGGCCTGCAGCCATCAGGCGCTATGCGCAAGAAGCGCCCGACAGCCCGGCATTTTATGTGCCCAACGACGATGGGGACACCAAAACGTGGCAGACTATTACCTTCGCTCAGTTCCACAAAGATATCACACAAGCGGCGGCTTTCTGGCAAAGCTTGCTGGACTTGCCGCCGTACAGTGTCGTAGGGCTGTTCTTTCGCGGGGTGGGTTTAGCCTCCTTCATGCTCGACGGCGCTTTGCTCAGCGGATCCAACACAGACGACCTATCTAGACTGCGTCACACTGGCGGCACTAATGAAGGCCTGCTTCACCGTCCTGCAATTCCCCCTGCGGGCGAGCTGGAACTCCCAATCTGTGGCGAAGCAGCTTTCTCTTGCTCCCGACACTGCCTCTCTTCTATGTTTGACTGAATACTACGAAATGTGTCGTTCTGCGACCGACGTGCCGACCTTTCAGCTTCCGACCTTGCTCCGAACGTATCGAGACGCGACTCGCCTCAAGTTCAAACAGCACCTCGACAGCCCGCTCAGGACTGTTCTGCTTTACACCCTCTTTGATATACGAGCAAGCTTTATAACCGTTCCGCTGGTGCCGAAGAACTGGGAGTTTATGCGGCAAAGCTTGACGGCGGTCCAAGGGGTGTGCAGAGTGCCGGAAAGCAGCGTCTTATCGGGGCCCATCAGTTCTGTCGTTGGTATTGCCGCCAGTTTACTCTCGCCTACGTGGTGGGGCAAGGCTGTTGTGATCCCCCAAACTCCCGCAATCTCTGCAGAAGGTTCGGCATGCTCACTGGCCCCTCGGCCGCCAATCTGAATTGACTTCTCAACAGACTTGATACACATGAAGCAATGCGTGCCTGTTGGGATGTATGGGCTTCTGGCAACCCATTTTGAAGAGATCGTCCGCAAAGCCGTGGCGTCGTCGTCTCTGAGCAAGCTCAAAGGCACCTTATTCATGGTTTGTGGGTTTAATTTTGGTTCCCGGATTGGTGGTATATTGCAACAGCTAAATAAGCTGTGTTTTTGGCAGTTTCTCCGCTCTCCACCCACACGAGATTCATGAAAGCTCGACATTTTGCGGCCTCGCCTGTGGCTGAAGCAATCTCACAGCTGGATGCGACCGTGTTCATGGGTCGAGGATTCCAATGGTTGACATTGGGGTCTGTCGGGAAAGACTTGGATCTACTTAAACCGTGAGTGGACGCCCATTACCCTTGGCCTGACATCGCTAAAGATTGTTGAAAGGCTACATCCACCAAATGCTCAACGTTTCGAACCACTCTTTCCTGGCTCCCCTTTGGTCGAGCTCATTCTTACAGAGCATCACCCGTCGGTCAAGTATAAGACCCTGACGCCAGACGAGAAAAGGGAAATTCGCACCGGCGATGTGTGAGCCTTTGCCTCATCTAACTTTGCGCGCCAATTTGACAGTACGCCAGTTTCACCTGTCATGTGGATCCCGAGACTGGCGCCGCTCGATACATGTGCCGCGCAGCGTTAGGGGCGGAAGACGGCATTTCAATACCTTGCGCTGACCCGAGGTTCGTCCACTGTCGCCCCGCCTTGTTCTGCAAAACTTACGAAAGGCATGCTGTCATATCACCTAGGGCAATTTATGGCGTCATACAAGCACACTGCGGTGACCTGGTGGCGAACGCTGTGGTGCTGGGCTCGGCAAATCCCAGATTTGGCTTGGTCGTCGAGCCGACAGAGGACTGTAACCTGAACGAGCTGCGGAAGACTTTGGTGGCGCGATTCGAAACCTACGCAGAGGCCATCGCCCCGGCCGTTTTGGACAGCCCGAAACGAATCGCGGTCTTGCCGCGAGGCAAGTTCCTACCTCGAAAGGTGGGTTTCACCGACCTCTTGGCTGTTGTGGCTCTACTCAGACTTTGAGGACTTGCAGAACGATGGAACGATCGACCAAGAGCAGATCATGAAGACTTTAGACGACAAAGTAAACGCCTACCTGTCGGAACGCAACCAATACGCCTTGAGCGCCAATATGGGCAAGATGAACATTTGAATTCTATCGTGCACGCGTTTGTTATACCTTGTACTCTCCATACCTAGCGCGGGCGGGGATGCTTAGACATTGTCGCGTCCTCACAGCGATGGACGCCCCCTCATAGAACCTATCTTGTATCCAGAGCATTAGGTCATTGTATTCAAAAAGCGAAAAAGAAGAACGCTCACGAGCGAGAGAGGAAAGAAACAGGAAGCTTGCCACCAATCGTCGACCTTCAAGGTCGAAAGCATGCCAATGCTGGACTCGCTTGCGTACAGGCTCGGCTAGCCCCCATCTGGAGTCAAGCGCTTCTTCTTCCGCTTCTCACGGAGCCCCAGTGATGCACACAAGCGACAGCTCTCAGAGGACGACGACATTTTGCAAGTTGGGCTCCAAAAGGAGACCTCCGTCTTGGATCGCTCAGGCATCCCGGTCGCCCCCAAAGGCTATGCGGACGAGCAGGAGGACTTTGGTTTGGCATTTACACCGAAGGAGGCTTGCTGGACCAAGATTCGCCGGCCAAGGCCACCCGGAGTGCGTCGCTACCACTCAAGTCGACGGACGCCATCGACGACTTCTTCAACACGCTCACCTCTGCACCCTCCAAGACGACCTCAAAGGCAGATTTGGACCTGCTGGACCCGTTCTCGTCTTTGTCTGTCACAAAACCCTCGGTCGCGGCGCACCTCCAACTGCTGCGCCTCGAACTGTGACTCCAATCTCTCGCTCTCCGACTCCCAACATCCCTCTCCTACTAGAAACCAAGCACCACTTCCCTTGGCGCTACCGCCAGCAGCTTCACACAGCATCTTCCTCCCGCCACCCTCAGCAGCGAGCAAGCCTCTGAAGCCAGTCAACCTCCTAGCCCATGATGACGATGACTTTGGCGACTTTGCTTCCTTCTCTGCGCCTGCTCTAATGCTAGCAAAGCTCCCGTTGGCACCTCCAGTCTCGAAGCCGTCCTTGCCTGCTCCGCTCCTGGTGAGCGGGCCCCCGATAACCCAAGGCGGCGTCGGACTCTCGAAGACCGATCTGTCGTTATTTGAAGGGCTTTAGCATGTCTTTCGTTCCCGTCGTGGCCCCATTTTATGCTGCAATGTGCCTTCATTTTCTCACACTTGGGTGCATCCCCCTTCACGCGCCAGCTCGCTGGCTTCCCGTCCTCTCCCCAACCTCCCCAATGATGTCGCTTGAGTCTTGCCTATTTCTTTAGCTTTTGGCTGATATGTAGGAGCAGAACGTACTCCACGTGCTGATCCGGCTCGAAGTCCGAGGGGAAGCGACGTCGGTGGCGCGTGAATTCCCCTGGTGCTGACTGAAATAAGTTTCTCCCTGGGTGATTGATGAACGACCATACAGATACTTCAGAGACTGATTCGTTTAGTCCTTTGTTTGGTCCACCATCGACCAAGAGAGTAGCTTTCTTGCCAGTTCTTCCCAGGCGCTCTATCTATCGACAAGGTACGTGGTTGGCAGCTCCATTGCAATGTTCTCTGTTTTGATGTAGCTCGCAAGTCCTTACAGGCGAATTGGATCACACAAGTCTGGTGGCTGAACGCGCTTGGGATCATTTTCAAATGGCCAAGGCCACTTCGGCAAGCTAAAGAGCGAGCCTCGGCCGACACACACCACACCGCCTCTTGAAGAATCCTAGCCACTGCTATGCTTCGTCGCAATCTTGGTCAGCCGTAGCCCTTGATCTACAGGTCTCGGTGGCACCAATGGCCTCCAAAGAGGTAAATGCGAGGGCGCGTTTTAATACGTAGTTTGTAACTCAAATGCGCTTTCAGGCCCCGAATGTACTCCTCTGAGAAAGCAGTACGGCGCTTGTCTGGACGCGACAGATGAGCAGCCGGGAACTAATGTCTCAGAGCGGAAGTGGAGCCGTCTCCCCTCGGCACGGCGAGATTCCCGGGCCTTCCCTGTGCGCTTCTTGGGTTTGGCTGAGAACGCCATGCAGGTCATGAGCTGCACGTCCTCTCATCCTGGGGGTTCTTGCTGTTGAGCTTGGCGGTCGAGAGAAGTTGCAAGTCTCGGTTGTTGACTTGCGGCATCGAGGATTCGAGACTGCGCTTTGCGCCCAGCTTTTCGCATTGCCTTGGATCTGTGCCACTCCTTGAGGGACTGAAGCCTCGCTTTCATTCTGGCCACGAATGGTCAGCAAGCCGCCCCAGGTCGAGGCTACTTGGCCTTCAGCTATCAGGCGCTATGCCCAAGATGCGCCCGACAGCCCAGCGTTCTACGTGCCCAACAAGGACGACGACGGAGACAGCAAAACATGGCAGACCATCACCTTCGCCCAATTCCATCAAGATGTAACGCAAGCGGCCGCTTTTTGGCAAAGTTTGCTGGACTTGCCGGCGTACAGTGTCGTAGGACTGTTCTTTCGCGGGGTGGGTCCGTCTCCTCTAGACTTTATGGGCATCTTGCTTATCAGATCCCATACAGACCACTTATATGGACTGCGTGACGCTGGCGGCACTGATGAAAGCCTGCTTCACCGTCCTCCAATTTCCGCTGCGGGCGAGCTGGAACACCCAATCTGTGACGAAGCAGCTGTCCCTCGCCCCAAAAACAGCAGCTCTTTTATGCCTCACCGACCACTACGAGATGTGCCGGTCGGCGACGGACGTGCCTTGCTTTCAACTGCCAACCCTGCTCAGAACATATCGAGAGGCAACACGCCTAAAGTTCAAGCAGCACCTCGACAACCCGCTCAGAACGGTTGTGCTATACACTTTGCACGATATCCGGGCGAATTTCGTGACTGTCCCGCTGGTGCCGAAGAACTGGGAGTTCATGCGGCAAAGTTTGCAGGCAGTCCAAGCGGTGGCCAAGGTGCCGGAGAGCAGCGTCATGTCTGGGCCTATCAGTTCAGCAATAGGGCTGGCAGCGTGAGTCGTTAGCCTCCTTTTGGCCCCAAATTCTCAGACGGCTCGTAGTTCGCTGTTGCTGCCTACCTGGTGGGGAAAAGCGGTGGTCATTCCTCAAGAACCCGCAATCTCGGCAGAAGATTTGATACACATGAAGCACTGCGTTCCTGTGGGGATGTACCCGATCCTAGGGAACCACTTCGAAGAGATTGTTCGCCAAGCCGTGGCATCCTCGTCGTTAGCGGATCTCAAAGGCACCAACTTCATGATTTGTGCGCTTCTCTTCATCACATACTCTCTCACTGCTGATCAATTGCGAAGTCTCGCCGCTGTCGACTCACACGAGAATCTTGAAGGAGCGGCATTTTGGAACCTCCTCCCTAGCTGAGGCGATCTCAGAGCTAGATGCGACTGTTTACATGGGTAGAGGGTTTCAATGGTTGTCTCTGGGATCTGTGGGGAAAGATCTAGACTTGCTAGAACCGTGAGTGGCTGCCCTCTCCCACTTTGATCTGCGTCTCTAACCATGTTCGAAAGCCTCTATCCACCAAATGCTCAGCGCTTCGAACCGCTCTTTCCTGGTTCTCCTCTGCTCGAGCTCGTTCTTACAGAGCACCACCCTTCGGTCAAGCATAAGACGTTGGCGCCAGACGCAAAAAAGGAGATTCGCACAGGCGATGTGTGAGTCTTGTCCGTTGGCCAGCTCTTCGCAACAAGAGCTGAACAGCACGGGATCAGGTTCACTCGGCATGTCAACTCTGAGACGGGCACGCCTCAATACATGTGCCGTGTGGCTTTAGGCGCCGAGGACGGCATCAACATCCAGTGCGCTGATCCAAAGTTCGTTGCACTCTCGCTTTGGTTGTCACGTCTCTCCCAACTCACGACAATCACGTTGCCAGAGCGATTTACGACGCCATAAAGGCACACTGCAAGGACCTGGTGGCGAACGCCGTGGTGCTCGGCTCGGCGAACCCCAAGTTTGGCCTGGTCGTCGAGCCGGCTGAAGGGTGCAACCTGAACGAGCTGCGCAAGACGTTGGTGGCTCGATTGAAAACCCACGCAGAGGCCATCGCCCCGGCCGTGCTGGACGGCCCGAAGCGAATCGCAGTCTTGCCGCGAGGGAAGCTGCTCCCTCGAAAGGTTTGGGGCTCGCCACCGATTGTCGCTGCTGTTGAATCGCTCTTATTGTGGGGGGTCTTTGATGAAAACAGGACGACGGAACGATCGATCAAGACTTGATCATGAAAACTTTGGACGACAAGGTCAACGCCTACCTGTCGGAGCGCAACCAGTACGCCTTGACCGCCAGCGTGCAGAAGATGAAGATTTAAAGCTCTTCTCACCCGCACCGGACTTTTTGTTTGGATACCCTCTTTGGGTTGTCGAAGTGAGGCATACCCGGCGTTCAGTTGGTGAGATACTTTTATAGAGTCCATGGATGGACTAGAAACACTCGGACAAGAGGATAAGCCCCTGCGCAAGCAGCGGAGCCACACGTTGTATTTATATCCCATAGCATGTAGTCCATTGCAACCGCAAAAAGAAGGCGGCATATTTGCACACCACAGAGGACCCATGCCCTCCTTTTTGCTCTTCAAGACAGCTTGCGAGACTTGACGACCTTCTTGCCGATGCCCGACTTCTCGCCGGCGTAGGACGTGCGGCCGGCGGAGGCCTGGTCGGCCTTGTAGACGGCGTGCATGGAGCCGACCTTCTTCTTGGCCTTGTCGTAGCGGGCCCGCTTCTTGGCGCGCGGGTTGCGGTTGAGCTTGTTGCGCTTGGGGGTGAGGCCCTTGTTGGCGAGGATGGCGTAGGAGATGGAGCGCGGGCCCTCGCCTTGCTCGGCTGCCAGCAGTGCCGTTCTGTAGACCGTGCCTCACTCACAATCAGCCATTCCCGAAGAGAGAAACGAGTCGCTAAAAAAACTGACCTATCCTCCAACCGGGCCGAATCGTAGTCCTCCTTCTTGTCCACCTTGCGCTGCTTCTTGGCGCTCTGCACCAAATCGTAGTACCCCGACTCCTCCGCGTTCACCTCGGCCGCACCATTGAGCACCACCGCCCCTCCTCTCTCCTTAGCCACCTCGGCTTGGGCCGCCTGGGCTTTCGCGATCCTCGCCGCCTCCCGCCTCTGCGCCTCCCTCCTCTGCTGCTCCTTGGACACGAACGGGATGTCGTCGTCCCCGCCAGCGACGCGCGCCTCGGTCGCCCTGAGCCGCTGCTTTTCTTTAGCCGAGATCTGGGACGTGTGGAAGCGGAGCGAGTGGCGCTTGCTGGCTTTGTCGGCCGAGTCGGGGCGGGAGAGGGCGGTGGGCTCGAGGAAGTCATCCATCGCTTCCTCGCCTGCTGCTGGAGCTGGTCGGCGCGCGCGGCGGGGGTCGGAGGAGGGTTCGAGCAGGTCTCGGGTGGCTTTGGCGGCTCGTTTGGCGGCTCGGGAATGGCGGGCCTTCTTCTGCGATGGCTGCTCCATGGCCAAAGCCACTTCTTCCTCCTCTTCCTCCTCTTCTTCTTCTTCTGACTCCTCATCAGAGTCCGAGTCGAAGTCTTCGCCAGAGAAAGAATGGCCCTGGTTGCGAGCGAGGTCGAGGAGCTCCTTTTGCTCGACGAGCATCTTGAGCAGGTCCTCCTTGGACATCTTCCCCATCTCCCCCTCCCCCTCCATCTCCTCGTCTTCTGAATCTTCTTCTTCTGAACTGGAGCCGGCCTGATCGACCTGCATCCCCTGTTCCTCCACCTCCTCATCGGACGAAGGGGCGTCCAGAGCAATACCGGCTTCTTCCATGTTCGCGATCTGCTCCCTGACCGTGACCAGCCTCTTCAACACTTTGCCGACCAGGTCGCTTTTGGGGTCGCGGGAGAGGAGGGAGAAGTAAAAGGCCGAGACGGCGAGGTAGGTCTCGACGAGGTCGACCTGCAAGTGGGCGATGGCGGCCTGGGGCGAGTCGGGCTGCTTGAGGGCTGACAGGCGGGCTTGGAGCTTGGGCAAGAGGGCGGACAGGGTGCCAAAGTCGGACAGGAGGGACAAGAGGTAAGGCTGGGTAGCGAGGAGGTGGGCGATGGCCAACCCCCGGTTTTCGAACTGGACCTGCTCTTCTGGCACCAATTCTTGAGCTTCTTCTGGGGCTTCGTCCTCGGAGGGGGAGGAAAGCTGGCCAAAGTCTTCTTCGGCCAACAAGGCCCGCTGAGCAGCTTGGATGGCCAAGGCCTCTTGCAGCTCGTCCACCCCTTCGTCCGAGTCTTCCTCTTGGCCTTTCTTGCCCTTCTTGCCTTTCTTGGGCTTCTTGGTCGGGCGTGGCTCGGACTCGCGCTTGCCGACGTGGTATTGATTCCCCCATCCCTCCCGCTCTTCTTCTTCCTCCTCTGAAGACTCTGACTCTACTTCCGGTGCAGCAACTTGTGGAGCTCCCTCGTCGTCGTCGGAAGAGGCTTCAGAGGGGGAATCGACAGGTTGTTGTTGGGCCGGTCGGTCGAACCTGGAAGTTTTGGAAGGCGGCAATGGCGCGTGCTTGGACTTTTTGGGCCTGGAAGCAACCTTCTTCTTGGGCTCTGGCGCTTCCTCTTCTGAGTCTGAGCCTGAAGACGGCAAGCGGAGGTTCAGGGGCAAGACTTCGGTGAAATCTTCAAAGTCGTTTTCTGTCCGTTTCGCAATCTCCACTCAGACCCTTGGGGAGCGACTGAGGTGTGAAGGTAAAGAGAACGCACGGTATCGAGAAGTAGAAGCGGGTTCCAAGCCGACTTTATCAGCCTGCAAAGCGAACTCTTCCTCGCCCGTCTTGTCCGCCGCGTCCTCCCACGCATCGATCGCTTTCACTCGGGAAGCTCGGCGGTCCATCTTTGCCTGGCGTTCTTATAACGGTCACAAGCTCAAAGCAAAGAGGGGGTTGGACAAAGACCAAGAGTATGCGCGGACCTCTCGAAAGTTTTTAAGAGCCGATAAAGAGCGACAGGTCACGTTGGGCAAGGCTGCCGGCTGCCGTTTGAAACGCAGGCCCTCTCTTCCGCCTTCATCCATCTTTGCGTCTTTGCGCAGAACGATGCCGCCTCGAACTGATTATTACGACGACGAATGTGCGTCCCCTTGCGTCCCTCATAGCTGCGCGCGGGGCGAGAGCTAAAGATTGATTGAATTGGGGCGTCACAGATTATGGCAGTTTGGGCCCGCAGCATCCGTCTGGGAGCACCAACGACAAGAAGGACAAGCGGAGAAGGTGAGCTACTACCCATCGTTGAATTGACAGAGCGCGGCATTGATTAACGAGCGCGAAACCGAAACAAAGGGATATTGTCGACCGAGTCGAGCGCTTGCGCCGAGAAGGCATCGAGCGCAAGGATCTGTGCGTTGCCTTTTGCCCTTGGTTACTTGAGTTATGGGTTGCTAATGTCAATGGGGCGAAACAGCATCTTCGCCGAGCTGTACCGCAACATGCACTCCTCCCACCTCTCCCTCTTGAACATGCCCCACCCCTCGCACCCGGCCTACCTCTTCCGCCTCTCCGAGCTCTCCATCGAGCGCGACATCCAGCTCTCCAACGTCTCCCAGCACGCCAAGTACACCGACGACACCTTACAATCCTTGTACGACCAAGAGCTGGCCCGGATCGAGGACGAGTTCTCCCACTCGCGCAAGATCGTCAAGGAGCGCCTGCTGGAAGCGTGCGACGAGCGGGCCAAGAAGTTCAAGGAGGAGAAAGAAGGCGTCGAGCTCAACCTCGAGTCCTTCTTCGACTCCCAGCAGCCTAAAGCCCACGCCACTCGGCAGCACCGCATCGCCCGCAAGTTCGCCGACCACGTCAACGGCTACGAGTCTTCCGGTGGTGGCAACAATGGCAACGGGAGCGTGTCGGGCAACAACGGCGGAGCGGGCACGCCTTCCAATTCCAACTCGGGCACCACCCCCGCCGGCGGCGCCCTCTACCCCAAACCCTCCATTCCCCTCACCAACACCAACACCCACTCGTCCGGCACCCCTGTACCACCCGAGCAAGCGTCGGCACTGACCACCGGCGCGCCCGGCGAGCTCTTCCCCTTCTCCCTCCTCCCCTCCTCCCCCTTGCTCGCCTCCTTCCCGCTCGGCAACACAGCTGCCGTAGGCAACGGCGGCACGTCCTGGCTCAACCCGGCCGCCTTACTCTCCGCACTAGCGGCCATGCCGCCCGTCGCCTCTTCCTCCTCCACCTCTGCCCCTCTAGGACCTGGAGGCTTCAAGCGCGTGGGCAAGCGAGCTCTCAAAGACCCGCTAGCCACCAAGGACGCTTTTGGCCAAGTCATCATGGCCGTCCATGGCCTCCCCACCTCTCTAGCCCAGCATTCAGTACATCCAGGTCGGTACGACTTCCTCGGCAAGTCCCTCCAAGCGCTCAAGCCGCTCATGGGCGACGAGGTCAATGAGGACATGGAGGGCCTGAGGGGTGGAGGGGGAAAGAAGAGGCGGACCAACGCCAACTACCTCGCTGCCCAGAACGGCACCGGCGAGTTCGTCCAGGGCGGAGTGGGCATGAGGCGGGGAGGGACCAAGAAGAGCAACGCCGAGTGGTAGCTCCGACCAGAGCGAATGTGGGAGAGAATTCCGGTTGTACTTGTATTTGGGCTCTTGTCGTTTTGAAAAAGACAAGGATTAACGAATTCATGATTACACGCACGAGTGCTTTCTCAAACCGCTGTGTATACGAAAAGTTACCCTGAATGGGATGTTTTATGAGTTAAAAGAGGCAGAGTAATAAACCTGGCGCGGCGGAGCGCACCGCCGGAATTTGACGTTGTAGCCTACGTCCTTCGCCACCCACTTGTTCTGCAAAGCCTCGACGATGTCTGGCCGTCGGTCAAAGGGGTTCTCCCGCCCGAAAGAGGGCAAGAAGAGCTGGGCGGTGGCGCCGGCCAAGAGGCCCTGGCGAGCGAAGAAGAGCCGGCCGACGGCCTTGGCGAGCGCTCTGTAACTGTCGGCGTCGTTGGGCGGTTGGGGTGCGAACTGGATGTCCTCCAGGCTCCACACCTTGTCAGAGGGGTGGGAGAGGATCAGGTCGGCCTCGCGGCGGAAGCGGACCGCGGTGTGCGTCCGGTCGGCCGAGTTAACCGCCGTCACGACGACGACGGCGTATACCGCCACTTTGTACTCCATCTTGGAGTTTGCTTCGGTCGAGAACGGCCGCGTAAAGATGGGGTGGCCAGCGGAGTCCAGACCAGCTGCAAAGGACCAAGCCGTCCGGTCGCCTGCTGGGGCCCGGGATCCCACGGGAACAGGCATGGCAACCGGAAGGGTATCCTGCTCTGGGCCGTACTTCAAGTTCCACCGAGGCAACGCTGGCCCCCACTTTTGGTGTTTGGGCATGGTAAAGCCGGCGTCCAGCCTGGCGCGGCGCCCGAGGTGCTGAAAGAGTTGGTCGATGAGAAAGCTGCAGCACCCAAGAGTAGAGTAGTGCTTTGGCTCTTGCCAAAACTTGCCCCAGACGTAGAGATAAGGGTTGATCTGCAGGTTTCCGGATTCGAAAATGAACCAGCCCATGGCCACCAGCGTCTCCTCGGGGCCCTTCTTCTTGAGATGATCGACAGGCTCCGTGATCGCAAGGACACCTTCGCAGTGGTGCGCTGGGAACTGGTCCGACCACTCGCGGCTGGCGACCTGACCAAGCGAAGGCCAGTTGGTGGGCCAAGGATCCTTCAGAGGCACGAAGTAGAGATGCCGCCGAACAGGGCGTTTAGGGCCGAACAGTCTGGTGGGACGCTCCAAGCCTGCGATGCAGGATAAGCCAAGGCCTCTGGGATGGACGCGCAGAACTACTTGCACGAGGTCTTCTCGGCCTTCGGGGCTAACAGCTTTCGGTAACCTTGCGGCCAAACTGAATAAAGAACAGCGGTCAGGTATGCCCTCTGGCGGGAAATCGAGACGCCACAGCTCACAGAAATCCTGGGCCCGTTGCTTGAACCTGAGATGGAAATCCATATGAAAGATAGTGGTCGCTCGACAGTCATTGAGGCGACATCGGCGTCAAGGCAGACAGAAGGCCACAGAGGAGGTGACAGAAGCGGACAGAGCACGGTTCTCGAGGTGGGAGAACATTGGCAAGAAGGCAAACCGAGGCGGACAGAAGCCAAATCTCGCGCAAGAGACGGACAGAACCAGAGAACATCATTCGCGCGAATAATTGCGGCAGCCTCCTAAGGTCCCTCAACGTTGTTGGGGGATGAAGTGAATCAGGACAGGCCAGCTTCAGAACGCGAAAAGACAAAGGAAGCAAGAAGGACTTGTTTCTCTGATGATCTGGTTCAAAGTAGAGGCCACCATGCGCCATAAGGTCTATGTGGTGGTGGCCAGAGAGAGCGCCGCCGAGCAAAATTTGATGGGAGAAGTCTAGGAAGCACAAACTAGAGCGGCGCGCAGGGCGAAGAGCAGTCATCTGGGCGACTCAGACTCTTCGTATCTATGGAAAGGAGAGCAGAAAGCGTCCAAGGCAGAGAAGCACTTTCATGGAACTCAGCAGAACTTGCAAGTTGGCTGCAGGCAGAATTGAAGGCAGACTCGGAGGCGCCTTTTGGGGGTCTTTCTTCATACTCATCGCACAAATACTATTGCGAAGAAAGGCAGCGGCGTGGATTGATACAGAGGATGGAGGCACGAGAACAACGGCAGCCTTGGCGACGCCGGCGACGACTTCGAACTCGGTGGCGAACTTCCGACTCGTGTGGTAGAGTTGTGGTGACTAGGTTAATCGGGCTAACAATTGTTTAATGTTATATGCAAAATATCGGTCTGTCTATTTGGGAGAGAGAAGAGCTTCTAAAGGCCAATCGGTCCGTTGGCACCATTCCGGACGGTTGTCTAGGCAAGCCTGTATCCGTTTTCCGCCCAGTACGTTTTAAGCACCTCGATGGCCTTGGATAGATCCGTCGTATGGTTGCTCTTCGAGACCACAGGAGCGAGGTAAAGCTTAGTCCCTTTGAACAGGTGCTGATGCAGGAAGAGATTGGCGATCATATTGGCGATCCATCTCCAGGTCAGCTTCTGTCCTATTGGGTCTCGGCCGAGGCTTGTCAGCCCTTCGAGACACCAAGCTTCGAGAGTCGCGCTGAACAGTAGACCCAAGTCGACATCATGATGAAATTCGAATGATAGCAAGCCTTTGGGGTCGCCCGATGTGGAAATGCCGTACACGCGAACATGGTGCAAAGTTTCGGGAGGTGAAGAATCAAGGTGGGAATGTACCCGACCGTCCTTCTCGATCGCCACCGCAAATGACCACCTCTCGATGGAAAGGCCATCGCCCAAAGGGAAAGACCAGCTTTCTTTGGCCTCGTTTGAAAAGCCTGTCGAAATGCTCAGGCCGGTGTCGAATACCAAGGGCAACTTCGGGTTCAGAGCGAAGCGCTGGAGGACTTGAGCGAAGACAAACGGTCGAAGATGCTGTTCTTGGTCCTTGCCAACACCGTTCCATACGTATACGTCACGGCCGAGATGCAAATGACCTGCAAGAATCTGGGCCGGCACCATGGCAACGAGCATGTCTCCCGCGGCCTTCTGGATGGTCGAGCTCTGCACGACAGCCAGGATGCCGAGAAAACCGTTCGCTGGGGTCGCTTCTTTAATCCGGGCTGGAACTATGCCTCCAAGGACTAGGTCCGGCGCCACCGAAATGGCCCACGTCGATTCCTCCGCCAGCAGACGCATGCGGCGTTCGACGGGCCGCACCATCTTGTCAGGCAAGACTAAGCCTGCGCGGACAGTCAGTCAGATGTCAAGATCAGTCTGTCAAGATTTTGAAGGATACCACTTGCATTGGCGGGACCTGGATGCGCGGGGTCTGACTGGCGAAAGAAGTCAAAACGCTGCATGCCCGTCAACTTTGAGCCTGGATGCCTACATGCCTCGAGGAACTTTGCCATATCAGTGCAAGCAGCAGAAGAATGGTGGAAAGAGAGAAAGAGTGGAAGGCAGGTCCCATAGTGTTACTCGAGTCTCGACTGGCTCTCGAGCAGAACAAAGGGGCGAGAGTCCGAGTACATATACCACTGACGAACATCAACAGGAAATAACAGCTACCAGAGGAAGAAAGCATAAAAAGCAAGAGCAGGTGGCGGAAGCGGGTACAATGTGAGCGAGCCGCGAAGGTCTCTCTGCGAGAGCCTCAGTCATGGTGCACGGTCCAAGTTCTCTAGAAGATTGTCCTTCTCGCGACAAAGCGCATGCCAGATTTCAAAAGAGTGGCCCCCCTTCTTCTCCTTGCCCCTTCAACAAACCGGCAAGCAAAGAAAAAACAGCAAACTCCCTCAAATCAGATCTAAGGCTTCTACCGCAAAACCACCCTGCAACGACAAAGAAAAACAAGCAAAGGGAGAATGGTCCTTTTTGGGGGGATAAGAGGAGATGAGTGTAAAAGGTCGTAGGTTGGGCATTAAAGAGAGTAGGTAGTAGTATTGGTGGCAAAAATGGGGTGGCGACTAGCGACCGCCCATGAGCTTTTGGCGCCATTGCTCGACGACTTCTGGCTTGGTCTTGAAGACGACGAGGCCGGCGAGAGCGATGCCGTAGCTGTAGGATAGCGATCTCTTTGAGCAAAGTGAAACGATTGCTCGGGCAACGACGGCAACCTACCCGACGAGTTGCGTAAAGGTGACGGTGGAGCCGAGGAGGATGACAGAGCCGCAGACCAACAGAATGTCCTTGACGACGCTGTGAGTGGTCCACAGAGGCTAATCAGCACTGGAAGCCTGATCAGAGGTGACCACAGCCCGACTCACCCGGACAAGGTGAGGACCAAGCTCGAAGCGACGCCGATGAGGAAGACGACGGAGCAGTTCAAGGCGAACGCGCACGAGGCGTTGGAGATGAGGACGAAGACGCCGAGGCGCTCCATGACGAGGTCGACGGGGGCCCAGCCTTCGTAGTAAGGGATGAGGCAGGCGTTCAGGGCGGCGCAGACGGGCGCGAAGTAGTAAAGCGACACTAAAGGGTCCATCTTGAGGCCGTGGAGCAGCTTTTGGATGGCGACCAGGCGGGCGGCTTCGAAGAGGATGCCGAACGCCTGGAAGGTGAAGCCGACCCAGCTGAAGTTGATCTCGCCCCAGGAGGCCAAGGCGACGCCGGCGGAGATGCAGAGCACGATGACCATCGTCCGCTTCGTCGGCGTTTCGAGGCCGAAGAGGACCGACATGAGCAGGACGGCGACGGACACGAAAGCCTTGAGCCTGTGCACGCAACTCTGAAGATCAGTAGGGATCTACTATAGGGGAGTGGATGTGACGCACATTTGGATGAAGCTGACGGAGAGGGTGAGGTAGGCCATGTTGGAGCAGATCAACGAGGCGGAGAAGAGGGCGCCGATGGGCAGGATGGACTTGCTCCAAAGCGAAAAGGTCATCTGTGCAGCCCCAAAAACCCATATGAGAACCAAGAAATATTAGATCTGAAGGGAAGGGTTCAAGACGCACCGGCACGTTTTGTAGGCCATCGAGGAGATGCGTTGTCCGGGCCAGCACGCGGGTCCCAATGGTGGCGAAGAAGAGGTGGAAGGTGGTCAAGAAGATGGGGCTGCAAGGCGAGCCAAAGCAGATGAGACCCAGGTCGGTCAAATTGGTTGCCGGCGAACTCACAAAGGGAATTCCAAGTCCGTCTACAGCTCGAAGTCAGTTCCCGGGGACGTGCTGAAACGGACAGGACAAGAACGCACCAAGATGTACTTGTTGTAGATGATGACGCTGGAGGATACTGTGCGTTGTGGGAAAAATATCAGACGAGGGTGAACTGCCTGTCAAAGCGGCGGATCGCCCCAAACGCACGAGCAATCCACACGCAAATGACGGCGGCCGGGTTGAACTTCTTCTTCTCGTCTGCTACTGCTGTTGACTGTGCAAGGTCAACGCAAACAGTCAGCGCGCAATCAAAGGGGGCGACAAATTGCGTGGGCGGCGCACCTTCGCAGAGACGGGCAGCACCGTGCCCCGGTTGGTGTCGTTCAGCAGTCGGTCCGTGGCGCCTTCGCTCTCTGTCATCGCCAATGCGTGAGCTTGGGCAGTTCGCCAGAGGGGCAGCGAGCGCGGAGGGAGACGCACTGTCATCCATGTCAAAGACGACCTGGTTTTGCTCCTTGGATGCCATTGTTCGATGTTCTAAGCTGGTGTCTAAAGGAGCGATTCTAAAAGTCAAAGTCGAGGACGAATGGGAGCAAGAGTGGTCAAAGGCGCGTTTTAATTGTCGAGCGACGCTTGTTCCGATTTTGGCAAAGGCGAGGCTGGCTGAGGTAGCGAAAAGCTTGTTGAGGGCTGCGGGCGGCGTGCGCTCAGGGCCTGCTCTTGCGCTTATCGCTCGACTCAGAAGGAGGCAAGTCGTCGATGCAGGGAGGAGGCGGGCGTCTCGACAAAAGTCAACACTGCGCGGAACGAAACTTCGGCAGCTGACCTAACCGATTGGGGCCGGAGGCGGTGGTAAATGCTCGCATGGAGGGCACCCGTTGAGAGTCAGGATGTCAGCAAAAGTGCAAACAAAGAGGCGCGAGAATGGCATTGCAGCACCGCCGAAGGGCGTACGTCCGAGAGAAAGATCGCCTCGCGCGCCGAGCTCTAAAGGAATGCTTTGTTTGCCACCCACTTTTGAGGCGACATATCCGCGAGATGCTGAAGACGAAGACAATGAGGGGGGATCGAGAATGGCAAGCGGTAGAACTAGACCAGCCCCGCCTCAAGCGAAACATTGCGCGGATGTCTGGTTTGCTGCTGCACTTTTTGCGACGCACTTTTGCAGCGAGCGAGTTGATAAGAATGTGTTGGCGGTAATGCGGCCATTGAGGTGGATCAGGAATCCGAGTCCTCGCTGGAATCCGAGTCGCTGGATTCGTACTCGCGAGAATGCTGTCTGGCTCTTTCGAGGTCGCGCTCCAAGCGGTCGAGCCAAGGCGTCAGCGTCTGTTAAATGGATTGCCGTCAAAGACAGCGACTTTTAACGCCCGAAGCGGGAAAGAACAGACCTTGTCAAACTCGGAGCGTGTTTTGATGCGGTTGCCCGCCGACTTGTGGAAGTCGAGCACTCGCTGACGGTGCTGCTCCAGCAATGGTCGGAGCTGTCCATAACTTAGAATGAGTGTGCGAAGACGGCGCGGAGTACCACCAGCATACGTGGCTGAGCCACTCCTGCAGCTCGTCCGGCATGGGAACCCGAACGATGTGGAGTTTGAGCTTCAGATCAGAGTCGGCTGGGACAACGGTGAAGTTCTGTGGGGGCAGCAAGAAGCGTGAGCTGGACCGAATACATTTTTCAATGCATGAGATGAGTTACCAAAGTGTCTTCGAGCGGATCGGTCACGGACGGGCGCGCCCTCTTCTTCAAATGAAAGTGGGCGCATCGGCAAGCACACATGAGGGCGTCGGGCAACGGGGCTGAGAAAGCGGCAGCCGTCTCGAAGACTTCGAAGGACAGGTAGCGGCACGCAGAGAGCACAGAGCGGATTTTGGGGTCGCCAGACAGCACGCAATGCTCCAGGATAGTTTGGGTGAGTTCCCTGCACACATCAGGGTCGCTGGTCGTGCTGGCATGTTTGTGGTCGCCAGAATCGGTGCGCCTACGTAGCATTAGCTCTCAGTCAAAATGCAGCCTACAGACACAAAGGCTGATCCGACCTCGACGAGAAGTAGTTCACGAGGGCTGTGGCGAAAGATTCTTGACTGAAAGCGGTTTTGTTGAACATGTCCACTTGCGGTGTCTTGATGGGCCAAGATCGACAACAAGTGAGCCCGTATTGACCATCAACAGTCTCAAGCTGCTGCCAGCTGGAAGTGCCGATCGAAGTTAATGGCGGCGGATCCAGGGAGAATTGGCGTCTGGAAATGTCGAAAGCGGCATTCGACAACAACTCGATGAGCTTGTGCTCGAAGGCGACTTCGAAGCCAGCGATGCCGACAAGGCGGTTGGCAAGCCAGGGCTGATAGAACATGTCGTCCATGATTTCTTTGACGAGCTGTACATCGACGGGCAGAGCAGCCTTCTTGAGGAAGCAGAGAATGTCGAAAGAGCCGGCAGTGCGGTTGCAGGCCAACAAGCGTCGGACACTCTTCTTGGAGCAAGTGAGACCCAATTGGTCGAACTCTGAACACATGGGCGATCCGTCGAGTGCTTGGAGACATGTAAAGCGTCCACGATGCGGTGAGTGCAGTCCGGTGAGCGCCGAACAGCACATGGAAATCTGAGAGTCAAAATAACCGCCAGCCAAGACTCCGATAGGCTTAGAGCGTCCGGTAATCCAGCAAGATATTTGTTGACCCATTTGCTGGACGAAAAGCCGCAGGGTCAAGGGGGTTTCTACACGATACTTGATATATGGACCTACTGCCCCGTGAGTTTCTGTGGGATCTTGCGGAAGATGTTGAGAGCAGCCAGCACCGGCTTTCTTCGTTTGCCCTTTGGATTTGCTGCGACGATTTTCTCGCAAAGATTCAAGCAGCCAGTATTGGTCAAAGGGCCAGCTCGTGAAGCCGCGTGCAATCGCTCGATATCAACAGCTCGATTCTGCTCCGACAAGTTGTCGTTGTTGATGATCTTGATCATGAACCAGTCGTATTCTAGTCGATTGAGGAATGGTCAAGGAAGCCAGGAAACGCTTGGTCTCAGTTAAAAGACCCACCTTGGTCGGAGATCACGTAGCCCGAGTTCAAGACGAGAGGCAAAAGGCGATCGATGTCCAGTCCACGCAGGTCGTAGACCAGAATATCTTTGGAAAAGGTGCTGAATCGACACTCGCTGTCGGTTTGTCAAATCCTGAGGTAGAGATGGCTTTGAATCGTACCCACTTGAAGATGTGCTCAATGCGCGGCCAGAGGGGGTCCTTGGCCTTCTCATCAACGCCAACACAAAATTTCGGCTTCATGTGATGGCCATAAGGTGGGAGTTTCAACCGCCTGAGCCAATCGCTGACAAGAGCACCGTCACTGTACGCTGGGCGCGGATCGAACTCCTTATACAGGTGATGGGCTTTGTTCATGAGGGCGCAAAAGCCTTCCAAAGGGATATTGCGACCCCAGCGTCCGAGCCAACTAGGACTGCAATGCGAGTGCGCTTGGGATATGAGCTGGGCGGTGTAGCGGCTGTAAGGGGCTTTGGCGAGGACAGTGGTCAAAGTCGGCTCGTCGGCCAGTTTGGGCGACAAAATGAGGCCGTAAAGAAGGTCCTTGGTTTCGTAATGCGCCATCACAAAGGCCATGCGCAAGTGGGGATCTCGAGACAGGGCGAGGAAGCGCTTGCAAGTCATGGAGAAGCTCCAGACGTCGTTGCGGTCGCGCAGCAGGGTGAACACCATGGTCAAAAGCTCGACCGGCAGAGCCTCGACGGCGCCTGGCACTTGAGGCAACTTGTTTTTGCTCTCGGTCTTCTTGGAGCGCTTTTTTGGCATCTCGTCGTCGTCAGAGTCGCTGGTGAAGCCAGGTTAAGCCTGATGGGAGGTCTTCGTCGCGACACTCACCTCCCGCTGTCCAAGACTTTGACAGGCTGCTTCAGGTCCTCACGCACGCGCGAATCATACTCCGCCAAGATCTCGTCGAGATCGACTTCGTCCTTGGGGGCTTTGGTCGCCACCGAGCGGCGAGGACGCGAAGAGGCCATGGGCATTGGCTGCGGCGGAGCAAGAGGCGTGGAATGAGCTTGGGCGCGGCAAGAGCTGGGTGCCGCCTCTGCCCAGCCTTTCAATAGCTTACAGCTTTATCTGGAGCTCGAACAGGAGCCGCTAGGACGCTCGAAGACGAAAACAACAAGCCAAGACGTCACGACACCACAAGTCGGAGCGCGCCCAAATCGAGCCGCATCCAAGGGCTCGTTCGTGTTTTGCACACGCCAAGGTCTCCCCTGGCCTCACATTGGACCCGCTTTAGCAGCTGAATAGCTCCTTGAACAAATCCTACTCGAGACCGGCGCCGATTCGCAGAGTCGCCAGTGGGAAAGCGCAGTCCCAACAAGGAACAGGAGCGAGACAGCAAAAATGGGCGCTCGATACGCAGAAGGGCATGGCGCCCCAGCCTCGCCAACCAGCGACTACCCAGCCCAGCCTAGTGTGCTCGGATACCCGCCGCAGAGCCAGCATCATTACGACGAGCCGACGTCGCCAGCGAGCGCCTTCAACCCGGGCAATCCGTACGGCCAGAGCCAGTCCACGCTCCCGCGCTACTCCTCCACCTACTCGGCCTCCTCCAACGGCCACAACTCCATGTACCAGCCTGTCAATAACAACGGGGCAGGCGGACCCCTCAGCCCGGGCCTGTCGCCTCTGAACCCAAGCGCAAGCTACGGGAACGGCGCTGCCCGCTACAAGACGGACTCGCGCTACTCCTCCTACTCGACCGGCGCCCCTGGGCCCAATGGCGCTCCTGCTCACCCTCTGTCCAACTCATACGCGGCCGACTCGTCGCCGACCCTGCGCGGCTCGGTGGACGAATTTAAAACGAGCGAGAAGCTGCCTCTCCCGCCAAGGGAATCCGGCTTCAAGAGGTTCTCCGGCGCGTTTGTGCACGGCAAGCGCATGCAGGACTCCGACGCACCCCCGTCCACCATGGTGCGCAAGGCAAGAGCCGGCTACCTGGACGGGTTGAAGTTCATCGCCGCCTGGATCGTTTTGAACGGGACGCTCTTTGACGCCGCTGTGCCCAACAACGTGCGTTCTCGTCCCTCCTTCGGTCTTTGCCTTTAGATTAGGACTGACGGCCCACACTGATCGCACAGGCCTACCCAGCAGTGCAGCGCTCCTCACCCCTATACATCACCCGCTACACCAACCTCGGCATCAGTTTCATGCTCCTGCTGTCCGGCCGCAGCCTGCTCGAGCACATGTGGGAGGTCCCCACACCAGCCGCAGCTGCTTCCGGCAAGCCTAACGCTGGCCCTTCGGTCGCCTGGTACCGGGTCGCCCGTGCGCTGCTGGTCCGCCCCTTCCGCTTCATCCTGCCCGTCATCGTCATCGCTGCCCTCCAATGGGGCTTGGGCGCCACCAACAAGACTGCCAACTGCAATGCGGTCGGCGTCATAGAACCGTCTTGGGGGCAAATCAGGAACTGGTCTGGGTTTTGCACTCTGGTCTTTGATTTGGTGCGCCTCCCCGAATGCATGTAGCCTCTTGGTTACGGCTTGACTAACATCGGCTTCCGTCCTACAGTTCACCTGGTTCGAGATCGATACTGTTTCTGGCCAATTCTTCGGTGCCAACCTCTGGGTCACCCCTTGGTTGTTCCAGGGCAGCTACTGCGCCTACGTGCGTTCGATCCGTACCCCTCCTGTTGGTTTTTTGATCCAATTCCTCATGTTGCGCGCGCACAGGTCTCGCACATCATGCTGGGCAACTTGTCGAGCAACCGCTACTGGATCTATTTTCTGCTTGGCATGTTCTCGTGGTTCACGTTCAACTTCTTCACTGTGAGCTGCACCCCTCTTACAGTGGCATGTCACAATATCTGATCGCGACTTCCCCTGCAGCTCACCGTGATCGGCGTCGCTATCTGCGACATGGCGGTGCACGACCAGTTCAGGAAGATTCAAAAGTGGCCCTTTGCCATCCGCGCCGCTGTGCAGGTCGCCTTGGTTGGTCTGGGCTGCGTCATTGAATGGGTCGGCCCCATCCGCTCCAACCTCAACTCTGGCATGGCCACCGTCAATGTCACCGACAACACCCAAATCGCCTTCGCCGATGTCATCTTCCTCACCTGCATTCTCCTCGCCATTGAGACGAGCACGGCCGCCCAATGGGTCTTTGGCAACGTGGTCATGCGCCTCTTGGGCAAGCTGTCCGCCGGCATGTTCCTGCTCGCACCCGCAATTACCTACACCATCGTGCCCGACCTCGCCCTCTCCATGTCCAAGTCTGGCTCCAGCGCCAGCTCGATCCTCGGCGTCTCCTGGGCCGTCCTCTTCCTCGCCTGCTTTGGCCTCTCTATCGTCTTCCACTTCGTTGTCGAGCTCCCGTCAAAGCTGGCCGGCGAGTACTTTGCCGACTTTGTCACCCAGTGGGGCAACGACTCGGCGTCCGACGCCATCAAGGACGCCAACAAGAAGGCCAAGGCCTCCCTCAAGGCGCCCGTCCAGGCACCGACTCGTCTTAGAAAAGCTGGCAAATAGACTTCTCCTCGCATCTGTTCTTCCCAACCCCCTTCCCGCACGACATCCGTCCACCACACACGCCAGCATTCCTTCCTTCTTCTTACCTGTAGCTACTACCAACGTCTCTTTCACATTAGAGATGGACATTTTTCCTTTTTCTTATAATGGCTGCCTCGGCCTTCCAGGACGATCAGTTCTCATCCGCTCGTTTGGCTCCCTTTCCTTGACCTTCCCTTTTGTACTTAGCATTGTTAGGTCCGGCTCTAAATCTACGGATCATACCCATGTTTCGACGACCACTTCGCGCGCACTTCAAAATTTGTGGCAAATAGCGCCCCGAAAATGAGAGCTATCATTCAGCATAGAGACAGTGCATTAAGATGATTTGAAGTGAGTACAACACGGTGTGAATCTCCAAAGACAGAAGGAAGGCTGGACGAAAAGTCTATACGTGGGCGAGTCGTTCGTGAAATTCTAAAAGCTGAAGCAGCCGCAAGTCCGGTCTTCGTCACGGGCGCTGCCTGGCGTGAGGCCATATCGCTTGGCTCCGACACCTGGTTTCCTTGTTAGCGAGACCCGGCGTGGAGCAAGCTTGAGCCTTACAAACGCGGGCGGCCTCCTCAAAAGTCTCTGTCACTCCTCGATTGGCCTTTGCCGAGCACTCAAGATATCGGCTGTGCGATCACACATGAGCGAAGCATTGAGAGCTAGGACACAGTGACGAACCTCGCTTTAATCTTCTTCGCCACCGCCAGACCCTGGAAGTTCGTGGTGAGGTGAGCTTGCCTTCTCAAAAGGAAGGCCAAGGGAGGCATACCTCTTCATATGTGATGGGCACTTCCCGCCTTTGCGCCATCTTTTGCCTGATCAAGTCGTCGTCTCTCAGATCGCACTTGCACGCGATCAAGCAGATTTTCACGCCTGCAGCGTTTTGCTCAGTTGCGGACTCCAAGGTGAGAGCGCGAGACGGACCTGGGATATATGTCAAGATGTCTTGCATCCATTTTGACTCGATGTTCTGTAGCGAGGCCCGGTTGTCGACGGCGAAGCAAAGCAGAACGCAGTCGGTGTCCCTGTCGAGGCATCAGTTTACGCCCACCGTTGCCACCGAACACAACGCACGGGAAGGATAGACTTCGGATCTTGTCGAATTCCTCTTGCCCTGTGGTCCAACGATTGAGCAACAAGTGGCGGGAGGCCCGAGCTTTCGGCCTCACCTGCTGTGTCCCACAGGGAGAGGTCCACGGATGTGTTCTCGTCCAGGTCGATCGTCTTGACATAGGACTCAAAGACGGTGGGCTCCTGAAGCAAGAGTGAGACACGGAGGACGCGGGTGCGCACAGTGGCGAGGAGAGCCAAGACGAACGCTGATCGACCCGTGTTAGCCTCGCCAGCTTTCAACCCCCAGCTTCGTGCAGCTTACTAGACATAAGAGAACATCCCCTTGACGAAGACGGTCAATCTATAGAGGCGGGGCTTAGACACGTAGAGCATTCCAGTCGGCGAGAGCAAAACTTGCATGGACGTCTTGCCAGTCGCCTAAATCATCCAGCGATATGAGAACGCGTGTCTTGCCTTGGGAGAAGAACGAAAGGCGCACTCCATCACCCAGAACGATGCATTTGCGAGAGTGGATTTTGCGCGCCGCCATTCAGCGGGCACTCGTGAACAGATTCTCAAACGGGCTGGCGGCACCCCCGACTTGGCCGCGCTAATGGCCTTGCTGGAGATGCTTGGACTGTTTCGAGGCAAACAACAGTGGCGGTGCGAGTTGAAGCCGGGGCTGAAGGGCTTCCTCTTCGCGGCACAGCGCCGGTGCTGGACATCGACCCGTCATCCTCTGTCTACCACAGGCCTCGGCCAAGAAGCGATTCGGCCCCGTCACCACAGCGAAAAGTTTCTGAGCCTATCCACGACTTGTCGTGAGTGCGCTGGCTTGGAGGATCAAGTAGTAGACTAACTGCATCGCAACAGAGATTCTAGCAAAATGGCAGAGAATGTAAGCCCCTCCCGCCTCTGCGCGTCCGATGGCCCCAATGGCTCACACGTTTCCTATTTGCCTTGATACGCTGCAGAAGGTCCAAGCGTACGACTTTGAGAAGTTCCCCATCGACCTCAAGAAGTATGTGCCCATCCCCCTGGACCCGACCAAGGACAAGAAGCTGTCTGCCGAGCAGAAGCAGCACTTGGTGCGTCAATCGATTGCTGTTGCTATTTGGGGGTGCGTTATTGAGACCGAGGCGAGCAGACCGCCAACATTGCCTTGTTGCGAGATGTGCTCGTCTTCTTCACTGCCACTGGCGCTGCCCGAGGTGTCTCCGGCCACACTGGGTCTGTCTTCTAGTCCGCATTAAGCCCGAAAGTGTTGATTGCTCATGTTGGAGCCTGCAGCGGTGCGTTCGACACGCTGCCCGAGGTCGCCATCCTCCTCTCCTTCTTCAACGCCGACCACGACAAATCCAAGTTCGTCGACACTCTGTTTGATGAAGCTGGACATAGGGTTGCTTCCCAGTATCTGGTGGCCGCCCTGGACGGCCAGCTGCCGGTTGAGCAGCTCCTTCACTACCGCGAGGCCAACTCCAAGCTGCCCGGTCACCCTGAGTTGGGCCTCACCCCTGGCGTCAAGTTCTCCTCTGGCCGATTGGGTCACCTTTGGCCCCTCGGTGCGTTCGCATCTCACAGTTTTATACTACAGGCTGACTTCGCACAGTCAACGGTGTCGCCTTGGCCGACAGGAGCAAGACCGTCTTCTGCTTGGGTTCCGACGGTGCTCAGCAAGAGGGCGACGATGCCGAGGCTGCCAGGTTGGCTGTCGCCCAGAACCTGAACGTCAAGGTTATTGTGGACGACAACAACGTTACCATTGCGTCCGTTCTCCTTTGAGCGCTTTTCGGACGCATCGGATAAACTGACCGACGGTGCCGAAAACAGCGGCCACCCTTCGGACTACCTCAAGGGCTACAGTGTTGCCAAGACGCTCGCCGGGCAGGGTCTGCATGTCATCGAGGTCCAGGGCGAGGACATCGATTCGCTCTACGAGGGTTTGGTCGATGCCGTCACCCGCAACGGCCCCGTCGCCGTCGTCGTCAAGCGTGTGATGGCTCCTGGCTTGCCCGGCATCGAGGGCTCTCCCCACGCTCACGATGTCGTCAAGGTGTACGTCGACTTTCGCCGAAGTTCTCGCCCCAAATTCATGCTGATAGTTCGCTCAACAGTGAGCCTGCGATCAAGTTCTTGGAGGCCAGGCATCCCAAGTGCGCCGCCATCCTCAAGGCCATCCAGCCCAGCAGCAACCCTCAGATCTACAAGGGCTCGTCCAAGGAGACCGGCGCTTGCCGAGTGCAGTTCGGCGAGGCCGTCAGCAATGTGCTCGACAAGACCTCGACAGAGGTCAACAAGGGCAAGGTCATTTGCATTGACTCGGATTTGGAGGGCTCGACCGGCTTGAGCGTCATCCACAAGAGGCACCCAGAGTAAGGCGCTTTTCCGCTTCGAGAGCGATTTGGGTCTCAAGTCATTGACACTCTCCCACACAGAGTCTTCATCCCCTCCGGCATCATGGAGCGCGGCAACTTCTCGGCCGCAGCAGGCTTTGGCGCCTTCAAGGCTGACCGATATGGCATCTTCAGGTGTGCTGTCCCCCTTGTGGACTTTATGCCAAAACTCAGGCTCGAACAATCCACAGCACTTTCTCGGCTTTCTCCGAGATGATCCTTTCTGAATTGACCATGGCCCGCCTCAACTTTGCCAACGTGCTCACCCACTTCTCCCACTCTGGCGTCGACGAGATGGCCGACAACACCTGCCACTTTGGCATCAACCAGTTCTTCCTCGACAACGGCTTGGAGGATGCGTACGAGACCAAGCTCTACTTCCCTGCTGATACCGTGAGTCAGGTGTTAAACCTCGCTTTGACGTGAGACTGACTTTTTTTCGGTAGGCCCAAATGGATGCGTGAGTTCGCTGATGGCTGCATTCCTTGCGAATTGGTGATGATGATAGTCTCCCACAGCGTCATCGACAAGGTGTTCTACGACAAGGGCCTCAAATTTGTCTTCTCGACCCGCTCCAAGGTGCCTTTCATCCTCAAGGAGGACGGCTCCAAGCTGTTCGGCGAGGGCTACAAGTTCCAGCCCGGCAAGGACGACATCATCCGCAAGGGCACCAAGGGCTACATCGTCTCCTACGGCGACATGCTCTACCGCTCTTTGGACGCCGTCGAGCGTCTCCGCGAGGAGGGCCTCGATGTCGGCCTGATCAACAAGTCGACCCTCAACGTCGTTGACGAGGACGTCCTCAAGGAGATCGGCTCGGCCGGCTTTGTGTTGGTGGCTGAGAGCTTGAACCAGAAGACCGGCTTGGGCAGCAAGGTACGGTTTTCGCCTCGAGCAATCTGTTGATCAGGTTTGACTCTTGTCGGTCGCAGCTCGGAACATGGCTTTTGGAGCGTGACCTCAAGCCTCGCTACGGCTACATGTAGGTGTCAAGTCTTTTTCGACGGTGAAGAGATGCTCATACGACGAATGGCAGGGGCACCACCAAGGAAGGCTGTGGTGGACTGTGGGAGCAGATCCCCTTCCAAGGACTCGACCCGGCCTCCATCCTCCTCAAGGCCAAGCAGCTGATGAAGTGAAGGGTGTGCGGACGCAAGAAACCTAAGTGATACCTAAAAGGGATTAAAGAGCAAGCCAAAGAAAAAGGGAATCTCGGTGCACCAAAATTTGAAACTAGAGACAGTGAACGATCAACTCGGTCCAGCAGCTTTGGACTGTGTGGCGACACTGTGGACTGTGCGGCGACACTCTGGACTGTGCGGCGACACTGTGCAGTATGGTTTAAATTACACGGCTTGCACCTGCCGAATGTTCTAATTCCCGACATCTGGCCGAGAACGTCGCAAAACCGGTCGTTTATGGTTGGTTGAGTCTTGGTATATTGTGCAAGGGTATCACACGTCGAGTGGTATCAGTCATCAAAGCACTGACGGACCTGTCAGTGTCCGAGTTGTGGCGAGGTTCGAAGAACCTACCTGGCATTGATCTGCGACAAAGGTATTGTCGTCACAATTGTCCGCTATGCTGGAGTCCAAGCAGCCAAATATCATAGCCCTGGCAGAAATGTGAGCAGCTTTCAGAGGGCGACCGAAATGGATCATACCAGCTACGCTCTATTGAGTGGCCGATAAACGGGTTTTGTGGGCCGCCCGAATCTGCGACGATCTGAGCGCGAAGCCAGAACAACTCAAGGTGGACCACACCTTCTTGATCCATGTAGTTCCAATCGCTGGCGAGAAAGGACTGTCAGAATCCGTGAGTGTCGAGTCTGAAAGAGCGGCCTCACCCTGGTTGCTTGTAGATCCAACTACCAGCGGGCTCGTGCAGCATGCTGCGGACGTGAGCGTACTTTTCATAGGCGCGCGCAAGAATCCTCTTCTTCGAGACCGCAAATTGCCCGGCGTATGAGGCTAGCTGCAGTGTAGGCGGACAAAACTGATCCAGTATATGAGCAAGATGCAACCAGGGCCGAAGCAAGAAGCTTCACCTTTCCCTCGAAGATCGAGTAAAGCTCGTGAGCCCGTTCAAAGTAGCCGTTTCCTTTCATGTCGCGTCCGCAATCCACTAATATAAGAGATCAGTGAGAGGGCCACTTGAAGAAGATGAGCGCCACGGCAAGCCACTCACGTTTTAGGTACGGCGCGAATGCCAGGAAGCCAGTGCGCTCGCTGAAGAGGGGCACCCTCGGTCTGCTCACCCATCCCCACGACAGGTGGTTCTGCAAGAAGAGCGTCTGCCCTGCCAGGCCTCTTGGTGTGACCCATCCGCCGAATTCATCCTGCACTAGGGCTGACTTGGGCCGCCAGGCCGCGGTCGGCAGAGATTCGTTGTAGTTGCGCAAAATATGCGTTAGGTAGGTGTCGCTTTCTCGACCAACGTTCGGAAGTCGGTAGACTTCATCGAATCCCAGCTCTTGCTTGAAATCATGCAGCGAGACGTCCTCGCCCTTCACGTAAGCGATGAAAGTCGGCTGACGGGTGATGACGGATTCGACAGAACGTAAGTGGGCTAGCTGGTCCCTGAGTTCGTCGAGGGGTTCATTCTAGTGCAATTGGAATAAATGCAGTGGGCGAAGGTTGTAGTTAAAGAGAACTCACAAAATACGAAACGACAATGTCGACACTGGGCTTGTCGGGATCGCTGATGGCTGGCAAGTATGCCAAGAGGGAAGCTTCTTTGATCGTCCAGAAAAGAAAAGGGAGCAACGAGAGGCAGATGTAGACTTTGGATATGTGGGCGAGGGCCGGTCTTGAGCGCCACTGCGGGAGCGCCAGGGCGTCCGCTAGGGCATCGTGGCCTAAAAGACGACTGACGATATACCGACCAAGCAGGATGTTGCCTATGAGGATCGCTAGGGCGACAAGGGTGTAGGAGGGAAAGTTGTGGCGAACTTCAGCCGATGTGGCCAGTGCCAGGAACGCTTTTGGCAGCGTGAGGAGGACAATTGCTACTAGAGAATCGATCCGGCAGATAAGGTTGATCAAAGAGGCGTGTTCGACAGCTGCTGAACAGGCGAAGAGAACGACCAGCCCGGGTGGCGGCACGTGCGAGGGCAGCTGATGAACCGAACCAAACGCGAGTGTACAGACGGAGAGGAAGCTGGTGCAGAGAATGGCAGCGGTCTGTATGCTGGTATCAGATTCGCTGGCCTCCCCCCGTACCGGGTAGCGAGACTCACAGTAGCATAGCCGGTCAGCATCGTCCCTGGTGACGGTCCCGCGTTAACTTTCCACCTCTTCAGCGCTACTAGCAGCAATGCCTGTAGCACGAAGGCCAATGTAGCACATCCTGCCCCCAGAACAGCGACTTTAACGCTATGCAAGGCGAACCCAAGCGCTGTGGTGAGGGCCAGAAGAGCGGCAGACGTCGGCGGCGTGGGCGTTGAAAGATTGGCGAGTGGCAGAAGAAGCAAGAGGATGGGGATGGCAAAGTAGTGGAGAGCTTCAGAGACGCCGAAAGGGAGATACTGGGCCGAGATGGCGAGGGAAGCTCGCAGGACGGCGCCAAAGCTGCCGACGAGCACGCTGTTGCCCGTCAGGGGTATTTTCTTGTCGTCTGGAAGCAACCAATCCGCCCTGTATGGGAACCAGCGAGCGACCAAAGCCGCGGTCCAACAAATCCCGGCGGTCGTGCAAAAACCAACAACGGGAAGGAGCAAGGTCTGCCAGAACTCGGCAGAGTACTTGAGGGCTCTTGAAAACAGGGATGCTGTTATCAGAGATGCCACGCAATATGCGACGCCCAGCGCGAGCGTCCCCCGATTCCAATCATCGAATTCATGGCGTGTTGGGGCCGGTGCATCGGCAGTGAGCAGCTCTTCGAAGTGGTCTTCCTTTTCCGGCAGCGACATGGTCATCTAAGAGTCGTTTTTGAGCGTGTGCATGCTTCTGCCAGACGAAGCAAGCGGCGGTTTGCGGACAACATGGGTTTGAAACTTTCAATTGCATCGCCCAGTCTGGCACCCGGCTGCGATGACGATCCGACGCGTTAAATTGGCAGATTGGAGCTACGCAGAGGCGTCTACAAGAGGTTCTGAAGGCTCTAACACGATGCTGTCTGGAGGCTCTGTCGATTTGACCATGGGCGGAATCCAGAAGAAGACGAGCAAAGCCGACGCGAGGATGAGGCCAACGTCGATGCCTGCCACAACCCTGGCCACATTTTCAGCACAGCAAAGAAGTTGTCAAAGAGCGACTCACTTCCACCCCGTCTGCACGCCGGTGGCGTCCAAGATCTGGCCCGCGACGATTGGGCCAACCAATGCACCGACCGAGAACGTGCAATTGAAAGCTCCAAAGACGTGGGCCGGCCCTAGGAATTCGATGATGCTCGTCATTTCGCTAAGGCCAGCCATCACGGGCACTAGGACTGTTCGGAAAGCAGCTTAAGCCGTCAAGCAGCACGAGCGACGGGGAGGATGGCGCTCACCTGCCGTGCCGAGCGCGCCACCCAGCGCCAAGATGACGATGAACGCAGCAAGTGGCAGTTGCGGAATGATGAGCAGGCCAAATGGCACAGCACAACCCGCGAGGCAGACCACAATCAAATTGCGGTTGCCGAATCTGTTGACGAGGCGACCAGCGATGGGGCTGACAACAAAACTCGGGGCCAAAGCTACGTGGCCGCGCCCCGGGTCAGCAGAGTTGGTGAGATCATTTGTGGCCGACATACCCGCTAAGAAGATCAGGCCAGCGCCTTGTGGATCCTGATTGTATCGGCTCTGGAGGTAAAGTGTGAGAGAGGCGTCGAGAAGGCCGCCAAATAGGATCCCGTTCAGTGCCGATATCCAAAGGAGAGTCACGGCCTGCTTCGATGTGAAAAAGAGTCGGAGCGCACGCCATGGCCGCGGTGCTGGGGATTGGTCGTCCACACCCTTCTCTTGCTCAGGGGCCCGAGCTTTGCGTCCTTTGGGGGTGGTGTAGCGAAAGGCGATACGATGCTCAACGACAAGAAGGCGCAAAACGAGGTCCAAGCCGCACAGTGCCAGCGCAAACTCAAACGGCGCGTAGAAGCCGCCGTTGGCATATCTGGGAGCATAAAATCAGTCAACTAAATTCGTAGAGGGGATCACTCTTGAGCAAACTTACAAAACTCCGCCCAGAGGGGAGCCGATCAACGAGCCCACGCTGAAACCCATCACAACGTTCCCCAACGCTGTCGGGAGATCTTCGGGATCCACAGAGTCGCAGACGAGAGCCATCCCTATAGTCCAGATCACTGTGCCCGAAAACCCTTGCAAGATACGGGCGACCAGCCTGAAGAAAGAGTCAGTCGGTTGTCTGCAGACATTCAAAGGCAGTGGCCAACATGAGGGCAAAGCTTCGGCTCAGCATGAACATGACGATCGAGCCGCACATGAACACAAGGGCGGCCAGGAGGCCATACTGGCGATTTGTCGTGAGTTCGCCGATGTACGCAGCTGGTGGCGACGAGATGATCAAACCACCGGCATACGCCGCGATCAACCAACCCGTTAAGGACGGGACATTCTGGTAGCCCAAAGCTTGAAGACGGAAAGGCACAACGGGAACACTGCCAACATTTTGATCTTCAGTTTGCTTGCGGAGGGATCAGAGGCGCGTCAAACGGCCCACATTAAGCCATATATGGCCATATCAGTCAGCAGGGCTAATGCCACTGCGACAACGATGAAAATGCTGCTTGACCGCCATTTGAGCAGGAAAGGTGCTTTCCGCGACTCTGAATGCCGGCCATCGCGGAAACGAGCTTTAAAAGGCATAAACTAGCTGGTATAACTGATTTCTAATGACATGGTTGACGCGAAGACACGAAAGACACGGAGCTGCTGGTTGGTGCAGGCCAAGAACGCGGAGGAGTCAAGCAGCAGTCTGCTGCAGTCGCTTATTATTTTCACGTGTCACTCATTGCTGCATGTGCCACCTGGAACCGTATGGATTGGGCAATATCTTCGTTTAGATGAAAGATAACGCGTGACGGGCGACGTCAAATGAAGGCCTAAGGCGAGAGCCACGCCGATGGCTCCTTCCCAGCCTCTCGAGCCGTCAGCGCCCTTTGATAGTCTTCGGTCTTGAATGAGCGCCTGCCGCTGTGAACTTGCTGGACGAGGTCGGCCAGCATCTGCGGTAAGGGCTTTTCGTGAGCGCGATCGCAAAGGTCAACTGGTGGCGGCGACACACCGTCCTCTCGGCTTCGTTCCTGTTGCAGTTGGTCCACCAGCGCGACATCGAGGACTTCAAGTAAGATCCATTGAAGTTGCCAAACTCAGACTGCTCGACCAGGAAGTACATAATGAAAGCGGCCTGGCAATGGGCACACGCATTCAGTCATAGAGCAAAAAAACCACACGCCTTCTATGCCTCACATGGTATTTGGGGAGACCTAATTCGCCGAAGCACTTGAAGATGCGCGATATGCGAAGGTAGTTGTGACTGCTCTGCTCCAGATTGTCGAAGCAAGGTTCGTAGTGGTCGGTCCTGGCCAGCTCGCCCGTCTCTTCGTCCATCAGCTCCAGCCCGTACTGCTCAGACAGCTTTCGTTGAGCGATTTTATTGTAGCGGGAGCGAGATAGTCACTTACGAAGTCGAGCATGAGCCGGTACGACGTGATGAGGCGGTCCTTGACAGACGTGTCGATGATCATGGCGTCGATCTCGCCTGTGTATGATTCACATTAGCATCTTACTAAGACTTGAATGCAATGACAGCCTGACTTTGTTGCAGAGGTTCCGACTCGTGATTCATGCCGTGCTCGCGAATGGGGAATAGCCACCTGTCAGTTGTCTTAGTCAAAGCCTTGTCTCTTTCACAGTCAGGCTTTCTTACTGAATGAAGCCATGGCGAGACTCTAAGATGTTGTATTTGCCCTTCCACTGCCGGTGCAGGTCGTCGATCAGCAGGCCATCTGGTCTGCACCTGAGGGAGCCCGTGTAGAAGTGCAAGTTGTCTGTCCCGCCGTTGTCGCTCAAGCCTGGGTACTCGTCAAGGTAGTCTCGCACGTCTCGGGGCAGCGACATGGCTGGTTGAGCTTGGGCCCGTTGCAAAACGGTCTGGAGTTTGGAGAGCTTGATGCCCAGTGTGGCGGCCCTTGTAGCTGAAGGCGAATGAAGAGTTCGGAAGAGAGTACTTTTGAGGCTTGGGAGCATTCAGAGGGCAACCGTCATCGCTTGGGAGATTTGGCCAACGAGGAGCAAGAGGATTCGGACGCCCTCTCTCGAGTCTCAGCCGAGGCTCGTGGTCAAAGAATCTGAGAGCCCATCGTCGGCGCGTTCACGAGTGCAGTAGTATACAAACAGTCAGGCAGACAAGACTGAGCACGAACGCTCCCCAAGCCACGCTACCCCTTAGGGCGCCTCAACGCCCACCCCATCGGCTCATTGCTCTTTACTTATGCAGCCTGTGGTACGACCAGACTCTCAGCGCGAAAGACAAACCGCAAGAGGAAACAACTGACCAGACTGGCTAAGTCGGAGTTCGAGCTGAGCGATCGTGAAGTTGTCAGAGTCGGTCGGCGCCAGCCCTTCGAAGCCAGTGATCCTGTCGACGAAGGAGGATCAGCATAATGATATGTAACAGTGCACAGGGGTGGAAAGAGGAACGTGCCTATCCTTAGAGATGCCGTCGACGAAGCAGATGACGCAGGGAAGCACTTGGATCTCAAGCTTGGTGACCAGGAATGGAACATTCGCGACATCAGCCTTCAGAAACAGAGTGGAGAAGTATGTGGGTGCCAGTTTCTGTCCGACTTTCGTGAGTTAAAAGACGGCCATGGAGAGAAGGGGAGCGCTCACTTCCAGCTGGCTGTCCATGATGCGACACCGCCGAAAGTCTTTATGGTAGAAGTGGACCACAGCCGTCTTTGCTTTTCTGTACCAGGAATGAGCGTTGCCAGGCAATCGCGAGAGGCCAGAGCGCACGCTACCGTTTGCATGAGGGCCTTCTCGTCCGTCACGTCTGTTAGCCGTCCGTGGTTGCCTTCGCGCATCTTTTCCGCTTGCTTCATCCTTTTCTGCACGTCAGGAAGGCGTTCACAGAGCCAGATGGGCAACTTTCACGCACTGGGCTGCCAGCTCCTCGAGCCGCTTCTCGCGAAAATCCGCATAAAAGTCGTCCTCATCCAGGTCGCTCAGGTTGATTTCCTCGTCAGATTGCTCTTCGCGGTAGTTTGTGTCTTCCATGGCTGCTTGAAAGCGGACTGTCGTTGTCAGTGGTCGCCGTCTGCTCAAGACAGGTTGGATACGAAGGACGACTTGCTTTCCCTTTTGTTCACCTCTCGATAGCCCAGTGGTGCTCCCAAAAGAAGTTATTCTCTCCTGCATTCACACCACAACGACCGGCAATGCCTTACCAGACCACTTTCACGCTGGTTCGCGCATCTCCCTGCGATCATTGGCGTGCTTGAATGACTCTTTCGCAAAGGCCCGGAGGACCAAGGGCTGTTATCTTGTCACCGACGAGGTCACTTCAAAGATCCGAGAGGGTCTACAGGTGAGCCCAAGGGGGCATTTTCGGCCGTGGAAGCTCCCTCATCTGTCGTCAGGGCTGCGACGTTGGCTTGCTGCATCTCTTCATTCAACACACCTCAGCCGCATTAACATTGAACGAGAACTACGACAGTGATGTCAGAAAGGACATGAACATGGCCTTGGATTCTGTTGTGAGCTGTCATCTCTTTGCTCGACAGCTTGCAGGGCGCGCTTTAAGGACAGTATGACTTTGCCTGCCACAGATCCCTGAGACCCTACCTTGGCTACACACAGATGAGGGGCCTGACGACAGCGCAAGCCACACCAAGGCCAGTCTGATTGGCTCGAGCATATCCATTCCAATTTCTCAAGGAGTAAGTCGCTTGCCCCTGCATCGGCGTGCGTCACCGCCAATCCGTCTACAACAGAAGCTGGCGCTGGGCACGTGGCAAGGGATCTATCTGTGTGGTATGCGCTTAATTCAAGGCTGCCTTCCTTCCTCTGCCCAGCTGACTGACTATCTGCATGCAGAATTCAGAGAGTACGGAACATGGCCCAATCGCCTTGGAAACCTTCTCATTTCTTATATCTCTCTAATAGGATGGCGCATACCAGGAAAGTCGTCGCCACCATCATGTGTGTGGACGTTGCTGTTTGTTTGACTAAAGCGGTCTGACGTATGTGCTTGCAGCCCCTGAAACAAGCCACCGCCGTGTGCCAGTGACTCTGAACCACCACAAGAGCGAGGAGCAACAAACAAGGGGTCGGGCAAGCGAACGGCAGTGGGCGAACTCTTCTCTCTTCCAACCCACCATGTCGACCACATCGCAGCTGAACGAGCTCCTCGGCTTTCTCCTTCTGCCCGATCAAATCAATGTCCAATGCATTGTACTGCAAAACCTGCTGCCGTACTCGGCAGCTAGCTCTGCCCATCGTTCCATTTTCTTCGAAAAGTGCCCGCAAGGGCAAAGTTGGCTCGAGGTCATTGCCCAATTCGCCACCAAAGCCGATTTCCCGATTCCTGGGCAGCACGACGCTTTGAAGATTGCCATCAATATGACGGATAGCCGGACGGGAGCAGCCTTGCTGGGCAAGATGCCAGATTTTCTCCCCAAGCTCATCAAGGTCATTCTGGTAAGGCGGTGCCTCTCCTGCTGACCCGCTCTGTCCTCATAGTTCCACGATTTAGACAAAAGACCATGTTTTGGCGGATCCAGCAGCCATGCTACTGTCAAATCTGTCACAGCAACCCGACCAGCAAGCCAAAATTTGCCAGCAGCTTCCAGACCTTGTCGGCGTTTTCGTCAAGGGCAGCGAAAAGAGTGAAGATGTCAACAGGCATGCGTCCTTCGACTTCTTGTCGAGCGTCATTGCCAACGTCTCTACGCTGCCAGCCGCTCGCACCCTCCTCCTCGAGCCGAGTGGCGAAGGCCAAACCCACCTGGACCGAATCGCTGTTTTCTCCGAGCACCCGTCTGTGATCCGCCGCGGTGGCGTGGCATCCACAATAAAGTGCGCAGCAAGATCTATGATGTCTAGATTGCATGACTCTAAGAGACAACTCTAGGAATGTGGCGTTTGACACCAGGGCGCAGCTCGATGTCGTGTCTTCCCCCGCCATCCTTCCCCGCTTGTTGTTACCACTCTGTGGGCCGGAAGAGTATCCGTTGGAAGAGATGGACAAGTTTCCGGAAGAGATCCAGATGTTGGCGGACGACAAGGAGCGGGAGCCGGACGAACGCATTCGAGCGATCCACTTGGAGACGCTGCTCCTCCTCTGCTCGACGTTGGACGGCCGAGAGAAGCTACGGCAGCAAAATGTGTACAGGGTGATCCAAGTGATGCATGCTGCGGAGAAGGATGAGCAAGTGAAGGAGCTGGCCACGCGGGTGGTGGGCTTACTCATTCGGGACGAGCCCAAGATCGCAGCGCTCGAGGGAGAAGAAGACGACGACACAGGGTTAACAGAGGTCTGAACTCAGGCACTCTCCTTCGTGTCCACAGGTGTTTGCCGAGCCAGCACCTCCGCGTGCAAGCGTTGGACTTCTTGCATCACTTTGCTCTTCGCTCTGATTTGCGGACCTTTGACGAATAGGAGGATGGGGATGCCGAGGAGGCCAAGCCCCAAGCACGCAACGAGGAACCCTGCCCAGGTGTCTGTTTGCCACCAACTTCAGGGGAAATTCATCTTCACGAAGGAGTCACCTACAGCCCATGCGGTCATACCATTGGGTTGTAAATACTTGTGCATGCATTAATAAGATTAGAGCAAAAGAGATTTCCAAGGGGACAGCTTACAGGGAAACGCGGTACCAAGGAAATTCCGACAGGCACTCTGGGCTGCGAGCGCAGAGGATGCGTATAACAGGTAGGAATCTGCCAAGTAGTTGAAGACAGCCAGATAGCTGTGAAAGATGCCGGCCATGACGAGGGCGTAGCCCAGCATTGGGACGATCCAATGGGTTCTGCCTTGGCCAAAGCAAGCGACCAACGCGCCAACCACAAAAGAGGCGCCGCCGATGCAAGCAAAGTACAGTCGTGCTTCTGGCCCTCTCTTGGCCACTGAGGAGTGACGCTTCAGCCAGAGCTGAAAGGCTGAAACTGCTGACCCACCATTTTCGCGGTACAACTTCTCTTGAACCATAGTAAACGCCAGGCCAATGAAGGCTCCGACGACCAGGGATAAAGACCCCAAACCAGCTTCGCCAGTGTTAAAGTGGTATACATCTTTAAAAATGAGGGTGATCGATTCGAACAGCGACCCTGTTGATGGCGACAAAGCAACTTGGGTATTCGAAAGCAAAAGCCCTAGAAAAAGACGTACACATCACGCCCCAGCCGTAGCTGATGTACAAAGCCATACTGAGAACGACGGGCTCCGATACGAGGAAAATGAGCGGCCGCGTGAGAGACCTCTTGATGAGAACGGCAAGGCTGGCTCGTTCCAAATCAGCGCGACACTGGTAGCGCTGGTCGCCAGTCTCTTTCCGCAGCTTGGCGGCTCGTCGACTGCAAGGGAATTGGTGAGCTAAGCCTTCCTTGCCAGCAATCGGACTCACGACAGTAGGACGGAGCCCCTCGTCTCTTTAAGAATGACGATGATCAAAGCCAGAGTGACGCCAGACAGGATCAACGAAATCCAGCTCATCCACCGCCAACCCAAATCTTGGACGGCGTAGCCCAACGACACTGGGCCAGCTCCGCTTCCAGCAAATGCGGCTGTAGAGAACAGCGCCATTGGCCAACCGCGATTCTTGGACGTCCAGACATCAGCCAAGGTACCTCCTACGACTGAGGAGCCAGTGGAACCAGCGGCACCGGCCAAAAAGCGGCAGACAAGGATGCCAGCGAATGTAGGTGATAGTGCGGTCGCCAGGAGGAGTATTGTGAAGATCGCGAATGATGCGATATAGACTGGGCTTCTCCCAATGACTTCTGAAAGTGGCGCGGTGACTAGAGGCTGAGCAAGAATCACATAAGACGTCAGCTGTCAAGGAATATGGAGCCTTCATGGGAGAGACGCACGACGAGGGCATAGCCAAGCGGATATAGAGAGACAGAAACGAGAGCTGTCTCGTGAGAAACGCCCAAGTCCGCCTCCATAGCTGCAAGTCCAATGGCCCAGCCCTAGAGCACACCCATTCGGTGAGCCCGACGAGCCCATACGACGATGTAATAAGACACATACAGAGCCAACAATCATTGAGAGCGCAGTGGTCCAACACGCCCTGAATCAACAAACTTGAGCATGTTTAGAGCTCATCATTCGGGCTGCACCTCACACTGCCAATGGATTAGTACGCTATCAATACAGACAAACAAGTGCTTCCTCACAGCTCGTGATGATCCATTTCTTGCCTTTTGGCCAATTGAAGGGATTCTCTGGGTCGTTCGCCTCAAATTCGACCCAGATCGTCTCTTGCGGCACATCATTCTGCTCTCCTAGAGGCGAGGCATTGGCCTCGAGCTTTTCTGCTGTCGCCATTCCAAAGCGTCGCCGGCACAAGACACGTCAACTTGCCTCGTCGAGTTGGATCAAGTCGCCAATGATTGGGAGCAATATTATTTCCAAGTTGATTTAGTGCGGAACGAGTCGGTTCAAGGTATTACCAGCCAAGCGGGAGTGATCCGCGCTAGCCGCGTCGGCCTGCGTCGGTCCTCCTGGCTCGAGTCCAGCAGCGACCCATCATCTAACCAATGGTTGCAGATCCGAGGATCAGCAAGAGGTGCCGAGTCGATCCGCAAGCGAAATCAAGCGCACACGCATATTGCTACTGAGCATCAGGTGTGGCACTGGGTGGCCAAAGGTCACAAAAGGAGGAACTCGGGTTCCTCGATGGCAATGCAGGATACGAGACCCTGCTGCATTGCATGCAGCATTTCTAGGCCGAGAACAGACCAGTTGAGTGAACACGCAATAGCGCGGGCAAGGCGCCTACCTCGCTTCCGAAGCCCGCTGCCACGACTCCATGTCAGGCTAGAATATTAGCCTACGCGCTGCAAGCGACTTAGGCCTGAGTACAGCGCATCAAAGATAGCTGGACAACCCACCTTTAAGGCGGCAACCCTTATTTCCTGCCTTCTTCTTCTTGCCTCCTATATCTCCCAAGCCAACCGTCGTCGCCTTTGCCAGAGCAGCCTGGACATCCGTAGCAGACGTCTACGAGTCCTGGGCAGCGAATTTCTTGCGCATCTCCTCCAGCTTCCTTGGCCTCAGCTTGAACGCGACCCCTCTCCCGCTTCAGCAATCACCTCTCTGAGTCAATCGGCGGACGACTGTCTTCTGCTATGGTGCAATGTGAGCCGGCCATCTTAAGGCGGAGGAACTAGGGCCGAGGGACTAGTTCGGACGACTTGAAAGTTGATGTGCGCTGCCGGTGGAAGTGGAGAAGCTCTAAGGTAGGCAACCGGGAGCGGTGGCCGATGAGAGAGAGAAAAAGATGAAGAAGCTGGTTGAAGTGGCTGAGACAGAAGCGAAAGAGGGGAGGGACCGGTCCTCTTGCAAGCTGGCCAGCTTCAAGGGCGGATTCGGCACAACGTCGAGGAAGGCATCGCACGCGGATGAGCTGTTTTCAGAGTCGGCATTCTCTGGCGAGTCCTGCTGGTCGAACGTGAGTGGGGACTCAGAGGTCTAAAGCGTTGACAGCTTGGCCTACCAAGTCAAAACTGAGCAAGAGGTCGTCGCGAATCGCTTTTGTATGTGCGTAGTCCTCCAGCTTGTACCTCTGTCAGCTCCTTCTGATCAATACATACTCCATCTGCGCAAGGTAAGGAAGGGACAAACCAGTTGAGCCTCGAGCCACGCCCCGGTTCGCCTGCGCCGCCAATGCCGGCAAGGCGCCCCCAAAGCCTCCCGCCCTTTGACTAGCTTGTGGAGTGTACAGGCTTTGCTCGTGCTCGAAGCCCTTGTTGGGCGGCGTCCCAAGCCGCCTTGACGAGTCGGTCAGCGGGATCAATCGAGCACTGCGCCTGGGTCCGCGACCGCCAGCTCGTCCTCTGGCGCTGTCATGAGATCTGCACAGGCATCCACGAAGCCAGATCAATGTCCGTCCATTGGCTGGTATAGCGAGGGACTGGGATGCAGCGCAGTCCCGCCGGCTTGTTGTTTTGAGCGCATTCGCCTGACGCTGCTCGTAGCGCTTTGCTCAGCGGCCTGGCCTTGATCTTTCTGGCCCTATACGTTCTCGGAGCAGCTGGAGTGTCGCGAGTCGGTGGTCCCGGGCCATTGCGCAGAGCTCACGCATGAGTGGGCATTTGGAGGCGATCGATTTCCTCAGTGATGGCTCCCCCAGACAAGAAACGCAAGAAGGGCGGTCTCGAATGCGGGTCCAAGCAGAATGCAGGGCGTGATATATGATGTCTAAAGTTGCATGCGTCTAAATAATTAATATGCTAAAGCTGTGGCAGTTGCCACCAAGAGAAGCAGTGTGAGGTGTTGTCGTCCGTCGCTTGTCATTGCCACCTTGTAGGCCAGTCGAGTACCTTTTGGAAGGGATGGACAAATTTCCACAGGAGATCCAAATGATGGTGGACAACAAAGAGCGCGAGCCGAACGAGCACATTCGGGCGATCCACTTGGAGACGCTGCTCCTGTTGTGCTCGACGCTAGGTGGTTGAGGGAAGCTGGGGCGATAAAAGTGTACAGGGTGGTCCAAGTGTTTTACGCTGCGGAGAAGGATGAGCTGTGCAAAAAGTTGCCCCCAAGGTAATGGGCTTACTGATCCAGGGCGAGCCCAAGATAGCGGCTCTGAGGTGGAAGAAGGCGACCAGGACACGGAACCGACAGAAACCCGAGCTTAGACGCTCTCCTTCGTGTCCGTAGGGTTCTGCCGAGCCAGCACCTCCGCGTGCAAGCGTTGGACTTCCTGCATCGCCTTGCTCTTGGCTCTGATTTGCGGACCCTTGATGAATAGGAGGATGGGGATGCCGAGCAGTCCAAGTCCCAAAAGAGCCACCAAGAAACCGGCCCAAGTGTCTGTACTGCGTTTTCAGGAGCCATTCATCCATCGCCAAGAAGGTCACTCACAGCCCATGCGGTCATACCACTGCGTTGTAAATACTGTGCATGCATCAATAAGATTAGAGCAAAAGAGATTTCCAAGGGGGCAGCTTACAGGGAAACGCAGCTCCAAGGATATTGCGGCAGGCGCTCTGGGCTGCAATCGCAGAGGATGCGTATAACAGATAAGAATCGGCCAGATAGTTGAAGACAGCCAAATAGATGTGGAAGATGCCGGCCATGACGAGGGCGTACCCAATGCAGGGCACGATCCAGTGGGTCCGGCCTTGGCCAAAGCAGGCGACCAAGGCTCCGATGACAAAAGAGGCGCCACCGATGCAGGCGAAGTACAGTCGCGCTTCTGGGCCTCTCTTGGCCACTGAAGGCAAACGCGTCAGTGGGAGCCAAGGAGTTTTGAGCGGCCAACCCACCATTTTGACGATACAGCTTCTCTTGAACGATAGTGAATGCCAGGCCAACAAAGGCTCCTGCGACTAATGACAGGCACCCCAAACCAGCTTCGCCAGTATTGAAGTGATAAACGTTCTTGAAGACAAGGGTGATCGACTCGAAAAGCGACCCTGTTCGCGCAAAGCAACGGCCTCAGTGAAATACTTTCACTAGAGAAGAAAACGTACACATCACACCCCAGCCGTAGCTGATGTATAAAGACATGCTAAAGACGACGGGCTCCGATATGAGGAAATAGAGCGGCCGCGTAAGGGACGTCTTGATGAGGATGGCGAGGCTGGCTCGCTCCAAATCAGCGCGACACTGGTAGCGCTGGTCGCCAGTCTCTTTGCGGAGTTTGGCAGCTCGTCGACTGCAGTAGAGGATTGGTGAGCTAAGCTTTCCTTTTGAGCCTTCTGGCCAGTGATCGCACTCACGACAGTAGGACGGAGCCCCTCGTCTCTCTTAGGATGAGGATGATCAAAGCCAGAGTGACGCCAGACAGAATCAACATGATCCAGCTCATCCACCGCCAACCTAAATTTTGCACGGCGTAGCCCAACGACGCTTCGCCAGCCCCGCTTCCAAAGAACGCAGCAGTGGAAAACAGCGCCATTGGCCAACCCCGGTCTTTAGATGTCCAGATATCAGCCAAGGTTCCTCCGACGACCGTCGAGCCAGTCGAGCCAGCGGCACCTGCCAAAAAGCGGCAGACCAGGATGCCAGCAAATGTAGGAGAGAGTGCAGTTGCCAGTATGAGAATAGTGAAAATGGTGAACGATGCGATATAGAGCTTGTTTCTCCCGAGGACCTCTGAGAACGGCGCGGTGACAAGAGGCTGGAAGGGGGAGATCCCAAAGATGCCTCAGTTTCCAGATGTCACAAAAAAGTTAGCTCAGTACAGCGCCACTTACGATGAGAGCGAAGCCAAGCGGATACAGAGAGAAGGAAACCAGAGCTGCTTCATGGGAAACGCCCAAATCGGCTTCCATAGCCGGAAGTCCAATGGCCCATCCCTAAGCGCGCACTCATCTCGTAAGCATTTCGAGGTCGCATGGTCAAACAAGACGCGTACAGAGCCAACCCACGCTGCAAGCGCAGTGGTCCAGCACGCCCTGGTCATCAAGCGTGAGCACGATCGGAAGTCGTCGTTGGGTCCTGGCTCACACTGCCGACGCATGAGTATACTAGTGAAATCGAAATCTAGGTGCTTCCTTACAGCTCGTAATTATCCACTTCTTGCCCCTTGGCCAGTTGAAGGGATTCTCTGGATCGTTCGCCTCGAACTCGACCCAGATCGTCTCTTGCGGCACATCATTCTGCTCTCCTAGAGGCGAGGCATTGGCCTCTAGCTTTTCTGTCGTTGGCATCCACAAAGTGTCGCTGTTGCGAGTCAGCTTCGACTTTGCGTCGGAGCTTTGGGCCGGTTAATTGGTTCGCGCGGTCCTGGCATGTGGCAATTTTTAGTCGTCACAGGAAAATGACTCCGACTTCAAAAGCATTGCATAGAGGTAAAGTTTCTCAAAAGCCCGTGGGACCCAGCCCGAAATGGTGGCGGAAGACTCAAATCTGCTTGACGAGGGTGGCGTCAACGCTTGCCAGCTTGGTCTTCAGAGCTGTGATTGGGGGAGACCAGAGATAGACGCCTCCCTTTGGTTTGATGAACTCTGAGTTTGCAGTCACAATGTTCGTAGGGTCACCGTTGTTCTGCATCTGACGAATCAGCGAGCTTCGTTGTACTGGGGGGACTTTCCTGACGTTGGGGGCAATTCCTTGAGCTTGACGAGGCCCCTGTGCACCGGTCTGTCCAATGACAAGATCGAAGCCAACTGACGCGATGTTGAGGGGGTTGGGAGGGAAGCTGGCGTTGTTGGCCCAGGACTGTTGAGCGATCGAGGCGCTCAGGCTTCTAGCGACGGCGGTTCAGACTTCAAACTCCTCACCTTCTGAACAAATTCGAACCCCTTGGTGATTGATCCTTGATAGGAGACAAACAAGAGACCTCGATCGTGAGACGTCTTCTTCAGCCGTGCCTCTCGGAGCGTGACCTCTGATCCGTAGGGTATGCCTGGCCAAGCTGCTTTCAAGACCAACACACAAGCTTTCAAAAGATAGTCACAGACTCACCTTGACGGACCATCAAGCGGGGCACGATTCCAGTTTCGCGTGGGATGGCGGCAACTCCAGCTCCTGCGGGAGCGGGGGAGTCAGTTCAGTTCAAAGCTTGGAAAGGTAAAGCACTGACGAGGATTGGTCTTTCTGACGTGAGCAGAATAAGGGCACTTGATTTGGTTCAGATCATCTTGCGCCGCATAATCGAAATCATTGTTTTTCAGCGCATCGGCGCCAAGGGTGGGGTCATCTGTCAATGGCGACAAGACCTGGCATGCCTATGAGCGAGGGCCCGGTGAAAGGAGACATTGCGGGACTCGTACAATGGGAGCGCCAGAAGCCCAGCGGCCAATGATGCGGGCGCCAATGAAATCCGGCGTGATGCCCGGGATGGACGTGGACAAGGCCTGGGCGGTGCCATTTGCAAAGTCGTGAAACTCGGGGACCAATTGTGACAACTGGCGAAAGACCAAAAAGCTTCCCTCGCGGGTCCAAGCGGGCTCGCCCTTGGTCAGGCCGGTCAAAAGAATCTCTGGCGAAACCGCATCCTGTCCTGGCAGCGGTGGTGAAATATCCTGCAGGGTTGGAATGCTGACACCGTCCTTGAAGCCAAAGTGCTCGTGGCCAGCCTCGGCGCCACTTGATGGAAAGCTTTAGACAGGCAACCATTTGTAGAAACACAGGCCGACGTACGGACGGACTTGGCCTTCGATTTCATCGACAATGGCAACCGAGTGCTTCAGCAAAGAGTAGATGCTCAAGACCTGCTTGTGGAGATCGCGTTGCGACGGCGCGGTGACGAGGATGGCGACGTCGATCTCGTCGGCCAGGAAGGGCTCAGACCAAGTGGACAGCTGACCCTTGGCGTCCACAGGGTCGCCCAAGCTGACGGCACTGGCCTTCTGGCCGATCTTGAAAGCGGTGTCGACGGCTTTGGGGACATGAAAATATGAGCGTCCATAAAACTGCAGAGCTTGCGCGCAAGCTTACCTGGGATGCTAGTGTCCTGCGACTGACCGGGCATCTCCGATTCTTGGACCCCACATTTGATGAGACCGCCATGGGTGAACGCAATGTTGATTTGGACGATCTAGAACTGCTGTGAGCCACTTTACCGCTATGGACTCTGAAGTGCTCACCGAAAGCCATTTCTTGGGCTTGCCGGGTTCTTGGGCTTGGTTTATCTTGGCTTGAGCAGCCTTGACGTCTCTATACGGCGCAACTTTAGTGGCGAATCTACAGTACTTCCAAGTTTCGACATACGCAGTGGATGTAACTTGTGGAATCAGTTGGTTTAAGTCCCGACGGAAGTTGGAGGCGTTGGTGATCTTCAGGAAGATAAAAGCTTCAGTGCGCTTCTGAAGACCCAAGAGGACGTCGCCCTGGATGTTTTTCTCGTCGAGTTGGGCTGACATGGTTGGCAAGGAAGACAAGAATTGGCCAATGGAAGTAGGCGTATTGGCGTCAGAGGAGGGTTCGTGCTTTGGGGTGTTGCCAAGTCTGAACCAGGCCGTGCTTCTTCAACGGCCCCGACGGCCACGCATTCCAAAGATTATTGTTTTGATGTCGTAAAAGGGAGGGAGAAGCAGGCACATGTGGGGATTCCTCGGTACCCCGTGAGGTTTTAACTGTGGAACATTGACGGAACAGCGGCGGGCCAGACGCGATGCGGTGCAAATCTTCGACTGGTGTGGAAGCCAAACCGAGTCGCCAGTACGAGGGGAAAGGACCCAAACAACATCAAAACGTAGTAGCAAGCTCGCTTTGAGGACGCGAAGCAGAGCGGGATCACAGCAGCATTCACATTAACTCGGGGTAGACATCATGGCGCCTTTGGCTCTCCAAAGGCCTGGGAATGCTCACTCAGGACTTCGCTTTCGTCTCCAAAGATGCATACTTACATTTCTGTACGGCTGAAAGTGGACAGGCATGAGTGCAAAGAAGCAACGTTGAACCTGGCGCGCCTACATTTTGGTCAAGTAGTCCAGGTCGATGTCGGCCAACACAAAATTCGACCGGTCCATGTTGGCAGCTTGCGCCACTACATTTCCCCATGGATCTACGATCATGGCTTGGCCCCAGGATGACCGCGCTGGCCAAATCTTGCCGTCTTGCCCAACTTCGGCTCCAAAATGTGTTCCACACTGCGCAGCCGCCAAAATGAAGCTCTGGTTTTCGATCGCTCTGGCTCTGAGGAGGACCTCCCAATGAGCTGCACCCGTTGGCACCGTGAAAGCCTGGAAAGCACGCGGCTACCATGAGACTAAGTGCTGTCACGAAGTTGTTACCAGCTTACTGAAGGGTAAGAGAGCAGTTGCTGGGTTCCACCATGTGAGTGCTCGGTCGTGGGGCGGTAGATTGGCACTCACCGCTCCTCGCTTCCTCAGCTGGAGGGACACCTCTGGAAATCTATCACCTCACATCAGTCGCTTGGTCATGTATGGGCAGTTCATCATCTTACCTAAGATCGTAGCAAGTGAGAAGGCCAAGCTGGCCGACTGGAGTCTTCATTGGCTCCAACAATGCGCTGCCAGGGACGGTGGTCCCGCTTTCAAGCACCTTGGTCCCGCCTACGACTACCATTTTAGCGGACAGTCCGAGCCTTACCGATGCGAGAAGTACCTGGAACATCCTGGGATGGTCGGCAGGATGAGAAGGGCCCACTATTCAATCGATGACATTGGACTCACCACATCGAAGAGGTGCAATTTCCGATAGCTTTGCAAGCTGGGGCAAGGGTAAACGAGATTGCTACGCTCACTGAAAGAAACTGCTTACATCACGCCATCAGATGAAATGAGGTGATGGGTGTTGTAGACACGCCCCCGAGGATCGTCGGTCTGAAGAGAAGCGTAAGCTGATGCTCTGTGCTTTCACGTCCATCGCACTTACCGGCTCATGGACACCTACTTGAACGAAGCAGCGGGATGTTTTTGCTTCCGCTTTGATGGCCTCTAAGAAGGCAGCATTTTCGGCGGATCTGGTCAAACTGGCCACTTGGTGTCTACCATGCCCTCAAACAAGTTCAGAGACGCATATTCAGTAGACGCATGACCGAGGACGAGGAAACCGACGAGCGCGCAATGAAATCCGATGCCTCAGGGAGCGCCACCAGTTTGGCGCCAGCTTGAGCCGCCAACCTGATCGTGCTGACGCATTTGGCGGTGTTCTCGGCGACTGAGACGTAGTTGATCAGAAACCAAAGACCGTTCTTAAGTGCGTCTTCAACCTACTGTTTGGAGTGCTCGTCAGACTGGCGACCGCTGCAAGTGATGGCATCCTTTTGGCGGACGTTGTCAAAGCTTGCATCAAAGCTCTGCGCCGGCGCGAGAACGTCTTCTTGGAGCGGGACCTCTCCAAAGAACAGCAAAGGGGCGGGGTGTCTCAAATGGCCGGTCACCTCCAAGAGGGGCAAATCGCGCTTGGACCAGGACAGCGAGGAGCACCGGCGTCCAAGAACCTCTCGGCAGTTTCCGAGCTTCGGCAAACATGAATCGCTTGTCATTGTATCCGCAGAAGCCCATTTCCTCCAGCGACGAAGCGACCGAATCGACAAAATCGCGCCAAATCAACGCCCTCCAAGCCAAGCTGGCCGAGCTGCACGGCAACACGCAAAAGCTGCAGAGCGTGCTTCAAATCACTGCAGAGCAAGCTGGTTCTATCAGAGAGCTAGGAGCGTCGCATGCAGCCTTGTACGCGGTCCTTTCAGGAGGGCAGGTAGATTTGCTTACATCGCTGCACGCCAGGTTCATGGCCGTGCAGAAAGTCATGACGCAGGAAGAGCCAGGGCCTTAAGATCACATTGTCCTCGCTATACAAGTTTAAAGGGTTCAATCTTCGCCCCCCGCGACATAGGCATAAGGCCTTCCGAAAACCAGCAGCACGTTTTATGCTTTCGATAAGGTCGACGAAGAAATGGGATTGGCCGGCGGTTGCGTTGGTGGGCCAGAAGAGCCAGGCAAAGGACGTACACCGGACGAGAAGGGGCCGGAGCTGAAGTTAAAGTTGCGAGGGTAGGCTGGCGGCTGGCGAGGAAGCTGCTGCGGAGACGAGGCCATCTGGGACGGATGCTGAGGGTGCAGCTGATACGAGGGCACGTGGTGATTTTGAGGAGGGCTGCCGTCCAGGGACGTGCTTGGCTGTCCGGCAGGGTGAGGTCGGGTTGGGTCCCATCCTTGGTGCGAGTCGGCGAGGCGCTTGGAAAAGGGTGCAATAGTGATAGACCCAGAACCATTTGTGTGGGCGATAGACATATTGGTTACCGTCGCCGGCGACTTTGCCGCCTGCCTCGAGAGGTCGGGCGGCCTTTGCCCCGAGCTCATCCAATGGCCGCCGGAATGGGGTTGAGCTTGCGTCTGAGGCATGGGTCCGTTGTGCTGTATTGACTGGCGTCCTTGTGGCAGGAGGTTGCTAGGTCCCACAAATCGTCGTGGAGGAGATCCACCTTGGTGTGGCCCCGGCTGGCGCGAAGGCATCGCGGATGATTCGGACGGCCTTGGGCTGAAGCCGTGGGCTGGAACCTTCGAAGTGACAGATGATTTAGAGAGAGTGTCGTGCAATGAGCGCGACAGCAGGGTCGCGTGGCTGGAGACCGAGCTCTTGGGCTTCTCTGGTGGCCTTTGTTGGACGCTAGGCAGGAGGCCTACGCTGGCCAACGAGGGAATGCGTTGTGTCACGGGATGTTGGTGGTGGGAAGTGGCGGACGGCACTGGTTGATTCTGCTGTCGCAGCTGCGGCGGGGGCTCCGCGCGAGTTGACCGCGGTGGCGGTCCCGGTGCAAGGTGCGGCACAGGCTGCTCCATGGGCGGCAACGTTGATCTCCCTGGCTCTTGAGGTATGGGTGCAGGCTGGGCGGCGGGCCGCATTCGCGCCGGTGCGCGAGTGAAGTCTTCTGGAGGCGCCAAGGGCAAAGGAGCGGAACGGGCGGGTGGCAAAGCATCGACAGCGAATCCCATGTGAAGGAAGTCTTGGTGGATGTCAGACTCCTGCAGCTGCCATCGGTCCCCAGACCGGACGGTTTGTGGTGGCGTTGGCCGAAGGACGCCGTCGACAGCCACATAGTCATCGAAGGTAGGCTGTGCGATCATCGGCAAAGGTTCGGGCGGTAAGTCAATTGCCAGGGAGGTGGCACCTTATCGCCATTTTGTGGTGAGCAGAAAACGAGACATCCACACAACAAGCCAAACTCACTTTGACCCCAACATTCGTGATAGCCTTGGCGCATTCGCACCTCATCGTCGTTCATCATTTCGACCTTCGTTTCCATCTTTTCATGCTGCAAGAACATGGCAGGTAAGCCAACGGCATCGTGGAACGAGGAGAGGGATAGCTTGCCTGCCAGTGCGCGACGTGCTCCGCCTCCTGCGCGTCCACCTGCAAGTCCAAGTCCTCCAACGCAGCCTTTAAGATCATCAAAACTTGCTCTTTCTTCCTTGCCCGGCCCGATTCGAGCATCTCGACCCAAAGCGTCAATAGCGGGTGGGCGTCATTCTCGATGAGCTCCCGTTCATAGGCCAGTGACCGCAGCGCTCTACAAGCTGGCCATGAGCGACGCGCTATAGTCATGCAGAAAGGATAGGCCACTGACTTGTCTCTCTTCACGGCGTTTTCTGCGCGGATGCGATCGTTCGTGCGACGCCGCTCAATCGCTTCAGCTGACGCAATCTTAACTTAGCTGCGACTTTTCTGAGTGCTCGAAAAAACTCACGCGAGAGGTCAAGGACATCGTCTTGGGCTTCAGACTTTTGCGGCTGAGACGGTAGCTGTGAATCTTGTGGAGGGATGGGGGAGTTAGCCAGGCTGGCGCCAGGGCGAGAGTCGAACGAGCTGGCTCGGCTCAACAGCTTGGCCGTCTCTGCATCGCTGCCTTCGTCCTCATCATCCGGCACCACATTACGTTGAACTCGCGGTCGCCCTCGACCTCGCTTCGCAGGCACCGCCGTGGCTCGCACGTTGAGCGTGCCAGACGGCTCGCTAGCCTTCGTTGGCTTGACATCGCCAGAGATGCGTTTGCGTTTGGTGCCGCCTTGAGTTTCCGCATATGGGGTGGAATCTTCGATTGATTGAGCTGGTGAGATAACCAGACCGGGACGTGAGCTCGGACCTCGAGCGGCTGCAGAGCTTTTGGCTGCTGTGGGCGAGCCCTCTTGCGATCCCTCTCCGTCCTTCTCTTCACCGTTCTCTGAGTCGGACGCCGACGCTGAGGTGAGCTCCGAGCCGGGCGACACCAAGGGCTCTGTGACTCGTTTGCGCTTGCCTAGATTCTGGCTCGCAGGCTGGTTGCGGAGGGACGACGCCACTGAGGCAGCATCGTCGTTGTCGTCCTCACTTTCGTCGCTCTTGGATCCACTTGACGCGGGGGAAGGCGACAGCTTCCGGCGTCCGCGTTTCGAGCCCGTCGAAGTGCCAGCCTGCTTCCCTCTGCCGACACCTGCCGTCCTCCGAGTTGTCCTTGAGGATCCAAAAAACTTGCCCGGCGAGACTGGATTTTTGCCGGGCGTTTTTGACGCTTGCATTCGAGGAGACGACCGCGTTGCGCCGCCGGAAGCTTTTTGCACGACGCGCGCAATCTGGCGTTTCCCGTTGCGAGCTGGACGGCCAGAGGGTTCTTGAGCGTCGTTGTCGTCTTCGAAGTCGGAATGCTCCGCGTCCGAGTCCATGCCCAACGAAGGCGGCGACGCCCCCGAGTTGGAAGCCGGCTTGCTTTCGTCCGCCTGGCCCTGAGATCCGCTCTGGCGGAGCCCTAATGACAGCTCTGCATTGGTAGACGTGGTATCCGAGCGAGCTCTGGTGGCCCGGGGGCTGGGGGCAGCCTGAGACGACGATGCTTCGACTGTTGACTGCACGCTGGCCGCCGTATTTTTCCTGGGCCTGCCACGGCCCCTGGTCGGCTTGACAGAGCCAGTAGTCGCAGCTTCAGGCATCCTTTTGGCGTGAGCTTCGTCGTTCTCCAAGAATACGTCGAGAAGGAATTGAGAAGAATCGAACAAAGGGCGGCCTAGGGAATGACAGAGAAATTGTGACTAGGCCTGCCCTGCCTCTGGAGAGGGCTCCTGAACTGGTATGAATTTTTTGGAGGCCGGGAGAGAAGGGGTGGGCGAGGGAGAAAGGTAGAAAGGCAAACTCGGCGGCTTCGAAAGCGCTGCAGCCACGATGTTTTAGGAGCTTGGGTTCGCCGTCTCGACTGGCTGCAGGGCTGCAAGGAACCGAGCAAGGCCACTCCCGAGGGCGTGGGATTTTTTGCTGGTGGAGGGAGAGGAGCAAGAGCCAAGGAAACGATTGACAATGACCGGGCCTCGGATCATGCATGGTCACTTGTCATTATTCGGCTTCCACTTCTCGCTCTCAGTTGTACGTCTTTATTCCTCTACTGGGAGACACTATGCTTCTCGTCCCCTTCCGCCGCATTCACAGCGGAGAGCACCTCGCACGGGCTTTGTGCTTTAGCTCACGAGTCCGCAGAACCTCTGCCGTTCGAATTAAAATCGCCAGCGGCAAAATCGGAGCTGGTGAGCTGGTAGGTCAACTAGCAGGTGCACTGTATGGACTAGGTCAGGGGCCCGCTTCGCCAGCCTTTTTACGGGCGACGATCTCAAAGTGGCAAGAGACCGGCCAGGTCGAGCCCTGCAGAAAACGCGGTGCACCAACCCACGCGTCCTTTATCGATTTATGTCTCTCCTTGATCTGCCTTCATCGGCAACGACCAAAAAAGGCGGAGTGAGGTCGATTTGTAGATAGTTGGACTGTGGAGAGGTGTCATGAGAGAGTGCCGAATGATGAGAAGGATCCGATGGTGAGAAGTGTATGCGACGGCAACAGGGGTTCACGTCGTTTCAGAGGGTGTCCCGCCACAGATGTAGAGGCAGGACCTCATGCATGTCATATGTCGATGCAGCAGCCGAGGCTAGAGTAAGGAGGCTGTAAGACCGGAGCGAGCATCATCGATCGGAGACGGCGGGTCGAAGCGGTGGCGACTCAGTCGACTGAAGGCTTTTGTCCAGTACTCTGGTTGAGATGCAGCTCAATTTATAGGTTCAAAGTTCAGAGCAACGTACAGCACCTAATGAAGCCAACGCTTTAAATGAAGAGGACCGGCGCTTCGCGGCGGCGCCAATGGCCAGGATGAAAATGGAACCAGATGCATTGCGGACGAAAGCTGCGCCCATTCGCCACAGCTGCTTAGCGTCATTCAAGGTGTTGTTGGTCCCAATTGGTGACTGCATAGAGGCATCGCAAAAGGCAGAGGGCATAGGGCAGAACGCTTGAGATCCAGAGTCTGCAGGTCCAGAAGTCCTCCAACGACGTCATCGGGCGGCTCGTTGGCATACAGAACAGCATATAGATCTCTTTACGTGTCAAGGCGAAGCAGAATGCAGAGCCGGAAGGCACAAGAACGCGTCCTTTACGACAGACGAATTTGAAGAGCTCGAGTCCGATCCAGGTCGAGAGCGTGATGATACAGGTCAGTGTGCGTGCAAAGGCATTGATAGTAAGCAGAGAGGTCTCCAAGGAGGCAGCAGACAACAAACAGGCACAGTCCCAGAACGTCGACGCAATATTGACCTTTTGGACATCGTCGTCGATCAAAGACGAGCGTCACCGAAGCCATGCCGCTGCCCGCTCGGCTCGACAAGGTGAGCGCGCCACCTGAGTACACCAGGCGGGCCCCTGGCACCGCGGTCTGACATCGTAACGTGCAGGCCGTCAGGGGAGTTTGCAAAGAGGCGAGGGCTTTTGGCATGGGGCCTCGCTTCACGTCCAAGCAGCTCAAGTCGGCCTTGCTCACGGACATCGGCGATCCCGACCTTGTAAGACGATGCGTAGATTGCACCCCAAAGCCAGCGCTGATTCGGAGCATGTGCAAACAGATCTCCCAACACAAAGCCGAGATTAAAGACCTGGCCTACACTCTGCTGAACGCCGCGCCCGAACCAGCCGAGGTGGAGGAGATGGAAGAGGAGGACGAGGTACAGGTGCTCGATGAGGAGCCGCAGCAGCCAGTGGCGTCCACGAGCAGAGCGCCCGCGCCCAAGAAGCGCAAATCTAAAGGCAAAGAGGACGATGTGCCAACTTTCAAGTGCGTTGACATTTCCCTCCTGCTTATTACAATCTCTCAAAAGAATGGCTGTATACAGAAGCAAGCCTTACATCAACTCTGAGGGCGAGCCAACGTCTGCCGCGCCAGATGGCGTCGACGCGGAGGCAGACATCGAACCGCCAAAGAAGCGAAAGAAGAAGATCGTAGTCAGCGACGCTTCAGAAGATGGTTCCAGCCCTCCCAAAGTCGAAAAGAAGGCAACGGAGAAGAAGCCAAAGCCAGCGAGTGGCGAAAAGAGAGTCAAGGTGGGCCGCACAACTCCTTTCATTCTGACTCAAAGTTGTGTGCTCGAAATCTGATGAATTTTCACAGAAGGAGAAGCAAACCGCCACTGGCAGCAAGGATGATGACACCATTGAGAACCTCAAGAAGGTCGTCAAGGCCTGTGGCGTGCGAGTTCTGGCCAAAGAGAGTGAGCTGCTGCTTCACATCGGATGGGCTGGCCTTGGATCTGAAGCAACCACAGCGGCCGATATGACCTCAAAAGAAGCCATCAAGTACTTCCGCAGCAAGCTCACCGAGCTGGGCATGCCACCTGGCCGCCCCAGTATGGCCAAGGCAGCCGAGATCAAGGCCAAGCGAGAGCTGGACAGGGAGATGCAAGACCTGTTGGGCGACAAGAAAGTCGACCTCGACTCTGGGCGCGCTTCCCGAGCCTCCAAGTCAACCGCTCAACCGGCCAAATCTTACAAATTCATCCGACCTTCGGTGGTGGAAACGGATTCGGAAGACGAACGCCTCAACACAGCACAGAGCATCTCCGATGATGATGACGACGGCAGTGCTGTGGTGTCCGTCGACGAAGAGTTCGAGAAGCAAGAGCGGAAGAAGGACCGTCGGGCTGTCAACAAAGTCCGCGTGCGTTCTTGACCTTCCCTGGTCACCTAGATCACCGCTTACCAAAGTCTCTTTGCAGTCTTTTATGGCCGCGGCCAGAGGCGAAGGCCTCTTTTGAAAGGACAGGCGTTTCGCCACCCAGCGCATCCCTCGAGTCTCATGTGTGGCAGAAATCTTAGCATTGCACCAAATGGAGGACTTAGAACCGGGTGGCTCCTCCCCTTGCTGCCCCTCTCGTTTGCCTCCTCTTGTCCTGCCTCTTCTCATACAAAAATACAAGTCTTTCGTGCTTGTTTGGACCCGCATACAGAAAAATGAACCCTTCGCTTGCCCCCTCGACTTCCTCCCAGCGACAATGACAGAAACAGAACAACAGCGAGGGGACAGAAGGCGAGGGCGAGGGGTAGTGAGGGGTGATAGATGTGCATTGCGAGGAGTGTTGGAAGTTAAAGTGTGTGCTGCGCTTTCTTCGGAACATGAGGCTGGACGACAAGAGGCGAGGGCCAAGAGGGTTGGAGGAGCAGGTTGTTGATGTTGATGGTTTGTAAGATTTCTAGAGTTCTAAAGACAACAGCTGGGGAATGGTGGGGTAATCTTGTCTTGCGAATAGCTGGGTGATCTAGAGCTTGGAAGGCGCGCCATACTTGGACTCGAGCTGTTGGCGAACGTGGTCCAAGTAACCCTCGCTAAAGTGCCCATAAGACTTCAGTCATGGCTGGACAGCCCACAAAGACAAGAGACTGACGTGGTGACATAGTGCTCGCGCTTCATGTCGCGGCCGTAGATGGAAAGCGCAATGTCCTTGGTGTAGACCTTGTCGACATCGATGGCATCCTGTATCAAAACCATGAGCGGCAGTCAAAGGCGAGACCAGTGGCAAATGGCAATCGCACAATGCAGATTTGCTCCAAGACCTCGCAGAACTTGGTGAGCTCAGGGGTGCCATCCAAGCGCGCACGGTGCATCAAGCCACGGGTCCAGGCAAAGATGGAAGCGACAGAGTTGGTGGAGGTCTCGTTGCCCTTCTGGTGCTCGCGGTAATGGCGAGTGACGGTGCCATGGGCGGCCTCGGACTCCATAATAGCGCCCGAAGCATCCAAGAGCTCGGAGGTCATCAAGCCCAAAGAGCCAAAGCCTTGAGCTGTTGAAGTGGAAAGCCAATTTAACCGGCTATCGGCTGGACGGCTAACCGAAGACGAAAATTTCCTCACCAAGGACATCAGAGATAACATCGCTGAACGACAGGTCAGCATGCAAATAAGGGTGTTGCAATGAGCGCGACGCACCCGTCGTAGTTCTTGAGTGCCATCAAGTAACCGCCGCTCGACTTGATCATCTGGGCGACCATGTCGTCGATGAGACGGTGCTCATACCAGATGCCGAGCTTCTCGAATTCGGCCTTGTATTGTCTGTATGCAGTGGCAGCGGAGTCAATAGCTGAAACGGGGTGATGCCAAAGAGGTTTAATTAAACGTACGCATCATAAATCTCCTGGAACGTATCCTTCCAGACACCGTCGTATGCCTTAAGAATGGTGTTCTTAGTGCTCATGTACATCGGGACCTTCTTGCTGATGGCCATCTTGAAGGAGGCGTTAGCGAAATCGGCAACCGACTGCTTGGTGTTGTACCTGCGCATGCGATGTTAGCGCTCTCTTCGCCATGCAGGATGGCTCAGAAGACAACGCACATAGCAAGACCCTGGCCAGGGCCAGAGAAGGTGAAGACCTCGCGGCGCTCTTCCGGCGCACCGCTGGAGGGGGTGAAAACGAGCTCGAGCTTGCCGGCCTCTTTGAAGACGGCGTCGGTGGCGCGATATTGGTCACCGTGGGCGTGACGGCTACGGATTGTAGGTAAGCCAGAAGGCCTTGGCGCGGAAACATAAGTCCGAACGCACCCAATAATAATGGACTTGGTCCAGCCTGGCACCGGCTTGGGAATCGACTTGACCATGATGGGCTCACGGAAAACCTGCAACCAAAAGGCGTAAGCGTTGGTCTAGCGAAGTAGGAGACGAGCAAAGCGCACGGTGCCGCCGAGAATGTTACGAATGGTGCCGTTGCTGTTAGGAGCATCCCTCAGTTTACCTTATCGCGCCGACAGATATATAGCAACCCACGGCGACTTCCACATCTTCTTAAGCTTGAATTCTGTTGAAGGAAGTCAGATACACGAAGTGGGGTAGGAAAATCCCGACGGAGCTTGCCCTCGACTCGCGCTTCGTCCTGCGCTTCTCGTCAGACCATAATCCTGATGCGGGCTACACAGAGAGACGCACAGGAGTGATAGTGGCGCACTGGGTGTCCGGATAAATTTAACGACTTTGTCAGCCGACACCTCAAGGCAAACCGAAACGCACCTTGACGGCAACTCCGTATTTTTTGGTGGCCTCAGCGGACTCGATGGTGACCTTGTCGTCCGTCTCATCACGGTACTCGAGGCCCAAGTCGTAGTACTTGATGTCCACGTCGAGGTAGGGCAGGATCAATTCCTTCTTGATCTTGTGCCTTCGATTTGCAATGCGGAGAATCAGCTCGCGAGCCGGCTGCCTTTAGGTGGCGTCTAGGGACGTACCAGATGATCCTGCCAAGTCCGAGCAGTTGATAAGCCCTTTGCCCAATCCAAGCGCGCCCATTTGGCCCAGCAGAATTTTCCAAACTTGCCTGGTCATCTCTGCCCGGCGCCGACGCAAAAGCAGCCCATTGAGTATCCCGAGGCCTCCAACTCATCAAAGCCAGGCGACTGACCATCACCATCCATCTCCACGATGGGGTTCTTGACCTTGATCTTCTGGGCCATTGTGCGCGAGCTGATTGAGAACAGGCGGGCGGCAGGAAAAGTGGGGGAAGAGGCAGGTGCGAAGCGATTCAAGCTGTTCAACTGGGTGCGCTGGTGCGAGGTCGAAGCGAATAGCGTTCTAAGGCTTGAATGTCCACTCAAAGGCATCAAACGAAACAGAACAATTGATCGGTTAAGCAAAGGGGAAGAAGCCGGGTGGCTCTCCTTGCCGCAGCGTGCTGCCGACCTGGCAAGCGCGCTGTTGGTGCGGACGGTCACATCTTAAGCGACCTCAGGGCGACTATAGGTCGTTGGCAGACAGGATGCTCCAAGCTTGGCGCCCATTACGCACCGCCTAGCGGCGGTGGCGGCCCTCCTCCTTGCACCCACGGCACCCTTAAATCTTGCCTTGCGCCAACCACTTGCAATAATGCTATAACATGAAGCTCTCGCTGCCACAATGGACTGCTTCTGCTTCAATCTTGCCTGCAACACAGTTTAATGTGCCCATGCTCCGCATCAAGCCCATGCCTGCGCCCGTGTCGATGATGATCAAGAAAAGGATCATCGCCAAGCAGAAGCGCACCGATGAGATTGCTTGGATACAGGGCTTGTCCGAGGACTTGCACGCTGAAGCAGAGTTCCACAAGAGGCTCGGGGTGGCCTTTGATGCCCAGCTTTGGAGTCAGTCCTTCTGCGCATAAGTTTTGACCAAAAGGTCTGAGTTCCGCCGCAGGAGCCCCAATGAAAGAGCGACTCAAAGAACTATTTGCCAAAGATCAGCGCGACTACGATAGATCACACGCGAGTCCCCAAGCATCTCTTCAGTGGCAAGGCTGATTTTCGAGATGCAGCTCCCAATCCCTGCCAAACTTGCGAAGAGGGCCGAACGGATCCGAAAGCAGCGCTCTCACAGCATTGCTCAGGCAGCACTCAAGCGCAAGGCCCAAGCGTCATGAATTCTGGCGTGGTCCCAATTCCAACCCCAATCTCCCCAAATCCCTATACAAAGCGATCCGCGGCGGGTCCCCACAACAAGTGCCCTCCAGTCTCTGGAATACAATACGTGAACACGTCAACGCGGGGATATAACAAGAACGCAAAAAGGATGGAGATCAACTCTTGAAAATTTTGGGTGGGAATGGACAGTGGCGAAACGATGAAAAAAATGGCTGAAGACAGCTGGGGTGTCGTGACGAAGATGAAAAGAAGAACGGCATGGGTCTATTCTCGGACATGGTAAAGGGCAAAAGGGCCGGGCGCAGGAGGCGCGGGTGGGAGAGGTGGCAACGGCACTTGGGTGAAGTCGGCGGGCGTGACGGACGACTCTGAGCCCGAGCTGAACTTGCGCTGCTGCTTTCGCAGAGGCGAGCGAGGCGGGACTTCCGGTGCGATGGCGGGCGACGGCGCTGGCGACTTGGCCGTGGGCACAGAGCCGGCGGAAGAGGGCTCGGACATTTCGGACGAGGTTGATACCCGGTTGCGCGTGAAGATGGAGGAAGCGCCATTGGATGACTCCGAGGTGTAGGAGTAGAAGGAATTGCGCTTGGAATCGGCGGCAGGTGGCGTCGGCGTGAGGGAGATGGGCGAGTTGGGCACAGCGGGAAGCGGCATGGCTGGCGGTGGGAAGCGAGCGTCGCTAGATCCAGCTGGGCTGCCCTGTTGCCGTATCCCGTAGCTGTAATCGGTTGACAGCCGCCGAGCCACATAAGGTTCCAGCGCCGAGTCGTCATTCGTGAGGTCGGAAGGGTAGGCAGCATGGTGGAAGCCAAAGCCGGACGAGCGCAAGGGAGCCAAGCTGCTTTCGTTTGAGATGCCCCGCTTGCGGTGGTAGATGGGAGCCCTGAAGGATTCCGCCGCGGCTTCCTGCTGGTCCGGCCAAAGAAGCGGCTCGTCAGACGACGCGCTGGCGGCGAAGGGGTGCGACACCGTCGACGCTGCCGCCAGTTGAGGTGAGGCGCGAGGGGGTGGTGATTGAGGGACGTAAACGGATCTGGGCCGTTCGCGACCCTCTGTCGAGATGGAGGTGCGGGCGGAGGTGGGCAAGGAGAGAGCGGAATGCTCTCCCTTGAGCTGGGCGATCAGACCCTTAATGAGGCTGAGCCAGCTGGAGAGGTCGGCTTGGTCGTTCATTGAGAAGAACCAGGACTCTTCCTTGGCCATGTATTGGTCCACTGTGCGAGAGCGATCAACCGCTATTTCAGAGTACTCGGAGGAGGAAGCCACGCACAAGCAATTGTACCCGTCACTTTGAGCACGTAGAGCTTGCCACCAGGAATCTCGGAAGTGACATGGCAGATGCTGTCCTTGTGCAGTGTCATCCGCTCCACCTCAACCTGCGAAAACGCTCCTGTTGTGGCGCCATCCTGCTAGAGACTATAGTAGAAGCACTCACGTCTGACGGTTGATTGTTCTTGAAAGCGTGCAGGCTAAAGTGCGGTCGTTCGCCGGTCGCTTTACAGACCGCCACCAAGCGTGGCCGCCAAGTGCCGTGGCGTTGTCTTAGACCAAAAGTGAAGGCTTGGTGTTTAATCAGGATCGAAGCTCGCCTGCGAAGCAGATATCAGCACCAGCACAGAAAATGGCAAAGGGAGTGCAAGCGCCTCACTCTTGGAAAGCCTGCAGCTTGTCGCGGGTGCAGGGAAAGCGGGGGAGGGCTTTCATCTTCTGCGACCTTGAGGAGGACGATCCTCTGGACATCGTTGAAGCAGACCGGAGGAGCTTGCTGGACGAAGTGGAAGAGGTCGAAGAGGAAAGCGGTCTATGCGCAGAACTGGGCGCCGGTGGGGCGGAGGCGAAAGCGTCGAACGCCGCTTCCAAAGGAGAGCTCTGCTCGTGGATGCTGGTGAGGGACTCCTCGCCTGTTGAAGCCGACTTCTTCCTGGAGCCAAAGGACAAGCTGGAGCCAATATTGAAGAGCAGGGAGCTTCGACGCTTGACTTTGTCTTGGCTGGCCGGCGGAGGGAGGTTCAAAGCGCCAGAGTGGGAAGCGGACCGGGGCATGGTCTCTGGTGAAGGAGGAGAGGGCCGGGCCAGAGGCGGAAGAATAACCAAGCGTTGCTGAAGAGGAGCGGTGGGTTGGTGTTTAAAGCCGGCCAAGCTGGTCAGATCCAAGCGGTCCATGGTCTCCTCCAGCTCCAGTTCACAATCAATGCCCAGCCCGTTTGACTTATCGGCCACGGCCCCAAAGTCGGTTTGCAGCTTCGTTTGCGGCGTCGCGGGCGGCCGAGTCGAGGCGGGCGAGTGCGACCAGTCGTCCTCGTCGTCCTGCCCCAGTTCCGGCGTCGTCCTCGGCGACGGGTCCATCTGGATGTGCGAGTGGCTGGCGCCGACGAACTTTTGCTCTGTGGGAATCGCGAAATGCCAGTCAATAGGGGTTCGCGAGGCAGGCACAGCGCCCAGATGCGACAAAAGATTTGCTTTTGTCGGTGAATCGAAGCGGCACTCACTGGTGGGCGAGCTGGGCAGCGGCAGATCACCGCCTAGTACTGGGCTCTCCATATCGCTTGCGGCGAAGCGAAAGCCGCAAAGGAGGTGGGAGGATCGTCAAGAGCGAACAATGCTCAAATCGACCACGGGAAATTTGGGTGGTGGCGTGGAGCCTGTACAACCCTTGTCGCTGGGGGACGTCTCGTCGTCTTCTAGGGCGACATGAGTGGTCAGACGAGGGTAGGCGAGGAAGGCTGTTTCGGTCAAAAAGCAAATTGGTCTCGCCTGTCGAGTGCTGAAACACTTGACCCGAATTCTACTCTCTTTAGTCGTGATAGATTGGCCTTCAACCCAGAGCATCAGCCGGTCAACAATTCAATGTCAAGGGAGATCCAGAGGTAACGGAACGCGTAAAAGGGCTCTAAGGGCCGAGCGTTTGCATGAGCTGGACGAACGAGGGCGCGTCCAGAGTGCGTCCTTTCGCCCTGTTGGCCCCCACCGTGTGCCCTCCGTCATCTTTTTAAGCTTCTGGCTTTCCTTAGTGCTTCGCAAAGCCTCCGCGGCCACGCCCTCGCCCTCGCTTGTTGAAGACGCGGGGGACGAAGGGCGCATTGGGGTTGGCGGACGACGCGTTCGCGGGTTGGCCAACGGTCTGAGGCGTGGCTTCGACGCGCAGTGTCGTCTCGCCCAAAACGAACTGGTCGGGAGGGAGCAGCAGCACTCGGCCGGCAGCCTGTGTGGAGGGGTCGCAAAATGAGACGCGCAACGCGAGGTCACAAGTGGCAATTTCTCTCACCGCCGCGTCTTCGAATTCGACAGTGGCCGTGCCTCTTTCCGCGTTGACAATGACCTTGGAAACCTTCTCGACCTTATTGAAGATTTGGTGGATGAGCGCTTCCTGTGCGTCGGCGGGCAGGTCGAGCACACGGATGCTGCGGCTTCGCTGGGCAACGCGGTCGGCAGCGTTGGGCTGGCTCTGCCTGTGTCGCTCGCAATGAAAAATGAGATTTGCCACATCGCAGAAGAGGTCAAACGCACTTCGAGCGAGCCTTCGTTCCGGCCTGCCTTGAATCTGCAATCGTGACCGAGATGTTGCGCTTATGGAACTCGCTGCTGTTGAGGGCCAAAGCAGCGTGTGCGGACTCCTAATGCCCAATTGTGTCAGATACGATAGCAAAGAAAAACAGTCAGCTCTCACCTCGGTGTCAAAGTCGATGAACGCAAAACCGCGCGATGTCTTATTGTCATCCAGAGCCACTCGAACGCCGGTGACAATGCCAAACTGTTGGCCACCGCCAAGATAATCAGCTACTAAGTGGGGCTGGGAATGGATCGTGACAAACCTGCTCAAACAGCTTGCGCAAGTCTTGCTCGGTGACCGCTTTGGCCAAGCCGGCAACGTAGATCTCCTTTTGGTTGGCAGCAGCGTCTGTCCTCTCCTTCTTGCGGGTGGGGTCGGAGATGGCCACGTTCAACTTGAGGTTGGGCTCGAGCTCTTTGCCGTGCAGCTCCAACGCGGCTTTAGCGGCTTTCTGTAGGGTGTGCTTTCTCTGTGAGACGCTGCCGTCAAGGAAGGGTAGAACACTCACTCCATTGGCATACTGGATGTAGAGAAACCGTCGGGTGGTTTTGAAGTTCTTGCTGGGCCATCGCATGTCCAACACCGTGCCGTACTGTAGCCGGAACGCTGAGCAAGGCAATCTTTCTCAGAAAATAGCAAACATACTGGAGAGAACAGTTTTTGCATCTGGGCTTGATCCGCGGACTCGGGGTAGTTGGTGACGAAAAGCGTTGCTTGCCAGGCCGACTCAACGCTGATCTCGGCGTCCTGGACCTTCTTCTTGTCCTTGGTCAAGGCGGCCGGCACACTTTCCTGTGAGCCAACAAGGATGGTCGTGAGTGAGAACCCTCGTCATTATTAGCTCTTTAGCGCACCTTGTCCATAAACTCGACCGTGCCATAGACTTGGTCCGGTCTGGTGAAGACGGCGATCTCGCGAATAATGCCACACTGTGCCAAACGAGCATAAGGAGCGATACACAAAAGTATAAGGGAGACCAGCGCACATCTGCAAAGAGCCTTCGGAGGTCTTCCTCGGTGGCGTCCGGCGGCAGGCCGCCAACGACCATCGTAGCGTTTTCGCGATCTCGTCTGATCGATTTGGTCGGCTCGTGAGCCGTTTTGGCTCTTTTGGAGTCTGGGGCGGCAGCCGAGCCAGCTTCAGAGACCGCATCCTCTGCCCGCCGCTTTTTGTCGACTGGCGGTGCGGCGGAAGTCGACGCCTCGGGTTGAGGATCCACAGCAGTGGCTGCTTGCGGCGCTGGAGGTGCCGTCTCTTCCTCCGCGGAAGCCTGGGCAGCCAATCGAGCCCGCTTAGCGTTGACTCCCTTGAGCTGCTTCCGGGTTTCCTTTTCTGCCACCTCTACTTCTTCCAGGCTGCCGTAGTGGTGTTCAAAGTCGACCCAAGATTGAAACAGGTACTCTGGGTAGTCGAACCGATTGGTGACAGCTCGAGCGTAGACGGAGCGCGCCAAGCTGAACTCGCTGCGAAGTCTGTGCGTCCCTCAAATACTTGGATCAGCGCGCTCTATTAATGAAGGACGGGTCTGACGCACATTTCGAACTCCGCCCAGCCCACCCAGGCCATAGGCTGCCGCTTGAACAGGTCGGTCGCAGTCTGCCACATCTCGGCGGCTTCGTCTTGCCGAGCGAACTGGTGGCACTGTGGAGTTCAAAGACAAGACAGATCAGCTGCTTGACCTGGCTCTAGACTACTGAACTCACAAAGTACGTGGCATAATTTTGGAGCTTGAACATCGGGTCGCCAGCTTTGTTGGCTGTTGGCGAGAGAACAGTGAGGAGAGACGTCCTTGGGAGTGAGGCCGGACCAACCTTTCTTGACTTTCTGCACGCCTTCAGTGAGAATCGTCATCACGTCGACCAGGTACTCGGGGGCGTCCAGATCAGTTTCAACTGTGAACCCGGACAAACGATTCAGCCTTGGTTCGTTGGAAAAGGGGAAAGGTGCAGGCTCACCGATCTGAGCAAACAGCCTCCTATGGAAGTCGGCGCGAGCGATGTAGAGCCGGATGAGGTCGTCCATGTTCTTGTCCAGCAAGCGAGAGCTGATCGCCTTTTGGAAGGTCTCTGTGGAGACGACTTAGCCGATGAACACGTTGAAAAGAGCTCAAAGTAGGGAAGCACCCACGCTCGACCTCTTCCAGATCCTCGCCGCCGAGCTCTTGGATGCGCATCAAGCTGACCCACGACTCGGCGGTCCAGGGCATGAACCTGACCGCCCTCTCGGCTGCCATCTCCATGAACACCAGCGCGCTCGACTCCGCTTCTTCGTCTGCCGTCTCCGTCCCGTTGGTCCTCTGGTCCCTCCAAAACTGAAGGTAGGCGTCCCATACGGGCCAGTTGGCGCCGTGGTCCGAGACCGCCCTCTCGTAGACGTTTCTGGCCAGTATTGGGTCGGTCGTAGCTGCCTTCTTGCCTGTTCGCTCCCACGACGCATAGTGGAGGTAGGCCTCGGCGGAGTAGCCGGCCTCTTTGAGCTCGGCCTCCTTGACCTCGCGCCGCTCCAATTCGCCCTTGGCCGGGCTGTAGCCTTCGTTGGTGGACACCATTTGATCTTCGTAGCCGGATTCGGGAAAGTGGGAGGAGATGAAGGTGGAAAAAGACTGAAAGAGGTCGGACATGGTGGCGTGCGGCTGTTTCAAGCGATCCTGGTACAGCTGGCGCACTCGTTCCAGTTGCTCGCGTCTGTATGTTGCATTTAAACTCAGACAAGCATCTCGTGAGAGAAAAGGGTAGAGGGTCACATACGATTCTTCTCGCTTCAGCAGGTCGAGCTCAAAAGCGAGCAGCTTGTTCCAGACAACATGGCCCTGTGCGTCCAAATTCGACATGAGGCCTTGATCTGCCTAGAGTGAGAACCCGGACACACCTCCATGAGATGCTGAGTAGCGCGCTCGGCGGCGGCTTCGAGCTGCTCCCTGGCAAAGTCGACGGTCCAGACTTGCTCGGCCGCCTGCTCGTCCACCTTGCTGGCGTCTGGCATTTCCTCCTCCTGCTCTTCGCCAGTGGCCACTGGAAAGGTGGGCACCCGCCAGCCGCGGCACTGGGCGAAGCCAACCAAGACGAAGTCGGCCAGCTCGTTGCAGAGTGGGATGGACAGCTTGTCCTGCAGGCGGCGGCCGTAGAGCGTCACCGCTTCGTTGGGGTCATCCTTAGCGTTGAGCTCGGCCTGCCACTCGGTCACCCAAGCCGCCTGCTCCGAGTTGAAGGGGAACGACTGGGCGAGCAGGTCTCTTGCGTAGGCCAGCGACTCGCCGCCGTCCTCGATGCTCTTGGCCAAGGCGATGTGCTCTTGGTGCTTCTCATAGTCGTACGGCGCTTTGGACAGGGCGTCCAGGACCGAGTTGAGCTTTTTCAACTCGGCCTCCGCCATGATCGTCGGCCAGCTCCAAAGGCTCAAATTTCAAAGCCGAACGAGAAGCCCCCAGCTTCCGCCTCTTGCGGTTCTGCATTTGAGCCTTTGACCACCTGGTCCCAGAGGTTGCGGTCTCGGGAGGAAGCCAACGAAGCGTCCGCCTCCATCCTTGCCAGCTCCTTGAGCGCCGCCACCAACATGCCCTCGTTCTCCTCCGTCCGCAGGGCCTTGGTCAGCCGCTCGTACACTTCCAGCCCACAGCCTTCTTGCTCTTGCTCGTCGCTTGTAGACCCAGTCAGCTTGAAGCCGGACACTTGGTCCGGTCGGGTCTTGAGGAAGTGCAGGACGTTCGCCAGCTCGCGCTTGGAAACGTAGTTCTGGGTGATGGCCACTGACTCTTCCAGATTGATTACGCCTGTGCATGATGGATACGAACAATCAGCTTCCTCCGAACAGATTTCAGGGGAGCCGCCACGCACAGTGCCAATAGGACGAAGGGATGCAAAAGACCTCGCCAGCACGGCAGATGCCTTCTTGCATCAAACCTCGCAGCTTTGGGTCTTTGGCGTGCGGCCCATAGATGCTCCTCGCTTGTTGGTAATAGTTGATGTACCATTCTGGCGGCAAGTGCGTCGACTGTATCAGATTTCGATGTCTGATAGAGCAGCCCAAACGTACTCACCTGCGATAGAGTCCGGAGTGTGCACTTCGGCCATGTCCTCGCTCACTCTCACGCCTGGCGGAGTGATGTGCTTGGGAAAGGTGATCCACAACTTGCTCCCTGAGCAGACGGCGTTCCAGGCCGATGTCTGTATGTCCAGCACAACATGATTAGTCAACACCGTTACTTCTTGACTGATGAAGTTAACTCGACATGCGTTGTTCGGGTCTTGGTGGAAAGTCGAGCCGGATCGCTTGGGTCCAGCGATGAGCCCTGCGAGTCAATTCGACAACATGGACATCTCGCAAACAGAGATGATTTGAGCGTCGAGACCTACAGCGATAATCCGGCCGCTGATCTGCCCCGAGCAGCTCGAACAAGTCTTGATCAAAAACCCTGGGCACCTTCCAGTCCTCCTCCAGCCCGCCTTCCTTTCCTTTCTCCAAGAACTCCGAGTCGAACAGGTACAGCGGGCAATCTTCTTGCGGGCTATTAGAGGCGTAAGAAAGGTAGGTCGGCAGGTCGCAGAGCAAGGCTTCGGCTCGGAAGAGCTGGGTGGGACAGCGGTTGGCCAGGTTAGCCAGAGTCCATTGCCGGGTCGACGCGGCTGCCCAGTCATCCATCGCGTGCGTTAGAATGACGGGAGTAGGAGGTAGATCTGCGCAGGTCGAAAGCGTGCGCGCGTCCAAGCGAGGGATGGTTTCTTCAAATCGAGCGTCTTCGACAATCGGCAAGGGGTCGAAGGCAGCACAGAGATGCGGAGTGTAAAGCACGTCGCTGAACACATTTTGAGCCTGGATGACCTTGCCCCCAGGTCTGGAAGATGCGAGTGCCGGTGAGGACGAAGAAGACGCCAAAGCAAAAGTCGCCTTCCAGCTGCCTTCCCACTTGGTCATCCTTCCTTTGAAACCAGACAGGAACGCATGTCGGTAGAGGGCCTCTTGTCTCGAAAAGGCATAGAAAGACCTCGAGACGGCTTCGATGCGAGCCCAAGTCTTTGGCTCCAGATACTCCCAGAGCAACTGCAGGACCTCATCCGACAGCGCAGACAGATTGCCCAAGCCTTGACTTCGTTTCATAATGAAGCTGGGCTGCAACAAGGCATTGCCGGACGGCTTGATCTGCAGAGGATTGGCGGCCATTTTTTATGCGCGTGAAATGAAGTCGGTTTGCAGCAGGGCCGGCCAGCGCGCTCCGTTTGCGATCTCTTTCGCTTGTCCTTTTGGAAGCTGCTTTTGCGCGCCCCTATGTTGGGAAGGAGGCGGTGCAGGGTAGCTAGCGAGAGGGTTTTTTAGGCCTCGAAGTTGCTGATTCAGCAAGTGGTGCGCTGCGGCCCTCTCGGCCTCATTTTGCCACCCGTAACGACCACCACCAACACCAAGAGCAGGCTATGATCAATTAGAAGCCACCCCAAAAGCAGAACATGGCGTTCCAAGGCCAGATCTTTGAAGAGATCGAGGCTTATCCACAGCTCCTCCAAATGAATGGCTCCTCCTCGACGGGCCCCTCGGCCTTGAGCGTGCCCTCGAACAGCCCGGCGCCAGGCGCGGAGAACAAGTCGTTCTTGGACTCGCTGGAGTCGTCGCAAAAGGCGTCCAGCGACTTTTTCCAGAGGCTGGCCACCCCCAATGGCGCCTTGGCGAATGGCCAGCAGCAGCCGCCCGCGGTCAGACCTGTCGTGCAGCCCTCTGTCCGACTGCCCGCCGTCTCCTCAGCGCCGGTCAACATGATCCCAGCCAAGCGCAAAGGGCCGGTCATCGACCTCACGGGTTCCGACGAGGACATCGCCCACCAATTGCAGATCCAGCACCCGGCCATCAAGCGCCAAGCCCTCATGCCACCTGCCCTGTCCCAAAGGCTGCCCATGCTGCCAGTACCAGTGCCGATGCCATCGCCGCTCCCAACGCCCTCGTCAACAGACGACGACGAGGTCCAATTCGTTCGATCCACCGCGCCGCCTGTCCCCAAAACGCCCGACGTGCTGGTCGACGACTCGCTCGTCCTGCTTGGCCAGACCAGCTGCAAGGCTTTAATTCTTTACAACATCCCAGAGATCCACTTCCCAGCCGACCCAGCCATGCAGCGCACCCCGTTGTTCGTCACCATCCGCCGCGACGTAATCCAGTTGCCGGACAACACTCAAAAGGAGACCATCCTCATTTTCTCTCAAGAGAGCGGCCAGAACTTTGGCTCTGTCTGCCCGCCGGGCACCAAGTGCTTGGGCCCGGTCGTGGGCGGCAAACCTTACTTTCAAGGCAAAGTGCGCTTCCTGTGCTTTGTCGACCGCGCAGAGCCCAACACTTCGGTGCGTTGTTGTGTCCTTACCTTGTATCGAGCCGCGAGACAGGCCTGATAAGCATTCCTCCCATTGCACAGCCCAACCAACTCAACCTCAACATCCTCATCTTTTCGGTTCCCCAATTTATCAGGGCCATGTCGGACCACCTGAATAAAGCCTCCTTCTTTCTCAAACACCCCACCATTGCCTACAACGGCCCAGAACGCTACAGCAACCCACACAACCCGCAAGCGGGCATGGACGCGATGGAGCAGCGCCGACTCCTGATGTCCAGCATGTCCAACGGCAACTTTGGAGGATCGGCGTTTGGAAGGGCGTCCAAGTCGGCGCAAGAGGTGCAAGAAGCCAAGCGGGAGCAGGTTGAGCAAGTGTTTGCGAAAATGCGCTCCGGCGTCGATCTCGACTCAGTCGACGCGGTCGCCATGGTCAAGACCGATTTATACCCGCACCAAAAGCAGGCCTTGGCTTTCTTGCTGGATCGGGAAAAGGTCGCGCAATTGCCGGCTAAAGATGCACCCGAGGAAGAGCAGTACGTCGGCCTGTGGCGGCTGCGGAGGCAAGACCCAGCATGCTGGATCAACGCAGTCACTGGCATCACCGTGCCATTCTCCAACCTCCGCCCCGTCTTGCCGCCTCAGTGCCGAGGCGCCATCTTGGCCGACGATATGGGTCTTGGCAAGACGATTGTCATCATCTCCCTCATCGCCAACACACTCCGAGACGCCATCATTTTCCAAGGCTCGGATCGCGTCCTCGGCTCCAACGATTACGCTGATTCGTTTGACGCGCTCAAAGTCCACCCCATCTCCAAAAAGACGCAACCGGCCTACGCTCAATTCCAAACCACCATGCCCTTTGGCGCTCCTTCCACCCCCGGCACGCCCACCGGCGAGTTCCCATCATCATCTTCGAAGTCGAAGAAGAAGAAGGGTCCAGGGAAGAAGGAGCTCAAACGGGAGGAGACCGAGGAGAAGCGCAAGCAGCGTCTCAAGTTGCGGAGCCGCGCCACCTTGATCGTCTGCCCGCTGAGCACAGTGCAGAACTGGGAAGCTCAGATCAAGGAGCACACCGCAACCGACGCTCTCAAGGTCTACATCTTCCACGGGCCAAGTCGGACGGACAAAGCAGAAGTGCTAGCTGACTACGACGTCGTGATCACTACCTTCACCACTCTGGCCACGGAGTACTCGAAGCAGGTGCGATACGAAGAGGGCAGCGACAGCAGCGACGAGGAGAGCAAGGACTCCGATGTGGAGGCCGTCGACAGCAATGGCATGCCAATCACGCCTGCCGAGCCTGCTTCTGCGGCGCCCAAGAAGAAGGTCAAGAGAAAGCGAAAGCCGATTCCGCCTGGCTCCACCTACTTCAGCCCGCTGCAGCAGATCGAGTGGTTCCGCGTGGTGCTTGATGAAGCTCAGTGCGTGACCTCCGTTTCTTGCGATCAATTCTGTTCTCAAGCGTTTTGTCTCACAGCATGATCAAAGAACACTCCACCGTGCAGTCGCGAGCGGCCTGCGAGCTGTCTGCCGAGCGCAGAGTCTGCCTCAGCGGCACGCCTTTGCAGAACTCCCTCAACGACCTGTTCTCGCTGGTCAAATTCCTCCAACTCGAGCCGTTTACCGATCGCGCCATCTGGACACACTACATTGGTGCCCCCGCCAAGCTCAACGACCCGCTGGCCGTTTCTCGGCTGCAGCTCTTGGTCCGCCACATCGCCCTGCGCCGTGCCAAAGACTCCAAGATGGCCGACGGCAGTGCCATCATCTCCCTCCCTCCCAAAAAGGACCAGATCGTCTACCTCGAGTTGGACGAGCAAGAAAAGGCGTTTTACACCTCGCACCACCGCCGCTACAAGACGGAATTCCTGCAACACGCTCAAAACGATACCCTCCTTCAAAACTACGCCTCCATTTTGCAGGAGCTACTGCGGCTGCGCCAAATTTGCGTGCACTACGCTCTAGTGCGGGACAGCGAGGATGCCGCTTACGCTGGCTTGGCTGGCGATGATGACCCTGTCGAGCTCATCACCAAGCATGGCATCAGCAAACCTCGAGCGCTATCCTTCTTCGCTTTCCTACAAGACTCTGGGTCTGCCCAATGCTCGGAGTGCCCGTTCGAGTACAATAGCGAAAGCGCGATCGATTCACCAGTCGACACCGAGCCAGAGTCGGCCACCACCAAAAGAAAAGGCAAAGCGAAAGCAAGCGACGCCGACCTCGACAAACCCATGTTTGTGCTCACCAAATGCACCCACCTCTACTGCTACCTTTGCTTCAAGAAGCACGTCTGCAACGCCTTTCCACAAATCACCGCCGCCGACCGCTCCGTCTGCGAGATCTGCAAGCTGGATATCACTCCCGTCATGGATGCGGTGATCCTGACCAAAGGTGATATCGCAACCGCGTCGGCCGATCTGGCCGCCAAGAAGTTGGATAGCAAAGTCAAGACACGGACGGTGGAACACAGCACCAAGATCAGGTGCGTTCGGTTTCTGCTTTTCTAACAAGATTCATAGCTCATGCAAGCACACAGGGAACTGATGGATGACCTGCTGCCTTTCTCTCGAGCCAATCCAGCTTCGGCCAATTATGATCCCGACGCTGGCGAGGACGCTTTGCTGTTCGACCGGCTCTCGATCGACACGGTCGACATTCCCAAGAAAGGCGAAGGAGCCAAATCGGTCGTCTTCTCCCAGGTAGGCATCTCCTAACTTCCGAGGTGCGTTGCAGAGGCTTACTTCAGTCGCAGTGGACCAAGCTGCTGGATCGAGTCGGGGATGCATTGGACCAAGCGGGCATGCGATATCGGCGGCTTGACGGTACCATGAAGCGCGAGGACCGCAACAAGGCGATGGAGCAGTTCCGGGACGAGCCAGACTGCGAGGTGCTGCTGGTCTCGCTCCGAGCCGGTGGCGTCGGCCTCAACCTGACAATGGCCTCGCGAGTGTATCTTATGGTGAGTCTGTGTCTCAAGTTACAGAATACAGCTGCTAACTTTCGATCCAGGAACCTTTCTGGAACCCGGCCGTTGAGAACCAAGCCATGGACCGCATCCACCGCCTTGGCCAGACCAAGCCGGTCAAGATCACGCGCTACATCGTCCGGCAGTCCATCGAGGAGAACATGCTGGAGATCCAGAAGCGCAAGATGGAGCTGGCCAGCTTGAGCATGGCGCAGACTCTGTCCAAGGCGGAACTTGCGAAGCGTCGCGTGGAGGACCTGAAGATTCTGTTCAAGTAGTTGACTCATTCGTGCGCTATTTCATAGACCACACCCGTCCCTTTTACGTAGTAGAGACCCCATTGTAACGTGTATAACCTTCGCATTTCCATTTGGCCTCGTGCCATCAGATTTCCACGCTCGCATCGCCGTCCACATCCATCGAATGCTCGGTGGTTTGAGTGGCAACTGCACCCTCGCTCTGAGAAGCAATGGCTTCTTCCGGGATCTCCTCGTCGGCGACAGGCTGGACATCTGGGGAGACTGCAGTGGCAGCAGGCGCGACAGCTTGGGTGGTGCCTTCGGCATCGACCGGGTTGTGGGCGGGAGAGGAGTCGGATGGAGTTTCGTCGACAACAGGGCACACCAAATCGAGCCATTCGATATCCAGATCGTCCTCCACATCGAACTGAGCGCGCACATCGGCGGAAGGGACGCCGGCGCGGTCTCTGCAATAGCTGATCAAGCACTCGATGCCGTCGGACCAGAACGTGGCGCCGTCTCGCATCAAGCCAATGTGACTCTGGCGCTCTTGGAAAGCCAAAGGGCTCGCGTCCGAGAACTTGTCCAGCTGGGCTTTCAGCTTTTCGGACTTGGCGAGCTCGACCTCGTAAGCTTGCAGCAACTGGGTGCGCTCCTCCTGTGTGCATCTCTCAGCTCGTGAGATTGCCACAGTGGGGCGAAAGTGCGAGCCGTTTCTTCTTTGCCCTCCTTGGCCACAGCGAGCTCCTTCTGCAACTGGGCGTTCGTGTCTTGAACGGCTTGCAGCTCCTTGGTCTTTGCGGCGTGTTGGTTCTTGATGGCGACGCCTTGTTGGCTGTAGACGAACGTAGTCGAAATCAGCCTTGAAAGCTAAAGTGGAAGGCACCTACGAAGGAAAGGACCAAAAGCTTTCCTCGCCCCCGAGTGACCGTATGAAGGGGAGCTCTCGAATGAAATGAAAAGAAACGCACTATTGTCCAGATCCAACCTTGACCGAGAAGAAACCTGTTCAAGTAGCCAGTTTGGGGAATGGACGACACGAGCCCACCTTTTCATTCTGCACCAGTCCATCCAGAACAACTGGGAACCTCGGAGATATTAACACATCTGAAAGAAAACAGAAGTGTGAGGACGAGAAGCTCACGCAGCTGCACAACATCCTTGACGCTTTGCTGGACGATGCCCTTGAGCTTCGGAGCCAGCTTCTGTGAATGCAGCTTATTCAGCCCGAGGATGAGATGATGGGCAAGATCCTCACCTCCAGTTCCTTCATGCTGTAGACCTCTTTGGTTTCGTGGAAGAGCTCGAGCTGTCAGACGATGGCCTGAGTCTCAGCCACCGCAATCTCTGGCTCACGATGGGCTCTGACTGACCATTTTCTCTCTGTTAAGACCAGCTAAGCAGCAAGTACATCTTGCAAACGTGAGACGAGCCCCAAACCTCTTGGCCTCGGCTGACAGTCCTTTGGGCGGCATTCTTGTTTTGCTGCCTGTCAGGCGCACAAAGGGCTTAAATGCGCATTCGGGATAGCTTGACGGCCATTGGCAACCTACTAAGATCTCAATCAAAGATTAAAGAGCTGATCGGTGGATGCCGAGGAGCAACAGCCTTGACAGCTCCGATTTCGTCGATTCGCGCCACCGGCCGACTTTTGGGTCCCAAGGGGTCAATTCGTTAAAAGGTTTAAATGATACAAGTAGCTACTGGGTGGTTTTATGAGACTTCTCTAAAAAGAAGGGCTAACCCTCTCTTTCTTGCGATGGAAAAAAACAACAAGTCCCTGACACTGTGAAACGACACACTAAAAGTACTGCTCTTGATGGAACGTCACCGACCCCCTCGCTCGTTGATGACCTCCACAAGCGGACTCAAGTCCTGTGCACGAGAGACGGTAAAAATTTCGAAAGGAAATGAAAGGAGTGGTCAACACGCACCGGCTTGGCCGCCTTGAGCTTCCAGTTTTCCCTAGCGTACCATGCGCCTCCCAGTAATGTCAGGAAGCTGTGCAAGAGCGATCCGACTTATTAGCTCGTTCCCGGGCCGTTTGGAGAGACCAAAAACGCACATCCCTATGCTATTCGTGAACGAGACGTGGACCTGTGAAGACTACCTCAACACAAGTCCACTCAGAACTTGAGTATTGAAGGGCCCTTACGTTAAAGAGCCAAACGGCGAGCACAATCTGTTGAGACCCGGGGAACAGGATTGAGCACGACCTGCCGGGCCGAAAGCACGTCAGGAAAGACAAACCGTTAAACATTGCTTGACGTTGCCTGTGCGACCAGCTCCTTTGAACACGACGTCGTGATAGAAGGAGACGGTAAAACGCACCAGCAACAGTCATAGTCAAGGCCGACGTCTTCTTGTTGGCCGAGAAGCTGACGACGTTGAGCAGGAAGGCGATGCCGCCGTTCAAGGCGAGCGCGATGGCTCGAGAGCGCGTCATCTCCATCGCCCCGTACTCGCGCACTTGCTGCAGCTCGCCGGTTACCCAGGCGTAGAAGACGCATTGGATGAAAGCCAAGGGTGACATCCGCATCTTGAATGGATCTAAGTTTGGACCATATAAGGTTCTTGAAAGGGGGCAGGCTTACAAGCAGGTCTAATGGATGTAACCGTAGTCTGTGCAACCGCAATCAAAGGTATCAGCGGGGGAAAGCCGATGATGAGGGAGAAATCCGCAACGCACGTGCCAACGAGGAGCAAGTTGGTGGCGACGCCTTTCAAGCTGGCGAGGACGGCGCCGAGGATGGTGAGGCAGAAGCCAGCTGCGGTGAAGTAGTAGTCGCCGAAAGTGGCGAGGCCGACGCCGAAGACGACGGGGATGAGGGAGACGCAGACGCGGGTGGTGTAGCGCTTGTGGAGGAAGACGAGGTTGATGAGCATGGTGAAAATGGGCGTGGTGGCGCGGACGACCTGGTGGAAGGGCACGGAGGCGAGGTTGAGGGAGACGTTGGAGATGGCAATGTTGAGCGAGTAGAGGGCGGAGAAGAGCATGAGCGTGATGCTCTCGTTTTGGCTTATGCGCGACGGCTTGAACAGGCCTTGCTGGTAGAGGAGCAAGCAGCCAAAGGTGCAGGCGAGGCAGTGGATGCCGGTCATCGTCCACGGGAAGGGAAACTTGACGAGCACAAACTTGTTGTACAGCGTCAAGCCGAGGTTGGCGAAGAAGTAGTAGACCAGCCAGGCCGAGCTCGAGTCGAGCAGCTTGACGAGCCCTGGCGGCAGGTGGCTGAGCAAGGCGGGGGGCGTGGAGGAGCCCGAGTTCTCGCTGAAGGTGTAGAACGGGCGCTTGATGCCGCCCGCGCCGCCGAGCAGCATGGGCGGCTTGTCCTTGGAGGGCGACGCCGAGCCAGACGCATCTGGTGACAGGGGCAGGCCGTTGCTGTGCCGGAGCGAGGCGGGCGAGCCATAGGGCGGCGTGTAGGAGGGCATCAAGTGCGGGCTGCCGCCATTGACGAACTCTGCGAAGAGCGGGTTGATGTTGGAGGGCGACTTGGGCGGGAGGGGCGTGGCCAGCGTCGACTGGAACTCGAACTCGGACTTCTCGTCCAGCGGCAGGTAGATCGAGTTGCGCTGGTTGTGGCCTTTGGGGAAGGCGCCCTGCTCGAGCACCGGGGTCGTGTAGGGCGACAGGCGGCTCCCCTCTTGCTCCAGATCCCCCTCCTCGGACGTCAGCAGGCTCCCATTCGGCCCTCCCATTGATCTGAAGGTCGACGGCGCTGGCGGGAGGAAAAACAAGAGCGCACGCATGAAATTCGCGAAGTCGCGGCCTTGCAGACCTGCTTGCTGGTGGTGCTGGCCCTGTGATTTGGGTGGCAAACGACCTTGAAGGAAGGAGGGACTGGGTATGATAAGAACAATGCAAGGTGGGTGACCGTAAACACAGTGCAGACGGACCCCCGGCCAACAAGAAACACACGGAGAACAACTTCGAAATACATCGGGGCTTGGCACAGTGGACGGCCTTCCCACACACTGAACCGTCCTAGGTTTCAGCAGAGTAGTGGGGGTACTGCGAGGGGATCTGCGTTTCGGAACTTGTCAGTTGAACGTTCGCACAAACGAGGAGGAGGAGAAGCGGACATGGCCTGAGGCTCGCACTTCGCGCAGCCACTCCTCGTCCCCTTGGTGCAGGTTGGCAGGTGGCGGCGCAAATTTCTCGTCCGACATGGCCACGAACGCGTCCTCGGGCATCTGAGCCGCCAGGTCCATCTCGCGGTCGCGCTTGTTCCGACGAGACATCCACCAGACGACCCCCATCAACACCAGCAGGCAAACGCCTCCAGCGGCGGCACCGCCTGCGATGGCTCCAATGTGGTTCGGGCCGGGAGCAGGGACAGACTGGCTCGTACAAAGTTAGTGCGCGCTTTGATCAAGACTCCAAGTGCCCAAATCTCACACTTGTTGGGACTGGCGTCGTGGTGGTCGTCGAAGGCGAGGTGGTTGAAGGCGAGGTAGTTGAAGACAGTGTAGTGGGCGTGGTAGTTGTCGTAGACAGCGGAGTCGTCGTGGTAGGCGTGGTCGTGGTGGTCGGGTAGGTTGGGGAGGGTTGGGGGCAATAGGTGTTGGTGGGATAGGAGTTCGTGTAATAGAGCGTTCGCGTGTTCACGGTGCGTTCCTGGACTCCGGACAGCACCAGACTATCGGGGTACTGGAAGGCACAAGGATTGAGCCTTGTCGGCGGGCAGAACGCGAAGGTCAACAAACAGGGCTTTGGACAATGCTAGACGTCTCCGGGATCAAGTTGCCCACGTCGTCGGTGCTATAGTAGGTCGAGTAATGTGTCCAAGCATGCAGGATGTTGTTGGAAGACACGTCGCCACAGATCGGGCCATCGGGGCTGTAAGTGCACAGGTACGCCGAGAAGACTGTGGCCTGTTTCCTCTCGATCAGACACCATGCAGTTCCGTGCAAGAAGAAGGCTCGCTCACCGTTGGCACTGCAGTGGTGATCACCCCTTGCTGATACGAGGTCGCGACATTGTAGCCGTATTGAGTGGTACAGCCGGCCATTATTGCTTCAGTGAGTTGGTTGTTCGCAAACAAGGATGCCAGCAAACAACAACAGCTGGGAAGATCCTTTGTCTGGCAAACTTGCCCGCACGCAAAACATTGGCCAATGCGATCAAAAAACGTTAAATGAAGGGCACGCCGATCATTGGCGGCCTTTGATCGCGCTTGATCTGCCTGTCCTTGCCTCTGTCCAGGATGGCAAGATATTAAACGCAGTTATTCGAGCGGTTGAAGAACTGGGCGCAGACAAGGCTGGTCAAGGCAGCATCAACGCGCAACCCGAGTTCATTTAAGGAAAGAGCAGCATCGCGTTTTCTTTGGAGATCTGGCTCTGGTAGTCCGCAAACACAACACATAGAAGCTTCAGACCGAATAACAGACGGTGGCACAGGGAAGCTGAGGGCGGCGAAGAGGGGCGAAGCCTTAAATTTGGGCGCTCGCTCGCCTTTGAAGTTTGATAGTCAGGGCCCGACTCGCGCAGGTGCCTTCCTCGCGCCAGCACCAAGCAAAATGAGTGCTTTTACAGTCCCAAAGCTCGAGAAAGCACGGCGAGTCGTGAACAGTTTTGGGGCAACCTGGAGCACGGTGACATCGGTTTGCTGAGTTCTGGACCCTGTGGTGGGTGGCAAATTTTGGGTTCTTTTGGAATTGGTATTGCATGCTAGTATACAGGAAGCAAGACGATGAAGAAGTACAGAGTGAGAATGCTACAAGCGTCCGTTCCCGCGAAATGGAATGTGAAGCAACGGAAGCCATCAACCGCGACGTTAGGGGTCCTCTTTGGGAAAGAACCTGCTCTTGCTGGTGAATGAGAGAGGCTTTTTTGGACTCTGGGCGGCACCATCGCCAGGAACAGGATGGGCTACAGCTGCTGGAGCTGCTGCAACCCCTTTCCCTTTCGGGTCCGAGACAAGGGGCGAGTTTCCTGGACCTTTGGGGCCTGGTGGTACATGGTGCTGGTAAGGTGGAGCAGCAGAAGGCAGGCGCCAAGTCGTTTTCAGCTCGTGCAGCATTTTTTTGGGCAGGTCTTCCAAAGTCTGTTGAGGAGCTGAGCTGCTCCAGGCGCCGGCATTGCCATCAAGCACTGCTTTAATAGCAGAATGGGCTATGTTGTGTGGTCTCTGGTGGCGTGGCTCGTCCAAGGCCTTTTGGAGCCAGTCAAAGAGCGAGTGGAGGATGGTCTGTTTTTGGGTCAGTCCACAAATCTGGCGACTCGTAAAAAGCCTCACGCTGCTAATGGCCGGGGAAGCGCCGTGGGTATCGACATACTGGCTAGCAATTTCGAAATATATTTTGACTTCTTGCTTCAATTGATAATCGTCTAGAATGTCTGCGGGATAGTTCACATCATTTGCACACGCCGTGTCAAGGAAACACATACATAGAGCACGCTGGATATGCCACTGGGAATCTCTTAGTAGCAGATGGCGGTGCTCGTCCCACATTCTAGTCAAATCCTTCGACTGAAGGCGCCGTTCAAGGTACGGTTCTCCATGTGAGGCCAGCTTTTGAGGGTCCTGATGCACCCAAAAACTCGGGTGCCGTTCCTCGAGCGATAATCCATTGTAGCGGCCAAGCCAGTAGATAAGACTCGCCCACATCTGAAGGATCTGATAGCCCTGCCGAGGGTCGGGGCTCTCATTTGGCGGCAAGTAGGCCACTGGGAAGTAATAAGCTCGGGCCTCAAAATCCTGAGGTGGGCGTTTTTGTCGCTCAGGCATATAATCTGCAGCTGGTCAAAACCGTGTTCGATTTTAGATAATGGCCCTCTCACCATTGAAAAAAGCATGCCAAATGTTCAGCATTTCGCGAAAGACGTGACCGAGGCAGTCTATCTCTTTTCCGACGAGACACAGGGCCGAAAGAGCATGGAAATTCTCTACTGTCCGACAATTAGCAATTCGGCTCCAGGCAGAGGTAGCTTTGGCAGCGAGGTCATCTTTGGCTCGGCGCCACTGTTCTTTCTTTGGTCCCGTTTGAGCGTTTACAGCGTAATTTAGAAGTAAATCGACGACTGTCAAGGCATCTTGAGTAATACTGTCGAGCTCCGACACCGAGGCCTGGTGCTTCGGCGTCACATCGGCTCATCGCACATGGAAAAGAACGCCTACCTTTCGAGCAGAAGCAGAGTTAGTCTGCGAACGGGATTTGCCGGGGATCGCAGGACAACCAGTCAGCACCAAGGCAAGATGACCGCGAACTAGAGCGCGCATGGCGGTGTGAAAGGCATCATCGAGAATTTTGATCTTCGTTGAATTCGGTGGCAAAATGAGAGGATTGTTGGTGACCGTTGCCATTGCGGAGGTGACCATTTGAGCGATAATTGGTCGCTCGACGTCAAATATCAATCCAAATTTGGTCTGCACAAGCCAGAGGCCGTTGGCAACGCTGTTGACACGCTGCTTTCGCTTCCCGTTCCGCCCGAAAGCGTTGATGGAAGCAATTTCGACTGCTTGCGCCAAAATTTGGAAACCGCGCAGCAACGGTCGGCTGTCCTTCGAAGGCCAAGTCTCCCATGAGAAATGTTGCAGAACAGGATTGTCGGAATGGTTCGCCTTGAGCTTTTCGAACTCTTCCTTGAGCTTCGCCATCGTGGCTTCGTCCATTCTTGTCTGAAGGATGGGACCGCAGACAGAAGAAAATTGGTGGCAAAGGTCTCGATTCAGCGCTCGAGCCTGTACCAGCCTCGGTGAACTGAAAGACATCAGTCAGAACGGATCATCCACTAGAGCATAAAAGGTATGGAGCGCACGCGAGAGACAGAACGACTTGCTGGAGTGAGGACAACCCACGCAAAAGGCCAGCAACTACGACCGCAAGAAGACCCTTCTGTCTTCATTGTTCTACTTGTCTCTCCCAGATACGACTTCACGAACAGCAACTTCGGGCAGCCTTTGTTGGAACCCAAGAGGACAGAGAAAGGGCACGGAAGCGCCTTCTGTCTTGATTGTTCTTCGTGTACTCTGAGACTGTAACGTACTTGGATGTGTTTGTACATGTTCATGTCTCGATTACGCATTCGATGCAGATAAGCCCTTCGAGACAGAGGCAAAGGCAAGCATTGCACGCCTCAAGGCCGTAAGTCTGTTGCTCGGGCTCCCCATTACACTAAGGAAAAGCAGAAGCGAGGGAGTGAAACAGCAAGATGAACCGATGCGAATGCAGCTCGAGGCCCGCAAAGAGGCCAGGAGCATCAGCGGCAGCATTCGAGGGCATTCACTGGGCACTGGGCAGGCGGCGTGCATAATCGGCATTGCTGGCCTCCCACGAACCTTTCAAAGCCCACGCGACAAAGGGAACAGCAATCAAGAAGCCCAGAATCAAGTCCCAAAGCCAAGAAAGTGAAGCAACCCAGCAGCAGCAATCTGGCCGAACCAGCGAGAGGGTTTGGCAGCGAACGCGAGTTTTGGACCCGGCCAGCGACGACGGGGCCCGCTATGCAGTTATGGCTTTGCCCGACCTTCGACGAGAGTTCTCCAAGTCGGCCTCGGACATCCCAGCCGCCAGCCGCAAGGGCAAGCGAGCAGCCATCCCCAAGGAGAGCCTGAGCTGGTCGACGGGCCGGTGCGTTTGCTCGCGCCTTTGTCTCCCAGCAACTGGCGCTGACCTGCAGCGCGTGCGTACAGCCAATTTGGGGTGGTCATCGACGCTGGCAGCTCCGGCTCGAGGGTGCAGATCTACTCGTGGCTCAAGCATGACCTGGCCAGGCAGGACCGGTCCGCCAAGGGCCAAACCCTCGCCGTCTTGCCCAAGGTCGAGGCCGGCGTGCCAGATGGCGACGGCTGGCATTCCAAGGTCGAGCCCGGCATATCCAGCTTTGGCAGCAACCCGACGGGCGTCGACAGCTACCTGAAGCCCTTGCTCGACCACGCCGTGTCCTTGATCCCGCCGGACCAGCTGGCCGAGACGCCCATCTTCCTCTTGGCCACCGCTGGCATGCGCATGCTGCCCCACGACCAGCAAAAGGCCGTGCTGGACCGGGTGTGCCGCTACATTGGCAAGAACTATGCGTTCTACCTGGGCAAGTGCAAGGACACGGTGCGCATCATCACCGGCGAGGAGGAGGGCCTGTTTGGCTGGATCGCGGTCAACTACCTCATGGACGGCTTTGACGCCCATTTGGGACCGACCCACCACGGCCCGAGCAGCTCGACCTATGGCTTTTTGGACATGGGCGGCGCCTCGACCCAGATCGCGTTCGAGCCCTCTGCGTCAGAGCAGATCAAGCACGCGGACAACTTGGTTGAGGTCACGCTAAGGGACTTGGACGGCCGCACCGTGCGCCATCCCGTCTTCGTCACCACTTGGCTCGGCTACGGGACCAATCAGGCTCGCTCCCGCTACGTTGGCACCGCCATCGCTAAATACACCGCATCTAATGGCAACCTCACACCAGAAGAGGCGTCGGACGGCTTAGGGAAGGAGCGGCTGCCCGTCACCCTGGACGACCCTTGCTTGCCCAGGAAGCTCCTGCTCTCAGACACGGAGCACCCGGGATATCTTCTGCAAGGGACGGGCGACTTTGAAGCCTGCGTCAAGTCCACCGAGCCTTTGCTCAACAAGCACGCTCCTTGCTTGGACGAGCCCTGCCTCTTCAACGGCGTTCACGCGCCCGCCATCGACTTTTCCGTCAACCGGTTCATTGGCATCTCTGAATACTGGTACTCCACCCACGACGTCTTCTCCATGGGCGGCATGTACGACTACGTGGCGTTCGAGAAGGGCGCCATCGACTTTTGCTCCCAAAACTGGCAAGACATTGCCAGCGCCCACGCCGAGGGCTCCCGGTGGAAGCCGAGCGTCGATCTATCGAGGTTGGAAATGCAGTGCTTCAAGGCCGCTTGGATCGTCAACATTTTGCACGAGGGCATTGGCGTGCCTCGCATTGTGGACGCAGACGGGGCGGGCGATGGAGCGAACCAGAGCGAGAAGGCTCTGCTTAAAGCGGACCAGAAGGGTTTCGCGGACGGCGGGACTGGCAATGCGCCCTCCTTCCAGAGCGTGGACCAGGTCGGCGACATCTCCATCAGCTGGACGCTGGGCAAGATGGTCCTCGAAGTCTCGCAGTCCATCGACCCCGCCAGCTCAGAGGGTACCCATCGATGGCCACCGTCGTTCAACGACTGGCGCGACAGCTTTCGGAACGGCCTCTCGTCTCTGCCCAAGTCGACCTCGACTCCCTTCATCTTGGTCCCGACTCTTCTCTCCTTCGTCTTCCTCTGGTTCTGCCTGGCCAGATGCCGCCAGCGTCGTGCGTTTGGAGGTTATTTCTCGCCCTCAAAGCGGCGGCAAGACACGACCTACTCTTTCGAAGACGCCGACCTCAGCATGTCCAAGGAGAAGATGAGATGGGGCTCCAGCCTGCTGCGACTGGTGCCGACCTTCTTTATTCCCCGGCGTTGGATGATGCGCTCCTCTGGCGACGCCCTCCTTCCCATGCACGTCTCCGAAGCAAGCAGCTCCGTCCGGCCTCGCGCGCTCCGCCACGCCGCCTCGTCTCCCAACCTCAACTCCTTCAATTCAACGTTCAACTCCACATTTTACTCAACTAACGGCACACACTCTTCCACATCACTTGCACGAAATAACGAACCATACGCCTCCGAAGCCAGCTCAACTTCCTCCCTGCGCGTCACCAAAACAAAGCCCAAGTGGGCCAGTCCTCTCCCGCAAGCGAACGCCAATGGCTATCGCACCAGTGGCACCAATACGGACGACGAGGATTTTGAGGTGGCCATCCCAACCACGCCCGGTGCTGTGCCCGATCTCGACCCGTCTGAGCGGCTTGGCTTCGCTGCCGTCCTTGGCCGCACCAGCTCGCTTCGCCCCGCCACTCGGACCGCCAGTGCCTCCAACTTGTCGTCTGGATACTTTGCACGCCGGAAAGAGAACAGCAAGAGCCCGATTCCGCCGTAAGCGTGCGAAGCGGACTCACATGCACTTTGGCTAGAAGTCCCTTGAAGGAAGCACGATGATCTAAATTGTACAATTGCAAGTTCTAAGAATTCATTCTGCATTGGCGACAAAGACGCAAGCGAGCATCACAGGACCAAGCACGAGTCTTTGCTTTTCGAGGAGCCGGCCCTCTGTTCCAGCGCTTTCAGCGTCGCGTAGTCCACCTTCTCTTGCTCCGTCAACAAGCCCTTCTGCGCCCGAACCGAGAGTGCCTGCAGCGCGCTAGCCTGCTCTTGCTTTGCTCGCTTGCCCACTTGGCGGTTCTTGGCGGGTTGCTGCAGGCTTGCCTTGAGCGAGGTAGGAACTGAAGTTGGCTTCTTGGAAGTGGAAATGAACTCGACATCCGAATCTGAATCGGAGATGTCGATGGTGATGCGGGTTTGAGCTTTGGACACGGCGGTGTTGGCCTTGGTTCGCAGCCGGGAGATGGCAGCGAGGCCGGATTTGGAAGAGGACGAAAGTGTGCTATTGAGTACCGTGGAAGTGGAAGGGCGAGCGATTTGGCAGGCGTGGTCATCGGGGAAGCGATGCTTTGCGCAGTAGTCTTTCGAGCACTTGTCGCAGTGCATTTTGACGACCAACTTCGTCGTGCACTTCTTGGCCTGACAAGTATTGCTGTCCTTCTTTGGACGTGCAGCCACACCAGAGGGAAGCAAGACGGGACATTGGGTCGTTACTGGCCTCGAAAATGAGAGTTTGCCACCGGAACATTGGCAGGTCGCCGACTCACAGTGAGTGTCCATCGGCCCGTTGGGATCCACGCCAGCTGGGATATTGACGCTACCGCCACACAGCGGGCAAGTCGGAACTCGGACATCAAACTTGGCCGCGTCGTACTTCTGCGAAGAGATTCAGTCAAACTCGCGACAAGACTATAAAAGCGCTGAGGCGTACTGAGCACTTGTGCGCATCTGGTCGAAAATGTTCAGAGCAAAAGTTGAGGGCGCAGCACTGGCATTTGAAAGGCAGAACTGCGTGGACAGAGCAGGTCAGTGCCAAGCCCTTCTCTCGCAAGAACAGGAGGACCTGCAGTCCAGACGGTTGCAAGTCTTCTCCGAGCAATGCGCGCCGATGTCCAAGAACTCCATTGGGTTCAAGCTAGTGGAGGCTGGATGGGCGGTCGATGCGGAAGAAGAGGCCATGGTCGCGGTTGTCAGCAAGGGGCGTTTCTCGAAGGGCGTCGCAAGCCTTGCACCTCGCGCCACCCTCCTTGGGGATGGACTTGGCTGATGCTCCTCGTGACTTTGTGATCTCAAGGGAGCGCTGAGGTGGCTTTCGCCCAGAAGTTGATGCTGGAATGAGAACAAGAGGCAAAATCGCTAGGAAGGCAGTTTGCTCCTGCCGACCAATTGACTTCTGGTGATCATGAATTCCACTCTAGAGCGTCTTACCCGACGTGCTTTTGAACTCTCCAAGCAACAAGGGGCAGCGGAGCGCGTGGTTCTGGGCATCTATGGAATTCCTGGTCGGCGACCTCGCCTCACCCTGTTCACCCTTGCTTTTGACTGATGGGTTGGCGTGTCTATAGGAAGCGGAAAGACTACTCTGGCTGCGTCCGTCGTCGAAAGTTTGAATGCGACGGAGGCCGACGTCGCAGTTCTTTGCGGGATGGACGGCTTTCACTTTTCGTTAGTTTGGTGTCTGGTTCCCCTAGAATTTGTTTGACAGCTCAGAGCTGTTATAAAGACGAGCTCATCTGGACGGCATGCCCGACCCAGCAGAAGCACACAGACGGCGAGGGGCGCCGTTTACGTTTGACGCCCAAGCCTTTGTGGCATTTTTGAAGGCGTTGAAGGCATCGTCCACATCTGAAACAGTCTATGCACCTTCTTTCGCACATGGTAAGTGCACATTGGATCGTCAGCTTGTTGTGGCGCCCTAACCCACCTCCACGATTTTCACCAGAGGCGAAAGATCCAGTCGACAACGGAATCACGATCTCGCCAGCGAACAAGATTGTAGTGGTGGAAGGTATCTATCTGAACATGAGTGAACCGCCATGGGACGAAGGGGCGGCACTGTTTGACGAAACATGGTTCTTGGAGGCACCCGAGGCGGTGGCGAGACCGCGAATCATCGCCAGGCATGTCAAGACAGGCGTTGCTCCTGATGAAACAAAAGCAGCTGAACGAGGTCGGTGCTTTCGAATTACCCCTCTTTTGTTTATGGTCTCTGATTTGGGCCGGCAGCGGATACGAGCGATCTGCCGAACGGTCAATACATGCTGTCGCACTGCCTCACGCCGACATTGGTCATACAAAGTGTAGACGACCAGAGATGGAGGTAGCTAACTGGGTTAGGGACATGCACGGGTTCGTGAAAATGCAACAATGGAGATCTACAGTTATGGGGTCATCGAGACGGCAGGGCGTTAGACTCCGGGTCCACCGCATCTTCGTTTATCATTTCTTTGCTGACTGTTCGCCAAGTGGTGTGCGGCTCTTTGAGAAGCAGCGCAGCTGCGTTCAAGGCCGAAGTGACGCCGAGCATGAACAGCCACCAAAACCTCCCACCGAGCCAACCCTTATCGACCGACAATGCGAAAATGTTAGAGGCCAGAGCAGGGGAGATCTGGGGGTAAGGTCAAGCGAATGCACGCTCGCTGGACCAAAGCGATGTGCCCACAGTTTTCATAGCCGAAGCTGTGGTTTCTAAGAGGCCATTGAGCGTGCCCAATTCTTGTCGTGATGGCGCATTATTAGTCATAAGTACTGGTCAATCGTATGTGAGACAACGGCTTGATGACCTGATGCTGGCTGGCGAATATCACTCACGGGATGCACAAGACCAGCTCATGTTGCCAAAAGCCCAGAGTATCATAATCAAGCCTTCACCAATTAAGACGGCCACAGTGTGGTGGGTTTGAGCGAGCACGTTGAGGATAGGGAATAGGAGAAAAATTGCGGGAAAGCAGAGAACAGCAATCCTGAGTAGGTTGGCGTTGCCGAAGCGGTGATTGAGGCGAGCAAAGGCGAAGAGCTGAATACCGATGACCACAACGCCACGAAATGCGAATATGTCGCCAATGACGGGTTGTGGCAGGCCAAGCCCTTGCGAATGGACGCTTGTGAAGGCATGCAATGGGAAGATGGCCAGGCAGGACGTTGAGGACAGTGCAATTAAAGAATAGGCGACCATTACTGAAGCCACTGCTCGTCAAGAAGTGCTCATTAGGTTTAAGAACAAAAGGCGCACAGTATTTTACTTGAGATGTCATCAACTCCGAAAGTCGTTTGGGCTGCGGCAGCGCTTCTCGAGGGGCATCTATATCGGTCGGCGAGGTGGCCAGGAGTTGATGGGACTCGGCGCCTATGCGGTCGACGGGCAAAGTTTCTTCCAACAGGAACCAGCAAACCAGCAGGCCCGAAGCAGGGATGAACGCTGCCGTTAGACACGGGAGAGCGTAGGGATTGGCTCGCCAGAATGGTGTGTTAAACAGTTGCCATTGATCGGCTGGGTGGGCTAGCCAACCTCCAAGAAGGGGTCCAATGCTTCCGCCTATCCCGCTCATCAACGGCTGTAGTGTGAAAGCTGTCGCTTGATTGGTCTCGTCGGTGAGCTCGGCGATCATGGACTGGATGACGCCGCCATTTGCAGAGAAGGCGCCAGCAACTGAAAATTAACAAGCCATCAAACGTGTTCTCCGCAGCACGATAGCCTCCACTGACCACATCGCGCCATCAGAATGCCATAAAACGATTTTGAAAAGCCGAAGATGGCCATTGAAGTCGCGAGCCCAGCGAGCCCAAGCATCAACACTGGCTTGCGGCCCCGCTTGTCCTGGACACGGCATTGTTTGAGTGCACGCCAATGTGTGACATTTAAGGAGCGACACTGACCGAAAGACGACTCCATTTGAGGACCGTACCTGCAAACAGAGTGAGAATATTAGAGGAATGTTCTGCTCTGCTTGTCCAGCAATCGACTCACAAAATTGGGTGAAGCAGAAGACCGATTCCACCACGCCCGCCCAATAGCCTGCCTTGCTATCGTCGGAGGCCATCCCAAGGTCCATTACTCTGCCGAGTCACAGTGCACCGATTCAATGGAGATCGGAGGGTCGATAAATACAGAAACGTACAATTGGGGAATGAAGGGCTACGAAAGCGGGGTCAGTCCAGTATCTCACTTTAATATGCCGCCTTACGAAGATTAGAAAGAAGCAGACAGCCTCTGCAGAGAAATCAGGAAGAGCTTCTAAATTCAGCATGACGGAGTGCACACCTCCAAGTCGCAACTGGTCACCGGCACGCTTGAGTCCACTTTCAACGCATGCAGAGGGCTCTTCTCACATATGCTAGCAGGCACATTTGTCTCCACGGGAGAGGGGTTCGCTGCCGGATTGGACTCCTTCTCTTTTCGCTCTTTTGCCACGCTTCTTCGTCCACATCCCCGACCAGCGTTATGCTGCTCAGGTTCTTCTTGTGCGCTTTCATAATGAAAAAACAGTGCTTGACGCCAGCGTGGACGTCGATGTTGCACCGCAAGGAAATTTAGGGGACTTCTGCCTTTTGGCTTCTGGAGTCACGCACGATCGGTGCTTAATAGCTAATCTGAGACACGCCGCCGGGCTGTCCATTGTCGACAAGAGCTTCGACAGTAGCAACCACAAACACGCAATCGAGCCGCTGAGTTCGTGTGAAAGGCTCACAGTTGGTGGCAAACTCGCGCTCCGAAGCGCTTCTCCAACAAGACTCCTTTTGCCACCCGACAGTCTGGCGGTTTCTTATCAGCATGGAGAAGCTGCCCGTCGAGCTTCTACAAGAGCTGGCTCTGAGTATCGGCGTTGGCAAGACGGCTGCCGAGCTCCAAGAAGGGCTCCTCACCCTGCGCCGGGTCAACTCCCGCTTTCGCGACGCGGTGCTCCTCAAGAATGTCCAGCTCTCCTTGCCTTCTGTCACTTTGGATCCAGCAAGGATGGAAGCCGTGTTGGACTCGTTCTTGCTGTGGCTGGCCTCCAACCCTAATGTGTCGAGCCTTCAACTCAGTTGCAGCGATGTCGACGTGGGCGATCTGATTGCGGTGGCCAGTGCGCTGCAATCCTCACTTTCGGAGCTAACCCTCTTGCCACGTCGACTTAACCTCACGACTCACCTTGCTCCGTTTCGGCATTGCAAGCTGGCGAAGTTGATCGTTCGGCATCCTTCGTATGGCCCTCGACTAGCAATGACTCAAGTGCAAGGCATTGGAAAGCTGTGGCCATCGTTGGAAGCGCTGGAGCTGGATGCTTTGATTGAGCACGAAGTGGTGGATTTGGACGTCAACGCTTTCACGCGCTTGGCCGCCCTCAACCTCCGAAGCGCAACCGTGCCTGCCATCCGGTCCATCATATCTCAAAGTTCCCGTCTCCACTCCCTCTGCTTGCCGCTGTCTGCCTTTCAGTCCGATGTCGCGTTGCAGCACCTGGCGCTGGTATTGCCGGATTTAAAACACTTGAAGGTGACGGGCTTCAGCTTGGTGGCTTGTGAGTGGCTTTTATCCTTGCCATCATCCAACGGCAGTGTAACTTATCAATTAATCATGCAGGCCGCATCTGGCAGCTTGGCAACTTCAGCAGGCTATGCCGCCAGAACTTTTCCGATTGGCTGCCCCGGTTTTCTCAGCAACTCGACAGCATCGACCTATCCTCGTGCGACCAAGACTCGCTGCTTTTGGTCTGCTTTCGATGTGCCAAGCAGGTCATCGTCTCCTCCCACTCGTCGACTATGCTCGAGAACTTCAGCAAGGCGCTGTGCAAGTTCTTCGAAGAGGCGGGCGGCGCGCCATCGGCCCGGTGCTCGGAGCTGGTAGTCAACAGGCTGGCGCCGATGTGGGTTGGCGAGGAGTCATTCGAGGTGCTCGGCCAGGCGCTGCGAAAATTTGGCACGGCCATCACTTTCCGCGATGCTATCGTAAGCTCTTTTGCGACTTCCTCCAGACGCGGTCTCATTGTCAACTTTGTGTAGGACATTGTTTGAGTGTTTGAGGCGAGCGCCCGTCCCCCATTGGTCGCCTTTTGTACGTGGCGGTCGTTCGCCACCGAGGCGGGACCACACCGCTCGTCCTTTCAGAAGTCGGCTCGATGTCCTGGCTTTTCTGTATTCTCTTGTTCTTGTACGCTCGTTCTTTTCCCGGTCCTCTCGTACTGTACAGCGTGTCCGGGCGTATTCAGGCTAGTGGCGCGCCTGGTCTCAGTCTTGATCGCGTCCTTATCATATGGAATCTCAAGCAACTTCCTCTGATTAGCATCAGGGCTCTGAGAGCATCTTCAGAACAAACCTGCATTTCGATCCACAGCGATTCGTCGAACCCATCACCGAAAGTGCCCAAAGCACGAACTTCTGCCGCACGCGAGGCGGAAGCTTCTTTTGCGCCTAGTCGCCCAACAATGATGCTATAGCCATGATCCTGCCCTTCACGAAGAAGAAGGAGCAGCTGCCTAGGGCGCCCTTGCCTTCGAGAGACGACCGCGCCGAGCTCGAGAATCGCTGGCTCCATTCCGTCGGACAGGTCCGACAGCAGAAGCAGCCCCAGCAACCGCAGCAACCGCACCGGCAAGCGTTCGCAGAGCTGCGCAACCATGACTCTGGTACCCTCGAATCGCGCAAGAGGGAAGTCGTAGATCCGCCAGCGACGCAGCCGAGGGCTACCATCTCGAGGAAGCGATCGTTCTTGAACACTTTGACGAGGTCGAAGAGCAACGCTTCCATGCGCACGGCCAGGCCCAACCCCAAGGACTCGCCCGAGCCGCTGCAGTCATACCACGTCGTCATACCCACTGGCCTCGTCGCGCCGGCCCCAGAGCCTCCTGTCGCCCACCAGACCGCCGCGTCGCCAAGGCAGGGCGGCACGCTGGCCAGCAGGCTGCAAGAGCTCAGCGCCGCGCACGGGGATGGGCTGCTGGACGAGGAAGAGTACAGGGTGCTCAGGCAGACGCTGTTCGAGAAGTTTGCGAACGCAGAGGCCAATGGAGGAGGGGGCAGCCATCTGCAGTTGACAGGTTTGGGCTTGAAGCCAAGTACGCTCTCGCTACAGTCATTGATGGAGCAATTCACTGACGAGAAGTGCAGCAGACAATAACTCGGATACCACTTTACGGCCAATAACGCCACGGCCGCAACAACCGCTTCGAGCGCCCGACCTCGAACGCAGCCAGACCAAGTCTAGCAGCGCCTCCGTCTTCTCAGAGACCACTTCTGTCCACTCTGTCCGCTCTACCCTTTCAGCCATGCTCAGGCCGCGGCACAAAGCAAAACATCAAGAGTGGGAGGCCCTCAATCGGCAGCACTCCCAGTCCTCGTCCGGCGAGGAGCTCGAAAGCGTCTACACTTCCACCTCAGACGACGCCAACCGGCGACCTGTCTCCTCTCTTCTGCCACCTCTTCCAGTGCGGAGCTCCATCTACTCTACCAGCGACGCCCTCTCCATTACTCGCGGCGGTGGCGCCTCTCTCAGATCCTCCTCTTCTACACGCCATACGGCAAGCCGCACCCGCGAGTTGTCCTCGGCGGGCTCTCACAACTCGCATGGCTTCGAGACGGACGACGACTACTTCTCCACCGCCCATTCGTCCGAGCTGTCGCAGCAGATGGCCTTACTCCAGTCCGAGCGCGACCGGCTGACGGCCGAGTTCGACGCCATGATCGACCAGATACGAAGCAAGCAAATGGCCAGAGACCAGCATCTCGCTCTGTTCGCCCTCAAAGGCACCTCCGCCACCTTGTCGCCGCCGTCGTCCACCCACTCTTCCCCTCAAACCCTCTTCACGCTCCCGGGCACCGCGCCGCCAAAGTCCAGTCGCGTCTCTTTCGTTTCCTCTCCCAAGTCTCAGTTCTCCGTCACGACCACCTCTCCCGACCTCCAGCAGCTCTCCTTCAAAGATCTGGGCTCCCCTTCTGCTTCTTCCGTCACCTCATCGCCCGTCATGTCCACCAAATCGGACGACCTCATGCAAGAGATTGAACGCATCAACCTCAAGAAGGCCAAGATCCAAGCTCGCTACGACTCGAGGCTCGAGTTCCTGCGCGTGCGCGAGCGCGGCGCCCGGATTCGAGAGTCCATCGTCCACTAGCGCTCATCCCTCTCTCTCCTGCGTCTTTTGTTCAACCCTATGTGCGGTCCTGGGTCAAGTGTTGTACAGTGCAGGACGGAAGCTCTGGCAGCAAACCCGCAAATTAGAAAGCGCAAACTATTACTCCTTCGTGTCTTATAGGGCTTGTCCGTATGATCTCCCCTCCGCTTCTTCGCGTCTGTAGATACTCTTCTTCTCCTATGAACACATTCCCACCTCTTGCCGCCACCGGCGCGGCCTACACTTGAACGCAATGGTCTCTTTTGTCGTCCACCATCTCGGACTCGAGACTCGCTTTCCTTGACCGCGTCCGCTTGCTCACAGTGCTTTGCTGGATCTCCACTTTGCGATCAATCACTGTGGGCACAGAGTCCATGAGCCCCAAAGTCCCACGTCGCACAAGAACATCAAGCGCACCTTTTTGGCTTCGCGCTCCCCTGCCTCCATCTCGGACTACAGTGGGCTTTGGCGCCTTCTCTCGAAGCTTTGGCTTGCTGGCTTTCCGTCCGAACGCCTTCCTAAGGGAAGCAAGCCCTCCCTCCGCCGCGATTGCCTGAAGTCCTTTCAGGCTTTCCTCTGCCGCCTCCAACTCGTGCCCGGCTGCGCTTCTTGAGCTTGCTGGCCCCGTGCTCTGCGTCACCACTTTTCTCATGGAGACGTGGATCGAGCGAGGCTCCCTCTCGGTCGATGCCGTGTAGCTGCTCGAGAAGCTATCCCGCCGGCCAGAACCCTCCGGCGGTGGAAAGGTGAACGAAGCTGGGCTGAACGGCATGTTGGCGTGGCCTTAGATCTGTATCAGCAAGATGTCTATTGACTCCAGGGCGTGCGAGAGCCTCACTTGAAGCCGGTTCTATTTGTAACTGGTCCAAGACTTCCTCGAGCGCGATGTCTGGATTGAAGGCCACTTGGATGGTTGGGAACACCTGTCTGACCTCGTGCGCTGGTATCGTCAAGGAGCTGTCATCCCAGTTCGACAGGTCGTGAGATGCCATGGCCAGCTGCCGTCGTCGTTTGTCGGCCGAAAGCAACGATGCTGTTCGCTATTTTTGTGGCAACTGATAGGCCGAATGTTGCCCGCGTGAATCGGCGAAGCCTATCACCCATTTTCTGGGGGATGGCTGTTCATTCTCACTTTCTGTGGACCGCTTCCCCAGCTTGGCCCAAGCGCCACCGTCGTTTTTCAAAGAACAGAACCCCGGAGCCCACGATCAGCCCCTTATCGCTCAAACCCTTTCAACAGCTTTCTCTTCGACTCTGATTCGGCCCCTTCGGATGTCAACATACCTGCAATGCGCACTCACTTTCTGCTTTTCCGTCCTTGTCCACCACAGCGCAATTTTCGCCGCCCATTTGTAATTGCCTGCTTCGCTGTCTTCTCCGCTTCGACGGTACACTCTTGACTGCAAGCGGTCACTCGTTCGGTCTTTGAATCACAGCTTTCCAAAACAATGTCGACGCACGACAAGCTCAGCTATGATTCGGCGTTGAACGTGGTCTACACGGCGCCAGACGGCACTCAGACAGTGTACAATCCCGGCGACATTGCTTGGCAAATAACAGGCACGGCGCTCGTCTTGCTCATGATCCCAGCTTTGGTGCGTATCGGTGTGGCTGCTTTCGTTGCCCCTTAACTCATCCCTCGGGCGACAGGGTTTCTTCTGTAAGGCGTGGACGCTTTCTCGTGCTGAGTCCGACCTGATCGAGACTTTGAAGATTCTGGATTGCTTCGAAGGAAGAATGCGCTCCATGTCAACGTCGCTATTCTGGCTGTGCTCTGTGTTGTCATAGTGCAATGGTTCTTGGTTGGGTCCTCGTTGGCTTTTGGGGACGGTGAGTGGAGTTCGTTCCTCTCACAGTTCTTCCTCTGAGCATATGTACTAGGCAACGCGTTCATCGGTTCTCTAGCACATGGCGGCTTGGTCGATGTGATGGCAAAACCAAGCGTCGGCTCGAGCCGTCTGCCAGATCTCCTATACAGCGTCTACCAAATGACTTTTGCAGCGATCACGCCCGCCATCTTCCTCGGAGCCTGCTGTGAACGCGGCAACATCGGCGCAATGCTTGTTCTCGCCTTTGCGTGGTCGACTTTCGTCTATGACCCCATCGCGCACTCGGTCTGGCATCCGCAAGGCTTCCTTGCCAAGCTTGGTGACTTGGACTTTGCTGGCGGAGGAGTCGTGCACATCAACTCCGGCACCGCGGCTCTCGCGTACTCTTTGTGGATCGGGCACCGCCGCGGCTACGGATCGACCTTGTCTCAAGACTATCGACCGAGCAACGTCAGTTTTGTCATCCTGGGTACAGTCATGCTCTGGTTCGGTTGGCTAGGTGAGCTTGTCGTGATTCGAAGCAGAGCGTTGTTGATGAGGTTACAGGTTTCAACGGCGCTTCCGCCGGCGCAGCAAACCTACGGGCCGTTTCTGCGATCACTGTGACATGCGTCGCAACTGCTAGTGCAGGTTTGACGTGGTTTGTGCTTGATTGTGAGCGGCCTTCGCCCTCAATTCGACCGCCAGGTCTCATAGGTGACTTCTGCAGACCGCCTGCAACGAAAATGGTCGGCTATTGGGCTCTGCAGCGGATGTATCACCGGTCTGGTTGCCATTACTCCCTGCAGCGGGTTCGTTGGTTCTCCGGCCGCTTTCGGGATCGGAATCGTCGCCGCGATGGCCGCCAACGTCAGCACCAGAATCAAGTACTGGCTCAAGGTGCGCACTTGTTGGCTGTGCTGGATATCTTGATTGAGAAGAACCTACCAGATCGACGAAACGTTGGATATCTTTTCGGTTCACGCCATCGGCGGCTTAGTTGGCTCGTGAGCCGCATTCTTTTTCTCGGAATGCTAAAGGCTGATCGAGAGAGCCTAGTTTAATGAACGGCATTTTCGCAGACAAGAACATCGGTGCGTGGTTGTAGGTTCGACGCTGGCGCTGTGAGCTAATTGCTGCTGATAGCTGCCCTGGATGGCTGGTCCGTTATCAAAGGTGGCTGGATTAATCAACACTATATGCAGGTGCCATATCAGAGTAAGTGCCCTACCAAGTCTCAGTGATAATGCTCAAAGGTGACTCGCAGTGGCGGCGGCCTTCTTCATCATGGCCTACAGCTTCACCGTCACTCTCCTACTCTGCGTCATCATCGACTTGATCCCTGGATTCCGGTTACGAGTCTCGGAAGAAAAGGAGATGGACGGCCTCGAGTGAGCCCAATCTCTACTTGCTCTGGTCGCCCAAAGAGACTAATTTTTCCGACAGTGTCGCTCTCATTGGCGAGAGTGCGATTGACCTAGAAGATCTCCAGCCCTCTAACGAGAAGCCAAGTCCACCGGCCTCTCCTCGAGTGCCTGTTCACGAGATCCAGGTGAGCTTGTCGCCCGCAATGACGGAAAGTCCCATCTCACCCATACCCAAGGTGCCTCCGAGGAGCCCGGCTCAGCAGTACGCTACCACCGTGACGGATGTCAGCGATGACATCGAGTTGGACGAAAAGCCGCTACCTCGCAAGAAGCTGTGAGCTTCAAGCAAGAAATTCTTTATCGCTTTCATCTCACTCCGAACCTACAGACAAGCGAGATAGTGATGAAGACACTAGTATTGGGTTTATTGGAGTGGGGCAGGTGCCCCAAGAAGTTGCTGCTTCGCACAATCTGGCGTTTGAGCGAGACAATCCCTTTCGTTCTTTTCATCAGCTGAATGCTACATTCCTTCAATCTATGCACATTGAACCCTTTTTGAGACCCCATTTCGAACTGGCCGTGTTTCTGCCCACGGATTCGAATAATACATACAACAAGCTTCTCACACCATTAGACAGGCTGATGAAAACAGCACATAGACGTTACAACAGCATAAGTATACAGGAAGCAAACGACAACACATGGAGAAAGTGGGCGAATTTGAACGAGAGTGCGATGCGGTGTTACAAGTCGGCCAAGTGGCAAAAGTGAGGTAGCGACGACGTGGAGGCGGCCTTGACCGAGTGGTATTTGAGAAACTGCATCAGAAGCGAATTAGACACAGTTCGACATCAGATCACAAGAGGCTGAGGACTCACGACGAAGGACTCCTCCTCGCTCTCTTCCGAAGTCCAAGATCTCTCTGCCTCTTCCTCCACGGTTTGGTCCTGGCCCATATCCTGTGGCAGGAGCTGAGGACTGCTTTGCCGGCTGTTCTGGGCGCTACTGCGAAGGGAGTAGGATGGCGCGCCGGCGGCTGAGCCAAGGCGCGAGTGCAGAGGCGAGGCGGGAATCGGCGGCAAGGTGACGGGCACGAACAGGTTGGACCTTCGCAAGGAGTCGCGCTTGGCTTTGCTGGGCTGAGGCAAGGAGGTGGGCCGAATGCGCGACACGCTGCCGCTGGACGAGGCGCTGCTGAAGGTGTACTCCGACATCTCGGTCTGAGGGGTGGTAGGGCCAGAGCCAGAAAAGTCGGACTCGGTGGGTGACTCGGTGAGGGCCCAGCAGAACGAGGTGCTGCCAGAGATGCTTGAGCTCGGGGAGGGGAGCGGAAGCTGCATGGGCGGCACGTCGTCGTCCAAGTTAGGCGAGTAGATGGGCGGCAACGACGGCGCTGGTGGCTGAAATGTCGTTGCTCGTTCCGGCAAGCAGAGCGGAGGCGGCCTCTTAGCAGGAGGAGCGGACTGCGACCGAGCGTGGGCTTTCCGGCCACCTTCGCGCCCAGCGATGGAAGACCGAAGGACGGAGGAGTAGAGCTGCGAGTCTAGGTCTTTGCACTTCTCGCTGTGGATGATGTACTCGAGGTCGCTGGTGCCGTGTAAACGCGGCCGCGGCGGCAGGATGGGCAAGCTGGTTTCGAACTGAGGCGGGTTGCGATGTCGCCGGTGCGCCATGCTTTTTGCCTTGGGTCCCAGACGAGGTGCAGGAGGTAACGAAGAAGCGGGAGGGGCGGTTGCCTTAGAAAGCGAGGACGATGGCGAGAACCAGCCGAGTTGGGGCGACTTGTAAGCGACCGAAGGCTCGAGTCCAGATATCTGCCTGAGCGATGCGATGGCCCCTTTCGAGTCCCCAGCCAAATTTGACGACGAGGTCGACGGCCCAACAATTGAGGAGCAGAGCGAGGCGAGGCTGGAGCACGAGCTCGAGAGGTGCGCATAAAATCCGCTCCCACTCTTCTCCTCCGCCGCACTTGCGTCGTCAAGGGACTGGTTAGATAGGTCGTGAGCCAGGGCTTGCATTTCTGGGGGCAGGCTGGCGGCAGAGTAGAGGCTGGTGGCTGACACTTTGGACGATGGAACAAAAGTGAAGTAGTCGCCACCGCTCGAAGAGGTCGCCATCTTTATCAATTCGGACTGGCGTAGACTCTTCTTCCGCCGTGTTGGCCCCAGCCGCAATTTGGGCGGCATCGTTCGGTGCCCTTGGTCGAGATTACAACTCGACTTGCGCTGGGAGGGCGGGCAGGTGGCGGCAGCATTCCAAGCGCTGCCCAGCTGTCTCCACCGCCTTGGCAGGATGCTTTAGAGCGAGAGAAAAAGAGGGACGAGGCGCTCCATCAAGCGAGTTAAATTGAGCCGGGCGAGGTAAACAAAGGTCAAAAGGTTGTCGCTCAAGCTTAAATTGATTGCGAGTAGATCCTTATCGCACTTGCGCGACTTTGCCTCCTCTCGGTTCGGTTGCGAGTCAAACTAACTCTGCGGGTGTATGTCGAGGGCGGTGGCAGCACAGCGGGGGTGGCTCCGAGCATCATTCTTTGAACCGGGCAGACGCACGCATGAACACGCCATCTCTATGGCTTCGTCCGTTTACCCCGGCGGGTAGCCCTGCATCGCCTCTCTTGGGCTTGCTGGCTCTGGTCGAGAGGCATACGAGAGCACGTCGGGGCCGGGGCTGCCCAAGGAGATCGCAGAGCAATGGCCGGACCCATAAGAACGAGGCTTGGGCCAGAGCTGGGGGCGCGGCTTCGACTTAGTCGCTGGCTCCAAGTGCGGGTCTGTAGTCCAGCAATTGTCAAGACGCCAAAAGTGGTTGACCCATAGGTGCGCGGAAAGCAGGGCGTTGACGAGCGGGTCCAAAAGGCGTTGCGCGAACAGGTCAAGCTGAGTCGTCGAACGCCGCTGCTGGTGACTGCAAGCCTCTGCCCTTGAAGCCGTTTCTGTCCATGAATAGATGCTGGCTGTCTTACCAATTGAATCGAATATGCGATTCGATTGCCGCATTGCCCTGGTCCATGGCCTGGCTGCGTCGTTGCCGTCTCTCCTCGAAGGTATCCAATGCCGCCGCCCGTTCTCTTCTTATCTTTCGTGCATTTGTCAACTTCGGAAGAGCTTTCTGAGTTTGGATTACTGCTCGCGTCGGATGCAGGCCTTGAGCCTTATTGGGAGCGCTTGAGCGAGAGCGAACTCTTCAGGACTCCTTTACTACCTCTATGCCCAGCCATAAAGACAGGATGCGAGGCGGTGTATGCTGACTGAACAACAAAATGAGAGGTGGATTTGAAGGAGGCATCAATGGTCTCAAATGCATTCTGGCCGCGACGCCGTTGGGCTGCTTCTTGTCTGGCCCATGCACTCTCATCTATCGGCGATATAATGTCATACAATACTCAGAATGCCAGAAGAGTGGCATGGCCTGCATGTCTCTGTTTCAGAAGCCTTGCCGAATCATCTGGAATGGCGACAGAAGGCGTTCTCAGTCCTTTTCCTCCTCTTTTCATAACCACGAATCTCCCATGGACCAAGCTACGTTTGTGGATGTCAAGCGCTCGCATCCTGACAATGCCATGCTTCAAATGATGACGCTCGGTGCCTTCGGCGACCTGGGTCCTCAATTGCCCGCATTTCAAGTCTTCGCCCTGGCCACTCAATGCGCTATCAGCGAAGCCATCAAGGTCCAAGAAGATCCGGGCCCACTTTTCCAACTGCGCTGCAACTTTGAAGGTGTCTTTGAGCTCGAGTTGGCGGCTTGCAAGCGCGAGCTTGTGACCCTTGAAGGCGCAATGCGTAAGATCCCCTACGAGCATGCAAATGTCGTGGTCGAGCTGGAGAACCACAACATGTTCTTTCACCGCGCTGTGTCTATCTTGACCCGAGGTTTGGCGGCTTGCTTGCTCACTGGCGAATTGGCGGGGGCGGCTGACAAGTCTACCTCCGTCGGTTCCGTACGTGCTTCCCTGTCCCACTCTTCACTATACTGAGCCAGTAGCAGAAATCATTGACAGATCTTTGCGTTAAAATAGTCCCCTTGACCACCGGTGCGATGAAATATCTCTTCCAGCGCCTCCCCTGGTCTCCCGAAACGCAGGCGGCTATCGGCGTGCTTGACGAAGCTGTAGTCTCGCTGAACCAATGTGTTAATTTTCCGGTCGTCCGGCGAGTCCACGACCCACTGAAGTATGATGGCCGGGCACTTTGCATGGCAGGACGACAAGTCGATAAAATCTCCGCTGCTGTCAACAACACTGTGCAAGTTTGGAACAGTCTATATGTCGGTAAGTGCCTATATGCCAAGAACGACAAAGGTGATTATAGCAATGACGGATGTTGAAACAGCTTACATCCCTCCGACGCACCATCAAAAGTTCCATCATATATTTCCCCGCTCTTACCTGCTTGTGAAGGAATCTGAGGATGCTCGTATGGGTTACCACGTTCTGGCTTTATGGTCCAGATGCATCGAGCGTTTGGGGGAGCATCACGGTCTGTCATTCGCTCTCTGCCAACCGAGTTATTGGATGCGTTGGCACGAATGGAAACCAGTCGATGAAGGTCCTGAAGGCATGGATGTGGCGATGGATGTGGCGCCTGTTGTCCAGCATCGTATGCACTCGTTGTCTCTCTCTCTGGCTCTATACCGCGACTTCGCCCTCAAAAATTCGGAGGAGCACGTTGTTTTGGCTTTGAGTAAGTCGACTGATTGAGCACGCGGCTACAAGGGCGCTTCGTTCGACGTTCATTGTTGCTCCCCAGAGAGCAGGGACGACGTGCAGCTCAGAAAGGAGATTTTTATCTATCTCGAAATTGTGGCACAATATGCTGAAGTTCATGGCGATTCATTCGGAACGGTCGAGATGATGCCGAGAGCAAGTAGCCCAGGCTGCTTCAAACAGGGCATTTGCTCATATGCCTTGTCGCACCAGGACCTTGTCCTCCATGCACTCGGTGGACTGCTGGATACGATCCACGCTTCGTCTTGCGCTGATGGGATGGCACCCACTGCTTTCCACGAAGCCGCCAAAGTTGCGCTGGAGAGCCATGCTGGCCGCTGGACAGAAGGCGACTCACCTTGGATTCCTGGAAATCTAGCCAGAACCATACGCGGAGAGCTGACTCATCCCAACGCCAGCCCCGGGCCGCTGCCAAACGTCAAACGAGCACCTCTTTTCCCGCTACCGCTGAGCAGCGGCGATGTCGTTCGCCAACACTTCGGCCATCCCCTACCTGATCAAGGCGGACCTTTTCATCTACCAGCTGATCTTGCAACCCAAGCACGGCAGCATCTTGTGCAGGCTCCGACTCAGCCAAACCATCCTACATCAGCGCAGGTGCCAGTCCCAAAACTTGTAGCCCCAAATCTTGTCATCGCCTCACCCACGGCCAATCGCGTTGCACAAGACCAAGCGGCGAAAGAGGTTCCAAAGAAAGAGAGTCGCTTCTTTACGCCTAGCGGACAGCTCAAGCGCTGAGATCGTGCCTTGTCAGCAAGGGAGCTATTGACAGGCTGCCTTTTGACAAATCCTCCTGCTCGCTCGCAACGCTTGTATCTTTTGCTTCCATACCTTGTCAAGATAGCATGCACACCTGTTCCTTGTATAGCCACACCACACAAGCTTTTGCCGACCTCACTCATGCTTGAGATCTGTTTTCAGCCATTCATGCAGCGGCATCGGTGGCAAATGAAGTGCAGTGTGGTTCAAATGCAAGCTGAGAAACCGTGCGCAATTAAGGAGTGCGTGAACAGTGAAAGAGTCCGTTAATTAGAAAATAGTAGCGGGTGCACAGGCCCCTAGGCGCCCAGGGTGTGGTGGTATTAGTAGATGCCCGGGATGATTCTAGACTTGACAATCTTGCAGTACTTGTCCCAGTCCTTGCCGTACCTGGCGCCACTCAAATTAAGTTCCACGTTTCGAGGAAGACGAGGAGGAGGAGGAGGAGGAGGAGGAGAGAAACGCACTTCTTTTGGCAAGCGGCGTCGTCCCTTCTTTGCCGGTGGACCAGCAGCACGGCAAAGTAGACGACGTAGTAGTAGGTGATGGGCGTCGAGAAGCCGGTGGGCAAGCACCAGGCCCAGGCCATGGTCCAGTCGCCCATGTAGTTCGGGTGGCGGGACCGACCCCACCAGCCGGAAGTGAGCAGCTTGGTGCCCCTGGCCGTGTCCATCGATTTCAAGTCTGTTCGCAGCCGACTTAGCACAGAAATTCACCGGGCAAAGAGGGAAAGGACGCGAACTCTTTGGGTTCTTGCCATTCCGGAAGTCGTTCTTCTCCAAGTTGCTGACTCGGAAGATGTAGTAGCCGGTGGCCTGGACGGCTAGGATGGCCACGATGCCGAGGACGCCGAGCGACTTGGGCTGGGCGGCGAGGAAGCGGGCCTGGAGGGAGTAGGTCATGGGCACCCAGAGCAGGTCGCCGACGGAGAGCATGAAGCCAAAGCCGTCGGTGGTGATGTCCATCTGCGTCAAGATGGTCGCCTGTTCGATGTTCTCAAATCATCAGGATCCAACAACGGGGCATTGATGACAGGGGGAGCTCGGACGAACCTCATTGAAGACCGAGTCGAAGATGTAAATCGAGTGGAAGAGGACGACGAGCACCATGGCGTCCGTCACGCGCCCGCCCAGGTCGACGTACTGCCGGCACACGCAGCTGATGTCGACCAAAAACCAGAGGATCATGCCGGGCCGGAGCTCGTTGAAAGTCTTGATGTCGAACGAGCCGATCCGCGGGTTGAGCTCTCTCCCGATGAACCACTGTTTGTGTCCACAATGGACGTGTAAACCTTGGAAAGTGCTTAGAGGGACGAGACACGAACGTTGTAAATGAGCGAATCGGTGTTGCCGCCCTCGGCCAGCATCTTGTTAGGCAAGTAGGACATGGCGTGTACATAGCATGCCTGTTTACCCCGCTCAATATTTGAGCATGCGATGAATGCTAGAGGAAAAGCCGGGCGAACCTGAATGAGCGACATGGTGAGCGCGGCAGTGACCATGCCAGCCCAGTGGTCGTAGATGAACAGCATCGGCTCCGGGCCTTTGATGGCGAGTAGTAGCACCAGCAGAAAGACGGTCAGCATCGAAGTGGCGAATCCTGTGCGTTCTCTGGAAGTCAGCATCTATTTCAGACAGGAATAGATTGTGGGACCCAAGAACGCACCATTGATCTTGTAGGACAGCTTCTTGCCGTTCCTCAACACGCCGCCCTGCACCCACTCGCCCGGCAGGATCCACCAACAGACGACGAGGTAGGCATACCACGCGAAATAAACCTTCATCGCCTCGCCATCGACCAAGCTCCACAGTCCGTCGATCGACGTGTACCGGCGCAAGCCATCGGCGAAGAACCTGCCCAGCGGCAAGGGAGGGCAACCAGCCGAGGTGCAGCCGAGCGCGAAGAAGTAGGAGAAGAAAGGCACCAAGAGGGAGATGCCAATCGCGCCGGGCACGCCCAAGAACTCCTTCTCGTCTGTTGCGAGCCTTATGCCCTCAGACGCAGTTTGTCAGTAGTAGAGTAGGGCAGCGACGAACGGGACACGGGAGCCGCAACGTAGGCACCAAGCTTGATGCTCATTCGATCGTCCGGCTCCAAGAGTGCGCCTCCGCCCTGTTGTCCGCGTTCTGCCAAGTTGATGTCATTGCCGCCTCTCGGACTCTTGTTTACAGCCTCGTAGCCTCGGACAACTGCTTGCGATTCAGCCCCTGCCTGCTGCGTGCTTGCCTCTCTGCCCGGCGGCCCAAGTTGTTTGGTTTCGAGAGGCGCACCGCTCTAACTACATTTTCTGTGAAACGCCCGATGGTGGCCTCCTCTCTTGTTCCAACTCGACGACGGCCAACAGTAATGCAAGTGCTATGACAGAAGCGACGCTGACTTTCAACCTGGAGCACGTCCTGCTCGGCCTCCAATTGACCTTCGCCGCCTTTGCCTCGAGCCCGAAAGAGCTCGACGCCTTCTTGCATGTCGCCCGACGGTTCTTCTCTGCTGAAACTACGCCTGAGGTTGGGGAAGGGGAGTTCGGCGTGCTGTTGGCTTCATTCTTGGCGCGCCAGTTGATGCAGGGCTCGGAGGAGGAGCGCCGCCAAGTCGGGGAGTGGTGGCCCTTGATGGCCGTCCTCAGTGGCCGGGTCGAAGTGGAAGCTTTACCAGCACCACCGAATTCAGGCTCGTCAGCTGGCCTGCCTATAGCAGCAGAAGCAGACTCGGAGGAGCTGGGCTCGACCAGGTCCGTGTTCTTTGTTCTCTTGGTCGATTTTTTGTGGGGCAAGCAGAACTCAATTGAGTCGTCGATTTAACCCCAGTGAACAAGAAGGCCCATTCACTCCGCCCCTCTCTGCGTCCTCGGCCTCCTTCGACCTAACGCCCACTTTATCCGGAGTGCAGCAGCCGAAGCTCAAGGGCAAGGTGACCACGCTCTTGAAGGCCACCTCGGACGGCTTTGCTTTCTCGCCCAGCACTTTAAGCGGTCAAGATGAAGGTGGCGGAGGGGCGTCCGCGAGGCTGGTCAAGCTCGACAAGCACCCGGGCAAGTCGGCCCTGCTCATCTCCATTGCCGGCCGGGACCTGTGAGCCGGGTCGCCTTTCACTTTAGGGACTATACAATGATCTCTGTCGCTTTGTTCGTCGACTCACAGAGTCGTGTTACCGGGTGGCAAGGTGTTAGTGGTGAGATGAAGCGCACCATAGAAATGGCCTGGCCAGTTCTCAAGTTTCGCCGTCCCACAGGAACGGCGACACGGCGTGGCAGACTCTTACGACCTAGGAGACGCCCTGCCCTCTTCAGCGGCTATGCCAGGGAAGGCTGCTCATCGAACTGTCATCCTGGCCTGAGCTCGCGTCGAAGTTAAGGTCGCTGCCAGTGAGTGATGCTTTCGCGGTAGAGATCTTTAAGGCTCTTATGAGGCTGTTGTCTTCGCAGGCTAGTAAGATGGTGGCAGTAGCAAGGTGGCACACCAGGTGAGTTGCATGATCTCCCTCAGAATTGCCAAGCTGTTCGATTCTCAAAGGTCGTGAAACCACAGACCGCTAACATGCTTCTAATGGGCTTTTCAGTTGGTATTGGGTTAATTTCGGCGATGTCATGGGTCTTCTCCTTTCGTTCTTTCAACAACGCATCAGTAACTTTCAATTCCCTTCGCACGGATTTCCCCCATAGCATATATTTCCCACGCTTCGTTTAGTTTTCTTTAAGCTTGCTATCTCGTACGCTTAATACCCCCAGATCATGATTTCCCACTTGTCGTCCTTCGAAGTGACTGTTTTGCCACCGTTTTGAGCCCAGGCACCCTTTTCCCAACGCAACCCAGTCCTTTTACCATGACTATGTCTAATGCTTCAAATCTTTTTATGGCTCTGGTCCATTTGCGCATTGTGTTCGACCGCCGGCCTGAGCAGTTGGACGCAGAAGAGCGGCGGTTTGGCTGGAAGCTGCCTCGTTACAAGGCCCGCCAATGCCTCAAGGCATTCACGTCTCAGCTCAAGCCATACTTTGAGCTTGCAGACAAATGCAGAGAGGCTCCTGACGGCCCTGATCCGCCTGCGGAAGAGATTGCCGCGTTCATGCTGCGTCACCCCCTCATTCCTGCGACCTTGCTCCAATTTTCTCGCTTCAATCCCGACACCTCCTGGTTCCTCTACTTGAGAGACGAGTTGAAACTTCCGCTGGAGGAGAACTGGGCTCGCTGGCAAGAATCCTTTGGGACACTCGGGATCAGAGGCGATCACGCGGAGAGCGGAGATCTCTTAGGACCAGATACAGCCTGGCTGTCGTATGCCGGCGAACTCATTGGCTGGGACGAGTTTCTACTTCAAGTGGGCATTTGTGGTCGGCCCTCGTCATAGCGGCTTTCAAACGCTGATCGCATATCATACAGGTGGCGCTGTCGTTAGAAGCGCTGGCAGCCTCTTCAGGCCGTGGGTTCTGGTGGTTTCACTCTTTAGACGATACCAAGCTCCATGAAGTCTGTTCCGGTGAGCCGATTGTATTTCTGGCATTCTAAACAGCGACTCACTCCCTTGCTGAGCCACAAGGCGGCCACAAGCTCTTTTTAGGCACGCTTCCCAGCACAGATCAGAGTAAAGAAGCCTTGATTTCGCTCTGATGGTCTGTGCATGGCTATCGCACATGGTTGGGCTTCCAGGTCATCAAATTGCGAGGGTTGGCTACCTGTAGGCCGGAGGGCGTACGCATGCAATGAAAGCCGCCCTGCTTAAACGACTCACCTACCTTCTCGTGCTGTAGCTCGTTAGACGTTGGCAATCCCACTTGTCAGGCGTTCCGAGGGCGCGCGAGATTCGCCACCCTTTTTCGTTTCTTGAGCTGCTCCCGCCGCTTGCCGAACCTTCTCCCCCGCTGAAAGACCTTCCAATGGTACGTGGCACTTCTGGCAGGAAGCTCTTGCTCAGAGGAGAATGCAGGCCCAACTCCTGTCCTTGCCGCCCGAAATCTTGACCGAGATTTTTCGGCTCGTTATGCAAACCCCAAGCAGCTCTCTCGATGTTCCGACCGAGTGGTCCGTGCCTCGTTTCTACGGCATGCGTTTTGACATTTACGAGGGGCCCCGTGGTGTGGCGCCGTGGCGTCTCTCTCAATTCCTCATATGTCAGTCGCTGTGGCCAATTGTCCACGCGGCCTTCTGGGAAAAACTGGAGGTCACCGTTCGCACCAAAGAATCACCCACCGCCTTGAGTTGGATGCACACTGTCACATTTCGCCCGAATCCGGCGACGAAGATCCTGCGGATCCGCTTCCAGTGCCCTCTCGATGATGAAGCGGACGAAGGGGAAGCATCAAAAGCTTGGCCGGATGCGTTGAACTGGATTTCTACCCGTTGGCCGTGCCTGCAACAGATCGACCTCGTTTGCGAAAGCAACATCTGGCCGCAAGTTGCAGCCTGCCTGTCTCGCTTTCCGCAGAGGGACAAAATCGACGCAATCTTCTTCACACGGGGCTTTTCTGTCTCCGTTGAAGATGTCCAGCTCCTTTCTTCTTTTTCTCTGACGGAATTCGGCGTCACCTATCATGATGGAGGAGGCAAGCTCCACCTGGATGACTGTGCAGTCGACGATGAGGACATCATTTCTTGCAACTTCCGCCAAAGCCGAGCGGACGGCTCTCTCCTCCAAACAGCTAACTTGTTCAGCATCACACTTCTCTTTCCCTTCAGCTCGCAAGAATCTGCCACCAGCATGACCTACTTGCTTCGTCATGCTCCAGCGTTGAAAAAGCTCGGGGTTGTGCAGTGGGAAGTGGACACCGAATTCGACATTTCAGACTTTTTCAAATCAGTTGTCAGCAAGCAAGTGTCGTACCTCGAAGTCGCCGCGTCTTTCGCGGAAGAATCAACGTGGCGCTTCATTCTCGAGCAAACACGGCTCCTTCACTTCGCTCTGGATTTGCGCTACTTCGAAGCTTCGAAAAAAGCGGTCTCAGAGATCTGCTCTTTGATACCAGCACAAGTCACCAGGCTTGACTTTGTAAACGAAGGCTTGGCGAAGAGAAGCTATGGCGATGAAGCACCCAGGCCACTGCTTGAACTCCTCCAAGAGCTATGTCCTGGTCGCCGGGGTCGCCGGGCTGTGGGCGACGGGGAGAAATTGACCGTCTTTCTCGACTAGCCCTTCTCCGAAGAATCTCCTTCGACCGGTGCGTCGGTTCCTGCACCAATTCTCGTCACCTCTGAGCGTTCCCCACCAGTCCTTCGATTGCTGTACCGAGTAGCTTATACCCTGAAGCCGCAGCTCTCGCCAACTTCCTCCAGCCGAATTGCGCCTTCGCACCTCCCTTCTTCTGACCTGGCTTTTCTTTTGTACACCGTTTCAACCTCAGCCTTTGCTTTCTAGACGCTATCTCTCCTTCGGGGCAGCGTACTGCTTCACTTGTAGACCACTGCCTCACTTGTAGACTTTCTTGCTCTCTAATCCGGCCGGTGGCGTGCCCATGCAACGAAGCTAGGGCCCATTGTAGCATTCATACTATGACACTTTTAGCCCAAACGTGCTCCATATTTCACCATTGAACCCCTACATCCCTCTCTGCACTTTTCAAACCCCCCTCGATCCCGTTGCGCCACACACGACTTTAGGCCACCTTGGCGACCGGTTTGTCGGCGCGATGAGTGGCGACGGAGTAGAGCACGACGATGTAGCCGACGAGCATGACGCTGGCGGGACCCCAGTGGGCCATGCCGAACAGCTGGAAGAGCTTGGGGTCGGCGGGAGGCAGGCCGCCGCGCTTCAGCAGCTGTTTGACCTCACTGTCAGCTATGGTAAAAAGGAATTGAGCCAGTAAGGCAAGCTTACACGAGGCCAGGCGACGTTGTACATCGCTCCCAAAACTTCGGCTCCGAGCAGCGCCTGCAGAGAGACGATGAGACGAGAGTTCGAAGTCCTCCTGAACGACTACGCACAGCACAACAAACGGTGTTGCCGATGTAGATAAGCCAGAGGGAAGCTTGGCTGGTGAGCTTGATGGCTTGGGGCTGGTGGACAAGGATGCCCAAGACAAGAACGAGCAGGCCGCTGGACATCAACTGCTCATGCCTGTATGACCACCAACACTACCAACATCAGCTGGAAGGAAGCTGATGCAGAAGGTAGGAGCCAGCCATACACAGCAACAGTCACTTCCAGCTGTCCTACAACGCCAGCGTGCATTCTGTGGACCGATTCTTCCCACTTAGCAGCCGCGGATGCTAGGGTAGGAAAGCGAGACCCACTGAGTGCCATAGAGCATCCCAGAAACGAGGAAAGTCAAGCCGGCCGTCACGCAGGCTTGCGCCACGTCGCTTTGCGCAAGGACCATTGTCAATAAACGTGTTGTTGAGTGCGGTAGGACGATTCGGATGTCGCTTTGGACTTTGCAGGCTCCAGAGAGCAAGTTGTTGGTTTGCGGTGGCGTCAGAGATTGAAGAGCGTGGGCAGGCTCCGCGAAGTGGAGATTGGGCTCGAGGGTGGGAGATATGCGGAGGGCCAAGAGCGCGGGGCCAATCAGGTCGCAGGTATTGGGGCGCGCCGGTGGGTTCGACAGCTACACAGTATTGGAGCAGAAAAGCCAAAAGGCAGAAACCAGCAGCTCACGAATTTGGCGGTCTGCGGAAGAGGGAGCAACTTGCTCTTGGAGCCCGCCCGCCAAAAACACACGCCATGTTCTTATTAAATGCATTGCTAGGGCGGCCGCAACCTCCGTTATTAGCGCTGGCGGCTGGGACAAGGAGGACGCTGTACAACAAGCGGGCGCCGACGCTCAAGGCCAAGACGCACAAAGGCACCCAAAAGCGCTGGAGCGTTATGCCTTCGGGCCTCTTCAAGCGGGTTCGTCTCATCGGTCTCTGACTCTAGCAATGGACATTTGCTGATGAGAGCGGAATGGGACAACAGAGGAAGCTAGGGAATCAGCACTTGGCGCACTCCAAATCCTCCTCCCAGCTCCAAAGGCTCTCCCAAGCAGCGTTCGCCTCTTCCTATCACGCCTCAAAGCTCAAAAAGCTGCTGCCGTACTTCAAGAGAGCGTAGCACGCCGTTGTACAGAGGTCGTCTCGCAAAAGGGCCAAGGGGCAAAATTGCAAAGGGGGAAGGAGGGCATTCAATTGGGAAACACAACTTTTTGGGGAGTCTTTGAGAAAGCATCAAATTGAAGGGAAGGCGTATATGGGAAGGTTGGTGGCAGAGGGACAAGGTGGAGGACGAAGGTCGGAAAGGGGGGTCGTCTGGATCGGTTGTTGAGGCGTCTATAGGAAATAGTCGGGCACCCGTCTAGACACGAGCGGCTCGCCGGCCCGTGGTGCAGGGTCGAATTGAAGGCTGCGTGCCACGAATTAGACGAGGGCGCGGAAGGCTCAGGGGGCTGAGGCAGAACGCACAAGGTGTATTTTAGGTTCTCGTCTAGTTCCATGATAGCTGCTTGGTTGCCGCATCGATAGCAGTAGCTGTGCACGAAGTCGACCCTATAAGCTTGCTTCGACACGAGCTTGAAGGAGAGCCAGAACGCACTTGGGAGCAGAAAAGATTGTCACGACATGTCGGTCGTGCGCCCAAGAGTAGCCGTCCATGACCAGTTGATGCGCTCGGGCTGTGCGAATTGTGCCTGTTGTCAGCTCTGGCATCGAGCTAAAGTAGGGGACCCGGAAACGCACCGACAAGCGTGAGCCCGTTGTTGTGGTTGAAGGCCTCGGAGATGTCTTGGCCAAAGGTGTAGCCCGCGCCTCTCGGGCTGATGCCCCAGCCACAGCGGTCGTCCGGGTCGGACCAGAGCAGGTCGCACATCGGGCCCTCGTGAGGCACCTCCTGCAGTCGGTCTATTGACCGGATGTGGTCCAGCGTGTCGATCGAGGGCGAGAGGCCGCCGTGCAGGCAGAAGATCTGTGCAACAACGCATCCCTCTCAATACCAGCACAACTATTGAGGGAAGGACGCAAGGACGCACCTGGTTGTCGACGAGGGCGGTGAGGGGTAAAAAGTCAAAGAGGTCGGTGAAGAACTTCCACACGTTGGCGCTGCCGTACTTGCGCAGGCACTCGTCGTAGAAGCCGTACACTTGGGTGATCTGCCTCGACTCGTGGTTGCCGCGGAGGATGGTGACCCGCTCGCGGTAGCGGACCTTGAGCGCGACCAGCAGGGTCACCGTCTCGACCGAATAGTAGCCGCGGTCGACGTAGCTGTTGGCGAACGAATCAACGCATTAGACATCGCCTTATCTAAAGCAAGGGAACGCCACCTACTCGCCCATGAAGAGGTAATTTGTGTCGGGCGAGTTTCCGCCTATTCTAAATAATTCTGACAGGTCGTGCTGCAAAGCGCACCCGAAGGCATTGAGCTCCTGGGACCTCTTCAAGGGTAGCTGCAGGCCTCACAAATTGTCCGTGGATGTCGCCGCAGACGGTGACGGGGCAGTGGACGGGCTGCACATTCGACTCGTCTTGTAGAATTTCCCGTCCCTGCGAGTACCAGGCTTTACGAAGACTCGCACGTCTGGGGGTGGCCAGACACTCACCTTGTCACAAAGCTTCTTGACGTCGGCCTCGGAGAGCGCCTTGCACTGGGAGAGGTGCTCAATCCACCCGTCGAGCTGTAGAACGGAGGAGCACGAGGGCACGCCACGAACGTCAGCGCTGGGCGCCCTGGGCTCGGCCAAAGAGCATGATAGCGCACCTCGCTGTGGTCTGTCATGGTTCGTCGAGCTGGCGGAAGAGGCGTGGGTCAAAGCGACGTGTTGGGGGCGGCGCAAGCACAACAGGGGGAGAAGGTCCAAGATTGGGTAGCGGGCTCGCTGCTCGATGGCCACCGCCCCTGGGTTAGCTCCCTGCGCGTCTGCACGTCGCTGGATGCTTGCTCACTGAGTTGGACAGCCCGGCGACTGGTTGCTGCCGTTCTGGCCTTGATCTCGTCACATAGGCTCTGCCTCAGGCCATCTCTCCCTGCTTGTGGTCCAGATCGAAACTCTTCTCAAAGGCGCTATAAAGCCCTGAGCTGCAGTCAGAGTGATTATATGTTATTCAAAGGATCGTGCATTGGTAGAGACAATGAGTTTTGCTCGTGAGAAGGACATTTGCCACCGGAGCCTTAGTCCACCTCGATAGGGTCTACAGCCTTGGTTCGGACCGTCAAGCGCTTCGTCATCTTGACCAAGGAGATCGGGTGCTTGATCGCCCATGTCGTAGATGCCACCAGCTTGCCCGCGAACCGAAACCTAACGCGGCGCGAGGAAGGCTTTCAACCGAAGGCATCAACTCGCAAGAAGGAAGTTTCAGCCAAGAGGAGGGGGGACTCACACTGGTCCAAGGAAAGAACTGATCCCGATCTCGAAGCTCTATCTGCCAGAGCAATAGGGAGGCGGGCACCAGCTGGCTTTCAACCGGCGCCTCGAAGTCCTCGTAGCGGTACTGGCAGTCGTAGAACCATTCGTTCATGCGGTGATCTAGTACGCGGCCGAGAATCTTAGCGTGTGCGTTTTTTGCTCGCCTAATGACCGGTACAGAAGCGACGCCGGCAAGAGGGTCCTGCGAATGGGAGGCGTTCGGTGGCAAACCGACGTTGTCCGGGACTTCGACCTACATGGGGAGGAGGACGATGTTGCTTGGCAACTTTCCCAGAAGCGTGGTCCTTGTAGATCTGCGGGGCAGCTGAGGTCGAAGGGGCAAAGGAGGCAAGGGGAGCAGCGCGCCCGCGCGCCAGCTTGCTCATTTTGGGCAGGGTCAACAGCGAGATTGCCATCCGGTCACTTCAGTCGAAGGTCTCCAGAAATAGACGCTGGGCTCTGGTGGTCGTTACGAACGAACGTTTCGCGCGAAGCAATTCGATGAAGGAAAGAAGCGACCTCCTTTGATTGTTAGAGACCGCGGAAACGTTCGAGAGGCCCAAGCTCTGGGGGACAAGCTTATCCTTTAAGTCTGTCTACGACGTCGGCGTTGCAGTCACAAGCAATTGGAAGGAGGCAAGTTGGTGGCGACTGCGAGAGCCTTCTCTGGCCATGAACTCGGCCTTGAAAGGAGGCGATGCCCCTTCTGGCCCCACGACGAAAGTTCTCTCGCAAATCCCCCAGAAGAGATGGAAACCTGACACGAAGGTAGCGCTGGATGGCAGGGCCGGTCGCCACAGCAGCGAAAGGCGCCTCAGGGGAAGAAGGATCCTCCTGTGCGAGTCGGGCCTGCGCAAAAAGGAGTACTGGAAGTCCTTTGATATTTGATCAAATCCGTCTGTCAAAGACGCAACATGATGACGGACGAGCGAGCAAGAGGGCTTTTGTGCCTCTTTCACCGGACCAGCCATCATATCCCGAGAGCCTAGCGGTCCCTTCCTTCTTTGCCTGCCATCTCGCTGCCGTTTGATAACTACGCTTAGAATGCCTTGTTGTCCTTGGAAGCGCTCTCATGATCGACGAGGATATGGTCTTGGAGGCGCAGCGATCGTGTTGGCCCTGCGTTCATCTGTCCACCTATGTTGCAGCATCCTGGTCTGGATTTCTCGTGTTAATGCTGAAATCAGAACCATTGAGGTAGGCGGGCACCTGATTTGGAGCTGTTCTGTTAAATGTTCTCCTCTCTCTCTGTCCTCCTCGAGGTCTAGCCGTCAACACTCGGGACGCGGTGCTTGATTCGACGTGGATCTCTGTGTTTCAGACTTTTGCTCGGACTTCTGTGCTAGGGCTTCGAGGGCTAAGGCAGCCGTGTTCCTAGGCTGCGCGCGAATGCGTCACAGCTCGACGCCTTGAACCCGGTTCAGGCCCTTCAGCCGTCGGCGCCGGTGACAGGACTCGGATATACCTCCATTTATAAGGAGGTGTCGTGCCCTTGTTGGTTCGCTCTACCAATTCCTGGGGCAAGCATGAATCACCACGACCAATACAACCAACATGGACTCCACAACCCGTACGAAGACCATCTCAACGGCTATGAAGACCATGGCGCTGATACTCACGATCACTTGAATGTGCGACCCTACGAGCGGTCATCGCCTAGCTGCCATCTTCTCTTAGAGGAATGCCGCAAGCTGTTCTCCAACCAGTACGAGCATGGCGGCAAACTGTCTCTATCGCAGCTCTGCGCTAATGCGAAGGCTTTACACTTCTCTTTAGCTCATCTGCAGGTCGCATTGGCGGAAGGCTTTGCTCACAGATATCTTTCATTTGACGAGGTCGAAGCCAGAATTGAAGGGGCGCGCCTGGTCTGGCTGGATACCGATCAGCAGGTCGATCGTTTTGGTGTCCACGAATACATCGATCATAGCAAACACTTTTCCGAAATCGAGGTTGAGTCTACACTTGTAAAAGAAGCGGGCATATACGTCCTACACGAGTGAGTGCGACTGATAACCCTTGTCCCAGTTTTCTTACAATCTTCAATTCCGATATGACAGATCCATCGTTCAGTATGCGCACGCCGTCAAGGCCAGGGCGCGCACATTCGGTCGCGAATCACACCCCAACAATTCTGACGAAGCTGTCAGATTCATCCTGTGCCATTCTGGGTTCACCGAAGAGAGGTTCTTGCACGATGCACCACCTGGTCAGAGGGATCGTTATACGCATCTTTTCCTCGACGCTGTCCGCGACCGTGTTTTGGTTCCAGATCTCTTGGCGCATTGCCACAGTGGTACTGTCCAGATGTGGCAGTTGAATGAATTGCTTTGTCCGTTCTAGTTCGTTGCAGTGCTGGTTTTTGTACTGTTGCATTGCCCATAACACTCCTTCACTCATTTGCCACTCGGCATTTTGCAAATCTTTGCAACTCGAGCAAGAGGTCTCTTGACGATAATTCGACAAGAGATGCTACGGCAAATTCTGAGCAAGCAATAGTCCTTAGACGGCTTTGTAGAAGTTGAGACATGACATCGGTAGGTGGAGCAACCCCAGGCAGAGCGGCACTCGCCTTTTGGACCTGACCATCCAAAATGCAATCCCTTCGCAACTCGATGTTCAGCGCGCTCAAAGCCACGCCTTCTAGGAGCGGTGCGCTCTCCCAGATTGGATCCCTAAGGCTCTACGCGTGCGTTTGTTGGCGAGCAAAACGTCCATCATGACGTCTGACCAAGAGGTCCAGAACCGATCCATCTAAGTTTTCTGGCAAGGAGGCCGACAAGGTGGGTCACATCAATACACACTGTCGTCGTTTTGAAGGGCTGAGCATAGCAACAGGGGCCGCAAGGAGGCGCCAAGAGCTCAGGGTCTCCCAACAAAGCTCCGCGTCCGTCCATTTACCAGGTCTGCGGCTGGTTGCCCAAATTCTGACTCCGTGTTCTCTTGTAGAACCCGATGTGGGCGAGAGCAAGGACCACGCAGCGCCAACCCACTCCGAAGAGGCTGTTAAAGGTGGGATCGCACTCCGGCCTGATCCCAAACTTGCTGTCCATGCTGATTTGACTTCTGCAGGACATAAGCACAACCTCAGCCCTAAGGAGTTGCAGGAAGAGGGAACAAAGAAGGCGAACGAGAAGGCATAAGCTCTCGAGACTCGAGTGGCGTTCGGTCCAGCTCCGGTTCTCCCAGCAACCACCAGCTTGGGGAACCGCGCTCTACATGTGCTCTAAGAACCAGAACTGTACAGAAATTGCATCGCACGAGCCATTGAATGCATATTGTGGATCTTGCCCTTCGCTCACCACCTGAGCTGATGTCGGAGAACACCTCCAGGGCAGCTTCGCCCTTACCTCCGGCTTTGCAAGCGTCGCTGTTAAGACCCAGGCCGTCATTGCCTAGCCTGCTCTCAACCCATCGCATCGCTGGACGGGGCGCCTCGACATCAGCCAGCCCGCTTCAATTCCCGGACGATGCTTCCGTGACCAGCGACGTGTTTGCTTCGACTTTGGATGTACCAACCGAACATTTGGAGGACTCTTTCCTGTCTGATACCAGCCAAACTAGCCACAAGGAGGAAGCATTGCAAGCGAAACTCCAAGAGCAGCTTCGGCGGAATGAGCGGCTGCAGCGGCGGGCTTCGTTGAGCACGATAGCAACGAAAGCTTCGAGGAACCGGTCGAGGGCATCATCATATGTGGGCGACATAGGGTCGGACTCGGAATCTATCGAGGAGGAGACGAGCTCTCAGCCTGCGCCCAAGCGTCGTTACTTCATTCTGACCTCAGCTGGCAAGCCAGTCTACTGCAGGTGGGCCCGAGTTCTGCACACTAAACGAAAAGAAGCTGACAGCGGAGGTGAAGCGACATTGCCGACGACGAGATGGTCACCTCTGCTGTCGGGGTCATGCAGGCCATCATCTCCATCTTTGCAGATGAGGGCGATCGGATACGATACATCAACGCGGGGACCTACAAGATCTCGTTTTTACTTCGGGCGCCTCTGTACTATGTCTGCGTCTCAAATTTCGGCGAGCCCGAAAGCGTGGTGGGTTTCTCCATGCGGGCACAGCCCTCATGCTTCACTGACGAGATACTCAGCTACGGACACACCTCGACTATCTTCATCTTCACATTCTATCCGTGGTTTCCTTAGGGCAGCTTCAAAGGATGTTCGCCCAGCGGTCCAACTTTGACCTGCGGCGCTTGCTCGAGGGCACGGACAACATCGTGTCCAATCTCGTTCGGCGACTCCAGGACGACTTTTCACTCTATTCTGGAAGCTTAGAGGTCGCTCGCATCAAGCAGTCAGTACGCGATGACATTGGACGGTTGCTAGTGCCAGCTGCCAAGCATGAGGTGCGAGTCTTTCACACTGTGAACCTCGCCGTTCTCAAAGGAACTGCTCCACACAGAATACCCTTTACGCAATAGTGGTCACCAAGCAGCGCCTTGTGACGCTTCTTCGGCCACGCAAGCACTCGGTCCACCCTTCAGACCTTCACCTCCTCATCAACACCATTTACGCCTCCACCTCACTCACCACGCCGGGCTCAGAGACCTGGATACCCATCTGCCTGCCCAAGTTCAACAGCACCGGCTTTCTCTATGCGCTCGTGTCCTTTGTTGAGACCGAGGTCGGGCTCGTCTTCATGTCCAGCGACCGAGAAGCATTCTTCGACGTGCGCGAGTGGAAGGAGGCGGTCGTCACTGTTCGTTGATCTCTTCTCTCTGATCTGATTTCCGGCTTACTTTGGGTCGTTTGACGAACAGAAACTAAAGGACAGCAGCGCGATGAAGCACCTCCGCAACTCGGTCGCGCAGCCGACCTATTCAATAGGCTGGTCTTATTCTCCCACATTTGGGACTGCAGTCTCTAATCAGAATCGATGTCCAACAGGCGAGCTCTCCATCCCCGGGCTACGGCACTTCATCTACAAGTCCAAGACGCACGTCCAAATCACCCAGCCCGTCTTCGAAGGTCCATATGAGGACGAGCGCAATCGACAGCAGTGAGCTGGTCTCGTTACTTTATGAGTGGCAAGGATGCTAAACAATGCAAAAAATTTGTGTGGTGGGAAAATAGGTTGGTGACGCTCTATCAGAGGATCTACGACCAGATCCACACGCGCCCGCCGAGCTTGGGCCTGGGCCGGAAGCCGGTCAAGCTGGTCTACCTGCACACGAAGCACGAGGGCGTCCTAGGCTGGGTAAGAGATCTTCCTGTGCGAGGTTGTCAGGGTCAACTCTGATGTCGAGGCTTCTGAGATGATGCAGACGTCAAGCACCTTTGAGCTGTACATCTGCTTGGCGCCTCTGTTGCCCAAGCCGGCGGCGGTGGCCGCGGCGTCGGGCGTGCTGAAGTGGATCAAGGCCAAGGAAAGCCAGCTCTTCCTGTCCTCCGCCCCTTCCTTCTAAAGTTCCCTCCTCTTGTAAGCCCGACGTGCGTGTAGAATGCAAACAGATCCTTCTAGTCCTCCTCCTCGATCAGCGTCTCAGCTGCCACGCTGTTCGTCCGCCCCGTGCTGCGGTGGCTAGGTGAGACGGGAGGCGGCTTGACCGGCGTCTGATACGGGCTGCCCGTCGGCCTGGGCTTTTGAGGTTGGAGAGGCGCGGGCGGGTTGGAGCGGGTGAAGCCCCTCGGCTTCTCCTGGGCGGCCTGCATGGCTTGCAGTTGTTGGGCTTGAAACTCGGCGGAGGAAGTGTCGACTAGCTGCACGCCCCCAAACTCGTCCTCGTCGTCCTCCGAGGACTCGGAAGCCCGGTGAGGCTGCTGTGGCGGCGTGCCTTCTGCCAGCTCGGGCGGCGCAGCCGGTCCTGTTCGTCCAACGTGAGAACATATCGACTTTCGATGAGAAGCGAGGAGAGCGAACGATCTTGAGGCTTTGGTATCCGATGGAGCAGGCCGTAGCCCACGCCACAACCGAGCAAGCTGTCCCCTTTGCCCCAATCTCGATTCGGCACTGTGCGACCGATCAAAACCATGCATCAGCTTTTGGAAAGGCTGATAAGAGGTGGGAGGGCGTGAACGCACCGATGACCACTTCCCTCGTCACGTCAAAGTCCGAGTTGTAGACGAACAGCCGCAGCGGGTGGTCGGTGTGCTCCTCGATCAAGTTGTAGAAGTCGCCCTCGCCGCGCAGGACGCCGCCGTGGTAACCTATCACATAGTCGCCATAGCTGACCAGGCCTGTTCGCGGATTTGGAGCGCATTGTAGCTCAATGCGCTTGAAGTGGTAGGCACGAAGGGAACGAACCTGCAGCTTGGGCCGGGCTGCCTTCTAGGATGTCGAGGATGTGCCAGACCTGCTCGAGCGCGCCTTCTGGGTTGCACAAGCGCAAGGACAGGCCTAGTAAAGAAGGCTGGGCGTCCTCGTGGGTGACGACGGCGTTGGTGGACGTGGACCAATTCCGAGAAGGCTGGATCCTGACATCTGTGCAGTCGGCGACTGGTTAAGCCTCTGTATTGGGAGTGGCTAGTATAGTGGGACCAACGCACCTCTGAGCTCCTCCCGCTTGGAAGACCAGACTTGCAAGACCATGGGCCTCTGCCGGTCCTCTGAATCCTCGACGGCCTGAACGAACGCGTCCGTGTCCTCTGTCTGTTGGCCGAGCAATCAGGCTGAGCATCCAAGGGCCAATGCTTAAGGTGAAGGGCAGGCACGAACCAAAGCCAGGCCGTTGAAGCCGACCAAGTGGTCAAAGAAAGGCTCGATGCCCACGTCCGCTGACGGCGAGCCCTCGGCGACGCGGAGGACGTGCAAGCCGACGTTCTTGGACGCCAGCCGCGATTCTCCAGCTCCCATGATCGGCCAACTGCAAGCGGGTGTTGTGTCAAAAGTGGCGAGCGCGGTCCAAGCTGGTGCGATGCCCAAACACCACGCTTGGAGAGGGCCAACCGACAGCTGGGTTTCGTTCCGGACTCTGTGGGTTGCGATTCGTTTGTTATTGCAGGGAGAAATGGATTCTACAACACGCTGCGTCGACCTTCAGTAACTGGGCCCTTGACTTGACTTTCCTCGCTCGCCACTTTGCGCTCTGGACATGCCCCGAATCCCACCCGCTTCCTGCGTGCCTTTGCCTCTCGAACGCTCAAAGGAGCATGAACATGAGTTTGGACTCGCAAATGCCTCAAAGGGCTAGAGCATGTGCATCCCCTCCAACCAGCGTTGACAGGACAGCCTCCCGCTTTCCTTTTTGCCCCTTTTGCTCGTCCAAATTACCTCGTTTGGGGCATCTGTTCAAGAGCGCCCTAGTCACTAGTGATGACTACTTCCCCCTCACTTTTCAAAAGACGCACAAAGTCAGAGAGATCGCCATGACGCTCTTTTGAATCGCTTTTGGCAAGTCTGCCTGAAGTTGACCTGAGAGGGCGGATGAGGCGGCATGCCTACCTCCGCGCGTCACTGTGGCTCTGCATATGCCCTACCCAAAAAATTTTCAGTGCGCGAGAAGACAGGGTATAAAAGGAGAGGTTCGATGTCCCTCGCTTCACCACTCTCCCTTGCTTTCCATTCTCCCACCCCCAAGCTTTCTAGCATGCTCTTCGACTCTTTCCTGCTTTTCTCAGTTGTGCTCATAGTGGCCATCGCCGCTCCCCTTCCCTCTACTTCCGAGCGCACAGTCGAGGCCAAGCGCCAAAACTTCGTCGGTGCGTCCCCTGAACCTTACCCAAGCCAAATCACTGGCTTAATGCGAGCTTTGAGAGGGATCACAGACTGCTTCTTGCAACCATGGCACCCGAGCTGCGGCCACTCGAAGCCCGCGTCCGAAGTTGCCAAGCGGGAATCATTGGATGGCTATCTAGGTAAACACCCCTTCCCTCCCCCTACAGGCTCTTGAACTGTCAGACTGAGCACTTGGACGGTTGATTTACAGACTGCTTCAATCCATTGCGAGAAGGCTGCCCTCGCTCACGCGCTGAGCGAGTGGACTCAGGTCCGTTTCCCTCCCCCCCTTTAGCTGCCAAGTTTCAGCTGAGAGAATGGTCCAAAGGACAGGCTGCATGAACCTAGCCGGCTCCAAGAATGCTTGCGATCCCTCTTCGCCTCTTCCCTCTGAATCGCCAGAGCCCTCTCAAGTCGAAGACCGAGGGAGTTGGGCCGGACTGATGGGTCCGTTTCTCCCCCCTCTCACTTAGCTGTAAAAACTCAGCTCAGTAGATGCGATGGACAGGCTGCGTGAATGCGGAAGACGTCCAAGCTGGGACTTGCGACCCGTCCAAGCGCTCTGCTGAAGATCTACCCTGACAATCGACCTCGACCTTAGTCCCCCTCAGAAGTGCGCAAGATGCAAGAGGAGGAGCTGCCCAATCCCATCTTTGGCGGAGGTTGGGGGAAGTAGAGTGCGGGTGGCGAGAACTGGGCGGTGGCGAATGGCAGTGGTTGATCCCTCGCTTTTCGGTCTCAATTATCTACAAGAGCTTTTTCGCTCGCTTGCTTGTAATCTTAAGAGTGTAACTGTTACCACTTTGGAAACCGCGCGACGCCGTTCCCCAAATGCAACCTCTCGAGCGCCATGATCACTTTTGGACCCAAACTGTCTGACTTGCTCCTCTCTCCGTGCCGTGTCTGTTCTTGCGAAGTGTGCCACAAGACCCGAAACTATGTGCTTTGCTTTGCGCACAATCACACTTTCTCATCCTGTCACGCTCTTGCCTCAATCTTTGACAGGCTTCAAAGTGGCCGCGCACCTTTCTCTCGCTCGAGGCTCCGGAATGAGGTCCCCCAGCCCAATCTGCGCGAAAGCGAATTTGTTGAACAATGACGTTTGCGCGCTAGAAGATGGCCTCTTGAGTTTTGACAGGCCGTGGCTTCTTCAATGGCCCAAAACCCACGGCGGCTGCGCTGTGTGACAGCGTCGACTATGCTCTTTGCCTCTCTTCCGCCACTTTTGTGACTGTGAATTCCTTTCGAAATCTTATTGAGCTCGCACATGGCTCACAAGGTGCGCATGACTTTCTTGCATCTGCGAACTCCCCGTTCCCTTGGTCCTGAGAGAATTTGTGCTTGTCTTTTGCTCGATGGACTTTCAGCTGCAACGACGACCAACAAGAAGAAGCAGGGCAGCTCCAAGCCGACGCCCCAGTACAAGTGCTTGCCTGCGCAGTCGGTCCGAGAGCTGCTCGACCTGTTTGACAAGTTCGACGTGCCGGCTCGAGTTCCAAAGCGAGCCCTTCTTCTTTTCAGCTGAGAGGAAGTTTCCTTTGCTGATGCGAGGAGAGAGGATTCGCAGAGAGGAAAGAGACCGGATTTGCGAGGAGCTCGATTTGACGTGAGCTTCTGGCGCTCTTTTGGGAGACTTGACACTGATCGCGGAGTTTGATTAGTTGGAGGGACATCTCGACTTGGTGGGTCCTCTTCTTCACAAGCGACAACCAGGTCGCTCACAAGGCTGCAAGACTCACAGGCATCGCTATTCGCAAGTTTGCCCCATTCCCTCCTTGTCAACCCTCTTCTCTGACTGCGACTGGGGCCAATATGCAGGCTAGGATCAGGCAACCACTACGCCAAACCCGTCCCCTCCACGCCCCCTCCAATGCCGTCCATCAAGAACCAACGGGGCGCCGCCACCACCTCTCAACGAGGCCGTCGCAAGCCCGCCGCCACTCGCAAGGTCCCTTCGCCTTCGCCTTCTTTGCACTCCGAGGAAGAAATCGCCCTGCCTCAAGTGGCCGCGTCGGACGACAAGGCCAATGACAGCAGCGACTTGAGCGAGGCCGAGTTGCCCCCTGCCAAGGCTCTGGCCCGACTCCCCCCTCCTGCGCCGGTGCTGGACGATCCAAAAGACCACGACTGCCTCCAAGAAGACCACAGCAGCAGCTCCGGGTACTCCAGCAACACCGAAGAGCTTCGAGCGCTCGCCGGCATCACCTCCACCTACCAACTGCCCGCGCCTCCGACGTCGGACCACAGCTTGACCTCTTCCCAAGCCGTCAACCAAGCCGCCCACACTTTGGCTTTGGCCCGACAACATCCCCAAGAGGAGGAAGACGACTCGTCGGCCTCGGCGTCGGACCACACCCTCAAAGCTTCCGCCGCTTATCGGCAATTGCCAGCTGCTCATTGGATCAACCAACCTCCCCCTCCTCAACAATACGAGCAGCAAAGTTGGAACAACACCAACACCAACAACAACGACGACTTGTTCTCCTCCTCCTCCAACCTCGCCCAACTTCCTCAAACCCGACCACAGGCACAGCAAGCCATCCCTCAATTCCCACCTGCTGGATCAACAGGCTTGTACAACAACTCGAAGAAGAAGAAGCACAACTCGGGCTCGGCCAACTTGGCCAATGCGAATTACAACTACGACGGCGGCGCGCCGCTAGAGATCCATATCCTTCCGCAGAAGGGCGAGAATGGCAAGAGGCCGGTTTTGCACTTTGAAGAGATCGAGGGCAAGTTCTCCTCCTTTTATGAGCTTTCGGAATTTTGTTTTGCTCATTCTTGAGGGAGGTGTTTGCAGAGGTAGAGTTGGACGTGGTCAGGATCAACATTGGAAAGTGAGCTCTGCTGCCTCCTTTACCCCTCATGAGATCGGATTCTCATGTATCTGGGCGTGTGAGTTACAGCTGGAACCGCAACCGGTTCGCGGCCAACAACGAGCGGGAGCTCAAGTGCGTCATCGACAAGAACCGGCAGTGGTTCATCTGGACCACCTGGGGTTCGTTGACCCTTCCCTCCCGTAATGAGTCCAACTTTGGTGGCTCATGATCGATGGGCTTCATTGAACAGAGCAAAACTACGCTTTTAGGATCTTGGTCCCTTTCGACACGGTCTTGGCCATCACCACTCCGTGAGTTTTTGGGAGCTTCCTGTTAGCCCTTGGCAACAAATGGCTAAGGGGTCTTCTCCTAAAATTCATAGAGGTGGAACTTGCCTGCGCGTCACTTTGTCACAGTCGGTTTTCGTCTCCTACCTTTGTCAAGCCATCTTGTTCTGACTGTAAAGGGGTTCAATTCGACAGCCTGCCCTTGTTCCAAGTTTGCTCCATTCCGCACCCCGACCCGCCCGCGGCCTTGTTCGGCCCGGTCACCTCCAAGGACTTCACCGCCGCCACCCAAGCCAGCACGCATCAGAACCATGACTTGTGCGTTTCGCATTCCCTTAGAGAACAAAAAGCTCTCCCGTGCTCATGTTTGGGGCGCAACAGGTACTTGAACGAAGCGGGCTGCGCGAACAGCGTGCACTTGCTCTACGTCCTCGCCCAGCAGTTCCCCTCCATCCGCAAGGCCATGAACGCCCCCGGCGGCTTGATGTTCCAGCAGCAGCAAGACCACACCGCCCGACCGCCTCCCCCTCCCCCTCGCGCCGTCCCGGCTGCCCCCATCCCTCTGGCCCAACAAAGGATCGGAGGACCGGCTTACCCGCCTCTGGGCTTCATCCCCGCCCAGCCTCAGAATGCGGGCCGCCAGGCTTCTTATAAGCAAATGTTGGCCGCCACTTCCCCCGCTGCCGATGCTGGAGGAGGAAACAACAACTCGCTCTTCAACGTCACCTCTGCCCCAGCGCATTCTCAACAGCAGCAACAGCACGCCAATGGCGGTCTTCGCCCTCTGGGTCTGCCGGCTCCTCTCCAGCCCCAGCAGCAGCAGGTGTACTACCGCCCCTCCCAGCGAGCCCAACAGCAAGGGATGCAGCAACAGCAGCAGGACTCGAGGACCGCCACCTCAAACGCTGTCGACTTCCACCACCACCAGCAGCAGCAGCAGCAGTCCGCCACCGTCGCCGAGCTCACCGCGCCTTACAACCCCGCGAGCGACAACAGCTTGTCCTTGACCTCGGCTGCCGCCTCTTACTCCCCTTTGCTTTCCTCCATCAATTCGGCCGACCCGACGGGCTACTGGCAATCTTGAAAAGAAAAGCCTTTGCCACCTTCCCAACTCTCTTTTGCGCCGGGCTCCCTCACGCCTTGTCTTTCTCGCGCTCCACGCTACCACCTCTTCCCAAAGAAAAGTTCAAATACTCTCACACACCACCCCTGTATAATACGCATCAAAACCTGCTCTCATCGTTCTTCGACTTTTGCCACCGACCCTGGCCTTTCAAAGGCAGCCCCGTGTTCTTTGCTTTTGTGGTTTGGGCAGTACTACCCTTGTTTTTGTTTCTCCATTGTATACCTTTTGGTCTTGCGCGACCCACGACTCCTTTGAAAATTCCCCCAAGCACTCGACGGCTTTTTGCCACCGTCACTCGAGATCCCCCGTCTTTCTCGGGCATTAAGTCGCAGGAGTTGTTTGTGAGAGAGTGTGATTCGTTTCTTTGCAGGAAAGTACAAGCAGAAGGTACGGATGGGTATAGCAAAAGGCGAGAGGACTACTTGCCAGAAGTCTGTACGCGCCGCCTCGAGAAAAGCACCAACAAAATGAGGGGACGTGCCAGAGCCAATGATTTGACAAAAGGCACTAAAAGGGACTAAGGAGAAAAGAGAAACTGGGTATGAATGCGAAAAGATGCTGGTGGGAAAGGCCGTTTTGGAAAGGCCAAGGGCTAAATGCCCATGTCGTCGACCACGTCGCCAATGAGGCCAACCACTTGATGCTCGCCCTCGCCTGCAATCTCAACATTGTGGTCCACCGACTCGTCGTCCAGGTTGTCCGTTTCCGCGTCGTCCTCCCCGTCCTCGTTGAAAACAGGCCGGATGGTGAGGAAGCCACGCCCATCGGTGGCAGACGGAATGTCGTTGAGCACGCCGGCTGGCAGGGTTAAAGTGCGGCGGGTGCGCGTCCGACGTGTTAGATCCCCCGCTGCTGCGGCGAAAACGGCTGTGGCGGGCCGAGGGGAGCCATCAGAGTTGGTGGCAGTTACGACGGGCGCTCGCGGAGGGCGAAGGCTGAGTCTGATGCGGTCTCGTAGGGCAGCTAGGCCACCAGGTGCGTTGACGGCGTCCGGGTGGTTTGCGACATGGAGGGCAAGGGCGGCGTCGATTTCTGCTGCTGTTGCCTCGGCACCGGGTGGGAATGGCACCTCTTCGGCATTCCTTGAAGAGGCTCCATCGGTGTCTCTTTGCGAGCACCAATATCTGAAGAAAAAGGCAGCGCGATTCAGCCAACGGCCATTTGTCTTGGGAATCGAACCCCGGAAAAAGTCGCTCACCGATGCCCACCGTGCCACGCCTTCTTTTGGCACGTTTTGCTGCAGTACTTGGCTTTTCGACACCTCCGGCACTTTGCGAACTCGCGCGGATAGGTTTCCCAAGCGCCGCACTGCATGTTGGCGCACTGGCGGATGCCGCCTCGGTTTTCGTCTTTTCGGCAAGCGTTGCGCATGATGACGCCGGCCCAGTACTGGATCTCGAGGAGCATCTTGGCCTGCCCGTCAAAGCGGGGCGGCGTCGTACTCGCGGTGCGGTGGTCTGACGGCTTTACGGTGTATTTCTCGACCAACGAAAAGATGTTGTGCGACTTGTCGAACGGCGCTGGAGGAGGGTCGGCGGAGGTGAGGTTGCTGCTGCAGACATAATCGGAGGAGGGGTCGTGGAAGACGGCGCGGACGTGGGGATATTTGGACAGGTAGGCGAGGAGTTGGAGGCAGAGGAGGACGTCCTCCTCTCTAAACTTTTCCACCGTGTTCGGCGGCGGGGCGGCTACTGAGGTGGAAATGTTGGCATCGAGCGAGATCCGGTTGCGGTGCTGCTCTCGGGCGAGAGACTGAGTGATGGAGGGCGCGGGAGACCGAATCGGGTCGTCAGCTGTTGGCCCTGCTTCCGGCGCATCCACGTCCATACTTTGCACGGCCGCGTCTGCGGCTTCCGCCTCGTCATTAGCGCTGCCATCCATCGGCTCGTCCTCGTCGTTGGGCGGGTGGGACTTGAGGGTGGCGGACCGCTGGCGCCCGCGCGAGGCCAAAGCGGCCTCGTCCTCCCCATCAACCTCGATCTCGCTGTCCTCCGGTTCCTGCGCCGTGGCGACAGGTACGACGTTGGTCAGGTCGTCGGTCATGTCAGGCACCTCCTCCCGCTCCTCCTGGTCCATATCGCCATCCTCGGAAGAATTGGTGGCCGAGTCTTCGGCAGCCGCCATAAAAGCGTTCTGGAGGTTGGACGTCGAGGCGACGGGCCGCGCTGCTGCCATGATGGGGTCTGGCGTGCTGGTGCGGGAGGGGACGGCAGAGGAGTGGGCGGAGAGGGGAGGCACTGGAGATCGGGATTGGGGAATTTGGGGCGAGGGCGCTGGGGCGGCCGGCTCGAAGCCGTGGGCGTGCACGGGCGACGTCGGCGCTGACGCAACTGTAGCTGCATCACCAGGGATGGCAACGGTGCGGATCCGCAGCGGTGCCGGGGTCGAGTTTTCGCGGCGAATGCTCCGGTGGTGGTGATGGTGGTGGGCGGCCTGCTTTTTGGCGGCTGCGATCTTGGCCCACGATTCCCGCTCTTCAAAGTAGCCCTTTAGCACCTTAGCAGCCACGGTGAGCACGCCGGCCTCGACGACCCGGGTGCGGACGGACTCCGAGCCCCTGACTCCAACGTTGTGCAAAGACTGGAGCGAGAGCGTATACGTAATGAGCAAGGCTCTTGAGTAGGCGAGCTTGCCAGACGCTCTCGACCTTGCTGTGTACTTGTTGATGGTCGCGGACTCGGCGGACTCTTGGACGAGGCGGTCGTAGGATTTTGCCGAATACGAGGCGAAGGACCTAAAAGGCCCGCCCTGGCTGACCGCAAACGGGCTCGGGTCGTCGTCCTCGTCGGCCTTGTTGATGGCCTTTAAGCAGCCGGCCACGATGGCGACGAGGCGCTCGAGGCCGCCATCGACGGTGAGGATTTCGCGGATGCGCGGGGAGGACGAGGTCAGGTACGCGAGGTGGGAGAGGGAAGATATGAGCGGCAGGGTGGAGAGCGGGCCATCTAGAGCTGTTTCACGAGAATATCATGCAACGGTTAGGGCCTGGGAGCGGGGAGGCATAGCAGAAGGAAAGCCGTACCTCGACGGTCATACAGCTGAGAGGTGATGCAGACGCAAGCTCGATTCAAGGTCGGGAAGTTGTGATTGGGCTCGCGCATGCTTGGCCTAGACGGTCAGAGGCTGGTCGGCGGGCCGGGAGCAGGAGCTGGGGCGCCGTCGCAGGACAAAGCTGAGTTGGGCGCGGAAGTGGCGCAAGCTGAGCGTCTACCCTGTTGTTGGGGGCGTTCGGCCCGCGAGTATGAGGGCTGGTTCAGGCGCCCGAGGCTGGCTGTGGACGCACCTGGCAGAGGCAGGCAAAGGCAAGGCAAGGCAAAGGGTTCCTGGGCCAATCACAAAAAACAGGGGCAAGGTGAGCGAGCGAGACAATCGTCAGACTTCTCCAGCTGAGGTCCTGTTGACGGAGCGTGGCTGGTGGCCTGGCAAGAAGCGTATAAAAGGGCAGGCGAAGAGGACCAGAACAACAGTCTAAGAGGCCGACATTCTTCGCAACGGCTGAAGTCCAACGGGTGCGAGAGTCAAATCGAAGTCGCGGCTGACTGAAAGTCACGAGTTTTTTTATATGACTCGGGAGATGGCTAATGTACAGTGCAATGAGGATGTAAGGAGTCTAGAAGAGTATTACAAGTCGTTAAAAGCGCATGTGAGTCGCCCCGGAAGGTGATTGCTCGATCCTGCCGCCACCACTGCCACCAGCGATGCCTTTGATGGCCATACCGTGCTCGCCTTTTCGTCGCTTGTTGGGACTGTCAGGAGGGGTGATCCCGGACATCGAGGCAGCGGAGCCCGGAGCTGACAGGCGAGGCGTCTTGTTTGGTTTCCGCTTAGCGTGCTTGAAGCTCGTCGTTGGCTGATCGTCGTCCTCCGTGTCGTTCAAGTTCTCCATGCTGCCAGTGAGTGCGACAAATTTTCTGTGGCTGGGTTCGGAAGCAAGCGAGGACGATGTCGAGGCAGAGAGGCCGGGGCTGGCTTTTCGGTTGGCCTGGAAATTGATCTCGAGGCGTTTGAACATTGGTGCGGAAGGCAGCTGGGGATGGCGGTCGACGCCACTGAGCTGTTGAATGCGTTTGTCGTAGCTTGGAAAAGGAGGATCGCTGGCTGGCGGCGCGCTGTCTTCGACCACGTCGCCATCGTCCGACTTGCAGCCGTGCCATTCATCCTCCTCCTGCTTCGGCTCCTGCTTCGGCTCCTGTTCAAGCTCCTGCTTCGGCTCCGCGACAGGTTCCTGCTTCGGCATCGGCGCCTTCTTTGCTGCCCTATGATCGTGAGAGTCCATCTGGAACGACTCCAAAAGCGCCGGGTCCGCATCGATCTTTAGAGCGGGCAGTCCTCCGTCCGGCGAGGGAGGCGGCTCGGCAGCCACCGAGTAAGGAGCTGGCTCCGGCGCAAAGTCATTGGAGACAGGGCGAGCGGCGTGTTGGGGGTCCATGGGCGGAGCAAGCTTGGGCGTAGCCGGCGACTTGCTGCCGTACGGGTAAGGAATCACAACCTCGACCGTCTGCGTCGTAGCCTGCTTGGTCGGAGAGGAAGGCGCCTTGGGTGGCGAGGGTGACAAGTGTCGACTGTAAGCAGCTTGAGGGGACGAACCGGCGACTGGCAGGTGGTCTTGCTTGGCGCGCTTCTTCGCTTTGACAGGCGAAGCTGGTGGTGCTGCCTCGGGGCTTTCTGAAATCACCGGCTCCTCTGACCGGGGTCGTTTGACCGATGTGGTGGGAGCGTCTGCCTTCGATGCAGAAGAGTCGGACGAGGAGGAAGAAGACTGCGCCTTGGGGGGACGTGGTGCAGTTGCTCCTGTGGGAGTGAGCGCCTGCACCTCGAAGGAGAAGGAGGCAGACTTGGGCTCTGCAAGGGATGGCGGCGGTGGAGGTGACGCTGGAGGAGTTACAGTCCCGGCCAGTGTTGCCGTTGAGGCGGCCGGCATTGGGGAGACGCCGGTGGTTGCGACAGGAGAAGGGGCCACAGAGGCAGGCAGCGGGAGCGGGGCAGCAGCAAGGGGCGAAGCAGCGCTGGGTCGATCGGGGGTTGCTGCGCCATCGACGATGTGGGCTTCGCCTTTGGCCGCTTCTTCCCGTTTTGCCTTTTTCTGCCGCTTGCGCGCCTCCTTCTCTGCGGCCTCTTTTGCGTCCTCTTTTGCACGGTGCACCTTCCATTCTTCGGACAGCGCCAAAATGTCCTTCCGCATAGCGATGCGGCGTCCCAGCCTGTCCTCGTCGTCCCAAATCGACAACGACGCCTTCTGATCCTTCTTCGGCGAGCTCCTCATGAGGTTGAGGACGAGGTCGGGGTCTGCGCAGAAGCGTTCGTAGAAGTGCAGGAGGTAAATGCCGCAGTCGCAAAAATTGTTCTGCTGCGGCATCTGGAGATCGAGCACATTGAGTCAAACGCGTCAGCAAGGAATCGCAAGTTAGCGCACCGGAACGGGGTTGTACAGCGCCTCGTCCCACGACATTTTGGACTCCTCGGTGACCTGGCCCTTATCAAGGGCCTCACGTTTGAGGTAGGTCCGTAACACATCACCGACGACCTTGTGGCTGTGACCGAGCGAATCAAAAGTGAAAATGTTGCAGCTGCAAGGGGAGTTTTCAAGCACAGCCAAGTAAAGGGGGAAGACGCCTCTCACAATTGGTCAACAGGTGCCCTTGCTGGGTCGCCAGGAACGCTTGGTGTTTCAGCCAGAGCAGACTTCGCCTTGGACGGCTCGAAGGTCTGGAAGAAAGCCTGGGTAGGCCCCGCGAGGTAGTGCAGTCCATCGGCACTGCTAGAGCGATCCATTTCGGACACGGAAAGGCCGCTCATCTGCTCCTGCACGTCGGCTGAAGGGTCGATGGACTGAGCACGAGAAGGAGATGTGCTGGCTGGCACTGAAGTTGAAGTTGATTGAGCCGGTTGAGCTGGTGCGTCCTCCATCTCCACGTCTCGGTCTTCCTCGTCTGACTCATCCAGATCTTGGACCCCGGACTTTTGAGGGGCATCGGCATTCGGATCTGGTTGCTGACCAGAGAGCCTGTTGCTTTTCCGAGGCTTGGAGGTCTTTGTCGGCTGATGCGGCGCAACGCGTTTTTCGTCCTTGGGCCGCAAGATGAGCTCTGGATCGCAGATGATGGCCAGATACCAGTGCAGGCTGCTCAAGATATCAGGTGCATCCAAGGAGGGCGCGGCGGCTGCGCAAAGCTTACTTCTCGTTGATCGGCACGACCACAAAGCGATTGCCAAAAAGCCTCGTCTTCGACGTCCACTTTGCGACCGTCGTATAGGCATCGAATTCGTTCTTCTTCTTCCTGAAGATGGCCTGAGTGTGTGCTCTCGAGCGAAGAAAACCAAAGCGCACTTGTCCTTGGGCTTCTGTGTCAGTTTCTTGTAGAAGAAGGAATTGAAGAGGTGCGTCTGCTGCGCGACCTTCCTCGTAGCCTCGTTCGTGCCATCACGGAAGTTGTGATAGATGCGCCTGACCCAACAATGATAAGTTGATGTCTCCTGTGACGCAAAGCGGAACCTACTTGAGGCCAAACTCGATGAGAGTGTCATTTAGGAACTCCCCTTCGGCAAGACGGTCGAGATCGCCTTGAGTCACCGTGACCCCACCAATGCCTTCGAATGGGTAGGTCAGAAGAACGGTCTCCTTCGGTAGCGATGGCTCTTTCGATATCGGCGGCTCGTGGGCGGCGCTTTGGCGAGTCCTTCGCTTCGGCACCTGATCTTTGGGATCTGGAAGCTCTTCGAAAAAATTGTCGTCGTCGTCGTCCTTCTGTAAGTTGGCGGCCTCGGGTTCTGAATCCGAAACCTGAATCACACTCTTTTTGGCCTGGGAGCGCGTGCTCTGGCCCGCAATATTGAGAGTAGAATTCGGTGGAGCTTTTTTCGACGGTTTTCCGAAGCTGCAGCAACATATGAGGTCAGCAAAGAGCTTTGTTCGCACCAAGCAGAGAGGACACAGACAAGATAGTCGCTGGGGCACCTTTGACTTGGGTTCCTTGGTTCTTAGGATCAAAGTGGCGGCTGGTGGAGCCCTGAGCGTTCCGTTGCACAGCCGCCTGCCCGGCTCTCGACTGGGCAGAGTCTGGCAGATGGGCGTGTTCGGGCGCCTGGTCTTCGTGGGTCTTGAACATGCCGAGAACGGTAGTCATTGCTGTAGCGCTGTTGAAGACTCAGGGCACCGAATTAGCGCTCTTAAAGGGGGTACAAACTCCAGAATCTCCACTCCGCTTTGGCCGATGATTTCTTGAAACTGGGCCGCAAGAAATTTCATGTTGTCCAAGCAATAATCGTCATGGATGTCGTCGAAGTAGAGTCGAACACATCGTTTGTCGTCTGCGGCTGCGTCGTTCGGATCTGCAGCGAGACGAATCAGCCTTCACATGACTTGATGGCGACGGAAACAGACCAGCACTCAGGTCGAAGTGGCTTCGCGAGAGAGTTCCAAAGCGGTTGGTCTGATTTCGGATCCCTCTGAATTGGATGATGGCCACCGGATCTTTCGTTCTGTCGTCCAATCTAGAAATCTAATGGATGACGGTTGAGCGCAGCAAATGGAAGACACAGAAACCATCTTCAATCTTACTCGAACGGCCTCGAGCTCGCGCAAAGAAATCTGCACGCCCTCTTTGATCCCAGGGAGTCCGAACAGCTTGAAGTCCCGCCCATGGGGCGCCATCAAAAGGTAGGCGGAGCAGGGTGTTCGCTCGGGTGGCTCCCGAGATATCATGTTGGTAGCTGAGATGCCGAATTTGAGCGCCACGAGAGGTAGCCGAAAGCCCGTCTTCGACTTGACCGGGCGATTGGCCAGATCGTTGCTGTTGTCTCTGGGGGCAGTGGAAGCCGTCTAGTACTGTACATTAGTGACCACCCTACGAAGGGAATCGTGAGCAAGACATACTCCTTTGGCTTTGGGAGCGGGCTGGCGTGGCCCCATTTGTGCGACAAGCTTGCGGCTCGTCGACGAGGTGGAACCGCTTTTCTCGTCGTAAAGATCACGCGCCTTCTTGACATGACCTGACTCGGGCAACTCGTCAGATGGGATCCGACGAGGAGGTCTTTTGGACGTTGAAGCCTCCGGCGATTCGAACGATTCGATTTCGTCGTCGTCGTCGTCATCAATTTCGATGGTAGTCTTGACACTGCGGGATTGAGGGGCCGATTTGGACTGCATGATGCGGGCCTCTTGTTGTCGTTTGCGCTCGTCCATTGAGTGCTTTCTGTAGGCCTCTTCATCTGGTGGCGTCGTGTCGCCCCATGCCGCACCCTTGTGAGCCGGCCGCCTGTCAGGGTTCTTGTTGGCCCGCCTCTCGTCCGCCAAGTGATTGAGGTTGACGGATTCAGAGCGCTGCGAGCCACCGTGAAAGGTGAACGCTGGGCCGGATTGAGCACATGCGTGGATAAGGCGAGCTAAAAGTCCTCACAGGGTCCTCCTGCTCGGTCTTGATGACCAGGGCTATGCTTCGTGGCTTTGGTTTGCTTCAAAATATCCTGCAAACTGGTGGAGGCGCCATTCAAATTGTTTCGCCCAATGCCATAGGGAGCGGTGGGGTTGCTGGCCGACTTTCGGGGTGGCGGTAGCGGCGGTGGCGAAGGCGGCGCCAGGCCCATGGCTCTTCCCTGTTTCGTACGTGAGCACAATAGACGGCACAGGCGACTATACGAACTGGGACAATAGGCGAAGGTTTCTCTTTGGACGATCTTGATGAGCTCTGGCCCCTTGCCCTGCGCAAAGCCAACGTAAGAGCCGCTTCGTCGATAGAACACAAGGAGCGTACTGGTCATCGTGGCCTCTGTGGCTAATCCTTGGAAGATTTGCTCCGGAGGAGGTGCGCGTGAGGCTGCCTGAGGGGTTCGCCTGCGAGTAAGCGTGGTGAACGGGGGCGACGCTTGGGCTGGGTTTTGCGCTGGGCCCAGCTGCTGACGGTCGAGCAGCACCTTTAGAGGTCGGCTTGTTGCTGGGGAGCTCTTCAATGTCGCTCTCGCCGCTGCTGGCAATGTAGTGGCCAGTCTGTGTTCGCATCCCTCAATTAAGCAGCGGCCCCAGTCCAGCAGTCCGAGATGTCGCCTTACCTGCTTGCCCTTGCCCTTGTCCTCGTCTTTGCGCTGGGGTGGTAATGGCGGCTCGTTGCCCTCCTCAACAATGCCCGAACCGCGATTCTCGACCACCATGTTGAACATGCTTTTCACGCCTTTGGCAGCCGAGGCTAATTTGTTCGTGAATGTTGGGGCGATGTTGTTCATCTAACCCGTGCAAGGCACCTGGCCACGGTCGAAGCAAAACCCCGGCAATGCTGGGGCCTGGTCGTTGACGGCGTAAATCCTGCGGCGAGTCGAGCTCGCGCTCGCAAACAACCAACGCGCGATTTGTGGCAAAGTTCTAATTACACAAGTTCAGGCCTGCTTGTCCTTCTTAGCAGAGTCCTTCGCCTCTTGCTCTAGGTGCTGCAGCCGTTGCAGCGATTGGACTGCCAGCCCAAGTCGTAAATGACAGAGGTCGATTGAGGAATGCGCCACGCTCACCTATTGCGCGTTCGATCTCGATGGAGCCCTGCTTGCTCAGGCCAAACCCCTTGACGATCTTGGGCACCTGATCGGTGGACAGCAGGAGCTGGTGCGGGTCCGAGAGCTTTTCCTTTGACTCTGGTGGCGGCGGCGCGACCGACGAGTAGATCTTGTCCAACTCGGTGCTGGCTTGCGGCCGCAGCTGCCCGCGCTCCAAGAGGTCTAACAAAAACTTGCTGGCTGAAGCAGCCCGCCAGTTCGACCAAGCTCGCCTGTCATCACTGTTTGAGCCCACAATTCACCGGTGTGGGCTGCTTCGTCACTCACCACAAGACATAAAACAGGGGAAAGTTGGGCACGACTGGGATCTGCAGATACTCGTCATCAGACAAGAGTACTCTCGTGGTGACAAAGCGTGCGAGCGGCCTACGATGGCGAAAGGAAAGGTGAACGGCGCGATGATGAGAGCTTGCCACATCTTTTTTCGGTGCAAAGGCTCGCGGTGTTTGAGCATCGTTTCAAGCTGAGAAGTGAGGGCGACAGAAGTGATTTGAGACTTGGGATATATTAGCGGCACCTGGCCACACAACGCGCATGTTTTCATGAGCATAACGGAAAACGTGTGATTGGCGTCTCGAACGAACGCCATGAAGTCGAAAGTTTGGGACTCACCACATCTTCAGAGCTCAGAGAAGGCTTCTTGCTAGAGGATGCCGGGTCGTCCATCGACGTGGGCGGCGGCTTGGTCGAAGGCAGAGGCCGAAGTTTGGGACCCAACTCCTGATCCAAGCCCTTCAAGGCGAACTCTTCAAAGTCAAACTTGTCCATCCTGTGCGCATACCCTTAGCTGCGATTCCATGGCGAATTGAGAGGGCACAACAACGCACAATTTCTCGCCATAGCTCCAAAGTCGATGCTTATAGCTCTGGGGAGCTGCCGCGCCTAAGCCGTCCCTGTGGGCAGTGCATTAGGTCCGCGCCATGAACAGCCTGGTGACAGGGAGCACGGCGTACCATTGCTTGGCCGCCCAGTTGGTGCCGCGGTTGAGATATGAAGGTTCTGATGTTGAAGCCGATGCGTTTTGGATGGCGTGGTAGTAGACCAGATTGGACTTGGTCAAGGGCAGCGCCAAGAGCCTGAGTGATTTGGAGGCCATGGTAGAGGAGCAAATACGGAGGGTCGGAGCTATTTGGCGTTACCGCATCGAGATGGAAGCGGAGCAAGCCTCAGCCAGCAGTGACGCTGCCACTCGGCACACAAATATTTTCGTCAAATGTGGCTGGCCTTTTTCTAAGGAGGCCACTTAGAAACGATTTGCATACTGTAGTACTATGAGTGTTTACACATTGTTACTGATCTAGCGGCCCTTGAAGGAACTGAAAAGAAGATCGTAGTCCTCGAACCTGCGAAAGCGGTGGCCAATTAGTTTCGCCTCTATGTGCGACCAGCAAGAAGAAGACTCACTCGTAGGTGATCTTGTCGGTGCGCTTGAAGCCGCGGACGGCGCCCTTGTTCAACAAGGCCATGCCAATCTCGCCAGTCGTCTCCGGCTCATCTTCCTCCCGGGAGACGAACAAGGTCAAGCTCCACTTGCCCGGCTTGAAGATGGCCAGCACGCGGGCGACCATCTCTTGGACGGTGAGACGGTCGTCGCCTGGCAGGCCGGTGCCAAAAGCCACATTGGTTTCAAAGCTGGCGTACGACCAGTCCTGCTCGGGCGTGACGTGAATGGTGGCGTAGCGGTCCTGCTGGGTAATGATATTGGCCGAGTAGCCGCAAGGCTGGAACAGGTAGGCATCCAGGATGGGCTTGTGACCGTTGCCGCCGCTGTTGAATAGGGCGGAAATGCCGAGGCGGTGAGACAGGGCCTGGCCGGCGGCATGGCCGTCAGGGCGCGAGGTGAGCGACTCCGCTTGGGGGAAGTAGAACTTGGAGCACGAGTCGAGGTGCAAGTCGGTCATCAAGATCTCGAGGCTCTGGTCGGGAGGCGAAGCGCGAGGGACGGGCAGGCTCAAGGACAAGCTGGGCGGCGGCGCATCGGCGCCGTCTTCAACGTGAGCGGCATGGCCAAGGACCTCGTCCTTGGGGTCGCTGAGGTACAGCAGCCAGTGGTCGCCATTATGAGGGCCGACCGTATAGCCGCGACCCGCTGTTGAGTCGGCTTTTAGCATCCACGTCGTCACAGCAGCAGCAATGGCGCTAGCACTCACTGAAATACTGGTCCAAGACGCTCATTTCCTCCTTCCAGTCTTTGTGCGGGCCCTTCTGCCTCTCGGGGAACATGAAGCTCTTGCGGCTGTAAAAGGCACGCCAGGCGCCCTTGGTGAAGCCGACCGAGTGGGCGTATTGCAGAATGGTCTTCAAGCCAAGTAGCAGGGTCGTAGTGCCGCAAGTCTTGAGGATGAGCTTATGCGGCCAAACGAACATGGAGCTCTCGCTGTAGCCAGTCGAGGCTCGCTTCAGCAAGACTTCAACGAAGAGTAGGCAACAACGATGGCTCACCTGAGCATATAAGCGTCCATGCTGTCATTCGAGATGACGCTGAGGACCTTGCAGTGCACGAGGTCGAGCATGGTCTCCCAATCATTCTTGGCGATCCGGCGCAAGCCCTTGCCATTGGGCACGCTGGCGGCGCTGTCCTGCCACCAGATCTCCAACAGCTTTTCGGGACCCTCGAACGGTCCACCGGTGTCCTCCTGGTCCTCTACGAACTGGGGGCAGTGCATTTCTTCGACGGAATCAAACTTTTGCAGGTTGCCATTGGTCGCAAGGTGAACGGCCATTCAGTTGGGTGTCCTGGGAGCGCTGGCGCTTGGTTAGGGTGTGGTGGTGATGCTGGGATGCTGGGACAACAGAGAGAGAAGAAAAACGCAAAATCCAAGGGGAAGCTGGGCAATTGATGCAGCACAGAAGCGGAGCTTTTTGGGCTCCTACTCGTTTACTTGTGCGAGTTGGTCTTACGACCAACTAGGACAAGTCTGTTCTCAGCTGATAAGGTGCAAAAGACGGCCCTAAACAGTCGTCTGAGCGGACCAAGAAAATTTAGAGGGGCGTCGAAAAACGGGCTGCCCAAGGTCGTGTGCTTCATCAATGATGGTGCAACTACGGCGGCCCCTTTGACATCCACAGTTTTACCCCTCTGCTTCTCTTAGTCACGTCGCTGACCACGGCTAGTTCATCCTTGGCGGTGGTGAGCAGCGCTTGGTTGTAAGGGGCCGACATGGTGGCGCCCAGCTCCAGGATCTCTTCCAGCAGTCGAATGAAGACATCTGGGCTGGCCGAGTTGAGCTGCTTGCAGATGAGAGTGGACAGTCGTCGTCTTGCGTCGGGGTCGCGCTCGGCCCGCAGCTTGTCGGCCAGGCTAGAGAGGCAGCTCCACCCCTGTGCGTCACTGACTTTGCAAGCGCTCGCAATAGTTGCCGAGTACGCCGTCTGGACTTGATCCAAAGGTAGAAGGAAGGGGTTCTGCTTGTGCCTCATGAGCACTTGCGCGTGGGTAAACTGTTCAACTCACGTCGAGGAGCATTTCGTGGTACCAGGGCACGATGTCTGCGCTTAGAGTCGGAAAGTTCTCCAAGACCGTCAGCAGCGCAGCGTGGCTGGCTTCCAGCAGGTGCTTGTTGCCTTGGTTGCCTAGATGCCTGCATCAAAAGATCAGAATTTGGCAGCCCAGCCTGAAAGGTAGACCCACTTGACGATGGACGGCAAGAACGCCTCTGCGGTTTTGACATCGACCGACGGCAACAGATCTGCCAGAAGAACCAGCCAGTACGTTTCCGTGTCTTCCCCGTCCACCTGTGCTTCCTGCTCGCTCAAGAAGCGCTGCACCGCCGTCTTGTCCGCCCGCTTCAGCACATCCACCATTCCCAGCCACATGCCTTGGTAGGTGGCGAAACCTCCCGAGCCGAATTGAAGCAAGATAAAGTGCAGGTTGCGAAAGGTGCGGAAGGATGTCTGGGCAAAGCGGACGGAGATGGCCGACGGCGCCACCTTTGGGTCCGCGAGCGAGTTGATCAAGGTGACCAGCGCAAAGTGGATTCTTGTCATACTGAACATGTAGGACTTGAAGATGGACCAAGGCAGAGTCTCCTTTTGCATGGCAGGGTTGCCGAGTGCCGCCGCTTGCCACCCGCACTTCTGAAAAGACGTCCGGAGCACGCCGCTGAAGGTTTGGAGGCGATCGAGTGAATTCTGGACCGCTTCGAAGTCGTCTTGCGTTTTAGCGCTGTTGATAGAGAGGCTGATCAAGCTAGACAGGCGGCCAAGGAGGACGAAGAGGGCGTCCTTGGAGCGGGCGTCCAATTTGGCGCGAGACGGAGAAGGATCCTGGTGACAGACCTCAAGTAACCATGTTGTGACAACAAAAGCAAGAGGCCAAGACTCACCGCCCATTTGATGCCCTCGGGAGTCGACACCAAATCGACCGCCACTCCGTCAAACAGCCTTCCGTTCTCGAACAAAGCCATGTAAACCGTTACAAGCCTTTCCGTCAACACTTTCACGAGTCCTTGAACATCGCTAGAAGCCACATCCGAGAAGGCTGTCGTCGCCAACCAAGCCAAAAGCCAACCTTCGGCAGTCGACGCCGGCTGATGAGCCGCCCACACCGCCAGCCCTTTCCTCGAATGGGTCTTGAGCTGCTTCTCGGTCACTACAGGCAGATCTTTGCAGGCTCTGAGACTGGTCACAGCCGCACAGGCGAGCAACACGGCAGCCAGAGAGGACGATTGTTCCGCGGGTGTGAAGATGGATTTGAGGAAGGCGGCGAGCCTACGTCGTCCGATCCATCCTCCTCCACTGTCTTGGATGATTCTGAGGATACGCTGGGTGCATCCTTGAAAGAGAGCTTGGAATAAGGGAGGGAGAAAAGCCGGAGGCGGAAGCGGGGCGACGTTGAGAACAGACACGAGCTGGTCTATCAAGTCGACGGGGAGGACGGCCAAGCAGGAGGTGAGGCAGGTCAATGTAGCAGCCGGAAAGTCGGCAGGGTGGCCTTGGAGCAAGTCCTGTAGGAGGGAGACATAGTCCATCGGCCTCGAAATGGTGGAGCGCGGCCAACCAAGTTTCATACGACAAAAGAGAGCTAAAGATGACAGTGTTGCATCCTAGGCACCTTCCATGCTAACATCACCAGCGCCCTCAATCGGAGCTAGCCCTGGCAGACTTTCCGGCAGGTCCACCTCGCCGCCCTCCACCGCTCCTCCAGCCACCTTCTTCTTCTTCGTTCGTCGCTTCTTGCGCTTGGTAGAAGTCGACTTTTTGGGCATGCCAATCTGATGCTGCGGCGTTTGAAGACTGCAATTCTGAACCGTCAAAAAAAGGGCCATAATTGGCTTCAGGTCAAGAGAGAAAGAGACCTACGTCCACCCATCTGCAGAGATCAGAGACAACACCTTCTTAGGTGACAGCACAATCTCCATCCGAGGGACGTGCTTCTTCAGCGGCCGCTTCTTGCCCTTGATCACGATGCGCTCCAAGGCGGCCTGATGAGCTTTGAAGGCCTCCGCGTCTAGCATGTCGACGTCGTCATCCTCCTCCAGTTCATCACTATCTGCTTCGTCCTCCTCTGGTTGGTTCTCCTCGGTTGCCGCAGACTTGGCGGATGCGGCCGCAGAGGTCGAAGGAGCGGCATCCTTGGACGCCGAGTTCTTATCGGTGGCAGTTGAAGTGAGCCCGGCGACACCAGGAGCATCAGAAGTAGAAGTCTGCTTTTCGGACGTCGAAGGTTCAGCGGCAGCCGCCTGAAGCTGAGCAGCGGATGGCGACCAAGTCGAGAGTCGGTTGTACTGCAAAAGCCTCTTGGACCCTCGGGGCGGCTTGGGGACGGTCAGAGCTATAGTGCCTTCTGGTGCCACAGGAGCAGGGGTGGGCTGGGTTGGCTTTTGAAACATCTTGGGGTACTCTCGCTTGAGAATCTCGCAGACGGACACCAGCCGGTTCAGGGCGTCTTGGAAGTCGTCGGCTGCCTTGGGGCTGGTGTAGAGCATCAGAGGGAGCTCAGAATCCTGCGGGTTTCGGTACGAGCTTTAGAAGGGCGCTCAGGCTCTCGAAAGGGATGAAGGCTGCCCACCTTCAAATGCACCAATCCTGCTTTGACGAGGCCATGAATTGTGCCTCTCTTGGTGACCACTAGTCTGCCGAATGACTCGTCGAGCACAAGCATTGGAACAGCCCTTTGAGAGGAATTCCTATGACAGCAGATGGTGGGCTTGGGCAGAGGGTGCTCTGAGCGAGAAAAGTGCGGCTGGCTGCAGTGGCGGGTGCCTTGCCAGTCTTCAAAGGGCTGTTGACGGCATTTGGTATGTAGATTGGTCATTTCAGAGCAACAACCATAGGCTGGGTTGTCGGCCAGCAGATTGGCAGGCTTCGACGCTTGTTTACCTGCGTCGACGACCGCGAGCGCTGCCTTCGCCCCTCCGCTCTTTTAACCGATGGCGCGTGGCCACAAATCGACCAAGATCCCCAACTACAAGGCCAAGGCGCGCCCGGATCTGCCGTACAGCGCGCTCGAGCAGCCGACCAAAGACTTTGGAGACGAGGATGAGGACGAGGCGTTTAATGCAAAGCAAGAGTCGCGCGGCGAGGCCCTGCCCTTGCAGCAGTGTGTGTTGTGCTTCTCCGGCTTGCATGCCACCAAGTCGGAGCTCATCCGGCAAGGGCGGGCGCTGGGGGCGCTCGTCGAGGACGCCCTCACCACGGATGTGACCCATCTTGTCACCGACGGCGTGTTGAGCCCCAAATACAAGGTGCGTTCGCTTTTGTAACATCTGGGGTATGCGTGTGCAAGATCTCAAGCCAGGAGCGCAGGTCGCCATCCAGTACGACAAACCTGTCATGCACCCCGACTGGCTCGCCGCGTTGCACGCCGCTTGGGTGTCGGGCGAGTTCGTCGACACTGAGCGGCTCTTTGATGCGCACCGTCTCCCTCCCCTGCACCAGCTGTCCATCGCAATCACCGGTTACGGCGCCACCTCAAAAGAGCGCTCCAAACTCTTGAAAACGATTCAGAAGGCTGGCGGCCAATACAAGCCTTCCTTCGACCGCACCTGCACCCATCTGGTCGTCGGACCAGGCGTCACGCCGCAAGACTTGCTCACCAACCCGAAAGTGGGCCATGCCCAGCAGCTTTACGAGGAGCAAGGCGCGGGACCGGTGGTCGTGTGGAGCGAATGGGTGGACGACTCACTCTGGTTCAAGGGTGCGGTCGACGAGAACAATTACACGGTCAGCAACCCCAGGCCGGACCCCAACCGAGTGCTGGCCCACCTCGGCGAGCCTTCCCCGACCCCGCCCTCGCAGAACACCCTCCTCCGCAGAGCCACCACTATCCTTCCAGATTCACATTTACTCGATGTGGATATGCAAGACGCGACCACCTCGACTCCGAACGCCAACGCGGCCGCAAAGATCAAGCGGCCCACCAACACGGGAGAAGACGACAAGGCCGTGGTGTTGAAGAAGTCTCGAGGCCTTCACCGAGCCAAATCGACTGCCTCAGGATTAGGGGCAGGCGGCGTCATCGACTTTTTGGGCCTGTCAAACGATCAACTTCCTGCCGAATCTTCCTCCTCGACCTCTCAAGCGCTGCTCAAGGCCAAAGAGGAACCCGCCTCCTCCGCTCGACCTTCTATCACCAGCCACGTATTTAAAAACCAATTCACAAGTTCGACCGCAGCACCGCCGGCCTCCAAATCGAAGGCACCGCCTAAGAAGCCCGCCACCACCTCGAAGAAACGACTTCCCTCCGTCGTCGAAGTCGACACCCGGTCTCCTCCTCAAGCGAACCAAAAGTCAGCTTCAGCGACCGGGGCGGACGACTCAGGCGTCACGCTTTCCCCAGCCAACAAGAAGCGCAAGCTTTCGCACGAGCCCGAATCGCCCAAGGAAGACGACAAGGCCACCGAGGTGTTTTACGGCTTGAAGATTGCCGTGGTGGGCACTTCAGACCTCAATAAGCAGAGGGCAGCCGACGCGATCGAATTCCACGGCGGGACTGCCATCGACTTGGAGACGTCCGATGTTGAACCCGATTTGATCGTTTGCCCCTGGCTCAAGTTCGTGTCATCCTCATACAATAATATCATACACTGCTGACTGGTCACGAACGGTTTGAATAGCCCACCAGCTGATGTTGACATCGACAACCCCAAGATGGTCACTCTCAATTGGTTCGAGCGGTCCCTGTTCCTGGAAGAAGCCATCTCCGACCTAGACTCGCACTTCTCCGCTCGCCCGCTGCGCCACGGCAAGGTGGTCAATGGCGCCGACTACCACATTGCCTGCTCTGGCTTCGACGACTGTGATGCTAAGCATCTCGCGAAGCTCTGTGAATCTGCTGGTGCGCTTCCTCTCCGCTTTCATCGCCAAGCGATTCATATCTCACTTAGAAACGCACAGGACTCGACTTCACGATAAAGCTTCAGAGTCGCACTACGCATGTGGTGGTTCAAGATGAAGGGGCCTACAAAGCGAAGAAGGCGCGCCAGTTCAATGTCCCTGTGGTGGGCATTGATTGGTTGATGCAGCTTGTGCGCGATGCGCCTATGGACGAGGATGGTCAGCCAGCTGGTTCGTTTTGCTCCTTGCCCTCTGGCTGAACTGTTGTCTGATAGGCCGCCGCGCTTGAACAGCTCCGAGGCCTCTCGATGGCGTTGTCTTGTATATGACAAAGCGAGTGACTGAGGGAGTAAGTCATCACTCGTCCTTTCCCACCATCGCTCTCTCATAGCTCTCTCCGCCAGGTCTTGCAAGACGAAGTGGTCGCTCTTGCACCCATGCTTGGCGCCAGAATCGCCCCTGCTTTCTCCTCCGCAGTCACTCACCTAGTCCACTCTTCGCAAAAGCCCAAGGACAGCTTCAAGGAGTTCAAACTCGCCCGTGACCAAGGCATCCACATCGTGCACCCGAGATGGATCGCCCAATGCCACGAGCAGAACGAGCGCGTAGCCGAATCTGCCTTCCCGCACACCTACTCGTCCAGCCGAGCGCTGGCCTACTCAGTTTCCGCCTCGCAGCAGCAAATCGTCTCCTCGGCCACGCTTGAATCTCAATCCCAGTCTCAGCCAAAGGTGCCCAAGATCTCGCCGTCTCAACAAGAGGACGACTTTCAGTTGGGCTATCAATCGACCCTAGAGCAAGAAGAAAACAACTACTTCCCTCCCTCCCCTCCCGCTCCGCCTGCCGACCAGGACGCGCCAGCTTCTCGCGACACCAGCCGCGCCTTGTCCAAGACAGAGTCCGTCCAATCGCTCAGTCTCGACCGCGCACCAATCGAGTCCAGCGCTCAGCAAGTGGAGGCCGCCCTTGTGCCCCATGGCGTGCCGATGCCTTCCAATTCCGAAGCTGACGCCGACGCTCTGTCCAAGATCAAAAGCCTGTTCGCTGGATCGACCAGATCTGTCTCTGATTCCAACTTGGCTCAAGCTGCCAAGGTGATTTGTTGTTCCGCTTTGTTCGACCTGCATGTTCATTCCAAACATTCTATTTGACGCAGAGCCGAAAGCGTAAGCGTCCGTTCACAGATCGGCGTGTCAGCTCGGACGCCATGCTGCCGCCATCCTTCGAGGAGGCTGAGCTCGTTGCCACCACCGGAGGCCGCACCCGAGCGCCATTCGAGATGACACAAGGGGGCATACCAGAGACGTACGACGAGACGATGGAGCAGTCTATCCAGATCCGTGTCGTCGATCCCGCGGCGGTGGAAGCTCGGCAAATGCTCATGGACCTATCGCGCATTGCATAACTCAGAAGTTCATTTCCTGCATTTTTATCGCGTTGATCGGTTGCATTCCCGTACAATCAGAACAAGCATCAATATCAGTCGACGAGTTCATGAGATTGGTGGAAGCGAAAAGAGCAGGCGCCGGCAACCGTCTCTGTTTGTCCCGCAATCGACGCCTCCGCAGAATGGCTACGGCCCTTGCTTGGGTCGCGTGTACCGTGGGATAGACTGAGCAAGTATTGCGACGGAAGAGCCGCCAATGCGGGCTGGGAGGTGGGGCGCGAACTCTCCGGGCGGTGGATCGGAGAGAGGCTGGCAAGTGGGAGAAGGCAGAAGGAGAACAGTAGGAAGTTCTCACTTACGAGAGGTTGTGCGGAATGCCTAGTCGAAATCCTGCATCAAGTAGTAGTATCAGCTCATGAGACCGACCGAAAACGCAGAGCGAAAAGAAGAAGAGGAAGAAGAGCGCTGACGATGGCGAAGGGAAGTGGGTCAGCTTCGGGCTGCCATCGCACGTTTTAACCCCCAATCAAACCCCTCCGGAGAGGGGGCTAGGGCCCTTTCCAGTGTTGCGTGTGCTGGGGGATGGGCTGATCAAGTGTAGCGAGGGAAGGGCTGCCAATGTGGGCTGGGAGATGTGGGGTGCGGACTCTCCATGGGGGGAACATGGAGAGATGGTGGAAAGAGCAAAAGAGAGAGAGGGGGGAAACCTGAGCAGCGATCACTCACTTTGGGCCGTTGAGAAAGACGATGGACATGAACATTGCGGACTCGCGCTCGCCAGGGATGCTCTGAGGCTGGTTGAACACGATGAAGCAGGCCCTATCAAGCTCCAAGCCTGGATCAAGTAGTAGTATCAGCTCTTGAGATCAACCAAGCAGAGAGCAAAGAGAAAGAGGCAAGACACATGTGCTGGCGAAAACGAAGGGGAGTGGGCCAGCTTCGGGCTGCCATCACATGTTTTATCCCAAGATCAACCCGTCCGTAGAGGGGGCCATGGCCCTTGTTTTGATCGTTGTTGCTGGGAGATGGGCCGAGAAAGTGTAGCGAGGGAAGAACCGTTAATGTGGGCTGGGAGATAAAGGCGGCTGACTCTCGTGGAGGGGGCACGAGAGTGGGCGGGAGAGGATAGATGACAGAGGAGGAGGAAGAAGAAGAAGAGGAAACGTGAGGGAACGACCACTCACTCTGCGCCGTTGAGAAAGGCCATTGGACTTGAACGCTGTAGACTCGCACTCGCCAAAGCCACTCTGAGGCTAACGAATCACAATGCGAGAGTATCCTGTTGCGCTCCGGGCAGTTTTGAAGCAGCGAAGCAGAGGTCAAAGTGGTGGAACGGGAGCAAGAGAGTTCAGTCGCGAACGGCCGTTTTCTTTTCTCGCATGACACTGACCGAATTGTGGTATTTGTGACTGCTCTGTAGCAGGCAAAGTAGAACAGTCAACGCTGGCCATTTGAAGAGCAAATGGAGGGCAGTAGTTGGCGCCATGATGGAATTCCGAGATCGAATCCCCTCATACCAGGCTCTCGATGGCTTCACAAAGTACCAAACAGTACATAACGACTTCGAGGGGAAGTTGAGCACGTAGACGAGCCATATCTGCGAAGGCAGTCATCTCCAGGACCCAAGGCGCTTCGGGTGGCAAACCGGCCGCGGTTCAGAGCAACAGTGGTTATCTGCATTGCTGGTCCATCCCATCTCACAGTCTCAGATAAAGCAAATGTCAGAATCAGAGCATCAAATTGGACGATGGAGGATAAGAAACGAGAGAAGAGGCATTGCCAGCAAGCAAGCTTGGCCAGTGGCGCTTTGCACGCCCGTGGGCGCCCAAACCGCTAGCGTCGATCTTCCCACACTTTCTTGGAGAAAATGACATCGTTGCAAAGAAACAGGCCTGCTAAAAAAAGGAGAAACCGTTCTTCTGGAATACCGCACCGCGCGCACTTCACAAAAGGGGAGATTGCCAAAATCTATGCCACATGCTAGGACGAGAAACTACACAAACTGAGCTCTTTGAATGAGGACCGCCAAAGGAAGAGAGAAAGTCGTTCAACGATACAACCCTTGAGGAGAATAGGGAGAAGGAGAAGTCCAAGGTGTTTGGCCACCTCTGTCGCAGCGGCCTTGCTGAAGGGTCCGCCCGAGTTTTTGGTGCCAGGCGGTGTGCAAGAAGCTGGTGGCGGTGGGGATGGGTCGAGAGGTGTGTACAATGTTACCAAGAGGTCTGGGCGGTGGCACAACACTTTTGCTGTTTACTGCTTTGTTGTACAAGTTGAGCGCGCGGGACGGACGGCGAGTTCGTAGGAGGTCATAAAAGGCGAGTGAAAGCCGCTGCTGGGAGAGGCGGCGGGTGTAATAGGTGTAAAAAAGGCGGCCAATAAGTGGGTGTAAGAAATTGTAACAAGGGTGAGTTTTCAGGCGACGCAAGCCACTCGTCGGGAGGGCGAATGCGACCGAGGGACCGCGGCGTCCATCTGGGATGGCGCGGATCCGCTGGCGCCGTTCGAGGAGGCCGCCGCAGCCGCAGCTCTCCTGGCCGATCTCCGGCTTGGGCTTCTAGTGGGCGGCGAAGGGTTTGCGGCTGGTGCGGCTGCAGTTTTGGGGTTGAAGGTGGAGGAGGCTTCTAGGGCGGCGGACGAGGTGGCGGGCTCCGGACATGAGAGCGAGCGCTTCATGTTCGGCCGCGAAGAGGAGGATGACTCGGAGCTGGAGTCGGCGAAGGTGGTTTGCTGGGGCTCGACGTGGTCGGAGGCATAGGTATAGGACGACAGGTGATAATTAGAGTTGGAGGAGACGATGGGCATGGAGGACATGAGGTGGCGTTGGAGCGACTCGAGCGAGCGCTGCTGCTCTTGGCCGGTGGCGGCGAGGAGGATGTCGTCCTGCTCTTGCTGTTGCTGCTGCTGCTGCTCCTCCTCCGAGGTGGGGATGGTCATGAACCCAAAGGGGGACGAGTACCAGTCGCGCGTGATGGGCACGATGACTTGCGGCCGCCGACACCAGCCTGATGGGTTTGAAACCTATCAGAACCATGTCCTGTAGAGAGAGTAGAGGGCAGAAACGCACTGTTGTAGAGAACCCATTTGCGGAGCTTCAGGCTCGCGGCACCCGTCTCTCCCGCGAGACGGCCGCGCAGAACGGCGAGCAGCTGAGCTTTTATAAAGTCGGGTTCGTCGTGCAGCGAGGTCTGGATGGCGTTGAAGGCTAGTGGGAGGGTCTACTCAGGCTCTGGGCAGGGAGGAAGAAGGGGCACGAGACCTCACAGTCAATATCGGGAGGGGCGGACAATGCTCTCGGCCTGCTCAGTGGCCGCTCCGAGAGAGTGAGGTCGGGCAGGCTGTTGCGCTTGGTGGGCACGCGACTGGTAGAGGCAGAGGAGGACGATGTGGAGGCGGAGGCGGAGAGGCAAATGTCGGCAAACTCTTGGGCGAGCGAGGCGGCCAGGTCCCAGGCCTGGGGGGCGCCCGTCCAAACGGCCTCCTGGGGCGCCATGCGCGTCTGGGTGCCTTTTAAGGCGGTCGACGCCGCGAAGCAGGCCAAAGAGTCCAAGCCTTTAGCTGGCGACGAGGCGAGGGCGGCCGGGCAAGGGAGCGCATTGACATTCCGAGGCCGGAGCACGCTGGCGGACCTGAGGTGGGAGTGGGCGACTTTTTGCTTCTTGAGCCGGTTCACCTGGCTCTCGACCTGCTTCCTCTTGATGCCTTTGGGCAGCTCGCTGAACGGAGCAGGCGCGAGGTGAAACGAGGGCGGCCTGTTGCACCCGGCGCATGAAACGGCGTCGAGGGTAGTTGGAGCACCGTTGCGACGCGGAGGACCGTCAGCTGCGGCGTCTGTTAACCTAGATTAGCTCTTGGCCAAAGGTTTGGTGGCAAATGACAGGCCACGCACCTAGGAGCAGCGGCGGCGAGAGGCCCGACCAATCCCAGCTGGAATCCATCGAGTCGAATGCGCAGGAATGTTGCGCTCACTAGTCGCCGTTCGAAGTTGCCGTGGAGCGCCCGCTATAAGAGCATGACACACGTCTCGACTGGGCAGCGGATGGGCTCCTAGTCGCTGGCGGCGCACAGAGGAGAGGGGAGCGAGCGCACTGAGCGGCTGACTCTTCTTGCAGATCACCCGAACCTCGAGTGTTGGTTGAACTCCCTCTTTCTGTTCCTGCTCTGCCAACTGCTCGACTTGTTGCTCTTGTTGCTACTCAAGAGCTATGGGAGTTTGCCACCTCCGCTCACGAGACCGTCAGACAGCGCTAAGATACTAAAATAAAGATGACCAAATGTCAGCTCCTCCCCAGAGTCTCGACGTGTCCTGAATGTCTGACATGTGCTGTTCCCTTTGGTCAATGTGAGATACGCCTGCTACATGTGCTGCTCCCCTTCGTTATCTCCCTACGACGAAAAATGCTGCTGGATCGACCTTTTCTTGCTGCTGTTGCCTCTCTGCTTCTTCAAGTTGACTCTGCCCGATCGGCCGTCTTGCCTGCCGCTGAAGGGCATTTCAGCACCGAGCTCAAAGCCCGAAGTGTCGTTGGCTCGCCTCTAGCTGCCCGCAGGACATTCGAGCGCCGCTCTCGCTTTGCCCAGACTGAGCAGCACAAGCAGACGCTTGCCAAGCGAGCTTCCGGGTTTGGCTACGTCGAGGGAGATTATGTCAATACGTTCATCTATGGCCTGGAGACCTTCATTGCCGGGCAAGGGCCGTGAGTTTCTATCGTTACTTGTCGATGGAATCGGTTGACCTTTCGGCCCTCAGGTTTTGGCTTGTAGCTGATCCGGGCAGCTCGGACACTTGGGTGGTTTCGGCTGGCTTCGAGTGAGGCTTCTTCACCCTCTTATCAGGTGTGTTGAAGCTGAAGTAATGTTCAGCTGCTTCAATCTATCCGGCGAGGCTTTGGACGAGGCCAGCTGCAAGTTTGGCAACACCAGTTTCTACAACTCTTCCGCCAGCTCTACGTACAAAGAGATTCCCAATGTCTTTTTCAACGTCACTTATAATGACCATGAGTGGGTCCTCATCGTTCATCGCTTTTTTGGGCAGGTCGTGATTTCAACTCTCGCAGATCAATTACTGGGCCTGCCGCCTCCGACAAGTTCAAGATTGCGGGCTACAACTTCACTCAGACCTTCGGCCTGGCCAACTCGACCGCTTGGCTGGGCGACGGGACGACGGACGGCTTGATCGGCCTCAGCTTCCCGGCCTTGGCCGATTTCATTAACGCCACCAGTGGCGATTATACTAACCCCAACACCGTGCCGTTCTCCATCTGGGGCCAGAAGGGTCTGGCCAAGATCATGTCGCTGGCGTTCAACAGATATAACGAGACGAATTTGGCAGGTGCGCTTTCTGTTCTCCTCGCATTTGTTCCCTCAGATGTTCACGGCCTATATGTACAGCTGGAGGAAACATCTCCTTCGGGAAAGCGCTCGCCTTGCCGACCCAAGAGCCCAAAGTGACCGTGCCGCTCAACAAGCTCCAGCTGGACGAGGGCGAATCGCCAGTCAACGCCTACTACATGACTGCGCTGGACGCCATCACCTTCAAGGGCAGCAACTACTCCAATAACTGCGCCCACCTCATCAAGTCCAGAGGCTACTTCCCCAGCTCGGGCTCCAACGACACCTCGTTCAACGCGTGCGAGACTTCCAAGATGGCCGGCGACGTACCCTATGCCTTGTTTGATGCTGGCACCTCCCAGATGCTCATTGGCACTGCTGTGGGTTGCTCTTGGCACTGCGCTCGTGGATGGACGACTCAGACCACGTTCCTCTCAGATCGCCGAGCAGTACATGCAGCTTTGGGAGCCACCTTATATCTCAAAAGACTCCTATCAAGGTGCGTCTGGAATTGCTTTATTTCTATGTTGGTGGGGCTCAAATTCTGAGTTGCTACTAGGAATCTACACTGTGAATTGCAGCTCCACCCCACCGCACTTTTCGTTCACCGTCGGCGGCGTCGAGTTCCACGTTCCCCAAAAGGATCTGGTTTACACGGTCAATGGTACCTGCTACTCAAATGTCGGGGATGTTCTCGACGATGGCCGCCTCTTCTTGTGCGTTGAGCTGCGCTCTTTCGTGCACTTCGACCAACTGACCCTGCTTCGTGTAGGATGGGTGTGGCAAGTCAGTTCAACCTAATCTCCACCTACGACGTGGACAAGTCGACCATTACGCTTGCTACCCGAAAATTCGATTAGCCTTCCGGCCCCAAGCCCAAAAGTCTTCTAGTGGAAGGCGTTGCATTAATTGCCCATCTACTTGTACAGTTGCAAATAAAGAAAGAAAAGTCTCATGGCCTGCCCTGTGCTGTCATTTCCAAGTCTTGCGGACGGGTTGGAGAGATGTCTTTTCGATGAGAGTGGCGGTCTCGCCTGGCTTCTAGCCACGCTTTGCTCTTGGCCTTTTGGGCAGCATCATCTGCTCGCTTCAAGGAGCGCTCTTCCATACAGAAGATGGACAGCAGGGCGCTGAGATCCCTGGTTAGCGCGGTCACGCAAGGGCATAGACGCAAACTCACGCGGCGCCTGCCAGGCCCGTGCACATTAGCCAAATGATCCTGAATCCTTGTCGATAAGCGTGTTGAATTTGTGCTACTTCTTGTGGTGAAAAGGCAGACGTCTTGATGATGAGCGGGTTGTCGAACAGAGCCGACAGCGCCGCCGTGTCGATGTTGACGGAGTGGCGCACTGAATTCGTTAATATGGTCGAACTGACAGCCAGGAATCTTCGCCGATGCCTGAGTAAGAAGCCTGAAAGGTAGAGAATCGCCTTACAGCGTGCCACAGAGCATGCGGATGAAATTTCGAGTCGCCGTTGCCACAGCCATGTCCTTACGCTCGACAGCAGCCTCTGTACAAATAATCTGGGTGAGCGCTTTATGCAGGCCGAGCACAGGAGGGTTCCTTACGAATTGCGACGAGCGTGGTTTGAAAGACTTGGCCCGACCCAACACCAATAATGACCAAGAAACCAGCGATTTCTCCCGTCGAGGAATACTGATCCAAAGTAGACAGAAGACCGGTACCGATCGTCCACAGACACCAACCCGAGACAACGATGACCTTGTACTTCCCAAACCTACCCACTGCGTAGCCTGCCAAAGCTGAAACTGTAACCATCACCAGGATCAATGGCAGCAGCAGCACACCAGATCGGATGGGTGAGTTGCCTCGCAAGATTTGGAAGTATTGCGGGATGTCTGGGTCGACGACGAAATCAGTGGCGGTGGCAAGGCTCCCGAGCTGCCGGCTTACAGTATAACTGCACATAGTAAAGAGTACCATTCACTGCCGATTGAAGATAGCAGGAAACCAGGTCTCGCCCGCGAAAGAGCTGCATCGGCATGATTGGTAGATTGGACCCTTTCCTGCGAAGGGATGTGAGCGAAATGACAGCGAAACGGGGCAACGTCGAACGAACCATTCCCAGACACAAAAGGCTACAGCTACAGCGATGCCAGTCAAGAAGGGCGCCAGGACGTGCGGCGACGTCCAGCTATAGCTTGGGCCGGCAGCCGTCAAGCCCACCAACATGAGGATGGATGCCAGAAGCACAAGCACAGCGCCTCCATAGTCGATTTGTCCTAGCTTCGTCTTTGTTGAGCCCTTGACGTGTTTTAACGGAAGGCCAAAGGTGATGATGAGAAACGCGATGCAGCCAAGCGGCAAATTCAGCCAGAACGACCACCTCCAGGTGGTGGCGGACACAATCAAGCCTCCGATCAGAGGTCCAAGGCCGTTCGATATCCTGCGACAGCGTGAGCATCTGCCAACAGGGAACGTTGAAGACTCACGCCACGAAGAAACTCAAGATGCCTAGATATTTGCCCCGTTCCTCCAAGGAGACCACGTCGCTTACAATAATCATGGTGAGGCTGGTTAAAAGTCAGAAGTGACCGTCGTATGATGACGGTGACAATGCGCTCACGAGGTGATCGCGCCGCCACCGATTCCTTGGAAGGCACGGAAGATGATCAGTTGTAGCATTGTCTGAGCGACACTGCATGCCAAACTCCCGAGCCAAAACACAATAATGCTGTAGAAGTGCTCAGTTCTCGTGCTCGACATCATCAAGCTTCGCACGCGTACGCTGCCATCATCGTCCGTTTGCGACCAAATATGTCTGACCAGCGGCCACTATATTTGCTTAGTGTCAGTTTGTACTTGTATCACCCGACAAATAGAGATGACTGACACCAATGGCTGAAACGCAGTACTAGTCAACAAGTACGCTGTTGCGACCCAAGAGATGCTGCAGTTTCCCGGCCTCAATTGGTCCACGCTCTCATCAAACATGGATTAGACGTACTCTTTGCCTGAGTCAAAGTCCTCCGCGATCGTTGGCATGATGTTGGCCACGATCGTCTGATCCAGCATCGACAGCATGAGGGCAATCGCGCAACCAAGGAACACGATCAATATCTGGCGTGTCGGAAGGAGATTGGTCTGCTCTTGCAGGGAGACCACTTTCTTCGCCGGCAATCCCTTTTCCAAGTCGGCCTGATCTGAGCCAGCGAGCACCTCTTCCGACACCTCCGCTACCTTTTCCGTTCCCTTTGCTGTCTCTTCCGGATCCTTTACTGAGTCTGAAGCGACTCTCGATGCGACTGACCCATCAAGGCCAGGAACGGCAACGATGGGAGCTATCGCCGACACAACCTCAATGTCATCTGACGTTCCTGCTTGCTGGACAAGCTGCGTCGGATTGAGGTCAGACTGTAGGCCCAGAGACTCTTTCGGGGTGGTGCGCAGCTGGGACTCTGTGGATGCGGTGGCACGCGACTCGCCCACCAAGACCGAATTGGGAGGCATCTGTGCCTTCTGAGGCGTCTGATGCTGCCGGTCTTCCATCAAATTGTGCCAAAAAACATGTCAGATAACCAAAGAAGGGCAGGAGTGGTCGACAGGGGGCAAGAAGGCATCGCAAGAGCAGTAGCCACCGGCTGCCGGCCAGTCAGAATCCAAAGCGGCAGCGGAGACGAGATCGTCGCGCATGGCTTCGGCATCGACTCTGAGGGCAGCAAGAGCAGTCTGGGCATTATGACAAGCTCCGTGCGATGCCGCGAGAGTGGGTGCCCTGGATCAAGCTTTGTTGCGGACGGCCGACCACTGCGTGTTCACTCCTCTTTTTGATGGTCACCATCATGAGCTGCTGGGCGCGCCTGTACTGCCAAATCGACGCGACGGAATGTCTCACCTAATCGAGCATGCTCAAGGCCAGGCCTTGCCACCCAAACTTTTGGCTGGGCTGCCTGCTTTCTCCATGCTCGCTTCGTTAACACCACTACGTACATCTCAAAGTTGCGAACTAGAAAATTAAAGTCACTTGGTCTGGTCAAACGTGCAAGAGAAGCTAGCAATTAGCCAGCCAGCAGAGAGCAGGCCTCTCCGCTGTCGAACGTGCCTGGCCTGGTTCGCGCTCCTATCCTTTCTTCACCGCCTTTCCTTCGCTCTCCATGGTCACTAAAATGCTGTTTGCCAAAGCAAACGCGAACTATGCCAAGCTGGAAACTGGGCATGACTTGGACGAAGAAGATTTTGATGTGGCGCCATCGAAGCATGAATGCCAGTGCAACTGCCAGGACGACCCCGAAAGTCTTCATGGCGTGGCATTCTACAAGCAACGTCCAATCTCAAGAAGTCTGGCTGCCCTCCGGCAGCGGTGTCCTGCGTGGACGCGATATGTTGTGCTCGCTGTCCTCGCCACCTCTGTAGTCTTCATGGTCAGGGGAGGAAGAAAGCAAGGAGGTGGAAGGGAATTGCTCTTTGGCAGGGCGCCTGCCAGCAGTCCTTTTCGACAGCACGGCGCCTTTCACGTTCCCTTGACCGCGGGCGTCGTCCCGATCCGTGCGCATTCCCACAACGACTATTCGCACAATGTGCCCCTCTTCGAAGCGTTGTCGTTGGGATATGCGTCTGTAGAAGCAGATGTCTGGTTGATTGACAAGGAAGTTAGAGTGAGTTCAACGCTGGCCTTGTGCAGATCCATTTTGACCTCTGCTCCAGCTTGGGCATTATCCGCATCTCACCAAGCCAGGCGTCACCTTGAAGTCTGTCTATATTGATCCGCTTCTAGAGCTTCTGGCGCAAACCAATCACGGCAATCTTGCAAACTTGTGAGCCAGGTTGGCTCTTCTTCTCGCCTCCCATCTTGATTGCGGCGTCATTCATAGGACTCGCCCTCGTGGCGTCTTTGAGCTGGCACCAGACATGCCTCTGCAGCTTCTCATTGATTTCAAGACGCCTCAAGCCGAGTATGATTTTTGTCTCAACAGAGTTCCTTGACTAGACTGACCGCTCTTTATAGACTTTACGCCGCGGTCCTGCAAGAGTTGGAACCTCTGCGACGTTTAAATCTCCTCACCACTTACAGCGACAACGAGATCAAGCACTCCGCGATCACCGTCGTTGGTTCTGGCGACGCTCGCTTGGATTTGATCTTGGCAGCACAACCCCGCGACCTTTTCTACGATGCGCCTTTAGCGCAGCTTGCAAAAGCGTCCACACCGTTCGGCCCAAGCATTGCGCCGATGGCGTCGACGAATTTCCAGATGGTCGATCCGGTGTGGTCATGGATTGATTGGGGGCGGCGATCCAAGCGGGTGTGCGATCTGGTGCAAGAGGCCCATCGGCGCGGAATCACAGCGAGGTTTTGGGGTGTACCTGCCACGACCAGCTCAGTGCGGGATGGCAACTGGCGAACGCTGTTGGATTGCAGGGTAGATTGGCTTAATTTGGACGGTCCGGAAGGGTCTCAATGGTAACCGAATGCATGGTGTTAACGTATGGCCTTTGACTTATGCTTTATCTTGTACTATCTCTACGGCCTATCCTGTGCCAGCACTTTGCATGCGGTATCAAGCCCGCTAGACAAGACCTCTACAGCGCGCCACTGTATGGTTCATTCAGCTTCGCCCTCAAAAAGTCAGCCAGGAATGCACGGACCTGCGGCGACCACGAAGCCGTGGCCTCCAGGATGAGCGCTCGGTAGCCGGGCGACGCCAGAGTGCCGCTGCCTAGGACGAGCACAGGTAGCTCCCCGCTCTTGACCGTTCTGTGGTAAAGATCTTGCAGAAGATTAGACAGCTCTCGGGCTGCACACCGCAGGACATCCAGCGCAAGCTCGTCGGGATCGCCTCCCAGAGGGCGAGCGTCTCCGGCTGGCCAGCGACTCTCTGCGCGACCGTGAGAACACTGTCCGCGAGGAAAGATAACAAGTGCGCACCCGCTGGGAAGGCAAAGGCTTGGACAATTCTTGCCAGATTGGCAATCATGAGCTTCCGATCTAAAAAGGTGATTGAGAACAAGTTCTGTACATCGCAGCGAAGATCTTACCTGAAAGGCCTTCAACTTCTTCTCTGAAGTATATGGCAGGCAATAGATCTGCCACGTTGGAAACCTGGTAATGCTGAAGCGTAGCCTGGAGCAGAGGGCTCGAGGTCGGTGCGTCTGAAGAGTCGTGTCGAATGAGCAGCTTCCTGAGCAGCTCTTTGCCGATGTAGAAGGCGGATCCTGCAGGGAAATATTGAGCCTCTCAAGAGGCCGTGATCAACAACGTCACGCACCCTCGTCGCCTGGTGGCCCTCAAGCCGATCAGCGTGAATATGGGGCTGGGGCAGATGCTACTTACCAAGGAGGTGACCGTACCCTCCGGCCCGACCAACAAGCGAAAATAAATTGCTCCCGGAGCTGATGGTGTAGGCCGATGCAATGGAGCCTGCACATAAAGCCGGTCACGCGGGGTGGCCTTTTGGTGGCGGCGAAGAAGGGTACTTGCCAGTGCCAGCTATAAGTACCAGGCCTTTAGAGCTATCTTGGTGAGGAGGAAGTAGCACGCCCGCTGCAAGCAGAGCAGAGTCGTTCGTGACCAGCAAGGAGGCGGCTTTGTTAGGGGGGATGTTGAGCGTCGAGATCGCGAATTTCTTGGCTTGCTCTTCAGCCAGGCTTGAGTCGACACCAGCCATACCTGTTGCATAGGATCAAGAGCCGTTCATACGAAAGAACCTCGATGCTAGGCTTGCCGATCCAAGAGCGCTCGAATGGCCACTCTGAGATGTCCAAGCTCAGACGAGCCAAAGCCTCTTGCAATGCCTTCTTCACGTTGTCAAATGCCATATGTAACTGCAGCTCGTCAGAACACGTAACTTGGAAAGGGTCTGACGTGCACAACTCACGCCGTAATCCGTGGGATTCGAGCTCGAAGCCTCGCCTCTAGCCACAATATCGCCATCCTTGCTGGCAATCGCCACTCTAGTCGACGTCCCGCCGCAATCGCAGACGAGGAACAGAGGTGGCATGGTGCCGTCCTTTGCACAAGAATCAAGAAAAGGCGCAAGGTAGAGCAGCCCAAAGAAGCTGAAGTGGACGAAGGCAGAAGACGGCGGGATGTGCGGAGTCGTCAGGGGCGACACGACGTCTCCAAAATTCTGGTGCGTGAACATGATTACGACAATTACACTAGATTACAGAGGCTACACAGCTCTTCTTTTAGAGAGGGTTCCAGTCGTAGAGTAGAGTTGGCGATCTCGGAGGCAATGCTGCACCTTTGTGGCAAAGACTTGAAGGCTCCGGTTCAGATCAACTTTTCCGTGAGACTGTGTTCAAGATGAGAAAGAGAGTCTGCAGCGCGAAACGAAAACTCTTACATCTAAAGGCAACGAGCGTAGGACGGCAATGCGCTTGACCGAATCCAAGAGCACATTCAGCGGGTTGTTAGACTCCACCGCTTGGATCCGAGTGAACAGCGTCCTTCGTAGTGTCTCGCTATCTAGCGGACAGCTAGGGCTTGGTTGAACCAGAAGACCAAAGCTTGAGAGGGTGTCGATCAGCGGACGAAGTGGGAACACCAATGCGGGTGGACTCACTAAGGATTAGCTGTCCCAACGATGACAAAATGGGGCGAAATGATGTCTGCGCAGTAAAATTTGAGGTAGTCGCTCAGAAATCTGAGCGTGTTGACGATCAGCGAGGAATCACAGGCCATGGGAAGAATGAACACACTCTGTATTTCCGAAGACCAGCTGTGCCAGTTGCTTCTCTTGCCTGATGTTGGTAAATCGGCCCTTCGGGATATAGGTGAAAGAGCCATCCGCATGTTGCCTGGCGACAAAAATTTCGCCCGTTCGCAGCTCCCCTCTTGCATCGCGGTTGGAAGGAACAAATTGAGTGACAGGAGATGCGGCCGTCAAGACCAATTCCAGGAGTGGCACTGGTGATGCAGACGGAACCACTTCAAATCGTTGGCAGTGGCTTGCAAACGCTGGTACCATCTCTTCAGTGGCATTTGAAGAGCCGTAGGCAGATGTCATGATGGCCATCGTGTCAGCGCGCCCATCTTAGCGCATCTCGTCAGCCGAGACTCTTTACAGCGATCGTCAAGTCGGAACTCACAGAGCGTGACAGTTTCCAATCCCTGTGTCGACCACAAATCGGCAGCAGGGCCGTCTATACTTGAAACTGAGTAGTCCGAATGAGCTCATAGTATAAATTTGCAAGAGAAGGCTAGCTCACTGATCACGAACTGAAAGGTCTTCAGAAACTCGAATGAGTTACTTTGATGCGCCTCTTCGACAAGGTCAGCCAACAGTGTCCGAAAAGTGACAATTCGTTGCACTCCAGAGTGCTCATGTAGCTGCTTCAGACCTGCGAAATCGGTTAGGCACGACATCTCGCTTGGAGTCGGTTATAACTTGCCGTGCACGGTGAGGCCCGAGTACCTGGGAATGACGACGGTCTGACCCGTCCAAAGCTGCGAGAACAAAACCAGAGAGGTGTAGGACGGGCTGCCAATGGGCCCAGATAGCAATGCCTTGGACCTTGTCCCGGTGGCGTTCATCCGGGCCAGCATCGCCTTAAGGCTGGCCTCCAAGTAGTTTCTGCTCCATGCCAACGGCCTATTCGCTCCAAAGAAGGTAGTCGAATGCAGGTAAAATTGGGGTAGGTCGGGAGGCTCCGGACTCTGAGTCACCACAGCCTCCGGATGAGTTGAAATTCGGCCACGTTTTTAGAAACAGCAGACGCACCCTAATAAAAGAGCTGGCATCCGTCCCAACAATGACACTGAGCGAGGGGAGGACATAGCACGACACGCCGGCCTGGCGACACACGGCGACATGTTGCGATTGGCAGAGGATGGCGCTGCTGCCGCTAAGCTGGAGCAGTTTCTGGACGGCGCCCAAGCTGTGATCTGGCTGGGCAAGAGGGAAGATCTGACAGGCGAACCCAGCCCTGTGGAGGCCGAAGAGATAGACGCAGTCTTCAAAAGTCGTGCCCTGGCTGTATAGGGAGACGACGGCATGACGAGGCAGTGCAAGCTGGCGTTGGAAGTGGACAGCGGCAGCGGTAGTTAAGTGATCAAAGACTGTAGAACGAATGAGAAGCTGCCAACGAAGCGAAAGGGAAAGGAAGAGCTCACCTCGATAGGTCACCTCCTTGGGCAAGGTCGGGCTATCGAGGATGAAGGCAACCCGGTCCGGTTCTGTCGCTGCAAAGAAGGCGATGCTCTCTTGCAGACTGCGTCCTCCATTCATCGTGGCTGATCAAGCTCGATGGCGCAGGCGTGTGGAGATAGAAAAGGATCTTCGCCGGCTTGCGCAATGAAACGCAGGAACAAGAATCGAGCCAGGACGGAACCAAGTCGCGACAAGATTGGCCAATTTCAAGCTTCTGCACAGTCCAGGATCAAGAAGGGCAAAATGGGCGCTGCTTGGTTGTAGAGCCGAAAAAGGCCTCTAAAGCCCTATGAGGTCGAAGCCGCGCCCAAGGCAATGCGATCTCAGTTCCCGCCGCGTGGCAAGGGTGGCTCCCCGGGCAGCTTCAACACTTTAAGCGAGATCGCCCCTCGGAGGACGCAGACGATTGGCAGCAGAGGAAGTGGCCGTCGAGGACAAGGAGATGCACCCTCGCTGCGGAGGACCAAGAAATCGCTCATTCCACCCCGGCGATTCTCATCTTTCACTTGAAATGCGGCCATTTTCAAAGCCGCCGGGCACCCCGAGCCTATTTCTAAGTCGTCCTCGTCACTCCCAAAGGATAGATATCTCCAGTGTCTGTGGATAACCCAATCGGACTGAGCGAAGTCGGACGACGGCAAGAGCGGCTCGAGGCTTACTCAAATCGCCGTCCCAGCAGAAGAAGTTGACCAGAGGAGCCTCGCGGCCTCCGAGAGCGTTGAGTATGTCCTGGCTGAGCACTCCGCCGAGGACGGCGCAAGAAGGACTGAAATCGGCAAAGGCGGTGGCGGCCAAAACCCTTTGGAGGAAATTTAGTCAAAGGCGACGCCACCAGCCGAAGGAGAAAGGACTGACTGCAAGCGCTCTGGCACGATGACCTTGCTCGGGTCGAAGCCGCTGTCGGTGACCCTCTTGGTGGCCAGCTTTTCTAACGCCACCGCGTCGGTCGGCAAAGCGCCCTGGTGCTCGAGCTGGTAGTCGAGGACGGCCAGCGTCTCGAAGACGGCTTTCGTTTTGGGCAGGCGGCGGGCTTTGATGTTGGACTTCTTCCAGTCGTGCTGCAGCGCCTGCGAGAAGGGCACGAAGGCTTGCTTTTTGAGGACGAGGATCTTGGGCGGCTCGACGCCGGGCTCGGGCTTGAATTTCGGATCGTTGCGTTGGCTGTTGAACGCCGTCAGCAACGAGATATGGAGCACATTGAGTGAAAAGGCACTAACACGGTGTATTCATGGTCCAGCAGGTCGGCAAACACGTAGCCACTGACTCCCAAACTGGCAGCGGCGTACAACTTGACGTTGCATTTTCGACAGAGGTCGTTGATTCGGATCTGTGAAGGTCATTGCCATCAAAAGAGTCCTACAGACACAGGTATGGACACCTCACGATCGTGGTGGCGTCAGAGTCGGTGAGGCAGACGAGGTCGAACTTGCTGAGGGCGGCTTCGTCCGAGAGGATGGCCATGTCCGTCAAGGCGTGCACCTGGACTCTAGGGTTCAAAGCCTGTATTCTAGCCTGTGCAGCCGTCGCTCTCTGTAGGCGCACATATATGAGCATCTGACAACAAGTCAAAGGGGAGCCAAGCGGCCTGACCTTTTCTCCAATCTCCTGATCCCTGAAGAAGTAGCCCGAGCCCAAGTCCTCCTCTGACACGTCTTGGTCGTCGACGATGGTGAGCTGGCCGATGCCGGCGAGGACAATGTTCTTGCACACTTCGGACGCCAATCCGCGCAGGGTGACCACCAGGACCGAGGCTCGCTTCATCCTGTGGAACTGGCCTTCTGCACGAGCACATTGTGCTGTAAGTACGAAGCAGCTCACCTGCCCTGCGCTTCGACGCCCCATAAACGGATCTGCGCAGGAAGCTGTCAGTGCTTGCATTAATTTAAAGTGGTGAGCAGCACTCGCCTGGCGATCATACAGCGCCGCTTCGTCTGTGGCGAGCGGTTGTCATGGACTAGTCTGGTAGACTGAAATGGCAAGGGCTCGTACCCTCATCAATGCGAGACGTGCTGCCGTTCTCTGCCATTTTGGCGTGGTGCAAGTGGATCAAGCTTTGTTTTGAACGAAGCCATTGTCAGATTCCCCTTCACGAATAGCTTGATGTGGTATTACAGCGTCCTCATTCTCTGTACACTTTGTGTTAAAGCTTAAACACTCCTTGGTTCTCCCCCCTTGGTCCATTTGTGATCGCCATTGCCCACCATCAAGGCTCGTCCTCTTCCCCGGCCAGCTTGCTGTCGTGCAGTGTTTGCCTGACTCTGTGATGTGAAGCACAGCCTCAGTGACCGCGTCGAAGGAAGAGCACAGGGCTCTTTGGGCACTAAGGCAGGCAAGCAACTCACTTTTCAAGCGAGAGGGGATCCGGGTTCTGCAGTAGCCTGGCGCCAGTCGGGCTGCCGTACGAGTAGGTGTACGCGTCCTCGGCGATGACGTGGGACGAAGGGTCGAGGGCAAAGTGGTGCGTCTTGGAGGTCATGCCGTACGCGGTGGGGGTGATCTCGATGCAGTCGCCGCGCTGGATCTCCTGGTTGGGGATCTCGGAGGGGAGGAGGCCCTTGATGTAGGAGAACAGGCAGCGCAGCACCGAGGCGTGCCCGATGATGAGCAGGTCGCCTTGGTGGCGCTCCAGGTTGAAGATGACGGGCTCGAGCCGGACCGAGAGGTCGTGGTAAGACTCGGCCCGAGGGTAGCGATCTGTGGCCAAAAAATTTCAAGGAAGATCAACGATCGGAAGCGCTGAACGAAAGCTAGAAACACCCACGCGAGAAGGGCTCCCTCTGCGCCCGCTCCCACTCTTCTGGGAAGGCCGTCTGGATCTCCTCAGGCGTCATGCCGTCCTGTTCGTTCCACGACGGCAAGTCTAAGTGCCGACACACAGCACTGAGGTAGGGTAAGGAAAACGAACGATGATGCCCGGGTTGATCTCGTTCATCTGGGTGAACTCGGCCACTCGGAAGCCGACCTCCAAGAAGCGCTGGGCCGTCTCCCGGCAGCGCTTTCGAGAGGAGGTCCAGACGGTGAGCGGCTTGGCGCGCCTGCCCGGGTCGGTCTCGCGCTGCTTTTGGATGGCCTGGCGCCGCTTGGAGACGATGAAGGATCGCAGCTGCTCCGCATAAGCCTTGCCTTCTGCTGATAGCTCCGAGTCGGCTTTGAACGAGTGCTCTACTTCGGACCGGCCGGACTGTGGCGAGGGCAAGCAATCCCATTGAGCCTAGATATAAAGGCTGTGGAGGAAATCGCCCAACGCACCCTCGCCAGCCAGATAGTGCGGTTTTTGTTGTGGATGTTCATGAGGAAGAAGACGATTCGGCTCTGGAGGTAGCCTTGGATGTTGTTGACGACGATGCGCTCGCCGACGTTGATGATCTTGACGTAAGGGAACGAGGGCTGCTCGATGGTCTGATAGACCCGCTCGTGCTCCTTGATGCGCTCCATGTAGTCCTTGAAGGCCTTTTCTTGATCCCAGCCTTTGTACTGTGTGTGCGCCGTAGGTTGAGAACAGATCCAACATTGGATGAAGGAAACTAGAACGCACGTCTGCTGACGATAGCTTCACACTGTGGAGCCATCCAATCAAGCCTGCATGAGCTGGGGAAGAAGCAGCTAGAGGTAGGCGACGGGGCTCACGCTTTGATGTTGGCCTCGATGACATCGGCTCTGGTGCACACGCTCTCCAAGAAGAACATGTGGATGCCCATGGGCGAGAAGCGGTTGCGCAGCTCTTCTCTAGCCTTGATCGTGCCGTTCTGTGAGCCTCACATGAAGCCAGTGAGCACCAAACATCAAGCTGCATAACGGAGGAGCTGTTCAACCCACGTTAGCGTCGTAGATGGCGACCTGGCCGTTCTCCTTCTCGAACCAGTCGGCGATGAGCTGCTCCATGCTCTCGAGCACCTCCGCCTTGAGCTTCTCCGTCTCCGCGCTGCGCTCCCCGTTTGAGAAATAATCCGGCGGCAGCTTGCTCGGGTCGCCCAGCACGCTCCGGCGGTGCTCGCTCAGCGAGAACACTGTTGTGCCATAATATGAGCATAGCTTATCACAAGCTGAGGGAGGGAGCAAGGGCCAACCCCGGGTCTTGACGCCCAGCCAGCGCAGATAACGCTCCAAAGCCTTCACGCAATGCGTCTTGCCCCGCGCCGGCAAGCCCACCATCGAGATCATGATCTGGCCAGCGTGGAAGAGCCGGCCAGACTGTGTCGTGTACAGCGGGGCGGCCATGGCGGTCGCAAGATGGTTCAAGTCGCTGGCTGGAGTCAAGGGAGGCGAAAGTTCGACGAGATTGAGAATGGTGCGTTCATTGCGATCTACAGTTGTGTACAATTCGAATCCCTCGAGATCCCTTCTCCTACTACTCCATTGACAAGCGCATGGCCTTTCGGACCCCTTCCGAAGCCGCATCCGCGTCAAAGCTCCCAGACGAGAACATCAACGCCCTCTCCAGCCGGCCGTCCAAGTCCGAGTCCACGTCCAGCGTCTCTTCGTGCTGCAGCTCGAGTGATGACTGCCATGACGAGAGCGAAGAGGAGGAAGAGGTTCGGCGATGAAGGTGGCAGGCCGAAGGCGAGAGCGAGAACCGCTCGAGGCGCTGCTGCTGGAGTTCGAACTGCTCCAGCGCTTGGGACAAGCCCGGGTTTTGCTGGAGGAGGGAAGCAGGTAGCCGGATAACGGGGAGCGAGCTGCTGGAGGGCGTCTCGAAGAAGGCCTCGGAGGCCTTGCGATGGTGTCGCTTTTTGTGGTGCTGCTTGCGGCTGCTGCGGCTAGAGCTGCGCTCCATGCAGGTTTGACTGGAGAGGTCCGAAGCGTAGCCAGAGCTGCAAGCCAATCAGTCAGTGACACGTCCGCGGGACAAATAAATAAGGTCTGACTCACTCTAGGCTCGAAAGGCTGGCGCAAGAAGTGGATGCGATGGGGGAGTGCATTTTGTTTAGGGGTGTGTGGCTAGGTGGGAAATAGTTTGTGGTGAAAGATGATGGAAAAGGAGCAAGAGGTGAAGGCCGCTCTTGTATCGTCAAGGCCGACCCTTCGGTCTTTTCGTCGTATTCGCCAGCTCGCTCGCCGAGAAATTTATCGGCCGTAACTTGCCACGGGAGGGGTGATGCTGGGGGGTCATGATCTTCGAGGCAGTTCGAGGTGTCGAGTCGCGTGTTGGGCCTTTTTAGCGCGTCAAATGTCGGCGTTGCCGCAGGTCCGTAGGCGTTGTTCTGGCCGCCGCGGAGAGCGCGGGTCTTGTGCGGCCGCCAGAGTGCGCACCCGGCCGTCAATCGTCGCCTTCCAGCTCGAGCTGCCGGGCCAGGCGAAGGCCGTCGAGCAACATCTTGTGCAATTCATCATTGAGCGTCATCACGCCTAAAAATCAATTTTTAACTCTCGAAAGCGAGCAAACAGCTGAAGAGACAGACCATCGGCAGTGACGATTCGAAACGATGGCATCGGCTCGTAGGTTTCGGGCACCAGCTTGCCATCTTTGACATACACAGATGCAATGATGTCGTCTCTGCATTTGTGCATGAGCAAAAATGAACGGTCGAGTTAAATGGGGAAGAGAGCGCACGGCGAGCCAACTCGATTGGTCTCTGGGGGATTGCGTTCGTCTAATGGACGCCAATGACTCAGCTCTTTCAAGCTTCCCTAGTGAGCTGTCATACCTGTGATGGAAAGGTAGCCGTCCTCTGGCCTGGTTTTGGCCATCGTTTGCAACAAGAGTGACTGGCCAGCTTTTGCACTGCGTTTGACCTTCAGCAGCGGCTTTAGGACTATCAACGGCCCACACCAGTAGTCTCACCTCAAAATATAGTGGACGAGAGGCAGCCAATCCGGAAAAGCATCGAATCTGAGGTCAAAAGGGTCAGCGAAACGTTTTTGGCTCGACACTGGGCACACGCACTTGTTTGGCACCAAATCCTGGCCGTGCAGCAGCCCAATGTCAGTCATAGAGACGGGAAGTTGCGGCGCATCGGGCAGAAAAGACAGAATGTGCGAGTCGCTGTCGCCTTCAACCGGTCGCCAGAACAGTCTGCTCTGGCCGGGCATTTTGCTTTGGGCTCTCGCCAGGCTCGAGGTGGAGAAAGCAGTGACAGAGCGCATCTTGACGCAAGTGAAACGTCGAGCAGAAGATAGGGCAAACATGTTGAGCATGGGCGAAAGTTGGCTCGCGCTGAACAAGAGAGTTCGAACGCGCAAAATAGTTCACGATTTCAACTCTTTGATTCTGGCCTCCAATAGCTCTACAAGGTTCGACAGGCCATCGACGTATCCCTCGTCCGGACCCTGCCCTTCAAAATCCCATGCATGAGCGAAGTCCACCGCTTTGACCCAGACTGCCGGCGTCCGTTGAACTGGCTCGTCGCTTGCAGAAGAGGCGGAAGAAGCGTCATCATCTGAGTCTGATATAGAGTCTGGGAGGTAATTGTCGGCCCAGTATGGTGTGGCGAGGGCGTCCTTTAGGCGCGCCGGGTTGCTCTCGTAGATGAACAGGATGCTGCTGGCTCGTAAGCGCCACTCTAGGCTCTTGACTTCTTCGAGGTACTGTTTCAGATGCGTGAAGGCCAGCTGCAAGACGGAGAGGAGGAGGTCGGGTGGAAGGTAGGAAGGAAAGCAGCGCTGCATGGCTTCGCCCAGCTGGGCTGGCTTGAGGGCCTTGCCATATTGCTTCTCTGTCGTCTCGTATTCGTTCGTGTTGCAGTTCCAGATCTGTAAAGAAACGAAGACAAAAAATAGCTTCAGGCTTTGGTTCGCGAGCATTGGCAGACGTCCACTCACTCGACACCCCGTCAGACGCAGACCCGTGCTCCCGCTCGTCGTATTCTCAGCCGCCGCTTGCATCCTCTTCTGCTTCTCAGGCGGCGCCTCTTCATCGTACAGCTGCTTGCCGATTTTGAAGTCGATCACGCTCGGCTTGTCGAAATGAAAGGTCAAATTCTCTAGGACGACCGCCTGCAATCGACACCTTGACTGTGGTCCGCAACTAGCAATCCGGAGAAACTCACGCTTTGAGGAGTGACATTGGCTTCAGAGCCTGGTGCGCCCAACGCCAAGACTTCATTCGAGCTTGGATCCACTTGCCCTTGCAGATTGAGCGTGCCGTAGAACTTTGGCGTCCATTCTCCAATCAAAGAAGGATGGAACTTTGGCGCGAGCGTGTTGTAGAAGTCAATTTCGCGCTGGCTGGTCGTCTTGATGAGCAATTGGCCAGATTCATCGGTGCTGATGGACCCAGAGTGGCCCGCGACCTGGCCATCGTACACCGCAGCAGGTGTGGCCATCGTCTCAAAAGGTCATAAAAGAGCTCAAACAGGGGACGAGGTCCTTCGGTTTTTCGTCACAATTGGTCGTGCAAGAAAGAAAGGTCAAAATGGAGGCTACGGCCGTGGCTTTCTCCGCCTGCGGTCCACGAACCCTTCTTGATCTTGCTGCTGCATCTGAGGCCGTCCCCATTGCCGCGGCGGGCCTCCCCCTCTTCCACCACCATCGCCACCGAAACCTGGTGGACCTCCTCCTCCACCAAAACCCGGTGGCCCGCCAAACCCTGGAATCGACGGATCGCCACCTCCTCCACCTCCACCTCCTCCCCAAGAATACCCTATCGGTGCATTCCCCAAACCCGGCAAAGCAACCTCGTCGCCGTCCTCGTCCTCCTGCGCCACGCCCATCTCTCGCGACTTTTCGCGCCCGACGTGGTATCTGTCGAAGGTGTTCTTGGGCATGCCTGGCCGAGCGCGAGACCAAAAGCGGGTGGTGTGGTCGTTAGACGCAGAAGCAAGGACATGGCCGAGAGGGTGGTAGGCCAGCGACCAAACGTTGGAATCATGAGCGCACTCAAGCGCTTCTAACGGTGTCGGAGTGGCCGCATCGACGCCCCAATGCATAATAGAGCCGTCAGAGCCGCCACTGGTGAGCAGATTGTGGTGAATAGGATGCCAAGCCAGGGCTGTAGGAAAGACGAAAGACAAATTGCTCAGCCAAAATTGGCTTACTTGGAAGCTCAACCTACAGCAAACTTCTCGCTTGTGGCCTTTGAGAGTGACCATCTCTTTCATGGCCCGGATGTCGAACACTTTGACGAACGCGTCCCGTGAGCCGGTGGCGACCAAGTTACCATTCGGATTCCAGACGACTGCTTGCACCGTGTTCTTGTGCCCGTGTCTATGCATGTCGTTAGAAAAGAGCGTTTGAGCAGAAGAAGGGGCACCAACAAGGTGGTGAGGCATTTGCCTGTCCGTGGGTCCCAAAACTTGACCAAATTGTCCTTGCTCCCGGAAGCCAGCAGGCCTTTCGTCGGGTGCCACTTGACGCACTTGACATCCCAGCCGTGGCCAGTGAGCGTCCTCTCCTCTCGCATCTCTTCAAAGCTCCACAGTTTCATCGTCGAGTCGTCCGAGCCGGTGACGAAGCGCACGTCGTTAGGGGCGAAGGAGACGTCCCGGACGGACTCGGAGTGGGCCTGGAAGACTTGTAGGTTGTTCATGTTGTTCTGGAAGTACTTGATCATGCCGCCCGAGTCGCCGGAGACGAGCCAGACGCCCGAGTTGGACCACTCCGCACACCGCACCGCCGAGTCGTGAGCCTGTGCCCTTCCAACAATGAGATTCTACACCCCATCAGAGGTCAAGTAAAAGAAAGTCACCTGAAGAATAGACTCAAAGTTGAAAGCCATGCCGTTCCAAAGCGTGAATTCGCCAGAAGCGGCGCCAGTCACCACTCGTCGACCCTCGGGCGTCCACTGCGAGCGTCGGGAAGCGGTTCAGCCAAATGAATGGCTAGAGTACAAGCGAGTCACGCACCCGCACGACGTTGATGGGACAGCGGATCTTGTTCATCGAAGTGTGCACAAATTTGGAGCAAATCGAGACCGAGTGGTTGTCTGGGTAGTGCTCCGAATGTAGCATCTGTTCGAGGCTCTATGTTGAGCGTCTCATCTTGACAGCATGTGTAAGAAGGGCCACGAACGTCAATGATGGAGTTGGGATTCGGGCGCATCAAGTAGGTCTGATCTGGGCATTGGCGGAGCGTCCGAAGCAAGCGCCAGCGTTCCAGCTCGCCAAAGTAGTCCACTGTCCTCCTTGCCTAGCCAAAACACACACACACCATGAGCTCCTGACTACCACCAAAGAGGGAACGCAAACCTTGTTACGATTCCTTTGCGCCCGACCACCAAACTCCTGCGCCCGCTGGGTGGCCTCCTCCTGCTGCAACTGCTCCGCCTGCCTCTCCTCGAGCGATAAGGGCTGGGGCGGGTCTAGGACGTGCGTGGGCTGCCATTGGCTGGTCGACGCTGCTGCGCGGCAGCCTCGGGGCACCAGGTCGAGCATTGTTTGATGGTCGCCGGCTCTGGTCAAGAGTGATCTTCGGCTCGACGTTTTGCTTCTTGAATTGCCACTGTTCAGACTTCTGCTGTTGCTGTTCTTCCATGCTCAGTGTCGTGGTTGCCTGTTGCTCTTGAGCCTTGCGAATGATTGCTTCAAGTGAAAGAAGAGCGGCGGCGGCTTGTCCGAGGTTTCCAATTGCCCTCTGATTGAATTGCACTGCCACGGTCTGTCAGTATATCAGACACATGTCCTGGTGTGGTGGAACCGCTGTGGGCTGTTGTCAACTCAAGCAAGCCAGGATTGGGTAAGGTGGGTCGTCTGAGCAGTCAAGTGATGCCGTTCACTTGTCGTCGCCTTCATTACTTCTCTAAAGCTTTCAAAGGGATACAAGATGGCTTTAATGTACTCAAGAGCCAAGTGCATATTGGAGATTCAGGCGAGCCTCGCTGCCAGTAGTTGCCACCTCCAAAACCTCCTTCCCTGGGTCTCTGTTCAGCTTCATACCCATTCCGCTGTATCTTTACTGTACATCTTTACACGTAGAGTGGTGTAAAATGGCCTTCGGGCAAGATCCCAAATCAATTCGAGACCTACCACACTTCGGTCGACAAGTTATGAGACAAAAAGAGGTGAGCCAACAACGAGGTTTGGAGGTCTCCGTCGTTCAGCTTGTCAAGTCTCCGCCTTGCAAACGTCGCTACGTGAGTCAGAGAAGCCTGTCTGGAGTGTTTGCCGCCCTTCCCTGCCCGCCATCGCACCGGCCAAACCGTCGAATCGCCCACTCCCAATCCATCCGCATTGCTGCTTGCTGCTCAGACCATCGTTGCTGACATTGCGGCCCACTCGCTTGGAACAGACTTAAATCCAACAAACACTTGGATTTAAATCAGCGCCCAGACCCTCGCCTGCCCAGCATGCTCATCTCCAAGCAGAACCGCAAGACCATCTACGAACACCTCTTCAAAGGTGCGTTCGCGGACTCCGCCTGTTCTTATTCGATTTGAACTGGATGTTGACTCTTTGAACCCGCACAGGCAAGTCCTAACACATTGGCAGAAGCGCGGCGGGCAGAACTAATTTAAACGGGGACGATTGCGCAGAGGGTGTCTTGGTCGCCAAAAAGGACTACAACGCCCCTAAGCACCTCGAGCTCGACGTGCCCAACCTCGAGGTCATCAAGGCCCTCCAGTCCCTCAACTCGCGCGGCTACGTCTCCACCTCGTTCTCCTGGCAGTACTACTACTACATCCTCACCAACGAGGGCATCGAGTACCTCCGCGAATTCCTCCACATCCCCTCCGAGATCGTCCCCAACACCCACAAGAAGCCGCAGAGGGCCCCACGGCAAGTCGTCTTGCTCACTACTTAGCCAGAATCCCTTGGCTCATGCTCTATGATTGCTCTTGCAGCCCCGCCGACGCTCGCCCCCAGCGCTCCGAGGGCGCCTACCGTGCCCCGCGAGGCGAGGGCGAATACCGCAGGCGCGACGACGGCGAGAAGAAGGAGGGCTCTGGCCCCGCTGACTTCAGGCCCAGGTTCGTTGCCAACCCCCTTTTCATTAGTTTTGTAAGGGAGCTGATGGCAGGGCTGTCGAGAACAGGTTCGGTGGTATCGGACGAGGTGCACCAGCTTCGTAGAGATCGCATTGTCATGCAACATTAGGCGTTCTTTCCCATTTCCCTCACACCGCACTAAACCCCGCCCCGGCTGGCGACTTCCTGAGTTTCTAACCACCACAACGCCATTACTCGACTATACTACGGTCCTATTAAGAAGTCTTGGGTGCTGCCGCAGGGGTGGGGGCTTCGGGCCAAGAGCGCGGGACGACCGCCACAGGGACGATCCAACACGCGGCGAGAATCAACCCGTTCCCTTTATCCTTGCCCGCGATCTGAACACAATCCACAACTGAGCCTCGCAACCTTGGATACAAAGGACAGGTGACCTCACAAGCCTGAGATAGCTGGAGAGGTAGCCCACTACAGGCGCGACGCCCTTCAGAACCATGAAAGCGGCAGCTGGAACGATTCCAGCGACCAGGGCGCTGCCTGCAGCTGCGACGATGGTCTTGATTCCCACTTCGACTTCGTTCAGCTGGGAGTAGGTGGCAAGTGAGCCACGGAGCTAGCGATGAAAGAAGGGCTCTCACCACGTCCTCGACAGCCTTCTCCTTGGGCGAAATACGGACACAGATGTTGTGAGGAACATACAGCTCGTAGCCCCACCAGTGAGCCTCGAGCGAGATCTTATCCGGCGAAGGTTCTAGAGAAGAGTCAGCGAGGTCGTTGCAGAACAGACGAGGACAGCTCACGCCAGACTTTCTTGACCACTGTTGTATCAGTCCTGGCAGCGGTGACGGCATACCAGGGCTTCTTGGCTCCCGGGAGCGTGTTCACAACGCAAGTCGTGTACGGCGCCACCGAGACCTTGCCAGCTGCGTCCAATTGCAGGCACACGTTGGTTGGGTCCAAATCGACCTTTGTCGGTTTAGATGACTTGGAGGAGAAGGGCAGTGTCAGCAGGGTCTGATTCGCCGACGTCGATGTGAGGGCAACTGGCATGGACGAGAGGGACTGCCAGATTTGCTTGTCGTTCATGTACGCCTCGTCTGCCAACCGCACTCCTAAGTCTGACAGGACAGGCTCGCAAAGAAGAGTGCTTACCAGAAAGCAGAGTGATCAGGTCTTTGCCTTGAATCGCGGCATACTTGGTTGTGAAGTAGGCGCTGTCCGGAGACGAGTCCACCAGCAGACTGAACACGTTCAAGCAGAAAGCAGCAGGTTCGGGCTTGGCAGTCATTTGGTAGATTGAAGGCAAGGGAGCATAATTCGTGGGATACAGGGGCAACCAAAACAGGAGCTCGAGCGGCGAGAAGAAGCGCACACAGACAGGGGTTTGGCGAGTCCTGCCGTTCTCCCGGAACCTAGACGACATTTCGCTCTGAAAGCATTGCAGAAAGATAAAGCACAAGTTGGACCAGGGTGGCGGAAGCGGACCAAAATCTTGATTTCGCACTTTCTTGCTCTCACTTAAATCTCCACCCAATGCAAACTTCAGATTCGGACCTCCTGTTCCAAGCAGAAGTCGACCAACAACGCGCCGAGCAGCGCCGGTCGAAAGCAGCGCGCAAAGGGCAACCGGGCAATCCCATCAACCTCAACAGCAAACCTTTGGATGTGCTTGTTCATGGCGGCGACGCCTGGATCGCGGCGTCAGGCTTCTCGGCAAAGCGTGTCAAATTGAATGTTGGTCTAAGCTCGCGGCTTTATGAGGGCAAACAACGCGAACTCAAGCTGCTTTGAAGACTGGCAAAGTCACGCAGTTCTTCAAAGGCCACTCGGCGCCTGTTTCTGCTATTGCACTTGCTCCAGGCAAGCCCAGTGTTCTAATCACGAGTTCCTGGGACAAGAGCATTCGATTCTGGGACACAGCGGTTGGTTTGCTTTTGTTCAATCAACATTTTCGAAGCGCTGGCTGAAGAGAAAGTCCCAGTCCGGAGCTTGCCTACATACATTACAAAAGGCGCACATCGATTTCGTCAAAGTGCTGCTCGTTATCCCAGAGCTGAATCTTCTGGCCTCGGGCGGCTCTGACCAAGACATCAGGCTCTTCGACCTCTCGGCTCTGACCTCTCCTCGTGATTCCTATGGCCAAATACCAGAGCCCAAGTTTCTTGCTTCTCTTAGAGGGCACTCGCGACCAATCCAATGCCTCCGAGCGTGGCCAGCAAAAGATGGGAAATCAACGCTTTTGTTCAGCGCGGACACAATGGGCCGGCTTTGCGTCTGGGAGCTTCAGAAGGAAGGAGGTGGTGGATTGAAAACGGCAAAGGTCAATGAGTGGCGAGAGCACGAAACGGGCATTTTCGATCTCTGCCTCGAGCCGAAAGGCCTTTGGACCGGTGAGCTCTTCCTTTACTGAAGCTTTCACAGAAAGCCAAATTTCCCTGATACAGCCTCTGGGGACAAGACTGTTCTGTTCTGCACCTTTGATTACGACAAGCCGCACGAGCCGCCGGTTCCCAAGCTGCGCCTCCAGCAGCCTTACTACGTCAAAGCCGTCTTGCCGCTGGACGCTGTCGCCCCGGAACTTGAAGAGCACTTTGTGGTGACCGGCTCTTCCGACGAGTCCATCCGGGTCTACGATCTGGTCGAGGCCAACCGACACCCTGCGCCGGCCGCTCGCGAAGTCCAAATCTGGGACCAGCCGTCGACGTCGAACTCTACACCCACTGGACTCATCAAAACGGTAGACGAACATTCGCACGAGGTTAACAAGTGCGGCGAGCCCATCCTTTTGTCTGGGCTGAGCCATGACTGAGTAAATTTGACACTCCCCACAGACTGGCCCTCTGGCTCAAACCCTCAGACGATGGCTTGTCGTTTGAGCCTCATGTGGTCAGCAGCAGCTTGGATGAGACTTTGCGGATATGGCCCTTGGCCCAGCTGCTCGACCCGAAGCATGTCTTCTTGGCAGAGCCTGAAGACGAGCCAGAGCCGCCTGCGAGCGTCCTGACGCAAGAAGAAGAGGACGAGCTGGCCGAGCTGATGGGCGAGTAGTGGGCTTGGGTTGGAGGGTCGCGGGCATTGTTTGTGCTGAACGCCACCAGCGCTTCAACTTCGATTGCTTCGCTTTCTAGTCATGGTCCCCGGCCGGCATAATCTCTGAAGATCTTAGAGAGCATAGTAGATTAAAGTGAACGCGCAACAGGACCTTTTCGGATCAGCATACCCACAAGCTGCCTTAGCGCGCCCAGGCGAAGTTCGCGCAGAGGCGGCGCCCTCGACTCTGTTGTTCGCTCGACCGTCTTTGAAAATGCCAAGCAAGCGGCAGGTTCTGGGAGCGCTGGCGACGACAGTGGGACTGGCATGGGGGCAGCACAACATGCAAACGGGGAATGTCACCTCGTTGACGGGGACCTGGTTCGGACCCTCCTCTTTTCTCGCCTCACGCCCGGCCCTCCAGGCTCATTACGTCCCTCTGCAGGTCCACGGGCTCCGGCGCTGTCATCACTGGGCAGGTAAGAACGCATTCCAGAGGCGTGTAGGGGACCATGGCTAAGCGAGAATCGGACGGCCCGCGCAGAACTTCTGCAACCCGGTCAACTACACGTTCGTTTCTCCCCTCCCGCTGCCTTAGCCGCTCCATCGCCGCCCGATGCTGATTGCTGTTGGTCTACAGATTCAATGTCCCGCAGGTTCGTTGGCCTCTTCACAGGGAAATAAGCATCGTGGCCTGATCCCGGACCTTGGCAGACGGCCGGCATCAGTCTTTCGTTTACGGACGACGGGTTCTTCGAAGAGGCGCAGTATCAGTACAATGCGAACGGTGCGTTTTACCGCTGGTCTAAAGCCCAAAGGACGACATCTGACCAAGATTGCGTTGGTCGCCAAACAGGCTCCGAGCCGCATTGTATCCAAGCCTACCTCATCTTCCAGCACGGAACCTATACATTTGAAGCCAATGGGGTGAGTTGATCTGAGACAGGCCAAAAACGGCGCCTGAAACACGTCGTTGGACCCAGTCAATCACGACGCAGCCGATTCAAGCGGACGGCCGGATAGAGGTTCAAGACCTGTGCGCCTACACCACCACCGTCATGACCTACTACTACGAACCAGGGTGCGCGTGCTTGGATGCTTTGGGTGTGACCAGCGAGCTCATCGTCGCGTGAAACAAACAGGCTCTACCCAACATGGAAGATCATCAACGACCCCGACCACAACCAGGTAGGCATCGCTCCTCTCTTTAGGGCTCCAAGAAACTAATGCGCAGCATTGTGCCTGCAGTACAAGTTGACCCTGCAAAAGTACGACGGGAGCTTCATGGCCCCTATGTGGCTCCGCTACAACCCACCGAACATGTGGCGTATGTTTTGATCTCTCCTCGGTCATCTAACGTGTCTTATGGAGCTCAAATAATAGCCACTGTCCAACTGACGACCAACGAGACGATCAAAGAAAACGCTGCCGCCAATGGCTTCAGCGCCGCGCCGCCTTCATCCACAGTCGACCTTCGGCTACTGGGCGCGGCCAGCGTCCTCGCACTTGCCACCCTATCTTGGTTCATCTAGACACCCGCACGCCCTTGTCAAAGCCATCCTGTTTTCGGCAGTCTTCCTGCGGTGGCCTGGTTTGCCCCCTGTTGGAAGGCGGGACGGCTCTTATCCTTAATGCCAAACGGACAATTTCTCTCCTCGCCTTCGCACGACTTTTCGACCAACCCTCATAGAGCGCCCTTCTGTGCCCAGCGCAGGATGGCCCAAGCTGTAATTAGGTTCAGGGAAGGCGGACGCTGCCTCTTCTTCGGGCTTCTTTTTCTCTACTTCTCTCTTAGCATTTCCCCTCATCCCTGTCTCTCTGCTGTACAATACAATGCCCACTTTCATCTTGCTTGACCTCCGCTCGCCAACTGTCCGTGTTTCGGCTGGGAGAAGTGGCAGTGCGAGATTACTTTGGGGGTTCCCGCAGCCAATCCTTGGTGATATAATTGCGAATACTGGAGAGAACGAGATGTCAGTCAAAGCAGGAGGAAAGGATGAGCACAACGCACGAATCGGGAAGAACAAATACAATGTTGGCGCCTTCTGTCGCGGCAAGCTGTCGGCCTCGTTCGGTAGATTTGAGCCATCGCACACCGGCTTCTACAGCCGTTCCAGACGATCCGCCGCACAGCAAGCCCTCTTGGCGAATCAGCCGGCGAGTCATGGCAAACGCATCGTCGTCTTGGCTCTTGGTCCATTCGTCCACCAAGGCGTGGTCAAGAACGTCGGGCACGAAGTCGTAGCCTGGAGCAGCGATTAAGCAGGCGGCTTCTGAGTGGTAGAGAGTTGCGCCTACCGATGCCTTCGACTTTATAGATGGTCGACTCCCCTTCCTTGAGCTCGTTTAAGGCCTCTGGACGCGCCAAGACGCTTCCGATTGGATCAACACCTAAGATCATTGCTTGTGCGTTGTGCTCTCTGACACGACGAGCGATGCCTGTTATCGTTCCACCGGTGCCGGCGCCACAGACGACCGCATCGACCTTGCCGGAAGACGCGCGCTCAGCGGTAGAGGTGGAAGCAATGGCCTCTACGATCTCGGCTCCAGTGCCATGATAATGAGCCAAAGGGTTGTTCGGGTTGCCATACTGGTCCAAGATGACAGCGTTTGGGATCTCTTTCTGCAGTCTTCGCGCCACACCGATGTGGCTCTCTGGCGAGTCGAAAGCCGCCTCAGTTGGCGTCCGGACAATCTCTGCGCCTGAATCAGGAGGCACCTTGAAGCATAAGTCGCGCGAAGCACAGCACACCAAGGCGGCTCTCACCCAGGCTTTGGATCGTGGTCGCCTTCTCGGCCGACATCTTCTCTGGCATCACGATAATGCAGCGATATCCTTTGATAGCAGCCATCAAGCTGAGTCCAATGCCGGTATTGCCAGAAGCTATGAGAGTTGAACAAGGGCTCCGTCTGCCGATCCAAAGGGGCGAAAGCTCACTTGGCTCGATGAGAACGGTCTTGCCAGGGATCAGGCGGCCTTCTTTCTCAGCCTCTTCCACCATACGTTTCCTGCCTTGCATAGAATTCGAGCATGGTTTCGAAGCGCACACCTTCTGAGGGTCACTCACGCAATCCGGTCCTTCACGCTCGACCCTGGTGGCGAATCAGCCATATTCACGCGCCATTGAGACTCTAAATACTTCACACACCTGCATTGAAAAACTCGCATTTGGCATACAGGTTGGCCTTGAAGCCCTCCTCTTTGGCGATCTTGTCCAAGCGCACCAAGGGCGTATTACCGATGAGCTCGCCAATAGAGTCCAGCACGTGAAGAGGCGCCATCTACCAACAATCAGCAATCCGACCTGAGACTGAGGCGGTTGGGGAGCAAGAAAATTGTTGGAGAGGTGCGGCGATTTGCGTCGTCTATCGGCTTGCCGTCTGTGCCCACCTTGTGCCACTGAAGACTGCTCTCATGCCGCGACACGTTGTGATCGTTGGTGGCGGCATATTTGGTGTTTGTTCTAGCCTGGCGGTTCTGCGTGACCCTGCGTTTCAACCCGGGACCGATTCAGTGACCCTGATTGAAGAGAGCGACATCGCAGCTGGGGCTTCAGGAAAGGCAGGAGGTTTCTTAGCAAAAGACTGGCATGGGAAGGCAACGAGCAGCCTGGCGGCGGCATCTTTCAAGCTTCACGAAGAGCTGGCTGCAGAATTAAATGGATCGACGGAGTACGGCTGGTCCAGAGTGTTCAGCGTCTCGGCCACGGCGAGGCAGCTGGCTCCATCCTCTGATCCGGACAACCTGCCGGAAGAGAACATTGCACTAGCAGGAACGGCAATGCGCCCACTTCCGCCAGAGCTGCAGCTGGGAGCCGAAGCGTGGTTGGACCGCACGCAGTCGCAACAAAATCTCTCCACCGAAAGCACAACAGCTCAAGTCCACCCGCAGCTGTTCTGCCAGACCGTATTCAAGGCGGCGCGGGAATTGGGCCTGAAGTACATCCGTGGCAAACCGACCAAGCTCCACCGCCAAGGGTCGGCTCTATCGCAGATCGACGTGACGTCCTCCGAGGAACCGTTGATACAGCTCCCTATCACCGACTTGATCATAGCTGCTGGGCCTTGGTCGGAGCGAGTGGCCAGCGCCCTTTTGCCCGACGTGGCGTGCCCGTCCATCACAAACTTGCCGGGCCACAGCATCATCTTTCACCCGCAAAGTCCAGTACCCCTCGCAGCAGCATTTTGCACCATCAACGGATCTGGATCGTCCAGATCTTACACTGGTTCTCCTGAGCTTTTCGCCAGAACGTCGGGGCTAGTCTACCTCGCTGGCGAAAATGGCCAAGTGGAACTACCCAAATCTGTTGAAGATGTCGACGGGCTGTTGCGAGATGATTTGATAGCGAAGTTGGTGCTGTCAGCGGCTCAGCTCTCGACTTTGTTTGAAGTGAAGGAAGGCGGGGCCAAGATCGAGAGAGCGCAGCTATGCTTCAGGCCAACGACGTTGGGTATGCTCCTTCCTGAATGCTAAGTGTAGGAGCTGAAACAGCCGTAAATCAGACGGGGCTCCGATAATATCATTTCTGTGCCCTCACGTTATCTTGGCAACTGGCGCTGGCCCTTGGGGCATTCTGTAGGTCCGAATCTTCCTAAGCTTCCCTATTTCTGACCGTTCGTCTGATATAGACTTGGTCCTGGTGGCGGCAAAGTGGTTAGCGAAATGCTGTTCCGAGGCGTGGCGGAATCGGCGGACATTTCCGGTCTTGGAGCTGGAAGATTTCTTTGAAAGGAAGCCTTATTCTTACACCAGTGTCTACTCTACAACTTGTATAAATTTATCCAGCCTGGCCCCAATGCTACCGCCGCCGTCGCCGCCGCCGAGACCGCTGGTGCACATTGCAGATGTCCTGGAACTCGTTTCAGCGTTTTCTGATTACTCGCCAGCGCGAGCACTACTCACAGACCGACGCTGCGCAAAGTCCTCGTAAAGCCCTCGCCATAGATCTCTTGCTGTGCAATCTAAACCTTGTCCTTTGGCGACACAACTGGGTTGATTCTCCTCCATGATTCCGGCTGAAGCTGGTAGCCAGGGTTTCGGGACCGGCCAGTCGGAGAAATGCAAGTACTTGGCTTCGTTGAAAGCTTGGATAGGATCCCATTCAGACGAGCTGCCAAGATACTGAGAATGGTCCTCGCGCCGGAATTCGCCTGAGAGCAGGTCGTAGGGGCGATGCGGGAGGATCAGGGCTTGGTCGGCAAAGAGAATGTTCATGATCTCCATGTCTGCCAAGACGTCAGATTGTACAGCGATTGGGCAGAGAAACCTCGCTGACCGTATTCGTCTCGCTCGGCCTTGCTGATCTCGTCTAGGATGCGCTGGAACTCCGCTGCGCTTGGTTGAACCAGCATGAGTTGTGACGATAGGATTTTTTCGGATGGATAAAGCCAGTACGCCCGTGGCATCGCGACAGGGCTTGGTGGCAGCAGGAACAATTCATCCATGAGGCGAAGGATCGTGGAGTCGGAGTCGACGTTGAGGACGCGGCCGTAGTCGGTCTGGTTGAACGCGAGAAGCTTTGTGTAGCTTTCTGCCCAGGTAGCTGTGCTTTCAAGCTGAGTTGCCGTTCGCGCAAGGAGCAACGGAACACTCACAGTCGCCCACTGACCGACTCTGCACAGATATCGGCCGCAGTTTCACCCCGTACGAATCCCTAGCCTTTATCAAGAGCCTCTCGTCGTCACTGAACCCTGTGGTGGCCCGGACGTCGGACATCATCTCATGCGGGAAAAGCATGACTTTGTCGGCCCTCGTGCCCAACGCGTGTAGCCGCTCAAAGATCATGACCGAGTTGCAGAGGTAGGCTGAATTCGTCACGTATTGCGTGTAGGCGAAGCGTGACCAGTCGACCTCGGAAGAGACATCCTTCTCTTCTGGGTTTTGCGCAGTGGCGACCAAGGATTGCAACTCTTGAACGGTGACGCCTTGCCCATAAGCGTAGAGTGAGAGGACAGCAAGGCAGACGCAAAGCAGAAGGCATGTCACTGCCAGAGCTGGGTTGGAGGGCGAACGGGTCGTTCTGTAGTGCATGCCGTCCTTCTCTTCATTTTGATCTTTCAAAGGCCTGTAGTCGTCCGGATGGCTTGCCGACAGCGGCCACACCGACTTCCATTGCGAACTGGCCATGTCGTTTCTGGCAGAGGGCAGAGAAGGCCAAGTGCTTTGCAAAGGCGCCAGGCACAAAAGGCTTCGGCTGCCTTCTTGGGACGCGAAAAGCAAAGTGGCTGTGGAGGAGCACAGGCGGAGGCTGTGTTGAAGGCAATAGACAGAAATAAACAAAAGACGCGCTCTCGCCGTAAGGCATGCACACCTCATCAAAACGGTCGGGCCAAGATCTGCAAAACTCTCGAGTGCCCGCCCGTACGCGCATTTTGTACGCGCTGTATAGTTACAGCAAACCACTACCGATGAGAAATGCTGCATCGTGGTATGAGGCACTGGAGCGGGACGGAATCACGTCGAGCAAGGTCGACGGACCTCCAGTCGCCGCGAAGGCGCAGGGCTCATTTAGAATGCCCTAGCGCTGACCCGTCTGGGCAGACGCCAAGCCGGCTCTCTCTTCTCAAAGAACATCAATATCGACGCGCACAAGCAAGAACATGATGGTTCGGGAGCAACCTCGTCGCTGCGAGGCTCGAGCGCTTCAAATAGCCACTTCTTTTCTTGGACAAGCAACAACGCAGACAGCTTTAAATACGTTTGCACATGCCTTTACAAACAGCCGTAGCGCCAATATCGCCTCCGTAACGAGGTCGGACCCAGACCTCGTTGCCACCGTCAGTCACGCTACCGCGTCCTCGGAAAGCCACCGCTTGCTTGTGCCCAAGAACCTGGCGCCACAGACCCGCTGCAGAGCTTCAAGGTCAGTTGTGGCGCCTCGCGAAGGCGGAAGAGCCACGCACTTTTCGCCGTGCAGCAAACTCCGTGTAGAAGCTGTTCCAAAGAATCCGGTCCTTGCAGTCTTCGCGCCCATCTTGATCAGTTACACAGTCTGGCTGGTGGATCTCTCGCTCTTTAACAGACGGGAGCCATGGCTTCGGAACTGGCGATGGCAATAGGTAAGTTGTGCTCACAGGCCACCCTGCAATCGAAGACAGACCTGGCCAGTCGGAGAAGTGGAGTAGGTGCGCTTCATTGAACACTTGCACAAGATCCCAGTGTTCGGATTCGCTGCCCAGGTATTCGGAGTGGCTGCTGCGCCGAAACTCGCCAGTGAGCAAGCCCCAGCCGCGATGTGGCAAAACCATCGCTTGATCCCCAAACAGGTCGTTGGTGATATCCATATCGAAGTCTTGTGGGCCAGCTGTCTCCATCTTTTGTTGGATTCGCTCAAACTGCGCCGCGCTTGGCTCGATGAGCATGAGGTGGCCGGCCAGGATCTTGTTGTCGGGCAAAAGCCAGTAAGCGCGCGGCATTGCGACTGGGCAGCTAGGAGGACCGAGGAAGAGAGAGTCCATGCTTTGAAGCAGAGTGGCGTCCGAGTCCAAAGCGAGGACGCGGTCATATTGGGTTTGGTTGAACGCCAGCAGCTTGGTCAAAGAATCTCTAAAGGGGTCCAACGTATTAGACAAGCACAATTCACCAGGTAGGCAAGGACCTACGCCCAGGTCGCTGGACGAACTGTCAGTGAGGTCACCCCGTGGCTCTTTAGAGAAAACGCAGCGGACGATCCGGAATGTCCTTGTGCCTGACTTCGACGGACACAAGCTTCGCTCCATACAGATCTTGGGCCTTCTTCAATAGACGACCGTCGTTTGAATGATCCGAAAGGCTCATCTGCTCTGGATACAGGATGACCCGGTCGGCTTTCGTCCCCAAGGCTGCCAGCCTTTCGACCATCATGACGGCGTTGCAGAGATACGCTGAATTGGTAGCATAAAACATATAGGCGAACCGACTCCAGTCTGTGGCCGGCTCTAAAAGCCCAGGCGCTGGTGAGGGTGGCGCTTCAGGCGTGGGCGCGGCTTGAGGGACCCAGCCAGAGCGAGGCTGGATGAACGCGAAAGTAGCAAAAATAAGGAGAGAAAGTGAAACGAGCCCGGCTACGAGGACGTGGCGAGGTTTGGAAGCAGAGTCTGCCGCTGGTCCATGAACTGGGAGTGGGTCCAGGGCATGGTATCGAAACGTCATTGCTACAAGAGGTACTGGTAGTCAAACTGAAAGGCTTTTGTGGAGGTCGATGGAGAACACGCTCTGAGGCTACTGGGAACTGAATAGACGAGTGCCGAAGTCGTCCAGTCTCAGGTGCAGAGGAAGGCGTACCCATCGAAAATGGCGGCGAGGAGGTGACGTCTTGGCAGAACCAAATGACAGTATATGGTTTGACTGGCAGGCGCAGAGAATCAAAGCGCACAGGCTGCACGACAGCGAGCGACACGAGGGCAGCGAGAGTACGATGGCACAGGATGCCGCGGCGCTTCTTCCGATGGGGACATTTCGAAACCAAGTTTCAAGGAGGGCTCGGGCAGCCGTCGCAGGTAAAGGCGAGCAAGTCTTGGAGAGCAAAGAGCAACAAGCGAATGCTCAACCAGGCCACACATCTCCACCCGTGAGGCCAATCCCAGCATTCAAAGTCTTGAAGGGGCCCACTAAGCACCATTTACTGAAGCAAAGGCAAACCAACAGTGAGGCAGACATGGCGGAGCGCGGCGAAGGGTCGTTGCCAGCGACTCCCTTTCCGGGTCAGCCAACATCTCGGCCACTGGTCTCGCTTTTCGCCCTTGATTTGAAGCTGCAAGAGTCGCCATGAGTCGCAAGGCCACGTACATGCTCGAAGGCAGGAGCCAAAGCGACATTCGAGGGGGAAGCAGCGGCATTCGAGGCAAGGGGCCGGTCCACACCAAGGCCCGCGCCACGCCGGACACGGTGTGCCAGAAATGCCAGCAGAAGGGCCACTTCTTGTTCGAGTGCGTGCATCCTTGGCCTTTGGAAGCCGGACTGGAGGCTGACTTGCTGCTTGGAACGCAGATGCAAAAATGACAGAGTTTGTGCGTCGTCCTTTGCCTTTGCACCGTCCTGTTGCTTACATGCCAAGTGTGCGTACAGACAAGCCAAGGCCGACTAGGTGGGTGGCAGCGTACACCATCAGGTCGCTCTCGATTTCTCATATCAGAGGCCCTTGGTCCACAGAACTCAGCAGCTGCTGAACCCCAAGAAGAAGCCAAAGCTGCTTGGCGATACAATGACTGCACCCGAGAAGTAGGTCTCATGCTCATTATCGAACTCAGTAGGCCAAGTGCTCAAATATGGCGGTGCGCCAATAGAGCTGGGACGGCCGACAAGATTCTCTCTGAGAAGTCCAAGAAGCGGGGTCAATCCAGGTTCGTCCTCGCTATACATTCTGGAACATTCTTGCGGTTGCTCATTTGGTGCTTGTTCGGCGTTCAGCTCTTCCAGCTCGTCGAGCGACTCCGACTCGGACAGCGACAGCGACAGCTCATCTTCTTCAGGCAGCGAATCCGAGTCCGAGGACTCTGACAGAGGCAAGAAGGCGGCCGACAAAGGCAAGGGTCGGGCACCACGAAGCCGTTCGCGTTCTCCTAGGCGCCGCGACTCTCGCTCGCCGCCACCGCGCCGCCGCGATTCCCCCTCGCCACCTCGCCGCCGGGCAATAAGAGACGATGATTGAAATACGCCAAGTTTTCGTTTCTTATGAACGTTTCATGCTATGTGATGAGATGGAATACGGGATGTGCTGCTTGCGATGTACAAATTCTATTAGCTGAGAGGGTTTGGTTCTTTGGGAACATGCAAATGTGAAAGGAAAGCCATTTTCCAACAGACAGGTCTCTTAGGTGCCTCCGCCAGCTGTTTAATATGGTTTAGAGATCGACTCGGCGACGAGTAATGAAGGTGGCACTCACAGCGCTCCACGGGTATCCGCTTCTTGGAGGTCTCGGCGGCTTCGACGTCGCTGACGACCTTGGTGAAGGCGCTCTCGAGCTGCAGCTCCTTGAAGCCGGCGACCGCGTTCAAGAATTGGGGGAACTCGATCCGGTTCTTCTCGGCGGTGGCGAGACTGCGGAACACGGACCGAACCTTTTCCTGTAGTCCCAAATGCAGTTGGAGCAACCATGATCGCTCGAAGAAGTCATTGGCACCAACCTTGGACACGTCCTGGTAGCCCACTCGTCGCATGGCAGCGGCCAAGTCCTTCTCGCTGATCTTGCCGTCGTTGTCAACGTCGATCGCAGCGAAAGTCTTTTGCAGCTTCTCAAGCTCTTCATGCGAGAAGATGGCCCGCGAGGTCTGTTGGTGGCCCAAAGAGAACTTGTGGGACTCGCCGGATCGGACTGCATAATCGCAGTGTGGGCTCATGCACTAATCGGGGAGACTTGAAGACGAACCTTGCTTCAAAGTGAGTTGTTGAAGATCTTCCGGCACTGTGCACCAAAAAAGTCATCAAAAGCGCCATAAACTGGCTTCGGAGGAGACATCGCGCACGGCCCATGCTCTTGAGGAATTGCTGAGCGTCGGCGAACTCCGCCTTGCACCGTTTCTTGTCCCAGCCGAGCTCTTGTTGCATGATGTCGATGATCCTCGGCAAGGCTTCCAGAGCTGCTTGGGCGTTCAAAAAGGCCAACCGGGTTCGGCGGGCGATGATGTCGGTGGCGGTGGCGGCCAGCTCGCGAGAAACGGCGTAGCGAACTTCGGCCTCGATGTAAGGGTAGGACGGGTCGATCTTGATGCCGTGCACTGGCCAGCGCTTGTCCGTCGACTTGGCCATCGAGCAAACGACCCACGCCAACGAGCCGTAGTTCTCGGCCAAATGTTGCGCCACGTCTGTAGGTCATCATTTGAGTCTCATCCGCAGATCAAAGGAAGAAGCGCCCACGCACCTGTTTCCAGCCCAAACTGCTGAATGAGGGAGACGAAGAGGTTGGGGTACCAGCCGTGAGCTCCGAGCAGCCTGAGCTTTTCCGTCACGCAAGGCCCTTGGACGCGGTCCTCGAGCTGGAACTCCTTGATGGCAGCATCGACCGACTCTTGCGCCATGGCCCGGTAGGTGGTCCACTTTCCGCCGGCGATGGTGAGCAAGCCCGAGTCAGACACGTTGATGAGGTGGTTGCGGACCAAAGCCTCGCTGTTCTTGGCCTTGGGGTTCTTCACCAGTGGGCGAATGCCGGACCAGGCGGACAAGACGTCGCCTCTCCGGACCTTGATGTCGCTCGAGAGGTAGTTCTTGACCTCGCCCAAGATCCATTGAATCTCCTCCTCCTTTGGCAGCGGGTGCTGGGGCACGTCCGAGCAGGCCGAGTCGGTCGTTCCGGCGATGGCGTTGCCTTGCCACGGGAGAAAGAAGATGACACGGCCATCAGAGGTAGCAGGGTCCAACAAGCCCATAGAGCCAGGGGAGTAGTATTTGGGAAGAGTGATGTGGACGCCTGAAGAAGGCGCCACGATAGCCGGGGTGGACGGGTCGTCCATTTTTCGAATGCCGTCTGTGAAAGGGCCGGTGGCATTGATGACGCCCTTGGTCTTGACGTTCCACTCCTCGCCCGTGAACCGGTCTTTAACCCGCACGCCGCAAATGCGCTCCTGCCCTTGCTCATCTGGCTTCTTGAGCAGCTGAACAACCTCAATGTGATTGAGTGCCACGGCACCGTGGTGGATGGCCGTCATGATGAGGCCCATGTTCATCCGCGAGTCGTTGTGCTGCCCATCGTAGTAAACAATCGACCCGACGAGTCCTTGCGATTTGAGCATGGGGAACTGCTGAATCGATTTGCCTTTGGACATGATGTACGAGGACTCCATGTTTTCAGCGCCCGCCAGAACGTCGTACACTTTCTGTAAGCTCTCAAAAACTCGGTGAATCTTTTCCAAAATCAAGATTAGGAATGAAGGAGCTCACGCAACCAAACCAGTAATACGGCAGCTTCCACCAGGTGTAGATGGGCAGCATGATGGGCAAATGGGAGGACAGGTGCGGAGCAATGTGCAAAAAGGTGCGGCGCTCGTGCAGTGCCTCCTTGACGAGCTTCCACTGCTCGTAATCCAACTCCATGATGGCCTTTTGCAAATAGCGCACACCTTTGATTGTGGAATGAGCACCGAGCAAGTGGCTCAGAGAAAAGGAGGGCAACGCACCGCCATGGACGAGTTTGGTGGATTTGGACGAGGTGCCTGCTGCAAAGTCGTCCCTGTCGACCAAGGCGACGCGCAGGCCTCTTGAAGCAGCATCCAACGCAACACCAGCCCCGGTAGCCCCTCCGCCAATCACGAACAGGTCGTACTCGCCAGGTTCTTCGCCCGACGCCGGCCTGGCCACAGCGTCAAATCTGGCCGTGGAGACGTCGGACAGGACAGCAGGCAGTGATTTGGACTCTTTCAAAGCAGCCACCAGCTCGGTTCTGGACGGCGGCGTCCACAAATTAGGGGAAGCAGGAGCGGCAGGAGGAATTTCCTCGGTGCTCAGGACCGTCTTGCGAGAGCTGAACGCGACCGCGCCGGCGCCCAGAGCGGTTGCCCCAGCCAGCAGGCGGCCGACGCCAATCCTTGCAGCCATTCACTGTCGACTGCTCATCGACAACGTTGTTCCCGGAACGATGAGCCGGACCGACATCATGTCACGAGTTCTTCAATTGCGCGCCCAAAAGCAGCGATAAGCTCTTTGGCCTGGCCGACGACGATCTGCATAGATCCTACTGGCTATGGAGCTCAAGAGAGAGGCGTTATGATAGGACCGAGAGACAGCACGCCCAGGTTCAGCTCGAAAAGCAGGCCGGTGTCGTCCATCAGCACCAATGTTGCCCGAGGCGAATCGATTGCGCCTGCACCGCGGACGCCAGCGGCTAGCCCGGAGCTGGACCACTCCGAGGACAACAGCGAGGACCTGGTAGAGCCAGAGCTGGCCGTGCGATACAGGGTGCGTCGCTGCCGATAGGTCTGCCAAGTCCTCGGTTACTGATAACGCTGCTTGGATCCGGCCAGGTCGCCTCGTCCGCCCAAACCGTGCCCAATGCTGTGAGTGGAAGCCCAGCAGCCTGTAGGCGGCCGCTCAAGCTGAGTATTGGCGAACTCGAACAGGACGATTTGCTGTTACCGCATGGCATCAGCGATTTCACCTTTGTGCCCGGCGGCCTCTTGGGCAAGGGCAAGTTCTCTGCCGTCTATGTGGCTGTCAAAGGGGACCAACAGGTGAGTTTCCAAGCACCCGCCCTGACCAAGCGACCCGGGCTGAGACCCAAGTGATTTGCAAAAGTTCGCCATCAAACACACGCCGCTCTTCTCCCACCACCCCTTGATAGCCTCCCGCCTGCTCCGCGAGCCCACAATCTTGGCCCAGTTGCCGTCCCACCCGAATCTCGTCAAGGTCTTCGAGACCATCCGCACCCAGGGCCACTTCTACCTCGTCGAGGAGTTCTTGGACGGCTACATGTCTCTCGAAGACCTCGTGCGCACCTACCCCAACGAAACGTTACCGGACGACAAGGCGTTCTTCGTCCTGTCCCAGCTGGTCGAGGTCGTCCGCAACGCCTTGCATCGCCCTATCTTTGTCTGCCATCGGGACATCAAGCCCGAGAACCTGCTCGTCCACCCCCTCACCTTCCACGTCGTCCTCATCGACTTTGGCCTCGCCACTCACTTTTCGGAGCGGGAACCCAAGCTCACCACTTGCTGCGGCAGCCCGGCCTTTCATTCGCCAGAGCTCTATCTCAGCTTGAAGAGCGCGCCCGGCGCCATCAAGTACTGGGTACGGTGGCATGCTCACTCAGATCAAAAATTAGTTGTCTGATCCCGTTGCCTTCACTGCTGACAGGGCCCAGAGGTCGACGCCTGGTGCATCGGCGTCACCGTGCTGCGTTGTCTCACCTCGAAACGCTGCCCGCTCGGCACCTCGCACTCTTCAGTCCGCCACATGAGCGACAAGGTGGTCGACGCCTTGCTCACCATTCAAAACCCGGACCTCCGCTCGCGGCTCGCCGGCCTGCTGGACATGAACCCGGAAGTCCGCATGCGCAACTTGAAAGAATACCAGCATACACCCAGCATCTATACCCCTCCCAAGCTCTCCTCCAAGCACAATCACCGCCACCATGAATTCAAGAGCACCACCTTCATCCCCGCCCCGCCGAAGCATCGGCTCAGCTTCTTCTTGGAGTCGCCGGCAGCGGCTTCCATTTCCCGCTCCCTGTCCCGGCTCAGCTTGGCCAGTGACCCCAATGAGGGCCGCTCCAGAAGCCAGTCCACGGGGCCCCTCTCGCCCGACGATTCGTCCGCGTTCGAGCTCCGGCTCAACAACCCGGACGGCCACACGTTCTTACGCGCCGTTTCGTTTTTGAAGTACTCTCTCCGCTGTTCTGGCATCCTGTATCATGTTTGGCCTGCAAAGTGAGTCCAACCCTTCCCGGCTTGCCATTGGCCTGGAGCAACATAATTGAGCATTGGGCGTTGCGCAGTCACGTCGCATTCTCGGCCGCTACCACGCCTTTGATATCCATGCATCAAGACCCTTTTGCATTTACCCCTTTCGAGCGCCTGCCGCGGGCCTCGCGCATCTACCTCCGCTGCGTCCTCACCTACCCGCCGGACACCGGCCTCCTGTCCGCCTTTCGCCCGCCGCTCCTGCGCACCACGTCCGCCTTGCCGGCTCGGTCCTCGTCCACTCCTCGTCCGGCTGCGAGCAACTCCAAACAAGAGAAGGTGCACCGCTGCTTGGCGTTCTGGCTGTCCATCTCAGCCGAGCTGCTCGTCGAAGAAACGCCGGGCAAAGTCTTGGTCCGCCTCTCCGACGCCAAGGCCATGCCGCACGTCCGCAAGGCGTTTGGCATCGAGAGTCCGGTGGCTTCCCCAGCAACGTTGCCGTCCGACGCCCCGGTCGCCATTCCGGAAGAGCGGGAGCGTGGTCGCCGAACCGAAGCGCGGCCGCTCTTGAGCTCTGGCGAAACTCTGGAGGAACGGAATGGCGGCAAGAGCCAGGAAGATGCACCAGTCCATCATCATTATCCCGTCGCCGCCTTCTAGGCCGGCCCGCCAACATTTCTCGCCACCCGAATTTATCTTTGCAAAAACACCCAGCCTCAGCATCCCTCCGCATCCTGCAAACTTTTGTCTATCTCAGCATCTGCGACGGCTCAGTCTAGACTTGTGACCAGCAAAAAACGAACGGGCGTATCGAAAACGTTGGCTTCTGATGGCCCGTTGCTTTAGATTCTTGTCGTGACAGCGATGGACTCTTTCCCACTTGTGTTTGTTTAACTTGGCATTCTTCTGCAACACCCCTGCATGCATACAGACCGATCTTGAGGAAGAAACGTTCATCCGCCGGCGTGGCGCATTCAAGTCGCTCTTTGTCGCTGTGCGCCAATTTGGAGGAACCAATCCTGTCCATCCGTCTGCCTCTTCTATTCATCACATTATAGAGAATAACTTAAAGGCCCAAAAATGTGGCCCGAGGGGCTTGTGGCGATTTGCCTCCTGTCGACATTTTTGATGGCCGGCGCTCCCAGCCTGGCTCCTATAGCAGCGACCAACGCTTCGCTGCGCTCGTTGCGCTGGCTTGATGCCTGGGCAGGAGCCGCGCCCACAACGTCGCGTCTCGGAGCTCGTAGATGGATATGAACTGCGCGAGGCCAGAAATGGCCGAGTGGTTGTGCCCAAGCCTCGTCGGCCCGCTCCAGCTCCGCCGTCATGGCCTCTACGCTCTGTGCAGCCTCCAGCGCTCGAGACGCACCGCACAAGGCCCCCTCCGCCAAAGGAACCTACGAAATATGCGCCAGAGCCCGAGTGGCAAAAGGAGGACGACGACGCTTTCGATTTCGAGGAACTTCAAGCCCCGCCCGAGCCTACGCACAAGGAATCTCGGACTACAACACAACCGCTCCTGACGCCTTCGACTTCGACGGGCAACTTGACCGATGAATACCAAGCCGCCTCAGTCTTCGACCGGAAAGCCGCACCTTTGCATCTGCCTGCGCTGGACGAGGTCATCTCTAAGCTAGACCGCTTCCATTTCACGGCATCGTCGTCAGTGTTAGGGTCGAGCGAAGAGGCGGCGTGGAACAAATGGCTGGAAAGCGGCCAACCTGGCTTCTTGCGGCGACTTCTTTCTAGGTCTCGCCCCAAAACGCAGGTTGAAGAAGAAGAGCATCGCCTTGTCGAACACAAGAACGACCGCAAGCTCATCTTCCCGCCGATGCATCTAATCCCGGAGTCATTGACTCTGGAAGACCTGAAACTCAATCGGTCGCACGCTGCCCCTCTCTTGAGCCTGGCCACTGTTCTTGGAGTGGCAGTGAATGGTGTTCTGGGTGGCGAGGGCTCATCCTACGCCGCAACGGTACGGATCTGGCCCCTGGCTCGGATATCTCTTTCACACACCAAGTTTGGCTGATTCACTAGCGATCACAGCTGACTACGGTCGAAATCTTTCGCGATATGATGCAAATGATGAGCCTTGTTCTCAACTTCACCGGGACGCGGTCCAGCTCCAACGCCAGCGGCTGGCAGCACTTCCTTTTCGACACGGTTCCCAACGTACTCGGCTTTGATCTCATCAGTGCCTTTGGCATGGCAATCCTCTGGTTTTTCCTTTTCGTGCTGGTCTGTGGCTGGGCGTTGTGGGAGTTCTGGCTCATGACGCGGGAGAGCAACCCGGAGCAGGAAGGCGAGGGCTTCGATTGGGAGGATCTCTTGCCGCAACGAGCACAGGGGCAGTTGGAAAAGAAGGGCAACAGCAAAAAGGAGAAGGCAAAGAAGGGTGTTTGGCCTCCGCTGCGGCGCAAGCGAGGCTACCGCATGACCGTCGTCTTCTTGATCACGACTCTCTATGTGCCGCTCTCCAAAATTTCTATCGACGCCTTGGTTTGGTCATCCGACTTTTGGCCCATCGACAACCCTTACCTCGCCACTGACCACCCAACTTTTCCACCTTCCGCTAACAGCACCCTGTTTCGGAACCCAAGAGATTTCTGTTACACTACCACTATGTGGCGTGAGTACATTGCAGAAAGGCACTGAGAAGTTCTAGCTGATCCACGAGCGCCACAGAGCCTGATGGCCTTCAGCACTTCAACTGGGCGTGGGCAATCATGCCAGTGGCCATCTTGACCGTCCTCTGCCTCACCATCATGTTTCCCATCATGCTTTACCGAGAGGTCAAGCGGAGCATCCCTCAAGTCTCGCCTTTCACCGAATTTGGCGAGCAGCGGGCCGAAGTCCTCGCCGAGTACGAGCGCCTTCTCGATAACGATCACCACCCTCTCAGCTTCCTCTACAATGACTACCGGCGCGAATGGGCTGGCTTCAAGGCCATCTACATGGCTGTCAAACTTTCCTCTGTGCTTTGCATTGCGGTCCTCAGCAAAGACAACTGCCTCTTCCGCGACAGCAGTCGAAATCAAGTTCTCATCATCTGCGAAGCCGTCCAGCTCTTCTTAATGACGTGTTTTCTCGCCCTCGACACCATCACCTCTCCTTTCGTCGACCGGTTCTCCAACAATTCGGACTGGGTGTCGCGTATAGGCTACGTCTTGATCGCGCTCATTGGGCTCCTCAGCGCGATGCATGTGCGCGGATCATCCGCTCTTGACGGAGGAGTCCTTACGACCGTCACCGTCATTGTCTATGCGCTCAACATCTGGTTCAGTGTGCTGTCTACCGCGATCTGTAGGCGCTGGGTGAAGAGGCTTCAGCAGCGACTCGACTTCAGCATCGACGTCTTCAGCCCTCAGCTCGAAGTCTCGCGCCACATCGGCAGACGCATCTGGCAAGAAAGCTTTTCAACCATTTTGCTCGCCAGTGATGACTACAAGATGCCAGAGAACGAGCGCATCGTCTGCACAAAGCTTGACCGAGAGACGCCACCTTACTTTCTGGCCTTTCAAGGCACCCAAGGCGAGCGCCATATCGAGAATCTCAACATTTTAAAGGACGTTGGATTCGGCCCTTACTGGACCGCCATTCAGAACACTCAAAATCCTCACTATCGGTCGATCTGTGCGGCCATTCTCCGACATTATCACGGGCCCGACGCTTACTGGAAACCGATCCCCACCAAAGTCGCCACTGGTTCATACAAAGACACAACAGTTCGCGTTACCTCCTACTTTGGCCGCGCGATCGTCGTTCCCTTTCCCTTCACCGTATGCTTTGCTTACGACGAGTGTCCCAAACCTCTGGTGAAGATCACCGAGTTGGCCGATCTGGAGCTCTTCGTCGCTCAAAATCGCTCCGCAATGGTCGTTCAAGGGCGGCAGGTTCGGAGGGGTTTGAGGGCTCTGGAAGGGAAGGAGGTGGTCGCACCGTACGTCGGGACGGACCCAGTCGGCACTACGACCCGGTTTCGCGGCCTCCACCGAGAGACCTTCACCCTGCAGCAAGTGTCGACCTTTCGATCTGGGAAGCTGGTCATTGGCCGCAACACCCAGCTCCAGTGGAGAGGATACAACCATGGGTCGGGCTTCGAAGTGTCTATCCACTATCGCGACCCAATCAACTTGAAGGCCAAACCTGTCAAGTTGTCGGGGGAAGAGGCCTTTGGCCTTGCGTCTGACTTTCTCTTAACGCCGCAGCTCGCTCGCCTCTTCCAATCCAATGCCTCGGCGGTCTCGTCCAACGCCGGGCTGATAGCCCACCACATGTCCGCATACAAGGACCACTATCGACGCCACTTCGAAGCCAAAGCCAACTGCCTGTCGTATGGCTTCCTTCTCAACGTTGTCGGAGCCGACGACAGGCCTATGGCCGAGTTGGCCGAGCTGCTGCAGGCGACGGAGCCTGCACCAAAAGTGCAAGAGATGCTTCAGGCCTTCAAGGCGAGCAGAATCGCAATTGACGAGCGTCTCTTCTGTGTGTGTCGCAACTCGCTCAGCCAGCGGTGGTACTTGATCTGGGACGACTGTTGGTGAGCATTGTGTCGACCCAAAGCAGCATCCGGGTCCTAATAGAGTCTTTGGCAGGCGGCGCAATTCCAGCACGGTCGCGGCCTTGTCCCAGAGCCCGCAAGACTTCAGTCCGCACTACCGGTCGTCCATTTGCTACCACCCGCTGCCGCGCGACGCTCTGGTGGAATTCCTTGCTCGACATGGCTTCCCTCGCAATAGCGACAAAGGCGTCTTTCATGTCGGCTTTCTCAACCAGATCTACTTCATCCTGGACGAGATCGCGTTCGCCAAGACCAATCAAGCGGTCCAGCTCAGCATCAACAGGCAGACCGTCACCTACTCCGACCTTCCGTTGCCTGGGGGTGCGCCCCGCGATTCGTCTGGCCTTCCTTCTGGAACACTCGTCACGGTGGGAACAGGAGGTGCGTCTCTGCCAAGGCTGTTTGTTCTTGCATAGTTGACGGAATGCGGCTGCAGACGGAACCGCTCACGATGATGCGCAAATCCGGAATCGCAATGCGTTCCCCTTCGAAGCAGCCATGGGGCCAGTTCAGATCAAAGGTTGGCACAGAGGGCAGCGAAAGGCGCAGCTACGGCAGCAACTTTTCAGACTCAAGGAGGGTGCTCTAACCTGGCTTGGCTTGCGACCCATCCCGCGATCTTTCGCCTCGAGCCTCGGAGTCTCCTTGCGCTTGCGACCGACTGTCGAAGGGCTGGAGCTGCCACGCAACAACGGTTGGCGGCGGCAAGGCCTTCCCGCTCCCGCTCCCGCCACCACCCAGTAGCTTGTAATTCTTGTAATCCACACCTTCATCTTAGCATACCTCCTGCTGCTTATTTGCTCTCGTTGCGGACTAGAAAGACTTGCAACAGGCCTGCATTCGCCACCATGTCATCGCCTCGTCCCTCGATGCGCGCCGGCCAGTCGGTCATAGAGAGTCTGCCCCTCTCTTCCTCAAGCCGCCAGCCGGTCTGCTCTCCTTTTCTCTTTCACAAGCGGCTGGACCCGCTACCGAGGCTTGACGCCGTCGGTTTGAGCCTTTCCCTTGCCAATCCCTCTCGTTTCTTCAAAAAGGCCCGGCGCCGCTCTTCATCCCTGCCCCTCCCTTTGCCATGTCCGACGTGGACGACTGCGATGACTTCTCTACTCAAGGTATCGTCATTATCGCCTCTGCTGTCGGGGGCTTCATTGTTCTGTGCATTTTCGGATGCATGTACTTGAGAAGGAACGGCAGCAACAGTTCCTCGGGACAAGACATCACGCTCGTGAGTTCTCCCCTCTGATGGAGCTTGTCTCGGTTCAGCTATAACCTCCTCGGCTAGAACCTCGAAAGGGGGATGAGTATGAACGACCAAGCCGAGCTTCTGAAGAACGCAGGGTCCATGGGCCAAGTCAACGTGCCACAGGTTACGGAGGAAAACTACCTTTACAATGGAAAGGTGTAGCTCTGTTTCTTAAGCCTGGCGCTGTCCGAATGCGTGCCCTTTTTCGTTCGCTATCATTGTTGAATTCGAGATCCTCTCCGGCCATGCCCTACCTTTTCCACGGCCGAGAACCTTGTCTTGGACGTCTCAATATGTCCAATAGATTGATCTATGCTCGCCAATGCCCAGGCCGAATGCCCTAGAGATGCCTCCCTTTGTTCCTCTGAGACAGTCTGCCACGGACAGGTCGTCTTGAGAAGGTGTCCTAGTCTCACTATGGCCGTCCCATTTCCTCTCTCTCGCTCTACCAGCCATGGAAGACGAGCACTACAATTATCTGGTAGCGAGGGACGACTCGGACGAGTTCGAGGATTGCGTGAGCTCTTTTGCTGCTCAGGCTTTGGATGAAGCAGCGCTGATTCCGGCTTCTGTAGGAAACGGACCCCGAAGCGGTCGCTATTCTCGTAGTTATCATTCTCGCCGTCCTCTTCCTCATTGGTCTGGGGGTGTACCTGTACAAGAGAGCGCAGGCTCGCCAGCAACAGCGCTCGCTGGCCTGGTGCGTTTCCGCGGATCCTGCCCTCGCTGAACTACCGCTAATGAAGTCCAAATGCACAGGAGAGACTTCATCCCTCGATGGCTGGACTTCTCCGGCGAGCCCGAAGGGTCGCTGCATATGGCCGGGCAGGACATGGCTTTCGCCAACAACTATGGCACTACGGCGCCTCCGATGTCTGCGTACGACGTCAAGACGCCCGGTCTCTACAGGAATGGCAGCTTTGGAAAGGGCTCCGACTATGGCTCCGGTGAGCTAACTGCTCAAGTTCTAGCCTTTGTCCTGACAGGGGTTGGCATTCAGCTGGCTTCATGACTCCCCACCAGCCCACAAGCGCTTTCAGTGCTGGCTTCCAGACTCCAGCTTCAGCCTACGTTGATCATCCTGCTAGTGCGCCGCCGGGGTCCGGCTCAGGCTATTTCATGACCTCTTATGAATCGGCGTACAACCAAAACAGCCGGTCGAACAGCAAGCGCCAACGGACACCCGGCACGCCATTGTACGAGTACGACCAGGACGACGCCTACTCCATCAACTCGTACGAAGACAGCCCTAGAGGCGGGAAGAGGAGCGGCGCATTAACCCCTTCGACACCCTACACTCCCAGCCGACAGCGCGCCTTGCAGGAAGCTTGGGGCAGAGCCAGAGCTGGTTCTGGAGGACGCATGGACGCCATTGAAGAGGACAGAGGCGAAGTCCAGCGCTCTCGCTCTCGCCGCCACCATCGTTGAGGTCGCCACCATCTTTCTTTGAAGTGACTGGGACACTTTCTTGTTATCCTTCCCGTCCTCTCTTTGTACTGTGGATCTAGATTTTGCATTGGGAGTTTCAAGCGTAGCCGACCAGAAGGCTCACCTTCCTGACAGCGCGAGCGCTCCCAAGAATCCCCAGCTTGCGCTCGCTCCATTCGCCCGCAGCTTGATACCTCGTGCTTCGACGGCTTGCTACTCGCCGCTTGACGCACAGAACTATGAAATGGAGGGCCAGCTAGCCGAGAACGCTCGCACGCTCATTACTGGCTTCCCTCTCGCCTCGTCGTCCTCTGCCAATGGCGCCGCTCGGCACCTGGCGGCAGACGTGCGGGCTCACGGGCTCGTCCCAGACGTGCTCCTGCCCTTTGCAGACGCCAACTGGACCCGGCTGGACGTGCACGACTCCCAGACCTTGTGTGTTTATGCAGCTCCTTCGCTTGCAATTCTTAGATTAAGGAGGCTCACGCTTTTGCCTGGTTTCTCCAGTCACTTTGCGCCCAGCCAATCCGAGCAGCCTCGCACACATGCATCCGCGCCCTTTGACGCCGCCGCTTTCCTGTCCCAGTTCGTTGACAGCCAGCTTCGGCCGCCCACCCTCGTCTTGCGCACTTCGCCCAACAAGCCGAGCGCCACGTCCAGTCCTGACACCATGGACTTCCTCCGACCCAGCACGCCTTCAAAGGCCAGCACCAGCGTCGCCGTCACGCCTTTGAAGCGCAAAATGTCCAGCATGAAGGTCGTCGAGCCCGTCAGCAGCACCCCTCTGTCCTCCTCAGCTGCGATCGACGTCGACGAGCTGGAAGAGCCCCAGTCGCCCACCAAGTCGCCTTCCAGGGTCGTGCTGGCCTACAAGAAGGACCCGTCCGTCCTGCTGGACAAGCTGCGCGACTTCATGCAAGACATCTTCACCGACGAGGACAACCTGGGACCCTTCTCCGGCTCGTCGTCCAGCTCTGCCACGCACCGGCAGCTCGCTCACTTTGACACCAATGGCCACCTCAGCACATCCACCTTGAAGGAGCTCACCCGACTGTTCACCCAGTTCGTCAAGACCAACGCCGGCCGATACCTGGAAGCTGCGTTCGCGCCGCCCAACCCAGTTTACGACACCTCTCACTTTGCCAGGCTCCTCAAGCTGCTGGAGAGGAGCGTCCAGGCCGCCAGCGACGCCCAGCCTATCCCGTCTGACAAGCTGCGAGCCGCGCGAAATTTTGCGTCGCTCTCTTCCGGTGGCACGGACAGCAAGTCTAAAAAACAGACGCCCAAGAAGCCCCGCAAAGGTGCTGCTGCCATTGCTGCTGGGGGAGCCGACGACGATTTTGGCGGCAACGCCACCACCAGCGCCACCCGCCGCTCTTCGCGCTCCCGATCCAGATCCGGCTCGGTGTCCTACGACGAGACGGAAGGGGAGGACGAAGAAGAAGCGTCGCTGCCCAAGTCGCCCTCGCGGCGCCGCCTCTCCAAGTCGCCGTCGAAAGTGTCCAACAAGTCGGCTGGCCCGGCCACCAATGAGGACTTTGAGTGGTCGGACGAGGAGCTGGGAAAGCTTGAATCCAGCTTGGAGGTGGTCCACCAAGGGCTGTCGGCAATCAGTGCCATCCTGGCCATGCTCTCAGCGGCCAAGTTGCCCAAACAGGTTCGCGAGCCACCATTCTTATCAGGTTGCTGATTTTGACTTCTTTTGGGGACACACAGCTATACTCAGAGGACTTGATTGCCATGTGCTTGAAGACGGTCAAGGATCGGATGAGCGACTTGGCCTATCCGTGCATTGAGGCCTTGTCGAGCCTGCACTCCGGCTTTCAAAGCGCTCTCGCCGGCCCGCTCTCCGAGTCGCACATCTCGACCTTAGTCGAACTCAATCTCCTGGCGTTCGCCTCTGTTTTACCTCGCATCCACGAACTTCTCAAAGCCGAAGAGATGCCAGAGCAGATCATCATCTCGGCCGTTTACGTCGCCATTGGGCCCTTCTTTGCCGAATGCGGCTCTGATTCGGCTTCCTCTCGCAGCGCCAAAGGCAAGGCCAAAGACAGCTCGTCGGCCTTGTCCTCGCTCAAGAGCCTGCGCATGGCCGCTCTGTCCACCTTGCGCGTCGTCTTCTCCAAGCACCCGAAGCAACGCCCGTGGATCGTCGACGAGATTTTGTCACAGCTCAACACGGTGCCCGACATCAAGCAGAGGCACTTCCGCATCCGAAACGGCAAATCGATCCACACTGTCTCGGCCTTGCTGCTGCACTTGATCCAATGCTCCGCCCACGACATTCGCTCGCGTATGGCCAAGACCCTCGCTAAGCTACAAAAGCGGAATGCGAAAGCTGGCAGGAGCATGGACGTCGACGACGAGGAGTCGCAAGAGGAGGACGAGCCGGAGGACGAAGACCTTGCTGAACGGCAGGTGGAGGCGATTAGGCAGCGAGTGAGCGTGGCCATGGCATCGGCCACAGAGACGGCTGGCAAGATCATCGGCTTCCTCTTCAAAAAGTGCGGCGCGTCCAGCAAGCTTCCAGTTGGCGAGACAGACTTTCGGCTGGTGTTGGACGCCCTGATCACAGACTCGCTGGCTGTGCTAGACCTGCCAGAATGGCCGGCTGCAACTTTCTTTATCAACAACAGCCTCAGGAAGATGGTGAGTCACCTTCCCATCCGGCAAGGCACTTTGGAGTCTGGCTGAGATTCCTTCCAGTTCGAGCTCCTTGGAAACGCCAAATCCTCCGCAGAACTGACTGCCACCAAATCAATCTGCTTGGATCACCTGGGTTCCATCGCTGCCAGGTTTGCTGAGCGCAACATCGACATCGCGCAGGCCGTCAGTGATTGGCCCACGCAAAGCCTTGCCCAAGTAAGGTGCCTGTTCGACCAGCACGGATGTTTTTCTGACAGCCTTCCTAAAGATGTTGTCTTCCGATTTTGGCGGCAAGCTGGAGGAGCTCACCCAGCTCGTGCAGGCTAACGAGCACGTGGTGGCAGGCCTAGCCAGTCTCAAAGATGAAGACGGCACTTTTCAAGTGAGCACCTGGTTTCCTTTCTCACCAATCATGGCTAATTGATATGCAGAGTGCTGCCAACTTTGTTTCCGCTCGATGGGCATCGGAGCTGCTCGGCGGCCTCATGCGACTCGAGAGTCAAGAAGCCAAGGACCCTGGCATTTGCTCGGCCTTGCTTTCGCTGTGGGAACCATTTGCCGTAAGGTTGTCCCCGGGGTCAAATGCGCAAAGCTCAGTGGGAGGGACCAGATACAAAATGCGTCCAATGAAGAACAACTTGCACAAACGGCCAAAGCCATCTCCTGGTACCAGAGCCAGAAGGATCTCTTCGAACAGCTGTTGTCCAGAGTTTTGGTCGTGCTCAACACTTCTGATGGGGCCGCCCAACGTGCCAAGGCTCTCAAGTGTCTCGGACAAGTCGTCGCAGAGGACGCCGATGTGTTTGCTAGGGTCGGTGCCACGTTCATATTCCTATCATCATGGCACAGCTTACCCTATGCGATACAGGCTGACGTGAAAAGCGCCATCGAAGGGCGGTTTCGGGACGCTCAGTCGTCTGTCCGAGATGCGGCCCTGGAGTTGTTGGGCGAATACATCGTGAACCGGCCGGACCTTGCTGTGCAGTATCTCCCTCGCATCTGCGAACGGGGCACGGTGCGTCAACAGACCAATGTTGGACCAAAGCTTTTGACTGAACGATATCTTTCGCGCACAGGACAAGGGCCTGAACGTCCGCAAGCGCGTGATCAAGCTGCTCCGGCGGCTCTATCCTGTTCTTCCCGAAACTGCCCAGCGAGTCGCTGTCGCCCTCACAATCGTGCGACGGGTCAAGGACGACGACACGACTGTCAAGGATTTGGCGATCGCGGCCACCGAAGAGATGCTTTTCACATTCACGCCCAAGCGGAAGTCAAGCACGACTGAGATCACAGCCTCTTTACTTGACTGCGCTAAGGTGCTCGTCAAGGTTGCCAGCGACACGCCGATGGAAGACGCCTTGCGCGCCATCATGGCCAAGAAAGCGGACAACTCGAAAGCTTCCGGCGATTTCACATTGGTCCTCGAGCAGCTATCTGCTGTCATGGTTTCGGATATGACTGACGGCTTGCTGGAGACGGCCCACGTAAGCTCAGTTCGGCCGGTTGCTCCCATTTGCAAGTCACTCACATTAAGCAACAGACCCGCATCGGTTCCGCCCGGATGCTCGTCTTTCTGATCAACGCGCAACCTTCAGCTTTGAAGCCTGGTCAGGTCGAAAACCTGCTGCCATACTTGCAATCCGCCGAATCAGACTCCGACCGCCTGGTGCGCGACTTCCTTCTACAGGCTCTTCGAGCTGCCATCCCGTCGTTGCCTGCTGCTGCCCTCCCTACGACCGAGCGCCTTCAATCGACTTTGATAGTGCTTTTGAACAAGATCCACCCAAATCCGTCCACCTTGCAAGCGCTCGTCGGCTGCCTGTGCGACGTCATCATCAACCACACCCATCAATTTGCTACTCTCTGCAACGTCTTCCGCAAAGTCGACAAAAACCTGAACGACCGGCTTCAACTTTTCAGAGCGCCAAACAAGACGCCGACGCCTCAGGACAAATTCGCCACCCAGTTCATGATTCGCTTCTTCGGTCTCATGGCTCAGTGCGCTGACTTCGATGCCATTCGCGAGTCTATGCCCGAGGCCGCAGACGAAGTGGACAAGCTGACGACCGCCAGTGTCAGCGACACCGCGTTCAACAAGTTGGTCGCTCTGTTCAAGGATCCCGCCTTGAGCGTTCTTCACAAAGCGCTGCTGGCCGCCCTTGGGGCCCTGTTTCAAGGCTTTCCCACCCTTATGCTGCGAGATGAAAGCTCTGGCATCATGGACGAGATTTTCGACAGCCTGGACACGACGGAGGACTCGAGAAGCCAACTTCTCCACATCATTCGAGACTTTCTGGTCAGTCAGGCAGCCAAGACAGTGATGTCTGAGCAAGTTAGCAGCAAAGACCAGACAAAGACGACGGCGAGATCCACACCGAAGAAGATGAAGGCCACCGGAGTGGACATTGACGAGCTCATCGGGAATGTCGATGGCTTCGCCGAGACTGGGTGAGATCTTGCTTCCCTGTCAGCTAGCACGGTGTGCATCGCTGATATTTTCCACAGGGTCAGCTCAGCTATCGTGCAGCGATACCTCCACCACATCCTGGTGGCGGCTAAATCGCGCAACTCGGCAGATCGCAACATTGCCCTGGAGATCATCTCTTTCACGGTCAACCTGGGCCTTGCGCATCCCATCGACTGCCTTCCCATCATCGTGTCTTTGGAGACGGCGGACGACAGCCAGATTGCGAAGCGGGCTTTCGGGCTCCACTCCATTCTTCAAAGCAAGCATTCAGCCCTCGTCTCCACCCGGTATCAAGAATGTGCCCGAACCGCATTCGACTACAACTGCCAGCTGTCCGACGGCACGCAGCATGCTCGAGGCTATCGAGAAGAGGACAACTCGGCTCGCCTTGCGATGTGGTACACCATGCTGAAAGAAAAGCGGCCCCTTCGCTTGGACTTTGTCAAGACGCTAGCCAGACTCTTGGCAGTTGAACCAACCAAGGAATGCGGCGCAGTCGATGTCGGCTTCGGCCGGTTCGTTGCAGACAACCTGGCGTGCTTCGAGTACAAGAGCCAAGAGGAGATCTTCGTCTGCCTCAAAGTGCTCGACCGGATTTTGGCAGAAAGTGCAGTCCAAGCGGCACAGATGATGCTGGAAGTCGTCGATCGCGATGAGCTCCAAGTGGAGTTGACCCAGCCGCCACCCGGTAGGCACCCTTGTCTCTCCTTCCGATTTGCTCTGAGACTCACCGCACGTGCTCCAGTGGACTCAACAACCCTACCCTCGCTGGTCTACACATCTCAAGTTTTGACCCTGTCTTTCGCTTTGCGAGATCACCTCAAGCTGCTTTACTCGCTTTCTGACGCGTGAGTGACTGTTGCTGTGTTTTATGCCATGCTTTGGGATTCACATACGATGCCTTGACGCCGCCAGGAAATGCTCTAAGTTCGTCGAGGGCAAAAAGTCTGCGATTGGCGACAAAGTCCCTTCTGCGGCCGCCACCGCCACGCCCATTCTCGACCTCGACATGTTCCCACTGCTGGGCGCATCACTTATTCCGACCGAGATTGACGCCAACACTTGTGTGGCAATTGCAAGGGCATTTGAGGCCAAGGTCTCGTCGGACACTCTCCTCACCCACGAAGCCGAAGAGGAGGACGAGCTCGCTGGTTGACTTTGTTTCTGCACGCTAGACCGCTCTGGTCTTCTTCTTGCATTGCTGTAAAACGATTCTCGCCCAGACCACCTGCTGCTTGTCGGTGACGATCCAAGTCGGCCAAACGAAGAGGTGCGAAGTGGGCTGAGGAGGGGTTTAGGGGCTTCCACAGTCACAGCTAGCGCTGGATGCTTCCGCTAAATGATTCAAAAAATCTTTCCCATCGAGGTGGATGGGAGGGAGCTAATTGCCCTTCCCCCTGCTGAACGGGTCGATGTCCGAAGTGGACGCGCGCGGTTGGCACTGGAGGGGAGAAACAGGGCTAGAGAATCAACGAGAACTGCTTACACCGTTGAGGAGCTATTCTCGCCCAATTGTACATCGAGGGGTTGTTGAGCAGAGACAGAGGATCAGCACCAGTGATAGAAGACAAGAGGATAGATAAAAAGGCAGCAGGGAAGAGAGCGAGCCGAGGAAAGGTCGATGAGGTCGGAGGGCAAGGGCTGGACCGGCTTAAGCAAGCGCTCGAGGTCCCATTCTTTAGCCCCATATCCCCCTCGTACGAGGGGGCAAAGGCCCTCTCCCTTGGTGATGCCTGCACGCGCACAACGGGGGCGGGCGCCAGATTGCCTGGTCTTTGGGTGGTAGAGCTGACGATCCCCCATGTGGCGGGAGGAGGGCGAGGGAGGGAGGAGCAGAGGTAGGACAAGAGATTTACTTACACTGCCTTTGATCTGGATGCCTTCGCCAGGCCCACAGACAGCAAGGTGGCAGAACGGGAGCAAGCGATTGCGTCGCCTCATGGGGACAAACGGCCCTACGGCTGTAGCCGTTGTAGGTGTAGGCCCCCACCACCGTTGGGTCCTTTGCTTCAACGTTCTGTAAAAGACCCAAGAGATAAAGTTAGCGCTTTTAGCTTTGTAAAAGATGGACAGAAAGGCAAAGGAGCGAGGAAAGAACGAAGGGGAGACCGGAAGGCGAAGGGGAGTGGACAAGCGTGGCGGGCGCCAGCTGCCGCGCATGTTTTAAGCCCATATCTACCCCTCCACGCGAAGGGGGCAAGGGCCCTTGCTTTTGTCGCTGTACCGAGGGATGGGCTGAACAGTGTAGCGAGGGAAGAGCCGTTAACGTGGGCTGGGAGGTGGGGCGCGGACTCTCCAGGCGACGGAACGGAGAGGGATTGGCAAAGAGGACAGAGTAGGAGGAGGAGACACAGGAGACGTTGCTACTCACGGTGTAGTAGGTAGTACCGGGCGAGGGAGCCACGGGTCTGGGAGGCTGCGAAGGTGGGCGGCCGCGGTCTCGTCTTTTGAACTGTGGATAGGCCTCGGAGTTGCTCATGATGTGCTCTATACTGATACGCTGGTCACAGTATTCAACACTGTAGAGAACAGGTGGCAGAACGGGAGCAAGAGAGGCCGTCGCCTCATGAGGGGCAAACGGCCCGCTTTTTTTTCTCCAAATAATCTGACCAAATTGTGGGACTTCTGGGCGTCTCTAAGATGGCTACAGACGACAAGGCTGCAGCCCAAGCAATGGAAGAGCTCTCGAGCATCTCAGGGAGCATCCCTTTCAATTCCGGGCTCTCTGCCCTCCAAACCGGCTCGCTCTCTGAGAGACATACTTTAAGAAACAGCCAAGACACCATCCAAGCCCATCAGAACGCTCCGAAACGCGCAACCCGAGCCTACAGCGCCATTTGCCTGAAGCAAGGTTCGGCGCAAAAAAAAATTAATGAGGGCGGGCCTGTGCGCAAATCCGGGGGAGCTCCGCCCATTCAGTCGTTTGAAATCACGATTTGACTGGCAGCGGACAGGCCTCAAGTCCTCTCTCGAGCAGAAAAGTTTGGGTGGCAAAAACCTTGAACTGGGCGATAGGAAACGCGCTGGAATCGAGCAGCATCCCAACGGGCAGGAGAGCAGGGCAACCTCAACATCGAGAGCAGCAAACGGCAACATGAAGACTTTCAAAAGTGAAGGCTAGCGGAACAAGGAGCAATAATGCAGAGGAGAACAGACACTGAGCCCTTCGCCACGCGCTCAAGGCTCTAACCGCCCTGGCCTCGGCTATTCCCGGGTGGCAAATCGCCAAAGTTGCTGCAGAGTGCTGCTCAAGTGGTGAGGGTTGAAGTCCAAGACAAGGAGAGGGCAAAGCGCACATATTACTAGTTGCACATCCAAATCCCTTCAGAGCTTGGATCGGCCCAGACCCGCCTCATCGCCCAAGCCACTCTCCATCATCGCCTTGATCTCTCTCGCGCTCTCTTAGATAAAGTGCAAGAACCCTTGTGCCATGCTCGTCTTCGTGCAAATGCAGAAACCGCAGGTTGTTGTCGTCGACCGAGTAGGCGATGCCAACGCCATTGTCGACGACCTCTTGGAAGCCCAGGCTGTCACACAAGCAAGATTTCAGCGGATAGGGACAAATGGTAAGGTTGATTGGGCAGGCGCACCTCTTGAAGTAGTCTAAGCTCGAGTTGGAAGTCGACCTGAGCCAACTTGACGCGGTGGCAAAGGCCGGTTCCTTGTAGATGGCCGGTAGCTCTTCGCCAGGCTTGAGGAGCATTTTGAGTCCTGTTGAAATTGCTTGAGCCAAAAGTTCAAAAGTCCAGAGGGGAATAAGTCATCGCGCGCCAAGAAAGTGGCGGTCCACACCCTCGCCATCTGCCGCCATCGCCGCATAGGATGTGTGGGCATTCACCACTGCACTTCTCATAAGCAAACGACAACGGTCATTCAATCACAGTCGGCGCACCTTTTCGCAGCACTTCAACCCGACGCAGAGCCTGTGCGGCACCAAACCAAATCGCGCCAGGCCAACAAGTCTCACAAACAGCTCTCAAATGGAAAATCAAACTAACGGGCACCTGGCGGTCCTCCGTGGCCTTGCACTACTCCAAGGCTTCCGGCGCGGCGCTCTGGATCACCTCGGTGCGGCCTTGCTTGAACTTGCGCAACTTGGGCGCTCTCTTACGTGCCGTCCAGCGTGCCGTCCATCTGGTAGTGCGCTAGGTGCATGGTTCATTGCGCCCAGCCATCCGGACTGGTCTTGAACTTTTAGATGGAGTGCCGTAGGCTTTTCTCGTATAGCAAAACATGCATCTCGTGGATCTCGCGGACCTTGGTGTATGCCTTCTTGGAGCTGTCAATAGTCGCCTTCACTCTGTGGCTCAGCTGGAAGATAAGCGGCCGATCTAAAGCCACTTGGAAAGCCACTTGGATGCCACCGCTCGGCCTTCCGTACATCCATTAAGCGTCTTGGACAGGGCAGGCAGTCAACACTGTGGAACATCAAATCACAGACGCAAGGCATCGCACAGCATGCGATCCAACGAACACGGCCAAGAAAACTGGGCCGAACAGACAGGCAGGGTTGTTGCAGGAAGCCTTCAGCAAGCTAGAGGGGCTGTCTAAGATGCACTCAGACCACTCTCTGTCCATTTCAGTCGCATCCCTTCATCAGAAATCAGGAGAGCAGATGGTCGACCACTTCCAGCTTCACTCGAACGCGGTGCCGCCGAGGCGTGCTCTTCGAATCTTGTCTTTGTTCGGTGGCGCCATCAGCTCAGAGCCTCCAAAGCCATTGCTCTGGATTGAACAGTGGTGCTTCAACGGGCCAACAGGATGCAGCACGCCTCGCTGATCCAGTCGCTTCACCTGCCCGACTCTGTCCTCGCCCTCGCCGTCTTCCATGACCGGCTTTACGTGGGCAGCGGCTTGAATATCTTTGTGTACAGCCTGCAAAATGCGTTCTTGGTCAAGAAGCTGCGTGGTCACACGGGAAGTGTCCTGTGCTTGCAAGCCACGGAAGACTTGCTCTTCTCCTCGTCAGATGACAATTGTGCCATGGTCAGCCCGTCTTTCGGCCTGTTCAAGTTCTGCCATAGACTGAATGCGTGTCAAAGGTGTGGGACACCAAGACGCTTGAGCTTCTGTGTGTCGTTACACCACCGCAAGCCAACGCCGGCAGCATCTTCAGCCTGGCCTACGACGAACCTCGAAGAGTTCTTTACTTGGGCGCTCAAGATGCCAGTATTTCTTTCATACAAATCCCCGACTTTCGGAAAGGAGAGGAAGCGCATTCCAAGGTTTCGACGCCCACCACTCAGCCCTATCACAAGTTCTTCGACTCGCGCAGCCGCAAGGAGCTGGTCGAGAGCTTGGAGCAATTAACCCTCTCTCGAACCGTGTCAAGAGGCAGCAGCAACCCTCCTTCGCCGCAGCTCAACGACGATCGCTTCTTGCCTCCTGAACCATCCAGTGTAGGCGGTCCACTGCAGCTGGAAGTGGAACGCGACTGCGTGCTCAATTATGCGCACCACGGCTATGTCCTGACATTGGGGTTGGTGAAGAGGGACGGCGAGACGCTGTTGGCCAGCGGGTCAGGAGACGGCACGCTGAAGCTGTGGAAATGCAACGCCTTGGGCGACAGGGCCGGGCTAACACTCCTGCACACCCTCGAAGTCGAGCCAGAGCTGGCAGTCTTTTCCGTCTTGATCACCTCCAGCACCATCTTTGTGTCTCTTCAAGGCGGCAACATCAGAATTTACGACCTTTTTACCTTTCAGCCCGTCCGCATCCTCAACGCACACGCCACTGACGTCCTTTCTCTGTCTCACATCTCGAACCATCTGGTATCGGGGGCAGCGAGCGGCGAGATCAAAGTGTGGACAGCCAATTTTGAGCTGTTTGATCAATGGCAGGGGCAAGCCGGAGCGGTGCTGGCATCTGCTAGCACTGACGCCCGCCGTGGTACCCCTTTGCTAGTGACTGGCGGTAGCGACAAGCAGACCAAGCTATGGTCTCTCAACGCCGAGCAGAACCAGCCGATGCAAGAGACGGGCATGACGAGCGAGATGCTGCAACTCTTGGCCCAATTTGTGCGATTCAAGACGGTCAGCAGCGACGAGACCTGTCGCGAAGCCTCAAGACAAGGCGCTTTGTTCCTGAAGCAAGCGCTGTCAGAACTCGGTGCCATCGTTTCTCTACTCCCGTCTCAGCCGGGACGCAACCCAATTGTGCTCGCCACCTTCAAAAGCCCCAATCCCAAGAAGCGTGTCGCATTTTACGGCCATTACGATGTGGTCAGTCCTGGCCAGCTCAGTGAATGGGCGACCGACCCCTTCGTCCTTTCTGGGCGCGACGGCTATGTCTATGGCCGAGGTGTCAGTGACAACAAAGGTCCACTGCTGGCAATTGGTTGTGCAGCTGCACGCTTGCAGAGGGCGCAAAAGCTAGACGTCGATTTGGTCATGCTGATTGAGGGAGAGGAGGAACGAGGCAGCAGCGGATTCACCCAAGCTGTCTCCTCCAACTTGGACCAGATTGGCGCCATCGACGTGTAGGTCATTTCCGCCTGTTTAGCAACCATTCAAATAATCCGGTGTTTATTTCGTGTAGTCTGCTCATTTCCAACTCCCACTGGGCTTCGGACGACCTTCCTTGTCTCCTCTTCGGCCTCCGCGGCGTATTGCACGCTAAAGTGTCGATTGCAGCTGCCCGTCCCGATCTTCATTCTGGCCACCACGGCGGTTCATCTAGTGAACCTTTGCTAGATTTGATCCGCATCATTGCTACCCTTGGAAAGGAAGACGGCCAATGCGCACTTGAAGGATTCTATGGTGGCGTCACAACTGTGTCTACTGGAGATAAGAAGCTTTTCGAAGAGGTTGCTGCTCGGCTACAGAAGTGGGCGCTAACTCACTCCTCGCCCGTTCTTGGCGGTATGCTGACCATGCCACAGTTCGACCGACTATAACTCCGTTGAGACGCTGATACAGCGGTGGCGCCGGCCTGCCCTTTCGGTTCACAAAATGGAAACCTCGGGTTCGGCCTCGTCCAGTCAAGCCGTTATTCCCAACACTGCATCCTGTGCTGTCTCCATTCGCACCGTGCCAGCCCAGTCGCCAGACGCCATCGCTAAAGCCCTTACCGCTCATCTACAAGATGCCTACGCCAAGTTTGGAGGAAAAGATAAAGTAAGCCTGATAAGCAAAGCTTGAGAAGCATCACTGAAGGTGCGGACAGCTCCTCATCGAGATTCGCCAAACAGCCGACTGGTGGCTCGGCGACCCCAACTCTATCTACAGCACGCTCCTCTCTCAGAACATCGAAAAGGAGTGGGGAAGCTTGCCGCTGTGGATCTGCGAAGGCGGCAGCATTCCTTGCATCCCTTGGCTGGAAAAGACTTTCAAGACCCAAGCGACTTGTCACTTTCCGATGGGCCAGGCCAGCGATGCTGCGCACCTGACGAACGAGCGCATACGACTGGTGAACCTGGAGAAGGGGCAGAATGTAGTCTACAGGTGGTTGCAAGACGTGGCGCTGGTCTAATAAAGAAAGAAATACAATGTACAGCTGAGAAGATTTGCTCAGTCAAACACCCAGCCTTCGGGCAGGCCTTCCGTAATCTGCCACCGCGCAGAGCCCAACCAGGACTTGAGCTGGCTCTCCCTTTGGCCCGCGTCGGACTCCAGCACCTTCACAAACCCTTGCCCAGCCAGACACATGACCGACCAGCCGATGACCATCATGCCAGGAGGTCGCTGCTCTTCCACAGATTCGATGGCTTCCACAATGTGCTCCAATGTCGACGCGATGATGCGCTGATCTTTGGAAGTGCCGCGCTCGATGATGGCGATGGGGGTCTCCTTGGGGAAAGCTGCGCCGTCCCGACTGCCGCCTTCTCGCCCCGGTTCGGCTCCGTCTCCCGACGTCAAGGCTTGTACAACACCTGCCAGGCGAGCCACGCCCATCAACACCACCAAGGTGCGCTCCAGCTGGTAGCCCGGCAGAGTCACGCCTTTGCCTCCCCGGCCTACGCCTGTGCAGACCATCATGCTCTCGGCCACGCCTCTCTGGGTGACAGGCAGGTTAACCAAGCTCGGAACGGCCAGCACCGAGCTGAGTCCAGGAACGACGGTGCATTCGAACCCGTGTTGCCGAAAGTAGAGGACCTCTTCGCCTCCGCGGCCGTAGAGGAACACGTCGCCTTGCTTTAAGCGTACCACGGTGTGCCCTTGAGTAGCGGCTTCGAGGGCGAGGGACATGAGTTCCGACTGAGCGCCTTCTGCGTTGCCGGGGAATTTCTTTGCGATCACAATTTTGACGTTGGTCGGAATGAGAGCGAGGACGGCTTCGGGGACCAGTTTGTCGCTTAGAACCACCGTTGCCCGTTCCGTCAGCACCTCGTACGCCGCTCGCGTCAACAACGACGGTGAGCCTGGGCCCGAGCCAACCAGGTATATGGACCCTTGCTGTCCTGGAAGAGGTGCCACCATCAGCCGATGGTGCGACTCTGTGTTTTGGTCGCTTTGGAGCTGGGCTGGACTCGTTTCAGACAATTCTAACAGACGGTCTGTGTCGGTGCTATCCAACGAGGCGATCTGCTCCAGCGGCCAGTATTCCGCTGCATCGAAAACATGAAAAGCGTTTCACTGTGGACGCGATGAAATTGAAACGAACAAATCTGAGCGACGAAACGCATTCGGGCCAAGGCCAGCCAGTCCAACTCTTTCGCGCTCGAATCCAAAAAGAACTCAGAGTCTTTAGGGGACCGCTGCTCGACCGGCGTGTTGATCTGGGGCGTCCATTCTGCTTCATCCGGCGCTCCTGGAGTCTTGGCTTTGATAAGCTTGCGCAATTGAGAGATGCGAAGGACGGCATCGCCAATCGACACTGGAAGGGCAGAGACGATCATGCGCCGGATACGGGCAGCGAGTCGACAGGATGACCCGTTGGTTGCGATGGCGAATTGAAGGGACGACTTTCCTTCCGATTTGGAAAGAGCGAAGCGATGAGTGGTTGGGAAGGAAAAGTCGGAGAGCGCAGGGCAGTCCGCAATGTTAACGGCGACCCTCTTCTGAAAACAGAGCTGGGAGATCTGCTTGGCCGAGGACTTGGGGCGATGTCGCAAGGCCAGAGTGTCGGTCACCAGCACAAATGCCACGGCCGCATCTTCGAGCAAAATTTTGAGCTCGGTGATAGGGTCCTCCAAGTCCTGCAAGCCTATCTCCCCTTGCTCCGCGCGCCACAGTAGTTCTGGGTCAACAGGCGCAGCTGCTTCTCGGAGCACGCGGACCCGATAGCCAGCTTCGAGGCAGGAGAAGGCTCGCAAAGCTGCCAGCCGATTGCTGCCCACGATGACGGCCAAATCTCGCAGGGAAGCTGCGAAAGACAGGAGCAGTGAAGCTCCTGGCTCAGCTGTCGTATACATCTTCAGTATCCTAATCGGGCGAATCCCATTGGCTGGCGAGGGAAGAGAAAACAAGTTGGGCAGACGACCGTCGTGGAGCAAAAATTCATGCAGGAGCGGTGGGCTTCGTTTGAAAAAGCCCTTTCATTTGTAGGCCGCACCCATTCAATTCAAGAGAATATCACGTGTAAAGTGAGTGGCATAGCCGAAGGCGCTTTTGTGAAGGTTATATGCCACCTGAAGATAGACAAGCCAGAAACACTCTCCATCTCCATCTTCTATAAAAACTTTTGACATTTCCCAAAAGGGCTTGATTTTGGTTGAAGATCTCGCCAGGAGATCGCCCAGGGCCATCAGAAACGATGTCTGGGGTCAATGGGTCCACTTCCCAGCTCAGAAAGCGGCCGAGATCGTCGGATGGAGGAGACGATGCTCGCTCCGCTCCCGCCCAGTTGCTCAACGACCAGTTCGGCAAGATCTGCCGAAATCTCAGCCAGTAAGTGATTCCAGAGAGCTCCCTTGTCCATGATTGCCCAGACGATGATCTGGGTTCAATGTCTAGAATTCTGGCTGCCATTAACACCAAGCAAAACCTTGTGAACGCGGCAATGGCACAGTACAAGGAGCTCCCAGAGAGTTCTTCTGGGCAGTCCAGTCAAGCCAGCCCGGACCAGAAGGCGAGCCTCAGCGAGACCCTCCGCGAATTGCAGAAGGCGCAGACGGCGAACGCCGCTAAGCTCGCCACAAACCCCAAATTGCTTTTTGACCTCCATCTCGAATCGAAACCGAAAACCGCTGTGGCGCCGTCGCCTGGAGGCCCAATGACTGGAGGCCCAACAACAGTCGCCATGCTGCCCGACGAAATTGCCGCCCTGGTGGAGGAGCAGGTTGCTAAGGCCATGATCAAGCAGAATGTGCAGTGGGAGGAGCGTCTGGCTAAGGAGAGGGCGGAATAGCAAGCGAAGACGGAGCGTGATTTACGGACGGTACGTGGCCGTTCCTTTTGCGAGTCTCCGGCTCCTTCTGACAATAGTGCGATCAGATGCAAGATATAATCACCGACGAGTGCGCCGAACAGCGCACCACTCGCGAAAGAGACATCAAGATCCTCGTGGACTTGCTTCAGACCATGCCCCAAGTCAAGGCCCGGGCCCCGGCGGCCGACCCTCGCGCTCCTGCATCCCCTTCAACGAACAATAGCGTGAAGAAGGCTTTCCCAGACGCCCAACCCCTCTCGCCGAAAGAGGCCTTCAAGGCTATCAACCCTTTAGGGGAGGCCAACATCTTTCACAACAGCTTCTCCAACCTCCGTACCGACCTGTCCGAGTTACAGAACTTCCAAAGTGCGATGTGGACCCGAATAGGCGAGTTGAAAGAGGAGATAGGCACTGTTCATTCCACGGAGTCCGAAGGCGTGAAGGAGCTCAAAGTAACCCTGGATCGCCTGTGCCAGCAATTCGAGTCGCTCAACACGGCAGCCACGGAGACTAAAGCATCTACTCTCTCGGTCAGTGGCGTCGCGTTGTTCAATTAACAGATTTGAGATGTGGTGTGCGCAGATTCGATCCATGGTGCAAGAGCAGGCCAATTCGATCACGCCACTACTGGAAAGTCACAAAAGTCTCAGTTCCGACGTCAAAAGTCTCTCTTCAAAGCAGGACGCCCTCGAAACTCGCTTCCAGTCCCTCAGCGTATCTGTTTCGGAGGCCCTCTTGGGAACTTCGGCCCACAACCAGAAGCTTTCCGAGCTCGCTTCTAATGTCGCTTCCATTACTCCCCAAGTAGAAGCACTGCAGGCCAGTAGCAATACCGAACGATTTGCCCTCATCGAGGTAGGTCCCAGTGCAATCTGCCCACAAGGCCGCGGATGGGCTGACCCCGTCTTGGCTTTGCCCAGTCTCGCGACAAGATGGACAACAAGCTCGTGGAGCTAGCCAAAGTGGAAGCTCAGCGCCGTTCGGAGGTCCAAGAGCTCAAGCAGCTCATCCAAGAAAAGACGACCGGCTTAGTGACCAGCCTACAAGAGTTCGAGACCGAGCTTCAGGGTGTCAGGGACGAGTTGAAGTCTGTCCAAGAGACCCGAGGTGATCTGGATGACGGGCCGACAGTCTGTCTCACTGCTCGCACTCCTTGGTCCAATGCTGATGCCGGTTCTCGCTTCAGATCGAAAACGAACTCGTTGGAACCCGCGCATTGGAGAACACAAGGAAGGTTCAAGAGGGTCTTCAAGCAGGCCAGAAGTCCCTGGCGAGCGACGTCGCTCGCTTGCAAGAGGAGCTTCTCGTCCTGACATCTGAAACAGCCTCGGTAAGCTTGCGAGCGATCTTCCTCCAAGATCATTCTGACCTCTGGTATTGCGGTTTCAGGGACTCTTGAGCCAGCTCCAGCAGATTCACGAGGTGCACAGCGGTCTCTCCTCCCTCCAAGAATCAGTCTCCCGGGACGCTGGCATAACCCGTAACATCAGTGGCGGGTACGACCAGGTCAGCTTGGAGAGGTTATCGGGGCAAGTCGATGCGCTCTTCTCCTGGGCAAGCTCGTTTTCCAAGTGAGCTCCCATACCTTTCAGATCTTGATGCCCATCTAACGTGATGTCACCAGGCCAATTGCTGTCGTGAGTTGTTGGTGACTTTCGCTCTTGAATTTTATCTGACCTGTACCGAACCAGCCCAGCCGCGTCAGCCTTGAGGTTGCTCCCGACGAGGATCCGTCCGACTGAAGGCCAGCTTCCGCAAGATCGATCGTGTACCATAATCCCACTTCTTACGCCTTTCTCGCTTCTCTTTTCACGATGCATTGTACATCCTTCATCGGCGCGCCAAGCTTTGCTGGACAAGGCCACGGCGAGGCCACATGTAGTAGAATTACACGCTCTCTTGACGCACGCCACTGATAGCGTAGAAGAGTGCTTCACGCATTTGCCAATAAAATGTAGTCTGAACAACCTGCCACACCCCACGACTTCAAACCTTGAGAAGGTCTGTCAGTGCATTCACACAGGCGCGGCGGCCTTCCTTGCTATCGCACACATTGTGCCCCGCCTCAACTTGCTCCCAGCGGACTAGTCCGCGCCCCAATGTGTAGTTGGCCAGCTGTGTTTGTCCTCGGCTCCAAGTCTTGTCTGAGAGGCGCGCCTTGCTGCTGATCAGGATGGACGGCAGTTGGCTAGGGAAGCGGTCGATGCTGTGAGCCAAGGCCAGGTAAGATTGAGACTCGTGCGAATGGGCCTCGTGAGCTTGCTGCAAAGCACTACGGCCAAGGGTGGCGGAAAGGCCGTTGCTCGCTGTGCCGTAAACACGAGACGCGCTGTCACTCAAAGCCGAGTGGCTTGATGCGAGGATGGCAGCAAATCGCCGCAAGCCAAGGGGCGTCAAGGCAGAGCCGATCAAGTCCTTGAAGACGAATTTGAGGTGCTTTTGCCAGCTGATGCGAAGGCGGCCGAAGTAGCTGTCCTCTGTTTGGGGGTCGAGGAAGATCATGGCTCGAAGGTGGGCTTGGTTTCGGGCTGCGAAGACGCGGGAGATCAGACTGCGCGAATCAAGTGTGAGTTTGTGGCGCGCCAAATTGTTCGGAAAGAGCTCGCGTACCCGCCAAGGCCCTCCGACACGAGCAGAAAGCCGCCGCCTGGTTTGGTCACTCTGGCAAACTCGTTGCCCTTGTCTAGTGCCTCTTCAAGCGCTCTGGAGATAAGCTCGAATGAGGCACTCGGGGCGTTGTCCGAAAAGCCGTATCTGCGTTTGCGACGTTTAGATAGTGCACAGTGAGGCGAGAACGATCTCCACTTACCCAGGTCGGTCCCATCTACAGACCCGGACGGAGTCACTTGCATTGATTACTCCAGTCACTTCTTCTATCCAAGGCGCTGAAATCGAGCCGGGTATTGACGCCGGCCCTTCAACCAAAACCGTCCTTCCATCCTCGTCCGTTCCACCACTGCAGTCCAAATGCACGCGGAAAGCGAGCCTGGCAGAGGGCCCAATGTGGTCCACCAAGCCCCAGGCGCGAGCCTCTTGAGTGTTGAATGTCCATTTTTCTGGGTTCGTCCAGAGCATCTGACCTGGCGGTTTTAGGCCCGCATCGTACGCCCGAAGGCATAAGTTGAGCAAGATGCTGAAGTAGCTGAGGAGAATGGCGAGGTGGAGCAAGAAGAGCGGAAAAGTGATGGTCATGAGCGAAAGAAAGGTGGAGAATCCGTGCTTGAACTTTTGCCACTTGGTGACCGGCTCCGGGTGATCGTGGCGAAGAGAGTCTGCAGGGCGAAGTAAGGGCAGCGCATTCGATATGACCGGCCGAGTGGACGCCGCAATGTGCGTAGCGAAGGCCAGTGAGACCACAATGAGCGTTAGGGCTGCCTCTTTTGCTCTCAGCTCGTTGACGAGGCTAATCAGCAAGAGCATGGCCAAAAGCAAGATTGTGACGACAATGTTGATTATCCTGGCGGCGCAGACCGGCGACACTCGAGGTACTGCAAAATAGCCGAGGTGCAACAGCGACGAAGTGCCCGCCAGAGCTGAAACCCAGAGGGGAAGGAAAGTGGACGAGCGATGGGCCGGAAGGACAGCGGCAACGGACGAGTGGACCGTAGCCAGCGCAGTGAGCACTGATGCCGCAGAGTTCAGACAATTGCAGCAGCCAAGCTAGAAGAGGGCTTACCGAAGAACGACCAGTTTGCGTACAGCAGCACTGTGGCAAAAAGGAAGCTGGCCCCATGAAATCGAGAATGGGCTGGCTGCCCGCCCGGCGTCGTCCCTTCGATCGGCGAGTCTTCCTGCCGACTTGGTGATATCGTGTGCGTATAAGGGGGTGCAGGGACTAGCAGCGGTGTCCTTTCAGATGGCAATCTGGCGACTGAAGCTCCCGATGACGATGCAGAGTTTCTCCTCGACTTTCGAGAGCCATCGCCAGGGAAGGGCGCTTCGTGGGCCGAGCTGACGAACTTGTCGACGCCATCAGACGGCTGGAGGTCATCTATCTCCCGAGGCGCCTTCGCAGGCTCCATAGGAACAACTTTTTGGGGAGGCGGTTGCTGGCGGAAGAGCTTTGTTGACGTGGCTGGACTTAGGGTCCGGGCGACGGCACGCTTGCTAGCAAGAATATGGTCTAATCGCACAAGGTATGAAGTCTACAGGTGTGGGTCTACAATGAAGGGTGAGTGAGGATGGGGGGCTGAAATGAAGGTTTAACGGATCAAGTTCAGGAACTCGCTCCGTGTCCGGTCCTTCTCTCTGAACGCTCCCAGCATGGCAGACGTGACCGTCTTGCTGCCTGGCTTCTGGACTCCGCGCATCGTCATACACATATGTCTGTTCATTTTCGAGCCAAGATCAAACGACGCCAGGCACAACACGCAGAAAACTCACGTTGCTTCGACCACCACACCGACGCCCCGAGGCTTGATGGCCTTGTCAACTGCTTGAGCTATTTGCTTGGTGAGCCGCTCTTGGACCTGGAGCCGCCGGGAGTAGAGCTCCGCTATCCGTGCCAGTTTCGACAGGCCCAGCACATGCCCAGCCTTGTTCGGAATGTAGCCAATGGAGACCTGGTCAACAAGGATGAGTGTGATGTCCCAAGAGGCGCAAATCAACCAGAGGGAAGGGAGCCCACCTTGCCATTGAACGGCACCAGATGATGCTCGCAAAGGGAATAGAATTCAATGTCTTTGACGATGACCATCTCGTCGTGGTCCTCAGAGAAGACAGCAGATCCAATGGCATCTGTTTCCCGGGTCCAGGAATCAACTTTCGTTCGTGCGAAGTCTAAAACGTTTTGGAGGAGAGAGCTCACCTTCGAGAGTCAGCTCGTAGCCGTGCGTCATCCATAACAGAGCTTTTGCGTATCGTTCTGGTGTTTTCAACAGGCCCTCGCGCTGCGGATCTTCCCCGAGGCATTCGAGCACAGTCTTGATGGCGGACGCGAGCTTCTGCTCGGTCTCCTCCTTGTGATCTATCCGGGCCAGGGCTGTTGGCGTTCGTCAATATTGGGAAGCACATCCATGGTCGGATCAAAGCCAAAGCGCACAAGAACCAGAGCCATTCACGAGCGCAGAGCCATTCATCGTTGAGGTCGTCGAAGAAAATTTCCGGCCCAGAGGCGAGAGGGGGAGGGCGGCGTGCCTTGGCGGCTGGAGCTGGCCGAAGAGGCTGCTCAAGGTCCTAACAGCTTTGTGAGAAGCCATTTGGAGCAGTGCAAGTCGGCGCTCTGAGCCAGGGAGCGCTCGACGCCTTTGCCTCTCGTTCAGCCAACACGCTCACCACCTTGACGCGATTTTGTTTTTGGGACTTGAACAATGCCCTCAACGCAGTCGAGTCGGGCGAACACGCCCAGCTCACAGCCTGCGTCCGGCGACTTGGAGCCCATTGGCGTCAACGAGGCGTCGCCGGCTTTGAAGGCCCTTCGCCGGGACGTCGTGTTTGCGCAGGTGTCGGCGTTTGCTGCCCTCTTTGGCGAGGCCTTGCGCATCCCAGACTACTCTACAGAGGTGCGTGCTGCTTTCCCCTGCTGGCTTGTCAAGTGTGGACAACCGCTGAACGTTGGGGCGCTCGTCATGCGGCACAAACAGCGCTTGGAGGCCGACTTGGATGGCTCGGACGTCGACTCGTTTGTGCCCTACCTGACGGCCAAGCTGCTCGCCTCCCTGACCCAGGACCGAGCTGTCTCGTGAGTGTTTGGCGCGCACACAAGCTTGCGCGCCGAGCTCAACTGCCTGCCTCGTTCTCGCAGGCCGACCCATTATTTACCTCGACTCAGAAGGGAGTTCCTGCGGCGAGATCCGGACAATGCGCACGTCCTGGGTAACGACAAGATCGAAGAGGGCGAGGAGGGCTCGGCGGTGGCCTGGTCCGACGTGACCGTTGAGCAAAAGGTGAGCGGAGGTCCTGGTCTGGCCAATGACCATTTTCTGACGCCCCGAACCAGATCTTCATTCTTAACTCGATATGCACTTGGTTCTTCTTGGACGCCGACAAGTTCCGCGAGCGCCTGGGAGCCACCGAGGCCGAGGGAAAGGGCTGGGTGCGTTCACATTGCTCTCTTATGGCAAACGTCGTGTGGCGGTAGCCTGAATGTCGTGTGGAACTCACAGCGCATCGAACCGGTCGGCGCAGACCAGGCGAAGAACCAGTACTACCTTTTCGACGACAACCGCCTCTGGATCAAGCGCTACATCCCACGCCCAACCAAGTCCACCCAATCCTCCCAATCTAGCCGGACAGCCGCCTCGAGCAAACCCACAGCCTCAAAGGCGTCCAAAAAGACCTCCGCAGCCAAGAAGGGCAAGCGGAAGCTCAGCGTCATCGCCGAGTCCACCACCGAACCAAAGCGACCCAAGCTCGAGCCGCCCACGACTGCCAGCCCCAGCCGAAGCTCCCGCAGGACCAGAGCTGCCGAAGGCGAAGTCTGGGAGGAGATCCCAGCTGAATGGCTGCAAGAGCCCTCGACCTCGACCTCCAACGGCGTCAACGGGAGTACTGCCGAGCCGGCCACCGCCACCAATGGCTACGAGAGCTCCGACTTGAGCTCTCTCAGCTCTCTCAGTGATCTTTCGTCCTCGGAAGACGAGGAGGAAGAGGAGGACTCCAAGGAAGAAGTGCTGCCGGCGAAGCGGTCGCCCAAGAAGATTCCAAAGTACCGCTCCGAGTCGGAAGAGGAGGACGACAGCAAGGATAAGGTGACCGTTGGACGCTACGAGCCCACGCCCGAGCCTCCAGATGGCTTCGTCGAGTGGGAGACCGTGAGTGCTTCTCATTCTCCATGTTGAAAGGCTTTTGCGAAAGCAGTTTCCTTCACAGATCTGCGTTACGGCCCAAGACTTTGAGACCTTCATTGCGAGCCTTAACAAGAAGAACTACATGGAGAAGGACCTGATCAAGTTCATCACGGACGAAGTTCTGCCCGGCCTCCAAGAAGCGGAGAAGGCCCGCAAGGCCGCACGCACCAAGGTCATTCGCAAGGCCGACAAGCAATCGTACCTGGCTGTCGCCACGCGCAAGAGGTCCTCTCGCATTGCCATCAAGGAGAGCGAGGTCGAGGAGCAAAAGCGCGTGGAGCGGGTGAAGGAGGCCGAGCAGGCCAAGCTGTCCAGCGTGACCCGGCGAGGCGCCGACTTTGCTCGGGCTGGTAGCAGAGAGCCTGGGCTTCGGCGCTCGTCAAGAGGTGACCGGGATGGCACAGAGGACGGCCGGAGCCTCACGCCTGGATCTGCCCAGCTACAAGATGTTGACACCAAGAGCACCAACACGGAGATGGAGGTCGATGGTGGTAACAGTGACAGCGAGTATGCGCCTTCGGCAAACGGAGAGGTCCGTTCTTTCCCCTTTAATCTGGCAGAATGGACGCCAGTTGAACCTTTCCCTTTAACAGGACGAGGCGCCCGCCCTGATCCTAGGCCACCCCAAGTCTCCGGTTGCAACCTTATTGCCACCACCCCGATCACGCCCACCACCGCCTGCGGTCGCCATCCAACCGGCCACATCGCCAGCTCGAGAACCGGCTCCCTCGAGGGTTTGTTGATTTCGTTGGGACTACAGTCCTTGCGCTCATCATAACTGCCCAGGCTCGCGGAAAGCAGAGTAAAACGGTGGACGCGGCAGCCGCCTATGCGCAGGTGGCGAGTGCGGCAAGGAGCCAGCAACAACAGGCACGCCCAAGCCCGTCTTTGGCTCGGAGCCCACCCACGCACTCGCCGTCGACGATGAGCCCGACTTCCCCCGTCGCACTCAATGGTCATTTTTCACCTCCGCTCTCGCAGCACCCGACGCCAAGTCCCAGCGCCGCCTCCTTCGCGCCGCCTACTGGCATGCCTTACGCGAACTTTGCGCAAAGCCTTCCTCCGCAAATGCCCCCGGTGCCCTATCCTCAACAGCACTCGCCTCTACCGCCCCAGCTAGCGCAGCAGATGGCCTACGGGAATCAGTTTGGCATGATCCAGCAATCGCAGCCGCAAGTGCCAGGTTATGGCCAATCTTCATTGCCGCCGAACATGGCCTATCACTTGCAAGGTCAGCCTCAACCACCCCCACAGGCGATCTCAAACTATCAGCAGTATCCGCACATGCCTCCGCAAGCGGCGTTCTCGGGCTCGCCTTACCCTGCCTCCCCAACCTTGCCCTATCCTTATGGCTTTCAATCGCCAACACAACAGGCCTACATTCAACATCCCTTGGCTTCGCCTAATGGCCAGCGGCCACCTTCGATGTCGCCTCAGCAGCTGAACCCGCCGCAGCTTCCTCCTGGCTTTCAGCTGCCCCAATGACGGCGCAAAAGGGATCTCTTGTATGTGTAGCTTGATGTGTAGCTTTTGTTCGACGCAAATTCGTTCAGTTCCTTGGAAATAAAATTCGCCTTCAAATCCACATTGCATCTAGAGCGCGGCAGGCTTAGGCTCAAACTCTGAGCGGATCTTGTACACCAGCTTAGCAGCGCTGTTCTTGCCCTCTTCCAAGTACTTGAGGCCGTTCGGGACACCCTCGAGCAAGCCGGGGCACTTCTTGAGCGGGTTGGACTTGAGCTTGCCAGCCTCGACAACCTTGGTCTGCTGCTTGAGCCAATCAACCATCCTCGCCTTCTCCTCGAAGTCGGCCTTCCAGGTCTTTCCACCCAAGAAAACTTCTTGGGCGAACACGGTGAGCTGTATGTGCCTCAGATCTTGCCCAACCTCGAATCAAAGGCAACCGGCAAGACTCACGACGACGATCCACTCGAGCTTGACGTTCGCCGGCACCTTGTTGTCAGCGGGAGGGACTGTGCAGGACGCTAAGCAAGGAAACCCGTCGAGACGAAAGAACTCGATTTACTGAGGGTCACGAGGGAGCCTCCTTGGGGGCCGATGCAAGATGCGGCGAGTTCAATTGAGCCTTTTTAGTCCGTCAGTATTGGGTGAGAAAGACAGATCAGGTGATTTTTCACCTTTCTCGGAGATGCAGCTGCAGCGATTCCCGTTCATCCAAAGTTCCGTATTTGAAAAAATGACCACCTACTCTAGGCCTCCAAAAACGGGTTGATCGCCTGCCCACTCTGCGATCTTCTTGGCGACGTCCGGATCGCGGTAGTCGAAGACGGCATCAGCGCCCAAGGACTTGACAAGCTCGTGGTTTTTGGGAGAAGCGGTGGTGACCACTCGAGCTCCGGAAGCCTTCAGGTCAACCATGACATGAGAATTTATGCCCTCTGACATGTAAATGAAAGCTTGCCTTAGCCAATTGAATGGCGTACATGCCCACAGAAGTCGAGCCAGACCAGACCAAGACGGTCTTCTGGTCGCCTGGCTTTTGTTGGCCAGGGTAAGGGAGCCCCAAGCGCAAGTACATAGCCCTACAGCTCAGTTTCAGCTCATAGCGCACCAAGAACAGCTACAGAAAAGAACAAACATCGCTGCTGTTTGAGACGCAATGCCGCCAATCTATGAAATTGAGGCATCAATGCCTGCCTTTGGAAGGTGCAGTAGATAAAGGTAAAACGTACAGCAGCAGCCTCTTCGAAGGAAGTGTTCTTCGGCACTTTCCAGACCATGTCGCTCCTACACGCAATTCGCCACAGTCAAATCTCTCCACTTTCGTACAAATCGTCCTCAAGAACTCACTCGACCTTCACGTATTCTGCAAAAGAACCTCCGACTTCCTCTGTCCTGCTGCCGACGATGAAGCCAGCCACGCGCTTGCCAATCTCGCTCTGGTCTACTCCTTCACCCACAGCGCAGACCGTGCCGGCAAAGTCGCAGCCCATGATGGCACCTGGAGGAGCTGCCAGCTTGGCTGCTTTCCAGTCTGTGTTCGTACTCTACCTATTAGCCCTGGACATCTTCTGCCCAGCCAGAAAAATCGAACTTGCCCGTCGGGTTCAACGCAATAGCTTCGTTGGCAATCCTGCGCTCCGGTTTCAGCATTCTACTCGTCTCTGTCTGTTAGAAAGTGAAAGAAGACTGACAAGATGTCGCCTTTGGCCAGCTTGGGCGTTGGCTTGTCATCGACCTTGAGCTTTCCCCCGCCCTGGGCGACAAGAGCTTTCATCGTCTTGGGCACTTGCGTTGAGGTCGCGTACGACCTCGTAGCGGCTGAGACACTGGATCTGAGAAAGGTCGAAGTCAAGGACATGATAATGGCCGCTGCAGTCGACATGCTGCCGCTCTGCCTGCAAAAAATTTGGACAACCGACGAGGCCAGCCTTGGTGCCGAAAGGTTGGAGCGAGTACGCCAAAAGTCAGGATGGAAAGTTGCTCTGCCTGTGCATGAAATCGCTCTTGTGCTTCTCTTGATGATTCCTATCGGATCGGTCGGACTCCAGAATGCCCATTGCTGCTGGAAAACGCGCTCAAACGAATGCCCTCGCCACCCATCTCGGTTGCTTGCTTGGCCGTTGCTCTTTTGAAGGGGCTGTGCAATAGGTCTGGTTGTGATTGACGGACAGACGCGTTTCGCAGAGGACGTTGACCCTTATCGAGCGTCTCCAACTCTACGAAGCAGTTTTGCCTCCTGTCTTGCATTGCGCCGTCTCTTGCCGTCGCCTTGTCTAGCCAGAAGTACAAACGTACTTCTTTGGTGCTGTTCAGCCTCTCCGCGAAATTGAAGCTGATACTGACGTCTGATGGTTTGCGCGCGTCCTCTCGCCACCGACGGCGACGATGCCGTTCTTCAGCCTCTGGGCGAAGCGAAGACCTCATGAGGTTAAGTGACACGCCCAAAGCCTCCTTTTGTGACAAATTGGCAGATCCGAGGGCGGCAGATTCGATGGAGCGGCGCTGCTTTCATTCTAGGTTCCGAGCCACAATGAGTAGATGTGCCTCGCCATGCCGCTTCCTCATCGTTTAGTGGTACAGTTGTTCATCCTTTTGGTTCTTTTCTACGCTTCAAATATGCTTGCTTTAGGTTTCCAACTAGATGAACCCAATGCATAGTCGTGGGCAACTGCTCTCAATGGTGCGCTTCTAATCCCGCAAGAAGTTTAAATCTCTTTCATCTAATTGGGGGCCCACAGACAGCACGTATGGCAAGCGTGTAGAGGGTGGAAGCTCTTTTTTGCTGCCCGCCGTGATAGCTGCTCTTTGTCACTTTCTCTTTCAACCTCGATTTCTTTCTGCTCCCTTCTGCCGGGTGTCTTGTGCTTTTTCAGAGACCTAAGGTAGGAGTCCAATGTAATGTGGAAGGCCAGTAGGGAGTGGCCAATCTCGGAACCATTCGCTGGTGTCTTCATCAAAGCGCTCCCTTTCTCCGTTCTTCCTGTCCACTTGGACTTCAAGCTGCAATCCAACGGTAGTCAAGGGGGTGTCTCGTGAGATTGTCTAAATAATATTCCAGCTCCCAGGTTTTAGAAGAAGTGTAAGAGGAGGGGGGAATGCAATGTAGGAGCGTGCGTGTAAAGAGGTCGGTTCGTTTCGCCCAAGCAGAGCAGGAGAAGCGCGTGAGGGTGATGTCGTCGTTCGTGTCAATCCTTCGAGTCCTCCGACTGGCCGCCGCTGCCGGAGAGCACGTCCAAGTTCAAGCCGCGGTCCGCCGATGAGAACGAGGCCGCCGAGTTCTTCTTGACCGCTTCCCACTCGATTCTTAGGAACGTCCACATCCATCTGTGCGGTCATGCAGAACGCGATATGAGTCCAATGAAAACAAATGCAAGTGGTGAGCGATGACTGCACCTTCTGAGGACTTCAAGGGCCTCGAGCAGGAAGACGCCTTGCTCGATTTCGTGGATGGAGTGCAAGTGGGTGGAGAGCTTGAGGGACCAGGTGCAGCGGAGGAGGAGGTCGATGGCAATGGCGGAGTAGTAAATGAGCGTATCCGGTAGGAGGATGGACGGCCTTAGGAAGGGGTTGTTTGAGGTGGAGTAGAGGTGGGCGTGGTGGGGTGGGGTGTAGAGCGCTTGCGGCTGTTGCCCTGGTGGTGATGAGCTCGAAGAGAGGAGCGGCTGGGGCTCGTCGTCTTCCGATTTTGACCCTCCAGACCTCGCGCGGCCATGCCATTGCGATCCCCCTGACGCATACCGCCCAGCTGCCGAGACCGAACGCCTTCCACCGTTTGCTAATGAGAAATTGCGCAGATGGGAGGCGACAAACGCTGGGGTGGCGGCCCGCCATGATTGGGGTAGGAGCAAGGACAGCCCCCAGTCGTTCGTCACGTCCCACCAAAAAGAATAGAGCGAGTTGAAGACGACGGCCAGGATCCATAGGGTGAATAAGGTGGAGGGGCCAATCCACGCGCCAGCTTCGGCCGCTTCCTCCGGCGACACTTGGTCGAAGAGGTCGCTATTTGTCTGTATGTTTCTTGGTTTGCGACAAATTGCAAAGCGAACACGACGAGAAGTTAAACGCACCTGGAGAGCGGAGAAGAAAATGACGGGGAAGGCGGAGGCGTACTTGAGAGCGTTGCAGAGCGACCGCGTTCTCGGGTCGGCGGGCGTGACGGAAGTCGGCGTTTCTGATAGGGAGAAGGAAGAGGTGAGAGGTGGGGTGGTCATGTACTCGGAGATGCATTGTCGAAACCGCAGAATGTAAGGCAATCTGTTCAGGTCCAGACCTTCTTGAGCCTTTACGAGCTCAAAGTGGAAAGGCAGGACGACGAACGAAGTCAAGAATGGGACGCCCCAGTAGCCTCCCCACTGCGTGCGCGTGTCCTGGCCCAAGACCAAGCCAAAGCAGATCCACACGTCGCCCAACACTTTGGCGAACGAGGTGAGGATATCGGCGAGGATGACATCGCAGAAGGGCACGGGCGACCAGAGGCCATCGAAAAAGATCCTCTTCAAGCTCCTGCGTTGGTGCAAAGTGGCAAAAAACGGTGGCAATAATAAGCTGTGGGCAGGACTGCGCGAAGGCGATTGGCTCAAAACTGACCGGAGGAACATGCCCCGTTCGCGCTTGTGCAGCTTGTCGGTGGGCGTGAAGATGGCCAAGACGGCTGTCAAGGCGAGAGCGACGGGCAGCCAGCGCGCGAGGTCGGGCCAGACGCCTTTCAAGAGCGTGAAGAGCGTCCAGGCGGCGAGCGTCCAGAGCGCATAGAGGCACGACCAGGCGTAGGCGGGCGGGTAGAGCTTGGAGGGGTGTATGTGCATGCCGCCCAGGGCCAGGCTGTTGTCCGTCGAGCGCACGTCCAGCACTTGGGCCGTGTCGATCCCGAGGAGCGCGAGCAGGTGCAGGTTGGTCGCCCAGCCCAGCACGCCCAAGCTGATCAACGACAGGATCCGCAGCGCGAGCGGGTAGGCCTCGTTGAAGGTTTGGGCGGCGGCCAGGTGGGCTTCATGGTGGCCAGAGCTCATGTTGACATGGTTGTTGCTCTCGGAGCGACGCGCTTCCGCTCGAAGTCCTCTCGCCACTGCTCTTTCTGGTTTTGGTATTCGGCCGCCCTTGCTGTCCTATAGAAACAAAGCACTACAATGTGTTGCCCGTACAAAAAAGTGCGACGAAAAAGGGTGTGGGAGACGGAAAGAAAGACGAAGAAAAATCTACGGAGGCCTCGTCTGGTGCGAAGCGCTCAAAGGTGTCCTGTGAAAACGACCGGCGGTTTGCAACCTAAGTGGGTGCTCTGGTGTGAGAATTGGAGGGCGTCCCACCTTGCAGTGCCAGAAATCTCCAAGGGCAAGTGGCGTCCCTACTTCCTGTAGGCACAAGGCGTCTTCTGATCAGCACCCAGCAACAGATTCGGTGAGACCAATACCTACATTGCGTCCCAGAGACCTTCTTCTGCGGACGTGGAGAACATCGAATCTTAGCCATTGAAAAGCCAGAGTCGAGGACAATCCACTCCTCACCAGCGTTTTTGTTCGAGTCCAGCCAAAGCAAAGATGCATCAAGAGCGACCGCCAGTCTGTTCGTCGAACGATCAAGCTCGTCAGCTCTCTAACATGAAGGACTGAAGGGTGAGACGGCGAACGAACCTGCTCTATCACGTAGTCGATTGTCTCTTCCTCGTCAAACTCGAGCATCTTCGGTGTCGACTCGGGGGCGATCCGCTGGCCCTCGTGCGTGAGCCTAAACGCGCCAACGACGACGCCTTTGCCTTGGGCCACCGCGGCGTAGATCTTTTCGAACTTGGTCGTCCTTTTGACGCTGCGAGGTGAACAGTAAAAGAAGTTAGTCATAGGGAGCTCCTGATGAAGTCGGGCGTGCTTGGCTCACCGGAAGGAGGATTCTTCAGTGTCGTCCGGGTACTGCACCTGCAAGGCGAACCTCACTGATCAGAACCAATTCAAGTTCGAAGGTGGACACTCCTTACGCGAATCATGATTTTGTCGTCCTTCTCTTTGGGCGTGGACTGGGTCGGCCCAGACGAACCGGGCTTCTCCTCGTCGTCCGAAGCGCCGCCGACCTGGGGCAAAAAGTAGTCCACCACATCGCCATCTTCCATCTCCAGCATCTTAGGTGTGACGTTGGGTTGGATATTGGTGCCGTTGAAGCTGAGCTTGAAAGCGTCTCTGTGAGGCAACCCTCTTACTGAGCCACCACGAGGTCGCAAGGGCTTTGGAACAAGGGACCGCGAAGCTCACTGAGGAATGCCTTTGGCGGTGGCGACCGCTTTGAAGACTTTCGAGAAGGGCGCGGACCGCTTGAGTTTGAAGATGGTGGTGTCGTCCTCGTTGCCGTTGTACTTGACGGTGATGGCGATCTTGACCTTGCTGTCCTCGTCCTCGTCGTCCGACCCCGCACCGCCAGTTTGGTGCACTTGGTAGTCGATGGAGTCACCCTCCTCCATCTCTAGGGTCTTGGGCGTGTCGTGCGCCTGAATGTTGGCGCCCTGTTCGAACAACAACCCCAAGCTTCAGCCCAAGATCAATGGGCTAATGCAAAGGGGGTAACGAACATCATAGTTGAGCACAAATGAGTTGCTGTGGGGTTCGTTGGGCAGTCAATCAAAGTGACTGATAGCAAGGTGGTGGGCCCGCTCACGGCTCGATGCCTCGAGTCTTGGCGATGGCCTTGAAGACCTTCTCAAAGGGCGCAGACTTCTTGATCTTGAATGTAGACTCGTCCCCTGTTCAGGCCCTGCTACCTCAGCAACCCTTCGGAGAAGGCAGCAGAAGGTGTGGCAAGGGACGAACCTTGGTCGTTGAACTTGACTGTAAAAGTGATCTTGCTCGGGTCGACCTCCTCGTCCGCTGGAGGCGGTGCATCTTCCTCGTCGTCCGCGCCGCCCGTCATCTCCGTAGACCAGTCCAAGCCGGCCAGCGAGGTCAATCGGTCGTCGCACAGGATGCGCTCGCCGTCCTGGAACAGCCGGAGCTTGGAGATGGGCAGGCCAGTGTGGGCCGCTAGCTGGGCGTACAGCTGGGATCTGCAGCGAGCAATGATTTGAGGCGCTAGATCTCTCGAGGCCAACGCCATTAGCGAAACATAACAAACGCGCGGAAGGTGGCCATTTCGGTCGAGCTCTGCGGGCATAGGGCTTTGGCTCAGGTGCCTGTATCGTCACCATAGCTAGTCAGTTAACCCACAGAAGAGCCAAGGCAGAAGCACAGCAGGGACCAAGCTGGACGTTCGAGAAAAACAAAGACACAGCGCGGCCCAAGACCTTGTTTGTTCAGGTCTGGCCAAAGCTGAGCTTAGCTGAGTGGACGCCGAGTCATAGAACTACAAGCTCGTAGGTCTTGTATCCTTCCTATGATGATTGTTGCACATGAGAGAACAGGATTCTAGTACTAGATCCAATTTTTTGGCCTTGAATTCCGCATACAGCTATTGCCCACTCGCACACACACCAATGGCTTGGATCGAGTACATCAAAGAAGGCGTGAGGCATGCACATTTCGGCGAGCGAAACGTTATAGCTGACGGCCTTTGACGAGGCAACATTGTTAGACCTGGTGGATGCGCTCCGCCTTGCTCTTACAAATGCTTGCTTTCCTTGTGGTCCCGTTTGCGGGCCTGGTGCTTGCGATCGAGCTCAAAGCGAACAAAATCCCTTTAGCCTTTTCTTTCGCAGCTGTACGCGCTTGCTTTCCAGCGTTGTCGATGTCTACCCACTGACTACGGCGGACACATTTCATGTCTCCAGGCAGTTTTCAGTACTATTGCACCCGCTGTCTTGCGATATAACATCAATTTGTACAACCTCAAGCGGGCACCCCTACCTCGCAAGATCAAGACGCGACTTGAACGCGGCTGGTCCTGGCTGCTAATGCTTATCTTCATGATCTGCCTGGCACCGATCATCCCTGCCGTGGTGTTCGCCTGTCGACACCAATTTCTACAATTCGGCGATCGTCTCGTCGCCGCCCAACTCCTTGGCCAGCAACTCTCGACCTTGCTTCTCTTCTTGTCGCAGACCAACACGATCGCCGGCCCGGTAGCAAAGCTTGTCGAGTCCCCCAACGATCCCAAGTCGAATCCGACTGATCTCGAGCTATCTTCTGGTGGGAGAACTATACGCACCGTCCTGGAAGCGTCTTCCCCTCTGTCAAACATCCCTGAGCGTCCGCCGGTCGAGAGCGCGCCCGAGCAAGCTTCGCCACAGGTGTTGCCTACGGCCAGCTCTCAGCACGAGGCGACTGCCCAAGATGGCGACTGCAAACCCATCACATCGGCTGGAATGGATAGGTCTAATAATACCTCGGCAGAATCACAAGGAACAGCCATCCATCCAGAATGGACAGTCGTCCAGCGGCGCCGAAGAGGTGGAAGGCCAAAGTAGTAGGGCACGGGGAGATTGGCTCGGATGCGCAGTCCAATCATGGTCGGTTTTTTCCGTCCTTTACTACTTTTGGCTAATACTGAAAGTTTTGCATCACAGTCCAGAAATCTGAAAAGCAAGCTAGCCATCGCCACGCCCAGTTCTTGTCCAAGGCGGCCGGCTCGTTGGTCCATGCCAGATAGTTTGCTTTTTACGAACTTGGAGCTTGACTCTACGAATGACAATACGACACTGTCTACACGCCTTTTTCACGATTCGATGTACCTCATTTGACGCCCTTTTCACGTCCTTTACGAGACTTTCAATGATGCTTTGCAATTTCACTTCGGCCTTCATTTGAAGAATTTCTGATTCTTTCCTTTTAAATTGTCTACTAGATTACTGTTGAGTGTTTGGAAAGTGAAAACAGGATTTGTGGATTTCACAATGGCTAGCGAGACAACAGAGCCAAGAGCGAAAAGCAAGTGGCGGCCGCGAACGCGCCCGACCCGACCGTCGCCAGGGCAAAAGCGCCCTCATAAGGTGGCAGGTCTTGCTGATATCGTCTGCGTAAGTGGTGATGGCGGTGACGAGAGGATGTGGAGGCGCGAGAGGAAGGGGAGGCGATGGGCAGCTTGCGTTTGCCACCGCTGTATTTGACCACGCCCACCTCCTCGTCCGACAGGAGGTCCCTGATCAAAGGCCGGCTCGGTCCCTTGATTTCCGACTGTGTCCGTTTCACTCGCGAGTTAGAGTGGCCAAATAGAAGGCGGAGTGAAAGGTTTGTACGTACCTCGTCGTCGTCGTCTGCCGAGTCCCGCGATTGCCTCTCGAGCCAGTTGGACACGCTGTCGAATGACCGCCGGCGTGCAATCACCGACGGGTCGTCGCAGCCCGAGTTCTCGCTCTCGTCCAACACCGCAAGGGTTTTGGCCTGTTGCTTACGGTGAACACATGCCCACAACGCACATGTGCCAAAGGAAACCCACCGAAAGAGGCTTCAAAGCGCGATGCTTGACCCTCATGCGCCTCTGAGCTCCGATGGACGTCACGCAGTTGGCCAAAGTGAGAGGGGTTTCGTCCGGCTGGTCATCCAAGCCCTCTTGCACCGCTATGGCCACTTTGAGGCAGGCTATGGGCGGGCGGGTGGCAACGGGAGGCTTGAAGTGCGGGTCGTAGCTGTCCAGCACGATGTTTCGGCGGCGAGCCAAGAGGGCGGCAGCGCGCTGAGGGAGGCACAACGCGTCGGCGCAAGGAGGAAAGTCTTGACGCTCGGCCAAAGCGATCAAGCAGTTGTCCGCGACTTCGTTGGTGCATTGGCGGAGGATGTGATAGAACTCGATTCGTTGCAAAGCCTGTGCCCACCAGCGTCCCATTTAGTCAAGCGTCGATCGACAGATTGGGAGCTTTGCTCACCGCATTAAGCGCGCCGAAGTCAAGAAGGGAAGCCGGTAGGGCCTCCAAGTCCAACAAAGGGTTGCACAGATTCGTCAAGATCGTCGAGGCTTCCCATTCGGGCAGGCGCTTGACGGCCCTGGCGGCGAGGCGAGTGCGTTCGAGGAGGGCAGGCGTCGGTTCAGCGTGCATTTGGATGCTGGAGAGCAAGAGCTTGGTATGGGAAAGAGGAGAAGCGAGTGTTTGGGCAAGGGGAGTGAGTGAGGTTTGATTGCGATTCTGAGGCGTCCGAAAGCGGCGTGCTCCGCGAGGACGTAAAGGCGACGAACCAGCAGCGGGGCTTGTGGCCAAACTCTCGGAGCAGATTACTGTGCAGAGAAGGCAGGAAGCTACGAGCGCGCGAAGGGAAGGCAGGAGGCACGGTTGAAAGCCAGTTCATTTAAGTCGACGAGCCAAAGCACGGCGCCCAATTCGCCACCTGGTAGCGCGCTGATCCTGGCAGTTGGATCGCAGACACATGGCCAGAGAAACCTTATTAAGCATGGCAGAGGCGAAGTGTGTGATGAGACATGGCGGTGGGAAAGAACAATAGGCCACCTCGAGATCGCCGGGCGGAGGCCATCGGCGGAGATCACGATCCAATGGCAGAACGAAAGGACAAGTTGAAGGATGCAAGAGTGAGGGTGTACATGTTACAAGAGGGTCCAAATGCCTCTAAGAACACGCGAATTGTACGAAAAATCGGGTGGGCATAACGAATAGAAAAGCCGCTTCGAGCAGACTTGGGATGCTTCTTAGAGGCGCATCGAGCGGGCATGGTGTGGTCTTCGTTCCTCTTTCCTCCTCCCCAGGGAGTGCTGCGACGAGATTTTCAGGTGTTGCCACCAAAAAGTTCAAAACGGAACTCACCGGCCAATGACGTTGGCGCCAGGGCCCATACCGCGGTCAGAGAAGCCTTCCATGAGCAGGCAATAGCTGCACAAGATGATCAGATTGCGCATACGAGCGTGAAATGGGCAACCTACTTGGCACCGCCAGCCAAGGCCTGGTCAGCGGCCAAATTGGCGTCACGAGCGGCTAAGAAATGGGGACGGCAAGGCTGCAGCTTCATGCCATCAAGAACTAGGTGAAGCATGAGGGTGTCACCGCGAGCGGGGTAAGCCAAGCCGGTTGAGTCAGAGTAGTTGTAGAAAGCGTGATGGGCGGCCATGTCGGCGTCCGAGGAGAGTTCGTTGATGGAGCAGGCGGGAACAGGCTGCGATCGTAGCCGTGAGCAACAATGAGCTTCTCAGCGACGACAAAGAGGATCTCAGCCCAGACTGTGAAGCAAACTTTCAGAGACCTCCAAGATGAGAAGTAGGGAACGCAGCCCACCTTCGGCAATGCTGTGGACCTCCCACATAGAGTCGACCGACTTGTAAGACTCGGGATTGATCGTGTGGTTGGTCGAATAAGGGTAGCGGCGGATGCTTCGGCCGGCGGCCAACTTGCCCATGTCCCAATCGAGGACCTTCTTGCGGAATATGCGGATCATAGTGCCCAAAAAAGTCGCCCCAGCCTTCTCCCATGCCGCCAGCCTCGCCCCAACCCAAGCAGTCCGAGTTGGCTGGGCCACCGGTCAAGCGGGTCGAGATGCCGTGAGTGTACTCGGGGATGACGATGCCGGCTTCCAAGTCGCCGTCTCTCCAAGGCTGCGAGCCGTCCCAGACGTACATACGCATACGAGGTCGAACACCATCGGGAGGCGTGGCAAAGTTGGCGTTGTTCATACCGCTGCCGCCTTGCGCCTTCGCGACGAGGGCGTCGTTACCCTTGCCCTTGCCGCCAAAGTTGCGCTCCTGCAAGTTGCCGCTGGCTTCGTCAAATCCATAGCCGAACGAGATGTCGTGGATTTCGTTGACGGTGTAAAAGGGCTCCTGTAGGTTGAAGCCAGCTTAGCCTGGCATACTGTAAGGCTAAAAGGGAAAGCCACCAACAGTAATGGACACATTGAGGTACGAAGTGGGCTTGATGACCTTGCCAGTGCAGTTGTTAGGCTTGCAGCCCCAGCCGAGGACGAAGGTAAAGTTGAGGTCGGGGGCCTCAGGGCGGTAGTTAAGCTCAAACTCGCTGTGGCCAGACGGGTTGGCCTGGGCGAAGGCGTTGTTGCCGCGGGTGTCAGTGAAGTTGAAGCCGATGCCGGAACGGAGCTTGCTGGACCAGCCGGGGCTCGAGTGCCAGCCCTTCTCCAGGCTGACCGGGGTCGAGCCTTAGCCTTAGGGATCTCGTGCCAGCCGTAGGGCGAGGCCACCTTGTCGGCGAGGTTGATCATGTTCTGGGGGTCACCCTCGGAAGGATCGTTGACGCTCCAGGGGAAGACGCGGTAGATGGCGTCGGGCCGGGTGGAGGGTGGCTGGGGCTTCTGGGGCACCGGCGCCTTCTTCTCCACTTCAACCTCGGGCGCAGGAGGGCCAGTAAGAGCTGGCAGAGAGCCGCCGACGTAGTCCTTCTGCCAGTCGACGACGAAGAGCACATCGGGCTCCTCTCCGTCGGTGGCGGAGGCGCCAACGTGAGCCGCGTACCAGTTCTGCTCCGACGGGTACTCGAAGCGCCAGGTAAGATTGATGTCGCCCGACTCGGCATCGTGCACAAAGGCCAGCTTAGCCGAGGTCGAGTCGATGGCGCCGGGCACATTGTCCAAAAGCATGTCGAGACTGTGGTCGCCCAACAAGGCGTCGTGCGACTTATCGGCTGCTCGTTCCTAGTTTAGAACCGGTGTAGTAGATGTGGGCAATGGAGSCAGGCTCACCGCGAATGGTCGAGATGAAATGGTCCGCGTTCAGGAGYTCGGGAGATAAGGTCGGGTTGCCGATGCGCAAGAAGGAGAGCAAGGCCAARCGRGGGTCGACGAGGCGATCCATGGCTGGGGCCTCGAAGGACGTCTCGCAGACCTCCTTGGCGGCGTTGAGGTTGCTGCCGAAGACTTGCTGCGGGGCGTCATGCATGATAGGAGCGCGTGTGCAGGTCGTGCGACCCCTCCAAGCAGAGTCGCCATACGAGAGCACTGTCTGTGATGCCGTAGCGCATAAGCTTCTTGGGCAATGGGAGCTGGAGCAAAGGCACAGGCACTCACGGAGCGTCGGGTATCGATGTTGACGTTCAAGGTGGCGTCGGAAATGTCTAGTCGGTCGACCTGTTGTACAAAGTGGACGTGATAGATGCCGTTATGCTCTGACAGGAACGATGATTGGATTCTAAAGTCGGCGGAAGGGTGTAAATGCTTGATGAAGGCGGTCGCGACATCGATGGCGTGGTCGTCCACCGACTTCTTGTCGCGGCCAGAGCGCAGGGCGGCCAGCTGGGTGGTGGCGTGGAAGATGTCCAAGCGAGCATCGGAGCCGTGCAGAGCAGAGGAGCAGTTAGGTTTGGCCGCCAGCCCATCATTGCATACTCCGCAACGCTTTCACAGCTTCTTTGTGCGGGTCAAACGGGCGATAGTGTTGATAATTTAGAGCGTGCTGGTGTAGGTCAAGAACGATCTGCGCCATAGCAACTTATGAGATCTCGAACAACTCAGCCACACGCAAGCTCACCTGACCGGCCAAATCACGGAGTGCTTCCACACTGATCAACAGCGGCCCATACACTTCATCGTCCTTCAAATGATAAGCGCGGAACAGATCTGTGCCCTTCGGATTCAGTGTCAGTGCAAGCGAGCGCAACGCTAAAACTTGCCATCGAGTTTGAGAAGCTCAGAGGACAGTGGCGGGGTGCGCTCACTTAGAGCCAGCTTGAATACAAGAGCGAGGATAGAGGCCATAGGCTGCACATGCGAATATTGAAAGGCAAGGCGCGATAGGAGGGACGCTCGACTGTCGGTTGCTAAAGTTGCTCCAAGTTGCTCTCTGGATGTTTGGTACTTCTCTCTCAGTCCGGCATCATACTTGTCCACTTCTTCAAACAACCCTCTGATAATCGATGCTTTGGTCGTTTGCGCGGCTGCTGCAGCTGAAGCGGACTTGGCAATTGTTGACTCGGGCGGGCATTCGTTGACTATGGCGCTGAGGCGCTGCGACTCTATGACCTGAGGATACAGGTTAAAGGCCGCCAGGTGTATCAAAGGGGACTAACATCTTGGTTGTAAAGGTCGATGAACCTCTCCCGCATTACGATCCAGACTTCGAACAGCTCTCCAACCGCCTGAATGGCCCGCCAGTATTCTAGCGAGTGACAGGGCAGGCCTTCTCGCTCTTCACGCTTGCTGCTGAACCTTTTAAGGATTTTCTTCATGGTGTGAAGTGAAAATTCAGGTTTAATGAAAAGCATGCTCGTTGTTGGGGATCCAATGAGATCATCATGGAAAAAGCTGACGACGGGACAGCGCTTTACTCGAAACTTGATACTGTATATGGGTTGTGAACTTCTCCGCGTTCATAAGAGGCTACAGACATTTAGAAGCATAGTAAGCAGGCTATCTCTGCCGCTAAGAGGCGGCCACTCCCCCATCGCCACTCGCTCCCACATATTCTTAGGAAAGTGAGCGGTTGACTCCGTCCCACTTCTGGGCTTACCTAGTTCGCCTTGTACTTGGGTGCGTTGGACGAACGGTGTCTAGGTTCGTTGCAGTGCGAGTAGCCTATGCCGAAGGTGAGCTGTCTTGCAGACGAGATCCACCGGACCGTGCAAAAGTACGGCTCGCGCGAAGCGAGCATGACGATGGCGTCGAGGCTGTAGATGACATGACGCATGTTGAGGTCGTGCTCCTTGTGGAGCGCTGGCGGCCAAAGTCGTTCATAATCTTCTGCTCGCCCTTGCCCGGCACCGAAGCGTCCGAAATGATCACTTGGGGATGCGCATTAAGACGTGGCGTCGAGTGAACACTTGGGCGAAAGTAAGGTCAAAGCGCACCTTGCCCCAGTCTAGGCACTCATACGTCTTCTTGGCCGCCCAGTAGCGTAATGAAGTAGCCGGCAGGTTCTTGAACAGCTTGTCTGTGCAAGGCAGCGACAACGGCCGCGACAATTACAGTAAGTCCATACTGAGTGGGCTCAGAGGTAGGTGTCACTCACCTGGAGTAATAGCTTTGCTGACCCACGCCTTCTCCGTTTTGAACGCATCTGACATAGGTCTCCCTCGGGCTGTGATTACGTCTCGACAGCGAGGCGAAGGACGGACCGTACCTTCCCACCCGACAATGGCCTCCAATCGATCTTCCTCTTGAGTCCGCGCTTCCTGGGCGCCTTGAATCGACTGCTGCGCTGCTTCATCATCTTGGCTCTCGCCGCCACCTCGTCCGTGCGATCGGTCGTCCAACATGATCTAACATCTACATCGGGTGGCGAAGTGAAGAAGGGGTATCGAAACGCACCAACCGCCACACTCGGTGTGCTCGAAGACCTCGAGAATCATCGCCCCTCCGTCTTCGGTGCTCCTTTCTCTCAAGGTGCGCGCAAGTGTGCACGACTGCCGCGTCTCGGTCAAACCAGCTTCAAGCTATCGGGTTAGGGCAAGGAGGGTAAACGCACTGCCATCATATCCAAGTACTCGCTCTATTGTCTTGGACCCGGGACACAATGTCGGGCAAGTTGGGCGAGAAATCGGAACATCACTGGTTCCTTTGAGATGAGACTGTGTACATAGCCCGTCAGTGGGAAGTATACACAACAAAGGGAGATGACGGAGATACCTTATCAATCATACGAGATAGAGAGAGAGAGAGAGAGAGAGAGAGAGAGAGAGAGAGAGAGAGAGAGAGAGAGAGAGAGCGCGCGCCTGGTCACCTCAAACGAATGGCTTCGAGCGAGCTTGTGGTGTCCCCTGGGTATTGCAATAGCTGCTCTAAGATAGCGCTCCTCTGGACAAATACACAACACGCGCGTCCGCTCATTCTGTGAGCCGTATTCACAAAGCGATCAGCGACGAATGCGTTGCTGAGTAGAAGCAAAGAGCTCACTCTTGCCTATGGCCTTGTTGAGCCACTTTGGGATCTTTTTCTGGTCTGATTTCGGGTCTGGAGCGGAAGCAGTGGAGGCAGGGGTCGTGGTGTCGAAGGTGGGGGGCGGTGGCAAATCTTGGGCCAAAGCGGTCAGCGAGGCCAACAAAGGTGGTGGGTACGAGCGGTCTGCAGAGGTCTTTGTCGGACACAATTCCTCGATGGACTCAAGGTAAAAAGCCCTCACCATTCAGCTTGTCTTCGTTGAACTTGATGTAGAGCATGGAGGAAGGGGCGAGGCCGAGGTCGAGCAGCGAGATGCCCTTGACTTTCGGGTCGGTCAGCCCAAACTCTCGTCTCGGCGGCGTCTGGTCTGTACACGTGGACTTCCGCCAAATCAACACAGACTGAAATTGATGAAGGAGGAGGGGCACGGACACAAGAGGAAGGTGGCGTCCTTGGCGTCGTCTCGCAGCGTCGTCTTGACAAAGCTGTACACGGCCTCCATGGTCATGCCAGATGCAAACGACGTCTCCACTTGCGTCTGATCTGAAAACTTGACCCGGATCCTGGTCTGTAAGCCAAAACAAGCCCGTGAATACAAGACCCAAGATGTATTAGAGGGAACCAAGGCTCACGTTCGGGTATTTGGCCCGCTTGGCCGCCATGTCCTTCGCGCTCTTCTCGTCCCGCAGCCGCTTGGTCAACAAGGGGGCGTCCGTCAGTCGCTCCCGGGTTTTGGACGTCGAGCTGTAGGCGACCGCCAGTTCGTGCGTCGTCGGCTCAAAGAACGAGTCCGGTAAGCCTGCTCGCAGCCATCGGCACAAGTTAGTGATGGGTCCTAGCAGGTAGATCATGGCACGAACTGGCGGAGGAAGAGACAGCGGAGGACGGGCCAGCTGCAGGCAAATAGACCTTCACTTGGTGCAACAGCGACGAGCTGCCATTGGCCGCGGGCGGCGTTGGCTTTGGGGCCTCATCTGAAGCAGGGACAGGGGCAGCGACGGGCTCAGGCAGCTGGGTTTCAGTCATCGAGTGTCGGGGCGGGAGCAAGAGTCCGATTCACGCGCAAGCTCTCGCTGAGCCCGCTCATGGATGTGTGGTATTCCGCAACCCGAGAGGTTCTACAATTATGCGACACTGAACGAAATGGAAAGTGGAAGGATATGTGCAAAGGAACAGAAAGCGGGTGATAGGCGTGTAAGGGTGGCCATACGTCCGGGAAGTGGAACTGAAACTGCAAGAACGGCTGGGAAACTGGGTCGTGGCGTGATAACGTTCGTTCGTTGGTGTGTGCGTGGAGGAAGGAGAAGTGTAGGCCGACAAGTTCTTCATAAGGATACTGCTCAGCTGAACTTGAGGGCGGCTTGGATCTGTGGAACGCGAAAGTCTGTCAAACAGAACGAAGTCCAAGTGGCAAACGGCCCTCACCTCTGCCAGTGCTGCCGTGTACTTCACAGTCGTTTCTCCAGGTGCGTTTGGATCTCGCAGGACCGGAATGCCCAGCAGATCCGCCTCGGTCGACGCACCGCCACCACCACGACCTCGAGAGGGCATGCCATCCACCTCGACGTGCTCTTGCACAATGTTCTCCAACGAGGGCGACAGATGGATCAAGCTCTTGCTCTCTCCCGGTGCGTGCAAGGTCTGCGGCTTGGGCACGCCCAGCTGCTGGTTGTTGGGCAAGGGCTTGTTGAGGTGCTTGAGGTCGTGCCCGTTGGAAACGCTGCGAATGACCGAGGGGGTGACCTTGGGAGCCGGTTTCCTGCCCTGGGGCCGTTTTTCTGGCTGGGGAAAGGCCTCTTTGGAAGCTGGGGAAGGCGGAAGAGGTGGAAACGTCCTCTCAAACGGGGCCTTGTGGCCGTTCGGATTCTGGCTCAGAGCCGCAACGATGCTCGCCAAGTTGTCTCTCTACAGCACGAGGAAGCACTGAGAGGCTGTGCGAGGTGGGCTGAAAGGCGGGAGAGAGGGCTACGTACGGACGAAAAGTCGACTTGGCTCATTTCGGCTCCAGTAGCGCCTCCTAGATGCTGAAAGTTGCTGGGCGCTCCAATCTGGCCTTTGAGTACCCTGCGCTTCGTCAACCTGCGCGCGGGGCCATTGCCAGAGAGGTGTCGATTGAGGCCAGGCGTTGACCGGGGCATCGTGTCCAGTGCGCCCGGCGAGTGGCAAGCGAAGATGGCCATGGTCTCTCTACACTGGCGATCGCTTGACTGACAGGTTTGACCTTCGAAACTCTCTCAGAGAGCCTCTGGGCGTCGCCGGTCAGAACAAAGAGGGTGCCGCGCCTCAAGAATGTCGAGCCTCCTATCGATGCTAGTGCTGGTCGGTGGCATTCCTCGCCTCCGACTGGCTCAGCCTCTGTCGGAAGTGTCAAGCATTGCATTCGGGGGTCTAAACTTCCGCCAATAAGCGTGGAGTCGTCAGACAAGGCGCCCAACGTTCGGCTGAACCCCGACCTCGCCAGTGTGCTCTAAGGAAACGCCTCCCAGACCGTTTGAGCTCTTTCATTGGCACCAGAAGTAGCTGCTCACACCCACAGCAGGACCCGAATGAATTACGAATCCACTTTGAAGTCGCCACCCACCTTCGACCGCATCGGCCATCAATTTCACCCACCGGCACATGAAGAACCTCATTGCTACTGGAGGTCATTCGGGTCTTGGACTAGAGGCCTTGAAGGTGCTCTCAAGCCGGGCACCAAACGAGTGGCGCATGATCTTGGGCTGCCGATCTCCAAAAACAGCTTTGCCAGCTCTGCCAGATGCCATCAAGCTTGACTGTGACCTGACGTCGTGGGCTAGCGTCCAGAACTTTGCCAAGAGTGCAGCAGATGCAATTCCGAATGGCGAGCACGTCGACGGGCTGCTGTTGTGTGCCGGAATCTGGAAGGTTCATTCGGCCAGGTCACCCGGGTCTTATGGAGAAGATCTGGTGGCGAATGTTCTAGGTCATGCTGAAATCGTGCGGTTGCTGTTGGACAAGTGTCATCCGGGCACCAAAGTCGTTTTGGTTGGGTCTGCCTTGCATCGTCGGGTCAAGGGTTCGTCGAATCATATTTGTTGCGTTAAGCACGAACGCAAACCGACTGATACTGCGACAGCCGATTTGTCCGACATTCTGGAGGGCAAAATCTCATACGCAGCGTCCACGTCTTATGCCGCGACAAAGCTCGTCCAAATGATCTACGCCCAAACACTGTACAAAAGGCTTCTAGAACAACATGTCAACGTGGTCGTGGTCTCTCCGGGTAGGAGAATATCTGGTCCGACAGGTTACATACTGACATGCGGTCCCTCAACACAGGTTTTGTTCCCGGAACAGCCCTCACTCGAGACTACGCATGGCCCATCCAATTTGCAATGCGCACATTATTGACGTGGATGCCGCATGCCTCGACCCCTGAAAAAGGTGCGAAGTTCTCCAGCAGGTTTGGTTCGCTGCCTGAACCCGGCGCTGCAGGTGGTGTAGCTATCGCCCGACCCTTCTTCGAGTCGATTCCCGTCCGCGAAGACCCTTCACAAGTGCCGTACATTGACAAGGAAGGGATTCTGACGGAGGTGCATCCCTTGGTGGCGGATCAAGCGCTCCAGAACCAATGGAAACTGGAGACGGAGGACGAGATCCGCGCCGCGTGGGATAAAGCTGAGACTTGAGTTTAGAGCTGAATACTAGTGTAGTTGTATGCAACCCTTTTGGTTCCAAGCCGGTCCTTAGGCGCAGAAGTCGACAACAAGACGCTGGAAGTCGTGTGGCTTTTCGGCGTGGACTGCAATCTCCCATCCTGTAAACAGACATCCCTTACAGACTAAGAAAGCAGAACTGACCCCAGTGACCGACATCAGGGACAACATCCAGCTTCATGCTTGGGAAAAATTGCTCGCAGGTCACTTGCGACTTTTTGTTGATGTACTTCGAATTGCCGCCCTTGATGAAGAGGGATGGTTTTTCAAACGTCCTCTCTCCCGGCTCATAAGGGAACTCGCCGAGCTCGTGAAGCTCTTCCTCGAGATTGTCAAGGGAGATGCGCCACCTCTGCTCGTCCACCTCGAGGTTGGTGAGAAGGAACTGGGGGATTCCGATGTCTTTTTCAAAGTCTTGCAGAATGACATCGGCCTCCTTCTTGGATTTGATGCCTCCGGCGTTGAGCTTGTCTTGGACGAGGCGCATGGCTTTGAGGTATTGGGCAAAGTCGGCGCTGACCTTGCCCTTGGCCGGTGATATATCCACAACAATCAAGCCTACTCTACCAGTAAACATCGAGGGAGGGATCTGAAGGATCGTGGCACGTACGCTCTAGCAGTTTGCCGTCCTCCGGATTCAAAGCCAGCGCCATAGCTGTCTTTCCGCCCCTATTGTAAGATTAGCCAGAGTAAGAGAGGACGCAAAAGCCTCATCTCACATTGAGTGCCCTAAGAGAGCCACGTTGGCGAGATCCTGACTTCTGATGAAGGCCGCAACGTCTGCCGCCAATGCTTGGTAGCTGCATGGCTTTGCATGCGGCGAAGTACCATGGTTCCTCAGATCCAGTGTCCACACATCTCTATTCAACCGGCGTGGCAATGCCTTTGCGATAGATCTCCAGTTTTGCTTCGAGCCAAAGAGTCCATGCAGGAGGACGAGGGGAGATTTGGTCGACCCCGAGCCGGATGGATAGTGCTCATGCGCAAGCTTCACGGTCTCTATCTGGGTGCTGAAAGCGCGTCTAAGTTGAAGCCGAGGAAGTGCTCGCATCATTTGGGTGACTTGGATGAGTGCGGTCAAGCTTCGATGGCGGCGTTGGCATCGGCTGGAGCACTTCTCCGCGGTTCAGAATTCAGACAGAACACACTTGCATGGCTGAAGTATTGTATCATATTGAATCATAGCAATGTCAAGCACCATCTCTGACCAAAACAATCCTACGGGCTTCCCCATTCCCGCCCATTTACCAAGGCAAGTCGCTGCCATCATGAGCCTTGAAGATATGATCGCCGACTTTGAACGCAGCGACAACGTTGAGCATATCCTTGGCGGACTGCTCCGGGGTGATGGCGGGCAGATCTGCTCCAGTGGCAGCCTTAGCCTTCGCGACAAGGGGGCTCGCCATCTGTGGCGTAGTCAGCGTAATGAGTACAGGGAAGGGTTGGCATAAGTCAAACCACATACATCCGTTGCCACCAGACCAGGATGCTGTGCGATGACGGCGATGCCCGACTTGTTCAAGGTGTCAGCCACACCCTTCACGACGTAATTGAGGGCCGCTTTGGAAGCGCCATAAGCCACTGAGGCATGATAGTCAATGCCCATGGCCGAGCCGAACATGGTGTTGATGGTGTCGAAGAGCCCGAAGGAGGCGAGCGCGGTGGAGACGACGTTCAACACGCGTTTGGGGGCTTTCGAGCGCTCGAGGAACGGCGAGAAGTGTTGCAAAACGATCAAAGAGCCGACCACGTTGGCATCGAGGTTGGCACGCAGATCAGCGATAGGACTGCGGACGTCGTTTGTCAGCTCTTGTCGCGGCAGATTAAGAGAAAGCAACAAACAGGCTCAAAATAGGAACTCCGCCAACGGCCACGCCAGCCACATCATGGATAGTCGAAACACTGTCAGTGTGCTTGGCGAGTTCAGCAGCGGCCGCCTGCATTGGTCTACGTTAGCGGACGCCTGCCAGCTTTGGTCGAATTCTCCTTGCCTTGACAGATTCCTCACTGGTTGTTTCGGCTTGGATGATGACCAACCGGCCAGGGTACTTTTCCACAAGGGCTTTAAGGGCGGTGGCGGCATCGACGTTGCGAGCTGTCGCATAGACTTTCGTCGTAGTGTCGCGCGTTAGCCTGCAATGCTGATGAGCAATGACCAAGAGTCGTCGAATAAAGGGCTCCACACTTACAGTTCAACGACAAGGGAATAGCCAATGCCACGATTGCTGCCTATGACGAGGTGAGACTCTGCGGAGGTCATTATTGATTCTTTGGAAGAGGTGTCGGAGAGGAGTGCAGGAATGGGTGCGGAACAAGAGGCCAAGAATCAAGATCAGAAGGAATCTTCTATCACCGAGACGCGTCTTCGCTCGGCTCGTATGCCAGGATTTGTAGTAAGCAGTCGTCTGAATCAGCAAATCGGGCTAGAGTTGCAGCCCGCAGTGTGGGTGCGACACGTTGCCGCACGCCGTTGATTTGAGTACTGGTGCACACCACAACGCCACGGAATAACGCGAGGCCCGTACGCAAAAGACACGTCCAGAAGGGGGAGAGCGACAGTCCTGGCAGCCCTGTCTGTAGCGTAAGCGCGCTCCGTCAGAGCTAGCCTTTGCCCCAATCGACATAAGAGAGTAGATTCGAACAGATGATGGGCAGGCAGCAACAACTTGCAAGGAACAGGTCGAGTGCTCGTTCAGGGAGACTTCAACTGCCTCGAGCTCGCATCATCAGTATGCCCTCGGGAAAGGTCGACAGTCCTTTTCTGGGTGTAGGAAGTACTTGAGTCTAGATCATCATCGAGGAAGTGTTATCTCGCATTGGCATTGCTTCTTTGCAGCCTAAATCGACGAACAGGGTCAACCTCCGATGGCGATGCCGGGATGGGCTGCTCATCCTCAAAGCCGGACACCTTGCGCAGTCCTGTCACGAACAATGCCTCTTTGAACGATGGTACAATTGAGCGCGAGAAAGCGCCTCCTGGCTTTGTGCAACGACTTCCAAATGGCGATCTGGTGTTGTCCCAAAACCCGTCGCGACCTTTGCGCTTTGCTTCTTATTGTGCACCGTGAATCGAATTTTGTGCTCGTGAAAGGATGGAGTATGTGCTGAGTCGTCTGACAGAGAGCTTTCGGACGGCTCCTGCAAGCATCCTTTCGAGGTCAGTCCAACACGGTGCGCCTTTTTGCCCTCCGTTCGCGTATTGATTCGTGCGAATCCACAGGTTACAGACACCATGCGAACAATCGCAGGCTTGGATGGTCCAATAAAGGTCACCAGGACGTACACGCTGCGCGTCAAGTCTAAGAACTTTGGTAAAGGGCACATTGTAAGCCAATATCAGCCACGTTCAGGCGTTTGCTTACAGTATAGCAGATGGGATGGGACACTGACCAAAATCAGTGGATTCTGGATGAGGAATGCTGGCGCGAGATGGACCATGTCCTGGCAGAGGCTGCCAAATGTAAGTGGCACATCCGTGGCTTTGGCGAGTCATAGTGAAAACTCCATCCAGACGACGTGAAGCTCATTATTCCATTCGTTGATCAATTTACGGGAAGCTCGTCGGATTGGGTGAGCGCGTGCCCTGTTGAACACTGGCCAGACTCAGATCAGACCTCGTTACGCCAGGTCGGAGACACCAATGATCTTGCGTGCTTGAGACATGGGGGTTTGGACTACTTGACCGTTCGGACCACCGACTTCTGGACTGACAGAGTAAGTCCGATTCGACTCCAGCCTGACGCCGAAAGATGAATGCTTGGCTGTAGACCCTGATCGACAGCTTCAAGGTGCTCATCAGCCAGTACTTGGATCGAAAGAATACCATCAATGGACGAAGATACGGAGACGACCCAACAGTCCTGTGTTGGGAAACGGGCAACGAGCTCAACTTTGAAGGACACTCAAGAAAGCCGCCACCAGGAGCATGGACCGTCGAAATCGCAAAGCACATCAAATCGCTGGCTCCTCATACATTGGTGATGGACGGGTCCTTCGCGCGGACCGGTAGCATGGACCCGTCTTCTTCTTACTCCCGAGAGGTGTTGGAGTCACCTTCTGTCGACATTCTTTCGTATCACTTTTATGGATCTGGAGACGCGAGAAGAGCCATAAAGTAAGGCGCCTATGGGGGGAAAGGACTTTGACACTCATCACTCGGCTTTGCGCAGGGACGCCAAGTTCGCTCGCAAGCACGGCAAAGCGTGAGTCCAGTCGCGGCTCGATTTGTGCTCTTACTTAGACTCTCCTACAGCTGGGTTGCTGGTGAATATGGCTTCTTCAGCTCGATAAGCGACTACCAGCAGTTTCTGGAGGACTGCGATCGCTCAGGCGCCACTGGTTCCTTGATTTGGTCGTTACGGCCACATGCAGGATGCGGTGGCTTCAAAAGTGAGTTGCCTTTCTCTCACAGAATCCTACAGCTGTGCTAAATTCGTTTTAAGCGCACTACGAGGACGAAGACAACTACTCCTACCACGTTCCCGGCCACCAAGCGCCCTTGCCTCCAGATTTTGACCAAAAGGAAGCGATCATCTCTCAACTCGTTCGATCTGCCCACCACGCCATCAATCAAATCCCTCGCGAAGCTGTGGCGCCACCCTTCCTCCACCCACCGGAGCTCTGGGCGGCCGACTGCAACGGAGTGCGAGGGCTCTGTTGGCGTGGATCCGCTTGGGCAATGCACTACGAGATATGGTGCGGCAACGAATGCGTCTACCCTCAAGCGCGCGACTGCGTGCCGGAAGGCCAGCTGCACATCTCCATCCCTCGACCTGGCCAATACCGGATGAGGGCAGTCGGGCAACACGGCCAGCTATCGGAATGGAGCAATGTGATTGATGCATGACTAGTTGTACATTGAAGGGGGTTGGGCAGGAATAAAGTTTTAGTTACGACAAACGGACGCTCTTTAGACACCATATATACGCGCTTTTCAGATGTTGCCCTCGAGCGTCATACGCGCCTTATGGATCTCCTGCTTGCTGACCAAGATATTGGCGGTCGAGAAGGTGGATGAATACAGAAGGTTGATGCCGTTGGTCGTTAGCAGCTCGGTGACTACATTCACGATGCCCGTTTTGTCTGACAATCCTAGCATAAGTCCACGCCAACAAGACAAGAAAGATGAGACATACCAAGACCGAAGGAGGTCAAGTCGAGCTGCAAACACTTCATGAGCTTGCCCGCCTCTTGGTTCGAGTTGGAGATCCGCGTCCAGTCCTCGTCCCCGCCCACTGAGTACCGATTCCGGCTCCGCCCTCTGTCCTGATATGCGTTGGTGTACGTCGTGCCCAGGTCGTCCTCCTCGCCTTGCCAGGTCTCTGTGAGCGAGGTGCCCGCAGTAAAAATCATATTAGGCTGTTCTTCGTCGCTGAACAGGTTGCGCAGGAGGCGGATGTCGGCCGTCAAAGAGTTGCCATCTACTGTCGCCGTGAAGGAAACGAAGGGTATCGGATAGCCGGCCAGTTTTGTGGGGGGTTGCGCATCGTCGTCTTCGTCTTGCGACCGATCCGCAAAAGTCGCCAACGGCCTTGCCCTGGCCAGCCGCTCTTGAGATGGCGAGGTAGACGGCACATCCTGATCCCCCACCGGCGGCACCACGTCCTCGATGTAGAAGAACGCCTTGACCAGCTTCTCCCGCCACAGGTGCTCAAAGTCCCTGTTCAGCCCCACGTAGATCAACTCGTCCGGCAGCAAGCTGAGTTTTGACGCCAAGTCCAAGCCGGATCCGCCTTGCTGGAGGTCCGAATGGGTCGAGTTGGACATGGAGGAGTTGGTGGTCACCTCTTCAAACGACCTGGGCTGGCTGGCCTCGGTGTCCGGAGGGGTGGCGTCGTCTTTTGAGGCCAACTTCGAGCTGGGCGACTCTTGTGGTGTCTGGTTCGGCTCCGGCCGCTTGGGTGGCGGCTCACGGGACAACGACAGGCTGCTGAGGCGGGCGGGGCTGCCCCGGCTGGACGCCGAGCTCTGGGACAGGTTGCGCTTGAGGAACATGTTGCTCGTCTCTGGCCCCTCGTTCAACGTCAGGCTGCCAGTGATCGACCGGGTCATCTCGCTCATCGGGCTGTCGAGCGGCGAATCAAAATGGCCGCTTGACATCCGCGCCACGGGTGACATGGACGGCGTGTCCTCCGGGCTGGCGCCATTGGACGTGGGCTGAAAGGTGAAGCCGGACGTCTTTTGTAAGATGCCAATGACTTGCTCCAGCCTTCGCGTCTTGACCAAGATGAAGTCGCTGATGCTGATACATAAACCAAGAACGCTTAGAACTCGCTTCTTCGTCTCCGCAAAAACAAAGAAAGTTTTTAGCGGCCAAGGAAAAGGTTGCTCACTACGTAGATTGGAAGAGGATGGAGATGCCTTCTTGAGCCAAAGGGGCTGAAATTTCGCGGACCCGGATGCCAGAGTCTTCGAAGTCGTCCCCGTGCTGCTCGACCTGCAGCGCTTGCCAGGTGGTGTCGCTGATTTCCGCATTGGGCAGCAAAGCGTGGGTCGCCTCGACCAGCTCGGCGGGACCGAACATGGAGAGCTCGATATCATTGAGAGTCATGCTGAAATATTGCTCTGTTCTGTGGTTCCGTCATCCGACTTCATTCAGTTATCGAATTAGGCAAGAGCAATGTCGCCCACCCTTGGGTATTCCTGAACCACAGCGCGCGGACCAAGGCGTACATGGACGCGGACACATCTTTTCGCTCGACTCGCAGCAGCTTGAGCGGAGTCTCGATTATGGAAATGGACACCAGGGGTACTGAAGACATTTTGACTGGGGATATTCGGAGGGGCAGAGAGCGCGAACGAAGGTGTTCAAGTGAAAAACTGCATAGGGTTTAGAGCGAGCTGATAAGAGCGAGTCAAATCTGCAAAAGTCGGAGGACTGGGGTATGCTGGGGAGTGGCGCGGCCTGGCAGATGCGTCGGGCTCTACAGAAATTAAGGAGACGGACGAGAGAAGGTGATGGTTTGCAGAAGAGAGCTGTGCTCTGGGGAAGGAGCGGGCGCCGGCAACTTTCCGCGAGGTGGAGCCGAGCGCATCGTCCACGGTTTGTAGCAGCGTTGGCTCGCATCGACGAACAAGATGGTGCGTTGGACGGTGCCAGTGCAATGGCCACGCTGATCGAGGGACGCAGAGCTCGCTGGACAAGCTGGCCATTCGGGGGATCCGGTCATTTGTTTGCCTCCTTTGCCTTGCGTCTCAAATTGCTGGGTCTGACTTGTAGGGAGCATTCAGGACCCAGGCGAGCTGGCCGTGCTCTCATTCTACTCTCCGCTCACCGTCATCGTCGGCCACAATGGCTCGGGCAAGACGGTGAGCTGCCTGAATGCGCATTGCAAGCCTGTCAAAGCTCATCCGCGCAACCCAGACCATCATCGAGTCCCTCAAGTACGCCACCACCGGCGACCTGCCGCCCAACACTAAAGGGGGCGCCTTCGTCCACGACCCCAACATCGCCCACGAACGCGAGGTCAAGGCCGAAGTCCGGCTCCGCTTCAAGAACGTCAACAAGGAGCGCATGGTCGTCATCCGCAAGCTCCAGGTGTCCCAGAAGAAAACGACCTTGTCTATGAAGACCCTGGAGGGCAGCTTGGCCTACGTGGACGAAAACGGGCAGCAGAACAAGGTTCGTTTTCGGGACTTCCTCTAATTGATTGCCCATCTATTAATCTCGCAGGATTGTGTCCAAACAAACAGAGACGAACCATCTCCACCAAAGTGGCCGAGCTGGACGAAGAGCTGCCGCAGCAGCTTGGCGTCTCCAAGGCCATCCTGGAGAATGTCATCTTCTGCCACCAGGAAGACTCAAACTGGCCCCTGTCCGAACCGGCCGCCCTCAAAAAGGTGCGCCCTCTCCCGACTGCAATTGATGGTACCCTTTTCATCTGCTCATGGTCAATTCCCGCGCACAGAAATTCGACGACATCTTCGAAGCTACCAAGTGCGTTGGGCTTTCCTCTTTAGCTCCCTTAGAGCTCTTGCACAATTTGCCCTGTCACAGGTACACAAAGGCCTTGGACCAACTGAAGGCGCTCAAGAAGGAGATGAACGTTGACATCAAGGTCGACAAAGAGCGGTTGATCGCTTTTCGTGTGGATCGAGAGCGAGCTCGAAAGGTTGGTGGTGTTCACCGTCTCAGACTTTTACAAGTCTAAAAAAGAACTGCCATTACCAATAGCTGGAGAGCGCGCTGGACAAGATGACGGTCGACATCAACTCGAAAGAGACCGAGTACGACGAGCTCGATGCGGAGATCAAGACGGTCTACGAGAACAACAAGCGCTTCTACGAGCAGTCGGCCAAGTACACCGAGATCATCAATAACGCCTCGGCCATCGAGGCCAAGGTCGAGTTCATGAACACCAGCGTCGAGAACTTGCTCCAGACCATCCAAATCTTGCCAGGTAAGGAGCCCGTGCTTCCCACTATCAGTTTTTCTGATAGGCTTGGTGCGGTCCTCTACAGACTCTGATGAGGAGATCCGATCCAAGTTGGCCAACTTTGAAAAACACGTCGCCGAGCACAAGGGCAAGCTCGAGGCCAAGAAGAAGGACCTTGGCGCCGAAGAGGACAAGATGGAGCGTCTGCGCAACAGGCAGAGGCGAGAAGCCGGTCTCGAAGGCCGACTGCTGGCCGACGCAGATGTGAGAGCGATTTCACCTGCCAGAGGGACATCTCTGACCAGGGTCTGTGCTTTTTTTCTCACAGAACTACCAAAAAGCCCTCGAAGACCGACAGCAGCTGGTGGTGCGCTTGGCTGGCAAGCACGAGATCTCCGGCTACGACTCGCTGCCCCTTGACGTCGACCAGATCGACCGCTTTCGACGCCGCATGGAGACCGAGTCCAACAAGCGCAGCGACGAGATCCGCGACTTGAAGCGCAAGAGAAGCGCCGAGGAAGCCACCAAGTCGAGCGAGATCCAGGACCTCAAGTCCAAAGACGCCGCCGCCAGAGAGAAGCGGATCGGACTGACCAGGCAGATCGTGGGCTCCTTCCACCTTCTAGTCACTTTAGATGCTGACTTTCTGAATCATGTCCGGCCCACAGAACGGACTCCGCGCCGAAATCGACAGCTTGACGAACCGGATCGACCACGCGACCGTCAGCGGTGTTGACATCAAGCTGAAGGAGAGCGAGCTTTCGGACGCCCAAAAGCGCCTCAAATCGCTCAAGGACCAGCTCCAAGCGGCCAAGTTCGAGGACCAGCTGCGAGAGAAGAACGTCCAGCTGCGCAATGCCGAGGCTGAGCGCGGGGCTCTGCTCAAGGAGATCGCCTCGATCAACAAGCAGATGGAGTCTCGAACTAGGCTAGGCATGAAGCGGGACGAGAAGAAGCAGAAGGAGATTGCCATCAAGGCCAGGTGCGGAAAACTCTCAAAATTTCAGGTTCTTGCCTGACTCAATGCCTTGTTTTTTGGCACAGCTTGGACAAGAGCACTGAGAAGTACTCCAAGTTCTGCGGCGGCACGCCATCTGGCAGCACCATGGAGAGCGAGGTCGACATGCAGATTCGGTTCGTATCCCTTGCTTGCCTAGACCTGGTCCAACTGACGTGGGGTCTTCCAGGTCGAAGGAACACGACATCGTTGGCGCTGAAAAGTCTTTCTCGGTCATCAACCGCGACTACCAGGCCGTCGAGACGAAGAACTCGTTTTCAAAGACCAGGCTCACGCAGCTGCGGAAAGACTTGCAAGGTGAATCGAACGCTAGATCACAATTCAGCAAAACTGACGTTGAAGCAGAGCACAAGAGCAAGCTTGCTGCCGGACTAGAAGAGCAAGATGCCGACAATTTGGACGAGGCTATCGCCTCCTGCGAGGCTGAAGTCGCCCTGCGCACAAAGTCAGGCATATTAAGATTTTACAGGACCAGACTGACAGTGCGAACAGAGACTTGGAACTCATGGAGTACTCCAAAAAGTTCCATGAGAGCATGCTCGACGCCGCGCGGAACAAGCACTCGTGCATGGCTTGCCAGCGAAACATCAGTGACACCGAGCTGCCAGCTCTGGAGCGATACGTACGCCAGATCTCGTTCAGACATTTCTAATTGGCTTTTTTTGAAGCGCAGCACAGGTCACCGACTACATCAAGAAGATGCCGGAGCAAAAAGCGACTTGGCAAAGCGAGCTGGCGGATTGGACCCAAGAAGTGTCCAACTTGCGGGCGCTGATTCCCAACCAGATCGCAGTCAAGAAGCTCCAAGAGACCGAAATCCCAGCGTTGGAGAAGGACGCACAGGAAGCCGAGGCGAAATTCACCACCATCCGCGTCTCCCAGGAAGCGGTAGGTTTCCGAGGCACGTTGTCAGTAGCCTCTATCTAACATATCGGTGCCCTCAATTTACAGGCCAAGAAGAAGATCGACGACTGCAAGGCGGAGCTGAAGGAGATCCAACAGCTCAAGCGGACCGCTCAGGACATCACCCGGATGAACCAAGAGATCCGCAAGGTCCAGAGCGAGATCGAGAATCTCGAATCTGAGTTGTCTGTGACTGGATCCACCGAGACCATCGAAGACGTCCAAAAGCGGCTCGACGAAGCCAGCAACAACATCTCCGCCATCTCGTCCAGCATCAAAGGCATCACCGACGACCGCGAACAGCAGAAGACAAGCATCCGCCAAACAGACACCACGATCGGCAAGGCCGAGTTGGAGTTGACCAACTTGCGGCACACCTTCAAGGAACGTACCACCTGGGAAGAGCGCAAGGAGACCCTTCGCAAGCAGGTGGCCGACTTCGAGGAGCAAATCAAGGCGGCGGATACCGCGGCTCGGGACGTCGCCGCGCCCCTCCGCAAGCTAGAGGAAGCTTTGCAGGAGCTTCGAATGGACTTTGACCGCCAAGAGCGCGAGCTGCAAAAGCAACTCGAGACCTACTCGAAAAGCGTTTCGGAAATCGAATCGGCCAGCAAGACTCCTGCTACGTGCGTTCGCAATTCTTTTTTGCGCCGGCCGTGTCTAAGCCTTCTCTTTTTGCGCAGCTACGAGGCCAGCGGGAGCGCCGACAAGCTTCAAGAGTCCCAGGTCGCGCTGCAGAAGTTAGCCTCGGATATTCGCAAGGCTGAAGGCGACCTCAACGCCGTGCGAGATGGCATCTCCAAGCTGGAGAAGGAGGCCGCCGAGACCGAGCAGATGAGGCGCAACCTGATGCACAACCGCGACTACCGCGACCTCAAAACAAAGATTGCCAACTCCAAGCAAGAGCTCGAGAACCTGGACGTGGCCAGTGCCGCCAAAGCGAAGGAGAAGTACGACCAGGAGTACGGCAAAGCGATGAAGAAGCAGTCCCAGCTCTCGAACAAGCACGCGGCGCTCGGCGGCGAGATCATCTCCCTCAAGAACGGCCTCAAAGAGAAGAAGACTGAATTGGCGACCGAGTACAAAGACATCAAGACCGAATATCGAAACCAGCTCATCAAGGTCAAGGTAGGCGACAGTGCTCCCTTCTCAGCAATGCCTGTTCTTTCGAATTCATTTTGTCTACAGATCAATGAGTTTGCGATCGCGGACGTCGAGAAATACAGCAAAGCTCTGGATAGGTATGCACGCCAATTCTCGCCGCTGTGAAATTTACTTATCTTCGGGCTCTTCGATGCATGCAGCGCCATCATGAAGTACCACGAGCACAAGATGAAGGAGATCAACGACTCGATGCAGCACTTGTGGACCAAGACCTACCAAGGCACGGACATCGACAAGATCATGATCAAGTCGGACCACGATGGCGCAAAGGCGGGCGGCCGCACCTACAACTACCGAGTGCGTCGTTCTACGCCTCATTCTATTAGAATGTATCTAGAAAGAACTGGTCACAGGTTGTGATGCTGAAGGACAGCGTCGAGATGGATATGCGCGGGCGCTGTTCGGCCGGGCAAAAGGTGTTGGCCTCTATCATCATCCGCCTGGCCCTCGCCGAGTCCTTTGGCACGAGCTGCGGCATCCTGGCCTTGGATGAGCCGACGACCAACCTGGACAAGGACAACATCCAGTCCTTGGCCATCTCCTTGGCCGACATCATCCGCGAGCGCCGCGTCCAGTCCAACTTCCAGCTCATCGTCATCACCCACGACGAGGACTTGCTCAGCGAGCTCTCCAAGGCTGACGTGCTCGACAAGTTCTGGCGTGTGTCTCGAGACCCGAGGCAGAAGTCGTGCGTTGCTCGCTGTTCTTGATCTTCGCTGGCCTGATCTTTTCCGACTGGTACTACGCACAGCATCATCGAAAGACAATACATTGACGGTATGAACGAGGGCAATCATCTGCTTTGGGCCTCCCAGGCTGATATTTGCTCTTGCCTCACACAGAATTCCAAAACTGAACGACCGGAGGGAGGGCTACGGACTCTTTCTTCTTTCCCACTTCTTGTACAACATGCACACATTTCTCCCTCTCCGTTGTACCATAGCTCATGTTCCTACTGCCTCTTCTCGAACCAAAGCCTCAAACCGGATTTTGGATCGCGAGTTTGACGCTCAGCTGCTCTAGTCAGTCTGCATTGCACTCGAGGAGCCCTCGCTCTCCGATTTTGCTTTGACGGCCGCCAAGAACTCGTCCAACCCGTTGGCCGCGGACGCATCCAGCCCCAAGCTGGCCACCAGCGGCGCCAGCGCGCCCGTCCTCAGCGCCGTGTCGAGGCTATGGAGCGACCTGCGGAACTCTGGGCTGTTGACGACTTTTCGGAGGCTGTCGGGCGAGTGCTCGACGTCCGAGGGCAGGTAAGGGTAGAGGGCTTCTTGGACGGCTTTGCTGGACAAGAGGGGGGTGAGGGCGGCCGAGTTGGCGACGTCGGTGAGGGCATAGGTGGCGTAGTCTTCGGGCTGCTGTTGGTTCTGTTGGTTTTGGGCGGCAAAGGCGGCGAGGATGTTCGCGATCTGGTCTTGTTGGCTGGTCGCTGGCGGCGGCCCTTGACTTGGGACGGATGTAGGTACAGCTCTGCGCGACCCGAGGCTCAGTCAGCTTGGTGTGACAAGCTAGAGGGTGCAGCGGACGACTCACTTACGACTCCATGGTGACATCCTCCTGCTCGTCCTGGGCCTGGATGAGCTCGTTCACCCGCGCGGCCCTTGCGGCGTCCTCGGAGCTGTCGACGTCTTGCATCCAGTAAAAGTGCCTGGCTGAGGACGAGGAGAACTTGAGGACGTAGGTGCGCGGGCTCTGGGGCACAGGCTGGAAGGAAGCGTCGCCTGTTGTCCACTCCGCCAGTCAGAGCTGCTTCTCTCTGAACTGGGGGCGCGACCGACCTGGGAAGATGATCAAGTCCTCCAGCGGGTCTGACGTATCGGTCGACGTCCAGGACAAGTGCGTGAGGCCATCCTCCTCCGTCACAAACAGCAGGCCGCGCTGTGGTTCGGCCTCGACTTGGCTCGTCTCGCCCACTCGCAGCTGTTCGCACCCGTTGTCTCAGCTCATAATCTACCTCTGAGTAGTTGCAACGCACAGAACGACCCGCTTTGAAGGAAAGTAGAGGAGCAGCCGACATTGTTGCGCTCAACCCGCGTCGTCAGCTTCTCCTGCCCTTCGAGATCATCTCCTCAATCTTGTGGTAACAGCTGAACCTTCTATTTCTGGGTCTTGAAATGCTTCTATGGGCATGCGATACAAGCTCCCATTAAAGCTGGGTCGATCAGCAATCCCCATTGGATACATGGAAATTCGCGAGCAGTAGGACTCGACACAAATTTGCCACCTCTTTAGGCTGGATGGGGTTGAATGAACTTTACATGAACATATTGGGGTTGGTAGTCAATGGTGGTGCTGTTTGTCAGAAGAATTATGTGTGGGCAGGAAGCTCAATAAGGGGAGGCAACAACGAACCGGTCGTTCCAATGGGCTGGAAATTGTCCAGGCCGGTGAACAGGCTGTAGTCTTCGAACATCATGTTGGCGGATAAGAAGTCGAGCGGGTTCCAGGTGAAGAGCGAGGCCTCCAACGGCTCGGGCACAGCTGCGGGAGGCGACTCGCGGATGCGGAGCACCAGCTTCTGGAACGAGTCGACCAGCACGGCGCACTTGCCGCTGAACGTCTCCACCAGGTTCTGTCGGAGCAGCTCGTACAGCACTTGCAAAGTCTTTGGGACGTCGCGGTAGACACTGGGTCACACGCAGTTCAACCTTTGGTCAAATCCAGCTTCAAAGCAGCGCAAACTCACGGGTTCCAGTCAATTGGTGCTTCGGGACCACGATGGAAGAAGTCGATCGATATGGCGGCCCGAGCTAGCACGCAGGCGTCCAAGACGAGAGCGGCGATCTGGTAGTCCGGCACGCTCTCCATGATGGCGCCTGGTTGGATACCCTCATGCGGCAGCGACACAAAGCTGTGGATCGGGTTCTCGATGACTTGTGACTTCCCCAAGCCCAGCTGTTGTGAGTCCCAAGTGCTCAGAACCCTTTCGCCGGTCTGAAGGGGTTTGGACGACACACCTCTTTCAACGCGTCCGTCAGCGCTTTGGGGACCTCAGCCTTGCCGTTCTCCATCCCGTCCGGTCCCACATGCATTTTGCGCCGCAGCATAATGGCTCGCCTCAGCTCTCGGCCCACTGACGTGACCAAGAGCATCTGGATGGTTTTGGAGAACGTGGTCATCGAGAGGAGGTAGTTGGAGGGCTTTCCGAATCTCTCGAAAGCTGGACAGCAGGTTTGAGATGAGTTTAACTACAAAGGTCAACAGAGAGACCGACCAATGGTTCGCTTGACGTCCACGTCGATGGTTTCGGCTTCGCGCAGTAGTGGCTCGACAGATCCTTGCGCGGCGTCGAGATCGCCGCAGAGCTGACACATCTTGTAGAAGACGGTGATGAGGCGGGCATGCAGCTTCAGCGCAGTGGGCGCGTTCGGGAGGTCGACCATGGTTCGAGGCAGCGAGGGCGGGGCAGAAGCGAAGGCGTCGATACCGACAGCGGGGGTGCCAACGAACACTTGAGTGAGTCCGGTGAACAGCGTGAGAGTCGTGTCGGTCGTTTGAAGGGCAAGCCACACTTCGGGGTGCGAAGCCTGGATCTGGGCGCCTCTCGCCAGACTCATGGCCAAGGCGTGGAGCGGAAGGCTTTGCGGCAAAGGAACGCTGGAAGGACAAGACCAGAGGGCCAAGATTTCGAGGGCGCAAATGATGGGCAGAACTTCATCGGGGGAAGCTCGCATGATAGCGTTTCGACCAACGCCTGCATATGCCCGTTCAAAGAGAGCGACAGCGTGCGGGTGGAGCTGAACGTCTTGTCTTGAGGCCACAGCAACCAAGGCGTCCTGCAAGAGCACACAGTTGTCGAAGGCCGGGCTGTCTGTCACGAAAGTTGGCCAGCCGAGCCATGGGATGAAATTGGCCTTCGCCCTGCGCCAAGATGGTGTCAAAGAAATTCAGTAGGGCGATGCTCAAAGTAATCTCACTTCGAAACGATATTCCGGCGATGATCCCAAGAGAGCTGAATTGGTGCGGAAGTGGGAGCCGAGGGCTGAAAGCATTGTTTGAAGAGTTCGGACACGGCGGTCAGCGGGCTGGCATAGGCAACAAGCTCTTCCGCTTCATTGCGAACTTTCGGCCCGTTGTCCACCGTAGGACTCGTTTGGCGTTGCTGCTGCACCAAGGCGTGGACGGCAAAATCGGGTGCAAGATAGGTCAACAGCGAATCCAGCTGTGGAGCGGCTGGGGGGACGGCCGGACTGCCGGAACCCTGGGGAGAAGGCTGAAAGGTCGATGTAGAGGCTACAGTGATTTGAGAGTGAGGGCTCTGTCCAGGCGACTGCTCAGGCGCGGACCGGGTGCAGAGGCGGCCCAACGAAGTGCAGCGGATGCATGCGCCTGCAGGCAACGGTTGGCCGCGCAGATCTGTCTCAGGGTCAAGCAGGGCTACTTACTCTGGTCGTCACCGTACTCGCAGCGACGCTTGCCTTTGCGGCAACTCTGTCACAAAAGTTGAGCGCTCGCTCCCGCCCACGCTGGCCAGTCTGCGGAACACCCACATCGCACGCCGTTCCGTCTGCCGCTTTCTTGACTTGCTGCCTGCCCGTACTGGTGCGGTCTGGGCCCATTGCTGCTTCCTATTGACGGGTGTGCAGGACCCTTCGATCACGGCAACGGGCCAACCTGAGGATGGGCTCCGCCCCAATCTGAGGCAAGGCTAAGGTGATGGTATCGACGCTGGGGAAGCGCCCTCTGCAGCAATCCTAGCAGATCAATTACAATAGTGATAAATACCAGTCCCAGCCGTGTCTTGGGCCTCCGGGGATCAAAACGATCAAATGAATCCCGCCTTTTTCACGCGCCACTCAAAATTTTGGCGACCCTCGCTTGCTTTTCCGGTGGTCTGGCGGTGGAAGTGGTTGCAGAGAACATGCACTGCGGAATGATTGTTGCCCCCAAACTGCGGGAGAAGGAGGCGAGGAGTCTCCAAAGTCTGACCGCACCGACGCCGCACGCGAGCGGACGAGCTTTCCGCTCACCCTTAAAAAGAGAAAACATCTCTCTTTCCTCACCCAGACCACTTCTTTGCTCTCGTATACCATGACTGCAATCGGAGGATGTGAGCTAAGAAACTCGGCCCCAGGCACAGAAACTCACTGGCACCTACAGACGTTCCCAACGCCGCCTACGCGGGGGTCGCCGCCGGCATCTTTGGCTTGATCACAATCGGCCTATGGACGCGTGAGCTGTGTTTATACTAGCTAGAGAGCTGCTCATGCTCACAACGTTCCAGGTTTCATCTGCCATCGCCCTCGAGGCTTCATGGCATGGCTCTGCGCCGGCGCGACGGCCATGACCATTGGCTTCATCGTGCGCATCATCTGTCACAACAACGACACATTGGGTCAGTCTTTTGCTTCTTTGATGTGATGATGCTGGATGCTGAAGGAAGAGCGTCGCAGGCATCTATATCATCCAAACGACGCTGATCTTGCTGTCGCCGTGCTTATTCCTTGCGACCGACTACATCATTTTGTCAAGAATGGCAGTGTGTCTAGGCACTGATCGGTCCGCCGAATTGCTGTTCTTCTCGCCGCGCAAGATCGTCCGCATTTTCGTGATCTCCGACGTCGTCACCTTCTGGCTGCAAGCAAGCGGCGGCGGATTGACGGCCACCAAGTCGTTGGCCAACGTTGGCAAATACGTGAGTCCTGTTTCCGAGTTCAGTAGGTAATAAGCAAGAGCTGATGTGAATTCTGGGCTCACACACAGATCGCACTCATCGGCTTGATTGTCCAAATCATCATGTTTTCGCTGTTCATTGTCCTCTTTGCCCGCTTCGCCTACCTGGCCAACAAGAGATATCCGCAAGTGCTCGACCGGGCTTGGCACAAGTTGGTGGCTGTTGTGTTGGCGACCTGCGTTGGCTTCTTCATCCGTGGCATCTTCCGCATCGTCGAGTACAGCCAAGGCTACAGTGAGTCGTCCGGTCCCAGAACATGAAGCCAGCGCTGATGCTCTCCTGACAGCCGGATATATCCCGACCCACGAGGCATTCTTCTACGTGAGTTGCACCTTGTTGAACACGGGCGAGAGCTGAGAGCGCCCAACCCAACAGTTCTTCGACTCCATTCCAATCGCGCTCAGCATATCCCTCTTCATCTACTGCTGGCCTCCTCTGTGCACATACGATCGTTCCGATTCCAGCGAGGGCAGCGAGTCGGAGTTTCCCCTTCAGGAAAAGGCGCCACGGGGTCGCATCCCGATGCCAAGGCAGTTTGTTTGAGGAGACTTTGGGGAAATAGAGACAGTTACGAGACACGAAGGACAATTAGATTGTAGTGAGAACCAAGATTGAAAGCACCCATGCTCGAGGCCATTTGTGTCTGCAGTCTACACAACGAGGGCATTCTCTCTGAACGTCCACACACAGCATTGAAGGACATCTTCATCAACGTCGAACACCAGAGTGAAGCAGAACAGAAAACAGCACTCCGCACTCAGGTCGCCGCCCGAAGCAAAAGGCGACGAACAGTGCTTTTTGCTCCGCTACTTCCACCTTGAAAGCCAACAATGGTCAGTTCTTCCGCACTGATGATGCAAACTAGATGATAATAAGTGTGAACGCCGCAGTCGGTCACCTTGGACACATCCTTGGGCGAAATCAAGGTGAGAAGGCTTCCGCCACGCAAATTCTTCGGGCAGCAATTGACCGCCATACTTGCTTAGATCGAGGTCTTCTGTGAAGCTGTGCCCCGTACGGCTGAGAATTTCCTAGCGCTTTGCGCTTCTGGCGCGTATGACAATACACTGTGGCATCGGTGAGCGACCTTCTCCATGCACTTGGAGGGCGTGCCTAAACGTCGATTTCCAGTAACATCAAGGGCTTCATGGTCCAGTGAGTCAATCAACAATGTTGCGGAAAGCCAACTCAGCCCGGATTGAAGGACTGGAGATCCAACTGGCACCGGAAAAGGCGGCCAGTCCATCTATGGCAAGCCCTTTCCGGACGAGATTCGCTCGACTCTAAAGGTGCGGCTGCTCTCTCTCGCGGATTCGGTTTACATCTTTAATGTAGACTCGGTTGCAGTTCAACGCCCGGGGTATCGTCGCCATGGCCAACTCCGGCCCTGACACCAACAAGGTGAGCAGCGCCCTGCTATCTATCACTCAGCGTTGAGCCGGATCTAAATGTTTCTCGCAGTCCCAATTCTTCATCACGTATGCCAAGCAAGCCCACTTGGACGGCAAATACACCATCTTCGGCAAGGTCATCGACGGGGCCGACTCGACGCTGGACGCGATGGAGAAGGTGCCGGTCAATGCCAAGAACCGGCCCATCCACGAGATTAAACTCAACTCAGTAGGTCGCTTTACTGCTTTCGTTCTTGGGTCTTGGGTGCTGACCCACGGTGAATCGCAGGTCACGATTCACGCGAACCCGATTGCGGACAAATGAGCTCAGACGACGTCAATCACGTTCAAGATGGCCTGCTCCCAATCCTGCACCTCGTCCCCGCTCGCGTCTTTGGGGTTGTCTATCGCCTCTTGAATGACCGACCACTCGACACACTGCCGCATCTTGCCCTCCGCCCCTTCCACAAACGCCTCGGACCGGTCCAGCACGTAGTCCCCCTGCCGCGTCCGCTCCAGCTTGACCACAAAGGCGGCCGAGTTGAGCGCCAGCCCAATGTCATGGCAGATGCTGCGCACATAGGTGCCAGAAGAGACGGACATTTTGATGGTGAACGTCGGTGGCGTGCCTTCGGCGGGTTTGCTGGTGTCAAATTCTGATGTAGTTTCTTCAATAGCCGGATCTTGTATCGGGGCGTTTTCTACTGCGGCAATGGGCGCAAATCAGATTGTGTCATTGTAACACTAGAGTCGTGACGAGGACACTTGCCCTCTTTCGACTTGTCCGGTATCACCGTCGACTCCTTGACCATCTGCTCCATCTTTGCCAGCTCCTCCTTGTTCTCTACTTGCTGCGTTGGATAGGTGTAAGAATGCGACCCATCTTGCCAGTCGATCAACTCGAGATTGTACACCGTACACTTCCGCGCTTCAATCGGCCTTGGTAGCGGTGTGTTGGTGCGTGCATACTCGTAAAGCGGCTTTCCGTCCATCTTCAGGGCCGAGTATCTATTCGGCGTTCGTTCAACGAGCGTTCAGCTCTCGCAACGAAGAGACTGAGGAAGGGCAGCTCACATCGGTGGAACTTGATAGATTTCACCTCTGAACTTGTCCAAGACGGCTTCCACCTTTTCGCGGGTGAGGTGGGAGAATGGAGCGTAGCGAACAACTTTGCCATCGCTGTCGTACGAGTCGGTGGCACATCCCAACAAAGCCGTCGTCACGTATTCCTGCTCTTTTACTCTGAATACTATGTCTGGAAGCATAAGAAGAATAGATCACCTTTGAGCAATCCAAAAACTTTGACAGCGACTTGGTGCCATAGCCAATGCCGACCACTGTAGCCCTCCTTGGGCCTTTGTCACTACAGAATCATTACGAGAACATACCAAGCACTCCTTTTGGATGGATGAAAGGTCAGAAAAGGGGGTTTTACCAGCAAAGAGGCGAGAGCAGACCTTGAGCCAGAGGGTCCAGCGTTCCGCCTTGGCCCATCTTGATGCGTTCCGCTTTCCATTTCTGTCTGCGCTTGCCACCGGGGTTACTCTGCTTGGCCTGGTCTCTGAAGAGCGGCGAGGAGGAGAGCAAAGTGTTGAGCGAATTGAGCAGCTGCATGGTGACGGCGCCCGAGGGCTTGTTCAAGCCAAACAGCCCGGACACTGGCGTCTTGAAATTGGTGCTCTTGGGCATCTTCAAGGGTGTCCCTTTTGGTGGAGGGAGAGCGAGCCGAAGCACCACTGGCTGGGCGAGATTTTACCCCGCGCCTCAGGCCTCAGGCTGCGTGCGACGCTTGCACGAGGCGCTAGCTCCTTCCCCTTCGTCCAAGTCCTGATAAGCCCATTCTTATCAGGCATTCTTAGACACCATGGCCAAGTCCCTACTCGCCTCCCTCCTCCTCCTGGCTGCTTGCAGCAACGCCCTGCTCACGGCGCCACCTCTCGGTTCCGGCTCGACCAGGCACACCATCGCTTTCGGTGGCAGCGCCGAGCCTAACTACTCCTCTGCCCTGCACGGCTCCGATGCTCGCTTGGACGTCTTCCACGCCACCACCCAGCTGGCCGCCCTGCGCTCTGGCCGCGGCGACAAGTCGGTGGACGACCACGCCATCGATGTCGCGACCGCCTTCGTCAAGCACTTGCACCCTTCCGCCGACTTTAGAATCCAATCATCGTTCCTGTCCGAGCACAACGGCATCTATCACGTCCACTTTGTACAACAGGTCGACCGTCTAGACATTTCCGACGCCACCTTGAACGTTAACATCGATACCCGGCGCTCCGTGAGTGCCTGTGCCTTTGCTCCAGCTCCCATTGACCACAAAGCTTATGTGCTACGGCATCACAGACGGTGCTCTCGTATGGCGACTCTGCTTGGAGGGGTCGCACGACCTGCACACGCGCTCCTATCATGCATGACGCCCCGCAGCAAGTCTTCGGCAGCAACCTCAACGCCGCCAAGGAGGTCTGCGAGACGTCCTTCGAGGCCCCAGCCATGGATCGCCTCGTCGACCCYCGYTTGGCCTTGCTCTCCTTCTTGCGCATCGGCAACCCGACCTTATCTCCCGARCTCCTGAACGCGGACCATTTCATCTCGACCATTCGCGGTGAGCCTGSCTCCATTGCCCACATCTACTACACCGGTTCTAAACTAGGAACGAGCAGCCGATAAGTCGCACGACGCCTTGTTGGGCGACCACAGTCTCGACATGCTTTTGGACAATGTGCCCGGCGCCATCGACTCGACCTCGGCTAAGCTGGCCTTTGTGCACGACGCCGAGTCAGGCGACATCAAGCTCACCTGGCGCTTCGAGTACCCGTCGGAGCAGAACTGGTACGCGGCTCACGTTGGCGCCTCCGCCACCGACGGAGAGGAGCCCGACGTGCTCTTCGTCGTCGACTGGCAGAAGGACTACGTTGGCGGCTCCCTCCCAGCTCTCACTGGTCCTCCTGCGCCGGAGGTTGAAGTGGAGAAGAAGGCGCCGGTGCCCCAGAAGCCCCAGCCACCCTCCACCCGGCCCGACGCCATCTACCGCGTCTTCCCCTGGAGTGTCAACGATCCCTCCGAGGGCGACCGCCAGAACATGATCAACCCCGCCGACAAGGTGGCCTCGCCCTACGGCTGGCACGAGATCCCTAAGGCCAAGGCGTCCACCCCGGTCAGCCTGGAGAAGGGCTGGCACTCGAGCCCCGGCTGGTCCAGCAAGCTCCGTTCCGGCATCGGCTTCAACTTCACTGACACCCGCGGCAACAACGCCTTCGCCCAGGCCAACCCGTCTGGCCACAGCGAGTTTGAGCTTAACTACCGCCCCGAGGCCCCCGACCTCAACTTTACCTTCGTCCTCGGCTGGGGCTGCAAGCCTAACAACTGCACTGGCAAGGTCATCGAGCCCACTTCGTACCTCAATGTGTCCATTACCGTTGGTTGCTTTCCTTTTTAGCCTTACAGTGCCAGGCTAAGCTGCCTTCAACCTACAGGAGCTCTTTTACACCGTCAACGAAATCCACGACATCTCGTTCCGCTATGGATTTGACGAAGCCAGCGGCAACTTCCAGGAGCGCAACTTTGGCGGCAAGGGCAAGGGCAACGACGCCCTGGTGGCTATGGCGCAAGATGGCAGCGGCATGAACAACGCCAACTTTGCGACGCCTCCCGACGGCGTTCGGCCTCGCATGCGCATGTACGTCTGGGACGGCTCGCAGCCTTGGAGAGACGGCGACTTGGAAGCCGGCATCGTCATCCACGAGTACACCCACGGCATCTCGACCCGCTTGACCGGTGGCCCGGCCAACTCAGACTGCTTGGGCTGGGGCGAGGCTGGCGGCATGGGCGAAGGCTGGGGCGACTTCTTGGGCACCATGATCCGCATGCACCGCAAGAAGGTCCTCGACTGGGACATGGGCAAGTGGGCCGCCGGCCGAGGCATCCGCCGCTACCCCTACTCGACCAACCACACCATCAACCCCGAGTCTTACAAGTCGGTCGACTCCATGTGGGAGGTTCATAGTATTGGCGAAGGTGGGCTGCTTCCCCTACTTCCCATCTAGGATGACTCTTAAAGTCTGCTTCACAGTCTGGGCTGAGATCCTCTTTGTCGTCGCTGAGAAGCTCATTGTCGCTCACGGCTACGAGCACGACCTGTTCCCGCCTGCTCCCATCGACGAGTTCTCCTCGGATGCCGACATGGCCGCCCACCACGCTTTCTACAACTACTCTGACTCAACCGGCCTGGCTTACCCCGCTCGCGGCAACACCCTCATGCTTCAGCTGGTCCTTGATGGCATGAAGTTGCAGCCTTGCCGTCCCGATTTCTTGGCCGCCCGTGACGCCATTTTGGCCGCGGACCAGGCCTTGACTGGCGGTGCCAAGTAGGTTGTCCACTTCGCGCTCTTTTACGCGCTCTGATCATCTTGTGCAGCTATTGTCTGCTCATGGAAGGCTTCTCTGACCGCGGTATGGGCCCTGGCGCCAACGTCATCGGCCGGTGAGTTGCTTTTGAACTTTGTGGTGGCAAGAGCTGAAAATCTCGTTGCAGCACTCCCTGGGGAGGAGGAAAGAGGAACGAAGACCACACCATGCCCGCTCGATGCGCCTCTAAGAAGCATCCCAAGTCTGCTTGAAGCGGCTTTTCTATTCGTTATGCCTACCCGATTTTTCTTACAATTCGCGCGTTCTTAGAGGCATTTAGACCCTCTTGTAACATGTACACCCTCACTCTTGCATTCCTCAACTTGTCCTTTCGTTCTGCCAGCATCAAATTTGGATTGTGATGTCCGCCGATGGCCTCCGCCCGGCGATCTCGAAGTGGCCTATTGTTCTTTCCCACCGCCATGTCTCATCACACACTTCGCCTCCGCCATGCTTAATAAGGTTCCTCTGGCCATGTGTCTGCGATCCAACTGCCAGGATCAGCGAGCCACCAGGTGGCCGACTGGATGCCGTGCTTTGGCTTGACTTTAATGAACTGGCGTCCAACCGTGCCTCCTGCCTTCCCTCCCCGCGCTCGTCGCTTCCTTCCTTCTCTGCACAGTAATCTGCTCCGAGTGTTTGGCCACAAGCCCCGCTGCTCGGTTCGTTGCCTTGTACGTGTTCAGGGAGCACGGCCGCTTTCCGAGGCCTCAAAATCGCAATCAAGCCTCACTCACTCCCCTGCCCAAACACTCGCTTCTCCTCTTTCCCATATACCAAGCTCTTGCTCTTCAGCATCGAAATGCACGCTGAACCGACGCCTGCTCTCCTCGAACGCACTCGCCTCGCCGCCAGGGCTGTCAAGCGCCTGCCCGAATGGGAAGCCTCGACGATCTTGACGAATTTGTGCAACCCTTTGTTGGACTTGGAGGCCCTGCCGGCTTCCCTTCTTGACTTCGGCGCGCTTAATGCGGTGAGCAAAGCTCCCAATCTGTCGATTGACGCCTTGACTGATTGGGGCGCGTTTGGGCACAGGCTTTGCAACGAATCGAGTTCTATCACATCCTCCGCCAATGCGCCAACGAAGTCGCAGACAACTGCTTGATCGCTTTGGCCGAGCGTCAAGACTTTCCCCCTTGCGCCGACGCGTTGTGCCTCCCCCAGCGCGCCGCCGCCCTCTTGGCCCGCCGCCGAAACATCGTGCTGGACAGCTACGACCCGCACTTCAAGCCGCCCGTCGCCACCCGCCCGCCCATCGCCTGCCTCAGAGTGGCCATAGCGGTGCAAGAGGGCTTGGATGACGAGCCGGACGAAACCCCTCTCACTTTGGCCAACTGCGTGACGTCCATCGGAGCTCAAAGGCGCATGAGGGTCAAGCATCGCGCTTTGAAGCCTCTTTCGGTGAGTTGCGATCCCATGCAATGTCCACTTGGCATTCGTTTTTAGTCGTAGAACACAGGCCAAAACGCTTGCGGTGTTGGACGAGAGCGAGAACTCGGGCTGCGACGACCCGTCGGTGATTGCACGCCGACGGTCATTCGACAGCGTGTCCAACTGGCTCGAGAGGCAATCGCGGGATTCGGCAGACGACGACGACGAGGTACGTACCAACCCTTTCACTCCGCCTTCTGTTTGGCCATTCTAACTCGCGAGTGAAACGGACACAGTCGGAAATCAAGGGACCGAGCCGGCCTTTGATCAGGGACCTCCTGTCGGACGAGGAGGTGGGCGCGGTCCAATACAGCGGTGGCAAACGCAGGCTGCCCATCGCCTCCCCGTCCTCTCGCGCCTCCACCTCCTCTCGCCACCGCCGCCACCACTCGTGCAGGCAACCTTACCAGGACTTGCCACCTCACGAGGGAGCTTTTGCCCTGGCGACGGTCGGGTCGGGCGCGTTCGCGGCCTCCACTTGCTTCTCGCTCTTGGCTCTGTTGTCTCGCTAGCCATTGTGAAATCTACAAACCCTGTTTTCACCTTCCAAACACCTCAAAGTGACCTAGTGGACAATTTGAAAGGAAAGCAGCAAGGGGTCCTCTAGTGAGAGCCGAAGGTGAAATTGCAAAGCAGCATTAAAAGTCTCGTAAAGGACGTGAAGAGGGCGTTCAAATGAGGTACATGAAATCGTAGAAAAAGGCGTGTGGACAGTGTCGTATTGTAGTTCGTAGAGAGTCAAGCTCGAGTTCGTAAAAGCAAACTATCTGGCGTGCACCAATGAGCCGGCCTCTTTGGACAAGGACTGGGCGTGGCGATGCTTGATCTTTGCCGCTTTGAGGCTGTTCGAGACGACAAAAGACTGAGCTCCTGGCTGTAGAGCTCAAGTGAAGGGAACGCGGGGCACGAACTCGTCCAAAGCCTCCAGCTCGAGCTTGCGCACGAGCGCCTTTGCGTTTTTGGCCTCGTGCTCGGCGTTGCGCAGGGCGTTCTGGGCGGCCAAGTAGGCGGATTTGGCGTCGGCTTCAGCCAGGTGCTGTTCGTCACGTCAAGGCAATCAGCTTCTTTGCCAAAAGTGGTGAGCTGTAGAGAGCGGGAACGAACGGCGCGGGTGAGTTGGGCCCTAGCTCCCTCCAAGGCCGAGCCGGCGGGGGCTTCTATGGCAGAGGCTCTGGCGCTGGAGCGGAAGGAGGAGCGGGAGGAGAGGGAAGGGGAGAAGATGCTCGACTTGCGCTCGACCCCGGTGGAGCCATTGGTGACTGTCGTGTGGTTGTTGTGGTGGACGGTGCCGTTGGTGGTTGGGGAGACGACGGCGGGGTCGGTTTGAGGTTTGGGGCGGAGGGAGAAGCGCTTTCGAGGTGGTTCTTCGACGACGGGAGCGGGAGCGGGCGCGGGCTCGACGACTCTGTACAACCAGTCCACGAGTTCAGCCTCTTTGGCTGGCAGGGGAGGAGCGGAAACGTACGGCTCTTTCTTAGCGAAGATACCCATGACTGCAGATGGACGTTGGAATCAAAGAGAGAGAGGGAACGCCAATGACGTTCGAAAGCACCGTGCACACAGCTGTCGTGCCAGCCCGCGTTTAACTTTTGGGACCGTTGAGAGATTGGCCAAATTCTGACTCCTGTGTGCGGCCATGATGCACACTTAGGGCGCCAAGGAGCGCGAGGAGAGCGTGCTGTAGAAACCGGCCTCGACCCGGCTCGTCTTAGACTTGGAATGAGTGGCGAATAGACCGGGAGCTCTTGCGATTCATTCAACACTACACCAGCCTCGCCCTGAAACCGCGCACTCCCACAGATCAAGAACCTCAGCCCGAAACCGAGGAAACGATATCGCGCATAAATTTGTTGGACTTTGACCGTGAGGCAGCAGCAAGAATGAGCAGCTCGGGCGCGGGCAACAACAGCGTGAGCATCGACCAGGTGCCAGTGGAGCAATTGGTGCAGATCAAGAAGCAGCTAGACGAGGTGCGTATTCGCCCCTTAAACAGCGCTTTGGACGGACGCTAAAAAGGGAAAGGACACCACAGGAAATTGAGACGCTGACCAACTCGTTCGCGGCGCTCAAGCAGGCCGAGTCGAGGTTCAAGATGGCCATGAATTGCCTCGCCACGCTGCCCGCCAACAAAGGTGAGCGTCTATTGTACATTGCAGCCAGCGAGGGCTCAGAACTCGGGCCACACAGACAAGGAGATGCTAGTGCCCCTGACCAGCTCGCTCTACATCCCTGCCAAGCTGGCCGACGTCGAGAACGTAAAGGTGGACGTGGGCACTGGCTACTTTGTCGAAAAGGTGCGCCGCCCAACCCAAATCTCATTCCGCTCTCTTTGCTGAATGCATGCCGACGCCACAGACCATCAAAGAGGCCAAGACGTTCTACAACGGCAAGCTGTTGGAGCTCCGCACCAACTTGGACAACCTCCAAAAGGCCGTCGAGACCAAGCAGGACAACCGGCAGGCCGTGACCATGACCATCCAGCGCCGCGTGGCCCTCCAACAGCAACAGCAAGGATCGGCCGATGATTAAAGCGTTGCATCCTTGAATTGAAAGGGATGTGTGTGGAGGGGAGTGTTGGGACCACAAAGGTCTCTGCTACTCAAAGGAGTTTGGCACGCCAAAAGTGCACAGGTGCGTTACTCGGTTCCACCCTAGCATCGAACAGCTACTAGACGTGGATCGTGTGTCACAGGCTGCACACCCATCGCCATCAGCGCCAGGGAGCCGCGGTCAAATGCCGACGGTCTTCGCCTCCGCTTTCCTCAAGAGCAGTTTTCGTCCACCTCCCACCGTGCTCTCAAAGACACTCTCTGGTCCGCCTTGACCCGCTTGGAGGAGAACTGTTCGAGGTCGCTTGAAGGAAGGTCATTTGGGCAACAGTCCAAAAGGAAACTTCCTTCGCTGGGTGTGGACTGTTTTTGGGCATGGCTGGTGGACGAGTCGGTATCAGAGTCATGGCTCAAATGACGAAAACTCTTCCAAGACGGTGGCGAAACATAAAGCGGGATAAACTTGGTAACATGAAGTTGCAAAGGGGGGCAAAATTACTCTCGAGGGAGCAAGAGACCACAAAACCAAGCTCCCCAAGAAGGAAAAGAAAACAAGCCGAAGGTTCCTATTGTACGAGAAAGAGTACTTTTGGTTTGTGAGAAACGCCAAAACCGGGAGAAGAGAGAGCTCTGCGAGAAGAGCCTGCGTCTTGGGTCGAAGAAACGCAAAATACAGGTTGTGGCTCTCTGTTGTCTATTTTTGAGTGTTGGGGGGATCTATATGCCAGACTCTCAAGCCCAGCGTCCCAACAAAGCCTGGCATAGGGGATGAATCAGTTTCGCTGAGAGCAGAAGGGAATGGGCAACGATGGCTCACCATGATGCCCGCGCCGAGAATAACGAAAGAGAGAGCGAGGAGGACCTGCCCCATTGGTGCGGTTCGCATCTTTTTGCTGTTCGGTGCCCAAGCAGTCATTCAGCAATCCCGGCGGGTGGTTGCGGCAGGTCAAAAAGGGAGAAAGGCACGCACTGCATGAGGAACTCGTGAGCCAAGAGTTCCACGAGGCCGGTCCAGAGGAGGATGCCGGACGAGAGGGCGTCGAGCACGCCGGCGACGATCAGCGCGTGCCTGCTGTCGGCGTTGTAAGTGGTGCGCACGCCCAGGCCAATGGCCATGCCGATGGGCGTGACGCAGGCGTAGGTGAGCCCGCCGACAACTGGGACCCAGTTGAGGCGAGAGGGGAGGGGAAGGAAGGCCAGGCGAGATCCCAAGCCCAAGCCTTCGAACACTGTGTAACAGCAAGAACCAGTTGAGACAACGAGCGCGCCAGAAGGAATGCCACAACCCACTCTGATGGAAAATAATCTGTGTCCGAGCCAGCAGTGGTCAGAAAGCCGGCCAGACGATAAGCAAATGTGGGAGGAGATTGCGCACCACAATGAACAGAACACGAAAGTCGCTGGTTGTGGACAGCGTCAAGCCAATGATGACCGAGTGGAAGATGACACCAAATTCTGTCGCACTGGTGAGCACAAAGCAGCAGGCGGGCGCCAGGCAATGAACTTACCCAAAATGGCAACCCCCAAGATCTGGGCGGTCGCACCTCCCATGCCGCCATCCGCGGACTCAGTCTCGAGCGACCAGGTCTTTTCTAGCGGTGCGTCCTCGACAGGTGTTTGGCTGGGGGAGGAGATGGTGATGGGGTGCTCGTGCGAGGTGTGGTTGCCCTCCGCGCCGCCGTGGTGATCGGCAACCAATCCTCGCTTCTCGAGGTAGGCGGTGCCAAATCTGCCCGGCATCCTGGTCAGAACCTGTTTATCAGAGCTCGAGAGCGCAAGAGTGCTCACCGGAAGGCAAAGAACTCGGCCAAGAAGATGGCAAAGACGGCCATAAGCGCGATGCCCGCAGCCCAGTCGTAGTCGGCCCAGACACCGCCCAAGCACTCGTCGCCTAGCTCATCAAATGCAGGTGCTAACAAGTGAATGAAAGCGGTGGCAATAATGACTGGCAACCGAAAAAATGGGCGAAGGCGTGAGAACCTTTTCGCGGGCCTAATTTTGAGGAGAGGGCAGCCCACCTCCCGAGCCAAAGTACTTGGCAAAGTCGAAGACGACATTGGGCACGTTGAACTTCTTGACCCTCTTCGCAAGGATGGGGAACAGGACTCCGAACCTATGAGATAAAGTTTTCCCACTTTCAGGCAGGAGGGGAGAGACGAAAGTCAATAAACTCACGTCGAAGTGGCTACAGAGGCATCCACTCAGTCAGGATTGTAGATATGATAGCATAGGACGAACCCAGAATGATGAAGAGGGCCCCTGGAACATTGGGCGAAGTGAGCAACAGCGAGAGATCTTGCGAATTTTGAAACTCACCGACTCTCAAGCCAATGGAGCCAGAGCTCGAGTCAAACGTGCTCCCAGTTGCACAACTGTCCGCTGGTGCATCTGCCATCTCTCTCGCCTCTGCTCGCCTAGAGCACCGAAAGCGTGAGTTGGTGGTCGAGAGTTGAGAGTCGGGCCGCGCGAAGATCGCGGTCGGCAAAACTCACTCTCTTTGTGCCGGTGGAAGGCCGTACGGACGATACTCAAGCGTCGAGAGCAGAAACGAAGAAGATATGGAGCGAGCGGAGCAAGAAGCGACAAACGGAGAAAACCGGAACAACGCCCATTTCCGATGCAAGACCCTCAATTTCCGGGGTGGTACGACTAAGCCCGGTCCACGTGTTTCGCCTTTGGCCGCGGAGGATTGTGCCCATTTTTGGCTTGTAAATGCCTCACCGTTGCTCATTTACACAGAGCGAAGTATTCACTTTATACTTGGGGGAACTTGCAAGTCGAATCAGCCCGGGCGATATGGTGGCAAATTGGGACCGACTTACGACAACGCGCTATGCCTATGCCATATTGAATGGTGGACCGCTTTGGGAAGATCCATAAGATTGGACAGGACCAGCGTCGAGGCCTGGGGACATGCGCGGTGACTGGTGCAGCGCGCCGAAGCCGTAGCCCTCGAGGAGCTTGCGCAGGCCCAGCAGGTAGCCGTGGCCAGGAACGTTGTGGTGCAGCGCGCCTTGAAACCGGATGAGCAGGTTTTGAAGGCGTGGTACATCGACATAGGCCGGAATCGCTTCCATGATGGTCGTCAAGTAGCGCAAAGGGGAGCTGATTCTGTGGGAGGATGCGCCGGGCGGAGAGCATAAGCATTGCGAGCGTTAAACCTCATATCAAGAGTCTAAACGAACAGCATGAGTAAGTATTCAGCGTGTACTACAGCCATTTGTCAGCCGGTGCTCTTTTGGTCAGATTTGGAACATGGCACGCACTGGCTGATTCCTGCAGCTTGTTGGTACTCAGAACGAGCTCCAGACAAAGTCGAGAAGCTTCGGTGGCGAGTATTGCTAGCTGCAGGCGGTACGGACTTGAAGTGACGGGCGAGGTAGGGGTGGCGGGGAGGACGGCGAATGACATGATCAACGCTTTGAACCTGATTTTTGTTCTTGTCAGGATGTGTTACAGACGATAGAATGCAGGGAGATGGCAAACGAGAGGATAGGGATGTTGACCAAGCCCGAGTTTCCTTCCAGATGGTTGAACTCGGAGTCTGTGCCAAGCAACATCTCAGACTGAGCTGGAGAGCATCAAGAAGACGGATTATAGGTACGCAAGATCTGGGTCCACTTTATTCCTGCTTGCTCCAAAACCGCTGTCTTGCTTTCGGCCAAGGCGCACAGGCGATCCGTCTCCGCGTAGCCTAATCGGTGCGAGATGTCCATGGCTTGGTGTGCAGACATGACAATGCTCAAGCACTCGGTGTGGCTGGGTGCAGTATAAGCAGGGGCACCAAAGGCAAAGAAGTTGGCCTGAAGGGTGAAACCCACAATTGAATCGCCCTGTCGGTGGACTTTCGGCCGAAGCGAGACTTGGAAAGAAGGGCAGCACCATCTTGCAGCTCGGCCATGCTTGTCAGTGGCGGCATCCCTCCCAAGCTAGAAAGGGTAGCACGTTGAGGGCCGTTTTGAAAGAGCACAACCGACAACGCTCACAGAGAATGCATTTGGTCATAAATGGAGACGCCAAAGTAGAGCCGCAGCTGATTCACCAGCAGACTTTCGTCGGAGCGCCGCTGGCTCTCTGCTTTGACCAATTCGAGGGAGGCAAGGTTCAACTGCAAGTAATGGGCGAGCCTGAATAGTGTCCATTGTCAGCAAGATCACTATGACTTCCTCAAACGATAAGCTATGGCTCACTTCACCAAGGGGCCGGTAATGCAGTTGGCTTCGGATGCAGTCATGTTCGTTAACGTAACCACTCCGGCTACTTCTCGGACACTTACAAAAGCTGAGCGATAGGACCAGGCAGCCCTGGAGATCGTACATGGACCTCTTGTCCAAGTCTTCGGAGCTTGCCGGCAGCAATATCTTGCGGACGATGTCGCGGGCTTCTTTCACCAGCAGCAGGCAATTGGCGTGATCTTTGCACAGCATGGACCCGACGGCCAGTGCTGCATTGGTAAGCAGAGCTGATCGCATGCGGGTCTGCTGCAGGGAGCTTTGGGTGAGCGAGAGCCAGCCGAGCCACCAAAGATTCTCGATGGAGCCGCTGCAAAGATTCTCCCATCTGGCGGTGGCGTTCAAAGCAGACTTGAGTTTTTGGCGCTTAGAACTGATATAAAGCGACTCACTCGGCCCAGTAGAGCTCCGCCTCCTTGTCAGTGATCACGCCCTTGGTGATGGCGTCGGGAGTCGACGACTCGAAGAGCTGGCGCTGCACATCCCGGGGCGCGCTGTGAAACCAAGAATTTGCACTAGACGACATCTGCTCTGCGCTTGCTGTTCTCCGCCGCTTAGAAGGAGGACCTCCCGCCGCTGTCGGCGAGTGGCTTTGGATGACGCGGTGGGTGTCCTCCAAGCTGTCGAGCCGGTTTTCAAAGTCTTTGGTCTTGCTATCGAGTTGTGCAACCACAGGCCGGTTGACTTGGTCGAAGTGGCAATCGAGTTTGAGGTCGTGGCAACGGGCGCAAGGCGCATCCCCAACCTGGCCTGAGCACTTTGTCTTCTGCCTATAACGAGCGCGGGTACCCCATTAGCTGGCGTGGCTGTCAGCTGGCATTGAAGAGCCTACTTTTTGCAGTTGAGACAGGCTTGCGCGACTCGTTTTGAGCCACCGCTGTCGTCTGCCATGGTTCAGAAGAAGCCGCCGATTCGTGTTGCGGGGAGCGAGCTCCAAATGATTCCGAAATGGGTTTACGGCGAGACGAGCATAAGTTTCGTGAATTTATAGAAGGCAAAAAGGAATGCCGCTCTTGGTGTGCGGACGAGAGTCTTTTGCTGCTCAACCCGGCAAGGCCGGCCGCTTTAGTTCGGCTGGTGGTGATCGCCCCGGATCAGCGGTCTCAGGCCGGTTTCATTGGCAGTTGAGATCTTTAGAGATTGCAGGTACAAGCGGGCGAATACAAGGCTAAGGAGCATGAATGTACGGGGGACCTTATCATAGAACAGCTTTAAACACAGAAGGAAACCAAGAACAAGACATTAGGCAAAGCTTTGCCAGCCATAGCGAGGTGTAAAGCGTGCATCCACCTGGCGCGGGCCAGCGAAGAAGAGGACCAGCTGATTGGAGCGTCGTCTCTCGGCCTGCCAGCGACTTTAGCGCTCTATTCATAGGGGTGCGCGGCGCCGTACCTCCTCGATACCAACGCAGACACGAGCGACATTAAGATCGATAGCTTGGTTCCATAGTCAGACTTGCAAGTCAGTAGCAAGAAGACATTTTGCCACGCACAAGACCAAGCCATCTCGTAGGCGCGCGACTCCATCGACGGGCACATGGTCGGCCTGCTCCTGGAGCGGGAGACACTGTGCGACGAGGGAAAGACCAGCAAGTTGGCCCGGGCGATGGTTTGCTCGATCGAAAGGGACCGCATGCTGTGAGCGCGGTCGATGGCGCCCCGTTCTATTTTGCGGCCCCTGTGCGCATCCGCTGGGTTCGGCGGTGCGTCGAACCACGTCTTCCAGACCTTTGGAAGCCGAAGTCAATGCGTGGTATTGAAGAAGGGCAGGCTCGAAAGGAACCTCACCCTTTCTAGGCCCTCTGCCAATTCAACATCTTGTCTGAATGCTCCGGCGCGAAATCTCTCGTCCATCGACCGCAATCGGACAGATAGCAAGAAAGTTTGAAAGCTTTGAGACTGCGTTCCACAAAAGCATCAAACGGAGAACAGCGCGCATCGGGCTTCCAAAGCACTTGCCTCGTCCATCTGAAACATGAAGGGATGGCTGGCTGGCCTCTTCTTCCGTACTCTCGGACCCTCTCCGTCTACTTCGTCATCTTCGTCGAAGCTGCAAAACTTGAGCTCCGCAATCACTCTGCTAGGACCCTTCCCCGTGCCAGACAGGGTGTCGAGAGCCAAGGGATGCTGCGGCCCGTTTTAGAGACGAAGGGACGGTACAATACATCCCCTCTTACCTGCACAAACGCGCCAAATCGAATCGGATGAAGCCCCGAGAAACAAACAGACATGAGCTTACCTGCAACAAGCGCGCCGGATCGGACGGGCTCGAGCTCTCAAAAACTAACAAGGGTTGCTGGTCCTTTGGCAGGTTGCTCCGGAGCAAGCCAAGGAAGCGTTGCTTGATGGTCGACTCCGCGATTAATAAGAGGCTCTTGCTGCATTCGCGCGTCAGTATCCCTCACTTCGCGTCTCCAGCGCCTGAAATCAACTCACCTGACTTCTGAGAGCGTCAAGAGTTCCTTGACGTTGAGGTAATTGGCAACTTGATAGAAGACTAGCGGATCTCGGGTCAATGGCGAGCTTCATCAGAGGATCGCGAGTCGACGCACTCTCTTCAGACAACTCGGGCTCGGGCTGGGTTCCGTGTTCAGCGGCTGATTGTGCCATCTTCTTCTCACATAGCTTGGCGGCGAGTCTCCAAGGGTGGCAAAGGCCCTGAGGCCCCTTCATCCGACTCGAGCTGCGACCCGTGGTGCCTCTCGAAGGAGCTTGACCGACCCCCTTCTCTTCTTTTCCACCTCCGCGGCCACTATCTTTCTCATTTTCAGATCTAGAACTGTGACATAGCGAGAAGGCCGGCGCCTGCCTAACCCCGAAGACGAAGCTCGACTCCTCCCAACCACCTGGCGAAAAGCTTAAATGACATGAAGAAAGTCGTTTTCGGCCATGTCAAGAGGGAGAGCCTTGCTCCACTTCTACCAGGACCTGCAACGGCGGCAAGAGTAGAGGCGGTAGAAGAAGGGGATTACTCGCATTCGCCGGAGAGGACTTGGCTCGAAGAGACTTGGCACAACTTTTACGATCCCATTGACGTTGGCATCAAGGCTAATGCAGGATTTCTGCTGGTGGCTTTGTCCTCAGTTTGCCTTGGCGTGATCAACCTCTTGGTCGCATTGTTCTCGAGTTCTGCCAATGCTGTGCCCACTGCGCAAATCATCTTCACGCGCATGAGCCTCACTGGGCTAGGCTGTTATGGCTATTTGCGCTTCACTGGAGCGGAGCACCCATTGTTAGGTGAGGGCTTTTCCCATCCGATGACCGAGAAGATGCTGAAGTCTGGTCCTGCAGGACCGCCGGAGGTCAGACTTCTGTTGGTCGTACGCGGTGTCGTTGGCTTCTTTGGACTCTCTTCCGTCTAGTGAGAACTCCTTGGATGCCTGCATTATTGAGGACGTAGGCTCAGTGAATGCCCAGCTATTCCTTGGCCTATCTGAGCCTCTCCGATGTAACGACGCTCACGTTCTTGGCGCCTGTTCTGACAGGCATTGTCGCTTCTGTCTTGTTAAAAGAGGCGTTCAGGCCGTTGGAGGGGTTTGCTGGTGAGCTCCGCTTTGCGCATGAAATGTGCGGCACCTGAATTGCCGACACAGCTCTGGTGTCCCTCCTCGGAGTCGTCTTTATTGCAAAACCTTCCACTATATTTCAACGAGGAGTAGATGAGCATCCTGTGCTGCATGAAGGGCGGCCGGTCACCGAAGCCGAACGTCTACAAGCTATCGTGTGAGTTTTGCCCTTATTCACACTCGTGACCTTGCTCATGCGTCGAGCTACAGTATTTCATTGTGAGGTCTTTGACTCATCCAAATTGGATTGCATTTCATGGCTGGCATTCAGAATTGGCGTATTCGGGTCGCTCGGTGCCTATCTCGTGAGTCCTCTGAATCTTGACAGGGTCTTGTCGCTCAATCTGCTTCGTGAAGACCATTCGGAAAATCGGCAAGCGAGCATCTGCAATGAACAGCATTCTCTACTTCTGCATCTGGAGTGTATGTGACCTCTCCAGACCTCCATCTTCCCATAGCTCAGACAGCGCTCAGTGTCTGGTGTCCTTGGTCCTAATGATCGCCTTCCCCTCCCAGCGGCCCATCATGCCCGAAAGCTGGTCGTTCGCGCTCTTGCTGCTATCGATCGGCATCTTGGGCTTTTTTGCGCAGTGCTTCCTGACTATGGGGCTGCAAAGGGAGAACGCGGGGCGCGCAACTTTGGCCACCTACATCCAAGTGAGCTTATGGCTTCGCATCTTGTCACTTGAGACTAAGGAGAGCTCGAAGATGCCAATGGCTTTGGTGCTTGAGAACATCGCCTTCCACCGCACGCCCGACTTCCTCTCCAGCTTGGGCGCAATCATCATCTTTGGCTCAGCGTTGACGGTGGTGCTCACTAAACAAACCAACACTTCTACGCCGTCATCGCCAAACACCAACGCAGCCGTGGCTAACGTCGCTGAGTCGGACGGCGGCGTGGCGCTCGAATCGCCAATGGAGCTGGACGACAACCCCTCTCGGCCAGGCTCGCAGTACTTCCCGCTGGCCAAAGACGACCTTGACGAGCTCCCCGAAACGCCCATCAAGGTGGATCAGGTGCCGTAACGCGAGTTCGATTGTAAAACTAGTCCTCCTGCCCGCCCATCTTAGACGCCTTGGCTAGACTTGCGCGCGGAATGCATTTTTCGTAGTTTGTTCTGTCTAATGCATTTTCTTGGTACAATGGGACCGGAATCCCTTTTCCTTCTCCTGTGACCCTCGGCCAAATTTTACACCTCCTTGTAAATCTTGATGGACTTGTCAGCACAGCAGGTGATTCTGTGAGAGGACGCCATCACGTGGAGCTCAGCAATCGAGCAATGAGGGTGGCGCAAGTCAAACTCACAATCTCGAGCCGGTCTGGTCAAAAGTGGAAGCGAAGATGCCAGCCTCGGCGTCCAGCGAGCCAGGTTGCGGGATGTCGGACAAGGTCTGGAAGGGCAAGCCCGTCTTGTAGTCCCACCACGTCATGGTGCCATTATCAGCTGTGCAGGTTGGTAAGAATGCAGTCAGTTTCGAAGGAAATGGACTAGAGTGGCCAAGCCAAACGCACCTCCAGAGAAGAAGACGCCGTCGTGGTTGACGTTGACGGTGTTGATGATGGCGTCGTGGCCGGAGAAGTTGTGGACAAAGGTGCCCTCTGGGAACTTCCACTTCTTGATGTTGTTGCCGCCGGCCGAGCCCGAGGCGAAGGAGAACTCGGTGGGGTGGATGGTGAGGGAGCGGACGGATTTGTGGTGGTGCGTCAAGGTGGCCATCGACTTGCCCGCTGCCAAGTCCCATAGCCTGTTGGACACCGGCAAAAGATGAGCGATGGTTCGCTTAAAAGGGAGGGAAACAACCAACCGGACGGTGGAGTCCATGCTGCCGGTGATGACCTGAGGGTCTGACTCCTGGCACTTGACGTCTGACACTGTAGCTGTGTGACCAGAGAGGACGTGGATTGCCGCTTTTGTCCGCATGTCCCAGACCTGTGGTCGGCCAGTAACGAATGAGTCGCAGCTCAAGACATGACTGAAAGGAAGTCCCGCCTACTCTGGCACTTGCGTCTCGGCCGGCCGTGACGAGGATGTCTAGTGTGGGGTGCAAGGAGAGGGAGTAGACGCCGGACAAGTGGCCGTGGTAAGAGCGGATCTGCTTGTTCGTTTCCAGATCCCAGCATTTGACCATCTGTGCAATTCTTGTTCATCGAAGACGCTCAGGTCAATAGGGAAAGCACAACGCACCTTGTCCTCGCCACATGAAAACAGGTAAGGGTGCCTCGGGCTGACGGCGAGGCCTCGGACGGTGGAGATGTGGCCGGTGATGGACAGCCTGAGCTCGCCGGTGGCCAAGTTCCAAATCTTGATGATGCGGTCGCCTGCGCCCGTGGCAAACCACTCGTTGCCGGGCTCGACGGCCGCGCACCGGACCCAGCCCAGGTGGCCGGAGAGCACCTTGCTGAGCTTCCACTGCGGGTGGAAGTCGGGCTTGACGGACCGCGCCTCCTTGCGGCGGGTCAAAGACTGGGAGAGCAGCGTCGGTTGTTGTTGCGCAGCATGGGTTTGGTTGGTGGTCAGAGCCAGGCTGTGGACATGAAAGCGTCAGCCTATGAAAAGTTCATGAGGGAGAGACCAAGCCCACCTCTTGCTCGACATGTCGTCGATGAGGGACGCCGTTGCGCTCTGCGGCCCTTCGATCATCTTGCGCTTCGGACCAGAGGACGGCCCAGCAGCCGGTCGAGGGCCAGCGGACGGCCCAGCCCTGGCGCCAGCTTGTTGCGCCAACAGCGCGGCCGGCAGCACCTGCGCATCCCTGTACTCGTCCCGCAGCTTGACCGCCAGCTTGGCCTTGTTCGCCTCCCCCGCCCGGTCCGCCAGCAGCGGGTCGCTCATCGCAAACATGGCCCGCGTCTGCTGCACATTTTTCGCCAGCAACTCCGGCAGCCGCGACAGGTCCACCGGCGCTGGCTCGACCTCCTCTGTCGGTACTGGAACAGCTGCAACGTCGGCCATTGGTTCGTTACAAGGAGATTGGCGGTGTGGGAACGAGCCGCGACTTTTTGGTGCTCTCAGAGTCTCTTGGTGGGAGGGAGTGGTCACGAGTTCTGGCATATGCACGCTAAACAAGACGATCCTTCTAGTCCTTTCCTGCAAATCCTCTCTACGATCTCAAATACAGTCAACCGAGCAATCTGTTTTGAACGGCGTCAAATGGGGAAAGCTGGGAGGGAGACAGCGCAGGCAGTGGCAAACCTTCTAAGGCCAAATGCAGGTTCAGAAGAACTGTGGCGTATGATGGCCAGAGCGCATTGGAGAGCCAGGCGCAAACGGGGTGGAAGCGCCAGAGTGCGAGCGGTACGAAGCGAACGAGGCGGTCCGCTTTCGCTGCAAGCCCGCCTGCTCAGCCAAGAGAGCCTCAGCAAGCATGCTGGCGTCCACGCTTGAGTAGGGAGCTGGAGCGTGCGCTGGGAAGGTATGCTGGGCCTGGGACGACAGGGCCAATTGGCGCGCCATGGCCTTCTCGCGCTCCATCTCGAACAAAGCAGCTTTGGCGGCGGCGGCCGAAGAGGCGGAGGCCGAGCGAGAGTGGCCCAACCGAGGGGGAGCTTGAGAGGGTGAGAAGACTGCTAGGTGGCCAGTCGAGTCGACGTAGGTGGGCGGAACGACCGGAGGGAAAGCGTGCGAGGCCGACTTGGAGCGAGAGTGGCTCTTCATCGCGGCCACATCATTGGCCGACAAAGTGCGAGGGAGTAATGGGATGGCAGGAGGGGCGGATTGCTCGAACAAGGGGACCTTGAGCCCATTGTCAGATTTGAGGGCTGTGGCAAGAAGGGCCGAGCTCACATTGAACATGAGCGAGGGGTCGACCGACTTGTGGACTGGGCTGAAAGAGTTGAGCACGGGCGAGTAAGGGGAGGTCAGAGGCGAAGTGTGCAGGCTGCGAAGGTGGTATTCGGCGGCCAGTCGCTCCTTCTCCTTGAGCAGATAACGCGCTTCAGCCTCAGCCAATTCTGTAGCCACACTCAGCCACAGTGAGAGCACATGAAAATGAACAACCGACTTCGATCATGCTCGCGCACAATCTCCTCGCGAATGGCAGCGCTCTCGGCGTGAGCCAGCATCGAGTTGATCCGCTTGCGCTTGTCAATCTCTTGCTTCATAGCCGCCCGCTTTCCGAGCTCAGCGAAATACCGCTGCTCGGCCAGTGCCTGTGGAGCGATTAGAGCAGTCAGACTGGCAATGCCAGGTCCGTCGTGAAGGAGTGGAGCGCTGACCTTTTCTCTGGCAAGGTCCTCAGCCTTCTTCAGATCGCTCCTCCTGAAAGCGCACATCGGTATTCTACGAATTGACGAAAAATGAGTCATGACTCGAGACCAACCTCTGAAGCTCTGCGAGCTTGGCCTGTTGGGTGGCGACAAGAGCAGTGAGCGTTTGCGGGAAAAGCTGTGGAAGGGCGCGCTCACCTGCTCCTTTGGATTCAGAGGAATGTTCAGCTCTTTGCGTTTGGGCGCGGTCCTGCATACGTGTTTTGGTTAGACCTTGAAAGCGCCAATCTCTGATGAGGAACTCACCACATCGTTGAATCTTGGGCTAGGGACGAGCAGCGAAAAAAAAGGCGGGTGGCGCAAAGGAGCAAACGCGGACAGTACAGCAGACCAGCAGGTGCACACAGCGGAGGGTCTCGTGGGAGCAGAGCAAAACGAGTAAAAGCAGCGGCTGCCCCGGCGTCGCCTTCTTGTCTTTCATCGACCAGCTCCTCTGCAGCCCAACAAAAGACACAATGGTGCAGATTCATCTGGATCGAGCGCCCTTTTGATCATGAAACCGCGTCGCATGTTGTATTGGAAGAGCAGAGTGGACCTCGGCTCGCTGCCGGTGGCGTTAGCTGCCAACAAAGGCGCTCTGATCCTGGCTTGATGGCAATGACACAACCATTCTTCCGCTGTATGCTCGGGCAGATGGCCTCTTGGAGCCACTAATGATCGTTGAATTGCTCATGGTCGCCGACCGCCAAGTCTCGCTGCTGCCTTTCGAGTTACTGCTTTCCTTTCCTGCTCTATGAAATTTCTTGGCGGGCTGTCATGGCTCTATGATAGCTGAGATATAGTCTCAGTTCTACGTCTCCTCGCCCTTTGTGTTCCCTTCTCCGTGGGTATGGAGGACCTCGGTGCTCTCGCTTCGGAACTCTGTCTGCCTCGGATTGACGCTTGCACTGTTGTTCCGCCTCCAGACGACCACCATGTGGCTAAAGAGAGCTCTGGAGTGACGATCGAGGGACTTCCCATGCGGTATTGGCCCGAAGCCTTTGCTCATAAGTCACTAAAAAGTCGATGACATCGTCTTGCCGAAAAATGTATTTTCTGGTGCCCCGCGTCCAGCTTCCGATCTGCTCTCTTGTAAAAAGTACACCACCCTCTGCTGCAGGATGTTTGGCAAGTCAAAAAGCAGCGGCAACAAGGCGCCAAAAGCCAAGTTTCTTGGGCTTCGCGGGACCAAGCTCAACCATGGCATTTCCTTCTTTGCCGGCATGGGTTTTTTACTCTGTGAGCTTCTCGAGTGCTTGGGTTGGCAGACACTCAAGATGGCTGCAGTCGGCTACGACCAAGGCGTGATGGGCGGCTTGTTAACCCTTCCATCCTGTTTGTGTACCTTTTTGAACCTCTTATCAGCAATGCTCTGACGCGCTCAAAGTCTATGAGACCTTTCCTTCAATTGACACCACGACAACAACCGGCGCGCAAAACAGCAAGAATGCCACCCTCCAAGGCGCCGCTATTGCACTCTACGAAATCGGTTGTTTCATGGGCGCGCTGACTGTTCTTTGGGTTGGCGACAAACTTGGGCGAAAGAAGACCATTTTCTTTGGTGCTTGGGTCATGATCGTCGGCGCCATGTAAGAAGGTGATCGCTTTGGTCTGACACTTCTCAAAATCCTTGAACAGCATCCAAACCGCCTCGTACTCCCTCGCACAGCTTATTGTTGGCCGCATCGTCACTGGCTTTGGCAACGGATTCATTACTTGTGAGTGAAGCACGCAAGTGGGCCGGGAGATTCCTGTTGACCCTGGAATCCGTAGCCACCGTCCCCACTTGGCAATCAGAGTGTTCTCCTGCCCACAAGAGGGGTCGCCTTGTCATGATCGAGGCGCGTCTGGCGTCTTTTGGTCTGAAGCGATCCCTGGAGCTCAATCTCTGGTGCGCAGGGAGCTTTGATCACTGGTGGCGTTTGCATCTCCTACTGGATCGACTTTGCTTTCTACTGGATCCCGACGTCCTCAGCGAGTTGGAGGGCACCAGTATGTGTTGTCCGAAGCCAAACCGAAATTACCTGACAGGAAGACGTAGATCGCCTTCCAAATCCTCTTCGCTATCATCATTGGTAAGCAAGCTCGACCGCAATCTTCTCGGGCCTCACTCAGCATGTACACAATACAACAGTATCTGGCATCATGTTCTTGCCAGAAAGCCCGCGCTGGCTTATCCGAGAGGGTCGATACGAAGAAGCCGCAGAGGTGTTCGCAGCCTTGCAAGATGTCGATATCCACAGCCGAGCAGTTCAAAGAGCCGTCAAGACTGTTAGAGACACATTGCCGGCAGAAAACCACGGTGTCAGCCACTTGTTCTCCAACGGGCCCCGGCGCAACTTTCACCGAGCGGCTTTGGGCTTCGTCAACCAGTGCTTCCAGCAGATCTCTGGAATCAATTTGATCACGTACGTCCTACCAATGTTGACCTGTTGTTAACCGATCGACTGACAGAAACTTAACAGATACTACGCCTCCAGTTCGTGACTTCGTTGGCAAGCTTGCCAGCTAGCTGTCTGACCTTGTTGCACAGCTATATTTCAAAACTACATTGGCCTCAGTGCAACTTTATCTCGCGTTCTAGCAGCTTGCAACGGCACCGAATACTTCCTGGCGTCCTGGATTGCGGTATACACCATTGAGCGCTTTGGACGCCGTAAGCTCATGATGTAAGCCCCCTGGCTCATCTTCGTCATCGACAGACTTAATGTAGAAGTAGCGTTGGCGCGATCGGAATGAGCGGAACCATGGCTGTCTTGGCCGGTGCTGCATCCATCTCAGCTACCAACAACGCTGCAGCCATTGTCGCCGCCGTCTGCCTCTTTGTTTTCGTAGGGCCTCCCATTGTTCCCTTGGACCATGTTACCCTACTTAAACCCGTTTTCGCGAGTTAGAATACTTGGTAAGGCCTCCCATTCTTTCCTCGGACCATGTTATCTTATTCCCCAACAGGTTTGCCTTGGGGTGGCTTGGCATGACCTGGCTCTATCCGAGCGAGATTGCATCGTTGGAAGTCAGAGCGCCGGCTAACGGACTGTCCACTTGCTCCAATTGGATCTTTAACTTCGTTAGTCCTTCAATACCACTGCCCCCTGATTATACGGATACTAAATAAACTTCAGATGGTTGTTATGATCACTCCGGTGGCCTTTGCGAACATCGGCTATCAAACCTACATCGTGCGTTCGGAGAGCCGGTTTTTGCCACTCTGCTGAGAATTCTTCGCAGATCTTCGCCGTTATCAATGGCTGCCTAATACTTCCTGTAACATTTTGGGCGTATCCTGAGACCGCCGGTCGCTCCTTGGAGGAAATCGATAAGGTCTTTGAAAACACCAAACCCGGCTGGGCCTCTATTCGCGATTGTGTTCTGGTTTGTCTTCTCCCGTGCTACGAATAATCACTTCATAAGCTAAAGTATATCTCTGCGCTAACAGGTCGAGCGCAAGATGCCTAGAATCGACCACACCCGCGACTTTGACGAGAACGACTTTGGCGAAAACACCTTCGTCGAGCAAGAGGCCACCACCGGCAAGCCTCAAGACCTCCAGAAAGAGAAGACGTCTCAGATCGAGAGTGAGTCTCGCTGCCCTACACGACTTATCGCGTCGCAAAGACTGACCAAGCGTCACCAGACTCCACCGAAAAGCGCTCAACCGTCTAAGAGCCAGCAAGATAGCCCTGTACTTCTAATCGATTCCTTAATAGCCACTAAAAGTATCTAGCGTTTGCTGCATTGCATTTTCTCGCAACCACGTTTTGCATGTGAAAGCGATCGCCGTCTGCTCAAGAGAGCTCGCGAAGTCTGCGCTCTGTCGACCGCTCTTCCTTCTCCTGGACCTGTACACCTACTTACTCAACACGATGCAGGGCTTGGAGGAACCCGCAAAGCCCGTTGCCACCTCGAGCAACGCGCCAAGTTCGCCCGAATTCGACGAATTCGAGTCCATGTCTTTAGAAGACGAAAAGCCTGCCAAGGTTCCGTTTGAGAAGGAAGACGAGATCCCTGTGAAGGCTTCTGCAAAAGTGTCGTACGATACGGATGAAGAGGAGGATGACTTGGTGTACAAAGCAAAGGGCGAGCAGGCTTTCGCTTCTGAACGCGATCCGCCTGTCACCTCTCCAACGAATGTCGCCTACGACTCTGACGAAGCGGATGACGAGCCTATCAAGAAGTCCGGCAAATCCCCAGTCAAAGCCGCCTACGATTCCGACGAGGAGGAGGACGAGCCCCTGAAGAAGTCTGGCAAACCACCTTTGAAGTCGCTCACAAGCTACGACGATGACGACGACGAAGACGACTCGGAGAACCTATTAGGAAGTGGCAAGCCCGAGCAAAAAGCCTACAAAGTCACTTGCACAGACCCCGACGCCAAACCGACAGTGTGCTTCGCCATCCCATTTCCAGAGCCGCCCTTTGGCGTCAAAGACCTCCCGCCGTTCGCCCTGTACAGCTTGCCGGCAGCCCGATTGAAGCCGCTGGAGGAGGGCCAGAAAGACCCTAGTCTTTGGACGAAAGCTCAACGAAAGTGGCAAGACGAGCAAGAGCAGGCTAGGAAGCAAGGGCCATCGACCTTTCGGTCCAGGGCTTTCGGGGTACGTGTGCATTCAGTTCACTTCCCAGGATGCCATTAAAGGTTACCCCGCAGCTCATCAGCAAGGGCGTGTCGATGACCAAGAACTCTCGCATGGAGTTCCTGACGCGCACACCGGACAAGACCAAGCTGTCCGAGTTAAAGATCCTCTACCCCCCGTCCATGTCCGCTCAGGAAATCAACGAGCAGTTCAAGGCGATGCTGCAAGCAGTCAAGAAGGCCGCGATACGCAACGGCATCATCTCCACCGCCATTTTGCCTGTCGTTCTGGTCTTCGACACCGTAAGTGCCAAGCAATCGGGACCATGAACACTTATCAAATTGCCTTCTCGTGCAGGTCACCTTTATTCCCGGCCCTTTTGAAGTGAATGTGGCGTGGAGCGCCGCTTCCTGGACGAGTGCGGCCAGGGCGTCCAACCTCACCAACTCGCTCACGAACGATAGCGTGCCTATCTCCTTCACCCCGACACCTTTACTCGAGTCGCTAGCATTCCGGCTGTCAGAGCTCTGTAACTCCCTTGCGCAACCCCATACGCCGCGGACCAAGCCAAAGTGGACCCAGCCAGAAGAGCCAATGAGAGAGAAGGAGTTGGCTGCTTTGGGTGAGGTCTCCATCTGCCTTCTTGAAAGCTATCTCTGACCTTTCCAAAAGCACTGGCTATTGTGACCACTCACGTTGGACACGAGGCCCACGAGCTGTTCGAGACAGACCTCGAGCTGCTCTCGGAAGACATCGAGGCGTGCTTGACCAAGGCGGCGAAGGAGTGGTTGGCGATCGTGGAGAAGTAGACACAGACCTAGACCTAGACTGTGTGCGTGGAAGTTGGGCATAGGGACACTCTGGATTTCGGCTAGGCGCGGCGCTTGCATATTTTCGGCCGTTCGATGTACATGGATTTCATTCTTTGATGCCTCGCATCACCTTATAGCTCCACGATTTGATCGTAGCCCGGGTATTGAGGTAAATTGAGCTGGAATTGGTCGGCAAGGTAACTGGCAAGTGGCAAATCAATGCGGCTCAGTTTGGCAAGGAGTTGATCTTACCCAGGCACAAAGCGGCCACCAAGGAGATGCTGGCCCTTGAAATGTAGGGCGCCTCGCTTGGGCGCGGTGAGGGAGATCAGCGCTTCCGGGGTGAAACTTTTGTCGTCGACATTGCCATCATTCACGTCCCAGGCAGACGGAATGTCAATCTATAGTCATTGTTGAGTGAATTCCAACGGCACAGAAAAAAGACAGCATACCGAAACGATGGGCGTTTTGCCCTGCCGCTCCTTGAGCTGGTCGATGACAGTCTTGAAGGGTGGCCTTGGCTCCCCTTTGAAGGAGAAGCCCTTGACACTAGACATCAGCTCAACTCACACACTTCAGGGAAGGCACTCACGAAGATGCCGTCAAGAACGACATCAGTCGACTCGAGGGCCTTCGTGAAGCCGTCCTCCTGGACCTCCTCAATCTTGAGGTTCTCCACTTGCTTCTTCAGCTTCTGCTCATACAACCCTTTCAGAAAAGCACAGAGACAGCCAGACTCTGCGAACCTGATAGAATTCATTCTTGCCGGGTTTTGGATAAAACAGCGTCGGCTCATAGCCGAATTGCCCTGGACTTCAATTAGATGGCGTAGAGTAGCTTCATCCATACTCACAAAGATGCCTAGCAGCCACCAGAGCGTCTCCGCCTTGGTTTCCCGGACCAGCAATAACGAGCACCTTCTTTGCGTTCGGATACAGCTTGGCCGTCCCTTGAGCACAGGCAAGGCCAGCGAGCTCCATCACTGTTCCAAAGAGCATTCACACACAGACGAGGAGAGGTGAAGCGAACGGAAAGCTACATTGGTCCAGCGTGAAAGCGCCCTTCTTCGGATCCTGTGGCGTCCCCGTCAACTGGCTGCGCGATGGACCAGGAGGGAGTGCATTACCATCAAGATGGCATCGATCTCAGCTGCTTCTTCAGCCGAAAGGTATTTGACAGTCGGGGCCATGTTCAGTTTGGGCAATGAAGTTCGAAAGAAGCGCAAGTGGCGGAGCATGGGCAAGGAGCGCTTTTGGCGATGGAGGGGTCTCATTGCAAAATTTGCATCCTAGGGCAAGTGGGAGGCCATTCAGGCTTCAAGTCCTGCCCGACATAGGCCTCCATCGACACTGGCCGGTAGATCCACAGCTCGCCTTGCGAGAAGGCGGTCAGGTCGTACGTCCTTCGAGTGGCCGGCTGGCCGGCTGACTGCTCAATAAGCTCTAGGGTCTTGAAGCTGCTGGGCGAGATGAGGTCGCCATCGCTGACGGCTTGGTCCGGAGCGCTCTCGGCGACAATGACCGCCGTGTCTGCATCCACCGAGACCATTCAGCTTGCTCAGCTGGGGTGGGACGCGATGGCTTACGTTCAGGGGCGCCCAAAGTGGAGTAGCTACCCCTCGGTGCGCCGGCCTCTTTGATGGTGACCGTCTTGAACTCGGCGATGTCCCCTCGTCGTATGGCCGAGTCGCCACCTCGCCACCTGCCTACTTGCTGCCCCTCTCCCGTCGCTTTGGCTTCATAGATCAAGTGCCCATGCGTCCTAGCCACCGACTGCACCGGCTTCGGCACGTCGTACTGGTCGCACTCGACAATGGCCTGCTGCGCCAAAGTCCAGCACTCGCCATTGCCGACCGACATGGCCGACTCTGCAGCGCGCTCTGCAAACTGGGCGATGATTTCGGAGTAGGTCTGATAGCCTTGCCAGAGCTCGGCCTCCGACAAAGAGTCCGGTCGAGGCGAATAAGCAGCTTCTTGGCTGGTCAGGTTGGAAGGGTTGTTGAGGCTGAAAGAGAAGGAGTACATGGCCAGGGAGAGGTCGCCAAAGAGGACGGCGCCGATGAGCGTCTTGTTGTTGCCCAACTGGCGGGCTGACGCGGTGAATGCAAAGTCTTGGCGATTGCGCAGAGAGGCAGGTAAGGAATTGCTCGGGTCCGTCCACCATCTGGGCGTAGAAGGGTCGAGAAGGGCATAGCAAAAGTCAGAAGCGGAGCAGCCGGACGAAGTTGAGGGAGGGTAAGAGGTCGAGAAGGCTTCTGGGTGGCTAGACGGGATCGGGCTGGGTCTGGCCCAAGTGGGCGGCTTTGGCTATGGTTCGTCAATTCAATACTTCGAGTCAATTTGAGTGTTCAGTGCAACTTTTGAAACGAAACAGGCTTACCGGTCCGGACTCTGAGTATTGCTGATGCACCGACTCGCCAGCTTGTGGCGCGAAAGCACCGGGTTGCTGGCCTCTAGACGCAAAATACTCATCCAAAAGACCGAAGAAAGCCTGTTATAAACTTCTTCTTAAGATCTGGAAACGCTCTTGAAAGGCTAGAAGGAACGAACCTCCTTCTCCTGTTGGCTCAAGTTCAGCCAGTCCACTTTGACATTGCCCGAGCTGGACGCGGCAGGAGCAGCTTGCGGGGTCCTGGAGGGCGGGATAGGGGGCGCAGAAGTCCGAGGGGTGAAGGAGGGCTTGGGAGCTACTGAAGGCGAAGGTCTGGAAGGCGGCGCTGAGGAGGAGGAGGACGGGCCTGGGCTGCCGGACGTCTTGGGAGCCGAGTACTTGTTCTTGAGCTCGCCAGCTTTCGCCTCTGTGAGAAGGCTCAAGAGTTTGAGTCCTGTTGTTGCCAAGCCTCAAAGTGGAGGTCGGCCCTCACGTCCTTCTTTCGCGGCGGCCTGCGCTTTGGCTTTGACTGTAGGTCTGCCTTGTGAGCAAATATCCGTTATATGGAATGCGAGGAGGGCAAAGACGCACGACTGGCGAAGTCCATTGAGTTGTCCGGGAGCAAGTTGCGTCTTGCCAATCGCCCTCTCGTCAAGTTGCCCGTGCTGCGCAACTGTGGGTTCGCGCAATCAGGCTTCTATAGATACAATAGATACATAGTCGACTACCAGTGGCGACCCAGCGACGAGTCACACGCCGCCCGACTCGCGCACCATTCCTTGACCCTGCTCGACCGATTCCGCTCCAGCTTGCCCCCTTAGTTTTGCTCGCCTGCCGCCACGAACGATGTCTGACCGCGAGGGATCTCAACCTGCTGAAGCCAAGAAGGAGGGAGGAGACGGTGAACACATTAACGTACGCCTTGCGCTCTTGCTGTTCTCGAAAAATTAGGGAGTCGCCACTGAACGCCTGTCAAACGACAGATCAAAGTCGCAGACGGTGAGCCACCTCGCTCTGACCCACCCTAAGGACGGCCAAGACTGAGGCAAGACGCAAAGGCGAGGGCCAGGAAACCTTCTTCAAGATTAAGATGTCCACCAAGCTGGGCAAGCTGATGAACGCCTACGCCGAGCGAAACGGTGCGCTGGGGTCTTACCTTGCTCTGATGAGTAGCTCTGACCTCGGTTGGCCCTTTGCTCTCAGGCAAAGATCCTGCAACTGTCCGATTCACGTCCGTTTCCTCCGTTAAAGCTGTCAAATGTTCTTTCAGCTAACGCTCCTGTGATCCATCGCGGACAGTTACGACGGCACAAAAATCAACAAGGACGACACGCCACGAAGCCTCGACATGGAGGACTCGGACACGCTGGAGGTCCACATCGAGCAGGTTGGTTGCGGTCGCCACTTTCATCAGTCGCACTTTCTGATTTCAAAATTCGCTCCGACAGGTCGGCGGACAGTAGCCCACGAATCTACATGCACGTTTGTTCCCTTGCCTCCAGCATTCTCGGTTGTAGTGAGTGTCATCGCCGGCCAGCAATCGCCCAAAGCTGAAAGTGGTGCGATCAGCCACATTGGCCTCCCCCAGCAATTCCTCCGACGTTTTCCCTGTCCCTGCAAGAGCCAGCGTTTTCCTTAGACCACCTCTCCGCCAAGATCCCCTTCGTACATTGTCGCTTCAAGGGCTGGAGGCGTTCGATTTTTGATGGATTTGGTTTCCGGCTTTCATGGCTTCCCATCAAATCGCGCACACACGGTTTTTTGCTTTTTCAGGTGGCTGCAGCTCGTTGTAATACAACTCTTCCCTTCTGCGATTTCGAACAGAACCCGGGAGTGGCAAGCTCCTGCGTCACAAGCGCTCAGTCGCCGAACTTTTTTCTTGCCCTTGCACCTCCGCTTTCGCCTGTCAAATCATGGCTACTTCCACGACTTCAATGGAGCCCGCCCCAGCGGCATTGACGGACCGGATCACGACGTACATCGCCCAGCACAAGAAGGCCGTCGTGCTCTCTGCGATTGGCGCCTCGGTCGTCGTCGGCGGCACGGCTTTGTACTTGTACTCGAACAAGCCGCCCGCTCCCTCTGGCTCTGATGATTCGCCCGCTGTGGAAGGCACCAGCAGCTCCGCCGGGGCCAAGGCCAAGAAGAGCAAGAAGAGCAAAAAGCCAAAGTCGAGCGCTGGTGCAAAGGTCAAGGGGGACGAGACGCCAAAGTCGCCCGTGGATGCGGCGGAAAAGGGCCAGTCCGCTACCATCGTCGAGATCGACACTGGTGAGGGGCTGGCCTACCCATAGCGCTGTGGATGCGCTGATACAGTTCCAAACGCACAGATCCGCTTGAATTATCACTCGAGCAGATCAAAGCGCTCAGCTCGGATGTGCGTCGCTGCCTTGCACTCTATGTCTTCAAATTGACTGACATCTGACGGTTTGGGGACTCACAGAGGCGGCACGACCTGGCGCAAGACCTCAAGGCCCGGGGCAACAAGGCCTTCTCCTCCAAAAAGTACGCCCAGGCCGTCGCTCTCTACTCCAAGGCCATCGAGTGCGAGGAGGAGGCGGTCTACTTCTCCAACCGGGCCGCCTGCTACTCCAACCTCAAGAACTACGACCTGGTGATCCAAGACTGCACCGACGCCATTCGCCTTGACAAGGCCTACGTCAAGGCTCTGAACCGCCGGGCGAGCGCTTTGGAGACCAAAGGAGGGAGCGAGAACTTGTTTAAGGCGCTCTGCGATTACACCGCGGCCGCCATCTTGGAGCAGTTCAAGACGCCCAGCACGGGAGTCTCCGTCGATAGGGTCATGAAGCGATTGGCGGAGGAGGAGGCCGCCACTATTATGAAGGTTCGTCCTTCGTTCACTTTAGAACTTCGTTGTTCTAGGCCTCAAACGCGGAACCAACAGGAGCGAGAACCTCGGCTGCCGTCCGTCATGTTCGTGCGAGCCTACATGGATGCTTTCCGGAAAAGTGAGAGGCTGCCCTACACATCTCATCAGACCAACTTCTGATTCGTTCCTATGGCCCTCTCCACAGAGCCCTTCCCAGAGCTGCCGGAATACCCAGACGCACCGGGCGACTCTGTCTTGCTGCTGGCCTTGCAAGCCAACGAGGCCTGCAATTTCCCGCACGCCATGACTTTGGTTCAGGAAGCCATCGATCAAGGGCTGAGCAACAACGTGCTCCAGGCCCGCGCGCACAACTTGAGGGGCACTTTCAGGTGCGCGGCGAAGCTCACCATCATTTGAATGGCAGTCGCTAATTCTGCCGCGTGAATTTCTTCGCCATAGATTCATTATGGGCCTCCCGACACAAGCCCTAGAGGATCTCGACATGTCCACCACTTTGGACAAGACGTTTGTGCAGACCTGGGTCAAGAAGGCCAGCGTGCACATGGAGCTAGGCAAGCTGACGCTCCCCTTAATTAGCGTTCGTTTGGCTAACGAGAATCCCTTTCATGACTTGCAGGTCAAACCGAGGCCGCTTTCAAGGACTTTGAGACCGCCGTCAATATCGACCCTAACGACCCAGACCCGTGAGTGGAACTGCACAATAGAGCTCTTTGGTCTGAAACCAGTCCTTCACACACAGGTACTACCACCGCGGCCAAGTCTACTTCATCTTGGGCAAGTACTCGGACGCGATCAAGGAGTACAAAAAGTCGACCGACCTGGACGACACCTTCATCTTCTCCCACATCCAGCACGCCGTTGCGCTCTACAAGGAGGGCCGAAAAGAGAAGGCCGACCTCAAGTTCAAGAAGATGATGAAGACGTTTGCCGATTCGCCAGAGGTGCGTTTTGGACCTGACTTTACCTGTCGACAAATTGTCTGAGTAAGCGGTTGTCGCACAGGTATACAACTATTACGGCGAGATCCTGCTTGATCAGGCACAGCATGATATTGACAACTATGACAAGGCGCTCTCGGCGCTGGACAAGGCCATGGAGCTCGAGGAGGCTAAGTGCGTTTTAAGGCTCCCGTTTGGCAATACGTCATGTCTGATCTCTCTTCAACTCGGACAGGGGCGGCCACCTCAACGTGATGCCGATGATCAACAAGGCGCTGTGCATCTTCCAGAAGGACAAGGACCAGATGGCGGTCGCCGAGCAGCTCTGCCTGCAGGCGCTCGAGCGCGACCCGCTGTGCGACGTCGGCATCGCTACCCTCGCCCAACTCTACATCCAGCAGAACAAGATCCACAAGGCGGTCACCATGTTCGAGAAGAGCGCCCAGCAGGCGCGCACCGAGGCCGAGCTCGTGCATGTCCTCCAGTTCCTCAACGTGTGTTCTCGTCCTTCATTCATCTCTTTGAGATCAAGAGCTCATCTGTACACACACAGGCCACCAAGGCGCAAATCAACTTCATCACCATCTACCCGCAAGAAGCCATCTCGCTCGGCGTGATGCCAGCGGAAGGCCTGCCGGACGCCCCAGACACCCCTTAATCGCTTTCGTTAGCTCGTTTCGTTGGTCTGGGGCCTGCATCTTTGCCATTGTGAATAAATACAAAAGTACAATTTTGAACTTGGAACACCCTATTCTCCCAGAAATCTCGGGCAGCGGTTTTCGTGAGCAGCATGGTGGACAGTTTATATTACAGTGACATGGGAGCAACCTTATGGATATGCAGAATTGTGCAGAAGGGTCGTGAGGGTGAGCATGGTGAAAAATTATACAAGTGGTGATCTGCATAGAGAGCACAAAGTGCTCATTGGGATTAGCCTTCTGCATATAGCCAGTGTCATTGGTTGGAAGGGCACCTTGGATCGACTTGCTGAGAAAGAAAATCAGGTGGGATGGGCTGGTAGCCATCTCTGCTGGGACGGTGGCGGTGGCGATACTTGGTGCATATGAAGGCTGAGGACACACTGAGAACTTGCAACCTACCAACTCGTGAAAGGAAGTAGCCATACCTATGAAGAGGATGCCGGCAGTTATAGAAGCAAAGGCGATTGCTTGGGGGTAGTCGTAATTGATGGAGGCAATGGCAGAGGAGAAGCGAGACTGCTGATGTGCTGCACGAGCTGTCTTATAAAGACGTTGGGAAGCTTTGCTCCAGGCTTTCTCGTCAGCCCGGATCACTCGGCGGTCGTAAGTCCACCTGCGACTTTGTTCGAGATCAACGGCAAGAGGAGCCAAGGGCTGACTCACAAGCCGTTCAATTCTCCTTCAACATCAGAGGTCTGAGTCCATACTGCAGCTGAACAGCCCTTGGCGGCTACCTGCTTAATGAGAAGATCGATGGTCTCCAGACACCGCGCATTGTAAGATTGGTAGCTGTGTGCCAGCTCGTACGTCTCGTTGATGCGAGAAACAGCCTGAGGTACCTTCCAGAGATGCTCTTCTGTGGTGTTCATGCCTATTTGTGGAGATGTTAGCCGTGCTTGGGAAGGCTGATGTCCCCGCGCACCGATGCCACCGAATTCGCCTTGCCGTCCAATCAGCGTCACTGAGCAGGCACTTTGCTGATAGCTCACCCTGGATGTGTACTCGCTTGTCGTTCTTAGAGGTAGTTCCGCAAGCGGGGTCGCTATGATCATGTCTCGTCAACGCTGCAACTTGCCGCGCTCAGGACGCTCACCTATAGTGATGCTGCCCCCAGAAATGTTCAAGTCAAAAAACCATTGGAAGATCCTGAGGATGAACTCACGTTGTCGGCAATGTCACCTTCTCCGTTGTCGAACCAGCCGGAGACGGCTGCGGGTTTCCTTCAGACCCAAGCAAAATAGATCTGAGGCTGGCGAGACCCACCATTGATAAGGCGCGTGGAGTCCAGCTCTCGCACATCTTTGACTAGCTGCTTCTCGGGGTTGTCACGCCGCTGCCCCCACCCTAGTCCAATTGAACATCAATGAAGCGCAACTGCGATGGCCAACCCTAACCAACCTTCGTTGTAGAGCACCCAAGTCATGATAGATGGAAAAGAGTAGTGAAGCTTGACCATCTCTTTGTACTGTCGTTCGTATTCGAGCTTGGCAGACTTAGTGGGAGGATCGGGGCGAAGCGACGGGAAGTCTTGGATGACGAGGATGCCCATCTCGTCTGTGGCCCGATGCTCATTAACACACCAGACTGATTGCAACGCGTGAAGAGCTCACCGGCCAAGCGATAGTACATGTCCGGCTCCACTTTCACATGCTTGCGAAGGGCATTGAAGCCAAAATTCTTGAGTTGACGGATGTCGAACGCCATCGCCTCGAGACTCGGTGCCTGTGGTGCTTTCAAGTAAGCATAGATATCAAGAGTACAGAGAGTGGACGCACAACATATAGGCCGTCTGGCCAAAAGCCTTGGTCGAGCGTTGCCCATGCGAAGAGCGGCAGCCCGTTCAAGGTTAAGCGGCGCTTCTTATCAGCACCCTTAGCTGTTCCAACGCTTCGGAATCCCGTGTAAGAGTGGACAATGTCGCCTCCAGCGCGGATGGTGATATTGTACAAGTTGGGATGGTCGGGCGTCCAGAGGTGTGCACCTGGCACCCGCCCCGAGAAGAAGCCGTCCTTGTCGAAGGAGTCGTATACAACGAGGGCACCAAGTGGGTCCCATACGTCAATCGAAAGCTCGGCTGTTGCTGTTGCTGCCAGAGTACTGGTCTTGACCGAAACGTTCAATTGACCGTGCATATCCGCGGTGACGGCCAAATCGGTGATATACAGGTTAGGAACTGGCTCTAGCCACACTGTTTGCCATATGCCAGTACAAGGCGTGTAGAAGATGTGGTCTGGCGCCGTCGTCTGCTTGCCGACCGGAATATGCTCGTCCGTAGTCGGGTCGAAGACGTGGACGAGTAGCTCGTTAGTCGATTTCCAGGACAGATGCTCCGTGATGTCGACCTGAAACCGACCGAAGCCGCCGGTGTGAGTATGGACGTGATAGCCATTGACTGCCGGGCACATGCTGAAATGAGACCTGGCTCGGTACCGGCGCGAGCTGACGCTCACTATACACCTTTGCCTCGTAATCGACAGCTCCAAAGTTGAGGATGACGTTCTGGTCTTTCCACCGCTTTGGCACCGCAAGGTCTGGCAGCCGCCACCAGCTATTCATGCTGGAGCGTCCAATACCCGAGAGACCTGACTCGATACAAGACGGGACAAGGACAGATTCCTTCAGTGTTTTGCCCACGGGAGGCGCCGTCTTCTCGGTCGACTCGAATTGCCAGACGCCATTTAGATTGAGCCACTCGCTGCGTTGAAGCTGAGGCCGGGGATAGACGTGTTCAAAGAGCTTGGGCTCCGACTGTGCTAGAATTTCCGAAGTCCAAGCAGAATCAAGCGGAAAAGTCGCCGGCTTGTAAGTCGCCACCGCCGCCAAGGCCAAGGACACGGACAATGCACTCCTGACCAGCATGACAAGCGCGAAGGCGTAAGGCAGCGGCAACGGAGCACAGATCACAAACTGAAGAGGTTTGAAGGAGACCGAGCCGTCGTTTCGAAACGAGAGGACTAGTGTCGACGTCGCAAATGAAGGTGGGGAGCGCGGATCTGCCGCCTGGGAGAGCGTGATCCGTCGCTCTTTGTCGGCATTTTTTGGATGGCTCTCAGCGAAACTCTCTTTTGTCTCTCCCACCTCGCCCGCTTGCATATATTGTGTCCTACGCGTTTCTTTTCACTCTCCTTTGCATATAGACTCCATTCCCTCTACAAAATCACGCTCCTTTCCAGTAAAAACACCCCTGTTGGGATCGCCAACAATGCATGTTTTCGCTCTGTTGACTTTGCTTGCTGCCCTGTTGCCTCAAGGTGAAGCCACGACTGTTCAATCAATCCAAAAGATTATTACTGCTTCGCATCTGTGGGCGCTTTCGCTTGTCAGAGATGGCTTTGGGCTCACGGTTCCCTCAGGCAAACTTTCTGCTCAGCCTATGTTGCTGCGCCAACAACGACCAAATCGGTCACTGTAACGTGCGTGGCCTGGACTCAAGACCCAAGGACTGTGTGCTAACTCTTGGCTGCAGTAAAACGGTCGCTGGCGCGACCACAGTAACATCTGTTCAAACGTCGACCAGGCTGTCAACAATTGCGGCTGCGACTACACAGTTCACGACCACCTATGTCGCTTCGCCTACTGTCTACACTACGACGACATCAGAGCTGGTTGTCGCGTTAGCCCTCTCTCCACAACCTGTTGGAGCTGAACTCAAGCCGGTCCGCAGTCAACCGACAAAGCGCTCTCACATCCCGGCGCACAAGCAGATCCTCGCAAAACGTGCAGCGGCGAAGCGCGCCGTAGCTATCCCTGCAGCCTTGAAGAAGTACCCAGCTGCCAGCATTTCGGCAGTAAGTCGCGACTCTTCGCCGTTGGGATCCCTTACTCAAGCCGATCACCCTTCTTTTTTCGCGCAGGCCTGCTCTGGCGCCGTCACGCTCAAGACTGCCACTGTTAGCAAGACGGTGACTTCGACCTACACGAGCAAAACGACGGCCACCGTCACCAAGAGCACGACTGTCGTCAAACTCACCACCCAGTTCAACACCATCCGCGCCACCAAGACTGTGGCCACCCCTAGCACTTCAGTCATCGTCAAGACCGCAACATGCACTGCTACCAAGCCCACCAAGAGCGCCTACTCGAACTTGCTCAGCTTGGGCGGCGTCAACATCGGCATGCTGCCCGATTACGGCTACAGCGCGGAACACGACTCGATGTCGGACCTGAACAACCAAATCACGGTCACCGGCAACAAGCACGCTCAGTATGGGTGGTACGCGCAAACGTTCCCTACGGCGCCCTGGGACGGCGCGCAGCTGTACGAAGTGATGGACGACCTCATCGCTTCTGGCGCCATCTTCGAGCCGGCCGTCATGCCCTGCCCCAAGAACGGCCTGTCGTCTTGGGCTGGTTACACCAAGGCGAACAACTCGCAGGCCGTGAGGGTCTGCACCGTCCTCAAGGACTTCACCGACGCCGGCGTGGAAGTGCGATTGCGATTCGCCCACGAAGCCAACTGGTATCAAGTGGGTCTAACCCTTGCCTTGTGGATTTGGCCATAGCTGACGTTGAGCAGACGGATGGCACCTACTCTGGCACTGCCGCCGACTTCAAAGCTGGCTGGGCAGCCGTGGCGTCCGCTTGCGCCACCATTGCTCCCAAAGTGAAAATGTTCTGGGCTCCTGTGCGTTTCCTGCCTTCATTCCTCAGACTATTCACTAATATAAGGGACCTGATTTGCAGAACGTGGCGAACGAAGCGGCCTACGAGAGCTATCAACCAACCGACCTGACCACCGTCGACTACATCGGCATCGACTACTACCCGACCACCAAGTCGGCCCTGACCACCTTCATCTCTACGCACAAGAGCTTTTACACCAAGTACGCGAGCGCCAGCATCGCCTACGCCATCGGGGAGACCGGGCTCGGCTACGCTGGGCCAATTCAAGATCGCATCACTTGGTTCCAGTCCATCATCGCTTCCAAGTCGACCTTCCCTTGTGAGGCCCTCTATCCCCATGTCATCGTGTCCTAGACTCAGCGAGTTTCGGCCCACAGACTTGGCGTCTGTTTCATGGTTCAATTGTCGGTGTTTTCCCTACCCTTGCAGTCCTCGTCCAATCCTGACTGTGCCTCTTGGGATGCTGACAGATCTCAAAGGTTATCAATTCAAGGTAAACCTCGGGCCTCTCTCCCCAACGCAATCTTGTGGCTAAGTGCAAAGAGCAGATCTGCGACCCGACCAACTCCACCCTGACCTCTTACTATGTCGATGCGCTCACTGGCTGTTAAACACGCTGTCATTGAAAAAAGGACACTTCATTCGGGTTTTATGTTCACATTGGGCGGCAAAGGGTTTGGGCTTGAGACGGATGCAAACGACCATGCATGCAACTCGTAAAGAATAATAGCAAGCACGGCGCGTGAAGAGACCGGCGTTTTAAGCAACGGGGGGCTTTCTATTCGACAAGGCTCTATAGAAGAGCTCCGAGCTATTCGTACATTTGAAGAAGGACCGCTTTTATTGGGGCTTGATGAACCGCTTGAGGTCTTCCAGCTTGTTGCTCCACTGGGTGGCGCCCAAGGCCTTTTCCAATTGAGGTGCCGTCATCAATTCGTGGTCTGCGAATCTGTGCGAGGCGACGGTTTTATCAGATTCTGGAAAGACCTGATGAAGGGCAAGGCAACGCACGAGAAGCCGGGCACGCAGACTTCGGACATGAGCATGCCGACCGAGTCTTTGTCGGTGGCGATCCTCAAGTCGTCGGGCAAGAGCTCGATGAAGCGCCAGCAGCCGCCGGGGATCTTGACCTGCCTGGACTCGCCCAAGACGGGGCTGGGGCCGAGCAGGGCGTGGGAGAGCTTGTAGGAGCCGCCTTGGTAGGCGGGAGGGGAGATGATGGTGAACCGAGCCCGACCCTGGTGCACAAAGTGGAGCGAGTCGGCCTTGTGGCGGTGGAAGTAGGAGTGCGGGTGCTCGGTCGTCAAGAGGTAGTAGATGGTCGTGTGTAGCGAGCGGGCTCCTCCTTCTGTTCGCGGCGACGACTGGATTAGCTGGAGATCTAAGACAGCTAAGGGGAGCAGCTTGAGCGAACCTTGGTAGGCGTTCTCCAACGAGCGCTCGCTTCTATCCGACTCGACGTAATACCCTCCCTCGGGGTGCACCTGGAGGTTGAGGTCTCTGATGACCTGCGAGTTGGGCGTGTAGGTCTCTGCGGGCGGGGCCATTTGGAAGGTGGGAGCCAAAGGTCCGGCGCCGAGGTCGGTGGACAAGCGGTCCAAGAACGAGGTTGGGTAGGAGTGCAGTGCCGGGTCAAGAGGCACCATGCGGCGCACCGCGGTGAGGTCCGAGGTGGACGCCGCGGAGTGTGGGAGCGCGACCGCCGCCGCCGACGCTGAGGCTGCCGCCGCTGCAGCCAGGGCCGGGTTCAGAGGCGGCGAGTAGGAGGGCAGCTCGTCGTCGGCGATGGCCGGCTTCTTGCGCTTGCGCTGCACGATGGGCGTGCCATTGGCCTCTGCCTCCTTGCGCTTGAGCCGGTTGCGCTTGTTGGTCTCGTTCCTGTGAGGCGACCATCAATGCTAAGCCTGGCAATTTAGCTCTCGGGAAGGGGCCCTGAACCCACTTCTTCTGCTGGCAGTTCCTGCACAGCTTAAACTGCCAATCCGCCGCCAACTGGGGAGTTCGCTGGGAACACCCGAAAACGCATGTGAATTGGGAATCGACGAAGAGGCAAGAGAGTGCGACAGGCTTACACAGCGGTTGTTCGCAGCGTTCGAGCACAAGCGCGGCCCTGAGTGCACTTCCAGGTCGACTGGCGTTGACGGTTGAGGCACAGGAGAGAGCTGCTCCATCCCTCGCCAGGCCAAAGTAAATACACAGTTGGGGCTCGGGAACAAGAAGCGGAGTTCCCTCCTCTGCCAAAGCTCGGCCAGAGTTGCTTGTGGTCGCGCGGCCACCTCGATCCTGTCCTGCGCCCTTTTGCAGCCTTTAAAAGTGCTGTCGAAGCACACCCAGAGTCACCGCAGCTAAGGCGGAGGGTTCCCTGCCGCTCGAGAGGCCAACTTTCGAGGCGCTGACAGAAAGTGCGAAGAATGTCAGACGCCGGCTACTCGTCGGACGAGATTGACGATGATTTTATCGTCGAGGACAACGAGCTGAATGCGTCCTCGGGCTCCAAGCGGAAGAAGGGCAAGGAGGTCGAGCGGGACACTCGGCGCAAGAAGCACATCAACCAAGGCGACGCTGGGTACACCTGGGAAGGCGAATTCCAGCGCTCTTGGGATGTGGTCAGGGAGGACGAGGATGGCTCGCTGGAGAGCGCGGTGAACGACCTCGTAGAGCGCACCAAGCGGAGAAGGTGCGAGCTAGCACTTTCCCACCCGTCAAGTCAATCTCTGACTGCCCCCTCCGTGTGGAACGAACAGATTACTCAGGGACACAGACACCATTCAACGAGGCATCATCCGCCACATTTTCATCGTCCTCGACCTCTCGCTCTCCATGCTCGACAAGGACCTCCGCCCCTCCCGGCTCGAGCTCTCCTTGAACTACCTCCAGGCCTTCGTCAACGAGTTCTTCGACCAGAACCCCATCTCCCAAATGGGCATCATTGGCCTGCGCAATGGCATGGCCGAGCGCATCTCCAATCTGTCAGGTGAGGTCTTGCGATCACCACCTTAGCTCTACTTTGTTTGAGCTCAGCTTCGCTTGGTGGCTTCACAGGCAATCCTACTGACCATATCAAGGCTCTACAAAACAAGCGCAAGCTGGAACCGGCCGGCGAGCCGAGCTTGCAGAACGGGTTGGAAATGGCGAGGACTGGTCTAGCGTTCGTTCATTAATTTTACACTCGAGAAAGTATTTCTCATGAAGGATAGGGGGCGAACAGACATTTGCCACCCCATGGCTCGAGGGAGGTGCTCGTCATCTTTGGCAGCTTGACAACCTGCGACCCGGGCAACATCCACGTCACGCTGGATGCTTGTGTCAAGGATAGGTACGAGTGGCGCCTACCTTATGCATTCCGGGCATGTTGCTTAAGGCGTTGATTGTACAGGCTACGGATCAACGTCATTGGGCTGTCGGCGGAGATGGCGATCTGCAAGCAGGTAGCCAAGCGCACCTCAGGTGAGGCCCTCTCCTCATAGCTGCTTCAGCTTTTTGAGACAGCTTCTTCACAGGCACATATGGTGTCGTCATCAACGAGGACCACTATCGGGATCTCATGTTTGAAAGCGTGCCGCCGCCACCGACCGCCGCCTCTTCCCTCAAACAAGCCGGTCGCCGGTCGGCCGCTGCCAACTCCCTCATCCTCATGGGTTTCCCATCCATGGTCCTCCGCTCCTTCCCCACCCTGTGCTCCTGCCACGGCAAGCTCAAGTCGGCCGGCTTCATCTGCCCCCGGTGCAAGAGCCAGATCTGCGAGATCCCCACCGACTGCGGCATCTGCGGCCTGACCATCGTCAGCTCGCCCCATTTGGCGAGGAGCTATCGGCACTTGTTCCCAGTTAAGAACTTTGTCGAGGTGCCGTGAGTTCCTCCTCTCTGTCGCTTTGGGGAACTTGGGCTGAGCTCAAGTGGAAAACGCAGGGCCGTGGAAGAGGATGACCCGCCGTCTTGTTATGCTTGCTCTTACGACTTTGCAAAGGCGGCCACGGGGACAGCGACGGGCCGCTACCGGTGCCCAAAGTGCCAAAACCACTTTTGCCTCGACTGCGACGCTTTCATCCACGACGTGCTGGCCGTCTGCCCCGGCTGCCAATGAAATGCAACAGCCTTGTACTATCAGCCCTCGAACCTCTTAGATGGAAAGCTCAAATGTAGATGGAGAGCTCTTCCTCCTAAAAAATGCAAAAACACATCGAGTTTTGCGCCCTTTTTATCCCATTCTAGGCGTCTGGACGCGGGAGGTGCGCTACAAAGCTAGTACAAAGTAAAGCATCATGTTTTTCGTTCTTGGCCTGAGCCATGGATTTCGTCGTCACGTTCATAAAAGCCTTCCTCGCCTGCTGCCCACTCGACAGTCATTTGCCATTCAGCCGACCCTTTCTGGGGCCCTGCTGGTGGTCGTTCACTCGACCTTGCCGTTGAGCTCAGCATGGCCATTCGACTTGGAGTAGGCCTTGAGCTCTTCGCCGAGGGTCTTTGAACGACGTTGTTAGCTCGGTGCTAGGTCAAAACCTCAAATCACTCGTACATAGACGCCAGCTTTGGCAGTCGGGGCAGCTCGCAAGTTGGCCACCAGTCTGTGAGGGCAACTCAGCACTTGGCCCAAAGTCGTTTCGTGGGTAGGAGAAGCTCTACCGGTAGAAGAGGTACGCCCCGCCGATCAAAGCTGTGCCCAGCAAGGCCAGGAAGCCGGTCAAGAAGAGCACGCCGAGCAAGAGCAAGGTGGCCCCGCCCAAGCCGACTGTCCAGCGTCATTAGCCCTTTCGCGCTCTTCGAGGTCGGGAAGTGGCCTCACCGAAGAGCCAGAAAGCGACGAAGACAGCAGCAGAGCCCACCAGGAGGCCGATGAACGAGAAGGCAAAGAGTCCTGCGGTCGCAAAGCCACCATCAGCAACCGAAGCCGCGGATGAGGTCGCTCTGTGCAGGACCCACCGAAGAGGAGCACGGGCAGGAAAGAGAGGATGATGAAGACGGTCGAGAAAGTGGTTGCAGCTGGGTACGATTTCGCGCTTTCGATGTACTGCTTCTTGAGGGGCTCGACGTGTCGAGCAGCTCTGCGAGCGGAGGCGACTTCATTTAGGGCACGTTCGATGACGCGAACGGAGTGCGTACACTTCGGATTTGTCGACCAGGTAGGCTTGAGCCTTATGCAGCTCGCCTTGGAATTGCGCGCTCATGGTTGCTGCAAGATGGCTAAAGATGGAGTTGCTGGCAGTGCCAGGGAAAAAAAAAGAAAAAAAAAAGGAATCGCCACCCTCGCTCCACACCTTTGGGTCTTGTCGATGTCGATATGCGCAAATAATATCACGTAGGACTGTCATTGCACGAAGTTACCGGCGCCGGCCGTGCTTTTATGGAGTTCGTGGGTTCGTGGCATCAAATAACTTTCCGGGCTTTGCATCTGCGTTGCATTTGGGTGCGCCGGCTTCCTCACTGCGTTTGGTTCGGAGATGGCTGCTGTGGCTTCTTGATTTGGTCCAACCTCGGTCAAAGACCCGAGAACGACGTGGAAAGAGAAGTAGTCCGTCTCGATCTGCGGTCCGGCATCAGACAAAAGACTCGGACTCCAAACAACCCCCTCTATTGTTCGTCCGCCGCCTTCCCGTATCAACGTGACTACAAAAGCAAGGGGGCGTAATTTCATCCTTCCTATCTTGGTATTTTGCTGCCAGCCTTGCCCCACTGCCCTGACGACCGCGTTGCGCTGACTCTCGCACCCTTCCCACGACACTTTCGCGATGGGCTGCAGCAGTTCCAAGGACCTCACCAGCTCAACGAGCAGCAGCGATCCCTTGATGATGTCGGCTGCGTCTCAAAACGAAAAGATCTCGAAGGAGTTGAAGAAGGCGTCTGCCGAGCGAGCTTCCCGCGTCCGGTTGCTCTTCCTGGGGACAGGCGAGGGCGGCAAGTCGACCATCTTGTCTCAAATGGAGCTCCTTCATGGGAAGAAGTTCACGCACTCCGATCGCCAAGACTACAAAGAGGTCCTCATGCTCAACACTCTCCAATCCATGCAGTCGTGCATCGAGGCGTATCAGCCGCTTGGCATTTCACTACCGGACTCGCTGACCAGCCCTGCCAACTTCCTGCTCAACGTCAATAGATCGGATGTGGTGGACGAGCACAATGATTTGAACGGCGATGTGGCGGAGGCGTTATTGAGTCTTTGGAGGTCGGATAGGTGCGCGCTTCCCACGCCACTTAAAGTGGCTTCGGGCTTAGTGCATTTCCCCACGACAGTCTTCAGATTGTCTTGAAGAAGGCCAACTTGTTTCAGCTGTGAGTGAAGTAGCCTTAACGATGGAAGATGCCACCAGACTGACGCTTCTGCCTCCCAACGTTTCAGCAACGATTCGGCGCCATATCTCTTTGCGTCTATTGAGCGAATGTCGGCAAAGGGGTGGTTGCCATCAGAGTGGGTGTATTTCTGCTCCTCCTCGGCTGGTCATGCCCTGATGTGAGGTAACCACAGCGAGGACATTCTGCGAGCTAGGATCAAGAGCACAGGCATCAAAGAGATCCCCATCAAGCTGGGTGGCCTCACAATTGACGTGCGTCTTCCATCTTTGGACTTCGAGACAAACGTGGCTGACGCCCCCTGCTGCAGGCTATCGACGTCGGTGGCCAACGCTCGGAACGGCGGAAATGGATCCACTGTTTCGAAAATGTGAACACTATCCTCTTTGTTGTTGCGATCTCGGAGTACAACCAAAGTGGGCCTTTCTCTTCGTTTGCTCCTGCGTCGACGTTAACCCGCTTTGCCGCAGCACTTTACGAAGACTCTGTTACGGTTGGTCCTCTTCTGTTCAGCTTGATTGTTCTTTAGACTCAGACGAGTTGCTGGTAGAACCGAATCGACGAATCCTTAACGCTCTGGGGGACGATAGTGAACTCGAGATGTAAGGCTCCAACCATCGTCGTCTCTGTCTGCGCTGAATTTGCCCGCAGGGTTTTCTAATTCTGCCATCCTCCTGTTCTTGAACAAGATGGACCTATTTGGTGCGCAATCTACCTTCGACCCACCGAAGGAGATTTCTGATGAGACCAGCGCAGAGGGCAAGCTGGCACAATTCCCGCTGTCTCGGTATATGCCCGACTACACAGGCGACAATGACTTCGAATCTTGCTCCAAATTCATTCGGAAAAAGTTCTTGGCCGCTTCCACGTCCCCGAGCAGAACAGTCCACACACATTTCACCTGTCAGTGCCTGCCACATTATCAACTAGAGGTATGAGCCTGACCAGTCTATGCAGGCGCAACCGACAAGAAGCAGATCTCAGTGGTCCTGCTTGCCGTCGAAGATCACATCCTCAGCCAAAATCTGGCGCAGAGCGGAATTTTATGAATGCAATTGGCCTCTTCGTTGGGCATTCGAATTTCAGTATCTTGTACATTAAGGGCTTTCGGGATCATTTTACAGGGTGATGGTCTATTAAAGGACTGCAAACTCTGCCAGTGTCGCGCCTTTGCCGTCGTTGGCAAAGGAACCGGCCATGGTGACCTGCACGTAGCGAGCTTGGGTCGAATTGAGGTTGATATCAGTGGTGTTTCCGGTCCTGAGAACGACCTGGTTTGCCGTTGCTGCGTCGTAGGCGCTGGAGATGACTGGAGCATCGGACGCTACGACCTTCAGGTTGCTGGCGCTGGTGCCAGCTGACACAGAGAGTGATAATGGTGGTATAGAACCGAAGTTGAAGTGCAGACGCTTGATGGTTTGGGCCGACCCAAGGTCCACGGTGAAAGAAGCTGGGTCGCTTGTGCTAGGCTGCCAGGTCTGCGATACTGGGATGAGACCACATTCTTACGATGAACGCCAAACAGACTTACTGTGGAGTTGCTACCATCAATGGCAGCAGAGCTGTATTGACCAGGCACGATGGTGCCGAGCGTGCCGTCGGCCGTGAATGCCACATCGGTCGAATTGACGAGGCTCTTGCACTGAGCCTTGTTGCCTTCGACAAGGAGCTTGTTGGCCTGCCGCATAGGCACAGTTAAGCTGCTGCCGACCGCGAGCGTACTGTGGAAATTTGAGTTGAGCTTCTGCCGCCACCCACCGAAAGAGGAGACTCACTAGTTTCCAGCTTTAGGGTTATTGGAGGCGATTTCGACCTTGAGCGATGCACTCCCAGTCGTATGCGTTACGACCAAGTTGTTGGTATTAAGGTGGACATCAAGGGACGAGCCGTGGTATTTGAAGCCTTTGATGGTGTAGTTGGTCAGCTGTGGCGGAAGGATCGGGTCAAAGTAGACTCGGTCCAAGCGGAAGCGGAATCCAGTGTAGCCATGCGTCAAAGATTGCAAGAAGCCGCCGTGACCGGTCAAAAAGGTGAAGGCCGGGTTGGTGCCTCCGTTGGTATCGTAGTCGTCAGTCGTTTGCTCTGAAAATTGATAGAAGGGCGGCCTCGAGTCTGTCACCGTGCACAATATTAGTCAAGAGACTAGTTGAAGCACCAAGAGAAGGACATACAGGGCTGGCTGGCTGCGAGCATGTAGGTCCATTGTGCGCACCCGATTCCTCGGCTGAGAGCGGACGTGTCGATGGAGAACACCGAGTAGGTCATGCCTGGTCCAGAGGGCGAAGTGTGCAAGGCGTAGTAGTCTAAGTCGGCCAAAGCGGACACAGCCGATTGGTTGTATTCAAGAGGGTAGGTGAGAAGAACCACGTCGGCCTGCTTCACCAGAGTGGTGCCGTTGAAGCCGTCGTACTCGAGGATGATATCAGAAGAGGTATCAGAGAGGACCGTGATGTTACTGGCGATGCCAGACCAGTTGCTGGGAATGGTCTCGCCCACCGCCTTGCCCAGCTGGATGGCATTCCGAAGAGTGACTTGGACTCCGGCGTTAGTGAAAGCGCCGTTATTTTTGCTGTTGGCGTATTCGTCGGGGTCCGTCTCGTTGAGCGTGTCGTAGAGCCCAGTGGTCGAGTTGAGGACGACCTGCGATGCCCAGAAGGCCGAAATGTTGGAGACGACTGGCCAGCCCGAGGTTTCTAGCCAGGTCTTGTTATTCTCTATTGCGTAGTATTGATATTGTGCTAGCGCAATGTCGTTGCCCAAGTGGTATTCGCTGAAGAAAGGTTAACAAAGCTCGCACTTGGAGATCATGGTGGCAACTCACTAATCGTAGCATGGACCGACACCAGTGCAGTTGCCGAATCGCCCAGCTGTCCAAGGGTAGAGCGCGCCGGAGCGATTGAAGTGCGCAGCGTTTTGAATGGCCTGGTCGAGCTGCTTGGCCCGGAAGTTGGTGATGGACTGCGCGTAGCGCGGGAACAAGACCACCAAGCCAGGAAACATCCAAGTCTGTACGATGTTCCGATCAAATCAGCAAGAATCACGCCTGCTGGCAGGAGGGAAACCCCACATCAGCGTCCCAGAAAATTTGGCCTGCGTACGAGTCGGAGGTCAAGCCGGCTGGAGCGATGGATGCTGCCCCAGGACCATATGTCTCGTCTCCACTCCGGACGTTGCTCAAGAGGTGGAAGAGACTGGCTCTGGTGACCAGCTGCAGCTCTTGCAGCTCCTTCGACTCGCCGGGGATGACAATGTCGCCTCGACCAAAGAGCTCGTCCCACGACTTGACGTGCTCGTTGTAGACCTTGCTGTAGCCTTCAGAGGCGGCCAGGGTGGAAGCGTTCAAGGCCACGCTGAGCTCGATGCCGGGGTAGTCGTCGTCCGAAGCGATGCCAACGTATTTGACCACTGAGAGCTTGCCGCCTTCTGGAACTGCAGTGTAGCAGCGAGAAGCGGTCGAAGCGTTGGTGGAGAGGCCCCTGAAGCAGCCATCCATCGACTCTTGGTAGGTGGCGGAGCCGGTCAAGTTGACCAGAGACGAAACTTCGTGGCACATGACGTCCGGGATGCCATTAGGGGAGACGGAGGTCCAGACAATATTAGAAACGTTGGGGAGGAAGCCGTTGCCTTGAAAAGTGGTGCGGTAGGAGCCCGCGCCGTCGAGCACATCGGTGATGGTGACATTGGCGCCTTCCGGCACGTTGTCGACGTCGAGCCTGGCCACTCCCAGGTTGGGTCTGTTGCGGTGGGCAAAGATGGTGTACTTTAAATCCAACGAAAGGTTTGCGGAGGGTGACCACGTTAACGAAGTGACGACGACACCGTTCTGGACGCTCATGCTCTGGGAGTAGTTGGACACTTGTGATGGGTCAACGCCGGGCGCATAAGTACTGGAACAGTGTCAGCTTCGGGTCACGCATGTTCAAGATAAATAGTGGCGGCTCACAGTCCATTGACTGTTAGGTAAATCGGAGACCATGTCGGAATGGTGCTGATCGGCTGCTCGCCTCCAGCCTGGTCGAAATTGGTGCCCTCGGTCATGTCCTGCTGGTCGTAAAAACCAGCAACCAAGGCGGCCGTATACCGAACATCAAATAACGCTGCGGAAAGGCATCTTCAGCCGACCCTCTCTTGAAATTCCCAATCGACTTACGCCAGCCATTCGTCCCATCCTGGTCTCCTTTCGCAGGGAACTCCCAATATCCGAACCCTTCCACTGGGATTCTGCAAGGTTTGGCACCTTTCAATGTCTGTCCAAAAATTTTATGCGCAGGATTGCAAACCTTTGAGAAATGTAGCCATTGGAGACTGTGGATGCAGGTGTTAGAACCCTCTGCTAACAACTTCAAAGGAAAGGTACAACTGACCATATGGCTGGATTTGAAAGGAAGACTGGTTGAAGTCGGTGCCAACCAAATCCCACGAAACGGCAAGGCCCGAAGGCAAGGCTGCAGCCAGCAGCAGCAAGAGGCAGGAGCCCAGCATCGTTGAATGGTGAAGAGAAGTTATTACATCTTACGAGGTACGCCCAAGTGTCTTGCGCAGGTCTGTGGAGAGACAACGGACCACGCGCGCTGAATATGACGAAGGTGCGGAGCCATTATTCTCAAATCAGGTCATTCATCGATTAGGTCAGCGGTGCCGAAGCGATCGAAGGCAAGCTTTGAACTTCCCGCTTTCGCCTCTTGGAGAGCTTCGTCCACGCATCGAAGATGGTGGACCACGGCACGGTGAGCCAGTCAGAGGTCAAAGACCCAGCTAGGCTACCGTGGCCGTCCAGGCCCCTCCCGTGCTCCACCGCGCCTCCCGAGCGGCCCAAAGAGCGGCGTCGAGGAAAATTTTCTCAAAACAAGCCTTCCTGCCTTCCTGATCCTGCCTCCCTTCTCAGACGGCTTGCGAGCCTTCCATGTCGGCGACCCTCTCCTGCCTGTTAAAAAAAAAAAAAAAAAAAAACAGAGGCTCGGACTGCGGCGCCAGAACATCTCCTGCGGGCCTTCTTGAGAAAAAAACGTGTGGCTATCCGACTCTCTTCCTGCGTGCTAGGACCAATCTTCGGTGTGCTAGAGACTCGATTCAAAGTGCCTTCCAGAATGCCTTCCAAAAGTGCCTTCTAAAGTGCCTCCCAAAGCGTGCCTTCCAAAGTGTCTTTCCTATATCTCGTGGTGGTTGAGACTCCCTCAGGCCTCTCTTCTCTGTCGGCTCCGCGAAGCCTTACCAGAGGACCGCAGGACAAGATCCCGGCCTTGTAATTCTCCCCCCTTGCCCGCCTTCCACTTGCCTCCAAACATTCTCCCACTCCTCATCAGACGGATGCCTTGCTCTGCAAAATTGCAGCTGGCCCGCTGAAAGCATTCTTCTGACGCTGCTCCGTTGTCGCGCATGAACTCTGCCAAAAGACAAAGAAACACAATCTTGACCTTGCCTTCATCCGGCACTAAAACGGCCCACTTGGCCTCCCCTATCTCACGGGTGCTACCATGCTCCGCTCTGGCTGTCGAGCCTCTTCCGTCCTCAAGGACATCTTGCTCCCTTCCGTCCTCGAGGACACCTTGTTCGCTTCTGACCAAACCTTCGCTGCAAAACCGGATGCAAGCGCACCTCTGCCAATGCGGCCCAAACCCCCTCATATGCATCTTTAGCCTAACACGCAAATGCAAACCAAGGCTGATCAGACTGAGGTTGAGGGCATTGCCCAGGCCCAGCTGCAGTCCTCCCCCTCCCTTTTACTTTGACACGCCCACTTTTGAGACGCATAGTTCATATAAGCCACCTTGAGAGTCCTAAGAAATGAGCCACCCCATGAGCTGCAACACCCTTTGGGTTGACCAGCCCAGCAAGCGCGAGCGCAGGTTTTTGTGCCCGCACGGCGACTCACCTCCCAAAAACCTGAAATTTTCGGATGCCGTTCGACGCTAGCTCGTACCTGGAGCAGCGCGGCTGGAAGAAAGGCGAAGGCCTGCGCAAAGGCTCGCGGGCTAAGCCGCTGCTCATCGCTCAGAAAAAAGGCTTCAGTGGCGTTGGGAAAGGTGAGCTCCCCTTCCAGGACCCGCTTATTTTCCGTCCAATTAACGAATTTGGTATTGCAGACCGATTTGTAGGTGCCAAACTCAAGAAAGAGGGCTGTTCCAAGGCTGATTGGCTCGGCGACGAAGAATTCGTTCAATTTTTGGGATGGCCTCTTTGAGGGCGTCGCGAAGAAGATTGCCTCTGGCCAAAACGTAGGTTTTGAATGCTCAGCGTGGAAGACTAGTCTCAAGACCGACTTTGCGGGCGCAGACCCCTCAGCAGCGGACTTCGACCGGCATCCTTTCGCCCTTGGAGCACCAAGGCGGCAGCGCCGTGACTGGGGTTGACCCTCTGGCCAAGCACTCCGACATTTTCGCCGACATTCAACGACAGGCTGCCAGAAACTCCCTCTACAGCTCGTTCCTCAGGGGCAAGGTCATCGAAGGCTCAAACGAAGAGGAAGAGGAGGCACCGACGCCTGCAAGCGAGCCTCAAGAGGAAGAGCCCACGGAGAATGCGCCTCTTTCTGATACGAAGGCCAAAAAGCAGCGTCGCTTGATCGAGCGTAGCGATGGCACAACGTCGGAGGAGACCAAGGCCGAACGGAAGGAGCGTCGACGGCTCGCCAAGCTGGCCAAAGCGGGATCCACGGCAGTCGAGCAGACGTCAGTCAGTCTATCCACCAAAAAGCGCAAGAAGTCCGGAGACGACGACGAGCAGCCGGCAAAGTCGAAGAAGAAGATCAAAAAGTCGAAAGCAGCATGACTCCGTTCATTCTGTACATGATCTTCTATTCTACATGGCCCAGGGCCTCGACCTTCTACACTGTCTGTCTGGTCATCTTTTCGGCGCCAGACAACTCGACGTCGCTGGTGCCCGCCTGGACGACGCCGGACCGGTCATATGTGCACAGAGGAGGCCAGCAGTAGATGAAGAGGGCGATGCTGAGCGCAATTGGTACCGAGTCGAGGAACTGTTGGGACCGGTTCTCGTCAGCTTGGATTCATGCCACCAGCCGAACGAAGGACTAACGTAGAAGAATGCTTCGTGAGTGGGAATGTATCCAACTGTTGACCGGATCTTAAGCGCTTATTCTCCAATAGAAAAGCAGCAAAGCGACCTACAGTAGCCTTGGCTGTACTCGATGATGCGGAAGATGCCGCGAATGAAGTAGCCAACGCATGTGGCCAAGACGACAACCACCAGCTTGTGCCAAGCACGGTCGAGTAGGCCTGCATGCCTCTTGTTTGCGAGAAAGGCAAAGCGGGCAAAGAGGACGATGAAGAGCGAGAACATGACGAGTTGGAGGATCAAGCCAATGAGCGCGATCTGTGAGTGCGCCCAAAATCCACATCAGCTCGTGCTTATCACCTACTGAACTCGGACGCAGGACTCACGTATTTGCCAACGTTGGCCAATGACTTGGTGGCCGTCAATCCGCCACCGCTTGCTTGCAGCCAGAATGTGACGACGTCGGAAATCACGAAGATGCGGACGATCTTGCGCGGCGAGAAGAAGAGCAAACTGGCGGATCGTTCAACGCCCAAGGAAATCGCCATTCTCGAAAGGATGATGTAGTCCGTGGCGAGAAACAAGCAGGGCGACAGCAGGATCAGGGTGGTCTGGACGATGTAGATGCCTGCCCACACCTCACCCTCAGTCTCCGACAACTTTGGCCAAAAAAGAAGACCAACCCAGCGTGTCATTGCTGTGGCAGACAATACGTACGACGAAGCCAATGGTCATGGCTGTCGCGCCGGCGCAGAGCCAAGCCATGAAGCCTCGAGGGCGATGGCGGATGAAACCTGGGACGATGTGAGCACCACCGGCTTTCTTGAGATTGTTAACGCAGCTCACGCGTCCATAGGGCGATGGTGATCAAGCCAAAGATGCCTGCTGCGACTCCTGCGTAGATGGCGTTCGGGACGTCTGTGGCTGCCAGTCAATTCCAGCACATAGTGCCGAGTTTTTTTGCTTACATCCTCCAATTGTAGTCATGTCGTAGGAGAGCAAGGATGTGCTTTGGGTGTGGAAGAGAGATATTTTGCCCCTTTTAAGGTTGAGCGGAGCACCTTCCGCTCCAAGTGCGGGCCTCCGTCGAATCGGGACAATCTCCATGCGCAAGTCCTCGCCCCCTTCCTTGGTTCGGAAGACATGTCCGCATTGGTGGCGCACACGAGCTGGTCCACCATCTTTAGCGCCGGGAGGCCACCTATACTGCGGCTTGCGGCTCAATTGCGGCTTTGAATTTCTTGAATTTTCTTCTGTCTGGCTTTCGAGAGGTTCATATCGGCGTTCTATGCCTCTGCGATCTGTCTGTCTATGCTTCCAGCTAGGTTTCTTTTACAACAATGCCAACGCGAAAAGAAAAGGAACGGAGCTAAAAGGATTGACTTGGATTCTGGGATGAGACACCAATGCGAATCGGCGACGCTCGCTCCGATTTGTTTACACATCGACCTGCCTCTACGACTCTTCATCTATTGCTCCATTACGAATTGGCTGGGAGAAAGACGTGGGCCAAGCTGCGCGCGTGCGTTGGCTGTGCGCCGCGCCCGCTCTGGACTGAAGTTGGGCGTCGGCTGCACGTCTTGAGCAAATTGCCTCGAGGAAGTTGCCTGAGGCGATCCATATTGTCCAGCGAGCTGTTGCGGCGAAGGCCCCTGGTTCCACTGGGGTGTCGTTTGCAATGCCGGCGACTCGAGCTTGTCCTTGGCTGGTTCTCCCTTTTCGTCGACGGCCTCGCCAGATCGGTCGTAGGTGCAGTCTGGAGGCCATATGAAAGCATAGAATGTGACAGCGAGCGACAGCGGAATCGCATCGAAGCCGTAAAACCACACTTCGTTGGTCGCAATGGCTCCATCTGGCGCCAGCAATCAGAGCGACGCTACGAACAAGGTACTCGAGGTTTAAGCTCACCGTATCCCTCTGAGTACTCGGCGATGCGGAAGCTGCATCGAACAAAGAAGCCGACGCATGTGGCTGAGACCGCGATGACGAGCAGACGCCATTGACGATTGAGCAGGCTTGCATATTGCTTGTTGGCCAAATACGCAAATCTAGCGAACAAAATTATGAACAGGGTGAAGGTGACTAATTGCCCAACCAATCCGGCCATTGTGAGCTGTTCATCTTAAGTTGCTCAACCATGGCGACTTGGTTTTGGTGGCAAACGGAGATCGACGCACAATCTTTCCCATCTTTCTCGAGGACTCTGTTTTACTCGTTGATGCCCCGCCTGCCGCCGCTTGCAACAAAAAGGTGGAGATATCCGACGCCACGAAAATGCCGACGATCCAGTTAGGTTTCAGGAATAGCATAGGCCGAGAGCGTTCGATGCCCAACGACTTGGCCATGTGATGCAGGATGATGTAGTCGGTGGCAAAAAAGAAGCATGGCGACAGCAAGATGCATAGAAGCTCGCCGATATAAAGACCGAGGTTGGTTGGTCGCGAATGGAAGATGATACGGACGACGAAGCCTGCGGACATGGCTGTCAATCCAATGCAAAGCCATGTCATGTACCTTGGGGGCCTTCTAATCAGTCCTGGCAGCAAAAGTTGGGTTTGCCACCATCTGCCTTCTTCTTGGGAGAAGACCTTACTGAACCAGCAGACTAATGCGAGCACGCCGAAGATGCTGGCTCCTGCAGCAGCATACGAAACCTTGGGTATGTCTGCTACCGATTCAGACGCTGCGACTTGTCATGCATCCAAGCCCTCTTACAGCCGCCAATGATGGTTCCGTCCGGGATGGCGGACGATGAACGAGTCGCGGAAGAGGGATGCGCCTTGGAACTGGACATTGGTGTACTACAGAAGAGCTCGACTAGCTCTAGAGAGGGAAGACCAAGACGACGTGAAACCGCGAAGGCGTCGAGCGTCGAGCGGCCGCACGTCCGCCGCTCTGGTCCGCAACCCCCCCAATGGGCAAAACTCTTGTATCCGCATACGACGAAATCATGTCACCGGAGAGAAGCAGTTCTAGAAAGTCCAAGGCGGAAGTGAACGCGTGCGACGTGAGAAAGCCCCTCGCAAGCAGAAGCCCTTGCTGAACATCGAAAGCAGAGCTGCCGCAGAGGAAAACGCAAATGCGAGTGGACATCTCACCCTGGCAGTGAGTCTTCCACACTCAGGGACTCTGGTAGACACTTAAAGGCTCGAAGGCGCCTGTGTTCGGTGCGCGTCGCTGCGCCGAGTCTGCACAAGGACCGCACAAGATGCTTTGCGCCTTTCCGTCCCGTCAACCTCTGCTTCCGCTTATACGCCCTCTACAAGGAATGAAAGTGGTCCCGCATCGCCCAGCGATACTACCCCTGAGCAGAATTCGAAACTGCTGAACTATTTGGCGCCGTATGTTAGCGACGCAGAAGTGCCGTCCGCAGACAGACTCAAGCAGCGATATGCCATCGAGCAAAACGTCTTGACGTGCCCTCTTACCTCTGTGCACGAATTCGTCAGCCAATCCTTCCAGCCAACGGTGCCGGAATCCAGACCTGTGCAGCTTCCGTGGGAAGACCGTCAAGCCGTCCTGGCCAGGTCAGTCACGGCATAGCTAGATTGGGTCCGTGCTCACTGTGCAGTCACCATCTGCAGCGCGAGAGCGAATTATCTCCCGTGGCTAGGCTGGCCAACCAGCGTCACTGATTCACCCGCATTCGACAACTGCGGCTTCTTGCAAGATGCCCTCGTAGCAGTAGTCTCGAGACAAGACGAAAGACTCAACCCTCATGCCGTCGCCTTCTTCGACAAGGCATACGCTGGAGTCGGGAGCCAGATAATCCAGCGCCTGTCTGTTCAAGCAACACTCCCGGTCATATGCGCCCTCGAAGTCCTGTCGCTATGGTCCTGCCCGGAAGTTGTTCCGTTGACCCAAGGCCTGCCGCTGCATGTTCTTGCGATGGGGTTAGCGAAATCAGCACGGCTCTTCGAAACCCACCCGGAGGTTTGGCTTGCGCTGCAGACCCTCGATACGACCCTCGCACTTTTCACTGGACTTTCTCAGGCAACCGGTTTTACTTCTAACGCAAATCAGCCGGACACGGTCTCCTTTGCCCCACCCGACCCAATCCTTCCGAACCCGATTTACCTCTCGAACGCGCCGCCAGCTTTAAAGCTGCACGCACGTCTGGTCACCGTCTTCTACAACATGATTAAACTCAAGGGCGACTTGAAAGCCACGAATGAGGGATTGTCGCCCATGGTGGCGGAGTGCGAGGCTATTGATGCAGAGATCAAGCGGGCCATCGGTGGGTCGCGGTCTCGCGCTGAGGCTGGGAGAGCACTCATCTTTTAATGACCCAGTGTTTGAAAGGCCGTCTCAACCGTCCAACTATCTGCTGGCCCTGCCCGTCCTATGCAAGATCATCCAGATGCTTTTGGTCGCCACCCTGGCCCAGGAGCTTCGAAACGCTCTGATAGATCAAAAATTCCTGTCCAACGAGGCGAATGAAGAGGTTCGCAAAGCTCGCGGAGGCGTGTTGGAGATCCTGCAAAAGGTGTGCTTTCCTCTCGTTCGCCGCGTCCTGCCAGCAACGGGACTGAGCCCTGTCTTTCAGATGATGATGGAGCACGCGAATACTCTCGAACAGCCAATCCACCTCTTTGTCTCCCTGCCCCACCAAGGCGTCTCGAGTGGCAGCATTCTGGAGGCGCTGCCGGATTACTTTTCAGCTGCGTTGACGCTGAACGCCTCCATCTTGGCCCGAGGAGCCATCTCCGTCGACTTTTTTGGCCTGGATTCTGTTTTTGCCAACGTCACCAGCCCGTGAGCTGGCTTCCCATCCGCGCTTGCGTTGGCCCTAGTGTTGACCCAGGTCTGCAGCGTGTACGAAGACGCCCCCAAGACACTCCAGATCCTCTACGAGGTGCTCCGACATAATATGCCGTCGACCTATGCTGGCAAGTGTGGGATGCTTGTGGATTCTTTCGGGAAGATGGCGCTTCGAATCCGTGAGACATGCCACCAAGAGGAGCCACCACCGGCCGAGATGCTTCAGAGCGACCAGACCTACCGGCCCTGGGCACCCATCGACTTTTTGAACCCCAGCTTCTTCGAAGACTACTTCAGCCTGTTCGGCAACCCGACTGATGACTTTCAAGCGACTTGTACGTGCAATGCGTTCGTACCGTCTTGCCGCAGCTTGACCTGACGGACTCTGTCGCAATATACAGCCAATCTTCTGACCTAAACTTGATTTTTATACCTGCAAGAGGGCATGATCTTGAGTAGCCGTGCACCAGATTTGCCACCGGTGCTGGAGAGGAGCTCGCTTTGCACGGAGCAGTGCGGAACTTCACGCAGATTTATTGTTCATCGGCTCCAGGCATGCGACCTATGAGAGCAATCAGAAACTTTACAAGAAGACCAGAGTGTGCGCTCGTGACTACAAAGAGCGCGCGAAGGGAACAATAAACTTTTAGAGCCCTGCGACCGACCTGGTTGCGCTGCCCGCCATGGACTACAGGTCGCCCGCCCCGCCGCCTCCCACATTCAAGAAGAAGAGCAAGCGACATGGCGAGGTCAAGGCGTCTCTCAACATCAAGGGCGCAGCTGAGGGCGCGGCAGAGGAAGGCGACGCCCAGGAATCGCCAGCAGCATCGTCGTCGGCCAGCAGCCCGAGCAAGAAGTCCTGGGACCGAAAGGCTGGCTCCAAGCTTCTCATTGGAGCACTGGCAGACAGCGCCCGCAGCTCCCAGATGTCGCCTCCGCTCAAGTCGGGCATAGCTCCCATCGTGCTGCCAAGGTCCAAAAGCGACGTGGTCAAGCACGAAGCGCTGTCGCCGCCCAAGGAAGTGCTGTCGCTCAAAGACCGGATTGGAGGCTCGCTGGAGGAGGGCGAATACGAGACGGTGGATGATGACGGGCAGCGGAAGGGCAAGCGCTCTTTCGACGACATGATGGACTCACCTTCGCCGCCCAAAGGCGAGTACCGACGCCCGCACGCCAACGGCAACGGAGCAGGGCCTAGCAACTACCACCGCACAGCAGAACCAACGCCCATTGGCACGCCTCAAGTCTTCCCCAAGGAACCCATCAGCATTCCGCTCGCGAAATCCGCCTTCAATCGCAACAAAGCCCAGCGTTCGCCCGTTCGACGGGATGCTCTCCCAGCCGAACCAGAGCCACCAGAGCCAGAACAAGTCCCCACATCAAGCCAGGACAAGGGCGAGAGGTCGCCCGACCGCCTGGAGCCAGCGCTGCCACCCGAGCCCATCGATTTGCCAGACCCGCCTGCTCAGTCCCCTCCTCCTCCTCCGCCAGAACTACCGCCACCGTCGCCGCCACCGATCCCAGCGCCTTTGGTGCCAGATCCAACACCGGAGGAGCCAGAGGAAGAGCCAGAGATGGATGTCCCCGAGCCGGAGGAGCGGCAGAGGCCAGCTCTCCCAGAGCGAATCCTTTTGGACGAAGGCGACCGCCTGCAAAAAGACCCAGATTACATCAAGAGCGTGCACCGAAAGTTGGAGTTCTTCCCCATCGAATATTGGCAAGAGTCCGATCTGGCACAGCACTTTAGCGACATCATGCCCGCCAACGAAAGCACGATCATCAACAACCTCAAAAGACCTTTCAGGGGCTGCTCGGACCTGAGCAAAACGTACGAGCGCGGCCAAAAGCTGGGCGAAGGCACGTTTGGCGTCGTCGAAAAGGGCACCATCAAGGGCACGACCTCCCTCATCAAGTACCGCGAACTCGACAAGAGCTGGTACAAGTCGGCTGGCATCAGTGCCTTGTCGTCCACGACGAGCTTTGGCACGACCAAGTACAAGAACGGTCGGCCGGGAGACCGGGTTGCCCTCAAGCGCATCATCCTGCACAAGCACGAGGACGGCATGCCAATCACCTCGCTGCGCGAGATCAGAGTGCTCAAGATCCTCGACCACCCCAACATCGTGCCTTTGCTGGACATGGCTTGGGAAGGCGGTGAGGCTAAGGCCAATTCGCATCCCAAGCTCGCTTTGCTCAGACTCGCCGAGATGCAGGCGACAGCCGGACCAGGAGCCACTCCATCATGGTCTTCCCGTACATGGAGCACGACCTGGTCGGCTTGTTGCACAATCCAGATATCACACTCGGTTCCGCGCAAATCAAGCTATACGCCCGCCAGCTGCTCGAGGGCATCCTTTACCTCCACCAAGTGCGTCATGATCAAACTGCGCTTCCGAATTCATCTGAGATTTGGAGAGCAGCACAACCTCATTCATAGAGACATCAAGGCAGCCAACTTGCTCATCAACAACACCGGCCAGCTTCAGATCGCCGATTTTGGGCTGGTCCGCTCCGTCGACCCGTTCAGAACTGATAGACCCTATACCCGAGAAGTCGTCACCAGGTGGTATCGGCCTCCTGAAGTGCTGCTGTCGAACAAGTTCTATGGCAAGCCGGTCGACATGTGGGGCATTGGGTAAGTTGCACTCTTCTCCGAATCAGAAGGATGCCTTGTGAACTCAATCGCGAATCAGCTGCGTCCTCGGAGAGATGTACACGAAGAACCCGATCCTCCAAGGCGCCTCCGACTATGACCAGATGCTGAAAATCGTCGACCTGTGCGGCACGCCCACAGAGCAGAACATGCCAGGCATCGCCAAGGGCCTATATCCAGGTGTGATAGACAAGAACCAAAGCCCGGCTCATTGGAGAGGCTGGGAAGGTCAGGATTTTCGCGAATCGCGAATCGAAGAGGTCTTTGGCAGGTAAGCCTCCTCTCACGCTTTGGCCATGTCCGCTTTCATTCTCAAGGGTGTCTGTTCGTGGCCAGATTCGGGGGATTTGGGGGATTCTTCGTCGATCTGATGGAAGGGTTGCTTCGCCTCGACCCAATCACGCGGCTCACCGCCGAGGAAGCCCTCAAGCACGACTGGTTCTGGGCAGACCCTCTACCCATGGAGCCTTCCAAGTCAATTCTGTTGTCTCCTCTCTTTTCGAGGGTTTACTCACGAGATGAGCTTCGCTTCAACAGAGTTGCGCACCTGCGAGACAGCCATGAGTTTGACAAGCAGATCAGGCAACAGCAGAACCGGAGCCAGCCTCAGGTTCAGCACCAGCTCCAGCAAGCGCAGCATCAGCAGCAGCAAGCCGGCTGGCAGCAACCGGCCCAATTTCGTCCGGGCCCTCCTCCGCCTCAACAGTTCGGCCCGCCCATGGGCGGCCCACCCCAGCAGCACCCTGGCTTTATGCCACAGCCGCCGCAGGGGCCTACTTTGGTTGGCTCACAGAAGAAGAGTCGGAGGGGACCTCCTGCTGGTTTCCTCAGGAATTAGCGGGCCGGGTGTCGGTCCCTATCATCTTGTACAATTTCACGCACTCCCATGACGCTGTTCTGCATTTATGCTAGATACGATTGCAAGTTGAGTGAAATTAATGGTCTAGGCTAGGTCTAGATTACACGAGTGTTTCGGAGAAGTTGCTGCAGAGTGAGTGATCAAGCCGATTCAAAAGGCTTTAAAACCATCTCGGTGGGAGTGCCTGGCGTCTTTGTACCCATCTCGCTGTCATCTTCGTGGACGATTCCACTGAGTCGCTTTTCGAGGTAGAGGTTGACAAGGGCGACCACCACGCCAGACGTCGACAGACCGCACGCCAGGTAAAGAGCACCACGGATTCCCTTCAACACATCGTTGCCACCGTTGTTGACATGGTTCTCGACGGTGCCAGCCAGACCAAGGGTGATACTCATCGAGTAGTTCAACACTGTAGCGATGAGGGATGCGCCGGTGCCTTGGGCATCTCGAGGGACAGAGTTGGAGACGGCGACAGCTGAAGCATTTGACGGGCTTAGCCGAGTTCTTGGTTGCGAACGAAGGAGGAGCACCCACTAGCTGCAGTGAATGACGTGTCTAGAGCCAGAGGTCCAAAGATGTAGCCCAAGAAGACGGCTGCCAATACGCTTCAATTTGGGTCTGTGAAAGCCGCAGACTATAGACTCACGACCCCAGAAGCCGACGTGGACGGGGTTGAAAGCGGCCAGCCAGTCCTTAGTCGTGTTGAAGAGCATCGCCATCAACAGGACCCAGGCAGTACCGAACTTGGACAGAGAGTACACGGTGAAGCCGCAGGCCAAACAGCCGGCGATGGCCACGGTGGCAAGTTGCCCGCTGACTTGGAGAGGCGACTCGCCCTTGATGATCTCCAAGAATTTGATGATGTAGACCAAGTACACCGAGAAGGCTCCCCATCCGAGGGCGACGCAAGCGAAGTTGAAGCAGGTGGCGCGGTTCCAGACCTTGGGACTGATGATGGGGTGGGCGACTCTGGTTTCGACCCAAAAGAATAGGGCGACGAAGGCAAGGCCGATGATCAAGCACGACAGTACCATCGGCTTTCCCCACGAAGTACCGGGTGCTTCGTTAAAGGCGATATCGACGAGGACCAAGCCGACAACGGCAATCGAACTGCCGAGCAAATCCAGCGACTTGTCGGACGATTCTTGGTGCTCGTCACTCGGAACGACGAGGAATGACAGCAGGCCGGAAATGGCGGAAACAATGGCGCCAACCCAGTACATCCACGGCCACCTTCGAGGAGGAATATCAGAGCCAGGGCCGGATCTTATAGAACACACATACCAAGCCAATTGAGCGAAGATTGATGTGAAGACGCTTGAAAGCGGGACGGCAATTGGGGCCGCCGCCGCAAAAAGCGCAAAAAAGAAGGTTTTGCGAACGCCAGGCTCGTAAGTGCGCCCGAGAATGGCGAGAGCGTTGGGCAGCAAAATGGCCGAACCAATGCCTTGTATTGCTCGCATGGCTGCAAAGTAGGCAACCGACCTGTTCAATAGGACGGCTGCTTTAGCGCCACCAACTTGATCCAAGGGGACCGAGCAAGCTCACTGGGTGAAGACCGACAAGCCGACCAAGATAGCACCTAAAGTGATCACTGCCCAGCCAATCAAGAGCATGAGCCGATGCCCATAGACGTCGCCGAATCGACCGCTGCAACAAGCAAAACGAATGAGCGCTTGTTTAGGCAAGTGCGAAGCGAGTGCGTACCTAGGCAAGATTAGGACGCCAGTGGTCAGAGCATAGGCGGCAGGGATCCAGGTCTGCTGAGATGGAGTGATAGTGGGAAAGGATTGCGATTGGATGTCTATGGTGATCACGCCTTGGACTGCTTACACTCTCAGCGTTTGGGCTATCGCATCGCGCTGAATAGACAAATACGTACAGAGGCCGGAGAAGGACACCAGCTGGCACACTGTCTCCAAGCAACTATTAGTGATCAAGTCAAGACAAGCAAACCATAGGGGAACGGACAAGCTAGGACAGCAGCCACCGAGAACTCTCTGACGAGAGACAGTTGATGCATCTTGAGTGGACTCTAAGGGGACAAGGCGGTAGAGATGAAGCTCTAGGGATAGGAGTGAGGAGGAGTGAAGCGGAAAACATTGCATGCTGGTCGTTTTGCGCGCAAATCGATGAATCATGACGTTACAAAGCAAGCAGACTAGCATCCTGGAAGCAATACAGCACGGCTGCCGACGATCCTTCACGGTCAGACTAATAAGTCAGCATTTCCAGAGGGTAACCGTGCGATTTGAAGCGACGGGAAGCGGCAGCATCTAACAGTCAGGCACTTTCTACAGACTCTGGGCACTCTGGAGGCTGATATTATAATGGTAAAGAACGGGCATTGGTTGATAGAGAGTGCATTAAATTTCTCGGGGTGGTGCGACCATTTTGCTTGAAAATTTTGGTTCTTGGCTCCCGCGACGTTGCTCTGCTATCCTAAATACAATGTTTCTTGCCAAGCTTGCCCTGACCAGCCCGAATTTGAAGACTTGATGTGACAATTCAAATGCCTCCTTCTCTGCTGGGGTCAATCTGACCCCCCTGCTCTATTGGTAATTCTTCAAGTGCTTACAAAGGTGCATTAAGCGCTGAGGAGGTGAGCATTGGCGCAGAGACTAAGCAGAGACAGCAGAGATGTCTACTTGAGGGCGTTCTTCGCTTCTCGTCGTTGATTTAACATGTCTGCCTCTGCTGAACAGCGCGTCGTCGTCGTCACTGGCGCCTCTAAAGGTCTGGGCGTAGGTGACTGCACTCGTACTCTCCGATTCGGCAACTCACGGGCTTTGACTTCAGCTCGAATGGGTCCAACAGCTGTCGGCCGCCACCAACACCTTTGCTGTTGCTGTCGCCCGCAATTTGTCCAAAGCTACAGACTTGAACTCCCACTTGGGCAAGAACGTGGTTGCCGTCGAAGTCGAGATGGCTGCTCCCGAGACCTTCGAGGTGGGTTTCATTCTTCTTCTTCCCACCAGTCTGGCGTCTGACCGTGCGTACGCAGAGTCCGAAGAGATTGCCAAATTAACCGATGGCAGGATTGACGTCCTCATCAAGTTCGTCGTGGTCCTCGCTCGACCGTAATAGCATTGCTGACGGAGCCAACGAGCAGTAACGCTGGAGCGCTGTAAGTCGTGCCTTGTCAAAATTTCACCAGTCCAAGCTTATGATAGACGCGTCGCAAACAGGTTGGGTGCTGGCCGAAACAAGTTCATCAGTGAGTCCACCGTCGAGGAGTGGAAGGAGACCGTGAGCTTGCCTGCTTTGGCTCATCACTAGACAAGGGAGTCACCATTTTTCTCTGAAGTGGCTCATCAACACCATCGCGCCTATCTTCTTCACCAAGGCTCTCATCCCCCAGATCCAAGCCGACAAGGAGCGAAAGGTGGTCGGCATCAGCACTTTCCTCTCGCAAGCCGGGTTTCACCGCATGATCGACGGCGCCTACCAATTTCTCTCTTACTCCGCTGCCAAAGCTGGCTTGAACATGGCCGATCTGAAGTTTTCTCGTGAGCAAGCCATTTGCCACTTTCTCTGTCGCGCTCTACAGGCGTGCTGATGATTGTTCCCAGGCTCCGCGATGTTATCTTCGTCTCCTTGTCGCCAGGATGGGTTCAGACCAACCTGTTCGACGACCCGAACGACTTCGCCGAGGTAGGCCCTCGCTCCCCCTGCCTCTTCTCTGCCCTGCTCATTCGCCCTCATTTCATAGGCACCACTGCGCCCCGTAGAATCTGTCTCCAGTCAGCTGTCCTTCGTCAACAGGCTCACGCTTGAGCACAGTGGTAGGGAGTACAGCCTGGACGGCATTGAGGGCCAAATGACGCCTCAGTAGACCAGCCCTAGCTGCTGTTGCTCATTACTACAGCTCCATAGTGTCTGCTGCAGTTCTGGATGCTTTGTGACTTGCCCACATTTGCTGAGACGGGCCCGGCAATCGACTTGTTTGCAATGTTTTGATGTGTGGAGCAGCAGCCAAGGCGCGTTTTTAAATGAGTGCGGTGGACGCTCTGAACTCGCTGAGTGCGTTTTAATGCTGCCTAGAGTACAAGACGCGTCTCAATGCCCTCGGTCGAAGCAGGCAGCGAGCCGCGAGCGATGCAGCTCGACCTTGAGGAGGACGTGGACCTCTTTTCGGATCAACAGACGCCCTCGCTGACGCCGGCTGCCACTGGCTCGTCTTCGCCTGCTTCGATCACAACGATCAAGCGGCCGCCAGAGCTGGAAGAAGCAGCGGCGGCGCCGCCCACCAAGCGCAAGCGGATTCGCATTGAGCTCGAGGAGGACGATGATTTGAGTGAGCTCCTTTGGCTTTGATCTTACTTGGAGCGGGGCTCAATGTGCGCGACAGACCTGCCAGAGTTCAAGCTGGCGCCGACCCCGCCAAAGCCGGCCTTTAAAGTTGACAAGCTCGACCTGGGCGCGGCGCCTTATTTGCCCAGGGGCGCAGCGCTCACCGGCCAGACGTTTGATGGCAAGACGATCACGTTCAAGAAGAGGATCAAGCCACCGCAGTCCCTGGCAAGTCAATGTGTACCTCTTTTAGACATCGCGAGGTCTAATGAACGCTACTTTTCCCTCGCAGACGCACAAGGCCGACGGCCTGGCCAAACTGTCCAAGTCGCTCTTGCTCCAGCCCATCCACCAAATGCTAGCGGAGATCGAGAGGCTCAAGAAGGCCGAGCAAAAGTCCAGGGAGGCGGCCGACGCTTTGATGGCTCAGGCGCTCGCGTTCGAGGAGGAGGAACCTGTCAAGCCGGACGTCAAGGGTAAGCAAAAGGACGGGCAGCTATGGACAGACCGCTACAGGCCTACCAAGTTTGTGGACCTGCTGGGCGACGATGTGCGTTTGCCTTCCCCTCAGTCGTGCTTCGTGCCCTCGATCTAAAGTTCCCTTGCGCAAACGACAGCGCGTCAACCGAGCGGCCATGACTTGGTTGAAAGAATGGGATGCGTGCGTGTTCAAGACGGCGGCCGCTCAGAACGCGCGGAAGAAGATGCTGGTGGAGAAGCGCAAGAAGGCGAGGGAGGAGCAGGTCAAAGGCGGCTACAGCAACAACCAGGATGCAGTGGTGCGTCACGCTTCTGCCCTCGTAGCTGAAAGAGCTAGACAAGTTGGAGTTCCTACAGATACCGGAAGATCCGCTGGGCAGGCCGATGGAAAAGATCTTGCTCTTCTCTGGCCCGCCTGGGTTGGGCAAGACCACGCTAGCTCACGTCCTGGCCAAGCAAGCCGGCTACCAAGTCCACGAAATCAACGCTTCGTAGGGCACACCCTTCTCCTCCGTCAGGCACGGTGCTGATGTCGATCTTTGGGCCTCTACAGCGACGATCGCAGCGCAAAAGTGGTTACAGACCGCATTCGGGATGCCCTCGAGAGCAGGTCGCTCAACGGGATGGGCACCATGTCCGCCAACAAGCCCACTTGCGTCATCATCGACGAGATTGACGGCGCCACGGGCGGTGGCGACTCAGGCTTTGTGCGCACGCTGGTCAAGTTCGTGATGGACGGCAGCAAGATCCCCAAAGCGAGAGGTTAATTTCCACTTTCCCTTTTGAATCTCCAACAATAATCTCAGGGCGGAAGAAATCTAACAGGCAAAGGCAACAAGAAGGACGTCCGACCTTTGATCCGGCCCATCATTTGTATTTGCAATGACCTGTAGGCGCCTTTCATCATCTACTCCGTCACTCTGCTGACCTTTTTGGCACCAGCTACGCCCCTGTTCTCCGGCCACTGCGCCCACTGGCCAAACTCCTTCGCTTCTCTCCACCAGCGCCGGCCGCCCTCATCTCCCGCATCAAGCTGATTTGCGACTCGGAGGGCATGACAGCAGATGGCAAGAGCCTGTCAGCGTTGGTGGCTGCAGCGGACGGCGATTTGCGGACATGCTTGAACACCTTGCAGGCGAGTCGTTTTGCCCCGAGGATCTATCCTTCGAGCTTATCTTCTAGCCGCCTCGCAGATCATCAAGACAAAAACGAGCAAGCTGGATGAGCAGACAGTGAAGTCGACCGCGCTCGGCTTGAAGGACACGGGCACGAGCACATCGACCGTCTGGGATCACCTCTTCCGAGTGGCGTACAACCGCAAAGGGAAGAATACGAGTGCGTCCCTTTCACAACCCACGGCCAAGCACTCTTTGAAAGGAATACTGGAGCACAGCCGATGGCCTTTATGTGGACAAGCTCTTCAAGGACATCTCTACTTGCGGCGAGTACGAAAAGTTAGCTCAAGGTGCGCTCGGAGTTAGTCATTACATCAAACCAAAGCTTGACGAAGCGAATAGGCTGTTTCGAATACTACCTGTCGAGCAAGTTTCCGGCGGACGGGTGGAAGGCTATTAACCGCGGCCTCGACTGGCTTCAATTCCACGATCGTATCGACCACAGCCTGCGCTCCGACCGCAATTTTGAGCTCATGCCCTACCACCCTTACGCCTTTGTTGCCTGGCACCCGCTCTTTGCGAACGTGGCGAACAAGCCCATCGAGTGGCCCAAGCAGGATTACGAGGTCTGCTCGCCATATCCTGTTCACAGCCTCTGGTGCTTTCGCTGACTTTTTTGGATGCCAGGCCTACCTAAAAAAGCAAGCGCACCAGGAAATCGCGGATTCCTTCCAGCAGCGCATCCCGGCTCACCTCCGGACCTCCTTCAGTGGCAACGGCTGCGTGCTGGAACTGGCGCCATCTTTGGTCCGCATCATCTCGCCCGACGTCAAGCTCATCGCCGGCCAGACTGCCAGGCCCGAGGAGCGCGCTCAAATGGCCAAGCTCATTTCGATCATGACCTCCTTTGGCCTGTCTTTCGTGATGGATCGCAACGAGGATGGCCAGTTTGCCTACAAGCTTGAACCGTGCGTCACATCTCCCTACGCGCAAGTTCATACGCGGGTCGCTGACTTGGCGCACTTCGCAGGGCTATCGATGTATTCATCCACTACGAAGGCAAGCGTGCGGCGGACGTGGCTCCTTCGCGATATGCTCTGCGGCAACAAGTAGCACAGCATGTACGTTTTTTGTCTCCGACTCTCCGATGAAGACTGCGTTTAACATTTGCCTTGCTAGATGGAGACGTCCAAGAAGACGGGCGATTTGGCAACCACGACCACCGCTGACCAGCTTCTGAGCGCCTACAAGAAGTCAGTATCTGCTTTGCCTAATGTTTGAGAGTCCCTCATTGAAAAAAATCTGTTGCAGTGTGGCTGCTGAAGGCGCAGCCAAGGGCGACGCTGTGAGCCCCTGTCCCTGTCCTTCTTCTATCCATCTCAGCTGACATGGACTCTAGCCCGTGGCAGTCGATTTCTTTGGACGCGTCAAAGCGGCCAAGCCAGAAGATGAGCAGACGGCCGCTCAAAAGCGCCAGCTTACCTTCGTTTACAAGTATCATGAAGGGTTCTCGAATGCGGTCAAGGTTCCTATCAAGATTGCAGAGCTCTTCAAAAGAGAAGCCTAAATGGCACTGATGCTGTAAACCATTGGTAGCGCTCTCGTGTAATCTTGTCCCCGCCCCATCCCTCGTTCCGATTGCCGTCCGGATACCTTCCCCGGTGGTTTGAGAGACAGACAACTACGAAAGGTCATCAACCTCAGACACGTCGCTGACTCTGGGCATGCCGGTGAGATCGATGCCGAATTCAGTCGCGATCTTTTCAACGCTCTGCTGGATAGACTCCACGTCCTGCTTTGAGAATCCAGCTCTAAGGCACCCCCGTAAGTGCCAGAGAGTTTCGCGTTTTGCTTTGATGGCCAAAAGGCAGGCCAGCACAACCATCTCGGTGTCCTTAAACGTCAACGGCGCGCTAGGGGTATTTTCGGTGACTGGTGCGAGCATTAGACCATATCTGAGTCCATACAGAGTCAATTTCCAGTGCGTGCCCCTCGGAGGAAAGAGCACAGGACTTACGAGATTTGAGTGCTCATCCATTTTATTTCTGCCATTTCGTCGCCAAAGCGCTCGTAGATGGGCTCCAAGTTCTGTTTGTAGACCTCTGGTAACAGTGACTTAGAACCATCAAGAGCTAACTTATCAGACCGAAGGAACTTTCTTACTCTTCATGCCTGAGTAGCCCCGCTCTTGATTGGCCGCATCGATGCTGAAGCCTTCTCGGACAAAGCTAACGGAGGCTCCACCGCTTCAGTCTTGAATGGTGTCAAGCTCGATGAGGTGGGCTTACGAAGTGTCCGCATCTGCTGGCGCGACAGCGTCTTTCAAGGCCAGAGAGGTTTCGATGACGGCGGGGACGCCAATGAGCACCGTAGCTTTAAAGATGCCTTCCTTCAAGCGTCGCACAACCTTACTGCAGAGCTTGTCATTGGGAATCTACTCCGAGGAGTTGTCAGCAACGCACCGACGCGGGTTGAGCTCCTGCGCGAAGACTGTGGGAGACGTGGATTGCGCATTGGGAGGAATGGTCAGCCCCTCAACAGCATGCTGATATATGGTAGCGATGCTGGAGAAAAGCGCTTTGTGGTCAGCTCCGCGGCCTATGTAGTTAGCTAGGTGGCCACCCACCTTTCCGGCCCCTTGCCGAGCGAGCAGGTGGTGACGGCAGCCAAGAGGGCATAGCTATCGCCGTTCTCGAACGCGGGGCCAGAAAGGCTCGACTTCAAAGAGTTGAGAATTCGAGCAGTCAGCACCATTGTGGCCGAGCAAGATCAAGAGGGGAATACGGGGCACGGTGGCGTTGGGCTCCCCCTCAGCTACTTCCTCCTCACTCATGTGTAACCTTAGTCCAAAGAGCGGGGACATTATAAATACAGCACAGGGACAGCCTAGACGTCGCCCTTCAGGTAATAAGAGGCTCCCTGGGTTATCCGGGCCCACTCGTCTTTGTCGTCCTCGTCCTTGATCATGGCTGCCATGGCCTCTCGCTCTTTCACAGATGTGAACTGTGAAAGCTCTCAGGGAACGTTTCGTAGAGCGGTATGGTTTCACGCACAGAGATCTTTTGCGTCGCTGGAGGGCCTGCTGATCGGGGACCACTCTGCTTGCTGCTGTTGGTGGGCGACATCCGGGACGGTTTTTCGGGAAGAGGCTCGCCCTCCAGTCTCCTTCGAATCGCGGCGTTGACGGCAATGTTGTAGGCTAGCGAGAGAACGTAGGTCGACGAAAGCGGGGCCGCAGTGGCAACGGTCATGTTCACCTGCGAGCAAGTTCGATTATCAGCGTGGGACCAGTAGCGCCATTGATAGAAATCGCCAACCCAATTCGTGTCCTTCAAGGTAACCCAGAGAATAGCCGACAGGATGGCCAATGTTGCAGGCAAGCAAGCCGACTGCGCCAGATGATGAGGCCCGAAAGGCCCGAGGCGACAAAATATGCTCACAGACAGTGTTGTCTTGATAAAATCGTTGATCGCACTGTCGGTCCGCGCCGAGAAGCCTTGTTTCATCCGACGAAGGCCAATGAACATAGTGACGGCGATGGTGAAGTCGATGACCACTGCACTCCATAGCCACAATTCTCCGAGGAAATCGAAGACCCATGGCGCAATCGAGTTGCTTTCCCGGGATACTGAGGTAGAATGATCGTGAGCACGGTGAGTGGTCAGCGGCAAATGTGCGCGTACTGGCCCAAAGGACACCGTAGCTGAACGAAGATCTGCGAACAGTGTTGTTTAAAGAAAAGGAATGTGGTACCATGCAATGCGAAGGCTCACCCAAAGCTAAGGAAAATCAAGACGCAAAGGGCGCCCAGCAGGATCTTCGAGTTGGCGAGCTGAACAAGCGACTCAGGCCTGCCTCAGGTGGTCGAATACTGTCATTTACCTTGTGAACGCGCATCAAAAAGAATGTCTGGACAATGATGGCGGTGAGGCCGGCCGGGATCGTACTCTGGTAACAAGTCAGGACCCATTCTCAACCCACCGGTACTGTCCCGACATACGATTGCATCCGTTATTGGATATTGGTAGAGGGTGTAATCTGGATCAAGAAGCACTTTAGCTCAAGTTGAAGAGCAAAGGCCATTAGGCAAGGCTTTCGAGGACTTGCAGCTTGTAATGTTGGTGGAAGCATAGTCGAAAACGCTGCCGGCACATATCGCCGCCGAAAAGGTATTGGACAAGAGCGCTGCCCATAGGAAATATTTCTCCCGCTTGGTCGTGACATAGCCTGGAGAGCCCTTTCAGCTCAGACCTGTGTGACGGCTAATCGGCTTGCCTTCGTAGAAGGTCCAGTATATTGAGGCGCTCGTATACCCAAAGAGAAAGATCTCCAATAGATATCCCACGACTAGCGGGTAGGCGAACTGGTTGATGACGCTTTGAGGCGGCGCAGCTTCGTAAGGATCCATCTTGCTCTATTTCTCGTTCTCGATTGGCGGTCTATCACTGGCCTAGAAGGAAGTGGTAGAGACTCCTCTAAGTATAGGCGTCCTGCTGTTGCTGTCGCCTGCAGAGCGTCCAAATCTTGAGCCGGCACCGGCCCCAGAGCCTCCTTTGTCGTTGAGCAGAAGCAGCGGAAGTATAGCTCAGAACAACATCGGGAGAAAGGGCAAGCTTTTTGGTAGGTGTTCAGCGTATTTGGCAAGAAAACAAGTCGAGCCCGGTTTAAGCTTTCTTCGAACAGCCGAGCTTGTGATGGACCAGTGGGGTAACGTCGATCCACAAGTCAGGCAATGCTTCGCCATGGCGTGCGCAGGAGTCGAGCAGAAGCCGGAAGGGGCGGAAGGTCATCCCAGCTGGTCCCAGATCAAGCAACAATTTGGGGAGGTGGCGTTTTGGGTAGCGCTTCTATAAGTCGTGGTCGTTGTATGCATTCTTCTCTCAAACTCCCAACAGTATCATACAGGCTCAATTTCTGGCGTCCCAACCGCCTCTAACCGCACGTCGAAGCCAGCAATTGCGACGGAGTCCGCGCTGTCTCGCTGTCTTACTTGGTTCAGGGACAAGAACACACCGCCAGACAGAAAGAAAGACGCACATGCTTGCGCGGGCGAAAGGGAAGGCCTGCCAGGCGTGGCACTAGCTGGCTGCCCCCGGACTGGTAGAGCTTGGGGGACGGCCTCTGGCGCTCAGCAGCCATCTTTTTGCGAATAGCGCTCGTCATCGCGACGCTGTAGATCTGAATAAACAATGGGTCAGATTCGATCAAGACACCTCCGCAAGGCTCCCGGAGTGAAGCTGAGAGCCCGACGACTGCATCTTAATGGTCCTGGACGCACGATGGATATCACATAGACGGACGAGAGCGGCGCGCCGATGGCAGAGCGCAGGTTGACAAAGTCGCCTGTCCCCGTGGTCACATAGACGATGGCCAGCGTGATCACCCAGACAGCTGGGAGTGCTGCAGTTTGGCAGAAAGCCTTGACCAGCGCATTGAGAGCACCGTCAGTCCGCTCTGAAAAGCCCTGCTTGAGTTTGAGCAAACAGTTGACCAGTGTGAAGGCGATGCAGCTGTCGATAACGACCTGATGCCACTTCGTCAGTATGCACACCGAGGGCGGCTGATCAAGACCCACGGCTGTCCATAGCCAAATCTCTGCCATGCATTCGAGGGCCCAGAGCGGCACAAGGTCGATGTTGTAATGGAAGACTGCTCTTAAGTTAGATTGGCAGGCTCAATGAAGTGTGCGACTCACTGGACCAGACAATGGCATAGGAGAATGCGCCCAAAAAGCTTAAGAACATCAAAGCGCTGAGACAGAGCACCAAAAGGTTGGATTTGGTGAGCTGCGACCATCGTTTTCAAACTTCGCCGGCATCCTCGAACAGAGTGGAGGAATACCTTGTAGCACCGCCAAACAAAAAACGCTTGTACAATGAGCCCGGTGAGCGCCGAGCCCAAGGTGCCGAGCGAGTCAGAGTGCGGATATGCGTGGAGCTGGTCCAGGGTGGTGATATTTTGGCCAGAGTGGTCGAGCACGCTGCCAAAACAGAGGGCCGCAGTGAACCAGTTGCTGAACATGGCGGCCAGCAGGAAGTATCTCTCTGCTGTCGTGTTCTCCAAATATCCCTCCATAAACGCCCAATAGATTGCCATCGTCGTATACCTGGTGCCGTATCCAGCAGCGATCAGTTGACCGGCCCACGCTGGCGGAGAAGGACGAACCCAGCAAGCCAGATCTCAATTATATAACCAATCACCAGAGTTCCTATGTACCGCTTGACCACAACATGAAGTTCGTCGCTCATTCTAGGCTGGGCACAGGGCTGTTCAAGTGCGCCCGAAGATGGACCGGATGCCAAAGTTGAAGGGGTCGCCTTGTCGCTCGAAGCACGCAAAGCAAGCCAGTCGAAGCCCCTCTCGGTCGAGTACAGGCCAACCAGGATGAATTGGATACCACAAAAAGGAGAGAGAGACCCAAGGATCATCCTTCCCAGCGAGAATGGCAAATTCAAAACAATCCGGCCCATCATTTAAACTTTGTGTGAGCGCGGGCAACATTTGGCAAGTGTGTCGGCAGGATCCGGTGCTGGAGAACGCGCCGTTTATGAGTGTGGGCAGCCGAAGAAAAGCGCGTGGACGGGATGGGATCGAAGAAGCGAGACCCATTTCTGGTTGAACGCGGCGGAGGACGGTGAGCGGCGTGTGGGTGTTGAGGGTATGGTGGGAATTGCAAAGGGGGAGAGTTCATTATGAAAGTATATGGTGTTCGTGAGCTTAATACATAGTGAGAGGAAGAAGTGTCGGCAAAGCAAAAAGATCAATGTCATAGAGCGCCGCCGCCTGTGAGCAATGAAAGACAGCCGTCAATATCCTGCAATGGTCGTGAGACAAAGAGCCACTCACCATGGTGTCAAAAGACGTCAGGAAGAAAGCGGTTGGATAGGGCAGGGCAGGAGATTCAAATTTCCAGAGAGCGCGCGAGTGCGCCTGTGAGAACGGTAGCGCAATCTCAGCATCACTCGACTTGCTCTAGGGCGATGAGCACTCACCACGTTGTATAAAAGGAGGCGTTACACAACGCGCCTGTGAGGTTTGTCCACTTCAGGTCAGCAAACGCTTTGCATTGCTTCGGCAAAACTCCAACTCACCAATCCATCCTCTTCTCATGGATGCCAGGGGTGATGACCTCCTCCTCTCCGTCCGCAAACGGGTCCGCAAACGGGTCCGAATCATCCAACAGCGCCGTCTGCTTGGTCCGCTCCTCCGGCCTGAGGTAATTCTCATACGCCCGGTGGCCGCCAACACCGCTGCCGGACGCCGAGGTGGCGTTGGTCTGCTGGTCTTCTCCATCTGAAGAGTAGTCGGAGAAGTCAGAGAGGCCGTCCGACAAATCCGAGCTGTGGTCCGAAGCGCCGGCATCGGCGTGGTGGCGAGGTTGAATCGGGTACTGCAAAGCGCTAGAGTCTGACGAAGCGCCAAAGACCAAGTCGGTCAGATCCGGGTGGGCAGAGGCAGCGCGCTGCCGGTTGAGCTTGTCGACTTCGGCTCGCTGGCGGTCTTGCAGCTTGTCCAGCTCGGTGTCCCGGCGGATGAGCTGGATCCTGGACGTTTGGCCAGCTAGCAAATCCACCTCCTGCGTCCCGACAGCGGGAGCCTTGCCTTTGGCGGCGGCGGCAATGACCGCGTCCTCGGCCTCGTCCTCGGAGTCGTGCTCGGGCGGCTTGCACCACCGGTCGTAGAGCTCCAGAGCGGCCAGGATCTGCTCGTTGGTGGAGAGCAGAGTGCCCACGTAGTCGCCCGACGGGTCGTTCTCGATCAGCTGGGTGTAGCGCACGATCCGCTTGCGCGCGTCCTTGGTCTTGTTGAGATACTCTTGCACGGGCGCGTTGTCCATCACCGACTCGGACTCGCGGTTGACGTGCTGCAAGGCGTTGACCAGACTGTGTGTACGACCTCGACCAAAATCAGTCCAAGAGGCAAGGACTTGAAAGTGGAGGACAGCACGCACCCATTGCAAGCTTGAGTGGCAGCGGCGACCGCTCCCATGATGTTCGGTTTTTCCTGTTGGTCCGCACTAATTCACCCACTATCCACACAAGGGATAAAGCGGGAGCGCGGGAACGAACCTTCTCAAAATCGAACCTGCTCCTAGGTTGCTGCGGCGCCGGGCGGGACTTGGACTTGCTCTTCCTCTCCCTCTCCGCTTTCGCCCGCGCTTCCTGGTCCCTGAGCGCCTTCTCCTTGGCCCTCTCAGAGGCCTCGTGCGACTTGGCCCGCTGGCGGTTCTCCTCCTGCATCTTCAACCTGGCCTGTTCGGCTCTGTAAGCTTGGTCGTGCCCTCCCCCCTGTTCGCACCAACCCAACTCACATTAGCCTCAAGAACTGATGTAGGGGAGGGCAAAGGCACGATACCTTGACTTCATTGTACAAATTCGCCACCAGCCGCATTGAGGGATCGTCTTTGAATTGGTTCCTCCAAGAGGCCAGCACGGAGAGCAAGGTCTTTTTGACGGCGGGGTCGACGGCGGGATCGGCGGCCATGATCTTGAGCCGGTCGACCAGGCGCTCATTGGCGAATTGGGCTTCCCGTTCGCTGTAATTAGCTCATGCGCCCGGGGCAGATGAGTGGTGAGGGGGCTCACTTTGGAACGTAGGGCCGCAGTTCTCCACCAATGCCTTCAAGATCTGTGCATTATGCACGAGCCGCATGCTGAGTGCTTGTAGACAGCATAAGGGAGGGGGAGCACGACGCACATGCAGGGCCCTTATCTGTCGGTGCACATTGCCATACTTGAGCCGCTTCCTGAGCGCCCTCGACGCTTCTGCTGGTCTGTGCACTCCAGAACTGAATAGTGAGCACGAGCGTGTGTCACTATGGCAGAGTGGAAGAGCGCACCCGGTGGATTGCAAGTTGATGGCTTGGACGAGGTTGTCCAGCTCGGCGTACATCGAGTCCTCCGAGTACTTCTCGCTGCACAACCTGTCGATCTGTTCGATACGCTTCACTTCAGCCTGGACCTGGCTGTGGATGAGGGGAGCGCAACGAACCCAGTCAGTGACCGCCGAGTTGGGCTTCTCCCCGTCTGTGATGCCATTGAGCATGCTGTTCACCCCCCAAAGGCGCAAGGAGAGCGCACCGAGAGCTTTCTTGGCAGCTTTCAAAACTGCTAGAGTCGTCATTGTCCGCCCGCACCTGTCCAAAAACTGGCCGGAGCTGGGAGACAGCACTCTTGCCGAGCGACTTCCATCTGCTCTCTCAGAAACTTGTGGCCTTGTTTTGACCTTTCGAAAAGTTACGATCATGCCTTATACTCTCTGCATTATTGGCTGTGGAACGATGGTGCGCGCACCCTTAAACCTGACTGTCAAAATGTTTCTGACTCCCTGCATGTCTTTCAGGGAATAGCCATCCTTTCCGGCGTCCTAGACTCCATCGCCCACCCCTCTTCTACCACCCCTGAATCAGGCAGCAACACGCCATCGAGCAGCCTGGCCAACCTGCAGGAGGCAGGAGGGTCGACGCCGAACAAGTTCATCGCCTGCGTCTCGAGGGAGGAGTCGGTCAAGAAGCTCCGCAAGCTGTTTGCCAACTCGCAAGAAGTGGAGGTCATGGCCGAGCAGAACGTTAAGGCTGTCCAAGCGTCGGACGTGGTTTTGCTCTGGTGGGCCCCTTCCCACCCTTACCTTTTGAAAGTTTGAACACTTTCTTATAGAGTTGGTCTCCGGCTCGCAGTTGCAAACCGCAAATGGTGCAAACAGTCTTAGAAGAGCAGGGCATGGCGGAGGCCATCGAGGGCAAACTGGTCATCTCCATCTTGGCCGGCATGACCATCTCCCAAATCCAAGCTTTGGTTCCCGCCACCTCGACCGTGGTCAGAGCCATGCCCAACACCCCTACTCGCGTTCGTCCTGCTTTCCCTTTTAGATCACTTTCCCCGAGTCTCAGGAAGCTGCCCTTGAGAACGAACAGATTAGAGAAGGGATGACCGTCCTCTCCACCATCCCCCATTCTTTGCCAAATTCCAACCTGATCAAATCCATCGTCCTCTCCCTCTTCCAGCCCATTGGCAAGTGCCGGTTCCTGGACGAGAAGCACTTTGACGCGGCCACCGCCGTTTGTGGGTCCGGCCCCGCGTTTGCGCTTTTGGTGTTGGAGGCAATGGCCGATGGAGGGGTCATGATGGGGCTGCCGAGGACCGAGGCGCTGGAATTGGCTGCTCAGAGTGGGTGGTCTCGTCACTTTATCCAAGGAGGACTTGTGTCTGATGGGATTGAGCAATGAATTTCGACCTACAGCCATGCAGGGCGCAGCAAGGATGGTCCAACACACAGGCCTACATCCAGCAGCCATCAAGGACAGCGTGACCAGTTGCGTGGCTTTCCCCCTTCCTAGATGTGCCACAGTGCTCATTGTCAGGGTTTCTGCGCTGCGAACAGCCCCGGGAGGATGCACCATCGCCGGCCTCTTGACCTTAGAAGACGGCAAAGTCAGATCCACCATCGCCAGGTGCATCCAAGTCGCCACTCAGCATGCGGCCGGGTTGGGTGGGCCCAAGAAATGATATCTGCCTCTGCCTCTGCCTCTCAACCTCTTGCATTCTCAAAAGCGTTGCATCCTCGAGCATCTGGCCCCCTCCTGAGAAAGCGGAAATCTTGTGTGGTTTCAAAGAAGAAGAAAAGCATGTACAATGGTTCCTGAAAATTTTGAAAGAGGGTCGGAGGGAGAAAATCATGCACTATGATTGGGAGAACGAGGCGTAAGCGGCGCTGGACATTTCGGAAGATGTGGTGGGTGGTTGAGAAGTGGGAGTTTGGTTGAAAGATTGGGCGAGGGGAGAGAGAAAGGATGCCTTGAGTTGTGCCCCCAAACCCGATCGGCCGACTAGGATAGCGATCAACGCCCCTTTGCGCGACAACAGGGTGAGGGAGACAAGCCCAAGGTGAGAAACAACAGCAAAAAAATGAAAGATGAAAAGAAGGTAAGTGTCCATCCTTTTGTGTCTCCTTTGTCCGTTTTCCCAAAGAAATCCCGCTGTTCGGTAGTTCCACCGCCACCAGAAAGAACGCCAGGGGAAGGAGGTGAGGTAGTGAGAGGGAGGGGGGGGGGCCGAGAACAACAACTACAAATCGATCACAGACGGACGGGCGCCCAGTTGAACGATGATGCGTTTAGTAGTTGTAGCCTTCGCCATATCGGCCTCCTGAGACTGTAGGATTCACCCTTCACATCAGATCACAGACACCTGATGGGGTAGGAGCATCGTCCCACCTTGAGTTCCCTGGCGGCTGACGTATTCGTAACCCGGGTTGGAGCCTAGGCTCTGCTGGGAGGAGAGCTGGCGGGGCATCTGGTAGTCGGGCACGCTGCCGACGGCCGAGGGCGCGTAGGCGGACCGGTTGGTGGGCGGGTAGGCTGGCGCGGCGCCGTATGCTCCTTGCCTGTGAGCATTCCTCCAAACCATTGAACTCGAGGACCCAATGAAAGGTAGGAGGGCTGCTCACACTGATGCAGCCGGTCGGCTTCCATATCCACTGTGCGAGCGCAGAGTGTGAGCAAAAAGTGGTGAGCGCGGTGCACAGGGGTGTGAAAACTGACACTTCGCTCATGAGCCCCCGCTGGGAGCCGGCAGCCGAGCCCCACGAGTTGGTGCGCTTGACCGAGTGGTCGCCGGTGGAGTTGATGGAGGGCGAGCGACCCAGGCCAGCGACCGCGTCTGGGTCTTCCGGCGTCCAGTCGATCGGGTTGAGCCGGTCGTTGAATCGGCGCGAGGGCGAGAACTTCCACTTGCGCAGGATGCTGTGCGCGAACCAAAGGTGTGTGAGCTCAGCGAAGTCCAAAAGATCTCAGGAGGGAAGGGCAACACACGTCCAGATAGCTGCGACAAGGCCGACCGCGCTAGCAACCGAGACGATGATGATGAGCGCCTTCTTGCCGATGCCAGAGTGGTGCTCGTCGTCCGAGTTGTTGTCCGGTGCCGAGCTGGCCGACTGGGACTCGACGGACTGGGTGGAGGTGATGTCGACCGTGGCGACGGAAGGGGTTGAAAGGCTGGAAGACGACTTGGAGGACGAGGACGCGCTGCTGGACGATGCCGACGAGCTGGAAGACGATGAGGAGGAGGACGAGCTGGAGGAGGAGGAAGTGGGCGACGAGGCCGAGCTGGGGGAGGAGGTCGTGGAAGAGTCTAGGCCTGACAAGAGGGTGTCGAGCAAGCCGCCGCCTCCTGACGAGGTTGCGCCGCCGGCGTCGGGCGTGCTGACGGGCGTGAGGACCGTGTTGGGGTTGTTGGTGGCGGCGCCGCCGACGGTGATGGGGTCCGCCCTCTTGGCCAAGTGGTTGCGAGGCTTGTGCGCGACTTGGACCATCCGCGCCTCGCTCGCTGCCACTGCCACGGCCAGCGCTGTCACGGCCCAGCCTAGCTTCCTGTTTGCCATTGCTGCTGCTGCCCTATACAAGCCGCTCTAAAAGGGGGTCGATTGCTGCCGTGTGTGTGCGCCAAAAAGAAGGGAGGCGAAGTTGTTGTTCGTGCCAAAATTTGCTTGCGTTCAAAGGAGGAGGCGAGTGTGGGTGGGTTCTCGATAGGCGGCCAGCGTCTACGAGAAATGCAGTCTAAGGGGGAAGGAGGCGGATGGGGAGAGAGCAACGTACGAGGCTAGCCCTCCTCGATTTCGTTTCAGCTTGCCTGCCCCCGATCGACTCGTGGTGGGAGCGGACAGAAAGCTTGCTCGTTGACAAGGTCCTTATAAGCGTGGCGGTGGTCGTGGACAAGGTGGTCGTCAACACAGTAGTCCTACTTGCGAGCCGGACGTCTTGTTGTTTGCAGATCGAGTCGTGGCAATCGAGAGACGCGTCTTCCGAGCTCCATTTAGAATGGCATGCAACTTGGGTCTACTGCCTTGCAGATTGCAAAGCTACTACTAGTACACATGGGTTCTCACCGGCTGGTCGTGATAAAAGCATTCAGTAGCCAGCGCCACCAGCCGCCGCACCGACTGGGATCTCGTCCCGGCGCTCATCGTGCGCGTTTTCTGCTCGTCAGTGCTTGAGTTTAATGCTAGTTGTGCTGTCAAAGATAAAGAAGACGCACCGACAGCCTTGCCCCAAATTTCAGCCAGATCGACATCTCGCTTCTCGTTGCCAAGGGGAACGGGCCACAGTGGGATGACCTCGCGCTCTTCCACCGGCACTGCCTCGACAGCCCTGCTACCCAGAGGCACCACGTCCTGCCTCTTGTCCACATCTTCCCGCCCAAAGCGAACGGAGCGGCGCTCTTGCTGCCCTGAAGGCGCGCCGATGAGAGGGTCTTGCGCTGGCTCGCTGGTGGACTCTTGTCGCTTTTGGAGGTCTCGCGTGCAAAGGCGAGTCCACGCGATGAGGCCGCATGCATCTGTTTGCAGAGCGAGGCGGCGATGAGGAAACGATTCATCGGGTGGCAAAGGCTTGCTCACTCTCTTGGCGCTTTTCGACAGCATCTGTTGATGGCGAAGATGCAATTTGGACTGGCGCTGCCATCGTCACCAAAGGCATGAGGGCCAAGAACAATGCGGAGTTGAAAAGCATTTTGGAGCAGTAAAGAGGGCGTTTGTTAACAGAAGCGAAGGACGAGAAGGGAGAGCGAATGCAGAAAGACAAGAGGTGCAAAATAGGCCTTTTTATACGCGACTTTTGTCCCAGCATGTGCAAAGCGGGCACAGCCGTCCAGGAGAAGCCCATCTCTTACCAAAAGCGGGCCCTCGAAAAAGATCCTGTCGATCCCCTTTCTGAGGCGCTAGGATCTTTTACAGGTGTGTAATAAGGTATTAGGAGAGCGGAAGATCTGCCAGATACCAAACGGAGCAACTTCACGCCCAGGGGCATTGACGGGAGGCCGCTTTGAAGTTGTGCAGGGCTTTGCCGTCGTGCGCCGATTGCACAAGGCATCGTAAAACAGGCTGTATGATGACATCTCGACGCAGACAGAACCAATCGCCAAGCAGAAAGACAAAGCAGCTGCCGGCAGGTGGCGCTTGAGAGGAGTTCTCGCGCTTCAAGGTGCACCGCGCACAATATCACAGCGGGCAAGTTGCTCGAATCACTTCAGCGCACTCCTGATGAGGCTGGAAGAGCGATTTATCAATCCCGCAGGAGCGTCATGGCCGCCACCCTCCAAGAGGCGCTTTTGGAGAGCATCCACGATGTCGAAGTCGCTGCCTTTGGTTCCTCGTGCTCATTGAGAGACTTGATTCTTTCAAGTGCTCTGTGAACCTTGCCTCGAGTGCCGCACGAAGAAGGGCCGACTCTGCCAGATGGTTTGCGACGGCGTCTCTCATCTGTCTTCTTCCGCGTCGAATGCGTTCTTGTGTCTCGGTGACTACAGTTTCACCTGCTTCTGCCACTCAGTGTCCTGTTTCGCTGGTTTCATCCATCCCCCGCCGCCTTGCCTACGAAATGGCCTCCCCAACGCTGCGCCGAATCTTGTTGGGTGTGGTCGTGATCTCTGCAAGTCTAGCTCTGTTGGAGCACGTCGCTTTGTACGTCTCCTCTCCTTACAGATGGTTGGGTGAAAGAAGTGATGAGCTCAAGCCGCTTCCCTGTCGCGCAGGCTACATGTCAACTCTTTACGCGATCTGAACCCCGTTTGCCTCGTCACGGCTTGCAACAGACAACCCACCGTCCTACCTATCATCATCCTTAAGCGGGGTGCGCCCGACACTTCGAACGACTTTCCCGGCACCGGCCTCTTCGTCTCCAACTCGACCACCCCCAAGATTTCAAGCCAACAAACCGGGGTGCTGGACGCTATATTCTGGTGGTCGGGAGCAGGATCGCTGGTTGTGGGAGGCATCTTCTCGTGGGCGGTCCTGTCGCTGTGACGCCGCGGACGACTTCCTCTCCAATTCTGCTGGGTGGCGACAGCTCACCAGTGCTCTCGCTGCCACTCGTCCGCTCTTCCGCTTCCTCTAATGCGGATAAATGCTCGACCAAGAGGACCGGTACGGCTTCTTGTACGCCATCTGTCGTCCATCTCAGCTCCTCCGCTCGCTCTCGTGCCTCGCCCCGGATCATCTCCATCGAAGTAATCCTGGCCCACACTGTCTCGGCTCGGCCTTTGTCGAAGGAAGTGATACTTGCCATGGGATTGGAAGTCGAAGGATGCAGTTTCGAACGTCGTTGGTGGGACTTTCGCAGGGGCGCGGCTCTCTGTGTGTTCAGTCTGGACCTTTGTCAATTATCAAGACAAGCCTGACCCCCAATACTTGACTCGCCAATGCCGACTCGACCTGTACCGGCGTCCTTTACGAAACGTCCGGCTCCGACTGCGTCGACGACCTGCTTCGAAGCGCTTCTTTTGGCTTCCGAGGCTCGCTCTGACGCGACTTGGTCGAGGTCGACAGCACCTGAGAACCTTCGAGCAACTAAGGCCGAAGATAGGTCCGAGACCCAGTACGCATCCATGAGCTTTTCTCCCTCGCTCTCGGGGACGAGCGAGCCGGGCACGCTGGTTCGTCAATCCTAGCCCTCTCTCGACCAGCCTTCTTCTCTCTTGATAGCATACTTCCATGTCCTTTGAGGACCTATTGCCGATCGAGCTCTGCCACCTTCTCTGCTCCATGCCTGCCGCACAAAAAGAGGTCATGCGACCACCCTACTATCTGATCAGCCTGCTGTGGATCTTCGTCTTGTCCGCATTGTACGTTGTTTCCTACGCTAGTCTATTTGCCAAAGCTCACGGGTAGCTAACAGAGCGGCACCTGCCTCCTCTGCCCCTACCCTACCCACTGCTAGCCCTTCAGCGACAGCCGGCACTCCACCACCATCTGCCACTCTAGAACCCCGCAATTTCTTTCCTACTCTACACTACTTCGATGGGCGCAATGCATCCGCATCAGTCAGCAATCTGCCCGGCGGCGCCCTCTTCCTTGTCACGCCCGACACGCTATCAAAACAAGGCTTAGGGACAACGGTGGGGTTGCTCAGCGGTGGACTGTGCATGGGGATGGCAATGGCCGCGTTGGTCATCTACACCTGAGGGCGCGAGGAGGGAGAGGGTGTCGGAAAGGGTGTCAAGTGGAACGGGCTATTCGAAGCAATTGTGCGAAAGTGTTATCCAAACGATGCATTTTGGAATTGTTACAACATCAGAACTATCCCCAGCCAACGCCTCGCTTACAGGACCCAAAGTCCGTAGAGAACACCCGCCATCAGTCTTTCGCTCAGCTGTATCTGTAGGCAGCCTGTTTCGCCTCCAGCTCTCTGTTCGACGACAAAAGTCTCGTCCATCAACTATCGAATCGTTGATAGGGCAGGGCAATGCTGACGAACCTGACTCTGGCGGTCAAAGCGGTGATTTGAATCCTGGCGTCCTCCAGCTCCGTGGACGACTCTTTCGCCTGCTTGGCCTTGTACTCTGCTTGTTTGGCCGATGCCACTGTACGACTGCCTCAGATGTATCCCAGAAGAGAGATGAAAGGAGGCAAGACGATACCTTTGAGCCTGGCGATCCTCTCAATCTCCTTCCTCAACGGAGCCACCTCGGCCTCGATCAAGCTTTGTATCTTCTTCGGCAGCTCGTCCAGTTGCTCCAACAGCGGGCCCGACACTTCCGCCACTGTCGACCCTCCGCCGGGCGTGCTGGGCACACCACCTGCAGCCCGTTCCGAAGGGGTCGAGGGCATGAAGCCCACCGTCTTAGCTTGCTTCTTAGGCGGCGGCATCGAGCTCGGGTCGACCTCTTCGATCGGGTCGTCGTCGTCAGAATCGTCTGGGATCACCGCTCGACCTTTGCCTTTGAGCGGCGATTGCTGCGAGCTGAACGAGTCAAAAGCCGAGTCGGCCAAATCGTCCCATTCAGGGCTGAGCTGCCGGGTCCGCTTGTTGGTGTTGGCGGCGGCGGGCGAGTTGGGGGAGGAGGTGACCTGGCGGAGTGCGGTCGAGGACCGGATTGGCGAGGCCGAGTCGAGGGTCTGGGAGGAGGACTGCGAGGCCGAGGTCGAGTCGCCCCAAGCGAAGAAGGAGCAGGTGTCCGTGGCGCACTTGAAGAAGGGCTGTGGCCGGCATTCGTTGTGAGATCGTGCGGGTGGCAAATCTGAGGCTCAATGAAACGCTGCAGCTCACCCGGCCTTTGTTCGGCGAATCCTTCCTGGTCTGTCAGATCCGTCGCTTCATTACACTCCTGGCTGGGCGTATGAAGGGCAGCGCAGACTCACGATCAAGCGCCTAGAGACGTTGCCGCACTTGCACCTTGCTGGCTCCTCGCTGCTTGCCGACGCCCTCTCAGCCGCCGTCTGCCTGGACACACATAGAGCCGCTCACTCCAGGATGTCGTTGCCATATCGATACGACATTGAGTGCAAACCGGTTTTTGGTGCAGGTCGAGGTGTGGGCGCAAGAGTCTGCCCTTGCTCTGGGTCCGCCGATTTCGAGGCTCGGGAACTTGTGGCTTCGCTCATAGGTGCTCTAATAGGCTCTATCTAGCTCTGTGTGGCCAATGCGGCCCTTGAAGCTCGGTCTGCGCCATCCAGTCAAGCCAGGAACGCGAACACACGCGCGAGCTTGTCTCTGCCCTTCGCCCTCTCCTGCTCCTCTGTTGCCTTTGGAATGCCGTCTGGAGCTTGTTCAACACCATGTGTAGACCTGGAGGGCGTCGAAAACTGTCTGGTCGCTCGCTTCGCCCTGCTTCGGACCGAACCTTGATCCTCTTTGCTCTCCCGATAATGGCGCTCGACCGGCTGGGGCTGATACGTTCCAGGTGTACATGGACCATGTCTGAGGACGTGGCGCTTTTGGCAGAAGGCAGGTGATGAAGCGCCACAGCAAGAAGTCGTTCAAAGGCAATGGCAAGAAGGCGCTTCTTGCGAGGGCGTTCTCACCTTCAGCCACAGTCCATTACACACCGGGTCTGACACTTTGCTCGCCTCTTGGTTGGGATCCTTGTCCACTCTCGTCGAACCTACCTCCTCCCAACAATGCCAATGCTGCGCGCTCTAATCTGCCTTTCACTCGTTGCCTTCTCCCATTCCTTCCTCTACAAACCAGGCTACGAACCCAAGCCTCTTTCCGTCTCCCACTCTCGTCGAGGCTCGCAGCATCGGTCAGCGAAGAGGGCCAACACTTTGAACAAGGCGCTTTGGACTACGGATGGCTTGAACGCTGTCAATGCCGAACTCAACACTTTGCCCACGGTCACTTCCACCAACAAGAAACTTGATGCCCTCCCAGATTACTGTGCTTCTGTGACTGATGTGAGTTTGGCCTGTGTGCGTTTAGTGCTTGTACTGAGAACGTTGGCCAGATCTGCGTGCGTTGGCAGTTCCCAACCATGCTCATCGCAGCTCATTTGATATCATGAGAACAGAACGGAGTCAGCATGGAAGCCTATCAAATCACGTTCGACGACTGCTCGGCGGTCTACCCTTGGTTCTTTTGCCGCTGCACCGACGTCACCCAGAGCGTTCAAGAATTTGCCGAGTGGGTTCACGTTCACCCCCTCGCACTCGATGCCGACTCAAAATATATCTTTCGGTAAGCACTATGGGTCGCTATCCGCCCTCGCTGCGCTCCAGCATGCGCTATTGGTCACAGAGGATTAATGTGAGACTGGCGAGCTTCTTGTTTTTCCTTTGTCGCTGAGGCTTAAGCAGGCCTTAACTTCCTACACCGTTGGATCGGATGTTACATTCTGGGATGGAGTGGGTGTTCATCGTCGCCTTTGTACAGACGACGACTCACACGGTTGTGCAGGTCTCCTCGGACGTCGTATTCCACGAAGGTGAGCTTGTCCCGCATTTGCTTTGCTTTCCTAGTGCTGGGCTGATTGAGATTGCTTCCTCAGGCGCGCACGCTGTGGACAACACTGACGGCCAGCACACCCTCAGTGGCGCGGCGGCATGGTCGTCGGCCATCGCCGCTGACTCTTGCGTGCCTGATGACTATGCAAACACTAATGATGTAATGGTCTCTGTTCGTTCTTTCTCTGGTGATGTTCTGACGATGGGTGTGGCTCAGGCGGAAGACTTTGCCGAAAACTCGCGGGTGTGGGCGAGCCAAACTCTGCTGGACCAGAACTTGAACTCCACCTCGTGCTTCAAGAATCAACTTAGCTATATGAGCACCGCCAAGCATGCCAATGCCGCGTCGCTGCAGGCCAAGACGTGCGACTTGGCTGTTCGCCAGGCTATCTTCAGCACTATCCCAGGCTGGACGTGCGTTACTCTCTTGAGTCAGACTAATCGATAGTACTGATAAAGCTATGAAACAGTGCTCCTGCTGGCGGTGGAGCTGCAACGACGACAACAGGCGCCGCGACCACTACTCCCGCTGCTCCAACTTCTGTCGAGGACCCGGTTGAATCGGCGCCTTCTTCATCTACTCCCATCGACACACCTGCTTCTTCAGCTAAGACCACCGCTGCTCGCGCCACTCAGACTGGGCGGCGGTTTTTCTTTCCCTGGGGCAAGTTCAATGGAGGCTACCGGCAGAATCATTACAACAACAACTAGGCGGGAACCTATTTGATTGCATGTACAGCTAGTTGGATTTGCAGTAGCAGCTGAAATCAGAGCTTGCAAAATCGTCGCCACCAACCCGCTCACAGACCACTTTTTCCGGGCGGCGATCCATCTCCTCCTCCGCAGCAATGCTCCTATTTCCCGCTCTCTTGTGCACAGTCAACCATCTCTTAAGAGCTCACGCTTGATGATTCGTCGCCCAAAAAGTCGCCTTGGGCCTGGCGCATGCCCCAAACCGAGCTTCCTCCGCTTTGCTCGCCGAATATAAATTAAATCGCGTTCGAAGTGCTTGACCTTGCCGCTGCTGCCCTTCTTGGTCTCGGTCTATCATTTTGATGCTTGAGAGGTATAATAACTGCCTCTTGAAGCTCGTTTGCGTGGCTGCTTGAGGACTTTGGTCTGGTGTGTCCAGAGGAGTGGTCTTCTGAGTGTCACTTCTGCTGCTCGAGGCCTACTTCTTCGCCCGCCTTTTGCTTTTCATCTCACTATACACCAGCATCTCTTGTGTGTCATCTTCTGCAAGAGCATGTGCACTATGAGGCCGCTTGAGCTTGGCATGCTTGTCGCCGCCTTGTTCTAAACGGGTTCTGCTGAGTATGACCGATGAGCTTTCTGCCTCATGTACCTCCTCGGAACCGATTCCGGATCAATATTTTGAAGCCAAGGAATTCGGCGACCGCAACGTGGTCCGACGGAGCCGACAAGCTGTCGAGGGCTCAAGCTGCTTCTCGCCCTCAATGCCTACGCACTCGCTCCCTCCCCCTGCTAGGCTTACTCTTGTGTTGTTGTTTTATGCGCCTTTACAAGCGGCGCGATGCAAGCGATGCGAGCAATGAAGGGATGATTATGGTCATGTGACGAAGCTGTCGGCGATGAAATTTCTCGTGTACTCATTCAGCAACAGAATTTGTCAGTTGACTACTCAAGACCTCTTTTGCCTCTTGCTCTGCATCATCCAACTTCCTCCATCTTGCCATACCCATCTCGTCTTCCATCCAGCGCCCCAACGACAAACCTGATGTCAGACCTGTTCCGCGACTCGTTTGCCGGCTATCTCATTCGATTGGCGACTGGCAACCGCGTCCTCAAGTATCCTGAAGAGCGCAACGACTTCGAATGCCCGTCCAAGTACAGCAATGGCAAGGATCTGTCGCGCTTCTCGACTGCCACGCTGGTCGCGGACACGCCGCCAGCCGACAAAGACGCGGAGAAGGAGCTCAAGCCTACCCATCCAAGTGATCAGCAGCCACCGAATCCCCAGCTAGACGTCGAAGCCCAAGTCGCGGCGACGGAGGACCCGCTTCCCCAGGTGCCAACTGGCAACTTGGTCGATTGGTATTCGCCCGATGACCAAGAGAACCCACAGTCAGTTCTCTCTGCCTCCCTTACTTCTGTTCAGACTGACGGTGACGGAGCACTACAGGAACTGGGGGAAGGCGAAGAAGCTCTTCGTGACCTTCTTGATTTCGCTCCTCACCTTCGCCGTCTACATCGGTAGCGCCATCTACACTCCATCGACCCAAGGCGTCATGGAAGAGTTCAACATCAGCCAGACGCATGCTACGCTCGGCCTCAGTCTCTACGTCCTGGGTTACGGCCTCGGCCCCATCGTTTTGAGCCGTGAGTAATTTTTGTTTCCACCGCGCAAATCGGGAACTCACTAACCGCAACACAGCTCTGAGCGAAATCCCATCTGTCGGTCGCAACCCTGTGTACATCATCACACTCTTCTTGTTTGTGATCTTGCAGCTGGTGAGCAAATTTTCCGAAGTTGCCGTCATCCGCCTAACATGCCTCCAACAGCCCACCATGTTCGCTCACAACTCCCAAACACTTATGGCCATGCGATTCTTTGGTGGATACGTTGCTTCGCCAGCGTTAGCGACTGGAGGGGCCAGCATGGCCGACATTTGGTCGCCTCTCGAGCTCCCTTACGCCATCCTGGCGTGGAGCGTGGGAGCCGTTTCGGCACCCACCCTTGGCCCTCTGTTATCTGGCTACGCTATTGAAGCTCTTGGATGGAGGTGGTCGATCTACGAGCTGGCCATCATCTCTGGCATCGCCTTCCTCCTCCTACTTTTTGTTTTGCCCGAGACAGCCGCTCCCACCATCCTCTACCGTCGCGCCCAAAGGCTCCGCAAGTTCAGTGGCAACTCCGAGCTCGCCTCTCAGTCAGAACTCGACCAAGCGTCCATGTCGGCTTCCGACATCCTCAAGGAGGCCGTGGTTCGACCGTTTCTGCTAATGACTGAGCCCGCCCTGCTCTACGGCCACATCTACATCGGTATTGTCTACGCCTGCTTCTACGTGTTTTTTGAGAGCTTTCCGTTGGTCTTCAACGACTATTATCACTTCTCGCTCGGCGCTTCCGGCCTACCTTTCCTCTCCTTGATCGTTGGCTGCTTCGTCGCTGGTAGTATTTACTGGGTCTACCTCACCAAGTATGTGCTTCAACTCATTCGCTCCGAGCAATGAGCTCAACCTGCTCGCGCAGGTACGACGTACCCAAGATCCTCAGGAAGGGTTACATCCCAGAAGACCGGCTCCTGATCGCACTCTTCTTCGCGCCCATGGTGCCCATCTCGATGCTCTGGTTCGGCCTCGGCTACAAAGTCCACTGGATGTTCCCAACTGTCGGCGCCGGCATGTTCCCACTCGGCGTCTTCATCCTCTTCCAAAGCTTGATGGTCTACCTGCCTGTTTCCTACCAAAAATACGCCGCCTCAGTGTTGGCGGGCAACGATCTGGTGCGATCTTCAATGGCAGCCGGCTTTCCCCTTTTTGGCAAGGCTCTTTTCACGAAGCTTGGCATCCAAGGTGCGCCTACTGCTCATGCACTGTCAAACTTTGGCTCACGATCACCTCACAGGCGGCTCTTGCCTTCTTGCCGGCTTGACGCTCCTCATGATCCCCGGACTCTTCGTCCTCTACCGCTACGGCGACAAGATGCGCGCTAGATCGAAGTACGCCACAGCATAGGCAACTTTGCCACCCAATCACTTTCCACGACTCGCCCCCCAAATCAGTGCCTAGACATCATTAATAGACAAACTAGATTGTACCATAGAATCACTCTTGCACTGACGAACCTAGAATGCCCAAGAGCTCATCTACCGCTTGCCACTGCCAGCATCGTTTGGCGAGCTTGGCGTGTTGCTCGAATCTTGCTCCCCGTCCACACCCGGTTTCAATTACATGAACGCCTTTAGATCAAGGAGCGCATTCGCTCTCAGGCAGCTTGGGTCCAGAGCAGGCCAGCGGGCTCATGCAAGCGGCTACGGGGGAGCAAGAGCCCAAAGCCGCTTCTCGGCGACAACGCTGGCCCTGGGCATCATTGTGCGTCGCCATCGCCTTCGGACTGTAGATTCAGCGGCTCAAAGCTTACGCTTGAACGCAGCCGATCTTTACGTTCACGCTGGGCGTCTGGCAGGTTCGTCATGCCCGCATGAAATTTTGGGAGATGCGCCTGCTAAACAATGGCATCGCAGATCAATCGGCTCAAGTGGAAAGTAGCGTGCGCCTTGTCATTCACTATGCAGCTGACCTGCGATCGCTGACATCGACAGGCACCAGGCTCATTGAGGATCTGGAGACCAAATTGTCGAAGGAGGAGATGCAGCTACCGCGGCGCATCAAGTCCGTCTAGTCCTCTGCCCGACCACAAAGGATTACACTCAAGATTTTAGCAGCCCGGAGGCAATCCCAGAATTTGAATACCGGAGGGTGAAGACCAGCGGCACGTTTGACCACTCAAAAGAGCTCTTGCTGGGCCCTCGCACCAAGGACAACTCGCTCGGCTACCAAGTCATCACGCCTTTGATCAGAGGAGATGGCTCCAGCACCATCCTTGTCAACAGGGGCTTTGTTCCGAGGGACAAGGCCGAGCAATCGACGAGGCCAGAGTCCTTGGTGCGCTCTTCCTCTTTCTTGATTGCAAGATCAGCCTAGTAACCATCGGAAGGCACACAGGTTCAAGGCACACAAGAGGTGGTGGGCATGCTCAAGGCCCAAGATCCCAAGAACCGCTTCACGCCCGACAACTTCCCCGAGCGAAACCAATGGGTCTTTGCCGACATCGCACAGATGGCGCAATTCACCGGCGCTCAGCCTGTGTTTGTCGAGGAGTTCTTCAGTGCGTTTGTTCCTGACCATTTGCACCCAGATGTGCTGATCAAGATTTTGGCCATGCACAGGTGGCACGGCCGGCGAGTCCTCCCGTCGCCTCGCTCAAGGCATTCCAGTGGGTCGCGGCACCGATATCCAGCTGAGAAACATGCATGCAACCTACGCCGCGACTTGGTAGGCTGTATTTCGAGATCGCTTCGCCGGGTCGCATTTTCTGATTCGCACTCTGCCCAGGTTCGGCCTCTCTGCCGCCACTGCCGTCATGTTCATCACCGTCCTACGACGCGCGCCGGCCAACGCTATTCCAAGATCAGCCTTTGAGCGGAGTCGAGCCTTATAAAACTGGCCGGGCGGGCTTCCAGGCTTTGTTCGAATCCGGTTGGACGCGTTCGACATCGTTCGAGCGACCTGGCTTGCCCTTCAACCACCATGCCCCAGGATGTATAAACAAACTCTGAAGCGCCAGGCGGGCGCCATTCGGTCATTCCCAACCGCACCGACCGACTGCCGCGGGCGCAGTCGCACTTCACCTCCCTATGCTTCGGCGCCGAAACAGACGCCAAGAAGGCGTCCACCCCTGCCTCCAACCGGGAGAGAACGCTTCCACCTTTTGCTTGTCGTTCTTTTGGCATTAGGGCTCATGGCTTCGCTTCCCTTCCTCGTCCACAACAAACCGCCGGTGAAGTGCTGGCCGGTGGTGCCCCCGCCGACGCCAGGGTCTTCGGACACGCCGTCTTCAGACTCGAGTGGCTTGGCAGAGCACAATAACTTTAGAGCAAAGTATGGTGCAAGCCCCCTTGTAAGTGGCCTGCTCCAAGGCGGTGGCAGAGCTCGGGGCTCAATGTGCGGCCGCAGAGATGGAACAAAACGACAGCGCACGATGCTGCTCTTCACGCATCTAATTGTATATTTGCGCATGACGGAAAGTCAGTTCAGATGTCGAGGCTCTTGAAGAGACGTGCGTGCTGATGCCTAAGCTCGCAGAGACCTTGGAGCCAAGCAAGAGGGCGAGAACCTATGTAGCGGCGCTCAGACCATTAATTCATGTATCAGCATGTGGGAGAACGAAGCAAAGGACTATGACTACGTGAGTTTGCGGAAAGGTTGGGTTGGCGCCCAGACTGACTTCGGGATCAGAGCCAACCGGGCTTTGGAGAAAGTACCGGTCACTTCACAGCAATGGTCTGGTGGGTTTCTTGATCATATGCAACTCGACTACGTTGACAGAAGCCACAGGAAATCAACGACGGATCTGGGCTGCGCTATCTCGCCTTGCAATGGTGCGCCTTTGGCTGTCTGTAGAGTGCGTCGTTTCGCCGGTTTCTCGTGTATGTCTGACAGTTGTGTGTAGTATTGGCCGCCTGGCAACTTTCTGGGCGAGTTTGCAAACGAAGTTGGCAAACCAGTCTCGTAGATCGAGACGTCGAGCCATTCGCGGCGACAGCTCAACTTCGTATCTTGACAACTATTGCAATCCAGCTTTGCCAAAGCGTAAATGACTATGGCGTTGGCCCATAAGTGTTTGGCTTGAGCATTGCACGTACGAGCGATTTGGGCGAGGTTTGCCACCGCCGTCCGCCTCGCGCAGGCACTTCCAGCCTATTAACCTGCATGCTGCCATCCACAATGTTTTTTACCTATAAAAAGGAATGAAAAGCGCAACGCACGTCGACGTTGTCGCCCAGTGGATGCATCGCCGGATCGGATCGCTTTCTGAAGGATGATGCCCGCCTGTGGATTCGAAGTTTATAACCTTGCTACCTTACTGCCCTCTGGCTCACGAAGTCTGTGAACAATTCTCGTTCTCGGACGTCCATACCTCTCTGGCCAGCTCATTCGAGACTTTGTTCGACCTCGTCCAGACTTGTCGAGACGACGTCCAACTGTCGCTCCAATGGGTCTTTACTGGTCGACCACCCACTGTATTAATGTACAAGAGACCTATGAGGCGCTCTGGAGTGCCTTTGCAGCGCTTCTCTGCACCCTATTCGACGGAGAGCGTGCCGCTAGATCTGCCCTTGTTTCCCAGCCCGGCTCCCCTTCCAACCGGTCGATGGCGCGAGCGCCTCCTTGCCACAATCTCCCTTTTTGCTTTCCTAGGAGTAGTGGTCCTGTTGACGACGACATTGATTCTCAAACGCCCGCTACAGAAATGCCAGCCGGCTCCTCGCCCTCGCCCTGCAGTGGCTACTCATACCACCACAGGCAGATCTACTTCTTCGTCGTATGATCGCAGCTCGACAAGTTTCGGCACGAGCAGCAGCAAATCGAAGACGGCCTTAAGCCCACAAAGCCCTACCCCCCTCACAACAACTAGCCAGGGAGGGCAAGGCTTTCCGACAAGGCCAGCAAGTCGACCTGCGGGGCAAGCTACTTCGACGTCACTGCATTCCTCGGAGGATGAGCCACCGACCACCCAAACTTCCTCCAGCCCCGCTGTGGACAACAATCCGGCGCACAGCGGACTGGCAGTCCAGAATGCGGCCCGAGCTAAATACGGAGCTGACCCTTTGGTAGGTGTGCCTCAATTGATAGACTCAGCCTATCCTCACGCAAGTCTCGCAGGTGTGGAGCGATGAAGCGGCTCAGGATGCTGCCACCTTCGCAGCTAAATGCACCTTTGACCATGATGGATCGTCAGTCGGCTCTTTGTCTGGCCATGATCAGCTCTGACAATCAAATTCACGCACCAGGGACTTAAGTAGCAAGCAAGAAGGAGAGAATCTTTGTAAAGGCGCCTCAGACATCGATGGTTGCGCTGGGATCTGGATCGGCGAGGCATCCAAGTACAACTGGGACAATCCAGGCTTTACGGAGGACAGCGGCCATTTCACCCAAGTCGTCTGGAAAGGCACCACAGCGGTCGGTTGTGCTTTGTCGCCTTGTGGCGGCTCTCCCATCGTCTCCTGTCGCTACAAGCCGCCCGGAAACTTTCCGGGGGACTTCCCGGCTAACGTTGGGCGTGCTGTGTCTTGATCAGACCCACCTTTTGCCTCCTTCGCTGGTGAGACCATTCGAGGGCACTGCCGACGAGGGTGCCGCTGATTAGATTATCGCGGTAGATTTGGCTTCCCCACTCTCGCTGGGGTTTTGGACTGCCTTTCTTTCGAAGTCGACGACGACAGCTTCCTTGATTTGCGCACAATGTCAACGATGAAGGCAGCTCGACTCTATGGGGCAAAGGACGTCAGGATTGAGGATGTGCCGGTGCCCACTCCTAAGCCTGGCATGGCTCTGGTCGAAGTGAAGATGTGCGGCATCTGCGGTTCAGGTGTGCCTCACTCTTTTCAGGCCCTCCTGTTAGATGCTCAAGTGCTACAGACCTCCACGAATACGAAAAGCCCGCTTTCTCGCCCGTCAAGTGTGCACACGCGCTCTTCGGTGAAACGGTGAGCTTTCGCCAAGTCGTTCTAGCCTTCTCTTTGCTTAGAGCTATACAGCTACCTATCACAATTGGACACGAGTTCAGCGGAGTAGTCACCGAAGTTGGAGAGGGCGTTGACCCAAAGTGGACAAAAGGGACTCGCGTAGCCGTCGAGTCTTGCGTCGGCTGCGGCAAGTGTGCGGAGTGCGCCCTGGGAAGGACCAACGTTTGTGAGACTGTTGGTTTTTACGGCGTTTCGGGTTCCGGTGGCCTGGCAAGATTTGCTTTGGTCCGGGCTTCATCGCTCTATCGTCTGCCGGATAACGTGTCCTTCGAGGCTGGCGCAATGGTGGAGCCGCTTGCTACTGCCTATCATGCTGTCCGTAGGAGTGGTGTCAAAGCTGGAGATTCCGTCCTTGGTGAGTCGTTGCGCGCCTGTGCGCCAGCTTTTGCGCTTAACCTAATGTCCATGCCCCTCAGTTTTGGGTGCGGGTCCTGTGGGAGCTTTGGTTCTCAAATGTCTGCGAGCTATTGGCGCTGGATGGATCGTAGGCGCAAGCGGCTAGATCTGTTTACAAAGAGCTAACCTTCAGATGATGCAGGGTGTCTGCGAGCCTTCTGAACTCCGCGCAAAATCTGCTAAAGCGTACGGAGCTGACGTGGTAAGGCATGCCCAGTGCCAGATCCCTCGTTCCCCTCTGACTGGATCGCCTGCTGAACAGGTGATGGACCCCCGGAAAGAAGATATTGCGGCTATCTGCAAGCAACACACCGATGGTCGTGGTGTTCATGTCGCATTCGACTGTGCAGGGGTATGTGTTTCTTTCCTGCTGCAAGCATCTGCTCAAACCTTGCTGCCACAGTTTCAGAGCACCGTGGATGCTGCTCTCGACTCCACTCGACCCTACGGCACCATCTTCAACATCGCAGTTTGGGGGGAGACTCCTCCCCGTGTCAACCTGAACAAACTTCTGCTTGGTGAAAAGAAGTACATGGTGCGCGATTCCTCTGCATCATTGTTGAACACATACTGAAGGGAGGCCTAGGGAGGAGTTGCGTACTGCGGAGAATACGAGCCGCTTCTGAAACTTCTGGAGGAAGGCAAACTGCAGATTGATGATCTGGTCACTGGGCGCATCACGCTGGACGATCTCGTCGAGAAAGGTTTTGAAGCTTTGATGGGTCCAGGCAAGCCCTTTGACATTCCCCAAAGAAGTGCCTCCGGCTGAGTTATTGTCAACAGAAAAGGAGAAGCACGTCAAGATCTTGGCCGACTGCCAGGCATAGAAGATGTGCCGTGCACGCTTTGCCACCATACGTTCGGAGGCAACCATTTCTAGCATTGCTACCGTAGCGTCATGTCTGGTTGGCTGTCTTCCGATCAGACCCTGTACTGCATATCTGGGCTCTCTTGGAGCCTCGGAACTGATAGTCTGGACGGCGCGCTCGCCGAGCAGCGGCACTGAGGAAGAAAGCGGAGCCCCGCGCGCCACACCTCTCGCAGTTCTCGCTTTTGTCCACACTCCACCAGAGATGGCGACAATGAAAGCAGCTAGATTTTATACTGCTGGCGACGTGCGCGTCGAGACTGTCCCAGTGCCGGCCGTCAAGGACGGATATCTTTTGATCGAAGTCAAGTTCTGTGGCATCTGCGGCTCAGGTGGGTCTTGGCGGGTTCTTCAGTGCAATCTGACATTAATGGAGCTAGCTTAGACTTGCATGAGTACGAGCGAGGCCCTCAATTCACCCCGGGGAAATGCGCACACATCTCGTTCGGGGAGACTGTGAGCCAAATCCTCATTTGAACAGTAGTGTGTTCTAAGCTGAAGGCGTGCCTTTCACACAGCTACCTATCACTCTGGGCCATGAGTTCTCAGGCGTGGTGACCGAAATTGGTGGCAAGGTCGATGCCAAATGGACCAAGGGCACGCGTGTGGCGGTGGAAGCTGTTACCGGCTGCCAGACCTGCGCAGAATGGTGATTCTATCTCTTATGTTCATGGTTGTTCTCGCACTAACACAGCATCCAAGCCTCGAAGGGCACAATAACGTGTAAGCCTTTTGATCCTGTTGGTCCGAACAAGGAAGCGACGTTGAGATTGGCCGCAGATGCCAAAATGTTGGCTTCATGGGCATTTCTGGCAGTGGAGGGCTGGCCAAATATGCTCTCGTTCCGCAACGTTTGATTCATAAGCTGCCGGTACGTGTTTCCTCAAAGACTACCCACTCTGACCTGAACCTCCCCTCTATCTGGCGTTCCAGGACAATGTGTCGTGTATGTCCTCACCTCTTCTTTTCCCGGGCAGCTAGATCGTGTCTGACATCCGATGCAGTTGAAGCGTGAGTAGAGCTTTGATGGCAACCTGCTTGGGCTGACCGCGTTCTGCTCAGTGGCGCCATGGTAGAGCCACTGTTAGTTATTTTCGATTCCAGAGCTTCAGCTACCCGTGTGTTAAAAATTCAATGCGGCACTTAAGCGCCACCGCCTTCCATGCAATGAGGCTAAGCGGCATCAAGGCCGGAGAGACTGCTCTTGGTGAGAGGACCAAGATCGAGGGTTAACGAACCTCATGGTCCTTGATACAGTTCTCGGCGCTGGACCTGTTGGAGCTTTGCTCATCAAATGCCTTCGCGCGTTGGGAGCCGGCTGGATTGTGAGTGTCCGACGCTCACCTTCGCGGACCCTGTTCGATACCATGGCCAGGCTGTCTGTGAACCCTCAGCAGTGCGGGCAAAAGCCGCCACATCCCACGGTGCTGACCTGGTGAGCACTTTTGGGGGCGCATAGCGCGCACCCTCACTTAAGCGATGGGTTCGCCAGGTGATCGACCCTCGAAAGGACGACGTCGTCGCTCTGTGCAAAAAACACACTGAAGGACGCGGTGTGCATGTAGCTTTCGACTGTGCCGGTGTAGGTCGATCGTCTCGCTGGAAAAGAACCGAACGCCAATTCGATTCCTGTCAATCTCATCAGGTCCAGAGCACCGTCGATGCGGCCCTCGGTGCCACTCGTCCCTACGCCACCATCTTTAACATCGCGGTCTGGGGTGATACGCCGCCTCGAGTGAACCTCAACGCGCTCCTTCTGGGCGAGAAACGGTATTTAGTGCGCGCGCCCCTTGCCTCAGCGCGAAGTCTGCCTGATGTACTTTCTTGGGCAGGGCGGCATTGGTTATCTGGGCGAGTATCCGACGCTCATAGAGTGGCTCGCGTCTGGCAAACTCGAAGTCGACTCTCTGGTCACCGCTAAAATCACGCTAGACGAAGTTAAAGAGAAGGGACTTGAGGCATTGATGGGCCCCGAGAAGGAAAAGCATATCAAGATCCTGATAGACTGTCAGACGTAGAGGTATGGCTACAAGCTGCAGCCTGCAGGCCGATTTTAAAGCAGTCCCACGTGAAATGGTCCATCACGCGGCGATGCGTCTTCCGCTATCAAGGTTTGAGGGTTTTCCGTAGACCGCCATGGAGTTTCCGTCACACAAGGCCAGTTCCAGCCAAAGGACACCGCGCAAGTCGCCCAGGCGAGTCCAGGAACCGCCCTCTCCAGAGGCATTGTGAGCGATTGAACACCAAAACACTCGCGTGTTGTTGCTTTTCGTTTTTGGTCGCTAAGAGGGCCCACGACGTGCAGGGACCCTGACCGACTTTCCGCTCTGAGCAGGGAAGAGCTGGAGCAACTTTTGGTGACAGCAAACGCCGCCATCAGGGCCAAAGAGCAAGGTCAGCCCCTTTTCACATGCGCATTGCTGTAACACCCCCTCACCGAACGTGTTTGCCAAAGATCTCAATATTGTGGCCTCCGTGGGCAAAAGCTTGCTCGCCCACAACAACGAGTTGAGGGCCAGACACGACTCCCTCAGCCTCAAAGTCCAAGGAGGCCGCCTGACCTCTGTCTCTCGCCTGCGCGCCCCTTCCCTTGTGCTCTCCCCCAGCGTCGCCCAGCTCGTTGGATTGGAAGCTAGCACGAGCAAGCACCTCGAAAAGGACGATAGCAAACGCAACAAGTCGATTGAAGACTGGACGGACGAGGATGAGGGTGGCAGCACCCTCACGGCCCCCGTCTCGCCCACCGCGCGCTTTCGCACTCGGCACAGAGTGGCCTCTCGCGCTTCCATCTCCTCCATGTCCGACTTGGTCATTCCCGTCGGCCCTTCGCCCGAGTCGCTTCAAGCTTTGAACGACCTCAACCAGGAGCTCACCGCGCAGATCGAGGAGCTCCAAGCGGAGACGTCCAAAGTCGAGCTGAACGGCAAAAAGAAGCTTCGCAAGCTGAACAAGGAGCTGGCGGGCCTGCGCCAAGAGCTGGACCGCGCGCTGCAAAAGAACGAGGAGCTCCAAGCCAAAAGGGGCTTCGTCGCCAGTCAGGCCGGTTCCGAGGCTGGCAGCATGACCCCTACCACTCCATTCAAAAGGCTGCCGTCCGAGCAGTCCTCCTCGAGCTTGTCGTCCGAGTACAAGGAGCACACCCAGGACCTGGGCGCCTTCAGGCTGATCCCGACGGACCATGATGACGACCACGTACCAACTGACCAAGACGAAGACCACGGCCGGTCTCCTATCGCGAGCTACTCCAGCTTGGTCGGCGGCGAGGATGCGGACACGCCGATGCGCCCTTATTTGGCTTCGCGCCTGTCCGGCGACTTTGCCGCCTCGCTCTCGCTGGCCCAAGAGAACACGGAGCTGGTGGTGCAGCTGAGCAGCAAGATTGCCGAGCTAGAGGAGACGAACAACGCGATTGCCTCGCAGAAGGAGGACCTGGACGGCAAGCTCTTCCGGGCCGAGATGGAGCTGAGGGAGCTGAAGAAGGCGTACGACGAGCTGGAGGCGGCGGCTCTGAAGGATGCTGGAAAAGGGGTTGGCTGGAACGAACGCAAGGGCTTGATCGGCTGGACCGCTGAGGTCAGTGCCACATTCCCTTTGCTCCAGCAATGTCTCGTCGATGCTGAATTGTGGGCGCGTGAACAAACAGCCAAACGAAGTCCAGATCAAGACGACCATGTCTGCCTCCAACTCGGACTCGTCTCTGGCCAGCGTGGCCTCGTCGACCAGCCTCTACTCGCCAGTGAACCACGACCGGTACTTGAACATGACCATGTTCGATGCCGACATCTCACCCTCTGCGGCCGCCTCGCCCTCCATGTCTCGCATCTCCCCAGGCTCCACCCTGTTGCGTCGTTCGTTGGGCAGCGAGTTGGGCGACGCCACCGCCGCCTTGGACGACCTCACCTTCGGCTTTGGCTCTGGCTCGGTCACCCCCATGCGCCGCTCGTCCATGTCGCTGGAAGAGATGAACGCCATTGCCGGCCCAGACGAGCCAGAGGTGGACGACGACTTTGAGCACTTGCAAGAGGGCACGAAGTCGGTCGACTATTGGCCCTTAGCCCTCCGAGCCCGCTACCGCCCTTCGATGGTCCTCAACAGGCTGGCCGTGCGCACCGTTGACTGGGCCGTCTTCTTCTTCATCTGGGCCAGGTTCTTCGTCATCCTCTCTTTCGCCATCTACTCCAGCTTGCGCAAAGGACCCCAGATGCTCCGAATCACCAACGGCCACCACGCCTCCTCCATCGCCGCCGCCAAGAAGCGCTCTTAAGCACTCTCACACTCTCATTTTTTAGCATCTCATCCAAACATCTTCGCATTTTGAAACTTTGTATTTTGTCATCTCTCTGGCCTCAAAAGGGTCGTGTGCGCACTGTCGTTCTGTATATAGTTTGAATTCTTCGTAACGAAATGAGTCTTGCATTGTCGGACATGATGTGAGGATGGAAAATTAAGAGCGAGAGGGCGATATAAAAGTACAAAGACGACCCAAGACGACCCTTCTATCTGAACTTGCTCCAGAGCACGGCCAGGCTGTAGGAGCATACAAAAGATCCATCAGAATTTGTAAAATGAGCTGATTGAGTAGCCCGGGCGACCTACATGAGGAGGACGAGGACAGTGATGATGAGGCCGGTGACGATGCGCTGTTGATACATTCTAAATCAAGTTGAAAGGCCATCTTCCGCCGATCAGCATTCACCCTGGTCTCGCCAGCATAAAGAGAGAGAGAGGGACGAGGACGCACTTGCGGATCATCTTGCCCAGCGTGCCCGACGCGCGGTCGATGCCCCTGTCCGCATCCTGCAGCCTGTCCCTGGTGTTCTGGATCTGCTCCCTCTGCCCCCTCAGGTTGCCCAAGATGCCGGCCCCTAGGTCCTCGGTCTCTAAAGCGAGGCGGTGCGAGTCCTCGAGGCGGCGGGACGAGTCTTGCAGCTTGTCGGTGCCGGACAGCAGGCGGTTGCGCTGAGCCTGGGTGGTGTCGCCCATCTCGGCTGACGATTCGTCCTCTGCGAAGGAGGTCCCGCCGCCTAGGAGGTCGGACCGGTCTAGGGAGGTGAGCGTCTGCTTCTGTGACGCTCTCACCTGGTTTAGACTTGGTTCGCAATGGCTAGAGTAAGGTGACAACGTACGATATCGGCCTTGCGCTTGGCCAGGTCCGCCTTGTAGCCGCGCAGCTTGACTTGCAGCTTGGCCTTTGCGCTGCGGTCGCCAATGGACTGGACCTCAATCTCCATCTGGCTCACAATCTCGTCCGCCTCCTCCAGCTCCATCTCGACCCGCCTCAACACGGCCTTGCGCTGCTCGGCCCGCCCTTGCTTGGCGTCGCTGTCTACTTTGGCAGAGATGCCGGACAGCAGCTGGCGCAGGTCCGCGTCGTACGAGTCGAACAGCTCCATTCCTGCTCGCGGGCCCTTTTGAGTCTCTGGCAACAGCAGTGACTAGTGTAAAGGCGGCGACGAACCGGGACTGGAATCCATTTGCTGCCGCTGTGAGAAAGGAACTCCACGTCGACGTTGCGGCTCAAGCCACGACAGCCTCAAGCCACGACAGCCAACTTTGCCCTGCTTCGAGTGCCGCGTCGTGACTTGTGACTCTTCAATAGCGCTCGTGAGACGCCCTGCTGCTGCCTCTAGCCCGCATGCCCTGGCTGAAGGCTTTGATGTGGTCTCCTCTCAGATCTCGACAGCCCTGCCCAACTTTTGTCCTGTTCCCTCCCTGCCTTGCCAACGATGGACTTGGAGCAAATAGACGCCCAGTTAAACGAGGCCACTTCCATCTACCAATCCCTCCAAAATGGTGCGAAGCTCCCGCCTGCCTTTGGAAAGTTGGAAAGCGGTCTCAAGCGAAGTGACCGCGCACAGAACTCTCTGGGCATATCGAGACCCGCCAAACTTTGTCAGCGCAGTTGACGGAAAACCAGAATGTCAAAAAGGTTCGTTGTAGGCCACCACTAGCTGTCGAATCCCTGGAAGCTTAGAGCCGCCTGCTCAACAGGAATTCAATCTGTTGACGCCTAATAACACCATTTTCAAGCTGGTGCGTTTCTTCTGCCACTTAGCCGTTCTATTTGGTTGACTACACAGGAGCGTCCACAGATTGGGGGCTGTTTGATCAAACAAGACCAGACGGAAGCGAAGACGGACGTGGACCGCCGGATTGACTTTATCTCCTCCGAGCTGTTCGTGCCCTTCTCCTTCCTATCCATGCTCTTGGATTTTGTTTTTGATGTGGCGCTCACAGAGGAAAATTGGACGCCAACATCAAGTCGGTGCAAGAGAAGGCCGAGGTGGCTAAGCTTGAGATCGTCCGCTTGCAGCAGGAGCTGCAGCAAAAACAGCCTGGTGGTGGTCAGCAGCAGCAGCAACAACAAGTGGGGACGATAGCAGCATGATCGATGGGCGTACCACTTGAGGGAAAGGGATGAAGGTCAAGAGCTGGCTTTCGTTTCTCGCCCTTTTTTGAGGCTGCCGTCTCGCGGCATTGTAATCATTAGATATACATCAACAACTAGAAGCCGCCACATCGCCACAGGCTTGACTACAACGCCTTTTGTGACGCTTCTCAGACCTTTGACCTTCGACGACGGCGTGCCCCCTTTGCTCTTTTTGTGTTGTCTTTCCGTGATCGAGTTGCGCTCTAGGTACCCAGTCTGATACCCGAAATGTGCCCCCATACCTCCCAAGAGCCCCGTCGAGTGCGTCCATTTTGGGGCCCAAACAATCGACATAATTTTGAGTTCTCAATTGTCACTCCTGCAGTGCTGCTACCCGGCCTGCGCAAAGGTAGAAGGAGAGAAGAAGATGAAGAGGTGCACTAAGTGTCTGACCTGCGTGAGTTTCCACGTCTTTTGGTGAGGCTTGGCTCAGGCGCGCTTCCAGCATTACTGCGACGCCGGTTGCCAGAAAGCCGACTGGAAATCGCGCCACAAGGTCACATGCGTTGAGAAAGGTCCTGTTCAAGGCCGTCACAATGTTCAAGGCCGTCACAAAGGCCGGACCGGCATCGTTGTGAGCACAGCCAATCCCCTCTTTCCGATTTGTGGATTGGCTGATCATGCTCGCACCAGTGCAACAACTGTGAAAAGCCCGAAGAGGAAGCGGCAGCCTTCTTGTGCTGTAGCAATTGTTGGCACGATCGCTATTGCTCGCGCGAATGCCAAAAGCAGCACTGGAAAATCCACAAGAAAATGTGCGCTGTGCTCTCAGCCGGCCTCAATGATCCGTCTAGCGGGGATTTCCCAGAAGCTTGGGCCGGACCCCGTCACAAAACACTGAAACGCCAGCTGGTGGAGTTCAGGCAGCATTAAGTATCACGTCCTGCTCTATAAAACTCTCCTTGAAGGTCTTCGCCTCCACGAACTGCGCAAGCCTGCAGAGTTCGCCGTCCTTGATCACGGTGTCCTCGTCCACTTGACTCTCAGGTCGGATGTCTCGCCCGATACGGACGCTTGCGGCCTTTTCCTGATCGACAAGCTTGAACGCTGTCTTTTGAAGGATCTTGGGAACTACATCGTCCCAACGAGTAATGATGTCGACTACAAAAGACGCATTAGTGCAATGGGAGCCGTCGCTTCGGCATACTGCTTTCTGGTATGTGGGCAAGTGCGTACTGTCTTTGGGACCTACCACCTTGGCCCGCAATCTTCGACTGACCAGCCCTAACACTCGATCTATCTTCGCAGGGCGTCGTAGGAGCTGAAGTTCCCTTGTTCGCTGAGGATTGGGAGGCTCCAGACCTTTCTCCGGGCATCATGACCTACATGGCAAAGAAAATCGTAGCCGAGGGTCGAGGTAAACCCTTCCTTAGATCCCTTGATCGAATACAATCTCACGCTATTGGCCATCTTGCAGGCGCCCAGGTAAGGTCAACTCGCATCCATTCACAACATCGCTTAGATCCAGACGTCCTCGCGCAGACCATTATGGACTTGCAGAACTATGGCCGCGTCATTTTTCAAAATCCTTCTGAATTGGCGTTGCTCGCAGAAGCGATCGCCACCTGGGATTAGCGACCTTGCGTTGGACAGAGGGCCTTGAGGCACGATTGAACCCGGTCTCTCGTGCGCTTTGACGAACTTCAATTTCACGTCAGCTTGTCTTTGCAATATCCGCAGGCTTTCAAATTGCAATGAGAGTGGCCAGACCAGCAAGAAGTCGAGAGGACCACGCGCCCTCTGAGTCTCGCTTGGGACACTCCGCTCGCCATGTTGCTCCTATCCTTTTTGCCACCGCCTGCCAATATGGATTTACCAATAGTCAACCTTGATACTTGGCTTCTCGATCCCACTTCGCCAGAAGCCCAGCAGGAAGCGCGCAAGACAGCCGACGCCTTGAAGGCTTTCGGCGCCTGTTTGGTCAAGGACGCGCGGGTGACCGAAGCTGACAACCAAAGCTTCCTGGACTTGATGGAGGACTATTTTGCCCAAGACCAAGCCATCTTGCAAGCCGACAGTACGTGTTCTGGCTTCGCCTTTCATCGCGCGCCGAGGGATTCTGATGTGCTGGGCAGCTCGACCGGAATTACACTTTCAAGTGGGCGCCACGCTCGAGAACACGGAGAAGCCAGTGTGCTCCGTCGATGGGGACTGCAAGAACATCATCGCTGCGCTAGAACCCGCTGAGAGGCCGCTCGACTTGCTCCAGACTTTCCGAGATCCCAAATGCCGCTTCTTCTACCGTAAGACTTCTTCTTCTTCTTTGTATCCAATGAGCGATATGGACTGACGAGAATGGTGAAAAAGGGATGGTGCATGTGCCAGAAGGGGAGAAACCAGAGATGGAGAACGTCCTGCCCGACGCCTTCCCCGACTGGGAGGCCAGGATGAACAAATGGGGCTCTCAGATGAAGGCTGGCGTGGAGGGAGTGGCTGAGATGCTGGCTGCTGGGTTGGGCTTGGACAAAGAGACGTTCGTAGACGCTGGGGCATTTGGCCACCATCTCTTAGCGCCGACCGCCACCGACTTGGCCAAGTATGGCAGGCTTAACGATATCTACGCCGGCTTCCATTCCGATTTGAACTTTCTGTTCGTGCTCTCTTTCCTTCCCCTCGACGAAGTTTTTTCTCATTGGAAGTGCGCAACAGAACGATCCATGGCAAATCTCGCTATCCTGGCTTGCACATCTGGGCTCGCAACACTGGCAAGCGCTTAAGAGTGAAAGTTCCGGATGGCCACCTTTTGGTCCAGACCGGCAAGCAGCTGGAACACTTGTCGGGAGTGAGTGGCCTGCCATTGGCAGCTTGTTGACCATATCTCATTCTAGAAACAGGGAGTGAGCATCGAGCACCTGTCCTTAATTAGCATGGAAAATACTTATGAAAGCGAGAGCAGACCTTCCTGGCTGGCTTCCATGAGGTGGTGTGCACAGAAGGCACTCTCCAGGCCGTCGAGCGCACTCGGATAGAGAAACCTGGTCGACCACTCATTCGCATCTCTTCCAGTAAAGCTTCACTCCATTACTGGCAGAACTACAAGCTAATGTGGGGAATAACAAGCCTTCTTCTGGCACCTGTCACCCGAATTCCATCTAGAGCCACTGCCGATGTTCAAGACGCCCGATACTGCTGCAGAGATCGATCGCAAGTATCCTGCGATGCCGGTGAGGGAACAAGTGCACCGGGCTTTGCAGCAGATTGCCTTGGCACAGGCGTGAATTGTATGAATTTGCGATGTTCTAGTATGATTGATGCATTTGGGTATGGAACGAAAGGCTTGGTATGCCTAATCTAGCGGAGGGAATTGATGCGGTTGATACGGACCCGCCAAGAGGTCAAAGACGCCAGTGCCTGTGAGGTTACGTCTGAGCGAACAGTTCCCGGAAGCAGTGAGATGAAGCCAACTCACCTGAACGTGTGACCTTGCCCAGCACGAGGCTCGATGATGGGTTCTGCACGTCGTCAAAGTCGCCATGAAGCGCCGCGTCGGAGATGACCGCGCCTGTCATCTCGAAGCTCGATTTGAGGAAAGGACTGCTGCTGCTGGCCATGCCCATGCGATTGAACGGCTTGTAGCCACCTTCGTGGGTCTGCCCGCGATCTAATAAGCGAAGTTCTCTCAGGAGAAAGGGGCAGAGGACTTGCCATGTAGTCCGCAATCAAAGTCAGATGGCGCAAGTTGACGCCGATTCCGTAGACTCCGAAGACAGCAGCCACTTCCCGAATCAGGGTCGCTCGAGCAGCCTCTACGCCGTAGGTTCGCAGCATGCCAGCGATGTCGTTGGATGCCAGGTTTTCCAGGTCGAGCCGCTTGTGCCCCCAGTCCCAGATCTGCTTCATGTTGGCGCCCTCGGTCGTGATGTACGCCTTGGGGTCCTTCTTTTCGGGAGGGTTGAGGAGGCACCGGTCGATACCAGGAATTTCTCGAACGATGACCTTGCGGCAGATGGCCTCAAGAATGCCTACCAGCAGCAGCTTGGGATCACCACTGTGGAACTGCAACCCAAAGTCAGACACGCCGATGGTTAGACTTCTGGACCAAGCTCACTTCAAGTTTGAAAGTGACGGTTGTGGAATCTTTGAACTCTTCCCAGTCGAACTGGGTGATGAGCCGGCGGCCAGACAGAGACTCTTGGATGAAGTTCTCCTTGCCATTTTCGAAGTGAAGGCGAGTCGGTGCATCTTCATCGTCGGTAGACTCGTCATCGATCATGTCGCTGTCCACAGACCCATGGCGAGCCTTGGTCTTCACATCGCCAAATTCGTCCAAGGAGATGTCGTCGCCGCCATCATCGTCGTCTGAGTCCGACTCGTACTCTTGGATGTGCTGGCTCTGTTGAGCACGCTTCATGTCGCCGTAATCTCCCTCTTCGTCGGCGTCCTCCTCATTCGCGGCCACCCGTCCCCGAGCTTGCTTGGTGACGGCGGCGCCGGCGGCCTTCTCGGCGGCCCGTTCCGCCTCTTCGTCGTCATCATCGTCCACAGGGCCGTCGGTGTCTTTGCCAGCCGCGATGGGAACATGGGCGGTTCCTACGTCGGCCAGCTGGACTTGGAGCTGCTTCTGGATCTTCTTGATGCTTGCCTTCAAAGTCGCTTCGAGGAGGGGCAGGAACTTGCGCCCGACGGTTTCGATGACTTGCTGCTTCGACGTGCCGTACTCTCCGGTGTACTCGCCTTCCGGATAGAGAATCATGCGGACTTGGTAGACACGTTTGCGGACGCCGGTGTTGAGCGAGGTGAGCAGCTCCCTCACGGTGATCCGGTCGACGACCTGACTGAGAGAAAGCTTTGTAGCTTGCTTCACGAGCTTCTCTTGCACCTCGGGTGTGATGTTGGTGAGGAAAGGGATTTTCATGGTCGGCGTGGCTGGCTTGGCCGAGGCATTTTGCAGCACTTCCTTTAGACGCGGGATACCCAGAGTGACATTGGCGGCACCGTGGCCAGCCAAATGGAAGGTGTTGAGCGTCATCTGAGTGGAAGGCTCGCCGACACTGGATTCCGACTTCAGCAAGCGGCCAGCGGAAGGACGTCTGATTGCGACAACTCACCCTTGCGATGCTAGCAAGCCGACGGCTTCGCCAGGTTCCACCAAGCTGCGAGCATAACGAGCGTACATGAGCTTCATGAAGTCCTTCGCTGTTGGTAGCGCTTCGGCATCGATCCACTGCGGCCACTCCTTCCGGAGCTTCTTCTTGCTTTGAAGCAACCGAGCCTTGTTCTCGTGTGAATAGGAGAGAGTGGCGTTATAGAACTGCTCCGAAACACTTCCGAAATGGCGCGAAGGGTCGAGGAGCGATAGAACCGGGCTAGGCTTGCCCTCCTCGGAGTTGAGAATCGCTTTGTGGAGGGGCTTGGCCATGTGCTGCTCCATACCGGCTGTCATTGTAGACAGCTTGTACCGCTCTTCGAGCGTGGCTCTGTTGCTGATGGAGAACTGTTGGTGGAACGCATGCTGAGATCTTGATTGTCGACAGCAAATTGCACTCACCTCGAACTGGTTCAGATGCTTTTGCTTGGTGACATCAAGTGAGTCCTCGCCGTAGAGGAACTGCATGACGTCGCCATCCGAGTCGCGCACAGTGTGGTCGTACGCTACTTTAGACCCTTCCAAGTGTTTGATGAGGCAGCGCTGCAGGTAGCCAGAGCGCGACGTCTTGACGGCCGTATCGATCAACCCTTCTCGACCAGCCATGCAATGGAAGTAGTACTCTTGCGGCTTGATGCCGGTCAAGAAACGTTGGGCCACAAAGCCGCCAGAGCGAGGCTGAGTGTCATAAGCACGGAAAGCTGGCAGGGTTTTACCGGAGACCATGGTCGGCACACGTCGTCCTTCTAGCGCTTGCTGACCCAAGAGGCACGAGATCTGACTGACGTTGACGTTCGAGCCTTTGGCGCCAGAGATGGTCATCAATGCCATGTTGTTGGCAGGGAACTGCTTGGATAGCTGGGAAGGCAGGCAGGACTCGATGATGCTGGATGTGAGCAGAGATGTTTCGCCCATCATAGCGCGATCCAGCCCGGCTTGCTTTGCGTCGTCTCGCAACACCTCTTCCAAACGGGTTTGAAGGTTCGCCCTAAGGTCCTTGCCGGTCATGGTGGAATCCTTGAGCTGAACAAAGCCCAGAGCAGCCTTATAACCGCGCTCTCGGGCTTGGTTGACCAACTCGGCTCTGGCCTCGTCGCCGGCTGCCGTCAACCGCAAATCGTCAATGCCGCAAGTGAAACCGCGCATTTGTAGGTAGAGGGTGAAAAGACGACTGAGGACGCCCAAGAGGCGGCCGGCAGTCTCGGGGCCGTAGAGCTCGTGAACGGAATGGACCAGGCCGTAAGCAGAGGCACCAAATTGCGACTTGTCCAAGATGCCAGAGACCAGGTAGCCGTCCATGAAGACGACGGAGTCCTCAGCGTCGTGGATGCCCCATCGCTTGGCGGGCACCTTTGAGCTGGACCGGAGGTTGAGGCCCTTGAAGTTGGCGGGAGTGATGTTCTTCATCACGGTGGAGATCTAGAGGATTCATCGATTGAAGGATGGTGCAAGCACTATTGTGGAGGATGACCTACGACTTGCTTGCCCGTCCACAGAGGTCGGGGCTTCCAGATGGCTGGTGGCAGAGTCTGGATGCGCCCTTCCTCGAGGCGGAGGGAGCCGAAGAGAAGCTGATGGTATTCGTCCCGCTCGAAGAACGTTTCTTTCTTGGTCATGTGCACGCCAGAGACGACGTGATCTTGGATCAAGCCTCGGATGGGGTCGCCAGACGTCGGCACCAAGTACTGGTTATCGGTGTTGGCAATGTGCCGGGCTTCGGACTGAGCGATCAAGTTTTGTGGAAAATGCATGTTCATCTCTGTGAGTGGAAGACACGAATCAGAGTGCTTCTCAGAAAAGAGGACGCCCGCTCACCGTCGCCGTCGAAATCCGCGTTGTACGAGTTGCAGTTGGCGTAGTGCATGCGCAAGGTCTTCTCGCCTCGAAGCACGCGCACCTTGTGGCACATCATGGAAGGCTTGTGCAACGAAGGCTGTCGGTTGAGGATGACAATGTCGCCATTGGTGAGGTGGCGCCAGACCTTCTTGCCGATTTGCGGCTTGCGCTTGGTGATGGGCAGACCCATGTCAGGCCGGTCAGCGTAGGCAGCTTTGGGGTTGGAGGTCAAGAGCTGGTTGGCAATGGCCTCGCGCTCTTGCTCGCTCTTGCGAGATAGAATCGTCACCTGCCCGTTTTCGTCCTCAACCGCCACTGCGCCGGGATGCAAGCTGGGGCCGTTCTTCACCAGCTGCGCCATCAAGTCGTGATTGTGATCCGTCACGGGCTCTGGGAAAGTGAGGCGCTTGGCAAAGACGGGCGGCACGCCGATCTCGTTCGTCTCCAAGTTGATGTCCGGCGAGATGACTGACCGGGCGGCGTAGTTGACTCGTTTGCCCTGTAAGCGATCGCTATCAATGTCTCATCTTAAACAGGATGAAAGGGAAGGCCGCTCGCCATCATGTGCATTCTGAACAGGCCCTCCTTCTTCTCCAAGACTTGCTTGATGCCCTCTGGCACCTGCTGGCCGCCCCTGCCCGCATCCGGGTTCTTCGAAGAGTCGATGAACGAGTTGACACAGACTTGAAGTTCGCCTAGGGCGTCCAACAGCTGGGAGTAGAGCCGATTGCGCTCCTTGTCCAAATCGGCCTGGGCTGCCGGAGTGTCGCCCTTGACGGCCAAGCCTTTCAAGGTCTCTGACCGATCTCGGATCTTGACGGTGGTCGCAAGAATGGCGCCGAGCAGGGTGTTTTGCGGGTGCTCGAAGGTGACCTCGCCCATGGTGCTCGCTGGGCGGAAGCGGGTGGGTGGCACGCAAACGACGTCCATGAAGAACATGTCCGGATTGTTGGTGGGGACGACTTTGTCGCTGACGGAGAGGTAGAGCGGGCGGTAGTGAGAGCCGAGGCCGCCGTGGGAGCCGTACATGAGCTCGACGAGCGGCTCCTCGTTGGCGAAGAGGAGGCGGATGTGGGCTTGGAGCTCGTCGGCGAACACGACCCTTTCTTTTTGCTTGACCTTTGGTTCCTTGGCCGCCTTCTCCTTCTTGGCGCCCTTCTTCGCCGCGGCTTTCGGTGGCGGCGGCATGTCGATCTGGTCGTGGATCAAAGGGCCGTCAAGGTCCATCAGGTCCTCGCCCTCGGAATCGTCGTCAACTGAGTACTCTTCGTCGTCGGAGGGCGCACTGCGAGCCCCCACGCTGCGGTCGTCGGCCATGTCCTCGTCGTCGTCCTCCACCCGAAAGCCTTTTGCTCGGGCCGCCGCTGCCCGCTTCTTCGTCCGGTACTCCTCTGCGCCCCGCTTCATGGCCGGCATGGAGGGCTTGTAGAGGCCCTTGGCGGCGTTGCCCTGGTTTTGCTTCTGAGTGAGCTCGACCTCCATGATTCGGTTCGGGCCGTCTTTTCGGTAGCGGTGCGACGTCCTGTGGAAAAAAAGATAGCGACGATAAGAACCACTCTTATACAGCAGCAAACGATCTCGAAAACCCACGCTGCACAAGAGCCACAAGCGCCTTTGCTGAGCGCGTCCCTCAAGATGCCAGAGATGAGCTGCCTCCTGGCTTCGAACGCCGCCCCGCTCTTCAGACCATCCTGGATGCCCGAGTTCTCCGTGGACCTCATCACGCCGTCCACCCACTCCTGGATCTGCCCGCGCAAGGCCCCGAGGTCGGCCGGCTCGTTCCCTGGGTCGTCGGCCTCCTCGACCTCTTTGGCTTTGCTTTTGCCTTTGGACTTCTTGTTGTTCTTGGTGTTGGACGCTTTGGACATCAGGATGTCCAGCTCGCGGGACTCGACCAGCAGGCCATTGTTGAGCAAGTAGAGCTGGGCGGTCACAATGAGGATCTGTATGTTTCGAAACGCATGTGGAATTGAGCAAATGCAATTGTGTATCAAGCAGCCAAGAGACATACGTATTGGCGGGAGAGCTTGAAGCGGTGGCAGTACATGCACATGCCGCGAATGAGGATGTACAAGTGCTGCATGAAAAGCGGGTGCAACACTGGCCGGGGCAGCTCGATGTGGCCGTAGTGGCCCGGGCAGTCAAAGTGGGACAACGAGCAGGTGGCGCAGATGTCCATGCGGTTCGAGGGCCCCAGGCGAGGGTCGTACAGGCCGCCAGCTGTCGGTCGGTTCAGAGCGTCAAACAAGGTCGGGTTGACGACTTTGAGGACGCTGATCCGCCTCAAGTCCTCCGAGGTGAGGCATGAGAAGGACGTCGACTTGACAGTCGCCGCGATGGCGTTGCTGACGTTCATCGCTCCGTTCTCTCTCGCTTGCCTCCAAAAAAATTTCAGCGTCGCTCAAGCGTGAAAACAAGCCGCGGGCTCAGAATTTGTGGGTGTCGCTGTGAAGGGGCAAGGTTGGCACTGTGTACAGCGCTGTTGTGTAAACGGCTCAAGACAGGCCAGGGAAGAAAGCCACAATTGCATTAGGCTTGAGAGCGTCCCTCCGAAGCCTGCGACCCTTCCGCACATTTTGGTGAATACACACACATACGGCCGCCACCACTCTCTAGCTACTCGTCGTCCGCATCGTCAGCCTGGTTAGGTCGAGCGGCCTGTGCAGAAGGAAGCACGAGATCAGCCGAATAACTGAAGGAGTGAGTGACCCAAACGCACAACGTATTCGGTGTCCGCCGAGCCTCTGCACCGTTGATCCCTTCGTCAGCCAAATCAGAGCTAATGTCACTGGGAGGACACTTGCAATAGAGCCTTCTTGAGGCCATCAGCGGGATAGGTGCGGGCGATCTGTGCAGTGAGCTCAACCAGAGCTCTTTGAGCTATAAGTGAGGAGGCAGCAACGCACCAATGGTCTATCAGGCTTGGTCTTGTAGATGGTGTAGGTGACGGCGGCCATGGTGACGGCGGCGACGGAGAGGTAGGCGAGCGCCTGGCGGCCTGGGAAGTTTGGGTGCACGTCCGGCCCCCACATCGTCTGGATGTCGTCGTTCTCTGCGATCTGTACACAGCATTCATCTCCAACATCAGAATTTGGCCAGTGTAGACTGATGAAGAGGGGAGGCAGGCGCACGAATTCCTCTGGGTTCATTCTGTTTTCGGAGTGTGTGCAATGAGCCTGCAGTCCTCGCCGGCAGCTAAGAGGGGCCACGCGCACCTGTCCTGCTCATCCCACCATCCAGCTTTGGCCGGGCGCAGCTGCCTGCTCTGGCCAGCGACTGAAGGGTAGCCCAAGCCAGCGAGTTGCGGGTCGGCGTCCGCGCCCGAATCGACAATCACGGCCGGCGCGCTCGCTGTCGTCGATGCAAACCGCCTCGCAGCGACCACCCGGGGTGCCCGCGCCAACACTCTAGCCAGCATGATGATTGTCTGGGCCCAAGCCGCCCTTTGCCGTCTGGCGCTCACGGGGGGTCAACTTCCGACCCCCCTTGCCTCTTGCTTTTGGGTGGTGGCGAAGAATTTGCGCAGAGCTCAGGCGCAGAAATGACAAGCACCAAAGAGAGTCGATTGATTTGTTTCATTACAATGGGCTTTGCACGGGGATTCCTGAGCCAAATCACCCAGATCTCTGAGGTTGAAGATGTTGGCAGCAAGCACTCTAAACGTGCTCGGTGGTTGCCTTTTCGGTAGCGGTCGACTCGCGAGGTGCGTTGTTGGTGGACGAGCCTTTTGCGATCATGTGTTGGCCGACTCGTTCGCGGGTGGCGGCATGGCCAGTGGCGATGAGGTCGCGGTTCCACCGGAAGGACTTTCGGGCTGGCACGTTGTCTTGGAACATCTGGTTGATCTCTTCGAGGCTGAGTCCCGACATTTCCGGCACAAAGAGATACACAAAGGCGGCGGCCGCAAAGTCTGGGGAGCCAGCATGAGAACGGAAATGTGAAAGAACAGGTGCTCGCAGACACTCACTGGCTCCAAAGAAGACGAAGCCATATTTCGGACCACTACGCATGGGAAGGAGTATCAGCGAACGAGCAAAGGAGAAAAGGTCTCGTGAGAAACGCACATATTTGCCGCGATGTACGGGCTAAAGAAGCTCAAGAGAAAGTTCCACGTCCAGTTGCTGGCAGCAACCTGATATGATCAAGTACGAATGAGATGGAGTGAAAGACTCGCAATCAGGGTGGAGCTTACAAAGGACAGCTGCTTTGCTTTTGTGCGCAATGGCGCGATTTCCGCTGTGTTCACCCATCTGAAGTTGGACCTGAGCAATCATAGAATGGCAACAAAGACGCAAAATTTACCCTCCCGGGCCCCAGCTGCAGCCATAGGCCAAAACTGCACGCGCCAATGAGACCGGACCGGCCGACTTCCCAAGAATGCTCACCGAATATGCAAATGACGAAGACGTATCCAGAAGCAGCAGCTTTCTTTGGGGTTAAAGCTGGAAGCGGAATCAGCATTCAGAAATGCAGTAAAACTTCGGCGACTCACTAGAGTCATTGTTCGGGTACAGTGCATAGGCGCCAATGACCGCGTAAAGCACTGCAGAGCCGGTTAGATCTTGAAAGTAGCCAATATGAGGCAGCTCACTGTAAGAAAGACCCATTACCAAAGCGCCAGCGATCATGGTTCGACGCCGACCGAAGCGATCTAGGCAGTACAGGCCGGGGAAGGTGCCGACCATATCGAGTAGCCCAAAGATGATTTGACTCTTGTAGGAGTCGATGGAAGGGTTAATACCTTGGAAAATTGAGGTGCCGTAGTAGAAGATGAAGCTGGTTTGAGTCGGTTAGAGGTGGAAGCAAGATTTGACCGAAGGCGGTGGGGGGACTCACTTGGCTCCAGTCAACTGCTGGAAAGACTGGACACACATGCCAATCAAGGTACGCTGACCAGTTTTCAGGCTGCTTCTAAAATCGAAGCAGTCGAGATAGCTGGCGGAAGAGTGCTTCTCCTCCTCAATCTTCTCCTCGATCTCGGTGACAGTCTCTTGCACAAAAGGGTCATCCTCATCCATCGCGTGCATGGAAGCCACCACTTTGACGGCCATCTCCCTGTCGCCGTGCAGAATGGATTCTCTTGGCGATTTGGGGAGGAACGGCGTCCCGGCGCAAAGAATCAGACCCCAGACAAGTTGCAAAGCGATTGGAATCTTGTATGATGCCACTCCGTCGATCGATTTTGTCCCGTAGTCGACGCAGTAGGCGACAAGAATGCCGAGCGTGATGTCGATCTGATAGAAGGAGACGAAGGCGCCTCTAAGCGCTTTTGGAGCCACTTCGCCTTGGTATAACGGTACTAGGGCGGACAGTGCGCCCACTCCAAAGCTAAAAATCGGGTCAGTTGACGTTCATGGTGCAACCATGCGAGCGAGCTCACCCTGCCAAAAACCGTCCTGCAAGGAATGCGCCCAACATATCATAGGGTGCCACCTGAACAATGACTCCAATGATAAACACAACAGAAACGGCGAAGATGGCCGCTCGGCGACCCAGAAAGTCGGCGAGTGGGACCCCAAGCAAGGCGCCAGCAAAAGCACCCGCGCTGAGCAGACTGGTGATGACGGCTTGTCTCCCGGTAGAAAGAGAGTAAGAGTCGGTCGCAGCATCGTAGACGCCGAAAGACTTCTTGAACGGCGGCATAACGAGGCATCCTCTGTTTCGATTCTTTGGCACTTGCTGTAAACCGTAATACAGGACTTACGACACATAGCCGATGTCAAATCCAAAGACATACCCGCCCATTGAAACAAATAGCGTCACGAAGACGGCCTTCAGAGCCACAGGCTCGCCTTGCCAGGTCACCCGCATGATTCGATTTGCTTTGGAAGTCGTTGATGGAGTTGTTCTGTTCTGGGAGTCGATGCAAGGAAGAGAATATCTTCTCGCAGTCGAGAGAAATCTGGGGCCCCTTGTGGAGAGAACTGGGAAGCATACGAGAGGCCACGCTTCGCGCAGGCCAGGAAAAGAGAATGACATCAGATCATCAAGGGCAAAGAGGGCTGGATTGTCTAATAATGCGCAGCAGCATGGTGGATGAACTGTTGATGCACTACCAAATCACTGCCGAAGGGCGAACAGACTTGAGCTGGGGCCGAAAGGAGCATGAGGAGCCAACCATGCGGATGCCCTGCGACAGGTCTAAGGCGGCCGCGACCGGGCTCTTTTGCTAGTCATATATAACACTAAGACACGGAGCCAGCATGAGCACTACACGAGCGGAACCAGGAAGAGAAATGGAGCAGAGTGTTGAAAGCGGCGGCGGCGTTCTTTCTCGGAGGAGCGGACTCTGAGGCTCGGCACACAGACACCGTCGCAGAGGAGTACTATTCATAGAATCTGCACCTAGAAACAGAACTGTTGCGGTCGTAGAGCAGGCAGAAGGCGCCTAGAACTATCGGTGGTCGTGGGGCAAAGATTCACGCCAGAGTGAGTGGCAAAAAGCAATTATGTCTTATGCAGTCGTGGTGGGATTGGGAACGATAGTGTACAAGATGTCGTTCAAAACGAGAACGACTCGGAATGGATGCTGGCCACGTCCAATCCCTTCGCGCTCAGCAGCTCAGACATCGCGCTCCGAAAGGCGCCCGTGCCGCAAATAAATGCTTCTCTTTCGGTCAGATCCGAGAACGCTTCTGAATCAAAAGACTTGAGCCGGCCCGTAAACCGAGAGAGGTGAGGCGAGGTGGTCGCGAAAGGCGAGCCTTCGGCGTTCGAGATGTAAACCAGCGTCTCTATCTTGTTGCTCGCCGGCCTCGTCTCTTGGATCAATTTCTCGAAATGAGGGAGGTCGTCCATTCGACAGACTAGCACCAGCTGGATATCGGCATCGGGAGGGAGCTGGCGCATGAAGCTGAGGAAGGGAGACAACCCGATGCCGGCCGCCAGCCAGAGCTGCTTGCTGGATTTGGACTGCTGAGGAGTGAAGTGACCAGTCACTCCGAGGATGGGAAAGGTGAGTGCTGTCGGTCCTTCGAACTGGCCGTCGTTTCGCTCGTTGACTGCTTGGCCGAACATGAACAGCATCGGGGTGATGGCGCCGTCGGGCTTCTTCCGCATGGTAATTTCCATCTCTGTTCGGCCCTCTGAGCGAGTCCAGCCGGAAATAGTCCAGCTCCTGACACCGTCACTGATGTGGGCAGAATTTAGTGTTCCTTCGCCTACGGTTTGAGAGAGAAACGCACTCGTTGAGGATCTTTTCGTAGCCTCGAGGCGCCATATGCCTATATTGACGGGCAGCGGGGTTGAGGAGGGCAGAGCAGTCCAAAATTGCGTATTGCCCCGGCTGGTAGGCGATGCTGTCAGCCCCTTCCATCTCAAAGGTGAACACGGCCAGGTCTTCGGAAAGTTGCCGGAACGACTTCCATCGCGCTTGCGCCAGGCCGGACACCTTGGAGTCGTACCCGGACTCGGGTTCGACGTTCAAATACCGTAATGGCGGGTTGTAGATGGAGAATTCTGTCGGACCGCGCTGAGCCAGAGGAAGTGAGTTGTTGACCAAACGGTATCCGGTGACCAGGATCTCCGTAAGGCCATGAACTGAGCGCATTTTGGCCTTCGCATCGGCCGCAAAGTATTGATGAACGTCGCCTGTCACGTAGAGAACATTGCCAGTTGTCCAGTCTGGGAAAACGAGGCCAGCGTGTGGGTTAGAGACGATGTTGCCGATGCTTTGCATGAGTCGGTTGCCACTGAAGTCGGGAAGGTAGATTTGATTTTTGGTCGTCGGATGAACCCGCACGAAGCCAGTCGGGCCTCCTCGGTGGTTCATGCCAAGGTGCGACTCCTCGGGGTGATCTTTTGGAAGGTAGGCGGTGGCAATATAGACGGCGTCCGCGAGGGCAATGTGGTCGAGGACCGCTTGGGGCAGAGCTTCAGACGCTGGGTGATGGTCGTCCTGCGCGACAATGACCGGAGTTCGACCGGGGCAAGCCACCACGTCGCGGATGTTGATGTATTTCTGCCGCATGCTTCAGATATGGGACGTAGACAGACAGAATAGCTCCAGACTCACAGGACAGTTGCCCAGTGCAGAATTGATGGCAAAGTCCAGCACCGTCTCTTCGCCTTGCACTTCGAACTCCCGAAGATAGCCTCCAAACTTGTTGCGCCGCCGATTGGACAACTCCACGCCTACGCCTGCCATCAAGCCAGTGCCATCTGGGTGGCCCAACAAGTTGTCCCGGGCCGGGTCTGCCTCGCCAAACTTGACGCGCATAGATAGAGAGTATCGGTCTGGTGAGGAAATGAAGTTGCGCTGCCCCTCGGCGCCGTGCAAGATGGACGCCCAAGGCCGGTCTTCTTGGTCCAAGGTGGCGATGGCAACAAAGTTCAGCGAGGAATGGAACTCGCCTGCTCTCTAAGCATTCAACAGACTGATTACAGCGCGGGATAGGTGGTACTCACGATGCTGGCCGTCCATTGCGCCCTCGATGGCCTTGTAGCCTGACCGCATGGCTTCTTTCCAGCCAAGCGCATCTTGCGCGGCCACCTCCCCTTCATGCCAATGTTCTACTGGGATGTAACGGATGCCTGGCATACTTGTAGACCGGAAGCTTGAGGGCCAAAGTTCGGCTAGTTGATGCGGAGAGCGAGGGTCGAATTTCGCAGCGAGGGAGCCTGCAGTGCTGTATAGGGCGATGAAAGCGCAGAGGCGCGATGTCAAACCTGAAATGGTCGATGCTATTCAAGAGGTCGGAACGGGCACGGCGAGCCTCACAGCGTCATCGTTGAGGCGAGAGGAGCTATTGGTCAGCATTTTTGGGCGAGGCATGATGTGGCGTGTGGCGAGTTTTGCCACGGTTTCAATTGATAATAGAACTACGAGGCCTAATGTCCATAGCTTCGACAAGCGTGGTAAGAATCGGATTCTAACGCCTTCCATTTTGCCACCGTCGGAGGGCAAACCGTGAGCCACCAACCGCACGCCGACTGCTTGTCCGAGACCAAAGGCCGCTCCTACAGACTGATGCCCAAGCTCTGCTTAACCAGAGACAGGTCGACGTAGTCACGGTACGCCGCCAATTTGCCGCCTCGCACTTCCAGGATGCCCATCACCAAGATGTCGCCGACTCGCCCGTCCATCCCCGTCAGGCGATCCACCCTCTCGATCAGCACTTTGCCATCTGAAGTCGAAGCGATGTGCAGTGGGAACGACTCGAGCGAGAACGAGGCGAAGAGGGTGTTGAACGCCTCGGCGATTTGTTGGATGCCTTGAGCAGGCGGCGAGCCAGGGTGCAAGGTGGCCACCGCATCAGGCGAAAAGTATTGCTGGATGAAGGCTTCACAGCCATCTCCGTGGGTCGATGCGGCTTTGAAGCCTCCAAGGAAATTGAGCACCAGCTGTTCCGCCGGGTTCGAAGGCGTGGGATCTTGAGGCGAAGCAAACGACGGCTTGACAAATGGTAGGCTGTTCATGGTTCCAGAATGGCAGTTTGATGAAGCGGGTGGCGACTGTTCTTTTGTCCGGCTCTGGAAGCGCCGAGTGGGCAGACGTGAGTGCTGACCAAAGCACGTGGGAGCGTGCAAGAGCTCACTTGGTTGCGGGCAATAGGAATGGTGGTTCAAAGGAGAAACAATGGAGGAAGAAGATATGTAGGCAGGTGCCAAGCCAAGAGGGGATCGTGGAGTCTGGAACGCATTGCGCTGAGTCGCGCCGCGCAGATCCTCCAGGCACTGCCAACGTTGGCGACTGGAGGCTGTTGCGACGACTCATGAATGGCAACACCAGTCCTCTAGGAGTGTCCAAAGAAGCAAAAGCGGTCAAACAGTGGTGGTCAAAGGGAGATCCAATTTCCGTTTTTGAGACTCCAAAACCCCACAGTTTCCCAGCCATCGACAAAACCCATGCAGCAGTTTCAAGGCAGACCAAGGGCCTTCTGCACGTCGCTGTAGTTCAGGTAATCCCTCCACGCCACGATCAGGCCGTCCTTGAACTCGAAGATGCCCATCAAGAGCAAATCGTAAGTCTTGTCCTTTGTGATCAACCGGTCGATCCTCTCCGTCATCACCGTCTGCCCATCCGCGGACGACGCAATCTTCAAGGTGATGATGTCCATGGAGAAGTTTTGGAGGAAGCCGCGCAAGGACGCCTTGACCTCGTCGATGCCCCTGGCGATGGCGGGGACGAAGACCTCGGGCATGTTGGCGTAGACGGCGTCTTTGTGGAAGTACTGCTCGACCAGGGCGTCGCATTCCTCGGCGTCGGTCGTTTTGAAGGCGTTCATCAGGTCGATGACTTTGGTCTCGTTGGGAGTGGAGGCTTTGGCATCGCTTGCGGGGGCGAAGTAGGGCCGGCTCACAGGCTGATGAGGCTGATTCACCATCTCTGGGAGCTTGGGCGGTTAGGAAAGCATGCCCGGGGACGAGGTGGAAGCAAGGCAAGCTCACCTTTCAACTCCTTCTTTCTGTGGGTGGGCAAGTTGGTGTTAATGGAGATACGATGGGTCGTCGCTGCTCGTAGTAGGTAGGTAGCGATCCAGGATGTGACCTCGTCGTCCAGAGCCAAGAGGCAAAGCAGTGCGCAGGAGTGGGGATCTACGGCGGCTCGGCACAACCTCCTCGAGACCATTTGAGTGTCCATAGAGCGCCAGGGTATGCACAGAGGGCAGTAGGAACGCGCAGACCCGATACAAAGGGATTCGCAGAGAATGGACACGACGAAGCGCATTGGAGCAACTGCAGAAATTGGGCACGAAAAGGGTGGCCACCAGCCAGCTAGAAGCCAAGCGAGTGAGGAGCTTGCGACGGGCTCAACTTCTGTTCCCAGTGCATCCATGCAGGCCAGAAAGCATCACTGCGAGCATACCAGAGTCGGCTGAAGGTGGCGAACTGGGACCAAAAGGGGGAACACGGCTCTTGGCGAGCACCGGCCAAAAATGTCGACCAAGCGGGCGGCGGTCATCGTCAATGAGCCGACGCAGACTGGTGAGCAGCCACGCCTCAGCTGACCGGGCCATAGCTGACACTGGATGGCGCAGTCAAGAAGCTGGTGAAGCGGAGGCCAGCGCGGAAGCAGGTCGAGGTGAGCCCTTCCCCTGCGTTTGCGTCTGGATCCTTCTCTGACCCTGGGTGGCGCTCCCCTGGCAGGTCAACGAGATCGAGAAGAAGCAGCCAGAGCAGACGGGCCAGACGTACAACATCTGGTACAACAAGTGGGCGGGCGGCGACAAGTACGACGCCTACAACGCAAAGGAGAAATCTCAGTCGAGGGTCAACATCGACCGCGACTCGGGCTACACCAAGGCCGACGGGGGCAACAACAACTACGTGTGCATGTTCTTTGCGCGAGGGTGCGTGTCGGGCTCTCCTTTGAGGTGCGGGAGCGCACAACTCACGGCGGCTGTTGACCACGCAGATGCTGCCCGAAAGGCAAGGAGTGCGACTACCTCCACCGCTTGCCCTTGCCCTCGCACAAGCTGCCGGACCCATCCCTCGACTGCTTCGGCCGGGCCAAGCACGCCAACTACAGGGACGACATGGGTGGCGTCGGCTCGTTCAACCGGCAAAACCGCACCCTCTACCTTGGCAAGATCAAGGTCACCCGCGACGTCGAGCACGTCATCGAACGTCACTTTGAGGAGTTTGGGCCAATCGAGAGGAGTGCGTTGGCTTGGCCTTTCTCTCATTTTAGAGTATCCTGACAGCCGCCACAGTTAAGGTCTTGAACTCTCGCGGCATCGGCTTCGTCACCTATACCCACGAAATCTCGGCTCAGTTTGCCAAGGAGGCCATGATGAACCAGTCTCTTGACAACAACGAGATCCTGAACTGCCGGTAGGTCTTTCTCAACTTCGGGCTCATTTGGATGGTCTTCTGACAGCCGTTCAAGATGGGCTACGGAGGACCCCAACCCGACTGCCAAGGTGGCAGAAGCAGCAAGGATGGTTTCAGAGGGCGAAAAGGGCATCGCGAGCTCGTTGACGGACGACTTTGTGCGGCATGTGCGGCAGCTGGACGAGCTCGAAGGCCTGGTCGACGCGCTGCCGGAGGACGAACAAGAGGAGGACGAGGAGGAGGCCGCACCAGCAGCAAAGAGGCAGCGCTTGGAGATCGAGGAGCCAAAGGTCTCCACCTCGGACCTGCTCTCGAGCTCAACGCTGGCCAGCTTGAAGGCGGTGGCGGCGCTCAAGCAAAAGCAGGCTGCTGCGCCCGCCAGCGGTCTGGGCGCGCTCGGTGGCTACGGCTCTGACTCTGACTGATGCCCTTGTACTATTCTCCTGCAATAGAGGACCACTGCGACCACGTATGAAACAGCGCGTCAGATCTCGCCGATGAGTGCGCGGCCACCGCCAGGAATAGGGTTGTCCCTCTTCGTCCATCAAAAGACTCCTACAACACCTCAAGATCATTAAAGTAATGTCTGTCTTGGCCATTGGCGCTTCACGCGGAGTAAGCGAGCCTCGTTCTGAAGCCGGACGCGAGCAATAGGCCAATCTTGCTTCTCTGCCCTCTCCCCTGGTACTGACAGTGCGGCTTCTATGCTGTCCTTGACCTTGTGTGCGGAGACGGCATCGCATCTGGCCAGAATGTCACCCTCCTCCTGCGCAAGCCCGCCACCTTCCTCGAGAACCCTGAATACGTCGCTCTTCCGGAACAGAGCAAAGCGCGGATCACTGTGGTTCAAGGAGATGGCTTCATTGCCAGCGACATTGAGAAGGCTATGGATCAAACTCCCGGCTTGACCACTGTGCTTTCGTCTCTGGGCGCTGTCCCCAAACTCACCCTGTCCGGAGCCGTGAACGACCCTCCCGATGCTTGCTCGCGTGCCATGTCCGTGCTGTTGCCCGTCATCAAGAGCTACCAAGAGAAGAACGGCAAGGATCTGCGCTTGATTGTGGTCAGCTCGATGGGTCTGGGCGACGATCACAAGTCCGTTTCGTCATCTCTTTGGGTCCCCTGTCTCAATGCGAACACCCAGGAACTTGCCCTTCTTGCTGAAACCACTATACGGATGGCTCTTGCACGGCCCTCACGTCGTTCGTCTATGCTTTTGTTCTCATCTCGAACTGCACTCTCATACAGGCGGCACCCCAGGACAAGCAAGGGGTGGAATACCTGTGCAAAGATGCAGCGGGCCTTCCACTCGGAACGGAGGAAGTGCCGCACCACATCCCATCCTCTTACCAGCTGCATCAGCCGGCCTTTTTGAAGGAGGTCATCATCGTCCGCCCCGCCTTGCTCACTGATGGCGCCCGCGTGGGCAAGTGGCGAGCCGCTGAGCCTCTCACTGGCTGCTACACCATCTCGAGGCGCGACACGGGCGCGTTCATTGCGCAGGAGTGCGTGCCAGCGGCTTCAGAGGTAGGTCCATCCCTAATTGCCAGCTTGCCCATCTCAAGAACTGTCTTCAGTGGATTAACAAGGCCCCTACTGTAGCCTACTAGGTCGTTGAGAGCTTCTCGTTGTATGATTAGGTCCATTCCGGCAGTTCGAAATTGGAAAGGTTGTCTCGAGATACTATCGACAAAGCCCCGCCAGCTGATTCCCCATTAATTTGGCCACCTGTTGAGATTCGCACTGAAGTCGTTCAAAGCAGCACCAAATATGGAAGGGTCGAAGTAGTGATTGAGCGGCGGTTGTTGAAGCTGCACAAAAGCGATGAGACTCGGACATAGGAAAACGAGCGTTTAAGGCACTCACAGCCATAGCCGGCTGGCGTTCAGCAAACATGTTGGGCTCCAGGCCCATGGGCAGATGAGGGAAGCCGCCATAGCTAGCCGGGTGCATTGGCGCTTGATGGTAAGCGTTGGGCAAACCCGAGCCAGGAATCGGAGAGTTGATCGGCGTCGGAACATAAGACGGCATGGGCGGGGGGTTTGAGTATGCCATATCACCAAAGGAGTTGTTGGCGAGGTCGGACGTGTAAAAAGGAAGGTCCACTGCGGGAGGCTGCTGGACAGGAGCAGGGGCTGGGAGTAGCGGAGGCTGTGAAACTTGAGGGTGCGTCACTTTGTTGCGTTTAGCGGGCCGTTTGGCGGCTGGAAGAGGAGGTCGAGCAGAGGGGGCAGGCTGCACTTTCTTTTGACTGGCCGTCAACGGTGGCGTAGGCGCCGTGGCGGGCGAGTCGGCCTCGGAAGGAGAAGGCTGCGCGGAAGACGTGGCAGACTCCTCCTCTTGCGGCGGCGCCGACCTTTTCAGTGATCGCATTCTCCGGAGCTCGTCAAAGTCGGCCAGTCGGACCAGGCCTTCGTAGGCGAAGTGGGCCGTGTACTCCCGTTGACCGACAGCCTTGACGACTTCCAAGCACTTGCGGACGTCCTCGATGGCCGGGTCGGGCAGTTCGGGCAGCTTGTTGGCGCCGTAGCAGTTGATGAGAAGCGGCATGCACGCTGAGATCCCGAAGAGGCCAGAAAATGGAAAGATGTGGGCGACGGTGCCATTTTGAAGAAGGTTGTGAAGGATGTGGCAGAGTGAACGGGCAGCTGGAACACAGTCAGCAAGAATTCAGTGGTGAGGTGGACGGGCTATCATACCGTTAATCACAATCATCTGTGAAGGATAGCCCAGGATGCCTTTGCGATCCGGCGAGAGGAAATCACGGTGGAGGAGGACTAAGCAAAAGCGCCATGAGCGATGCATTGTGCCGCCTTGAAACAACTCACTTTGGTTGTAGTAGTACGAGCTCAAGACCAAGCCTCGTTGAGTCGAGTGGTCGTTATGCGCTTCGTGAAGGTTCCATCGCAGATGATTCGGCAACCGATTCAAGAAAGCGTTGAGGGAGCTGTCAAGTTCGGCCACGATCTTCTGAGTGTAGTCCTGCTGGTTGGCTTGCGCCTTGGACATGGTGTAAAGCTGCCTGCAAATCTTGCCCGTGATCTGAGCCAGCTGCACCGAAGCGTTGAAGCCTTGCATTGGGCTTGGGGCAGAGGGCGGCGGCCGATCTCGCGGGAAAGGCAGGTTGAGGGCGTTCAGCTGGTCCAGCTCCTCGTCCGTCACTTCAAACGGGAAGTCGAGGTCGATGTCCTCGTCGATGATGAAGTTGGGTCTTCCCAGAGCCCCGCCCAATCCTCGGTCCAGTACAAACATGCCCCAGAACGCTCTCTTGCGCAGGTCGTCTTCCAGGAGCGACAGGTTCCAGGTCGAATTGCGACGCCGGTGGGCACCCACGTCGAGGAGTCTGCGGAGGTGGAACCCCATGGAACTCCAGGCTGACGTGAGGGTGGAGGCGCAGCACATCCAGTATGACAGGAGCACCGAGCTTTGGAGGTCGTACAGGTTCGGGCCAGCGAGGACGGGGGCGGTCAAGCGAAGAGTGGCCCAGGCGAGAGCGTAGCCAGCTGAGGTTTCAGGGACATTGCGCAGCAGGTCTTCCGGGATGTTGGAAGACGATGAAGCGACGTCGCCCAAATAGCCCAAGTCTTGGAAGACCCTCGGATCGTTCGAGAATCGGGCGCCGATGGCCATAATGGCAAAGACCAGAGCGGCAAATGACTTGGTCGACCGAATGACCGGGTCACGCAAGGCTCGCTCAAAAGAAGGAAGGTGGAGCAGAGGGGTGTGAGAGTTGAACTTTTCAAAGTAGAGGGCGACGAGGGCGTTTTGGAGGTCTTCGGGTGGATTTACAAATGAGGCGGCGTCTGACTGGTAGCCGGCTTGGAAGATCATGCCGACGTGCGAAAAAGGCGCTCGCAAGCCGTCCATGTTCAACGAGGTGGCCGAAATGCTGGACTTCTCCGGCGACTCCTTCCACTGGGAGAGCTCGTTGGCCAAAGAGAAGCCGCTGGAGCGGCCGAAGAACTTGCTGACGTCGACGTTGGGATTGACAACATGCCCCAGCTCTTGTGGCGAGCCAGACGGCTGCACGTTGACCTTCTCCCCGTACATCAAGTTGGCAATGGTGCGCCCGTCGACGTTTTGTGTAGCACTAGACGCGCTGTCCAGTTCTCCGTTGAGGCTGTCGGGGATGGGGTTGTCCGGCTCTGGTTTGAGGCGGCTTTGGACGGACGAGGACGCCTCGCCGTCGGTCAAACACGCGAACTCAACGCCGGGCGCCAGTGACTTCAGAAGACGTTCCAAAGTATTCACTCTCTTCTCCAGCTGATCCACGTAGCCCTTCGGTGGACCTTTGAGCGGACATTTAGTCAGCCCCTCAGCTTCGCACCAAGCGATTGGCGATCCTCACCTCGCTTCTTGGCCACCTCGTCATATGTGCAGGAGATTTTGGATTGGGAGCAGTTGACGCAGGGCAGCTTCTTGCCTTCGGTGTCGTCGTCAGCGAGGATGCACTTAATCTCTGCTGGGAAGTCAGGATAATCCGGGGAAGTTTCCGTCGAAAGGCTACGCACTCCTCCGTCTGCACGCATCGCAAGCTCTTGTGATGCGCTTGATCTTCGAGTCGCCCTCGCCGTCCTCCATTTCGGGCGCCAGGATGACGAAAAGCGGATCGCCGAGGGGGCTTCGGGAATCGGCTTTGGCTGAGGATGAAGTCCTAGACACGATTGGGCTCTTGGGGGCCCGCAGCGGTCCTTTGGAGCTACACCCGAGCCGCAAAGACGAGGTTGGCGGGCTCTAGACGGTGGCAGTGTCCGCGGGATCGACGGCCTTGGCTCGACGACCTCTTGCCCAATGGGGACAAATGCTCGCCCGCTTTCTCTTGAGCTTTTGGAACTGGCGAGTCTGGCTGGTGGTCGTCGAAGGAAAGAGAAGATGCACACAGCCCTCACTGTTGTGCGAGCTGGCGTTGTACGTCTTCCGGACTTTCAGCCAGCAAGGATGAGACGCTTTTGAAGCGTTGGAGGACGAAAGCAGGGCCAACAGGGCCCCGGGAGAATATCTCTTAAGCTTTGATGTTCGGACAATCGGGAGCTTGGCTTGAAACGTCGAAGTCCCTTGCGGTCGGTCAGGCGAGAAGCGCTCGAAAGTGAAAGCAGTGGCAAGCCGCTTGAATTCCCCTTGTGGTCGAGCACCGGTCTAAAGGTTTGGTCGAGAGATTGGATTCATGTCAACATAATTGTCGCTGCTGTAGCTCGAGCGGGGCTCCCGGTCGGGCTAGCAGAGCTTGTGGCAAAATGGATTTCTTCGTCTGAATTCCAGGTCCCCCTCGTTCGTAAGTAAGCAGCAGGCCAGCTGACCACCCGTTCAAAGGTACAACCCTTCTGGCTGGCCCTCGTTTTTGCGGTACAGCACCTGTGCGCCGCGATGAGGATCGATTTGGAAGAACAGCAGCCAGAAGGCTCACCTTCTCCCTGGCCGAGTCGAAATCCTTCTTGGTGACCCGCATCCGTCGTTCTCTCAGCGCCAGTAAGCCTGCTTCGGTGCACACGGCCTTGATGTCCGCTCCGCTCAGCTGATGCGAGAACAAGATAAGCTGACCAATCAAGCGACGATTCCCGGGTGTGGGATAAATCCCTCACCTCGTCCTTGGTCGTGACGTATTCCTCGAGGTCCACATCTTCGGCTAATGACATCCTGGCCGTGTGGATCTTGAAGATGCTGTGGCAAACAAGTTCTGTCAGTCAGGCTAGGTGGCGAATCAAGAGAACGAGCGACCCACTGTCTCTTGGTGGTAATGTTGGGCATGGGGAACTCTATCTTCCTGTCTATTCGCCCTGGGCGGATCAAGGCCGGGTCGAGCGACTCGATGCGGTTGGTGGCCATGATGACCTTGACGTCGCCCCGGCTGTCGAAGCCGTCGAGCTGGTTGAGGAGCTCGAGCATGGTCCGCTGGATTTCGCGCTCGCCGCCCGAGTTGGACTCGTAGCGCTTGGTGCCGACGGCGTCGATCTCGTCGATGAACACAATCGACGGCGCGTGCTCCTCAGCGGCCCGGAAGATCTCGCGCACCAGCTTGGGGCCATCGCCAAGGTATTTTTGGATGAGCTCGGAGCCGACGACGCGCAGGAAGGTGGCCGAGGTCTGGTTGGCGACGGCCTTGGCGAGGAGCGTCTTGCCCGTCCCTGGCACGCCGTAGAGGATGACACCCTTGGGTGGCTTGATGCCCATCTCCTCGTAAAGTTCTGGGTGGGACAAGGGAAGTTCGACAGCCTCTTTGATCTCTTGAATCTGCTGCTCCAAGCCACCAATGTCGTTGTAAGATTCCGTCGGTGCTGTTGACAACCGGCACTCCTCAGCTCTGGCACAGACAACACTCAATAGGGAGAGACCACCAACCTTTATCGAGCTTCATGACGCTGACAGCTGGGTCAGTGTCGTCGGGCAGAACGCCGACTATCGCTGATGACTTGTGATGCATAAGGATGGAGCAGCCCGGCTCGAGCAAGTCCCGGTCGACAAAGGACATGATGGTGACATAAGACTCTGGGCCAGAAGATGAAGACACGATGGCGCTGTTGCAGCATCGAGGACTCATTGAGTCGGAAGCCTCATAGAAGGTAAAAAGCGACACGCAACTGGTCATCGTCGATGATTTCCTCGAGCGTCCCCACGGCCATTGGGCTGCCGCGTAAGTCGTCAACCTGTGTTCGCTCCTCCTGGTTGCGCTCTTCTTGCGGCTTGAGGCGCTCCTGGTTGATGACGAACTCCTCCTGCAATTGCCAAGGTCCAATCTCAGCTCCATGCCGCGCGATTCTCCAACAATGAGGGGCCGAGCAATCACCTCCATAAGCAAATGATCCTTGATGCGCTCGAGCTTGAGCAACTTGAGCTTGCACCGGGTGTTGGGAGTGACCAAGGGCAGCTTGGTGGCCGTGTCTGGCCCCTTGCGCTTCTTGGACCCAAACTTGCCCGTCTTGATCGGCGGCTCCCACTTCTTCTTGTCTGCTGGCTTCTTGCCGTCCTTGCCGCCACCGGGTGCCTGTCCTCGTCAACCCATTGTCAGGGCTAGTCGCGAGATGGAGAGGGCAACACGCACGCCTGGCCGCCGCCCGCCTGCGCCGCCTTGCTGAGACATTTGATTGCCCTGTCCACTGCCATGAGAAGCTGTCAATCGAGCAGGTCAAAGTGCCATACCATCTTGAGAGAGACTCGGCTGTTGACTTGCAGAGCGTCGCAAGCTGGAGGGAGGCAGCTGCTCACGTAAGCAAGCTCCTCGACTCGTGGCCCTGTATCGCCTCTCGCTTTCAATCAACCGCCTAGCTTCTGGACAGAATTGTTTTCAAAAGAATGGCGCCAGAAGGCGAGAGCCAATGCGAAAAGAAGAGCCGGTCCTGCCAGGGCTGCCGGCTTCGACGGAAGGCGTGCAAGCGCCCTGAAGGCTGCGGCGTTGAAACCGATTGCCTCAACTGCCAGGAGAAGGGCATCGTCTGCACCACTTTCACCGGCAAGTTCACTCGAAACCGCACCGGCAAGCGCATCGAGGAGGCCAAGGCGGCATTTGGCTGCACCTCTGGCACGGCCAGTTCCTGCTCGCCTTCCTCCAATGAGTCGCCGCCCACCATGGCCCTGACCGCCCCAGCCGTCTCGGAACAAGGTGTTCAATCTCAGCTGCTCAGATCTGAGCTGGCCAATGCTGTTGGCAGCTTCCTATTGGACTGTCCGTGTCCTCCGCGGCGTCGCTTGTTTTTTTGGCTTTGGCTGATTGCTTGTTCATTCCCCCTTTCCCACCAGCTGTGTTGCTCTGGGATGACGAGCAGTCTGCTGCTGGCTGCTTTCTTGGCCCGCTTTATCCCTGGAAGGAGATTCGATGGCAGTTTTATGCAAAGTGAGCCTCCAGCCAACGTGTTCACCCTGTTCAGCCTGACATTGCCACTCCACCAGCAACAAGCGCTTTGATTCGCTCAACGAAGAGCACTCGGTAGGTTTCAAAACTTCTGTCGTCGACCGACGAAATTTCCGAGCTCACGGAGGGGCCTCGGGCAGACCATCGCCGACGTGCTCATCGCCTTATCTGCGCGCGCCCTCCTCCATCCCGGCGCCGGCAACGTGGAAACACTCTCCTCCAGTTCTTCCATCCCCATGTACAACTTTCAAGCCGGCAAGTTCTCGAGCAGCTTGCGAGAAACCGTCTTTCGAGCTTTATCCGACCGCGCCGTCGCTTTGGTCGACGCCAAGGCGCTGTGGAGGACGCCGACCAAGCTGGCCGTGACTTGCTTGGGCTTGATGTACAACCTGATCAGCGGTGAGGAGCCCAACCTGACTGAGGGACGTGTTTCGGTGGCTCAACCGTATCATGGGCTTCCCACAGAGGGCGACCTCAACTCCTCCAAATCCGGGCCTTACCTCACTTCTATGCTGTACATGCTCAAGCAATCAGAAGCCGAGCTGCCGGAGAACAGCGTCAGCCGCTTACACACGGGCGCCGCCTGGGTCGCCTCCATTTCCGACTTGATCCGGTCTTGCGAGAGCAACGTGGACCCGCTTCTGTCTGAGGACGAGCGGATGGAGCTGCTCGGCGGCGATTTGGTCGCCCACACCCCTTGGTCCACCAACCCGATTTACACGGACCTCTGCTTCCTCCAGCAAGACGACAAGGCCGACCGCTGGAAGCCCCTCCTCCCCATGTGGTGCCACCATATGATGAACCTCCGCGATTTTGCGCACTACCAAAGGTCCAGCAGCCGGCGCAGGATCACGCCGGACTTGACCAGGCTGGAAGGATTCGCGGCGAGGGTTGAAAGCTTGGCGCGTATGTACAAGTCCATCTGGGACCAGTATCAGACTATGGACCGGACCAAGTCTCCATTCTCACTCGTGGGCCGTCTCGCTCTCTGGGTTGTGGCGCGAATTGCTGACCGCAACCTCCTCAGAACACACTTGCGCTGGCGCACTTTTCCGCCGTGCACGCCAGCTGGGTCATCTGGCAATGCGCGAAAAGGCAGTTCTGCGAGATCACCGGCTCGACAGTTCAAAATCTGGAATACATCGAAAAGACGCCGAACAGCGTGCATCGCTGCCGAGCCTTACAACTCGCGTTTCACAGGCACCTTTCGGAGCACATCAAATACCAAAACGTAGGCTTCTGGGATGCGTTGGTGTTGCTCTTTGTCTAATAAGTTGGCCAACAGACGTCCATTAGCTACGACCCGGCTGCGTACGGCGCTGGTTGCCTGTGGTCCATCAGCACGCTCAAAGATATGGCCTTGTACATCATGAGCGCCGAGCTGACCGATCACTTCACTCTTCAAGATCGGACCGCCGCCTTGAACTCGTGAGCTTTTGAACTCGCGCTGGCAGCCTCAATCGCCGTTGGCTAAATCTCTTCGCCTACAGCTTCATTCGCACCTTTAAGCAGCTCGTTCACTCTTTCTCGGACAACGACAGCTTCCTTCGTCAATTATCCGGCGAGCTGGAGCGGTACAAGTGGCTGGCACCGGAGCGGTCGACTGTTCCTTCCCAGCCGACGCCCATACCGTGGCTCGAGGAGTTCACCATTTTGGCTAGCACCATCGACTCACCCAACGGCACACCTTTCGGGTTTCAACCGGACTCGTTCTCTTGGATGGACCCACTTTCCGCCACATCCTTTTCGACCTGAAGCGGCCTTTTTTGTACAGCTGGGATTTTTAGATGGACAATGACTGTGTATATATTGCAACAAGAACGATGACACGATGGACAACTCTAAATCTAGAATTGAGTCCCAGAGAAAAGGCATGCGGAGAAATTACATAAATCTAGGCGGGCGCAAAGAAGTCGTTGACGATCTTGCCAAAGTCGAGGCAAGACTATTGACATTGTCAGATCACATTAATAAAGTGATAGCGGAGAAGCTTGCCTGGCGGATGACCTCGACCTCGATGGCAGCAAAGCACAGGCGGAAGAACTGGGTGGACATCATTCAGCTTAGAAAGTACATGGGGTGCGAGCTGTGACTCACCTCCTCGTTCTTAGCAATTTCATCGGTAGGCGCAAAGATCCAACCTGGCGAAACAATGATCTTGGCTTCGGCAAGCTACGTCTTCTGCGTGAGCGCGCCGCCCAAAAGGAACAGAGACCTTCGACCGACCTTGATCCACAGCTTCTCCATCAGGTCAGCTTTAGTGTCGGGTGTAAAAAGAGGGTGGTTTTCAATGTCGATCCGGACCCAAACGAACATGCCTGCATCTCGTCGCATTGGCACGCTTCAGAGCATTGATCCCAAGGAAGAAACCTACCGCCCTTTGGCCGCACAAAAGTACAATAGGTCGGCTTGGTAGTGACGTGGAGGTACTCTGAATTGAAGTCTTCGACTTGGCGAACGACCATTGGGCCTCCGTTGGCTTTGAAGCCTTCGAGCAGCGAGTCGCACATAACGTTGCGCCGGTGCTCGTACTGGTCCCGCAAGCCCTCGAGCCAGATGGTCCAGCCATCCAAGGTCCAAGTCTTGAGCAGCTGGGCCAACATGGCTTGGACGAAGCCGGAAGGCTGCTGGGTCGTGTTCTCGGCGTGGCGGGTGATGCGCTCGATGAACTGCGGCTGGGCCGTAATCCATCCGCACCGGGTGCCCGGCGCGACCGTCTTGGAGAAGGTGTCGAGGCGGATGACGCGCCCGTCCGTGTCCAGTTGAAGATACGACGGGGCCATCGACTCGTAAAACGGATACTTGCCACCCTCTTTTAGAGGCCTGTCATACTGAAGGTACCAATAGGGACTTTTGGTCGGGGTGATTAGACCATGCAGGTGGCTCTAGCACTAGGAACGCACTCGTCCTCGACGATGACCACATCGTACTTCTGGCAAATCTTGTAAATGGCCTCCTTGCGCTCTCGTGAGAGAACACCCTGGATTAAACGAATTGAGAATAATGAAACGACAAGTTAAAGCTAAACGCACGCCGGTTGGGTTTTGACCGGCAGTAATGGTGTAGAGCACATGCGGGCGCCTGCCCTTGGCTGGGTCCCAATTGGCCAGCAAGTCCTCCAAGCTCTCGGCCAGCATGCCGTTGGCGTCCATCTTGACGGTCACTGCTGTTACACCCCAAGGCTGGCTGGTCGAAAGCGCCGTGCCGAAAGCAAATTCCTCCGTGATCAGAAACTCATCCGGGTCCAAGAGCAGCATCATCGACTTGGAAATGGCGTCGGTGCTGCCACAAGACATGATGATCTGAGGCGAGTCGTAAGGGATGGTGCCGTGGAGCGCCTTGCTGAACTCGGCGATCTCGGCCCCTGGATAAGAACGCACAGTCAGCAATCGACGCCGCCGATTGGACTGCTCGAGGAAGCGCACGAAGAGCAGGATATCCTCTGTACGTAATGAAGCAGTCAGAGGGTGAAAGGTCGAGAGCGGACGAATGAGAGCGGCGCACTCAGCTGTGCCGTACTGCAACGCAGAGGCCAGGTCGATCTTCTCCAGCGGCAGGGTGTCCTTGGGCGAGAACTTGTTAACGGTCAAGTGCTCTGTAGCCATCTTGCTGTTCTTCTTGCTGGCAGAGGGCGAGCCCAGGTTGAGTTTCGAGAGCATGCCCGACAGAAACGAGTCCGAGGCCTGCTCGTCCGCATCGGCCGGCGTCCAGCGCTTGGGCTTCGCGATCTCGGCTTCCAGCGTATCGAAAGGGAAGTAAGAAGGGAAGGGCATGCCGCCGGCCAGGTTGGCGATATCCTTTGGAGAGCTGCATCAGCCACCAGCCTTGTTTGGATGAAAGCAGCTGGCCATACCGGAACCAGGAGGTCTGCCTTTCTACTTCAGGATCGTCTCCACAACATATCAGAGCTTAGAACTAACACTTGTACAACGATTTGATCTTTGATTCTTGCCGTCGTGCTGACAGCTGACTGATATGATGGGCCAAATCGAGCGGCTTAGGGAGCGGCGCATTCTTCTCGCTGAGCATGCTGTGTTTTGATAAGTCCGGGGGAGCCATGGGCAATGTTTGGAGGGTGGTTGGTTGGGAGCAAAGGCAAAGACTGGGGAAATGGTCTGGTCGGCTCGAAGCCCTCGGCACAATGGCCCTCGTGAATTGGTTGCACCGGTCCAACGACGTTCTGCCTCAGCAAACTCTTAAAGGCAGCACACAGACTCACCCAAGAGTGGCCAACAGCAGCTGGCGTCCCCTGCGAGCACCAAAATGACCGCCCGCGCGCCCGCTGCTCCGGATCTCGACTGGGACCGGACGCTGCCAGCTCCTCCCCAGCGCCACTGGACTCGCCAGGGCCAGACATCGCAGCCACGACGCACTGGTCACCGGCCATCGATCTCGTAAGTCCGCCCAAGCCCTGGCAGGCGGTCGCCCAATTCACATGCTCAAAAATCTGGATTTTCTTCCCCAGCTCGACCCGCGACGACTTGCTCAATGAGGCGGACGACGAGGAGTGGCACAGTCAGGTCGGGGGTGAGTTAGCTTTATTGGCGTGTGATGGGTGTGCGCCAACAGGCTCAAGCGCGGGTTCAACAGCCATGGCGGATGGCCTCTTGGTTGGCGAAGGCGAGAGCTCCAAGTCGCCACCGCCCGCAGCCGCGTCTCGGCCTTCCGACGAGCACACCGACTTGGTCGAGCCAGCTATCTCCATGGCCCCGCGAGACACGGACGAGGATGCAGAGGGAGAAGACGACGAGTCGGCCCTGATGGGCGAGGACCAGCAGCTCAGCCCCCAGGACCCTTACCGCCCTGCCCTCTTCCAGCACAATCCACCAGAGGGCACCGTCCCGCGTGGCCCGCCGTCCGCTTCGGGCGCGCCCAAACCCGGCAGCTTTCACGACATGGTGCGGCAGCAAGACAGCAGCGTCTGGGCCAAGCCGTTTGTCGGTCCGCTTAATCACACGTACCGCCGCAAGTTTGAAGAGGCCTTGGTGTCGGACTCGGAGGAGGAGAGCGGCGGCAGCGCGAACGGCGAGGCTGGGCCTGCTGATGCTCCTGGCCGCTCTCAGCTCCCGCCACCAGCTTTCTTCCCTTATGCCCCTTCTCAGACTACGTCCGCTCGACAAATCGCTTCCATTCCTCGATCCCCGTCTTCCTACAACCCTGCCTTGCCGCCGCCTGTGCCTCTGGCGAGCACCAGCGCTGTCCCGCTCACTTTCCAAGGTGGCGCGGTCCGCAAAGCGGCCAAGAAGCCTGTGCTGGACGACGACGAAAAGAAGCGCCGCCACAACGACTCGGAGCGCAAGAGGCGAACCGACGCCAAGGACGCGTTGCAAAAGTTGGCGGATCTGCTGGACGGCCCAGCTTTTGCGGACTTTGCCAAGGAGCCCCTTAAGAGAAGCAAAGGCCGAAAAGCAGAAGGCGCTAACGGATACACCAAGACTCAGGTGATTCTTGTCTCCCTTTGGGCGTCACTTTATGGAGTGCGAGTCTGACTCGGTTTTGCCTTGTGGGCTGCAGATTATCCAACGCGCCACCACTTACATCGAAAAGCTCGAAAGCGATATTGGCATATTGACTGGCGAGATCGCGGCCGTCGAAAACCTCTCTTCCGGCCACGGAACCGCTGTGTCTCCCGCCGCGCCGCCTCCACCCTCGGCTTCAGCTTCTGCGTCTCCACCTCCCCCTTCCTAGCGTCATCTTTGCTATCCTCTTCGCATTTCTAGCTCTTCAATCTAACCAGCACGCTCGTCATTCGGCGCCGGTACAATGTGTCCATGCCACCGGCCCGACCAGCCAGACCCGCCCTTTGTCACCTGTACAGCATCATAGCACCTACACCCTTCGCTCCTCTTTCCCTGACACCACATGGCATCGCTCAGCGTTTCGGTTTTGTTCGTTTCACGCCCGCATCTGTGCCCTCACGCCCATTTCTGTAACCTCAAGCGCTCGCGTCGGCGCTCTCGCTGGAAGGCTCTGCTTGTACTGTCACCTCTCTCAAGGTGCAATCTCTACCACCCTCTCCTGCCTTCGAGCTCTCTGCCTTAGTGTCTTCATAGTCTGCGCTGCGCGAGCCTCAAAAAGTGTGAAATGCCAACTCTAATGCACGCACAGTTACGCTCTATTCTGTGACTAACTTATATATACAATTGCTTTTGTACAGATGCAAATAGTCCATTGCCAACGAATAACGACTCTAGTGACGATCAAGGTCCAATGTTTTCTAAGGCTTTGAAAGTTGCTCCTTCCTGTAAGTCATGAAGTAGCCGACCGGAACGATGAGTTGCATGATGAGACAGATCCAGAAAGAGGCGCCGGGAAGGCGAGAAGCCACGGACGGTAGTAGGCTGTTGCCACTGTAGTCGAGGAAGCCAAAGTTGGGGAAGACCGACCCGGCTCCCATGCGGTCTGGCGAGACGCCGCGAGCCAGCATGACGACTGCGCCGCCGAAAACTTGGGACAAGGCCAGAGTGGCGCCGACATGCTGGCGTGAAAGAGTTTGCAGGAGCATCAAGCCCAGCCCAACACCTGAGTCGCCGCGATGAGCGATAGCCCAACTGAAGTCCAATCGGGACGGAGAACACACCTTGAACCGCGTCCAACACAGCTAACCAGAGCCAAAGAATGACGCTGAGATAATTGCCCAGGTTGGGAATGAGGGCGGTGTTCGCCCACGGCAAATACTGAGGTCGGAGGTCAGACAGGCTTTGTGAGGAAGGCGAAGCAACTACTCACAAGGCCCAGGCCCGAAACCGCCCAGTATACTTGACACCAGCGAGGGGAGCCAAGGCCAATGGCGAAGATCGGCAGGAGCCACGAGTGGTAGCGCGAGAAGTGCAGCAGGCCAAACATCAAGACGGCCCACACGCCGACAAAGAATATGACAGCCAAGATGACCGTAGCTTTGGTGGACAGGAGAGTGGACGACCACAGGAAGCTCCATGTTCTGCCGTACGGCGCCGACAGCCAGAAGTTCGTGAGAAACTGGCAGACGAGGAACCAAAGGACAAGCTTTCTGCGCGAAAGCGTCTTGAAGAAGCCAGGAACGTGCGACGGAAGAGCGCGATAGTAGTCTGGCAGCCACAGGAGGAGGACGAAGCCGATGGCAACGCAGATGCCGGCCAGTGGCGCTGTAACGGCGATGAGCCAAGAGGGTGCCCAGACGGTCTCACGATAGCTGAGCTTGAAGCCTGGGAAATTTCGTCAGATCAAGCGCCAAATCAATCAGTGGCGAGAAGAGGCTCACCGAAGTACCAAAGAGCTGAGAGCCAGATGGTCGAAAAGCCTTGAATGACGCAGGCCCTCTTGATGGCTCCCGGTGTGCTGCGCAGACCTGGTCAGTCTTGATACACAATCAGCATTTGAGACGGGACCTACTCCACTCCAGCTGCACTGCCAAAGTTCTGAGAAAAAAGGAGGAAGAAGGCGGCGCTCGCCACGGCGTAGAAGCAAGATCCTAAAGGGACATCAGCTCTGGTTGCATACAGCGCTAAATCAGCCTACCAGTGAGTGTCAAACCGTGGTGAATGCTATAATGCGAGGCCAGGTCGGGTCGAACGGAAGGCAGACCGATCAAGAGGAAGGCAGCGGCGAAGAAGAAGTATGGCGTGGCCAAGGCATAGCGCAAGGGAGCCATGCGGGCGAAAACAAACCAGCCGCAAGTGCCAGCGATGAAGCAGGCGCCGATGATGTAGAGGTCGGAATCACTCTGGACCGAGCTGCCACCAAGAAGCGTCAATTGGAAGGTCGAGATAGAGAGTAGCTGTCCGATGGCCAGGAGGATGGCGTAGATGGGCCAGCCAAAGAACTCCTTTTCCGTCCAGAAGTAGTTTCTCGCGATCGTGGGCGGCACGGAGAGATCGCCCGCATCTTCTGTCGACGATCTTTCCGACTTGAGGACCGACACGGTGCTTGCAGTTTTAGAGTGGCGGCTGAAGCGGTGGTAGGGCGGCGGCGGAGATTGAAGAGCCGACTCCCGCCTGATGTCTCGAAAGAAGGCTTTCTCGCTCTTGGTGATGAACTTCTCGACACACAGGTCGCCCATTGTGTTGGACGCATCGAGGCTTTGCAGCAGGACCTTGAAGCGCTCGGTGACAGAGCCGTCAGAGTCGTCAAAGGTGTCGGATCCAGCACCGATCGGCGAGCTGACGGCGCGAGTCTCGAGGAGGTCAGCGACAGACATAGACGCCGGGGACTTCAGGTTGAGTCCAACCAGGCTGTCGTTGCTGAAGCCTTGGTGGGCCGTCTTGAAAGTCAGGTCTTCGCTTTGCAGCATGGTGAGAGCGTCAGAGCTGATGGAACGAGGAAATCTGGTGGTAGATGTCGCCGGGAAGATGGTGAATTGATCCGCGGGCTCGATCTGGTCCGATATCTGAGTGAGGTTGAGCGAAGATCGAGACCGCAGGTGGCGGCGGGAGCGGTTCATGAGCGGTGACGAAGGAAGACTCCGGTGGAAACCCAAAGTTGGCGAAGGAGGAGAGCTGGGTCCTTGGTCCCAGGGTGTATGGGTGCCAGACAAAGGTTGGTCAATAGGTGCCTCGAACGAAGTGACGGACGCCGACAGGTCGGCTTGAAAAGGAAACTCGTTTCTGTCAACCTGCGGAGAGGGGACTCTGTTGATCTTGCGGGTAAGATTTGGGGAGGAAGGCACGCTTGAATAGGGCGAGAGAGGTGGCGGCGTCCGATGAGATGCCTGCTCTGAAAACGAGTACCTGCTGGCGGACGGTGGAGACAAAACCTCTTCGCCCACATCGGAGCCCATGGACTCGATCTTTGCATTCACCTCCGACAGGAACGACGGGCTGGTGATGTCGACCTTGCTTTGTCGCTTGGCTTGGGCGGCGGCCTCACTGTGCACCGGATCAGCTCGGCTCATGGAGTGCAATCTGGCTACGCACTGGCTGGCGATGATAGACCTTCGATGGATATCTGCAGCACCCTCGGTCAACGCCGACGGCAGTGCAGCTGAGAGACTCCTCACCTTCCACCCTGTGCCGCCATTCCAATGTCGGAAATCTGAGCACAGCGGACCTGGCACGCAGAACAGCCCGCTCGTCTTGAGGTGTACGAAGCTGGTGGACAGGTCAGGAGCGAACAGAGTTGGCTCAAGTCAGCACTCACGGCAGCTTCGACCGTCCTTTGGAACTGCTTCAAGAGATGATCGGTCGAGTCGCTCTCGACCGGGAACCAGAATCCGGGCATCAGTCCTATTGTATGTATCAGCAGTGAAGGTGCGGCTTGGAGAAAAGCGCAAACCAAGGCCGCCGAGTCTTGATCCAACACCGAGGGCGCCTTTGCGTCCGGCCTCGATAGCCCTGCGCTCAAATCAGCACAGATGAATAGGTAAGGGGAGCACGGCCTTACACCAGGCCAAAAGGTTCGTCACGGGACGGCATCAACGCCCAGTCGCTGCCAGATTGGACGCACGGTGGAACCGCGGTGAAGACGGGTCTCGAAAAGACCCTGGTGGGATATGTCTTCATGAGAATATCGAGCTTAGCAGCTGCAAGACGCCCATATAGGTCGACAATGGGGCCAATGGCAATGAGCTGAACGTTCGGGCGAGCGTGGAGGACTTTGGCGAAGACATCGGCGATGAGGTCGACACCTTTCTGCTTCGACCATCTTCCGACGAAGAAGAAAAGCTCGGCATCGGGGTCTTGGTCGAGCTTGGCCCACTCTTGCGCTAGACGCTTCTGCTCGGGCCGCTTGGCTTCAGCTTCTGGGTCGGCTTTGATGTGCTTCGTTCGGATGGGCTCTTTGTCCAGCTCGCCCAAGTCTTGTGGATCAGGGTTTGGCAGGGAATCGATGGTCTTGAGTGTCCATAGGGCCGGATATCGAGCAAAAGACCGTCGGCCGTACTTGTCCGACACGCCAGCCACACCAACAGAGGATTGATGCTGTCCCCAATGGTTCAGAAGAGGTCGGACAAATTCAGACCTGGCGCACCTTGGAGATGAAGCTCGCGCCACAGTGGAGCAGGTTGAACGTGTTTCCAAATTGGGCGTAAGCCTTCACCACCGACTTTGGGAGATTGAAAGCTCCACAGACTTCGTCGTACTTTTCCGGCGTAGCGAGAGACCAGAGGCCTTGGAACTCTGCGTTGTGCAGCGAAAGGCAAACCGGCATGACTTCTGGGAGTAGGTAGAGTGGAACATGCGCCGCGTGGTAGTCGTTGATGTGGTAGATGTCGGGCGCGAAGCGGCGGAAGCACTCGCTGCATTGCCAATTACACCGTGTTCTTGCTGGACAAGGAAGAAGAGCACTCACGCGACACACTGGCCAAAGGTTGAGTAGTACAAGCTGCTGGACAAGTCGTCCATGCGAGCGGGATAGGGCTGGGACTTCGTTTGCTTGCGGAAGATTGGATTGTCGAGGATAATGTAGTTGACGTTCTCGACAACATAAAGCGTGACGTCTACCGGGTAGGTCTCGTTGAAGAGGGTAACCTCGATGGGTTCCATACGCTGGCCTTGAGGGTAAACGACGTCGGCCACACTTGGGACGACCCAGAAGAGGTCGACTGTAAGCGAGACTTAGTAGGGAGTCCGGCTGTCTGCGCATCACCACGTACCATCTTTCATGACCTTTCCCATAAGGCTGTAGCATGGAAGACTTAAGTGGGCAAAGACGACAGGACGGACGCCGGAAGACTTACCTGGACATGACTCCAAGCCCCCCGATCTTGACTTTGACATCTGTTCCGAATATTTCGTACTCCAATGTAGCGATCATGACCTTGCGACGAGAAGTCGCGTCGTACGGCCATGAAGTGCGATAGCTCTTGACTGCGTTCGGGAACTTCAAGGCCAAGGTGGGCATGTTCTGCCAAAAAGTCTTCCTATACTCATAGAGACCTGGAAAGGTGCTCTGAACAAGGCTCTGCTTTGGTTGTCCGAATCCAAATATGTTGATCCGGATGCCATAGTAGAGCTTGTGGAAGAAGTAGACCGAAAGCAACGCGGACAACACCGGCTTTGAAGGCCACCGAATCAGCTAGAGCAAAGCATACGGGCAAGGAGATCGACAAACCACCACCAGGAACAGGACCCAGACAGAGATGCTGATAGCCCAAGACGATTGCGGGATTGTTTTGTAGGTGAGGTCGCTAGCATTAACAGTGACGTGGTACGACAAATGCTTGCCTTCAATAGGCGGCGGCAAGATGATGTAGTCGAAGACGAGAGTGTTGCTGGTCAATGCAGTGTCAGCTTTGAAGAGGGCAGGTGTGTCCGGAGCACCCACGGTGGTAGTTTCTGCAATGCTTTGGATTAGGCGAGCGACGTTAGAGCACTCCAGCGATAAGACTCACATCAAGCACTCCATCCGACTCCACGTCTCCGTAGAAGAAGTCGCTCTTTGCATCGAAGGGTGTGAGCTGGATGGACGCAGGGAAGGGCGCCATGATGTCGAAGCGCCAGAGACCACCATCCTTAGCGAAAGACGACTGGACACCCTGATCGAACGCGAACTGGTTGAAATCGCCACGGGCGGCCAAGTTCGGAAAGATGTCAGCGTCCGTGCCATTGATCGAGACAGTGGCCGTCACAGGTGGTGTGGTGGACGCCGCCATCTCAGACCAGTACTGGAGCTGGACCACCCAATCCGATGGAAGGCTGGGAGACTTCGCCGTCCACCATTGTCCAGGAATGAAGACCAAAGACTGATAAGGTTGCCAACCACTCCAAGTCTGGCCATGGTCGGGGGACCATCGGAACGAGTCAGCTCCAATCGCAGTTTGGTTCAAGGTCAAGCCAGCCTCCGCTGCCGCCAAGACGATTGATGGGTTGAAACGGGCGGCAAGAGGGAAGACGAGCGGGTTGGAAGAAGTGCCCTTGCGAAGCAGGTAATGATCGATGACGCCGCTTCTTGCCGAGAGGTTGCCGTCGAGGACTGCTGCGAAAGAGGGCACAAGCAAGGTGTGAATGCCGTCTGTGAAGTCCACCAAATTGGCCGTCCACTTTTGAGCGGGGAGGAAGCCACCGTTGAGTGTGGCTTCGCCGGGCGGACTGTAGGCTCCGCAGACAACGGAATCGGCGTCGATGCGAGCATTGATAGAGGCTTGACTTTCGACTTGGATTGAAGCGGTGACAAATGAGCAGTCAACTTCTTGGTCGAAAAGGAACGAAATTTCGAGAGTTGTATTGCCAGGCTCCGAAATAATGCGCGCATCGTGTCCGGGGCTGAACTGCACCACTCTTGGAGGTGGTCGGACAAAGTCTGACACCGGAACCAGGGCTTTGAATCCGTTTGGTCTGCGCGCAAAAGTCAATTTGCAAAAGTGGAGATATTGAGGGCGACGCACCTCATCGTGACCGAAGCTAAGCAGCCACGGAAGGGTGCGGTGCCATTGTTGTAGTACGGACTGCCACTTTCGGCCAGCTCGTAGACCTCGTACGGCGGAAAGAGGTTTTGGACCGAGACGCCAGCTTGCCAAGGGGTCGACACCCATAGTTCGCTGCCGCAATCATGGTCGAAAGTCTTGTTCTCGTTGAGGTTGGAGTAGAGCAGCATTACGCTGGGCACCGTCTCGTTGGCGAAGGCGGTCTGCGTCGTCATAAACGCCCGCTCTGCTGTCCATAGACCCAGCTCGGTTGGGTTGCCGCTCGAGCCAGGAAGGTACGCGTAGTCTGTCCAGTTGCCGAGTTGAGAAAGCGAAAAGCCGTCTTGGAGAACCGGATACTGGGAGCGCAGCCAGTTCATGTGAGAAATGATTTGTCGAGGCCCAGCAGTCGGGTCGAAATGGTCCAACGAGTTCCAATCGTCGTGGCAGCCGTCGAGTACCGAGTCGAATGGCATGTTAAAGTACTGTTCGCTGCCGAGCTTGTAGCATCCATGGAGCTGCCAGCTGGGGGTGGCTACCATTGGCTGGCGGCCAAAAATGTAGTTCGACGCTTGAGTGTCACTCAGCTGTTCTCCGGTCATTAGCTTCGCACACTTCGCAAACTGAGAAGGTTGCGCACCAAGTAGAACTCCTGCTCCTCGCCCCATTGTAGAAGCGGGATACCGGGCATGAGGAGATGGGTGACGAAAAGCCCGAGCACGTTTTTCTGCGTGCCATTGGTGATTGCGGGCCAGCGGAAGACGTCCTGGTTGGAGGCGCCATAAAGGTGGCGGGGATCCAATTGGCCAGAGGTCGGCGAGATGAAGTCGTTCGACGTGAGCATCAAGTTCCAAGCGTTGATAAAGTTGGTGTCCACGTCAAAAGCGATGCCAAGGTCGCCGTCCATGCCAAGGAAGCGGGTCAGCGAGCGATAGATGGAGTAGTGGAAGGCAGCGGAGTCGAAAGCGTTCAAGCCCTGTGGCCGCAGGAAGAACTCGTCGTCTGATGGGGTCATGTTGAGGGCAAGGCCGATGCTGTCTGGGCGCTGGTCGGGTGTCCGTCCTCGGCCCAGCCAAATTGAACCCAGGTCGTTGGATCCCGTGATTTCGCCCGTGATCAAGAACTGTTTGAAAGGCACTGCATGAGAAAGCAGCCGCAGAAAAAAGACGGCAGCACTCGTACATCGGTTTTGCCTCTGGCGAGGGCACATGCGCGAGTGGCTTGAGACCACTGGGCCAAAAAGTCGACCGTCATTTGCAGGCCCTTGTCCACGCGGATGCCGTCAATGTCGAGCATGTCGATTGCCAAGCAGCCGAATTTGTTCAGCTTTGCCGCGACTTCCGGGTTCCATTCTCGAAGACGATCTTGGACGGATGCGAACTTCGAAAGCTGCCTTCGCCAATCGGGGAAAACTCCGAAGGCTCTGTCAAGGCTACGGCTTCAGCGAATGGGAGCGATGGGATAGTGAGGGAATGAACTGACTCAGTGTCGCCATATTGATCGAATTCAGAGTCGTAACAGCCTTCGAGGAGTCCCAAATCAGACTGTGGCACTCTTCCGCCTGATTCGTTCCAAAAAGCTGGGTACTGGCAGGTGTTGTTGTAGACATTGTTGAACTGAGGGCAGGAGCTAAGCAAAGCCGGCGCTTCAGCCATGCTCGGAAAGCTCGCTCACCTTGAAGTCGATGTACTCTGTCATGCCCCACGGCGCATAGTCGGGTTCTTTCCACACGGCCGTGTGCTCGTTGATGGAAAATGGTGTAGACTCCTTCAGGTAGCCCTCGAACCCAATCATGTCACCAAGCCTGTCCGTTGCCTGAGCTAGTGATTAAAACAAAGGAGACAGTGGGGCCTACGTGGCGAGGGTCATATCGACGACCAAGAACATGCCCCGGTCATGAACAGCGTCAACAAACGCGCGCCACTCTTCGATGGTGCCGAAGTGAGGGTCGAGGATAGTCTGGTCAAGGCAGCCGTAGGAGTCCGCCTGCCAAGGCATGTTGACGAACAAGCCGCCAATCAGGTAAATCGCCCGAATGCCCATGCCGTGCCAATAGTCGAGAGTCCTGTTCGTAGTAAGGCCAATGACGTCCCCTCCATTACGTTGTTGGGTGCTGAGAGGAATCGTTTCGTGCACCGTCCCAAAGAAGTCGTCGTTGTCGGGCTTGCCGTTGGCGAAGCGGTCGATCATCAACGAGTAGAATGGCAGGCTTCGCCAGCCGGCCGCCGGCGACGGGTTGTAGATGTGACCATCCCAAGATCCGCTGTAATCGACGACGAGAGCAGAAGGGTCGGGATTCTGGTTGAGGTTGAAAGCGCTCCAGCGTTCATCATATGGCGCTGCGAAAATCGAAGTCGCCAGGTAGCCGGCCAAAGCCAACAATACACCCTGCCTCATACCTCAAAGAAGCCTTGGGATTGAAGACCTGGAAAGGTGCCGCTGCTGCTTGCGAGTGGACGTCTGCTATCGTTGACTGGTGGAGCGACAAAGGTGCACAGAAACCTCTGCCCCAATGGCCAAGATTTTCGGCCCTCTCGGCCTGTCTGAGCCACAGCAGCCAGAGACATGAGGTTAGCCGTCATGGGAGGTGGACTAGTGAGATCGGTAGATCCGCGCCGCAGGCTCAGTAAAAATCAAGCTTTGTCTTCCTTCTCGTCACCAAACACAGCTCTCCCATGGAAGGGACGATCCGAGACCAACGACTCCAAGGACAAAATGATGTAATGGCAGTGATTGGAATCAATAGGCCGAGAATCCGGGCCATCCGATCTAGCATGATGGCCGACAGGCAGTGGCGAGAGGATCCCCAAGATTGGCCTCTGCGCGCGTAAAACGCTTGCAAAAAGTGGGCGTGGCTTAAGCGACAGTCTTCACGGAGGTCTCGCCGACATCTCGAAGCCATCCCATCAGTGCTATTGCAAGCAAGCGCGGTCGTCCGCTCAAAAGAAGTTGTCCTCTCTCCTGCTGCACACTGACTGTTCAGCAAGCGGTATACTGCCATCTTGATGCATTATCCTGCCACCACTGCGCACCCAATAACAATAATATGGGAGGAGCGGAATTGTGAGCCGGCCGTTTGGGCCACGCCACTCCAAAAATTTCAACACTCAGTCCGGGGTCGAGACACTCACCACGCTATAAAAATACTGGCCTGACGTCGGACTCTTGGAAAAGACCACTAGCTGCGGATTCTGACTGTACACCTGCCCCAAATTGCCGCTTTCTTTGTGGCCTTCAATAATTAATCATGTCGGGGGTCGCTGCAATTTTGCCGCCCTTGAGCGACACCTGCCCTCGGCGCCTCCTGCTGCCTACGAATGCTGCTGGCGACCCTGATCTCTTAAAACTCCTATCTGGTGCTTCAACGTGGCGTAGAATGCCGCCTAGAAGGAGAGACAGCCGGCCGCCGACTCCGGGCCAGTGGGCCATGATTTCACATGCCTCGAACGATGCCCACGTTGACATCCTTGGGATTCGCTTTGTCCCTTGGCGTCGATCGCTCATTTCACGGCTGCCTCTTCGCACAAGCTTTTGTTCTTATCGCTGAAGTGACCACGCAGTCGAGGCGATCAGGGTCTCACTGTCGGATTTCACTTGGCGATCAGACAAGCTCGAGAGATCGGAGGATGGCATCCATTGGGGTTGCTGTGGCAGCTGAGGCGGTGGATGATCCTGGGCCCAAATCGCCACAATGGCGATAAGAGCTTGTCTTGGACTTTGCTATCTCGGACCCCGAACTACCCTCGAATCTTGCTATAAATGTTCAGTCTATAGAGCAATGCATACATACGTCCTATCGACTCCATAGTGTCAATCCAGGAGCCCATCACCTGCAAGCAAAGCTGAAACGGAGGCCGCCCAGCGAATTCGCCACCTCTTGAGCTGAGCCAACCGACACGGATTGCCAAGCATGCGCCTATAGGATGAACCTCCTCGTTCTAGGTCCTGTGGCCTTGACTCTGATCGTTGCACGCATCGTGTGGGTCACTCGACGAACGCACGCCAGCGTGGGGCGAGCGAAGATCTGCAAGGATTCGGGTCATTTGCTGGTCTTTCTGGGCTCTGGTCAGCCCTTTTGGCCGCTTGTGCCGGATTTCAAAGTGCTAAATTAGTAGCCCTGAAGGCGGACACACGGCCGAGATGGTGCGCCTATTGGTGCAGCTCGACTTTGGGCGCTACTCGCCACGAACCTATTTGGTCTCCTCTGGCGACTCGTTTTCTGCCTCGAAAGCTTACGAACTCGAGTCTTATAAATCTCAAACCTCGGCTACGGTGAGCGACCTCTTTGAACGGGTTCTGGGGATCGCACGGGCTCAATGCTCAGTTTACCAGTCCCGAGTTCTGCATGTACCGAGGGCTCGACGGGTCCACCAAAGCTTCCTTACAGCTCCTTTTACCACCGTATATAGTTTGGCCTGGTGCTTGTGGCACGTCTGCTTGCAGCCTTTCTGGTCAAAGGCAGGCCACGCCGACTTGATCCTGCTCAATGGGCCCGGGACGTGTGTTCCGATAGCCTACAGCGCCTTCCTTCTTAAGGTTGGTCGTTTGTCCGAGGGTATGACCGTGGGCAAGACCTGATGCGAAGGAGGCACGCCAGATCTTGGGCTTGAAGGCGCCGCAAATCGTCTACGTGGAGAGCTTTGCGCGGGTGTCGTCCCTGAGCCTGTCCGGCAAGCTCGTGCGGCCCATTTCGGACGCCTTTTTGGTGCAGTGGGAGCAGGGGAACAAGGAGGAGAAGTGGTTCTTGGCCAAGAAACAATACCTCGGCTGGCTCTTCTAAGAACTCGGGTTCCGACCTCCTTTGGCCGGCCATGCGACGCAGGTGTGTTCTATCACTCTTCGACTTGATCGAATGTCGCTGCCGCCATTCGTCAAGGGAGGGACAGGGCAGCGCCAATGCTGCAGTCAACCTTCGCCACGGCGCATGAATGGGTCCGATGCAACAGTAACCGACTCCTCTCTTTCGCTTTACTGCTTTCTCTGACACACCACGTACAGTCTACCCACTCCCTGTGCGCCGGCCAAGTGCGCGAATATCGCCAGCTAGATGATTGGCTTGGGCGGGCCGACTTGGCCCCAATGTGTGCTAGCCAACATGCCTCTGTTTTGGGAGAGGCAGTCTTGTAGCATCATTTCGAACACTTCGAGAGTGTGCTACCATCTGAGAGCGAACTGCAAAGGCCGGCCTTCTCGCTGTTCACAAAGTGTCCCTTTGCGCCTCATCAGCCGAGCTTCTCAAAATGGCGCCCTCTCTATTCGTGATGGGCAACCCGTGAGCGACCCTGGCATGCAGGACCCATTCAGACGGCCAGCTGAGACGCGCTGGTGCCCAATTGCAGCCTGCTGGACATGCAGGTCACGGATGGCCAGGCCGTGCTGGACAAGTACAACCTCAAGGCCAACGACGCCATCCTCGTCGAAGGCGAGCAAGAGACCATCTACGACCACATCAGGGAGAAGTACTCCATCACCTACGTCGCGTGCGTCCAGCCAACTGCCTGCCTCCTTGGCGCATCGAACGTGTTTCTCAAATTTTTGTGTGGGCAGCGGAGGTGCCGCCCAGAACGCTGCTAGGGCTGCCCAGGTTCGTCCCAGACGCTCTCTTTGATGGCCTCGGTAAGACCAGATCTGAGTCCATGGCGAACAGTACTGCTCGCCGCCGAACACGGCCGTCTATGTTGGCTGCGTGGGCAGCGACGACTTGGCCAAGCAGCTCCTCGCTGCCAACGACAAGGAAGGCCTCCAGACCCTCTACCAGGTCCTACCAGCTGGCTCGGAGCCCACTGGCGCCTGCGCCGTCATCATCACCGGCCACAACAGGTTCGTGCTCCGTCGCTCTTCTAGCCCCAAACCTTGAGGCCGACCCGCAACTCTCTTTCGTTCGCAAAAAGGTCTCTCGCCACCAAGCTGGCCGCTGCTGAAAAGTTCTCGCCCTCGCACTTGGACGAGCCCGCCGTCAAGGCCCTCATCGAAGGCGCTTCCTTCTTCTACATGGAGGGCTTCTTCCTCACCCACGGCCTCGAAAGCGCTTTGAAGCTGGCCAAATACGCCTCTGAGAACAACAAGGTACGTCTGATCTGTCGACTTTCCTATGATGACAACATCTTGACTTTCGACCGCGACACGCAGACTTTCGCCATCAACCTCTCCGCTCCTTTCATCGCCCAGTTCTTCTCCGCCCAGCTTGACGAGCTCTTGCCATATGTCGACGTCGTTTTCGGCAACGAGTCTGAAGCAGAAGCTTACGCTGCTGCCCACAGCTGGGAGGTGAGCTTCCCACCACCGGTCATATCCCGGGCAGCGTCCGATTCAATGCCCCTTCAGACCTCCTCAGTGGAGAGCATCCCTGCCAAGATTGCAGCCCTGCCCAAAAAGAACGCCAGCCGGCCCCGCACCGTGGTCATCACCCAGGGCGCCTCCGCCACTATCCTGGCCTCCGCCTCGTCAGACAAGACCCAGACCTTCCCCGTCACCCCTCTGTCTGAGGATAAGATCGTGGACACCAACGGCGCCGGTGACGCCTTCGCTGGTGCCTTCATGGCCGCCTTGATCGCCGGCCGCAGCCTCGACCAAGCGGTGGAAGCCGGCCACAAGCTCGGCGCTGCTTCCGTCGGCCAGAGTCAGTCTTTCTCCTCCTCTCCTATGAGACGTTCCTTCTGAGGCTATCTCCAGTCGGCCCCACCTTCCCGTTCCCCAAACAGCAGATTCTTTAAAAGAAAGGGCCTTAAGGAAAGAACCAAAAGCCGGGTTTTTGCGATATGGACGTATCAGATTCCCTTGCATCGATAGAGACTGATATCCTCACACAATCACTCTTCTCAATCGCATGCAAAAAAGGGGCATTACAAGCAAAGGATGACTGCCACATGCACGAAAGCTCGCGAGAGAATTTATAAAGTGTCTGTTCCTTCGGCTTCGTTCTACCGATGCTGTTCACATGAAGAAGGAGGCATCGCGGCCAGTGGCGAGGCCGGTACCTGTTGGTGCAGAACGCCTTTAGGCGCCGCACCTTTGGGGACAAACATTCATGGCATAAACGCACCAGGCAAGAGCAAGGAGTCCCAGAAGGGCTCGTTCAGATCCGACACCATCACTCCACCCCCGTTGCCAAACCATTGCGAAGGCAAAGCGTAGTCGCCGCCCGTCATGGGGAACCCGTGTGGCATCATCAGAACCTCCGCTGGGACGGCCATGCTTGGGGCCATCTCGACGGTAGGCGACACAGCAGGAGTGATGCTGCGGGCAGGGGTGTTGACTTGGCTTCGAATGTGAGAAGCCTGCGCGTTGGTGAGTGACAAGATGAATTTGGCCCATTGCGAGGAGACATGGTTCTTGATGGGGCTGATATGCTCCAAGACATCCGACAAGGTGTAAAGTAGCTCCAAGATGTACGCCTGGTGGTTGTGGAGGTGGGAGAGTTGAGGGCGACAGAAGCGAAGGAGGGAAACGGCCGCGTAGGAAATGCAAACGAAAGTAGCGTCCGGCTTTGAGATGACTGTCAGTACATTCTAACTCAGACGAAGAGAAGGGACCCAGGCTCACAGCATATTTCAACCAGCCACCTCGTCTGCGAGAACATCAGCCCCTAGGACCTAGCTTCTCGAGCGAGAGCACCCACGCGTATTCGTCCCTTGCAATTCGAACACAAGACGAAGCAGCCGTGTAACATATGTTGAAAAAGCGGGGCGTCTCGCCAGGCGCTCGGGTGAGGGACGCATGCAAGCCAAAGGAGCAGCTGCGTCAAATTATGTGGCGTCAAACACAGTCATCTTCCTCCTGGCCGCCCGCTCAGTACTTACACGACAAGAATGGAGTAATGATACTTGAATGTTTGACCCATGCGCTGCAGCTGGAGGTTCTTGCGGTCGGCCGAGGTGACCACGTCCTTGGCGCGCTCCGTGTTCATCTCGGTGCAGACGGCGCGCCAGGTCATCATTTGATCTTCAAATTGACGACAGATCATCGCAAAGTCGCCGTTAGCGCCAGTCAGCTCGTAATTCTCCTTGTCGCGCTGCAATCTGCAAGAGCGGGGTGAGCGACATCGTTTTTAGCGACGGAGAGGCGCCCACATTGCCATTGCCCTTTGCACAACGAGTTCCATGGCTGCAATGTAGCTGGGTGGGCGGTCATTCTGGACCTTGGTCGAATCCAAGTACCTATCGGCGCGCTGGATGATGCAATCTTCGGGCAACGTTCGCGGTTTGCCCAGCTGTTGCGACAGTCGTGCGTCCCTTATGAAAGAATACTTTTTGACTTCATGAGACGACGATGTACGGGCAAATAAGAGAGAAGACGCACCACCCAAGTGCGGACCTGGTTTTTCTGGTCGTCGGTCTGGTCGTCTGCCAATGGCATGTGTTGCGACGGCAATCGATCCAGCCCAATCTCCTGAAGGATGGCTTTGGCTATGCCCCAGATGATCCAAGTCACGTCCTCCTGGCGTTCTTCCGGGGGCAGCGTTGTGTAGTTGGTGCTGATCAGCAAGGCCTGTCGTGCCGGTGAGCACCTGAGGACATCTAGAGCATGCGACTCACTTGAAATATCTCAATGGAGCGCCATCCTCTGCTTGGGATCTCGAAACAAAGCCGTCTCGCGACCCGGTTCAAGCGAGTCGCGATATCCTGGTGGTTCTCGTGGAAGGTAGCCGCCACCGAACAGACTGTGGCGACACTATAGCTCAGACCACTAGCTCTCACATCACTCAGAGACAGAAGGTCATCACTCACTGACGGTGAAGAGAATGGGCGAGATTTGGCTGAGCTTCTCAGGCGTGTGAAATTTGGGATTGAGCACTGCGAACAAAGCTGCCTTTGTAGGTTAGGCTTTTTGCGCTAACAGAAAAAGGCTGGAAGGTATTGGAGAAACTGACGGTGCATGTGTTCAAAGTAAAAGTGGAACAACTCCTTGCACGTCTCCCACGGCACGAACTGCAGGATCTCGGGCGTATCGAGGGGTTGCTGGGTGCGCCTGATCATGAGCTGATTGGGTCGGTGGCGGAAGAAGGCGGCCTCAGGAGCAGTGTCAATCGAGGCGCCGACGGTCGAGAGGGGTGGGAGCTTGCGGGTTTCCTCGTTGTGCTTGACCGTCTCGGCCTCGAGGATGCTGTGGGGTGCCAGCTCGTCGGAGTTCTTCTGGAGGTAGGGAGAGGGTAAGAGGTTCGGGGACCCATCGCCGCTTCGGCTGGAGCCCGCATCAGCCGGCGAGGGGGACATGGGGTGGTCGAAGGAGCTGGCGGTCAAGAGGGTCGTTCCAGAAGCGCTGGAAGCAGAGTCGGGGCGGCGTTGGGGTACGAAGGACAGGGCTGCGGGTTGCCGGGGAGCAATGCTAACAGGGAAGTAGCCGGCCGCTGCAGGCTCAGCGAGGGGCGCCTGGTCGCGCAAGTAGGCGGGCTCAGTCAGGGCCGTCAGACTTGGGTCGATGGGAATGGGAGGATGCTGCATGGGGAGAAGAGGGCCACCGTAAGGGACCGACGAGCCGCTGGCGGACGAGGGCGAGCCGAGTTCTGGTGGCGAATCGATGCTGTCGTCGTCGTGTTCCTTTTTGGGCCTCTTGCCAGACCGTCTGGACTCTTCAAAGACGCATTCCTGTCTGGTGAGCAGGCACCTCTCGCATCTAAATTCAAAAGTGGCACGAGCGTCAACGCTTGAAACATGGGGTTTGTGGCCAACTTACGGCGGGTTGAGGGATCCCCTGCACTTTGACTTCATCTTCCTGCAGACCTGCGGCAGACGGAGCGACGGTTCTCAGCAAAAGCGTCGGCGGTGCCTCTCCGCTTTCAAACGTTCCTCACCAAGCATGCTGCCGACCCTCGCTTGAGCTTCACACGACCAGATTGGTTGTACTCGGTAGGCTGGGCCAAGTGATTGCTATAGACGGTCACTTTCCTCTCCATGTTTGCAGGTGGACGTGTGGAGACAAGAGGCGTAACCTCCTCGTAGTCGGATCTCGGTTTGGAGCGCACGGATAGCGATGCCGTACAAAGCCACGAAAGACAAGAAGGTGGCCAGCGTCCCTTGCAAGGGTAGTGCTCTCCTCAATCGTCCACCTCCAATCCCAGCTCTTCGAAGACTGTCGCGACAGGAACGCTTTTCGTGGCGGCCACTTTGCCGATGAGGTCGAGACCGCCGTCCTGTGCAGGGCAAAGCGTCAACGGACGAATCGGGGGCCAAATCAGAATGTGTCCTTACACGTATGTCGTTGTATTGATGCAGCCTAAAGAACGCGCACAATGGATCTTCTTAGGCTCGGTTTCAAGGGCGGAAGGGAAGGCGCCAAGGCTCACAGCTTGATATGCTCGGAAGTCAAGGACTCCGCCATTTCAATGGTCCTATCATGTTCACAAAGAGGTCAGGCCTGGGACGCTACCAAGATTTGCACAGCGAGCGCGGGAGAAACGTACAGATCCGGATTTTGAGCCTGAAGCGTTGCCAGCTCCTGCTCGAGCTCCGCCTTGCGGGCCCTGAGTTTGGTCAAAGTCGCTTCAGAAGCCATGCTTAGGGAGATTGTGAGGTCAACGAAGCCGCCGGAGAGGGCTGGGAGCAAAGAGGTGGCGGCTGAAGCTGGCCAAAGGCGAAGAAGCCCCCTCGCTTGAAGAGGGTGGCGAGCGGCCTGGTTGCTTTCACGCGTCATTGAGGTCAAAAAGGTCCAGATACTTAGAGACGATGTTCAAGTGATACACGAGCCCCTAAAGCCCTAAAGCCGCCCAACCCTGACCAACCCTCAGCTCCAAGCGGCCTCCGCCAATTCCACCTTCACAAGTAAGGACCATAAGGATCACTGCTGCATCATTTTCAGCTCAAGAAGACTTCAAAGAAGTCATTGAGACCACGTTGAGACCACGCACCGAGCGATAGCTCCTGGCAGAGTCCATTTGCCACTGCAAATGTTGGAGACCTTCGGCTTCTTGCCGGACCAGGGAGCCGCCTGAGCCATGGCGACGCGCAGGTTCTGAGGATCAAAGACCGTATACGTTTGACGGAGAAAGGCTGAGCCCAAGATACCCCCTTGACTGGGCGTCAAAGAAAGTGTCAGCCAGCCGCGGCCGCTTTCAGCAGCAAACTGCCTACGTGGAGTTGCCGATGGACAAATCCATGTAGCAGGGGCCGTTCCCAGTGATCGCCAAGCTAGCCAACGGGACTTGAATGTTGATGCCGCCAGCAAATGAAAATGTCATTTTGCGGGTGTCCTTTTTCGGGTTGTAGTTGAGGGGGCAAAAGTAGGCGGGAACGTAAGGGCTATTGGCACCTGGGATCGGAGGGAGGCTGAACTGTGTCGCAATGGCAGAAGCCAGCTGGGGAGGCAGGATCATTTGGGATGTTCCGCTGTCGAGGAGAAAATGCGCCCATTGGGAGGGGAAGAGGCTGGTGTTGGCTGGCACGCCAGGTCCGGAAGCAGCGACACCGTTCAAAACCACGTGGTACCATTGGGTCGTGTCGAAGACAGGCACTTGGATCAAGGGCGCCTCTGTGTCAAGTTCAGCACGTTAGTGACGACAAATGGCAGAAGAACGGCAACACACTGTAAAGGGTAGAATCAATACCACCAAATGTGACGTGCGACTTGTAGCTCTTGCCAGTATAGTATTGCGAGGCGGGGTCCAAATACAAGGAGAACGCCATACTGTCGGTGGCGCGGTTCGCCGGGAATGTGAGCAGGCCGCCAGGGTAGCCAGGCTCCGAAACGAAGCCGCCCGTGGCGATGCCGGCGCCAAAAGTTCCAGATGCCCCGCGCCCGGCTGTCTTGCTCACAGCAATCTGGGTTCGCTTCAGGAGCTTGCTGTTGCCGACCACGACGGTATCCATCCACCAGTCGCCGCTGTTTTGTGCGCCACTGTCGAACACCAAGTTGAAGCTATCGTTGATGAACTTGCTGGTCGGGCTCCGGCTAGGATTGTATTGCCCGTGAGGCACCCAAGTGTCGCCTGACCCTGTGTCGAACATTGGCGAAAAGCCCTTGCTCTTGCCTGCTCCGGTCCCAATTGTGATGTCTTGTAGGCACATATACTGCCCACACGGCTCGATGGGACTGGTTACCCACGCCCCTTTCACCGTTACCACCAAGCCCATGGCCAACCAAATCCCCTGCTGCAACATGTCAAACAGAAATCTTTACCTCGGGTGTGGATGGATGGGCGACCAAGAGACCGAAGCTTTTGAAGAATTTAGAGAAAGGCTTTACATTTGGGCTTCGACACAAATAAACAAACCGCGATCGGGTGCTTATATGATACATCTGAGGCAGAGTCCAGGTTAAGCCCAACTCCCCGCTATAGCAGGTGCTTGTGGTTCGTAGAGGAAGAGCAGTAGCCACACGCCACTATTACAGCGCGCACAGAGATCCGCGAGCAAGAAGAGACGGGCGACAGACGGACGCGTTCTTCAGAGGAATTCATCTGGCAAATCCTAGTTCTCGGTCATTGGCAAAGAGTAGTGAACTTGTACGAGGCTCTATGCAAGAGTCCTAAGGCGTGTTGAAGCTCGGGGCAAATTGAGAGCTTTCAAGCAAGACGCGTGCGTCTGGTGGCCACCTTTTCGAGACTCTTGGCCAACTCTCGCATCCGTTCAGCATCCATGGAGCATGTCAAGCAGAGCAATGAGTCATGTTGGGCAGGCAAGTCAGGTGGCCGCCACGGACCAAGAAAACAGGAGGCCTCGGCAGCCCTTCTCCCTGCACGACGACTCGATCTCTCTAGAACTGCCGTGCAAAGCCGAAATAGACTGCATGTGGCTGCAAACAGTGCAGATATGGAGACAGATCGGCTGCCAAACTACCAGGTAACGCTTCCAACTCGCTCTCGCTTGCCGCCAACTGAAGGCTTGGACGTGAAAGCTGGGCGATGTCTTGGGCAGAGGCGCCTTTGGCGTCGTCTTCAAGGCCTTGTGAGTGATGCCATATCATCAAAGGCAAGCCCAACTCTGAGATCTGCCCTGCTTTTCAGGAATTGGACGACAGGAGAGACTGTTGCTGTCAAGCAGGTCTGGCTCTAGCCGCTAATGCCGCCGTCTGGCGTCGCTCAATGTGCTGCATTTAACCAGATTGGCCTGTCCAACATCCCGCAGTCCGAATTGCCCGAGATCATGGTGCTTCTCCTTCCATTCGATTCTGCACGGACGGTCGCGCTCATCCTGCCACTCAGTCTGAGATTAACCTGCTGAAGAATCTGGATCGTTAGCAGAATATCTTACCATCTGAGTGCTCTTCTGATTCGAACTTGTGGCAGACCCCAACATTGTGCAGTATCGAGGCTCGAGCCGCAACTCGGAAAACCTATACATCATCCTCGAGTATTGCGAAAACGGCTCTTTACACAACATCTGCAAGAGGGTGCGCTTGTCTGTCTTTTGATCACGCATTCAAGGTCAACGATTGGGCAGTTCGGCAAATTCCCTGAAGCGCTGGTCGCACAATACATCTGTCAGGTTCTGGACGGCCTGCTCTATTTGCACGACCAAGGTGTCATCCACCGCGACATAAAGGGCTCCAACATTTTGGCAACCAAAGAAGGCAGTGTCAAGTTGGCGGATTTCGGCGTTGCGACCCGAGTGGGACCGCTGAAGGATTCGGCGGTGGTCGGCTCGCCCTACTGGATGGCGCCCGAGGTCATAGACCAAAGCGGCGCTACTACCGCTTCCGATATATGGAGTGTCGGCGCCGTCGTAATCGAGCTACTCGAAGGCAGCCCGCCCTATTCCGAATTGGATCCCATGCCAGCCCTCTTCCGCATCGTCAACGATGATTGCCCGCCCCTTCCAGAGGCAGCGTCTGCCATGGCTCGCGATTTCTTATTGCAGTGCTTCCAGAAAGACTGCAACCTCCGGATTTCGGCCCGCAAACTCCTGCGCCATCCGTGGATGATGGCGGCTCGCAAGCAACTGGAGCAGACAAAGCGAGAGCAACAGCCGCGGTCGCCTCGGCTTCACAGTGCCTACGATGAGACAGTATACAAGGTGCAAGAGTGGAATAAGGCTCTCGAAGGTGAGCGCAGTCCGAGCTATCCCTACTTGTGCGGGCGAACTCAATCCTACTTGGGGCCAGCACAACATGCACCTGTCCCGCCCAGATTGACACATCGGCCAAGTGAAGAGGTTGCTCAGGTCCTCCAGCGGACCTCCAAACTGCAAGGTTCGCGGGAGCCGGCGCCTCGACCCAGCGACGCCGACAAGGAAAATGACGGCGGCGCGACAGTTCGGCTGCGCAAGGGCGCTCTAAGCGCACCAGAACAGAAGCCGATGCCACTGTCGGCCATTAATCCGCTCGCTGCTCGGATCAAGAAGCAGGCCGAGAAGGAGGCCGATGTCGAAGAGGAGCCAGAGGACAACTGGGACGGCGACTTTGAAGATGGCATTTCTGTGACCAAGATCGCGGCTCTCGAGAAGAGTGATCGTGAAGAGGCACTAGACGAGTTGCAGAAAGGCGCTTCGAAAGCGCTTGTGGAAGACTACTCCGACCTGGTTGACGACGAGACGGCATTTGCCGGCCGCATCGCAAATCTGAGGGTATGTCCCGTATTCTGTTCCGGCTCAATTGGTTGAGAGCAAATTTGAAACAGCTTGCGAGCGCCGGTCGCATTTTGCACCCGCGTGATTTGTCTTCTGGGACGGCGGCTTCGGTCAAGAACCTCTCCCGGACTATCAGGGCGCCTGTTCCTCATACAGCTTCGACCTCGAACAGCGACAGCGTGACCATCAAGCCGAAACGGCCGGCTTCCAAATCCAAGCCCAATGGCGCTGTTGGGATCGCCAAATATGCCGAAATTGCTGAAGAGGATGACGACTTTTCTGTTCTAGTATCAAGAACGGAGGCCCTTCCTACGGCCTTTGCAGCTTCTGATCTGAAGCTTGCCGACCGGCTCTCTGGCAAGTCGTGGCTTGGTGACGACGCAGAAGAGGAAGACCCGTTTGCAGAGCTCGAGTCAGAGGAGGAAGAAGTGGCGCCGGTTACCAACCACACAGCCCTGCAGTCTGACGTCGCCAGGGACCAGATGGCGCGGCTCAATGCGCTGGTGCTCAAGCTTTTGGAGAGCATCACCAATGCCGAGTGCAGCGACTTTGAAGTCAATGATATGTGTCTGCAGCTGGTGCGTTTGCTCTATAACGTCCATGGTCCAACATCACTCAGCCGGAATTCTGCAGGTCGATTTTCTGGATGCGGAGCCGGAACTTCAGAAGCAGTTAATCAAGGAGCATGGCGTGCTCGCGCTCCTCGAAGGCCTGCAGAGCCGAACCTCAAGAGACTGCCTCGCGTCCATGTTGCGGATTCTTAACATCGCAAGTACTCGTTTTGTGCAGAGCTGAACCCTGCTCATTTTTTAAAGTTGAGATTAGGTTGTACAAGAGTCCCCGAGCAACTTGGAAAAGCTTTGCGTGAGTTCTACTGCTGTTTGAAGTGCTCATACTCTGACGAAGAGCCGCAGCTCCTGGGTGGCTGTCCTGTCGTCATGACATTTGCATCCAATCGGTGGCCAAGAGACATCCGGCTGGAGGCCGCTCTTTTCATCGGATCTGTTTGCCGAGCTTCTCTTTTGACTGTAAGCATTCTGTGGGCGCCATCACGGACGATGCTGATTGGTCGTCCGCAGCTTCAAATGTTCATCAGTTGCCGAGGCTTGCGCGTCTTGGTTGATATGATCGATGAGAGCTATGACGAGCACCGAGACCTAGTTTGGATGGCTGTAGACGGCATTCTCCGGGTCTTCGAGATGCAGGTCAGTCCGCGTTCGACTCATGCGCAAAGACTGACTCGAGTTAACTGGGGTTGATCAGGGCTCCGCTCCTCGCAATGAATTCTGCCGAGTTCTTGCACAAGAGGGCTTGCTCGCTCCGCTGGCTACTGCCCTCATCCGCAGCGCAGAAGACGCTGACGATCTGGCCGAGTCCGCCAAAGTCAAAGTTGTCCACATCCTGCTGCTCTTTGCCCAATCCGACCTCAAAGTGCGGGAAGCGCTGGCAGTCAGGCCTGTTGTCACCCGTAAGGCCCTGGCTATTTAAATGCAGGCGACCAGAACTCACGAATTGGGCCAGGCCTCGTCAAAGCCGTCAACTTGCTGGACGGTGACCTCCTGATATCCGTTCTGAAGACGTTGAAGAACATCAGCATGTCGCCCAAGTCATTAGATGTCCTCCAGCATGCCAACGCGATTGAGGTTCTGGTGCGGAGCCTGCTCGACCACTTGCATGGCCCGTGGCACACTGTGAGCCTAGACTACTCTCCCCCTCAAGAAAAGCTTCTGAGTCCTCGGTTTAGGAAATTTCCAACCCTATCGTCAATACGCTGTACAACTTGTGCCGACTCTCCAAGACCCGACAGGAAGAGGCCGCTTCCTTCGGAGCTGTTCCAGCCCTGATGGATCTAGTCCACGCAAATTCTCCCCTCAAACAGTTCGCGCTTCCAATACTGTGCGATTTTGCCGCCAGCAGCAAACTCTGCCGCAAGGTGCTATGGCAGCACAAAGGCATGCAGTTCTACCTGGGCCTGCTGGAAGATCCGTTTTGGGGCAGCAGTGGGTTGGAGTCAATCGCCACTTGGTGCGTGCTCTGTCCATTCATATCAAATCAATGCCAACGGGTTCTCGTCGAGCAGGCTGGCGGATGAGACAACTCGAGTGGAAGATGTTCTGCTGCAGGCCGACTCGGTCCAAGCTCTTCTGATGGCGTTCGATCAGGCCAAGGCCACCACTTTTGAAAATCTCCTAGATCCATTCTTGAAGGTGTGTTCATCAGCGGTAACCACGAAGGTCCTAAGGGCGCTCACAAGGCTCTCAGATTTTACGAATCTCGGCCACCCTCTCGACAAATTTGGCCTTCCAGCCAGCTTTCAACTCACGGCTCATCGACCGCTTATCCACGCACCCGAAGCCGGTTGTGCGACTCAATCTGTTGCGCTTGATCAAGACCGTCTGCGAGTCATTGAACGCCACCTCCCGCCGCCGATATGCCAGGACACCCAACCTGAGTCCTACTATCCACAACCTTGCAAAGAACGATCCTGCCATGCTCGTTCGCCAGCTCGCCAAGTCGCTTGCTTCGGCTCTGGCAGACCAAGCAGAGGGGCTCAAGAGCAGTAGCGGCACCTCAGAGCGAGTAAAGCGAAGCCATTCCTCGGTCGGCAATCTGGCCCGAGTGGCGCGTGGCTTGGGTGGAGATGTCCTGGCGAGAATTAGGGTGCCGGGAGAGCCGTCCTCAGGCCTGAGCCGCTCCAGCACTTCTGCCCAGTTGCGACCCAAGAAGGCTTCAAGCTGATACCATTTTGTCCATGCTCTTGTACTATACCCTTCACATAGAATACCTGCCTTTCACCTGCACACGGAAACTCTGAACCAAGCGACTCCTCGTGCAAAGTTCATTTGGCACCAGTTCACGGAGTTATTCTCAGGTTGTTCCGACTCTAATGTGCTCCTTGCACGACGATCGATAATATACAAGCTATTTTACATACCCCAAGGCCCTTTCAGACGCAAACGCAAACTTTGCAAACGCAGACAGTCTTCGTTTCCTCGATGTGCGCTTTGTGCACCGCCAGCCACGCAGTCGGCATGGGTAGGTCGCCGAGACTGAACAAGCCCCGGTTGTAAGCGCGCCACCGCGCCAGATTGTCGCGACAGTCTCCAGCTGGGCAGCCACAGGGAGCCCAGTACCAGCATGTGCATCTGCCGGTGGCACACTGCGCGAACCACTCGCCCAGATTCCAAGCCTTCCCTTTGCCGCGTGGTGTCGCCTAAGTAGAGCACTTTGAGATGCGATTCGAGCTATGGGATCCGCAGAGGTGGACCCACCTCCAGGTAGCGGCACTCGGCCCCGCAATAGCATTTGATCACTCGACCAGTGTACAAAGCGTTTTGGTTGTTGGGCGCCAAGCTGGGCTTGCCGTCGGCGAACTCCCAGTATCCACACCCTTTCTTTGGGCCTTGGGCCCGCCGAATGCTACAGCAGTAAAACTGCCGGCCAAGGTTTTCGTTTTGGGTTCGAGACTGTACCCCCATTGTTAGCTGGAGAAAGAACTGAGGTTGCGGAGTAACGCACCTCGCAGACGAGTGCGGCCAATTTGCATCCGCACAGCGGAGTGCTGCTCCCGCTGTCCACTTCCTCCTCTTCAGAATAAGGGCCTTTGATGGTTGAGCCAATGCTGCCTTCACTGGATGAAGAAGCTGCTGAGCTGTCGTCGGAGGGCGAAGGCGAAGGCGCGCGGTGGCCTTGGGCGGATCCCGACGAGGTCCCGTCATGATCTGCAGCGGAAGAGGTCTGCAACTCGTTGTCTGACTCGGGCTCTTCTTTCTTGATCGTCGGCTTCTCTTCGACCTCGACTTTGACTTTGATGTCTAATAGAACATGGCATTGAGCAAGCGCATGAGCAAAAGTTTTCACTGAACAGAGCGGACCAAGCGTTTCGTCGTCCCGCACGTCGACTGGCACTTGACCCGGCGAAGTCACCAGCTCATCCCTTGCGACTTTGAATGACCTATCCGGCAGAAGGTCTTCCGCCGGATCTCGGTCTCTCTTCATATGGCTGCTTGAGAGCAGCGAGCGAAGACCGCTTTTGAGATCAGAGCCCCCCTCTAAATGAAATGGGGTCATCACAGCCCCCTTTCCGCGCTCTCCGTCGAGTCTTGAAGCTGCAAGAAGAGGCTTCAGTAGGTCGACAATGACTTTGCTACCGACAAAGCTTGCCTGTCCTGCTCTTCAGCTCAAGGCCATTGTTTGCATAGCTGTTCCTTTCCACGATGAGTGGCGAGAACCGCAAGGTGCCGACCGTCACAACCCGCTCTGGAGGGTTGCACAATGAGAGAGGAAGTTTCCCAAGTGTCGAATCTCGACACTGCGGTCTGGAAAGAGGATGGATGAGCGGGAGTAGCATAGTGAAGGCGAAGACGAACCCATGCTACGATGCGATCGACAGGTTGTTCACGCCGACTGACGGCTCCTTTGCTAATCGGGCATTCTTGGCAGCAAGCCACTTGGCGTTTTGGATGCTGAAGTGCTCTGCCCGCGGGCGCTTCAAAAGGGGCACGTAAAGATGAGGTGAGGTGCGAATGTAGCGGTTGGCGCCAAGAGGGATGACAACTTGGGCAGGTTCCTGCTTTTGGCCGTTGACGGGAGGTAGCACCCGGGGAGAGGGCACCGACTGCTCCGCCTGAATGTGGTGCTGCTGGATCAGGTTTTGAATGGATGGGCCTTCAAGGAAATCCTTCATCGCCTGCTCGTTGTTGCCGTCTTTCTGCCATGCGACTGAATCCTCGTCAAATTCGCACTTCCAAAGCAGGAGTGGCAGGTCGTTGGCCAATTCGTAGTCAGGCTTCGTCGGAACGGTGTCCACATCCAGCAGCTTGGAGATGATGCTGGGTTCTTCCCGACCTGCTCCCACCAGAAAGAGGAGTGCAACAGTGCAGCGCACTTGGTGGTAAAGGAAGGCGGTTCCGTGCAAGTTGAAGACGAAATGCTCGCAAGCCGGATTGGACGGGTCGGTGGGCGCGATGCTGGCCAAGGTTACTGAACGCCGAAAGTTGGTGATCTGCTTGCTGCCATCAACCTTGCAAAAGTTGCGAAAGTCATGCTCGCCAATCAGCAGGTTGGCCGCCTCTTGCATTTTGGCGATGTCGAGTGGCGCATTCGAGCTCGACTTGAAGAAGTACTTGTACTGCCTTCCAGTGCAAGAGAAGCGAGAATCAAAGGACGGGTCGACAGGTGACCAGGCTAGGATGCGGATGGAAGGTGGGAGGATGCGATTCAAGACGTGTGCATAGTCTTGCTCCTTTCTCGAAGCGGTTGGCTGGCAAACAAGCGGCGCTGGAAGTGGTGTACGAGAATAGAAGGTGATGTCGTCCTCTGCTGCTCTTGGAAAGTCCTGCCCTGGTCCAACTGCCCCCGTTCCAGCGAGCTCGCTTGCGTCCAACGCGCTCCGCACCCACAAACTGACCACCTGCCCGCTCGAGCTCACTCCTCTATCCGTTCTCCCACACCGCGAGAAGTCATGAGCCGAAACAGGCAGGGACGGGTCAATTAGACGAGCAGTGGCCAGAGCCTCGAGCAATTTCTGCTCGACGGTCGGCAAGGGGGTGTCCACATTCTGCAAGGCCAATCCACAGTAGTGCCAGCCTTCGTAGGAGAACAGCAAGGCGATCTTCCGCCGCGGGTGTTTGCTGAAGTCGAAAGGTTTGCCAGGCGGAGGTTTTTTCTCGACGATTGCCAGCCGGCGCTGCAGCTGAGCAATCTGGCTTCGTAGTGAAGCTGCTGTTTCCTGCATCAAGCGCAGGTTGGGCATCCAACTGGACCCAACAGTGGATGACGCAGGTGGCCGACTTGGCGACACCTGCGAGGACGCGACCCTTGCTCCGCTCCCACGATCGCAACCCATCAAAACACAATGCCCGTCGAAAAGGTTTCTACCAACGCTTCTTGGGGCGGCCAAATCATCAAGTTCAAGGCCAAGTCGGAGAGCCTGGGCGGCCTCGACACTCAATTCAACGTGTTTGTCCCAGCGTCTGCGTCTGCCGCCAAGTTTCCGGTCCTGTACTACCTTGCTGGCTTGACTTGCACTGAAGATACTGGCGCACAAAAGGGAGGCTTCCTCAGGGATGCAGCGGAGCAGGGTGAGTTCTTGGAACTGTCATTCAGGCTTTGGCACTGACGAACTTTGGGGAATCGCAATAGGCATTGCTCTGGTTTTCCCGGACACTTCTCCTAGAGGAGCTGGCGTCGAGGGCGAGGACGATGGCTGGGACTTTGGCACTGGTAGGAGTTTTCGCCTCCACCTCTTACAGCCGCGCTAGCCGACACCCTCCAAACCTCCTTGCAGGAGCTGGCTTTTACCTCAACGCGAGCAACCCAAAATGGGAGAAGAACTACAACATGTGCGCTCGCTCTTCTAGGGTCTAGGGCTTGAGCCGATTTTGGGTGGTGAACAGGGACGCCTTCGTCACTAAAGAGCTGCCCAAGCTGCTGGGCGAGACTGGCCTGCCTTTGGTTCGTGGATGTAACATTTGATCCTCTGAAGGTTGATCTAATAGTCTATGTTTTTCAAACAGGACACCATCAAGGCCTCCATCTTCGGCCACTCGATGGTGAGCTTGACTTCGCCTAAAGCCCGCGTCAATTTGAGCTGAGGCAGTTAACTCGAAAAAGGGCGGTCACGGCGCTGTGCACCTTTACCTTCTCTACCCCGAGCTGTACAAGTCGGCGTCGGCGTTCGCGCCCATTCTCAACCCCACCCAGTGCGCCTGGGGCAAAAAGGCCTTCAGCGGCCCGTCTGGCTCTGACGGCTACTTGAAGGGTGGCATTGAAGAGGGGAAACGCCGGGACTCGACTGAGTTGATCAAGGGCACCAAGGGCCGCAAGCTGGCCATCTTGGTTGACACCGTACGTTTTTCCTTCGCTCCTCTGCCCACCACCTCTAAAGGTTTTCCTTCGTTCGCAAAAAGGGGCTGGGAGACAACTTTCACAAGGACGGCCAGCTCTTGCCGGACAACTTCATCGAGGCGGCCAAGGCAGCTGGCTATGGCTCGGAGCAGGTGCAAGTGAACAAGCGGGAAGACTACGACCACTCCTACTGGTTCATTCAGACGTTTGGGCCCGACCACATCAACTTCCACGCCAGGCACTTGAAGGCGTGAAGTGCGTGGAGGGAGGAGGCCGTTGTTTAGAGTCACATCTTGCTATGCTTTATGAACTGTCTAGCAACCCCTGCATCATCCGAAGAATCTTACAGCGACTTCCTAAGCTACCTTGAGCCTTGAGATCGCCACCCCGAGACCAACTGAGATCAAGGTGCTCTTCCACCGCAACAGCCAACTTTTTGTGAGAGCACTCTTGGATCACCATGTCGGCCCGCGTGGCGAGTGAGTCGCTTCTTACTCTCTTCAGTTGAGCCCAAGAGTGAAGCTCAAGCGCCGAATGAGCAGCCAAGACCAAGCGGTTCGCGCCCACTAAAGTTGCGCCTCGAAAGCCTCCTCCCTCGACTGGGGCGTTGGCCGCTCCTGTCGTTGCAGCTCCTCCAGCACCGCCAGCTGCCAGTCCTCTGCCGCCACCTCCCGTTGCTCTCCCAGCTGAACCAGAGCCTGCACCTGCGCCGCTGCCGCCGCCGAGGCAGCCAGAGCCGGAAGTGCGCCAGCAGCCCGAGCGGCGCCAACCTTCGCCCTCACCTCCTCCGCCGCCGCCGCAAGAGGACGAGCCTGAAGACTCTGGCGACGCTCCAGAAGAGACGATCGACTCGAATGCCGCTTTGCTCGAGGGCATCAAGCGGGCGCTGCTGCAGGCTCCACCCCCAATTCGCCCACCCGGCTCGCCTGGGAAGGACCAGGATGCAGCTGAGACGCTGGTGTCCATTGGCACTGTGCCCAGCATTGGCGACTACTTTTTGGAGCTGGAAGATGGCCCACCGCTGTTCAACCCGAAGGAGAACAGCGACCATGAGGGCGAACAACAGGTTTGTCCAATCCACTGCTTTGTGATTGCACTGCGCTTATTCCCCTGCAGCAGACTCTTGGCAAGCACAACAGATCGTTTCTGATTCCACGACCGGAAGACGACGAGGGCGAGGACGGCCAACGGCCCAAGAAGCGCAAGCGAACGCGCACCATTCCCATGGACCTCATCGACGAGCGGCCCATCGACCCCGCCGCCGTCTCCATGGCCGACATCTGCGAGGACAACGGCCAAGGGCGGCCGAGCACCAAGGCTGTGGCGGCTGCCATTCAAAAGCGAGAGGAGAAGGCCAGGCGCAAGGAAGCGAGGCGGCGGCAAAAACAGCTGAATGCTCGGACGGCCAGGGGAGAGTCAGTCGAGGGCACGCCTGCGCCTCAACCGCCCGGGTCGGACGAAGAGCAAACGCCAGCGCCGCCCACACGCCGGCGAGCGAGTGAAAGCGTTGGCCCGAGGCCTCGGCAGGACATCATTTCAGAAGTGATAGAAGAGGAGGACGAGGAAGAGGGAGCCCCTCGAGATGAGGAGGAGCCCGAGTTCGTCGAGAGCTCGCTGGTGCCGCAAGCTCGCATGCGGAATGGCCGACTGGTGCTCGACGAGACTTCTCTCATGGCTTCCCGCGAAGACGAGGTGCGCTCTGGTTTTCTCTTAGACACACCAGGCGCTGGCTGACTAGAGGCTTCGCACGGCTCACAGGACGAGGACCACGGCCCGATCATTGACCAGTCGCTCACCGAGCGGCGCATTACCTCAGCCAGCTACAGCAAGCGCACCAAAGGCACCCGCTGGTCGACCGCTGAGACGGACCTGTTCTACGAAGCTATCCAGCAGAACGGCTCGGACCTAGCCATGATCGCCCTCTATTTCCCCGGGCGGACGCGCACCCAGATCCGGGCCAAGTGGCGAAGGGAAGATCGCATCGCGCCCGAGAAGATCACCCATGCTCTGATGAACAAAAAAGGCCGTGGTGAGTCATTCTTCTTACCCCTCCCTTCCAGCCTGCGATGGCTCATTACTGGTGGCGTTCGAAGATATGACTCAATTGTCGCTCCTCACCAAGATGGACCTCTCCGGCCCGGCACCGGAAGACCCCATGCAGCCATACTACGAAGCTGCGCTCAAAAGGGACTCGGTCACGCCTGGCTTGGGGCCCGACCCTGCCGAAGCCCCTGCGGCCACCACCACCACCATCACCAATACGACTTCGACCGCCCAGCCGCACACCAACCAGCGCAAAGAGCCGAGCCGACCTGTTGCCGTCGGCAAGAGAGCTACGGCGTTGGCGGCGGAGCTGGCTGCTAGAGGCGTCGAGCAGGAGATTGTCGAGTCGGACGAGGAGTGAAGTTTGGCCTCTCGTCTTGCTCGTGTTCTTGGGACTTTGTTGTAATTCTTTGCATTGTTAGATATTGTTGTATAAAGGCATATCTCACTCCCGCAAGTTCGCCATGCTGAGAATTGGCATGACCTCACCCACGCCGCTTCCTCTCCTTCGCACGACGACTCGAACCATGAAGCACCCTATCTACCGCATGGAGATCGAGCAGCACAATGCGAACATTAAGACGCTGCATGCAGATTTGGCCAGAGTGCGAGACGCGGGCGCGGCGGACCAGTACATGGTCGGTGTTCTTGTTCCATGCTGTCAAATGCGCTCGGCTCAATCGCTCACTTATCAGGAAGATGGATTCAATAGTTCGTCGCTCACTTGGACCATGCAGCTTAGACCAAACAGCAATTGGAGGCCCACAGATGCCATTGCATCGGAAGAGTGGCAAATTCGCCGTCTGGAGGAGCTCATCGGCCCTCCCAAGGCTCCGTGGTACAAGACCCTCTTCTGCCTTGGATCCCAGTCGAGAGCAGAGCCTCTCCAGCCTGCCCAAAGGGGAGGCTGAGCGAGCATCCAGTCCGCCCTTCTGGCTCCCTCGCGCTCACCTTCTGTCGCTCAGCTGTTCTTTGGCAGTCTTGTAATCTACGATACGATTTGACTCACAATAATTCTGGTGGTCTTCTCGTTCACCGAGCCAAGCGTATCAGAGGTCTTGGGTGGCAAAATTCACGAACTCTTCATGGCCCATTGATATCGCCAGCGGATCTCCAGATTTTCCGCTCTACGACAAAGCTCGCCGTCACCTGTTGGTATCGGCAAGAGAGCCACGACGTTGACAGCCGAGCTGACTGCCAGGGACGTCGAGCAGGAGATTGTTGGGTCGGACGTTTGGCCTCTCGACTAACTCGCTTTTAGGCTTTGTTGTGATCCTTTGGCCAGTTAATGTTGTATAGAGGCATATTGCCCTCCTGCAAGTTCACCATGCTGAGAATTGGCATGACCTCCGAACTCGCTCCGCTTCCTGCCCTTGCTCGACGACTCGAACCATGAAGCACCCTATATACCGCATGGAGCTCGAGCAGCACAATGCGAACCTTAGGTCTTTCAGTGCAACTCTGGCCAGATTGCGAGACGCGGGTGCAGTCAACCAGTCCACGGTCGGTGTCCATGTTGCTTGCAGGGTTCGTCACAGGAATTTCTGGCCGCAAAATTTCGCGAAATTTCGTCCAGGAAAGGAAAAGAAGTAGACTATGACCCTTGTATTTCGCCAACGAAAGATGGAGAAAGAAAGGGAAGTGGATGGGCCGCAAAGCGGAAATTTCGCAAATTTTGTAACATTTCCCTGACCATCACATGGTCGCGTGCAGACTGCAGCCCAGCTCTGTTGTTCGCGAACCACCAGCTCGCAGGCCTTTTGTTATGATCCTGACTGCTCCCTTGGGTAGTGTTCGGTCGTGGTCGGTCGCGGTCGCTCGAGATCTGCCCTTCCTGCTTGCCCTGGGCGCCCATCAATTCCGTCGTGTTGATCTGCTCTGCTCTCGCTTTGATCCCACCCTTGTCTCCCGTGCATATCTGAGTCGCCCATCATTCTCTTCTATCGCCTAGTAGCACTTGCTCGCCGGCTTCGCCGATGCTCAAAAGACGCAGAGACTGGGAGCAGCCAAGGACGAGTCAGCCTGCACAGGTGCGCCGATTGTCGTCCTCTCTGCTGTGCTGTTGGCTATGAAAGCTCACGTCAACTTGCTATGATGCTACAGCCAGTCATGCTGGGCCTCGCTGTGAGCCTATAGGATCGAGGGAGAATGTTGCCGGAAGCTCTCCCGTTTTGCAGCTGCGACCTTCACATCTTCCCAATAATGCTGAGTGCGTCTCCCTCGTTCGATCTCTATGTCCAAAGAACCAGACCTCAAATGTATTCAGATCTTTGCTTTCATGAGCCTCCTGCCGGTGGCGAACACTCTATAGAAACCCCCTTTGCAACTTTGCTTGACTCATCTCCGCTCATCGTGATGTGTTAGCCATCGTTGATCAACGTAGTTCGTGACATTGTGAAAACCCAATGGTGCATGCTCTGCAAAAAAGTTTCCGAGAAGGATGCGTTCCGCTCCTTCCGCCCTTCGACGAAATTTCGCGATATTTCCTCCTCTTCCGCGAAAGAAAAGGAAGTGCTTGCTACATTGCAAGGAAGGAAACGAAATCTGCGCCTACGTCTCCAGGAAAGGGCCTTTCCCAGCGAATTTTTTCCTGGTCATTTCGTGACGAACCCTGGTTGCTTGCTGTCAACTGCGCTCGGCTCAAGCTCCCACTTATCAGGAAAATGAAATCAACAGTTCGTCGCTTAGTTAGACTATGGAGCTTAAAACAAACACCAATTTGCGGCCGACAGTTGCCATTGCTTCGGAACAGTGGCATATTCGTCGTTTGGAGGAGCTCATCGGCCCTCCCAAAGCTCCGTGGCACAAGAATCTCTTCTGCCTTGGATCTGGACCCGAACCAGAGCTTCCCCTAAGGGAAGGCCGACCGGCCAGCCAGTCCGCCCTCGTTGGCTCTCTCGCGCTGACTTCCTGTCGCTCAGCTGTTCTGCCGCAGTGTGATGAGCCTACGATGCAATGCGACTCGCAAGAATGGAAGCCTTCTTGTCCTCTACTAAGCTAAGCATGGACGTCCCGAGCTCTTGGGTGGCAAAACACACACGGATTCCTCTTGGCCCATCGATATCGTAATTGGTGCTACTGGATTTCCCGCTCTGCTCCTTCCTCTTGTCCAAGAGTCTCTTTCCTCGGCGTGAGTCGCTCTCCGATGTCTCCAAAGCTGGACTGTCGCTAAATCGTTCCCTTCGCCACTTTCTTGGTAGTTTCCCCTCCCTTCCCGAGCTTCTTTGTCGATGCGAGCTTCTTGTCCATCGAAAAAAATATTCAAGAATCTATCCTGGTAGCTACAGCTACAGCCGAGATCCTGCCGATTTACACTCGGACGGATGGGCTTCAGACTTCGTGGCGCTCGAAGGTTTCTCGCGCTGCTGTCTGATGATTGTCCCTGTTCTCGATAGGAGATTTTCTCTGCATCTTCTCTGATAATGCGCTTGTAGTTTTCGGGTGAAATCAAGAGAAATTTTCGAAGAAACCACCATCACTCATGCGCAGGATTTTTTTGAGTGGCGACGGCGAAAGGCGAGCGGCAGGCGACTCTTGTCAGCTGTCGACCTCTCGGACCTTGCAGGCTACACCACTGCGAGCCCGTGAACGAACACACAGCTCGTTGTTGGCCCCGCCAGCGGCCCGTTGAACAGCAGCAGGCGGCAACAGGCAGCCAAGATGGATGACTATGCGCCGATGGAGGACGAGGACGGCTCGCTGACGCAGGAGGACTGCTGGGCGGTGATCGCGGCCTACTTCAGGGAGAAGACGCTCGTGTCGCAGCAGATCAGCTCGTTCAACGAGTTTGTGAACAACACGATGCAAGAGCTCGTCGACGAAAATGCCACGCTCATCCTCGACCAGGGCAAGCAGCACACCGGCAAGGCTGACGATGTGGCGGTATGCTTCCTTACTCTCAGGCGGCCGTAGCAGAGAACGGCGCTGAGACTGAGAGAGTGCAGAGGCGCTACAACATTCAATTTGGGCAAATCTACCTGTCGAAGCCGACCGTCAAAGAGGCCGACGGCACCGTGGGCGCGCTCACGCCCAACGAGGCCCGCCAACGGAATCTAACGTAGGTTCACTGCCACTTTGAAGCCGTTGCCACCCGAGGCCTAAATCGATTTTGTGGCTTTGCAGCTACTCGGCCTACCTGTATGTGGATGTCAAAAAGACAGTGTCGAGGGACGAAGGCGATCGGGATCCGGACACGGGCGAGATTCAGTGGGTGCCAGATGACGAGGAGGCAGCGGCCGAGGAGAACGAGGACAAGATCAACTTGGGCAAGGTGCGTTTTGTTTTTCGGCCTCTGTCTCCAAATGCGCGCGTCGCTCACACCCACTCCATGAGTACAGATTCCCATCATGCTTCACTCCGACTTCTGTTTGCTTAATACGACAGAGGGCAAGGACCGGTATGCCCTGAACGAGTGCGAGTTCGATAATGTGAGCGGTTTCCACCCTCCTCAGACTACTGAAGCTGGTCTCAAAGTTTGTCCAACCCTCACAGGGAGGATACTTCGTGATCAACGGCTCGGAGAAGGTGCTGATCGCCCAGGAGCGCATGTCGGCCAACCAAGTCTACGTCTTCGCCAAAGCCGCGCCCTCGCCGATAACCCACTTGGCCGAGATCCGGTCCGCCGTCGAAAAGGGCGGCAAGACCATCTCGACCATGTCGGTCAAGATGTACAAGGCGACCTCCCCTGAAAAATCCTCTGGCGGCATCACCGGCCAGCTCATTCGCACCACCATCCCCTACGTCAAGACCGACATCCCCATCGTCGTCGTCTTCCGCGCCTTGGGCGTCATTGCGGACCGCGACATCCTCGAACACATCTGCTACGACCGCAACGACATCGAAATGTTTGAAATGCTCAAGCCTTCCATTGAAGAGGCCTTCCCTATCCAGGACCAAGGCGTGCGTGGCTGTCCCCCAATCATTAGTGCCACTTTATCTGATAAATTTCCTGTAAATTCACAGGTCGCGCTCGATTTCATCGGCCGAAGAGGCACGACCACCGGTTTAGCCAAAGACCGCCGTGTGCGCTATGCCTCGGAAATCCTTCAAAAAGAGATGTTGCCGCACGTGTCCATGCTGGCGAACCACTTTGGCAAAAAGGCCTTCTTCTTCGGCTACATGATCCACCGACTGCTGCTGGCGGCGCTCGAGCGGAGAGAGCTGGACGACCGCGATCACTTTGGAAAGAAGCGCTTGGACTTGGCCGGCCCCTTGCTGGCTGCCCTGTTCCGGATGCTCTTCCGCAAGCTGACCAAGGACGTCTACCGCCACCTCCAAAAGTGCGTCGAGACGTCCAAGCCCTTCCGGCTCAACACGGCCGTCAAGCCCGCCACCATCACCAACGGCCTGCGCTACTCGCTCGCCACCGGCAACTGGGGCGACCAAAAGAAGTCGATGTCGGCCAAAGCTGGCGTGTCTCAAGTGCTGAACCGCTACACCTACGCCTCCACCCTCTCCCACTTGCGCCGGTGCAACACCCCCATCGGCCGTGACGGCAAGATTGCCAAGCCCCGCCAGCTCCACAACACCCATTGGGGCATGGTGTGCCCAGCCGAGACGCCCGAAGGCCAGGCGTGCGGGCTGGTCAAGAACCTCGCCCTCATGTCCTACATCTCAGTCGGCTCGCCCTCGGCGCCCATCATCGAGTTCTTGGAGGAGTGGGGCATGGAGAGCTTGGAAGAGTTGTCCACAGAGCTCGGCAAAGGCACCAAGGTGTTCGTCAACGGCGTCTGGCTCGGCATCCACCGAGAGCCGGCGTCGCTCGTTACCACCATCAAGCGCCTGCGGCGGTGTGGTGATATCAACTACGAGGTGTCGGTCGTGCGAGACGTGCGAGAGCGCGAAGTCCGGATCTTCACCGACGCCGGGCGGGTGTGCCGACCCTTGTTCATCGTTGATGAGAAGAAACAGGAGCTGCTCATCACTAAGGAGGACGTCAACAAGCTGCACGCCATTGACAACAACACCATGGAGTTTGATGGCGAGGATATCAGCGGGTTTGGGTGGAACGACTTGGTGCAGGGCGGCAAGGTCGAATACCTCGACGCGGAGGAAGAGGAGACGGTCATGATCTGCATGACGACCGACGATCTGGAGCGATCCAAACTGCAGATGCAGACCGGCCAGGTGCAAGAGCAAGATAATCTGGGTGCTGGTGGTGCTCGCTTGAAGAACGTCCTGGCCACCAACCACTGGACTCACTGCGAGATCCACCCCGCCATGATCCTCGGCATTTGCGCCAGCATCATTCCCTTCCCTGACCACAACCAAGTGAGATTAACTTTGCTTTCGGCTCCTTGTTTGCACCACTGGCATCAAACTGACCTTTATGCCTTTTCAGTCTCCACGTAATACCTACCAATCCGCCATGGGCAAGCAAGCCATGGGAGTCTACCTGACCAGCTACCAAGTCCGTTTGGACAACTCCGCCAACATCCTCTACTACCCTCAAAAGCCGCTCGCGACTACCCGGTCGATGGAGTACCTCCACTTCCGAGACTTGCCCGCCGGCCAAAACGCCATCGTTGCCATCCTGTGCTACTCTGGCTACAATCAGGAAGATTCCGTCATCATGTCCCAGTCCGCCATCGACCGCGGCTTGTTCCGCTCGCTCTACTACCGCACCTACATGGACGCCGAGAAGAGCAAGGGCGTCATCCAGATGGAGACCTTTGAGAAGCCGAACCGGAGGTCGACGCTCAACATGAAGCGCGGCACCTACGACAAGCTCCAGGCGGACGGCCTCATCGCACCTGGCGAGAACGTCAACGGCGACGACATCCTCATCGGCAAGACAGCGCCTTTGCCACCAGACACTGAAGAGTTGGGCCAACGGAGTAAAGAGCACACCAAGCGCGACGTCTCCACCCCACTTAAGAGCACCGAGAAGGGCTTTGTCGACATGGTCATGGTCACCAACGATGTTGACGCGGCGACGAGCGGCAAGATGGTCAAGATCCGGACCAGAGCGACCCGCATTCCCCAGGTCGGCGACAAGTTTGCGTCTCGTCACGGTCAAAAGGGCACAGTCGGCATCACCTACCGCCAAGAAGACATGCCGTTCACTGTTGACGGCCTAACGCCCGACATCATCATCAACCCTCACGCCATTCCGTCTCGAATGACCATCGGGCATCTCGTCGAGTGCTTGTTGTCGAAAGTGTCCACCATCACCGGCAACGAAGGCGACGCCACGCCGTTTTCGGAGGTCACCGTCGAGGCCATTTCCGACTTGCTCAAGTCAAACGGCTACCACAGCCGTGGCCTGGAGGTCATGTACAACGGCCACACCGGCCGAAAGCTGCAGGCACAGGTCTACCTGGGCCCGACCTACTACCAGCGCTTGAAGTGGGTCCTTTGTGCGCTTCCTTCTTTCCCCCCTCTCAACCTTTCGGCAGGCACATGGTCGATGACAAGATCCACTCGCGAGCACGCGGTCCGGTCCAGATCTTGACCCGCCAGCCAGTCGAAGGTCGAAGTCGAGATGGCGGCTTGCGGTTCGGCGAGATGGAGCGCGATTGCATGATCTCCCACGGCGTGGCTGGCTTCTTAAAGTGGGCCCCTCTATCTCACTGTGCTTCTATGGAACTCCTCTGAAGGCGGACTGCTCAGGGAGCGCATGTTCGAAGCGAGCGACGCGTATCGGTGCGTCTTCCTGCTTTCGGGTCTCTTTCCCTAAGCTTATCCCCTTCCAGTGTCCACGTCTGCGACTACTGTGGCTTACTAGCAGTGGCCAAGCTCAAGAGCCAGACGTTTGAGTGTCGTTCTTGCCGAAACAAGACGGCAATCTCCCAGGTCAACATCCCGTATGTCCCTTTTTTCCCTCTGGGAAGCCCAGGAGTCGTTCTAACATCAAATTTCTTCGTTTCCTGCTATGCGGCCAAATTGTTGTTCCAAGAGCTGCAGGCGATGAACCTCGCCGTTCGAATCCTGACCGACGCCACCGAAAAGTGATGTACAACTAGCCGGGACCTCTGCAATCGTCCTTTGGACTTTCCCAGAGACCCTTTTTGTTCCGCATACTCCTGTACGATTCTAGAACTGCCTAGGTGGCAGTCGGAAGCGGGTGGTCGCCAGGCCGGGTGAAGTGGCGGGGGTGGCGAACCGTTTTCTTGATCCCGTCCCGTCGTCGCCAACGAATCCTCCAAACTTATTATCTGTATCTTTGCCTGCTATCTAGTGAGAATGTGTCGCTCTGGTACGCCACTTGGCCAAAGTCGGCGAGAAACGAAAGATCAATGCCGCCGCCCAGCGCCGCAAGGACATTGCGCTGCTCTGCCCTTTCCACTTTGGGGTGCTCTTTGTTACCTGAACGGAGAACTGTCGAAGTGTGCGGCCAATGGGCAGCTTAGATCTGAATGCGCTCTCTTCTTTGTCAAGAGTTTGCGCGGTGCAATCGTCTCGCCCTTCGTCTGGCGCTCTTTTTTTCGCCCTGACGACCGCATACGAGCAAAATGTCTTCAAAAGAGCCGGAGCCCCTTCCTCCAGAGGACGAAGATTTGGAGGAGACCGCGCCCCTTGTCAAAAGCGAGCCTTCCGCAGACGACCAGCCTCTGACGCCGTCTCCTCACTTCCAACGCCAAAGGTTCCTGCTGTGGGCGGGTCTAATTCTGACGGCCTTTTTGGCTGCTACGCTTTTCGCTCTTTCGCGCCAGCCTGGGTTCAGAGCATGGGGAGCGGAGGAGGGAACTGACCCACTGGACTTGCTCGTCCCTCAGTCTTCAATCTACGATACAATGCCAGCTCTGGCAGAGGATCGTCCTGTTCGGCCAGCAAGCGAGATCGACGCCGTCTTCTGCCCAGGTGGCAACTGCAAGTTTCTGCTGGTTGTTCAGGTCCGTTTCTTCATCGTTGGACTGCTTGCGTGCAACTGCTCAATGAGAAGGGGCCTCGCAGATACCCGAGCAAGAGAGTATGGCGGCCAAGCATCTGTACAGCCTCGGCGTGTTGGCGCACGCCCTCAACCGCACCCTTGTCTTGCCACACATCGAGGACTCTCGGATGCACCTGTGCTTCGCGTCGCCTTTCACGTTCTACTACGAAGGTGTGTTCGCCGTTGCGTTCAAGCAAGACTGGTGCTCATCTATGCGCCTAGAGGACGCGCTTCGACAGCTCGGCTTCAGCACGATTTTGCAGGATGATTTCTTCGCCTGGGCCAATGGCCGCGACGAGCCTCCTACGGCACAAACACTGGTATTCCCTCGAGACTACCGGGCAGAAGAACCAGGCTCCTACGAAGTCCTCCGCAAAGCGGCCGCAGCCTACCTTCCATGGTGGTGGGCCAAGGACAGGTGCTTCCAAAAGCCTTACTCTTACCTGGCTTTTGGTGACTTCTCGCCCGCTGTATTCTTCGTAAGCGAAGCTTGTCTGGTTTTCTCTCTTGGAGCGCCCTCTTACCGTCCACTTGCCAGCGGCCGCCTCGCTTCAACAATGATCAAATCATGCTGACCTACAGCGCCTATGCCATCGACATTTTGCGTTCTGCCGACTTTCTGGCCCAAACAGCCCGAGATAGTGCAGCCATCAACTCCACGCCCGACGTTCTGGCGGTGCACTACCACAGCAGTGGCACCTTCTTGGATTCCGCGGTTTTGGGCCTGGCTGAGAGCCGGCTCGCTGACCCGAAGATCGACGCCACCGGCATCACGCCGTACACGCACTTTGCTTATGCCAAGTGAGCTTCTTTAGCAGGCCATAAGCAGCATCTGAACCCCGACTTTAGCACTTGGACATCTCTCGCTCAGCGCATCTCGGACCACCTTGGCAGCTTCATCGCCGTGCATTGGAGACAGGAGTCGGTCCAATTGGATCAAATGGCACCTTGCACCGAAGCTTTGCTAGAAGCGCTCCGAATGGTCAACTCTCGCTTTCCGTCCCTTCGTACAGTGTATCTGGCAACCGATTTTCCCATCGAGCAGCTGGAGAAAGGCTTCGAGCCGCCCCGGGGCCACTCTGGCACCTTTCGCCTCTCCGAAGAGCACTTCACGTCCATGCGCCGAGTCCTGGCTGCTTTTGGGACGGGCGAGATGGGCAACATGCAGCTGACCACACTCGAGCGCGAATTGCATGCGGAATGGCTCCGTGCAGGGAGTGTTTCTATCGAGAAGATGGACAGCGGGTCGGTCGGGATATTGGACAAGCAGGTCGCTATCGACGCGGCGGTTTTCATGGCTGGCAGTGCGTCTCGTTTCCTCTTCGTTGGCTTGGGTTCTGAAAAGGCATTTAGCTCCTATCCAATGCGCGCGCCCGTCTTCTTTTACCGAACAAATCAACAACAAGCGAGTGTTCCGAATGAAGGAGCAGGAGACGGCGGGTGGCGAAAAACGAACGTGGAACTCTGTGCGGGTAAGCGGAAACTCTTTTTCATCATGCCGTGATGCTCTAAATCTTGATGGCAGCTGTTCGGTCTAGGGAAGGAGGTGGCGGTCGCGCAAGCGCACGAATTTGAAAGGGAGAGGCTGAAATATGGGCTGACCGACTCCTTCAAGCTGTCCCTATTCTAGATGTAATAGATTTTGAGTGCTACATTGAATCGCCTTCAGCGCCAGCTTGTCTTTGAATCGGCCCAGCGGGCCAAGCCGGTTTGCCACCGAGGCCGATTGACTCCTTCTCTACATTCGATGACCTGCCTCGTGTCTGCCTGCCATTCATCGCCTTAGTGGTGCTGTCCTGATGCTATGCTATATGTGCCGTTTGTCAGCAGACAGCCTATGGAGCCTTACGTCGAGCGGGCCTCCAGCACAGACCTCCGCACCTCGAAGTCAAATCAAGGTCAATCACCCCCAATGAGTTTGCTCTTGCTCTGCCATAGACTACCATCTGCCCGCTTTTCCTGATTCTGCAACGATGTCCAAAACCAATGCCCAAGAAAGCGAAGTCTTCCGGTAAGGCGCTCTTTGCTTGCCGTGGCCAAATGTCCCATCTGATGACGAATGCAGCGTCAGGATTGAGGGCTCGTCGGGTTCTACTTTCACACCTTTGGATCAAGAAGAGAAGCCGCCCGTCTACCCTCCATCCTGTGCTCGGCCGCCAGCTTGTGAGGTCCAGAAAGCTTCCCGCGAGCTGCTCACTCATTAATCCCCGATACAGACTCCAACGAGCCCGTCTTTGATACGAATCACTCGGCTGGCTCTGCTGCACGACCACCTGCCTACGACAAGATTGATCGTCCGGCTTCGGAAGCGGCCTTTTGGGTCAATCCTTTCTTTGCCTATGTATGGGCGCATATCTGACCATATTGGCTTGTTCAGTGGGGCTTCTTGTGCCCTTTGGTGTGGCTGTATGGCATCTTCCGCCTGTTTCGGCCTCAACAACTGCTCGTCGCTCCTCGAGTCAAAGAGAACGCTTTGCTGGACATTGAAGGTGCAGAGCTCCAGGAAGCTGCATTGATCAGTTGGAGAACTCAAGAGGTATTCTATGGGCGTCTTTGTCTGCGCGCCCTGTTCACCTTTGTTGTGGTCGTTGGGGTGGCAAGCTTTGTGCTTGTGTGGACGGTTGTCCTCCGACGTTAGGTCATTCAATAAAGCAGGGATGTGGATAACGGAGCAGTCAATATAAAACGATTGGATCCCACAGCGAGAGATAATTAGATGCGAGAAGCCAGTAACAGGACAAGGCCCAGAGCGGCCACCACTTGATCGCACGCACGAACTGCCATTGCGTCCGAGGACTGGGAGGTAGAGCTGGTGTGCGACGAAGAAGGAGGCTTTGTGTGGGAAGGAGCAGAAGTTGGCGGTAGTGAAGAGTTGGTGGCTGAGCCGGTTGGGATGTAGATCGTGGACACGCTGTAGCTGCCAGTAGTGTTGTTGGTGCTGTTGGACGCCCCCGTGACTGTTGCCGGATTGGTAGGTACAATTGAAAGCTAGGACACTGCGTCAGCGTTGATGGGTACAGCTTTCGAGAAGATGCGCGCTGTGGTAGAGGCCGTGCCCGTGCCCGAGAGCATGGCCACCGAAGCCGGCATCGAAACCGCCCCAGGATTCAACGGTTTTATACCAGCGGGATACCCAACGCCAACGCCAGCAGGAGGCGTGAACGGCTTGCAGTCGTTGGCCTTGAGGAGCGGCACCAGGGTCTTGAAACCCACTCCGGGGTCGATTCCCGCGCCTGCATAGTTCGCGTTGCCCCACAGACATGATTGCCAGCCAGTCAAATCGCCCTGATCTATCCTGTCTAGCCAATCGGTTGGACAAGCAAGTGGCAACGTCGTGTTGTCGCGAATCTCGGGGCCGTGCCGCAAAAACCAAACCTGAAGCGGCGTCAGAATCGACGCGAACTGACAAGAAAGCTCACCTCTGTCGCGTAACTGAAGTAATTGGTCGGGCCATCGACGTAAGGAAGGAAGTCGTTTGGATTCATTTTCGCGGCGTCGTCGACCGTTACGATGCCTTGGTTGATGATGTACTTTGCAAGAGTGGTGATGGGCCACACTGAACGAAACGGAGGTCAAGACCGTTTTGCGAGTCCGGACAAAGCTGAGAAGGCGTACTGGCATAGGAGCCTTTGCCTATTCGGCGGAGAGTAAGCGTCCGGCAGCAAGTCCCATCCCATGAAGATATGACGAACCTGGTTCTCCTGCAGCACACGGCGACCCGCCAGCGCATCCTTCGTAGTAATGGTTGTGGGCCATAGTAAAGCATGCGCTTTCGTTCGTCATTTGAGAAATCGCGACGGCCGCCTGCTCGATGGAGTACACATTGAAGACAGCGAACGCGTTGTTCAGACCAGTGGCAATTTGGGCCGCGGTAGCGCATTCACTGAGTACTTCTCAATATTGAGGCATCGAAGCTCCAGGACGCCTCCGCTTACTCGGATCCAACAAAAGTCTGCTTGGGCGGACAAGTTGCCGTGATGAACGCGCTTTGGCGCTGCGGCCCGCATCCGGCCTTCAGAAGAATGTCCGGCGTCACCACAACAGGCGTATTTGGAGTTGAACAAGTCGTGGCTCGGGCAACAACTGCAAGCCCGAGCAGGCAAACGGCCGACTTCACCCAGTCGTGCATGGTTGCAGACAGGGAAGGCTCTTTGGAGTTGCCAGGCTGTAAGGAATTGCCCGGACCCAGTCTGACAGAGGGCGTCGCACCGACGCGACGGACAGAACCACTCAGAAGATCCATCATCGTGCATGGACGGTGGTGACTCGAGCCGTGTCGTTTCGCAAACACCAGGTAATAACGATAGCAAATGGCAAGGACGACAAGGCATACTATACGCAAGGAAATTCGGGTAGGCAAAGAGTCAAGAAACCCTTCAAAATTTCGAGGCCCCCAAAGCAGCAGAAATCAACAAAAGGGCCACCAAGCACATCATTCCACAATGGACCGGAGCAATCGCTGAAAGAGCGCCGGAAGAGGACACGGAGGAAGGAGGTGGTGGCGAGTGGCTTGCGGACGTGCTCGGCGCGGTAGACTGGGAATCACCGCTGGCTTCAGTACCAGATCCAGAGGAAGAGTCTGGGATAGTAGTGTTTGAAGCGTTGGTCGTAGCTTGTGTACCGCCAGTCGTAGCTTGTGTACCGCCGGTTGGGCCTGTTGACAAAGCGGTCGTAGGCACACTGCCATTGCCGCTTGGCGCTGTGGTGGCTCCTTGGCCACTTCCAGTCTGTGGATTGCCACCAAAGACCGATGCAGGGGCCGTGGGAACAATTGAAGGCTGTCTGGACATCAGAATAGTTCCATTCGGCTGAGGCTTCTTCGCTCACCCAAGCTGCAGTCTCGGTTCCCGGAGCCGATGGGACCGCGTTTGGGACGGACGCTGTTCCCAAGTTGACAGGAGGAACTCCAGCCGGGTAACCAAGGTCAGAGTCGGAGGGTGCCGCATAAGGCTTGCAGTCGTCGGCTTCAAGCAGAGGCAAAATGGCTTTGAAGTACTGGGAGGAGTCTGGGCCGCCTAAGCAAGACTTCCATCCCGAAGTATCGCCATTATCAAGCATAGTGGTGGACCATCCTGCTGGACAGTTGGTCCCAATCAAGGCCGGGCCGTGAAGAAGAAACCAGGCCTGCGAAGGCAACTCAACATCGAGAAAAACTTCAACGGAGCAAAGCGTACCTCCAAAGCGTAGGCGTGATAGTTCCTCGGACCAACCACGAGAGCTAAGTATTGATTTGGGGTCAAAGTTGCACCTTTCGCTGCGTCGACGATGCCTTCGCTCAGCACGTATTTGGCAACCGATGCCGGCATGAACACTTTATGAGAATGAAAATGTCAATGCTGCGCTAGACTGTCACTGTCACAGAAAAGGGACGGACTTGCGTAGGTGCCGTGCCCTGCCTCTAAGATTGAGCTGCCGCGTTTCAAGAATTCAGAGAGAAGCCCAACCTGGATCGCCATCAGCACACTCTTGGGGGCGCCGTCCTTGCAGTATCCAAAGTGATTATGGGCGTATCTGTTTTACTAGGATAGTCAAAACAATGATCCGAAAGAACGCAGAGGGGGGAGAACTGGGCGCACTGGAAACACTTCGACTCGTACATCATTTGGCCAATAGTGACGGCTGCTTGGCTGAAAGAAGCGATGCCGAATACTGCGTGGGCGTTGTTGATTCCGGTGGCTGCCTGCGCTGCATTTGCGCATTCGCTTGAGCGCTTCTCAGCACCGAGCAACGGCAGGTGCATAGAAATGGCCTCTAGCTCACTCTGCGCCAATGAGTGGATCTGACGGTGGCGCGCATTTCATGGCCAGACCAGGGCAAGCGGCAATAAGATGCTCGGGCGTAACTGTAACGTAGGCGTTGGCCGCAGAACAGTTCTTGGCAGAAACGACGCCCGAAAAGGTAGCCAGTATAGCAACAAGGCAAGCGGATACGAGAGACATACTGGCCTAGAGAGGAAGAGAAACCGACGAGGGAATCAAGGCAAGAAGGAAGGTCTGATTCCCTTTATGGCTCTTTTCGGGGTCGGTACGGAAAGGCCTCCCGTTTTCTCGAGGCACTGACGTCTGGCCGTCTTCTCGTCTATCGTAATAGCTGTCTTGCTCGACTATCATATCCTCATGGCACCCAAAAAGGGGGTGCAAGTGAGTCGAACACGCATGAAAACTGCATATGCGCATGAAGGCAAATCGCGAGCAATAGACACGGCTGTTTCTTTGGACAAGCAGCATGGGAGACACTAAGGCATAGAGCATGAAGGCAGAGAGACCTCTTTGGCTTAATGCTTTCGACATTGCGGAATAGACAGTGGTTGCTCCGGACGAACCATCTGTTCGGGAGGATGGCGGATGTGGATGCCCTCTTTGACAATGCCCTCGCGTCAATGGGAGGGTCGCTTTTGGAAACACAGATAGTAAGGCGCGCGTCAGGCCCCAGATTGAGTGTTGACTTCGAGAGCTTCGGCAGGCGTGGCAGAGTGCAACAGCCTTCCTGACTAGGGTGCCCGCCATTGTGCCCACTCAAGATGTTTTAGACGCTTTTGGTAGACTCAAACAAGCCAAGCTCACTGGCGACTTGCTCAATTCCATCATCGGTGCGCCTCTGTTTTGCAAACGCTGCCGCAAAAGTTGACCCGAAAGGCGCGCAGGCAACCTCGACAAAGAGTTCGTGCACGTCAGGACTGAAATTGAAGACTATATGACACGATGGGAGGTGAGCTGCTCCCATCTCCTCCCTGAAAAAACGCTGAATCGACCTCTCGGAAGGCGGAGAGCGACGTGACGCTGGCGATTCAGCTCGTTGGCTTACTCGACCAGCGTTTGAGCAATCTGAAAGAGCCGTTGAAGTCTGTTGGAGCGTGCGCGTCTTGCTCAAAGTCCCAGGAGCAGACCTGACGCTCGTTTTGCAGCGGTCCATCCGAGCTGGACGCTTTCGACAGCCGCTTCAGCTGCCTGTTGTTTGAAAGCCTGCCTCACCTCTTCGGCTTCATGCTTTACAACCTTTTTTCTTACCTCCTTGACAATGCGACTGACCTGGGCGAACCGGCCACCTTGGCCCAGCGCACGTTGACCGCCTTGCACCACCTCGGCATCCTTGTGCGCTACCGCCCTGTGCTCTTCCGCTTCATTTACGACCAAATAGAAGTCAAGATCAAGACCGAATGCGCCGGCCAGTGGGATGGTTCGGAGCTGGAGACCATGAACATCTGGGTTCAGAACTCGGTGTCAGCCTGGGTGAAGCTCATTTTTCACGCAGACAAGGGCAAGCAAACCTCCAAGTGCTTGTATGTCTCATCTGATAGGAAGGTATCGGACAGGCCTGGACGACATGCTGCAGTATTTCGACCAGTTCGAGCACCACGTCCACAAGACGCTGGGCGACTTAAGGTTTGATTTGCTTTCACTGCCAGTCGCCTCCCCTTACGAACGCTTCCCAGGATTGACGAGCTGTTCGACATTATCGTCGAGTACCCGGATTCTCAACCAGCACTAAGCGACTTGAGAATTTGCCTCAGCCGAACTGGCGACCGGCTTCTGCTGGCCAGCAAGCTTCGCCAAGCTATTCTAAAACGCCTTCTTCATCCAGGCGCCGATACCAAAGACATCTTGGAGCAATATGTCTCAACCATTCGTTGTCTGCGCCAGCTGGATCCGACAGGAGTATGTGTTTGTTTCGTCGACAGCCTTGCACAAGCTGACAAGGGCTCAGGTGCTTCTTTCTCGTGTTGCCGAGCCAATTCGATCATACCTTCGGTGCGCCTTCACTGTTCCCGAAGCGAAGTTTGGACTCAATTTATTTCCGAACAGTGCTCGAGAGGACACGATCCGCTGCATCATGATCGCATTGATCGAAGACGGGGGCGACTTGGTCGAAGAGATGGAGCGGGAAGGAGCAAACCCGGTCCAGACCATGAACAAGGATGCCGAGGACTTTGACGATCCGAAGTGGGTGCCTGACCCTATGGACGCGCCGCCGGGTTAGTCTCAGCTCCCTACACAACACTGTTGGCTGATCTATTAGCTCTCAGACTTCCATATAAGCCGCACAAACGACATCATTCAGATGCTCGTCAGCATTTACGACACCAAAGACGTCTTCATCAAGGAGTTCCAAATGCTTCTGGCGCAAAGCCTGTTGGGTGTCCGAGACTACAACATCGATCGCCAAGTGAGACTTTCATTCCGCAATTCCTCCCATCACCTATTGATGCAGGAGAGAGCAGTTCCGAAACGTCGAAATTCTCAAGCGGCGCTTTGGCGAAACAGCGCTGGCCGGCTGCGAGATCATGCTCAAGGACATTGCCGACTCGAAACGGGTAGACCAAAATGTCCACACGTTTGTGATCCAGGCGAGTCCCTGCCTCCGGGTGACAGGCGAGGTCCTCTCTCACGCCGCAAGCGCACAGAACCCGGTGCATCCCACTATCGTTTCCCGTATCTTCTGGCCGTCATTACAATCGGCCAACCTCCGACTGCCTTCCAAGATGGCCGCGTGGGTTATTACACCTAGATCTTGCCGCTTGTTTCTTGACACGCGGCCTTCGGACAGACTCCTTTACACCTACCAGACTTCATTCGGCACCCTCAAACCAGACAGGCGGCTGCGATGGATGCCTCACCTCGGCACCGTCGAGATCGAAGTCGAGCTCGATGACCGGACGCTGCAGTTAGAAGTCACGCCGCTCCAAGCCGCCATCGTGGAGCTTTTCCAAGAGCAATGTAAGCCCCTCCCGCCGTTTTCCATCTGTAGTGCACTCTGATCTATCGCGACAGCGACGTGGCTCCTCGCCGATCTGGCGGCACAGCTCGAGCTCAAAGATGTCGGCTTGGTTCGGAACGCGCTTTACTTTTGGGCGAACCACGGCCTGGTGAAGGAGACGGTGGATCGAGGCTGGCAGCTTTTGGAGTTAGCCAGCCAGGCTGGGGAAGAGCAAGTCTTCCGAAGTAGGTTCTCGTCTTGACCCGGGCCGCATCTCTCTCCCTCATGCCGACGCGATCAGTTGTCGAGGACGCGCCGCCCGCCGTCGAGTCCATCAAACAGCAGCAGCTCGACGAGCTCCGGATGCACTGGCAGTTCATCCGCGGCATGCTCACCAACCTCGGCGCTTTGGGCATCGACCGCCTGCACTCGCAGCTCAGCCGCTTCGTCCCCGACTATGGCTCTCGATCCCAAGCCGAGCTCGAAGCCTTTCTGGAGCTCATGAAGAAAGAAGGCCTGGTGGAGGCGGGGCCCAACAAGACGTGGAAGCTGGTGGCCTCGTGAGACGTGCGGAAAATCTTACAGGGGCGAAATTGTACAAGTGTAAAACTACGATGGCTTTTGCCCAGACGGAGCCGCCACTTTTCGAGCCTCTTCCTTACCCGTTGAGGGATCGACCATGCTTTCCCAGCTCTTGGCGCTTAGGACGTTGCCTTCTGACGATAGGGCGTAAACTACCCCTAGATCATTCTCCGCTGTCGAAAGGTAGTAGGACCTGGTGTCGCCCAAAGAAAGCTGAAAGGTTGCCTATCAGGGGGAACCTTCAATGGGAGCAAGGTGAAAGGCGACTTGCCACCTTGGCCCGAACAATGTCGCCCGGCCTGAAGCAGTTCCAGATCTTGACGCTGTCTTTGTTCGTTTGCCGCACGTCTTGTACTCGAATCTGTTGAACAGCTCAGCAGTTCAGAACCAAAGTTCTTGGGGAATGAGAACATCGAAAGCACACCACTCCTTGAAAGTCTTGGACCACTTGGCCTTCGATGGTTTGGATGGCCATTATCGCTTCTGTTTGTACATTTAGAAGATCACACCGGGGAAGGAGACAGTCACAGACGAGGCCTTTGGATGCGAGTGATTGTGCCGACGACCTGTGAAGCTTTGCTTGAGCACTCTGACCAATTTCCCATCGTATTCACCCACAATTGACCCTCTGTGCGCAATCATTACTTAGAATCTCATTGGGCTTACACAAGGGAAGGTCGCCTACAGCTCTGGCACGACGGCCTGCTTGTGCTCTGAATGCGCCAAAACGGAGACGGTCTGTTGCTTCCGCCCTCAATCTTTTGGCCCTGCCGCCCTCTACGTCAAACTTACATTCCCATCATGCTTGACCTGGCCGACTGTGAAGCCCCGCGAAGCATTTTCAGAGATCTTGGCCTCCTCTCTTCCGGTGAAAGCCAAAAAATGCTGCCCCCTCACCTGCGCTCGAGAAGAGAGAGCCGTTGCGAACGAATGTGCCCGGACCTGCTACTGGCTCTGATCCTGACAACTTCAAAGGCTGGCCAGGCAGAACCAAGGCCGTCATGCTGCGCTTCAATTTGGGAGTGCGTGAAAAAGTCGCCGACGAACGACAAGAAGCTGCTGTCTGCTATCACGCGCGTGCTATCTTTGAGATGGCCGAGAAGGAGAAGGTGATAGTCACTGAAGAGCCTCCGAGACGAGGAAGATTTCTTTGTCTCGAAAGGATGGGCCCATTCACCATTCAAATGTCAACTTTGACAGATCGATTGAAGATCGCCGCCGCCTGACTTGACGTCGCTTGCCTCTTGCCCTCCAACGTCCAAACATGTCCACAGCCTATGCCGTTCTCGGGGCGCCGCAGCCAGCCATGAACTCGAACTTCACGCCCAAGACCCCTTTGCCACTCCAAGTCGAGAAGGGCATCAAGACGCTCAAACACAAGCTGTCGCACCCCCTCTTCAACAGGCTTTTGAAGGACCACTCGCCGTCGCCGTCGACGACCAGCTTGGCCTCTGAGAGGCGCTGGGACGCGGCCATCGACGTGAGTTCGAGCTCGTTGCGCCGTCCCAGCAAACTTCCTGACGCGCGGCTGTCAACCACACAGTTTTCGCCCAGCGTTTGGAGCAATCACGACTCGGAGGAGTCTCGAGAGGCCTTCCTAGCCCCCTTCGAGCTGGGCCCGGCGCCCTCCAGTCGCAAGGCCGCCGCCGTCTTGGGTTTGCCCTTCCAGGAGCCGCGCGCCCTTAGGAACTCGGACTCGTCCACCAACTCCAACGCCAAGATACTTCACGCTCGGGTCGTCAGCAGGAGCCAGGCCACCCCGCGCAGCAAGTCCTCGACCGCCATCGTCTCTTTGCGCGATGATCTGCCTCGACCTTCCGCCAGGCCTGTTGCTCCGTGCGTTCAACTTCCTCTCAATCTTCGGTGCCATTCAGAAAGCTGATTAAACAAGCTTGGAACGCACCAGTCGCCGACCGAGCCGCTCGTTGAGTGACCTGCGCGTGCCTCACGACGAGCCCAAACCCCCTTCGTTTCCAACCACAAAGACTGAGCCGTCTACGCCAGGCTCTGCCACCCAATTCGTCCGCCCTCGCCGCATCTCGGTCTCCACCGCCAGCACCTCCAGCCCGCGCCGGGTGCGCCCACCACCACCTCCCGGCTCGAGCCCACCACCTCGCCGCAAAAGCAGCCACTTGCACCTGCAGCAATCTACCCTGTCCACAGCCACCGACAGGGCCACCTACTTCTCTGCCTCTTCCCAGCTCTCCCCTTCCAACCCTCCATCGCCGAACAGGCACCCGGTGGACGACAGCTTCGTCTCGTTCGACAACTCGCGCAACAACACGCCCGGCCCGTTCGACGCCATCACCCCTAGGGAACTGGCCAAGTAGGTTTCGCCCTCCGACGTCTTTCACCGGGGGTGCGTGCTGATGGACTTGGTGCCGAGATACAGGCTCGCCCAGATTGACGACCCGGACTATGTGGTGCGCGGAAGCTCCCCGTCTCCGACCTTGCTTCGAATGGAGCGCGAGGTCGCTGCTCACATCCTCGAGGGCGGCAAGCGGTCGGTCACGTTCGCGGACGACTCGGGCTTTGCCGAGCACGCCTCTGGCCCAGGCGACGATGCGACGAGCTACTTCTCGTCCCCCTCTTCCAACTCGAACTCCCACCACCGCATGCTTGAGAGCCCGCAGCCTCCCACCCCTCCGGCCAAGACTGAAGACTCCAATCGAATGACCAGGACGCCAGAGCCTAGACCCCTCCACCCCGCCACTCCCCATCCCAAACCGAAGGTCTTAATCAGCCCCGGCTTGGGCGACATGCTCGAGGAGTACACCCGCACTGTGCGTTGATCCTGCTTCCTTAAGATGATGTGGGCTTGATGCAGCAGCTCGCATAGGTCAACTCTCCCTTCGACACGCAAGAAACCGAATTCATGTGGGGATCGCCCACCGAAGAACGCCACCCTGCAGGTGTCCTCGTAAACCATCAGCTGTGCTTCTCGCTGATGGGAAGATCTACAGTTCGCCAGTTCCCGCTCTCCAAGCCCACCCCAGCTTCGCACGCCCACGTTTGACTTTCAGTTTGCCGAAGACGACCAAAAGCTCAAGATCGAGCGCTTGGAGGAGCTGCTCCGCCAAGAGCGCGCCGCCAGGAAGTGGGTGTCTGCTCTTTGCCACCTTCGCCGTTACCGCAGAGTTGGTATTGAGCTCGTCTCTCAGGCTTGCCGAGCGTCAGTTGAGGGCTGTGCGAGCTCGGCTGGAAGAGGTCGCCATCTGAACTCGCTCTACCCGCCTTTACTTCGTCCTGACCTTGATATATGCCCTTCACCGCCAACGCTCTTTTGCGACTCGCACAAACTAATTGCCTTGATTGGTGTCTCTTTGACCTATAATGAAATGCAACTGCACGATTGAATCGTCACCCTTGAGCTCTACCGCTTGTGCTTCGCGATTTGCCACTGGACCCCTTTCGCCAGGCTCGAGCCAGGAATGTTGCCCTCCGCCGCCATCGCCTTCACCCATCCTGCACGCTACAAAGCATGCACACGAGAGTCAGTGAAGAGGGCAACAAGGCGGGCGGCGCCCTCAGCCCAGCGGCACGCCAATCGGCCTCAGGCGTCGTCGAAGAGAGGGAGGCTGCGCCCGTTCTTCCTCTCGAGGTGCTGGAAGAGATCCTGGCACACTGCGAGCCCTCTTATGACCTACTGAATGGCTTCATGTGCCGCCAACTGCTGCCAACCATTCGCCAGAGGCTGTATCGAACGATCATCCTGAAAGACGCCACGAAAGTGCCGGGTCGGTCCATTCAGCTTGCCTCCACACTTGACGCGCCCTATCCCTGGTGCCCTAGCGACCTCGTTAGACACCTCACGATCTCCACACCGTCAGTGTTCAGTGGCCAACTGGTTTCCCGATGTCGCCTGCTGGAAAGCCTCACGCTGATACCAAGCGACGGCTTTGGCCTCAGTGACTTCAGAGAAGTAAGACAAGCGCTCGTTCTATTGCAGGCCAAAGTCTCACTTTTGAAGCAGGCCATACCTGTCAAGAGGCTTGCGCACTTAGCGATTCTCGGCGTGGAGCACTCGGTGTTCACACAGCGCATATACCCTCTCTTGGCACGCAGCCTCAACGTGAAGAGCGTTGTACTGCGCAAAGCTTGCTTTAACCGGTCCATCCCGGCCGATCATCTCCCCTGCGCTTCGATCGAAGCACTTCGGCTCTACCGTCTGACCCGCGCCATCAACTTCACACCCTATCGTTTGGACGCTTCGCCATTCTTCACCGCCAAACTGGCCTCGCTGGACATGGTGGGGCCTCCGTGGGAAGACTGCGCAGCCATTTTGGCGTCGGTTGGACCCACGCTCCAGCGCTTCAAGCTTGACGTGGACTTTGAGCCCATCTCCTTTGTTCCCAATCTCTCCGGGTGCCTCAATCTCAAAGAGCTACACCTTCACTGCTTGAAGCGGAGCGAAGCTGGAGTCGACGAAGACATCTTTCTCGATTCTCTCCCGCCCTCAATCCAAAAGCTGCTGGTGGAAATGGTCAACTTGGAGCAGAACCCTTTTGGGGTTTGGAGCTCTTTTGCATTCAGGCTTGACGGGGGCGCGCTACCTGATCTTCAAGAGCTGAGCGTCAAGCGGTGGGAGCGTGAGCCTGGGACGGTCACGATTTCGACAACTCGCCCCAATCTGTGCTTTACCGCCAGCTCTTTCTTGGACTTGTCGCGCCTCACAAACGAAAGAGACGTGACTCCAGGCCTCGCCGACCCAGCTGCACCTCCCGACGAGTCTCCCGTGCCGCTAAGCTTTGGACCAGACCAACCGGCAATGCTGCCCTACCCTCGTCCGACTGTCCCGCTTCCAGACCGCCGCAATCACCAGGCTCGACGGTCTTCTGCCCGCGCGCGACCTGGCCCCGTCCAGGCCTCACAGCGCCCTGGGATGGCTCAACTCAGAGCAGTGCGCATGGCTTTGCGAGGAGAAGGGCCTCGTGTCATTGCCCCTCTTCCTAGCCGTGCCGCGCATGCACAGCACCCGACTTCGTCTGTGCCAACTGCCCGTACGGCGACATTTGCTGTGCCAGCAACAACTCCTGCCGGACAGCAAGTCTTGCCACTCTCGATGCCCTACATGTCTGGTCCGTCTTCGGCACCTTCAAGTCGGCCATCATTACTGCGGCGTCTCTTCCGGCGCCGGGCTCAAAGCGGCACTTTGGATATCGCGTCTTCGCCGGCGAATGCCCGTGACGCGCATCAAGATCTTTACGAGGAAAGGCGAGCCTACAGGTGGATTCCACATGTCTTCACCACTTCACTATCCAATCTACTGACTTAGAATGAAAAGGCTGCGCAGATGGCTCCGGATGGGTTGTTTCTAGTCAACGTTGGGAAGTGGGCCGCCGATTGACTTGCAATGCATCAGCGTCTCGCATAGTGTGACTGTCCATGGGCGACGTTTGTGATTAGTTGCTGGTGACCACGTCTTTCTCAGACGGTGGCAACCTCATTTCGCCCGGTTCGCTCACTTGGAGGGTCTTCCTTATCCCAGCACCTGCCCTTTGGAAAGCCATTTCAAGAGTAATGGCACCTAAGCAGTTTCCTGTGGAATGCTTTGAGCTCATCTTTGAGCTTGTCGAAGATCCGGCAGATCTCCTGGCATTTTGCGTTTCGTCGGCTTTGCTGCCAGCTGTCCGCTCGAGGCTCTACCGCACCATTCGACTCACCGCAAAGAACGCGCCAAAGCTCTGGAATACGATCAAGGAGGCGCAGAGGGGCTCGGACGCCAAAGCATGGGAGCCAGCCGCCCTGATCCGGGCGCTCGAATTTGGACTCGCTGGCACAGGCTCCGACGCCACGTTGTCGTTGTTCTGCAACGTTGCCGCTCGTGCTCTGAATCTGGAGACATTGATTCTTAAGGGGGACGCCAGCGTGCTGAAGGATTTGAGCCAGGTGAGAATCCTTCTCCTCCTTATGCTGCAGTGCTGCCTATCCTGACCAAATAGCACGCCGCTTTCAGAGAGCACCGGTTGCCAATTTGAAGCACCTCGAAATACTTGGAGGCTTGCAGCAACTCCCTTGCAGCACCATTTATCCTCTGTTGGCTCGTTTAAAGCACCTGGAATCGCTCGTCTTGCGACAGGCTTACTTCGACGACTTCTCGCGCACCCAAACTCTTCGATCTTCTATCTCCTCACTAAGATTGTTCCGCTTGCATGCTGCTTACGATTCGCCTTCTGTGTACTCGTTGGGCAAAACCCTCATCTTCACACCCACGTTGCAGCGTCTTGACATGGTCGGACCTCCATGGGAAGACTGTTCGGCCATTCTTGACTCTGTTGGAGAGCAATTGGAATACCTCAAGCTGGATGTGGACTTCGATTCCATCACCAATCTACCACACCCTTCGGGGTTCTTGGAGCTTCGCCACTTGCACTTACAATGCCTCAAATGGAGTGACGACGGGGACGAAGAGGAGTCTTTTCTGGACGCCCTGCCTCACAGTGTGGAGGTGCTCGAGTTGGAAATCGTCAATGCAGGAGAGAAACAAGAGCTGATTTGGACCTCGTTTGTCGGCAAGCTCAAGACGTACCAGTTCCTACCGGCTTTGCAAGAGTTGTCACTTCTTTGCTGGCGCAAAGACGAATGCAAGACCCTGACGACGCCAAAGCGGCCTGGCTTGCAATTCGTCTGCAGCACTTCGCTGGCGCCTTCGCAACCAGCAAATCGCAAGGCAAAATCCAGCAAACGTTGAGAACACACATCGAAATGTTATCAATCGGAGCGGACTGGATCTCGAGCGCTTTCGCTGCTGCGCGTGGCGCGAGTAGTTGCCACCAATGCTGGCTGCCTTCAGACCGCTGAATTCATTTCGGCTCAAGTTTGCTTTTAGGACAATGTCTTCCTGCTCACGTGGAGTAGTTAGCCAAGTACTGTGTTGTACATAGAGTCCCTCGGGGCAAAGCCGCGTGCCGCGCCCGCTGTCGCCTGTGGGCTACAAATTGGTTGCTGTAAACCGACGAAGGTCTTATATGGCCCTCGCTTTCTTTGCTAAACGATCCAAATTCCCTGTGTCCAGCTTGCAACGCAGAATGGCCTCCACTGCGCCGCCTGACTACCTCAAAGTGAGCCGTCCATTGAGCATGACGAATTTTCGGGTGGATGCTGATCTCGATGGGGTTGAAGCTCAAAGATCCCTCTCTTTGGAAGACGTCTGGTCAGTAAGGCCAGACTAAGCCGACGGGCGATGCTGAAAGGCCGTCTGCCTTGCAGGGTTCATCAACGGACAATGGGTTTCCTCCGAAACGACTTTTGACGTGGAGGGTGAGAAACCCCCCTCGACTCTGCGTCGCACTCTGGCTGAATCGTTTCAAAAGACCCTGGCAATGGCCAGATCTGCGCGAAAGTGGCAGAACTTGGCGTGAAGGAGACCAAGGAAGCCATCGCGCATGCGCAAAAAGCCTTCGAATCCTGGAACAAGACCAATGCAAAGACCCGAGCAGACCTCCTCACCAAGCTGTTCCAGCTCTGTACCGAGAATGCCGAGGACCTGGCCAAACTTATCACTCTGGAAAACGGCAAGGCGCTTGTTGATGCCAAAGGCGAAATTACATACGGGACCAGCTTTTTCGAATGGTGGGCTTCTTGGCATCCTTGAGTCCGTTAGAGTAGCAGTTATTGACCTCGTGAATCAAGGTTCGCGGGCGAGGCCGTGCGAAACTACGGCCAAGTTGTGAGGCGGCTGGCGTGCCCTCCCCCGCGACATCAGGCTGAAGCTCTGCCAGGTTCCTGCCTCTGCCGACGGCATGCGTAACATTGTCATCAAGCAAGGCGTCGGTGAGCTCCCGCCCGAGCTTTGCAGACGTGTGGCTCACCAGTTGATTGTCAGGTGTCTGTGGCTTGGTAAGCCTTCAACCCAATCATGGAACCTCGCATGCCGCACCACTGACCCTTCACATTCTCGTCAGATTACACCTTGGAAGTAAGCTTGATTGATCGACGCCAATTGAATGCTCTCATTTGTTTTCAAAAGTTTCCCCAACGCAATGATCACTAGGAAGCTGGGTGCAGCTCTTGCTGCTGGAGCCACTGTGGTTGTGAGTTGCGCTTATTGTGATCTTTTCAGCCCAACGTAACTCTCGGAGCAGCTGAAAGCGGCCCATGAAACTCCGCTGAGTGCTCTGGCCCTGGCCGAGTTGGTCAAGCGAGCGGGCTTTCCCGATGGTGTCTTCAATGTCATCACTTCCAAGAAGGAGCTGGTTGAGGTTGGCAAGGAGCTATGCGAAAACCCGACTGTCCGCAAGATCTCGTTCGTCAATCCCTCCTATCGGCCCAATTCGGGGCCTGAATCCTGCCACCAATAGCTTTACAGGGTCGACGAGGGTGGGCAAGTTGCTCATGGCACAGGCTGCATCGACGGTTAAGGTGCGTTTAAGAATGCCTATCACGATGCGCCGGCCTCAGGGCGAGGCGCTTTAGAAATGTTCGTTCGAACTGGGTGGCAACGCACCTTTGTGAGCTTTCTGATAGCTTTTACAATCCGACTCAAACACTTACATTCCTGACAGTATTGGTCTGCTCGCGCCTTCTGCTATCTATTGGACGCGTATTGACGATCACTTCTGCGGCAGTTTTCGATGATGCCGACGTGGATGCTGCCGTCACTGGCGCCATCGCGTCCAAATTCCGCGGCAGCGGCCAGACCTGCGTGTGCGCTAACCGCATTTTGGTGCACAAGGACATCTACTCTGAGTTCGCGGCCAAGCTCGCCGAGGCCGTGAACAAGTTCAAAGTCGGCTATGGCTTCGATGTGCGCTAATTTGTTTTATGTCCTGTCGACCTCTCAAAGTCTAAACTCTGGCTGTTCAGGAGGGTGTCACCCACGGCCCTCTCATTCATGCAGCAGCCGTGGACAAGGTCGAGTCGCACGTTAAGGATGCCACTTCCAAGGGCGCTTCGGTCGTCATCGGTGGCAAGCGCATCAAGGTCGGTCTACACTTGATTTCAGCACTCAGGATTGGCTCATCCCGGTGCACCAGGGCAACTTCTTCCAACCTACCGTTTTGAGCGAGGTTACTCGTGATGCCTTGGTCAGCGACGAAGAGACCTTCGGGCCAGTATGTGCTTTGACTGTGCTCAAAGGAGAATTCAACTCATGGAAGACCGTGTTTAGGTTGCTGCCCTGTATAAGTTCAGCACAGAAGAAGAGGCGATCGCTTTGGCCAACGACACTGACGTTGGCCTGGCTGGCTACTTCTTTGCTCGAGACATCGGCCGCATCTGGAGGGTTGCTGAAGCTCTTGAAGTGGGCATGGTCGGCGCCAATGTACGTTATTCATGCGATTCGCGTTGGCGCGCTAACGCACAAAACGAACAGACCGGCCTCATCAGCCAAGCTCAAATACCTTTTGGCGGCGCAAAACGTGAGCAATTCATTTTCAAGTTATCAGAACAGTCTGATCGCAGTTGCAGAGAGCGGTTTCGGTCGAGAGGGCTCGTCTTTCGGCATCGGCGAATACCAAACCATCAAGCTCATCGCCATGGGCGGCCTCGCTTAGTTCCAATAATGTGCTTTTTGTCGTAATGTCTCCTGGAACATGGTACATGCAATTCCCGATCCTATCATCAGCCCAGTTTCAACCAGCTCTCAACCGCCTTTTCCAATTGCTCCACCGCTGCCACCCAAAAGTGATCGGCTCCCTCGATGCTAATGCTCCCTATAGTAGAGACTTCAGATCCAATGAACAACGAAGTAGGGCAATGGGAAGAGCGCCTACGAAAGCTCGCTCCCTTTGAAGCGAGAGTGTTCGCCCAAGCTTCGTATTTCCCTGAGCCAGTGAACTCGTCGCGCGTTCCTTGCACAGCCAGCACCTCTCCTCCATCTTCCACCACAGTCTCCAAGCCAGCCGTAAAAGCCGACGAGCGAAAGGCCGTCAGTGCCCATAAGACGGAGAGCGGGAAGCCGACCAGAACCCTTCGCACCCGCACGGCCGGACCCAAGTGTGACGGTGATTTGGCCAAGCACACTGGAAGGGATCCGGCTGAGTAGCCGAGGAAGAGAAGCTCGGTGATGCCTGCCGCAGCGGAGCAATAATTGTCGATGGCAGCTTGGAAGTCCTCGGACTCTCTGCAGAAGCTCATGAGCTTTGAATAAAGAGAGGAAACGAGCCAAACTTGCGGAACGCAAGAAAATGAGCACGACCCTTGGCTCTTGCCTACCCCTCGAGCACTGACAACGGAGAACTCCTCAGCAACGCACTGGCACAACGCAGAAATCCGCCGCACTTGACTTGAATGCAATCGAACCCATAGTCTACGACCAATTGAGTCAATGTCCCCACGACGTGGTCGTTGAAGCTGCCACCGAGCCGACCGAGAGGGTGGCCAATGAAGGCCAGCTTGGTCGAAGGCGCAGCTCCAGCGACGAACAAGCGAGTCTGCAACTGGACGCCCCCGCTGCCTTCGATCATGATCTCTTGAGGCCTTGAAGCCATCCCTTCAGCACGCGAGGCTGATCCCCTGAGCTGAGCCTGAGTGGCGATTTGGCTGGCTGGAGGAGCGAGTTGTCGCGCGGCAGAGGACAGAGGGTCTGATTCAAGATCAACGTGCACTTCGTCCTCTCAGGTAGGACAGGCAGGCTCGAGAACGACGACAATCAGAATCCGTCCTCCACTGCAAGGACACCAGTCAATGTCGAAGCAGGCCTTGTCGGCAGGGCAACGGTCGCCCCTGGGCTCTGTCTGGGTTCCACTACAGGCTCGAAATCCAGTCAAGACGAAGACCAACGCTGGGCCGACCACGGCAAAGAGGCGAGAATGCGTCTTGCGCTCGAACAACGTCGTGACCCTTGGCCGCTGGTTCGCCACTGGTCTCCTCCGATGCTGCCTTAGATCTGTTCTGTCACAAGCGACAAGCAAGCGAAGGAGGATGGGTCGCAGCTCCCAAGAACGGGTGGATAAGTTGCTATTGGCGAAGCTCAAATGGTCGCTGTTCGCTTTCTTTTGGCTCTTGTTGCCCTCTTGGACGCGCGGCTGAGACTGCTGGGTACGGACAGAGCTGGAGCGCTGGCTGAGTTTGCAGACAAGGACTGGGGACCGCAACCAATAACCGTGGGCGTCTCTGCCGCTTGTTGACAGGATGGACAGGGGAAGCTGACACGCCACCCGGCCTGCAGCTCGAGGCGTTCGTGGACGAGCTGGACGTCGATTCGAAGTCTTCCAAGCGCCTGTTCGAGGCGCTCATCCGCGAGACCCTCGCCAAGCGCAAGGGGCCCAGCTCCAGCTCTAGTTCCAACCCCAAGCCCGGCGAGACTGGTTCGCCCAGCTGGCCCTCGCTGCCCTCCGTCCCAGCTGCAGCTGCCGCCAGTACCAGCAGCGCCAGGCCTCGAGCGCTGGCCTCGGCAAGCGAGGCCGCCGCCTCGTCAGCGACGCCTCAAGGCGGGCCATTCTGGCAGTGGACGAGCGCTGTTCGCCCGCCTTCGACCTCCTCATCACGGGCCACGCTGGCGACCCGAATCCCCCCAGTGCCAGGCCTCGAATCGCCACCGCCTCCTCCGCGAGACATCCAGCAACTTGCCCTCCGACGCTTGCTCCGACGACCCTCGCCGGACGTCCCTCTCTACGAGTCGACTTGGTCGCCGCTCTCCCCTCCTTTGCCACCCCCGCCAGCACCCGCTAACGACGCCCGCTCCATCTTGGACCAACTCACCCAAGAAGTCAACGCCCAACTTGGCCACCCTCCTTCGGTCTATCGCCACTTCGTGCCCTCTCCGCCTCATTCCCCTTTATCCGACTCTAATGGTTCGGATCACCATGCCTGCGACTCGGACGACGAGCTTCGGGCTACTTTGACTCGCGCCGAGACGCAGCGCATCGCAGCCGAGCGGCCGGAATTGGTCGAAAGCCTGCAAGAGCACGAGATCTGGCGGGAGGCTAGGGACGTGGTGTCCAGGCGGGAGATTTTGACCTATGGCACTACTTCGGCCGCCACCACCCGCCACCGCCGCGAGGCCCGCCAGTCGGCTAGACGGCAAGGAGGCTCCCAGGCCACCTCCATCAATCCGGCCGTCATCTCTCCGCCACAGAACACTGCGCCTTCGCCCTCGGGCTCTCGCCCCTCGGAGCGATCGCCATCCACCCTGCAGCGCTCCAACTCGATCCGAAGGTCAGGCGTGCGCCTTTCGCGCTGGCTCGCTCGAGATCCCATCGTCCGCTCTGCTTCCACCGCCTCCTTCGAGCCACCTCCGGACGTCTCCGCCTTTCTTGAAGCTCCCAATGTGCGACTCGAAGAGCTGGAGCAGCCACAAGGCCCCTTCAGCTCCGACTTTGCAGCTTTCTCCCAGCGCCGGCGGATACGGGCAAGAGAGGACCGGGAGACGGCGGACGCGCCCTCCAGCGTTGGCGCAACGGAAGGAGGTCCCACCACCACCACCTTTTCTGAAGAGGACTCCAGAGAGGCGAACAGGCGGTTCGCAGCGTTCGCCAGCAGCTTCGCCCCGCCTGAGCCGGCGATTTCGGAAGCCGATCTGCGCACGCTAGAGGAGCTGTCTGCCCGCCAGCGCCGCGTGGCCTCGGAGGCCCTTTCTTACTTTAGAAGCTCTGGCGGCCCACAGGACGCCACCGAGCAGCTCCGCTCCACGCTCGATCAGTCGGTGGCCCTGCAGCAGGCGATCGACCGCTTTCGCTCCTCCGCCGCTTCTGGCAGCGGCGCCAGCAACGCTGGCGCGCCTGTTTCCCTCGAGTTCTCTTCTGGGCTCCAGACACTGCGGGCTTCCATCGAGCGGGCGGAGCGATTGCTGAACATCGGCAGCCAGGACGAGGACTCGCTTTCGGGCCACGACTTGCTCACCGCGCAACAGTTCTTAGCTTCTACCTTGTAAAATGTGTTCTTGCAGTGTACTATACAGGCTCGCTTGCGAAATTTGACCTTCGCCACTTCAGCCCCGGCAAAACTTGAACTCGAGCAGTCGAGCTTGCCCAGCAGCAGCGATCTCGCTTCCAGTGTTCTTGCTTCGAGCACCCTTGGCTATACTCTGTCCATACCTTTGGAAGGTCCTACCTAGACGACACCCTCTCCAGGAGCGCGCAACATGAGCGACGCTGAGGAGGAAGAGCCAACTCGCCGGCCAACGCCTCCGCGCCGAGCCCTGTCCTTCCCAAAATTCACAGAGTTCTCGATGGTGCACATCCAGCCCCTTTCGACAGATGGGACGCGCCGTAAGCCAGAGCACTTTCTACGTCACGTTCTCGAGGGCTCAAATTCGTTTGGGGCATCGGCAGCTCCTTCGCCTGACTACGACAAAACGCCCAGCCTGTACGAAACCTTTGGGCCAGGGATGAGGAAGACGCTCAGTTTCAAGAACTTGATGGAGCTGGACGCGGTTCAGCTTAGGAATCGATTGTGGAAAGAGCCCAAAGCGTCTGGCAAGCGACCCAAAGACCTTGATCAGCTTATTGCCTGGGCAGTAAGTACTGCTTTGCGCAACCCTTCGATTGTATCTAAAGACCATAGCAGATCCGCGGTGGCACCCGGGCTTTCTTACTGGCGTACTCCGGGCGAGCGGCGTTCAACGTCCTCCTCCTGCTGGCCGCCGCCTTGAAGAAGCGCCGCATTTCGCGCATCGTCATCTTGCACGCGCTGTTTGGCGAGACCTGTGTCCGCTTTGGGCTGCTCCTCGGCTTGTTCGCCGGCCTCTACCGCTCCGTCTTCCACGCTCTCCGCTTGTACAACCCAGGGCCCAGAGGCATAGGAAAGGAAGAGAGATGGCATGCTCCTCTGGCTGGAGCCGTTGCATCGCTGGCTCTATTGGCGGAACGCAAGGAGGCTCGGTTGGCGATCGCCCAGCAAATCTTCGTCCGCAGCTTACAGGGCCTGTACCACCGCTTCAGCCGACGTGGCTTGCACATTCCACATGGCGACATCCTACTCTTCGGTCTGGCCTCGGGCCAAATCATGTGGGCCACTTCCCTTCTGCGTCGGAGCAAGCGGTTGACACTATGCTAGGTTTTCATGGCTCATGCTCCCGGATGCTCTCGCCAAATCTTATCGAGTGTGGATCACGGACGCATCCAACATGCCCCGAGCTCTGGCCCACGTCCAAAGGGCACGCGCCTTCCGAGAGGCATTGCCAATCGCTTCTGCGGAAAACATTCTCGACACTTGGCGGAAGGTCACCCCTGCCAACCAAACCTTGATGGCATCTGCGATCGAGGCAGCAAAGCAAGGGGATGACGGCCCACCTTTCGCCTTGTGTGCATTCAACCACCCAAATACGGACCTCTGCACGGCCCACATCCTCAAGCTCTGGCCGATGGTGTTCCGGTGGTGCTTGCCGCTGTATGCCGGCTTGCATTTTGTCCCGCCTTTGATTTTGCGTCGCAAAGCTTTCATGAAACAGTACGTGCATGTCGCCACGGCACAGCTTTCATTCGCTCACGTGGAGTGGCGCAGCCCGATGAAATGGCTGGAGCGCTCGCTGTCAGGCACTTTGCGATCCTCTGCCTTCTTGGCGTCCTTTGTGGGCATTTACCAAGCCTGCGTCTGCTTTCAACGCTTCGCGTTCTACCTGCTGGCGGCGCGAGGCCACTCGAAAGTGGCGAATCTGCTGACCCATCGCTACTGGGCTTGGCTCTTCGGTTTCAACACGTGTGCAGCCTTGTTTTGGGAACAGAAGGGGCGACGAGAAGAGCTGGCCCTTTACGTCCTACCCAAAGCGCTCGAGTCCGGGTTCATCACTCTTCGGCTGCGCAAGCTCGTTCCCCAACGGATTCCTGGCGGCGAGCTGTGGTTAAACGCAGTCGGTGTTGCCCTGTTGATGGACATCTGGCAGCGCGAAAGAGAGGTTAGCCTAATTCCATTTCACGCTCTCCGTTGCAGCCCGGCTTATCCAAATCTTGCAAATGGCAAGGCTCTGTCGCGCATTGTCTCTTTGGTGCTGTGGCAATCAGTGGGCAATTAGAGCCAGTAGAGATTCATTTCGTAGTGTCTGGAAGCATCTCGCAAGTCGCCGACGCTTGAGGATCGCCCTCCCGATTTGTTCCTCGGTCTGCCAGACGAAGTCCGTGGCCAAGCCAGGTGACTCGAAGTTTTCTTCGACTTGGTCAGCCAACGACTTCGATTTGTGAAGCTACATACATTGCTTGAGATAAAGCACAGAGGATGAAGAGGACTCTGCTCGCGGGCGCCATTCGCTCCTCGACTCAGCTCCAACCCCGCCCAGCTGCAAAAATGGCTTTCAGCTCGAGCTCCGGCCGCCAGTCCGAGGCTTTCTCCATTGATCCACCATCGGTCCAAGAAGAGGAGGCCAAGCTGAACAAGACGACGGAGGAGATCCAGGCTTGGTTCGACTCCCCCCGCTTCGAGGGCATCAAGAGGCCTTACACCGCCAAGGATGTCGCCATCAAGCGTGGCACCTTCCCCATCAACCCGCTCAACCCTGTTAATATCCAGGCGCAAAAGTTATTCGCCGTGCTCTCGCGAGCTGCGAAAGCGAAGAAGCCCGTCCACACCCTAGGCGCGATCGACCCTGTGCAACAATCCCAGATGGCTCCCAACCAAGAGGTCGTCTACATTTCTGGCTGGGCTTCTTCTAGTGTCCTCACTACAGCCATGAACGAAGTCGGCCCTGATTTGGCCGATTACCCATACACCACGGTGCCCAACCAGGTGCAGCGTATGTTCAAGGCGCAGCAGCTGCACGACAGGAAGCACCTCGATGAGCGTTTCTCAAAGTCGGCTGCCGACAGGGCCAAGCTGCCTTACGTGGATTACCTCCGCCCCATCATTGGTGAGTTTCCTGCCCGCAGCACATAATTTCGGAGCTGACCTCTTTGTCCACAGCTGATGGCGACACCGGGTAGGCTTCCTTGTGCTTTCGCTCTGAGGGCACCGCTGACAGATGAGATGGGAATAAGGCACGGAGGCCTCTCGAGCGTCATGAAGTTGGCCAAGATGTTTGGCGAGAGTGGCGCGTCCGGCGTTCACTTCGAGGACCAGCTGCACGGCGGCAAGAAGTGCGGCCACCAAGGCGGCAAAGTTCTTGTGCCTATTTCGGAGCACGTCTCGCGCTTGATTTCCTGCCGCATGCAGTGGGACATCATGGGCATCGAGTCGCTGGTCATCGCCCGCACCGACGCTGAAACCGGCAAGCTCATTTCCAGCACGGCCGACACTCGCGACCATGAGTTCTTCTTGGGTGTCGAGGTCACGGACCCCAACTTCAGGCCGTTGGCCGAAGTCATCGCCAAGGCCGAGTCCACCGGTGCTTCTGGCGCCGAGGTGAACGACATTGAGGCCAAGTGGATGAAGAGTGTCAAGCTGGTTACTTTCAAGCAAGGTGAGCCTCCCTTCGCCAGGCCTTCCCCAGAGCGACGCTGACGTTCGCAATACCCAGCCTTTGAGAACGCTGTCAAGGCGGCTCACGGCGAAAGCGCGGTCTCTGCCAAAGTGCAAGAGTACGATGCTAAGCTCACGCCAGAGTCTTCCATCCGTGACATGAAGCAAGCGGCTAAGGAGATTCTGGGCACCGAGGTGGCGTGGGACTGGGACCTGCCTCGCACCCGAGAGGGCTACTACCACTACGCTGGCGGTATCGAGGTGAGTTGATTGCTGCACAGAAGCTGGGTAGAGCTAATTCGTCCGTCTGCAGGCTGCTGTCAAGCGCGTCAAGGCCTTTGCGCCCTACGCCGACATGCTATGGCTCGAGACGAAGACACCTGATGTCAAGCAAGCTACCGGCTTTGCAGCGGACATCCACAAGGACTTCCCCGGCAAGTGGCTGGTCTACAACCTTTCGCCTTCGTTCAACTGGTCAGCCCAAGGCTTCACCGACGAGACCCTCAAGTCCTTTGTCTGGGATCTTGGCCAGGCCGGCTTCGTCTTCCAGCTCGTCAGCTTGGCTGGTCTGCATGCTGATGCTACCATTTTCCGTGAGTCCATTCGTGTCATGGAGATCTCAAGAACGGGGTCTCATCGTGCATCTAGACGAACTGTCCACCCAATTCAAGACCGACGGCATGCTGGCGTACGTCAACCTCATCCAATCGCGCGAACGTCAATCTGGCTGTGATGTCTACACTCATCAAAAGTGGTCAGGCGCCAGCTATATTGACAGGCTGCTCAACAGTACGCTCTCCTTTCAAAAAAAGGACCTGATAATTCGCGCTGACCCTTGTCTCTCTCTAGTTGTGGCTGCGGGTTCTTCTGCAACGGCAGCCAGCGGAGCTGACTCGACTGAGCACTCGTTTTAAATTCTTGTACACGCTGCCTGATGTCTCGCACAATTTATTACAAATCCATCATCTGCCGACCTCGTTGTTCATTATCCAATTTTGAGCGGAGAGATCCAGACTGTGGCATTGTGCAAGTCTTTCATACTGCGGTGGAAGCTCACATGCTCGCAGTCGATGTCGCCATTGGCATCGAGATTGAAGTAGTGCGCCCCGACGGTTTTGGAGGTTCGATAGAGAGCGAATCCGTTGAAAGCAGAATCCACAGCGAGCCAGTCATCCGGGTCCCGCCCTTCCAGCTCGGCCGTGATCTCTTCTCGATACTTGACGGTCACTTCCAACCCTCCATCAGGGCCCCAACAGTTGATGGGATACTCGGAGGATCTAAGAGCCCAGATGTCGTAAAAGAAATCGCGAGAGAACGAGAGCATGTCCCAAGACTCGTTGCGAAGGGCTTGACGGATGAAGGGCGCTGAATCGACCAATCGACTGGCGAACTCGTTGTCGCTGTCGAAGGCGGCGAAGAACGGCCAATCATCGGAACCGCTGCTGTGGACGTGCGCAAGAAGGGTGTTTCTGCCGTGCGCAAGACGCCTAGCAAGCAAAGCAATACGCAAGGGTATCGAGTCTTCAGCAACAGGATCCAAGAATATAAGAACGAGTCGATGTACATACCTTGTCCGCTCGCCAAATTCCAAGTGCTCTGAAATGAAATCCACTCGACGCGGATCAAGCGCTTTTAACTCTGTCCAAGAGAGCCTGTTAAGTTGGTGAGAGTTTGAGACGGGCGGTGGCGGCTCACCTTCGAGAATCTCTTGAGTGCCATCTTTGGAATCGTTCTCATAGAAGAGGATGCGCCAATCTCCCAGCTCCAGCAAGCTCGCAAGGTCGTAGAGACTCGAGACGACGGTGCGAAGACTGGATGACACGTCGCGCACAGTGCCCACAAATATCACCCTGGGCAGCTTGGCCCACTCATCCTCGAAATTGGCCCGGGAAAAGGAGGCAGGCAATACGGGAGGAGTCGAATGGATGTTGAACATGCAGTATATCAGAAGAAGAGACAGAGAACAGAATGTGAAGAGAAAACTGATGGTGGGCAGCAATGTCATGGCGCACTTCATGTTCGGAGCGCAGTAGCTCCCTTGAAGCCCCCAGCGTAGGTGGTCGCTGTCTTCTGCAAGACCCTGGAGACGAAGAGACGACCTTGAAACAATAGGCCGTCCGAATTCCGTCCGTGGTTCGGTCTAATCACTGGCAAGCCGCCTTCTGGTCTTCTGGTGGCCGTCGTCGGTGCCAATCGCAGGTGATCTCGCCTCTTCCTGACCTTGCGGGCACCACTTAAAAGAGCCATGCTGACATAGATCGCGTTTGCATCTTCAATACTGCTCATGGTCTGCCCGCAAGTCGTGGTCTGGGGCAACGAGAGAGGAAAGCCTTCGAGGGGGCGCCGCTTGCACTTGCGCCAACTTGAATGCAAGACTTCATCCCATGCTCCACGGTGATGGTGATCTCTTCCAGACCGTCAAGCGCCTGGGGCCCCGTTAGGTCGCCTTCACTGTTGCGAAGCCCCACAGTTTGGTGCTCCGCCTTCAAGGGTATCGAAATGCCACACTGGCCCTGGAACGACGACGTTAGCTCTAGCTTGACAAAGTGTCTGTCTTGATAGCAATATGACGACCAAGATGATTGGACGAGAGACCACGGCCGAGGAAGCTGCCCAAATCTTCGCCCACGAGATTCACGGAAAGACTGTGCTTGTGACTGGAGTGACCCAGGGTAACTAACCTAGCTATACGGCCTCTCCAAGCTCGAATTGACCAACTTCCAGGTGGGATTGGATTTGAAACGGCCAGAGTCATCGCCAAGGAAGGTGGCGAAGTCATTTTGGCGGCTCGCTCCCAAGACAAGTGGGCTGCTGCCTGTTGACACCCTTCCTATTAATCACTCACAGTTCTACAGGCTCACAGCGGCTAGAGATGCCATCTTGAAGGAGACTCCAGTTGGTAAGTCCGCAAAGACCTTGGCGTAAAGCTGCTGAGCGAAGACCAGCATCGCTGCGCCTCCTTCTGCTGGACTTGGGTACGTTGCAGCGGATGACGAATATGTCGGCTATAAATGACAAGTTCGTGGCACAGCCGACCCAAAGTCGATTCGGCGAGCCGCGCAAGAAGTTCTTGACGACGCGGCGCCACTGTGAGCTAATCTCGGATGGACTCGCATCTGGCACTGAGTGCCTTCTCGCAGCGATGTCCTAGTAAACAACGCTGGCATCCTGAATCCCCCGGTTTGGACAAAGTCGGCGTACGAGAACATTGAAGCCCAGCTGGCCACCAATCTGCTCGGGCCATTTCTGCTCACCATGCTCCTCAAGCCCAAGCTGGCAGCATCCAAAGCGCCACGCATTGTCAACCTGGCCAGCTCTGCCCATGGTTTCTCTGGCATCAACTTCGAAAACCCAGGTTTACTGCCTCCCAAATCGTATGACGCCTGGACGGCCTATGGCCAATCTAAAACGGGCGTTATCCTATTCACTAAAGAGCTGGCCAAGCGCTGGAAAGCTATCGATGCAGTTTGTTACTCCTTACACCCCGGCTTGTGAGTTCCGCTTCCGTCTTTCATGTGGTGGTTGGCCACAGAATGAATTGATGGGTCACCAGCATCACGACAAACATACAGCAGAATCAGAAGCCTGGCTTGCTATTAAATCTATTGGGGCTGTGGCACTTCTTTAGAGCCGGCATGTTGGAAGGTCTGGCGCTTTCCCCATTCGGCCTTATCGGCTGTGCTCACCAGTAGCATCGCCAGGCTACAAGTCTGTTGAACAAGGGGCTACCACGTAAGCTGCGCTCCATTGCAGCAGCTTCTTGACGATTGCTGAAACGGCCTGCCGCCTTCGCCAGAACGGTTGTCGCGGCGTTTGACCCCAGTATTCGAGGTGCGCCGTTTCCCGCCGAGCCGAAGGCTCCACCGGCTCACATCCGAGTGATCTTAGACCAATCCGGCGCCTATTTGTGCGACGGCAAGATCAGCAGCGCGGCAAAGCCATTTGCCACAGACGAAGTAGGTTTGCAGCGCCGCCACAGCGACGGAAAGCAATTGACCTTCCCGGGCGCAGAGAAACGCTGAACGACTTTGGGAGCTGTGTGAGCAGCTGATAGGAGAGCGCTTCATTTAGCGGCACCGGGCGCCTTCTCGACTTTGTACTGGCCCTCATGGCTTGAAACCAGGCCGCCGGTCCTGAGGTTTGCCGCCCCTCCGAGTCGCCCTCTGACAAAAATGCTCAGCGTAAGATGCTCTTAGCTGCTTTCGACCACTCCTCCCTCTAGCTCGTCCCACTGCTCTCTTGTTGCCTCTTTGCCTTTTACCCCTCCCTTCTACCCAAACCCACCTTCACATCTCTTTCAACCGTTGTTGACCCAAAATAACCCTTCCTTCATCTCCTCGTTTCACGTCTCTGTCTCTTTCGTATCATGGCCTCAGCGAGCATGGAGAGGCCAACAGGTATGGGTCATCGCTATCAAGACCTGACTGGCAGAAAGCTGACTCCGTTCTTTCCGGCGCCGTGCAGTCGTCTACTGTATGGGCGTCTCAGGCTGCGGGTGAGCTATGTCCAACCTTCGAGGAATGTTGCATTTCTCACATGAAGTGAGCGCAGGAAGTCGACGGTCGCCAGTGGCCTTGCAGCTGGCCTCGGAGTTCACTTCGAGGTGCGTCGGACTTTTGTCATTCTGATTTACGTAGACCCGCCACTGATGGGCGGGGCCCTCGTGGGCGCTCTTAACCGAAGGATGGCGATAACCTGCACTCGCAATCCAACGTCGACAAAATGTCAGCTGGAATCCCTCTCAATGACGGAGACCGCCTCCCCTGGCTGCGAAGCCTCCGGTCGTTCGCTGAAGACTTTCTCGCCGACCCATCAGCACCCTCTAACGTCATCGTCATAGCGGCGTCGTGCCTCAAGAAGTCGTATCGCGATTTTCTCCGAGATACGCCGCTGGACGTCTACTTCCTGTATCGTACGTGGCACATGTACTCTCCCAAGCACTCGGAGCGGGCATTTATTCAACCTCCTGGACTGTTGGCAGTCAAGGGGTCGCCCGAGCTCATTCGTTCAAGGATGGCGCGCCGGATGGGCCACTTCTTCAAGTCGGCGATGCTGGACAGCCAGCTTGCGACCCTGCAAAGTCCCGAGGGAGAGAAGAACGTGCTGACTCTCAACCTGGATTCGGAGCCCGCGTCCGCCACCGCAATGTGAGAGCCCGTGTTTCGCTCGGTCTTCACTTGCCAGTCTGAGAACGTCCGAACCAGACGACGCTCGCTCGACTTTCTCAGCTCGCGCATGATCGTCACTCATGCAGCACCCAAGCGACGCTGGTCCTTGTCCTTGGAGTTCTCTCCAATCCATCTCGCCACCCTATGACCCACCCGCCGCTGCTGCATGTTCCATAGCTACACGCCCCATGTGCCATATATACTTGCTAGATACCTGCTCTAATGCCTTCATCTGTCCCTCTGAAAACCACCATGAGTTCACAGGCGCGCAGGAAATCAAAACAAACCAATATTTAATTTGTGGCGAGTCGCGTCCACTCAGCGTCGGCGTTCAACAAGCCATGGTCAAAGCAGAGGTCGCGTTGGCTAGCTCACAGAGCGGTGTGGAGCGGCCATTGAAGAAGCGCAAGGTCGACGGCGAGGCGAGCAGCTCGCAAGTGCAACCCTCGTCCTTTGAGGGCGTTCTCGAGCGCCTGCACAATGAGTCTGGAGGTGCGTGTGATGAACAGTAGAGACGATGCGCGCGCTGACCACGGCCACAGCCAGCGACAACAAGCAGGATTGGAAGCGGCCAGCTCTGCCAGCTGTCAACCCTGCGAACGACAACATAGGTTCGGCGGTCCTCCTTTGCTGCTCGTGCGAGCACCTCGTTGACTGAGCAGCCGTACAGTGTTCCAGCAGATCGACATTGAAGACTACTCAGAGCAGGCCGGCCCGACACTGCGCGTGTTTGGTGTCACCGAGGTCGGTCGTGCCATCGCTCTTGCCACTCACTCAGCTTCGAGGCTCACGCTCGTGGCCGGATCAGGGTGGCCATTCTGTGCTCTGCCACGTCAAGCAGTTCCTGCCCTACTTCTACGTCGCGGCACCGCGCACCTTCACCAACAACGATGTGGTCTCCTTTGCAAGCTATCTCAACGTCTGTCTCACTTCCTCGCTGCTTGCACTTGCCCAGCGCTGTTGCTAAATGCCAGAGCGACCACAGACCGCGGTGCCCAATGGCCCAGCCGTCAAGAACGTCACCATTTGCAACAAGAAGAGCCTGTGGGGCTACAAGGGCGACCACGACTCGCCCTTCCTCAAGATCACCTGCCTCGACCAAAAGTTCCTGCCCCGGGTCAAGAACCTCTTCGAGAAGGGCGAGATCACGTTCAGGAACGGGGCCATCTTTGCGCAGGAGGCCATGACCACCTACGAGTCCAACATTCAATACGTCCTCCGCTTCATGATCGACAAGCAGGTGCGTTGCATTCCTTCCCGCTGCCTTGTTGCTTGTGAATCCTGGAGATTGAGCATGAACACAGATAGTTGGCATGAACTGGATTGAGGTCGCCAAAGGCCAGTACACCTTGAGGCAGGAGAAGGACAAGATCTCGACCTGTCAAATCGAGCTGGAGTGCAGGTGAGGCTCCAAGTAGCTTGCTTGACTGATGCAGAGACTAACAGGTCAAATGAACAAAGCGTCGACGCCCTCGACTCGCATGCGGCTGAAGGTGACTGGGGCAAGATTGCGCCGCTCCGGGTGCTCAGCTTCGATTTGGAATGCGCTGGCCGCAAGGGCATCTTCCCGGAAGCCGAGATCGACCCCGTCATCCAGATTGCCAACATGGTCACCAGGCAGGGCGAGAACAAGCCCTTCATCCGCAACGTCTTCACCCTCAACACCTGCGCCCACATCGTCGGCACCCAGGTGCTCGAGTTCCAAGAGGAGAAGGCCATGCTGGAGAAGTGGTCCGACTTTGTCAAGGAGGTGGACCCGGACCTCATCATCGGCTACAACATTGCCAACTTCGATTTGCCCTATCTCTTGGACCGCGCCAAGAAGCTCAAGGCGTTCAACTTTCCTTATCTGGGGCGCTTGAAGCGTAGGCTTCTCTTACTGAGTTTTGGCGCGAGTGCTGACCCAATCTCGAGCAGGGATCAAAACGGAACCCAAGGACACGCACTTCTCATCCAAAGCTTACGGCAACCGTGACACCAAAGAGTCCAAGATGGACGGCCGGCTGCAGCTGGATCTGCTCCAGGTCATGTACCGAGAGTACAAGCTCCGAAGTTACTCGCTGAACTCGGTCTGCGCTCACTTCCTCGGTGGGTCGCTTGCGCCTCTTTCAGGGATCTTCAGTCTGATTCATCGATGCTATGGCCTTCAGGCGAACAAAAGGAAGACGTCCACCACTCGATCATCACAGAGCTCCAGAACAGCGGTCCTGAAGCGCGGCGCCGTCTCGCGGTCTACTGCTTGAAGGACGCTTACCTGCCCCAGCGCTTGCTTGACAAGCTCATGATGTTCATCAACTACATCGAAATGTCTCGCGTGACGGGCGTGCCCTTCAACTTCCTCCTCACCCGCGGCCAGCAGATCAAGGTCGTCTCCCAGCTCTATCGCAAGGCCGCCGACCAGGGCTACGTCATTCCGGCTCTGCGTTCTGAAGGCTCGGACGAACAGTACGAAGGTGCCACCGTCATCGAGCCTTCCAAGGGCTACTACGATGTTCCCATCGCCACATTGGATTTCGCCTCCCTGTACCCGTCCATCATGCAGGCCCACAATCTCTGCTACACGACCTTGTGCGATTACAAGCAAGCCGAAGCAATGGGCTTAGAGAAAGGCGTCGACTACATCATCACGCCAAACAACGGTGAGCTTATTGCTCTTTAGGTCCAGAAGATCCATTGCTGAAGAGGTGGCCCAGATTGCTTCGTTACCGCGAAAAAGCGCAAGGGCCTGCTACCGACAGTCTTGGAGGATCTGCTCTCGGCAAGAAAGCGGGCGCGAGCGGATCTCAAGACGGAGACCGATCCTTTCAAACGTGCCGTCTTAGACGGTCGCCAGCTGGCTTTGAAGGTCAGCCCTCTCCACTTCAGAATACTAGCTCAAGGTCTTAACAATGCCTGCCATCTCAGATCAGCGCCAACTCGGTGTACGGCTTCACGGGTGCGACAGTCGGCAAGCTGCCCTGCTTGCCGATCTCCACAAGTGTGACGGCTTTCGGTCGACAAATGATTGACCTAACCAAGAACATCGTCGAGTATGTGTTCAAGACGCCGAACAAGGAGGAAGAGGGCGAGCCGGCCTTGTCACAAGAGATGCGCGATGAGCTCGAGGCCGACGACGAAGTGATGGAGATTCGCGACCTCTTTGCCACCCAGTACGACTTTAACGCGGAGGTCATCTACGGTGATACGGATTCGGTCATGGTGAAATTCGGCACGCCCGACCTCAAGACGGCTATGGACTTTGGTCCGTGCCCTTTGAAAGTCACCTCTGTCATCATTCTCAAAATGTATTCCACAGGTGCTCGAGCGGCCGGCATCGTCACCAAGAGGTTTATCAAACCTATCCGACTCGAGTTCGAAAAAGTGTACTTCCCTTATCTGCTGATCAACAAGAAGCGCTACGCCGGCCTTTACTGGACCAAGCCCGAGCAGTACGACAAGATGGACGCCAAGGGCATCGAGACGGTGCGACGTGACAACTGTCGCCTGGTCGTGACCGTCATCGAAACCTGCCTCCGCAAGCTGCTGATCGAGCGCGACGTGGAAGGCGCTCAGGCCTACACCAAGGGCGTCATCTCGGAGCTGCTGCAGAACAAGATCGACATGTCTCAATTGGTCATCACCAAGGCTTTGGCCAAGACGGACTATGCCAACAAGCAGGCGCACGTCGAGCTTGCGGAGCGCATGAAGGTCCGCGATGCCGGTTCGTTTTCCTTTTCGCTTGCTTTAGTGCGTTCCGTTCTCAATTGGGTTTTAAACAGGTTCCGCTCCTGCTCTAGGCGACCGTGTGGCCTACGTGATCGTCAAGGCTGGAAAAGACGCAAGGGCTTACGAAAAGTCTGAAGACCCGCTTTACGCCCTGGAGCACAACATCCCCATCGACACCAAGTACTACCTCGAGCAGCAGCTGTCAAAGCCTTTGATCCGCATTTTCGAGCCCATCCTGCACGACAAGACCAACTCGCTCTGTGAGTTGTCCCGACCTTGCTTCCTTTGATGAGGGCTCATCCATTAACCTAGTGGCTGGCGACCACACTCGCACTGTATCAATCGCCACACCTACGACCGGCGGTCTAATGGGCTTTGTCAAGAAAACGCTGACCTGCTTGGGCTGCAAAACCCCCTTGCCGCCGTCCAAGAATGGCATGAGTGCGTCCTTTTGTCAAACACACTCTTCAACGTCTAGCTCATCTATCACCCTACAGACACGGCGGTGTGCAAGAACTGCCGACCGAAAACTGCCGAGCTTTATCAGAAGCATGTGAGTGCAACTTCGCTTCTAGTCCATCGAGCCTCGTCTTAACGTCCGTTTTAATAGATGGGCCTCACCTCTGCGTTTGAGAACCAATATGCGCGGCTGTGGGTGTGCTGCCAACGGTGCCAGGGTTCCTTGCACAATGTGAGCACTTTTTTCCAAAACATTGAATACGAGGACGCAGGCTCAAGCGCTTCACCAGGATGTCCTATGCACGAGCAAGGATTGCCCCATCTTCTACCAACGCATCAAAGCCAAAGTGAGCGGCGTGCCTGGAGGATGGCGATCTGTGCTAATCTTGGCCTTCACCACGAGCAGAAGGACGCCACCGAGTCCCAGACCACCCTCGAGCGGTTCGACGGCAAATGGTGAATTTGTATCTACTAGCTGGCTAGCTGGACTCCTTGAAACGAAGCCTCAACCAAACTATAATTAACAAAGCCAACCACATGGGGCTGAAAAGATCAATCCTCGACTTCTGATTCGCTCAGGTTGATCTCCAACCAGATCCCTCGGCATCGCCGCCAGATCAGCGACAGATGGACACCACCTTGCCACCGATGCAGCAGAGGATGACGCTCCCCGGCATCCACAGTTTTGACCGGAGCTACGATCAGCTTTCGAGCTTGCTGCCCGCCAGATTGCCCTATCAGCCGCAGCAATCTGGGCCCCTCCGCTCGCCGGTCGAAGGCCTCCAGCGCGCGCCCAATGGCAGCAGCAGCGGCGGCAGCGAGATCAAGGCCCATTCCTGCTCGCAGTGTGGCACGAGCAAGACGCCGATGTGGCGACGGAGCCATGAGGGCAAACCGCTCTGCAATGTGTGTGCTCATCCCTATCCCCTTTGATCAAGCTCGCCTTGCTCACGGCCCGCTCTATACAGGCCTGTGGTATGTCCCAGCGGCCTCTGATCGGCCTCCTGCGCCATGGATCGTTCAGCGGCTGACATTTTCTTTTGTGCGGTGCGTTGATCACAGGCCTCCAAGCTAAGGCCAAGGCCAACCGACTCCTGCCCGAGCATGGCCCTGTGCCAGCTGCCTCCATGTCCACCGCCTTGCCCTCCATGTCCGCCAGCATGTCGCCACTCGCGATGCCGAGGCCACCCCGGCAGGTTGAGCCGCCAGTCGGATCTTGCCCTGGCGATGGCATCTGCAATGGCCAGGGCGGCAAGGACTGCTGCAACGGCTGCCCAGCCTACAACAACAAGCACTCGCACTCAGCTCCCGGCGCGCGCCAGTCGTCCGCTGGCGGCATGCCAATGGACCCGAATAACACCGCCTCGAACGCCGCTTCGACCTCGGCCAACGGCACTGCTGACGGCACAGACGGAGGCATGGGCACTGGCGCCGTAAATCCGGATGGCATTGGAGCTATGGCGTGTGAGAACTGTGGGACGCGGACGACTCCGCTCTGGAGGCGAGACGGAGAAGGTCGTGTGGCCTGCAACGTGCGTTTGCATTTCCTTCATCGCCTAGGCTGGCAGCCCTTATTGAAAGCTTTCTTGATGCTTTTCAGGCTTGTGGTGAGCTTCGTCGCTTTCGCCTACGGCTTTCTATGGCGCTTACGCTGACAACCAATGGGCAGGACTGTATTTCAAACTGCATGGCACTCATCGGCCGGTAGATATGAAGCGGCCAACTATCAAGAGGAGAAAACGAGTGCCCGTGCGTCTCCACTTTGAGCGATTCCTTTAGGTGGCGCTAAGCGTTTCGACTTCAACAGAAAAAAGACGGCGAGGACTCGGGCGAAGGCGATGGCAAGCCGGCCAAGAAGCGCAAGAAGGCTTCTGTCCCACCCACCTCAGCGCCTCTGCCATACGATGATTCCACCGAGACCAACTATTTCGCCAGATTTCCCTTTGCCGCCGCGGCAACGCCCGCGGGCCCTCTCGACAGTCCCTCCTCCAACCCGCTCTCCTCCCTTCCCGAGCTTGCCCATATCGCATCCGAGATGGCTCGCGCTGAGGTCGTGGCCCCTGCGCCCGGTGGTGCTCACCTCAATGGCTCCGACGTGACCACCGACGCGCCTCTTCCTGGCAGCTCTCTCGCCGACTTGCGCTTGTTCCGCCGAGAAATGTACGACAATCTCACGGCTGGCGTCAGCATGCTCAACCGCCTGGAGCACTACCTCATCAGAGGCCAAGGCATGCTCGCCGCCCTCGACTCGGCTATCGTCGCCGCCGAATCCGTCTCGCCGGCCTCCTCGCACAACCCAAGACCCTCGTCGCCCCAGGACGATTTCCAATCTCGTATGGACGCCTTGCCCGTCGCTCCCGCCCTCTCTTTGAAGAACCGTAGCGCCGTTCAGAATGGACAGTGATCTATCATGTGGGCCAGGCCACGGCTCAAGTCATGTTGTACTTTTCCCAATTGTCGCTATACTCGTACCGTCAAATTGTATGCGCTTATCCTCCAGTCGGTCAAATGATGCTCCAGAGCAAGTCCCAATTCCAAAATCCCAGTCCCCCCAAGTATATACAATCTCATCAAGAGCCGCGACAGCACACCGAGAGCCTACTCCTAATCCCCAACGTTCAAAGCATGCCTTTGGTAGGAGGAGGGACTGGCAGAGAAGACCGGGCGCTGAGAGAAGTGGTGTCGATTGTGCTAGCCCGGTCCGTCACTGACATGATGGAGTCATCGACGGCGGACTCAGGCGCACGGGCTGAAGAGCCGCTAGCTTCGCCGTACGACGGTGGGGTGACACCAGAGAAAGCGTCGGTCTCCGAGTAGTGTTGCCCAAAGGACCGCATCTGGCCATGGGCGCCGTCTTGCGAGAGTCTCGAGTGAACAACAGCGCCAGCAGGCAGGTTGCGGTTGAGCAAAGATGATTCGGACATCGACGGCGAGGTTGTCGAGAACGGGACGACTGCGGCGCTCTTGTAATATTTGTCGTCGTTTTCCTCGTCATAGCTCGAGATCTGAGGATTTTCAGAGGTCGGCTTGTTCTTGCGCTTTCGGAGGCAGCAGAAAGCCAAGAGGAGAGCGGCGAGTAGGGCGACGGCGCCACCAGCGGCTAATTATCGCGTAGTTCGTGAGCGCATGTTCTTATGACAACGAAATGATTGCATGACGAACCTCCACCTGCAATGGCTGCCGTGTTGTTTTTGTGAACAGCAGCGCTTTGGGACGCCGAAGCCGACGCCAAGTCTTGCGTAGTGATCGTCGAGGTTTCAATGGTGCTGCCACTACACTTCAGCGATCTGCGTCCTTCGTTGTGGACGAAGAAAACATACGTGGCAGTGACTGAAGCAACAATGGAAGTAAATACGCCATTGGTGTTGTTTGTGCGAACAATGACGGAATCGAGCGCCAAATACGCTGCGCTGCCGACGTAGTCTTTCGACGGCGCGTTACGAACGATGGTCACATTATGAGTCTGAACGTTAACGGCGTCTTGAGCGTTCGATGAGAATGAAGACAAGGGAAATGACCTCACGGCATCTGTAAAAGAACAAAACCTTGCAGGTAAGCCTAACGACGGAGATGAAGCGAGAGGGGGCAACTAATGAGATGTCCCAGCACTGGTACATGCAATTGGAGTCGGTGGCGTTGTCTGAAGTGTAGCCGATGCCAATCCCATCGATCTGCAAGCCGAACGGACCCAGAGAGTCAACGCCGGGCTTAATCTTCTGCAATAGCAACTCCGCAACGTACTTGTCCGTCCACCCAGACAGTGAAGTTAGCCATATCCGGCCCAGCTTTGAACCTGCGCAGGAGAGGTTGGTCAGGGCCAAGAAGGGCGGGAGAAAGCGGCGGCAGTGGCCAGAGGCAACCACATTGCACCTATCGCGGAAGCTTACCAATACGACATGCCATATCCAGACGGGAAGAAGGTGAACGAGGCATCATCTGCGCTCGAGTAACTGGCGAGCCGGCCGGATAAGCTCGTCCAAGGAATAGGCTGGACGGGCAAGATAGGCCTACCTGATCGTCCCATGAAAATCGCCACCAGTAGTGTCGTGAATCCATGACGAAGGGTCCTGGTAAGTGAAGAAGTGACTGCCATCTGCGCACAGGCGGTCAGATCAGAAGATCCTTTGGGACCAAAGAGTGGCAACACGTACCGTCCCATTGAGTCTCCACCACGGCCACGACAGAGGGCACAGTGGCGAGAGCGGCAGCTGAGAGTAAGAAGGAAGCGAGCATGAGGGGCGAACGGAGGTGGGATCGCGGCGAGTGGCTGCTAAGAAGGAAGAGGCAAAGAGGCGATTGGGGGGCGTGCTAGGACGGAAAAAAAGAGGCGAGATTGGGGGAGTGGGAGGGGTCCTTCCTTGGCCAGCTATTCGCGGAGGATCGGCGTCGCCAGGTGAGACAAAAAAATCTGGTGATTGCCCAATCTCGAACCTCGCTAATAGAAAGCCGGGGACGGCCTTTTGTGCGTCGTAGCTGCTGCGCAACTATTACAAGGTTTGCCGCCAACTGAAAGCGGACGCTAAAGGGAGCATCGGAGGGGAGGCCGAAGAAACCGAAGCCAAGCTGCCGGAGAGGGCGATGTCGATGGCGAGGTAGACGTCTCCACGAAGCTGTCTGGCAGGGGGTCTCAGATACACCTGCAGATCAAGGTTTGCAGGAGCGGACGGCGGCGTGGGAACGGCAGATCGTGTCGCGGATTCTGAAGATCGCGAAGTTGGTTCCTGCCGGCTGGAGCGGCCGCGACACCGGTGAAGAGCCCCCCTTCCTTTGCTCTCGGATAGCAATCGGCCCTCCCACCGAGGGGGGCGGACCTGCGCACGGTGTCGCAACGCGCGGGCAGCAGCTAGAGCGAGCCAGACGAAATCGAAGGAGCCCAGGGTCATTGAAAGGGAATCTTCTCTTTGCCTAGCAATCACGACCTCTGGAATCTCGGATAGCATCAATTTGTGTGGCGCCATGGTCTGAGCAGAGAACGGCAGCCAGTGGCAGCAGAAGCGATTCTGTGGCCAAAGTGCGATCGAGTCGACCCGCGTCAGTGAGCGGCGCGTGAAATCAATCAAGGCCACCAATGGGATCCTGTGCCAGTGCTTGCTTGCTGTCGTGTGGAATCGATAAAGAATGCATTCTGGCAAGAAATGGTGGAGCGAGAGCAAGAGACCTCTTGTGGCCTCGCCAAAAGTTTTGGGCGCATCTCATTCGAAATTGAAACTCGGCAAGACCGCGAACGCGTATGGGCCTTTGTGCTTTGGCGTGCAAAGCGAGCTGATGTGGGCACTGGTCATGAAGTGCGAAAAGTGGTCGCTTTGGAACAGGACTCGGTCTTGAGCAGGGCAAGGGCACTTGGGCTTGGTGCGGTCTTGGCAAGGCCTTTGCCTTGAGACATGCTTAGCGCAAGCAATAGAGGCATATAAGAAGTGCAAAGGTAAGAGTACAAGATTGAGAACTCTGAGGAGCATGCGGGATACGGGGCATGTCAGCGGACTCAGTGGCAAATCCCGTCCGAGGAGGCACTCGACTCTGGACCTTTGTCTGGCCTGCTCTGTCAACTTTGCTCCTTTCAAGCATCATCACAAATAGAGCGAGAAGCCACTGGACGCTGTGTTCAGCCTTTGTAGCTTTGGGAGAGGAGGACTTCGAACGAGACCGCCAACTTCGGCCAGAACCGTGGCAGCAAGACCCAAAGAGGTCTGCACACCTTCCAGAAACCTCAATAGGTGGTTTTGTCCTGCATGATGATCAACCTTGTCAGGTCTTGGGAACCAAAACCGATTCGCCACCCCGTCGAGTGCCCCCGACTGATCTGCGTGGTTGAGAGCTTGGGAGTTCCAAATCATGAGATCATAAGTAGTACTTCAAAGTGCCAGACACATCGCCTCGCGCAAGGAAAAGGGCAGCAGGCGCAAGTCAGGCAGTTGCCACATCCCAAGGCGAGCAGGGAGCAACACGCATGAACAAAAGCGAGAGCGGAGCACATTGAAGCCATGCAGGTTAAATTGCTTGCAGCACGCTCAGAAAGTGTCCAAGGTGCACAAAGCCAGACAGCAGACAGTCACGGTCGAAGGTCAAGAGGACCGCAAGTCCCGAGCCGCGAAAAAAATTTGGCCCGCGGAACCACTTCGCAGAGAAGGACTTCCTCGCCGTGCCCACCAAAAACTCATATCAGGTTAGTGTCTTGAGCCGTCGTGTGCGCCTTTGGGATGCTCTTGGGGTCTGCACTGGGGGAGCAAGGAGGAGCGCACACGCCAATGGGTCCGCCAGCCACGGCCTCGACCTGCTCGACAGCTCATGCTCCACCTCTGCGCGCTCGCCTGGCCTCTGCGTCCGCTCAACCGCGCTTGTTCGACTCTACAACACTGCAAGAGTAGGCTGGGGCGCATCGACAGCCTCCAAGGCCGCCGTTCATGCACCTAGAATCTCCACTCGCTCACCTCGATTCCCACCTCGACTCTCTGCTGGCCTCTTGCCTCACTCCGGCCTTGCAGCTCGACGTGCACACTTCAAGCGCTTGTCTCCTTGCCTCCCTCTGCTTGACCCCCGGAGCCCACCGATCTTCGTGTAGCCCAAGTTCAAGTTGACTGATTTGGCTCTCGATTTTGCTGCTCCCACAGACACCATGTCGTTGGCGCCACCCGACCCGAACGCCAGCTTCCAGCACATTCTCCGTCTCCTCAACACCAACGTTGATGGTCGCCGCAAGATCATGTTCGCCCTCACCGAGATCAAGGGTGTCGGCCGCCGCTATGCGTGCACCGTCTGCAGGAAGGCCGATATCGACCTGAACAAGCGGTGCGTTGCGTTGCCATTGAGTTCAATGCATGCAAGAAACTTATCAAAGTTGCGCTGTGCACAGAGCCGGTCAGCTCAACTCGGACGAGCTTGAGCGCATTGTCACCATCATCCAGAACCCCATCCAGTTCAAGATCCCCACCTGGTTCTTGAACAGGCAAAAGGACATTGTCGATGGCAAGGACACTCAGGTTCGTCGGAGACCCTCCATCTAGCAATCTCCCATGCTGATTGGTCTGGTCTGTCGAACAGGTCCTCTCGAACGGCCTCGACTCCAAGATGCGCGACGATTTGGAACGCCTAAAGAAGATCCGCAACCATCGCGGTCTCCGTCACTTCTGGGGCTTGAGGGTGAGTGGCGATCGCATCATGCGCCTACTAGGTTCAGCGCTCAATGCTCTCTGAACTCCCAGGTTCGTGGTCAACACACCAAGACTACCGGCCGCAGGGGCAAGACCGTCGGTGTTGCTAAGAAGGTGAGTTGGAATCAACAAGGCGTGCGAATGACCCCTTCTCACTCCTTGCTGTTCTTTCTTCCAGCGATAATCGGCTTTCTGCTCGGTATTTGTGCACGCCCGGGGATCGCCTTTCTTTCATCCACTTCTTCTTGCTGCATACCGTTGTCGACGGAGAATGGGAGGACGGAGAAAGATGTAGCTGCTTCTTGCAATCTCTCTTCGTCAATCGTTTCTCCAACTTTGAAACTCCTCGCCTGTTTGTCACACGACTTTAAGCTCGATGATGTGGAGCATCAAACGCGGGGTAAAATTGCCAAGAAGACTGGGATGCGATACGTGAGAGAGGGTGCGAAGAAGCCGAAAAGATGTTCCCCTAATGCATATAAACGGGTTGCTCGGAAGACCGAAAAGCAAGAAGAGACCTCAAAAGCGAATGGCACTCTGTATGGAGGGATGCTATGGGAGTGGAGGAGCAAGGCGATGGTGGTGAGTTGAAAGGTATGAGGATGATGAGAGGATGATGAGGCGCTGCTGAGGACTTTGACAGTGGGATATAGATGGGTTATTTCACTTTCATGCGGCGGGAGCAGTGGAGGTGGAGGCGGCGGGAGCAGGGGCGGCGGGGGCTTCAGGAGCGGGCTTGGGAGGGTCGGGCTTGTGCATGTCGGCCTCGGGCACCGTCTGGGTGGAGGCGTTGCGCTTGGTCGACGGGGCAGCCGTGGTGGCTGCTGGAGCAGGGGCCGGCTTGGGCTTGGGCTTCGCCTTCTTGGTGGCCTGGCCGCTAGCAGCTCGAGCCGCCCTCTTCTGCGCCCGCTTGCGAATGCGAAGCACGTTGGTCCGCTTCTTGATGCACTTCTGGAACGACGCCACGTCACCGAACAAGAGGTCGCTCTCGCACCAGGAGCAGATCCACTCCTCGGTGCTGCCGAAGAAGGGCATCAGGTTGGTCTGGCCGAACTGAGGGTGATAGTTGGCAGTCGAGAAAGCGTTGTCGGCTTCTACCAGGCCGAGCGAGGGCATCTGGTCCAACGAAGGAGGACCTTCGCCCACGGGCGTGATGCGAGGTTGGCGCGAGGGTACGTAGTTATCGCGGTGATGGACATTGTTGGCATTGGCGTGGGCCGACCGCTTCTTCTTGCCCTTCCTGGGAGGTGGCTTCTTGGCCTTGTTGGCATCGTCCACCGCAGCTCCATCCTTGGCGCTCTGGGCAGCAGCATCCTTGGCCGCCGCCGCCGCTTTGGCCGCCGCCTGCTTCTTCAAGCTCTTCTGCAAAGGCTGGCTCGCCTCGTTGCTGCTCCACCTAGAAGCGTAAACCTCCTTCGCGCCGGTCAAGTCTCCAAAGTCGGTCTGCACCGACGAAGTCGAGAAGGACTTGAGGTCGGCAAGGGCTTTCTCGTTCTTGCGCACCGCTTCCTCCAACTCGGCCCGCTTCTTGGTGAGCTCCAATTCCCTCGCCCGCTCCTTGACCAGCTCGCGAGCCAGCTGCAGACGTTCTCGTTCCCTATTGAGGTCCTCCAAGCGGGAGATGAGGACATTGCTGATCGGTACATGGAAAGTGAAAGCGGCCGCCGAGTACTCCGGATTCAGCGGCTCCAGCGTCGCGTTCGGCTTGTGACGCTTGGCAGAAGCAGCCCCAGAGCCTTGGTGCAGAGGGCCGAGGGCGGGGTCGTACAGGTGTGGGAGAACGACAGCGGGCTTGGTGGGCAATTTGAAAGACTGGGCCGAGGCCGCAGGATCTGTCTCGTTGGTCGGGGAGGCAGGCGAATCAGCTGCCTTGGACTTGAGCGACTTGCGAGGTGGTGCAGGCGCATTGCCGTCTAGCGGCGTCAAAGCGGCGTTGGGGTCCCGGTCGACCGAGTTGGCCTCACCGGGCGGGATGCTCCGGCGACGCCTGGCCGTGGCCCCGCCTGGACTGGCCCTGAAGCGCTTGGTCTTGCCCCTTCCTGTTTAACCAGCTCGATCCAGCGGGCTGCCTGGGAGCTTTAGGGGACTGCAGCGCACCTTTGGATTCGGGGGACGAGGCCACCGAAAAATCTGGTCGGGTGCCGATGCGAGAGTGGGGCTCTGGCTCGTCCGCCTCGTCGTCTGCGGACAAGCCCCGTTCTGAAGGCGCTGGGCTATCAAGGGCGTGGCGGTTGTAGGCCGTCGCCGGGATCTTGCGCTTCTTCTTGTTCCCGCCCCCTTCGACGTCGCCCTCCTCCTCTGCTTCTACGTCCGACTCCCTGCCATCTGTTGCAAGCCCTGCTGCCATTTCAGACGGCGGAGGCGGCGCCAGCGCTATGGACGAGTCATCCTCAGAGCCGAGGCCGCCAAAAAGGACCGTGTTGGCGGCGGCCTGCTTGACGAGCTCGTCGACGGCGCCGAACAAAGGCTGGTAGTAGGCCGGCGGGGTCGATGGCGAGTCATCGGTGGTGGACGACGTCGAGGACGGGTCGAGCGAGGGAATGTCCCAAGGGACAGTATACTCGACGCAAGCTCTCTTGCGGGCTCGGGTGGGCAGCGGGCGCAAGATGCGGTTCTCGAAAGGCAACCTTTGAGCAGCACAGGATTAAGCATTGGGCCTTGCGAGTCAACAGGAAAGAAGTCTGGGCAGGCCACAAAAAAGGAGGGGAGCGCAGGGGCCATGCCAGCTCAAATCGTCGGACAGTCTCCGGTCCAAGGCAGGCGCGAGGTGCTTGAGAAGACAGTCAAGGGAACAGGCGCTTACTGCTGCTGCGAGGCCTCTGATTCGCCGGCCTCGCTCATGATAGGGCGCCGGAATCGAGGTTTGGTCGTCTCAGCTCGAGCCAAGGTCTTTCCGCTACGGCGAGTTGCCCCTTGGTTTTGGTAGTGTCGGTGACTCCAGGTTGCTGTTTTGGTTGCTGCTTTGTGATCGACCATAGCTCTGGCAAGACAGCGCGCGATTTCCATTGCACCTGGGCTTGCCTCTCGAGAATGTGGCTGCCTGGTGGCGCTTTCAAATGCTGCCCTTCGCTACTGTTGTTTCACGTCTTCGTCCTGTTTTCAAGGTACATAGGACTGCCTTGATGGAGTTTTACACAACTAGGATGCCGTGGAACTCGCTGGGAGGCGTCTTGCTTTTGCTTGTTCTACCGCTCGCCTCTGAGCCAGCACTGCCCCCGTAGCATACCTCGACTACCACATCGTGAGGAACTCTTATGCTCTCTCGTGCTTCTGCCGAAGCTCCCTTGCTTGTCAGTGCGGCCGTCAGCGTTGTGGCCACCAGCCGGTCTTCAAAGACTACAGCGTTGACCGAAGGTTTTCGGCTCGCCACCAGCATATTGCGGGACTTCAAGGATAATGGTGGTGCTTAGCGTCATTTCGGAAGGCCGGGCATCAGACGATGGACCTAGAATTGATCGCAGCCGCCACCACTTGCAAAAATCCGCGCCAGCCCGCTTTCGGCTAAGTGCGAACCCACCAGAAAGATATGACTGCAGACATCTAAAGTGCACAATGATCTTACTCAACGTGGAGTTGGAAGAGGCAAGTAATAGAAGATTGGGTGGCGGCGGCCCGGGCAAGCAGGTGAGTGCAATTTGCATCGAAGGGACCTAATCGTTTGGCGGTCGCGACCTCTCCAAAAGACCTCCGCGCTGTAAATCTTTGGTAGTCTCGGGCCTCGGGCCAACGGTGGCGATGATTAGCAAAAAGGCGCGCTTGGAGGAGGACGTGCAATTAACTTCAATCTCGCTCCATCTCATGCATCTGCTCCCCTTCGCGCTAAAAGACACTCTTGGCTCGACGTGCTCACGCACAATGTTGAAGAGAACTGAACGATGTTGAAAGTCTACCCAGCTATATCGCGACCTGAAACACCAATGGGCAAGGCTCGAAGATCCCTCCCTGCTAGTGTCTCCCTTTGTCGGACCTCTACGACTTCGTGCTGGTGACTGTTGAGTAACGTTCTCGCGTTGCATGCTGCCGAGCGAGATGTCGTTACACTTCGTGACTGCACTTTAGTTGCGTGCTTGCCGGGCCGTAAATTCTCCTGGTCGCGCTTTATTCCACTTGTTTTCTTGCCTCTTGCTTCCAACCATACTTCTCAGAGCACTTCCTTGCCCAAACCCACGCTCCTTTCGATATAGTGACGGCCATTGCTTTGACGCGGTGCTCATTACGTCTCTCACCGCCTTCCGTTCATTTGTCAATCGGCGAACTACTCAAAGTCCTCCCGGCATCGAATCGAGAGCCTCTTGCTCCGCATCCGCCACTTCGCACACTCCTTTTGAACACCATCCGTTCGCTTTCTCAATCAAACACGCTCATTTCGGTTAACCGATGCACCTCCCTTTCGCTCTCGCCTTGCTGGCCGCTTCGGCTTCAGCCCTCCTGCCACACCCTGGTGGTAAGAACCGCTTGCAACCGCGCAGTATCGGTAAGCGAGCAGCGGCAGCCACTGGTCTCGCTGGCGCCCAATCCAGCTCTTCTTTAGTGCAGAACGGCTACCCTGTGAGCCCATCGCACCAAGAAACTGACCCAAAGACTCGTCGCTGACAGTTCTCGCGCCCCGCAGTGGACCCAGCCTTGCTTCACCAAGTTCTCTGGCAACCTCAACATCCCGTCGCAGGACTCTCCCAAATGCCCAGAGGTGCAGTCACAGTACACCTTTGACCAGGAGTGAGCGCCTTCGCCGCCGTCTTGGGTGTCCTGCGCTCACCACTTTCGAAATTCAGGGTCAGCGCCAGCTTCGGAGGCTACATGAACCCCAAGTGAGTCTTAGACCCTTTGCTCTTTCCAAATGGAAAGCAACCGACGATATGAAACAGCTGGGCCACTTGCCAGGCCAAGAACCAAGGCTGCCTCCTTGACTACAACAACCCTTCGAACCCGGCCGCTTTCTCCGGCAAGACCTGCTACCAAGGCTCCGTCCCGCCACTCTATGTGGATGTGAAGTCCGTGTCCGATGCCCAGCTCGCCATCTCTCTGTCGAAGGGCTTTGGCTTGCCCATCGTCATCAAAAACACCGGTCATGACTACCAGGTAGGCCTGCCCTTGGTTTCCGACAATCTCAGCGACTGACTAGAGATGTCAAAGGGCAAATCCGCTGGTCCTGGCTCGCTCGGCGTCTGGACGCACCACCTCAAGAGCCTCACTTTCTCCAAATCGTTCGTGGGCGCCGGCTGTGCTGCCTCGACCGCCGGCCCTGCCATCACCTCTGGCTCTGGCGTTCAGTTTGTCGATGCCCTGGCCTTTGCTGAAGCCAACAACGTCACCATCGTCGCTGGTGCTTCCAACACCGTTGGCTGTGAGCCTTCTCTTGTCGAAGTGCCAAAGGCCCTTTCTCATGCAGCTGACCAGGGTCGGGTGGATGGATCGCTTCCGGCGGCCACAGCGCCCTCAGCAACTCTTACGGCTTGGGAGTCGACAATGTCCTCCAGTTTAAGGTCGTTCTCGCCAGTGGTCAGTACGTGACAGCTTCCCGATGCCAGAACACCGACTTGTTCTTTGCTCTCGCCGGAGGCGGACCGGCAACTTGGGGTGCGAGCCTTCTTCCTCCTTCACGCGAGTAATTCTGACAGCTGGCCAGGCATCGTGATGGAGGTCACCCACAAAACGCACCCTCGCACGCCAGTCAGCTACTCCTACCAGGTCTTTACGACGCCCGCCGCCGCCGACAACTCGTCGTACAACGTCCAATTCGCCAACGACTTCATCGACTTTGTGGCCAACTCGTCCTTGTCTTGGGTCCAATCCGCTTGGGGCGGCTACATTGCGGTGAGTCTGTCTTCGATGTCGGACAAGGCTTTGCGCTGATGCTCTCTCGCTGTGAAGATCAACCCGATCGTGGGCGCTGTGAATGGAGTTATTTTCGTGAATCCGAAAGAAGATGAGGCACGCTCCTTTCCTAATTTCGCCGTTCGCAAGACCGGATCTAACCCTTTTGCGCGAACTTCAGGCACAAGCTCAAGCCGACATGGCTGACCTCCAAGCCTACGTTGGCTCTGCGGGCGCACAAGGCTCCACTGTCGTTGTCAACCAAGTCGGCTCGTTCCCGTCCTTCCATGACGCGTGAGTTCCCTACGACTGACACAAACTTGATATGACTCAACGAATGGCAGCTTCTACAACATTATCACGATAAATGGAGAGTGCGCGCCTTCCGCTATGCATCTTATGCGTCCAATTGCTGACGAGCTGAACGCTATTTCCAGAGCTGAACCGAGTACGCCCAATCCGCGCTGTGTCTTCACCTTACTAAATTTCTGTACCCCCAACAGTCAGCTTGCCCATGGCCAGTAAGTCTTGTATCCCCTTTGCGAGCTCCCGGATTCTCATCGATTGCGCACCACAGTTGGATCGCGCCTTCTCCAGACCGCCCAGTTCTCCACCGAAGGCGCTCTTGCCAGCACACGCCAGACTTTGCATAATGTGCTGGCCGCCGTCACCCCTGGCAATCCCGGAAACGCTACCTACAGCGGGCCACTCCAGCTGCTGTTCACCTCGCCCTACAACAGTCAGTTCGACGTCCCTTGTCTTTTGCTGCCGTTGCTAACTTAGCCACAGCTCCATCCACTGGTCAGACCTCCGAGAACCCTGTTAGTAGAGTGCCCAGACCTCTTGATGTATCGCTGAGATCTCGTGGTGTAGGTTTGGCGAAGCACCGTGGTCCATGTCGCAGTCGCCACAGCCTGGTGAGCCTACCTTCATTGCTCTTTGAATGCTGTTCCTCATCGATCACCACAGGAACTTCGATGCCGCTCTCCCTGAGATCAAGAGCAAGTACGCGATGGTCGATAAAGCCGTCTCTCTCTTGACGACCCTGGCACCGAACTCTGGAGTAGGCTCACTTTGTTCCAAGATCTGCCACAACCTCTGACCCGGATCTCCAGGCTTACGTCGGCGAAGCTTCCGTCCACCAGCCGGACTTCGGAAACCAGTTCTGGGGCAGCGCAAACTTTGCCAAGCTGAAGTCGATCAAGACCAAGTACGACTCGCTGAACATCTTCCAAGTGTGGCATGGCGTGGGCTACTCCACCAGCAACTCAAAATACTCTTGCTACATCTGAACGACCCGACTCCAGGAAGAGTTGCTTGCTTGCTTTCCTCCTCTCACTGTTGTAATGCTGGTCGGCACAAACATGCAATCTGACCTGACAAAATCGAAGCTCCCATACCCTGCTGAAAGCACCACCAACTAGGGCTCGTCGCCACCCGACCCGCAAAGTTCCTGGTTTTCTCTCCCTATCCTGTGACTTTGCCATTCTCCCTTCTTTCTTCTTCTGTGCTTCGTGTTGTTGTAGAAGACTACAGGAGACCCCAAAAGGTCTGGCCCATTGACTCGAGGCCCAACCAGGGGAGGCTCCCCTCCCAAATTCCTCGCGGCTCGTCTCGTTCAACACCGAAAGATTTCGCTCTGCCTGCGGGACCTCCTTGCACCTTTTATCATGTCAAATACGTCTCTGGGTCGACTCGTCCGCGCGCGTACCCAATCTCCCTTACACCAAAGCTGTCCGCGCTTGTGCGTGGCATCCAAATGCCACCTTCTGTTCATTGCCCCTTCGTTTAGGTCTCTAACGCTAGCTTCGGCGCAACTTTTTGTCGGTTTATCCTCTTTTGTTCTTGGATTGCGTCGACCACTCTCTTTCCACTGTCTCTTTTGCCGTCCAACTCGTAACACCACTCGCTTATCTGCGTCCACACTCTTTACAGCCTTTATTCACCATGAAGAGCCTGGCTTGTGTCGCTCTGATGGCCGCCTCGGCTTCCGCCTTGCTGATAAACCCAGGTGGTGCCCGCCTGCAGCAGCGCAACCAAATCAGCAAGCGTGCTACTGGCCTCGCCGGCGCCGCGGCTAACTCCAAAGTTCAAAAGGGTTATCCTGTAGGCTTCCGTTTCTTCGCCTATGAAACAGAGCACATTGACTAAACGCCGCAACCAACAGTGGACCCAGTCTTGCTTCAAGAAATTCTCGGGCAACCTCAACGACCCAACGGAAGACTCGCCCGAATGCATGGAGGTGCAGCTCGACTACAAGTTCGACCAGGAGTAGGCGGACCGTTGCTCTCGTGTGAACTTCCTTCACAATTTGCCTTCAGGATCAGCGCCAGTTTCGGAGGCTACGAAAATCCCAAGTGAGAATCCTTTTCAGGTTGAAGCTTAGGTGAAGAGGCTTATGGATGACAATAGCTGGGCCACTTGCCAGGCTAAAAGCCAAGGTTGCTTGCTCGATTACGACAATCCCTCGAACCCGGCCGCCTTCCAAGACAAAACCTGCTACCAAGGCTCCGTCCCTCCCCTCTACATCGACGTGAGGTCGGTGGCCGACGCCCAGACCGCCGTTTCCCTGTCGAAGAGCACCGGCCTCCAGTTGACCTTCAAGAACAGCGGCCATGACTACCAGGGCAAGTCGTCCGGTCCCGGCACGCTTGGCGTCTGGACCCACAACCTGAAGAACCTGTCCATCTCCAACTCCTTTGTCGGTGCCGGCTGCGCTGCGTCCACGGCGACTCGTGCCATTACCGCTGGTGCGGGTGTTCAGTTCGTCGATGCGCTGGCCTTCGCCGAGAAGAACAACGCCACAATTGTGACCGGAGCCTCGAACACTGTCGGATGTGAGGCTCCCTTCTTCGAGACGCATGCAGCTTCGTTTTGACGGAACTCCCAAGGGTCGGGAGGATGGATCGGATCGGGCGGCCACAGCGCGATCAGCAACCACTACGGCCTCGGTGTTGACAACGTCCGCCAGTTCAAGGTCGTTCTAGCCAATGGCTCATACGTCACGGCCTCTCGATGCCAAAACACCGACTTGTTCTTCGCTCTTGCCGGAGGCGGACCGGGCAACTGGGGCAAGGAACTTTCGCTGTGCTCCACCCAGACTACTCTGACCACATGCATCAATTAGGTATCGTGATGGAGTCCACTCACAAAGCTCACCCTCGCACACCAGTCAGCTACGCTTACATCGCCTTCATAACGCCCGCTGCTCCTAACAACTCGTCCTACAATGTCCCTTTCGCGAATGCGTTTACCGACTTTATTATGAATGCTTCCTTGCCTTGGGTCAAGTCAGGATGGGGCGGTTACGTTGCGGTGCGTCAGTGCCACCTTACTCAAGTGATGCTATCTCACATCCTCACGTCCGCAGATCAACCCGATCGTCAATGCGGTTAATGGCTTCATCTTCATCAACAGCCAAGAAAATGGCGCTCAAGCTCAATCGGATATGGCGGCACTTCAAGCATACGTGAACTCATTGACTTCGCAAGGCTCCCTGGTAGTCTTCAACGAAGTCGGCACCTTCCCGAGTTTTCACGATGCGTGAGGGCTCATCTTGAGGAACATGAACGGTTTGCTGACTGCCCTTTCTTCCCTGGCAGATTCTATTCGATTATCACGACAAATGGCGAAGGTAAGTGGGAATACCCGGTTGCCGGATCTCACCTGAGGTTCTTTCTTCGTCCCGCAGCTGAACCGGTCAGCTTGCCAATGGCCGGTGCGCGCTCTTATCCACCTTCCTCTCACCTGTATGCTCACTTGAGGTGCAGTTGGATCTCGACTTCTGCAGACTGCTCAGTTCTCCACTCCTGCCGCCCTCGCTAAAACTCGAGCTGCGATGCACGACGTTCTAGCAGCCGTTACACCGGGCAACTCTCATAATTCGACTTACAGCGGGCCACTCCAGCTGCTTTACACTTCCCCTTACAACACTCCCTCGACCGGCATGACCTCCGAGACCCCCGTAAGGAGTTTTCATGAGACCAGAATCTTTTCTAATTTCTATTGGAGCAGGCGTGGAGGAGTACAGTTGTTCACGTCGCCTTTGCCACCGCCTGGTGCGCTCGCTTTCATCCTTCACCTCCTGTTTCTCATTTTCGGTCTCAGGAACTTTGACGCCTCTCTCACTGAGATCAAGAGCAAGTATGCGATGATCGACAAGGCGGTATCCATTTTGACGTCTTTGGCGCCAAACTCTGGAGTGAGAGCCCCTACCCCGGCCCCACGCTTGCCATCCTCACCGAAACCTGCAGGCTTACCTTGCTGAATCTTCTGTTCACCAACCCGACTTTGGCAATCAGTTCTGGGGCAGCGCAAACTACGCCAAGCTCAAGACGCTCAAGTCCAAATTCGACCCCACGGTGAGGCTCTTGATGGCCATCGAGGCAGCCCTGACTGAGCTTGCACGCAGAACCTCTTCCAAGTCTGGCACGGTGTCGGCTACTCCGCTTCCAGCCCCAAGTTCTCCTGCTACGTGTGAAAGAGCACCTGGCAACCTTCGCTCAACCATCCAACCTTGGTGCTCTCATAAACCTGGGGCTCCACAAACTCCTGACAAACCCCAATTGCAAAGCCTCTCTTAATTGCTAGTCTCGTTGGCCCACAATCCTGGTCAAACCTTGAGCCCAACACTAATGAGCTGTGACGCTGAGGCCCGGCCTCGCACTAGCGTCGTTCTGCTCTCTTCTTCTGCATCCGTGACGCTGACATGGCGTCCGAAGCGCCTCTGCCTGTCATCAAATTGCCAGCAAATGCGTCCAAAGTCGAGTTCATGCACATCCTCACGCGGCTGAAGACGACCAAGGTGCTGAAAGCTCCCGGCGGACGGAGACATTCTGCTCACTTCTTGACTGCAGCGTACCGGCTGGGTCCGCAAGAACATTGAAGGCGCCGAATCCATTGCTGATCATATGTATCGAATGGCTATGCTAGCCCTGCTCTCGGACGAGACGGCCGATCTCGACATCTTCAAATGTGTGGCAATGTCCGTGGTTCACGACGTGGCGGAAGCTCAAGTGGGCGACTTGACTCCTACCGATGCCACCAAAGAGGAAAAGCAGAAACTTGAAGCAGTCCGTGTTCCTCTTTGGGTCGCCGTCGTCGAAACTGAATCTCGAAAGAAAAGGCGGCGATGGACCGGTTCCTTGGGGAGCTTTTGTCTGCCGAATCCCCTGCATCTCAACGGATTCGAAGTCTCTGGCAAGAGTACGAAGACCAGGAGACCAAGGAGGCTAGATTTGTCAAAGGTGGGCTTTTGCGCCTCCCGCAGCCAGACCCGTCATTCTGATGCCTTGACCTAGATCTTGACCGCTTCGAGTTGGGTCTACAAGCAGTAGAGTACGAGCAAGCGCAAGGATTAGACCTGCAAGAGTTCATCGACTCGACTCAGCCAAAGATTGAGAACGAGGAGGTGGCAAGCTGGTCCGAGACTTTGTGAGCATCAATTTCCCACTTCCTCCCGTGAGCTCTATGCTCAAACCGCTCTGCAACAGGTTATTTGCGAGGAAGTCGGAGTCCAAAGCCCGCAGAGGTCTCATTAGAGGGGTGTCTTTCGAGAACAACTAAGTTTTCATGCGTGAGGTCGTAGGAACGTGGTCAAGAATGCAGCTGAAGAGGATAATGTGTACAAAACGAGCGGAGTCGTGGGTCATGGCTTGTCGAAGAGTTTGTCTGCCGCCGCGGAGAGTTCTGTTGGTCGCACTTCGCACTTGAGCTTTGTCAAGAAGGACGGCCTTGAGCTGACGCACCTTTAGCGGCCTGCTTCTCGCTCTCTGTCAGCCCGGATTCGTCGTCGTTGGAAGAGTTCTGAGCCAGGAAGCTGTCGATTTCGTCCATGATGTTCTCACTGCGCCTGCGCGTCAGCAAGCAGCTTGAGCAAGGAAGGCCCTTGACTCACTCGTCCACGCCGTTGACTGCTTCGTCTTCCGCCACAGCTTCGTCGACTGCACCAAAGTCAATGCGTGTCTTTTCAAGACGTAAGGAAAGCTCGTACTGGAGAATTGAGGTCGCTCGGTAAGACTTGCAATACGGAATGGTGAGGGCCGGATCGGGGTCAGGCTTGGCGAAGGAACTGCTGAATTGGTGGCTGGTGGCACAGCGGTCAACGTGCCGCTAGTTGAGCTGAACGTGGTCAGCCGGTCAGCAGGTGGCCCAGTTATGCATCATCGCAAAGCTTGACGTACGCGTCTAGCACTGGTGAAACGGCTGGCGACCGTCTGTTCGCGGGGATGAGGGATTCTCTAGTCTTGGGATCTGCCAACGCGGTGGCAGTGTCCATCTTTCCGATCGCCGGCTTGCTCTCGATGGCTGTTGATAACCCTCGTCAGTTGAAGCATACGCAACGAAACCTAGCAAGCTCACTTTGGATCTCGAGCTGCCTGCCCACAGCATCTGCGAGGCGGTTCAGGCGCTCCTTGTTCTCGTCGGTCACAATGGCGTTGAGGATGCCGCCGAGGAAGCCTGTCCGGACCGGCGACTCTTGCACCTGCACCTCCAGTCTCCAGGCCGAGGTCAGGTCCGTATCAAAGAAGCTCTCCAGGAGCTCGTCGGCCAGCACGACCATTCGGAATGTGGCGAGAGAGAGGTAAGGCCGATGCGGGTTCTCGCCGATGAGGGACGGCGCTCTTGTTCGCGACGTGGTGATGGTCGGCGAGCCAAACATATCCGAAGAGTGCACGTTCTCAGAGAGGGCCTCATTTTCAGCGTACTCGAACGCATTTTGAAGAAGCTGTTGCGAAATCATCAGGCCACTTCTTCGGTGTGATCTCAATAGCACAACGCACCCGTGAGACAGCGGCCAGATACTGGTCGCCGATGTCGTGGCGGAAGATGAAGAGGAGGGACTCGGAGAGCTGTAAGACCTCATCCTTGGTCAGGTAGCCATCCTTGTCGTTGTCGTGCAGCGTGAAGAACCAGGAGATGTTGCTCATCATGTCGTTGAGTACAACACCTTCTAGCCCAGTGACAACGTCCTTTAAAGTGGCCTCGAGTTCAGAAGGGCTCAATGTTATCGTCATCGAGAGCACTCACCTGAAGGTTCAACGCCCCTTGGCAAGACTTGTCCCAAGAGAAGAACAGGCGGTCTATGAGGTCGTGCTCGACGACCTTGCGCACCGAATGCTCGTGGAAGCCATTCTTGACGATTTGCTCGTCCCGGGCCCAAGTTCTGTGCGAACAGCTTAGGCCGATTGCCTGGTAACCGGCAAAAGGAAGACGGCCCGCACGCAACATCTGCCAAGAAGAAGCCAAAGGTCTTGCGGTCTATCCGGATTTCCGGGCGGTCGCTGGAATCGGTGAAGCGGGCGCCGATCAAAGCCGCCGCGCTGGGAATGTTGGAGGACGCGGCGGCCTCTTTCGCCTTGAGGATAGCGATCTGAAAGGTGTCGTAGATGGCGCCCACTTGGTGCGGCTTGAGCCGGCCAGTCTCGAGGTTGCGCATGGCCGCCCGCTTGGTGAAGGCTTCGATGGACTCGACGACCTCGGCCTTGAAGCGTCGGCGCTCGCTGCTGACCGTTTCGTCGGTGATGATGGGCCCAAACTCGTGAAAGGCAACGGAGAGCAGCTGGCGAAACTTGTCCACCGACCGAAGCCGCTCGTCGGTCGAATTGGGGTGCGCCGGCTCGCCGAGCGTGGCGAAATAGTTTTTCATTATTCTGTGCATTACAACACCTGTGATGATAAGCCACGGTGAGCTGGATGGAGAGGGGTACGCACTGAATAAAAGCGCCGTCGTCGGTGGTCTCCAATAATTCAGGGCCATTGATCTTGAGGATGGCCAAGCTGATCTGAAAGAGGACTTTGGGGCCCATGAGGCAAAAGCAGTCGACGATCCGAAAGGCGAAGACCAAGGGCATGGAGGACAGGAAGAGGGATAAAAACCAGGGCAAGCTGGCGACCGAGAGCTGGACGTCGGTGGCTTTAAAGTGCTCCGCCAATGCTGGAAGGGTCTTTTGGACCAGGTGCTCGAACACCTTTTGGTCGAGTAAGGTGCCGTACATGGTGGGCGAGTAGTAGCCGGGCAAGAGGCGGTCGCAGAGCACGTCGAGCAGCCAGAAGCACTGCTCCTCCGAGGTGTAGATGAGCAATGCGGCGACGACAATGTTCATGGCCTGGCAATAGCCTAGGTCCGGGTTCTTCCAGCTGTAGGCGGTCAGCACGCGCCGCAAGGTGTCTCGCCCTTCGGACGTCTGGTAGGCTGGGTACTCTGGTAGGGAGCGGTTGAGGTCCTTCTCGATCTCCTCCGTGCTGAGCGTCGTCTTGCCCGCGTTGTCCCTCAGCAGCCGCTCGTACTCGCCTGGGTTGGCGGCGCGCAGGTGGATCGAGCCCGAGGTCAACTCCCAAATCTCGCCCCGAAGCCGGTTGGGCAGGCCGGCCAGGATCAACCTGGTCAAAGCTGGGTATCGAACAGCGGTGAAGTGCCGGCCGTTGTCTGTAAGAGGGCCAAATTGGAGACATCAGCGGTGCAAGCTTGATGAAGGTAAGACTGCGCCTCACCTTCCAGATACTGCTTCCACAACTTGGTCTTGTATCTATCCCGGAGCTTTCTGGGATCGCCAGGGTAAAGGTGGATCTGGCCTAAACCAGCGTGGAAGCCGGCGTCGATGCCGCTAGCAATAGTCCACTGCGCGTCCTCGACCCGGTCCTTCTCCTTCAAGTTGTCCAGCTCGACGTTGCCCTTTGAAGACGTCGAGCCACCGGTGGAGGAGGACGAGGGGTCGACCAGGTTCTCGGAGAAGAAGGTCTTGGCCAAAGCTGGCAGGCGCTTCATGTTGGGCCGGGCCGCCTTGAGCTGGGCGGTGAAGTTGGCGGTGAATTGCTCGCATTGCTGCCTTAGGCCATTGAGTTGGACGTTCTGTGCGAAAATGAACACCAAAGACAGCGGGTTATCAGGGTCGCAGCAAGGAGGGCAGGGCAATCGAACGACGCACAATCCGGTGGCCCTCCCAGAGCTCAATGGCCAACGCATACACGCCCACACCAACGCCCTCGACCGAGCCGCGCCCAGAGCCGACCTTCTCGACCCGCCTGACCGTGAACAAGGGCAGGGCGAACTTGCAGCTGCGCCGGTCCAAAGACACAAAGCAGAGAAACGCGGCTGATAAGTAGAGCTTGCCGCTGTACGCATTGGAGGAGCCTTTCAAATGGAAGACGGCGTTGAGCTCTTGTAACGGGGCCTGGCCCTGGGGCAAGCCAAAGAAGTAGGAGAACAGGTCTCCCCGACTGGGCTCTGAAAAGTAGACCGCCTCCCTGGCCTTCTTGAGCGCGCTCATCTCTTTGGGCCTTAGGACGGTGGCTGCTGGGCCGAGATGCAGCCGCGAAAGATGCGCGACGTCGCCGGCGCAGGCCAAGCGTGCCCTTCGGAGTTCCGCTCGCCGTGCTCTCAAAGCTGACACTCAATCTTGGGCAGCACCAGCCATCTTGACCGCTTTTTAAACTGTTATTCCAAATTGACTATTCAATGGACGTGCTATTGGATCCCATCGAAGAGGCGCTCGCCGCGTTCAAGGCCGGCCAGTTCCTCGTCGTCCTCGATGATCTCGACCGCGAGAACGAGGGGGACCTGATCATCGCCGCCGCCGCGTGTACGACCGAGCAAATGGCCTTTCTCATTCGCCACTCAAGGTACGAGTGCAGCAGCTGGGCTGGGTACATTCGGATTTCACATGTGCGGGGTACTCAAAAATTTCTCTGGACGACAGTGGATTCGTCTGCGTGGCTGCTTCTGGGGATCGGTTGGACGCTCTGGACATCCCGCCCATGACGGCCACCAACCAGGACAGGCACAAGACGGCGTACGCGGTCACGGTCGACTCCACCAAAGGTTCGTCTTTGGGATCCTCCTTGACTTGTCTATGATCGAGTGGATGCTCATCCCCAGTGAACAGGAACGACGACAGGCATCTCAGCGCACGACCGGGCCGTCACAGCTAGGGCGCTCGCGGACCCAGCAGCCAAACCAACCGACTTCAGCCGGCCTGGCCACATTGTCCCTCTTCGGGCGGTCGACGGGGGAGTTTTGGCGCGGAGAGGGCACACGGAAGCTGCTGTCGGTCCGTCTTTGTCATCCTCATCCGTATCAAGGACCTTGTACTGACACGAAGACGCAACAGACTTGTGCAAGCTGACCGGCCAAGCTCCGATAGGCGTTATTTGCGAGCTCGTCAAGCCAGACGACCCCACCGGCTCCATGGCTCGAAGGGACGACTGCTACGCCTTTGCCAAGAAACACAACCTCAAGCTGATCACCATTGAACAACTCGAAGGCTTCCGGTCTAAGCAGCAGCAGCCGTAACACCCCTCTCATTCCTTGTAACACCAGGGTCCAAAAACGATTGTAATCACCTCAACCACACACTCATTTGTGAACCAGAAGCGAGCTCCGATTATTTTGCCATTTCTAAGAGAGAAAGTATGGAGCGCCGCGTCCCCATGGGTCCTGTGATTCCCCCCTTCAAACCGACCCAACAAAACATCCCAACTAAAGAAAGATGTAACAAAAAAAACGAGAAAGCCAACAGACGAGAAAAAACCCAAGAGAGAAGGAGAGACGTGGTGGAGTAGACAGATCTTGTGGCGTAAGACACAGTCGGACTTTTTTGTTTTGGTCGAGCATACACTGCTGGTTTTATTGTGCAAGAGAGCGAGAGAGAACGCAGTGGTGGTGCCAGAAAAGTGGTGGGTTTGGCGGCGAGTTCATAAGCCGTAGCGTTGCAGCAGCGAGGACTGCGACTGCGGCTGCGGGGGCAAGGCGAACTGGGACAAGTTGTTGGAGGAAGAGTAGTATGATGGGCCAACGTTTTCCATGTTCCTCACTCGGCTGAAGCTCGTTGTTAGGGGAAATGCTTGGAGGGGGCGAAATGGTAGCGCTCACTTGATATCGCGCGAGTAGTCTGAAGTATCCATGGCGCTGTACATGGAAGGCTGGAAGCTGGAGTTGATGGAGGAGAAGGACGAGATGGAGGTGCCTGAAGAGCGGGACGAGTCCGAGAGCCGGCGCGAGTCGCCGCTGCCAAACATGGACGAGCTGTTGTCCGAGCCGCTGCTGCTGACCGGCGAGTAGGGCGACGGCGCCGATTGCAGGAAGTCTGGCCTGAGGTTGTGCTCGGACGAGTAGGTTCGGAAAGATGGCCCGTTGAACGAAGTGGTGAAGCTCGACCTGCTGGAGCTGGCGCCGCTGCTCTCCCCGGCCTGCTGCAAGTTGGGCACCGATTCGGAAGAAGTGAGAGCACGCCTCGAAGCGCTCGATGCAGCACCAAACAAGTCGCCAGAGGACGCCGAGGTGTGCATGGCGGGGGGCCTGCGCTCGATGGTGGGAGGCTTGGACGTCGCAGAAGGCTTGCGGCCCTTTCGCGCCTCCGACGTCTTTTGGAGCTGGTATTGCGTGTCAGGATCCATAGAGCTGCCACCCAGTATAGTTGTGGCGCCATTTGGAAACAGCTTTTGCCATTGGAGACCGCTGTTTGAAACAAAGCCTTCGGGTCAGCCCCAAATCCGCCGGGACATTTTAGGAGCAGAAAGTTGGCCCACCAGGCGTTGCACCTGAAAGATCGGAAGATTCAATATTAAGAAAAGCACGAGGTGATGGCGCAGCCACAGGCGGAAAGCAGAACTCACAAGCTTCGCGGGCCACTTGGGCCTCGGCGCCACTCCGGCGTCTCTGTAGTCCCGCACGCTTGACACACAGACGGCGGCAACTTGCGACGGTAGGTTCGCTTTGCTTTCTGCGGCGCAGTGACGTGGTTAGACCCCGATGATAGCAGCCAACCCTCTCCGAAATACGTACCCCGTCCGCCGACTCTGAGCCTGCGGCGTCAAATGCAAAGGAGCTGCCCAGCGAGTCGATTTCAAGCGGCGGAAGTGTAGAGGGAGTCAAAGCAGAGCTAGAGGCCATCGATTGGGAGGAAAAGGACGGGGTCGAAAGCGCAGGTGGCTCCGTAGATGGCGGAGCGTACAGCGACCTGGGAGGTGCCCCGAAAGTTGGGGTCCTGTTTTGCGAAGAAGAGCCTCCCCAAGGGCTGGAGGCGCGTTGCGTGGAGTTGGAACCACCGAAAGGCTGATAGGACGAGGAAGTGGTGAGACCGGCCGCAGGGTGCGTGAGCGAGCCCCTGGCGAAAGGTTGGTTGCTACTGTAAAAGCTAGACATGGACGAAGGTGTAGAACGTGGCGAGCTCGAGGCTGGCGGATATCTGACACTTCGAGATCCGAGATCAAACTGCGAAGGCCTAAGCATGAAACGAGAGCTAATCAGCCCATGAAGCAGCGCCCACGCAACCAAATAGCACTCACGGAGCAGGTCTGTGGTCGTAGGTGAACATGATGGGCCTTCTACGAAGTGCGAGGCTCTCGCGCCGGCACAAAAACAAGTCGCCTGCAGCGGGCCTCCACCAGCGCCTTCTGACCTTTTGGTCGTGCGTGGTCCACCGTGTGCCAAGATTACGTTGGGCGAAGACGACAGATCTCCTAGGTCGCTTGGGCGATAAAGGTGTGCCAGGCCCGTCGAGTCGCAGGAAAGGATGACAGAAACGTAAAAAAAGCAATTGCCGTAACGGAAGAGAAGACCCCTCAATCCAACTCAATTGGGGAGTGCAATTAAACGCAGCCAGTCACAGGCGCTGACAAGGGCAAACAGTGCTATCGTCCAAGGTGGTCTTGAACGGCGTCCAAAAATCGATTTTTGGTGGCGGAGTACTGACAAGCCCAATGGGGCCTTTCAGGGTGTTGGCAAAGACGCCAGAGCGCTGCAAGATAGCTGCTGCAATGGAGCACATAAGAGCACGGGTTTAACGGGGTGGCCTCGCATGCACGCAGACCGGCACAGCATTCTTCGAGTCGGCGCTTTTGCAATCGCGACTTTCGGGTTGCGATCCAAGCTGATTGAGTAGGGTGAACTCAATTCAAAGAGTCAATGGGCGCGATTCAAAGCCAGGCCATGCGAAGCAGTCAATTCAGACTCAGTGGGGCGTCTGGCTGTGGCAATTCGGTCGTCAGAAGGCAAGAACAGCTCAAAGCAGCAGACCAGCTCTACAAAGTTTCCGGAGGTGCTGGGAGAGGGAGGGGAAATCATACAATTACAACAGAGAAGTCGTGGGCAAGAGGTTCGTAAGGACATGAAAAGGATTTCGTCAAAATGTGGAATTGAGGTAACGACAGCCAGAAAAGCGAGGTTAGGTTGGCGCCCGGAGCGAGACCTTCGCAGTCTTCCAAAGAAATCTAAAAGTTCCGGAGTAGCTCGATCATCAGAGATGGCCACGCAGAATCAGAAAAGCGAAACCCACTCGGACCACGCGAACGCCCAACTCGCACGCCAACCGGATGAGCTTGAGATGACTTCTGAGCCCAGGGTGTTGAAAGCCATCCAGTGTGCGTCGACACTGGAGAAGTGGAGGCAGCTGGGTTGGAAGAAACGGATGCCGGTAAAAACGCCGACCACAAAGGACAAGGCTGATGTGCAGAACAACAACGACACGGTGCCCACCAGGAGGTTTTGATAGGCTGAAGGGATTCGACGGAAGATGGGGCCGGCATAAGGGGAGTGGACCTGCCCGCGAAGTCAATTAGCGGGTCAACCCAGCACTGATCTCGGTTAAACTCACGCCTTGTGCGACGAGCCAGCGCGTGAAGGAGGCCTCTGACGCCAGTTCCAGTGGCTCCGAGATCTTGCCATCGTAAGGTGGCGGGTCGGGCGATTCCGTTTGGGCCGCTTGCGCAGACGTGGCGGGCTCTTCAGTTTGGACGCCACGGTGCACGACTTCGAGGTCCTCCTCTTCCACCTCGGCTTCCTCTTCGATGCCAGAGCTCGAAGACCCGTCTCGCTGAATGACGTTGCGAATTTTGACGGTGACGCGAGGCTTGTTTGGCCGAACTGTGGAAGCCGAGTCGGTCCGCGGGAAGCGAATGCGGGATCCGCTGCTTTCGTCCTCCGTAGCCTCGCCTTCATCTTCAGTGCTACTGCCTCCTTCACTGCCCATCTCTGAGCCAAGTGTGCGCAAAGCCAGGTGGCTGGCGGTGTTGGAAAGGCTGGCGGTGCTGGACGAACTTAGCCGGGCGCGGGCGCTGAGTTGATCGACCTCGAATTTGAGGCTGTCGATAGTGTCCTTGAGCTTGACGTTCTCGATCTTTTGCATATCGAGATAGTGGTGCGCTTGCTGTGCACCGGCCAGCTCTTCTTCCAAACCATGCAGCTTCTCCTGCTGCGACACGCGCTCTTGGCCCAGCTGGTACACTCCTTGTCAGACCTAGAACACTTCTACTCTATTCGAGCAACGCACTGCAGCCAGTTCTTGATTTGCATGCACAGATGCATCTTCCGCCGTCTTGAGATCGCGTTCTTTGGCTCGCAATGTGTCCCGTAGCTAAGCGATGCTTTGAATGAGAATCTAGACAGCCAATCAGAACGCCGACTCACTTTCTCGTACTCCACTGTTAAGGCCGCAAATTTTCTGCGAATTAGCACAGCCCTCTAAAAACCAGGAAAAACCCTCGTTCTTACATCGCTGCTCGTCAAACTGCTTCTTGCTGTATTTCACATTTAGTACAGGCCAGAAAAAAGAGGCAATGAAGGAAGGCCGACATACATGTTCGCGTAGAGCTCGCGTTGCTTCTCCAACTTCTTCTGGGCGACGCCAAGCTCGGCTTCTAGCTGAGCAATGGATTCCACGGACTGCTTCTCGCGGCCCTTGAGGTCCTTCTCTTCCTTGCGCTTGCTCGCGAGTTCTTCGTTGGCTTCCTCCAGGCTTGCTTGCAGCTGAACGAGCTCCTGCTCGTGGTCGGCATGGAGCACCTCTTGGCGCTTCTCCAGCTCTTTGATGCGCTTGTTGGAGTCGGAAATGGCGCGCAAGAGCTGCTGGATGTCTTCAGGCGTGATACTGCTGGAAAGGCCGGCGAGGGATGCCATCGAGTCGTGTCGGAAAGCGATGTCTCCCAGGCTGCTCGAGTTGTTGCCCGAGCCCTCGCCTACGAACAGGGAAGTCGGCCTAGAAGAGTCTGAATTGCCGGAGGACGAGGTGGACAGGTGGCGCATCATGTTGGGAGCCAGATGGCCAAAGTCGTGCATCTTGTCAAACTCCAGGCTTTCGTCTCCCTCGTGCACAGGTGACTGGGGGCGCGCATGAAATGAGGTGGTATCTACTTCGCCAGCCGCGGTGGAGGCAAATTCCATGGGTGGCTTCTCTGCGATGAGCGAGTCGTCGCCCGGCCCTTCGATTTCGGCTGCCAGAGCATTGCCAGAGACCGAGTGTGGAATCACCGGCGTGAAATGGGCAGTCGGAGATGGGGTGTTGCGGCCGCCGCCTGGAACAGGAATGCCAGACCTGACGGTCGGAAATCGCTCGCGGGCGCTTGAGGTCAAGGGCGAGCTCGAGATGCTGGAGGTTGGGCTAAGGGATCGATCGCCAGAGCCAGGCGAAGCCACGTCCTCGCTCTTCCGCCTCGACTTTGACAGTGGTGCGCGCTGCACTGCCGTTTTGCGATTGCTTTCCAAAGGAGAGGAGCGCATGCGGTTGGCGAAGCTGGTTGGCGTAGGGATTGACGACGGCGTCCGGTCCAAATTGAGCGGCAGAGGGGCGGTCTTGCTGCGGCCGCCACCAGATTCGGCAGGGGAAGGTGTGAAAGGCGAGCTGAGACCGCCGTTGTAGGATTGCGAGCGAGCAAACTTGTCAGAGGTAGGCGTGCGAGGCGAGTCGTGGATGCCTGCAATACCGGAATCCAGAGAACGAGAGTGTGGAAAGCTGGAGTCGCTGTCGACCGATGACACTCTCTCGAAAGACGCCGAGCCCTCATCCTCCAAAGCGCCTTCCCCAGACAGCGTGGGGATGTCCTCCGGCAGGGTGCTAATCACTTCGTCGTCCGACGCCTTGCTGCCCACTGAGACTGGAGACGGCGGGTCTGGCAGGTCCTTGTTCGGTTGTGCATCATTCGTCACCTGGCGATAGAGGTCTCCAAACAGCGACAGCAACGTGTCCAGCGTGACTCTCATGTCAACCTGCTTGCTGAACTCGCGGAGCAGCTCCTTCTCGTCCGGCTCGAGCATCGTGATCCCCCTCTTCTTTTCGAAGGAGGCGATCAAGTCCGGCAGCTCCTTGATGTCGCATTGTCGAACTGTTGCTCCATCGCCTCCATCGCTCTTCGATGATGGCAGCGAGTCGAACAGCGAGGCCAGGAGGTCTTGGATGTCGGCCAAGCTGCGCCGAGACTGCCACCAAAACAGCATTGAGAGCGAACAACAAGCGGCTGTCAAGCGCAACCCACTGGCGATCCAGTCTTCTCAGGGCTCAGAGACATCGCAGGCCATGCAGACGTTCAGTTCATATGCACTACAGTCGTCGTCGGGAGAAGACCTCCTTTTCGTCTGGAGCGGCCGGGAGAGCGCACAGACCCCTTTTCTGTCCGTGTGGTCCTGCCTCTCAAAACATGCCTAGGCTGCTTCAGAACACCGTTCCAGACCAATGCTTGCTACGTCGCTGATGCCAAATGCCATGCCGGCTGCCTTAACCTCCGCCCGGAAACCATTTCATTTCGGTTTGGACTCTGAATGCATACCAAGCTCAGCGAATATCATCACACATGAATGCTGACGATTTGCCTGGCTCTGGTAGCTCTTAAGATCGCCTGGGAGAAGTGGGCCGACTGGAACGTCTGTCGTTCGCCGGGCAAGTCGATCCAGGAGAGCCAGCGCATGCACTGGATCCTTTCGCGGCCGTGCTCTCCTCGACGCGATCTGCCGGGAAGTCTTAAAAGGCATCTGGAACAGGAGACCCACAGCCGATGTTCCCGCTCAGCCTGGAGGCGCTTCCCGTCCTCGCCTTCTCAGTCAGGCACCAATGCCAAGACGCCCACTATCTGCCCAGATCCGATCAAACTGACCATCTAAACGCACAGAGTTTACCTGCTGGTGGACGATCTCTTGCGGAGAGCGATGTCTCAGCTTTATTTTTGGGCCGCCGAGTGTCTTTTCGCGCATCGTACAGCCATTGCCCTTGTCCACAGCCTAATTCTGGCGATCTCCCGCTATTAAAGCGAGGTTTCTCGACTCTTGTCCCTACTCCATCCACTACCTCTCCCCCTCTTCACTTTCCATCTTTGCCATTGCGCCCAAAATGATGAAGCTGCTTGTGCCCACCCTCGCCCTCGTCTCAACTATTGCTGCAGTGCCGCTGTCAGTTGCCTTTGTGTCTCCTCTTTCCATTGGAATGACAAGCTGATCATCCACGGCCAATCAGCGAGTTCGACCCCATCCTTCACAAGCTTTTCCCGGGGCGTTTGACCAAGCGTCAATCTGTTCCGGCCACCTGCGTCCCAAGCTGCCAGTCTTTTGCTACGGCCTACTCGGCCTGTGATACGGACGATCTGGCCTGCATTTGTGCAGCCTACGCCCAAGGAGGTGCAACGTAGGCTTAGGTGCCCATTCTGCGCATATGGGACACTTGCTAAAGTCTTCCTAATTGTGCAGTTGTGCGAGTTGCCTTGACAACAACGGTGATTCGATGCTGGGTGCCCGTATGTGCATGGCCGATCACAATAATTGGCTCCCGCTGATTGCTTGGAAGCAGAAATTGAGGCCCTAGGTCCGGACTGCAGTTCGACAACGCCCTCACCTGGCCCTGGTCCTACGCCAGCCGGTGGTGAGGTCGTCGTGGATTTCATCTTCCCGGTCGGCGCCAGCCAGGGCGACGAAAGCTTTGTCGCTATGGCCACTGGCGGCACTGCCACCACCCTTGTCGGCACCATTACCTACACGGCGACCAACACGGCCGGCGCCCCGACCGCCACCGTGCTTTACGAGGGCGAGTCCACTTCAACCTTTAGTGAATTCGATCGTGCTGACCAAGAGCGCGGGTGCACAGACGTTCTTATTGCCCGTCCCAGCGAGTACATTGAAGTCCTTGTGAACAATGACAACCAATTCCTCGGTGCGTCTCACCCACTCGTGCTAGGGTCTGTCCTCAGACTTTCATTTGCAGAACAAGACGTCTGCGACATCCAGCCAGATGGCAGTGAAGTTTGCATCAGATATACTGGGCAGCATACCCAACGCACGCTTCTTCCTTCGTCGACTTGGACCAATACGCAGCTCGCCACCGTGCCCTTCACCGCCACCGTCGCCACCGGCACTGTGACGATCTAGACAAAGTCGCCAATTGCGCACCCCCGCACTTTGGTCAAGGGATTCCGGTCACAGGACAGACATTGGCATTGGCATCTTGGGCTCATTGGTCTGCCGGCATGTTGTATTGTATTGTAGTATTCACTTCTCACAGCAGCTTAAGTTATTGCCGTGCGCACTTTCAAATCGTTTTCATCCCACCCTCTTCCTCGTACATACTGCAGTCGATGTTGTGCGTCCATAACCAGCGGACTGAGAAAGTTTGCCACCGTCGACGTCAGGCAGGTCCTCAGGCTGGGCTGCCTTTTGTTCGTGGAAATTTCCATGGTCCCCTGCTACCACTCCCTCTACTTCCTGGATAGCCTCTGAGGATGCATGTGAGCTGTGATGGGTGGTTCGCCAAAGTGGCCCCTTCTTGGCGGGCGCCATTGCTCTTCCGAGAGACCTCTACTAACTCTACTTCGCCGTTAACCAATGCATTGCGCTGAAACTTGCTACAATAGTCTACTTTCTTGCCTGCCTCGCTTCATTTCTTGGCTGCGTGTTGGTGTCTCTCTGCAGTCGCGCGGGAACCGGCATTAGGCCTCCTTTGGATGACCTTCCATTCTCTCGCGCTCCTTGGCTGCCCTTAATGCCCTTGGATCCCGGCGACTTCCGAGCACGTTGTCGGCAACCAAGCCTAGTGGCACTGTAACACGGCCAATTAGTGCAGCCCGACGCCTCGCAAAATGCCAAGAGCATTCGCGTTCCCATGAGATCATGTCTCAAAGACTGCCCCTTGCTTTGCTGGCGGATCTCGGGAAGCCCTCGCTAAAAATCTTCTGTCCCTCCTCGTCTCTAAACCTCCCTCAAATCCAAGAAGATCAGTAGAGATGGCCAAATTGCTCCTGCCTTTGCTCGTTGCCCTTCCCTGCTTTGCTTACCCGCTGTATGGAGATCTTGACACCGATTTTCATCTGCTTGACTCACCCTGCTTCCAGTGACGCTTTCGAGGCCTTGAGTCGGTTTCATGCTGGCGGGCTGGCGAAGCGGCAGATCATTCCATCAACCTGCGTGTCGGACTGTGCCGAATTAGATTCGGCCTTGCTCGAATGCGCATCCACGGCATGTCAGTGCAACGCCATTCTTGATGCAGGTAACACAGGTGTGTGGTAGCTTCCGCGCGGATATTGGCAAGCAGACTCATTTTGTCTACATCAGCTTCGGCCTGTGCGAGCTGTTTGATCGCCAATGGAGCTTCGTCCCTTGGCTCGGGCATTGAAAGCGCCATTCAACGCTGTGATAATCTCGGAGTGCCTGAAATCGTGTAGGTGGCTTCTAGGGTTCGAGCTTCCGTCACTGAGCAGGCTTCGCAGCTCGAGCGCCACCGCCACCGGGGCACCCCAGCCCACCTTAACGGCCTCAGGGACCTCAGGGACGGCGTCTACCCGTCGCATTGTGCCACTCTCTGCATCTGGGTACGTTGAAGCCCTCACACGCGCCATGTCTTCTGAAGCCTAAATGAGTGATCGCGCCTAGGCCTACGGCCACCGTGTCTGTTGTCTTCCCAACCGGACCGGGTGCCAGCCAAGTGCGCTTCAAATAGTTCCTGTTTCTCCAATGCTGAATCTGTCGGTAGGGTGGCGAATCGATCTACATTTTGGGAACCGGCGGCATTGAGACCACCATGGTCGGCGAGCTCTACTATACAGTAACCAACTCCGCCGGGAGCGCCGTATCCACTGCTACCATTGATGGTCAGTCTCTATATTGAGCCATCTACTCATCTGCTGATAATCAGTATTTGCAGACATCATCATCGTTGCGCCCTCCGAGGTCGCCGAGATCTTCGTGGACCAGGTCTACACCCAAGAGCGTATGCACCTCGACATCTCGTTTCTTTCCAAACTAGCGCTAAACTGGTCATTGCAGGACTGGTGGATTGCAAGCTGGTCGGCCCCAACGAGGAGCTTTGCGTTCAAATCGATGGAGTCTACGGCGCCACCGCTGGCACCAAGACGACCACCTACAGCATCACTGGTCTAACTACTGTACCATTTTCTGGCATTGTGGTGTCGCGACCCACTCCCACAGCAAGCGGTTCGCTTGCTGGCGGCCTCTGATTAGGGAGCGACGCCTCGTAATACGGCGATAGCCAACTCAGTAAACCTTTAACGCTCCCAGAGAGCCACCAACATGTACACAGTGTGAAAAATAAGATTACTTTTCCTCTCTCCCATCTCTCGATTTAGCTTCAGAAAGAATGCAGCAACTGAGGCCATGTCATTTTGCAAACGGACCCAAAGCACCGAGAACGTGAACCTCTCGTCAAACAGAAGCACTACAAGTAGAGGGGGCGGGAAAGAGGAAAATGGGTTGATTGATTATGACACTCTAAAGTTCAGCCGAAGAAGCCTGGCTGGCTTCGGACGGCTCTACTGAAGCGGAGGGCGTCGAGGTGGATTTGAGGTGCTGGACAGCGTCGTCCAGCGTGCTTTGTAAAGTCTGGGCGGTGGCTTGGTTGGAGAACTGGCGAAGAACGATTAAAAGGTCAGCACTCGCCCAAGGAGCTAAAAAGCAGTCGAGCCCCTCACCTTGGCCAAGTAAGTCTTGAGCACCGAGTCGACAAAAACGCTGAACCGGATATACTTGGTCTCGACGAGTTCAAAGTGCATCTCGGCAAACACAGGCGCATTGAGGATTAGGCGGTGTGTCGCGTCCGCCCGCATTACTGTGCACAACATGGCCTCATCAGCATGGAGACATATGCAGAAGTGAGGATGTGCGCACGTAACCGAGTCGAGCCTTTGGCGCTGTCTGGATCCCGGTTGACGCGGAGCGAGCCGATGCCGTTCTCCTTGTAAGCCTCGCCCTCCATGATGAACAGCTTGGCCCGAGACGAAAACAGGTTCTCTTCGTTCTCTTCGCCCGTTACCACTGTGAAGCAAGAAGTTCGGGTCAGACCTGCTAAAATGGGTCTGGTAGTCCGAATGCTCACCCTGCTGCTCAGTATAGACCCTCTTCGCCTGCGTATCATCCGCGCCCTGTTGCTCTGAAGTCTTCAACAAGTTGCTGAAGTTCTCTTTGCCGTCGCTCGCCGGCGCTTCTCCCGCTGCAGGCGATGCCGTTCGACCCGCAGAGGGCGAGGCCAAGCCATTCTTGGTGACGTTCGCAAAAGGACTCGAAGGAGCAGCCAGGGTGGAAGTTGCCAGCTTGGAAGTGGAAGGGGTGGCGACGGCATTAGCGCCTCGGCTGGCAAATGGCGAGGAGAAGGACGAAAAGGATCCAAAGCCAGAGGCGACCGACTTGGTCTTGCCGAAAGCCGAAGGGGTTCCTTGTTCTGTGGGCGATCCAAGGGAGGAGAACGACGGAGGTCGGCCGGCTTCAGGGTCGAGGGCTCTTGATACGGCGCCGGGGGAGAAGAGCGCGGAGGGCGGTTCTGCTGGGAGCTCAGTAAGGGCGACGGCCGGGGTGGAATGGGGCGCCATAGTTCCGCCAGTCGGACCATTCATGGGAATGGAGAAAGAGGCGTCTGGAGTGAGCAAGCTGTCGTCGATTTCATCGTCGTCGTCGTCGGCTGCCGGGGTGGATCGCCCGGATGGGCTGGGCTTGCGCGAAGTGCCCGGCAGGGAACCGACTTCGGCGCGGACTGAAGAGGCAGGAGAAGGTGGCCGGATAGAGCCCTCGCGCTGCAAGGCTGCCAAATTAGGGCGCGAGATGGGCAGAGGCGAGTACGTCGAGGGGGACGAGGTCTTGGGAGGCGCGCCAAACGCAGAGGTCGAGGAAGTGGCGACGCTCGAGAATGGCGAGGCTCTAGATGAGAATGTGGCGAACGTCTGTTGGAGCATACAACATTGAAAATGAGCACTAGCCCACGAATAGGGAGAGCACAAGACCAACCGATTTGGTCGAGCCTGCTGACGCTGGGGCTGGGGTGCTCGGCGCCTCCTTCTCCTTGATGTCCTCGACGATGGCGTCTGACGTCTTGACGGAGAGGCCGGGGTTGGCCGCCGACTCGCCAAAAGCAATATCGTCGTCGGCCGCGGTGACCTCGAGCGGCGTGCTCGATCCCCCCTCGTCGAGCGCAATGTCCCCCTCCTCTGCCTCACGCTGCTCCGCGGTCGTCATCTCCCGCACCTTGTCGCGGATGGCCTTGACCTTTGAGTTCTCGGCCAGGTTCTTGTGCGCGAGGACGGGCGTCGGAGGGTAGTCCTCGTCGAGCTCGTCGGCCACCGGGGACCCTGGCGCTGAGCCTGGTGCTTCTTCTGACTGCAGTCGACTGGTGCCATTGAGGGATCAGCGCTGCTCGGGCCAGGATGACAGCTTGAGAAACGTACTTGCGCTTCGCTGTGGGCGTGTGGCCCAGCGCCCTGCCCTCATCGTCGCCCTGCAACAGAGCATGGCATCAGACTTTGAGCTGTAGCAGTCTGAATGGCTAGGCTCGTTCTCACCAACGGAGTCGTCGGGCCCAAAGCGCTCTCCCTCCCTCGTTTCCTAGCTCCTGCCGGCATCCAGGCGTCAGCGCAGCTCAATGGCGGCCATTTTTGAGCTCACCAGTATCCTGCTTATGCTCAGTATCTGCCTGGGGCAGCTCAGGTTCGGCCATGCTACGAAAATTGGAGGAAGCTGCTCAAGAGGGCTCTCCCGGCTGCGAGCGGCGAACTCAAGACGGCGAATTGCAAAGTTTGTGGTCTGGCTTTTGATGATACATACAGTCAAATCACTGCACTACATAGTATTACAACAGATTGAAACGCTCAGGCAGCGAGCAGCTCCTCGTCAAAGACATCGTAGCAAGTCAACCTTTCGTCTCGAACGATGAAGCGATGCCACGCAAAGAAGCCATAGATCAGCCACTTCTTCAGCCACCACATCCATGGTCCCGTGGTCGACTTGGCGGTTGTGGCCGCCTTGGACAGCTTCTTGACCTTCTCGATTCGCAGCCTCCGCCGCTGTTCGAAGTGGGCGAACAATCGGCTGTACCCTTGCGAGGTGGCGGACTCCGAGGACAGCAGGCGAGACAGAAAGCCTGCGTCCTCGAAAGCCTGGGCTGAACCTTGGCCATTCGGCGGCAGCGCGTGAGCAGCGTCGCCAATGAGCAGCACCCGGCCTGCGGTCGATTGCCAAGTTGGGAGGTCGGGAATGCTGTACGGCGCCCAAACTCGACAGGCCGACTCGTCCATCTTCTTGATCAGCGACTGGATGGGCTCGGTGTCGAAGCTTTGGTAGTGCTGCTTCGCCAGCCGCGCGGCTTCTCCTGACGTCTCCATCTCTAGCCACCCAGCTCTCGACCGTTCTTCCACCTCTTTGCTTACTCCCCAAGCCAGAGTTTTCCCCTCTGCATCGATGGGAATAACCAGGACGATTCCGACAGGAGAAAAGATGGCCGCTGGGAGAGTCAGGCCATTTGGCTTGACCACTGAATGAGATGGCGTAAAACCATTGACCGTGCAAGATCCTGTGAAGTTGGGTGTAGGCGAAGCGTTGCCGAGGACGTGCTCTCGCACTTTGGAGTGGATGCCATCCGCGCCGACCAAGATGTCCCCTTTGTAGCTCACTTGAGCCCCGAACTCCAAAAGTAGCATAGGATAGCCTACCTTTGGCACTCGCAGAGTCTTCAAAGGAGGCCGTAACCCCATCGGCGCCTTCCTCAATGCGCTCGAGTTTAGCCGCCCAAACAATCTTGATGAGATCGCCGTGCTCCCCGCAAGCATCCAGCAAAACCTGGTGCAAGCGCGTCCTCACGATCCGAACACCTCCATCCTCGCCATCAGGAGCCATAGCCATCTCCCCAAATTTAAAGCCGGTCTCGTCGAACACGCCCATCGTCTCATAGGCGAAACCAGCAGCCCGGACTTGAGACAGCACTCCACAGCACTTGTCCAAGACTCGGAGAGCATTTGGGGCCAAGGTGATGGAGCCGCCAGAGTCGCCTTTGACGGATCGGATTTCGAAGACGGTGCTACGAATCTGAACCCGAGCCAAAGCCAGCGCCAAAGCAGGCCCAGCGAGGCCGCCACCGATGATCAAAACATGTTTCGGAGCCGCCATCGTTGTCCAAGAGCAAGAAGCACAACCCGGAGGAGTTCAAGACGTGGTGATTCGGCAAGGTTGCTGCGCGCTGATGAGACCCAAAGGCTGGCACATTCGCCCGCTTATAGCCACTACATAGTCATATCGCGCCTTTGAGAGTCAAAGCAAGCAACCAGAAGCCACTTGGATGAGAGAGCAAGCCGGTTTCGAGAGTTTTTGGTGGTCTGGAGAGAAGCGGCCATGTTCCCGAGTCGAGGGTCATGAACCGGTCCGACTCTGCAACTGGTAGCAGCAGTGGTGGCGCTGGCGAAGAGCCCAGTGCTGCCCGCCCAACGTGCGTCTTGCTCCCCTCTCCCGCTCGACCCAGTTCGCACTTCTGACCTGCGCCCGAAACTTCCTTTCCTGGTTTGCTTGGTGTTTTCAGACGGTCGCATTACTTCTTGTCTCGAGATGAGATCCTTAAAGGAGTCGCCAATAGGTGGCTCTTCTCGCAATTTTGTGCGTTAAAGGCTCAACCGAGAGCTGCCATTCCTGCTCATGCTTAAGCAAACGTCTCCCGCGCAGACCTCTACTTCTGTACGACTAGATCTCTCGCACTTACAACAGGAACGGTGGTTAACGAAGCTTGCAGACCTAACGCTGGCCATCCTGTCGCTGGCGACCGTCATTCTAAGCCTTCTGTCCGACTGCCCGACCCTCGCCTTCTACATTCTTGACATCATCATTAATTCAGCCATGATCTGCGAAGTCGTCATTCGCTTCGTGGCGTTTGGCAAGCAGTTCTGGAAGTCCTACTGTTCGCAGTCTTGACCTCTCAAGTGCATGTTGGATTTGTGTCAAATAATTCGTCGAACAGATAACTACCTGGACCTGGGCATCACTTTCTTTTGCGTCATCACTATTTTGGTCATCTTCTTCAGCGGCTGCAGCGCCAAGAGCGAGGAGGTGTTCGACGACATCTTGCTCATTGTGCGCAATGTCATTCAGTTCGGGCGCCTGGCTATCGTCATGCGAAGGTCCGTTCTCGTCCACATTAGATCAAAAGTCGGTCTCAGTTTCTATTTGGCGGACAGATCCGGCAAGAACATTTTCTCAAGGGTGGGCATGATCGACTTGGAGAACGGGCTCGAAGTGCAAGACGACGACGACTTCTTCACCCTCGACATCGATCAGGACGACGAGGAAGCCGAGTTCGCGGACCGGCGGAGAGCGGGAGGAGACAATGGCGTGCGGTCCGGTGGCAACCAGAGATTCGTGGATGATTCGGACGAGGACGAGCCGGCGCGGTGAACCGCTGCTTGTAATGGAGATTCAAGACTCTTTCTCAGAGGCTATCTTTTGCATCTCAATCGTGTCTATTCCCTATGCTGCCCTCGCAGATCTTCGACTGTCGCAGGTACTTTTACATTTCACCACACTCTGCAAGGTCCAAGCAGTTCAGCCATGGTAAAGAGGGCAGATGTAGAGAGGACACCTCACCAACTATGCGGACGGTCAGCTTTGGCCGGTTGTTTTGCCCCGTCGGCGTGTTCTCGATCTTGCGCAACACCAGCAGGTTCTCGGCGCCGTCGAGCACCTTGCCGAACACGACGTGCTTGCCGTCCAAGAACTCGGCCGGCTGGGTGGTGATGAAGAACTGCAGAGGGGGACCTAGCCCTTAAGTCAAATTGACAATGGCAGGGGCAGGCCTTCTCACCTGGCACCCGTTTGTGTCCTTGCCCGAGTTGGCCATGGACAGCAAGCCGGCGGTGGTGTGCTTGATGGTGAAGTTTTCGTCTGCGAATTGGCGGCCGTAAATGCACATGGAGCCCGTGCCGTCGCCGTTCAAAAAGTCACCGCCTGCGAGAGAGTGTGGCGTTTGAAAGACCGTCAAGGTCCGATGGAAGGCCAATACTCACCTTGGACCATGAACGATTCAATAATGCGGTGAAACGTAGAGTTCCTGTACGGCACGAACCCGATCCTTGAATGGGGACTTTCAACAGCATGGGCAGCGAGCTCACTTGTAGCCTTGAGGAATGTTGTTCTGCCTGTACTCGCCCGTACATAGCTGCCGAAAGTTCTCTGCTGTCCTGCATCCGACCAAAAAAACCATCAGCAAGGGTTGGAACTGATGAAGTGGAGCTGGACTACTTTGGCACAATGTCGCTGTCAAAAGCAATGTCAGGCCGTTGTCTAAGCGCAAATGTTCTAACAGAACCTCACCTGAACAGCTCAAACTTGATCCTCCCGATGTCCGTCTCGCCAATCCGGACCTGAAAAGCCAAAGCAGCTGTCAGACAAGCGACAAGGCTTCGAAAGTGAGAAGAAGCGCACGTCAAAGAAGACGATGGGCCTGGCGCCGCCTGGTGCTGCTGATGTGGACATGGTTAAGGTCGAGTGTGCTCAAATAAACGCCCAGAAGCGACAAGGGGGAGGGAAGCAGGCGGTGGTGCAGGCGAGAAACAATTCGAGCACAAACAACGAGCTTGTGCGGCGCTCCCTTGCATTGGTTCCGGTCCACCAATTGAGTTCCTAGCTACAAAAACGCTACAGAATGGCGCGCACGAGGGATCGCGAGGCGTCAGAGGAGGAGGACGAGGTGGAGGAGCGGGCGAGCGATGAGAACGAGGACTCGGAGGACAGCTCTTCGGACGACGAGCCGGTCGTCGTGCGCAAGGAGAAGGGCCCAGAGCGCGACTACCTCAAGGACGTGCCGCTCACCAAGGACCACGCGGACAAGAAGCTGCTGCAAATGGTCAAGGACTGGGACACCGTCGCGTCTTCCATGGCCAAGTCGCTCGACCACGTCTACTTGGTCACCGAGCGCCTCACCGACGCCTACGACGAGGAGCATCCCGAGTGGCCAGAGGTGCGTTGTGGTCACCGTTGAGGACTTGCCGACCGGGGCTCATACTACTTCATGCCAACCCACAGGTCTTTGCCAGGCTCGACAAGCAAGTGAAGAACTTGTGCGACAAGATGGTCCAAGCCAAGATCCGCCACGATTGCCTCAACGACATCCGCCAAACCATCCTGGCAGACGGCGAAGTGGTGAGTGCCTCTCTGTCTCCCCTTTCGTGGCTTTCGCCCATGCGGTGGCGCAAGGAAAACGCGTTGGAGAAGTACCAAGAAGCTGTGGATGCGGCCATCAAAGAGTACGAGGCCAAGACCACGCGGAAGCGCTACGCCAATAGCGAGCATTACGGCAAGTTCAGGCGGACCATCTGGGTGCGTTGAACTCCTCTCAGATTGCGCTGATGCCAATATCTGGTTTGTTAATCTTTTCGACGCACAGGACGCTCGAAATCCAGACAACGAAATGCCATCCGTTCGAAGTCTCATGGGTAAGAGCTAACCCTTGGGCTTTTCGTCAGCTCCATTTGATGTGGCCTTCTTTCACGATCCAGAGAAAGAAAAGGGAGACGTCAAGCCTGGCGTGGAGGAAGAGGAGGAAGAGTCGGACGAGGACGACGAGATCGAGCGTGGCGCCCAGCTCCGAAACTTCAAGGACGCGGTCAGCTTGAAGATTATCGAGAAGCCGCTCAGATCGTGGGTGGCTCTAACTCTTTTGACAAATTGCAGTTGCTCAAGCAGCAGAACTCCCCCCACAGCACAAAATGCACGCACATCTACGACGACACGACGATCCGGCAATACTTCCGCGACTCGAACGGCTCGGCGACGATGCCGGTCTCCTGCCCCCAAGCGGGCTGCAAGGCCAAGTTCTTGCTGGCCGACCTCAGCGAAGCACCAGATGTCGCCAAGGCTATCCAACGCTTCAAGCAGAAAGAGGCTCGGGAAGCCACCAACGCTGGCGCCGGCACCCAGACCCAAAAACAACGAAGGCAACGCGTCCGAGGGTCGTCGGACGAAGAATAGAGGATCCTCACGACGTAGAGGGGCCTGCCAGCTTTCTCTTGTCTCGCCACTAGAAACGCGCGAACAGCCAATTTGCACCGAGGCTGAAAGCCACCTGTACAAGTATCCCAGAAATCAATGTCCCATTCCCATCCCAGAAGCGCTTGATCTGGCAAAAATCGCAAGGCGATACCTAAAGGTGGCGTGGGAAGCCGGCATCGAAAGCGTCCCTACAGTAGTTCAGCGTGAGACTCGTGTAGTGTATTCAACCGCTCCATTTCAGCCCCTCAACCAGAGCAGCCTTGTCATATCCGTCCTCAGCGCTGTCCGCTTCTAAACAGGTGGAGGCGTTGGAAGAATCGGCGTTGACTCCGGGGCAGGGTTTGGCACTGAAGTTGGGCGAGAAGGCAAAGATGGCGGTGGTGGATTGGTGGGAGGCGTCGAAAAAGACGGAGGCGGCAGCACAGAAGTTGGAGGCGGAAGGTTGAACGGCACGAGTGGCGGAACGGGCGCTGGACCGGAAGAGGGTCCAGCTTGGGGAAGCGATGCCGGCATCGGGGAGGCAGATGGTGCTGGAGGAGGGATTGGACGAGAAAGCGTGGTGGTGACCATTGGTGGATTCGAAGGATGCGTAGAAGGAAGTTGTGGGGGAAAGGTCACAGCGCCGGCCGAGGTTGAGGCTTGAGGCTGTGGCGGCTGAGCGACGAGCAAAGAGGGTGCAATGGCGCCTGGTTGAGAAGAGGTAGATGCCCCCAGACCTGGATCGCCTCCTTGCTTGGCGGCCTGTCGGGCGGTCGGATGTGATTTGATGGCCGCCATCAAGTCCTCGTCCTCCGGACCACCTTTCACTTTAGGCTGCTTCTCTCCCTTCTCCTTCTTTTCCTTCTTCTCTTTCTTTTCCTTCTTTTTGGGCGCTGTTCCGAATACAAAAAAGTTAGCAATGAAGGACCATTTAACAGAATACAATGCTTACGCTCGCCATCCTTGCTCTTGTCCTTCTCTTGGGCGACCTTCTTGAGCTTCTTCTCCTCTGCCTTCTTCTTTGCGGCCGCCTTGTTGGCTTTGGCTTGCTTCGCGGCGTTCAGCGCTTGCAGCGCGGCTTGGTCAATCGCACGCAGTTGCAAAAAGCTTCTCGGCGGCTCGTGAACGGGAGTTTTGAGTTCTGTAGAGCCGGCTTTGACTACCGCATCTCGTATTGAAGGCGAAGGGTTGAGCAGGCGCATTTGGATGGAGTAGGACACTGGAGTGCTGGGGCCAGCGACGGGCTGCTGGGCAAGACCTGGCGAAGGCGCCGCCTGGAAGGGCAGGACGAACGAGATGGTTAAAGATCCATCGTCCGCCTCGTCGACCTTGATTTCGTCCGGCAGCACGAAGCGCATGATCGGGTTTTCGCGAAATTCGACAGCGATCGTATTGTGCTTAGGCGGCAGGGGATTCATCGAGTAGTGCAGGGCGTTCAGATAGCGATTCAGAGCATTGTTCTCAGCGGGAGTCGCCTTGTTGGTGGCCACTTTGCGGAGGATGCTGTTCAGCATAGGGTCCTTGGCCGCCTCTTGGTTCAATTTCCCCAGCAACTCGGGCGTCAAATTCGGTATGGAGGTTGGGTTCGCAGGTGGCTTCTGCGGTGCCGTCCATTTGATGTCGAAAAGGGACGTGTCGGCGAAGATGTGCGGGCCAACCCTAAGCTGGCAGCTGCCCACGGGTGTCAGCTCGTGCGGCTCCTGCTGGATGGTGATGGCCTTGGAGGTCGACGAGAACCTCTCCAGCATACCCGTGAGCCATCTCTTGCGCGACTTTTGCAAGGCGACAAGGAGGATATCGCTGCACAACAAAACCGGTCTCAGTGAGGGATGCGGGCACAGAAGGCGCGCAGGGACGCATACCTATCCGACAAGCTTTTCAATGGCGTGTCATCAGAGCCTTGAGGCTCAAAGGCGACAGGGATCGATTGGTCAAAGTCTGGCTTTCGGGCAGACATGTCGTCGCGGTGGGTCAAGCTTAGGGGATTCGCGCTCCGCTTGGCTAGTAGGGCTTGCGATTCGTCTCAAATTCTGGTTTCACCAAGCATTCAAGCAGCCTGGTGGCTAGCTCCAATCTCGCTACCGATGCCCCCATTCAGCCGAGTTCACTTTGCCTTCTGCACGCTTTGAATGCGCTTCTCTGACACCAGCCGTCTATACTCTAGCATAGCAGCTGTAAAACGTGCAAGGTAAGATTGTGGAGGGCGGTCAAGCTGCAAGACACCTACGAGTACCCAGGACAAAGGCCGAAACAATCCACAATGCCTGCGAATTGCTTAACAAGACGCACAGGCCTACAAGGCAGGCAGCTCACAGCCAGTGGTCCAGGAGTGTTATGACGCCGCACCATACGCGTCACGAACGCAGCGACGACGAGATGATAGAGGCCGGCGAAGATCCATGCGGCCTTGATGATTGGCCACCCGCCGGTGTAGTGGCGAACAATGGCGGCAGGCTTTGTATAAGATGGGTCCAAGAACGACGTAGGATGAGGAAGGGAGCAGTAGACCAAGAAAGCCACCATCCCCAGCGTGACCGGATACCATCGAGACCATGAATACACCGCGATGGTGGGCCGCTTAGCCTGGGCGAATACATCAGCAGGAATCTCGAACGTGGGTGGTCTTTGCTCACCATCCCAATGGTCTCCTCGGCCTCCGTCTTCATAGCCAGAAGTCGTGGCCGCACCTCTTCGTAGCCGGCCAGCGGTGGATCGAAAGGAATCTGTAAGGGACTCAGCATACCGCAAGACACAGCAAGTAAGACTCACCTGGGTGGATTTGCGCTCTTTCCCGAGCGTGTAGCTGATGGTCATAGAAGGAGTTGAAATCGACTCCATCTTGAGGTCCGTTGCTGTTCTAATCCTTTAGCTTCGGCAGATGCTCTTGTAACAGCTGCGAAGGCCTACCTCCAGCACATCCAGGGTCTTGTGCGAGGACATATGCGAGCAGCGTGTCCGGGTGGTTCCCCATGTAGGTCGAAAGAAAGCCCGACTTGCTGCAGCCCAACGCCGTCCTTTGAGGTGCGTTTCACCTCGCCGAGCAAATATGAACGTACGCAGCTACAGGGTCCGCCATGGCTGAAGTCAAAGGGAGCAAGGCAGATGATTTGGTCAAGACAACGGGCAAGCGCCGACGGTGGGGAGCTCAAAAGAGATAAAATTGCAAAAGGCATCGCCGGCCTGGGAGAGTGCATAGAACAGAACAGTGTAATGGTAATGATACAGTGGTGTAAGAAGGGAGAAAATTATCGGAACGGAGTGATTGGGGATTGCGCTCGAGTTGGCGCGACCGAAAGGGCGTCGACGACGTCGAACAGCCGCGGCTTGCTAGAGATCTTGATGTCGCCAAAAGCCTCAGGCTGGCTGAGTTGGATGCAGTCTCGGGAGCCAAGCACCAAGAGCTCGAAGAAGAAACCGGCGGCCGCGCGTTTCGAGGCCTAAACTCGCCAGTCAGCGCGGAATTGAAGCCAACAGCTCAAGCAAGTGCCCATACCTTGTCAGCAGCAGCGTCAAACGACATCAGGGGCGACTCTTGAGTGACTTCATCCTGCACGATCTTGGCCGCCGCCTTGGTCGTCTTGCTCCAAATGGGGCCTTTACGTGATGGCGTGGTGGTGGTGCTTTGGGTGCCATCCCTTCCTTGCTGCTCCATGGGGTTGGGCTGCAGTCTCAAATCGTCGAAGACGGCAAGCAAGCCCTCGCCACGCGCCATAGTGTCCTCGTCCAAGAACGACTTGGTGGGGGAGAGCTGGGTGGCGTTGCCGCGCTTCTCGGAGTAAGAGCTGAAGACGGACGCGCCGCGGTCGCCTCGGGCCAAGTCCTCTTGCTCGAGGTCGAAGCGGAAGCCATCACCGGGCGAAAAGTTGTCGTCGCCTCCGCCACCCATGTCAAAGCCATCCAAGCCGCCGCTCAGGTCCATCCCTTCGGACATCGGCAGCCGCTCCTCGCGACGGCCCATTTCCACCTGAGGGGAAGTCGACGCATGACGGGGTCGCTTGCTGGCGTTTTCTTTGTCGGACGCATTGCCATTCTGCAGACGCTTGCGCCGGGCCTCAGCCGACGGAACCTTGAAGAGGGACTGGAGCTCGGGCGCCAGATCTGCGGGACCGGCCAGCAGGAAGTTCTTGGACGCGTCCAAGCGAGGGAGGTAGTGCGCCGTCGGGTTCGCGTTGATCTCGAGCAGGCGGAGGTGGAAGCGGGAGGCCGGCAAGTATTTTGGTGGCGAGATCAGGCCTTGCTTCAGCCTCTCTTCATAGCCTTCTTTGGTGGACCGAGTGATGAGCGCGGCCTCGGTGGCAATACCAGCACCAGAGCCAGTGCGGGCAACTTTGCGAGGCGAAGCTTCCAATTCGGTGACGGAATCGATGATCTGCGTGGTGGGCTTCTTGGGTCGCTTCTTGCGAGGAGCCACCTCTTTGTCTGCCGCGTCAGCCACTCGCTTGCCAGTGCGAGGTGTGATTTCGGGTTCGGCGGCTGGCTGGCTCTCCGCTTCTGATGGAGCTGGCCGTGGTGTGATCGGATCCAAGCCGGGTGTTGCCCCTCGAGGTGGAGCTGTGCGAAGGGAATTAATTAAGCCCAAACCTCACAGAAGAGGTCAAAGGGAACACAACGCACTGAGCTGGCCATCTATCGGCCCTTGGTCCATATTGTCAAAGTCGAGCCCCAGATCCAGGTCGCCGGACTCATTCATTTGGGCCAGCACATCCGGTTCAAAGCCAAAGTCCAGAGCACCTCCGGCGTCTGACCGCCGCGTGAAGTCGTCCACATCGCCTCCGCCAAAGTCGGCGAACGGGTCCAAGACGGACGACTGCCTGGCGCTCTTGCGAGCCGAGCTGTTGGCCGCCTCTCGCCCCAATTCCACGCTCATATCATCGTCATCGCCCGGAGCCGGCGACCGCTTGCGCTTGCCTGGCGAAGTCTTCTTGGGCGCCACCTCGTCCAGGCCATCGTTCAGGTCCAGGTCGAGCTCGAACGACTCGCCGCCAAAATGCTGGCTATCAAGGCCGCCCATGTCCATATCAAAGTTGAGGTATGAGTCCTGGCCGTATTCAAAGTCGTTGTCCGGCAAGGTGATGTCGGCGTTGGCCGCGGTGGTGGACTTGCGAGGCTTGCTGGACGTGGACGGGATCGGGATATTGGACACTTGGTCGCCAAAGTTCCTGTGTGATACCGGCTTCAAAACCTGCCCTGTGTGCGTAAATGGGGAAGAGCGCCAAACACACCAGTCTTGATAGCCCAAGTCGCCAAACATGAAATCGAACTCGTTGGCGTTGTCCTGCCTGGTGACGGCGCCTGCACCACCGTGCTCTTGCTCGACCGTCATATCCACGGCAGCGGGCCGGAAGGCCATCTTGACCTTGGACAAGGTGTCCGTGCAGTCGTCCATCAAATATTTCGCCTTTCGGGAGTAGATGCGGGCCACGCCCAGGAGCAGCTGGCCGCTCAGCCGGAGGGCCATGGGCACCATCTCCACGTTGACGATGGCCTCGACCGACTTGGGGATGGAGGCCTGCAGAAGGGCGGCCTTGGTGAGCTTGCGCTCGAGATGCGCCGCCAGCCAGACCCGCGCCAAGGGGCCCTTCTTGGACAGGATCACATCGCTGTGCGTGTTGGTTTAGCATATAGAGGTTCTGTGAGGCAGCAAACTGGACCCACTTTATAGACGCCATCGTCGAGAGCGGAGGACCTTGTGATCGCTCGGGCAAGGCACTGCTCGCTTCCTCGTCCGCAAACAGCCAGCCTCGAGACTCGGATGCCGTTCAAATGGTTAACACTCCAAGACGTGGAGATCCCTTGCACGCCGCACTCGGAGGACTTTGACAAATGGTTCGTCCTCGTCACCGAGGCTGTCCACTCCGAGCATCAACTCAAGGTCGTCACCAGGGTGGCCGAAGTCTTCGCAGAGGCCGAGACTCTGTTGGAGCTGTCTAGAAACCCGACGTCTGGCTGGTCCATGTCGTCCAAGCTGTACGAGGGCAAGACGGTCCAGGGCTTCGAGCTCAAGCAACCAAACATGGATCGGGCCTGGCATGGCCGGCTCTCCTTCCACGAAACGGACTACGAGAAGTTCAAGGCGTTTTCGTACCATGAGCATGTCAAGAGTGAGCTGCCCGTCTTCCTTGCCAGACTGTCCCATTTCTAAATTTGGGCTGCTTAATTAATTGCAGACGAGGTGGGCTCCCTGCCGACTCATGTCTCAACATCCCTGGATGCTGATGCTTATCTGGTGCTGAACCCACAGGAAGAATATGTGCCGTCCCTACAAGCAGTGGAACTCAAGTCCATCGTGAAGCACAAGGTGGCTGAGCACTGGGTTAACTCCTACAAGCTGCCGCCCCCAACCAACAACCGCGACTTTTCGATCCTGTTATTACAAAAAGAAGATGAGGCAACAACTGAAGCCCCTTCTGCGACCACTGGTGACAGTCTGAGCCCAGTAGACGACTCTGAGCATTCCTATCCTCCCTCGCCGAGCCGGACCAGCTTCGCCCTCTCGAAAGGAAGAAGCTACCTTATTGTTCAGCTTCCGTATGAGGCAGAGAAGCAGAAGGGGTGGACTCGGGGCTCCGTGAGTCCCATTTGACGATTGCTCCTTTTAAAGCCGCCGCTTAACAATCTTCAACGCCAGTACCTGTCGGTCGAACACGTAATTGAGACGACCAAAGACGGCAAGACGGTGCTAGAATGGCGCATGCTGACTCAGTCAAGTAAGAGCGCTTGCCCGATGCGCAATACTCGGCTTTATTGACCTCCCTACAGATCCCAAGGGCTACATCCCCAGGTTTTTGGCCGAATCCATGATGACCTCTACTATTGTCCAAGATGTGGCTTTCTATCTAAAGTGGCTCGAAGAGAAGAAGGGTGCCACCTGCACCACCCTCCCCTTCGCCTAATTCGCCCGCATCCACCCAGTCGTTCCTCCTTGCCACCCCACACCGAGCTCTCAATAGAAGCGCTAAACCGTTCCTGTGTCAATACCTTGCACCCGTAAAAACCTTTGGTCTTACTCCCGCACTCGATGCATGGACTCGTACTCTTTCCTGCAGCCTGTAGACAAACTCTCCCTGTCCTTAATTTAAACACGTTTTCCCTTGTGATCCAGATTGGCTTTTCGCTTTCATTGCATTGCAGGCATCCCATTGGCCATCGCGCCTGCAGCTCCCGCCGCTTTCCGCCGCCGCGTTTTCGGATTCGACAGGTTGGAGGTGACGCTGCCCGTTTCCGACGCGGCGAAGCTGTTGCGACGCCCGCCGACCTGAGGAAAGACTGGCCCTGAGGGGACTCGATCCACGACGCTCGGGTGAGGTGAGAGAGCCGGGCTGAGGGTGCGGTAGGAAGCCGCCGGCTGGGAGTAGAGGCTGCGAGCTGACTCCAAGGGTGATCTTGACGGTGCCGCAATGGGTTGCTTAGTTGCCGCCGCGGGTTTTGAACTGGACAAGCTGAGGATGGCCCAGCCTTCTTCGACCAGCCGCTTCAAGCTCCATAAGTAGCTCAAGCCAAAGACGCCGGCACTGAGCAGAACGTTGGCCACCACAAAGAGGTCCGGCAAGTGGGATGGCGGCCGAGAGAGCAGGTCCAAAGCGTGAACGGCGAAGATGCCAACGTAAGATAGCTATGCCGTGTCGGCGTATGGCATTAGTAAAAGGTCTTGAGGTCAGCTTGAAAACGCACCAGACTGAGATTTTTGATAAAAGAAGACGGGAGCTTGCGCGGGTCGTAGCCGAGCGAAAAGTTCCACAGGAAGGTGAGCACGAGGTATTGGAGGCCCAGCCCGTCTTTCTTCAGCAGGGGCCACATGCTGTGCGATAGACAATCACTACGTTAGCACGATGGAAAAAAGAGCGGGAGGACGAGTCCATTACGCACCTGAACACAGCAACATTGTTGACCAGCATGCCCCACTCCCAATCTCCGCTGCCCGGTTCCTTGTCGGCCATCAACAGCGTCAAAGGCAATAGAGGCAGCAAGATGCTCTTCTCGTGCACTTGGAAGGAGAACAAAAAGAAGCCCATCGAGCACGAAAAGAGCGCCAAGAGCAATAGGCGCAGGGTCGGCGGCATGGCTCTTGGGTCCGAGGCCGGTTTAAGGTGGCTGGTGGAGTAGCTCAAGTAGAGAAGAATGGCCATGGCCGGCAAGATGGAGAGGAAGGTGGCGCCGAGGGCGATTTTGGCGAGGGTGGAGATGGTGGCCAGCTTGCGGAGCTTGACGGCCACGTTCAAAGCGCACCAGACGTTGGCCACTTTGTCTTCGAACAAACCACGGGCAAACGGGAAGATGCGATGGATGGCTTGGGCGAGCTGGTCGAGGGGAAACAGGAAGGGAAAGAAGAAGAGCAGGAAGGTGGTGAGTGTCACAAAGGAGATGGAGATAAAGTGGTTCAGGCCGTCCGACACGCCGAGCCAGATACATTTTCCGAGCAGATAAGCGAATCTGTATTGGGCATATTGCTTTCAGCGCTGGCCTTCCTCGCAAAATAGGCAGTTGTGGACCTTACATTGCGGGGGCGTAATACAAAGCCATCTGCTTGAAGCATAGGGATGCGACAAAGAAGATACAGCCCAGGAGATCTTGGTTGATTTGGAAGCATGCGACGGCAAGCAAGGTGAAGCCCAGCATGACCGTGTTGTACCTGATGAGAGACCGATTGAGATGCAATTCCAGGCAGGGATAGACAGTGCGAGCTCACTGAAAGTGGCCACTGTCAATGAGAATTGTGGCAGGCTGTAAGAGAATCAAGAAAACCGCAATGGCCTGGGCCACACTGTGAGTGCCAAATAAATCGAGGGTGGAGGCAAACTGGACGCACCTTTGATCTCGCGTTCCTCTTGCTGTTCGCTCGGCCCCGGTTGAAGTTGACCTTCGCCCAGAACAAGACGGCGGGAAACCACTGCAGCAGCTCGGTGACCAAGACGGAGCTCCGCATCCACACCTTCACAACGGCCTCCTCCGCCACTTGCGGCCCATTTGCAGCTCCCCTGAGCGCCACCACGCTGTCCGCTCGTAGTAATCGCATGATCTGGGCCATTGCTAGCGAGTGGTAGGCGGTCAATGGCTGTTCAAAATTCCGCCTTGAATACCCCGCGCGACTGCAGGATCAAAGCTGTAAAGCAACGCACCGGATAGTCCAAGCCCCAATGCTCCAGGTCGTAATAGTACCATTCTGACACGGGCTTGTGCAGCGTGAGGGAGAGCCAGTGCCGCTGGGCTTCGAGGTCGCCAAACAGCGGCGGGTTGCCTTGGCCCGAGTAGCCGCCCAGGCCTACGGCCGACTTGATGACGACGGCGAAGAGCACAAATGCAGGCAGTAGGCGGGGCTCGAGGCCAAGCCGCCTGGCCAAGCGGCACACGTCCTTGAGCACCGAGCTGTTGCTGCTGCTGTTGCCCGCCCCGGTTTGTTGTTTGGCCTTGCGCGATCGATGGGCGAAGCTGGCGGTGGACGAGGTGACGGATTCCACGTCGGAGAACATGTCCGTGTTGGCAGCGGACACAGACCGAGGCAGGTGCGCGCCGTGCGAGGCGGAGGTCGAGCCGCCTGCGTTGGACGCCTCGTAGTCCGCCCTGGTCAACAGCAGGGAGAGGGGCCGCATGGGCTTGGGCTGGCGGATTGTAGCATCGTCCATCTGTCCATCACCCTTGCCAACGCCGCTCAAAACAGTCACACTCGCAGGCCGCTGCTTGCGCTTTCGTCGTTCGTGCAGGGAGGGAGAGGCCATCTCTACTTTTTGGGCGTGTGCGCGCTTCGCCCCGTATGGTTCTGCGGGTGGACGTCTAAAGCAAGCCAAGTTTGCCCACTCTGTCCTTTGCGATCAGCCAGATGTCGCCCAGCGCACGGTCCAGCTCCTCCTGAAATCTCGCATCCGTCGCCTGCACCGGCTCTTGCACGCCATCCCCTCCCAACTTCACTTCCATCTCGTGGGCAATCTCAGCTCTACTCCGCCCTGTTCCCAGAAGAGCATTCAGAATCAGCGATTGATCGGAAGCCAAAGGTAACAACTGACCCTTGACGAAAGTGATGTACCGAAGCCCAGGGAACACCCTCTCGTACTCCATGTTCAACCTCTGCCAAAGCAAAGCAATCAGGATTTGAATCAGTACGCAACGAGATAGCACCCACTTGGAGGTCGGCTAAGACTTCTGGCGGCGTCGCCTTGGACGCTTGCTCGCTGGCGGACAGCTTGGACAGGCCAGTCACTTCGCCAATCCTCGGGTGGCCAGCAATGAAAGCTATTCTCTGCGCCGGCTGCCAGCCACCCACGCAGCCCGCAGACAGGTCAATCAACGTGTTGTAGGAATAAATCGACGATTGAAGTTGGGTCATTTGCGGGACCAGCACGTCGAGTAGGACGGCAGTAGGCTCAAACAGCAGAGACAGGGCTTCACATAGGGCTACAGGGGAGGACTGTATGGCTTCGAGGGACGGCAAGTCCGTCATGTCCTGGCTTGAGTTGGTCGGTGACGAAAGACCCAATTGCTGATAAGATGATCGCCCGAGATCCTGCGGCCAACGTGGCCTCCAGCACCCATTAGCATAATCTGCGCTGTACAAACAAAGCCATTCTACAAACATCGAACAGGATCGAGCTCGAGATCTTTCAAGATCAGCCCTTTCACGAAGCTCCCAAAACCCCGAACGCATCCGCCGTGCAAGTCAGCACTCCCAACAGAATCTGAGCGCCTAGCGTCACAGCGAGCGCTGAGGGACTCTTGAGCCACCGCTCCAGCAGCGGGGCAAGGCGGAATCCCTTCCATACAACTTGAGAAACCAAGAAGTGGACCAAGTTGCTGAGGAGGGAGCCGAGAATGGCCGCAGAAAGGCTTCTAGTGACAGCGGGAACAGATTGGGTCGCGGTGATGCATACAACGACGTTGAAAGCCGTCCAGGTGTAGGCGACAGTCACCCCGGCGTTGAGCCAAAGAATTGGGTTGCGCGGCCGGAAATGCAACCAGCGCCCAATGTCGATGAGCAAGATGACAGACACCAAGGCTAAAGCCAAGGCATGCAAGGTGACCGCGGTCGCCTCGGACAGCGGGACACGAGCAACTAGAATCGCTAGACCCGCTCGACGCGTGAGCTTAAACTCCACAGCTAGCTGACAGATGGCTCACATTGGAGGACAACAAATGCCACAAGCGGGCAAATGTGACCAATAAACTTCATCATCGATGGGCCCCAAGCTGGCGTATCGTTACCGACGAACGCCACCACCCGACCACAGATCGAGATTGAGTAGGCCACCGTCAGCACTTTTGAGTCCGAGGTGGAGGGAGAGAAGTTGACTCGGAGCAGGTACATGACCCAAATTTGGTTGAAGATCCCGTTCAGGTCGGCGACAGAGCGCAGATGTTGCTGCTCTTCCTCCAGCCGGAGAGCGTAGTCAGTAGCCGCCATGAACACTTGCTGGGCGGTCGGCGGACGCTCTCCAGTAGCTTCTTCGTCGCCTGGCTGCGCGAGTCGCTCTTGGCCAGGCTCTGGCGCCGCTTCTTCGCCGCTTGGTCCTGCAGGTTCGACCAGTTCGGGCGCGGTGCTGTCCTCTGACCCGGACAGGCCGGTCGCTTCAGCCACTATCTCAGCGAGACTGGAGTCCATGCCAGATGGTTGTCCATATGAAGAGAGAGCGAAGCTAACCCGGCGCATGCGGGGCCGAATCGATGCACCCTGCGTGTATCGACGGCGGCACACCGGGACGGTCGTCACCTGCGCAAGATAAGAGGCACCTGTTCAATCTGGTGGTCGTCGTCACCACGCGAATCGGCGCAAAATCGTAGACGTGCTGAACGGCAAGTCCGAACAGATCTCCTTCCACCCCGACGCTTCGAGGCTCTCTACAAGCATCTTACCCCAAAGTAGAAGCGGCCTGGGACCCATATTGGTGGGAATAAGCGTCCGTCTCGCAGAGCACTTTAAGATGCTGGACATGGTGCAAGAATGAGAGCCGCGGAGGTAAGATCTTGGCTTTGGTGTGGAAGGTGTGAATGTGGATTGGGACGCGCCGCCAAAGAAAGGGTTGAAGTTGAACACGCCAGGAACGGCAAATCCAAAGCAATTTGTGACCAGGGCTTTCGACTCGGTCCTCGTGCTTTCAAACTCGCCTGCTCGGCATTTTGACGCCAAGATGAAAGATCACCAAGGGTTCTCCGCCAAGGTACGCTACTGCAACCTTTTGCAACAGCTCTGGCGGAAAAGTGTACAAAGAAGCGGGGTGTGGTGGCTAGGATGGCCAGGTCAAGTGCGGGTGATGAGGAGCTGGACGACAGGGAGTAAGAGCCATCCTTCCCTTCACCAGCGCGTCCACCGCCACTCTCTCTCGGCCTCTTATCAGCCTTGTCGTATCGTCAACAGTCGCTTTTATTCAGTAGCAAGAGTTCTATGAGAGTACGAGGCCTTTGAATCTGCTGGTGGCGTTGCCGCCGCTTGCCGAGCCCGAAGCCTTTTGTTCGCACGGTGCTCTGGCTTCCTTTTGTCTTCTTTCGAGACCACCATAGTATCGCCTCATTCCTGTATCCAGACGCTTGCACATTGTTGACTCTCGTCTCGCTGATACGCAATCAAGGGTCTGAGTCTTGCTCCTCGACCAGCACGAAGCCGGCTTGGAGACGATTTCTATCGGTCACCTCCTTTCTCTCCTCTCATTCGCATCCTTTACACTATCGCAAACGACTCTTTACACACCGCATTCAACACTTTTACCCTTTACCAGCCAAGCAACTCGCCCTCTCGACTCTTTTCCCTTCGCATTTCAGTAGCCAGACCTCCTAGCTACGACATTAGTGGCGCTCGACCAGAGGCAGGAGGCGTTTTTACTCCTGTCTTTTGGCTCGTACTCCTGGCCCTCCGCCTTCTCGACTGGCGAACCTTTCACTAGGCCGTCGCCATCACTTCACGTCTCTGCCCGTCCCGCTCTTCATGGTTTCCGCGGCCACCTTCTGAAGAGGCGCTGGAGCGACTCGCATTATGTCAGGCAAGACTTCGGCTGCGGCTCAAGTGTTGATCGATGGTTTGTCGCTGGCATTCGACGGTCGGGAAGCAACGGACAGGCTGGACGACTTTGAGGTCGCGTTCAGGATCTTAGGCTACACGGACGACACTTTCAAGATCACCGACTTCTTCTTTCGCTGCTCCAGCTCCGTCAAGTCTGTACTTCGTACGCTCGACTCCCTTCAAGCTCACCTCGACACGCCCGCTCTCGGCTTCCAGCCGCTCACGACGCTCACCTGGACTCTGTTCCGCAATATCGTAGAGGAGGAGTTCGACAGTCCTTGGGACAAGTACTCGCCCAAGCAATTCAAGCGGTTCGTTCGTGCCTCAGCCGCGTCGCCACCTCGCAGCATGCGCGACCTCAAACTTTACCGGTCTCGGTTCTTGGTCTTTGTCGAGTTTCTACGCATCCACGACCTCACGACTCCGTTTCAAGAGGCGGCTTACTTCCTGCGCGGACTTGGCGCGGTCACTGCCCAAGCGGCCCTCGACATGATTGAAGAGACAGCGATGTGGGAAGGGATGGGTCCTCGCACCTTTCAGCGCAACCCGCCTTCCATCGACCGCATTTTCGAAGTGGCCCAATGGGGGATGGATGACTTCATCGTTCCGCCCCGCGGCTTTGGCGCATTGCCGGCTCAGGCAGAGGAAGTGCCTCCGAGCGCTGAAGAGTTACAAGTATCCCTGCCCGCCATTTCTGCCATCGCCTCTCAGGCAGCAATCACCTCAGTCGCTTCGGATCCGCAAGATCTTCAGCTCGTTCGTTACCGCGTCCCTCCCGCTTCTCTTACTTTCCAGGCAAATCACCGACCCACTCTCGCATTCCGTCGACCCTCTACGATCACCGACATGCCGCTTATTTTGCCTCGTTCACCCCCTTCTTGCACACCTGCACGTACAACTTTCTTCAGCCCATCGGCACTCTTTCTGGAGCATCAGCAGCTTCCGCCCCCACCCGGCAACGACAGCCGCTTGGACCAGCTTCTGGCTCTCTTACCTCTGCTCTTACTACTCAAACTCACTCTTCGGCACCTTCGAGCACTTTACACCCGCTGGCGTAAATTTGGCCTCGGGCGAACTCCTCGCCGCGGTCGCCCTCGTTCAGTAAATTCCACATTCTATCACAACTCTAGCATCACTAGCAACTCTTTCGGCCCTCACTCTCTTCCGACTCACGCTGCGAACCAATTCCATCATCCCGTCTTCGCGATGGATGGGGCCATCCCTCAAACTTGGGGAAGCTGGCGCAAGTCTGCGGTCGGAGATGGATGGGGGCCATCCATTAAACTTGGGGAACCTTGTGGTGGCTAGGATGGCCAGGTCAAGTGCGGGTGATGAGGAGCTGGACGACAGGGAGTAAGAGCCATCCTTCCCTTCACCAGCGCGTCCACCGCCACTCTCTCTCGGCCTCTTATCAGCCTTGTCGTATCGTCAACAGTCGCTTTTATTCAGTAGCAAGAGTTCTATGAGAGTACGAGGCCTTTGAATCTGCTGGTGGCGTTGCCGCCGCTTGCCGAGCCCGAAGCCTTTTGTTCGCACGGTGCTCTGGCTTCCTTTTGTCTTCTTTCGAGACCACCATAGTATCGCCTCATTCCTGTATCCAGACGCTTGCACATTGTTGACTCTCGTCTCGCTGATACGCAATCAAGGGTCTGAGTCTTGCTCCTCGACCAGCACGAAGCCGGCTTGGAGACGATTTCTATCGGTCACCTCCTTTCTCTCCTCTCATTCGCATCCTTTACACTATCGCAAACGACTCTTTACACACCGCATTCAACACTTTTACCCTTTACCAGCCAAGCAACTCGCCCTCTCGACTCTTTTCCCTTCGCATTTCAGTAGCCAGACCTCCTAGCTACGACACGGGGGCCATCTCGTTTAACCGAATCAGAGAGGAAGGCACTTTTGCGGCTCTGTTACCACGCAGTTGGCAACCCGTTCAGAGAAGTTTTCGCTCGCGGTCTAGATGGCAGGCTTACAGCTTGCAGTAAAGACCTTTCGTACAACCCTGGGCTGTCGAGATTCGAGTGCGCGGACAACTGTCGATTGGCACAGGAGCAAGGTTTGGTGGCGGGCAGCAGCTCAACGTCACTCACGCCTGGCGACTTCTGGTGTTGATAAAACCTCAAGATTTGGAGTCATCTCTTTGCAATCCATGTATGGTCCTGGAATCGTGCCTATAAGTCCACACGACAGTATTTGCCACCGTGGAACGAAGAAAGGGGCAGCAACGTCAACCGGACGCCCCCCTACATTCCTCCTCCCGTATCAATAGTGATGGCCGGTAAGTACTGTCTAGATCTCGCCCCGGTGATTGTTGTATTTGAGCCTGGAGGATACAACACGATGGAGTCCTGAGAACCGCCGCTCCATCTTGAGAACCTCAGACTTACCACTTTCCGTTAAAAGTGACCTAAAGATCCTTTCAGAACTCCACTGATGAGCACATCAGAAGGTAGGGGCTCGCCTTGACACGATCACCTCCGGGGTGAGCAACCTTCTCGACGTTGACGCCACTACCCAACAAAGTGTCAGCAACGGGCACTTTATGGCCTGATCAAGACGAAATCGAACCAGTCAATCGCAGACATGATGCCATCGCCAAACTTTTCGTGAATGATCTGCACAAAATGCATCAGGGAAAAGGTGTCATGCCTCATGCTGTAAAGAGATGCAACGCCGAACAGCTTTGAGAGGTCTTTTTACCATCCAAATTTGAGCCACCACTTTATTCGCTACAGCCAGGCATTAACCCACTGGCCATAGACCATCAGGGCCTCAAAGAAGCGGTATATAGTAGGATCAGTTGGAGCTGATGACATGAAAGATCTCAAGGTTCAGTCTACGAATGGCAATAGAGACGCTTGTTGTACTCACGCATCGGTCCAAGGCCTCTTTGAGGGAAGAAGCCAGTGCCTGCGATCGGCAGGTCAGAAACGCTAATGTTAGGCGGCAGCTCGCAACGGACCCAGCTCATTGGTCAATACTTCCAAGTCCACCTTAAGAATCTCCGAGAGGTTCTGTAGGTCCTTCGGTTCGGCGACTGCTTGGCCATAACAAATGCTGGTCACATAGACCTCGCCGCGATCTTCGGCAGCAAATGCAAATGAGTCGCAGATCCAGCAGGCATCACTTCCGAGGCTAACCCATTTTCTGGGCTATCTTCTCCCAGGTAAGACCAGATCTGGCCTTGGCATCGAGCAGCGTCTTGCAAGCGCGAGGGATTTGAGAATAGACCCCGAAGTCTGGAACTGAAGTGATAGCGGCCATTCTGGTGATAAAGAGGTGCCAGGCGATATTTACGTGGTGTTTGTAATAGATGGCTGTTGTACGAGTCAGGCCGATAATGGTCAGAAGGGAGCAAGAGAGAGAGCGAACACCCATCGACGACCGGGCGTTGGCGGCGGAGATGGACTCCCCGCATGACGGGTCGCTCGCATAAAGGTTCAGGGTGCATAGATGCAAGAATCTTGGATTGCCACGATGAAGGGCAAAGAAGCGCCCAGCCTTCAAGCCGGTTGAAGGAGCGAGATGCAAGAGTTTGGATTAACGCTATGTACAGCATGGCAAAACGAAACACAAATTGTCCGTCGTGAGTCTTCTTTTGTGAAGGTGAAGGCAGGCGCAAGTCGAAGAACAGCGGCCATAGAGAGCCGTCAACGGTCAAAGGCTTGCCTCCCTTGACCGCCTTCTGCACGATCGCCGAGCTCTCAATGTTGCCAACCTGGGCGGCGACATGGCTGCGGACGAGCTTGCGGTGGGTCTCCTCCTCGTCGAAAGTCTCGCCGTCACCGCGCAGCTGGGCGACAGCCATCGACTTGATGGGCGCCAGCCACTTGTTGATGATGGTCAGTCCGTCCAGTTCCGAACCGAAGGAAGAGATATAGGAGGAGCCGGATTCGGCGCCGCCGTTCGCGAACTTGGTCGAGCTGCGATCCTTGGCAGCGCCCAGAGCTGCGTTCACACCGCCGCAGCCGCTGGCGGACCCCAAAGAGGTGAGCCCCAGGTCTCAACGGAAGTGGACGAAAGCGCTTACTAGTGGCCCACGACGATGATGTGCTCAATGCCAAGGTTCTCAACAGCGTAGGCCAAGACGGCAGAGGCGGACGGGTCGCCGGGGTGCTGTCCATTGGCGTATCAGTTTCGGGAAAGCCTCCCCCAGGATTTTGAGGAACGGCTCACGAAGCAGTTGGCGATGTTGCGGTGGACAAAGATCTCACCGGGCACCGTGCCACAGATGGCAGGTTCGGGCACCCGGCTGTCGGCGCAGCCCAGCCAGAGGATCTTGGGCGATTGGGAAGTCGCCGTCTCCTGGATGACTTTGGCAATCTCGGGCGTCTCCGCCCACTTGGCGTTGTAGGCGAGGATGCGATCCAACAGCGGCATGTTCTCGAGTCCGGGGAAGTCTTTCAGCAAGGGATAGGGCGGGTAGGGGTGCCGGTGCATGCCTGTTGGGGTCCAACAAATTTCAACAGGAGGTTCTCGGGCGGGTTTGCAAAGCGTCCGCCCTCCTCACCACGGCTGATGACCTTGGCTGTTCTGTCCAAGGAGGTGCGTGTCAGAGTGCCACCCACACGCAGCAGTCGAAACGAATTTGTCGCCCAAATCTTGGAATCTTTCTTGACCCAAAACGTCGACTGAGAGCAACCCAGCTGAAACCCTCCGGAGGCAATTGCGCTGCCCAAGCTGCAGCCTGCGGGTAGCAAGGTGGTCACTGGTGCACTGCAGCGTGCGAGAGAGAGTCCAATTCGCCCGCCTAAAGCCCACCTGTCACTCGCTTCTGCCAGCTGGTCGACCTGTCAAAACAATTTGACAACAACGGCCATTGATCGCTTTGTTACGATTCTCCAGCCATTCTGAAGCTCTCCAATACCTCGATCGAATCGCCTCTTGATTGTGCGCCATGTCCATGAACATCAAAGCCAGGTGGCTCTCCGAGACTGAGGTCTCTTGCTGGGGAGGCCCGCCTAACGAACCGCGCCATCTTCTGACCTGCGCCTTTCAAGAAAAGTACATCTGCGTGCCCATGTCATCTGCGTGTGAGTCTGTCTCCCGCCCTCCCGAATAAGCATTCGTCGTCACCTTTGTCACCGTTGTCCCCAGGTCGAATGGATCGCCACTTGAAAGCCGACGGTCTGGCCTCGGGTTTGGTCAACGGAGCCGGCATTGTACTGCACTGCAAAACGACGCAGAGGACGGTGGTCATCGTGCTCTCGCCTATCGAAATCGCCCAATATGCCTTGGGACTCGTCGGTGGTGACCCTTATTGGGAGTTCCTGGTGCCACAGCTTTTCTGGGTGTTGGGAGGCGGCGGCCGCCTGGACGGAACTTCGTGGCCGACCTGCTTTCATCCCGACGAAGCCGTCGACATTGTCGTTTTCAACGGCACCAACGGCGAGAGTGTCCATACCGGCGCATTGCAGCACCTCAAGTGGTCCCAGGGCCTGCGTGAATACCTGGTGTCCTTCATGCAGGAGCACAACGTCTGCCTGGCCTTGTCCTATCTGGAAGACCCATTGCCCTGCAGAAGGGTAAGCTCGTCATCACTTCATTCGGTCCTCGAATAGTTCTCACTTCCCATTCGCAGCATCACTTAGCCTGCCAAGAGTGCGTTGATGTTTTGCTTTATTCTAAAGGCAATCACTCATTGGATCCCCAGTCATTTTGGACAGTTCGGAAGCGTACGTGGTTTGACTTGTTTTTGACCACCGGATGTCTGATTGGTTGACGTGGTTTGTGATACAGCTGGGCGCGTCAGGTATCGTAGCGTTCTCGTTTTGCGCATTCTTGGTGGTCTTCGTTGAGGGATAAGGAGCGGGTCTCTCATGGAGGTGATATTCATTTTGTAGCGAGCTATTTTAGAACTCAATCAATCACACGTATTTTACTTGTCCCTCTTTCTCTCCTTCGCGCGCCTCTGCTTTCCCACAGTCGCAAAGCAGAGGGCTGGTTTGATGCCTCAAGTGTTGGAGAAGAAAGTCAAACGTGTTCGAAGGGCTCGAGGGCCTTGGGTTGGGATAGCAAGCAAAGATTGGCGCAGTCTAACAAGACTTGAAGTAGCATACATTGGGTAGGAAAGCGGAGGACAGTCGACGTCGAGCGAAGCCTACTCCTTGATGCGAGGGATCACGCCCTTGTCTAAAATGCGGATTGAGCGTCTTCTTCAATAAGGGGAGAGCACAGGGACACAAACGATGGATGCCTTCCATCTTCAATCGCTTCGTGGACTTCTGTGAAAGCGAGAAGCATGTCAAACCTAAGGCGACAAGGGCAAAATTGGGAAGCGTCTCTCTCACCTGCAGGATTGAGCCCTCGATGAGCTCTTGACCGTAGAGAGAAAGGAACTCAGACGAACCTCTTTGCCCTCTTGGATGCGACGGGCCTCGAAAAAGTCGTAAAAGCGCTGGTGGATGATTGGGGCCCAATTTCCGTTGCGCGTTTCGCCCTTGAGCTGTTCTTTGTCAGTATGGAAAGCAAGGATCAAAGAGAGTGAAGGTGGTGGGCGTACGAAGACACTGAGGTTGGCCGATTTGTCTTTGGGGATGCCGACAGCATCGCAAGCAGCCCTTTGCTGTATCCGGAACAGTTGCACATTAACTCGCGCTCCAACGACAAGCAGGAGGACGTGAGGACGCACCCAGCCGTGGCCTTGATCCTTGATTCCACCAAAGATGCCATCGTTGCCGCCTTGGAGGATGCGCTTGCGCACTTTCTCCTCCTGTCAAGGGCGCGTCAGCGACAGATGCCTTGATGGTGCGATATCAGCAGACGAACCGTGTCAAAGATGAGGCCCATCTGTTCGCGACAAATGAGCGATGCCCTCGGATAGCAAAGATTGAGGAGATCCTTACTGGTTTGGGGATTTTGCCCCGAGCCATTTCGGCCATGCGCGCCTTGAGCTTGTTGAAGTCGATCTTGTTCTTGCTGAACTTGAGGGTGACGAGCTCCTTGGGCGGAGCGTTTTTGGCCGCCGCCTTTCGTTCTGAGGTGGAGGTCATTAGGCAAAAGAAGAGGAGCTGACAAGTGAACAGCGCACCCTTCTTTCGAGCGTAACGTTCTCTTTGCAGGGCGTTTTTGTGGGCCCGTTTTGACTTGGGTGACAGGTCTTTGAGTTTGACCTTTTCTCTGTGAGTTGGTGCCATGGGGGGCGGGTGCGTTGTTCAGTGATTCGTGAGATAGATTGGTGGAAGAGGAAGAAGGAGAGCAACGCCTCTTATATAGAAAGAAGGTGTCTCGGTCGCGCAAGCAGAGACAGCATCATTGCTGAAGGCTTGACATTTGAAGGGGCAGTTTTGACAGCTGCATCGCCCGGCCCGGCCTTGACAGCTTCTCGCCCTGCTCCTATCCAGACGACGACACGACACGCACAGCAGCAGACAGAGATGGCTGTCGGACTTGTTGCCACTGTGCAGGAGCCGCACCGGGACGAGATCATCAAGGCCATTGCGCAAATTTGGAACGAGACAAAGCCAGCGGTCGAGGCGTTTGGCTCGTTACAAGACTTCCTCTCTGACTTGATGGCCGACCGAAACTCCTTGCGAGGCTTGGCCACCTACACTGTGTTCCGTGAGTGGATCACTTTGGTGGCGGCGCAAATGAGAGCCTTGACCTCGGAAACCTTTCGCAGTGAAACCCAAAATCGGCCATTTGGAAACCATTTATGCCAGCGACCCGCTGCTCGAGATCGCTCGCAAAGCTTTGGCGGCGATTCCCGAAGGAGATGGCGTCACCGAAGAGGCCTTCCAACAAGGAGAGACGTGAGCGAGGACTTTATTCCTTTATCGGCCAGGTTGAAAGCGGGCTAAAACCTTCTAGCACAGTCTCTGGCTTGCTTTGGCACCCAAGAATGAGACGCGCGTTGACGGCTATCCTAGCATTTCGGCTGACAAGGCCGAGGAGGTCAAGGAGCCGATCATGAAAATGCTGGCGTACTTTCTGCCTGCCTGTGATGGTTGGACCGCGTGCCAGGAGCTTTTGATCAGTCACTATATGCGCGAGGCCAAGAAGGAGAGGCTCAGCTCGGCGCGCCCTGTGTATGACATTCAAAATGCGCGCGTTGATCTCGTCCGCGTCTGGCTGAGTGGGTTTCTTGCCGGCTTGTTGTTGAAGTTTATGATACTCATTCCTCATCTACAGCCCGACTGACCGGCTATCCCTTCCATGGCATGCCCCTGCTCGACTTGCTGGGCTACGTGGCTTCTTGCTCGACCTTGGACGAGTTCCTCACCACCAAGGCGGCCACCGGCCATGGTTTCGTGCGAGGAGACGAGACCGCGCGTCAGCTGTTGCAGGACGTCATCGAAGAGGTCGCCGAGGTTCGTTCCATCTCATGTGCTACGACGGACATTCACTTCACTTCACTTTCTGACAGATGGCCAACGAAAGCGAGGCTTTTGTTCAAGAGGTCATCATTCGCTTTCGCGGCTACGAGAGGACCAGAGGCGACGGCGGCAGGGGCAGGGCGCTCTCCGTCTCCCTCAAGGACATCAAGAAAGTTCATGGTGTCAAAGGTCTTTGCATCTTCTATCTGGCCTGTGAGGCATCCTCATCTTTTGGCCCTTCCTCGCACTCGCTGATCTACCATAATCAAACACAGATCTGCGTCTTTGCCAAAGCGGCCATCACATGTGGATGTTTCTGTTTCTGAGCGCCTTGGCCAGCATCGCCTCTGACGCCCAGAAGAAGCCTCAGTCTAAGATCAAGCGTCGTGCCACCGTCAAAGAGATCGAGGCGTTTGCGCGGTATGCTTTTCCTTTAATCAAATCCCCTCAAAGCTCAGAGCACCGCGAGCAGTTTGTGCTACAAGCAGCCCGAGGCGACCTGGTCCTTTTACTCACAAGAGCTTCTCAAATGGAGCCAGGTCAACGAGCCTCAGCTCAACCTCAGAGCCAGATCTACCATGGTGCTCTTCGTCTGGCGTCGAGTGCGCTACGTGGAGTACTTCAAGGAATGCTTCGCCAAGGTCAGCGGGCTCTTCACGGATCAACTTTGTGGCTGACACCTTCCCATGCAGTGGGACGATGAGAGCGAGGAAGCGTCGGTCGAGATCAGCCAAAAGGATGTCGAAGTGTGGGACTTGCCAGGTGGCGAGCGCGGCGATTCCGAGGACGATGAAGAGCAGGACGAAGAGGACGAAGAGGAGTAAATGCCGCTTTGCTCTGGACTCTCGCGAAACCTGAGGCGGCCAAGAATGTGATCCGCCACCGCAGGAAGGGACTAGCAGCCATTTAGACGTCTGCAAGCGCGCAGCTTGACCCTGCTATAGCGGCCATGTTGACTTTGAGTTTAAACAAATCCTTTCAAAACAAATCCTTTTCGAATGCAAACTCCAGCACCACAGGGCGAGTGAGTCTGGTCACCCAGCTGAGCGCCTCGGCATTCCTCACTTCTTTCACTTCGTGGTCTTCGGTGGTCGTTGAACTGTCCTTTCGCAATCACAGGAATCGTCAAGTGTACGACTACGCTGAAGCACCTCCCTACATCACAGTCTCCAGGGCCCGGGCCGGGATCACATCGAAATCCAACATGAAGAGGCGCAGCGCTTCCCCAGGCCCCAGTGGTCCGGGTACCAAGAAGCAAAAGTTGGGCGAGGAAGACCAAGAGGCGTTTGTGAAGGAGGAAGAGGCCGCTGCCCAAGGCATCTTGATCGACTATGCCTTGACGGACGGGACCGTCCTCAAAATGTTGCTTTCGACGGATGACGAGCACTACGAGGAGATCAAGAAGTCCAATGACAAGGAATGGCCTGGCGTGCTTCAGAGCTTCGGATCTGATGTGAGTGCAAGGGAAGTCATGCCTATGCCCAAGACTCATCTGCTACCCGCAGCTCGAAACGGTGCTGCAGTACGCTCGGGACGCACTCCTCTTGCGAGGTCCCCGTTACTTCCAGCAAGTGCTCATTGGTTTCACCTTCCCTGAAGACTACTAAGCGTTGGCTTGCAGATTGGATCCGGAAAACAAGTACGCGTTAGCCAAGACCACCAAGGTTCAGTTCGACGGCAAGGACAAGGCCTACAGATCAAGGTCCTACATCGAGGCACTACATCGGATGGTTCTGAGGACCAAAAACGATGGCAACGTTCTGACGCTCTCGCTCTACCTCGACACCCTGCTTTGCGCTGTCGCCACCAACGACGTATTTTCTGCCTCTCTCCTCCGGTGAGCACCTATTTTAGGTTGCATATGCGATTCTCAATCGATCAAGGGGTAGCCGAGCCACAGCCAGACCACAGGATATGACACCTCTCAGGATGCACGAGATCGTCTCGCCCGCTCAAGCCGCGCAACCTGGTCCGCTTAGAGTGGTCTATGTGTGGGATGTCGTATGTCTTCCATCTTTATTTTGCTGGAGACATGGGCTAACTTCAATGCAGACGCCCGGCAACATCGTCAAGAAGCCCTACTTTGGAATGACGACAAATTGGCCTAACCGAGAGGCCTCATACCAGGGCGAACAGCTGCCTTCCATTCGAATGCAGTCCAGGAATGATGCCGGTGAGGATTCTGGTCGTTGAAGCTTCTGGTGGCCTGAGCTCAAGCTGCGGCAGTCCATGTTTCGGGCTGGCAGGCGTACTTCGCCTACAAAGGCGACGACCAATGTCCCCCGGCCAAATTGTTTGCTGTCGAGTCCCAAAGCATTTTCTTGACCAATGCACATTTGGAAGAGACGGGGTCCAACACCAGACCCATGGATTCCTGTCTGCTGGAGGTCATCACTCGGCCGGCTTTCGACCGCTTTTTCGAGGTGCTTTACGACAAGCGTACCGTACGTGCTGCTCTCCTTTTTGGTGTCGCGGTCTCGACTTGAATTTGATGGCAGTCAATCCCTGGATTTGAAATCCCTGGCCCACCAGTGGTAGACAACAATGAGACGCGCTGGCTCGAGCTCTTTGCCGACATCCCCGTCGGCGCATGGACGCTCTACCACCTTTTGCACGAAAACCCTCGCTACCCATTGCCCGAGATTGCGAAGCAGTTTCGCGCTGAATGGTTCCCGTCCGGCAACTTGCCCTTCTGGATGCTGTCGGAGGAGGAGCGCAGCCAGGTTGCTTCGCGCGCAATTCCTCGACCCTCTTCATCCTCCGGCCACACGCCCAAGCCTCGCTCGACGGGAGGTTCCTACCAAAAGGCGGAGGCCAGCGAGAAGTTCAAGCAAAAGATGAAGTCTATGTTTGACGACGATTGAAATGAATAGATCTTGTAGATCTTGCGCTGCAACTTGTCGATTCACAAGGCCTAATACAGGGACTGTGGGTCTAAGTTGAACTTCATATGCTGAGTCGGAATGCTCAGCAAGGTTGTGAGGCCTCAGAGGTGGCGGGGCTGGCTGAAGTCTTTCTTCCTCAGCTCATCGCTTGGGATTCACCACTGTGGTTTCATCGTAGCCGTGGGCGACCAGCTTTCGGTAGGGATCTAAGACGTTTCGTCAGCAACGCAAGACTCCTAGAGAGGATAGGGAGAGGCGCACATTGCACGAGGTGCTCAGCGAGGCCAAGAAGTCGGCGGTGCTTTGGTTGGCAGCTGGCAAAGTGATGATCTCGCCGGTGGCGTACAGATCGGCCCACGAGTATGTGATTGCGTTTGTCTGAATAATCCTAAACGTCACATCTCGAAGCAGCATCTGAGTGGAAAGACTCACGTTGTTGGTCAAAACTGGGTTGGTCGATTTGAAGGTCTTCCAGCTCCAGAATGTCGAGCTGCTCCAAATGTCAGCACAGAATGTCCGTGACGAGCTCTCGTGCGCCTACCCGGCCGAAGTGGCAAAGGCGGACAGCTGAGCTTCGTAGAACTTCTTCAAGAACGAGTTGGACATCACGCCGGCTGTCTCAAAGTCAGGCTCTGCGCTTGTCGCAACGTGTAAATAGAGCATACTGGTCAAGCTCCACTCGGTCACCGCCACAGGCACAGCATAGTTGACATAGCCCTCGGCCTTTTGGCAGACTTGCTCCAAAATGTTGCTGGTATCGTATTGGAGCGGGAAGTTGCCCGGGTAGGGGTGATCTTCGATGATGAGGATGTCGCTACGCTTGCCATTCACGAAATCGGCCCAGTACTAGAAGGTTCACAGTAAGGAGAGGCACTCTCTTGTCATGGAGGGCAACCTACCTGAATTCCTTGGAATGCATGATGGAAAATCATCGGGATGGGATCAGACATGGCGGCTATCGTGGCGTAAGATCGCTCGTAGAACTTGGCGAGCGTTTGGAGCTGGCCAGAAGTATAGGTGACCGGTTCGTTGCAGATGGCAATGCTGGAGTAGAGGCTGCGGTATGGCGAAGACAGCATGTAGTCCAGCGCAGCCTTGAGCGTGGCATCGGCTCGCGTTTGCTGCTCGTCAGTCCAGAACTGGATGTTGCTCGTGTTGTGTCCGGACTGCTGAAGGCCGTTTTGGGAGCCCGGTAGACCGTGCAGGTCTAACATGAGGTACATGTTGTGCGAGTAGGCGTACTCTTCGATCCTTCGCAGTTGGTCGAGTTGGCCGGTCGCGACATACGGCTCGTCTGCCGTCGGCGGAATGAAAGCCCAAAAGCCAATGGGGATTCGCAAGTGGTTGAAGCCGGCTTGGGCGATGGTGATGATGTTGTCAGCAGTGAGCTCGTTCCAGTGTGCTTCGAGCGCTGCTGGTGCTTGCGCGCCCAAAACTTCGCTGAACGTCCACTCGTCCCAGCTGCTTTCGCCGGCTAGACCAACGAACCAGTCCTCATCCATCCACCTCTCCAGCACAAGCCAGTTGCCCAGCGACATTCCTGTGGCCCGTCAAGTTAGCTGGCGCTTTTCAACGCGTTCGGAGGTTTTTGACCCACCGACCATCTTGAAATCTGGCGAAGTCCAGTCCCACAACGGGAGCGGCGTGATCGCAGCGTGGACAGTCGTGTTGGAGGGGTTCGCCACAGAGGTCGAAGAGGCTGAAGAGGCGCTGGTAGAGGAACTGGACGAGCCGTCATTGGCGGCAACATGCGCATTGCTGGCATCGTTGTGGTGCTTGAGGCCGACTCCCAGGCCGACGCCCAATCCCACGCCGACGAGGATGAAGCACGCAGCGGCCAACAAGGCGAAGAGGCGCCCTCTGGAGGCAGGCATCGTTTGGAAGATTTCGAATGAGGTCTGGAAGAAACGCGTCTCCTATTTGTCGTTCCGTCACAAAATTTCTCTACAGAGGACGCGGGTAAGGTTTAAATGAACGTCGAAGTTGGTGTTGAAGGCACAAAATGAAAAGAGACAGAGGGTCGCCAAGCAAGCTTGGCTGTCAGGATCGAGGCGAGCATCCGCAGCACTCCGAGTCCCCCTGCATTCCTCTTCCCGGGTCGACGGCTCGTGGGACCAGTTTCGCGTTTCTGTTGTCTCTTTTCAGGCGTCTTTGCTGCTTCACAAGCATCCAGGCTGGCCATTTGTTCTGCAGTGCGCTTTGACAGAAGCCGAACCCAAACCTTCGCGAGATCCGGTGGCAAAACTGTCCTTAGCTCGATTTGAAGGCCGCCTTGACAATGCCTGTGTCTTTTGTGCTAGCATGAATTCTTAATGATGCTCTCTCCATGTAGCTCTCCATGTGCCATTATTTGGGGCCTTTTTCTTGGGGAGCGGGCCAGGCCACCTGGCCACCCTCGCTGACTAAGGAACCTCGAAGCCATTCCTCCGCACCTCAAGGCTCCTCGATGACTCAGCATGGTCTATATAACACTCGATGTCGCTCCTCTTTCTCCTCATCGCTCCTCTCTTTCCTGCTCGACCACTTTCCATCGAGAACATGGCTCCCTCCACTTTCAACAAGAAGACGACTGCCGCCGAGGCCGCCGACTATTTCGATAAGGAAATCAAAGGAAAGACTGGTGAGCTTGTTGGAGATGAACAACCACAGCAACGGACTCATGCGGAACTATGGCTGTAGTCCTCATCACCGGCGTCTCCATTGGATCGATTGGCTCGGAGGCGGCAAAGGCCATCTCGAAGCATCAGCCTAAGCTCCTCATCCTTGCTGGACGCTCAACTACCAAGTGAGAGGCCCAAGTCTCTTCATTTTAAACCGCCACTGACGCCGATGCAAAGGCTTAATGCCATCGAGGACGTCATTCGCAAAGAAGCGCCCCATGTCAACCTGAAGCACCTTATTGTTGATCTTTCTTCTCTGGAGAGTGTCCGACGAGCTGCAAAGGAAGTGACCGAGCCGGTGGACGTCCTGATCAACAATGCGGCGTGAGTACTGATTGTGCAAGACAATAGCCATTTGAAGCTGACCATCGCTATTCAGCTTGGTCAATGACACGTATGAAGAGACTGTTGATGGTTTCGAGCTCTGCTTCGCTTCCAACCATTTGGGCCCCTTCCTGCTCACCAACCTTCTCCTGCCGCGCCTGCTTGAAGGCAGCGACAACCGCATTGTCAATGTCTCCTCCCGAGCCCACCTTTGGGGCGACATCGCGTGGCCCGACCCTCAGAGCTTCGACAAAGGGGCCAAATTTTCGTCCAAGACTGCCTACTCTCAAACCAAGGTCGCGGCCATCTTGTTCGCCAGTGAGCTGGCCAAGCGCTATGCTAAAGACGGAGTAGTTGCATTTTCCCTTCATGTGAGCAACACCTCATTCTCGCGGTGCGCGATAAAGCTAAAGTCTGCCAAACAGCCTGGCACCATTCCTTCCCCTGGCGCTCTCCAGCTTCTAGCGTTCGACGAGCTCTCCGACGCTGGCTACTTGGACGAGAACGGCAAGCCGACCAACCCAGATGCATGGAAGACTTTGGAGGAAGGCGCCGCCACCCACATCGTTGCGGCTTTCGACCCGACCATTCAAGACAAGTCGGGAGCCTATCTCCTCGACTGCCAAGTCTCTTCTGAGCTGGCGCCTTATGCCAAGAGCGAGGCGAGCGCTGAACGACTTTGGGACCTGTCCAACAAGCTCGTGAATGAGCACTTCTAGAGCTCGAGCCATTGTACAATACCTAGTTGGATTTCTGAAGATGAATTGCTACATCTGCGTCCTCTTTTACCCCCGACTTCTTTTGCAATGACGCGGGGGTATGAATTTCGCCGCTTTCGGCTTGCCTGCGTCTGGCTCGCCACCGACGCAGCTTGGAGTTTCCTTGGTCCGCGCCACCACCAAGCCCAACAATGGAGCCTGTCATCCTTTCATGCCCACGAGTAGAGCTCTCCATCTTGCCTTTTGGATTACACCTGCACAAGCTGGTCGTCGACGGCGACCAGGACCTGCTGGTGGGCCCGCAAGATGCACGCGAGTTGGAGGCGGAGCGTTCCTACCGCAACGTGTGCTGTTCTTGATGCCTCTCTGGGTCAAATTGCTCAGTAAAATCATGTACAGTCCGTTATCGGTCGCTATAGTTCACGTTTGCCGGCAACACCTCTCGAACTGCCTGGAGGAGCGGTTGTTCACCCGCGGGGCGAAGAAGCGCAAGCCTTTGCGCTGCATGGCGGTGTAGGCTAGCGCACCTAGCCTCATTTCAGAGTTGTCATGATTCTGCTTCTGTAGCCCAGCGGCTTTGACACGAGAGTATGGACGGCTCGCTCAAGAAAGGACTCGGACCTGTTTCCTTTGGAGGATACCCTGTTCCCCGCCACGACTGAAGGACAGGAAGCACTGTTCTTTCTGGAGTCAGAGGAGGGTGATCAAGGATTCCCTGGCCGAGTCCTGTTCGAAGCTCTCTATCGGCTGAAACCAATTTCTTCGCCTTCTCCCCCTCTTCAACACACAGGCCTCGCAGAACTGCTCGTCGCATTTCGTGCAAAACTCTTAGGATCATACGAGGACGGCTTCGCCACACCCTTGAACCTGACCCAGCACACAGGCTGGCTTCTGCATCCCGACCCAGACATCAGTAGACACAGATTGTGGCTAGGTGCCAAATCTGCCGCTGTGCTGGAGCCAGACACGCTAGTGGCCACTGGAAAGGCGCGCCCGGTGGGCGATTTCGATAAGCGACTGGATTTCTCCAAAAGCCCCGCCTTCTCAGATGGCTTTCTCGAAGAGGGCGTTGGTATGTATCTCGCTGCATCGCCTTCCAGATTCATGACCTTGAAATTCCGTGCAGATGACAATTTCATCTTCGATGCGCATCATCCAACAGACGTGCTCGCAGAACTATCGCATCCAGCGTCCAAGATCTCGCTTCAGTTCCGATCAAATCAGAATGCACTCGTCGTCTACACTGCCAACCATTTCTCTCCAGAGCTAGGAACCAAGAAATCCACGCACTCAAAGGGGAATTCGCCGGGCGGATACTTGAAGCACGGTGAGCCAAAACGCTCGCATCGGCCATTCCTGCTAACATGTTGGTCCCAGGCTGTGTCTTCCTCGAGTGGCAAGCGCCGTGCGGAACGGTGCTCTTTCTTGACTCGCTGGGGAAGATGGGAACGAATACCTTGCTGAGACCCGGACAAGTGTACGAAGCGTGGCACTCAACGACATTGAACGAAAAGGGTTCGTAGTGCAATGTCTAGACAGAGTAAGGAATGAGGTGGTACAATAAAGAAAGACCGATTTCAGAGTATAGCTAAGCGCCACTGAAGATCCCCAGCGGTCAAAAAACAAAGCCCGTGACCTTTCAGAGTACCAATGCCGAATCGGCAAGGTGATCCCGCTGGTAGACATTGCGGCCAAAGCCAGGCGCCAAGAAGGGCATGTCGCGCTCGGCGAGGCCTGCGCTGTCATCCTCTTCCGCAGACGAGTTGTTGCCAGTGGCGAACTCGAACGGCTCCTCTGCAACAACGTAGTCGCCTTCGATCTTGATGAGCGCATCGGTGTCCTCGAAGGTGCCGTAGGCCGGGCGGTCGTCGATGAACTCGGTGTCCCTCACGACCTTGACGGCATGCCAGCCGTTGTTAACGACGTTGTTGTTGCTGCCGCCGTTGTTGTTTCTGCCACCCTGGTTGTTCTGCTGACCTGGAGCCTTGGTGGTCTGCGCGGCTTTGGTGGAAGTGGTCTTGGTGCTCATCGTGCTCGTGGTCTTTGCCGAAGTTGTGCTGGTGCTCGTTGTCGACGTGGTGGCCGCCTTAGTGGAAGAAGTAGTGGTGGCAGCGGCCGAAGACGTGGTAGTAGCGGCCTTGGAGGAAGTCGACGACGTTGCGGCAGCCGAGGACGAAGAGGTCTTGGCCGAGGAAGAGGCGGCGACCGAGGAAGAAGCAGCCGAAGAAGAGGCGGCGACCGAAGAAACAGGTGCACCCGCAGTCAGAGCGGCCGAAGCAGAAGCCGAGGTCCAGGTGCAGCCCGCGTCAGAGTACTCGCAAGGCATGATGCACGGCAAAAGGACGAGGTCGGCGGTGTTGTTGGTACCAGATTGAAAGTTGCCCTGGGCGGTCCAAGGGTCGCTGACCATAGCCTGCGGCGCAGGGGGCCACCACTGCGGGAAGCAGGCGTAAGAGTAAGCGCCGTTGAATCGGGCGGCAGCGAAGTTGTTGCCAGTGGTCACAGTCTTGGTCATGCCGGCGGTGGCGACACCCCAGCCGAAGTAGCCGCCGCTGCTCTTGAAAACGTTGTTTGAAACCTAGACGTGGAACGTGAGCTTGGGCTAGTCCTGGACCAAGAAGCTGAGCAACTCACCGAACCGCCAAAGTTGTAGTACGCCGTGTCATTATAAGTGCCCCACACCATGATGCCCATGGCGATACCAATCTTGATCATGGAGCCTTGTGTGTCTGTGAACATCCAGCAGAAGTCAGTGCGCGCCCTGTTGTGGCCAGTGGAGAGAGACGCACTGAGGACGTTGTTAGACACGACGGTGCCAGTGTAGTCACCGCTCCAAGGGTTCCAGTCGACCAGGTTGATACCACCCAAGGCCACACGGTTCTGGGAGATAAGACTGTACGGGCCGTGTGAGCAAGAACTTGACGAAGAAGGAGCCAAAGGGACGCACGTGTTGCTGGAGACGGTGGAGCCTGGAGCGCCAAAGATAACGATCATGCCATCGGTAGCGTCAGTGATGGTGTTGCCGCGGACAGTGCTTCCAGGGCAAGCCAAAGAAATGCCGTCAGCCCTGCGCGCTCACTCGTAAGCCAAGTCGCCAACATAACGGAAAGCGAAGAGCACTCACCATTGACCGGGGTTCTGAACGTCGGCGCGCTTCGAGAGCTGCTCTTCTTCATCGTCATCAAAGCTGCGCTTCCTGAACTGGTAAGCGGTGTTGGGCGAGTTGCCCGAGGGGCCGATTTGGTTGTTGATGATTTGGGACCCAGAGCAGTCCATTGCGCCCTCTGGAGTCGTGTGATGAGCACAAGACTCCGTTAGCTGAGAAGGACTTTGGGCTCACCAGCAATGTGCAGAGCAGACCAGCCACGAGGCTCGAAAATGTGGCACTGCTCGACAGTTTGTGTGGTGGTTCCACCGCCCATCTCAATCAAAGCGGCGCCATCCTGGTCCACTAGTCAGTAGAGGCCACGGCCAACAAGACAGGTGGGTAAACTCACGCCGAGCCAGCCCAAGCCGGGACGATTGCCATCGAGCTGAATGTTGCGAATGGCGTCGTCTTGCCAGACCATGTAGATGGCAACGGACTGGTTATCACCGGCGACCTGGATGGTGGCACGGGTGGAGTCCGTCGGGTAGCCGTAGGTGGAAAGCTCTTGGCCGGTTTGATAGAAGTAGATCGTGTCGGTGATCTGGTAAGTGGTACCGGGGCAGAGCTGGACCTTGTAGTTGGGGCCACCCTTGGAGAAGAGCACGTTGATGTCGTCCTGGTTGGACCCGGCGGCGAGGCAGTTGACGCCTGCGGCGGCGGCCTTACTCTTCACGTTGGCCTTCAAGTGGAAGGCGTGGTAGTTGATGGCGCGCTGGTGGAGCTCCAAGCTGAACTCGGGGTGCGCACGCTTCTCGGCCTGCGCGCGGAAAGCCCAGGACGGCTCGCGTTTGCGCAGAATCTCGTCGGCGCTATCGTCGACGAACTTTTGCTTGGCGGTGTGGGTGAACTCGGGCTTGAAGCCGCCGGTGGGGCTGGCGGCCAACGGGTTGTTCTCGAGAGCAACGGGCAGCATGCGCTCGGCCAAGGTGGTGGGAGCGGCAGCGGCCAGGTACGGGCTTGAGGCGGCCAAGAGGGCGGTCAAGAGGAAGCCGGAAGAGCGGCGTCTTGTCGAAACCATGTTGGGTGGCAGTTTAGTGATGCAGTCGATGCAGGCAGTTGATCAACAAGAGCGAAAAAGCTGAGTTTCCAAAGTCGCTGTCAAAGCTGGGACGACCGTCGAGGGTTTTGGAAAAACGAGAGTAAGTGCCCGACTCTGAGGGGCGTAGAACAGATAAGAAACAGAAAGGGACAGGAAGCCTTTGCGAGTCGCAGAAGACTTGGTGTGCCGGAGAGGAGACCTTGTTGAAGGAGTGTAGCTGCTCAGACCTGCTTCGCTGGTGGTTAAAAGGAAAGAAGGATTGTCCTTGGCTGGAGGGACGAACAAGGTTTCTATCCCGCTGCCCTTTCGTACAAACGAAAAACTGGAACCGTCGCAAGGGAGTGAGAAGTCAAGTCTGGGCGCAAAGGTTGTCCTGCAATTAACCAAGGCGGGTGGCCCCTTGCGCATCGAGACATGATTACAACAAAGCATCAGGAGACTTCGCGTGGCCTGGATCGGCTTGCATTTGGCAGGTGGGACCGAGTTGCATAAACGCGGATTGCCAAAGGCGGGTTGCCATCGTCGGCAGCGGCCTCTCCTTCTTTCGAAGTCTGTTCATAGCGCTCTGGCTCATTCGCAAGGCCCGAATATCGCAGCGCAAGGAGAGTTATCAAAGGCGTCAGCGTTCAAGGAGGAGCGGAGAGTTTCCCGACGAAGTGGCGTTGCTTCGAGGTGGTGCACCGGTGGTTGTTACACACTGCAAGCTGCAGCGCGTGCCTGACTGCGTCTTATACACGCTCAATGGCCTACAGACGCTACCAATGCAATAGAACAGGGACCCCAGCTGAGACGAACCGAGACCATAGAGCGCTGATCTTTCCTTGAATCGCGCCGGCGACCATGAACAGAGGCTCAGCTCCCCAGGCGCGCACCATCGCCGCCCGGGCGCCCATGCCTTACCAGAACAACCTGGGGGCAGCTATATCCAGCAAGCAGCGGCTCGTCCATGCGCTGGCTGACCACCGTGAGCTCACCCTGCCCTTGCTCGCCGCCTTCAAATTTTGGTTGTTTACTCGGGAGCGCTCGGTGGCCGCAGCTCTGTTCTTGGATCCCAGCCCGTCGAACCGCTTGGTGCTGTCGCTCCGGTCTGGCATACCCAAAGAGGTCGACTTCGCCTTGGAGCAGCTCCTGCACGCTTCCTCCATCGACCCCGACCTGGTCGCCTTCGCGTCGCTGCCCGGCCTGCCGGAGGCGCTCGTCGGTGTCGTCGCCAGCTTTGTCGAGTTCGAGGCCAGCTACACGCCGGGGCCAAAGTGGGCCAACCTCAAAGTCAGGCAGAGGACGCAGATCAGACGGCAGGCAACCGAGGCGGCTTTGGTCCTTCGCAACCTCGCCCTCGACAACCGCAACTTGGCCGTCCTGTACACGTTCAACAGCATCAAGGGCGTGCTGGTTGATGCACTCGAGCTCATTGTCGAGCAGCAGCCGCCCACCGAACCCACCAGCACCAATGACCTCTGGGAGCTGCAGCTCGCCGCACTCGACCTTTTGGACCTTCTGGCACCTGGAATCATTCTGCACAGGCCGCCGGCGCCCGGCGAAGCGTTTGTCTTGTTGGCTGCGGGCGAGAACGCGGAGGATGTGCCCGAGCCCAACGACCCTTCTTGCCGCATTTTCCCTCTCCTGGTCGCTCTGACCGAATCAAAAGACCGAGCCGTTGTTCTGGCAGCGTTCAGGACATTGGCCGCCTTGGCTTCTGGCGAACTCATCGCCGAAAAGAACGAGCCCATCTTCACCTTCCCCTGTGGCCTCAGTGACCCACCCAACATCATCTCCCGCGCCTTTGAACTTCTTCTTTTAGACGACTTTCAGCTCGCAGCACCCCTCTTGGAACTCTTGTACGCCTACACCGCCATCCCAGCCAATGCCGACTCGCTCTGCGCTCGACCCGACCTGCCCCAGCTCATCAAAATCATTCTGTCAAAGATCACAATGGGAGTGATCAGGGAGGACATTGAGGTGGAACCTTTGCAGTCGGCGCAGGACCGGGTGGAGATGGAGCTGAAGTTGAAGGCCGAGCTGAAGGACGAGCTCGACAAGGTCCACGACACCACGCTGCCGCTGGCGGAATACCAGAAGCTCTTGCCGATTTCAGAACCCAGGCGGACAATCAAATGGTGCGCCGGAGCTGCTTTCGCTTGCTTTCTTTAGAGCCTGACTTGATCCGTCACTCCACCACAGGATGCAATGGGTTTATGAGCCTCTAGCAGACGGCGAAGTCACCCAGGTTGCTCTCTGGACCGCATATCGAAACCAATTCGAAGGGGCAGAAGCACTAGGGGAGGCCAAGCTGCTCGCGGCCGCCGAGGTCATCAAGAACACCACTGATGCGTATCCGCAAGCGCAACCCATGGTCTTGGCGACCGCCACGGAGAAGAAGTTTATTATCAAAGGCATCCGCACGCGCGATAAGAACCGTGAGTCTTGGCGCACTTGTAGCTCTTTGTCCGCGCTCAACTTCATGGGCCTTCAGAGATGGCGGACCACTTCCGGCGCACATGGAGCTCCCGGGCCGTCTCCAACTCACCCTTTGATACTCCTCCCGCCTCTTTAGGCAACATGGCAGATGCGACCACACAAGAAATCCTGCTCGCGGTCCTCGATAAGCTCATCGCCACCGACGCTTCCATCCCTCCAACCGGCCTAGCGCTTCGCTTCAAGAAGCTCGGTGACTCTTTCTACATCAAAACACGCAAGTGGCAGTCCCCGACCGACCGGGAAGCCAGCATTGCCGGCCCAACTTTTTACATTGCGTTTATCTTGCGCAACCTCGCCCGCACCATCCGAGCTGCCGCCACGCCGGTCCGAAAGATTGGCCCAGAAGGCACCAGCATCCTGCACATTCTCTCTGGGCAAGACCGGATGCTCAGCAATGGCGTTGTGCAAGCAACGCCGACCGCCGCGGCCAAGGGCATCGACGCCTTGCTCTCGCTGGAGGAGGAGGTGCTTCAGTACGCGGTGGCGTTCAGGTCCATGTCGCCGACGTTCTCCGAGGTCCTGTCTCTCATCCACGAGCTGAGGGTCATGCGGGCCAACGACTTCAAGCTGCAGGAAGCGAGGATGGACATCGATGGGTGAAGGGGCTTGTTGTCACATTAGAGCTGTTCTTGCACGACACGACCTTCGGGCGTCTAATACCAAGCAAGGCGTCCAGCCCATCTATGAAGGCTGCTGATTGAATGACATGCTGTAGCTCCCCTGTTCGTTGGGCGTCATCTTGAAGTTATCTGTTGAGAGCCCAAAGCGTCCCAAGAAGCTGTTGCCCAGAGTTTTTAGCTTGTCCATCATCTCTTGCGTCTCTTCGCCCTTGCGCTTCTCGATCAGTGATGGCAAACGTTTCACAGCCGCCTTCGCCGTAGTCCGGACGGTCTTGGTTGTCCTCGGGTTATCATCTAGTGCCTTCCAGTCTGTCCAATTTCATGTTAGAAATCGTCGAGGAGCAGCGCAGTGAAAGGCAGAAGCCGCTCACCTTCAAGCGACGCCATTAAACTGCTCCAGGACCCAATCTTCTCATTCGCTGTAGCTCTTCGTTGTAGCGCTTTCTCGTAGTCTGGTACATCTCTGAGGGCTGTGGACATGAAACTGGTGAGGAATAGGTCTGGCAAGGCAGCTAGAGACTTGCCTTCTGTGCAAGCTTCGGCCGCTTCTTTCCAACGCTCCTGCAGAGAACATGATCAGTTTTAGCAATCAACCAGAATGACTAGCTGCGCACCATTTTCATTTCGGCAGCGCCGATGTTGGCATGGGTGGCCGCTCGCAGCTCAACGACCTGCTGGCGAGGCTCCTCCTTGGCCACCTGGTCTAGTGCCTCTGTTTCCGGCTCCTCTTCCCCTTCTCCTTCGACTTGATGCTTCACCCCGACTTCCAAGGGACGTTGAGGGAGGAGAGCGATGGCAGCCAAATAGGCTTCGGTGGCCAGCGCGAATTCGCCCTTGAGGAAGAACGCGTTGCCCTTCTCCTTTGACTTCAGAGCTTCCTGGTAACAGTCATCCTGAATGGGCATCATGAGCAGGGACAAAGTGAATGAAAGGGTTGAAAGCGGACATCTTCTTCCTCTGCTGGCTCCTCTTTCAGCGCAGTGATGCTGCCAGATGTCGACGCGACCAGCGGGGCTTGTTCGGGCTCGTCTGGAATCTCTTCGAACCTGCTGCTTTCATCGAAAGTTGCGGCAGCCATCGCGGGCAAGGGGGCTCTGGCTGGTTTGGGTGCAAGCAAAAGAGCGTCGCTGACGCCAAGAGTTTTGTCAAGAAGTGATGTGCCATTCTAGGTCTGCTATGAGAAGTCCCTTTCCACCCATTTCCGCCGTTGCCCATTCCACCTATCCATGCCGCTACGCGGCCGATTCCTCCACCATTTCCGTCGACCGAAACTCTTGCGGGTATCGGACGTTTTTGGGCTTTTTGTATCTTGAATTCGTAACGAGAGAGCGAGAAGCCTTCGAAAGGCTGAGAGAGGATGGAACCTTATGTAAGGCTGGTGATTAGAGTGCGATTGGGCTAAATCGCGGCGCAGAAGGGAGCCCAAGTGTTCGTGGATGGGACGCCAGTAACCTCTGCGCGTCCAAAAAGGAGCGCAGAGTCGACGAAAGCTGACACGAGAGATGTTGGTGTAGCTAGCCTCCTGGGAGAGCTTTGCCAAAGGGAGAGAGAGAGAGTGTGCCAGGATTTGAGGGAGGGGGCCGGTCGGTAGCGCGGGAGAGCATGGGTGGCTCGGGGTATATGTGAGAACAAGGGGAAGGCGCTCCGACGGGCTGGGAGGTGGGAAGAAGTTGGTCTGCCTGCGGCTTCTTCGAGGGAAGCGCTGCAAGGCGGCTCGTCTAGCTCTTGCTCGTGATGATAAAAGTGGAGGCGAAGAGCGAAACTTGATCGAGTAGGGCGGAAACATGGCAGCGTCAGAGGCGACATTGCCAAGGCGGCGGCGGGCTGCTGTAGAGGTGGCGAGTAGCCAGAGGGCGCGAAGTGTTTTCCTTCCAAGCTTGACACCGCCCGCAGTCAAAAAGACTGCCCAACAACAGTGACAAGCAATACCGATTGAGACCAGAGACCAGAGAGAGGGTGAAAAAAAGGCGAGATGTTGGGGTGAAGGGGGGTGAGAAGTCGTTTAAAATTGGCCGTAAGACTCGTTGCCACGCTGGGGCTGGGTGCGAGAGCGAGTGACCCGACCCTCCTGTTCCCCGCCAATGACTTTGCGAGGCAGCCTGGCGGCGCCCGAAGCGCCAGCGGCCCCACCCTGGAGCATGGCCGCGCTCATGTCCTCCGCGCCGCCTGCCGCGCCGTTGCGCTGGGAGACGGACCAGTCGAAGACGTAGTCGTAGGTGAAGCCCTCGCGGACAAACAGGTCGCGGAAGATCTTGCGCAGGTAGGAGTAGTCGGGCTTGTCGTCGAAACGAAGCGATCTGTGGCATTGGCCCCCGTCAGCGCCGCGAACGCGAGCCGAGGCACTCGCTCAACGCACCGGCAGTAGTTCAAGAAGATGGCAAACTCGTTGGGGAAGCCGCGGCAGAGGAACTCGGTCGGGGTGGTCATCTTCTTCCTGCTCGCCGAATTGGTCAGCATGCGGTGGTGGGCGGCATCGGGACGACGTACTCCATGATCCGGTCGTACTTCTGCTTCTTGGTAGCAGCCTTGAGGCCTTGCCAAGGTAGGGAGCCGCGCAGGAAGTACATCTGGGCATCGGAAGTAACGTCAGCCTCGGACAAAAGGCAAGGGGGTCAGGGAGCAACGCACGAGCACATAGCCCAAGGACTCCATGTCATCGCGGCGCGACTGCTCGACGCCCAAGTGGGTGTTGACCGAGGTGTAGCGGGCCGTGCCAGTCAAGTTCTGGAGGGGGGAAGGGGGGAATTTAGGCTTCGGCTAATGGCAGGGGTCCGGACCCGCGCCCGACGACGACGACGACGAACGCACCTTGTTCTCTCTGTATGGGATATGCAAGTGCGTCTTGGGGTCGCGGTACTTCTTGGCGAGGCCGAAGTCGATGACATTGACCTGGTTGCCGCGCTTTCCGATGCCTATCCAGAAAACCGCATGCTCAGCTCTGGCCCTTCGAACCTGTGGAGGAGGAAGGCGGTCTTACCCATGAGGAAGTTGTCCGGTTTGATGTCCCTGTGGATGAAGTTTCGCGAGTGAATGTACTCGATCCTCGAGATCTTTCGACGAGCGAGCACATCCGCCCGGTCAGTTTTGCGTTCTGGGAGACGACAGGAGAGGAAAATAAGGGCCAACCAATTGATCTGCGAGGAGCAGGACCGTCTTGAGCGAGAACTTGCGCTGGCAAAAGTTGAACAGGTCCTCCAAGCTGGGGCCGAGGAGATCGATGACCATCGCGTTGTAGTCGCACTCGATGCCGAACCAGCGCACAAAAGGCACGCCGACGCCGCCAGCCAAAGTCTTGTACACCTTGGCCTCGTACTCGAGCTGGGGGTGCTTGGCCTTGATGGACTCGAGCTTGATGGCCACCTCCTCACCCGAAATGATATTTACTCCCAAGTAGATGTCCCCGAACGATCCTGACCCTATCTTCCTCCCGATGCGGTACTTGCCGCCGACCTGGAGGGAGGAGCATTAGGGGCCGGAGAGGGAGCAGGCGGCAAAGGGGGGAAACCAAAACGCACGCGCAGATCCATGTCGGCGCCGCCTTGCTTTGAAGAGCTAATGGTGGGCGAGTGGGCACTGGCGCTGACCGCTGACAAGAGCGGTGGCCAAGGTTGGAGGGGAAACTGCGGAAGCAATGCGAGGGTCAGCCCCCTGTTCGTGTTGTTCCTGCCCCTCTGTCGCTCACCGACGGGCGCGCTGAGGCACTTGGGAGAGGCTAGAGCAGGTCGGACAGGCTGCAGCAAAGCAAGGGCTTCAGTCGCTGTCCGAGGCCGACGAAGGGGGGTGGGGCCACGGGCGAGCCGGCTGTGCGCTTGCTGTCCGTGCCTTGCGTTCGAACACAACACACCGGCCTGCCCGTCGACGCCACTGACGAGACACACGTACAGGCTAAGAATGGCGTCCGCTCGAGGCCGGCGCGAAAGGAGCAGCGGGTCCGGGCGAAGCTGGGCAAAAGGCGCCATTCAGCCATCCTCGTCGGCCCAGATTCATGCCGCCGCGCTCACCTGAAGGGACGAGGGTCTAGGTTTGCAGGTGCGCTGGCTGGGGAGCTGAGCCGCGCTTGGATTTGGGTATTAAAATGAAAGGCAAAGGAGGCAGCCTCGTTGTTTGAAGACGACCTGCGAAGCGTCTCGCAGTCGAGAGGTTGTCATAACGTAAGCATCTCGCATGCGCGTTCCCATGGCAGAGAGACCAGAACACAGGTGGTACAAGGATCATAGAGGCTCTTTTACAAGAGGTTACGAAGGGACCGGCAGGGGGAACTTGGTCCGCAAGCTCTGGCACAGTTCCAAGAACTTGGTGTCCTGCGCGCCGCCGGTCGGCTAAGCGAAACGCCCAGTCGCTCGTAAAGGGAAGGAAGCCAACGCACAGTCTCAAATGATGTAAAGCCATGGCGGATGAAGAAGTCGATGAGTCTGCGCCCAGCAGGTTGGCATGAGCTCCCAACAAAACCGAGAAGCGCGAAAAAGGCACGCACATGAGGGCGCAGTTGGGCTTGAACTCTCCCTGGAAGATGAGCTGCATGACTTCCTTGGGCGAATGGCACGCAAAGCTCTCGACCTCCGAGTCGTTGGGCCGCGGGATGGTGTGCGGGTCGGGGAACTTGAGGTCGTAGACGTACTCGACCTCCGGCAGTCTGTGGGGTCAAGAATAGAACCCATTCAGCAGCCACAACGCAGCTGTAAGGGCAAAGGCACCCACAACCAGCCGGACGCCGATTTGCGAGTGTAGCACACCAAGCCGGTGGACCGGATGTGGCGCTCGACAAAGCTGGCTTCTAACGATGCCTCTTCTTCGCATTCACGCACTATCGACTCTGTTCTCAAACACGTTGAGGCAAATTCCGAGGGTTAACAAAGAACGCCAGGGCGCACCAAAAGGCGAATCATGCTCTGTGATCCCACCAGCGACCGTGTTGTCTAGTTTGCCCGGCCACCTGTGAGGATAACCGAGGTATTAGACATCTTTGTACGTCGTCTGATGTAGGGGACACCCTCACGTCTCTTTGGTCTTGGAGCGCCTCGGCACCCAGATTCGATACTCTTGCGTGGACGGATCGATGTAATAGCCCGTGCAGTGGACACCAAACGTGGCCACTGAGAACAAAGCTGCTGCCGCTCGCTCCATCAAGAAAGCGACGTTGCCGCCTGGCAAAGGTGACCTTAGGCTGCCAGACTGGTCTACTTTGGAAGCTGAAAGCGGGCCGTAAATCGCATAGCGCTCATTTCTCCATTCTGTACGCACTCCAGTCATTAGCATGCTGCGTGCTTGAGGGCCCAGGAGACGAGTGCTACGTACTTGAGAGTTGGTCCGGGAACAGGCCACCTTCCCTCCACGACCTCGTCACTCGGTCCACATGCTCCGTCCGCAGCTCATAGGCCTCTTCTTCATTCCTGCTCTCTGTAAACCACGCCTCAAAGCTGACGGCCCAAACCTCGCTCGCCACTACCCCAACCTCTGCTGCCCCATTCACCGCTGCTGGCACCGCACCGGATAGGGACCCGCTGTACATCTTCCAAGAGGCCGGGCAGCGAATCTTGCGCATTTTGGCGTTGTCCAGGATCATCGCCTGCACAACTGGGGGTCGGAGGAAGCCGATGGGCAAGCCTTGCTTCTCCTCGTCTTGCAGCGGCTCCAGGAAGAACGGCACTAGATAGTCATCCGGGTTTATCGACTTGTCAAAGGCCAGTCTGGCAGCGTTCCAAGGGCCATCTGGCAGCGTGAAATTGTTGCAGCGCTGGACGACAGAGAGGAGCGAGTAGAGGCCCTGGGCAACCGCCAACGCTTTGGTCAGTTGGTGCCCAATTGTAGCTAGCCATGATGAATGCTTACCTGGGGCAACAGCAGTGGCTTGACCGGCGAGTTCTCAAAGTAATCCGACACAACCGAATTGCTGGGGGAAGTGAGCTGGAGATGCACGGGCGGCGGCGAGTCCATTGCACGGCCGCTTGGTGGTGCAATTGGGTTACGGGGTGCCTGTCGTCAACACGGCAGATATGCTGAGACGTAGCCGCGAGTATGGGAGTCGGTCGTGCGAGCGAGAAACGATTTCAGCCGCTTGGAGCTCGACCACCGAGCGGTGCTTCATTTGAGGTGCTGACTTTGGATGTCCCGGCTTTGAACACTTAGATGTGAACGGCAAGCTGTCAGTGCACCTCCTCGCACGCTTCCCCAGACAGCTCTGCCAGTTTGCCACCCTCTATTTAGAGGGCGCAAGCCGAAGAGCGAAATCCACCCGCCTTCCTTCCAAGGGCTCTGCAGAAATGCTCAAGATCACAAGCTTCGGAGCAGTATACAAGGCAAACATTACGTTTTTGTGTAGTCTACACATTTCAGGTCGAGCCGCATGTACGAAAATGCAAGGAGAAAGAGAGTCCATAGCTATGGTGGCGCGATGATACAATGAAGAACAGAGAGATGGCGAATCATGGCTATACAAGGGACGATTATGCGGTGAATGAAGATGAAAGATGATTACAGCCTTCGGCGATGGGTGAAGGAAGCAAACCGAGCTCAAAGGGGTATGGAGCCGAACGCTGCGTCGCCAAAGGGGTAGGCGGGCGCCGCCGCATGAGGGTAGTGCTGATGAAGATGCTGAGATGCAGTGGAGTGCGAAAAGTGAGAGAGGTGCTGAGGCTGGTGGTAGAGGTCGGCCGGGAAGCCGGCGGCGGTCGAGTCGAAGAAGGCGGACGCCGTGAATTGGCTGTCGGGCGTGCTATCGACCCAGTCCTCCATCGATGCACTGCTGTGGCTGTCGCGGCGGGACAGGAGGAAGTCGTCCGTGGCGTGCGCTTGCAGCAAGTTGGCCGGCAGGAAGGTCGAAGGTTCCTCAGAAAATGTGAAGTCGTTTGAGTCGTAAGTTTGATCGAAGTAGGCCTGGTCAATGAAGGGCTCGAAGGTGGAGGGCAACCGGACGTTGTTGGACGGCAAGCCGGCATCCGAAAGAATGCCATCTGAGGCAGACGGCTTTTTGGAGGGCGAGGAGGAACCTTTGCCGCGCTCCGTCTCGACGAAGTCGTGCACGACTGTGAGCACATGGACGAGATGAGACTCGAGGTTCAAACAGCAGAAGTGATAAAGGGCAAGATGCTCACCATAGTCTTCGAGCTTGTCCGCGCCGGGCAGACCTTGGATGGCCGCCTTGACGATATTTTGGTTCAGGCCGTAGCTGTTCGGTCACTCTAGGACTCAGCGAGCGTTACAGGTCAAGGAGATGGGCCTCACTAGTCAGGGCCAGACACAGAGTTGCTGTGGATCCGGTTGCGCAGCTTGTTGGCCACTTTGAAGATTTGGGTCCAGGCGCCCGTCGCAGTTCCGGCGCAAATTTTGTTTAAAGGTTGGTCGTCCGCCTCGATTTCGAACAAGGGGGCGCCGTGCGAGCCTTCGAGAATCCGGCAGGTATAGGTGGCGGTGGCATTCGGATCGATCATGGAGAGGAAGAGTCTGCGGAAGCAATGAGTTATCAGAAAGCTGATACCAACACCCGATGGGAAGACATAAACGTACCTAGAAGAGACAAAGCCAGCTGGGTAGATGTAGCGCTCTGTCTGATAATTGGGCAAGTTGATAATGCCTGTATGTCATGGCCGGGAGATCAGCCTAGGTCAAAGACTGCATGTGGAAGACTCAGAACTTACGCCCAAGTTTGAGTAGCGTAGTCGGGCCGCAGACCAGAGGCAGGCTGACTTGCCCAAAGCCGTCCCTTGGAATGATCGGAATCCGAATGGTCTGTTTTTGCAGCTTGGGAGCCTTGAGCTTCTTGACCTTGGTGAGCTGGCCTTGGGAGTCCACGGGCATGTTGGTGCCATTACCGGTCTCAGAAGGAGTGGAAGACGGTTTCTTGGAGACGGTGTGCCCAGCCTTCCGCTTTCGGTTGTTGGTCGCTGGTGAGGTGGGCGCCATGACGTCTGATACATCGTGCTGGCCATTGGACAGCTCGCTGGTGGGTGCGACGGCCGCCTTGGTCGGCGAGTTGGGCCGCTTCTTCTTGTTCATTAAGAGCTTATCCAGCATGGGCTGCCCCCGTTGCCGCAGCGCTTCTGCGTCCAGTTCATCTTGAAGGTGCCGTGATCGCTGCAGGGACCGGTCCAAGAACGTGTCGGGCAAGTCGTCCGTATCAAAGAATGGTAGGTCGTCTGGAAGAACGACCTGCGGCTGTACCGTCGAAGCGCCAGCGAGCGAGTCCAGCAGCGAGCTGTCAAGGCCGCCGTCAGCTTGTAGCTAAGTCATTGGCAGGGCCAGGGCTCACTCCCGCTCTTCCTTGAGCTTGATCAGCAATTTATGCGCTCGCTTCAAGGCCGCCTCGTTCTTGTTCGCCCGCGCCGCCTCCTTGTCTGCCCTCGCCTGCTCGTCCAAGTAGAGCTGTCGCGGTACTGAGTCACTGATCTCCATAGGTTGCCATTGCTTGGGCTTCGTGGTCCGGCGGAGAAACAGAGGCCTGGCAGCGAGATTTCACGCTCCTGAGGCGCCTGCCGAGCTTGTGGGCTAAATTTGTTTCAAACGAGCGTCGCTTTGTGCGTGGAGTCTAAGCTTCAAGGTAAGACTACGACAAGCAGCCCGAGCCGCTCCGAAGCCTTGGTGAGGATTCGCCACCGAGTCCAACAATCATCCCCACAAACTACCGTCTTCTTCATAGAGCGGACACTGGGTTTGACATTCCACGTTGGCGTACATAGAAGAAAATCACAAGAGAAGATTGCTAAGGAGAGCGGATATAATCCTCGAAAGTCATCAGCTCGTAGGGCTTTAGTTGCTCAAAGTCGACGTCGAAGCCCTTCGTCTCGAAGAACCTGTACAGAGCGTCAGCAAAAGCGTGTACGGTTTTGGGTCGAAACCTACTTGAACATCATCTTGAAGTCGTACGGCACCACCAGCTGGAGGAGCAAGTTTGGCACCCAAGCTTTCCATACGGATCCGCCTTCGAGAGCCAAAATAAATCAGCCATTCAAGAACGATGCAGCCGGGCAAAAGACTCACCCGATACATTGGCATAGGCCTGAGCCATCTCAGACGCGGACAAAGAGTCGCCAGCTAGTTCCAAAGTCTTGCCACGCCATTTCTCTTCGTTTAGAAGAGCCAAGGCGACAACTTTGCCAATCTATCGAGAACCGCATTAATGAGGGAGCCCCGCCCTGAGGCAAAAGGCACCCACATCATCGACGGCAATCATTTGCAGCTTTGCCTTGCCGAGGAGCTGGGAGAACACGCCCAAAACGAGAAACCGTTGAAGACCGCCTTGCTTGGGGAGGTTATCGTAGAAAGCAGTGGCACGGATGATGGCATGGGGAATGCCTGAGGCCTGAAGGTGTTGCTCGATGTGGAACTTGGAGTCGAAGTGAGGCACGGCCGTGTTCTGTTCGACTGATGCTACGCTGCTGAAGACGAGATATTTGACGCCGGCCTCTTTGGCGGCATCGACGAAGGCTTTGCCTTCCTTCTCTTCGCCGGCCACACCTGAGCCCCGAGTCAGGACCCCATGTCGAAGTGCGTCCGACATTCAGGGCTTACCCTCTGGACCGTTCAGCGCTGTCACCAAGAAAGCAGAGTGGACGCCTTCGAGTGCAGACCTGAGCTGGGTCGGGTTAGACCAAGAGCCTTCGACGACTTGGACGCCCTTGGCCTTGAGGGCCATTGCCGCGGGAGAGGAGGCCGAGCGGGTCAATACGCGGATGGCGGCATCGCTGTTTGCCTTCAATAGATGCTTAACGACAGCTCCGCCTTGCTTGCTGAGAGGCCCAGGCGCTTGAGCCAAACTTCGTCATGCGCATGAATTTGCAACTCACCCGGTGGCGCCAGCAACGAAGAGAATTTGGCTGGGCATGTTGGACGAGTAGAGTGTGGCGAGGATGTATTGGCAGAATGAGAAAGAAGAGAGAAAGAAATAGTGCACCAGTCGCTACCACCGTCGTCAGCTCTGGTCAGCTTCATCAGGGGGCGTTTTTTTCGTCCGAGGACTTAAGCGGCAAGCCCTCTCAGCAGCGTTACGACAGCGCTCAGCAGGGCTCCGTCAGCAGTAGCATCCATGTTTATTCAGACGAAACCACGAGAGCAGCCAGAACCAGAAGAAGTCAAAGCATTTGGATGACGGTCGCTCGCTGTTAAGAAGTTTGCTCCGGGAAGCGAATGCGCCGCTGCCACCTCCCATCTTTGATGACACCGTTGATGAAAGGTATCTTTACTGCCAGTGGGCTGCAAGAGGAGACAGAGCTGGCGATAAACCATTGGCAGGATCCCATTTCACGTGCGATCGTTATCTCCCCCTTTTCAATTGCCTTCTCGCCATTTCATTCCTCTCTGCACGCGTGGCGAACAAAAAGAAACTTTATTTAAACGCGATAAGGAGATGCCGCTCTCTCCCACTCCACACGCTGCGAGACTCCGATAAGCCCTGGACCCTGGCCAACTCCTTCAAGGCCAACATGCGCGCCTTTGGTGAATAATAGCGCCGGCGAGCTTCGAGGCCCGGTGTGCGGCATTATTGGCCGGTCGCCAACAGTGCCACCAAGCGACCGCATGCGTTGCCAAATAGTGCCTTGTTGGTGCCAATCCCTCCGCATCATCCCAAAATTTTTTGCCGACCTTCGTTTCTCCCTCGTTACACACCACCGTTAAATCTTCTTCCCCTTAGTTCCCCTTGCCCATCCACGACCACCCTCCTTCATTCCTGCCCGGCCAGCCAATCTATATATCTCCCCCGCCGCTTTGTCTCTCGTGCCCGATCGCCAAAAGCCGGACAAGGTCTTCCCCTTACTCGAGCCTTATCAACCGCGGTTATCTTAGACTCGCTAGATTGCGTACACCTCCACCTATCAGAAGCCCTCTTGCGCCCTTACCACTCCCTACACCAACATTCTCGCCCTCAGCGAAGCATCCGCGGCACCCCACAAGCAGACGAATCGGATAAAAACAGCGCCCTGCTCTTCTTCGGCGGCGACGACTCCAGTGTCTTCCGATCAGCAGCCCGGCTCCCGGTCTGTCGCCTGGTGGCTGGACGTGCAAAAGTCGTGGCCCATGTTGATGGCGTTTGCGCCGGTGGACCTGGAACGCAAGCTGGCGATGCCCTTGAGCCAAATGAGCAAGGAAGGGTGAGGGCCTCTGCTTTTCTCAGGCTCTTCCGCCTGTGTTGCGCGCGCCCAGGCTCACCGAGTGCATTCGTTGTGTCTAAAACAGTCCTGCAAAAGATGTTTCGGCGCCAATGCCCGCGTTGGTGGCCAAACCGAAGCCCTCGCCGGAAGCCTCCACGTCGGCGCCCAGGCCCTCTATCACGGCTCACAGCGCGCCCGATCCGCCTAAGGAAGCCCATGTTCCCACCTGCAGCAACTGCGCGACGCAGGTGAGGCCGTCCCTACCCGGTCGGAGCCACTGATTAGGAATCTCACCGGTGCCTCAAAATTTGCGTTCATGCGATTTGCAGACCACCCCCCTGTGGCGGCGCAGCGAAAGCGGGACTCTGTTATGCAATGCGTGCAGTCTGTATGCTAAGATGAAGGTGCGTTTGCCCGCTGAGCTCTATCAAACGTGGGAGTTAACCAAATTTGGGTTACACTTTGCCAGGGTCATCCTCGACCCGTTTCGTTGAAGACGGACGTCATCAAGCACAGGAACCGCTCAAAGAGCTCCAAGAAGGACAGGCCAATTGGGGCCGCAAAGGTCGAGCCCGGCCCATCGCCAACCAGCGCGCCGCCGTCTAATGGCGCCGCACCAGCAACAATTCCCGAAGCTTCCACTTCCAGGCCCAAACCGCGCAACAAGAGCTCGAGCAGAACGAGAGAGGAGGGTGGGCGAAAGAGCCAGCCAGGCGGAGCGGCAGCGCAGGAAACGCTCGAGGAGACGGACGACAACTTGGGCCAATCGGCCGGCAAACGCCAAAAGCGCGATTCGCCGGACGACGACCACCCTTACTCTGGCGGCGCCGTGTCCCTGTTTTCCAACGGCGTCAGGCCCTGGAATCGGCGCACGTCGGACCAGATTATGCGGTCGAGGAGCTCTTCCGCCGACCGAAGTCAGCGCCAGTCCTCGGCGAGCCGGTCTGCTCTCTCTGGCCGGTCACCCTCTCAACCAGGTTACCCCAATTCGCCCGCCTATCCCTCGTTGCACTCGCCATATGGCCCGCCTTCTTCGTATCACCTTTATCAGCAGCAGCCCCGCCCGACTCCCGATTGGATGGCCGCTCCCCCTGGCCGTCAAACCTCGTCCTCGCGCTGGTCGCCGACGGACGCGGCATCCAACTCCACCTCAAATGTCCACCTACCTTCGATCCGGACCATGGCTTTCGAAGAGGAGGAGGACTACGAATTCGGAGACGACAGCCGCGGGAGGCAGCGGGAAAGGGTCACCCTGCCACCCTTGCGCTACCACCCAACTTCTCCTTATGGCGCAATGCCCTCTGGCGTCTTGGCTCCTCCTTCGAGGTCATCGGCGCCGCCTGCGCCAACTTCGATTTTCCCGACTCTCGCCTCGCAGCCTTCCGAGCAAGCCCACTTCCCCCAGTCCGACTCCCGGAGGCCACAGTCGGCAGCCTCCGACGAAACTTCCTCCAGCACCTCGAATCATAATGCTCAATCACCCCTGTCTAGCGCATCCAACCCATCCAGTGTCCGATCGCCACCGCTTGTTCCTTTGCCCGAAAATGTCTACACTGTTAAGCCGCATGAGCAACCGCATGCTCGCGACACATCTCGCGACCTCCCACCCTCCTTCTTCCCCCCATTGAACGGCCGCCGAGAAGCCAGCTCGTCTCGCAAGCCAACGCCGGAGAAGACTGTCGAGGAGCGCATCGGCGCCATCCGGATGGACTCGGTCGATCACCATGGTCGCTCGTCTCTGACGCAAAGGTCGGCCCTGCAAGCCCCGCCCAGCTTGACCAGCAGCGAGGCGAACGAGGTCACCGCATTGCGCATGCGAGTCGCCGAACTCGAGCTCATCAACTCGTTGCTGGTCTCCCGCGTCAACGAGCTCGAGTCGTCCAAACAGCCACCTCGACCTCTTCCTCAGCCTCACATCCATGGGGCTCCCCCGACAACGGCGACTGACAAGATGGATACCGACGCTTGACGTCGCCCTTCGCCTTCATTTCACGGACACATTCCACGGACATTTTATTCGAAAACCTGTGGTACCACCCTTGTAACCAATGAGGGCGGAAGCTTTGTAGCAAATGCACGTATACTCTGAAATTACAGCTTGCCAATAGAGATTCACGTTGAATCAGTCGTCGGCGCCTCAATTTCGTTTCGGATCTCTCAGCGTGCTGTGCTGTGCTGAACACCTCGCCATCTCCAGATGCTCTGTCGGAGCAGTGGCCCTCGTGATTGATCGACGGCGGATAGCGATGCGGAAGTACAGGATAGCAAAGCACGCTGAAACTTCTATGAATACAAGGGGTAAGGATCTTCATGCTATTCTCAGTCCATAGGATTCGGCATGCAGAGGCGAGGGACGCCGGGGCGGCGTGTGCTTCACCATAGGCTCTCGGCGAGAGGAACGTAGCTGTTAATGGCAGCTTGGACCGACTGACCATGTGGAGCGCCGTCAGAACCTTGTCACATAGGCACTGAGGCATTTAGAGCTGATACTCACTGCAACAGACGGGTAGCTGGAAGTGCCTTGAGAATTGCCCCCAAACAACGCGATACACTCAGCGTATTTGGCTTTGTCTGCATAAGCAATCAGCTTCTTTTTGCGAGAGATACTTTGAACAGGCATGAAAGGACGCACGCCAAGTGGCTACGTGCTTGAACATGGCCGCAAGGGTTTGCACAAACTTTCCACCTGAGATTGCTTGCTTCAATTCTCACTTCCGTGACCTCGGTCAAAGCAAGATCACTGACAGTAAGGACATCTGAGAGTGTGGAATTAGTTTTCTCGTGTGCCACGAATAGGACTGAACTGACGTGTAATTGAAAGTGCCTGGCGCAGTAGCACCGAAACTGGACCCGCCGCCACCAAAGCTGCCAAGTCCACTGAAGGTAGAGCCACTGGCTCCAGAGTTTCCTGTGTAGCCATTGGACCAAGTGCTGCTGCTCCCGAAGCTGCTGGACATCGTGCCTGGATTGGACGAGAAGAGTGCTGAAAGGAGTTGGCAAGCTTGATCGAAGGAGGACTTCGACAGGGAAAACGACGACAGCGAAGACTGACGACAACAGACTAGGGGTGAAAAGGAAGAAAGCGGGATCAAGAAACAGGAAACGCTACAAAATCTCAACGATGGTCACGCACTTTGCGAGGCTCGGATAGTTTTAAGCCCCTCGCTTCGCTAACGCCACCGCGCCCGATTCAGTCCCAACGCTGGGCCATCAGATGGCGGCTACAATTGAGTCCGGCCGTCATCGCGCATCGGCCACAGCCCTTTTCAATTGAAAGCGATGCGAAGTACGCAAACCGCCGGAGTCCACGAGAACGGTTCCTAAAGCAGCCACGAGCGTATCACAAGGGATGCAGACTGGTAATCCTGAGATCGGTGGCTCGGAGACAGAAAGTAAACAATGGAAAGCCTCGCGGACTGGCCGATGGTGTAAAGAGAAAGCTTTTCGCGCCCGAGGGCTTGTAATTGGTTCGTAATCTAGTACAGTCGGCGTGTAATTGTCCTTGGCCAGGAAGGAGTGGATGGAAGGCAAGCCGCTGGCCCGTTGCCGAGGAGGACAAGCAACCGGTCGATGTCACCTCCGAATGCGAGCGCAGTCAATACAAAGTCAAAGTCAAGCTTGACGCCGCTGAAGCAAGTCCAGCATCATCTTGGTCCGGCGAGGTGATCGAGGCTTTGACCAGACGGGCGAGTGAGGTTCGGTTTTTGTTGGTGCTGCCAGCTGTGGCGATGACCCAGGAGGGTGCTTGTGGCCGTAACGCGAAGCGATGTCGGTCAAGGAGGGCAGTGTAACGATGGTCGGTTCGTCTGAAGTCTTTCCGTCACCGGCCTGCAACGACCTGCGCTTGAGAGCGAGCGAGCGAATGGCAACCCCAATCTCTTGACGCTTGGGCTCGGGCGCGGCGCCTTCCACTGTGAGCATGGGGACGACTGCTGCAAAGGGTTTGATTGGTGTCGGCTCGTGGACGGTCTCTTCGAGCGACGGCGACTCCTCGGGCGACATGGGAGAGATGGGCAGGTTTGGGATTGAAATGCTGAAAGGAGAGGCTGGAGCAGGAGGCGAGTATGCAGGCAGCGTGGGCGATAGCAGGCGGTCTCCTGCCAGGTGGACATCCAAATCAGTCATCCGGGACCCCCTTGAAAGAGGGGAACAAGTTGGCGTACGGAAAGAACCCAAGGCCGCCCTCAGGCGAAACTGTCTTTGCGCGTCTCTTGCGACATACGTCGAGCTGGGCAGCGATGCAGACCGCAGCGCCTTGCGTTCGAATGCAGCTGACTGTGGCGTCTGGCGATCTCGAGGGCGAATGGGCTGAAAACGGGCGGGCGACAGAGGCGAGCCCACGTCCGATTCCGTGCTGTCCGAGTCGTCGTCGTTCACCGCACTGGACGCGCGACCATGTAAGATTATGCGCTCTAAAGGGGTCCAACAACAGAGGAGGCACCAACATGACATCCGCAGACATTTGGGAGAGCCCTTCTGTGAAGACGGTGATGCGCGGGGCCTTCCTGGCGTTGGGGAGGTCTGATCCAGCAGACATCTGGCTTGGCTGAGCCTGGTAAAGAGACAAGAAGGGATGAGATGATGAGACGACGAGCGCGTCTAGACTGGAGGAGGGCCGACTTTGAAGCAATTCAGGGCCGTTTCAGGTCGTCCAAAGGCACCACAAAGCCCAGCTCTGCAAGGGCGGTACACTCCAAGCCAGTCGAGCTGGTCGAACGCGAAAGAGAAGGGCACGTCTCTACATCCGGACCGAGAAGACTTCAGAAGGTGTCCTGCAAGTTCAGTCTCGACGAGGACGCGATGACCGCCGCCGCCGCCACCGTGCGCAGGCACACTGCGAAACACTAGGGCTGCGCCAGCGTCTCAGAAAAGTACTTCGCAAGCAAGCAAAGCATTGCGGCAAGATAGGTTTCATGGTAAAAGTCCAAGAGGCTGGCCGCTAGGACGCGTCCTCCGATTCGACCGAGCCTCCATCGCCCGCAACGTCTTTTGATGAAATGGTAGAGCCTTTGTCCATTTCGACGTCGGACACCTCAGCGGAAGGGCCCACTTCGCCGCCACCGCTCGGCGTATCATCTCCCCTTGAAGGATCCAGGTTGAGCACAAGCTTGAATGATGTTGGCTGAGCTGAGCCACCGTCCGCCTCCACCGTATTGTCAGCGTCCGTGTTGTTGGCGTCCACCTCCATGGCATCGCCGTTGGTGCCATTGGCTTCGGAGGCCGCCTTGCGAGCCTGCGCTTCCTCATACGCCAGCACTTGCAGTACTGGGTCGATCTCTTCCATCTGTTCGTCTGCTTCTCCAGGGTGAAGCCTGGAAGATCGGCGACCGGTCGTTTCGCCTTCCCGAATCCGACTCGATCGGCGGCTGCACTGGAGCGTCAGCGGGCTGCAAGCGCACAAGTTTGAGATACGGACACGCACCTTCCAGAGTCCGAGTCAGCCTCCGCTTCCAGTGCACGCTTGCTGCGCCGCCGAAATGTCGGCTCCGTGCTGCAAGATTTGTGAGTCATGCTCAAAGAACGGTTCGACGACACCACCCACTCGGTTGAGTTCGCAGTCGCGTACACGCCATTTTCCACGTCCAAGTAGTTGACCTTGGCTCTATTGGAGCGCCGGCCATCGTGTTCTCGGGGTAGTATAGCCGCTGCCGCTTGAACTGCCACTCGGTCCTTCTTCTCCCTTGCTTTGACCTCGTTGTCCCTCGCCTTTGCCTGTGCCGCCAAGCGAGATGAGCCTGCCTCCACCAGGGGTAAGATCGTTTTGCGAATGGTGCGTTGCAACGCCCGTTCGGCTGCTTTGTCGTCCCGGCCTGAGGCGAGTCGCTTCGATGGCGAGCTCTTCGACGGCGAGTCCTCGGTGGTCAGGCGGCTTGCTAGATCAGCCACCTCCTGCTCTGAATCCGTCACCATTTCGAACAGGCACTTCTTCTTGAAAGTGTTGCCCGACTTGAACAGGCGCGGCGAGTCGTCCAGCTGGTAGTAAGAGTGCAAGTTACGGTCTTTGCCGATAGGCTCGATGACCAGGTTGTTGTCGACGTTCGTTCGCTTGGCGACCCGACCGTGGAGCAGGTTATAATAGCTGCTGATCACGTCGCGGATGGGTTCAGATTCGGAAAGTGCCCAGTCGACGATGCAGCGAATGAGGATAATCTGTTCCGCGCTCAGTTGAGCGTTCCTCTTTGACAACGAGCAGGATGGGCAGCACGTACCTTGTCGTCGGGAGGGAGCGCCCAAAAGTTGTTGTCCGCCCAGATCAGCCGGTTCTGCTTGTCCCACTTGGATGACAACAGCCCAGACTTGTCCTTCAAGCAGATCTCCGTTTGCCTGGCCAGCCAGGCGGGCATCTTGGCGCGGGAGTTGACGTGCAGGCACACTTTGCAGAGCCATTCAAGGCAAGGGTCGAATGACGGCGTCCAGGTGTTCGCGTTCTCCACGTAGTTGTAGTTTTCTCGAGGCCTGGGCGCGAGGATGAGCCAGGGGCACGGGGCATCGGGGATTGGGCAGCCAAACTCACTCGGTCTGTGTTCGCAGGGTCTGCTCAAACAGCTGCGCACTTGACGGCCACAACGGCGACTATTGGCGCTCAGGAGTCAATACAGACCGCAATCAACCCTGCAAAGAGAGCCAGGAACTTACAGACAACAGGGGCGAGAATTTGACGAAAAACTGGCGGCCGTCCATTCCCTATGAGCAAACGTTTCTGTGGCCTGGCCAGAGCGCGTCGGGAGCTCACAGCGTATGCAATCGCCAGGTCTTCGGTGGTGTCGACCATTGCCGGTAGCGTCGCGGTGGATGCACGGGGAGGAGCTCGAGACTGGCCAGGCGGCAACGACGAAGACATGTCGGAAACTACTTTTGGGCATTGCACATTTTGGGGTTTCAGTTCTATTCTAAAGGATTTGGGAGCTCAGAAGGGAATGTTGAGCTGCGAAGGAAGAGGGTTGAGAGCTGACAATGGGCCAGAACTTGTCGACTCACCGCAGGCCCAAGATGCATGCCGTTGGGGTCGAGATGAAGCATGCCTCCCAGCATTCCGCGACTTCCACTGCGAAGCGAACAAGGCATTAGAGGGTTGTCGCTCCGGAAAGCAAGAGAATGGGTTGCGCACTGAAAGCAAGCACCGCGCAGGCTGAGCTGCCTGCGCAGCATTTCCGCCTCGTTGGGATCCCAAGACAAATCGTCGTTCACCACCGAAACACTGGTGTGGACAGAGTAAGCAAGCGTCAGTTGCAAGCTGGAAGGGGGCGCCCACCATCTCAGCTTTGGAAGGCGTTTGCGACCGCTCTTGGTCAGAGTCGCCAGCTGCTTGGCAACCTTGGCAGGCAGGATCTCCAAGCAGTTGTCCCAGGCCAAAGTCTCCAGGCCGGCTGGGAACAGGCTGAAAACGATGCTACTGGCCAGAGGGCCGGAGAAGGACAGCGATTTGAGCTTCTTCAGCTTGCCGACAAAAGTGTTCAGCCAGTACGGGCTTTGTTCCGGGTTCAAGCTGGGCGGCAGAGTCTTGGACCGAGGGTGCCACCGCTCGTCAACCAGCAGGGCGAACTATTGGCGACAGAACTAGTCAGCCCAGGTCTAACTAAGATGGCGCGCCACCCACATCTTTCAAGGTATCGGCATGGGAAAGAATCAAAGCAGCGAGGCCGCCCCGAGTGATGGCGTTGGTGAGGTCGCTGAGGCGCAAAACTTCAAGGCTGCCTTTGGAAGCCGCCAACAGAGCAGTGAGCTCGTCGTCATCGCAGTCCGGAGCGGTCAAGCTCAGGCTGGTCAAGCGGAATTTAAAGTCGGAAACGGGGCCGGCCAAGCTTGGGCGGAGGCCTGTGGCGCTCGTCTGAGAAAATGAAGCCCTCAATGCGAAATACGGACAGAAGCTCACCGTAGATGTCCAGGCTGTTGAAGTTAGGCCAGTTTTGAGAAAGCTGGTAAAGGCGGTCGGCGGAAATGATCAAGGGGAAGTCCGGGTCGCTGCCGCTTCGCATGCTCAACGACTTCAATCTGTAAAATTGACACCTGGAGTCTCAGCCACTAGTCGAGGGCTAGATATGGGGGGTAAGCCTCACTCTTTGGCTTGGGTCAAGGCCTTCTCGAAGAGGGGCCAAGCGGACTTGAGGGCGTCAGCGCGGATGAGGACGTGCTTGAGCCTTGGGCAAGCTTGCAAGGCCTCGCAGATCAAGCCAACGCCACCTCGGCCCAGGCTGTGGCCACCCAAGTTGTCGTTGTTGGTGCCGCAGATGTGCAGGCTGAGGGAGCTGATGAAGCGGTTGATGGTGCTCTGCAGGGCCTCGGTCGACTCGGGGTCGGCACCAGAGACGGCGACGAAGGGCGAGACTTGGGGATTCGTGAGGGTGCGAACGAGCAGGTGGAGCTGGTGCAGAGAGTCGACGTTGATGTTTTGGCCGTCTGCAAGCACGTCGGAATGAAAACTCATCGCAAACCGATTAGAAAAGAAAGCGCTTACACATGCGCTTGCGGGCAGCGTACAAAAACTTGCGCGAAACCAACGACATGGCCAGGTAAGGGTTGGAAGGGAAGCCTTCCTGGTAGGACCAGGTCTCCGGGTCGACCTCGTAGTCGGTTGTCCACCAGCTGGCGGCGATGGCGGCGGCCTCTGCTTCTGAATCGTATTCGTCCGTCTCCCACTCGTCTTCCTCTGTGCCGTTCGGACGAAGCCATCAACACCATCATTGTAAACGGGATGGAAGCGCAGCGCACCATCTTCTTCGTCCTCCATGTCCTCCTCGTCCTCCGTCTCGCCTTCCTCATCTGAAACTGGTCCTTGCGGCACGCTGGCAGGTACCGGAGCAGCAGAAGGTTGCGAGGTCGAGGGGGCTCCCAAGGGCATGAGCTGCGCATTGAAATGTGCACCGCTGAGCCAATTGACAATGAGGTAACGCGAAAGGCAAGACGAACAGGTGGCATGTCCTCGTCGGATTCTCCAGACGAAGCAGCAGCAGTGGATGCATGGGAAGGGGATGCGGCCGGAGCAGCAGCAGCAATCGGGCCAGTGTAAGGGGTGCCGTCCATGTTCAACAGCTGTGGTTCAAATTGCGATCAGCGATGACGCCTTCAGTTTTGATGCGGCGGCTTACGGGCGGCATCTCTGTGTCAGAATCATCCCGGGCAGGAGGGGGTGGTGGAGGTGGAGGCGCAGGGCGAGCGGCAGGAGCAGGAGCAGCGGCCACAGGCGCAACCGGGCCGAAGGTGAACAAGCCCATGAACGGGTTGTTGGGCGCGCCGACGGGGCGAGCGCCGAGGCCTGGAGTTGCAATGCCGCCAGTTACGGGTGGCATTGGTGCGGCCGCGGCTTGGACGGGAACTGGGGCTGGCGCCGCTGCTGCTGCAGGACGCGGAGGCGCTGCAGGGTTGACCGGTGCCGCTGGGTTGGCCTGTCCGTTAGTGCCTGTAAATTCGCCATGTCAGCTCATTATTGGATGACAGAGCTGTGGGCCGCAGCGTACCAGGGGGTTGAAAAGCCTGCAGGAACTGGCCGAACAGCTGCATGAACGGGTTGTTGTCGTCGGCTGGAGGCTGCTGCTGGTTGCCGTGGTGGTTGGCGGGCACGATTGGAGGATGAGGGGCTCCAGGGGCGCCAGGAGCAGCAGGTTGGTTTTGGTTATGGGGTGGAATCCCAGCCATCGCCATAATCCCAGTGCGCGCCAGAGCGATTTGCTCTTGGTCCACTAGCCTGGCCGCTGTTTCCGCTCGAGTCAGCCTGGGCACAGCGTCAAGCAATGCAGGAGAGCAACGCACTGTCGGTCACAATGGCCTCGATGAGCTCGACAGGCAGGTTTCCAAGCGAAGGGCCCATGGTTGTTGTCTCTCGGATTTGTGATTTGTCAAGGCGGGTTGAAGCTGAGCGGCGGGCTCAGAATGGCAGCTACCGGCGCGCCATGCAAGTTCCAAAGACCCACGCGAGCTGTCAAAGTCGAGCGACTTGATGGAGCGAGGGCAAAGGGCGCGGAAGCTTCGAGGTGCGCAGAAGCGTGACCAGTCTTCGCCCTTCGCTCCTTCTCCCTGGTCTGCGAGTTGTCACGGTTCTGGTCTCTAGTGATACCCTTCTCCGGATCCCATACCCCAATTGCCGGGCGGCCGAGCGCGAAAATTCATGCTGCCCTTGCCACTGCTCCTGCTCTGGACTCTTCTCGCAGGCAGCTGCTGGCCAGCCAATGCCCAAGACTCGTCCACGTCCACAGCAACAGATCCTCCTCCTTCAGCGACTGTCTCTGACCAAACCTCTGCCACTTCGTTTGACCAGGCGGCGCCAGCGTGGGTGCATTCGCCACTCTGCCTCCGAACGAGTAAGATGACATTTTCGGTCACATTCGCAGAGGCTCGCTCTCGTTTGTGTCTCCTTGCCCGACGAGCGCTTTGCAGTATATCAAGATTCTCCCGGGCTCGACGTATACCCTGTCCTGGTCTTACACCGATCTTCTCCTCACGCCGGACTCGTTAACCCTCAAGGCGTTCTGCTCGGACAATCAGCACACGTATCCGATTGCTACAGTAGATGCTAAAGTACGTGGGATGCTTTCCCTTAGACGCTGGCGTCTTAAGTGCGCAACCCTTTGTGCAGACAACAACCTTCGAGTGGAACGTTGCCGCCTACGAGACTAACGGGGCCACGCCTTACGCTGAGGCCACCTACACCTTGATTGCTTACAATGGGTGAGTGGGATGATCGAGCTCTGGAGAGGACACCACTCTCAACTCTTCCCCCACAGCACACTGAATCAAGGAGCTCAAGCGGGTCGACTCATGCCAGCTTACGGCCCAATGTTTGGCTTATACAGGGCATCACCATACACTCCTCTTTCATGTAGGCTTAGCTTAAGAGCCTCTACACCTTGTCGCTCAAATTTGAAGCGTGCAAAGCTTGGACCTGCGCCAACTGCTCCGGCTCGACTTCTTTGGCTTCCCCTCTTTTCTTGACTGTCCTCGCTACCACTGTTTGCATTGGTCTCGGTGGACTGAATCTGTACCGGCGGTTGGGGTGAAGGTCAGAGATGGACATTTTGTTCGCATTCGTTCGCCTTGTCTTCGTCGATGGTGTTGTTGTTGGCTTGCTTCATGCGTACATTTTGACGCCCATCTTGCATCTTGCATTTCTTTCTAGAGACTGGTGGACTCTTCTATGGCATTCTGATCCTATCAAACATGAATGGCGTTTGAACTTTGCAGCAACGTCTTCCGCTTGAGCCCTCCTCTCCATGGTTCGACTCGTCTGTTTCGCCTGTCTTACATTACTCTTCCCCGTGGTGTCAAAACGCGAAGGACCAAAGGCATCTGCCACTTCTCCTTCTGCTTGCTTCGTTAGACCTTCTCACTTTGGCCATCAGGCAGTGGTTTATCGAGGTCGAGCTGAAGTTGAATGGCATGAACGACTGCTATTGAGCTCTATAGAGAGAAGGGCTTGGTCGAGACGTGTGACAAGAACGCGTCCCCTGCGACGTACCTTTTTGGCTGTTTGGGACACCATCTTGTGCTGGTATTACCGTGATGGGTGCTGTCACCCTTGCCTTGTGCTTTCAACCCTGGGCTTTCCTCTTCTTCCAACTGCCATCTGCCGTCCAAGCCAAGTCATGCAGCTCTCCCCCGCCTTCGTAGTCCTCGCCGCCACCTCTGCGTCCGCCTTCACCGGCTTTGTCCAGAACAACTGCCAGGGACAGACTGTGTACGACGCGCACCCGCCTCCTGGATGTTACGACTTGCCAATGGTGGCAGTACGTTTCTTCGAACATGTATCTGATAAGCGCTCACTAAGTTTGTGCAGGCAAGCCTCATATCCCAGCCCGCCGGTGGTTGGGTATGCGTCCTCTGACCGTGGCCCGTATCTGCGTGCTCAGTTTTCGTGCCAGACGCACGTCTTTGTGGGCACTGGCTGCAATCCCGCCAACGTGGTAGACGGCATCAGCACTGAAGAAAACTTCGGAGCATGCCGGCATGACTGGACGCTCAATGGCAAGAAAGTCGTAAGTGTTCTTGCGAAAGTGTGAAATTAGACGCGCTCTAACGGACAATACAGACTGCAGTCCAGAGCTTTTTGTACGAGATCGACGCCCCTCGCTCTGGAAAGTACCGACAACTTCGCTAGTGTCTGACGGACAATAGCGCTTTTGATTTGTGGTGGAATTTGGGGCATCGCTGCCTTTTCGGTCGTCTGATCAAATGTACCTAGAGTCGAGCTGAAGGGGCAACCGGGAGGCGAATAATCGAATCAGGGAAAGATCGGATCAGAGGCAGCACCTATCCTTGAGCTTGGACAAACCCTGAGCTTTTTGCATGTCCTGGTCGCAACCTATGATAGAAAGTGACGGCGGGCGACATTCGCCACCTTCGCCACCGGACCTTAATGTGAGGGGCGAGACCAACACCATCGTTCGGCTATTGGCTGGGAGCCGCACAGTGGTAGTGGAGCCTCTCTCCTCAAGTTGAGTCAACACTGAGAAGACGAAGCCGGTGCGAAGAAACCCAACGCTGGTTTCGCTCGCTCTTGTGCACCGGCAGCGCCCAGAAAGCATTTTGCTCTCATCTGACGACGATTTTGACTCTTCCATGTTTATTTGAGCCGCACGACCATGGACAGAGAGCAGAAGAAGGGAGCCCGAGCTCAGGATAGCGTCGTTTTCTTGGCATTCTTTCACCTTGTTTCGTTGATGCTGTTGTCATTGGCTTGCTTCACGGGTCTTTCTTTCAGCGGCCTTTTGGCGCTCATTTGGGCCATGGATTCTCCGAGAAAAGACGGGGTCTCTCTGATAGCCTGCCTGATTGTCAAACGTGGAGAGTGTTTGATCTTTGCAGCAACGTCTTCCGTTTGGGCCCTCCCATCCATGACTCGAGTCACCTGTAGTACTGGTATTACCTTCTCACGTCCAGTGGTGTCAATACGCGAAGGATCAAGAGCACCTGCCCATTCATTTGTTTTTCTGCATCACCCATCTCTCGCTTTGGCCATCACGCAGTGATTCATAGAGGCAGAAGTGGACTTGAACAGCATTTCAAGCTAATTCTGAGCCCTATAAAGATAAGGGCTCGGTCGAAACGGGTGGCAAGAACGCGTTCCCTGCGACGTACCTCTTTGGCTGTTTGGGACACCATCTTGGTCAAGTATTACCGTGATGGCTGCCGTCACCCTTGCCTTGTGCTTTCAACCCTGGGCTTTCCTCTTCTTCCAACTGCCATCTGCCGTCCAAGCCAAGTCATGCAGCTCTCCCTCGCCTTCGTAGTCCTCGCCGCCACCTCTGCGTCCGCCTTCACCGGCTATGCCAAGGCTGACTGCCAGGGTCAAACAGTGTACGACGCGCGCCCTCCTCCTGGTTGTTACGACTTGCCGAGCGTCGCTGTATGTATTCCCCGAACAAGTTGGTGACAGGCACTGAGCCATCCCTGTTCAGGCGAGCATCATAGCCGTCCCCGCCGGCGGATGGGTGCGCCGCAGAGCTCTAGTATGGCTATCTGCTGACAATTTTTTTTTGTCAGACCAACGTCTACTGGGGCACTGGCTGCAATCCCGTCAACGAAGTGGACAGCATCAGCGCCATGGACTTTTATGGTCAATGCCGGAATGATTGGATAGTCAACGGCACAAAGGTGGTGAGTAGCATCACAGCGGCCATGTGGGAGATGAGAAGCTCATCGAGCCAATGTTCCAGACTGAGGTCCAGAGCTTTTTGTGTCAGCTCGGCAGCAGCAACCCTGGCAAGAAGCGCCGGATGCTTCGCTAGCCTTTGGCGACGCATTACACCCTTTCTTTCTCAAGTGAAGCTCAGGACACTGCTGTCTCAATTTGATCAATGTATCTAGAGGCCGGTTTCAGACAGCCCCGGAGGCAGAGCAGTTGAATAGTTGAAGGATTCGCACAAAACTAGCCCAACTCTGTCAGATATGTTCAGTTCAGTGCCTGTCACTTTCATGGCCTCTCCATGTCAACGAAAGAGCGTCCGGCAGTATTCGCCACCAGGACGGAGGGGGCCAACGCCACCTTTCGACAGTCGGCTCACCGGCACACAAAGCTATTGGACATTTCTAAGCCAAAATGACAACCCTGAGTAGAAGAAAGCAGGGTGCCAAAGGAAGCCAAAGTCGTTTTCGACTTTTGAGCACGGACAGCGACGAGAGGGGGCCTTGCGCTAGCCTCAGGGCAATTCGGTGTCTTCTACGCCCCGCAAAGCTTCTAAACTATGGCCAAAGGGAAGAAGAAGGCAGCCAAAGCTCGGTCGGGGCAGCAGCAAGCGGGCGGCGTGTCAGAGCAGCGAGAGGCTGTCCCTGCCAATCTCCTTACCATTGCTGGATTTGAAGGATCGCATCAGCATTTTGCCCAACGAGGCAGGTCTTGCCCTTCAAATCCTCCTCTGGAGAGCTCGAGACTCATCAGGCTAACGCAGATCCTGTCGGAGATCTTCTCATGCCTCGAAGAGCCCCTCCCTTTCAGCTTGACGTGCAAGCGCTTCCTCGCAGTCTCGAAGGACTGCTATGTCCAAGCCAGCTACTTCATTCGACGATCGATCAACAAGAGCCACACTTTCTTTTTGGTGTCGAGGCGGCCCAAGATCTGCTCCCGCGCTTTGATCCAGTACTTGCTTCAGAACAAGAACTTCGACAGCGGCCTCTTCAGCACCTCTACCTGCTCCAAATGATGGCGACAACTCACAAGAACTTCGGGATTCGCCGCACTGGCCCTCTTTTGTGGTCGGAGGAATCGCTGGGAAACAGCCTCTTGGATCTCAACGCACAGCGTCCTCGGGACTGGGGGGCTCAACTCTTGTTCTGCCTTCTTTTCACTGAAACCGCTCTTCGCGAGCTGGTCTCAGCCGCCACCCTCGCCAGTCTTCACCAGGGAGATCTGTATCTTCCCACTGTGCAGCCCTTGCTCAACGGAATGGTCGCCATTTCAGCTTTCAGCTTCTTGGACCACCCCAGACCTCTCCTCTTGAGTCCGGCCGATATTGCCACATACCAGCAGCCAGCACCTGGCCACCTGAAGCACGAGCTCTTCGCGGTACACTTCCACAGGATGGCCGCTCGCGACCGCGAAAACAGCGAACCGTGGCGCTCTCAGGACATCGGTCAACTGGTCCAAATTTTCCAGCAAGGTTTCCTCATGTTCAACCCAGCGCGCAATACGCTCTTTTGCCTCCAGCTCCTCCTCTTCTGTGTCTGCTCGGCGGCCCTCAAAATTGCCAAAGAAGAGTTCGGTTTCCGAGTCGACGAGGAAGGCTCACTCTTCTTGCTGGACCTACTCCTCGGGCGCGGCCTGGTTCCCGATTCTCCAACAAAGCAGGCGATTCTCCAACAAAGCAGGCGACAAACTTTCAAACGATGGATCAGGACTCGGTTCGAAAAGGGTTGTCCAGCTTGGTCGATCTCCGGGTTGGCTTTCACCTCCCCATCGCACGGGCCAGCCAGCTCCTCGCTCTGAAGCCCCAATACTTCCTTCCCATCTGGCGCACCCTCGCGGAAACAGGAAAGCTCGGCTACAGCTTTGAAGACCTGTCAGAGCGTTGCGCCACCGAGTACTTTACTGGCGCCAATCTCTTTCGCTTTGCCCACCTCTTCCCCGCCGAGCCTGAGAGCATGCTCGCCCTCCTTGGCCCCAACTCCCGCCTTCTCTCGCAGCTTGCTTACCATGCTTCCTCGCCTTCTTCATATGCAGAGCGTGATACACCCACGAAGTGGCTTCAATTTCGGCCTCAGAGCTTCCGCCTCGAGGACGAAGGCAAGGCAATCGCCTGCATCGCCATCTCGGAACTTTATCGCAAAGTCACTGCTTTGTTCGATACCACAGTAGACCCAGAGTGGAGTCCCGAGCAAGTTGCAACGGCGCGTGCGAAGGTCCAGAGTCAGCTCCTGCGAGACTTGCTTTTGAACGAGTCGGTGTCGGTTCTCTTTTTCACAAATCGACATCTCTCAACCCCTTTCTTGCTCAGATATACATTGTTCGATCCGTACTGGAGGTTTTCTTTGCCGGAAGAAGAAGCGCCAAGGCTCGCATGCTTGCAGGACATTATCAAAGCCGCCCTGCATGTGCCGTGCAAGGTGAGGATTTAGCCTTGTTTCTCGTGGCGTCATATTCACTCGTTCGTGCTTCAAACAGGGTGCACTGCTTTTGGACATCTGCCTGCAGGAGCCACATTTGATTTCGTTGGTGGAGGAGGAAATGGCTCGGTGGGAACTGGACCCGCTCGCATCTAACCTGCTGGCTTCTGGCAACTTCGTAACTCCCCACGGATACGACATCGAGTCTTTCGCTTGGCATCAGGGCGCTACGGGTGTGCATCCGCCTTCCCTCAACTTTGCTCCCGCCGCAGCGTACAAACGAAGCCCGCCGCTTTGGCCCCCTCCCTTGCGTTTTACGCAGCGCACCTATGATAAAGATGCCATCCAGGTTTATGCAAGTGATTTTCTTCTTGCGATCGGAAGGGGTTTTGATCGTTCGAAGCAGTGGCCCAGCGGATCACTTCCGATTGCAGTCGCTCTGCTGGACCTGCTTCCGACCGACAGCAACGCGCTTCAGATCATGCTTTCACACGCTCTGCTCAGCCGAAATTTTAGCCTGACCAAGCTCTACCTCAAGAAGGGAGTCCTCTTCCTTCCGGCGCACCTCGCGCTCCTCTCTCACCTCTCGCTCTCTATTCCTGTCGAAGCGCGGCCCATCATCACACAGGCTGCAACCTCGTGGAAAGATGCCCTAGATCAACTTGCCGCGCACGAAAACAAAAAGCTGGAGCAGCGACGGAATGCCGTCCGGCAGCCTACCTTGCGCAAGACCGTGAAGAAGACTCCGTTCCACCTGGTAAGCAATGCGAAATTGCCTTTTTCACTCGTGCTTACTTCTAGAGCAGTCCCTGCTGAAGCTTCGGCAATACATCCAGCAACAGCAGGAAGCTCCTGCGCCCGCCCTCAACCAGCTGAAGGCCCAAGTCATCACCATCGGACCCAGACCCGCGAAGAAACAGAAGTCTTCTTGATCATGTACTTGTAGCACTTGTAAACTCTCAAATTGTGCCACCTCAAGTGTTCGCCACCTGACCTGCGGCTTTCCCCTCGTGTGGTCGGCTCGGGATAACCGACCAGTCGCTGGCGCCGAAAGGCCAGACCAAGTCGCCGCTGGCACCTCTGGGTGGCGATCCTGGTCTTTTGTTCCTTTGTCTGCCGCATAAAAGATATGTTTCCTATTGTTCTCCGTAGTACAAATTCCATAGCTCGTCTCTTATCCCCAGCGACCGTCTGGTGGACTTTGTATTGCACAAGAGGACCGACCTGCTCACCCCCCAGTTTTCCCCCGTTACATTTCGGCACTTGAGTCTTCTTCTTGAGAGCTAGTCCCTGGACTAGAAAGAGAGAGACTCGGACCCACCACCTGAACTTTCCCTCCGCTGCAAGATCCGCGCGTTGAGGAAGCGCTCCGTTTGCACCAACGTTGACCGCGTGCTCCAGTCAAGACATCACTGTTAGAGCCAGCTCCTAGACCATCAGCTAGTAGAGCCTGTGAGAGGACACGAAACCTCACCGTCGACCGACTTGAACTCCCGGCCCGACTACAACTGGCGCTCGACCAGAGGCCATTGCACTGAACTAGCCAAAGCACATATAGAAACCCAAAAGCAAGCAGTGCGCACAGAGAACATTGCCTTGCAAAGATTGAGAAAAGAAGAAAGGATCGCCCGCATGGAAAGTCATGATCGAGGCGGCGGCCAAAGCGGCTTGGCTTCCGATGCCAGGCTGCACACCGATAATGGGACCAAAGTAGTAGTACTAGGTAAAATGCCATTGAACGAACCTCGTATCCCTGTCTTCAAAGGCAATAATGTTGAGAGTTTCTTGGCCATATACAATCAGGTGGCACTTGAAGTTGCCGCAACGGAATCGAGCAAGATTGCCACCTTGTCAGGTTATTTGGACTTTGAGCGTTATGATAGTCCCTTTTCGGTCGTCGTAGACTCCGAGGCCTGGGCAAACAACAGTTGGGATGGCATCGAGAGATTGCTGTTGCGCAAGTACGGCAAGACTGAACCTGAGCATGTGAACACTGTCTCCGACCTGAACGTGGAAATGATGAGCGCTCTCTATTCTGAGATGCAGCTGTTCCGAGAGGCCATCAGCGCCCAAGTACAGATTGGCCGAGTTGAAGATCACTAGAGTGCGAGGCCCCAGATAAGCGGCTTCATGGCAGCCAATCGTACTCCAGAAGTCATGACACACGTCGCAGATCACATCGATGCAGCATCGTTCGACCATCCGTACATGGAAGTGTTGGCATTACTTGAGCCGGGAAGTGTTGGCATTACTTGAGCCCGACCTGGAGCAGATGCCCAGCAAACGTAAATTGACCGCCATGCTTGTCGTCGGACAGCAGTACTACTCCTTTGAAGAGCATTCAGAGCGCATCAGAAACATAACAATCGCACAGCCCGAGCTTTACGAGACGTCCACTTCGAGAGGGCCAGGCCAACACGAAATGCAGCCTATGCCGGCTCTGGTAAAGGATGACATCAACATAGAACATTCCTACTTTGATCTTGCAAACACATTCATCGCTGAGGACGGTCAAAATCAAAAGCCGCTGCCCGCTCTCGTCGTTCGAGCGGAAGAAGCGAAGTCCGCCTCTTGGTTCTCGTTGGCCACCAAGACAGTGGAAGCCGAGTTTGAACTAATGTTATTGCCCTCTTTTGTTGAAGAAGAGCACGAGAGCCCACCATCCGTCTGCTGCGCGGCCCCTGCCTTACCGGTGGATTCCATTTTTGCCAGCGAGGGAGAGGTGGACTGTGGAACTTCCACAGCCAATCGCGCCGACAAAGAGCATCAAGAATGTCTTTTACAAGAGTCTCGAGAGATCGTGCCAACTTCGGACGCCGTCACTGAGCGTGGCGACTTTGCCTCGAAGCCAGCATCGAATGAAAGAGCCTTGCCTGCTCTCGACGACCCCGGAGAAGATGTGCCCTGCCCTGCCTTCACATTTCCTGGTACATTTCATCCACATGAATGGCGCAGCGAATCCTGTGGGACCGGTCGTAAGCGCCTGATCACCTACAACCATTGGACCATCGCCCTTGCGCTCGTGATTACGTTCCTGCTGGATTTTACCTCTTGCCACTTGAAGACTGCTAGCTTCGTTAGTTCTGCCAAACTAGGAAATCATCGTGATCTGCTTTCTCTCGTCACCGAAGAGAATACAGCTCAAGTCCAGTCCTACTCTTCTTTCGTTGAGAGGTTCGGGCGCGCTATGCCTATCGATGATGCTGTTCCTACTACACACCACGACATATCGTCCATGAATTTGGACTGTGGATTGGTCGCTCGCCATCGCCCTGTGTCACACGTGAAAGTGCATGGCGGGAACCACGGCACCTTGCCAAACAAAGTTTTGAACTTGCGTTCTGACGATGGTGGAACCACAGTCAGTATCTCTGTCACGTCGAATTGTCTTAAGCGAAGGAGGACCACCAGTTCGAAGGGCCGTCCCTATTCTAAACCCGCTCGAGCTAAGTCAGCCTGGGCACATCATTTTCGCCACTTGCACTTCCAGGCCCGAAATTTCGCCATCATCGCTACGACTACCTACCTCACTGTGAACATGAACCCTTTGTCTCATTGGAACAAGTCCAAGCAGCTCCTTCGTCTGCACCACCGCCTCGCGCTTCATCACAAGTCCTCATTGATCAATATCTTCACCCTCCAAGGTTTTGCCCGGGGTTTTATGCTTGCTATGAACTACCTCTGGTCTGTTATTTGTTCTCGCGCTCTTCTCGCACGCTTAAAAGCCGGCACGCCACCGCCCATCCACCTATTCATACCCAACTTTTCGTTTATCTGCTCCACCTGGTCACCTTTCTCCATCATCTTCCAAAATAAGGGAAGTAGGGAGTTGTGGTCGGCTCGGGAAAACCGACCAGTCGCTGGCGCCGAAAGGCCAGACCAAGTCGCCGCTGGCACCTCTGGGTGGCGATCCTGGTCTTTTGTTCCTTTGTCTGCCGCATAAAAGATATGTTTCCTATTGTTCTCCGTAGTACAAATTCCATAGCTCGTCTCTTATCCCCAGCGACCGTCTGGTGGACTTTGTATTGCACAAGAGGACCGACCTGCTCACCCCCCAGTTTTCCCCCGTTACATTTCGGCACTTGAGTCTTCTTCTTGAGAGCTAGTCCCTGGACTAGAAAGAGAGAGACTCGGACCCACCACCTGAACTTTCCCTCCGCTGCAAGATCCGCGCGTTGAGGAAGCGCTCCGTTTGCACCAACGTTGACCGCGTGCTCCAGTCAAGACATCACTGTTAGAGCCAGCTCCTAGACCATCAGCTAGTAGAGCCTGTGAGAGGACACGAAACCTCACCGTCGACCGACTTGAACTCCCGGCCCGACTACACTCGTCCCTCTTTTCCCACCCTCTCCGTGTTCGCCATCCCCCTTATTGACATTCTCTCCTTTCTGTGTGGACGATACGCAAGGAGACCTATGCCTTATCTCTGTAGTTGCTGCCAAGTGCCCTCTTTTCTTCGGGTGACCTCGGCGAAAGTCCTGCCAAGCTGGCTGCCCAGGATGCTCGCGCGAGAGTCCCTCGCGGGTCTTGGCGAGGAAGTTGTTTCGCGCGTTTGCCGCCGTGCTCTTGGATAATGATTGCGTTTGTGCAAAAGAGCGACTGGTTTGCCCAGCTCTGCCTTATCGCTAGTTCTTGGCGCTTTGAGACCGTCTGGCGTTCCTCTGGTTTGCTCTTCAACGCTCACTACTACCCCATCTTTGATATTTCAAAATGGCTCCGGGAGTCGAGGAATATATGGCGACTTCAGCCGATTACAATTACGCAGATATGGCGTGGGTAATAGTTGCCAGCATCTTTTGCTGGTCAATCATCCCCGGAGTTGGCCTCCTGTACTCAGTAGGGGTCTTGAAAGTTTTGGGGTCAAATAGTCTCTCACCCGTGGTCTTTCACAGGGCTACACAAATCGGCGCAACGGACTGGCCGCAGTTTGGACATCGTTTATGGTTCTTTCCGTCTCCAGTATCAGCTGGTTCTTGTTTGGATATAGTCTCACGTACGGCCCGGGTAACGCCGTGTACGGAGACCTCACGTTGGTCGGAATGGTAAGCATGCGTGCCCGCCGCTCGCTTCAAGTCATGATGACAGCTGAGAGGCTACCAGAACGGAACGCTAGAGGAAGCCGTCGTGGCCATCCCAGCCATCCTTTATTTCCTTTTCCAATTGATGTTTTGTGTCGCCACTGTGGCCATCTTCATGGGAGGAGCGGCTGAGCGGGCTCGGCTGGTTTGCCTCCCCGTCCTGGCTTTTGTGTGGCCCTTGTTGGTCTACTGCCCTATAGCGCACTGGACCTGGGCGAGCAATGGGTGGTTGTTTGTTCTGGGCGCCTACGACTTTGCTGGAGATAGGTTTCTTTTTTTGTTCATGCCCTTGCTAAGCTGACCTCCACCAGCACGCAGCCCCGTGCACGTTGCTTCAGGAGCCTCTGCTGCAGCATTCGGCCTATATCTCAGCAATCCGCTATTTCGCTCGCGCAAGGTCGCCAGTCGGTCCTTGAGCGTCGTCGACCACCACAAACCGCACAATATGCTTCAATTAACGCTTGCCATCATCCTTATATGGGGATCGTGGCTTTCATTTGATGGCTGTTCGACATTGGCACTAAATTTGCGCTCTGCGGTGGCGGCTTCGACCACGCACATTGTAGGTTTTGTTAATCAGCCCCTCCCGGGCTCCCGAACTCTCTTGCCACTTGCTTACCTGTCTATTACACAGTCAGCATGTATGGGTGCCATCACATGGAGCCTGCTCGAGTTCCGCGAGACGAAGAAGTGGTCGCTGGCCGCCTTCGTCTCCGGAGCCATCGCCGGTCTGGTCGCCATCACACCAGGCTGCGGCTACGTTGGCCTTCCAGCATCTCTTCTCTTTGGTGCTGTCGGTGGCTCGGGCTGCTTCTTCGCCTGCAAGTTCAAGTATACGAAGATGGCAAAGAAGATCGGCTTCTTCGACCCTTGCGATGTCACCGGTGCCCATTGGTTCGGCGGCATCCTCGGCAATTTGCTCACTGGCATCTTTGCACAGGCTACTATCGCTGCCACAGACGGGTAGGCTTCAACAGCACTCGAGATTCGAGGGTGGCGAAAGCTGAAATTTCTTTGACCACAGCGCTTCGGTCATCCCGGGTGGCTGGCTCGACGGTCACTTTGTTCAGCTTGGTTACCAGCTTGCTGACTGCTGCGCCACCACTCTCTGGTCGTTCGTCATCACCTACCTACTTGTGGCTCTCATCGACTGCATCCCCGGCCTCGAGGTCCTCGCCACCGAAGAGGAGATACTGAAGGGCATCGACGCTGCTCATACTGGCGAGTCGTACTACGAAGCGCAGTGGGACGACGAGAAGGAGTGGCATCCGTTCTCTGGCACCAGGGTCTCCGACTCGCCCGAAGGTTCGACGGACGGGCGAGAAAAGTCGGCCACGGTTGGCGTCCAGGCCGTCTAGGCGTACTGGACGTGCTTGTTTGATACTCTTGGCGTTGCTTTGTCTATAGAAAGTTGGACGAGATTTGCCACCGAGCGACGTCATTCCTCGCCAGAAGAAGAAGCCTAATCCCTTAGCAAGGGGACGAGATCTTGTCTAGTCAAGGACAGCATCGCCGCTCTACTTGTCTGAAAGCTAGCAAGAGCTAGCGAAACCGGCTTGTTCTTAGTCAGCCTGGACGCGATTCGATCTTCACCCAAAACGCGGAGGCTTCTGCCCTGACCTCGCTCTTTCTGTCTCCTCCAACCGCCTTCCTGACCGCTGCCTCTGTTCCCCCTTTCAGTTCAAGATGTCACCAGAGCCGGGCACGCCAGATTTGGTCCTGTCGCCCAAGTCGATGAGCGATGACGAGGGAGAGACGATGCAGCACCAACAAGCAGCCGCCGCCCGAGACTCGCCCAATGCCCGAAGCAAGTCCGTGTCAGTGGCGGACGGACTGGATACAGAGGGCGTACGTGGCTGTCTGCTGGTGGCCAGGAGCAGCCCGAGGCTGACAGGGTCGTCGGGCGGGTTTCGCAGGTCATCAACAGACACAAGGCCTCAGGGCCGTCGCCCTTCCGCATCGGCGTGAGCACCGACAAGAACAAGAAGTGCCGGCGCACGATGGAGGACGCGCATGCGTTCATTTACGACTTTGGCGGCGTCCCAGGCCAGGGCTACTTCGCAGTCTTCGACGGGCACGCTGGCAAGCACGCCGCTGAATGGTGCGGTCAATACTTCCACGAGGTACGGTCCATTGCACCCTGTTTACGCTCTTAGCCGACTGTCTAATTCATTGGCCACGAAGTATTTGCTCGAAGAGCTCCAGCACAACTCGCAGTCGCCAGTGCCAGACGTCCTCAACTCGACCTTCCACAAGGTCGACGCCGAGCTCTCCAAGCGCGCGGCGGAGTCCGGCACCCACTCAGGCTGCACGGCCGTCACTGCTTTCCTCAGGCTCGAGTACGCGGACGATGGGACGCCGCTGGCTGCAGATCCCTTGGCGTCAGCACCGCCGCCCTCCTCCTCAACGGCGGCCTCCACGTCGGACTCGTCGGCCATGGCTACACCGGAGAAGCGGCGGTTCGGGTCCGGCGTGCACAGGGAGAAGTTCAAGGAGCTGTTCAGCAGCCACTCGTCCCAAAACCAGACGCCGCCGCCGCCAGCTTCCACCTCTGGCTCGGCCTCCACCACGCCCACTTCCTCCAAGCTGGCCTCGTCGACCAACAGCAGTAATGGCAAGAGAGCCATCAAGAAGACTTTGTATACAGCGAACGTGGGAGATGCGAGAGCGGTCCTTTGGTGCGTTGGTGGCTCCTCGTCCTTGCCAACATGCTGGAGGCTAAGAATGGCATCTTCGTCGCACAGCCGAAGTGGGAAAGCCATCAGACTAACCTACGACCACAAGGGGTCCGACACGCAAGAAGCCAAGCGCATCATGGACGCGGGAGGGTTCGTCATGAACAACAGAGTCAATGGTTCGTCTGCTTTCCCAACTTGCATCTTCTTGAGGTCGTCTGATGAAAGAACTTGTGAACAGGAGTGCTGGCGGTGACGAGGTCGTTGGGCGACTCGTCCATGAAGGAGTTCGTCGTCGGCTCACCATATACGACTGAGGCCACTATCGGCGAAGACGACCAATTCCTCATCGTGGCGTGTGACGGGGTTCGTCATCGTCTTTCACTTCATCAACTGAGAGTGATTTTGATGAGAGCCTTGATGGAACAGTTGTGGGATGTGTGCGAGGACCAAGAGGCGGTCGACCTGATCCGGGACAACAAGATCACGGACGCGCAAGAGGCCTCCAAAGCGCTGCTCGACTTTGCTCTTTCCCGCTTTTCCTCGGACAACCTCTCCATCCTGGTCGTCACTTTCACAGATTGATTTCGCACAAAGCCTTTTTGGGGTGTGGCGCTCACCAGGCCAGGCGTCTGGCATTTGTCTTACAATCTTGCGCGCGCCCACCCATCAATCACTTCTCTGCTCTTTTAATGAAATCCACTTGTAATTCTTACCCATTGGCCACTGGGGATCTCTTCCAGATCTCGCCGAGAGCCAATGGTGCCCGGCGGCACTGAAGCGACTCCCCAAACCCAAGCTGCTTCCGGCACGAGCCTGCGCGCTGCTCTCCAGTCAGACAGTGCATTGAGTTTAGCCAGAGTGACGCTCGCACAAGTCTCGGGCCTTGCTTGTTGTTGCTCGGCACGCACGATTTACCCCACTCGCCGTCTCTGTGCATCGAACGACCAATCTTGACCTTGCATTGCACGCACTTTGTTTTGCTGAGACTTAGCAGAAGACGCAGCCAGAATGGAAGCCACCCTCCACAGCATCGCGGGCTCGACCGGCGGCATGCTCAGCATGGCCCTCGTCAGTCCTCATTTAGCAGGCATCGGCCTGGGGTGTTTGGAGTTTGCTGACTGATGCGTGTGCCTCGTTGCAGACCTACCCGCTGATCGCCATCTCCACCCGCGCTCAGGTGGCCAAAGAGTCAAAGACCAAGAAGGGCCTGCTCCAGATCCTCAGGGAGACAGTCGAGCGCGATGGGCTGGCGTCCTTCTTCGACGGCCTCGACTCGTCGCTCGTCGCGATTGGCGCGACCAACGCCATCTACTACTACTGCTACGAGGAAGCGCGCCACCTGATCCTCTACTCGAAGAAGCGCGAGGCCTGGAGGAGCTCCGGCTTGAGCACGATGGAGTCCATCCTCGCTTCCACCGCCGCCGGCGCCATCACTGCCACTTGTGCGTCTTGATTGCTTGGACATCATCAGTCCAATAGGGCTGATCTCGATTTCGCGAGGTGCACAGGTGTCAATCCGGTTTGGGTGGTCAACACCAGGTTGGTCGCCGTCTCCCTTCCAAACAAAGAGCCTTATTGAAGTTTGCAAACCGATTACAGACAAGCCACCTACCGAGACCTGATCCCACCGTCGCCCAGCAGTGAACTTCCCCCGCCCACGCCCAAGGAACGCCGCCCACCGGGTGAGCCCGCATGAGCGACCCATCGTCGACTTCCCTGATTCGTCTCTTTGTTGATCTCACAGGCTTCTTCAAGACTTTGGCGTTGGTGCTGAAGCAAGAGGGCGTCGGGTCGCTTTTCGCCGGCTTGGGGCCAGCGCTCATCCTGGTCATCAACCCCATTCTCCAGGTTCGCCTTCCATCCTGTCTTCTTCTTCGCAAATTATGACAGAGAAAGAGCAGTACACTTTGTTCGAGCAACTGAAGAACGCGTTGGTGGCGAGGCGGCTGGGTCGGATGCCGAGCATCGCGAGCGCCACTTCCTCCGCCAAGCCGGCGACCTTGCCCCTTTCCGACCTGGACTACTTCTTCCTCGGGGCTGTTTCTAAGCTATGTGAGTGTTCCTCCCTGGTCATCAAAGGGCCGGATCTCATCTCAACCGACTCTCTAGTCGCCACTGGCATCACCTTTCCCTATCTATCGTTGAAGGTCGGTGACCTCCTACTTCTGGATGTTTGATCTAAGCGTTATGGTCTGCCTACAGACAAGAATGCAAGCGCACAAGCAGCATCAAGATTACTCAGCTGGCCTGTTGGACGTCCTCCGGACTGAGGGTGCGTCTGTTCGAACTTTCAATCGTCGTATCATCCGCTTAGTGGCAGTCACATAGGTCTGGCGTCCCTGTATCAAGGCATCGTGCCCAAGCTCACCCAAAGCGTCCTGTCTGCCGCCATCCTGTTCATGTCGAAAGAAAAGATCTACGTCGCTCTCAAGAGGATCGCGGACCAGCGGGCGGCCGCGAGGGCTGTGGCTTGAGCAACACACATTATGCGAATAGTTTGTTTGAATAACAACGTTATTAATATCAGCCCTGGTGCTACATTGTCAAGCCGGGATCTCAAGTGACTCTTGAGCCGCTCAATCCCGCAAAACATCTTGTGTTGGCACACAAAGACCTCCTTCTGGACTCTCCCGTGCACAGCCAGCTGGACAAGGATAGTCTTCGTCGAACTGCCACGCAAGAAGCGGGTTCGTCTCCTTATCGCCAAGGGGGCCTGGCTCTTCTGGATCAGAGCAGTCAGAGCATTAAAGAGGATAGTGGCATACCGATGACTTTGGTGATGGGCCGGCCATTGCCGAATCCCTTTTGTAGCGAAGCAGCCTTGGCTAGCCAAGAGACGTGAACGCTGACCAGATACTCTCGCCAGCCCATCTTCATCAGCGTAGGACTGGCCGTTCCGAAGACGACTCTTGCGAAGCCAGCTTGGAGGATGGTCGAGCCGCACATTGGGCACGGCTCGGCGGTGGTGTAGATCCAGGATTTGGGCCAGATCTCCGAGATCTGTGGATGAGCCATTCTCAGTTGTGCACCTCGATTTCGAGCCCGTGGCGACATCACCTCAGCTGTCGAGTAGCCTTGCTCTGTGAATTTGGCCACGCAGGTGCGGATGGCGTTGATCTCGCCATGCTCGCTGGGATCTGTTTGTCCCTCCTCAGCATCATTCTGAACCAGACGCAGCACGATCTCACCTCCAATCTCAATTTGATGGTTGTAACCTCTGCACAGGAGCTCGCCATCTGTGGCGTTGACGATTACCTGCGGGTGGCTCGTTTTAACGACAGATCTTGGGAGCGACTTTGCCAAAGTCAATCGACCTACGCTCCCATACGCATTGAATTGACAAGGCGGAAGGGCAGATATGGACTCTCGCATCCAGTGTAGATCAACTGAATGCGGAACCTTGTCCACTGCGCTCTGAAAGGACAAAGCAGCGGTGAGAGCCTGGAGGACTGGCTCTGGCGCTTCAGCGGTCTGTTGTCGTCGAGAGTGGCCTGCGAGTACCTTTCTGCATGCTGGAATTTGTGGTCGGTAAGGCAAGGAAGGCAAGATATAAGCAGCTATGATAGCACGGTGGCAAAGGGACGAAAATTGTCCGTGAAGCGAGGGCAGCCTCAGCCGCCGCCAAGGCAAGTATTTACGAGCCAGTGAAAAAGTCCGTTTAGAAGGCAAGTGTACTGCCCGGATCTTAGTTCCCATTCGCCTTCTAAAGTGCAAATGCCCCTGGCCTGAACCACATCTCTCCCTGATGAGACCACTCGGCTGGTGATGCTGTGTGCAACGTAGCGTGACCTTCACTGGTGTGATCTCCTTGGAGGATGATCGACAGCAGACTCGGGGGGTAATCCAGCGGAGCAAAGAAATTGTTCCTGACAACAGCAATGAGATAGAGTCGACGGATCAATGAAGCAGACGAACGAGCCGTCGTCCACAAAGCCCTTGTGTACGACCCTAAGCATGCTTAGGTTTGTGAGGTGCGCAAAGGACAACGGCATCGGTGACCAAAATAGCCGAAGAGTCAATATCATGGTGGAAGTCGGCAGAGCGTCCAAAACGTCTTGTAGGCCTTCGACGTCGGCCCACTCTTCATCACAGTTGATGAAGACTGTGTACACGCGCTGGAACTCTTCGGCATGAGCGACCAAGTCTTGCGCTACCGCGAAGGATAACGACTCCGGGTCTAGCTCCAAGTCGAACTCCAAGCGGGTGGTGATGAAAGCGCCATTGTCCAAGAGCGCGACTCTTTTGCGTTCTGCCCACACGTGGGTCGTGCCCAGGAGCGCAGCTAACCCATCGCATTTGTCCCCTTCGACGCGGCGCAAGTGCGGCAGGTTTGCAAGGTCGACGGTCCGCCATAGGCGCGTCATAGGCCTGTCTCAAGCCATCAAGACATGCAGATGGAGGCTTGAATAAACGGTCGACTCGCCCTTCGGCGAGTGATCCTCGGCCCTCGAGCGCTATCGACTCTAACAGCGGGAAGTCGAAGTCCAGGGCGCCAAGGAATGTGCTTCCTAATGCATCAGCCTTTGATTGGTCTTCGAGCGAGTCTTCGTTGTCCCGGCTGTTGATGGACACTCGAAGATTTCGCAGCAGGCCGAATGTCTTAGGCCGAATGGTTCGTAGAACGGGTGTCATTAAGGCAGAGCTGTTGGCGTTACGCTTGGTCTTGGTGTCGCACGGGAGATCAAGGCCAAGGTGCTGGATGTGCATGGATTGAAGACTTGGTGGCGGAAAGACTTTTGCCTTCGTGTTGAAGGTGTGCAGTCGCAAGTCGGCTGTCCTCCACACGGTGGCGAACAGATGTTGCCTCCAGCTGCGGCAAACGGCCAGAAGGGCTTGACCTGGGATAGCGACTCTGTCCCTGTGGCCAGTCACCACCTGCTTCCCCCTTTTTGTCTTGAACTCTGGCTCGCCCAAGTGAAATACGACGCTTGTGTCTTTAAGGTACTCCTTAGCAATTGCCTGGAGCAATTCGGGAGGGCAGATCTGGCCAGCGGACGCCATTTCCTTTTGTTCTCTAAGGTCGCGACGCGCTGAGACTCGCTGGCACAACTGTCAGCTCCACGGCGACAGCTACATCCCAGGGCCCACCTTTCTGCAAGAGCTGTGTAATTGGTAGTGGCGGAGGCGCGGGTTCAGACTCGTTCAGAGGGGGTGCCGAGGGCGCGAGTCGCCGTGCGAATCAAGAAATAGCTGCGGTCGAGCGGCTTGCTCGGCGATCCTCGCTCCAAGCTTGTGGTCGGATTGAGATCTCCCGAGCTTGCAGCGAAGCGCAGCAGCAGTCGAGCAAGTAAGAGTAGAAAAGAAGCCATTCATCCGCCACAACATGCGATCACTGCATACTTGGCCGAAAATGCGCCTGAAATGCTATCAATCTCTAGAGCCAACGGTAGTCTTCCAACTGTGAATGCACACTGCAAAGCGGTCATTCGGCGAGCCGTCGTCCAAGTCAAAAGAAAGTCGCTTCTCTCGCGCCACGAATTCCGAGGGATCTTTTTGGCTTCGACCTCTGGTATGTTACGTAGTATTCCATCCCGTACAAAGAGTGCAGTGAGACAGCTTTACGAAAGAAACGAGGAAAGGAAGTCTGACCGACACAGGCGCCTACTCCAATGACTGGCCCAATCGAAGCAGGATAGTCCCGAGATTTTGACCAGGCTGCAGCCCTGATACGAAGGGTTGCTCTTGCCAGGTGCCTCCTGGTAAATCAACGATCGGCTTGTCGTAACCAAGATACTGATTTACAAGTGCGACCTCTTGCAAGCTGGCGGGCACGTCTAAGGGCTTGAAAGTGGGCATGCTGAAGATCAAGGAGATCAGTCGATAATTACGTTGCAAGACAAAAGGGAGAACGCACTGGTCATCCGAACCCAAACTGACCAAGTGTAGTCGCCGAAGTCGAAGAAGACGCGAAAACGAGAGCCGTGGGATAGGAAAGTACGACTGCAGTTCGACATCTTCTAATGCGGGTGCCAGCACTTGAATGAGTTGAGGGAGACTCGAAACGTCGTCCCAGTGGATGTCATGCACCGCCAAGCAGCGCAAATGATTGAACGCGCTCTCGGCATCGACCAATCCCTTTGCCACCAGACCGAGCGTCCCATTCAACTGATTGGTTACATCGATACATAGCTTGCTGATACTAAGCTTCTCTCCTCCAGCTCGAATGCCGACCCGGAGCAGTTCGTGCGGAAGAGCAGTGCCGTAGTCAAACAGCCGCAGGAAGTAAGGGCTTGATGAGCCCTCGATGGACAGCAGGCTAGGAATGTCATCCAGCGTGGTGAGGCGCCAGAACTTGTTGACTGCCCATTCCAACACCCATGGACCAGTCGACTGATATTTCCAATCCGGATTGGATATGACGAGTCGAAATGTTTCCAGCCGAGGGAATCCCAAGTAAAGAGCGTCGAGGATTTGGCACTCCACAGCGAGCGTGTCGTGATTAATCCTGCCGCTTAAGACCTCCAGGTCCAGATGTCGCAATTGGCTGAAGAGCTTGCTGCGAACGGCGCGGACAGAAGGTCGTAGTGCAGCCATCACACCGATGGGAGGTTGTTCATCAGAAGGCTGAAGGGCGATTTTCAGGGTTTGGACATGGCGCGCGAGATAAGGCGGCGGCGGAAAGATTTTGGCCAGCGTCCAGTAAGAGTGCAGCCGAAACTCGGCCCGCTTCCACACCACAGCCATCACGCTTGCTCGCCAAGATCGACAGACGGCGAGAAGGGCGGAGCCAGTTTTGGGGGATTCGATGCGATCTCGACTGTAGAGCACCTCGCTTTCTCCTTTGCCTGGTCCATAAAACTGTTCGCCAAGGTGGTAAGTAACCGGCCCTTCGTCTGCCACACACTCGGACGCAATCTGCTGCAGCAACTCGATGGGCAGGTTTTGGGCGATGGTCCCAAGGCGAGATTCCATTTTGCAGTCTGTGCCGACTTCTTGAGCGGGATGCGGCGCGAGATGGGTCCGTGAACAAAGGGCTCACAAGTTACTGCGAGCAGCTCGTGCCCATGACTTCAACCAGGCGTTGGCCAGAGACCCAGAATAGGCCGGGTGTCGTCGTAATGGTGCAAGAGCAAGCAAAGGCGGCGGAACGCGTTTGCGGTTGCCAAACCTCGTGCCATGCTGCAGAGTGCATGTCAACGCGCAGTTCCAAGCGTTCCGAGAGCTCTTGGCCGCAAATGAGACACGCGCACGCTCCTCTGGGCGCCGACACACAAGTCTCGCCCTCGACGTCCATCATCCCCAGAGGCCCAATAGATCGCAGCTGGAGCTGCGTACTTCTCAAGAGGCCTAGGCAACAGTACAAGCAAGGGTCAGATCACCAATCGAAAGAGCGCTCCAAGAATACTCCTTGCGATTTGTTTTGACTTTGGCTTGTGCCCGAGGCATTCCTGTTGCTTGCTTGCTCCCAGTCGGCGACCGAACCACTCTCATAAATGGCAGCCTCTACCAACGAGAAGAGCAATGATGTGCACTTGCAGCTGCAGGACGACGAGGAGCCGCTCTCGCCCATAATGTCGTCGCCTCCTCCGCCCGACTCGCCGCCGTCTCGCTTCATGGTCCTGTTCTCAGTCTGCTTCTATATCGTGGCCGCCATCGTTATGGTCATGGCCAACAAGCACGTCCTCAACGTCGTCTCCACCCCGCTGTTCTTCCTGTTTTGCCAGCTCGTTATTGCGGTGCTCCTATTGCAGGCCAGCGCGGCATTAGGTGCGCAGCTCCGCGCCATCTTCAGCCACTTGTGGACTGTGACTCATTCCGTTGATCCTGAGCACAGGCTACTTCGTCCTGCCGCGGATACAGCTGCAGACGGCAAAAGACTTGGCGCCCTTGATTGCCATTAACTGCACCGGCCTCATCTTCAACACGTACTGCCTCAAGCTGGTCGATGCGTCTTTCTACCAGGTGTGTCCAGATGCCCAATTGACCGTCGAAATCGCGTTAATGAGCGCAAGCACAGGTCGCAAGAGGGCTGGTGTTGCCGTTCACCGTGCTCTTCTCCTTCGTGCTCCTCAAAGCCAAGTCCTCGAATTCAGTCCTGGCCGGCGTCGTTTTGGTCTGCGTTGGCTTCTTCTGGGGCGTGTCGGGCGAACAGTTGAACGGGTCAGGGTTGGGAATCATGATGGGCATCTTTTCTTCGATCACCACCTCGGTCCAGTGAGTGGAGTTCTCCCTCTCTGACGGCCTTAGTCTGAGGCATGTCCTCCTTGCAGCGCGATTGTCATCAAGAAGAGCTTGGCAGCGGTGCACGGCAGCACGCTCGACTTGGTCTACTACAACAATGCGCTCTCCGCCGTGGTGGTCGCGCCTCTCATCTTAGTAGCCGGCGAAAGCTCGGCCGTGCTCGACCTCATCTCCGACCGGGGCGAGCAGATGTCGACGTTCTTGGTCGGCACGCTGGTCACCGGCGTGTTTGGCTTCCTCATTTGCGTCGCCGGCTTCCTGTCCATCAAGGTCACCTCGCCCGTCTCCCACATGATCTCCGCCGCCGTGCGAGGCGTCATTCAGACCTTCTGTGCGTGTTTTCCTAGTTTTCGTTGGGCGCAGCACAGAATGCTGATGGTTCTTGGGCTTGGCACAGTGGGCATGAGCCTGTTCGGCGACTTGATCACGTCGGACCGGTTCATTGGCATCTCCTTCATCCTCGCCGGCTCCATCTGGTACACCTACGCTAAGAGCCAAGAGGCGCACAACCCGCCGCAGCTCACGTCGACCGCCCCGAGCCCGATACTCCAACTGAGGCAGCCGGACCGCCCATACTCGCCGGCCCTCCGCAACTCGCCGCTGCCCACCAGGAACTCGCCCAACCTGGCACCTATATCGTCCTTTGGCAACGATTCAGATAGGTGCGCGATCCCCCCACTCCCTATCGCCAAAGCTCACGAGATCCCAACAGCTCTTCATTACCGTTGCCAGTATCTGCAGAGAAGAGCAAAGCCAGCTAGACCATATTACACTCGCATACCGCTAAAGAAGCAGTGGATACCTCCCTCATTGTAACAACTCTCATATTTACCACACACATGAAAGGCTGTTCCTTTTTGACATTGTTGCATTTTCGAAAGCTTAGATTTTGGGAGGATGCGGGAAGGCCCATTCTGTGCATTTCAGATAACTACAATGGCTGTAAAACGCAATGGCCGCACTCAGCGAGGACTTCGCAAACGAGGGGGAAAGCGCCTTACTTGAGGGAGTAAAGAGCTTCTTGTTGTGGTAGACGGATTTGCCGGCCTGTGCAGCCCACCTCAATGTCAGCTCTGTGCAGTAGTTAAAATAAGGGCGTCGGACGCACCTCCCAGCCGTCGACGTCCTTCATGATCTCCTTCTCCCGGTTGTGGGCGGCCACCGCTCGGCGGTACACGTCCCGGTCGCCCTCGGCCATGAGCAGCGGCACCAGGTGTATCCTGGACCACGCCTTTTCCCTCGCCAGCTCTCTGTTCAGATCCGACTTCCCTCAGACAGCGCTCGCCAAAGGGGGACGAGAGGGAGCCGAACCGCTTCTCGATCTGGCCCTCGCCAAACCTCCAAAAGCCAAACGCACAAACGGCGAACACGCCGCCAAAGACGACCAGGCCAGACGGGCCGCGCACGGGCAGGTTGCGCTTGTAGCGGAGCGGCTCGTAGCCTGTGCGAATCGACAACTTCAGACTTTTGGAGGGAATCTGGGTTAGGGCTCTGGTCTACGCACCTCCGGGCGGCGGCAGGTCCCTGCAGGCGATGCATTAGCTTGTGTTGAGCGGTGTGAGAAGGTCTACGCACTGCCGATATGGGATGGCCATTGCTCGTCCTGGTCAGAGAGTTTGGCTGGAGTGTGGCTCGGCTCGGCTAAACTTCCTCCCTCCCTGCGCTCATGCACGCTCAAACCGCGTCGGCGATGGATGTGGCTTCAGTCTTCAAGCATGCAGGCCAGGACGAGCTCACGCTCTTCGAGTTCCTCGAGCAGTCCAACCAATTAGAGTCTGAGGCGCGCGAGGCCATCCCTTACTCGCTCCGCGAATGCTCCTTCGACAAGGGCCACGTCCGCCAGCCCGTGTACAGCTGCTTGACGTGCCAAACTGCCAATGGAGGCGAATTGGCTGGTATATGCGCTACGTGCTCCGTTACTTGTCATTCCACGCATGAGCAAGTCGAGGTGAGCGCAAGCGGCGCTTTGTTTTGGTTTTCGCACCCTCGCTGAAAAGAGAGCGTCGAAAGCTCTTCAACCGACGTGCATTTCAATGCGATTGCGGGACGACCCGCCTAGGGCCAGAGGCGACGTGCAACGCTGGGAAGAGGCTAGGGCAGGCGCCCAACGACGGCAACTCGTACGACAAGACCTTCCGCAACGAGTTCTGCTACTGCGGCAAGCCTTACGACCCCTTCACGGAGGAGGACGAGATGCTGCAGTGCGTGGTGTGCGAGAACTGGCTGCACAGCCGGTGCATCATCCCGCGCATCCCAAAAGAGGCGGCGGCGGCGGAGGAAGCGAAAGTAGAGGAGAGCAAGGAGGAAAGCGACAAGAACAAGGAGGGAGAGAAGAAGGAAGAGGAGAAGGACCGCCCAGTGTTGGAGCTGGAAGAGTTCGAGACCATCCTCTGCTCGGACTGCGCCGAGTCCGACCTCTTGCGGCCACTAATGCGGCGCTACGCAGCTAAACCAGACTCTGGCTTCATCATGATTGACCAAGCCAACCAACTCGTCGGCCGGATGCCCGCCGTTGTCGAGTCTTCTAAACGCTCGCGCTCGGGTACACCAGACGGCCAGCCGAGCAGCAAGCGCCTCAAGCTGGACTTGTCCGAAGTGGAGCCCTCATCTGAACCTCCGACTTCGGATGTGGATGTGGAGTGCACAGCGCCGGAGGACGAGCCCTCGGAGACCTTTTTGGCTTTGGTGGCGCTCGACGGTTTCAAGGCTACTGTCTTCTTAGAGGAGTTAGACTGGCGAGACCAGTGGTGTCGCTGCAAGAAGGTGGGCTTCACGTGTTCTCGTTCGCGGAGTCTAAAGCTGAGAACGGGCGTTCACAGTGTCTGCCGCTTTTCGAAATGCTGCCTTATCTCTTAGAAGAGGAAGAGACCTGCGACCCGGAGGAGGACAAGGAACCTCGTATGTGCTTCTTTGCCTAGGTGGCTAGCCCCATACTGAAGGAGATTGCGCAGAGCGCTCGATCGAAGACGCGTCCAATGACATGCTCCAAAGGCTACCCCGCGGTCCTGTCCTTGACTATGTGCGCGCTTCCTTCTCTTTGGTGACTTCTAGAAGCTCAAGGACCCCACAGCTTAACGGAGTGAAGGCGATCTCTTCCGAGTTTAAAAGTTGGCTCAACAGCCTGCCGACTCCGACAGACGGCAGCAAGCTCACGGTGACGGCGGACATGGTCAAGGAGTGGCTAGCGACAAAGTCTTTGTCCAAATGATATGAATTTGCCATGCGTTCTACAATGTGTGGTTTTTCTCTTTTCAGTGCGTTTACAATCGTCAACAATGCGCTTTGTACAATCGTTCAATTCGTCGTCCTTCCTTCCTTCTATCTCGCAGACCGAGCGCTATTGGCCGCCATTCACCCATAGCTCGAAGTGTGCGTCTGCGTCTTGGGAGGCCGAAGAGGTTCGCCGAAGCCATGTCCGCCGCGCAGCCTGGCGCGAGAGGGGCTGGCCGTGGACGTCAACTTGGTGGCTTCGCGAGTAGCGCCGAAGGGGGAGAGGCGCGGATTCCAAAGCTCTTTGAAGCCAGGAGGAAGAGGTGCTTGGTTCTACAGCTTCATCAGTCAGTAAGTCGCGTCTCTGGCAATAAATTAAAAACAAGCTGGCTCACCCTTTGAAAACAGCATGTTGACGCGGATTTTATGCGTGGGGGCGCTTTGTTTTGGGAGATGAGAGTGTGTGGATGGATGCAGCGGAACAAGAGAGGTGAGCTTGCTCTTTAAGCCAACGCTGACTACGACACCAACGACTAAGCACGCACAGCGCCGCCCCGCCAACAGCACACCGCCGAAAAAGGCGCGCGGCCTCCGAAAGTTTGGGCCGAGGAGTTGGCCGCTCCGAGGAAGCTCTCATGGAGCCGATTGGTGTCGTAGCTGGCAGCCATTTCCTTATCGCAGGGTCATGACAAGGGATTTCGGCCGACGCCGGACGCAGTGTGCGAATTTTAGTGCAGAAAAAGATAGTGTAATAATATGGGCAATGATGATGCGTGGATGGTGATTGACCTCAAGTGACCGTTAGGTGGTGTCTTTTTTGAGCCCTATGTTGTGAGGCAGGCTTTGGGAAAAGAAGGCGTGCTCCATTCGCGCTGCAAGAATTGATGAGCAAACCGCCGACCGCCACCGAGGCAAAGCTGAGCTTACTGGCCTGCGAGCACGACATGATGAAATCAGTAACAAGGCAAGAAGAAAATCCATAGGGGCGCGTACAGTGTTGAAGGTCAGAACCAGATCGCGAAGGAGTTCGGGAGATGGGGCTTCTCGTGCGGCGGTCTGCTCCAGCAATTCTATGCCGGATGTCACCGCCTATACAACTCAATTGAGTAGTAATTTATGATTCAAAGGCAGAAGAGGAGGCGTACCTGCTGAAATTGTGGCCGAGCGTAGTCCTCGATCCACTTCAGATACCGGTTGCCCTCTCGAACCGTCTGAGGATCCTTGGCCAGTCTGGCGCCGATCTGCCCGTAACCGATCAAACATGGGGCCGTCGCTACCCGGAGGTGCAGCAGGGATTTGGCGTTGGCCACGTCGAGCGTGTATCGGGTATAAGCAACAGTCCCAAATTCTTCCTCTTCTTCGAGCATGTCTTGCAGTGAAATGCCAAACTCGTTACAGTACTGTCGTAGTATGAGGGCCTGTTGTCGCCTGTGTCCAGGAGGGAAGGGTGCTCACGCTGACGTGCATGTCGATCTCCGACACGATGCTCGATATGATCACGTTGGCAGACGCAATGTCTTGGAAGTTGTCCGATTTATACACAGCAAGGCCGAATATCCGAGCATAACTGGCGTTGTACATCAGAAAGGACTGGAATTCACATGTGCAGAGAGACAGCCTTGCTGTTTGAGGAAAATGTAGTCTGCATGGACGCGTCAAATGTGCTTTCTGGAGCTTGTCATCTAACTGACCTTGCTTCAAGAAATGGACGAAGGATTCCATGGGGAGCTGCACCCGAAGTGAGAGAAGCTCGGGCCGCTAGCGGGCGAACACCTGCCTCGCCACTTTGCAGGCCTCTGACAAAGTCGTTGTCCTCGACATATTTCTTCCATACTTCACGATTCTGCCCAAGCAGGTAGTCTGTGAGAGGTGTTGCCACAATGTTGGTAGGGCTGCTGGCTCGTCAGTCACCTGGTGGTGTGCGACGGCCATAAGACTCACACTGGCAGGGCGCGAGTGCGAATTGAATGGAGCTGTAAAGAACTGAGAATGTAATCGACTGGGAAGTGGAAAGGGCGCACATGATTCACAGGCCCATTGCCGGCCCCGACAGGAAAGCTTGACGCTATAGCATTTTGTACATATCGAATTGCTGAAGTGACGGCATCGTTGGTAGTTGCTCCTTTGCCGAGCTCTGCAGCGATGGCAGCACTGAGCGTGCAGCCGGTTCCATGCGTGTTTTTGGTGGCAACCTTTCTGCAGAGGAAATCTTGGTGAGCGACAGGCACACTGGATTCGGCAGGGAAGCCCTACGAATGTTCAAAGACAGTAAAACTGTCTGACTTCGATTGGTAGAGCAAGTCAAAGATGACATCGGTTTGAAGATGGCCGCCCTTGAGCAAGACGTTGGGGCAGCCAGACTTCGCAATCGTCCTACAGATGGACTGCACTGCACGTAAAAAGAATTCATCGCCGCTCCACAATTCCGCAGGGCAAAATGCGCGTACTCTCTTCGATCGTAGCATCACCGGCTTTGGGCAATCCCGCCAGGATTCGTCCTTCTGGAAGATTAGGGGTGACAACGGACGCGAGAGGCAAGAGAAGCTCTCTGAGGCTGTTGACAGCTGACGTTTCCAGGAGCTCGTGCCCACTGGTGGACACCATAACGGGGTCAACAACCAGCTTGAGCGAGTCGGTGGCGCAATGCTTTTTGAGGGAAGCGACCACGGCCTGGATGATGGGCGCCGAAGAGAGCATCCCGGTCTTTATGCTGGCAATGTTGAGATCAGAGAGAACAGCGTCGAGCTGCTGTCCGACGAAACCAGGCGAGGCTGATTCCACCGCCGCAACACCTCTGCTGTTCTGGGCGGTCAAGGCGGTCACTACGCTGGCCCCATATGTGCTGAGAGCTGCAAAAGTCTGTGTCTTTGATGAGCCGAAAGCACCCGAGCTGGACAAATAAGATCTTGCCTTCAAATCGGCCTGAATGCCAGCTCCGCCGCCAGAGTCGCTGCCTGGTGACCAAACTCAACACAACCCAATCTAACAGACACTAGACTCACCAGCAATCGTCAAAATTTGGGGCAACATCGCTGCTGCTGGTCAGCCATTGGCCTCGCCAAGCCGTCCAAAAAATGAGCCCGAAGACAGGTTGCGCCACATCCTTCAGCTTGACACCTGAATTTGAATCTTGATAAACTCATCTGATCCTCTCTGAGCTAGTCATTTGATTCCACCAAGAACGCCGTTGACGTCCCAGCGACAATCTGCCAAGCCCTGCCCAAATGCCCGTCTCGTATCGCTGCTATCTTGTCATCCAAACTGACGCACTTGCGCCTGGTGCGAGCTTTGAGAGTGTCCTTGAAAGCGCTCTGGCCGGCGGAACGACCATTGTTCAGCTGAGAGAGAAGACGGCGTCGACTCGAGACTTTTTGGAGCTCGCTCAGAGGGCGAAGGTGCTCTGCAACAAGGTGGGACAACACAGGGTTACCCTTTGCTTCGAGACTAAACGCATGCGTGTAGTACAAGGTACCCCTATTGATAAACGATCGCCTTGATATTGCGTTGGCAATTGGCGCAGACGGGTAAGCCGCTCTCTGCCGCCTGCCAAAGCTGCTGATTTTGACGGCTCTTCTAGAGTCCACATTGGTCAGGATGATATGCCTCTTGCAAAAGCTCGCGAAATGCTCGGCCCCGGGAAGATAATCGGACTGTCTGCCACGACCGTCAAAGAAGCGGTGGACGGGGTCGCCGCTGGCGCAGACTATCTGGGTTTGGGCCCGTGTTACTGGACTGGCTCTAAGAAGGACCTCAAGGAAATCACGGGGCCTCGAGGCATTGCTCAGATGCTGCATGCCATCCGAGAGAGCACGATTCCCACTGTGGCGATCGGTAATAAGTTTTACTGGCTGTCCCGGTGCTCTCGTTGAACATGATATCGCAGGTGGGATCAACACAAAAAATGCCCTTCGAGTACTCCATGGCTGCGTCGCTCCCGGTGGAAAAGCCCTCTCTGGCTTGGCGGTCGTTTCGGCCATTGCGTCTGCTGCCGATCCGGGATCTGCGGCTAGAAACCTTCTCAAGGCTGTCGACGACTTCAACGAGGTGATCCTCCCCAAATTCAAGGACGCCCCTTTGCTGGACCGAGTCTGCAGCTTGTTGGATCACCTGAGGTCGCAGGGTGGCGGAGTCATACAGCAGGTGACCAACACGGTCGTGCAGAATGACAGTGCCAACGCTACTCTCGCAATGAACAGCAGTCCTATAAGTAAGTGCAGGAATCCCAGATGAGCAGGCCCTGAATTCGCGTCCGCAGTGTCGAGCGACGCAGCCGAAGCCGAAGAGCTGGGCAGTATTCTTGGAGCGCTGGTCATTAATCTCGGAACACTGACCGACACACAAATTGCCGGTATGCTCAAGGCCGGCAAAGCCGCCAACGTTAATCGGAAGCCCGTCGTGTTCGATCCGGTCGGCCATGGCGCCTCTTCGCTTCGCAAAAACACAACCAGCCACCTTCTCAACGAGATCCAAGTAACGATTATCAAAGGAAATGCCGGAGAAGTCGGGTCCATTGCAGGAGCAACTGGGGCCACTTCCAGAGGAGTTGACAGCGCAGGCGCTTTGGAGGATCCGGCTCGGGTGGTTCGAGAACTGGCCCAACGCGAACGCTGCATTGTGGCCTTGACTGGGAAAGTGGACTACATCAGCGATGGGAAGACTGTCGTTACGCTCCGCAACGGGCATCCTCTGCTGGGGCAAATCACAGGGTGGGCATGGCACTCCCCCTTCACTCCAACCTTATGCTGATGCCGTTCCTTGCTTCTCAAGGAGTGGTTGTCTTACGGTAAGTCATCCGACCAGATTCCCGGAGCGCAATCTGACAGCACATCAGGGTTCGGTCATTGGGTGCTTTGCGGCAGCGGCGTCCGCCAAAAGCGCGTCGACTCCCTTCGGGCTGACATTTGGTGATCAGCTGGCTGCTGCTGTAGCGGGAATTCTGACTGTCGGAGTAGGTCTTGCTTTGCCACGCTCGAAACGAGATTGATTCAAGCGAGCAGATTGCTGGCGAAATCGCTGCTGGCCGGCCCGAGTACGTTTGCGCTTTTTCCCTGCTACCACTCCCACATTAACGTTGCGTGTATAGCGTGCAAGGTCCTGGCAGCTTCCGCGCCGCTTTGATCGATGCGTTGGCACAAGTTGACAGCCATGAGCTCCGGAAGTTCGCCCAAATCTCGACGGAATGATTCTCGCCAAGCCCGGCCCAGTGCGTCCATGTGCTCGACACTTTGGAAGCTATATACTGGATCGTCGCCAAGGTGGACTGGCAGCCAGCTGCGCAGAAGACGCGTCGCTGCCGGATCGACGGACGCGTTGTTGTTTGTTCACCTCATCATCTCGTTTTCAATCAAATGGATTTTCACTCAAGTCCGACTGGGCCAAGGACTCTGTAACCTGTTTGCTAGCCATCAGCCACCTCGCCGACATGCGAATCTCGTCAGTCATTGGAGCCGCTGCGGCCCTCCTGCCACTAGCTCTTGCCCGCGCTTCCTGCCCTGCCTCGTACCTCAAGAAGCTAGATTTGTACACCGCATCGGTGCAAGATTTGCTCAAGGGGTTGGATTGTGGAGCGTTTACGAGCACGGACTTGACGAACGCCTATATCCGACGAATCAAGGAAGTCAATCACTTGGGAGCGGGCTTGCAAGGTCAGCAATTGCGTTTCACTCGCAGTCATGTCGTAAAGGTTGAAATTTGGAAGGACAGCGGTCATTGAAATCAGCCCAACAGCCTTGTCAGATGCGGCCATCGCTGATCGGGCTTATTCCCGGGGTCGAGCAAGAGCCCTCGAAGGCATCCCGGTCCTGGTCAAAGACGTTTTCAACACCCTACCAGAACAAGGGATGCAGTCGACAGGCGGCAGTTCGGTATTGCTTGACACGATCGTGAAAGAGGAAGCATGGGCCATCGAAACACTGCGAAATGCTGGCGCTATCATTCTTGGCAAGGCCAACCTCGACGAGTTTGCAAATGCAAGAGAGACTCTGCCCTTCGGTTTCTCCCCTCGCGGCGGACAGTGCCGCAACCCTTTTGCGTTGAACGATTCTCCCGCGGGCAGCTCTGGTGGCTCTGCCGTGGCGGCTGCGTTGGGCCTTGCAGCTTTCACTCTTGGTAGTGACACTACAGGTACGAGCGATGCACATGGAAGCACAGCGCTGCTCAACCAAGAGCGCGCAGGGTCCATTTCTGGGCCGTCATCTGCGGCTGGCGTCTTTGGCCTTCGAACGACACCTGGACTGGTCTCTCGGCGCGGAGGTAGGTTCTTCATGCGCGCCAGAATATGAAAGCTGCTAAGCTTGCGTGCAACAAAAGTCACGCCTTTCTATCCGAGTCGTGATGCAGTTGGACCAATCGCCCGCCATGCCTCTGATCTTGCGGTCGCTCTCAGCATTCTTGCCAAAAAAGACTCGAAGAACCCTTCGCCTGACCCGAAGCGACCAAAGAGCCCTCCGAGCGACTACACTCAGTTCCTGACCCCGAGCCTGCGCGGCCTTCGGATTGGCTACATCACCAGCGAGGCCTCGGGCGACGACAAGAGGATGAACTACGAGGAGAAAGCGTTTGAGCGGGTGGGCAACATGCTCAAGCAATCCGGCGCCCAGCTCGTCCCTCTGAAGATGCCAGACTTTCTGCGGACGGCTCTGACCATCGCTCCCAAGTGGGTCGGCCGCCCGGGCGCTCCTGTAAGGACTCTTTTCCGTGTCTGAGACCTACTCGTGCTTATGGCTGCGGAACCGCTCAACAGCCTGCCTCATTGGTTGGGACGAACGACAACATCGAGGCCTACTTGGCCATGAACAAGTATCTCCAGTCCTTGGGCAAGTCTCCAGTGAAGACTGTGGAGGCGCTGGTCAGCTGGATCCTGTCCCACGAAGACCGCGAGTTTGTCATCGACCATCAGAGCCCAGTCCTGTTCGTGAAGAAGCCTCTCCTGCTCAGTGATCTTTGCTGAGAGCCCTTCGCTGCACCCCCCAGGTTCGATGTCTATGCTCAGCAGTACGCAAAGACCAACGAGAAGAGCGAGCTCTACGACACTGTCTCCAAACTCCGGGCCGAGATCCAAGGGGTCATGGCCGACTTCTTCCAGGGAAACGACCTGGATGCGGCCATCTTCAGCCCAAAGTTCGGCTACGAAAATCTCGGCACCAGCGTCTACGGCTGGTTCACGGCCCGTGAGTTTCAAGGGATTCCTCAAGCTCTCCAGCCGAGTCGTTTCTGAGTTGTGGCCACGGTGGACCTGCAGTGGCTTTCCCGGCCCTTACCGTGCCATCTGGAATGGTGTACACCAAGGATTCGGGGGCAGAGTCGTCTGATGGCAAATCCTACCCTTGGGTCTGGGAGCCATTGAAGGCGAGCGCGCCGGGCGAGGTAGGTTGCCTTCACTCCTCGCTTTCCTGCTCTCTCTACGCATCTCACATCACATCTCGCTTGCAGCCGGTGGGCATCGCGATCTACGCTGAGCCGTACGGCGAGCCAGCGCTCATCCGCGCCGCCTACGCGCTCGACACCCGCTTCGACTTGCAGGCGACCAAGAAGCCGATCAAGGGCGCCAAGGCGTGCACGCAGATCACCCACATTCTGCGCAACCAGGACTGCCAGACGCAGTAGACCGACTTTATTCGAACTTTCTCATGTGTGCGAGGGGCGGGTCGGGCCGCGCTCTTTTGATAATATTGTGGCTGGGTCCCAAGGGATCCAAATGGGTTTTAGAATTGAAGCACACTGTAATAGCTCACAGACGATGAGCCAAAGAGAGCGGCAAAGGCAAGGGGCCGAACGAACCTATCCAAAAGCCCGCTCTACTTTTCGTCTTCTGAAGACGGAGGGGAGTCCGCCTTCTTGCCGCCGTTCCCGCCCTCCTTCTTGTCCTCGGTGTAGTCCGGGCTGAGCAGGCCGAGCGACATGATGCCGGACGCCGCCCGGGTCTCCGCCTCTTGCCGCTTGCTCTCTAGGTCCTTGGCCTGGTGCGACAGGTAGTGCGACTTGATCGTCTTGGCCCGTTGGATCTGTCAAGGAGCCGTGCTCGTATAGTCAGCTTCGGAGGCAGGCGGACTCAGGCTAGGCAAACAAGCCGGACCTCCTTCGAGTGGTGCAGGCATTCGAGGTAGTCCTCCTTGGGCGCGATGCAGTCTTCAGGCCGCGAGGCGTTCGAGTAGCATTTTGAGAACTCTGTATTGTGTCAACAAGGCCTTGAGTCCAGTGCCAAAGGCAGAGGGGACGGCGGGCGCAAACCTTGCCAGTATTGGAAGCAGCGACTTCGACCGCCCGAGTAGCCAAAGCCGGACTGCGGAGGCATCGCCCAAGCTCAGCAATGTCCACTGCATTGACGAGTTATCGGAGAGCCACTCACAGCCATTGTGAGACCAAAAGTGTCCAATCCACTCGCTGGTGCGGGTGCAAGACCACTGCAAGAGGCGCTCGCCCTCTCTGCCTCCGTCGGCCGGCTCGCGTTTGGGTCTGCTTTTGGGTCTCGCTTCGTCTGCTTGCTAGTTCATCAATTGGAATCCTGTGTGCTCATCTATGCTCCTCGGCTTGCCACAATACCAAGCCGACAGTGCCCTCAGTCCTTGACGCCAGATCTCTTCCTCCTCTGGGCCTCCTTCTTCACCAATAAGTACTCAGTGTATCAGAGTCACGCCGGAATAAGGATCCCAGGAGCCCAAGCAGCCGGAGAGTGCCTCCGTTGGCGGCACATTCCACCTTTTCGCCCGAGGCTCAGCCCTCGATATGAGGACTTGCAGAGCATGGCTGCCCTCATACGCTTGTGGACGACTTGTTTGATCTTGCCTTGACGTGTATTCATCTCTTCTTGGACTCTTCACCACCTCGATGCTGAAGCTTGTGTTGCCGCGTTAGCTCAGGGTCAGCTTCCAAATCTGGATCTGATCTCTCGAGAGAGAGGACTGTGAGCATTTGTCAAGAGGTGCTTTGAGCTAGGGAGCGTTGACGTCGGGGCGCCTGGAGGGCCAATCGATCGCTTCTCTTATGCCGTGGCTCGCTGACCTCAAAGGGACCATTAATACTCAATCACTTAATACTCAATCTCTTGCATCAGATTAAAAAGAGGAGCGGTTACAATATGCTTGCTGTGAAAGAGTTTGCGACAAGGAAAGCATGGTTAGTGCAGTTCTCGGGAGTGCCTTGCCACAGCGGCTGTTGCGTAGCCCTCCAACATTCCTAGCTTCGCCCAAGCCCCTTCAGTTCCGCCAGTCCTTATTGTGTAACCATCCAGGACGTCGACGGCCAGCAACTGCATGGAATGGGCCTCCAGCTGCTTCGCAAGGTCGTCAAACACCGACTTGAGCCGGCGCTCTTCATGGTCGGTTTCGGCGACAGACGCGTCACGGCCAGCTTGAATGATACAAGAAGAATAGACGATTAGACAGCGACACATCATGGAGTAAGCACGTGAAGTCGTTAGATTTGGAAGTTGCGCGGGCTGCCTGTTATTGAGGTACACCAATCGCTGTAAGATGCCATGGACCGAGAGCATAGCTCTTGCAAGCTGTCTGCACTGTCTTCTGAAGTCGACGCCATTCTGTGACACAAGCTGGGTATATATGTGCTGGAAGTTGAGGTTGCCAAACCAAACTTCGAAGGCAGTAGCGAATGCCGAAGCGTCCGCATCGTCCCTGTGGAATTTTCGGACAAGTTCAGCAAAGGCAGATATTGAGACGTCCACCAGCTTGGTGACAGCCGCCATGACTTGAAGACTCTGCGCACAATAATATCAGCAACCGTGGAACGCAACGAAGCGGGACACACACAGTGGCAGGAGCTTCAACATCTGGTTCTGGACTTTGCCAGATTCCTAGTAGACTGGTCGAGAAGAAGCGCAGCGATTGTGACAAAGGATACAAGACATCATTGTGAAGATACTGTATCATGGAGGCATCCATCTCTCGTCGAGAACGACCGAGAATAGGTTTGAAGATGGCGGCCACCAGGCCCAAATTGAAATACAACCGCTGCGTCAAGCCAGAGTACATGAATGCATTCGAGGCAGCCAACTGATTCGCTCTCTGCCGCAAATTGTTGGAGCCTAATGAATTAGGCCACCAGATGCACCAACCTCTACTTCATTGCTGGGTACCCTCAGGCGGGAAAGTTCAGGATACGATTGTTTTATGGGAGTAGCAAGCCTGTAAAGGGATGCGTCACCTCCTCGGAGCCATGCAAAAATTTGGACATACGCTAGCAGAAATACCTTCACCTCATGCTTAGTGGGAGGAATACCGCGGCCGGCATTGGGATTTTTGGAGGCAAGCAAGTCGCCAGTCGTTAATATTCCCAAAACAGCCTTCTTCAGTAAGTTCCTTCGAGGTTCCAAGCGATACTCTTCCAGTAGATGGGGAAGGACAGCACTCCAGAGTGGCCCAAATTCGGGATGAGGACTACTGGCCATGTTGTTCGGATGCTTGCAGTGCAAGAGGGATGGCTTGACTCTACGGCAGCTCTCTTCAAAACCCTTTTCGCACATGCCCCGGAATCTATTGAGACTAAGGAGCCTAACATGTTTCGTCGCGTCGCTCCGTATTCAAGTCTTACTGTACGCTTCGTAAGACGTACAGGCATCGCCTACACCTCGAGACAGAAGGAACTCCGGGACAGAAGAGAACAGACGGATGCATCGGCTCGAGCTGATGGCAGGGCCAGTCTGGAAGGCGGACCCATCGTGGGAGGTTCACGAGAGAAATGTATTGGAACGACACCGAAGAAGAGAGCAAGAAGCGCGAAAGAGCAGCATAGCAGACATGGCAAGCTCGATCAAATCGAAGCGAACTTGAAGAGCAGTTCCCTATTTGCATGCATTCACAGTCCAAGAAACGCATCCATGAGGGCAATATGAGGGCAATAAAGAAGCGAACCGCCACCATCTGCTGGCACTCGTCGTCGCCCTCCAACCCGCGTTTCCCGCTTCTTGCCCCGTCACCTCCAGCCCGGCGGCATTGACAGCATGTCAAAAGGGCTTCAACTGACGCCAGATGTCGTAGTGAGTGCTTCTCACGCCAGGTTCCAACGCGGCAGCATCCCTAAACTCCCTCCCTTCGCAGACCAGCTTCAGCCAGACAAAAATCTTTCGGACGCATAACGAGCCGCTCAAGTCGTTCACCTCCTTGTCCTTTGACGACAAGGGAGAGCACCTGATCACTGGTGGCGAGGACGAGTGCTTGCAGCTGTTCAATGCGAGGACTGGGAAGTGAGCCGCCCTCTCCTCATCTCGCCTTCCGTGCTGCCCGACAGAAAGCTCATGTCTTGCGGGGTTTTCGAATAGACATCAAAAGCAGTTGCTCTCCAAGAAATACGGAGCGCACTTGGCCAGGTTCACGCACAAGTCTTCCACCAGCATTTACGCCAGCACGAAAGAAAATGGTGAGCGGCTTTCGCCTTGATGCTCTTGAGAGCTTCCGAGGCTGATTTTGCCCTCGCATAGACACGATACGGTACCTCTCTCTACACGACAACACTTTCATCCGCTACTTCAAAGGGCATACTTCTCAGTAGGCCTTGCTCTTCGAATCTCCCACTTCGAAAGTCGGCTTGAGACGAAAGGTCACAGGGTCAACTCGCTGGAGATGTGCCCGGTGGACGACAGCTTTCTTTCAGCAGCCAAGGACGACACGGTGCGGCTCTGGGACCTGCGGACGGCCAGCTGCCAGGGCTACCTCGAAGTGGCGGGCAACCCGTGCGTGTCGTTCGACCCGACCGGCGTCCTGTTCGCCGTCACGCTCCACTACAAGAGCGCCATCCTGATGTATGACATCCGAATGTTCGACAAGGTAAGATAGCCTTTCCCGTCTCAACCTCCGAAAAGGCTGGAACTCAGGTGTACCATCAGGCCCCGTTCTTGTCGGAAAACATCAACGACCCCATTTTAGCCGCCATCTCCTTCCCACCCCCTATCCCGGTGTACACATCCAGCAAATTCTCCAACGACGGCAAATGGATCTTGATCGGCACCGCTGGGCAAGCACACTACATCCTCGACTCGTTCAAGTGCGCCATCATGTTTCGCCTAGAAGGTGGGCGCCTTTATTCCTCCCTCAGATCTTCAGAATGATCTGAAAGGAATTGTTCCTCACAGGACACGAAGGGTTGGAGCGCTATGGGCTGGCCCAAGGTCAACCTGCCTCTCGCGATCCCCCACGGGCGGGTTGCTCAGGCGAAGAGGTGTGCTGGACGCCGGACAGTCGATATGTGGTGTCAGGCTCCAACGACGGGCACGTTTACGTGTGGGACGTGAACCCGCCGCCGGACTCCCCTCAATTCGCCCAGCGCCCACAACCTGGCCCGAGCTCGACGTTGCGGCCCATGTGCAGGCTGGAGAGCAAGACCAACACCGTCTCCCGCGTCGTCAGCTTCAACCCGAGGGCGGCTATGCTCGCTTCTGGAGGCATGGAACTGGTCAGTTGCACTCCTTTCTAGGGTCGCGTGGGTTGGGATCTAAATGGAAATCTCTGAACGCCACACAGTCATTCTGGCTGCCCTCTGAACTGCCCCGGTGACCTCTCGGAAACCCGCAGTTGCTGTGTGGACCGTGCGAGAGATTTGGGCCGGGCGGGCGCCGCGGGAGGCTGACCAATGCAGAGCTTTTACGGCTGTCAAAGGGATGGACGATTGCATGACTAGTGATACAATGGGACAGAAGAATTCAATGTAAAAGCGTTTGGCTCTCCTCCCGCCTTGTGCACTCGCCACCCGGAGCGAGCTCGACTTTTGAGGCCCAAGAGGGTTTCGGTGGGGAGTTCCAAAGCCATAAAAAGGTTGTCTGGCGTGTAGAGAGAGACGAAAGCAGGGAAAAAAAAAGCTATTGACAGAAGACAAGAAGCGCGGGGGGCGTTAAGAGGGCGTAGCTTTGGATGGGTTTTGACTGTATGGAGGGTGGGTCCTTCTTTTTCGGGCTTTTTCGTTATGGCGGTTGTCCAAACTTGGGAGGTTTTCGGTAAGGTGCTTTTGCAAAGGTAAAAAGGACGAGGTAGGTAGGGATGGGGGGCGCTTTCGTTTGTACATTTCTTGGGGTTTCGAGCCGAAAGTAGAAAAGAGAGGGTCACTGCCGCAAGTTCAACCTGGGAGAGTTGGGAGGCGATATCAGCGAAGGTTAGCAGATAAGGAACATGGGCCAAAACTCACGACTCGAGGTCACTGCCCAAAGAAGAAGGGTCCGCTAGTCAATTGCCCGCAGCTGCCGGCGCGCCGGCGTCGACGTCCATGCCGATCTGGGAAGGGCCGCCGAGCCTGGACTCCTTGTTGGGGCTGGAGGCGATGCGGTCGATGGGGGAGGTGAGGTTCATTATTGGCACCGGCTGGGTGGGCGAGGTCAGGCCCGGAGCTTGGACTGGCAGGGTCTGGGCGGCCACCGAGGGCGACGAGTGGGGGATGTTGTCCGGCGAGGGGACGGTGGTGCCGACCGAGTGGGTGGACGTCTTGCCCGCCTTGGCCAGTGCGTAGTCTCCCCTGCAACGCGCGTTCTCTCAGCACCAAGTCGTGCGCATGCCGAGGGCAGTGTTGGGCACGCACGAATCAAAGAACTTGCGGTCGCGGGTGGTCGAGTCGAGGAGGGACTTCTTCTTGGGCACCTTGCCGTACAGCTTGAAGAGCTTCTGCTCCTGCGTTTGCAGGTCCGACATGGCTGCGCTTGCTTGGGTGGGCTGCCATGCGTTGTCGTAGATGAGCCTGGGTTTGGCTGTAGTAGCTGACAGTGCACTAACCTGTCAATGAGGAGGGCCGGGGTCTATAGAGCGAGGGCCGTAACCAAAGACGAAGTGGGCGAGACTGCTCAAACATGCGCATGAGCCTACGCCGCTCGCAGCCCTGACACTTGCCACTCACGTTCACTGAGCTAAACTAGGAAATACAGATGCAGGAGGCGGAGCAAGGGCTGCTGCGAGGGCTCCTCCAACGGTTCAAGGGCGAAGTTGCAAGAAGGCCGGCTGCGTTCGATGACGAATACGCGTTCAACCGACGACTGGGCTTGGGTCTCGGGTGCTTGGAGGTGCTCGTACTCTGGTAGGGCTGCTCGAAAGATAACGAAGCAGGACGGCGGCGGAAGAAGGAGGGCAGCTGGCTCAGCTTTAGCTTCGCAGGCCACGAGGCCGGCAAGGCAAAGCCGCTTGCGGTCCTAAGGGCAGGTTACAGTTTTGCTTGATTGTAATCTCTCGTGTGTGTAAAGGCCATTCTATCAAATACAATCTTAGAGAACGTGGGCGGCAGTCCAGGAGAAGCCCTGTACGACGCCGATCATCAGCACAGAGAGGAAGGATGCAAAAGGGAAAGCCGCCGCACCTCGAATTCGCGCTGATCTGCTGTGGACAGCTGGCTGTGCACCGGGGTCAGGTACGGCTTCTCGCCCGTGAACTCCGAGTCGAAGTTGGACACGTCCGTCGCAGAGCCCTGTGCGCGACAGTGCCGCGAGTGAGCTTCGCTCTCTAGGGGCATGCGGACAACGCACCACTGAAGGGAAGAAGGGGGGCGGGATGCGCTTGTGGAACAGGTCGTCCCAATTGACGTCCCGGAAGAAGGCGTGCCGCTTGATGGGCTCTGCATCGTCCTCGCCCGCGCCCAACCGCTTCTTCGGGTCGCGGGTCAAAAGCTGTGCATCGACGATTGAGCAAGAAATCCAGACAGGGATAGAGCAAAGTAAAAAAACGCACCTTCTGAAGCATGGAGACCGAGTCGCCGGGCATGTGCATCGGGTACAGCGGCTCGTCCTCGAGGATGGCGTCAAAGATCTCGTCCTCGTCCTCGCCTCGAAACGGCGACTGCCCCAAAAGCATCTCGTAGATGAGCACGCCAAACGCCCACCAGTCGACCGCCCGGCCGTAGCGCTGCTCGAGCAGGATCTGCGAGAGGACCGGCAATTCTGAGACTTGTTCCTACGTCTAATTGAGCACGGCCTCTTACCTCGGGAGCCATGAACTCGGGCGTGCCGCAGAAGGTGCTCGTCGTCTTGCCGAACCACATGTCCTCTTTGCACAAGCCGTAGTCGGCCACCTTGATGTGCCCGTCCAAAGTGAGCAGGATGTTGTCCAGCTTGAGATCTCTGTAAGTCAATCCAATAGACTGTGTATCAGAAACGGTATTCTGATGTGGTAGAGCGCCCAACTGACCTGTAGACGATGCCGTTCTGGTGAAAGTACTCGAGCGCCAGCAGGACCTCGGCGCCGTAGAACTTGGCCTGGCGCGGGCTGAACTGCTTGCGCTGGATGTGCAGCATGAGATCGCCGCCCGGCACGAACTCCATGCAGAAGTAGATGCGCGTCTCGGTCTGGAAGCACGAATGCAGGCCGAGCAAGAACGGGTGGCGCTCCTTCGCCGCCGCCAGGAACACGCGCTTCTCCGATTTGGTGCTGCAAGCAGGAATGACAAAGGAATCAGAAAAAAGACACTGAGAGCTGTGGTCAACCACCCACCTCTCGACTTCGTCGTTCTCGATGATAAAGTCTTTCTTGAGCACCTTGATGGCAAACAGCTGGCTGCTCGTCTTCTCCTCGGCCAGCATGACCTTGCCGAAGTTGCCCTTGCCCAGGACAGCCAAGAAATTGAAGTCGTCCAAGCCAATCTTGCGCCTGGGCGGGCGGTATTGCGTCTGCGCCAAGGATTGCTGCGAGGCCGTCCTGCGGCCATCGAAGCCTGGCTTGACAATGTTCAAAGGTTGTTGAGGAGGAAGGACAGAAGATGGGGTGGGCTGCCCGACCGGGCGGGGCGGCGGCGGCTGCGGCTGAGGAGGGACATATTGATTGGGTTGTGGCTGCTGTTGCTGCTGCTGGTTCGGCGCCGGATACGGGCCCTGATTGTTTTGCGAGGGATAATATGGGGTTTGCGAAGGCCGACGGTCGTCGACAGGCATAGGCTGCGGTTGCTGAGAGGGATATTGAACGCCTGCAATCGGCGGAATGACGGGAGGTCTAGCCCCAGAAGGAGGCGGCGGCCGAGGCTGGTAGCCACCTTGCTGTTGCTGCTGTTGGGCAACTTGAGCGGCAAAGCGGGGATCGGACATTCGCGAGTCTTGGGCATAGCGGTTGTCTGGCCGGGGCGGCGGGAATTGCTGCTGCTGAGACGATGGCTGCTGCTGCTGACCTGGACCAAAGCCTTGATTTGGAGGTGCTGGGGCAGGCCGCGGAGGCTGCTGCTGCGGATAGCCTTGCTGGCTGGCGAAGTCCGGTGGCCCGGCATTCTGGAAGCGCTGCTGCTCTGCGAATTGGCTGGATGGGGATGGCGTCATTTGCTGGCGTCGATCAGGCTGGCCATCTTCAATGCGCAAGCGGCCAGCCGCGCTCGACAAGGAGCCGTCCGACGCTGCCGCCGGAAGCCGACCTTGCGAAGGCGCGCCGGGCAGCCTTTGCTTACTGTTGTTGATGGTCTTGACTTGCTCCAGCAGCTGGTTCGCCATCTCCATCGACATGCCGCAAAAGTCGGGCACGAGGTGGACGCAGTCCGTGTGGGCGGTCAGGTCGCACTCGGAGCACTTCCGGGCCTTCTTCCGGCCCAAGGGCAAAATCATGCCGCAGTGGCAGCACCAGTTGGGCGACAGGCTGGAGATGGGCTCGAAGCGGTGTGGAATCCGGTGCTTAATCTTTTCCTCGTCTTGTTCCTGTGGGGCAAAGTTGATCTCGAGCCTCGGCGGCTGAAGAATGGTAATTGAACCCACAGTCTCGGCATTGGATTTGGAGATGCACTTGGTGACGACGTGAGGATAGCACTTCTTGTGGCAGACATACTTGCAGTCCTCGCACTGCATGCCGGCCGCGTTGAGGAGGAATTCGCGGCAGTAGGCGCAAAGGATGACGGTGTAGAACTGCTTGAGCACGAACTTGTGGCCGTTCTGCTCGTGCACCTCTTCTTTGCGCTTGCGCACGGCGCCTTGACGGCCTAGCCCACCGGCCGCGTCTAAAGGTCGCTTGCGGACGTTGCTTTTCACTGTACGCGGCCGCGAAAATACCCAATCAGCGTTCTGGTAACTAGGAGGGCCACAAAAACGCACCAAAGTTGATATTGAGCTGGATTTGGCCCTCGGGCTCGACTGCGAACCAAGCGGTGACACCCTCGGTGGCAGTCGCGTTGAGGCCAGCGGTGGCCGAAGCTGGGAAAGCGCGGGCCATCTGCTCGCCCACCGGCATCTCTGCGTTGCCAAATTGGTTGGGGTAGCCGCCAGGTCCCATGGAGCCGCTTTCGACTCGGTTAGCCGGTACCCAGCCTGGGCCGGCGCTCTCCTGGCCAGCTTTCTTCTTTCGCATCTCTTCTGCCACATCGCTAAGCCGAATCCAGAGCAGCCCAATGGGTACAGGTGTCTCGCCGGCCGCCTTGTCGTAAATGGTGACCTCGACCTCGTTGGCCTTGTCGACATGGATCTCGAACTCCTCGCCCCAGTGGTCGTTCTTGGAGGGGTGGGTGCGGGCGCGAGGGGTGTCCTCGATCTTGATGACGACGACAGATTCGGGCTTGGATTTGGAGCGCCCAAATTTGGCTGCAATCGGAGGCCGGTCCAAATCCCGAGCCTGGAGCACATTGATCATGAAAGCACCCGTCAGGGGCTTGCGCATCATGCCCATGCGGTCGCCAGTGGCTGTGAGCAGCAAAAGTTTAGGACCGGCCCAAGCAATGGGTAGGGCGGAAAGCTGGCGCACCGTCCTCGTCGTCGTCAATGTCGCCCATCACATCTAGCGTCTTGTACTTCTTCAAAGCGTTGGTGAGCAGGAGCATCTTTTGATTGCTTTCTGCTCTCTTGGACTCTGCGTCCTGCCTGGACTTCTTGTCCCCGTCCGCCTGCAGACCGCGGAGTGAGCGCCGATCCTTCATCGCAGGGTCCAGAGCGAAGACCGGCAACGCACCTGGTAGAGCTTGGCCATCTTCTCGAACCCATCCTTGAACTGCTTCTCGACTGTGAGCTTGAAGTCCAACTGGTGGAGCATGCGCGAAATCTTGGCCGCCGTCAGAGGCGTGTCCGCCTTGATGAGGTCTGTCAGCAGGCAAACGCTCTTGAGAATCCGCTCCTGAGGAATCTGGTATGAGCCACAGGACTGACCCAGGTTGCTGTAGTGTACTCTAGGTGGAGGCATGGACGAGGTCGAGCGAGAGGAGGGCAGGACGTTGGTCATGGTGCGGGCGCCCAAGCCCTGATCGTTGTACCGCCCATTGTCGTCCGGTGGCCTCGGCAGGCGCTTGTCCTGGCCGGCCGAGCCACCAGAGCTGGGCGCAGGCGAGTAGGCCCGCTCCTCGAGCTCTTGGAGGGAGCCCTCGAAGTACGAGATCATCTTTTGGCTCTCTCGGATTTTCTTGTCCAGGTCGTTCTGCACGTCCACGTTGGGCGTGGCAGCCTTCATGGACCGGCACTGTGGAGCACAACACCGCCGTCAGCAAGCCAGCACGGTTGCGCAGGTTCGAGCGGGCGACAACAAACAGCGTCCATCATCTTGCGCTCCTTGAGGATGCGCGCCTTGATATCGGCCTTCTTCTGGGAGAAGTCCTGCATGCTGGCAGCCAGTCACAAGCACAGATTAGGTGCGTTGCAGGTCCACAGCCCGAGCGGCGAGCTCAGTAGTGGCGGTGCACTGAAGAGGAAGGCAGCGGCGAAGCGGCTCCTGTTGGCACTCGGTGGCACGAGACGATGGTTTCGGGAGGCCAGCTCGTGAGAACAAGTGGTCATTCATTACAGGATTATCGCTGTTGGTTTGCCTAAGGAAGAAACGGGAGATATACACAGCTGCGAGGAGACGAGAGGACAAGCACGGGAATTGATGTGTATAAAGTTATCGCACAAATAGGGAATGGGTTGGGCGTCAAGCCGGCACTGATGCTTCGCGCAAGCGGCTCTGCGTGTAGGAGAGGGAGACCGACCGCCCCTTGCGGGAGTCGCCTTCGAATCCGGCGGGCAGTTTCGAGTTGCGAAAGATGCGAATCTGGCCTTCCTGGTCAGCGACGACGATGATGGCGTCCTCAGCCGTGGCCTGCTTCAGCGCCTCTTCGTCTTCTTCCTCGTCCTCTTCGTAAGTTGTGCTGCTCAACGTGGTGGCCATAGTGACGGCCGAAGGGCGTCGGGCCATCTCCACCTCGCGTGACCGCGTGATGGACAGCGTCTTGCTGAGCCGGCTGGATGCTCGAACAAGCGCGGTATTGGTGGCCATGGCCGAGTCGTTGGCTTCTAGCCGGAGGGCTTTGGTGCCTTCGGGTGCGAATGCGCAGCATGTCGTAATATTTGAGCAGACTGTGCGGTCTTGGCATTAGACTATTCTTTTGCTTGGAGCGAGATCAGAACGCACCCGAAAAGCTCTCGTGGCCAGCCTTGCCCTTCTTCTTGAGCATCCAGCCCATCTGCTCCTTGCCGACAGCGACGCCGGAATCCCAGATGTGGGCTTCGCCGTCTTCTGAGCCGCACACAATGAACCTGCCATCTTGGCTGAAGCTAGCGCGAATCTGAGAGGATGTGTTTTCGTGTGCGCTGTCGAGGTGTAGATGCGTCAATCAAGAAACGGCTGGAAGAGGGACCACCTTACCTAAATTTAGCCTCTAATGAATTGTCCCAAAGGTTGAAGAGGCGGATGCGCGAGTCGTTGGTAGAGATAAGCAGGCGGTCGTGCCCAGGTGTGGACGTAGCCAAGGAGCGCAGACCAGTGATCTTCCGCCCTTTGCTGTTCTTCCCGCGGCTTGACGCCGACAGCAAAGTGGTGATGTATTTGAGCCCCTCGACAGCGAAGAAAGCCTGTGCGATCTTATATGTCAGCATGAACAGCTGATGTTCGCGGGCAGAGGGTCACACACGCATTGTCCCATATACTGGGCGGTCGGGCAAGCTGTAAGCTGCTAGGCATAAAGCTAAAGAGTGATTTCGACTCACAGTCCCAGCCATTGCCTTCTGGCCGTCCGAAGAGAATGCCACAGCGGTGATGAGCTGGTCGAGCTCGGTCCAGGCGTGCAGCTTCTTGTCCGAAACACACCACAGCCGGAGTCTGCAGTCCAAGGAGCCCGACAGAAAGTAGCGGTCGTCTTTGGGATGGAAGGCGATGGAGGTCACAAAGTCCGAATGCTGATAGATGGCCAGGCACTCTGTCCGGCTCGGGTGCCACAGCCGAACCGTCTTGTCCATCGACGAGCTCAGCAAAAAGGTGTTCTGTGGATCGTTCCAATCGAATTAGTCGTGAAAGGAGTCTCTGAAGTATACGAACGAGTGCCCACCTTTGACCAACTCAGATCCAAAACATCCGCTGTGTGCCCGACGTACTCCAGGATTGGCTTCTGAGCAAAGACTGGCGCCTGCGAAAACGCTGGAGCTTGGCTGTATGCTCTCGATCTCCTCTTGCTTGCGCCGTTCCCATTTCCATTTCCATTTGCATGCCCGTTCATCGAGTGGCCATTCGACCCGGGCGATAACGAATCGTGCAGCTCCTCCGAAGCTTCCGATTGCTCTCCTTCCTCTTTCGTCAGAGTCTTCCACACTCTCACTATGCCGTCGTGCCCCGCCGCCGCCAAATAAAGGCCACACCGGCTGAACTCCATGGTCCAGACGGCCGGCTTTTTGTGCGAGGTGGACCGAAGCGTGGTTTCTTCAGTCGAGGTGCTGGTGTTTGAGTCGTGGGTTAAGAAGGAAGGCGGAGGCGAGGAGGCTACGGAGGTGCCCGAGGAGATCGTGCTGGCGGTGGTGGCGGAAGGCGGCGGCACCGGCGGGGTGGAAGGCGAATCGGCCAAGGTCAGCGTCTGGGCCAAGAAGAGGTGCTTGAAGTCTCTCTCCACTTTGTTGGCGCACTTGGTCTTGATGGCCCTCGGCTTGCGAATGGCCGGCTGGCTGTCAAGAGTGCGAGTGGTGTTGGAGCTGGAAACGCTCGAGATGGAGAGCTGGCGGGTCATGGCGCCAGTAGAAGTGCGTCCATCAATGGAAAGTCGATCCGGTGTGCCGTTCTGGTCGGTAGCCGCGGTCGAAGTATCGGAGGCGTTGCCGTCTGAAGCTCTGGAGATAGACCGGGCTAGCTGAGACGCGGACGACGCTTTGCGGTTATGGCCGGACTTGAAGCCCAGCCGCTGAAGAAGCGGCGTCTTGATTTTGAACGGAGGCGTGCCGGGTGTTGAGCTGCCAGTGTTCGTCGCCGCTGGAGAAGGCTTGGTTGGCGTGACCTTGACTTCGGGCGTTGGCGTCTGTGGCCGAGACTGCTCACTTGGAGTAGTATGCGACGGCGGAGTGGGTGCAGGCGCCTCAGGGGCTGCTGACTCTTGGACAGGAGGAACAGAAGGTTGCGACGAAACCCGCGGCCTCTCCTCGGCGAGGGACTGGGATAGCGAGGACCGCATGCGCCGCCCATCAGGGGACATGGGAGATATTGGGCTGCCAATGCTGCCTTCGGACGAGCGGGCGTTGGTGTGTAGTGTGACTGGGTCATGCGAAGGACTCAAGGGCGCTTCCGAATTGCGCCTGGACAAGCGGGTTGTGAGTGATAGGCGCGGTCGCTCGTTGCTGGGGCTGGGCAACGGCGTGTAGGAGCCTACAACGGCAGCGCTGGCAGCCTCGTCCTCGCCTTGCTGGTGACCGGTCTCTTCGATTTGGAGATCGCCATCCTGCCACGTCTTCTTGGGGTCCGACGGCGCAAAGGGCTCGCCCAGCTGCATGTCGCCATCTGCACTGGTGTTGCCGCCAGAGAAGAAGGTGAATTTGGGCAGCGAGAAGGACGGCAGCGTCGGCAAGCTGAAGAGTCCTCCTCCTGTTGTTCCTCCTGCTGCGCCGCCTCCGCTACCGCTGTTCAGCCCGTTGCTCGTACTGCGTCGCTTCAAGAGCTCGGATTGCGTCCTGGGCGAATCGCTCATTGTGCATTGCTCCTCTGAACTTTGATGGCCTTAATGCTGGTCGCGGAGAAAGCCCTGTTTGGGCTTCTCGAGGTCGGTGCTTTTGTCGGCAGACCCGCGCGTGTGGCTTCAATTCACACACTAGCGGTTTGTTCAAGAGCGTCTGCTAACAACAACACGTTGCAGGCTAGGCGACGTTCAGCTTGGCAAGTAAACTTATGCGCTCGGCCGCATGAGCGGACTCCTTCGGTCGTGCGGAATTGGCAAGCGCACTTGATTTGCCGCTGCCGTCTATGTTACATGACACTCTCAGGGACAGAAATAACGGCTTTGGTGCTTGCCAACCCCAACGCTGCTGAGCAGATGAGCGCCAAGCCTTTGCCACTCAACTGTCCGCATCCTCCCCGTCGTCGCTGCTGGAATAGTCAGATGGATCGTAGGTATTCGCCCAAAGATCGGGTTCCTTCTCGTCCTGCAAAGGGATCAATGAGCCCAGGTATTGCCACTGCGCACAAGCAGACGAACTTGAGTTAACAAAAAGTCGAACGTCTTGAGCGTTTCTTCGTCTTCTTCCAGTTTCTCTTCTTCGGTTTGATCGACGGCATCGGGAGTGGTCTGAAACCAGCACGAAGGTGGGACTGGGTCGGGGGTCCTGAGCTTCGGAGGTGCAGCCGGCTCGCTCAGAGCTGCCGACCAACATTTGACTACCTTCTCGATGCCGGCGGTGAACAGAAGTGGCAGAGTGGGGTGAAAGCAAGTCGAGTTCACTATGGACCGGTGATGCACTAGGCGGGAGGTTTCGCTGACTTGATGCGGAATGATCCGAGACGAGAACTGGGTTTTGGCGTAAGCTGAAGTCGCAAACAGATGAGACCTCCTCTTGCTAAGCAAAAGCTCAAAAAGACTTGCCAATCTGAGGGTCAGTCGCGGACCGGCCACACCAGGTAGTGGCATAGTCCTCCTCTTCTCGTTTGTCCTTGAGCGCTTCGGCGGACGACACACCCCAAATGTAGGTTGAAAAGTCGTCTGAGCCGGCGCTGTAGAATAGCCGTCGACCAGTTTGCGAGAATGAGCCGTGCTGTTGCCCAACAGTCTCCTCAGCGAATCTGCTCGGTCTCTTGGTTAAAGCAACGAACCTTGATGGTGGACTGATTACGATATCCTTCTGCGTAGAGTGTGCACAGCGGGTCATCGGCGTCGAAAGCGTAAATTGTGGGCAGGTGGCGAAGGTAGGTTAAGGCGAATAGGCTGCCCGAGCTGTCTATTGCGACAGAGGCGACTTCTGGGTGCGCGAGTGATTTGGAGCATCTCTTTGACAGGGCCGTGGTAAACTATAGATTGAAATTGAGTGTGAGGCAAATGGCCAGGTTTAACTAGTGATTTGGAGACGAACGTTTCGAACACAATGCTTGCGCGCGTGTGCGTTACTCGGGATGGAGCGGATGTCTAAAAGGAGCACCTCTCCGGTGCCGTCCGCGCACAGTAGAAGATGTGGAAGAGTGGGATGATACTGAACGTCTGTGAAGGCAATGCGACCTGCAAAGCGACTGGTTCGCTTTGGGGCGGCTCGGAGGTCGTACAGACAGACTTGAGCGCCAGTAGACGCTGCAGCAAGGAGAGCGGGGTTCTGATAGTGGCAAGAGACTTTGCGGATGCCGTTCGAAAAGGGATCAGCTTGTCCGTCATCCAACCGGTCCATTGGCTCTTGATTTCCACCCGCCTCTAGATCATGGACGTAGATAGTGCTTTCGTTACCACAGGAGACGATTCGGGTGTTGTCGCAGGAGAAAGAGAGCGAGAAGAGGTTCTGCTTGGCCCCCGAATGGGTCGTTGCAGGCTTGATTCCATCGCGGAGCTCTTGAAATGTGTCCCATAAGTGAATTTTGAGATCATCTCCTGCAGTCGCCAGCCATCTTCCGTCGCCTTTGGACGACTCCAAGGCGTTCACGCATGAATGATGCGCCCGGAGGTCAGTGGCGAACGAGAAGCCATCTGCCTGTAAATTGTCCACCAGTTGGTCTCTGTCACTCCTTAGCACTGCACTCTTTTGAATATCGAGACGCCTTCGCTTTGGAGCTGGCTCTGTCGACATTGAGCACCGTCGTCACGGAGCGACCGCCAATTTGGCTTCATCTTTCTCGCCGCTCTCGCCTCAGCGTCCGTGCCTTATCATTACTTCTTGTTCGCGTACAGCATCGCGTCTGACGACGTCGGTGTTTTTCCGTCATGCTCTCTCAGACTGGCGGCGAATGGCTTCTGTTGCCCGCGCCACTTCCATCCTTCGGTGGGGGAGCCCGCTCATCTAGTCTCCGCGCGCTCTCTTTGTCTGCTACGACGTCCTTATACTCTAGCAAACATGCCTGTCCAGAAACTGCTCGGATTTTACAGGAGGCGAGCCAACGCAAAAATGTGATGCGCAAGGTTGAGGGCTAATGGTCTGCTTGAGCTTCAGGAAACCAGGGACCACCCACGAAGAGTTCCTTGATCACTGGAAGGTTTGTTGTGGCTTGTGATGATGTGTATGATCGGCCAATGCTCATTGCCACCGAAGAACATCCATGGTCCCATGATCCGCAATCTCGACGGCAGTAAGCTCTTTCATACGCTAGTAACCCACGATTTCGCATCCTCAAAGCTGTGGTCTGTGTGGCCAGTCGAGAAGTACCTTATCCGATATGTCCAGCATCACGTCAAGTCTGTCAGGCTTCTTTCCTTTCTGCCAGGCTGCTGCTCACCATCAAATAACTTCACAACTGCTCAGCGAGGATCCTATCTTCAAGGATGGTCCTCCTTTTGACGGTTTCAGCGAGGCTTGGTTTGTCGATGAAACTGCAAGGGATCGGCTCTACGAGATGCCCTTCTACCAAGTCACGGTCGAGGACGAGAAGGTGCGGCTGTTTCAATGTTCATTCCAAGACCTGCCGCTGATCATGCTTCTGCAGGAATTCCTCGACATGTCTGCAACCAGTAAGGATGCATTTAGAAGCTTTGCATTTGGGCTGAACGACCGCGCAGGATGGATTTCCATCGACGACCCCGTCGAGATCATCAAGGGCCCAGTTGACGATCCCACCATCAAGAAGAATTGATTGGAATGTAGCACTTGGAAGCTTGTCTTCACACGCGATAAAGCACTGTCCCTTGAAATGCCGCCGACTCTATTAAAGAAGCAGTGGCGTAGTGATCTACTCCCATAAGCATTGTTTCCAGCCAGAAATTGGGACAACGAACCTTCAAGGCCACCAGATTGCGGTGTGCCTTCGTCCAAAGCGATTCGGCGCAAGAGTGTCAGCCTGCGAGTCGACTCTTGAGCCCGATGCATCGCAACTCCTTTGCAAAAAGCTCACCGGCCGTCATATAGAGATCGCAATCGGACTTATCAAAAGTCTGTGGCCCTCCCTCCGTAACTCCACTCGTTCCATTTGACCGGCTCCGTCTTGGGACCCCCAATCTCGCCCGTCACAGGATTTTTCTCCCCTTCAAACTCTGGAGGTGGGCCTTTGCGAGCATCCGGGTGCGTCTCTTCGTTGCCGTCGGCATCGAGCGAGGTCATCGGGTTGTTCACTTTGCGGAAAAGCTCTTCGAATTCGCGCTGCTCCGATGCTGGCAAAGGTGGCGGCCCCGGACGATCTATGAGTGGGTTATTTGGTTTGTTCAAGCGCGCGATGGAAGTGTGGTAAGAAGCGACGGATCGCTGGATAGATCTTAAAGCGAAGGGACGCATTTTCAGGTTGGTGGCAAAAAGAGAGAGGTTCCGGCCGATTCTCGTTGTGAGCTCGGAAGGGCGCGATGGAGTGGTGGTCTACGAGAACGATGCTGTAAATGCATAAGAAAGGGTATGGAGTCTAAGCCGGCGTCTCTTCCAAAGCCAGGTTGGTCCAATCGACCTTCACACCGTCACCATGTTTTTGCTGGAGCCAAGCGTTCGCCTTTTTGAAGTGGTTGTTCCCAAAGAACCCCCTCGACGCACTCAAAGGCGAAGGGTGCTATGAGGCACGTCAGTCGAGGCTCGCCTGATGCTAGAGGATAGAGCTCACGGCACTGGTGAGGATCAAGTGTTTCGTCTTGTCCAGCTTGGCCACGCGCTTCCCAGCAGGTAGGCCCCACGCCAAGAACACGACTCCTGGTCCCGCATTGCTGAGGCCACTTCCTCCCTGCTCGTCGATTGCCCTGATCACTGCATCGGTGAACTGCTCCCAGCCTTTCCCGGAGTGGCTATTGGCTGAGTGCGCGCGGACGGTTAAGCAGGTGTTGAGGCACAGGACACCCTGTTTTGCCCAAGACATCAAATAGCTGTCGCAAGTCATGAGCAACGTCCACGGAAGCGGACAGCCGACGACGAACCCATGCTTGGGAATCTCAAACTCCGGAAAGTCGTTCTTGACCTCTTTGTAAATGTTCTTCAAGCTAGGAGGAATCGGTATGCCTGGTCGAACGCTGAAGGAGAGGCCGTGGGCTTGCTGTGGGCCGTGATACGGGTCTTGGCCAAGGATGACTACTTTGACCTGGTCCAGCGGCGTGTGACTCCACGAGTAGATATCGCGAGCTATGCTTGAATTGAGTAATCACGCCCTTTGAGGCACAAAGGGACACGAAACAACCTACGAGGCGGAAACACTTTGACTGAAGTGGGCGTTTCGATCCCTTTGACGCCCTCCGTCCAGAGCATCTTCTTCAGCGAAATGAAGTAGTCCTTCCGGATCTCTTGCTGCAACAGTTCGAGCCACGAAGCCCCCATCGTCTCGCACTCCAATGCCAGCAAGTCACGCTCCGAAGGCAGCGAGCCCGTCGACACCAGCCCATCGCGGAACTTGGCGACTGAGAACGGCTCCGACGGGCCAACGGCAGGCTTGGTGGAGATCGTGCGAGCCTTCTTGACGACCTTGGTCGTCGCCGTATCGACCGTCTCGAGCACTCGCTTCGCGATCTTGGTCTGCTTCATTTTGGCGCCGCTCTCGCTGGTGGCAGTGGCTTTCGTTGTTTCAGTGGTGACAGTCTCAGTCTCAACGACTTTGATGGGCTGATCAGCCATAGCCTGAACGCTAAAGTTGGTCGAACGATGAAGAAAGAGTTTTTGGCACGCGTCTCAAATTGAAAAAAGCAGGGTGGCGGCGCCGACGGTCTACAATGGCAAGATGACGTTGACTACTGTAGGCTCCGTGCGTCCTCGACAGCATCCTTGTAGTTCCGGTAGATTTGCTTCAGGCGTTTGACCGAAGTCGCCTGCGCTGTTTCGATGAGGCGCTTCTGAAGGTGGCGAGTATTTTCCGGCGACAGCACCGGTGGTCTCCATCCACTGATCGTTTCGGGGTAGATCCGGTCAGAAATCTTGATGGTGGGCTTGGGCGCCTGGCCGAGAAGTTGGAGCCGGTGCTGGGCATAATCGACGTGGTGGCTCGGCGGCAGGGTGTAGTAGAACGCGTTGGCTTCGCGCATGGCCTCGGTGAGCAAGTTTGACCGCGCAAGAATGTGGATAAAGCTGGTCCAGACGGCTTCCGCTTGCGTTTGGAACAGCGGCTGGCCTTCGGACCACGCCTTCCACTCTTGGAACAGCAGGCGCGCTTGCTCTAGTGCAACCTTGTGTCGCTCTGTGGACCCGGCCTTGGACGCATAGTGGGCCAAAGCTGAACTGTAGAACCGGCCAGTCTTGGGCACCTGGGCGGTTTCGAACAGATTGTGGATGAGGAGGTCGCCAGCGGCGACGGCGGCGCCGTGGGCGAAATGAGCCTGCATGAAGGCCTCCAAAACAGGTGCTGCGAGCTCGATCTGGTCGAAGACGGGGGAAGGGCCAGCTGCGAGCTGCTCCGCTTGCTCCGGGAAGAGCTGGCTGGCGTCAATGCCTTTGGCGGAGAACAAGCGCGCCATGAAGCCTCGGATCTGCGCCACGATCTGCGGTCGGGTCTGAGGCAGTGTATCTTCGCTTTCCAACTCGAGTTGATCCCCTTGGTTGAGCGACCCCAGGGGCGGTGGCGAGAACGATTGGCGGAAGCCGCCTCGGGGTTTGTAGCTGGCATAAGTGTCGAACAGCATGCTGACGGTTCGACTAGTGATGAACAAATCGTCCTCTGGTTTAGCTTGTAGCATCTTGAAGAAGATCCATCGCGCCCTGGCCAGGTCGCCCGTCCTTCGGCAGCCATCTAGCAAGCTATGCAAAGCGTCCGGCGTCGGCTTCAACCCTTTGACCAGCATCTGCCGGAAGTAGTCGATAGCTTGGAAGTAGAACGGGTATTCGCCGTTGCGCTTGGTTTTGACGCAGACGCGAATTAGAGAGGCGTAGGTGCCGGCGTCCGCCTCCAACTTGTTCTCTTGCATCTCTTCGAACAGGTCCACAGCCCGCTCGGGTGAAGGCAGTGCTCCGTGGGCGCAAGCACCAATCATGAGGTTGAACATGGCGACATCGGGGACAGGGTGGGAGACGAGGCGCATGTGAGCGTAAAGGTCCCACGCCTGGGACCGGAACTTGTTGAGCAGCTTGGCCACAACATAAGTATAAGACGGGAGCGTCGGCGTCAAGGCGTTGGTTTCCATGGTGCGCATGTGCTTTTGCGCTGCAAAGACATCCTCGGTCCGGAGGTAGGCAGAGATGAGCCAGTGGTGCATGTCGGGCGAAGGGGCGTTGCCAGCTTGCTCGTACGCGATGACAACTTGCAAGGCCAGCTCCGGTTTGCGCTGGACAGAGCTGGCTTCTGCTGCCGCCAGCCACAGCTTGTCAAGGTCGGACATCTTAGAACGCCGGGCAAGGTCGATCGTTTTGAAAGCGGCATCGACGTCGCCCTTTGCAATCTGTTATTCTCAAGAAGACAACTAAGACAAATTGTCAAAGGAAGCGGGATGAAAACGCACAGCATCCACGACCAGCGCCTTCCACTCTGAAATGGTGGCAAGCCCCAAATTGAGTTGGATTTCGCCCTCGCCCTCTGCCCTGACTACGCTGTCTTCCAGAGTCTGCCGAAGCGCTTCGACGACCTCGCCACTCGGCGGAGCAGGCTCCGCTTCCACCTCCAGCTCCTGTTCTGACCCTGCCTCCTCTTCCGCCGGCGCCAACCTGTTCCTCAATCGCTGAACAAACTCTTCCGTGGACGGCTGAGGCAGGCGGGAGGGCCCAGCAGAGGTCGGTTCGACGGTCATGACCAGCTCATAAAATTTCGCCAGCTCGGCTTCATCGAACTCTAGGTGCTGCGTGGCGTTCTGTTTCGTGCCAACCTTCGTGAGCACAGGTACGCTTAGTGAGCAGATAATGGGCGGACTGACCAAGCTGAGCTCCCTCTTGAGGCGGGCCTCTTCGCTGGCATTAGGCCCTGCACCAACGCGCAAAGGCTCGAAATGCCTGGGAGCGCTGCCAGAAGCGGCGGCGGTCTGATAGAGCCTTGGCAAGTGACCAGCTCTGTATTTGCCCTTGCTCAAAGCTCGCAATAAGCCTCCCGGAAGTGAAGCCATTGTCGACGTTCTTCTTGACAACAAATTTCTTTGGAAGTGGTCGGCCGACACTTGCTCACGCTGTCGACTTGAGGGTTCAGTTATACGTTCAGACTACTCGTCTTGTCGCTGCTCCGAACCATGGCTATGGCTCCAATGAACCTGGACTACAATGCCAATACCTACTTCACCATCTCCGCTCAGCCTGGCTTGTCTTTGCTCGCGTCCCTTCGGAATGATCCATTGGCGGCCAAGCTAGAGCCAATAGGAGCGATTGGTCCAGACAGCATGTCGTCCGAGCAAGTCCTGTGCTTGAATGGCATCCCGTCGTCCGAGCAGCCGGCCAGAGAAGCGTTGGAGGTGATTGCTGCGCGTTCTTTCCTCCCCGCATGCTCAACCCTGCCTTCAGATTCAACAGTGGTTGCTGTCCAAAGGGTTTCAAAACGTGGAAATGCTCAAGGTCCGCAAGCTGTTCAAGCGAGGCGGCGACGAGTTCTGAACGCTGTTCCCGGCCCTCACTTTTGGACAACCTGTCGTCACTGCTGTATCGAAAGACACTCTGTTTTCTTAACCTTGGTCTCGTTTTCGGCTCTCCGCCAGGCTCAAGCTTGGTGCGACGGCATGAGCTGTGAGTTTGCGTCAGGCCATGACTTGCCTGTGTGCTGGGCTGACCTGAAGGTGCTATTACAGCGCTACATAGACGTAGTGCCCCTTGAAACTAGCACGTTGTGAAATGAGCTAACATCTAGAGGAGGGGTGCCGAGTTGATGCCCTCCCCGTTGCTGGCTTCGACTGAAACGCTAACAGCTCGAAAGATCGTGTGCCCTTGTAGACTAGCCCTCGAGACGAGAGCATGCGAATTCAATGTATTGTACAATGCTTGGCGACAAGCTAAAGGAAGCAGGGTGGGATACAAATTTGCCACTGCCGAAGAGGCTCATGATCTCGAGGCATCCTCGAAACGCCATCCTCTCTTCAATCCGAGTCGAGGTCAATGATTTCCAAAGGCTTCTTCGAAGAACCCTCGCCCTTGGTCTTGACCTTCTTCTTGGGCGCGGCGCCCTCCGCGTCCTCCTTCTTGGGCCTCTTGAGGGTCGAGCGGGCTGCCGGCTGATCGTCGCCGTCCGACGAGTCGCCCAGGTCGGTCACTTTGGGCTTCTTCTTGGACTCGTCCACAGGCTTGTGCTTGTTGATCTCCAGGAAATCGCCGCCGCGGTAGAAGAACTCGACGGTGCGCCAAGGAGCTTCGTGACGCTGGTCGATGTAATGGACGTCCACGGTGCTGGAGGCGCCAAGAGCGACGTTGCGCTGAGCGCCGAGGCCGACGGTAGCAGACAGCTGAGCCTTTTTGCTTTTCTCGTGGAAAGTGCGCGAAGCTGCAACTGCATTCAGCATGAAGTCTTCCTGGAGAGAGAGCGGTTGTCTCACTGTTGGGAACATTTTCGTAGTACCTGGCGGGGTTGTATCGAGACTGTCCCAACACCTGAATGCGACGCAGCTCGACACGGATGGTGCCCAGGTTCTTGACAATCTTCTCGTCGTTGCACGCCAGGTCATCATCATCGCTGAGCAAACACAGAACTCAAAAGAGATACCAAGCTGAAGCGTTCGAGAACCCACGTCAAGGAGATGGCAGAGAATTGATAAGTTCTCATACTTGCGGCGCCGGTCTGGATGTATTGGAACTTGGCGGGAGAGCTGCGCGGGCGTTCAACTGGGGAGACGCTGGATCGGCACACCTTGCCGTTTTCGGTGAAATTGGCGCCGTCGCAGTAGATCTCGACCAGGAGGGCGGTCATGCCGCTTTGGACATTGACCTGGCCGACGTTGGACTCTGAGACCTCGTCCTTTCCAAAGAGTATCGGCAACGAACGCACCATAAAGTCTTCGCCACCTTTGGCTTCGACGTAGGCCGTCGCCCGGCCCCCAGTGTTGGTGACGGTGTACTCGGGCAGGTCGACGTAGTTTGGGTAGGTCCCTGATCCCAGCCACACCTCGACGTCTTCATCTTCCAGCAGAGGCATGTTGCACGGCTTGATACAAATGGGTAAGCGGATGCAGCAGTGACATCAGCAAGGGTGTCGACGCACTTGGGATTGGAAGGGGCTGAGCGGTGGTTTGTTGACGAGGATGTCAGGGGCGATGGAGCAACCTGAAGGAGCGGTGAGCGACGTCAGTACAGCCAGATCTATCTGCTGATCCAGCGAGGCAACAAACCAAGTGTTCAGAAGTGGCAGCCGAGCGAGCTCGACCGAGGACACGGTTGTTCGACGCCAAGAAGCGCAAACGCCCCTCGAGCCTGGTCCGCCAAAAGGATTGCACTTCTGGCTGCCTTCAAAAACTGTCAAAATGCTCTGTAGACTGAATTCCTGGCCTCGGTTATGCCCCTGGACCGAATAAAGCTGCGGCTCGCAACGTTGTCCGAGCTTGTTTACCTGGAGCCTCATTAAAGTCGCGTCTCGCTGAATTGACTGTGAATGTCGCCGTTGGATCCTGTTGTGCTTGGTTCCGCCCCTGGGCGCGCTCATTGGTGCTGATGGCTGTCTGAGAATCGCAAGAGGGCTGCGTTTCAAGTGGCAACCGCCCTCAGGCGCGCTGATCTGCCTTCTCTTAATGCTCGTATCCTCAGTCTCCATGGCCTCCTGTGAGTTCTCAATCTTTTGCCTGCGCGCAAGCCCGTCTCCAACCTGCAGAAACTGGGACCAAGTCTTCACCTGTCCGGAGGTGCGCCGGCGCTCGGTCGCTCTGGCTTCCCTTGTGCCCCTAGCCTCCTCTCATCTACAAGTCGTGAGTAACTCATAGTGTACCGACAATCTCCTGCTTATCAGAAGCTGGTCCAAAGCAGAATACCTATGGCCAAGGCCAATTGTCTCCCTTCGGCGCTTAGGGGCTGTCCAGCGTTCGCGCAATGTTCCAAGCGCCTAGTACGGTACCACAATCATAATGAGAAGGACAGAAAGCTAGTCCCATAACTTGATGCAATTGCAACGGTCGCGCGGCCGCCTTGAGCGAACGAACTCTTTGTTCCGCACCTCGACCCTTTCTCTCCTTGGGAGCTTCTAAAGAGGCCTTCGCAAGTCTTCTAGAGTCTCTTGGAGCGCAAAGGATGTCGCTGTTTCTACCTGTGAGCCTGCTCTCGCGCTGCTGGCTCCTGAATCGAGACTCAACGGGGTCCACCGATTCGCAGGCATCGCTGATGAGCCGGGCCAGCGGGCCGTCGAGCGCGGACAAGCTGAAGCAGGAGGAGAGGGCGGCTCGGGAGAAGGCGGCTACGGAGGCCCGCCGATTGGCCAAGCTCAAGGAGATCGAGGCCAGGCAGAAGCAGCTCGACCGCAAGAGCGAGCAGCAGTCCGAGGCCCGCGTCAAGGCCGCCGCCATCGCCGCCCACAACAGCGTCGCCTCTGGTTCATCCTCCTCTCGCTCTGGCTCGACCAAAGAAGCCGTGAGTCTGCCCCAGTTGGCAGCATTCCGCAAGAATAGAGCTCAACGGCCGGAGCGTTCCCAGAAGGTGCCGTTGACCAAGGCCGAAAAGGCTCGCTTGGCGCTGTTCAAAGAGGACGACGACGACCCGCCACCCAAGCGGAAGCCAAAGGCCAAATCGGCCGTGCTGTCGAGGGGCGGCTCAAAGTCTCGCAGCGCCTCGCCTGCTTCATCGGTCGCCCGCAAGTCATCGACCGCAAGCTCGTCCAAGCTGCACATCGTCGACTCGGCTTCATCCGGCCGCTTCAACCCAGGCGACATCGTTGCTTTGAACAAGAACAAGCGCGATATTCGCACCATCGAGGAGATTGAGATGGACATGAAGGCTCGCAAGGCCGCCGCTGCAGCCGCTAGCGACCCTGCGGCCAGCTTCTTTCCCTCTGCTGCTGCTGCCGCGCGAGCCAAGGACTCTCCCGTGCCTGCGCCCGCCGCACTTCCCTCTCAAACCAAGCCTGCGCCGCCCAGCGCTGCTGCCACCAAAAGGAGGCGAGAGGACGACGACGAATCGGCGGTCCAATCCGACTCGGCTGCGAACAAGCGCGCCAAGGTGGTCGCTGTCAACCGCGTGTCTGCCACCACTCACCTCTCGGCCACCTACACCAAGGCTCGGTCCGCCTCGCCCGCCATGGCCTCCACCTCCAAGAAAGCGCCTGTTCCTTCTTCTTCTAAGCCTATCTATCAGCAGCAACCAATCAAGAAGAAAGCCAAGTTACCTCGCTTCGAAGACAAGTATGAAGACGACGAGGAGTACGACCGCGCTGGCCGCCAGATTGGCGCCGATGCTGGCATCCCTTCAGCCATGCGCGACTCGATTTGGGCTTTGGTCACTGGTGGCCGCACTCAACGTCGCCAAGAATGGGACGACGACGAGGGCTCGGACATGTCGGATGACATGATGGAGGCCAGCGCGGCCGAGCTCGAGGCCGAAGAGCGCCGGGCCGCCCGCTTGTCGAGGATGGAAGACGAGGCGGAGGAGCGGGCCGAGAAGAAGCGCAAGGAGGAAAAGTTGAGAAGGCTGGCTGCCGCCAAGGCCGCCAGGTGATACCCCAACCTCGCCGTCGCTTCACATGTCATACTTGGCTCCAGTGTTCTGTTGCTTCTGGTTCGCACTCAAGAGTTGTTTACCTTGTAAATATGCACTTTGTCGTTCTGCCTCTGCACACTCTCACGCATTATACATTTCCTCCTTCCGGGCTCTCTTTGCAATGTGGAAAAGACATCGCTCCCTATACTTCCCATGCACCTCCTTTTCACTTTTGAATATCAGCGGGAGAAGTGGGAAGCGCGATTTGAGCCAGGCCATTCGCGTCGAGACTCGCCTGCAGCCGTTGACCCTCAACGCCACCAGATTTTGCCAGGCTCGTGAAACCTCCAGCAGACCCACAAATGCAAAGAAGGGTCAGTTATTGCTCAGGAAGAATGGTGGCAGTGGTCTTATAGGAATCACAGCTCAGGCGGAGTGCTCCAGACCTCATGTCTTCTAGTGTCCAGTGTCCGCTGGGAGGGCCCCCCAGTGGATGTTGGCTGCTAGAGGGGGTGAGGGATGGCCGTCAAAGTCGCAGTGAAGGGCCCCACTGCGGCTTGGCGGTTTCTCCGCTTGAGCTGCCATTCTGTCTCAAACTTCAAGACCAACAAGCCCGACCGCCGACCTTCAAGATCTTCTTTTTTGCAGTCCGTTTCCAAATGTTTCTTTTGCAATTCTTTTTTCTTGGAAACGCACGGGCCATTTGCCTTCCAAATTGCAGACGGGGAACGGCGACAGGCAGACGACAGACGGACCGAAGGCCAACGCCACCAGTTCCGACCCCGGTAATTGGCCATGTAGTTCACACATTGACCATGCAGGAGTATTGAAAGTCCTTGGCGACTTCAACGATGGAGTCGGAAGAGAGAACTTGACGGATGATGCCTAAGGTAACTCTGGAGACTTGAGACGATGACAACAAGCAATCGGAGGACATTGTACGCACCAGTCCGGTTCTTGAGAAACACGAAAGACACACCGGCGGACCGGAGGGCCTGCACAAAGATGCCATCTTGACAGACGCGTCCGAAATCCCCTGCCAGAATGACCCGTTCACATTTTCCCTGCGACACCGAGCTGAACTCCGGTCCAAGCAATGCGTTCACGGCGTGGATGTGTGAGGTGAGGACGGGGAAACTTTTGAGAGCGTCCACGAAAGTAGGGGCTAGGAAAGCCCCGGCCAGCTCCAAATGCACAAGCTTCAACGGCCGGCGATCCATCCACTCCGCCAAATTGGCGATACCAGCTTCTCTGTAAGCTTCAAACCCCCGCCATGGACAATGGATGCAGAGCGCTTGGAGGCTGGCCGCGGCGGAGAAGAAGTCTTTGATAGTGGGCAGAGGTTGGGCAAAAAAGAAGATGGGAAGGGTCGTCGTCGTCAGAGTACTGATGACCGCGCTAGAGGTAACTGGGAAGACGGCTGAGTACAGCGGAGGAAGAGGAAAGGGGACCTGGGTGTCCCAGTGTATTTGACCGAGCCGGAAGTGTTTCATCAAAGAGAAGGGGAAAGCAAGTGATGAAGCTCCTATCGTAGAGAGAATCGCGTCCCTCTCGAATTCCCCGATGAAATCGAGGCGTTGAAGGTTGGGCCAAAATGCCGCCAGCCCGGACAAGAAATCGGCCAAACTGCCTTCGATGGCCGGCGCAGCTCCGTTGACAGGAAAAATATGCAGTTCCTCCAGCGGGCAGATCGAGAACGGTCGTAGTAGGTCATCGTGGTCGAACCACGCCGTCGATACCAACAACAAAGTGAGACTTTTCAAGTTGGGGACCAAAGGAGCAATCTGGGTATGGTGAAGCCCGGGACTGGGATCCGATCCGAGCAAGAGTACGAGAGTGTCGATGTCGGGGCCGCTTCTTTGGAGGAAATCGAGGACAAGAGGGCCACCCGATTTGGACTTGTCCTCGATCGTGAAGCTGGCTTTTCGAAGGGCTGGGACGGCGGCACGGATGCTTTTGGATGCGAGCTTGAGCGCCATGACGTCCAACTGGCCCCTCCTCAAGCTGACACCTTCTGCGAACCGAATTTCAGAATTTGAGTTGGATCCAGAAACCAAAGCCTGTAAGCGCACCCAGCAGATGCACATGCGCGATTTGGGTCAAGAGCTCAGAAGGGAGGGCTTCTAATGACATTGCGAGCTGCAAAAGTTGCCCAGAACGAAGCTGGTCAAGAGCAAGACCTTCAAGTCGCGCCTCAGCATCTGGTGGCGGAAGGTCGTTTGCCCGACTTGCGGGTTTTCGTTCGGTTAACGAACGCCTGCAAAAGTCCTTAATTCGCTTTTTGCAATTTGAGTCGAAAGCAACAATAAACGAAAAAAAATCGAATGAGGGGGAATCCTCCAATGATGGAGGAGGCGTTCAAGAGCCAGGCTCGACCGGTTTCTCCTCGGGCTCCGCCTGGTCCCCGTTCGCCCCGTTGGCTTCCGTCGAGTCCTCCAGGTCCAGGCTCTCGACGTGCCCGCCCAGAGCGGCGATGCGGGCGCGCTCGGCCTCGTCCCTCTCGGCCTCGGTGCGCTTGCGGTAGTCCTCCAGATCCCAGTCCTCCGACTCGCCCTCGTCGTCCGAGTCTGCGTAAAGCTCTGGGTCTGTTCGACACGCAATGAGTACCTATGTGTATATCAGAGAGAGAGAGGGGCAAAAAGGGGGACGAACTGAAAGTGAACAAGTCTCGGCCCGACATGCCGTTCGCCTTGCCAGCCGCCGCCTGGGCCGCCTTGGCCTTCGTGACCGCGTCCTCCTCGGCCTGCTTCTTGTCCATGCGCGTCTTCTTCCACACCGCGAACGTCTCCGCCGTCACTGGCGTCAACTTCGCAGGTAGCTTGTGCCTCTGTTTCAAATCCCACAGTAATCTTTCAGTTCCAAAGCAAAAGATGTGAAATGTAGGGGAGGCGGGAACGAACCTCGGTCTCGATAAAGTCCTCGAGCGTGATGGTGGCCTCGCCGTCCTCCTTGTCGTCCTTCTTGCCTTTTTGCTTGAGCACAAAGCCGGGCGGTAAGGCGTGCCGGTACTTGCACGCCGTGTCGCCGTTCGGACATGTCCAGAACCTGTGGCCTCGGGTGTTCGAGAAAGTCCTGATGGACTGCAGTGGAAGCAGAGGCTCACCAGCCGTATTTGCCTTCCTGGATAGCTTCGATGAAATGCTTGCACACGATGCTGTTCATTGGACGTCATCTTTTTAGCCTCCGCTCACGGGCGACTGTCAAAGGGGGAGCGGGAAACGAACTCGGTGGTGGTCTTGGGGTTGCCCTGCTTGGACATGACGACGTCGGCGAGCTTGGCCTGGTCCCACTTGTCCATCGTGTCCTCCTCTTTGTTGTCGTCCGTGCGCGCGTCCGAGTACAGGTCCTTCTTCTCGCCCTTGCGGTTCACGTTGAGGTCGTGCGACAGCTTGCATTTTTTGCCCTTTTCCTGTTCAATCCAGGTTTCGAGGTCAGCCGCTAGATTGTGGGCTGTGGGAGGAGCAGGGAGACGAACGCAGAATCCAGCTTTGAAGTATTGGCACACAACAGATTTCGGGTCGACCTGTGCGCGGCCATCAATGAAGAGAGTCAAACGATGGACTAGGGTCAAATGAGCACCGAAACGCACCCCGAACGGCACTTTTTGCGGCACCTGAGTGAACACTGTGTTTGCCCCCGTCGAGGTTAAACAGCGGATCTTTAAAGTGGAACGCCAAAAGACGCACGCTCGGCCACCTCCCTCTGCTTCTTCAGCTCGCGCTCCTTGAGCTCCTTCTCGTGCTCCCGCTGTTTCTCCTTGGCGAGTTGCTCCTTCGATTTACCCGTCAACGACGCCTGGGCTTGCAGGCTGTTCGATCGGCCCACATACAGCACATCAGCAGTGGGCTTTGATGATGATGAGTGAGGGAGAGGCCGCAACGAACATAGCGATTTGCTTCTTGGCTTTGCCGCCTTTTTTGTTGGCCATCCCAAACGTCTTGTCCACTGTGCAAACAGCACCAGTGTCAGACCTGGGCGGGGAACAGGAGGGTTCGAAGCCAAAACGCACCGGCCACTTTGGCGCTCTTGGGCTCCTGCTGCTTCCCTTTCGGCGGCATCTTGCGACTCTCTCTGTTTGTAGCTAGCCTCTACCGGGCGGTCGGGTGGTCTGGGATTTGACAGATCGAGGACAACCTGCGCTTGTGACAGCTCGCCCGCACTCGAAAAGTTTCCGAGGCAGAGCGTGACCATTTTGCCACACTCTTGGGTGACCTCAAGAACCGCCTGGACCGCTTCTCATTACACTGCGCTGATGGTTTGGACTGATGGAATTCGCTCGGAGCAGTCCCAGTGCTCAGGCGGGGGCGCGAGTCCGATTTGCCACTGAGCTCTCGCGCACGCGCTGAGGCTCCACGCTGCCAACTCTGAGCTGAACATCTTCTTAAAGGTGAATTCAGCGGGCCTACAGGAGCAATTCAGACTCGAACGCCAACGATGGAGAGAGAGTGATCGCGGCCTTGCGCCCATCGATGCATCAGTGGCGTTGCCGCCGTCGCTCGAGCGCAACAGCGCGACATGGAACTACTCGAAGAGCTCAGAGCAAGTAAAGGATCAAGAAAGGGAGGTGCGCTCACCGAGTTCACTCGGCGCTGAGTTCAGTCAGCCACGCCACTGCTGGCTCGCACCCGCCCCGCTCTTCCTGGATCTCTTTATGCAGCGCCAAAGAGAGCCGAGCGGTTGACCTGCATCTAGCCGTACATCCCACGGTCACCTGGATGGCCGCCAAGTAGCCAAGCGAGGCAGCCAGATCGCCTTTGCATTCCGACGACGGGCTCTCGTCGAAGAGCATCTGCCAGTGCCCCACTGCCTGCTCGGCAAATGAAAGGCTCTCAGAGACACGGCCGACAGAGACCAAGTGGCGCCGGAGCTGGTCGAGCGCGCGCGCCAGGGGTTTGCGGTGGAGAGAGCGCTGCGAGCGGAAGAGCAGCTGCAAGTGTTCCACCGCTTGGTGCATGATCGGAACCGAGTCTAAAAAGCGATCGAGCTTGGACAGTCGGTCGGCCAGCTTGTCAAGCGAGTGCGCTAGGTCTTTGCGGTAGGCCGAAGGGTGCTCGTCAAACAACAACTGCCAGTGCTCCACCGCTTCTTCGATGGTTATCAGGGCCTCTGAGTGGCGGTCGAAGATAGAAAGACAGTTCGACAGGTTGTAGAGCGCGAGCGCCAGACTCTTGCGGTAAGCCGAAGGTTGCTCCTCGAAGAGTAGGCGCAGGTGCTCCAACGCTTGCTCGATAACGGCAAGAGCTTCCGCGTGCCGGCCCAGTTCGTTCAGGTAAAACCCTAGGTTATTGAAAGAGACCGCCAAGTCGGAGCGGTAGACGGCCGGGTGCTGGTTGAAAAGAAGTTGGCGATGCTCCAACGATTGCTCGATGACTTTGATGGCTTCGGATTTTCGACCGACTTGAGAGAGACAGCTGGACAGGTTGTGCAGCGAGAGCGCCAGATCTGGGCGGTAGAGGGCCGGTTGCTCGCTGAAGAGAATGCGTCGGTGATACACCGCTTCTTCGACAGCTGAGAGAGCTCGCGAGTGGTGATCATTGTGGAACAGAGATTTGGAGAGATTGATGAGCGAGTTCGCGAGATGATTGCGGACGGCAGAGGGCTGTTCGGCGGCAAAGAGGAGCCGCCAATGCACCACCGCCTGCTCGATGACGACAAGGGCCTCTTGGACGCGGCCAATGTCGTACAGACGGAGCGAAAGGTCACTTAATGACCATGCCAAGCTCTTGCGATAGATCGACGGGCGCGCGCCGAAAAGCTGCTGTCGGTGTTCCACCGCTTGCTCGATGGCTATGATGGCCTCTGTGTGGCGTCCGACTGCGGCCAAAAAGTTGGACAACAGATTTAGGGAGAGGGCCAGCTCTTCGCGGAATACGGAAGGCCGCTCCTTGAAGAGGGATTGCCAATGGCCAACAGCCCGCTGAATGCTGACCAGTCCGCGTTCATGCTGCCCAAGCTCGCTCTGGTAAAACGCGAGCTTCTGCTCTGCTACCGCCAATTCCCTGATGAGGGCACCGGGATCTGGAGACTGCTCCTCACCCCCGGCACTCTTTTGCCACAAGGCAGACCGGAGCGAAACCACAGCGCTAGCCAGGTCTAACAGTTCATTTCCAAGATATAGGTGGGAGTGCAGATCTGCGGCTCCCTGGCTTAAGTGGCCACCAAACTCGTCCAGCTCCTTCGTTGGCACCGCCCCTGCTTCGCTGCGGAGCCACAGCTCGACGACAGCCTTCAAGTTGGCACAGTCTGTATTTGGAGGAGATATAGGTCGACTGAAGAAGTCCGAGTAGAAGCGGCACAGGGGTTCGATGGTGGACGCCGGGGGAGAGGGACAGGCACGCCGAACGTGCTCGGCGATGGGCGGCAGTACCGAGAAGCGACCGTTCAGATACACGACCAGAGAAGGGCCTTTCAAGACTTCTATGGCTCTCGGTCGAGCTGGGACGAGAGATTTGATGAAGCGGAGGGGTTTTGAAGGAAAGCCGGCGGGGAGGTACGCAAGAATGGTGAGCAGCGGAAGTGCGCCTTCCTCTTTGGTCACAACAGGACTCCTGAGTGACAACTCCAGTGACACCCGAAAGCTGCTCAGAGCATCGTTCGCCGTGCCAAGTTCGAGCAACTCCGACCGCAGCGTGACCCAGTCTTCATAGATGTCTGCAATTGGCGTAGCGGAAGAAGAACTGAGTGCTACTCGAGCGAGGAGGGTAATGGCGAGGCAGTGTCCAGCCATGTGTTCGGCGTCCAGCAATTGATCGAGGATCGGCTGCTCTTTCGGACTGACCGAACGATGGTCATAGTGGCACGAGAACACCTCTTGACTAGAATTGGCTGATACAGGGTGTAGGTCATGATGTCGTAGACCTGGCAGTATGAAGACCTGTCGACTGGTGATGATCATCGCCAGCGTTGGAATGTCGAGAAGTTGGCTGATCACGGACTCGGCCGCCGACGACGAAACCGACCACATCGTCTCAAAGTTGTCCATAACAATCAAGCGGCTAAAACTGCCAACCACCCTGCGAGCTTCGCCGATCACCTGGCGAACCCTGGCTGTGGGACTTTGATCGGCGGCGATGAAGGAGCTTTTCGAGTCCAAACAGCGTAAAACAGCGTAGGCCAATTGCTCAGCGGGGTCCACGATAGCGGTACTTTCGATCTGATGACAGTAGAGAATGTGCCGACGATGAAGGAAGTACTGCTGGACATCGATGTTGTGAAGGACAGCCTCCGCAAGGCACGTCTTGCCCAAGCCTCCAACGCCGGTGACGAGAACCGATTGGAAGGAAAGTACTGCTTGAGCAGTCGTTGACACATCTTGGTCGCGGCCGAAGACTTGACGCGGAGGGGGGATTGAAGAAAGAGGCTCTGTTCGAGCATTAGCCCAAATTTCACGTACTTACCTGTGGAAAGGACAGTATACCTTGACAGATTTTGATCCAGCGAGTGAAAACTGCCCTTATGGCTTGGAAGTTTGCATCTTCTGCGTCGAAGAATTGAGTCAAGCCAATATGGTCCGCATCGAGGGAGGCTGAACCCTCCGCAGCGAAACCAAGCCGAGCAGAATACTCGTCCACGATCTTTACGGGCTCGATGAGACTGGTGCAGAGCAGAGAGAACGTGGACGCAATCACCTTTTGGTGCAGGTCCTCTGTGATGCGAGCCTCGTAGAAGCAATGGAGCATGGGTTTAAATTCGTCGTAAAGTGGGCTGAAGTTGACGGAGAGTGCCATGAGTGCTTCACTTCCAGAGTGCAGTTGTTCAAGCAGCGGACTCCTTGGCGTCAAGCCAGTCAACAAAGCAAAGTTGCGAGCCAGTACGTCGCACGCCGCCTTGTCTGAACCGCGGTGAGGCGTGCCGACAAAGATGATGCCTTTAGTATTGGACAGGACAGGGCGCAAGTAGGGCAACCCTGCTTGTGTTTTGGCACGGACCAGGGCCTAGCGACGAATGGGCACAGACTGGTTTTGCAGACCAGCCAGATACCCTTACCTCTTTGACTAGGATACCACCTAAGCTGTAGGCCACAAAAATGATGGCACGACTTGGATCCTGCAGAGATTGACAATTGAAGGCAGGTCGGGGACAAGTGCAGGATGCCCACCTCGGCCTCTCTGTTCGCCACAGCCTCGAGCAGGTCTTCGGCGTGATTTCGAATGCCATTCTGATTCTCGCTTCCAAAAAACGAGTTCAAACCGGTGGCGTAGCCGTAGGTATAGATTCGCAACGAAGGGAAGGCAGGCGCGAGCAAGTCTTTGGGCCAGAACACGCGGGAACCTTTGCTTTGAAGTCAGTATGACTATCTGATGAGCTTTGAGTGAATCTAAGACCGACTTGGATGTGTCCAAGTGGATGTAGCATCTCCCGAGATTCCGTGGACAAATATCACGCTGTGGCCAAGGTTGAATCAGCCCGCGATCTCTTGGGGTTTATCGAGCCTACTCGGCAGCTACAGGCAATTCTGAAGCCTCAGAGACCAAGCGCAAACCATTCCCGAGAGACTGGCGCTCCGGACCTGGCCAAGCATTGGGCAGAAGATCAGCATTGCAGGAAGACGGCGGCTCTTCCTGCCGTTTCAGTCCAAGCATCGGTCACATAGCTAGTCCACAGACAGCTGGAAGTGGTCGCATAAGGAAGAAAGCCTTCGCACAGGCCGCTGAGACCGGCGGGCCTTTTTTGGCACAGCATGTCAGGCCGCGGAATTTCAACTCTTGATCTGTGGTACAACCACGATAGCATCCCGTCGTTACTGCATTTGGCATTCAGAGCAAGGCAAGCAGAAAGCAGAAAGGAGACAGTTGTGCCATTTTCTTCAGATTCAAGTGGCGCAGTGAAAACACCTTGAGGCCGCCATCAACGCAATTCGACCACAACTTGGCTGCAAACTCTTCGAAGAGAACCAATCCAGATTTGTTTCGACCAACCCGGATCAACCTGTTCAACGCCACTGCCCATTGACTCGCGAAAGCGTGACCTGCAGCTGCGCTCAGATGCCGAGCGCCTTCGCACGCTCCTCCCCAGCCAACCATGCCTATCAACAACGATGTCTAAGGATCTTTTCGAAGTGCTCGGTCTGGCCAAGTCCTGTTCCCAGGCCGAAGTTCGAGCAGCTTTTAAACGCCTGGCTTTGGCTCACCACCCGGACAAGAACCCAGATGGCGACCCCGCCGTCTTTCAGCTCATCCTAGAAGCCTACGAAGTGCTTTCGGATCCTGCTCGGAGACAGGAGTACGAGACGACCGGCTCGGCGTCGACGAGGGCCGGCGCAGGCATGTGGCAAGACGACGAGGACGAGGAGATCCGGTCCTTCTTCTACGGCGGCTTCCCCCCGAACCAGTTCAGAGAGGGGCCCAGGAGGAGGTTCAAGCCTTTGCCCCAGGTCGTCCAGATCAACGTCAAGCTTGAAGACCTCTGGTTCGGCAAGTCGTTTAGGTTCAACATCAACAAGAAAGTACGGGCCTTGCTTTGCGTCGTGTTACCTCGCGCTTCTACTTCGAACGGTGCTGAGGTTGCTTCTTGTCGGAGCAGGTGTTGTGTAAAAAGTGCAAGGGGTTCGTGCCCATCCCAGTTTTTTTTTCTCTCTTTCCTCTCGACCAAGACTGACAGAATGACGCTTGAGAGCAGGTCTGGGCATAAAGAAGGAGCTACGCTCAAGGGCTGTATACCATGTCGGGGCGCCGTTCGTTTGCCTTTGCCTCTGCTTTCCGGTTTTTTCGTTTCCAAATTCTGATCCGAGAGTGGCCACAACGAATAGGGGCAAATCAAGACCCAGACCATGATAGGACCTCACACTTATCGCAACCACTATCACACTTGCACCCGCTGTCACGGCACCGGCGAGTCGGTTCGGGAAGCCGACTTGTGCGTACTCGCCACTTTGCCTGGCTGCTTCAAAACGAGTGCTTACTGGACGCTATGATAATACGCAGCTGCTCCAAATGCAACGGGGCTTGCACGCTAGAGAAGAGCAAGAAGGTATCATTTGAAGTCAAGAGGGGCATGACCGACGGCGAAAGGACCGCGCTGCCGGGCGAAGGCGATGAGGAGGTTCGTGCCCTTTCGCCCAGTACAGTGTAAATTGATCGATGAATCAAATGGCTTGTGTGAATGGCAGGTCAACTGCGAAGAGCCAGGCGACCTGCTCTTCGAAATCAAGCTCGCGCCCCACCCGGTCTTCACCCTCTGCGGCCCGGGGCCTTTCGATTTAGAAGCTACTATCCGCATCACCCTGTCGGAAGCTTGGCTGGGCCTCCACCGCGTCGTCCTCCTCCATCTCGACCAAACCCCGATTCGGGTCAACCTCCGAGGACCGGTGAAGCATGGCCAGAGGCTCCGCATTGAGCAGCAGGGGCTGTGGAGAGATGACAGCGGGAGAGGGAGCTTGTGGCTGAAGGTGGAAGTGGAAGGGCCGACCGTGGAGGATTGGCTGGCAGGGTTGGATTCGGCCCAACGGGAGGTGCTGGCTTCATTGTTGCCGCCAAAGAAGTCGGACCTTTATCAAGGGCAGCAAGACCACCAACCGGCTGTGCAAGAATGCCAGGCCACCCTCGTCCCTTGATCGTTGGACGACCATCCATTGTCCTGAAGGCGATTGACTCCACGCTATTCCCACTGGTCCATCAAGGTGACTCCATCTCTTGCTTGACGTTGGTCGGCGAAGGCTGAGGAGGTTTGGGCAGCGTGGACAGCGTGTCGAGGATAGACTGCAAGAGCTCGACGCTCTCAGCTTGGTTGGCGCCAATCTGGCCTCGGAGCCTGTCCATCGCCAATTGCTGCGCCTCGATGGCCGTCTCTTCCGCATTCAGAATGTGCAACATCTTCACCGTGTGCGAGATGGACAACAGAGACTGGGCTGCTTTGATCTTTTCTCGACCTCAGTGAGACCAAAGGACGGACACGGGCAGACGCAGTTGCTCACCATATTTTGAACCCTAATGTCCATTTGGAAAGCCTCTTCCGTGGCTGAGAACGCATCGTTGCCTTTAGCCTGCATGTAGTGTCCGAAATCCTTCAGACTTGTTCGAAGGGCAGAGAGCGAAAAGGCGAACGGAAGCCAGCTTGAGCAGCTCGGCCAGGCCTTCGGCCAGCTTGCCCACAGCCTTGTCGATGTGCTTGTTGATATCCTCTTCCACTCTCGCCAAGTATTCCTCCGCCGTCTGCTGGTCCTCGTCCCCTTTGGACTTTTGAGAGGCAAGCGCGCCAGTGTCGACCCCGGCCTTCCGCCTCACATCTGCTCGAGCACGCCCAGGAACTCAAATTGAGATCACGAATACGACGAGCGGAAAGGTAGCTGACCTGTTACTCTAGTAGCCATCTGCACTCAAGTGTGGGAGAGGAACGCGGTCTGGGGTCAAGATGTGCTCCAGCCGCCGCAAAAACCTCTCAACAGAGCCAGCATTTACAACAAGTGGTTACAAGTACAAAAGGGTTCGTTCAATGAGGCAGGATCATACTTGGTCTGCGGTAGGCACCCCGGACATGAAGCGATCCAGCTTGGCCTTGTACTCCGGCGCCCAGCCATCCACTGGCGGCAGGCTGTCATACGTCTTGTCCAGACCCCTATCTGATGCACGAGCCAGAAGGACAGAGGTGGGCATGCGGCAGATGCAGTGGCATTGAAATTGGCAGTCAGATGACATGCGGCTGCGTTCGTCGATAACAACAGGCGGCTCGGCGGCGACGTTGCTGTAAGACGGAAGCATGACCGAGTCCAGGCTGCATCGGCACTAGAGAATGGAAGGGAAGGATGAGTGCTTAGTTGTCCCTCGCCTGATGCAGACTAACCGAGGCAATCGTTAAGTCTTTGGTCACCGCCAACTCCCTGGTCTCGCCGTTCAGTTCATAGCGCACTCTAATGACGAGTTCGTGTGCCGCGTATATAGGAGTGTCGCTTGCAGGATTTGTTGTGGGTCGGATATAGTCGTCGTGGAGAAGCCGCACCATCAGGCGGTATGCCGAGCCTTGACCAGCTTGGAGGGTGGCGAACGGTCCAGATGCCGTGTCTGTTTTCTGCTGAGGCTTTTCTATGAGGTCAATCACGGGCGGAAGAGCGCCCGTTGCGCCGCTCGCAGCCAGTTGCCGATTTGAACTGGTCAATTCGAAGAGTTGCAGAAGTTGAGGTTCAGCAACATGCGCTTTCTTGCTGGTCGGATCCACTAAGGTAAACTTCTGAACAATCTCAGCCGCGATGCTGGCGATGCTAACTTCCGCCGTCGGCTGGGGGAATCGAAATTGGCTGCAGCGCCACGTCAGTGTAGGCCGCGGCCATTAGAGGAAGTGAAGTGAGCTACAAGTGGACGCTGCACGTGATAGTCAGTGCATTGGCCTAGCACGCAAGCTAAGGGATGTCACTAACAGTCCGGAAACGAGCAAGGTGTCCGCTGCCGCCGCCAGGCAATATGGGCCAATGCCGTCGGCGTACTGGATAACACAGAGAAATTGAGCAGGGCCAGGGCATCGCAGATCCAATCCACTCGCATCCTCAACTCTGAGATCCAGGCCAGGCGGCATTGATCCGGGCGGGGACGCATTATAGGTGAAGAAGACAGGCACTTGGGTGAAAAGGTCTCGTTTTGTAAGGCCCGAGAACTTGACTCGAGCCTCGATCTTGGCATAGACTCGACCAAAGCGACATCTGCAGCATGCAGGCTGAGATGCGCGTGTCTCTTTCCTAAGTACGGACAGCAATACCTCTGATGCGCGGCCACATTGGCTGGTATGAGGAACGAGAAGTGAAATCTGGAGTACAGTCAACGTCGGTCAACTAGGAAAGCGGCCTGGTCAAGTGACGACGCACTCATTCGTCCCTGCCATGGACGTTGGTTTCTCTTGGAGTTTCAGCGTCTTCTCCAGCAACGCCCCCGTCAAGAAGTTGTTGCTGTGCTGGAATGCAAGGTCGTAGCGATTGACCAGCATCACAGTCAGGCTTTGAACAGTTTGAGGTTTCTGTAGTCATCAAAGAAATCTTAAGCCAAGTATCGTCGAAGACTGGATGAGCGGCAGACAGGTAGGCTGAGCTTCACAGTGCCGTTGACCAACGTCGCCCCGTTTTCATCTGGTCCAGAGACACCGCCGGCTTTATGGACAAAGACGGATTCCGACCTGAAAGAGAAGGCAAGAATTCGACGTCAGCGAGTTGACTTTGACCGCGTCGAGATGGAGGCCAACGTGTGAATCTGCAAGGAAGCCATAACAGGAGAAACAAATCTAGTAGGGAATTGGACGGGACGGCGAACCAAGTCAGAGAGGCAGCGTCTTGCCAGAGTCCAGTGGCGTGTTCCGCGTTGGCACTGGCGGTCTTCGGCCACCCCAGACCGGTGGCCAAGGCTATCCTGCTGAAGGAAGCGCTAAAGTGCATAAGAATGCGAAGGGTGGCTAGTCTGCCAGTTGAAAACCTTTCTCTGTTTGGCAGGGCTATAGACTACTACAATCCTAACTCCGCGCGAACCCGTTTGAGCTCGTAACATTCAATCTCACCGGGACAGGTGTGCCTGCCATCAGAATGGCTGAAATCAATGAGGCGGACGTGGCCATCTGCATCGACCGCAACGTTGCGCGGCTCGACATCACAGTGTTCGACGCCCAGAGCGTGGACACACTTCAAAGTGTCGTAGAGAGTCAAACTGTATAAAGGACGATTGAGACCATCACTCGTTGTCTGCAAGGAAGAGCAGAGCTCACCACTGAGGTCGACTCAGCTCAGACCAGCTGACCACACTGTCCCCAGCATGTCCTATTGCCAATGCCGTTCTCATCCCCTGGAATAGCCCATAGAAAGGTGGAATCCAGCGCCCCGTCAAGGCCTCCAGCTGGTAGTAGATGAGGGCCTCGGCTGGGGCCATCTGGTCGCCGTCTCTTGCGGCAACCTTGAAAACGATTCGACGGCCTTCGTCCGTGAATACATCGTAGTTGAATGATTGGCCCAGACAACGGGTGAGGATGACTGTTTGATCTGAATCTTGTGGTAGAAATTCGTGCTCGATGAAAGGCTGGCCGCTGGGTGCGGCGACCAGCTCAGGCCTCATATCCACGTAGGAAATGAAGTGTTCGATAGGTCTGGTATCGGGGTCTAGAGCTATGATGAAGGAAGTGAATTTTTGCTGCGAGCAGCACCGAGTCAGAACCAAAAAAATCCGAAGATCTGAAAGACCCACAGCTTTGGTTTCCGTAATGTTGTTGAGTGCAGAGGACGGAGAAGCTTTCTTCTGGCCGCGAAAAAGTCGTGCTGAGCTCCTGGACGGGGTCTGGGGCGACGGTGGGTGTAGGACAGCTGTGGCAGCTGGAACAACGAGCGTGGACGCAAAGGCGGCGGAATGGCGGCACCCACGCAAGAGCATCGCAGCAAGTACAGCCAGCAGGTCGTTCTTGGGCTCACATGGTTGGGCGTCGGAGAGTGCTACACCGAACGTATTCGGCGGCACGTCGAAGAGTTGGGCGATGATGTATTGTCTGCCATCGTAGACGAGACTGAGTTGGCAGTCGACGGCCTTGCACCAGCAGGCCAGCTTGAACAAGATGCTCCTGTGATCTCCTGCCAAGAGGTCCCGAGCTCGCCAATCAATCTGGCGCTGGTCGGCAGCCATTTGGGTGATGCCGGGCAAATGCTTTTCTAGTGCAGTGTGAGTTTTGTCTTCGCTGGCTACTCTGAAGACTCTGGCATCGTTGATCTTGGCGAAAGCTGTTACGTTCATATCAATCTTGGGTGATTGAAGCCGGGTTGGCGTCTGCCCATCGACGACGAAAGCCTTTAGACTGGGGTCGAGCGGTCGAAGCATGTCGAGCACCATGAGAAGAGCTAGCGTCAAGAAGGTATCCACCTGATTCTGCCGCCGTTGCGGCACATTCTTGACCTGATTGACAAACGTCGCCCAGCTGGCGTCCCAAGCCAACAACGTTGCCGCCACATTGAGTTCTCCCTCCGCCTCGATCGCCGCTAACACCATGTTGAGGTATTCGAGCAGCCGAGTCCGCAAGTTGCTGTCGTGCACGAACCCAGCCGGTCGATATTGCGCAGGCGGTAGAACGTTCGGCTTATAGCCCAAGGTGCCCGCATCCTGGTCCTCGTCGATCCGCTGAGCCGGGATCGAATGGCCAACGAGCCATTGATACAGGCTAGACAGCATCCGTTCAAATGCCGAATGGGAGCAGAATAAAACGAAGGAAGAAGAGAGACTGTCGTTCTAACGGATGACACCGCCTTCGACTCGGCCTGCTGCGTGCGATGTCAACACGCTCGAAGCACTGCGACACCTCTTCATTGAATGTCCACAATCTCAGGACTCGAAAGCCAAAGCGAACAGCAAGCTCCAGAAATTGGTGACAAAGGCTAGCCTCGCTGTGGAACTGACCCCTGAGCAACTATCTGGCACGAAGTTATGCTTAAGTGGGCTGCGACCATTTGGGGTGACAGACAAGCGGCTCACCGCAAAAAGAGGATGGCGGTCGAGAACAACCCTGAAGACGGCCTTTAGGCCTCTTTGCACTCTCACACACACACATATGATCGACGCGGAAGAAGGCCTTAAGCCTTATACTGTAGTTGTCTGGGACCTCAGGTCGTGGCTTGGGGGGCTGGGCGGCGGAGTCGATTCAACAATGAACTCTCTCTCTCTCGGAAGCGGCTTACACCCCGCGTGTTATTGCCCTCCCTCCCGTCGTCATTGCCCACTCCAGCGCGACGACCAACACCGGTTCGTACTGAAGGCAGCGCTTGTGGTGTGTCAAGGACGACATGATAGAATGCAAGGGGTCTCAAAAGTATTTGAAGTGGTATACAATTAGGTCCGAATGCTACATCCGATGAAGCTGAACGAGGTCATGAGGAGCCTGTGGAAGATGTTCTGTGAGAAGACATGGTGGAGAAGCGCTCCAGCGATGTTTTGTAGTCCAAACTGTCTGAAGCTGGTGGCGAATCGTAAACTCGGTCGAGGCCCCGCTCCGACGCGCGCGAAAGGATGTACTCGAAGGAGCTGCCGCAGATACATCGATTGTGTCGTGCATTGGTCGAGTCGTTGAATTTTGCGGGTTCGAATGTCGGCGACTCGTTGAAAAAGCTGTACGTCGGAAGCGCCGTGTTCTCCAAAGAGCAGCAGCACTGCGATTAGTCTGGACTATCAGATTGACAAGAAAGGCAGAAGGGAGAGCGACAACATACACTGGCTACTAGCAGCTCCTTGGTGACGGTCACTTCCTTTATCAGCCCGTCTACTTGATACCGGATCTTGATGACGAGCTCTTGGGTAGCCTTGATCGGAGTTTCACTGCTGGGAGTTGTTGTGGGCCGGAGGTAGTCATCGTTCGGCAACCGGATCCTGAGAGAGACGGGGGCGGCATAAGATTCCGGCTAGGGTGTCTTCGTTGGCAGACGACTTACAGGAGGCGAAACGCAGTGTCCTCGCCTTCTGAGAGTAGAGCAAACGGCGCAGGATCAGAGGCATCCCGAGGTGGAAAAGGGTTGTCCGCCAGTGCTGCCATGCGAGGCAGTGACAGATCGTTGGCGTTCTTAGCGAGCTCTCTGTTGGTGCCATCGAGGTGAAACAGCTTGAGTACTTGCGGCTCGTGGACATGAATCTTTCCGTTGGATGGATTGGTCAAAGTGAATGTCTGCAATATGTGAGCTGAGATGTTTTCGATCGCAACATCTCGGGTCGGTTGCGGAAATCGGAATTGGCTGCAGGGGTCACAGGTGAGGACGGTCATTTCCGATTGGGGCAATCGAGCCTCACAAATGAACCCTGAACGATAGGCAGAGATTTGAGCTTCACCGTACCACGCGTGCCGGACGCGAAGCACTCACAGTGAGCAAATGAGCAATGAATCACTCTGAGCCTCCACACTGTATGGTCCAAAATCGCTTGCAAAGTCTTCTAGCCGAAAGTCTAGTCCAGGCGGAGATGCACCTTGGTGAGGCGCCGGGTTGAACGTGAGGTAGATCGGCAACGATGTGTAGAGGTCGCGTTGAGTGAGCCCGGCAAACTTGACTTTCGCTTCGAGCTTGGCATAGACTCGGCCAAAGCGGCAGCTACGTGGCAATCGGATTGCGATGAGCTTTGGAAGCAAGCGCTTTGCCACCATGCTCACCGCTGATAAGGTGCCACCGAGTACGGCAATAAGAAAGAGAAATGGAATCTAGTGGGCGGCTAGCTTTAAGCTGGAGATCAACTGACAGGGCTGCCGAACGCACTCGTTTGTGCCCTCCATGGGCCCGGCCTCTTCCTTCAACGTTAGCTTCTTTTCCAACAGATTTCCGCTCTGGTCGAGTCCGAGACCTTGCGGTTCAGCTACCTGTCTGCTAAACTGGAATGGATCGTCAGACTGACTTGGAAATTGTTTGCATATTGAAAGAGGATGTCGTATCTATTGATGAGCTTGACGGTTAGGGATTGAACGACCCGGGGTTTCTGACATAGGTGTCAGACTTGGGCATTGTCGAGAGTGAATCACAGTAGCTTACTGGCAACTTTAGGCGAACGATGCCGCTGACCTGTTGCAACCAGCTGTCAGCTATGTTGTCAAGGCCTAGCCTGACGGCCATACCAGCGTGTTGTTCTCATCTGGGCCAGACAAAGTTGACGGTTCGTGGATGTAGTACGTCTCGCTGGCCTGGATTTCGAGGCTGGCCGAGGAGACCATGATGATGCTGGTCGGAGGATTGCTTGAAGGCGCGAGCCTCTAGTTGCAAGTTGTTCAGGTCCCAAATCCACCACAGCAAGGTAGTTGCTGAAGAAGATGTAAATAGCGGACTCGAATAATGGGTATGCGCCGTATGCGCGATTTGTTCGAGTCAAGTTGTTCTCGCAAATGTAAGTCGGGTCGTCAGGTTGGTAAAAATAGCCCGATTTGCGGCAAATGAATAAGCATTCTTGACTCCAACCAATCCGATGGCTCGACTACTGCTGGCAGAGTTGAACGAGTTGAACGATAAGAGCTTGCCAGGCAACGCGGGGAGCGAGGCCCAGATTTCGAGGTTATGCGCCAAAAAGCGACGTCAGGCTCTAGGCTCTAGTCTATGAGTTGTGGTGGCAGAAGGATCTCACTGCGAGAAGTCAAAAGGCCAGAATGTTCTCCACAGCCCAGTGGCAAACTTAGAGTGCAATTGGTGGTGTTACATAGATAGTGAACCCCGTTATCCCTAACTAACGATTCGTGCAAATTAAGAGATTTTAAACGACGATCTGAAGGCAAAAAATGAGCATGGATTCCAGCAGCCAGGAGTGAAGAGGGAAAGCTCACCTTATCATCAAGATTGTGGGCCTTCTTTTCGGCGACAGCCATCGCGGTCTCTTGGTCGAGAACAGCGTAAGGGTATTCTGCAGGGCAAATGCCATGAGCACAGAATGGAAGGCAACGGGCAGACGATTCGCCACTCACTAACGATAACCCAGCGGAAGATCTGGGCCATGGTGCCGAGGAGGAAGACGAAGGCAGTGGTGGTGGCAAAGCCCTGAACGTATCGGGGAGCAGTGGCGGCGGGCCACAAGAAGGTTCCGTAGATGCTGTGGCGATGCTGTCAGATTGGGTTTAATGCTCAAGAGAAAATAGAAGCGCTCACGATGCAGAGTTGCCGAGACCGTTGACAATGGCAATGGCGATGGCGCGCTTCTCAGCGGGGTGGGAGATGATGTTGGGCACCCAGAGGAGAGTCAAGGGGCAGGCAGCGTAGACACCACCGACGGCGAAGCAGAGGAAAGCGTATTTGACCTTCTTGTCGGAGACGGCGACGGTGATGATGAAGGAGATGCAGGACATGGCGGCGGCTGCGGTGATGAAGTGGCCGCGCTCCCTCTTGAAGTCGGACGCGAAGCAGAAACCGAGAATGCAGACGAAGGCAACGGCATAGATGGGGATGGTCTGGAAGCAACGCAGATGTTCAGAGAGTGCGGACTAGGCCAAAAAAGCGCGCAAATGCTCACCATGTACTGCTTCATGAAGCTGGTGTAGCCGAGCTGACCGACAAGAACGGGGATGAAATATTGGATGGTCTGGGAGCCGGTGGCGAGCATATACATGACGGAGAGGTACAGAATGCGCCAGTCGGTGAAGCCGAGCTTGAGGGCCTTCCAGCCGTGAGCAGCGTTGGCATCTTCGCCCTGGGTCGAGGCAATGTTGTCGTGGGCCAGACGCTGGGCAGCCAAGATCTTCTCATCGGCGCTCAACCAGCGGGTGGTGGTCGGGTAGTCGGCCAAGAAGTACCAGGTGAAGAGGGAGACGAAGCACGAGCCAACACCCTCAATGAGAAGCTGTACAATGCCGCGAGGTCAGTCAAGCTCGATCTGATAAGGCCGACGGGCAAAAAGAACACGCACAAGCCATCTCCAGCCCTCGAGGCCGCGAGCGAATGCGAGGTACTTGGTGATGAGACCGGCCAAAAGACCAGAAAAGGCACCAGAGACGGCGGTGGCAGTGTAGTAGATGGCATAACGCTACATTGTCGCGTCAGTCGTGCGGTCGAGTCGACGTGAAGATTAACTAACCTTGGCAATCTCGTGCTTCTTGTACCACGAAGAAAGGTAGAAAGCGACACCCGGTGCGACTGCGAGCATTGTGGTATCAGCTGGCCGCTTCAGAAAGCAAGGGTGGCGAAAAGCTTACAACCAGCCTCGGTGATGCCCAGAACGAAACGAACGCCAGCAACTTGTTGCCATGTCTGGCATGCAGCCATGCATGCGGCGACACCACCCCAGATGAAGCACAGAGCGGAAAGGTAGATAGAGGGGCGGACGCGCTGTCATGGGACCGGCATGAGCACATGGTTGCGGAGATGTAAATTTGGCTCGAAAAGCTTACAGTCAGGAGCATGTTAGCGGGCACCTCGAAGAGAACGTAGCTGGTTGAAAAGTCAGTCGCGTGCACCGGCGAGGCTCGGAAGGGCGGGAGCTCACGAGATGAAGAAGACGAGGAGGATGATAGAGTACTGGTTGGAATCGTAACCGAGACTCTTCATCATGCCGCCGGCCGAAGCGTTACCAATGTTGGCGCGGTCCAGGTAGGAGAGAGTGTAGAGAATCCAGATGCCTGAGAGGACGCGCGAGCGGTCAGCCAATGCGCGTAGAGCAATCAGGGGGCCGGGAAGGGAGCTCACAAGGAACGATGTGCATGTCGAGCTTGCGCAGCACTGTGAACGACGAGGTAAAGATCAGCCAATGAGCGGGCGAGTCGAGCGGATGCAAAAAAACATACACTTCTTCTCGGCGTCACTGCCTGGCACATAAGTCGAGATGTGCATGGAGCCAGCATCGTCCTTGTAGCTGGTCGGGTAGCTCTTGGGTGGATCGGACAGGGCCGACTTGGTGTCCGACATGGTGAACAGCGAAAGAGGTTTTGTTGAACGGAGAAGGCAAGCTAGAGGAGGGGCGAAAGCTTAATTCTGAAGGACGCGCCTTGGGGCAGAAGGTGTCTGGAGAAGGACAAGAGATGAAGAAGTCTCTTTTATGGTAGGATGTGGAGAAGATTTCTGCTGGAGGTCCGGGGCAAAAGCTGGGGGGAAGAAGGCATTGGGCCGGATCGATATTTTTTGGAGAGGGAAGTATAATCCCGGGAAAAAAAAACCGAGGCAAGCAGCTGCCCAGAGCTGCCCATGCCCACGGCAAAGGGCTTTGGCGAGGTTCGGCGCGCCCCCAAGGGGCTCCGCGTGTCGGATCCGACTTTCTTCACCCGCTGTCCGTGATTCCGCCCTCGATAGAAACGCACCGAACAGCAAGGTTCGCCACCAACGTCAAGTGCAAGTCTGCGGTCCTACAACCCAACGCATCGTCCCACTAAATCTCCCCCGCTCGACACCTTGGAGGTCACGCTAGACTGGGGAAAGCTTGCGGATGCCGCTTACCGTGCAAGAGGTCGCAATAATGGCATGGCGCAGTCTTCACACCAATGCAGGAGATTCATCAAACGGGGTGGCAACAGGTGGCAAATAGGTGGCAAGAGGCCCAGCATTGACGAGACCGACATCGAGCCAGAAGTCGGCATCCGGCACTAGAAGAAGAAGGTTTAAGACCAAGAGCAGCTGGAGAACAGAAGCAGAAGGGGTCCGCCGCCGCTCCGCAAAGGACGCCACAGTGCCTGAGGTCTGTCATTGCCATCTTGACTTGCCTTGGACTTTCTGAAAAGCATACTGGAGCCTTTGTTCGTGAAGCCTTGCAGATCCACAATCCTTGAAGCAGCCCAACTCGGCAGCAACGTCAATAGCACCGTTCGCTCCGGCCGTATGGCACCCACAATTTCCAGACGGGGCTATGCCGCCCTGTCGCCAGACCACGCAGACCAGAAGTCCACTCTTGTCCAATGCGCCTTGCAAGATTTAAAAAGGCGCCATTGACAGCTGCTGCAACCTCGAACAATTTCGAGATGAAAGTGGCGCTTTGGTCGCCGTTTCGTTCGCGCTTCGTCCGCCAGAAGACCTCTTCAATGATTCCAGGCATGGGTTCACTCCTGTTCACACGCCAAGCAGGCCAGTATGGCTCCTTGAAATCCGAACTTGATGCTGTCGCCACTTTCTGCCCTTCATCTTCTTCGCGGCTACTTTCTTTTGGGGCGACCTATGGAGCGCTGTATATCGCAGATCAACAGTGAGTTACAGCCTTCGAAGAAGTCGTCCGAGCAATGCGATGGCCGGAAGCAACCAATCGTCCATCTCCTCGAACGGGACACTTGGAGCTGACAGCTGCTGCAAAGCGGGGTTCACTGTGCATTGAGCAACGAAGATGTTGGGAGAGCGTAGACAGACCATGAAGTGTTCAAAGAAGGCACCACCAATGGTCGCTCAGGAGCGACGGGCAAAATGTCGACGAGGAGCGAGATTGTAGCTGTCGTCTTGATCCACCAACTTGAGGGCATTTGTGCTTCGAAAGTTGAACACAATGAGATCATGACAAGGAAAGAAGAACGCATCAAGGAGTTGGAAGAGGAACTGGCTGCTCTGCGCGCCGAACTCGCTCCCTCGAACCTGGCGGAGCGCGACGGCCTCACACTGCAGGAGTATCGGCGCTACGGGCGACAGATGATCTTGGATGGAATTGGCTTGCCAGGCAAGTGCGCTGTAGTCCGGAAAAGCCAGGGTTTGATGGGGAAGGTGCAGCTCAGCTCAAACTCAAGCGGACGAGGGCTCTCATCATCGGTGCTGGGGGTCTTGGGTGTCCCGCTCTTCTGCATCTTGCGCTCTCTGGTGTTGGTGAGCATTCCTCACAACGAGACAGCATGCTCTCATCTGAAGCGTTTCCCACTAGGCCACATCACCATCCTCGACCATGACACGGTCGAATTGTCCAATCTGCACCGCCAAGTCTTGCATTCCTGCTCTACGATCGGTATTTCCAAAGTAGAATCCGCAAAAAGGGCTGTTCTACGGTACGTCGTCTTGCTGTTGCACGGTGATTCGAGCGGATCCTGAACGAGTGAGTACATCAGACGTAACCCGGAAGTCGACATTCGCACCCTTAACGTTTCTTTCTGTCCTTCAATACTGACAGGCGACGATTTTGACATCCGCTCGTTCGACGTGGTGTTGGATTGCTCTGACAATGCTGCAACTCGCTATCTCTTGAATGACGCCTGCGTCGCTTACGGCAAACCACTCGTCAGCGGTGCTGCCATACGCTTTGATGGTCAGCTCTCAATATGGAACTTGCCACCCAAAGCAGCAGCAGTGGAGCGCGGGCCATGCTATCGCTGCGTGTTCCCCGAACAGGCCTCGACGACGCAGGAGAGCCAGAACTGCGAGGACGAGGGCGTTTTTGGTACCGTCACTGGAGTTATAGGGACTTTGATGGCGACCGAAGCTGTCAAGCTCATTGTTGGACTGCACGGTAGGTTCTGAAGCTGGCTTTGCCACCATCAGATTTTGAAACTCAATGATGAAAGGCATTCAGACCTAGAGCCTCGCCTTACTCTCTACAGCATGACCAACAGTGCCCCTTTCCGAACCCTCAAAATCAAAGGGAAGAAAGATGTCTGTTTGGCGTGCCAACCAGAGGGCGCTTCAAACCTGCTCCGGCAGGCGGCTCAGCAAGAGCAGTCAGGCGCCTGGTCAACAGAGACGTGCGGTCTTGGGGAGAGCGTGCCCTTGGGACCAAAGCGAATCAGTGTTCAGGTGAGGTCATTTCACATGCCACTCCCCAGAAATTTCGCGCTCAAGCCAAATTCCGCCAGGATCTCCAATCGGCCCTGGCCGCTGGCGCCAGCGTATTGGATGTGAGATCACGAGCCGAGTACTCAATCTGCTCCTTGCCAGGATCAATCAGTGAGCCTATGTTGCCCTTGCCACACCGTCCAGCATAAATTTATTGGCCCGAAAAATCGTTCCTCCCCAGACTTGCCCCTGCCGGACCTCTTACGGGAGCCTGCGTCACCTGGAATTGGTCCTTTGTTTGGGGCACCCTTCACAGTGATCTGCCGAAGGGGCAACGACTCAGTTCGTGCCGTGGAAGCGTTTGGGGCGCACGGCATGGAAGCGCGGGACGTCCAAGGCGGTTTGCGCCAATGGGCTCGCGAAGTGGATCCGGACTTTCCAGTCTACTAAAGAGCGCGCTCTGGGGTGATTATTCTCGTGTAAGGGGCGTCAGGAATGCACAGGCAGTCTAGACTCTCTACATTAGGGTCCATCAAGGCCAGTCTACGGTTTCGGGCAGTCTAGACTAAGCACTTGCGCCTCGCGACCGGCAATTTCTATCTGCTTAACGGCCAATCCGCGGGAGCTTGAGAATCGGGAGCCGCCCACGACCAGCGCAGACAAGGCTCGGCCGTACACGCAACCGCTGTCGAGGCCGAATGTGTAGTCTTGAATATTGAGGCCTTCGCCAGCAAAATGTCCATAGCTGGTGGGCAAAGCTGTCATCAGCAGGGAGGAGGGAGAGAAGGGGGAAAGGTGGCGAACATGACGTTGAGCCTCGAGCACTTCTTCGACTCTGCATCCACTTCTCCGCCTTGCGTGTCCTCCTCGCCGTCGTACAGCATGGTCTCTTCGTCGTCACCATTGAACTGCCGCTTCGACGACTTGACCTTGCGCTTCATCCTCTTCTTCTTTTCGTCCTCCTCGAAAAAGCCGGTGGCACACTTCTTCACGGCCTTGTTCCAAAGCTGACGCATGCTTGGATTTAGCATAGCACAAGAAACGTGTTATAATTGTTCACTCACCGTGTGCCAGGTCTTGCCTGCCGAAGCCTTGGAGTCGGGTCGCCCATGCTTGGTCACGCCTCGCACCTCGATGAGCGTATAGGGGTCACTACGAGCCGACTAATTGTAAGACACTTCTGTCAAGTGTGGGAAGGAAATGCATACCGGTTCTGCTCGACAAGCAAGACAGATTGCTCCGCATCTGACCGCATCGAGGAGAGGACGTGGCGGGTCGGGGKGAAAAAGAACGGGTTCAAGGAGGTGAGCTGGTCTGGGAGGTTGATGGCCTGGGATTCGGGGTCTGCGAAGGAGGTAGGGTCGAACGAGGGCTCGTCTGCAGCTTCGGCCGGTCGGGCGTAGCCAGAGGTCGGCGTCGAGGCCGGCAAGAGGCCGGCGTGCACGATGAACGCATGCAAAGGCTTGACATAGATGGTCAGAGGCAGAGAGCTCAGCCACTGGAACTGGGACGCGGAGAGGCTGCGGCCAATCCGCATGTGCTGGGTCCGCTTTCGCCAGGCCTTGGGGAAGCTCCACTTGGGCATGAGGTCCACCTCCTCGTCCTCGGAATCCAAAGCAATTTGAACGTCGTCCAAGTCGGCCCACGCAGCGTAATCGAAAGAAGGGGATGCGTCGCCCGTCATCTTGAGGTGGTTGTCCTCCATCCAGCTCCGCCAGTTGATGGCGTATTGCTGTAGGACGAGCGCATTTTAGACACACACAGTATCAAATGAGAGTAAGGAAATCATACGTCGTGGTTGCCACGGACGCTCTTGACTCCTTTGATGCCCTTGATGTATTCGACGACATCAAGCGAGGCTTGGATGGACGGGTGCTTGCCAACCAAGTCGCCAGCAAAGACAAGCGTGTCGGTCTCGCTATCAAAGTCGAGTCTGAAGAGGCGAAAGCAGGCAATAATTAGCGTCTGAAGCACAGGAGCGGAAATTGAGGGACGCGAGGCTTACCTGTTTAGCAACTCCTTCAGCGGCGACAAATGGCCATGGACGTCGCCAATAACAATCAAGCGGCCTTTGGATTCGTCCCAGTGCAGCGTGTGGTGCCAGTGGTTGCGAGCGTAGTCCTTCGCCCTGGATTTGGCAATGCCGAGCTCCTCGTCTCCCGCCGCCGCTGCTCCCACGTCCAGCTCTGCCATGATGCGCTGCTCCCTGCTCGAGCCCGACACCCAAGAGCCAAGCCAAGATTGCCTGGTCGAGTCCTGGGAGCAAGCCAAGTACAAAATCACAAGGAACCAGAGCGCCAGAATCGCCGTCGACGTCGTGCGCCTGAGATGCTTTTTCTCGGTGGGCGAAGGCAGCGTTTCGTCCAGCCACGTCGTCGGTCGCCGCTTGTGCTTTTTGTAGTCGGTGGCCTGCGCAGTCGCCTCGTAGTTCCGAGGCATCATCTGTCGACGAGCGAGTGCAAAAGGCGGTTCCTCGAGTTTGTTGCCTTTGGCGGAGGAACGTGCTCGATGATGCAACGCCGATCCCCCTCAAAATCCATTGACTTTGCAGCTCAGACTATCATTCAGATGCTGGCTTGTCATTGCTAGCAGTCCCCGGAGCTGTAGGCTGTTGGAAGTCGCCCCAGAAGCCAAACGCCGGCGCGTTCACATCCTTCCCCTCCGCACAAATCTGCCCTCTCCACAACCCCAGCAGCGTCGTATAGAAGGCAAGACAGAGGCCCGGTATCCACAAGAAGAACATCACGGTGCCTGGAGTTGACCGTCGCTTGTGAGTCTGAGCGTTCTACCTCAAACCGTGCGAACACTGACCTAGCACCTTCAAGAAGTGACTGTTGAATATCTTGGAGTACTCTAGAGTAGTAGCGACAAATCCAGCGATCGGGAACGTCTGGGGTCAGCAAGTCAGTGACTGGCAGACGAGTGGACAGGTGGCAAATCTCACTAGCGCCCAATAAGCTGGAGTCAGAGCCAGACGTCGCGCTCGAAAATGCGCATAAAAGAATGCCCCGTCTATCATACGGTGATTAGCGCGTTTGGGTCGAGCGTTCTGCGACTCACAACACAGCAGCAGCCACCAAGCGCCATAGCCGTACAGCAGCAGTGACAGCACCACCGAGCAAGTCGTGTCTTGCAAAATTGCATCGGAGCCAAAAGCGGCCTTTGCTGCTTGGCCGAGGCCTAAGACGCCAAAGCTGCCCCAGCCGATGGGCGCCACCAAGATGAACATGAGTGGAGCTTGACTTGGGTTCAGGTCGCCCAGCCCGTGCACAACGAGTTTTTGGAGGAACAAAACATGATAGAGGAGGGCTGGCACGAGGCCAAAGCCGATGCTGATGTTGCCCGTGACCACTAGGTACCGAGCTGTGGTCGTCGAGACATGCTGAGAGATGGCATAGGCCAAGGTGCCGCCGTAGACCTTTACTGCACATCAAATGGTGACCTATCAGACGGGCAAAGAAGTGACCTACAATGGCCATGCTGGGCATTATTGAAGGGAACGCAAGGTGGTTGAGCGGGCGGCCGCCAAATGCGACCATTTGAAGCAAAGGGATAAGCGCAGCGCCGATCACAGATGCAGCGATAAATATGAAGTAGAAGACGATGGCGGTTCTATGCCAAGCATGAGGGTTTTGCGCTGCTATATCCAAAGGTGGGGCCTTTACATCGGAAACCATGGGCCAGTGTGAGAAGCACCATCTTTCAAGAGTCGATGAGGAACTATTTATGCTACAGGGCTAGAAGATGCTCACAATGTACACCGGTGGAGCACAGCACAGCCAAAGCGAGAAAGGCGCAGGGCACAAAACTAAGCGAGAAGTCAATCAAGCCTGGCTCCGGGCCAATCACAATCTTACTTGCTCTCATTGGGATGCATCAGGCAGTTGAGCATGGCTTGCGGATATGCATAAAATCGCAACAGAAGCGCAGCGGTGACGAGCAGGAAGAGGCAGAGCGCCAGAACGAAGACGATTTGGCCCAGGACGATCAAGAAATGTGCGTCATAGCAGGTGTGCAGCTGCCACAACAAAGCTGAGCAGCCTCCAGTCCCCATGATCACGGTCATCAAATTCAGGCAGGCGCTGCGAATCCGGGAAGACCGGTTTCGCCAGCAAGTCGCCGGCAAATCTGCGTCCAAGCCATTGTAATGCGCCGCCATTTGTGTTGCTTAGGAGGCCCAGGTGGTGTCCATCTACCATTTGGGCAAAGTTTGGGTGAACCCGTGCATTGGCCGATCCAGCGCAAGAAGCGCGAAAATCCAGGTCTTTCAGCAGCAGCGAATGGTCGGGTCCGCTCTCACACTTTCTCCCTCAGTTATCAGCTTGGGAGTCTCCTTGGAGCGCGCCACAGTGAGCCTTTGACCCTTTGCGAGGCACGCAATTGCTCAGATTGCATTCTGTTTACCTTGTTGTTCTCGCAGCTTTTTGGCCTCTTGCTCTCTATCAACGCGCCTGTGACCGTCAATGAGCTCAGACGTTGGCTCTTCACCCCAGAAGGAGGATGACGCCTTCAAGGTCTTCCTTGATTCCGCGTAAGTGCTCCGAGGAACTGGACGCGAAGACCCTTTCTCACGCCCACGCAGCAAAGGGAAGCGTCGGGCAGAGCGTCGCAGCGCGCCTTTCGTCCAAAAGCTACTGGGAAAGAGCAGCTCGTCTGGCACCAAGGCGGCGTCTAGCGAGTCATCGCCTTCGAAAGCTGGCTCATCAGAAAACGAGTCGTCCTCGCCTCCTCCCAACGCGGACACCTCTTCTGCCTATGTCCCCAGTGCAGAGAAGGCCAGAAATTCCAAACCGATAGCGGTGATCGCGAAAGAAATCGAAGACGAGTCAGAGGCCCCAGTCGAAGAGGAGGAGGAAGTCGAAGAGGAGGAAGTCGAGGAAGAGGAAGTCGAAGAGGAGGTAGTCGAAGAGGAGGAAGAGGAGAACTGCCTTTGCGATATCTGTCAAGCCGAAGTCGCGCATGATAAGCAAAGCGACGAAGAGGCCGAGGCGAACGAATCTGACAGCGGCTCTGTGAGTGCATTGGGTTTGCTGGGTCCCGCTTCAACCTGACACGCTTCTCTCCCCTTAGGAAAAGCGCCCTTCTGAAGCATTTCAGCGAAGGCCCTCTTCCACCACGTCGGTCGAAGTCGAGACTACCGTCAACTCTCGCATTCGCAAAGAGCCCCCCAGCCAGCCGCCCCCTTTGGACTTCTCGAAACCGCTCTTTCACTTTGCCGACGACTCGACCTATCACAGTCGCAGAAGGGAATATCTTTTGCTCTGGATTCGATACTACGAAGAGCTTCTCCGAGCCGCCACCAAAGACTCCGCAATCAGTTGCCTCCAATCAGAAATCAGACGCAAGCGGGAGAGCCTGCTGGAGCTTGATTTCCAGGAGGAAAACAAAAGAGTTCAAGATGCTCAACTTGCCAAACGAATGCGCCTGGGATAGCTCTAGAGCAAAAAGGAGGAAGACATGCTAGAAGTGCACAACAATTTGGATGGAATCTAAAACCTTGCGTAATGCGTGGGGGGTATCCAACGAAACAATAAACCTAGTGAATGCTTCTCTAGGGATCCACCTCTAGCTCGGGCGAGCAGCTGCTGCCAACCCACTGCCACGCCTGAAACTTGTGATTGAGGCCCTTGTCCTCGTGCACTGAGTAGACGCTGCCCAGTCCTCCAGCTGAGGGCGACGAACGAATATAATACACATGCGCGACTCTTGAATGCAGCAATGCCATCGAGCACATCAGGCACGGCTCGTGGGTGGTGAAAAGGCTGAGGCCGGAAAGCAGGTAGGGCGGCGGTTGGCCGTCCACATTGCGTGCGTTGCTTAAGTCGAGGGCCGCCACGGCGTGGATGAGGTTGGCGATGGAGTGGCAGAGAAAGTTGCCGGTCGTGCGCCGCGAGTCCATCACCTCTGCCAGCGGCGGCCCGAGCTCGCTGGACGCCACCAAACTGGCTATCGGCAAGTCGCCTCGCCGCTCTGCCTCGGCTCCGAGCCGCTCGACGCGCGCCACCATGGTTTTCACCCACTCCAGCTGAGAGCGCGACCAGCCTTTAGGCATGACCTCGGCCGACGAGCCCACCCGCTCCGGCACGTAGGTTACCGGCCAGATGGCGTTGAAGGTCTTGATCTGCTCCTTGGACGCGGCCGCCCGATTCGGCACTTTGGTCTGGTAAGGGGTGCCAACCGCTGCCGGATGCGCTGCTATCGAATCGAGGCGCTCTGAAGGGCAGTTTAAGTTGGCTTGAATTAAGATGGTCATCCGGGTGTGGTCTATTCGCCGGATACGCTTAAGATGCGCTGAATCGGGGCCGGGCCAAGAGGTGGTGTCGACACTCTGCTTGAGGAAGCTGTGTGGGTTTTGGTCAGCTGCGGCTCGACGATTGAAGAATGTGGGAAACGAACTCAAACATGCTGGTAGACTCTTTCGCGACGACGTCGACAACCCAGGCGTCGATGAGCTCTAGCGGCAGGTCGACCAAGGCGACCTCGTTGGTGATTCTCCGGCAAGGTAGATCGGCGAACGGTATTAGATCGTCTAGAGCAGGTTGCCCAGGCGATGGAGAGTCTAGTCGGGAGTTCAGCCCGTCCGCCAGGCCGGCGAGCGACGAGAGGGCGTCCCAGCCATCGAGAGTCTCCTCCTCGCTCTCCGTCTCCTCTCCGTATCGAGCGTGCGGCCCGTAGAAAATACACAGCTCCTCGTTGGCTGCCACGTCCTTTGCGAGCGAGTAGTGGATGACCTTGGCGTGGCGGTCGATGGCAAAGTTGACGTTTGGGAACTTTGAGTGGTTGAACATGGAGCCTGGGTGGTCTTCCAAGTGAGTCATCTCTGGGATTCCTATCAAGCAAGCCATAACGAAAAAGGGGCCCACCTAGGCCTAAAGCCACGCCCATCTGTCCCAGCCGCCAGGAGAAGACGTAGTCCTTGAGCACCGTCTCTCCGACGCCTCCCCTCCTGGCGTACTCCTCCTTGGACAAGACGATGACCGGTGAGATCTCGAGCAAAGTGCCTTTGGCCATGGCCTTGGACGTGTACACGCCCCGCCCTTTGCCGTCTTGCTGATCCAGGATTTTCAGCGAATGCACATTCAGGTGCTCCGTCTCCAGCGGGTACACCGGCCGCCCATCTTGGCCGGTCTCTAGCGGTGTCGTAGCCCCTGAGCGGGTGGTCTTGTACGGCAGGGCGGGCAAGGTGTCGAGGACGCCCTGGACTAGGCTGTCCTTGGCCTCTTTGGAGACAAACTCGACGCAGGCCGCCGTCTCTTGCTTCATGTCGCCTCTAAGCGTGGGCGGCCGCAAACTCTAAGTCGTCCTTGCTTTCCAACCCAGTCACGAATTGTCACAGCATGCAGGGTGTGTCGGCGGGCTCGAGTCAACAAATTTTTGGGAGGATCGACTGGATGCACGCGAGCCCCATACATTTGTGGTATGCTGGAATGAGCAGGCTACAACGCCCTTTATAGATGTGCTTACGATTATTGTACATGCATTATCGGCCCTTTCACTCCCATGAGACCCTGTTGGCGCCTGGAGACCCTGGAGCTGGGGCGGCGGTGAATTGCTTTGAGAAGAACTCGTACGCATCATTGCCTGGTTTCACAGATTTAAACACTCGAGCAAAGCAGAAGAGGGAGAGGACAGCGACTCACTTGCGTTGAACATCCAAATGGCGGACAGAACCAGGCCGCCACCGATGACCGCAGCCGGCGTGATGTGGAAGTCGAAGAGGAAGACGGATGCGACGAATGAGATGAGGATGGAGATGGAGGTCGAGAAGTTCTTGGCAATGTTGTCGGCGTACTGTCGGAACGCGCAAAAGTCAGACAGAGACCAGCGCGGCCGCTGCAAGCCCATTCACCTTGATCACTAGCGCTGCCAGCAGGCCGCCCATAGTCTGTAAGACCACCACGAACCAGGCCATGGGTCCAAATCCAGCCAAAAAGTGCAGCGGCAGCTCTGCTACCGGCTTCAAGCTTTGGAAGAACGGCAAGGGCTCCACCATCGGGTCCGCTGCCCACCACGCGGCTCCGATCGACTTGAACGCCGTTTGATTGGCCTCTAAGTAGAACATGAGGAGGCCCATGAGCAGGGCGAAGGAGCTGAGTTGCACATTGCGAACCCAGAGGCCGACGGGCGGCGGTGGGTTTAGACTGAGCGGCGGTTCTGAAGTGCTGGCAATGTTGGATGGGACGGGCAAAAGCGGCTGGGAAGAAGTCGATGACATATAAGACGGATCTCTAGACATTTCGTTGGCGCTGTTGGGCGTCGAGAACGACAGCGGCGTCGGTGGCGTATGGCGAGGGAGGAGGTCCGTGTGCTGGCTCTCCGGGTGTGGCCGATCCGGCACTTTGAGCACCCTTTCAAAGTAGGTGCTGGCAAAGCCAGAAGACAGCGACATCAGGAGCACTGCCAGCAAGCCAATGATCGAGTTCATCTCTGGCAGCTGAGGGAGCGCGTCCGAGTCTTTGGCGATCGATGGCCGAACCAACAGCGGTGTTGTGTCTTCTTGCGGTAGAGACAATTCGGACATTTGGGCGGAGGAAGAGGTGGCTTGTGTTTGGAGCTGAATGACGGCGACTCCGCCGGCCAGCAGGACGAGCGACAGCCATTGCATGTGGTTGAGATTGCGTTTGAGTAGTAGAACGGAACATAATGCGGTGGTTAAAATCTGCACTGCCGTCATGAGAACGCGAAGCCTGAAAGTAACAGAGGGAGGCACAAAGCACGCACTTTGAGTTGGACAGTGATTTGAAATGTGGGCACAGATAGGTTCGCGAGGGCGACCAATTGTAAGATGCTTTGTAGTGTGAACAGAATAGCTGGAATCGCCAGTTTCCAGGCCGCCGGGCCGAAAACTTGATACAGAGTGGTGTCGATGAGGTCGGCCCACGTCCAAGTGAGGTCGTCTAGCCCAGGCGACGATTGGTCCGGGTCGTCCTCCGAATCAACAACTTGGGAGATGATGATGGCCTCTTTGGTCCGATTAGGCGTCGACTCGACCGAGAAGGGGTACTTCTCGGGCGACTGCCACGGCGTGAACTCGACGGAGCTCGATTTGCCGTGCGTGGGCGTCTTTAGGGGGTCGTCGTCTATAGGCGGCGCCTTGCTGGGCGTGCCCATTGAGATCCTCCGCTTGGCCCTGTGGAACGCTGGGCTCTCGGTGTCGTCCGAAGGCGCGGAAGCCGGCGGTGGGACCGGCAGGTCGGCCAAGTCGATCCCCAACCCTAGCTTGTCGCCCGCTGGCCGCAGTGGCACCTCACCCGAATCGTGCACCTCCTTCAACGCCAGTGCACAGCTCACAATGAGCTTGCCCAGTTCGCTCAACCTGCGCCCTCGTCGACTTTAATGCGCTGTATTTTTGTGCAAGCAGAGGCCAATGCACGTACGCAACAGCGCTGCTGGCCTTGTAGTTCTCTGTCGATGCATCATGACGCGCCCTGGAGCTGTGCAACACAATCGTCAAGACCCTATGGGGAACGCCGGGCGTCAGAGGAGGGCGTGTTTTGTTCCGAGCCAAAAGACTCGCGAATAGTGCACGGTGAGCGCCATGAGGGACGCCGCTCGTCTCGAGGGCATGGCTGGTTTGGTACTGATGCTACTGTGGCGCCAGCATTGGGAGCTTTACAAAAGGATTGTGGGCCGTTTGTGGGCAGACAATGAAGGTCGCGAACTTGGCGCGTCAAAGCTTCCGCAGCAGCAAGCGGTTCTCGTCAGCAATGATTTCAAGCCAAACGAGGTGGGAATGAATCGCTGAAGTGTACAGAAGAACGAAAAGGGAGCTAGAGGACCCCGCCACTCAGTCTGGGACCATCACACAAAGCCAAACTCGTCCTCCGACATGCTCTCCACCTTGTGCGGTTTCTTCTCAGCTGAGTAAAAGTCTACGGCCGAGTAGTTGGATGTGGGTTGCTCGGGAGCGGTCATGCGCGGCCCGTTTCCGCCGCTGGTGTTGCTCGAGGTTGGGTTGGAGCGCATGAGTCGATTGAAGGATTGCGTCCCCGTCCCAGTTCCGTGAGACGCAGCCTGCAACCAGCGTGAGCTGACAATCAAAAACTTAAAAGAGGGTCATCACTCTAGCCGAATCCTGGCGAAGGTTGATGACCAGTCGTCCAGCCAGCACCGCCGTCAGGGCGATACTGAATGGCTGGTGCAGTGCAGGGTTAGTCGCGCCAATAGCGAATTGGTACAGGTTCAAAGCATTCCTTAGAACGGTGTTAGGGAGGACAGCAGCTTGCAATCGGGTAAGGAGACTCACAATCCAGCGATGACACAGCTACTCGCATGGCCAATCCTTGAGCAATGTAAGAGCCGAGTAGACCTGGACCACTCACAAGTATCCAAGACCACTGGGTAAAACCATGTGAGCCAGAGTTTGGCACAGAAAAACTCAACTCACTCGCGAACTGGTGGTCGTAATCCCGATGAGTTGAAGTCCGTGATTTTGAGAAAGAGCCACTCACCCATGATCTTGAGCAAGTTGGGCAAACCACCGTCCTGCCTCCAGAACTCGAAGATCTTGTACAGCGTCAAGCATAGTGCGGTGCAGTCGAATACCAGCGGGGGCACGAAGGCTACCCAGTACCAGCCTGCATTTGATGCACTGTTGTGGTCGAGACACCCAGGCACTCCTGGAGGTAGCGGTAGAAAGATGTTTTTGCTGACATCGTAGACTGTCAAACGCAATCTCAGTTGCGCCCCTTTTGGCGCCAATTTTGCCACCCACATTGTATTCCAATCGATGACGTGATAATAACCGCAAACAAGGCAGCGATGATCTTGTTTTGATTCCAACTGCTCCACAGATAAGTAAATGCGGTAATAAAGGAATAAGGGAAGGCTTGGCGTACATGGCATACACGCGCGCACCAATGAGGATATTGCAGAGGGCGTACAGGATGATACCGAAGGCCGGCGACAACATGTGGATCTTCTTGCAAGTTTCGGGCGAGTACGAACCGAAGAAGAAAGCCAGGTCGGTAGAGAGCGTGACGATCCTGGTCTGTGGCCTCAGTAGGGCTCGGCCAAACTCGCCGTTGGACTCATGCCCAATAACGTGTGGCAAGAAATATGGCTGTGATAAAGCTGAAGCCTCTACCCCAGCGCCAAAAGCATTTGTACTCGCTGAAAGGCATGAATCAGGACATGCTTGATATTTAGAATTGATCGGACATCACAGACATGGGAAGGGTGATGAGCCATTCCCAAATGAGGATGGTTAAAGCAGCTGCAGAGTAGGCGCGGTATCTGAAACGACGTCGGAGTCAGCGAAAGGAGCTAGTGGCCAAGTATAGAGGGCCGAGCGTTCAACGCACCTCCAGAGTACCGTTCCGAAGCCCAGCTCCATTCCCAACTGCATCTGGACTGGTGCCAGAGCTGCAGCAACTGCTTGCTGGATAACGGCCGCTACCGAGGCAGAGGCCGCTGCTGCTGCCGCCGCTGGGTCAACCGAAGTCATGTTTGGTTTGCTTCAATTGGAATAGGTCGTTGTTCGCGGTCACAGACAGCAACAAGAGGAGAAAGTATTCCAGCACTCAACAACACATGGCCGAAGGAGGAGAACCCAAAGGAACTAAAACACAGGCTTTCCGAAAGGCGTTCTAAACATTGTCTCCCAGCCAAACGTCCAAGCTCATCAGACTATGGAGCACAAGAAGCTCTGAAAGACAACAAGAAGCACCGGTAGGGGAGAAAGAAGCTTGGGACAGACGCAAAGAGAGCAGATCGCCCCGGAGGCAAACCGGCGGGAACAGAGGGGCTCCTGCACTCGGCCAAAAAATCAGCTACCACCGACGTCTGGATGCATATATAGAACGCACAGAGATGTTAGGCAAAGCTGAAGTCGTCCGCGTCATCGCCTTTTCTAGATTTGGATTCTTTCGTCGTCCCATAAAAGTCAATGGCGTTGAACTCGAGATCTTGCTCCAGAGGCTTGGATTTGAGGTCACTGTGCGATTGGAGAGGGCCCTCTTTGTCGAAGGACATATTTTGGTTGGATGGGCCCATCGAAGACGGGTTCATTGAGCGCGTCCAAACCGACGTCGCAGGATTGTCAGCCGGTGCGTTGTGGCGGAGGTTCATGCAAAGGCGGCAGGTCATCACTGCAGTCATGACTTGCGTCATAGGTAAGTGTAAGGCCGCTGGACCGCAATTCAATATAGGGATCCCATGGATGGTGGTGGCGACCAACTTACGGTTGGACCCGGCACGGATGAACCAGACCATGTTCAGACAGTTGAAGAGCACAATGACAACAAAGTAGGCGAGGCCACTGATAAGGTTTGTTTTGAGCAAACGTCTGAGGCTCCAAGTCGATAGGCTTACTCTCGGATCATGATCTTCAACAAATTTGGTACGCTTCGGTCGACCCGCCAGAACCTGCCATAGCAGATCCGTCAGAAGGAAGGTGCAAGATTTCAGGTGTGTGTGGCCCACCAAATGATGCGGGTCAGCGTCAACGCCATTGCCGTCGTGTCAAAGACCAAAGGCAACACAGCTTGCGCGTAGTAGTAAGATGCATTAGAGTCCTGCGTTTTGCTAATTTTCAGAACTGACTAAGAGCGCTACGAGAACACTCACCGTGTTGATGTCCAAGCAGCCAGGAACACCGGGCGGGAGTTTGGCCCCAATGTTGTCCGAGCACACCCAAATCTCGACAGCAAAGGATGCGCAGGCCAACGTGAAGAGAAGACCTCCGATCCACTTGTTTTGATTCCAGATGGCCATCGTTCGGATGCTGAGCACAAAGGAGCACCAAAGGTGCAACCTGAACCACGGTGAGCCAAGCCTGCCAAAGGGTCATCCAGGCTTACAGGTAGCCACTTTGCAAACATCGAGGATCGAATGAGTGAGGCAAAAAGGGACGTGCAGCTAGAAATCTCACAGAACAGGTTCGAGCCAGTGCACGGAATTACAGCGCTCCGCTGAGATGGAGCCGAATACCAACACCATCTCGTCCAGCGAGACCAGGATTGCCCAATATCGGACCAACAGGAAGAGCACAGTGATGGGGGTGTAGCGCTTGGCCCTCCAAAAGTACTTGTACTCGACGGGAAAGGTCGTGATGTATTCCCACATCAGGATGGTGAATGCGGCAGCCAGATAAGCCTTCGCTCTGAGCTCGAACACTTCAGAGTCCGTCAAAATCAACTAGATTGAGTAACTGACCTCCACATCACCGTCGAAAAGCCTAGGACCGCTCCGAGTTGCGCCTGAACGGGAGCAACAGATGCGTTTACATATTCAGCAATCAAGGCTTGTTGCTCGGGCGTGGCCATTTAGAGGGCGTGTGGCGGTAAATCCGTGAAAGGAGGCAAGTTAGAAGCAATGGCAGTAGGAGAACAAGGAGAGATTGGGGCGAACTGGCAGCGGCTTGGACTTGCAAAACCGCCGCTGCTTTCCTTCACGAACATTCTCGTCGTGGGGCCTAAGGGCCGTCTGTGCAGAACATAATCCGTCGCGCTCCTTTAATTGACGATCATGGGACGCGCGACCGAGAGTCAAGCGAAGAAAAGCCAAAGGCAGCTTCTAGGCGCAGAAGCGGGCAGCAACAGAACGAAGGCCATCAAAATCTGAGTCTTGGCAGTCGTTCCTTTGCGAATTCGAGAAGAGAACCCTCGAATCGAAGAAATGCTCCGTCAAAGCGAATACCAGAGGAGCAAGAGCGGTGGCGGCGCGGACGAAGGGGCGAAGAGCGCTCTCCGTCCGCAACGACGACGTTCGAGATGAGTTTGTCATCATCCGCGGCGAAGACGTTCTTCTCAAGCACTCAGTTTGCGGTCGTGGGTGAGCACCGAACTCTTTGCTGTCCCGACGAGTGGCGAAACCAATCGCTGACCGATCACCGCGATCCTCAGGAGCCTCCGCCGACAAGAGCAAATTCGGCAACCGAGTGCTGAGATGGTACATTGATCGAACGTAGGGCATGTTACAAAGAGGCGTCGAGGTTCCCACTGACATTCCTTCAAAGCTTGCCCGTTCAGCCCATCAATCCCAAAGCCAGCGAGATTGAGGGCCTGAAGGTCGTGAAAGCGCTTGAAGATCTCCCCAACCCTACAACAACATCGGTGTCCGTCATCACTCCTCCGCAGGCGACCGTCGGCGTGATCAAGTCGGCCAAGGCGCTGGGCATTCCCGCGGTCTGGCTGCAACCCGGCAGCGAAGATCCGTCCGTGCAAGAGGTCGTCAAGGCGGAAGGGATGCAGGACCGCGTCATCATGAATGGACCGTGTAGGTGGCTTTGGCGACTCTCCAGGTCAAAGAAAGCTGAGAGCTGGTGGCGACAGGCATCCTCGTCTTGGGAGATTCCATGATGAGCGAGCAAAAGCTTGGCACCAAGTTGTAGTTGATAATGCTCAAAAGCCTGTGAAATACAAGCCTGATATCAGATGTGAACGAAGCGTGCAAAAGATGCGACACATACCATACTTCGCGCCACCCGCTCTCTTGTTCGACTTGGCCTGCGCGATTCTCTCCTCCAGCTCTTCCCGCCTTGACCAGGCATCGGTCAGCAAGCTGGACAGCTGGTTTCTGCCTCGCCCCTTGCCTTGGAACTTGGCAATCTGCGCCCGCTTCTTCTCCTCCGCCTCTGGGTCCTCCTCGACAACCTTGGCGGGTATCGCTGGCCTCTTGTCCTTCTCTTCTGAGGTGGAAGCCGACGCGGACAGAGTGCCGAACTTGGAGCCCTCGAAGCCCTTCGGTGCCTCCTCATCACCCATCGAGCCTTCCCCTTGAGCTCCCGCCTGCGCGGTCCACCCATTGAGTTCTGCCCATTTAGCCCATTCTTCAGGTTCGTTGGGCGCCCACTGCCCGGACGGGAGGCAGTGAAAGCCAGGATAAGGGTCGTCAGGAGTAGCCGGCGCCAAGGTCTCGTAATAGTTGGGCTTGGGCTTCTCCACGACGGATGGTGCCGAAGAGATAGAGACACTGGGTGCTGAGGGCGCTAGAGAAGTAGAAGGCAGGGTAGGCCGGGGAGCAGGAGAGGGAATGGTGAAGAAGCTGTTGGTCTGCTCGGCGGGCTTGGGTGCGCCTGCTGGCTTTGGCTTTGCTCTTGCGATGTGCGTTGGCACCAGCAGATCCGGCTTGGGGGCGTCTGACGGTGTCTCTGCGGAGGTGGCGGCGGCCGTCGAAGTGGACGCCACTGGGGCGACGGGAGCTGCTGCCGCCTTCTTGGGCGCTGGCAACATGGCGGCCAAGCCAGACTTGCCCGAGGACAAGGTCATCTTTGGCTTCTTCTTGGGCAGGCTCTCCTCGGCCGCAGGGGCAGGCGCCGCAGGCCCCAGATCCAACATGATTTTCGCTCCTCCCGTTCGATCTCGCTTCTTGGGCAAGGCTGCTATTGGCTTTGGCGGTGGCGCAGGGGCAGTCACTGCTTGGGGTGGTGCAGATTCAGAGTCAGAGTCGCTGCCATAGTCGACCAACATCTCGGCAGGGAAAGCTGGGTGCTGGCTGGAGCTGGGCAAGAGCGTCTTAATCCGACCCGGCGACTGTCCACAGCTTCGACGTCATTCTTGACTTGCTCAATCAATAATGGAGCTGCATGCAATAGTGACCGTAGGGTCCACGGAGTTCAGCGAGCTCATTTCAGCAGCGCTGGACGACGCCTTTCTCCGAGCCCTCGCCCAACGCAACTTCACGTCTGTCCTCGTTCAAGCGGGCAAGAGCCGGCTCCTTGACTCTTGGTCTATCGGGCAAGAACGTTTCATAGGCGAGGGAAAGCGATTGAGGGTTAAGGTGGTCGATTTCATCCCAAACATCGACGATGAAGTCGCTGCGGCGTCCCTTGTCATCTGTCATGCCGGTAAGTTCAATCTTCATTCAAGGAGAGACGTAGACTAAGAACGTTTCCAAAAGGCGCTGGATCGATCCTGGCTGCGCTGAAAGGCCCTGCTTTGCCCAAACCGAATGCCCCTCCGTCACCACCGTCGAAAGCCGTCATTGTGGTCCCCAATGCGACGCTTATGGACGACCATCAATCTCAACTAGCCAAAGAACTGTCCAAGATGGGCCTGGTCGAGATGTGTCGGACGCCGCAAGAGCTGCTTCAAATTGTCGAGTCAGTCCAGCTCAAGAGTCGGGCGGGAGAAGGGGTATCAAAGCAGGCACAAGGCATGTTTGGCAAGTTCCTAGACAGCTTTATGGGATTCGAAGCGCGGCAGACAACGGGAACCGGGGCCGCTCAGCCCGCAAGGTGATGTCCCGCGCGTCGCACAGCTTTTGCATCTCCCCGTATCCCGCGATCTCGATCGAAAAGTTCTCAAAGTGGAGCCACTGGAGCTTGGGCAGGACGTCCCGCTTGGAGAGAGCCCGGAGGAGCACAGCGACGAGCAAGCGGTCGAATGAGTCGGATGGCTTGTTCAGCAAGTCCGTCATGGCAGGGTTTTGGATGCGGAGGGTGGTGATGTTAGGTGGCAGCTTGTAAATGTCAGCTTCTGTGAGCACTGTCGGCGAAAGCAGGAGCTCTTCGAGGTGGGTGAAGCGCTGAAGGGCGACGTGAGCATTGAGGTGGAACTCTAAGCGCTTGATGTTGCTAGTGATAGAGCCGCAGAGCTCGGAAAGAGAGGCTGTGAGCTGGATGCGCTCGTTGTGCCAGCCCCCGAGCGCGAAGGATTCGAGATGCGGGCAACCCTTGAGAAACGGCGCCAGGTGGGCCAATGGCGCGTCGTACAGGGAGTAGACGGAGACAGAGGTGACTTCAGGCCCACTTTTTAGGCGAGCGATGACCACTTCGAAGAGGTGCGGCGTCTCGAGGACGAGGTCTCGAAAGAGGACTCGGCTCCCTGACGAGGAGGTGCCACCCGGGGGCTGGCCCTTTTCGATTCTGAGAGTGTGCAGGCGAGGAAGAGCATCGAACCAATCATCGAAGCGCTCTGAGCTGGCGCACACCAGGTCGAGGCTGGTCAGATTCTGGGGCATATGAAAGTCGAGAAGTCGTGTCAGCAAGAGTCGTGGGCGGATGGTCTCTGGGACCAGGAGTCTGGTGGCGAAAGAGTTCAGGTTAGGCACGCGAGCCGTGAAGGAGGCTGCAAATTCGAGAAGGCGGCCGAGGTTGATCGTGGAAGCGCCGAGGTCACGGCGGAGACAGATGATGCGGACGTTGCGAATCAAATCGAATCGAAACCAGTCGGCAAGGATGATGGAGTGAAAGACTTTGATGCTACCTGGGCTGACGACGTCTGGCAGGTGGAGGTCGATGAAGCGCCACGAAGAGCACCGAGAGTATTCCAGAAGGGCTTTGCAGATGGCCAGGGTGGGAGAGCGGAGAAACATGTCGAAAGCCAACATGACGCAGCCATCGTAGACGTGGCCAAAGATGAGCCAGAGGATCTCGGGGGCTAAGCTCAGAAGGCGAGGAGTCTGCAAGCGTCCGGCTGAGTTTTTGCGAGACGTCCTTCGTTTAAACTGTGATTTACCTTCTCTGGCTCCATGCTCATGGATACAGGGCGGGCCCTCAACGTAGAGCTCATCGCGAAGAGAGGGAGAGAGGCCCGAATTCGTCCCTGGACTACCTTCAATCCTTGGAAGGCTCTTCTTGCGCCTTGAAACCCGACCTTGGACTTCAGCTCGACATTTGAATACTGCCAGGGCATCATAAGCTCGCGATCAGTCCTCGGTAGTCCTTGCCCAGCGCTCCGAGCACCCGAAGTAACGAAGGTGGCGAGGCACGGGTGGCCTCCAGGCCGCGGTGAAGACGACGCAAGGTTTCCAGAACGGCACGTTTAAGACGAGATTGAGCACTAGACAGGGCAGCAGGCAAGGCAGCAAATGGCACGGCGCAACAAACGCAGCAAAGGGACAGCCGGCCTTCAAGTTGGGCAGCGGTTTGCGGGTGCGCAAGCTCTTTGTCGGGTCCAAGATTCGCTGTGTACAGCATCAGGGGCTACGATGGCATGCAACAGGAACGCAAATTGGACGTCTGCGATCAACCATAATTTCGAGGGCAGGGCTCTCTTCGAAGCCGTTGTTTATTTTCAGGCTTTTGCGCTCGTTCAGCGAGCCCGCCAAATCGACAGCGATGGATTTGGAGGCGACAGTCTTCTTCGGGCCAGTGTCCGACTACGAGCAGCTAACGAGGCTGACGAACTACGATGGAGACGCCGACGAGACGTTGATTCTGGCCAGTCCAGCCAAGCTGCCCCTGCTGTTGCCGCCTTCGCCCCTTGCAAAAGGCCCGCAAGAGTCGCTATTTGAGAGCTTGGTGGTAGAGAATGTCCAGGAGCAGGCGGAGGAGGCGAAGGCAGCGCAGAGCAAGCTGCTCAAGCCGGTCACCACCCTCTCGAGCCTTCCGATGCCCAAGAAGACGCTATTGACCAAGACGACGTCCCTCCCAGAGCCCAAGTCGACCGTCCAGAAGCCATCTAACCTGCCGCTGGCCGCCTCCACCTCTGCTCTTCCCAAGCCACTCCCAGCCTTGCCAACGGTTTCCTCAGCGGACGCCCTCCTCCCCTTGCGGCCCGGAAGCGCCAACAGCCAGCGACCTCCGTTAGCGCCTGCAACAGGTTGGACATCATCCCAGCAAGCCCGGCAGTTAATGGCCATGCCGCAAAGGAAGCTGGGCTCGCCCGAGAAGCTGGTCGCCCCCCTGATGCAGCGCCAAATCTCAAAGCCCTACAGCGCCCCGTCGCCGGGTACCGTTCAGCGGGTGCGCTCTTTTATCTATCTTTGCTCTGACCTTGAGCTGAGTTGGAAGAGCACAGACGGCCGAGCGCTTGTTTGGAGCGGTGCAAACAACAAAGCCGCTCGACTTGCTGCCGCCTTTGGAACAGCTCAGCCTACCCTCCGAACCTCTTATTCCACCGCAACCACAACCATCAGCGCCGCTTGCACCTGCCTCCAAGGAGCAGATTCCCTTGGCCGAGTCTGCCAGTCCGATTCGAACAGTCACCAAAGCCCCGACAAAAGCGAAACCGGCTTTGACAGCAGCAACAGCAGCAGAGAAGAGTCGACTACGACCGCCTAGAACGTTGAGCACTTCGGCTCCCCGGAAACCAAGGGCAGCTCCGCCCATTTCTTGCACCACCCCAGCGAAAGCGGACTCGAGCCAGCGCCCGGCCTCTTCCAAACCCGCTCTCACCCAAGCTAAAATCACCCAGCTCACTAATCAGCACACGACCAGGAATCGACAGGTCTACAACAAGCTCGAAGTGCAGACCATCTACAAGGACGAGCCCCGGCCTCCCAGTCCGTCCTCTAAACTCCGCAAGCTGAACGACGAACCGGAGAGCTGTGAAGCGGCATCGTCTTCTTCGACGTCCAAAGCAAGTCGGAAGGAGCGGGCGGAAAAGCGGGGCGCGCTAAGGCAGAGCTGTGAGAGCTTGAACTTGGAAGACGATGGGAGCCCAGTGGTTGTGTCCGGCGTCAAGCGGCCGCACGAGGTGGCTCCAGGAGATGATGAAGGTGGATATTGCTCGCCGGCAAAGAAGAGACAGGCCACGGGCGTCAAGTCGGTCCGGTGGGATCGGCAACTTGCCCAAATCGATAGCCCGCAAGCCTCGACCACTTTGGCCGACGCACCCCGCAAGAAGCGTGCCTCTAAGCCCATTATCTACAATGTAGGTCTCTTTGTGCTTCATTTGAGGGACTTGGAAGCTGAATGATGATGGGTCGCAGATTCCCGCTCTTGATCCGCTGGGAAATGTCTTTAACGCCAAGCAACCTCTATCGCCTCTTGTTCCAAGGCAAGCAGTGACAGTAACAAAACTGGTTTACGCGGACGACGAGGAGGTCTAAGGAGAGAGGTGGGCGCGTGTATGGTATTGGCTTCTTGTGCAAAGTATGCAACGGACTGTGAGTTATTTGACCGCAGTGCCGATTTCCAATATGCTCAATCTCCTTCAGGTCGCTTCGAGATCAATTCCTCTCGGGCCGATGCTCACCACTTTCCGCCCCCACACCTTGGAAGCGTCGCCGTGTCCCTGCTCGGCCGGCTCGGTCCCGGTTGGATCCCCCTGTGCCAATCTTGTGCGGGAAAGTAAGCTCGACTGTAAGCCGAAACTGTATGTATGGACATTTCGAAGCAACTCAGAAGACAAGCTCATGTCTTGCGATGCAGCGGGCGTCGTCACTTTTGGCTAACGATAACACTCGGCTTGCTCCTCCGCCGTCCCCTTCAATGTCGTCGTACAACAACAGTCTTGGCCCCCTTCTCGGAGGCTGTGCTCCAGGCACATGCTATCTTTATCATCCGCGGCGTGGATCTGCGACCTTCCAGCAGTCCGAGGTGGCGTTCTTGCCCTCGCTCCAGGCAAGATTCTCTCATCCTCGTCCTCAAACATCGAGTAAAAAAAGACCACCGATGTACTTCTTCCTCCTCGCTCTCGCTGCTGCGGTGGCCGCCGGTCTCCCATTGAACTGCAAAGACAACGTTCATACTTTGGAGACTGACTTCACCTGGCGCGGCGTCAAAGGCAACATCCACATTGATTTCCAAAACAACACGGATAGCGCCAAATGGGGTGATGTGCGTGGCCTCTGATCCTACTGCTGCCAAGACTCATGTCGTTGGACAGGACATTCCTGGCCTTCCAGCCGGCGCTGGACTGGGTTATCCCGTCATCCAGGCCAACATCCAGCACCCTTTTGAAGGCAACAACGCGCTTTGCGGCTACATCCAGTTCATTGACTCCATCGATCTGACGAAGTCGAACGCGGCATCTTCCCTTGCACTCGATCAGTTCCCTTCCTTTCAGGACGTTCTTACGCCGTTCTCGTATTGTGAGTTTTGCTGCCTCAGTTGGCTCTCATCACAGTGACGAACTTGCCGCAGGGGGTGTCAAGCCAATCGCTTTTGATTCCCCCTTCGGGCTGACCAACGTCAACTGGACGGCGCGCACTTACTTAACCTCGATCACCGACTTTGCGGGCGGCAAAACAGTGGACAAGCCTTTCGCAGCGTGGTCTTGGGGCTTTGTGCATCGCGACGGGCAGCAGATCGCTCTCAAGGAGCCCAAATTGATTCCGCTGGTCATGCAGCAAGGGGACTTGGCGCTGCTGAAGCAGCAGCTGCCGGAGTGGACTTTTGCGTAAGCTGCACCTCCCTTTGTCTGGCTTGCTGGATCACCGTCTGAGCCTTCAATCCAGATGAGCTCGCCACCCTGTCCTCCTCTTCCTTCAACCGGCTGCGACATTTCCTGTTTACGACGCTAGCCTGAAAGTGCTTCTCGATAATTCATGCCTTCCGGAGACGCTGGACGAACATAGGTGTCTGGCTCATAGAAGTTTCAAATTCAATGAACTCCGTAAACGCAGAGCATTTTCCCCTGCCTATCATACAAACAACTCCCCCGAACAAATGCCGCAGACTTCGACTAGATCCAGTGCAAACCGCTCTTCGGATCAAACGGTTTCGGGGTCCACGCGGAGAGAAGGGGCCACAACACCCTCGTGAAGGGCCTTGCCGGCTGGGACCATCTGCGAACGCCCAAGACGCGTCAGTAAAGTTCATGAGAGGAAGACAGAAAAAGCAAGAAGTACAGGGTAGACGTGCTCTCTGCATGACATAAGAGTGATCAGCACCCTAGCAGCAGTAACAGCAAGGGAGATGACTCACCCCTTGAACACGCGGGCGTCCAGAAGGATTGGGCGGTTGTTGTCGTACTCCATGAACTCCTTCATGATAGCCGGCAGCTCTTCCTTGTTGGAGACGCGGAGAGCCTTGACGCCCATTGCTTCGGCCAGCTTGCAGAAGTCGGGGTTTGTCATTTGGGTGTGCGAGTAGCGGTTCTCGTAGAACAGATCCTGCCATTGAAGCACCATGCCCTGGAACTCGTTGTTGAGGCTATGGGGCGGACATCCGTGAGAAGAAGTCAGACGAGCAAATCCGATAAGCCTCACATGATGACCTTAACACCGATGTTGTATTGAGCCGCAGTAGCCAGCTCCATAGCGGTCATACTGTACTCGGTCTATGAGAATCAAGGGAGAAGATCATCGACAGATAGCCAACCTGAAGGAAGCGTCGCCATCGATGTCGACGACGTATTTTTCGGGAGCGGCAACTTTAGCGCCCACGCAAGATGGCAGGCCAAAGCCCATAGTCTGGAAGGAATCAATCTCGTCAATTGAGTCCAGAAATGAAGCGGCTCAACACTTACGCCCAGACCGCCGCTCGAAACCCACGAGCGAGGGTGGGTCCACCTGAAATGCTGGGCGGCCCACATCTGATGCTGGCCGACGCCGGTGGTGACGATGACCTGGTCCTTCTTGCCTTGGCACCACCTGTCCAGCTCCTCGATGACCTCTTGCGGCTTGAGCAGCTCGCCGTCCTTGCTGGGCACGTAGGTGAACGGGTAGCGCTTCTTCCAGCCGTCCAGCTGGTCGAACCACTCCTTGCGCTCGGGGCCCTTCTCGGGCAGCAGGGGCAGAAGAGCGCCCAGGTTGTGGGTGACGTCGCCCTCGATGGCGTAGGTGGCGTCGACGACCTTGTTGATGTTTTTGGGCTGGATCTCAAAGTGGATGATGCCACCCCGGCCTTCGGACGCTGCCAGCTTGGCTGCCGGAGCAAAGGCGGGCAGGGTGCCGGTCACACGGTCGTCGAAGCGGGCGCCAAGGGCGATAATGACATCGGCGGTCTGCATGGCCAGGTTGGCGTAGTGGGAGCCGTGCATGCCGAGCATGTGCAGAGACTTGGGGTCGTCCTCGTTGAACGCGCCGAGGCCCTGAAGGGTGGTGGTCACGGGGATGTTGCCCTTCGCGGCGAGCTCGGCGAGAACCTTAGGCCCTTCGACGCTGCTGAGCATCCCTTGGCCGGCGTAGATGATGGGCTTCTTGGCGTTGGCAATAAGATCGGCCGCGGCCTTAAGCAGGGGGTAATCGGGGGTCGGGAAAGAGGGTGGCTCGGAGAGGGCGTCCGGCGCCGACGAAAGTCCGACTTTTTGGGAGAGGAAAGCGAGCGGGTTGGAAGGCAGGGTCTCCTGTGCGCGGTGGGGCTGGGTGTAGCGGAGAGGGATGGCCTGGCGCAGGATGCCGGCGGTCACATCCTTGGGCAGGTCGACCAAGACGGGACCAGGTCGGCCGGAGGTGGCGATCCTGAACGCCTCGTTGATGCGCCTGGGAAGGTCGGCAATGTCCTTGACCATGACGTTCCACTTCGTGCAGCTGCGGCTGATGCCCACAACGTCGGCCTCTTGGAAAGCGTCGCTGCCAATGGCGCTGGTGGCGACCTGGCCGCAGAAAACGACCATCGGCGTGCCATCCGACAAAGCATCCTGCATAGGTGTGATAACATTGGTGGCACCAGGCCCGGAAGTGACCAGCACAACGCCGGGCTTGCCAGACACTCGCGCATAGCCCTCGGCCATGTGGCCAGCACCTTGCTCGTGCCTCGGCAGGACGAAGTCGAAGTGCTTCGAGTTGTAGATTGCGTCAAAGACGGGCAGGATAGCGCCTCCAGGGTAGCCAAAGACGTGCTTCACGTTGTGGCGCAGCCTGCATGAAATTCACGCACAAATCGGCGATGGCCCATCAGTTTCGACTTTTCTTGGGCGCACGCCAATCATAAAGTAGACACACATCATTTCGTGGAAGATCTGGCCACCAGAGAGGCCGACAAAGCTGGAATCGAGCGCCTCCTTTGGCTTGGTGCGGGCCTGCGGTCTTGCTGGCATTTGATAGGTTGGCGGCGTTTGGAACGACGGGCTGGGTTGAGGGCGACTGAAAGAGATCGAAAAGCACGTAAGACGGTGGCACATTATACTAGCAATAGAGGGACGACTTGCACTTCGGCCGCCTTGACTCGAGTCGACTGGCTGATGGCCCGCTTGGGGGCATCTTTTTGGGGCGCCGCGCTGGCTGAGAACTGTCTTGTTGGCGCTGGCTTGGGAACAGCGGCCAGGCGCCGCATTTGCTTGGACGCGGACTTCATCTTGCTTGATTCGACTCAAGAAAATTCCAAGGCGGAGAGGTTTGGGGTCACGCTGAAAACACCGAATTGTCGGCCTATTTCCGTTCGCGGTGCCCTTGCCATTGTTTCTGTAAAGTCGTCCACCAGCACTGCTATCAGAAACGGTCGAGATCCTGAACAGGCTGCCTTGCCGTCGAAAGCTGCCCTGCGACTGCGCATAAAGGGAAGAAAGACTTTCTTCCCTTGCTCAAGTGATAGAGCACAACTCAGTTCAGCCATGCTGCTCCTGCCTCGAGAAGAAGCCAAGCTTGCCTTGCATGCAGTAAGTATAGTATCGCTACCCGAACTGCACGACAGTGGCTCAAAATGAACGCAACCCAGGCCGGCTCGTTGGCCCAAAAGCGTTTGGCACGAGGCATTCGCCTCAACCTGACGGAAGCGACTGCTCTGATTGCAACAGTCTTACAAGAGTTGGTGAGGTCTTCTCCCAATCGCTATGGGCATGAGCTTTTCTTGACATTGAAGGCCAACAGATTCGAGATGGCCAGCACTCAGTTGCTGATTTGATGGCTCTGGGTTAGTCTTACCTTCTCGTTGGAGGAAATAAGCTCTGATGCTGATGAAACAATAGGCAAGCACGTTCTCGGGCGCCGACATGTCCTGCCAGCCGTTCCGCACCTCCTCCACGAAATCCAAGTCGAGGGCACCTTCCGAGATGGCACCTTCCTCGTCACTGTGTGAGTGCCATATTGTCCGAAATACGTTTTTTTCCTACATCGAGCACGACCGCCGCAGACACGAACCAGTCTCGTCGGAAAACGTCGAAAGCCTGAAGTGGGCGCTGTATGGCAGCTTCTTGCCCCTCGACTCCGCCTCCCTTTTCGCCAGCGTTGAGGACGAACCAGAGCCTGTTATACCTGGGGCCATCATTGCTGCTCCCGGCCCAATCGTCATCAACAAGAACCGGAAGAGGGTTCAGCTGCGCGTGACCAACATGGGCGACCGGCCCATTCAAGTCGGCTCTCGTATGCACTTCTCTTTCGAAAATGACAGCTCAGCTTGCTCTGACAGCTGCTGCTTGCAGACTATCACTTCTCCGAAGTTAACAAGTTTTTGGCCTTCGACCGGTCTCTCGCTCTCTTCAAGCGCCTGGACATTGCAGCCGGCACGGCTGTGCGCTTCGAGCCCGGCGACTCCAAAACGATCACTCTGGTCGAGATCGCTGGCAATAAGATCATGCGAGGCGGCAACAACCTGGCTGCCGGCTTGACGTACAACTCGTCGCAAGAAGAGAAGAACCGAGCGTGCGCCGAGATGGTCGAACTTGGCTTCAGCCATGTGCCAGCAGACCTGAGCAGTCTTAAAGCCAGCGAGGACATCGAGCCGTTCGAACTTTCACGGCAGTCGTATGCCGCCATGTACGGCCCGACGACCGGGGATCGGGTTCGATTAGGAGACACCGACTTGTGGATCCGAGTGGAGAAAGACTTGACGGTGTACGGGGATGAGCTCAAGTTTGGAGGCGGAAAGACTGTGCGGGATGGGATGGGTCAAGCATCCGGCTTGCGAGACAGCGAAGTCTTGGATTTGGTGCTCACCAACGCGTTGATCGTGGACTGGTCTGGCATCTACAAGGTTTGTTGATCTCACTTCGATGCTGCAGGAGATGATGAACAAAGCTGCGCATGTGCAGGCCGACATCGGAGTCAAGCACGGGTACATCGTTGGCATCGGCAAGGCTGGCAACCCGGACATGATGGAAGGAGTGGACGAGAAGATGGTTGTCGGCGTCACCACCGAAGTTATTGCGGCCGAGAAGATGATCGTGACGGCGGGGGCCATCGACGCTCATGTTCACTGTGCGCCCTTTTTGGCTTTCCCTTCCCCATTTCGTAAATAACGCAACTGCCTCAGTCATTTGTCCCCAACTCTGTACTGAGGTCCGTTGCCCCTCCTCACACGCAATCAACAAGGCTAACGAAGGACCACAGGCATTGGCTTCTGGAATCACCACGCTGATTGGCGGCGGGTGGGCTTCGTTTGCTCTAAGACTAGACAGAAAACCATCTCAATAAGTGATGTGGCAGGACTGGCCCGTCTGCGGGGACTTGCGCCACCACTTGTACGCCGTCCAAGACCGACCTGCACAACATGTTCGCAGCTTTCGATGACGTTCCACTCAACATCGCCGTCACGGGGAAAGGAAATGACAGCTCTCGTGTCGGCCTAGAAGACCAGATCAAAGCCGGCGTGGCAGGCCTGAAGCTGCACGAGGTTCGCTTCTTTGTTTCCCGCCTGTAGCACCTAGACTCAGTGCTTTCCTCAGGACTGGGGAACAACGCCTGCAGCCATCGATTCCTGCTTGACAGTCTGCGATGAGTACGATGTGCAAGTAAGCGCCCGTGCCTCTTCGCATATCCCGTTTCTAGTCTGATGGCGCCCAGGCGAACATCCACACCGACACTTTGAACGAATCTGGATATGTTGAAGGTCAGTGGCTGATGTTTTCGTGCTAGTAGATGTCGCTGAGCTTCGGGCCCAGATACGATTGCCGCTTTCAAAGGCCGAACAATTCACACATACCACACCGAAGGTAGGTCGTTCTGACGGTGACATTCACTTCAAGGTACTGAAGGGCTGTCTTCGGACTCAGGCGCTGGTGGAGGTAAGTTGCCGGACTGCTAAGACGATGTCCTCTAATTTTGTGCACAGGGCATGCGCCCGATATCATCGTTGTTTGCGGACAAGAGAATGTCTTGCCCAGCTCCACCAACCCAACAAGGCCGTATTGCCACAACACGTTGGATGAGCACCTTGACGTGAGTGCTACAAGCATCACTTGCGCCACGCATGTAGTAAAGCAAGCCCTCAGATGCTCATGGTGTGTCACCACTTGGACCGCTCTATCCCCGAGGACATTGCGTTTGCAGAGTCGCGGATCAGGGCGGAAACTGTAGCAGCCGAAGATGTAGGTCGACGCTGCCTCAGCTTTGTTGGTCCGATGCCTACCAAATCCCAATTCGTTTCCAGGTTTTGCAAGACTCAGGCGCCATTTCGATCATCAGCTCAGACTCTCAAGCGATGGGGCGCATCGGCGAAGTGGTATCCAGGACGTGGCGCACGGCAGCGAAGATGAAGACGATGACTGGCCCGCTAGCTTCGGATTCTGCAGAAGACGACAACAACCGCGTGAAGCGCTATGTCTCAAAATACACCATCAACCCAGCGCTAGTCCATGGCATGGGCCACGTCCTGGGCGACATTGCGGTGGGCAAACTGGCCGATTTGGTGCTCTGGACGCCAGCCAACTTCGGTGTGCGGCCGTCCAATGTGATCAAGGGCGGCTTGATTGCCTACGCTCAGATGGGTGACGCCAACGCTTCCATCCCCACGGTGCAGCCTGTTCTTGCCAGGCCCATGTTCGCCGCGTCTGCGGGAGCAGCGCCGCGTTGCTCCGTTCTCTTCGTCTCGGAAGTCTCTATGTCGACAGGTCAGCAGTGCTTTCTTTCTGTCTTACCAGATGCCTACTCACCGATTCTCCGGACCGAAGGCATCATCAAGGAGGCCAATTTGAGGAAGACGATCAAGGCCGTCAAAGGCTGCCGCACTGTCACCAAAAAGCACATGAAGCACAATGACACCTTGCCAAATATCACCGTGGATCCGGAGACTTACAAGGTGACGGCAGACGGCCAGGTGCGCGGACCCTCCTTTCGTGCTGCTGTACGCCCTCTGAGCGCGTCTCTCCGACAGCATTGCACTGTGGCACCAGCTACTGAGCTGCCTCTGACCCAGAACTATATGCTGTTTTAGAAGCACTCAAAATCTGCTTCTCTGGGTTAAAGATGCAACAAACTTTTGAACGGCAGCTTTGGCTTTGCCCACGCCCCCTTCCCTGTTCTTCTGAGAGTGCTTGTTGTCGGCCCCTGGTCGATGTCTGAGCGGCGTGGACGCTTCGCCGACCCAAGTGGAGCCCTTCTTGTCCCAGGCCCACTGCAGCATTCGGTACAGCCCGCCGATGAAAGCTTCTTCGACGGACATGCCCGCAGATGGAAGGCATGGCACAAGGCAGTTGCGACTGTTGGGCGGCGTCGGGTCGTCCAAACTGCCAGCTCCGAAGGCGCTGCCGCCGACGAGGCCTGAGCGCCAGATGCTCATCGGGGTTTCCATGTCCAGGAAGGGCACGCCAACTTTAGGCAGGATGACTCGTCGCAAGATGTGGTTCTGGAGGACGGTCTGGAGGTTGTAGAACAGGATGTCCAGTTCGACGAGTTCAGAAGAGGCGTCGGTGGGGTCTTTGAGGAGCAGCTCTTGCATGGAAGGGGGCTGCCAGAACGGTGCTGGCCCATCGCCAGGAGAATCCACCCAGTCTGACACCACATTGGTTGCGGTCTTGTTGTTGGACGCTGCAGCACAATCGGCCTGCATTCGCCAGCCTCCGCGCCAGACCACCAGCCCTCCGAAGCTCCATGTGACTTGACTGTTCCGCAATGATGCCAACACCTCTGCCAGCCACACTTCCTTGGTCAGCGCTACGGCCAGATCTAGGAGCTCGACTGCCTTGTCCTCGCCTGCCCACGAACCCTCGGCGAGCGAGACGACTCGACTGCTGAATTCAGACGAGGCTGCCGGAAATGCCATGGGCGCTCTTGAGAAGATGATGAGGTCGGCTCGCTTAAAATCTGGCGTAATAAAGTTGTCGAGCTCGCGCACTCCAAGCTGAGGGTGAATGTAAACCGGATCGATCACATCGTCCGGGGCGTGTACGATGAAGCCGTCGTTGCGCCGGTACCTGAACATCGTCGTGGTGTCCTTGGAAGGTGGGTGCGGGCTGCTCTGGTTCCACTTGTGGGTGTGCGTGTGGGCTGGCGGGACCGGCAAGCGCTTGAATGCCAGTTCATCCCCTTCCCAGCCATCGAGCTCCCCACGCTGCAGCGACTCTTGGGGGCATATGGCGTGCTCATAGCAGTATAGATCGCCAAAGCAGGTGAGTGGAATCGGAGTCGTCCAGTCCAGGAACAAGTCGTGCATGTAGTATTGCGCGATGTCCCCACTCATCAGAATGTACTTCTTTTGCAGCAGGCGGCACAGCTCTTTTCGCGTCGGAAGAGGCTTCTTGGGGTCAAATTTGATGTGGTCGGGCAGCTGAGCGGCGCAGGACGGGTTGGGCTGCCACCTGTACTTCAAGCTGTGGCGCACGTCCCAGTCTGAACTCGATTCGGTGCCCTGGCGACCTTTGTAGTAACGCTTGTCGCATGCTGCCAGAACGCTGGACTGTTTGTGGACCGTGAGACCAGCCAGCTGCCCATCCAGATGCGCGCCGTGCGGGTCGTACTCCCACAAGCCCTGGCTCGACACGCAGTCCAGATATTCCTGCAGCTCTTGAGCTTCTGCACGAGATGTCACGCTGGATCCGGGCACTCCCTCGAGGAGGTCCAGCTCGAAAGTGCGAAAGTATTCGTGCAGCTCCTGGTCGGCGATTGCTTCCAGCGCTTGTATCGCCTCCGCCCAGCTCGCCTCGAAAGTCCCGATGTCTGCCATGTCTGCATCAAAGCGAGGCATTCCTGGGCGCAGGCGAAGAGCAGCAGGAGAGGCAGACACGGGCAAGAGTCGGTGCACGGGCGGTTTTGAATGGTCTTCGACGATGGCCATACGGGCCCTCATCTCTTGCGGGACATAGTCGCCTCCCTGCCCTGGATCTTCTTCCGCATTTCCAGACCAGTTGCTGAGCGTGTAATAGGCGCCGAAGAAGACTAGCGCCACGAATGCGGCGCGTGGAGCTTTGGAGAGAGAAATGCGAGGCATGGTGCCCTCTCAAGGCGCACTTTCGAGCTTTTCGGCGAGTCTGTAAAGCACCAGGCTCTGCACAGACGGGGTATCGAGGTCGTAGCTGAGTTGTCGTGGACGGGAGGGTGAAAAAGCCGGACGGCGCGTCTTTCCCAAAAAGTGAGGCAGCTCAGCCCAGAATCGTGGTGGCAATTTTGCATGTTACGGCTCTATAAAGCTAGCGAACAGGGGCCCAATTGGTAAGCATGGCCTTGCCCTTCAGCCAGGACACCAGTTTGCTGGCCACTGGCAGGGAGCCAACTTGGCCAGCGCCTCGGCTGAGCCCGAATGAGATGACCCCAGCAGCAAGTTGGTCGCCCGTGTAGATTTTAAGTTTGGCGCTGGGGTTCTTGATCAGTGCGAGCACATTTGAAGCGGCCAATGCACTGCGTTCGAGCTGAAAGTGAGTCCTAACTAACTTGCAGGCCAAGCGTATCAAAACTAGTACCCAGTGGCATCGGCAATGTAAGCGAACTTTCGTTTGTTGGACGCGATATCGCCTGCAAATAATAACCACAGAAAGTATATGAGCATCGGGCGCGCCGCTAAGAAGAGAGTGCAACTCGCCAATGGCAAACACGGTGGCGTCTTGACCGGATTGTAAGGTCGCTTTGACGTCGACGTAGCCCTCCTTGTTGAGCAGTTGCTTAGGAAGATACTCCGAAGAGGGGTGGAAGCCAACAGCCGAAATAAAGAGACCACTCAGCGTATCGGTGCTGAGCACCACGCTGACCTCTTCGAATGAGGTCTCCGCAGGCGCGATCACTCTGCTGTTATATCTCGTGTCCACTCCAGCCTTTTCCAAATGGTTTTGCATCTTGTGGGCCACCGATCGATTCCATCCGTTCTTGGACAGAGGTCCTGGCTCGGCGCTACCCCTGCCGTCAGCCCATGACGCTAGGTTTAGCCCAGTCAGAGGGATCTCACTCGACCAGCACCACCTTTTTGGTCTTGCCGTACTTGGCAGTGATTTCGCCAGCGAGTTCGATGCCGACTGGCCCACCGCCAGCAATGACAATTCGGCTGCTGTCCTGGATCGCGGCGGCCAGCTTTGCTGCGTCTTGTTGCAAGAGAGCGCTGGGGTCGCCTTCGGGTCCCCTGACCTTCCAGGGACGGCTGGCACTACTTCCACTTGCCACGATGACTGCAATGTGTCAGTCTTGGCCGGACGTGCGCCGAGACAATGGGAATGGCGCTGACGGAAATCGTAGGCCACCGAATCACCGTTCGCCACAGACACTTTTTTGGTGACCAAATCTATACCAGTTACAAAGCTGGTCACCTTCTTGACGTTCTTAAACTTGGCGAGCCACTTGTCGTAAGGAGTGAAGGCCCGTTCCGTGAAGTCTGCATCGACGACGGCCCGAGGAAGTCTGATCGACGGCTCTTAAGTGGAGATATACTGGGCAAAATTCGTCACTCCACTCACGCCGGGTGCCAGACGAATCGAGAATTGGGCTCAATCACCACAATGTCCCACCCCTCCCTCAATTTTGGGGCTATTTTGGCCACGAAAGAAACACCAGCGTGCGAGAGTCCAATCACTACGACTGTAGGCATCTTGTGGAGAGGGAGAGGCCGTCGGAGGAAGACAAGGCTCGTGAATGATGCCCGCCTGCCCCTCGGCCCTCGGCGCAAATTCGAATGCGTAGAAGGGCTAAGATGCGCACAGACACCCAAATCACCAGAGTCATATAATCGACAAAAACCTTGCATTGTTACTCCAATTGAGCCAAACCGGGAAGCAGTAGAGAGATCTGAGGCAGGATCTGTGCCTTGGCAAGTGGCAAGCAACGAGACCTTGGGGCAAGACGTTCTCCGCGAGGTGCTGATCGATAGCGCTTTGCCTGATGTTTGCAGCAGTTCGTTCGGACTCAAATCGTACAGCGCAAGGCTCGAGGGCTTGTGGAAGGCAAGAGCAAGGTGGCAACTTCCGAACTCGGGTCCCGATCTCTTTCGCAGAGCATAGTGGTGGTTGGCGGCGTTATCAAGTAACAAATGAAAACAATCTACGGACAGTGATCTAAAAGTATAACAGTGAGTCTCTCAGAGGGGCATCTTGCTAACGAGCATGTCGCCGCCTTTGATGCTCTTCACCATGAAACCCGGGAATGGAACCCAGCCCAGTCTGCCGGCACCCCTGGCCTTTCCGACAGTAACCAGACCCATCTGCGAACAGCCAGGGTCAGCCATAGCCTCCCTATGGATAAGAAAGGTCGAAGACTCACAAACATCCCGTTGTCTCCGTCGTAAGTTTTGAGTGAGGCGCTGGCGCTCTTGGTCAAGGCCAAAACGTTGGCAGCGGCGACGGCGGACATGGATCCGGCAATATGGGCAAATTTGCGTTCGTAGGACGCCACATCGCCTGTTAGGCACTCGTGTCAGCAGCGAAAGCACAAAGAGTGGCTGAGCCCCATACCGATCGCAAAAACAGATGGGTCGGCAGCAGATTGTAACGTAAGCTTGGTGTCCACAAAGCCCTTCGCGTTCAGGAGCTCTTTGGGCACGAAGGATGCGACCGGGTGGAAGCCGACTGCCGAAACATAGACGCCAGTCAAGGTGGAAGCGTCAGATAGGGTGATGGTTGTCTCTTCGAAAGATGTTGGAGTGGGAGAGACGACCTTGACGTTGTGAAGGACTTCGACGCCGAGATCCTTGAGCATGCCCTCGACTTTGCCGCCGATCGAGTCGCCCCAGCCACCGGCACGCAAGACTTGCTTGCCCGAGCTGGAAATTGGCAGATGAGCTATGTTCGGCTAGTGCACAGAAGCTGAAGCGCTCACTCCACCAAGATGATGCGTTTGGAGTTTCCATACTTCTCCTTCAGCTCGCCGACAGTTTCGACGCCCACGGGTCCGGCGCCAGCGACAACCACCGTTGAGGCAGAAGCGATCGCACCGGCAAGCTTGACGATTTCCGCCTTCATGGCCACGCTGGGGTCACCCCCTTCATTGGCAATCACCTTCCACGGCTGGCTGGCACCGCTGCCGGTGGCGATGACAACTGCAGAGGGCAGCTTGAGATCCGCGTTCTCGTCAACAGCTTTTAAGTGGGCTCACGGATATCGTAGGAGAGCGACTCCCCGCTGGTAAGGGCAACAGATTTGGCGGCGAGGTCGATGCCGGACGCGAAAGTCTTGACGAACTTGACGTTGGGGAACTTGGCCGAAAGCTTGTCGTAGGACACGAAGAGCTTATCGGCAAAGCTGGCGTCGGCCAGAGCACGAGGCAGGCCAATATGCCACACATACATGGACGAGGGCTCGACGACTAGTGATCGAGTGAGTCCCTGGGTCTGGCGAAGAAAACGCATTCTCCTCACCGACGATCTCCCAGCCAGCAGACAGCTTGGGAGCGAGAGCGGATATGAAGCCCACGCCAGCGTGCGAGGCACCGAGGACGAGAATTGTTTTCGACATGATCTACAAAGTTGAGTTCTGGGCAGGCGCGGTCCTGAAAGGAGTGATGGCAAACGAGGGGAGAGATGCGATATTTAAACAAAAACAAGACCAGCCAGAGTTGTCAGCTACGCCGCTGGCCGAGCAAGAAGACGCCTTCTGGCGGGTTTCTTTCGGAGAAGGCAATCAATAAGCGTCAAAATTTTGCCGGGCGAGTCCGGATCTCCGGGTAGGTTTAAATAAGCTCGGAAGTGGCAGGGTCGGTAATAGGTATTTCACGAGAGCAGCGGCTACGAGGAGGGACAGTTCACAGACAGTCACCAAATTGATGGAAAGAAAGCGACTCACGCACAGAGTAGCGAGTCAGTTGATAGCACGTTCGGCCCCGACCCTAATGCAAAGCCCACAGATGCCAAAGAAGCAGAACACGCAGGTGACCAAGCCAACGAGGACCATGGTGGCGACGCCGGCGGCCTCCTCGTGAACGGCTGCCGTCAGGGGACAAATAAGCGACGCAAGGTGTCCGACTCTTGTGAACTTACTCTTGATTACTGAACAGCACAGGGCAACGAAAGATCATGAGATCAGCACTCCACGATCAGAGCTTGGGTGCCCACCGAGCCCCAAGAAAATGAAGCCCGCCAGCGTCAATAGGCCTGACTGTAAGAGCATAATGCTACTGGGAGTGGGCCTGACAGCTGGAGAAGTATTGGCCATCTCTCACTTGGAAACAGAGGCTCGGTGCTCAATCATCCACTCGAAAGAGCGAAATATCTTGGCCAGCTTGGGCAGCTCGGGCAAACCTTCGGCAACCAGCTGTACCCTCTTTAGCATCGGGGTAAAGCACACAACCAGAGGTATTCCCACCCAGACTTGCGAGTAGATGGCGAGGAAGAGGCCTAGGGCGAACAAGACGAAGGCGATAGCTAAGAAGTGTATGACGAGGTCGCGATGCAGCACCGTGTCGCCCAATGACAGTATCGAGCTGCTTGGTGCTATTTATCAGGCAGGCTCCGCGAAGAGGAAGGCGGGGCTTGCTTGAGAGTAAAACCACCTGGGGCGCGTGCTTGCAGCCTCTGATCTTAACACAATCTTCTGAAGGAGAAGAGCTCACCCGCAAAGACACACACTTGGACCAGGCTCTTTGAAAAGTGCTCGAGAGCAGGTTTCTGAGAAGAGCGAAAAATCTTAGACAGCCTTGCGCCATTGCAGAAAAGCGGCCGCTTGCCATCGACGCTAAAGTTTTCTCTGCATCTACAACAGTCTGCTGGGCTCCTAACTGTGGCGTGGAGCCGACGGTCTGCGAGGCTGCATGGTTGGCGGGCAAGGAGGCCCTGCTGCTTGGAACTAGATTTCCTTGCTGTGGGCTCGCAGCGAGCCCTAGGCCTTGCTGGTTTGTAGCGAGGGATGGCGGACCAGGAGGGTGATGGGAGCTTGAGGAGAGAGGATGGTTAGATACCGAGTGCAAGCGAGCCATGGCCGTTCCAGAGCAAGGAAAGGAAAGGCAAGCTCTTGACTTTGGTTTGCACAGCAAAGCATCGCTTTATCGACTATCTTCTTCCGCAACACTAATCAGGGCACTCTTCTCAAGACGAAAGACTGATCCTTAGCTCCACTTGACGGAACGGGAGGCGAGATTGACGGTTTGCCACCTTGGCTTTCACACCGGCAGTGGCAAACTTCCAGAGCCAAAAGGTCAAACAGCTTCTTTACTCTGAACTGCAGCATGAAGCTCTGGGCTTTCGGCTCTCGCTCCCTGCGGCGTGTCACTAGTTCTCTGAGGTGGCGAACCCTCTCCAGCTCCGTCGGCTTTGTTTTCCTTCTCCGTGTGGCGATACCGCACAGCCAAGCCCACCAGCCCAAACACTGTGAAGACGCTGCACACGACGCCGGTCAAGACCACGATCGCTATCCCGCAAGCAGGCAGCTTGACGCTGATGACCACGAGGCCGAGGAAGACAAAGCCCGAGAGTGCGCACCACCCAGCGATCAATAGCATCACACTTGGACCAGCATTAGGCCCATCAAGAAGAGAAAGAACATTCCAGCTCACTTGGCAATCGCGACCTTTTGGAATTCTCAACTTGGGCAAGCCGGTCATGCTGGGCTCTGTGCGCTCACCTTTTCAGACTGCAGAAATTTCAACTTTGACGAGAGGGAGCGGATGTGCTCTAGCCCTTCGGCCACCGTCTTTCAGATGATCAGTAGTGCTCCTCGACTTGTAGCAAAGAGCGCTCACGATCATGCGGCTGTAAATGGAGAGGTAAAGGCAAAGGCCGAAAAGAATGAAGCTGCGATGTCTCGGAGTGAGTTGCGTACCGTGGAACCAACAAGGAGACAGCGTACGCTATAGCCAGCAAGTTCGACACTCGCTTTTGGTTAGGGATGGAGTCGCCCAAAGAGAGGAGCGAGCTTTTGGAGAAGGGTCAGCATTAAATTTCCGGATTTTCGCAGTCTGAAACGCACTTGAGGGTGAAGGCCCCTGCGAAAGTGGACACAGACACGAGCGAAGAGCCAAAGTGCTCCAGAGCTGGGATGGTCTTGACGACAGGCTGCTTGGCGGCTTCCGCCGACAGCGGCTTTTGAGCGCGGAATTTGGCCGTGCGAGACCGCCTGGGGCCAAAGAGCTTGCCCCGAGCGGGCTTGGATGAAACAGGTGCTGGCAAGGACATGGCAAAGGTCGTGGAGCAAGCACAGGAAAAGGCTGGACACCAGGCATGATTTGTGACGGCAGAAGGCGCCGCCTTCCATTCTTTGATGCCTTCAATTGTTGTACATAAAAAGAGGCCGCGCCACAGGTAAACAACGTCAACAAACAGCGACCATTCCAAGCAGAGAGCAAGAGCAGCGAGAGCAGACGTCGCATTTGGGAGCGCACGGACAAGGATCGACAAGATCAATGCATCATCGGAGTCGTCATGAGGACGCCGCCAAAGTGGAGCTGCAAGGGAAGTCATTGGCAGGGAGATGCTCTTCACTCGCAAGGTCTGACAAGCTGAACGTGGCCTCCAACAATGCGCGCGCGTCCGAGAACAAGACAGGAACATATGGCCGGCCCGAACGAGCCAAGTTTTTTGCGTGCGTGCTCTTGATCCCGCACCTCGAACTCGATACTTGTAGCCGCCTTGAGCAGCAGCCCTAGCCTGATACAGCGACCCGCTCTCGCTCGGAGAACCCTGTCGAGGAGGGCAACAGTCAGTAGATCTGTGATTCGGGCGCAACGTCTTCGCACTAACCACACGCGCTAAGCAGATACCATGCTGCGGTCGCTCCAGCAGAGCATCAGCAGCTATCTGGAGAAGGGTTCGCCACCAGAGCATGAAGCGTCGTCGGACGAGGACGGCGAGGACAGCGGCGAAGAAGGATCGTCGGGCGAGGAGGTCGACTTGGATGATTTGCTGTATGGCGCTCAGCGAGCCCTGCTCCGGCGGGAGTACGCCACGGCAGCGTCGCTGCTCACCAAGGCTGCCACCCATGGCTCCTCAGAAGGCTGCTTGACCCTCGGCAACCTGGTGGACAGCGACCGGGACCATCAGCAGGCGGCGACCTGGTACATCAAGGGCCTCGAGCTCGAGTCGCGCAAGTCATTCCGGTTCGCTACTGTGGACAACAAGCGAGTCTCCCTGCATGGTTTGGCTGCGATACAAGAGACAGAGGCCGATGGCGACATGGAGTTCCTCAACCTCGAATGCACCGCGCATCTGGCTTCGGCTCTCTGCTCGCTCTACCGGACGGGGCGGATAAAGCCAGATATGGAGGAAGACGACGACAAGGGCAAGGGCATGGACGTCTGGGAAGCGGGCGCCAATATCGCCCACGTTCTTCTTAATCACCCAGCTTTGCTCCGGAAACGGGATGCCTTCCAGAACAACAAGGACGAGCAGGTCTGGATGCCCTCAAAGCTGCCTGACCTCGACGACCTGCGCCAACGCTCGGCCAGCCTCTCCCGCTCCAATTCTCCCGCCCCGACCATCGCCCTCACCTCGACCCAAGTCCTCCGTCGGTCCATCTACGCCTCGCTCTGCTACGTCCTTGCTTTGGTTGCCTTCTCCAACGCCCAAGGCTCCCAAAACGAGCACCAGGTGGAAGCCGTCAGCTGGTTCTCAAAAGTAGTGGCGGTCGAAAACGAGCCCGGTGGCGCTGGCTCTCGCAACGCCGAGGAGCTGTGCGCAAAGGCGCGCATCCGGCTCGAGATGGTGCGGCTGGCGTCCCAGATGGAGCAAGAGCACCACCACCAGGTGAATCACCACGGCAGGTCAAGCTCTAACGGCAGCGATCATCCTCACCACCACCATCCTTGGCGCCGGCTCCTTTCCCCCAACGCCGCCCTCGACACTCCCGAAATATCGGAGAAGGCCGACCCGTTTGTTCAGATCAAGCAGATGAAGCCCCGCTCTGCTGTGCAGGCCGCCGACCCCGTCCCGGCCAGCCTGCCCAATGGCCACGTCCTGAGCCTCCCTGCATCGACGGAAAAGGCAGCCTTGTCTTCCAACGGCTCCATGACCACCACCAATGGAGGCAGAAAGAAGGTGTCAAAATTCTCATTCCACGAAGACGATGCGTCCACCCGATCGCGCTCGTCTTCCGTCGCGAGCAGCGTGAACGGTCTGCCCGGGGCCATCAAAAGGGCATTATCTCCTCCTTCGCCCAGTCGAAAACCTCGCAGCAAGCGGAGAGGCTCGGTGGAGCGGACCAATCTGCGGGAGGTTCGCTCGGCGCTGGACTTGCTTGGCCACAATGCCAGGAGCAAGACTCTCCAGCCCAGCCCTTCTTCCAGCTTCTTGTCCGAAGAGGTGATCGGTATTGCGCCGTCTGGCCTCAAGAACCGCGCCCACTCTATGTCGCTGCTGTCGGTCTCTGAAGCGCGCGATTTCACCGCACACCGCCGGCCCGCCCCGCGAAAAACCTTCTCTTCAGCCTCGCTGGTCAGCCTGCCGCACCAGCCCAACGATTATGTGCGCAATCAAGGCCAGCCCAATGGCCATTCGTCGCCCTCGGCGCCCAAGAACTCGATTTTTGGCCGCGCTCTCCGCAATGCGACCATCATCAACGCCATCACAAACCTCCTGCCAAAGTCTGGCCACGACGATGACACGCACATTCTTTTCCGCCAGACCGACTCGGAAGCTTCCTCCAAGCTGCAGACCATCCTGACCAACGACTTGCTGGCGGAGGAGGACTTCAGGAGGTGGAACGGCGAGCTCGAGACGGATGTCGAATCCAACTACGACGAGGAGTCCCGCCCCCAAACGCCTACTCGCAACGGCGGCCCGGACGTCTTTGGCAGCAGCCCAGTCCTAGACTACGCCGCCCACTCGAGACCCACCAGCCCAGCGCTTGAAGTCTCGGGGGGCCCGTCCCGCAGCTCTACTCCCTTGTCTGGACGCTCTCTTTTGATGGCCACCAAGCACCATCTGGTTGCTCCCGCTCCTACGCCGGATTCCAACAGCGCGCGGGCGCGCCTGTCTAGGTCCAAGCAGCTTCAGATGGATCCACTCCTAGAGGCTCTGGAGAATGCCAGCAAGCTTAATGTCAAGTCTCGCTGCACCATTTGTGGCAAGAAGGGCACCAACTATCGTGAGTCCTCCATTTCCGAGTCTTGTTTATCCCAGCTCTTGCTGACTGGGTCTGGTGCCCACAGCTGCGTGCTCCAAATGTGGTCGTGTTTATTGCTCAAGAGATTGTCGGACGACTGAGGAAAGCTGTGGGCATTTTGGTCGAGCGACCAAGACCGTGCTTGAAGTCGATAGTAATTAGTGGATCTTAATGTAGGGGCTGAGGGACGACGGGAATGCTAATGACGATGCTGACGACCCTTGGCGATGGGACCTAGTGGGAATGAGGAGGAAGAGGCGACGGAGCGGACGCTCGGGCTCGAGTAGTTTTCAAGCATTTTGTTGCCCAGCCGGACTCGATACTCGATGGCCGCCACATCTCGTGGTCGCAAACCCGTCTTTCTGAATTGCTCAGCGACAAAATTGAACCACCTGTACGAAGGCATTTTGAGCAGCGCGGGCATCTCTCTGGATCGCAAACCCACATCGGGCGGTTTTGGAGCGGCTTAGTTGCCACCATTTTGCTTGAGACTTCGTAAGCGTGGATTAAGCAATGTTTCAACTGTCGTACAGGGATTGTTTGTACAGCGTCAGGACGCTCTTCTGTAGGCCAGAGTGCGGCATCGAAATTTCGTTTCTCGATGGTCGAGGGGCAACCTTCTCAGAGTGATCTCGCGCTCTTCTCCTCTCACGATTTTCGGAAATTTACATCTGAAAGACGATGGAAAGTTAAGGTCCTAACGCTAGATGTACTTTGCAAGGCCCCCGTCCACCGCCAGCGTCGTTCCATGAATGTAGCTGCTGGCTGAACTGGCCAGGAAGAGGAACATGTTGGCAACTCTGGACGCTTTCTTTTGAGGAGAGTATACCAAGAGGAACGACGGACGTACTCTGCAGGATCGCCAACACGTCCGAAAGGTATTATCGTTCCTTCGTCCTTGATCTCGGGGTTGTTCTTGAGGAACTCCTCCGTCATCCTAGTGTCAAAGGCTCCTGGCCTTGAATGATGTGTGGTCACGGCGAGGCTCTTGGAATGAATTGAGTGAAAGGCTCACGCGACCGCGTTGCAGCGAATGCCATGCACTCCGAGTTCCGGAGCTGCGGCGCCAATAATGCCTCTCAGACCGGCTTTGGAGGCGCAGTATGGAGCATAATCTGAACCGAGACCTTTCAGGACAGCAAAATGGGTCAGTTAATCGGAGTCTTGCTTGGAAATCCGGTCAATCCCTGAACATGGCTCAGCTATACGGAATGACCTCTCGTCAAAGCTAAAACTACACACCATGTTTGAAGAGCAAAGTGTAATAGAGCAGCCTTGCCCTTTGGACGGCGAATTGAGCATCGCAATGGCCGAATACTTGAGACCCAAGAAGGCTGCCAGCCCAGCTTCAACGACCCCTGCATTCCGCAGGATGAAAGAGCTTACGACCTCTCAAGTTGACGCTGATGACCTTGTCAAAGTCGGCGACGTCCTGCAAAGGCGTGTTGAGCGTCAAGATAGCCCACCGTCCAAAGAACTCACCAATTCCAGGATTGATTTCTTGGGACCACTGAGCCCGTACATTCAGAACCTGTTTGATAAAGACAAAGACCCAAGACGAACGGGATGCCGGCAATTTGACACGAGATCTTGGGAAAGGCGGCGCTCAGCCTCCCAGCATCGGCGCGGACAGGGCAGCTCACATCTAACCGCTCGAAATGGCCGACATGCTTAGACACGTAAGAGCGAGTAGCGTCTTCTTGAGAAGTGTCCGCTTCGACAAACAGCACTCGATCCGAGTAGGCACTCAGCATTTGTTGGGCAGGCGAGTCGGCAAATGATAGGTCGACGGCGGTCAATCCCATGCAACCCGCCTCCAACAGTGCTTTAGCAGTCTGAAGCCCAATGCCGCGAGCGGCGCCAGTGACGATCGCGTACTAGGGGTTTCCGTTAAAGTACGGCATGAGATAACGAGGGTCGCCGAGCTCTGCAAGCGCAAGCATCTCACTTTGCCTTCGACCGAGAATTCCTGGAGCTTTGCAGTAGACATGGTTGAAGTGGAAACGGAGGACAAACAGGGGTGGCGGACAGACAAGGAAGAGAAGGAGAGCACCTTCCCACAGCGGTGGCACCTCACAATGTTGGGTGGCGTTCAAACGTGCTTCGGTTACAAGGTACAAGATGGTCCTAGAATTAGATTGCAAGATATGACGTGGAAGGTAAAGCGATTTAAACAACGGGATCCTGCCCGTCTGACTTCTCCAGCACCTTTTCGCTGAGGCTGTCGGCTTCGTTCTGCCAAATGGCTGACGCCACCTTTGACTTTTGGCGCAGTGTCTTGCCGTAGGGGATGAGGATGAATGGAATGGGCGTAAAGATGAGAAAGAGGAAGCCGATCAAGCTGGATGCCCATGGGAAGCCGAGCTCGTCGTACATCTGCGCCGACTTTTTTTCAGAACAAAGCTCTCTCACGAGCTTCACTCTTACCTGGGTTCCAAAGAAGCCAAATGTTGCACCAAAGATCCCACGAAGAAGAGATTGGGCGGCTTGAGCGGAGGAAGAATATCGCTCGTAAACATCGGAGAGGTATAAGTAGGTCGCGAGGTAGATGGTGTAGAGGCCGACTTGAAGTAGAGTGATGAAGATCGCTGGCGCGATCCACGGCACCCATTCTCTTGCGCTCCAGCCGAACCCAAAGCTGACGGCTTGGTATTAGCATGAGAATGCCTTTCAGAAGAAAGAGACTGACCATCCTATGACTACTGCCGGCCCAGCGGCCAGCGTGAGGAGCAGACGAGCCTCGGGAGCTGGTCGACCCCCTTCAGCCTGGGCCTCCTTGCGCCGATAGAGCTGCATTTGGATAAGCTCGTTGAGAGCCAGGCCGATCACTGCTCCAATGGTTCCACAGATGAGGACGCTGCCTCCCTGGCCAGCATTGAACTCGTATGTCTCGGCAAAGACGTGCGGAATTGCGCCGAGAAAGAGGAAGGTCTGCCCATCAAATTGAGCATTTTGGTCTTGAGCGATCGGGAGGGGAGTACGCACGACGCCAAAAGCAAAGCCAATCCAGCTCGCACAAGCCAGGACGATGGGCTCGGTGCAAAGGTAGAGCAATGGCCGCGTCGTCGAGATCTTGAGAGCCTCGCGCCAAGACCGCGGGCGATGGACGCCTTTGACAAAGTGCTGCTGGCCAGTTTGTTGCGTCAATTTGGCCGCCCGCTCCTTCAAGATGGCCTCATCACGGCTGTTCATCCGGGTCAGTAATACTGTCAACGAAGTCGGCCACACGTACGTTTCGGGCAAGAAGAGCAAAACCAGAACGAAGACGACACCGGCCATGATCATTTGAAGCCAGTAAACCCAATGCCACGAGACTTTGTAGGCCAGCCAGTTGCTATTCAAGCTTTTGAATCAGCCACCTGACGAAAGGAATTGGATTTGTGTACGCACGAGACAGTAGGGCCGATCCCATTGCCCGAGTAGACCGCCAGCACAAATATCGACATCGCTCGGCCTCTGTCTCGCCTGATGAACACATCCGCCGTTATGCCAGCTACCACAGGTCCTTCTACACTCCCGCATATCCCTTGGAAGCAAAGCGGGCCAAATCAACACAAAAATTGTTGGGGTTTCGGAGGTACTCACCTTAAAGAAGCAAATACGGACCACGTCATTCATAATTGCGCGGCCTGGTCGAGAGCACTCACCCTGGAAGAGCCTGGTAACGAGAATGCTGGCAAAGTTCGGTGCCAGGGCTTGGGGAAGAAAGAGGAGTAGGTAGATGAGGGCGAGAACCGTCAACAAGCGCTTCCTTCCAAACACTTCTGAGACTGGCGCGAGGAATAGAGGGCCGATTCCAAGGAAAAGCTGATAGACAAAAGTGGTAGTGATGTACTGTTCGCTACCGATGGTCGCGGAAGGGTGTTCGCGCCGGAAGCCAGCCGAAGTTGAGCCCTGTGCAGAGGCGTTGAAGGTGCTGATAAATGTGATGAGGTACGCTATCGCAAGTGTGCGCCATTTCTTCGCTGCGGGCCAGTTATGGGGGTCTTCGGGGTCGTTCTCTCCGAAAGCGACAAGGAGCTTAGGATCAGGTGCTTCCTCGAACGCCTCGAAATTTTTGCCGTTGGCCTTGATCTGGACGGAGGGCATGCCGTGCACTACTCGGTGGAGGAGCAAGGAGTCCAATGCGCAGCGTTCTAGGGCGCTTCAAACTTGGTCCACCTTTTCGAGCCGAAAACCTGGGGTAAAAAAAAAAAATGGTGTCTCCGAACAAACGTCGCAAGATGCGAGTGTCCAGTCGAAAGGTAGTCGTATAGAGCCGTCAGGGAGGAAGCAAGCGAACAAGTCCGAGGCGAAATTTGTCGAAGGTGGACACGGTGTTTGGACTGGAAACGGAGTGGATGCCAAACAAGAGAGGCGTGTCGTCGAGGAATCCGCTCCAATAGACACACTCGTGCAAAGGTTGGTGGAGGCAGACAGAAAGATCCAGGTCAGCGAGCATTGAGGAGAAAATTGGGCGAAGCACTAAGCTATTTTTAGCCCAGCGAGCGAGTGCAGCTCATGCCGTCATCACAGGTGAAGCCGAGCTCGGTATACCGAGCGAAGCAGAGCGGCATGCTGAACGACAAGAGAGCAGTAGTAAGTAAGTGATCGGCCAAGACCTGAAGAATTCCAGCACGCAAAGAACCTATCTACACTTCACTTCGGCATGCCTTCAAACCGCGAACGAGAGTCTTTTCCTTTCGTGACAGCAGTCAATCCAGGACGATGAGAGCAGCTTCAAGAACCAAGAGGGTGACTGGCGACTAGGCGCGGCCGATGAGGTAGGGGCGCAAGAGGAGACGGCCGCAAACGCAGGTCTTGACATTGGCGCCATGATCCTTCAACTCAGCCTTGGCCAAGTCCTCCAAAGCTTGCTCTTCGACATTTCCCTTGTTGTGCTCCATATCTTCGCGATATTCCTCCAACTTGAAGTCGTAGTAGCCATCGCGGCTCTGACGAGCCCAGTCCATGTTGTGCTCTTGCCAGGCTTCATCGCGGTACTTCTGCAGGAGCTCGGGATAGGCCGAGTGAGCGTGGAGCACGTGCATGCGGACCATGACGGGCACGATCTCCTCAATCTTGCCGTATCCATGCTCGATGTAGTTGGCGCAGAGGCGGGAGTCGCCTCGCAGCTCGAGATGCTCCTTGGCGAGGGCCGCTTGCAAGTCGGCGCTCCTCTTGCGAGATTTGATGGCGTGGGCAGCTTTGGCGGCCAAAATCCTGGCGATGGAAGCGGCCACGTCGGCGACCTTGCCGCGGCCCGTCTTGATGTAGGTCTCGCCAATGTCCGAGTAGCCGGTGTACTCGTCAAAGTGACCCACACAGCCCGCAGAGTAAGTCTGGCCCAGGTCAGCGACGGCTTTCTCCAGGTTCGAACGGCGCTTGATGGCAGGATGAGGTCGGGGAGGGGTATTCCTGGCCTTCTGCAGAGCAGCAGCGAGCGTGGTGCCCTTCTTGGCGAACTTGGCCTCGGAGATCTTCTTGACCTTTTGTGAACAGGGGGATCCAAATCAGAGGCGGGGGCGGAGGGACGAAGCGATGGCCCTTACCTCGCGCACAGCGTAGAGATGCATTGGCGTGTTCTTGCGAACGCCATACTGCTTCTTTTGGATGAAATTCAGCTCCTTGATGTCCTTGTCTGACACCTTGAACTCGGCCTTGGCGTCCGTCTTGCAGATCAAGCGATATTCATCCTCTCCGTCGCAGTCGGCGCACACCGGCACCTTCCAGAACTTCGAGATGGGAGCGCCAACGGTGTAGCAGCCATCACAAGCGGTTTTGTAGCTGGTTCTCGACTCAGTCAGAACCGCGTTGCCAGGTCTGTTGAGGGGACGCGCGCCTCACCACTCGATGACATCCTGGCGAGCCTGAGCTTCGGACTCGACCTCCCAACCAAGAGTGCGGTAGACCAAGGCGACCCAGATTGGGCTGCTGCGGCCGAGCAAGGCCCAGGTTTTCTTGCAGAGGATGGAGAGCACCAAGCAGGAGCGCAGGTCGCACTCGTCGAAAATCTGGAGCAAGCACTCGTTGGGCAGCTGGGCTCTTCCACCAGTGAGCTTAGTGCTTCATACTCATCGGTGGGTACCTCACGTTCTGCATGGTCAGCTAGTCGAAAGACGGTCGGGTGGGAGCAACAAGGGTCAAAAAAGTGCCCGTGCATTTTGGGTGGCAAATCGTTTCATCGCCTCATCCAAGGCACAATTGTGGGCACGCTCTTTTGGGACGGATCTGCACGCGAGACATTTCACAATGTGCGAAGCAAGAGTTCTGCTGGTGTCGAAAGAAAGGTGGATCCCGCCTCATCCCGAATCCCCTCCCAGTGCATCCAAACCTCTGGTGCCCAGATATTCCCGTTTCACAAAAAGAGTCCTACATCGAACGCGCGCATCCTATTACCATATTAAAGTTGCCGTTGCCGAAAAGGGTGGGAAAGGTGGAGAAGGAAAGGGTGGTCTTGTTGAGAAAGGAGAAGAGAGAGAAGTTGGCCAGGTACTGCCACAGGGAAGGGAGATATGCACATGTTGTGAAGGGTGTAGAAGGCGATTCTTCAGAGCTTGGAGGCGATGTGCTTGCGCAAATCGGGCTTGCCGCAGTAGCACACCTCGATGAAGTCCAGGTCCTCGGTCTCAGCGTCAGCCTGGGCCAAGAGCAAGAGCGCCTTGTCCTCGAACTTGGGACGCTTGGCCTCGAGCTTGGCGTCCCAGTCGTTCTTTCGAGCTTGCCACAGGTCGGCGTCAAAGTTGGGTCCGTCGGTCAAGCCCGACTTGGCCCAGGCAGCAGAGCAGTGCTCCTGCCACATCTTGCCGAATGGCGAGTGCTTCATCAGGACGTGGGTTTGGACGAGGCCCTTGACCAGGTCGCCTAGGTCGCCGACGCCGTGCTCGATGTACGCCTCGCCCAGACCATCGACGTCGTCCTGGGCCAAGTTGAGTCCTTCGCCCTTCAAAGCGGCCTCGAGTTGACGACGGCGCTCGGCGCGGTGCTTGTTGGCCTTCTTCTCCAGCTTGTAAAAGCGCACCACGGCCTCGGCCACATCGGCCACTTTGCCCTTGCCGAGCTTGATGAAGTCGTCGCCCACGCCTCCGGCGCAGCCGAGCTTGAACTTGAACGTGGGCTCCAGTTCGAACAGCGCCTCCTTGAGCAAGCCGATGCGGCGCTTGTGGTTCTTCTCGTCCGCCTGGCGCTGCCTCTCCTCCTTCTCGATCTGCGCTTTGGCACGCTTCTTGGCAGCTTTGGCCTTGGCGATGCTCTTGGCCAAAGCGACCTTTTTGACCTCTCGGACAGGGTAGGCCTTCATGGGTGGCAAAGCCTTGCCGAGAGGGTTGGTCTGGGTCAAGAAAGGGATGGGGGAGAGGTCCGAGTCGGAGAGCTTGTATTCCTTTTTGACGTGCGACACGGGCATCAAAGCGTACTCGTCCGTCTCCGCGCACCCACGGCACACGGGCACGTGGTAAAAGTCGGAAACGATGTCGGTTCGGCGGCAGCAGCCGTCGCAGAGGGTCTTCAGGCTGTGTTCACCTCACCCTCTCCAAAATCAGATTCCGTATCCCTGAAGACAAAAGGCGGACACATAGTGAGAGTAGGAAGGGCGCAACGAACCTGGCAATGACCTTGGGTCGGGCCAACAGGGTGTTGCCAAGCTTCAAGCCCAAACGGGCTTCGATGAACGTCAGCCAGGCGGCGTTGGAGCGGCCCAGGAGCTTGTACGTCTTCTTGCACACCAGCGAGAAGCACAGCGCGCTCCGGAGCGAGGTCAAATGATTGAAGATCATCAGCAGCAGGTTCTTGGGCAGGGCTGTCAGGTTGGTCTGTGAGCGCTCACAGCACTCAGGGCACATCCAAGCGCTGGTTGGCCGGGCCTCACCATTTTGTGCGCGTGCGTGTGTTCCAAGGAATGGTAAAGTGACACAAGGCAAAGGCGGCGTCGTGGGAATGGATCAAGCTCTGGCTCGGGAGGCAGAGCAGACGCGAACAAAGAACAGAAGGTCCACTGGCAATGGGCCAAAGGCAATCAGCAGTTCATTGGCGTGAAATTCAAAAGGCAGCATTCAGGGAACAAGGTCAAGGATGCTAACCAACCAGCGCGCAACCCCCAAAGTCGAGGGCAGCACCACCAGCGCCAAAAAATTTCGCCACCCAGCCAGCGAGCTCGCCTCTTGTCCTCAAACGATCACAAATGGCTCTGATTCCAGTGTTGGTGGACGCCTATGCGCCTCACAAGACCATCTCCCTCTCCCTTGACTCGGCCACGCCCCTGAGCGCGCTGCCCGACCTGCTGCAAGCCTACTGCCCGCGCTCGCAGCAAGTGCTCTCGCTCGCCAATGGCCGCTCCCTCTCCGCCTGGCCGGCCACCGAGCCCATCTCCAGCCTGCGCACCGACTCGCACGCCGTCCACCTCCGCCTGACCGCCAAGATGTGCGGCGGCAAAGGTGGCTTTGGCTCCCAGCTCCGAGCGGCCGGCGGTCGAATGGCGTCCCGGGGTGGGAAGAACAACCTGAACACCGACTCGTGCCGGGATTTGAACGGGAGGAGGCTGTCGAGCGTCAAGGAAGCAGAGAGGCTGAGGGCGTACATGGAGGCGGCGCCGGAGCGGGAGAAGACGAGGAAGGAGCAGGCCAAGAAGAAGCTCGAGGAGCTCCAAAAGGAGATTGAGCGCATGGACTCGGCCGTCGCCTCCACCTCGGGCACCACCACCGCCGCCGGCGAGGGGGACAAGGTCACGCTCGGCAAGCGCAAGGGCGGCGCGGACCACGACGAGTTTGTGCAGGCCAACAGGGAGGTCGGCGAGAATGTGCGAGGCGCAGTGGCGGCAGGTTCGTTTGCGCTCTCTCTTTGACTATCAATACATGTCGACTAACATGCGGTTACATTAGCCCTGCTTAAGAAGCGCAAGAAGAACGCGGCGGCCAAAGCGCCGTTGGTCGACTCTGCCAAGCTGGCCGAACCCGCAGCCGCCGCCACCACCGCCTCGTCCTCCGTCGCCGCCGCCGCATAATCTATTTGTAATATTAGTCGGTCTTGATTTCTGGTGGTTCAGGATTTGTGGCGGAAAGGGAAGAAAGTCTTGTAGTGAAATGCATGGTGCTCTCCCTTCCTACTCTCCCAAAAAAGTGTCCTTCTAAGGTTGTTGCTACAATGTGTGAGAGAATCAGTCCTCGTCTGAGGGTGGCCCGCCATCCTCGTCCTCGTCGTCCTTTGCCACCTGGGACATGTCCACACTCGCCTCTGCCTCGGCCCTCCGAATGGCCTGCTTGACCGCCTCGTCCTTGGTCAAATCCTGCGGTAGCTCCTTGTACTTGTTCGGTATCCTGTTTCGTGTGCACCCGACACTTTGAGTCACAGCGAGGATGACAAGGGGGCGAGGCCCAGACGAACCTGGAATCGGCGCCGGCGTCCAGCAAGGAAGTGACTATCGCCAGCCGCGCTTCTGGGTGCTGCAGCTTGACGGCCAGGTGCAGAGGCGTCTCCCCGTCCAACCGGTTCAGCAGGTCCACGTCCGTCCCCTCGTGCTCCAGGATGAGCTCGAGCACAGTGGGCGATGGCCCGGCGACGCTGTCCGCCTATATCAGCCTCAGCTCTGCCTGTCTGAGGGGCAGCTCACGCATAATGTAGAGCTGTGGAACACCAAATGAGTGCAAGTCCAGGGGCAGGAAGGGAGCGAGCGAACCGGTGTTGCCTAGGCCATCCTGGAAGTTAATGTCGTAGCTCGCTTCGCCAGAGGCCACCAGCTCGTTGAACAGCTCGTCGTCGTCGTTCTTCGCAGCGTACAGCAGCCGCTCGTTCCCAGACGCCATTTGAGACGCGCGCGCGGATGCTGCTGGTCAAGGTCCAAAGAATGGGGGAAGTGTTCGTCAAATGGCATCGTTGTCGTTCGTTTATGGGAGAAGTCATTACAAGCGACTTTCGTAAAAAGGGAGAGAAGATCAAAGCGTGAAAGTGAGAGCGACGCCGGCTGCGATCCACCAGATGGTCTGCCTCCGCATTGCCATACTGGCGTCGGACGAGCTCGAGGTCGTAGGCACTGAAGTAGTCACGTCTCTGATTTTCAACATCAGAGGAGTATGCAGGAGAAGGGAGCGGCAAGAACGCACTCGGTCGAAGTGGAAGTAGACGTGGGAGGGTCAGAAGTGGTGGACGTTGACGAGGGTGGGCCGTCCGTCACCTGGGCGACTGTCAAAGTCTACTGTCAGCTTCATCTTGGGAGCCAAGAAGCAAGGGCGTACTGCCGGCAGTGGAGATGGCTTCGCCAATCGAGTTTAAGCCGCTCTCTGTTCGCTACCTTCGACAAAGGCCCTCGAGTGCCTAAGATGAACAAGAGGACATACCGAAGCCCTGAGTTATATCCCTACACTCGAATGTCAGCCCAAGACGCGTGAAGGCATAGGAGTTAAACGCACGATACGATCCCTCTCTCCTCCAACCCTCCGTAAACCTCCCTGAAACCCAAAGGAGCAGCGGACGCTAGCAGAGCAAAGCAGGAGAATTTAAGCAGTAGCATTGCGGTCGTTGATTCCCAAACAAAACGAGCAAAGAAAGAGGGCAACGAAGAAACAGGGGCAAAAGATGATGGTCAGGGCATTACGGAGGGACCTGTTTAGGAGCTTAAATTTCTAGTGGAAGGGCCTTCTTCCATTTGTGGAGAGCTCCTATGTCCGTGCTTGGGCACGTTTCGAATCGATACCACCGGGGAAAGCTTAGCAGGGAGGAAACACGCATGGTTGGATGCGGAAGAGAGAGTTTTGGAGAGGTCGGAGACAACCGATGGGAGACGATGGTTCTGGTCCACGGCTCTTTATCCATTGGAGGCTCGAAGTTGGCGTGTTTGCTCCCGGTTGGTGCTCAAGGTGGCTAAATTGCACGCCGCGCTGGGTGGCAAATCACGCCTCCGCTGCAGATGCTGTTCTCCTTCGATCCTCTTACCGACTCTGCCACGTACAACTTCAAATCTAGTGGAAAGCCCTGCTGCACTGATAGCAATAAAGAGCAGCCGAAAACAAAGGCTTTGTTCGCCGAACATTGCAGAATCAATTTCACTTGCAGATAATCTCTGCACCTTTTTTTAGAAGTCTATCGTGCTTGCGAGATTTGGAACGAGATGTAAGAGCCAGTTTTCTATTTGGGCTTTGGTGGCAGGCCATTGTAGTCAACGCCAGGTTTGGCGGTGTAGTTTCCAAAGCCTGTCGAGAGGGTTTTGAGAAGGCGTCGCTTCCAATGACGGAGAAATGGGCTCACAAGCGTAGTCAAAATCAATCTCAGAGATACGCTTCTTGAGGTTGGACACGACGGTGTCAAATGCGCAGAGGCCGTTCGGGTCCTCGGAGCACCCAGGATAGTTGGTGATGGGCACGACAGCGTCGTTGACAATGAAACGGATCTGCTTGGTTGGCGACGAGGTAGAGCACTCCAAGACTTGAGCGACCATTCGGGTGCCGAAGGGAACGACGTTGGAGGCGACAAACTTGTTCTTCGGCATGCTCTGATCGATCGCGACCGGGCCCGAAGTGAGGCCGGTCAGGTTGAGCGCGGTGAGGATGTCCAAAACAATGACCTCGTGCGTGGCGTCAGCGTAGATGGACTGGTTGAGAGGGAAGTAGGTCGAGCTGGAGTCCAGCGTCTCGTTGACGTTGCTGTCCGCGTTTTGCAGGATGTCGTTCGAACCCTCCAAGCGAGCAACAAACTCCTGGACCCAGCCTTTGCCCTGGGCGGCAGCGACCGGTGAGCCAGGGCCGTTGTTGTAGTAGAAGGTGAGGTCGTAGTCTATCAGTGAACAAACTATCAGCTCGGCCAAGGTCCGCAAAATGTCGAAGGCCTTACAGTACTCGAACTTCTTGAAGTCCTCCTCAGTGAATGCGCCGCAGAAAGAGGAGAATCCGAGGGCGTCGGTCTCGTACGCGCAGAGCTGGAGCATGTAGATGACGTCGATGGCCTTCAGGGTGTAGCCGTCCAGGTAGCCTTGCAGCCGAGATTGGGTTTCAGCAAAGGCGGTAGCTGCCCATTTGTTGGCCGCAGTGGAGCCGATGGATCCGAGGGCCGCAACGTTGGAGTTGTTGCAGGTTTCGTACGAAGCTTGAGGGAGTGCACTCAGCATGCGTGGCTCTTCAGACCAAAAAGAGCACAGCTCACCACCAGTATCATTGACCCCGGCGACCTCGACCATGATCTCGATGTTGACCTGGTCGACATACTCAGGCACGCCACTGGCGTTCTAGTCAATATTGTGCACAGATAAGGGAGAGGAGCGAGATGCACAAGAAACCGGCAGCTGAATGAAGCATAAGTCAGTAAGAGACCTTAAACATGGGAGATGTACGACAGCACACCAAAGTTCAACGCGGTCTTGACCATGCGATCCTGCGACTCGGTGCGGAAGGTCGGGATGGTGCCGGCGTCGGTGAAATTTTGAAGCAAGTGACCGTAGAGCTGACGGAACGAGACTCCAAGGTCGAAGTTTTGCTGGCGGCCAAAGGCTGTTGGGAAGAGGGGCTCAGCTTCCACCAGTCTTGGAGCGTGAAATTTTGCCCTCACGGGTTAGGAGTTCCGCGCCAAGTTTGTAGGTCCAAGTGTTGAGGAAGCTCTGTATACAACGCTCAGACCCATTGGAAAAGGGTTGATTGGAGAGCTATTCACCAACGGGCCACTCGCGCTGAGGCCAGTCTTGGTAGCGTTGGCAATTTCTGTCGCGAAGGTGGAAGGTCCAGCGCCAGAAGTAGGGTAACGGGCTCCATGACGATAGAGCAAGTGAACTTGCGTGATTGAGCACTGGTCGGGTAGCAAGGGCGAAGCCTCGTCCAATCCGTATTGGCTCGATTCAACGGAGTGCATAGGACTCAGATTGCCCCACGACTTGAAGATGTTGACAGGGTCAGAGTTCTTGCCGCTGATGACAGGTTGAATCAGAGGTGGGAAGGCTGCGCCAAAAATCAGTCAAGACAAAAGGCCGCCAGATGTCGATACACACCCTCAGTGTTCTTGGGGTAAGTAGGTGCTGTCTGAATCGCAAAAGGCTCAGCGCCCGTCGGGGTGGCTTGTCTGTCCCCCGAGAATGTCAGCTGGCATTTTTCGGATTGCAAGGCATGGCACCTCACTGGAAGCCGACGACGGACTCGACAGGGAAGCTGGCGGTGTTGGGAGTGGGAGCGCCAGCCGCAGGGTAGGTCTCCGAAACCGAAGCTCCAGCATACGATGCAGCAGAGGAACGCTTCTGCAAGGGCGAGGCTACAGCCAGATGGACAAGGGCGGCCAAGAGAAGACACTTCATCTTGGAGATTGGGGAAATGGCAGGCAGACAAAGGAGCTTTGATACGAGAACAAGAGTTTGAAAATGGAGTCGGTGAAAAGCGAGCGCAGTCAGGCAGCCCCAGGCGCAAAGCAGGCAAACGATTCGGTCGTTGCTTCACACCAACGTGTTGGAGTCCCATTATTCGCGCACATCATACGCAGATTCTTGCAAATCCAGAGTCAGAACGTGCAGGTCAAGGGTGTCTAACCACGCGGGTAACGGAGGCAATTGAAAGATGCGAACCAGACTGCTCTGAGCTAGTCGTTGCGGTGCAGAACCTGGCGGATCCGATTGGGCTTGCCCAGATGTGAGGAGGTGCACAAGATCGACACCGAATTGAGCAAGATCGCAGCGAGACAGATAACCAGGGGGCCGAGCGATGAGAAGATCTCACCCGCCGATGCATCGATGATTGGCTGCTAAATTTAGCAGCGGCTCCCATTCTGCTGCCCTCAAAGCTGGCGGGTCGTGAATTCGAGACGAGTGTGCACTCTCCAAGGTCAGCACGAGAGCTCCCTCTAAGAATGGCTCGTCAGTCGCGGCTCTGAGTGGGCAAGAAGAACTGTCGGCTGACAAGTAGTGTAAAGTACAGTGGTGTGCAAGGAGATCAACGCCTCTAGATCTATGGGGGAATCTCGAGAAGGTCGCACCAGGAAAGTCTACTCTTCGACGCCCATTGCTTCATCCTCGACGTCGCCAGTGGCAGCATTCGGGTCTTCCTGCTCGGTCGCCTTGGTCGGCCCTCCCGACCCAATGATGACCTCGCTGGCTCCAGCCTGTTGTATTGCCAGATTCAGGCTTGCGTCTTTGTAGATGCGCACCAGCCGCAGCTTGGGCAGGAAGGACGGGTTGCCGGACAAGTTTGAGGCCCAGTGGCGTAAGTTTTGGACAGCGATCTCGTGCGTCAAGTCCGGTATCACTACGGGCAACAAATGTTATTCAGCATGATGAAATAAACGGGAGGGAATTATCGGCGAAGCCGAAGAAGATTTTGCCACTCACACAGTCCGCCGCCAGTCTCGTACTCTGCCATCTCGCGCTCCTTCTCTGTCTCTAGCCGTTCGTGTTTTTTCGACTTGGGCTGCTTCGGCCGCCTGTTTGAAGCCTCCTCCTGGATGTCCTCGTCGTTTCTGGAGATGAAGTCGTTCACGAGCGCGTGCAGCTCCGGCAGTGATAGCTTTGGAAGGTCCGGGTCCATCGCCAATGCGAACCAGAGAAGACGGTCAGCTTTGGTGGAGGTTTGCCTGGTGGCAAGATGGGGCAGATTAGGTGTGCAGTGCGATGAGAAGAATGTCAAGGCGCATACTGATTTCGTGTCCGTTGCCGCTGAAGAAGGGCGAATTAGCATCGGCCTTCGCACCAAAAAGTCAAGCTAGTAACTTACAGATGCCAACTTGTCTTCTCTCAACTGAACCCGAGCAAACTGCGTCGCCCGTCTCGAGTGCGGGTGCAAAGTTTTGGCATTGCCAGATCCCTTCTTGCCCTGCAACTTTGAGCGCGAGTGGACCTTGTTGTTCGGCATCTGAGCTTTGTAATTTGACCTTTGTAGGGCCTGCTGGCTTGCAAGCGTTGGCTGCAGCTCGCCAGCAAACGATTTTGCGGCTCTGCGAATCGGGTCACGTTTTTCGAAGCCGTCTGGCGCTGGCACCAGCGGCTTTGGCAATTTCGACCTTCATCAGCCACCTCCCTCCCAGCAGCTGGCTCTGCCAGGGCAGCTATAATGGACTCGCGCCCAGTGTCCACCTCGGCGCGGTCGTCCAAGCGGCCGAGCAACCCGCCTCAAATCAATGGCAGCCAGCGCAACTCTCGTCCCGCCTCGCCGTCGCCGTCTGCGTCGGGCGTCGACTCGGCCGTCACCAGGCTGCTGGTCTCTACCAAGACCCTTCTCGAAGGCCTCACCCAATGGAGCTTGGGCAACGCTTCGGACGACAGCATCTCCGATATTTACGTCCAGCTGGGCAACAACTTTAATGCGGTCTGCTCCGTCTTTGCGCGGGAGCACATCTCTATGAAGTGAGCAGAAGCCTTCTTCAGCATCAGACTGCCAGGCGTTTGGCTGAGCCGCAAGACACCAGGGATCTGCTGACGGTGCCGGACGACCTGAGAATCTGCCTGGAGACCTGCTTGTCGGCCGACGAGGCGACGCCGGCCACGCTCGAGCAGCACCTGCCCTCAATCAAGAACATCATCGTTCGCTTGCTGCAAGGCTTGAAGGCCAAGCAGGTCCAGCACAAGGCCATCGTCAACGAGCGCAAGGCGGCTAGTCAACAACAGGCCGCCGCCGCCAGCAGCTCCGTCCCGCCCGTGCCTGCCCTCCCAGACCACGCTTCGCCTGCGCCCAGCTCCCACCACTCTCAGAGCCCGTCGGTCTCGTCCATTCGGTCCATTGAGGCGCAACAACAGCCCCCACAGCCAGACCTAAGAAGGAATGTTACGTCCTCGGGGACATTGGGCCCTCCAGGAGTGGGAGTGGCCAGCCCAGGGTCAATCTATAGCACCCAAATGTCAACAATGGGCTCGCCGCCGCCGCCGCCGCCCGAAGCCATGTCCAAGGGCGATTCGCTGCAAGGCGTCCAGAGGACACGGACGGTGCCTGCTCGCCCGCCGCCGCCCTTCCAACCCGTCAATCTGTCGAAGTCCAGGTCCATCTCCAGTATTTCCCACCCCGTTCCCGCGCAGCAAGCGCCTCCCGAACTCCCTAATTTGGCTTTCGAGCCCTTCAAGCCCAACTCCTCCACCTCCTCCACCTCCAGCCTGCCCATTCGCATGCCCACCGTGACCGCTCCGCCCATTCCTGCCTCGTCTTCCGCTGCCTCTTTTGAATCGCTTAAGAACTCGGACAACTTGGTTCGAAGAGCTTCAAAGCGCTTTTCCAGATACACGCTCGACAAAATGGTCGGCGGCCAACCTTCTGGTACAAAGGAGGATAGCCCCAGGAAGATTCGGCCCCCGATGCCCCCGCCACCTTCCAACCCGAAGTTTGCGGCGAGAGGCTTTCCGGCAACGCTGGCGCCGCCCTCGAACGAACCCGACTCTTGGAACATGCACGTGGCTGAACTGGAGAAGCGCTCGGCGGACTCGGAAACGCACGGCGAGGCGGCAAGGAGGCCTTCTGACAGCTGGAATCAGCATATTGCCGAGCTGGACAGCATCACCTCGCCAGCGCCGGATGCGACGCCTAGCATGCTGCCCGGGCCAGGGGTACCAGGAGGCCTGCTGTCACCTTCAGACAGCATCCCAAGGCTCGCAGTGGTGACGGAAGTGGCAACGCCGCCCATGCAGTCCACCCCTTCCATGATGTCCATGACGCCTTCGGTAGAGACGGCTTCCATGACCGCCACACCTTCGCCGTCTGTGGGTGGCGACCACGTCTTCGAGCCTATCACTCCTATTCCACCAGTCCTCGAGCCCATGTCGATCTTTGTCACCTTTGGCCGCGAAACCAAGAAAGCTATCTTGGAGCCGGACCAGATTCCGCCCACCTTGCCAGCGCTTCGCATCATTTTTATGGACAAGTTCAGCTATAATCCTGGCATGGACGACTTTCCCGCTATTTACATCAAGGACTTGCGGTTGGGCGTGGAGTACGAGCTGGAAGATTTGACGGAAGTGCGGAACGGCTGCGTGCTAAGCTTGAATGTCGAGCGTGAGTCGCCGCAGTGTTCTCAAAGGCTTGGTGCTGAATCATATCTGTTCCTTCTGCAGCGCTGGACCAAGTGAAGCAGCACATCGACGCCGGGCTGTCCGACTTGTCGCGGGATATCAAGGACCTCAAGACCTCCATCATCTCTGCCGTGCGGCGCGTGTCCGTCCCGCCGCCGTCTTCCACTATTCTCTCGGCGCCTACGGCCAACGGGCTTTCACCGACGAAAGCGGGCGCGTCGCTCCTATCGCCGTCCGCCTCTAGCAAGCTTCTGTCCGACATCAAAGGCTATCAGGAAGAGGTCACCAACGTACGTCGCGACCTGGCAGTCCTGCGCCAGATCTATGGCGACTACTCTTCCCAGCACAAGGACGTCATCTCCAACTTGCGCAGCCAGGTGGACAAGGTCAAGAGCATCGCCGCCACCCAGCCCTCGTCTTCCCGCGCGTTCATCGAAGCGGGCAAGAAGAAGCTTGACACGCGCTCGCAAGACCTCTTGACCAAGGTCGAGAGTCTGATGGACACGGTCGAGAGCATGCGCGACGACGTGACCGTCCGGCGGGTGCGGCCGGTGGCGAGCAAGCTGGCCGACATCCGCAAGGAGATCGACGGCACGCTGGCCGAGATGCAGGACATCCGGTCCTACATCAACACGGTCCGGCCGTCCTGGAAGAAGACGTGGTCGAACGAGCTGCAAAACGTGGTGGAGGAGGAGCGTTTCCTCAAGCACCAGGAAGAGATGCTGCACGAGCTCGCGGAGGACCACAAGGACCTGTCGGAGATGTTTGGCATCATCGACGAGCTGATGAAGAAGCAGCCGCCGCCGAGCAGCAACCTGTCCGGCTCCCAGCGCGGGCGCCTAAAGGAGTACATCCCGCCAGACCCCGACGCCAGCCACGAAGGTCTGTCCACCGTCATGACCGAAGTCAAGAGCTTGGCTGTGGACCCGGAGAAGCGCTTGCGGGCGATTGCGATCGCCGAGAAGGCGCGGGACCGGGAGAACTTGGCTCGCAAGGGCAACGACGCCTTCTCGTCCGAGCTGGGCGGATTTGTCGAGCAGAAGCTGCTCAAGAAGACTGGTGGGCTGATCTCACTTCCGATCTGGCCCTTGCCGCTTGCTCAAAGATGTTCCTACCTGCAGGTGGCGCCGAAGAGGCCGAGCGAATCCGCCGCCTCAAGTCAGAGGCCACCCTCAAGCAGTGCGTTTGTCTTCTCGGATGTCGACGTTGACCTTCAACTTACTTTGATGCAACGCATAGGATGTTTTCCCAAGCGCAGGAGAGCCCTCTCCCGGAGTCGCCGGCCAAGGCTCGGCCTGCCTCAGAATTATGACACCTTGTTTGTATAGAAGCTTGCTTGATCACATGGACTGTCAAATCTGCTGTAGCTTTAGGCCTATTCCATCCTAAGGATCTTGTGATAGTCAGCAAATCGTGACCACGAGCTGTGAAAGGGGCAGTCGCTCCCTTTTCCGCACCGAGAACGGCTTGGTCCTGATCCGCCGTCAAGCTCATCGCACAACATGGCGCAAGACGGCGATTTGTGGAATCAGTTCAGCCAGAACCCGTCGTACTCGGAAGCGGGCAGCTTCACGCTGGGCAACGACACCAATGAGCTCGCCCGCCTGCTCGCCGACACCACGGCGGCGACCTATGTGCACCCATCAGCGTCCTTCGGCGTCTCGGACACCTCGATGCCCTCCTTCTCGCAGTTCGTGAGCCCCGCGGAGGACGACTACCACCAGAGCTTCCCGAGCGCCACGCTCAAGATGCCCACCTCGTCCTCCAAGCCAGCCGGCTCGACGTCCAAGAAAAACAAGTCCAAGCGGCAGTCGCCCGAGGACACCATCTCAGCCGGCTTCGGCACCAGCGCGCCCGACTCGTCCATCTTCACGCCCCCGGCCAAGAAGATCAAGATTGGCTTCAAGAAGATGGAGGCGGACCCGACCACGATTCCCACCGGCTTGCCATTGCCCAGCGAAGTGTCGCTCGCCAACGTCGGCAAGGCCAGGTTGGAGAAGAGGCTGGGCGAAGGCAGGTCCAAGAACTTGGAGAGGCCGCCCATGCCAGAGTTTTTGTTGGACACGGGCGACGAGGAGCGTAGGCGCAGCATAGCCCACTTGTCCCAGCAAGCCGCCACATCGTGCGTTGCTCTCCTTCACTCCAATTCGATTTGGAAGGCTAAAAAGCACCTCGCAGTGATTACACGACCATGGTGTGGCGAAGAGCCGGCAGCTTGCGCGAGGGTTTCAAGGAGGCCATCGACCTCGTTTCGGTCGATGTGTTCAACATCAATGTCGAAGAGCAGATCTTGCGGAACATGAAAGAGCTCGTCCAGGTGCGCTTTTCGCTTGCCGTTCACCGATGCCCAGTCTGACCTTGTCAATGGCACTCGTAGCAAGAGATTGCAAAGGCTGCCGCGGCTGCTGCTTGAACCAGGGCTTACTTCAAAGGTGATTTCCATCCCCTTCCTGCCTTGCCTTTCGCTTGGGCTGATCTCTTTTTCGGGGTGTCCACAGATTTCAACTGTACTATCATCATTGTGAGATGGAAAGAGATCGTTTTAATATAGAGTAGGGACCAAAGGTGTGAGGAGCCAGCGAGCCAGCACTGGCAGGGCAGAAAGGGCAGCATCCCGTGCATTCCCAGGCCCTTCTCCGGTGCCCACCATTCGCGATGTGCGGACGATTCGCCTTGAACCTGAATGCGGATGAGCTCGAGTCCGCGGCCCGTCAGCAATATGCGCCTGATGTCCAAGGCTGGCGAGACCCGCCTCGAGGAGCTCAAGACGAGCAAGACGACGCTTCAGGCTCACCTGGCTCACGGACCCTTCACGAGCACGGCTTTCGGCCCAACAACTTTGTAGGCCCTGACTGTCAGTCAATTAGCATCCTGATGCTCAGTCTCGACGTTAGAACGTGTCCCCTCAAACGAATGTGCCCGTCATCTTTCGCCCAGAGATCAGCGAGGGCAATCTGGAGAAACCGGTGCTGCAAGCTATGAAGTGGGGTCTGATCCCTCACTGGCAAAAGACCCCCGACAAGTCATTTAGCAGCAAGACCATAAACGCTCGGGACGACACCATCAAAGAGGGCTCGATGTGGAGGGGAGTTCGGCATCGTCGCCGCTGCGTCATCCGTGAGTTGAAGAAGAAGGCACCCAAAGCAACTCAGGTGATGGATTCGATGATTGTGCAGTCGCCGATGGCTTCTACGAGTGGCTGAAGAAAGGCTCGGAGAAGACGCCACATTTCACCAAGCTGGCCGACTCGCGACTCATGTGTTTTGCTGGCCTATGGGACTCCGGTAGGTGCAAATACATGTTCAGCGTTAGATACTTTCCATTCTGATTCTTAAGCGGCCATCCTTGCTTGACACAGTCCAATTCGAAGACGCCGACGTGCCCATCTTTTCGTTCACGATCATCACGACCGACAGCAACAAGCAGCTCAAGTTCTTGCACGACCGCATGCCCGTCATTCTTTCCAGCAAAGAAGAGGTCGAGCGCTGGTTGGACGTCAGCAGCGGCGAGTTCGACGTGGCGGACATGATGCGGCCCTTTGACGGCAAGCTCGAGTGCTACAGTCAGTGTCTTCCATTCGGTATTCACTTCGAGCCCAAAGCCTGACAGGTCCTACCTTTGTTTGCTGTGCGTAGAAGTTCCAAAAGAAGTTGGAAAGGTTGGGAACCAGTCACCAGATTTCATCAAGGCAAGCTCTTTCGCCTGGCTTTGCGCACTCGTATTTGACACTGCGAAATAAACAGCCGATATCGGAGCGCAAGGGCAACATCGCCAGCTTCTTTGCCAAGCAAGCAGCCAAATCGTCTCCCACAAAGCCGGCCGCGGCTGGGTCCGGCTCCAGCCCTCCTGCTTCGCCCTCGCACAAGCGAAAGAAGGACGAAGCGGACAGTGACCTTGAGGAGATCAAGCCCGAAGACGTGCCTCCGTCCTCCAAGAAGCTCAAAAACTCGGCGTGAGGGTGCCACAGTAAGCCCAGTAAGCCTGGCCAACAGTTTTTGACGGGCTTGTCTGCGGCCTATCAGCGTGACTCAGCACTGTATGATTAGTGTACGATTACTACGATGTACATTCTGCTGCCTTCTCGAAGGCTGCTCAGTCAGATGGGCCCGGATTGCCAATCCGGCGCGTCATCGCCGCCGCCGCAAAGTTCTCTCGAAATATTTCTTGCTCCGCTTCCAAACACTCGCTGCGACTTCAGACATGGCCCCAACCACTATGAACGCTGTCGTAGTGCAAGAAGACAAGACTGTCAGCTGGCAACAGGCTTCGTCCCCAGTCCTCAAAGGCGAGTCTGTCGCCACCCATAATTTTGGCCCAGGACTTGAACAACTCCCGCACAGACAACGAAATTCTCATTGCAATCAAGGCTGTGGGACTGAACCCAACCGACTGGAAGCAGTAAGCGTTTCCCATCCATCTATGCAGTTGGAAGCGCTGTTGAAAGTTTCCCAAGCGCTACATACGGACTCGCCAAAGCTGGCGATATTGCGGGTTGTGATGCGTGCGTTCTGAAAGGTGCTACCTGTAAATCACTAAGTGGCTTCGTCGATCAGCGTCGGAGTCATTGCCAAGGTCGGAAGTCAAGTTCCAGCGTCCGCTGGCTTCAAAGAGGGCGTTGCTGCGGGTTTCTTCAGTAGGCGTCGTGCACGCGTCACCTCTGAACGGTTCTGATTATCTTTGCAGCTCGAGGAGGACAGAGCTCGGAGCATGGTGCCTTTGCCGACTTCGTGGCCATGCCTTATGATCTTTGCTTTAAGGTCCCGTCGAACCTGAGCTTCGAGCAGGCCGCTACCATCCCCATCCGTGAGTGTGCCTGCATACTCCAGACTTTCCGCTCACTTCGTAGCTTGCAGCATTCTTCACGTCTGTTCAGGCTTTGTTCTATCGCTTGGGATTGGACGAGCCAACGCCGGAGAAGAAGCTGCCTTTGCCCGACAACGGCAAGTGGGTTTTGGTGTGGTCGGGCGCATCCTCTGTGGGCCAATATGCCGTCCAACTCGCCAAGGTGGCAGGATACAAAGTCGTTACCACGGCCAGCGAGTCCAACTGGGAGCTGCTGAAGAGTCTCGGCGCGGACGCTACCTTCGACTACAAGGACAAGGAGGTGGCGAGCAAGATCAAGGAAGCGACTGGCAACACCCTGCAGTACGCTTTCGATTGCGTTTCGATCCAAGAATCGGCCCAGCGGTCGGTGGAATCATTTGGGGCTGCCGGCGGAGTCTACGTTTGCATCCTGCCTCTGGATGACGCTAAAGCTCTGCCCCGCCGCAACGATGTTCAAGTGGTGGAGACGCTGCTGTACAGTGAGCTCTCAATTTCCCCGGCGAACGGTGGCACAACTCACCGAGTTATAAATTCCAGCCGCCCTGTCCGGGGAAGCAGCTGATTTTGGACCCTGGCATGTGCCGGGTGGGCGTTTCCACGCTTTTTAGGATGATAGTGACCATCATTTGGCTGATCGTCACGACCCACGGGGGACAGGCAAGCCGGAGCATCGTGCACACCACGTCCAGTGGCTCACCTACGCGCCCGCTCTTTTCGAGTCTGGCTTGATCAAGACGCTCCCGACTGAAGTGGTTGGCCAACTAAGCAAGGACAGCCAAGCTGCTTTCGACAAGCTTAGCTCAGGCGCCGTCAAGGCCTCGAAGCTGATCCTCCTGCACAATTGACCTCGTGGTCATCGAAATAAGGTCCGCTCTAATCGGTTATGCCTTGCGATCCGCAGCTGATTATCCCGTTGAAGCGGGTTACCTGGAAGGACCTCCGAGAAAGGGCCGCCAAGGGGGCCTCTTTTGTGCGCGCGCGTCCCGTTGAAATTACATGTCTGATCTCCGGTTTCTGTAAGAGATCTGTAAGAGATCTAAACGGTCAAGTGCGACAATTGCGGAGCGTCGATTCGAATCGGGGCTCTGCCCAAGGGCTAGCATGCGGTGGAGAGCTTTAGCTGGGTGTGGCGCTCCCCTAGGCCCAGGGGATTTGGAGGTGGTGCGGCGCCCTTGGCCAGCCTGCTCCTCGGGCCGAGACAAGAGGTGATCGTGGTTCGCGTGTTGAATAATTTTTGGAGGCGCTCAGACGCGAGGGTGGCCGGATGGATCTGCCTGCCCTTTCCTTCTAACGTCCGTTCCCTGTGACGCAGTCCACCCATCGCTTTGTCCGTCTCCTTAACTGAAGATCGGCGCACAGTTAGTCGTGTGGCCTTCTCTACTCGGTTCTCCACCATCCGTTCAAGTCACCTTACACCTTTCGCCGACCCTCGTTCCTTTGAGATTTCAATCCCCCTTTGCAACCTACGGCCTCCCCGTCTGGCCAGGTCTTGTGCTCTGTGACTGCTGTGCTCGTTGGCCACTCCGGTTGCCTGCGTTTTCAGAGTGGGAGACGCCCGAACTGCATGAGAAGGACATCGAGGTGAGGAAAATTATGCGCTCTATTCTGTCAGATCTGTTGGCGCTGACGCCGGCTCCAGTGCCGCGAATGTCGGCGGCAGAGCAGACCTTGAGTTTGGCAAACAGCGACTACCAGCAGGAATGGGCCTGGGGCGCCAGTCAGCATCCGGCTGGCCAGCACTTCGCCGAGTTTGACCTGCCGCACCAAGTGCCGGCGCACGTCCATCCAGCCCACACCTTGGTGCGTACACTCCTTGCATGCATACCTGTTGGGCAGGCTGACCAGGTGGCTCTAAATCTCTCTTCCCGTTCTTGTTCTGTTAATTGTTTGGTCCCGCTCCTTTCCTCACCTTTTTGCGATTGTTCTATTTCACCCGGTCTGCTCTCGCGCGCGCTTTGCACCCACCACAGGCCTTGCCAGAACATTTATCCAGGTGCGCACACTTCGCCAGCCCCCAATATCCGCAGCATCTGATGATAAGTCGGCAAACGTACAAACAGGCCGTCTGCCATTTCGTATCGCAGCTGCCCGAACCTGCCGCTCAGCGACAGCACTCTGCATGCTTCAACGATTCATCCCTCTGCAGCCGAAGCCAGCAGATGTACCACGCCCAGGCAGCAGTACGACGTCTTGGGTGGTGCTCCCGGGTCGGCAGTCGAGCGCCCAAATTCGGTGGATTATCTTTCGTCTCAGCCCCTCCCCACGCTAGCTCGCTCGTACAGCGAAGGCAACCTGTACACCCCTCAATATCTTTCCGTCGCGGGGCTTTCGCCAAAAGCAGCCAGCCGCCCAGTTTCTCGGCTCACCATGACCCCTTTGCGGACTCCTTTGGAGCGCCAGTCTTCTCCACTCTCGTCCGCTGCGATGTCGACGCAATCATCGGACGCGCCTCAGCTCAACCGCTCCGTGTCCTCCCAAAGCATGGCCAGCTACACAACTTCTTCGAGCGCCAGTTCTTCGTCGCATCTCGAGTCTTCATACACCAACCTCGCGGACCTTCCGACTTCCCAAATTCACCGCTCTCCTTCCTCTCAGAGCCTAGCCAGCACATCTGAACTTGGTTCGCGTTCGCGTTTCTCGTTGGGCGGCGCTTCCACACCCGGGTCCGAGAACTCTGTGACTTCGCCGACCCGGTCTGAAGGCGTGTTCTCGTTGCTCCGGTCCACGAAGCACAGGCTCTCTGCAGCGGTCAGCGAGCAGCCGCACAAGTCGCGTAGGAGCAGCAAGTTGACCGAGTGCGTGTTGTGATGCTCCCTCGCTTGGGTGTCTCACATTATGCTGACCCATCACTCGGCTTTTTCCGCATAGACTGGATCGCAAGCGCATATGCGAGTATGCTAGGGACCACCCTCAACTAAATCAGGATACCATTGGCGCAAAGTTGTGAGTTTGATCTACTCCTGTCCAGCGAATGGGGTGCTGGCCATCGGTTCCCCATGTGCGTCCCCAGGAAACGCTTGCTCATCCCTTCTCCTTCCGCAGCGGAGTGGAGCGCAGCACTGTCTCAAAGACTCTCAAAGAAAGGGAGAAGTGGCTGGCCCTCTCCGATAACGCACGCCCAACGCCTCCCAAGCCGCCGGTTCGCCGTAACAGCTCCAGCTTGCTGCCGCCGCCCCCTTCGCCCACCAAAATCGCCAGGCCCTGTCGCTTTCCACAGATTGAGTCAGAGGTCATCAGCTGGGCCCGCACCTTGACGCAGACCGGCGAGACGTTCTCGGACCAGTCCATCCGCGACTACGCTCTGGCCGTCGCGAGCCGCCAAAACATTCCCTACTCCCAGTTCAAAGCTAGCCAAGGATGGCTGGACAAGTTCAAGGTTCGCGCGCACATCCAGATGGGGCGTATTGTAGAGGACGAGGAGATCAGCGCGTTGCTGTCACCGCAATCTGGCCTTTTCAGCGCCTCGTCCTCATCTTTGGACGATGATGGCAGCAGCAGTGTGTTCTCCACGTTGCCAGAAGAGGGCGACGTCGATATGGCAAGCGAGGCGTCTTACTTCGGGAGCTCAAGCGGCGGCCAATCGGACATGCAAGCGAGCGGCTCTTTCGGACAGGCTGCTGACACGCCACACACCGGATACAGCGTATCGCCTGTGCAGATCTATCCCGGTTACTCGTCAGCCCCCATCTCGCCCACGGCTGTCGCATCCAGCACCCCGTCCGATCGGCTGATGCCGCGGCCCTTGGCCCTCAGCCCATCCTCGTCGTCGGACTCCTCCTTCAGCATGTCTCGCTTCCCAGACTCTCTCCAGCTCCCGACCACGCCTATAACGCCAGAATCGCCCACGTTCTTCGTCGGACAAGCCGGCGGCTTTGCGCCTGGTATGTACGGCCAGCCATCGTACGCCCCTTCGGCCAGCGGCTTTCAGCCTTCGGTTCTGCATAGACCCGCCGCTCCTCGACCGGTGGATATCCAACCTCGTCGCGCCACCATCTCCATCCCGACGCGCCCGCACTTTGGCCAGCAAGTCTTTGCCGGGGATGAGCAGCGCATCGTGCAGCTCCCCGAGGCCCTTGCTGGCTTGGACGTCGTCAAGCGTTTCCTATACGAGCAGCCAGCCATTGCATCTCCCTTGGTGACGCAGGCACTGTCCGACCTCCAAGTGCACTTGCAGCAAGCCTCGCTCGATCCCACCTTCCATCACTACCAAAAAGACGCCGACTTCGGTCCTTATCGTCCTGACAACCAAAGCTTTCAGTAACCACGCTCGTTCCTGTGCTCCAGCATCATTTTCCGCTTCTCTGTTTGCATCATCTCCTTTCACCATCACGTTCAATCCACCCTTCCCAATCTCCCAAAACGGCGCCGTCGGGGCGCTTCCTTTCCTCTTCGCCTCATTATGCATTCGGCTCTTCTCTTCACCCCAATTCACTGTTCTTGTGCCTCCAACTGCATTCATTGCCCTGTACCTATTCAAATCGACCTTCGTATAGACTTTAGATTCAACCGTCTCTTTCGCTCTTCATATTCGAACAAATGAAATTCAACAAGTGCTTCATTTCACCGCCCTGCTCCCGTCCCAGCCGCCAGGATCCTGAGCGAGCTCGTGAGGAAGCATCGAACGCAAGATCTGGCAAAGATACCCACTTATTCCGCGTCAAGTTGTCCACATATGTTGCCATCGTTTCGTTATAGGCTAGGTAAGAGCTAAGATACGCCCTGAAGGCTATCAGCAAAGATGGAGACCTACATAGCTGCTTCTTGCATTCGGCTTCCGCCTTGTCCAGCCGCTGCAGCAAGCCTGAATTCAACGTTGAGTGCCTTATCCAGCGGATATTGAGGGCCTTCATTACCGCTGAGACCTTCCTGCAAGTCCCCGATGTCCCTGGAACGTCGATTGAGCGAGACCAGTTGGCAAGGCGCGTGCTGCTCACTTTATGAGGGCTTCCTTGGTTTCCCCATCCTCCGTGTCTTCTTGTGCAGCCGGAGGAGTTGGTGCAGGCTCTAGGGCTGAGCCAATGTCAAACTCTTCGTCTTCCATGAGTCGCAACTCCCGGGTGACCCGGGTCGACGGTCGTCTTGGGCGAAGCTCTCTTGCTCGCAACCGTCCACAACCTGCTGCGTGCGCGCTTGTGGACAGCACGTTAGACTGTGCTCGTCATGCCGCTGCACAAGAAGATCAACGCCCGCGTCCAAGTGAGCCGCCTGGAGTTGATGAGCCGTATTATTGTCTAAGTTCCCTTTGGCCCTAGGACCCCAATCCCAATGTCACATTCATATCTGCCTTGAAGCGATACGATGTATGTGAAGTCTGCCTAGCTCAGGTAGATCGCTCATGACGTCCCCAGGACTCCGACAAAGCTTTGGAACTTCTTCGCGCGTTGGCAGCTCAATTCAAGCCCATTTTCAAGAAGAATCACGTTTACGTCAACAGCCTGGAGGAGCACGAGTGGAATACCGAGTATTGATGACCCTGTCGCTCATCAGAAGACCCACTCATCCAGAAATGTGTGCAGATTCGGAGGACGGAATTTCAACGGTGGCGAAGTCATCGAGTAGGTGGCTCCGCCTCCTTGACAGCCATCGGATCTCTTATAGCGTTTCACACCAGAATCGTGCTCCGGGGTCGCGACGGTCGCTTCTTGCCTCTGCCTTGGCTCACCCATGTGATGTCCCACGAAGCCGGTTTGTAGTTTGCTGTCCATCCGCGACGTTCACTCAGATAGCCCCTGCAGCTCACTGCGCCCAAATGAACCACTCGCCAGAGTTTTACCGTACGCTTTCTCCTCCCAGTGTTCTGAGCGCACCCTGTTGACCCCTTTCCAGGCGTTTGCGCCCAGTACAACCAGGAATGCGCGGCCTTGCGGGCCAAGGGCTACTACGGCGATGGTTTTTGGAGCGGTGGCAAGACTTTGGAAGGAGTCAACGTGGTCGGCGGCTTGACGCAAGACGGCCTCCCTGCTTTGCTCTGCGGAGGCGCGCAAAAGAAGAAGCGCGGCAAGTTTCGCCGCGGAGCCCACGTATGGCCATCTTCCCTGCACGGTCTCAAGTGTTCTGACTGCCACTACAGACCCGCCAAAGAGCCTTCCAGAAGGTCAAGCCCGGCTCGGGTGGCGGCGTCGTGACTGGCCGCAGGGGCCCCAAAGCTGGCAACCGTCTGCGCCGCGACCTGCCTGGAGAAGGCCAGACCTTGGCCGGCGATCCGGGCTCCTCGACCTTTCGCAAACGTGCGACGAGCAAGAACGCTCGCGAGTTGCGCGCTGAGGCTGCCATGAAGAGGTTGGCCGGCCAAGGAGCTGTTCAAGGAGACGACGGTGGAAGAGACGACGACGATGACGATACTATCTGGTCGGAAGAGGAGAGTTTCACCCAGGAAGTGCCCATCGAGGATCTCAAAGTCAGTCTTCTCTTTGGCTTGGCCCTCCACTTCGCAACTGACATGGTCCCGCAGGACGATTTCAACAAGGACGATTCCGCGACTGAGTCTGACAGCGACATCGAGTTCCTCAGTTCCTCGAAGGCCTCGACCTCTGATGTGCCAATGTCGGGCGAAGAGAAGGCTGGCCTGGGCCACGAGTTGCTCGCTTTCTTGGCAAAGTACGACGCCAATCGCGCGTCCGGATCTTCCAAAGAGGCCACTCCGTCCAAGAGCGTGCCTGGGCCTTCCAAGTTGGCTACTACCTCCAAGAGCTCGTCAGTCAAACGCGGACGCCCTCAGGATCTGGATGGCCGCCATTCGCCTCAATTTGCCAACAAGAAGTCCCGCAACTTTTAGGGCTGCGATTCATCGTTCCGTCGACATTGTCCGGGACGTCGGGGTCTGTCTTTACAGGCTGTGTATTTTTAGGCTGCTTCACGATGAGCACGTAGGCCACACGAGATTCTTTGAACTATCATCTGGGCTCAGGACGCCAAAGAAAGGCCGATCCGGCGTCATGTTTGTGAGCTGGAGTCGTGAGGTCAGAGTGTGCGAGTGAGCCAGCAAGTCAACTCACTAGAGGCTCGCTGAACGCTTCGTAATACCAAATGCCGGACCATTCACTGCCAGACTGTGCCCCGCAGACAATACCATCGAGGAATGTTTGGGCGGTGTCCACACTGCGGCCATCCGCCCCTGCAGAGGCCCAGCCCACTTCGCCAACATGCACTTGCTTGGCGTCTGGGATAGACACGAGGACATCGCTTTGATACCTGAGGTAGATATTGATTCACAGTGCAGTTGACTGAGGTGGATAGACGCACCGGCCTTGCCACTGGCTCAGCGCAGTGCCAGGGTCGGGAAACTCCTCCAAGATTGGCATCGCTGAGGCCAAGTAGAAATCGGCTGCGGCTGCTACGTCGTTGTTTATCCCATGATCCGCATCGGCAGACCCTCTGTGCGACCTGTCATCAGCGCGTGCGGCGTCCAGGATTTGCAAAGTCAACTCACACCAACAAATTGCTGTAGTTTCCTTTCATCCACTTCATCGATTGAAGCACGTAAGGAACCATCGAAATGTTGTTGAACACAGCGCTGAATCTGAGGTCAATTGGGACACTAGGGTGCCTGCCAGATGGAACGCACTTTTCGCCGACAACGACCGCCTTGACCATCCCAGGATTTTGCTGTTCATGGTAGGCCACCAACCCCTCTGGAAGCAAACAGTCAGCTAGGGAGTACGAAGCACTCGCGGTCGTCACTTGCGAGAGGCATAATATCTGGAACGCGCGTCAGCGGTGGCGTCGGTCGCTTCAGGCCCGCACACTCACTGTGTGATGTTGAACGGGAATCCTATATCAAAAGACCACTGTGACAGCAACCACAAAGTTAATCTCCAGCCAACTGCTGATCAAACAGAGCTGAGAGGTCTCACCCAAATTTCCAAGTTCGTCAAGTTCAGAGCTTTGATTGCGGCGATCGTCATGCCCAAGTTAGAGTTGCCGGTCTGGTCACACTCAGAAGCGTAGATGTGGACGCGGCTGGCCATCTTGGCGATCATGGCGATTTCTGCTTGAAGCTGTTCACTGGTAGGAGGGTTCCTGCAGCCGGACGTGCGCCGTGGCTGGTAGGCGATCCCGTAGAGGCGGTTGACTGTGTTTGGCGAGGCCAATGGAGCATTGCCGATTGGCGACGCTGAGTGAGCTGTTGATGATGCTGCAGCGGCTTTCGAGGAGAGAGAGGCAGAGGTCACGGTCGAAGTCTCGACAACATGCTGTGTTTTGCCTTGAGAGTTGGTCGTCGTGATGGTGCTGGAAGTGATGATTGTCATGTTTTGTTCGTCATCCTCCGCTGAATGAGATGAATTGTTGCTGTGGTGGCGATCTGCCATCGGTCGTCAGCCATTTTCGAGCCCAGCGAGGAGCTTGAGCACCTACTGATCAATACAAGGGCGATAACAGCTGCGATAGCCGCAAGCAGGAACACACCCATAACAAACAGGAGTTTCCGGTGTTTGCCACTGAGAGGCTTGAATGTGGTGGCACGTCCACTGAAGTAGGAGGCGGAATCAAACTCCTTGAGGTCGTAGTCCACATATCCAGTCTTGGAAGATCCATGGGAGGAAAGCGAGACCCTAGGACCACCGCTGTTGAAGTTCCGCCTGGGCGGCAGGGCGCGAGAAGGGAAATCGGATGGGTAGGGCAGCTCCTCCGCTTCCGAGGTCCATTTGGGCGGCAGGGGAGGAGCAGAGGGTTTAGTTCGTCGAGCACTGCTGGCGGCAGAGGGAAAGTGCTGCGCGGGACTGGTGTGGGCTCGAGAGCGGACAGAAGAGTGGGAGGAGGAAGAGGAGGAAGAGACTGTTTCAGTTGGCGAGCTGGCGGCTTCTGAGGCTGGCGAGACCGGAGGAGAGGCCAAAGTCTCTGTGGTGTAGCGCTCCTCGAACTCGAACGGGAGGACTGTCTCTTGGATAACGGATTGGGTGAGGTCGGCTCGGTGGCGGTGGCCGGAGGAGAAGGAAGAGCTGCCACTGCCCGCAGCCACGAGCGCCGCTCGATTCTCAAAGCTCGATCCGATGCTGGTGCCGCCACTCGGCAGAGCCCTTAGCAAGGACGCCGCGCTGGACTCGCCACCAGTCTTGCCGCTGCGAGCTCCGTGGGAACGCGGCTGTGACCTCGAGACGGAGGTCAAATTGGCTCCGAACTGAGTCTGTATGTCCGAGTCGGCCAGTTCGACGGAAGACTTGAGCCTGCTGGTCATCCTGCCGCCTCACATGCAAGCCAGCTCGCTGATTGAAGTTGGCTTCGGTGCAAGAGGGTCCCTCTGGTTGTGGATTGGGAGCGCGGGAAAGGAAACCATCCGACACAGTCAGAGTGCTTGTTGGGAACGCATTCGCGGGAACGACAGTGTCGAGGGACAGATGAAGCTCGAAATCAGTTGAGGTGTCTCGACTCGGCTTCGATGGACAAAGGGAACGTCGGCAGCCCCGGCCAAGGACGCCCAGCTTGGGTAAGCTACCAACAGAACACATCTTGAGACGCAACCAGGCAGGTTTCAAGCCGAGCGATGGCGAGAAATAAGGTCAAGCATCGATATTAACGCAGGGCCTTCGAAGGAAGATGTAGTATTGTCACAATAAGCAAAATGATGTGGCCTCTCGGTTTTGGGAAGGAAAACAAAGAACACGAGTGGTAGTGTGTGTGGGAAAAGACAAGGGTCGAAGTCCAAGAAACAAAGCGGCCGACTCCCCAAGTCCCCTTTTTTGCGATGATGCCCGGCTCCTCCGCCCCTCCCGCTTGACATCCGCCCTCTAGTGGTCTCCGTGCACTTTCGGCCCGGTGAGCTTGTAGCCCACGATGTGGCGCCTGCCAATCATTTCGCCGATGGAGAAGATAGCGTAGGCCTCGACGGCGTAGATCTGCACGTTCACCCCAATTCAAGATATGCAAGCGCAGCCAGCATGGAAGGAAAGGCAGACGCACGGCAACCCTGGCCCATTGGCCGTTCTCTAGTATCGCCTTGTACCAAGCCGGATCCCTAGCCTTGGACCAGATGGTGGAGTACGCTTGCGAGAACTCTTCGCGGCTGGGCGGGGCGAGGCCTTCCTTGATGTAGATCTGCTTGGCCAGCTCCTTGGCCACTTGCAAGTTGTACACGACCGGCTCGCGGTAAGCTGTCAATCGGCGGCCGCCCAAAAATTTAAGAAATCTGCGTTTCCAAGCGACGCCCGGCCGGCCAAAGGGAAGGCAGACTCACAGCCGAGCATGTTGCTGGCTGTCTGGCCCGCCTTGCCGACCAGAGGGGAGATCTGGGAGGACGCCTGGGAAGCGAGGTCGGAAGCCCTGGAGCTGAGCGAGCTGGCAGCCTCCTTGGCCTTGTTCGAGTACTCGGACGCCGCCGACTTGGCCGATTCCGTCGTGGTCGCATAGGACCGGGTGGCCTGCTGGCGCCACAGTGAGCGGCCGGCGGTTCTGAGGGACATGATGGACGCTGGCCCAAGAAACAACTTTCGCTCGAAGTCGGAGTAGGCCGGATGTCTTGTCTTCGGGCCGCACGACATCCAGCCTTGCCCTCCAAATTTTGCGCACTCTATGGCGGCATCGTCCATGTGCTGTGAGGCCGCAGCACGCCTTGGCCCCTTCTAACACGATCAGTCTAGGTCGCAGACGCGAACAGTGAGTGTCCCTAAGCCTATTCCCTCCTCCCCTCGGCCGCCCGCTTCGACCTTCTTGACAAGATGCACTTTTTACAACGATTAGTCTTTATTATTCGCCTCTCCGGAGGCCAAATGATTAGCAAAATCAAACACACTGAAAATTCTGATCCATTTTACGCCCTCTCCTCTCTCTTGACCGCGCACACAGTCGAGGGCAGCAAAGACTAAAATTTTGCTTTGCGTTCTCGCGTGCAGGGTCCGCTTCAAAGAATGGCTATTGGACGTGGTCATCCTTTGGGAGCTATGAAATGTCAAAGAGTAATGCCTGCCCCATTGTCCGTCTTTGCGTGAAAGAGAGCGTTTTGCCGCCGACCTCGCTCAACAAGTTCGAGGTCTGAAGGGGAACTTGGGGAGCCCATCGTCTCCCAGCAAACCACTGAATGCGGGGGTCACAATTGGTGTAAAAGAGGCTCAAGCAGCTCAGGCTCACAAGTAAGGTCTGCGCCCCAAAATGCTCGTCAGCCTGAGTCTCAGCGGATTGGCAAGGTCCGATACGCACTCCTGGGAGTCACTGTAGGTGTGGAAGAACCAGCCAATGCCGTACTTCTTGAACGTGAGGCAATGCGCGTTGAAGCTGTCCCAGTAATCTTGCTCGTCCTCGACGCTCACGCCTTCCCAGTTGATGTCGCGCCCATGGTCGCCCATTCCGGATGACCAGCACGACTGAGAGATGATTACTTGTCGGCCGCCTGCGATGTCCTTGTAAAATCCCAGCTTGTCATTGACGTAAGGCCAAGCAGAAGCTCCGGTTGGCGAAGGGAACTGCGGGTCAGCGCCGGAATAGTAAGGCATCACCGTTTTACAAAAGTCTCCGAGTCAGCTGTGTATCACAGAGTAAGCAAAGAGGCAATAGCACACCATGCGCGTGAACCATGTCGGTGGCGTTCATGAGCTTGCTTCCGGCCTCGGTCAGCGACCTATCCTGGTTGATGAGGGTTCCGATCCTGTACCAGTCTTCACTGATGGTGGAAGGGATGCCGCTCTTCTTCAACGAAGCTTTGAAGGCGATGTAGTCTTGTGTGAAGTGCGCGATTCCGTCGTCGACGAAATCCCCAATCCTGAACAACCATCGCGGCGTGAGCTTAGTGAGAAGGACGAGAGCAAAGCACAACACACGGTTCAGATCCAAACTCGACCGAGTGGAAGGCATATGGGGCCAGCGGGTTGGAGTAGATCTCGGCCAGGAGGGCAGCTTGCGTTACTTTGCGCAGCTCCTCTGCGTTGTCCTCAAAGCCCCACCACACTTGAGGAATCACTGCGATGTTGTTGGCGACCGCGGCTCTGGCCAGGGTCGACCAGATAGATTGGTTGCGGCATTCGGGCGCGTAGATGCGGACAAAGTGGGCTCCAAACGACTTTTTCATGTTGGCAAAGTCGGAGCTGATTTGGTCAAAAGAATTGCTGATGTCCAGGCAATCCGGATCTTCCAAAGGGTACGAGAAGCCCAGGAAGCCGTGCATTTGGTCGGCATCACACCACCATTGGCGGCGAGAGACCGATGGCGCTTTGCCGGAGTGCGGATACGTGGCCGAGTAAGGGAAACAATTCGATCTAGGCGTTGCTGTAGGAAGTCGCAATGAGCGACAGTCTTTGAGATGAAATCCAAGGTGAAGGGTGCGAGGGTGCGTACGTTTCTTATGCGCAGGCTTGTGGCTATTGCGCTCGGCAATGTGAGATGAAAACGAAGGAAGAGCTAGTGAAAGAGCGACGAGGAGCCAGGTGGCAAGCATGGCGAGAGGTAGTGCAAAGAGCGAAGGTTGTGGTGGTGTCGTGGGAAGAGAACGGCGCCCTCTCTGTTCCTGCTGCACGCAAGGCACGGAGCGTGACGTGACAAGCTTCTTGATGCTTGCCGTGTGATAGCACCGCCGCCGGTCAAACACAGGAAGCCAACCTGCGTGAAGCAATCTTGGAAGACGTATTATAGGGGAGGATGCTTTTGAAGTCCCAGGCAGCCCAACACGGTACACGAGCAGCATGACAGACACAACACAAGAGGCAACGCTGGGCAGAGGATAGAGGGAGCGCCATCGGTGGCGACTCCATCGCGCTTAGCTACTTATTCCTGGAGGAGTATCGCTTGATTGCTCCTCAAACAATCGATCAACAGAAGGTGCGCAAGCAGTCAACTCATGATTGCGGGGCAGCGCCACACTCTCTTGGTTAAAGCAACCCAAAGGAAGAATCTAGCAGTGATTGCGGCAAAAGCCTGGCTTTCGAGGTTCCGGCTCGCGTGCTCTGACAAATCTCTTCGTCGCCGTGAAGTCAAGCAAAGCCGGGTGCAAAGAGGGTCCTGTTCAACATGCCAAGCGGGGTTTCAAAGGGATGCTAGACTAGAGGTTTTGCAGACTCATTCGGGTTCAAAAGGATTCTTAGGGAGATTTTTAGGGTGAAGAAACAGAACAGATGGTGCCTTCTTCTCAAACACGCCTAGCTGAGAGTCGCCGGTGCAACCTCTGGCTCGCCCTCCTTCGCTGGCTTCTTGTTCTTCTTTTTGGCGGCCTTGAGCGGCTTGGCCAGGAGCTCCTTGAGCTCCTCGTTCTTGATCTCTTGCCCTGGCTTGACCAGTTCGGGTGTGAAGGCCGAGGGCGCGTGCGAGAGCTTGACGACGCCGTTCTTGGTGATGGCGAACGTCACCAGCAGCTGGGCGCAAAGGTCGGTCGGCTTGTCCAATGTCAACGGCTCGTACGCTTTCAAGAGACCTGTACAGATTCACCAAGAAAACACTCTCAGAGGTGAAGAGTGAAGGAGAGTGACCAAAAACGCACCGTGCTGGACGCACTCCTGCACGCCCATCCGGGCCCGCGACTCCTCGTCCAAGAGGCGGAGGACAAACGGGAACTGGCCGGACACCTTGTTGGAGATTTCCGAGTAGACGGAGCGCGAGGCCTTCATCTTGAGCGAGTACTTGCTGCCCGCCTTGCTGTAAATCGTCGTCTGATATTGGCTGCTCTTGATCTGCAGTACATCCCAGCTCACAGATCAGCCAAAAGATATCTATATTAAGAGCGGCAACACCCACGGCAGGGCTTGCGGCGTTGGTGACGGTCACATCCAGGTGGTAGACCTCGCCCTCGTCGAGCACGAACGAGTTGTTGCTGTCCCGGCGCTGCTCCAAGGATGGGAATGGGCTGATGGTTTTGCGGGCTTGGATGTCGTTTTGTAGGTGCTGCAAACACCAAGCGGGCAAACTCAGCGGTTGCCCTGATGAGTTTGCCCCGCTCAAATTCTCACCTGGTTCGAGAAGAGTCCTGTGGAAGAAAACGTCAGCTGATGACACCTTGGTGAAAGGTAGGAGTTCAAACCCACCTTCAACGCCCTTGATACCCTCGTACTCTGAGAGCACTTTTGCAATGTTGTCCGTGATCTCAAAGTTCTTGCCACCAATCTGTGTGGAGACCGAACACGGCATCAAACTGGGCTCTGATGTAAGTAAAAGCCAGTATCTCGCACCTTGGCTCCCCGGAGACCGGCCTCAATGGCGTGGTAGGCCGCGGAAATGAGGTCTGCTTTGGCGCCCGTCACCGGTGCCGATGAAGTTGCGCCGACCACGAATCTGTGGACTGATTCAGCTGAGGAACACCAAAGGAGTGATACAAAGAGTCAGAACGCACGTCTCTCCGCTCAGCGAGGCATAACCGTCAATGTGGGCACCCAGGACGATCTTGACCAGGTCGTCCTTGGCTAGTGTGACGGCGGAGGCGACGGCGTCCGAGGGCAAGGGTGAGAAGTGGCAGAGGGTCGAGTTGACGGAGATGGCAGTGGGATACGCAATGCCTGGGAAGCGAAACATCGAATGAGCCTGCAAGTCCTCCAAAAGATGCGAAGGCGCTGACCCACCCTTTTGGACCTTGTTGGCGCCCTTGAGGTTGTACACCTTGGCGGCCTCGGCGGTCATGAGCTCGTCGCCCTTCTTGCAGAGCGCCAGGACCGAGTCGCCCTCTTTGAGCTCAGAGGCGAGCTGCTTCAAGACGGTGGCCACGACCAACGCCGCCGCCTTGTACTTGTCCAGCACGCTCCTGTATCATCCAAGCGATTGAGTCATGACACCAGCCACAAGCAAAGCCAGAACGAACGGAGGCAGGGCCTGCATGAGGCGTGCATTTAGTCTTCAAAATTTTGGGCACGAGATGTCCAGTTGCGCTCACCTCTTCGACCTTGGGCGTCTCGGCGGCTCCGTTTGTCTTCGTCTCAGCGGCCATCGTAAATGGGATTCGTCGAGCTCGGCCAAGAATGTTAGCGAGAACGCTGGAGCGTTTGCGGATGGGACCTCGTGACGTCGACTTGCCCCTCGTCTCGAGACGGTGGTGCTCCAAAGTCTTCGAATAGCCCAGGCTCTTACACGCGCAAGACCATAAGATGGTAACAAACAATCATGCATATTTCATTTCAGTCATGCAAAGAGACAATTTCATGCAAAGCGCTGTGGCGGGTGTGGGGGAAGTCGTGCATCTACAAAGCCACCTTCTTGGGCATCTTGCGCATGGCCTGTGATTCAATCAAGTAAGAAGAAGACGAGGGAGTGGAGGCAGGGAAAGGTTTGCCTGTCTAACACCCAAATCGGCCAAAGTGGACTCGGCGCCGCCGAGAATGGCGTCGAACTCTGCAAGCAGAAAGGCATCAGTGATGCCACACAGAACTGAGAACGAGGTGCTCACTCTGGGTTCTCTGGAAGCCTTCCACCAGGGCGCCCATGCCAGTGCGGGTGATGCCACGGCCGCCGAAGATCAAGGTGCATTCTGCGAGATCGCGTTATCTTTACTAAGACAAATCCTGCCTAATATTGAAGCGGTGCCCTCACCATCGGAAGCTCGGCTGGCGGCTTTCGTGCAGTACATCTTGAGCAAGGCGATCTGGCCGGCCAAGAGGTCGGACTGCTGCTGGTAATTCATAGAGCACATGTTGAAAGCGACTGTCTCCAGCCAGCTTTGAGCGGCTTCCGTCTCGGCGAACAGGTTTGCGAACTTGTCGCGGATCACGGGCTGGTCGATCAATCTCTTGCCAAACACCTTGCGCACATGCGCCCAAATGAAGGCTTGCTCGACTGTGACAGTGCAATAGTGAGAGCAGATCGGTATAGAGTCAAGAGATTAAGCTTACTGAAGAGGCGGGTGGAGCGAGCGGAGGCGCAGCACATCACGAAGCGCTCGTGGTTGAAATTGCTCAAGACGACCTGCAGGCCGTTGCCTTCCTTGCCAAGGGTGTACTTGACGGGCACCTTGACGTTGTCGTAGTAGACCAACGATGTGCCGGCCGCGCTGCTGTAGCTGGTCTTGATAATCTTGGTGTCCACGCCGTCGACGCGGGGAACCAGGATCATGGTCAGCTTGCCGTCCGAGGTCCGGCAAGCAGTCGTGAACCAATCGGCCCAATAGCCGCTCGAGATCCACTTCTTGAGGCCGTTGATGCTGCGTGGATTCCCAGTGAGCCTTGAAATGGACAAAGTTGACGAGATGGTGCTCACATCCAGAATTTGCCATCTTCACTCTTGACAGCGGTCGTTCTCAGTCCTGCCACATCAGAGCCAGCGTAAGGTTCGGACACAGCGAGGGCGATGAACTTCTTCGCCGCCAATACGTCAGGAATGACCCTAAGCGAAAATGCGGCATGAGACCTCTAGGTTTATGAGAGGGATTGAGCCACCAGCTTACTCCTCTTGAACTTCAGAAGAGCCAAAATTCATAACTGGCGGGAGACCGATGACCATGCCGGCTGCAAAGCTGAGTAAGACAGGCGCGTGCGAAGGTCAGCCAGTACCAACCTTGCATGCCATCGCTGTAGCCACGGACACCGATGCGGCACAGCTCTTGGTTGATCACCAGCTCGTGGAGGTAGTCGAACTCCTCTCCTTTCAGGCCGCCGGGCAATGTCAAGCCCTTCAAATGACGACCGGGTCCCATCCTCATGTGGTTGAGCTTGACCTCTCCCATTTTCTGGGCCAGCTCGACGGAGGGTCTCTCATCGGTCTTTTCGTTGGCTTGAGCTTCGGCTGTTAAGGCTGATATCAGTGGGAGCCTGCAGGAAGTACGAACGCCACCGACGCTTGATGGCCGAATCCACGAATTCGCGCGCCCATTTCTGCAGGGCGCGATGAGAGTCGTTGTAATAAGGCGTCTTGTAGCCTTTGCTGAGCCACAAAGGTTCGGCAAAGGGCACTTGAGAAAGCTGGCCAGCTTGAGGCTTCACCCATTGGGGCTTCTCGTTCGCAATCGTGCCGATCTTGAGGCGCTTGTACTTCTCCAGCACCTCAGAGATGTGCAGGCCAAAAAAGGCGTCCGTCGCATCTTGACCTAGTCGGGTCCACGGCGACGTTCGTAAGCTTTCTTGTGACATTGAAACGGAATCGACGGCCTCACCCGCGATGTCTTTGTCGAGCAAAATGGCAGCGCCTCCAGCTGCAGCATCTTGATATCAGCAAAAGCCCAATGTGCTTTAAGGAAAGCCCCACGGTGTAAGTCGACAAACTTTGACAAGCTTTATACAGCCACCCCGCGTCAGACGACCCGGAATGCGTGCCTTCTTGGGCCTCGGACTCACTCCTGCAACGAAGGTGAGCTTAGCCTATAACATGACCGAACCACGCACGTAGACTTCTGCGTCAATGATGCACCAGACGTCTCCCTCCTTGCGATGCTAGGATCGTGAAGAGAAAATGAAAAGGCAGGGCCTCAGCGTGCTATCCTTTCGAGGCAGCGCTACTCCCAATCTCACCTTGGCAACCTCTTCGCGCGTGAAAGTCTTCATTTTGGACCAGTCAGCAAGCTCGGATTTGGCCAACGCGGGGAGAGTTCCTCGTGTTTCGTTGCAGGTGAAATCCGCTTTTCCTTTTCCTTGGAACTTGTGGTGGTGGCTTAAGGAATGCAACAGCTACGGACACAGGAGATATGGTGCAACTACAGAGCGACCTTTGGAGGCATCTTTTTCATTGCCTGAACGCATCGGATGGTTAGTTCAGAAGAAACCGGCAGGACAGAGCCAATTCATCTCACCTGTCGAACGCCCAAGTCTCCCAGAGTTGACTCAGCACCACCGAGGATGGCATCGAATTCTTACAAGGCGATATGATCAGCTCAACGATAAGATCAGCCCAAACACGGAAAACCCACTCTGAGTTCGCTGGAATGTCTCGACGAGCGCGCCCATGCCGGTTCGAGTGATGCCTCGTCCGCCAAAGATGAGTGTGCAGTCTGGATCATCATTAGATACATATGTCGAAAAGAGCGCAAGGCAGCTCACCGTCGGATGCCCTGTTCGCGACGCGGGTGCAGTACATCTTGAGCAGAGCAATCTGGCCAGCCAAGTGCTGGCTCTGCTCTGCATAATTCATCTTGGTCATGTTGTACGTGACGGTTTCAAGCCAAGACTGGGCCGCTTCGACCTCGGCGAACATGTTCGCAAACTTGTCGCGGATGACGGCTACAGGTCCTTTGAATTAAGCGGAGGGTAGCCAGAGGCAAAGATGAGGACATACGTTGGTCGATCAACCTCTTCCCAAAAACCTTGCGCACGTGCGCCCAGATGAAGGCGGACTCGATGAACATCCTCGTGGAGCGGACCGACAAGCCACACATGAACCAGCGCTCGTGGTTGAAATTGCTCAAGACGACCTGTCGTAAGCAGGATCAGACGGAGACTGACGCTGTCCTAAGGAGCAAGATACCTTCAATCCCTCGCCCTCTTTGCCGAGCGTGTACTTGACAGGCACCTTGACGTTGTCGAAGTACACAAGCGATGTTCCGGCCTATATACGAGGAATACAATCAGATTGAACGAAACAGGAGCAATAGTGAAGGTAGCGCACCGTCGAGCTGTACGACGTCTTGATGATCTTGGTGTCCAAGCCCTCGGAGCGAGGTACGAGGATCATCGTCAACTTGTTGTCGCCGGTCCTGCACGCCGTCGCGAACCAATCGCACCAAACACCGTTTGTGATCCACTTTTTGAGGCCGTTGATGCTGGGGGATCCGGAAAGGTCAGTGCAACATCTGGTTTTCGAGCGCCAGGGACTTACATCCAGAACTTGCCGTCTGCAGTCTTGACAGCGGTCGTCTTCAGTCCAGCCACATCTGATCCAGCGTAGGGTTCAGTGATCGCCTATAGAGCAAGGGCTTCATCAGCTGCACGGCTAGACAGGCGTTCAATCCGAGGCTCACCAGGCAAATGAACTTCTTGGCGGCCAAAACGTCTTCCACCACTTCTTTCTGCACTTCTTCGGAGCCAAAGTTCAACACAGGTGGCAGGCCGATAACAAGCCCGGCCTGCATGCCGTCCTGGTAGCCTCTGGCGCCATGGCGGCACATCTCTTGGCAGACGATCAGTTCGTGGAAGTAGTCATAGTCCTCTCCCTTCAAACCGTTGGGTAAAGTGACGCCCTTCATGAGCTTGGTCGGGCCGAGGCGCATATGGTTCCAATAATCTTTGCCCATTCGTTGGGCGAGTTCCACCGACGGTCTCTCGTCTGTCTTCTCGTGGGCTTGCGCCTCGGCTATTGAAGATGTCAGCTACGCAATCGGCCGTCGAAAGGAGACGCACGCTTGATGATCGTGTCTACATACTCTCGCACCCACTTTTGAAAGGCGCGATGAGAGTCGTTGTAGTAGGGACTCTTGTAGCCTTTGTCGAGCCACAAGGACTCCGCAAAAGGCACCTGAGATAGCTGGCCAGCCTGGGGCTTGATCCACTCCGGCTTCTCGTTGACGATCGTGCCAATCTTCAAGCGCTTGTACTTTGTCAAGACTTCGCTCAAGTGTAGGCCGAAAAAGGGTCCAGAAGCGTCTTGACCGGCCACATCCTTGTCCAGCAGAATGGCAGCACCTCCAGCTGTTAAAGTTGACGGGTCCGATCAGCAATGCGCGGAAAAGCGGAGACGCATAACGGACGGTGTAGGTCGATGAACTTGGAGCAGCTGGATACCGTCTTTCAGTTTGAATCATTACGCTAGGCTCCACACATACTCCTGCAACACGGTCAGAGGAAGGTCAGAGGAACCGCAGTGGCAAAAAGGGAGCGAATGAACTTGCATAGACTTCCGCGTCCACAATGATCCAGACATCGCCCTCCTTATTGTGCTGCAGAGGCAATGAGTTCCTGTTTTAGGAAGGTATTGCTTGAGTGCCGACCTTCGCAACTTCCTCGCGCGTGAATTCCTTCATGCTGCAGCCAATAAGATGTCCGGTTTTGGTGATGTGTGGATCGATCGCTGCCTGGGGTTCGTGATCTTTCCCCCTTCAATGCAGAAATACTGAAAAGCGGATGGAAGTCCGGCCGCTGTGGAGAGAGCGAAGAGGAGGCGGGCCCGTGAGATTTGAAGCAACTTGTGCCAGATTCTCCCATGCATATCACAGACGCTTTCCAAAGCCTTTAAGCGTTTTCGTCCTCGTCGGAGCCCAGTGGTTAAACGAGCAGTTGAAGTCGATCGAAGATTGTTCGCCCCCGAGCGCGCCCAAGATTCCGAGGCATGAAGTCGCTCTTACAGCTCGGCAAGGGCTCAGCGCCTTCCAGTTCGAACTCTAAAGATCCTGCCATCACCAAGTCGAGGATAGCTGTGCACCTCGAAGAAAACATTAGTGAGCTAGCTTTCTTAGAGCGACAAGGCGCCGCCACCATGCTAAAGCGCTCGACGGAAGTTTGGCTGCACCCAGGGGTGGTCACCAAGCCACTGGACTCTCTGGACCCAGAAGGACCTCGTGTCACTCGTGATGCCTGCGTTCGCGGCCACATCAAGTTGAGCCTCAGCAAAGCGAAGCTCTTCTCTTCAATTCGGATCTCGCTGGTGGCTATTTGCGATCTAGCTATTCCTGTTGGTGTGTAGCCTCATCATCGACCAGTGCGGCACTCTGATTGTGGTGATTGTGGTCTGAAGGCAACTGGGAGCATTCGCGGCTTTGGGAAGAGTGAGTGTCCGCCGTGGCGAGCTCACATTGAGTTCTTGTTGACCAACCCTGCAGAACCATCGAGCTGTTGCCAAACCCTCGTCAATTTGAAGTAGGAGAGCACGAGTAAATGGCAGTGTCGCTTGCCTAGACATTCAGATTCTCATTCAGAATCAGCTTTTCCTTCTGGTTCCCTCTCACAGACTCTGCCGCCCCTGCCGAATACTCCCAGTATGGGCGAGTGTCACAAAAAGTCTGGGCAATCGCGACTGGTGCTGGACAAAGCGGCTCCAACCTAACCTCTCCTGAAGTCTTTGCTGCTTGTGAGTTTGCTTTTGGTTGGCCTTCACAGATCCTGAGCATTGCGCCAGTTGTGTGCAATCCCAACCCGTCCGGAGGACTACCAGAGGGCTTGGACATGAAAGCACGAGGTCATGACGATATTGGAGTGAGCTGGCTCGCGTTTGGCATTAAGCGGCAACCACACTGACGCTCTCACAGGATTGGCAGCTTGAAGCGACCTCATCCTCCCTCGTGGTTTCTGGAATGCTTCAGTTCGACTTTTCACTTCTCGAGGCTCTCGCAGACTGCACAATTCAAGACGTCGAATGCCTGATCGTCCAGAAGTTCACTCTGCGCTCACCGCTTCGTCCCAATGAACCCGTAGAACCCACCCCGACCAAAGCACAGGTCTTCAAGCTCGAAGGAGCCCCACTACCTACAAGTAGAAAAGGCAAAAGCCTGCCGCTGGCTAAAGTTGCGAAGGGCCAGCCTTGGAGAGCTACGTGAGCTGCTGGTTCCAGTTGGTCCTGTACTTTATCTCACGCAAAGACGCACAGTCATCTAGCGCGTCTTCCGAGCTGTGTCAAGGTCCGGCCCTCCACCCATCCAGCGACCCTCACGCCCGTCACTGTGGGCAGCCACATCCTCTTCAAGATCTCCTTCAGGATTGAAGCTACAGGCGTGACAAAAGCAATCACTGTTGGTCGACTCATCTCGCTTGCGCCCTGTTATTGTTGCAAGCAGAGCCTGGATTTGCCACCTTATAATCTGGACAACCAAAATCCAACGGCGAACCAGAAGGATTGGCTCATCCAGCCGGGACCAACAGAAGCTTTGAGTCTCTGCTACTGTGGCTCGTCGATAGAGCATTTGGTGCAAGAGTCGTCTCAGGCGATGACCCCAGGCGCCACAGACCCTGCCCCAAAGGCAGAGACGCGCGGAGCTACCACTTGACTTAGACGAGCACCCTGTTACCTAGACAGATTATAACACAAGCACGACACTGTTATGATATACACGCCTCTAGGCGCTTTGCTTTGCTTGCAATTGTGCAGTTCGCCTGCAGTTCGAGTCTGGGCTCTAGGCGCATAACTTTTGCCGCCACACAAACTCTGCACCTTTTGCGGCTTCCAATCACCTCGCTGAAGGAACGTCAATCACCTCTGAGCCAGAGAAACAGAGAGCGGCAAAGGCTTTCAGTTTGAAGCACTCAGTTTCGCGGTGGCTAAACGTCGACGCTGCAAATTATTTCTGGCAGCATGAAGTCATTCATGCAGCGCGGCAAGAGCCCAGCGGCCTCGACTTCGCGCTCTAAGAGTCCTGCCGTGACCAAATCAAAGATAGCAGTGCATCTCGAGGAGAACATCGGTGAGCTGGGCTATCTGTGCGAACGACAAGGCCAGGAGGCTGAACGTTTGCATGCAAAAGTATGGCTCCACCCAGGAGTGGTCAACAACCCAGTGCCTCATTCAGACACCACGACAGAGGGCACTCGCGTCATGCGTGATGCCTGCGTTCGCGGCCATGTCAATTTGACCCTCAACAAAGCCAAATTTATCACTTCTGTGCGAGTCTCGCTGGCGGCTGTCTGCGATCTCGTCATTCCTATTGGTATGCTGCAATCAGAACTTTAATTTGAGTCACTCTGATGGTGGTGATTACACAAGAAGACAACTGGGAGCATTCACAAATGTGGGAAGAGTGGGTGCAGTCATCTTGCGCCGCGTCCGATCTCCTGGCTGACGACCGATTGCAGCACCGTCGAACTGTTACCAAATGCTCGCCAGTTTGAAGCGGGCGACTATGAGTAAGGGAGGATGCCCTCGTCGTGCTGTGATATTTGCTGACGAACCGCAGCTTTTCCTTCCGAATCCCTCTCACCGACTCTGGCGCACCTGCTGAACGTTCGAAATACGGACGCGTGTCTCAGAAAGTTTGGGCAATAGCGACTGGCGCTGGCCAGAGCGGCTCTGATCTTACTTCTCCGGATGTGTTCGCGGCTTGTGAGTTTGCCCTCGTTGGCGGCCTTTCCAAAAGACCAACTGTCGTGCCAGTTGTATGCAACCCAAATCCTTCTGGAGGGCTACCAGAAGGCTTGGACATGATGGCGCGAGGTCGTGACGACATTGGAGTGAGCCTGACCCCGGTGGTAATGCCGTTGGTCGAAGAATGACTAACGAACGGATAGGACTGGCACCTTGAGGCAACTTCGTCTTCTCTTGTGGTTTCCAGCATGCTTCAATTCAACTTCTTCCTCATCGAAGCGCCGGTCGACTGCACCATCCAGGACATCGAGTGCCTTATCGTGCAGAAGTTCACTCTTCGCTCGCCGCTTCGTCCGACCCAGCCCGTAGAGGCCACACCGACAAAAGCGCAGGTTTTCAAGCTGGAAGGGGCGCCGCTTCCTACAAGTAGGAAGGGCAAAACCCTTCCGCTGGCTCAGGTTGCGAAAGGCCAGCCGTGGGAAATTGCGTGCGTTGTCCGCTTTATTCGAAGAACATTTGCGTCTGACTTTGTCTATTGGTTAGACACCTCGCACGTCTGCCGAACTCGAACAAGATTCGACCTTCCACGCACGCATCAACCATCTCACCCATCACCGTGGACAGCCACATCCTCTTCAAGATCTCCTTCAAGATCGAAGCTACCGGCGTGACAAAAGCCATCACAGTCGGGCGGCCGATCTTCCTCGCGTCCTGCTACTGTCGCAAGGAGAGCCTGATCCTGCCGCGCTACTCGCCGCAGGATTTGAATCCGACGGTGAAAGAGGACTGGCTCATCCGCCCAGGGCCGAGGGAAGCCTTCAGCCTGTGCTACTGTGGGTCGTCGATGGAGCATTTGGTGCAAGAGTCTTCGCAATCGATGATCCCAGTCACCACCGACTCCGCCCCGAAAGCGGAGACTCACGAATCTCCCGTGTAGATGTTCCCCGGGCTTTACATTGTAATACAATCATATCATTATGCACGCCTTTGTTCCGCACGCCTCCTGGCTCGCAGACGAGCCAAAGTCTGGAGAGGTGGATTAGAACAAGGTCATACACTGCGCAATCTGGGCAGGACGCACCATTGGTCGAACCGGTAACACCAAGGAAGGAAACGCTTTTGACCCTCCTCGACCCACTCGATTCCTCTGTTGCGATGCCCTGAGGTAGAAAGGCATCCTTTCCAGCGCCTGAAGCACCGGTGGCGTCTTTTCCACCTCGGGTAGGATTCGGTTAAGCGCCAGGGATCTCGAGTGAGACGGCCTTCGACGAAGGACCAGCTTGAGCAGTTTCGCGGAGAACTCGGGAGTGAGGGCGAAACGCTCGAAGAGGAAAGAGTGCAGCTGGAGCAGGCGAGGAAGGTCGCGAGCAGCGAATCCTTCATAGCTGACCACGCTGAGCACACCCGGTGACGGGTAGATCATCTGAACCAACAGTTTTAGCTTAAGTTTGAAAGCCATGCTGACGTGGTAGATGCGCTGGACCGCCCAAACGTCTGAGGCGGCCGCCTCCTCTTGCAGCCCGCGCCTCTTCACTTGTCGGAGTAACCAGCGGTAGAGTTCCACCGGATCTTGAAGATAGATGGCAAGCACCATTTCGAAGTCCGGCCTGAGTCCAGCAGCACACATTTCTGCGAACACTTCTTTGGCGACTTCGACGTCCTGCTCGGCCATGGCTCCCAGCACAACAGCGACGTCGTAACTGTCCGGCACCATCGTCTCGTCTTGGGTGATAGTGTCAAGGAAGGCGGCGGCTTGTTTGGTCAAGCCCAAGACCTGCGCTGCTTTTGCCAGAGTAGTCAAGTCGTGGTGGTTGATTCGGTTGGCGAGGTTCATCCGCTTTCTGGCCCGGGCCCAGTCGACCGGCACTGATCGGCGAAACTTTAAGAGCGACCGATCCAACGACGAGGTGTCCACCCCTTGTGCAGTTTGCAGGGCCTCCCACTCTTTGACGACGGTGGCCAGCCGGAGCACTTCCCGGGGAGTCAGAGCCAGATCTGAAGTCTGGATCTGGGGACCTAGTTGCTCCCAGAGCGCCAGCACCAAAGGTGAAAGTTCGCGGCGAAGGGCGGAGGACCGCAGCAGCACCGCCAGCAACTCGCGGGACTCGGTCAGAGCAAGAGCACTCTTACGGCGAGCCACAGCCTTGACCAAAGAGGTGGCTAGCGACTTGTAGCTACTTTCATACCAGTTTCGCGGGCTGTTAGGATTGGTGTGAAGCCGCTTCGACCCGGCTGCCGAGAAGTTCGTTGCGCAATCGGCGAGGTCGGCCAGCAACCTGAGCATGTGCTGTGTCGAGAAGGCGAAGCGGAGGTCTTCGTATAGTAGAGGGATGGAAGGATAGAGCTTGGCGAGAGACCCGAGCAGAACGTCTGCGCGAGACGTCGAGTCTTGGAAGGGCGCAAAAGCGGCATCCAAGAAGGGTCGATACAGCTCTTGAAGGCTGCCCTTCGGTCTCCCTATCGCTTCCAGAGCGGCTGCTACTCTTGTAAAGTCCCGTAGGGAGCCCGACAGCAAGGCTTGTTCGATGACCTGCTGCCCGAGCAGCACGGCGCGTGCGTTGTAGCCGGAGCTGGGAGACGGGACCACATCCATGTACAGCGGTAAAAATTCTAGCGCTTGTGATGAGCGCCCATAGGCATGCAAGAGGCGAATGAGGCTGGCCAAGGTCTCGTGTAAAGTGGAGGAAGGTAGGACTAGTTCTTGGGAGGCGGCATGCCCGTACGCTGCTACTAAGTCGTACAGAACGCTTTGGAGGATGCGAAAGGTGTACGTGGAGGGCGAGGCGCGGGCGTGACTGACGATCAGCCCAATGGGGTATTCGGTCGAAGAGCCGACATCAAAAGCGGCTTGGTCCCAGAGGAGCTTGAGGTATTGAGGGTCGACGAGCTTCAAATCCGACGGCTCGACCAGCACGGTGCTCAAGACCTGCCAGAGCTGTCGGCTTTCCTCCTGGCTCAGCCCGAGCCCCTGATCCGTGATGCTCTTGATGTGCACAAACGGCAGGCGGGTCATGGTCATCCACTGCTGCCTGATGTCCTCCTCCATCTTGACTTTGGACCGCTTGGTAGATCGAGCGAGGATGGCCAGATCGATGCGAATGAAAGTGAGCACGCCGGCGGCCTCCTTTAAAGGGTCGTCCATGGGCGAGACGTCCGACTTGAGCAGCCGGAGAGCTTGTTGGTCAGGTTGGAACTCATCTGATGCTTTGCAGATGAGCTGGGAGATAGTGTCCGGTTCGAAATGGGACAGCGGCGAGGGGTCGACTTGGTCCAAGGCTGGCCAGTGGCGCATCTGGAGGTAGCCCGACACGGGATCGACCAGCTCGTCGGCGCCCGATCCATTGCTAGAGCCCAAGCGCAGAGAGTCCTTGATGGCTTGGATGTGCACTTCGCGATAGTGCGAAGGAGCGCCAAAGTCGTGCACAGTGGGAAAGATGTCGGCGGACTGTCTGGTCGCTTCCGCTGCGAAAGACCGCTGTTGATCCTTGGCATCTCTTCCAACAACTGCATCTACTTGATGCTGGCGTCTGTTACGATGCATCGAAGCACAAAAGTTTGCGCCGGACTCTCAGAAATTTGTTTTGCTGGGTGAAGGAGAGGTGCACTCACGCCGGTTTGGCCTTCGTGGCATACGCATGCACAGCTTGAGAGGCCGTGACTTGAAAGCGTTGCCACTTGCTCGGGGTCATCTGGAGGCCGGCCTCATCGTTTGCCTCCAAAGCCTCTTGACCTCGTTCGAGCACGCCTGCCGCCGATGCCGGCCACCAAACCTGGTACGGGGCGCATGCATTGAGCTCTCCTGGGCTGGGTTGATTCATTCGCGTTTTGTACAGCTGCTCAACTGGTCAAGAGCACGACCTTCAAGCGGGGCGCTCATGATTTGGCAATAAAAAGGGCGACTGGGCGACCCATCATTGGCTATGGCCCGGGCGGCAGGTGCGTGGCTCTGTTTGGCTTGCGAAGACTATTGCTGTAGCTGATGGCAAGCTCAGATCGTCGTCGACCGGCTCAGTTGGTGAGTGACAGGCGTCAATGTGGAAATGGCGGCCTCCTCATTGGTGTCTTGCATCTCACAGCTACCGTCTTTGGCTGCACCGGCTTCCTGGGGCGTTATGTGGTGGCTAAGCTTGGTAGGTTGCTGACTGCCATCATCCGACCCCAAGAGGATATCTGCTCAGGCGAAAGACAGCCAAACAAGGGACTCAGGTCGTCGTGCCATACCGGGACGAGGACGAGAAGCGGCACCTCAAGGTCATGGGCGACCTAGGGCAGATTGTGCCTCTGGTGAGTAGCTTTGTCATCGATTTCGAAGGAATAGGGGTCACCAGGCGAACTCACAGGAATGGAACCTCCGGAACGACACGACGATAGAAGAGTGTCTCCGGCACTCCGACGTTGTGGTCAACTTGGTCGGCCGGAACTTTGAAACCAAGTGCGTTGGGTCGCTACGGTGTCAGGGCGACAGCTGCTGATCACGTTCCGCACAGAAACTACAAGTTTTCGGACGTGCAAGAGGAGGGCGCCCGGCGGATCGCCCGCATTGCCTACCAAGAGGGCGTCTCCCGCTTCATCCACGTCTCCCACCTCAACGCTGCCGAGGACTCCAAGTCGCGGTTCTACCAGGCCAAGGCGCGGGGCGAGGTCGCCGTGCGCGACGCTTTCCCGGGCGCCACCATTGTCCGCCCGTCCTGGCTTTACGGCCACGAGGACCGGTTCTTGAACTCGATGGCCGCCTTCCCAGCTGGCTGGCGCATTAACGATCAGGCCACCGTCTTCAAGCCGGCGCATGTGCTGGACGTGGCCGAGGCCATCAAGGTCATCGCCAACGCCGAGTCGACGATCGGCACCACCTTCTCCCTCGCCGGCCCCAAAGCCTTCAACATCGAGCAGCTGCTCACCTTGATCGAGGAGAACATCGTCAAGAAGCTCCAGGGCCCCAACGTGCCGATCGGGGCGCTCAAGCTGCTGACCCGGGTGTGGGAGAACATTTGGTGGCCGACGCTGACGCCGGACGAGGTGACGAGGCGGACGATCGACGACCTGCCCGTGCCCGCGGACCACCTCACCTGGGACTACCTCGGCATTGAGCCCGAGTCGCTCGAGGAGCTCGCGCTCATCTACCTCAGGAGGCATCGCTCCGCCGCCTTCTACGACAGTGCGTTGCTTTCCTCTGTTCCTCTTTGAGATCCTCTTTAAAAGTTTCTGCCCAGAGCCATCTCCAAGTGGCGGGCTCAAGCTCAAGCAGCAGAGCTACCATGTCATAGACTAGAGGAAAACACTGCTTGCCTCTTTCGCGGGCCAGCCAAACCACACTTTGAAATAACTATTTTCCAACCATTTTTTTAGCCTTGTAAAACCAATGTGTCCGGTTCGTGGCCTCTGAAAGGAGTGCAAAGGTGCGGGGTGGGATTACAGTGTGGCACAAAAGTCTAAACATGCTATAGGGCGTCCTCTATGATGAAAGATGGGCCTTGGGTGCTACTGAGGATGATCCTCGCCACTGCAGCTGTGAGAGCAGACCCGACTTGGCATCAGCTCCGAAGTTGATGAGGTGCAGATTGAACACTCACTCTTCTTTTTGGTGGCTGCTGTCGGCCCGGTGGAGGTGAAGGAAGAGGCCTCGAGAGCGGTGGCCGTCTGCCCTGCTGAGCCGGCCGCCATGTCCGCCACTTCGTTGACCAGCGCGCGGACGTTTTGGGCCAAGGCTTCCGGTGGTAGGTGGAGCTGTGCGAGGAAGAGGCCGAGAATCAAGAACCGTCGTGTCTTTGAGGAGATCTCAAACTCACTCTTCCAATACCTGTCCGCCGAACCAAACAAGCTCGTGAGATTGAGAAAAGAGCTAGGAGGGGCAGAAGGACGAACAAGAGCGAATGCTGCCATCCGGGTCCGCCTTCCAGTCCAAGCCGCCTTTAGCTTCCATGATGGCCTTTGCCAGTTCAGCTGTGACGGTGCCTCTCCGGGCGGACGGAAAGAGGCCTTTGGGACCCAAAAAGCGGGCGAGCTGGTTGACGACGGCCATTTGCGAGGGGTGCGCCAGCACTTTGGTCGGCTTGATCTTCTCCTCCATTATCTGTGCACCGATTGGCAACAGTAGTACCTCAGAAGTGGCCCAAAAGATGTAGTAGGTCCCAAGAACGCACCTGCTGGACCAACTCTGTCGAGCCCACCACCGTCGCCCCTGCAGCTTTGGCGGCCTCTGCGTCTTTTCCTTCTGCAAAGACGACAATGACGTCCTTCTTCTTGGCGGTGTAGACCTCAAATGGAGGAAAGATGCGGCCGCGCATGGCGTTGACATTTTGGGCCGAGTTGGCTTTCGTCTTGATTTCCAATTCGTACGCCGCCCAGCTGGCACTGGCTGGTCGTAGGGCCTGTGAAGCTTGGAAGTTGAAACTGCTGATCAACGCAATGATCAAGAGGGCAGAAGGCCTCACTTTTAGCATGCGAGCAGCTTCTTCAAGGGTCACTTGGTTCGCTGGTTTGGCGAGCGGCAGTCGCTTCCGGCTTGGAGTTGGCCGCTTGTTGCCATTGCGCTTGCTGTTGCTGGACAAGTGGCGGATGCCGGCAGCGAGCGAGAAGGGCGGCTTGGCAGAACTCATGTTTTGGCTGGTGCGGAAGAAGGAGCTGCTCGCATCTGTAGGCTTGAGGTCGGGGATTTGGCGGCGCTTGTAGTTTGCAACACGCAGGATGGTATAGATCCCAGTAGTTAAAGCAGAAATGGCAAACCGAGCGCGACCCTGGGGAAGGACACTGTTGCCTTCCACCGACGAGCTCCGCCCGCGAAATATAGTCCCCAGGCAGAGGCGAATGCAGCCATGCGAGGCCATCGCCCAGGCTCGTCCGTGTCGGGCTCTGTGTCTGGCCAGAAGGCATTCGTGAGTCGCTGCCTTCCGCTGCCCAAACATGCCCGGACACCAGGACTCAACTGCGCATGAACAAACAGCTCTCGTCGGCGTACCAAGAGCTCGGCAAGGAGCTGTACGGCACTAACATCAAGGTCGTGGGCAACTACACGCTAGGCCGGGTCATTGGCGAGGGTTCGTTTGGGTCGGTCCGCCTGGCCTCGCACCGCTTGACGGCCGTCCGCTGCGCCATCAAGCAAATCCCGCGCGCCGGCACACCCCCGTTGCTCACCCGCGAGATCCACCACCACAGGCGCCTGCACCACCCGCACGTCGTCCAGCTCTACGAGATTGTCGCGACCGAGTCCTCCATTTGGCTCGTGTCCGAGCTGTGCGCGGGAGGCGAGCTGTTCGACTACCTGGTCGAGCAAGGCCGGCTCCAAGAGTCCGAGGCGAGGAGGGTGTTCGGCCAGCTGTGCTGCGGCTTGGGTTACATCCATGCGCACGGCGTCGTCCACCGCGACCTCAAGCTCGAGAACGTCCTCCTCGACGAGCGCTGCAACGTCAAGATCGCCGACTTTGGCTTTGGCAGGGAGTTTGAGAGGGGCAGGCTCATGGAGACTTTTTGCGGCACGACCGGGTATGCGAGCCCAGAGATGCTCGCTGGCCGCAAGTACTCCGGCGAAGGTGCGTTTGCTTCTCCCCTTCCCGATGCACAAGTGCTTGGTGTTGACAAGCAACCTACAGAGGTTGATGTGTGGTCCAGTGGGGTGATTCTGTTTGCGCTGCTCACCGGCAGCCTGCCGTTCGACGACGACGACGAGAACCTCATGAAGGCCAAGATCCTGGCTTTGGAGTTCGAGATTCCCAAGTGGCTGCCAGAAGGTGCGCCATGGCTCTAAATTAGCTGAAATCCAACATCAGCTGACCGCGACGACGGTGCCCAGACGTCCGGGACTTGATTTCTCACATTTTGGTGCTGGAGCCCAAGGATCGATTCACGATCAAACAAATCCTCACCCACGCCTGGTTCTGGAAACCTCTCTTACCTTCCTTCCACCACGACCACCTGCTGAGCAACAACGTGTCCGACCAAGGCGTGCCCCCCGTCATCCACGAGGAGGACTCGCCTTCCACGCCCGTCCACCAGCGCGAATTCTCCACCCAGTCCTCCTCCTCCAGCCGCTCCAATTTCCAAATCGGCCTCCCCAGCAGCGCCTCTTCCACCTCCTTGGTCTTCGCCAACGCCGGGGACATCTCCATGTCGCCGACAGCGATGAGCGAGGTCACCGTCCGCAACAACCCCTTGGACAGGACAGAGGAAGAGGGCTCGCCCATGCTCCACCGGAGCGTGTCCGCCGTCATGTCCATGTCCAGGTCCAACTCCTCCCACGGCGGGCCCGTAGCCCACTCCCGCACTCCCTCCCGCACCAAACGGCGGTCAGTGGGCAGCACCCTCTCGGAGCGCTTGCTCCCAGCTGCCTTGCCGCCAATCGTCGACTACGCTTCCATGCTCGACGACTTGGACGCCACCCCATTCAGCACGCCGGCGGAAAAGACCTTGCTGGAGAGCATGTCGCTGCTCGGGCTGGACGTCGGCCAAATCACGCACAGCGTTAAAAGCGATGCGTGCGACTCGTCGGGTGCCATTTGGTGGCAGCTCAAGCGGAAAGCGGACGAGAGGGCGGATGCTATGTCCGAGCGGGACTCGGTCGCCGTCGCCCAGAGCCCCAGCCCGATGGTGGAAATGGCCAAGCGTAGCCAGAAGAAGGGCTCGGATGCCTCGACCCCAGCTCGATCTACCACCTCTTCCACTTCCGTCGAGGCACCTTCAATGGCCAAAGCGGTGTCGGCCCAGGACACGCCGGCAAAGGCGATCGCTAAAACCGCCACCTCGCGCCACAAGCGGTCGAACTCACAATCTCAAGTGCCCACAGACCGGAAACCGAGCTTGTCCTCTTCCACTTCGGCCCCGCTTCTGGCCCAGTACGCCAGCAAGTCGGTGGAGCGCCTTCTTGCCATGTCCCGCAACATTTCGGACGTCGACCTGCCACTGCCTGCGCCCGAACCAACCGACCCGGCACTGCTCAATGTGTCAGAGCAGAAGAAGAGGGAAAAGCAAAGGTCGGCGTCAATTTCCATCCTCCAGCGCGCCACCTCGGCTTTCAACTCGAAGCACACCGCGACCAATGCCAACACAGACACCGATTCCGGTCGCTCGACGCCGCTCAGCGTGCTATTTGGGCGGAAACAAAGCATCGGGGACAAGTCAGCGATGAAGGAGGCCGTGGTGGCGGCCTCGGCCTCCAAGCAAGACCTGGCTGGCTTGCCGAAGGAGGACGAGCTGCCGGCCAGCGACATTATTCCCGGTCCCAGCCCGTCCATTGACTCGGAGGGCAGCCCGGCAGTGGGCTCCGACCTCTCGCACGAGAGCCAAGGCACAGACTCAACCCAGCCTTCCTCCCTCACCAAGCACACTTTGGCGTCTAGCCCATCATCGACCGCCTCTAAACAGGCGCGATCAAGAGGCAGCCTGTTCTCCTCTTTCAAGACTTGGTTCAACGAGGACAGAAGGCGGCGGAAGCGGAGCGTGACTTTGTCTGGCTTCGAGGGCAGCAGCGTCAACAAGATGCGCAACTCTGGGACCCCGACCACTGGCAGCATTCGAAGGATGAGCCAAAACGCCTCGGTGATCGGGTCACCACTGCAGCGGCCGCCTTTGGGCAGCCGGAGGTCGTCCAGCGCTACCAGTGTTCGGCAGCCTTCCTCCAGGCGGTCCTCGGTCGCCTCGCTGAACATCCCGCCGGCTTTGGATTTGCCGCTGTCATCTCACAGCATGTCTAGAAGACGCTCGGACAGCAGCCGGGCGTCGTTCACAAGCCGGACGCCAACAAGCGACCGCGGGTCGAGGCCCAGCTCGATGATCTCCTCCGACATGCCACCTGGGGACAGTCTCTCAAGGTCCAACTCGCGCCGCCGGCAGCAATCGCAGCCCATCGGCCAAGCCCACCACCGGCGGACGGGCAGCCAAAGCTCGCTGGGTTCGCGCAAAAGCTCTCGCGCCGGCGACTCCCAGCCCTTCCGCCGAGCACCCACTCAGACCACGCAAGTGCGCAGAGTCGCCCGGCCCGCCCACCACCGTCGAGACTCGACCTCATCCTCCATCCGCTCGGTGTCTTCGCGCCGCTCATCTTTGTCGGATGACGACCGGGATCATGGCATTGGCCAAGATCAGCCTGTCATCCAAGAAGAGAACGAGGAGCCAGTCGAGGACGTGCACAGCGAGCGCGAGAGGGCCCTCCGAAAGCTGTCCGGCGAGGTCGACCGCACGCCTACTCACTCGCGCAGCTCGACAACCATCTTCACCGCACATAAGTCCGCCTCGGCCTTCTCCTCTCCGGCTGTGACGGGCAAGTCGAACTCGTGGTCGCGCCCGGCCAGCCAATCGACTGTGCGGCCCAAAATCCGGGACGTGTTTGCCAACAAGGCGAGCGACGACTCCGATTGGGTCGACGAAGACGACCCGCTGGGCGGCTTCGTAGGCGGCTTTGGCCAACTGGGCCAGTCGTCTCGAATTGCAGCTGCTGCCTCGCCAGCGGCTCCATCGCAGGAGGCCTTCTCGAGCAACATTCTTGGCGCCACCCGCTACGCCGGCGTAGGCGAAGCTGTCATGGGCGGCGACGGTCGTAAAGCCAATCCAGTAGCCGGCAAAAACGTCGGCTTGGGCTTCAGAGGCGCGGCTGTGATCGAGGAGGATGAAGAGGATGAGGAGTGATTTATGCTCTCGCCCGGGTCCCATGTGTTAGCCTAAATGCCTGTACTGTACTTTCACGAGCTCGCATGTTGCATTTTTCTATCGAAATTCGCAAAAAAGGCAACCATCCTCTGCCTTATTAGAACACCGGGCATGTTGTTCGCATCTTCTGCCCCTTGTCCCTGTGGTAGGCTCAGTGTGGAATGGGAGGCAGTGAAGATCTATCAATTAGGTGAGGGTGACAGAGAGACTAGTCTACAAAGGGATCTCAGATCACAGCGCCAGATGTATTGCGCTACTGGGTTGCTTCTGAGTTGGAGTCGGAAGACGGGAGAGCATCAGGGTTCGGGCTCAAAGGCAAGTCTTTGAGGAGCTTCTCGACGTCGGGGGCGATGCCAGCCGGGGTGGTCACTGCACGCATACCACGACAACCAAACTGAGCAGACCTTCGAGCTCTGAGGAAACGAGTACGCACCAGACGAGTAACGACGGGCCACGTTGCCTGCATGGTCAACAAGGAACTTCTCGAAGTTCCAAGTCACATTGGTCTCTGCGAAGTTGAGTGAGTCCCAGTGGCCCTATGCAGCCAGAACAGGGAATCTGCTCACTCAGCCCGAGCAAGCCCTTCTTCTGCGACTTCAAGAAGGTGAAAACCTCATTGGCGTTCTCGCCGTTCACGTCGCTCTTCGCCATCATCGGGAAAGTCACGCCGTGATTGACCTGTCGTCGCAATTGAAACTCAGATACGATCCATTTCGGGTCCAGCCACCGCCACTGACCTGGCAGAAGGTCTGGATTTCTTCATCCGTGCCTTTATCCTGGGAGCCAAACTGGTTGCAGGGGCTGTGCAAAAGTGGGGTTAGTCAGCATTTCAAGGTCTTCGTGAGGCCGGTGGCAAAACGCACAAGCCGAGGATAACGAAGCCCTGGTCCTTGTATTGCTGGTAGAGCTTCTCTAAGCCGGTAAATTGTGGCGTGAAGCCGCAGGCGCTGGCAGTGTTGACGACGAGGACAACCTTGCCCTTGAGGTCGGCCATGTGGAAGGCATCGCCGGTCTTGGTCTTCGCCTTCAGCTCATGGAACGAGTTCTGCTTGCTAGACATGGTTCTGAGAGCTCTTGAAGCAAGAATGATGAGGTAGTTTGATGGAAGCTGGGGTGAACTCGATAGGCGAGCTTTTCGAGAAGAATTTGGGACTTCGTTCGAAAGTCTGTTGGCAGCTAATGATTTAGTCCTTCCTCCCAGTCTTGAGTGCTCCAAGAAGATGGCCGACCTGGTCTAACAAGCAAAAGTGTGGTGTCGCAAGTCTTTCTGTTGCTAGGTCCCGGTGGCAATCGAGTTTCTGCTTCCGCGCCTGCGTTTAGGGAAGGACAGCGATAATTAGGCTCTAGCGCGCACTTCAAAAAGGTAAAATCCGAGGCCTGAAGACGGTCGTGTGCAGAAGAGAGAATTTGGGCTTGGAGGTGAGCTCATGCTGAGCCTGAGCCGATCGGTTTCCTTCGGCGGCAAGTTTGACCGAGGGCCTCAAGCTCAAGGGCCTCCGCGTCGTACAGCATCAACGATGCCTTGAGGTCATGCCCAAGACGCTCCAGCTGTACCGGGCCGTCGCGTTGACTTTGGTCGTCTCGCTGCTCTACTTGTCCTTTCGCCCGTCCAGCTCGTTGCGATTTGGCACATCCAGTGGAGGCCCCTCTTCGCCGTCTTCCAAGCTCTTCAGCAACCCGTTCGGCTCCCACAGCGCGCCGAAACGGTCCTTCTTGACCTTTGATGGCATCTACGTCGTGCACTTGCCGGCGCGCAAGGACCGGCAGAGCAGGATGGAGGCTTTGGCCGCCGCTCTGTCGTTCGACTATGCGATAGTCCGGGCCACGCTCGCCAACTCGCCCGTCATTGGGCGCATCATGGAGCGGGTCAGGCGCGAGCGGGAGCACGAGGGCTGGTGTTTAGACAAGGAGGAGTGCCAGGGCCGCACCTCGCAAAAGGCCACCATCGAGCTCGACCTGCCGGCCATCTACACACCAGACGTCCTCGCTGCGGCTGAAGAAGCTGGTTGGTCGACTCAATCTTTGTTCGCGCCTGACGCCTACCTCGAGCCCGACTCGCTGCCGCTGGGTTCCACTCTGGCCGACCTGTGGCCCGTCGAGCCTGTCGATACCCGGGACACGCCCATCCCCGTCTTGACCGAAACGGCGACCAACGACGTATTACGGGACCAGCGCAAAAAGCGGTTCACATCCTACGAAGCCTACAACGTCCGCAAGCCCTTTAATGAATCGCAAGAGGTCCGCACGACGCCGCTGTCCACGGCCGAGGTGTCCTGCTGGAACTCGCACGTCAACGCTCTAAGGCTGTTTGTCAAGTCTGGCAAGGAGACGGCCGCCATCTTGGAGGACGACGTGGACGTCGAGATGGACATTGAGCACCGGTTGCAGAATATGTGGCCCGTTGTGCCCAAGGACTTTGATGCGGTGCGTCAAAGCCTTTTACCTGAATCACTTAATGAGGTTGCTCAAAGAGATCGTCGACACACAGATCTTCCTCGGGCATTGCTGGTCGCACGAAGACGTCTTCCCACCTGTCAACCCCGACTTTCCTTCCTTACGACCCTCTCACACTCCGAAATGCACCCACGCCTACGCTGTTTCACGCCAAGGCGCTTTGAAAATAGTGAGTGTTTGGCCTCCTTCTATCCAAAATGGATTCATCTTGACCCCAAGACCCACAGCTCCGCCACCTGCGATCGCCGGCGATAGCCTACAGCATGCCCCTAGACCGAGCCTTCACTCATCTCATTGCCACCCACCGGCTCACTTCGTTCTCTCTATACCCACCCATCGTGATACAAACGCTCGACTCCAAGTCGGACATCCAACCTGACGCCCGCAAGATCTGGAAGGACGAGTTCGTCCTGCCTCTCTCTCTAGTCTTTGACTCGTGACTTATCCGTGCGGCTGCGAGCAGGTTAGAACACAGCGCCTTACTCCAATTGGGCCTTGTGGACGCACCTGTTACAGAGGAATAATTCATTCTATGCTGGCCTGTAATTTTAATCATTGATCTGGTTGCATGGCTTCGTGCTGGACGCCACTCGACGCCACCAGCGACCCATAAGCCGAAGCAGAAGCCCTCCGAAGACTTTGTTTACAATTGTCTATCATCCCTGCTTTTTGCCCTCCAACGACCTCTCGTTCGCTGTAAAACATGACTTCACCCAGCGTCAGGAGGTTTGACATTGAGAACAAGCCGATTTCGAGCACATGGACGGCGCCCGACTCGCCCAGGTCGAACACTTCCAAGTTCATGCCCATCAAGCCGGCCTCAACGCCGCCGTCTTCGCCCAAGATTGGCACCGTCGCTCGCTTAAGACAGGCTTATGATTCACCGCCTGTTGTGCCGTTGACCACCTCCAACCTGGCCAACATCCAAGAGCCGCTCTCGCCCTCGAGCAGCCACCATGCTTCGGCCAGCGCGCCCATCGTCGTCCGCGCCAAGGTCACAGCGCAAGCGGTGCAGCGCAAGAAGCCAGCCCTGCCAGGCGCAGGCGACGCCCACCCTCCCAGGCCGAGCTCGAGGAGCCAGCCAAGCTCCACCATTCAATCAACAACACACCTCGCCGACCCGTTCAGCAGCAGCAGCGCCTTCACCAGCCCCGTCCTCCGCTCCTCCCCTTTGACCTCGCCTTACCTCTCCACCTCGTCCGAGTTCAGCCAGGACTGGTCCTCAGGCCCGTCGTACGCCGCAGAACCCATCGCCAGCAAGGAGTCGGTCATCGTCTGCGTCCGGTGCGCGCCATTCCCTTCTCTTCAGCTGAAGCGTGGCAGCTGATCAGGGTCTTCCGAGAGCACAGAGTCAAGCCGGTAGCAGAAGAGGGAGCCTGGAACGTTGACACCCGCCACAGCCGGGTCAGCTTGGCAGAGGGCGAGAGGGCCGGCACTGACTTTCGATTCGGTTCGTCCTGGCCTTCACCAGCAACGGGATTACGTTTCTTAATCTTGCCCGCAACGAACAGATGGAGTGGTCACCGGCTCCGGCAACACCCAGGTTTACAATGCAGCTGCCAAAGGCCTCATCAGGTGCGTGGTGCTCTCACTGTCATCTCAATGGGATGGGGATCAATGAGCAATTACGCACAGGTCCTCGATGGAAGGCTTCGACTCGGTAATCTTTGCGTACGGCCAAACGGCGTCCGGCAAGACCTTTACTCTGGTGGGTGGTGCTCCCACTTTGACAGCACTTTGTCAGTGCTGAGAAGGGTGTTGGCCTTCACAGTCCGGATCGCCTACCAACCCTGGCATAATCCCTCAAGCCGTCTCTGACATCTTTCAATACATTCGAGCTGTGAGTGGCGATGACCTTTCCCCATCCAGTGCAGGATCGATGAGAATCGCCCTTCACAGAACCCTAACCAAGAGTTCCTCCTGCGCGCCTCCTACCTCGAGATCTACAACGAGCAGCTCAAGGACCTGTTGGCGCCCGAAACTCAAGGCTTGGTCAAGATCCGGCAGGACGAGCAAAAGCGCTTCTTCGTGTCCCCTTTGCGGGAAGAGGTGGTCACTTCCGAATCCCAAGTCGCCGCCTTGCTCCTCAGAGGTGAAGCCAACCGCCACACTGGTTCCACCGACTTCAACGCCCGCAGTTCGAGATCTCACACCGTCTTCCAAATGGTAGGGCTACCTCCCTCCTCTAGATGTTGCCATTTCTGAGGATGGGGGTGTTTTACAGATCATCGAATCCCGAGAAGCAGGTGGAGCGCCGGTCGACTTTGCCAAGGCCTCGCACAAGACCATCACGCCCAACATGAGCAAGCTGGCCCAGATGGGCGGCGGCGGAGCGGTCAAGATTTCTCGACTGGTGCGCTGTCATCTCCTAATTGTCATCTCGTCAGGCTGAAGACGAAGAATGATCGTGCGCAGAGTTTGATCGATTTGGCCGGCAGCGAGAAGGCCACCAGCCAGGCGGAGCGACGGGTGGAGGGTGCTTTCATCAATAAGAGGCAAGGCAGTGATCAAACGTGATGGACACATTGACTAATGAACATTCGCATAACAGCTTGCTCACTTTGGAGAAGGTCGTTTCAGCGCTGACGGAGGACAAGCCAAGGTCCGGCAGCACTTCACTTTTGCCTTTACTGTGGCTAAGCAGGATTTCCGCTTGCCGACAGAGCCCACATTCCCTATCGAGACAGCAAGCTCACCCAGATCCTCCAACCGAGCTTGTCGGGCACGGCGAAAGTCGCGGTCATCTGCACCATCAACCCCGCCCGCTCCTCGGTAGAAGAGTCCAAGTCCACCCTCAAGTTTGCGTCCCGAGTGAAGAAGGTCGTCGTGGCCGCCGAGCGCAACGAGATCATCGACGACAAGGCCCTGCTGAACAAGTACCGAAACCAGATCGCGGAGTTGCAGGCGCAATTGGCGGCCAAAACGGCCGAGGCGGCGTCTATTCCTCCTACTCCACAAAGAGCTCCTCAAGATACGAGGCGCACGAGCAAAATTGTGGGTGCTCATCGTCCTTCTTGCGGATTACACTCATCGCGGTTCGAGCTCCACAGAGCGCCGAGATGCAGCAGCAAGCCGACGACCTCAAGCGCCAGATTGCCACCTTGCAAACTCTGTTCCTCACTTCGAGCAACGTAGACGTCGAACGCGACGACGCTGCCTTGCAGTCACTGTCGCCGACCAAAGGTCTTGGCATCCTCGCCGGTCCGGACGCAGAAGAGACCAACCAAGAGCTGCAAGAGAAGCTGATGGAGTCCCAGGATCGTGTGGTCGACTTGGAAGACCAAGTGGCGAGGTTGGCCTCGGAGCTTTCAGCGGTCAAGGAAGAGTTGCTCCAGCGCCCATCTGTGCCACACAACGCTCCAGCAGATGTCAAAGACTCGAAGATTGCCGCGTTGGAGAAGATGAACCGCGAGCTGGAGTGTGTGATTCAACACACCGACGTGGAGGAAATTGTTAAGCGGGAGCGTCGGCTCATGGAAAAGGAATACTTGGCCAGACTACGGGCTCTGGAAAGGGACATCCTGGTTCGCAAGGAGCTTGAGGTGAAGGCGAACGAAGTGCTGGCCAACGAGCGCAAGGTAAGTTTCCTTCGCCACTAAGCACGTGTGGCGGCTGAGTGCATCACATGGACCTACAGAAAGCGAAAGAACTCGAACACTTCATCATTCAACACCTCAATACCGAAGCAGATCGCCTGATGCGGCGCCGTTCCTCCATCATGGGTCACAGCCCCGACCTGCTTGGCCCACCTCTGCAAGCCTCGATCCCTTCATTGCTCGACGAGACTGCAGATATGGTACGTTCTTCGAATCGTCGTGCAGGAAGTGGTCTCTCAGGACCATCACAGGATACAATCTCGGCCTCGTTTTCCTCGGTGCTCGACCTCCAGCGACATTTGGCGAAGGAAGAGCTCCAGCACAGTGTCCGAATGGGGTCGATTCCCGAATGAAAAAGGTTGCAATGCTGTTTTACAAATTCCTTCTAAGGATTCTATACAATAAATGCGTTCTACCTTCTTAGCTCGCCCGGGTTGGGTGCGATATAGCGGCCTCGCCGACCAGATCCCCTTCCTCTGCCCCTGGCGGTGTTTGGCCTGAGTCCGGCGAGCTGCCGCCTGAAAGGGACGATCGGACCGGCTCCAGCAGTTGGGCCTCCGAGCACTTGAGGCGCGGCAGTGTGGACCGCGGCCGCGGCGGCAGCTTGTTCTGCAGCAGCGGCGTTGTCGGCCTCCATTTGAGCGGCCTGGTACAGGCAGGTCTGCAGGACCTGGATCTCTGGCGGCTCGAGCAGGAGTCGCGCCATCGTTTCGGCCGGGTTCTCGCTCGTGATGGTCTCCTCGATGACTTCGGCCTTACGGCTGCGCGCACGGCTGGGAGAAGCGGTCAAAGGCATGACCAGGTTTTGGCTCTGGCTGTCCTCGTGCTCGCCGGCAAGCAAATCGGCGGAGGAACCAGCGGGGGTGGACTGAGCAAGTGGGTCGAGGAACAAGGGGTGACCCTCGCGCGCATTCCAAAAGGCAATGCGTTCATCAACGGTGTCTTTGATGATGTACTGGTAGACGGCGGTGCGGTTCTTCTGTCCAATGCGATGGATGCGGCCGACGGCTTGCAGCTCGAGGGCTGGGGTGAGAGACGGCTCGATGAGGATGATAGTCTGGGCGGAGGTGAGGTTGAGGCCGGCGGCCTGTGATTGCGAGTGCAAAATGAAGACGCCGATGTTAGGGTCGGTGTTGAAAGCGACGGCACCCGACTGATTTTTGGCCGTGCGGCCAACAGGCAAGGTGGCATACCTGATGCCGCGATAGTCAAAGACGGAGCAGCAAAGCTTCAAGGCTTGCGCCCAGGCTGAGAATAGGACCACTTTGGCCGTCGGGTCGTTGCGGCGGAGGCTGCGCACTGAGCGCAGGTCGTCAGCTAGGCAGTGACGCCAAGGGCACAGAAACACACCATGCTCCACGATGGCATCGATCTTGATTCCCAGCTCGTCATTGTTGCTCTTGTTGATCGAGGTCGTCAGTTGCTCGACGAAGTCGTCGGGGGCGTAAGAAAGCTGGACGTGGTCTTCAGGTGCCACGGTGTCATCAACTCGCTCGTTGACCGGTCCACCCGTCGAGATCACCTCTTGACCGATGGTGACACTTTTGCAGGTCGCACGGGAGATGCGAGATTTGCAGACCGGACAAGTCGCAGAATGGGCCATCCATCGACCAAGGCAGCGCAAGCAAAAGATGTGCCCACAGACCGTCATCAGGCCGCGATTGAAGTTGTCGGAGCAGATCAAACAATTCTGGTGCTCGAGGTCGTTTGTGTTCTGCTGGTCAAGAGAGAGGAAGTCCAGCTGGCATTCCGGCGTCAAGTACCAATGCAGCAGGGCGTCAGCAGCGGAAGCTCGCTCACATATGATCGGCGCGATTCCTTGGCGGTAGCTGTCTGGTGGTGGGTAGCTGAACAAACGCGGAGTGAGTTACTCTCGCATGTGGTCGGCTCAGGGCAATGTTCACCTTCTTGCTCGACGCACAGCAAAATTTCGCGAGAGATCGACAGTTTGGCTTTCTTAGTCACCTTGTCCTTCTCGTCCAAGTCCTCGTCGGCCACGCTGTCGCTGAAGTTTTGCAGCTGGACGAAGTACTCGGCGCGAGCGTTGAAGGTGGGCAGCAGGACCGTATTGATCTCGTTCATCAGCACCTCCCAAGCAGCTGCGCACAGTACTTGTCAAGCTCTGGGCTCCAAGAAAGTAACAAGGCTCTCACTCTGCCGGCTGCTGAGAATCTTGCGCAGGCGTGCAGCTTCCTTGGCTGCCAGGGCGACCTCTTCACGACGAGCTGCTGTCTGAGCCAGGTCCAGCAATTCGCGAGCGCACGTCTTGAGGCACTTGACGCCCTTCTTCTTGCGCAGCTTTTCGCGTTGAAGGGTCAATTGGGCATAGAGCTGGGGGCCGACGTTGTCGCCTTCAGCGGTGTTGCCGGCCGCAAGCGCTTTGATCTTGTCCAGAGAAGCTGAGAAGGACGACTCGTTGTCGGCCAGAACATGCCGATCGCCGGTCAAGTCCTCTTGCCAATCGAACAGGATCTGCTTGTACACGTCGAAGTAGACATCGATGCGCTCTTGCGTCTCAGCCTCTTTCTCGTATTCGTCGGCCGACGGCTCCTCGCCTTCCTTCTCTTCCACCATGGCGCGGATGGGAGTTGCCAGCATCTCGATGATTTCGTTGCGCCAATCCCAGAGAAGCTCGGCCACACTGTTGAGTCGGTCGGAGATCTCCTCGATGTCTTCCCAGCTGCGGTTGGTCAGAATGCCGGATGACTCCTCGGTGAAAGGCACTTCGAGGTCGGTGATTTCGGTCTTCGATTTCTTATAGTAGGTGACGAGGCGGCTGATGGTTCGGCCGATGGAGCTCAGTTGGGGTTGCAGGACTTCGCGGCGGATCGTCTCCGCTTGGGTGTAAGCCTCCGCTTCCTGGGCATCTCTGGTGCCCATGGTGAAACAGACGTTGCCCGAGAAAAAGTGGGCGGCGTGGAGTAGAGTTTGAGCTTCGCGAAGACGGGACGAGAGATCTTGCAGCCTGGATTCAGCCGTCTTCTTCAGCAGCTTCTCGCGGGCCGTCAGCTTCCTGCTGCCGTCGTCTTCTGTCGATTCCGTCGACACTGAAGCCGTGTCGGTGTCCCTTTGCTTGAACTGCTCGAGGTACTGCTTTTGCTCCCGGATCGAGGTGCGAAACTCGGCAATGAGGTGCTGAATGCCCTTGGCAGCTTTGGTGAAGACATTCAAGGATTGCTCGAGCCCTTCGCATTCTTCTTTGTCGCGGCTTAAAAGATGGCCTCGGCGGATCAGAGTGGTATAGTACGCTCTCCAGGCGCTGAAAGCTCCCTGGCTAGCATCGTGGCGCATGTCGCTCAAGACCTCGTGGAGGGTCTGCACAACGGGCGCAGCCTTGCCTGCTCCGACTACGTTCGAATTTTGTCAGAACTGATGGGTGTGTTAAGGAGCGCCTAAAATGACTTACGGACATGACCGCTCCCGACAGCGGCGTGGCAGCACTGCTGGCGCAGCCGGGTCAGCCACGACATCATTTTGCCCGACTCTGGCGTCCAGCCAGGACCCGGAGCCGAACCCGATGCATCCAAGCCCAAGTCGATCAAGCACTCCATGTACGAGTTGCGATAAGAGGCCTTCTCGATTTCGCCAAACGACAGGGGCACGACGAAGCGAGACTGAGTTGGGATGGACAGCTCGTTGGCCACATGCTTCTTGGTGCTTCGGATGGCAATAGCCTTGAAGACGCGGGTGAAGGTCTCCACGTTGATCGGAGCAAGGAAGTTGTCAAAAGCGTGGCTGACTTCAGTGAGGTCGCCCATGCCCAAAAATTTGAGTGGTCCGCGAAGGTCGGGCATGGAGTGCTTGACAGGCGTGCCAGAGACCGCCCACGAGTACTTGCGGCGGATCCACGAGGCAACATCGCTGGCATTGCTGGCGTTGGTGAGCATCTGAACTTCGTCGGTGCAGACGCGCAAGAAGTCCAGCTCCACCAACAGCGAACGACGGTAAGACGGCTTGCGGCCGTAGCGCAGCGACCTGTCAGCAGGCTTGCGGGCGTATACAACTAGGAGATGGCTGAGCAAAAGACATTCGCTCAGATCAAACAACGAGGTAACCCACCTTCCTTGGCCATGACCTCGAAACAGCAGAGCACAATGTCGTAGTCTTCGTTGACCTCCTCCTTGAGTATTTTGAGGTCGCCGATGCCAGTGTAGACAAGCACTCGGAGCTCGGGGGCGTGCTTCTTGATCTCGCTCGCCCACTGCGCCAGGATGGTCATCGGGCAGACGATCAATGTCAAGTGCGAAGGCTGGATTTGGAGATCGAGATCTTCATCTGTATACGGGTCGAGGTAGGAGCGCTCCGGATCGGTGTCTGCACGCCCCCAAAACAAGCGGTGAGCATTCTGTCTCACAAGAAGGCAAGACGCGCACGGAGGAGGATGGTTGAGAGGACATCAACAGTCTTGCCCAAGCCCATCTCGTCAGCCAAGAGGCCACAGTCGTTCGTGGCAAGAGGTCGCTCGAGGGTGATGTGGCCGGTGCACATGTTGGCCCAAAAGGGCAGGCCCGGTCCGAAGGCGCCGTCCGGAAACTTGCAGGGTTCGTAGAATGGGTCATAGCGGAGAGGTTGGGCCTCCTCTTCAGTCAGAGGGCGGCAGGAGTGGCAGCCTTCGGCGTCCGTCGTGTCGAGGTCTACCGTGACTCCTTCGCGCTTGAGCATCCACATGACCGCGCGGGACTGGAAGGGCAGCAAGGTCGACTTCATCCGACGCGGCTTCAGGAGCTCCTCGGAGTCGTATGCGGGCGCAGGGTCGAGGCATTTGTAGAAGAAGTTGGTCGAGACAGGCTCTGACAGCTCAGTGTTGACGCCCTTCTCGGCGAGCTCGAACCGCCTCGTCGGGTCGCGCTGCACGGCATTCTCCAAGATTTCGCACCATTCTGGGACGGCGTGAAAGCTCTCCTTGGGACGTTCGAAGACGGCGGTCGGAATCGAGCCTTGCAAGGTGTACTTGATGAAGAAGGTGTAGTCGGGTTTCTGGCAGTCACTGCGCCACGAACCGGGGTAGAATCGGGCCACAATAGGCATCCTGAGCTTGCCAAAGGCGGCCCACGAATCTGGATACGGCCACTCGTGGCGAACCGACGACCAGAGGTCCACGTCGGCGTCCGCCAGCTTGGCTGCTCCCTCTGCCGTCCCATTGCCGTACACGAGGGTCACAGGATAAGGCCGCTCCCACTCCTCTGGGTCCAGGGTGCTCAAGTAGGAGCTGATGTCCGCCACCTCTGTGAAGTATTCGCCGCGAGTGAACTCGACGGGCCGGTTCCACATCGACTGCTGTATCATCTTGAACTTCTTGTCGATGGCTGAGAACTCAAAGATGATGTCCTCGCGGCACAAGGTGCCCTGTGGCAGCAGATAATAGGCAACTGTTCGATACGAGCGTGAAATGAACGAATTCGCGCACCATGAACTCGAGCTCGTCCTCTTCCATCTTGACCTTTTTGGCCGCCGGCTGCTTGGACTTGCTGCCAGAAGCCTTGCGCTTGCCCGCCGAGGTCGAAGGCTCAGGCTCATCGGGTTCGGTGCCAGACAGGTGCTGCCACAGTGTGTGGAGTTGGTCTTGCCACCAGAACGCGTTGTTGCGAGTGATCTTGAGCGTGTGATAGACGGGCAGCTCCTCTTCATCCACCTCCATCTTGCCGCGCCGCCGAAACGACATCTTTGGCGGCCAACGGCAGCAGCTGCTTCGTTTACTCGGAGCAAGAAATTATTGTAAGGGTTGGAGACGGCCTGTTCCCATCGCGCTCCCTTTTAATCCTGTTGCAGTCGCTATGTGCCTTGACCATACGCTGGGAGACGCTGCTGACTGGGCCGAAGGCTGCTTGCAGCGTCTTGACTGGCTTCACGTCTGCCAATCGATTGCCTCCATTATGTATTGCCACCGTCGTACGAGGAGTGAGTGGCCTAATTCCACAGCTTTATTCTTGTGCTCATCCCGGCACCACGCAACGAAGCAACCCAGAAGGGGCGCTACCCACGATCTGGCCGCATCGATTGCTGGCGGGAAGACCCACGGCTCGTGCCTTTGCATACGGCGCCCTCCCAAGCTCCGGGTACTCGACACGAAGAAGCAAAGTAGCAAAGGCCCGCTCAGTAATAGAAGGACGGGCTATGGCAGCGGCCTGCTGGGAAGACTTGGGCGGGCAGCATGGCTCATCGAGGGAAGTCTCCGCCTTTCTTCTGCACTCGTCTTGCTTTCTATAAAGCTGTGTGAGTGAGTGAATACCTGCCTTGCTGGGGTCGAGTGGTCTGATGGGCCCACGCAGCGCGACATCATTGCTCAAAAGTGCCCTCACCTTCATTGGCCGCTGCATCGCTTCCATGCCGCTGCCAAGATGCAATGCCTGTCAGGACATTTGGGCGAGTGGATAGATGCATTGAAAAAGGTTAGATCGGTGGCAGTGTCGATGGCGTATCCTTTGGTTTGCGACGTCCCTTTGGACTTGGCTTGGTGGAAAAGGGGCATTGATCCATGCTTTCCCCGCTCCTGAGATACATCAGGTGAGAGACCGTGGTATTTGAGTGCAAAAACACAGCCAGCAAAGTGGTTTGACAGCTCGGTCGAAGAGCGCACGAGAGGTGAGGCCGCTGAGGCCCTGATCGCGTTGCTGACATCTGAGCGGGCCCTCCTCGAACGCTCTGGGCTTCTGGAAGCTGTTTTGAGCAGTCCAGAAACCACAGGCGAAGCGCTGCAAGGGGCGAGGAAGGGGCGAGGAAGCTCTTGCTCCCAGACCACGACCCTGTCAACCTCCTCAATCCCGACCCCTCTGACAAACAACGCCCACACCTGCCTACCATGGGGTCTACCTTCTCCGTCCCGAGCAACGCCGCGACTTTCTCTGCTCTGGCTAACGCTTTGTACGACTTGAAGAACATCGAGCCCGTCGCTTTGGGCTCTGCCAATAGCTTTGGCGGCAAGGTCACTGGATCTAAAGCCATGTAAGCTGAGCTAACCTCTTGGCACGCGCTCTAAAGCTTACCAAGCCATTGATGAACAGGACTGCTCGCCACTTCTCGGACGAAGCCAAGGAGACCCATCAGCGATTCCTCAAAGACGACATTGCCCCCGATTTCGACAAGGAGCCCAAGATTGACGTCGTTGTTGGATTCGCTGTCCACAAGGGCCACGCCTCTGTCGTTGTCATCCCTCAGAAGCCGGAGCTCGTCAAGCGCGCCGGCCACTTCGTCGCTCACACCTACATCAGCCCCATGCGAGACTACACCCTCCATGATGGCTTCATCCGCATTCACGTAAGCGTAGTGTCCTTATCTTACCAGTCCTGCTCGATTGAATGGATTCTGTTATACATAGGTCATTCGTTGGGACCACATCGATTTCCCGCATGTGGCCAACTTTGAAAGCCCCTACGCCCTCTGCTGGGAGGAAAATATGAACAATGACCGCGCCAGATTCGAGCGCCTCTACTTGCTCTACGAGACCTCCATCTCCATTCGCGAGCTTGAGCACATCGCTCTGAACTCGGTCAGTCCTTACTGTCTATGTGTACCGCCACCTTCCGAACTAATTCATGCTTGGCTTGCAGGTGCCCAACACTTACTACTCCCTCTTCGAGGCCGATTGCGTTGCCTACGTCGTTCTGCTCATCGAGCGCATGTTGAAGGAGGCTCGCGAGAAGGAGCTCGTCACTCCCGAGGCTTACGACGCCCACGTCAAGGAGTTGCACCAGCAGGCCAAGATCAAGGAAGGCATTCTCGGTGACTCCGAGCTTTCGAGCCGCGACCATCCTTACTTGGGATTGTGTGGCGCTGCTACCTACGAGTCCGTCAAACTCAGCACGGCTACTGCGAGCAGCCTTTAGAGATTGTATTCCTCTCGTGAAGACGAGCCTCGTTGCCAATATTGCAAGGGAAAACTCTGGTCATGGCGTTGCCGCTCTCTCTCTCGTTTTCTCGTTTCACGGGAGATCGCTGCCGCCGTTGTCTTCAAACGCAAGTGCACATATACAGGTTCAAAGGACTATCTGGTTGTTACAAGTCCCGTGCTGAAAGAAACCGAAGGCGGGCGGAGAATAGAGAGGGCGGCGAAAATCATTGCTGGATCTGAGGAGGACGTTTTTTGTCTTGGTCAAGCTTCTTCGCCTGAGAACTACTGATCCTGTAGGCATTGTCAGACAATCCCATAGCAGATGTCTTGATGGGCTTACATCATCTTCTTTAACGCTCGGATCTGCAGAGCATTTGCTCCGACTGCCACAGCCAAATCAGTCATGGTACACGAAATCTGACTGAAAGAACAAACCTAAGGTGCTGGCTTCGTATATGGCGGCAGCTACGCTGGCGCCCTGCGAGATGAGCCCGTGCAGGGAGTGCACTACCAGGGACCGCATACTGGGCACATCGTAAGTGCGCGAAAAGAAGAGGAGAGCGATGAGGACGTTGGTCTGATGCTGCAAAGGAGTGCAGAGGTTGAGCGTGTAGAAGTATTGAAGCGCCGCTTGGACGGTCTGCGGCGACTCGGGAAGCTCCAGGCTCCGGGGCGCCATCTTGACTTCTGTCGTTTTGTCAGACCCATTGGAAAGAGGCGGTGCTGGCGTGTCGTGCTTCTTGTTTGCTAGATCGACTAGAGCCTGGCGCGTCTTGCTCCGAAACTTGTCAACCTCCGCCTTGAACCAGGGCCACCGTTCTTCCAAAATTCGGCGACTGCAGCCCAACCGACTACCATCCAAGCAGATGATCTCGAAGTCTAAAGTCGCAGGGTTCGTTAGGCAGGCGAGACCAAACTCTTGCACCGGAGGCGCTAAGAGCCGAAGCGGAGGCTGGTAAATCCCAAAGGCCTGCGCTAGCATGAGCCCAGCTAAATGATGCACGCAGACGCCTAGAGCTCACTTCAAGATCGATGAAAGCCGCATGTACCCAGTTGAGCTGCCGATGGTCGTAGTCCGCGGATATCTCGCGATCTCGGTCGCCCAAGACGACGATGGTGTTTCTCCACGCCACTGCTTTCGTCCAACTTGCTCCGCCGGACATTATTGACCCCGGGTCAATCTGAACGTTGACATATTTAGCAAAAGCAGGGCTACTCAATCGCTTGGAATGCTTACCTTCTGCCAATTCAGCTTGCCACCGGTCGGTGCTTGACTGAGATCCAATGCCCATATGGCGAAGGTGCTAAGCGTTTGAGAGAGAAAAGTGCCGGCGATGATGAGGTGATGTCCAATGACCGCGCCGGTAGGAAATCTGAGGCCTGGTGGAAGGCTCGGGCCGGCACTCATCAGATGAGTCAAGTGAGTGACCGGGCAGGCGAAGTTGGGCGCCCGAGGGGCAGAGATCATGTCCAAGGCCCGCTTGACGTTCGCGAACGAAAAATTGGAGAATAGCCACACGGGTTCGGGAGCGACGCGGTCAGGAAGCGACGCATAGCTGAGCTGCAAAAGACTTGCACCGTCGCCAGCTTTACTGCTAGCTGGCGTCGGGGCGCGCTGACTGTCCACCGAAGGTTGATTGACCGCCACGCTGCGCCTTTTCGTCGTGATCGCCTCCGAAGCAGGGTGCACAGTGACAGGTCGCGATACTGCCACAGAACGATAGGTCCCGCAATGGCCCTCAAAACGGCGAGTTTCGATCCAGACCATGTTGTCCAAATCGAGGACCGACACCTCTTGCAAGTATCGATTTGCCAAGTCTTGGCCGCCCACAACGATCAGACAGTTGTTTGTCACGCAAGAAAGGTGTGCATAACGGGCGCTGGGACCGACTGGCATGCTGGAGCTGTTTGGCGAAGCGGAAGGTGAAGACGAAGACGACTGGCCAACAACAGGGGGAGAAGGGAACGTCCACTTTCTGGTGACCGTATTGTAAATGAAAAGGTCGGAGAGTACGCAGAACTCTGGCATGTTGGCGCTCTCGTCATCGGCCATCTGTTTTTGCGAATTCTTCGAAGATTTGGACGTCTTGGAGGCGCGCGACGTTCTCGAAGAGATCGAGCCAGCGGGCGATTGCGATCGTGAAGGTATCGGTTGGTAGCCCATGCCACCGAAAAAGTAGATGCTGTCGCCATGGGCGTCGGCAGACTGGTCTCCGCAGACCTCGGAGCGTGAGTGTCGCCAGAATGCCAATCGGGAAGTGAAAGCTCACATGAAAGTATCTTGGCTGAGGCCCTTTAAGATCACTGGAAGGATCTAGAGCAGCTGTGCTTTCCAGCTCTTCAACAATCTCCCCGGCTGCCTGGGCGCCCTGAGTTCGCGCTGCCCGCTCTTCTGAGCCTTTCGGAGGCCATTGCTTCTCCCAAACCAACGTTGTCAAGTCTAAAGCATACAGGTCGCTGACCAGGACTGCAAGACAGTCAGGCTCTCTGCGTTGGGAAGGTCCATTCATGCACTCACTTCGCTTTGGCACCAGGCGACCTGCATTGACTGTCAATGTTCCGCGCGCGCCCACCGCGCTGGAGAAAGCCACACACCTCCAAAAACGTATAAATGCTTCCCGACAACGGTGCAAGAGGCTCCGACCTGCACACAAGCGCGTCAGAACAACAACGAAGCCAAAACTTGGAAGGGCAGCCGGACCAGCGGCAGAGGAATGTCTCCAGTTGTCCTTCGACAGCTCGCCGTTCTAGAAGCGTATATAGATGTTAGAAAGTCCGATAGCGAGAGAAAGGCGGAGCTTCACAGGTCAGCCAAAGTGGACTCCAACATCGCTGCTGGAGGGCAAGCAATGCTTAGCTACAAGTCGATGCGCATTGCAATCACGCAAAATTGAAAGGTTTGCAATGCGACAAGACTGTATTCCAGTTGCAGAAAGCCAGATATGAATGATGCGAGGTATGTCCAAAAAACAGGCTCGTCCCGAAAAGACGCACGCCAAAGGCGCACACTGCGAGCCCGTACATAGGGCAAGACGTGTCATGCCTTCGCCTGATCCCCACCCAAAGCTTTTTTGCTCTGTGGCGGTGGCGGGAGGATGGCCTTTTCCCCTCCGTTCTGAGCCATTTGAGCGACCGACATGATTTGAGCTTGCGAAGCCGCGCTGAGCGCGCCCGTGATGCTTCGCAGGAGATCAGGCTGCTGTAGCTCCATCTCTGATTTATACAATCGGGCCGTCAGCAGACAAATGGGGAAGCGACAGGGTAAAGCTCACGCTGAAGGACTTTGGTGAACTCCACATAGGCATCGATCCTGTCCAACGGCGATTCGAAGAGCACCTCTTCTGTCCATTCGTCGTCGAGATCAGAGCCTGAGTCTTCGTCATCCACCTCGGCGCCATTGACCTTGGCCGCCTTTTCCATCAAGTCATCAGGGTGCGTCCGAAGGGAACCCAAATGAAGGGAGTCTTACCACCCTGCGCTTGATCAAAGCGGCATAATCGATTTCCTCGTTTTGATAATCTTCGTCGTCACCGACTGGCACCCGGCAAAGTGAGCTTCAGGGCCTTGCAAAGCCAAATTGAACTTACGATCGGTATCAGCTTTCTCCGTTCCGTCGTCGCTGACGGCGTCGTCACTGTCGTCTTCATCTTCATTCTGCCAAGATGCCTCTGATTCTTTCCGGCCTGATCAAAGCCACGCCTCAACCGGTGAGCAGCAACATGTTCAGTTTTGCAACGCACGAAGAATAGCAAGCGGCAAGCCATCAAAAAGCTGAAGCGCGCCGGTCACAAAATGTTGCGTTGAGTCTTTGAGCTGCGGCGGAAGAGAGTTTAAGTTGCCCAGGACGGCAGAAAGCGCCATGATGCCCAGTTTGCGGTCGTGAACGCGACCCATGCGCTTCATCTTGCGGAAGTAAACTTGGAAGAAGGTGGAGGAGGCCTTGTGCGATTCGAGGAAGGCGATTGTGGAGAGAGGATTGTAGAAAAGGGCGTTGAGGATAAGTTCGAGGGCATAAAGAAAAAGGGAGGCGGTGATGACGGGCTCTGCTTGGGTGTTCTTTCTCGTGATAATGTCAAGAGCGCGGGCCAGGAAGATGGGAATAGCCTGCTCGTAAGCACATCAGCACCAGCGTACAAGCTCCCGAGAAGGCCACGGACCTTGTCCGCGAGACCCCGCATGTTTAGCATGACGGACTCGGCCAGCTTGCAAGCCGAGATGCGATCGGTGGCGCCCAGCATGGGCGAGGTCATGGCCGTTTCGAAAATATCAAGCAATCGGTCGAAGTAGTCCGGCCGCGACGCGATCATCTGACCGCCGAAGGAAATGAAGTTGTCCAGCGAGCTGATCATTTCTGCCCAGCACGAGTGTTCGTGTTCAGTAAACTGACTGATCAGTTAGATGGAGACTCGATTACCTTCGAAATAGTCCTGGCCGTCAGACTTGAAGGTGGTGTGGATCAACTCAAACATTCTCCACATATTCTGTCCGACAGTCCGCTGGTTGAAAAGCAGTGTGTCGACAATGTCAAAAGCGTCGTCGTAAAGTTCTATACTCCGTGAATGAGCCTCTAGCTCGTAACACGAGTTGCGATGGAGCTCACCGATAAATTCGTGTTCCAAAGTGTAGACCAAGCCGGGCAAGATGAGGATCTCTAACCGAGCTAGAATGCCTTTGCTGGTAGAGAGAGACGAAAGAATTTGGCTGACGGTCTTGAGGATACCCATCGCTATTAGAAAGATTGAGCTCTTTGCTCGCAACAACAGAGTCCAAGGCAGGCTACGCACCAGCCAGCGACTTCTCCTCCAACGAACCATCGTCCGCATCGTTATCGCGAGACTCACTGAGCTCTAGCAAGATGCGGGAGTACGACGCCATGAGCGAGGTGACGAGGGCATCGGAGAAGGGTATGAGCTCCTGAGAAAAGTCCTCCACCAACTTTCGGGTGGTGGCGGCCATCACATCCAAATCAATCTCGTTGGCGAGTTTGAGGAGCTCTGGGGTTCGGAAAGCCCGAATGAGCTTTGCCAAGCCATTGTTGGAGGGATTGCAACAAACCGTCCATGATTTTGCCGATATTGGGTGCCACTTGCGATCGCACTGCGTTACGAGGAGTTCTGATTCAAAACAGAGACGGAGAACATAGGGAGAGATGGCGCGTACAGATCTCGTATCGCACTAGCTCCGGCAAGGCCAGGGCAGCTTGAACGCGCACCGGCAGTGCTGGGTCGGACATGGCTTGCATGATGCACGCAAAAACTTGGTTGACGTGCTGCCAGGGAGGTAAACATGTAGTGAGACAAGCTCTGTGCTATACTCAAGAGCAAAGCACATACAGTGGCCTCGTTCCACATCATGTCGTTCCGCTCAAACACCTCGACCATCAAGCACGCCTGCGCGACACAGTGATATGAGCCAGGTGAGGCGATCAATGATCCAGTCGAACGTACCCGAGCTCTCAGAAAGCCGTGCTCCGACTTGAAATCTGGCAACACGTAGTTGAGAAAGAACTGCTCCATGTTGCCGTTGTAGGGTTTCTGGAATCGTCAAGGGTAGGATCAGAACAGGCTATGCTTCGGATCACAGAGTGGACGTACCGTTTTGACAATGTGATCCGCCAAGTGGCCGAAGACTTTGAAGGCAGCGTCTTTCTCTTGTGGCGACCGTCGACTTGGGTATCTGTAGCAACGTAATGAGGACCGCTGTGAATGGTTTATTTTGTAGTGAAACGCACTCTTCGACGATCTGAGTGGCAAAACCAAGGAGTGGGGCGAGGGTTGATTTCTTGCGACAGGCCACCAAGCTCTCAAAGAGCATCAATACACCGGTCTCTGGCTTGATGTAGTAGTCTTGGACAAGCTCAGAGGCATGTGCGCGGGTGTATTCCACCGGGTCTTCGTCAAACTCAGCAAGCTCCTCGGGAGGCGGTATCAGCAACGGGAACAGAAAGTGCTGGAGCAAGAGGGGAAGGTGGGCACGAAGCAGATTCCAGGTCGACTTTGGCTTGACGCAGTCGTCGAAGAAGTCAACCGAGAGCTTCTTTGTCCGGCTGGACATCCAGTGACTGGCCGGATCCTGGACGAAGAGCTCGATCTGGCGGAGGAAGACCTTGAAGATCTCGGGCGCAAACAGCTGTTCGAACTTAGTGGCGAACGCCTTGTAAGAGTCCATGTTGGTAGTCAGCTGGGAGGGCGAGCCATAGCGGGAGAACAGGCGGCACAACTACCCCACCAAGCCAAACTTCAGTCTGGCCTCAACGCGCCAAAAGCACAGATTGACAGAGCTCACAACAAAGTAGGCCCACTTCTTGGTTTTCCACCATTCTGTGCGCTCCCTGTCGATTTCATCTTGGGGCATTGCAGCCGGGTCAATTTGCCGGCTGACAATCTGAAGCAGCAAAGAGCCCCAAGGCATCAGACTGTTCTGGAGATCTTGGTGATGTGGTGAGAGGTCGTTGGAGATGGAGTGGCGGTAGACTTTCAAGAGGAGATGAAGCAAGCGACCTATTGGCTCTGGTGCTGCCGGCGCTGGTTGGGCTTGTAGCAGGTGGTTGGCCAGATTGAGCAAGATTGGTAAGAATTGCTCAGAGAGCGAGTTCGGCACGTCGCGGTCGCTCAAGTTGAACCTGTAGGCGGTTCCAATAAATTTCCGTCCACCAAGGATCTGCCCTGCAGCGTTGAACTCGTACCTGAACTTCTTGTAGGCCTCAAGCAAAGCCACGAGTGACGTCTCCATGTCTGCTTCATTGCCAGAGGCTAGGCCGGTGTGGATGGCGGGAGCTAGCTCTGGCCAATGCTCTGGGAAGTCGGACCCAATAACCGTGCTCAACGCCGTGCGCAGTTGGACTTTGAGCAGCGAGTGGCTCGCAGTGAGCACTGGTAAGATGTTTTGCTTGACAATGAGTCGGTCCTGCTGCGAGATGGGCGGCGGCGGCCGCTTGGATTCAGAGGCGTCTCTGCTCGACCACGCTCGTTGAATGCGGTTCTTGAGGTAGATGGCCGCTGCCTGGCGGGCGCCGATTTCCACGTTGGCGTTGACGACGATCTGAAGCACGGCGGGCAGCATGCCATCCTGCGCCTCGAGCTGGTGTCCCAAACTTTTGAGAATTTTGGGTGCTGGAGCGAGTTGGCAACAGAGCCCTCACCTTGCGCAGCTCCAGCTCGCTCGTAATCCGAGCTGACCGGTCTGGGCTCAACGTTGCACCAAACAAAGCGACCAGATCCATTCTGTAGGCGGACGTCGTCGCGGAAGCAGCTGCCCACTCAGAGTTGCGCGCTGGCTTCTCTCCACCGCCAGTAAGTGGTGTGCGGTGGCGGGGTCCGCTCGCTTTTTGCTCAGATGCTCAGATGAATATGCAGAGGTCTAGGTAGTGTTACTGGAGTACTTGGAGCGCGCCCTGATCCGCTGCCCAAAAATACTGAAGAGAAACGGGATGGGGCCGAGGAGGATGGCCAAGAAGCCTAATAAGGACGTGGCCCATTGGATGCCGAGGGCCTTGTACATCTGCGAGGCAAATAGTCTGTATGTCATGGGCGGTGGCGTGAGCTATTGAAGCCTAGAGATGCAAGCAAAAAGAAACAAGCTCACGGGAAGACGCAGCCAAAGATCGAGCGAGAAATGACATTGGCGGACAGCACGCTCGCAGCTTTCAATAGATAGACGTCGATGATCCAGTTGCTGTCCCGAAAGCCTCAGATCGGGTCCGGACTTGAATGCGAGAAGCACTACTCACATCAAGCCAACAAACATTCCGACGCAAGCGAATCCGATCATGACGGATCCTATCAAAGGACCGGCCACAGAGATGTGCGGGTACGAAGTCCAAGCGATGACAAAGAAGCCGGCCGCAAAGACGATGGCGGCGTGCTTGGCGGGCAGCAGCCGGTGCTCTGGCGGCACCCGTTGGGGCGCAAGCTTTGCTGCCAGCTTTTCGAACTTGGGGTTGTAGTAGAACAACATGCCAATGCCGCAAATGGCGCCACCGACGGGCAAAGCAAAGTAGGTGAGGCCCAGCTCGCCCAGGTTGTAGCCGTGGTTGTCGACGTAGATGAAAGGGTAGGCCTCAAAAGACAGGTAAATGACGCCGTCTGGGAGTGTCAGGATCAGCCATTGCGCCGAGCCCGTTAAAGGCAAATAGGCAAACGTACACCCAAAGGCGCAATAGAGGCAAGCCAATGTCACAGGTGGCTCGGTGACCAACAAAATGAGAGGCTCAGCCAGGATGTCGTAAATCAGCCGGCCCCAGCTCTGCGCCGCCAACCGATCCTCCAGCGCCGAGTGAAATTTCTCGTCCCCGGTCTCCTTCCGCAGCCGTTGCGCCTTCTTTTTCAAGATGACCGGAGCGCAAGTCTCCGGCAGGAAGAAAATGATCATGATAACCAGGAACGCAGAAAAGGCGAAGAGCAGCCAGAAGATGATGCGGAAGTTTTGTCCCGCGACATATAAGAAGCCAGCAACAGCCGGCCCCATGGCTGCGCCCATGTCGCTTCAGCCAATACGAAAGCCTATCAGAAAGACCCCGCTCACCTGGCCCTGCAAAGGGAGTAATACCAAAGACAGTCATGGCGACGGCCCGCGTCGCTGGCCCATGGATGTCGGCGACGACCGCGCCAGATACTGAGAAAGGGGCGGCAGCAAAGGCGCCTCCCAAGAAGCGGAAGATAAGGAGTTGGGCGACGGTGCGACTTAGCGCGGCGCCAACTTGAAAACCAGAATAGGGAATGAAGGCGAGCAAGAAGACTGCCCGTCGGCTGTGGGAATTGTCCAAGTCTATTGGTGAGCCACGCAATTTGACTTCAGCAGACCTCAACTCACCCTATTCTATCTGATAGAGGCCCCCATAGGATGGGGCCAACAACGTATCTGGGGCAATCGTCAGATTAGCCGGCTGCTGGGGCAATGGGAGAGCGAGCTGCCCATTTATAACTTACCCTAGGAGGAAGATGGCCAGTGTTAAGGTGACCATCTCGGAGCTGATGTTGTAATATTCTTTTAGTCTGCAGTAGTGTAATTCCTCGGAGTCAGACCACAGGGTTCGGCGAATCATGCAATAAAAAAGTGGCCGCACGCTGGTGCTTCGCCGGAGGGTGCAGACGAGGCGAACGAGGCGTTTAAAGACAATGAGGAGGCCAGCAAGGTGATCCACCAGCGGTAGCGCATGCTCCAGTTCAAAGGATCTGGTGAAGTCGCCCCATGTTGAGCTCCAGATCAACATAAACATGAGGGGGTGGCGACAAACTGTCTGGGTCATCCGGTCCATCGAACCGCACCAGGAACTCGTCCTCTTCCTCTTGCGATGATAGCTTTTCATTGTTGGCCGTCCCCGCGTGTTCGGAGGCGCGATGCTGTAAACTGCTGGTAGCGACGGCTTGATCCCTCTCGCTTTGGGAGAACTGCTTCTCTAATGACGGTCCGGCTTGCTCCAGATCAAAGTCTTGTCTCTTGGAAGGTCGTTTGCCGAGGATACTTGTCGGTCCATGGATCAGCGAAGTCTTCCTGACCAGTTGATCGGTGAGAGAGGGGAGAACTGGCGACTTTGGGAGCGGCGCGTCCATGTCTTGTGTGGGTTTTGAGGGTATCGATGGGTGGAGTAGTACAGGTGCAGAAACGAGGTGTGAAGTCTAAAAATGGAGTCTATTGAGAAGGCATTGGTCGAGCGCAGGAAAGAAATTTGAAGGCGCCTGGCGAGCAGCCGCCGAGTCCGGCATCGAGCTGGAAGATCCGTTCTGCCTGCATCTTGGCCACAAGTTGCGCCAGTGGCCTCTGAAGCATGCAAAGTAACTCCTGGGGCCAACCAAGGTAAAACAGAACCAAAGGTTAGACAACGGGGGACGTTGCAAGGAAATCTCGACTGTTGCTCTGGTCCGTCGATCATGTCCTCCCAATAACACCAACAGAGGTCAAGAGATGGAGGCCAGCCGGGCTGAGCGCTTTGAGAGCGCTTCGCGCTCAGGCCAGCGGTTCATGGAGCTAAAGGCCCAGAGGGATTCCGCTCGCAAGGCGAACCCAGAAGGCGGCAGCTATGAGCCCGTTGCGCTCGAGAACGCCAAGACGGTGGTGGGCGAGTGCATGGACATGTGCCCAGAGTTCGAGAGGGAGGAGCGCCAGTACCAGAACAGCGTGGACAAGCTCGAGCTCATCCCTGGCACCAATCGCATCGACCCAGCCAGAGCTGTCAAGTCCTACCACCGCTCCGCAGCCGGCAACGAGCTGCCCCCGCCTTCTGATATTCGCCCCCGAATGGTCCTCAAGGTGTGCTAGCCCTTCCCCCTTCAAGCCATTCGCAAGATCGAAGGCCCACATCCCAACCTACAATAGCGAACGCTGGACTACCTCTTCCACGAGATCCTCGCTGCTGACCCTACGCTCGAGACGGCCCATCCGTTCTTGAGGGACAGGACCAGAGCAATCAGGGCCGACTTCACCATGCAACGCGACAACTCGGCCGTGGCCATCGAGTGCCACGAGAGGATCGCCCGCTTCCACATCTACTGCCTCCACACCATGCACGCCAAGCCAGGATTCGTCGAGTCGCAAGAGCTCGAGCAACTCAGGAAAGGTGGGCGCCCGCTTTCACTTATGAGGGAGGTGGTGGGCTCACGCTGGGGCGACAGTGCTCCAAACGCTGACCGAACACTACGACGACGCCAGGAAGACCGGAGTGGAAGCGCCCCACGAGGCTGAGTTCAGGTCCTACTACCTGTTGACGCACTTGCGCGACCCGGTGCACATGCGCGCCGCCGAGCTCTTGCCGCCCAACATCTTCAAGAACCCCATGTTCCAATTCGCCTGCCGCCTTCAAGCCCTCGCCCAACGCAATAACGTCCACTTCATCCCTGGCACCCGAGCGCGGCCCAACAGCACGGAAGCTTGTCTCAACGCCTTCTCAAGATTCTTCAAGCTCATCGCCTCGCCCACCTGCACCTTCCTCATGGCCTGCTTGCTTCTACCCGAGTTTGACGACATCCGGTCCAGCGGGCTGAAGGCGCTGAAGAAGGCTTTCCTGGGACCGCACGGGCCGTTCCCGCTGGCCACGCTCACCAAGATGCTCGGGTGCGAGGACGAGGCGGACTGCGCGGCGTTGTGTGCAGAGTGCGGGCTGGAAGTGGTCAAGGATCCCATCTCGGGCCGGCCGGTTGACGTCGTGCTGAACAAGGGCGTCGCTTTTCGAGGTCGGTCCGGCTCACCACCGCACGCTCGCCTCTGTCTCACACAGAAGAGGCGACCCTTTAAACAGATTTCAACAAGATTACAGCGCCGACCAGACAAAAACCCCACAGGCTGGTGGGCAGCAAGCGAGGCAACGCGTCCATTCAACAGCTCATTGACGGCAAAGCCCAGCCTCACATCCAGTCTTCGCCCTTGCAGGCCTCGAAAAGCGCCCCACCCAGACCACCGACAGCTCTATCCATACTGTCAGCCCAAGCTGCGCCATTCAAGCCTCAACCAGTGGAGAAAGTGGTGACCACAGTCGCCACCTCCGTCGCCTTCCCTGCACCCTTCCCGCTACAACTCCCGCCGGTTGGTCTGCGATATTCTACACCACCTCTGGTGCCGCTAGATCCACCGTCTTTGCCACCAACTCCGCCCGTCTTCAAGGCCGGCAGATCGCCCAAGCTGCCTAATGGGAGCTCATCATCCGTATCTCCTTTGCCTTCGCCACCCAAAGTCAACCGACAGCTGCCTCAATCACCGCCAGTGGCTTCGACCAGCAAGTTGCCAGCTCCAAGTCCCATGGCCACTCCAACCAAAGCAAGCGACACTCCCAAGAAAGCCTCGCCGCTGCCGTCGTCGGTGAAGAAGCAAAAGCAGCTCAACTTTCTGGTCTCCAATCTCTACCGCATGCTCGTTTCCGAGGTGGTGGAGCGGACGGCCAAAGAGGCGGCTGCCGATGCTCTAGCTGGGGTGCAAGAGCGGAAGAGCGCTCGAGAAGAGTTAGAGCGACGGCAACATGTCGCTCAAATGGCTCAGAATTTGGCCGATAGGCTGATACAGCAAGAAGCGGCGCGTGTGCTGGTGGAGAAGAACGCTGCGCTTTACACAAAGAGGCGGGCCTTCGCGGCATGGAAAGCGCAGGTGAACAATCGCAGGTCCAAAGTGCATGCCCTGCAGACCCGCATCGAGCAGATCAAGAGGGCGGCGTCGGAGCTGGGACGTGCGCTGGACAGAGAGCCGGCCTCCAGGCACGCGTCCATCGACTATGCCCTCCAAAGGCTCGAACTTTCCGGCATGGATGTGGACGAGGAATCGGCCGTGCAGTTTGCCGAGGTATGTTTTGTTCCCTGAGAACATTTGGTCTATTCTGATGCTCGGAGTGCTGCTTAGAAATTGGAGCAAGCGCGCAACTTTTGGTCGAAGGGAACGTTTCTCGCAGCCATTCAGCGCAACATGCACCAACACCGCCTCCAAGCGCTCGACTGCTTGATATTTGTGCCAAACGTCGACGGCGTCGAAGCCAAGTGGTATCGGAGCAAGTTCGACTTTGCCTCGTCCGCACAAAACTGGCAAACCTTCTTCGGCGACGATGATGTGGAGCTGCATATCGACATGTTCGATCCGCCTCTCATGGAGAAAGTCGTGGGTTTTTTGTGGGCGTTGAAGGGCCGCGCTATGCTGACAGCCAGTTCAGAGGCTTGCGAAATCGTCGTTGTTCATTTTCAACGTTGAAGTGGCCGACGACAAGAGCAAGTAAGCAATGAGGTTTCAGGCCGTATTTCCTACACTCATCTTGTTTTCTCTTCAGGATGCTGAAGGCACAAAAGCAACTCAAATTCTTACGACAGCGCTTCACCAAAGAAGCTTCAACCGAGCCGCGACTCCTACTTGTTCTTTGGCCAAGTGATGAAAGCTGGTCAGCGCAAGAAGTCATGGCTCGTGCGCAAGAGTTTGGCACCGTGCTCGAAGCCTTTCCGGACCACCGGATCATCGTCTGGTCGGACAGGACGGTCGAGGGCGACTTTCAAGGAGCGCTCTCCGCACTAGTCAAGCCGCCCGCACCCAATGCGGCGCTTGTGGAACTCAAGTTCTTTGGGTTTCTGCGGCCGATTGTCGACCAGTGGTACGCCTACATCGTTGACGAACTGGGCTCGGCCCGCGGCTTTGCTGGCTCGAGCTTCAAATTCGTACACGCCGCCATCAACGCTCTACTCAATGCGGTCCTCGAAGTTGCGCAAGAAGCCGAGGTCAAATTGGACCAGAGTTATCTAGCGCTGCCGTCACATGAAGTCAAGCCGTCGTAAGTTGCTGCCGCCCCCTTTTATGCGTCTTCCTCTGAGTTACGACCAACCTTCAGATTGCGGATGGAGCTGCTTCAGTGCGCCAACTTGCTCGGCTTCAGCTCCGACCTCGTCGAGGTGCTTCAGTCGCTGCAGGACGCTGTCGGTGGGTCGTCAAAGTCCAGTGCACGGACGTTTCCACGGTCTGATATTGTGTCCAAAAGATGATCGAATGCTGCTCATTCCGTTTTGCGACTCCCTGATTCAACACGTCCGAGCGCACACCACGGTTGAAGCCCAACTCACCAATCGCTTCAATGCCCACTTCAAGCATGTCGGCTTGAATTTTGGCTACGCGTTAGAGGGGATCAAGAGTGACGTTGACCGGGCAGCAAAGAAGAAGAAGAAGCGAAAGGCGTCTGGCGCAGCTGACGGCCTCGAGTGAGTGTTTTCGAAGATTCTGCGCGAGGACGACGGCTCACATCTCGTCACCAGTACTCCAAAGAAAGTCAAGCCAAACTCTTCTTCTCCTCTCAAGGAAGCCTGGCTACCGCAGAATTTGGTCAACCTGCAGGCGGTGGCGAAGGAGGGGCGCAACATTCTAGCTTCGAACTCCTAATCTTCAAGCAATGCATAAATGCAAAGTTTTGGCATTGTCCGTGTGTTCTAACGTGCTCTATCGTCATACATGAAATTTGCGCTCCACCCTGAGTAAGGCGACCTTGCCATCAATGGCAATCTCGTGATTCAACCCTCGATTGCCCGCCGGCAGCCACTCCAAGTAACTGACATGCACTTTGAAGCGGCGCGATGCTTGCGCTTTGCCTACGAGCCTGTCCCTGCCTCTGTCGTAGCCGTTTGCTTTCACAACGTGCCGCCGATGAGAATTCTCTTCTTCGGATACCGCCAAGAACTGCAAAGCAAGCTATTCATTAGAGCAATAATAATACCCATTGGCTGTCACGCCTACCCAGGCCTGGCTGTTCGCTTCGGTCCCGTTCTGTTTCCTGCAGGCGAACGATGAGATCTGCCACGAAGAAGGTTGGGCAGCGTACCATGCTCGCAGATGATTCCCTCCTATCACACTTTCGACACATGTTCCGAAAACTGGTACGGGAACGACAGCTTCTCTCTGAGGACAAAGCAATTATGTCAAGATCTGCTAACGCGAAACGGTGGACCTACGATCTCAAACAATTGAGGCATACGCCCTTGCCCATCGCTGCAAGCTGGCCATAAGAGGTCTGTGAATGAAGATGCCGCTTCACATGACTCACTTCAAGTCGGCGAGCATGTCATCGCCTAGGTGGAAGTTTAAGCATTCCGGTTCGCTGCTCACAGCAGCGTCAGACATCTCTTTGGTATGCGAAGGAGCGTCTAGATAAGCTCGCGTACAAGCCCAGTTCTTTCAGAAAGTCGTAGATTCCTTTATCATCGAGAACGACAGGATCGGAAGCGCCAGACACGATGATATTCAGAGGCTCTCCATTCTTCATATATCTATCGCTTCAGCTGCCTTGCAGCAACGTAGTCAGAAACAGGCATACGCAGCGAAAGTCCTCGCAGAAGCGAGCCAGCCGGTTCCAAGGCCGCAAAGGGTAGAAGTCGTCATGAGGGTCGTCAAGCACAGAATCGTTCAAAGGCTCTAGTAGGTGCTGGCGGGCAAGCACATAACATCTAAGGAACAAGAGCAGCCAGGCCCAAAACTGGGCGGCCCTCATCAGCAGCGGCGGCGGCGGACGAGAGCAAGGGGCATCGCCGCCACCGTGACCGGCTTGATAATGTCTGGCAAATGTGGGAAAACGTAGTGCATGCAGTTTATAGATGGCAAAGTGTGTCGTGTGTACAAGAAGTCGGATCGGGTCGTAAATTGGAGAGGAGGTGTACTGTACAAACCAAGCCAAAGGTCGAGAGGAGGACGATGACGAATCAAGAGATAACGCATTTGCAGCAGCCTGCGCCGTCCTCCTCCTGCTCCACCTTTAGACGCTGGTGAATTGAAGTCTCGTTGGGCGAAGCCTTGTTGGAGGCGCCCATCAAAGTCGGTTTGGACTGCGTGCGCTGCCGCAGTGTCGCTGCTGCTACGCCCGGAGAAGCCAACTCCGGTAGTTGCCACGCCTCCGTTCTGCCTGTGCCTGTGCTGTGGAGGTCAAGCGGCGCCGGTGCGTGCGGCCTTGCGATAGAAGGCTGGAGCTCGAAGGACTGCTTCTCCATCTCTTGCGACTGCTTGCTCTTTAAGCCCGTCGGCGGCCCGGAGGGCGAGTTGGACGCCTTGAGGGCTATCTTTTTGCGCGGTGTCCCGTCCGCGTTGTACTCGACGATGAGCTCGCCGTCCGCCGTGCCGGCTTCCGCCAGCATTTTAGACTGGATCTGCTTGGCAACTGTCGGCAACAGCATGTCGTCAAAGGTGCGCATGGTCGAAGAAGGCGTAATCGAGCTGCGGTGGCTTCTGCAAACACAGCCGCGAACAGTCAATCACCTTTGACTGAGCGTTCACAGGCCAAAGGCTTACAATGCTGCCAGAGAGTCGGGCGGCGGCATTACGTCTTGCTTGTACAAAATGGGCGAGTCGCCTGTGCTCCACGGCGGCGTAGCATTGTCAGCCACGCCAGACAGAGACGACGCGGACATGGAGCGTTGCCGGCCTGGTGACGTGCCCGTCGGCGTCGTGAAGTTGCGCGTTTGCTGCACTCGCCTTTTGGCGCTGGTGGGTGTCAGTCCAGTGACGGCTCTAGTTCTAGGCTGGGACAAGGGAGTGGAGGGAGAGCGAGAGATGTTGGTGTGACCGCTGTTGGTGGATTTGTTGAGCGACGTTGCATGCGAGCTGGCGGAGCGGTTCAGATGGCTATTGGAGGAGTCTGGCGTCTGCGGCAAGCCCTTGGTTTTGCGCTTGGTGGGCGTGGAATGCGGTGTCGACCGGTCGGGGGTTGGAAAGGTCAATAGGTTGACGTTCACGCCCGGCGGGATCCTGTGCTTCTTCAGGCTTGACGACCTGGTCATCCTTTGATGCCCAGACCCGTTGCTGTGCTCAGTCAGCGAGCCAAAGCTGGCGTCCCTGGAACGGCCCAAGCTCCCCTCCTGCTCGCTGTCACTCGTGTCCGTGTTCGTGTTCGCCCTCTTGCGCGCGGGAATTCTGCTCTTGGAAGGCGACCTGGGTGTCTGGTTGGTGAGCGAGGGCGAGAGCTCGTGCGAGTGGCTATCGAGCGAGCTACTCGAGTCGTTCCTGCGTATGGCAAATGGCGACGGACTGGCGTAGTCCCGCTGCCGAGCTGCCCGTTCCCTTGACGATAGCAGCTCATCCGCCACCGGGAGCCTGCAAAGACCATGCGCCAAACAGTCAACGCCTTGTTCACCACCGCGAGCCCAAATAAGGAAGCCACGAACGTTACAAGGTCTTCAATGGAATCCTCCAGCCCATTCTCCTCCACAGCAATCTTGCGCGACGACGGCAGCCGCTGGTTGAACAGGCTGGGGCCAGCTGCTGCCGACATGAGCCCAGTGGACGGGCGCCGTGGCGGGGGCGCTAGAAGAGTGGTCGCTCCGTTGCTCGTGTAGAGTGGCTGCAGGCGGCTGGTGCTGGGTTGCCTCTGGATGGCGGCCATTTGGACATTGAGGGTGCTAGTTCAGGTGCAAGCCGATGCAGCGCCAGAAAAAACAAGAGGCCAGGCGGCGCAAAGGGGTCAGTGCGCTGCCTCCGTCGTCGACCTCGGCATGAAGCATCTCTCTCCCAACCCACGACCTTCTTTTGCTGGTGTTTTAGTTCCTGGATCTCAGACCTTCTCTGGAACTGCCCCTGATGACAGTGAGGCCCCTAGCGCCGCCATTTTCTCTGCGTTTCGGCGGCTGCTCAAACACGCCCTCAGGCCTGCAAGAGGTTTGTCGCCCAAGTCTACCGCGACTTTGTCCGCATGAGTTGGTCTTTGGATTGCATCTGTCTGCCATGATAAAAAAGATGTGCCGAAACTACTGCTGCTCAGATGGCCATGAAGCGGTCTGCCTGCCCAACCTCCGCGTTCTGGACGCCCACCCATCTGGACGTGTGACCGTGTCTGTCAAAGTCGAGCCGAGGAACACGAACAGGTTGAATGTCTTGCATGGGGGTGAGTCTGCTTTACCTTCTGGGGTCGAAGATCTGGGGTGGAGCCGCTGAACCTCGGATCTGCCACTGGACAGCGGTGATTGTGCGGCTTGCCGTCCGTCTGCTTCTCTGGCCAACCTGAATGTTGCTCTTCAGTGCTCTCTTGTGGACACGGTTGGCAGCTTGGCACTAAGTGCCAAAGGAATGTGGTCAGTGATTGGTTCAGTGGCGCAAAACTAGCCAAGCTAATCCCATCATGCAGGCTCACTGGAGTGTGCGTGTCTTAACAAACATGGCATGAACAAAGGCCTAAGCGAGAGAACGCACCTCAGGAGCACCGACATCTCCGTGTCGTGGGACCTCTTCTCTTGCCGTCTCTCCTTGAGCCAACCTGACATGTTGAGGCTCCAGCTTCATTCGCGGCACCCAAATTGGAGGTGCGTAGAACCCCAATCGAGCAGTTGGCATGCGAGTATTGATGCCAATGCGCCAGATTCAATACGATGTGAAGGGGCAAGCGTGTTCCCATTCAGCGCGTCGTTTAATGAAGTTCCAACATGTCGCTGGTTGCTGCAGTCCGTTCTAAATCAAGGCAAGACGCTGGCTTTCACGCGCATCGACATCTTCTCCGAGTCGTCCAACAAGCTCATCGCTTCGGGTGAGGGACCCTTTGCTTTCGTTGGTGGTGTTCGCGCTCTTCTGGCTGTTCTGGCGACAAATTTCTGCTTTGCCGAGGTGCTGGTCGGATCGCTCTCGATTGTTGACTCATTTCTCCAAACAAGCATCAACCACACGTTCCTCAAAAAATTTTGGCCGGCTCGGTGCCTTCCGAAAGATGTGTCTGTTGGAGTTGCATGCTAAAATTGGCTGGTCTGGCTTGGCCCTTCTCCCTCCGCAGGCACGCACACCAAGCATGTCGAAGCGGCCCTCAAGAACGCGACGGGGCGAAATGTCAAGTTCGATGCTGCAGGAGAGAACGTAGTCGAGGGCACCATGCGCGATGAACCTTAACTGGTGAGCGCATGATGAAGCGTTGTGGGCTGCTTGACCGAATAATCTCATCGAAGGGCAGGCTCTGTCACTTTGCGCTTCGGGATTTTTTTTCAAAGCAATAGTTAGACTATATCATTATTATACATCGCGGATAAGGAGCGAGAGTGAGATCATGCCATCGAGCTCATTGCCCAGCCTGATCTAACGGGACAAGCTAACCACAGTACTTCAGAGAACGTTCCTCTACATGATCATGATGCTGGACAAATATGTAGCTCTCCTCGCCACCCTCGCACTGTCCGGCATCCCGTCACGGTGACCACTCAGCTTGCTGCTGAACGCTCTTGGCGGAGGTTTTTTTAGCAGCCCGGTGTCGCGTGAAATGTGTCGGGCGCAAGCGGGTTGGCTCAACGCCAAAAATACGGGCCTGGATCGCCGCAAGAAGTGCGTGGCGGCTAGCGAGCGGTCAAATGACCCCCCAAGCTGACCCCCCAGAACGTTTTCGTTGAAATTTGTCCAGAGCTTCAATCCGAGTTCTGCTCTCTCTTTCTCTCTTCCCACCACCACACTTCCCTTTCTTCTCTTCAAGATGGTCTACGACGCCTACTCGGAAGCCAACTTGGCCGACTACGAGCAGCAGAACAAGCGCAGATGGATGGTGCGCTGCTTCTTGTTGACTTTTGGAATTGCGGAGTCGTCGCTAACTTGCTGTGCTCCTCCGCCCCTCAGGTCACTTGGGAAGAAGCCAAGCTCCTCTTCATTGCCTCCACTGGCTTCTTCAGTGAGTCCTGCCGCCGCCGTTCGACGAACGTGCTCTGACCGCACTATCACCGCGTTAATCAGTCGACGCTTATGATCTCTTCGTATGTTCACTCTGCCTGCTTTCCCTGCTTGCAGACACAGTTCCTGACATGCTCCAAACAGACCATCAACATTGGTTAGCTTGCTATCTGCCGCAGGGCAAAGTTTAAGTTGCTGATCGCTCGCTTCCCGCTTTGCAGTCGCTGTCGTGCGTTATGCCCTCTGTTCGCTGCTTTGGCTGTCTGACATGCCTCCCATATGCAGATGCTCAACTACGAGTACTTCGGCAAACTCTCCGGCTCCATCTCCGCTGTCGTCCTCAAGGGTGGTGTTTTGAAGTGAGTGGCTTTGTCCGCCTTTTGGGGTCGCGTGGGCCATGTGCTAATTTCAAATGGTCCTCCAGAGCCTCTGCCAACATCGGCTGTGTGATTGGTCAGGTCTCTTTCGGTCTGATGGGCGATGTCTTCGGCCGCAAGGCTGTTTGTGCGTCCCGTTTCTTTCCCTTCGTCTCGCCATGCGCTGACTCAGAAGTCCTACAGACGGCAAGGAGCTCATCGTCGCCATGATCGGTGTCATAATGATCATCTCCGCCCCCAACCAAATTGGTGGCAAGAATGTCATCACCTGGATCACCGTCTGGCGTATCTTCATGGGTATCGGCATTGGTGGTGACTACCCCATGTCGGCCGCCGTCGTCTCCGACCGCGCTGCTCTTCCCCGCCGTGGTCTCATGCTTTCCTTCATCTTCTCCATGCAAGGCTGGGGTACCTTGTGAGCTTCGTCTTCTTTGCGCCGGCTCGGTTCGCCGCTCACATTGTTTCAAAGGGTCGGCGCCATCATGGCCATCATCCTCCTCGCCATCTTCCAGACCTCCATCCAGACCCACGGTCACTACGGCCACTTCGATGCCGTCTGGCGCCTGCTCACCGGCATCATTCTGGTCCCTTGCTTGGGCACCCTCTACCAGCGTTTGACCATGCCCGAGTCCGCCAAGATGAAGGGCGTCCAGGCTCTTCGTGACGACCCCACCCTCCTCGCCAAGGGCACCGTCTCTGGCTTGCCCCACAACCTCGGCGAGAAGGTCGACAGCGAGGATCTCCAAAAGGTCACCACTCAGGAATACAACGATGGCGTTGGTGCTGCGCTCAAGGGCGGTGTTGCTGCCAAGACCATGCAAGGCAAGGCTCAGGCGTGGAAGGATGCCCGCGAGTACTTCTCCGAGTGGCGCCACGCCAAGACCCTCATCGGCACTGCGATGACCTGGTTCTTGGTCGACATCACCTTCTACGGCATCAAGTGAGTATTCCTGTGCACTTGCCAGACTTGGGGGTCAGCTTCTCACATCTTTCTCCCCTCACAGCTTGAACCAGTCCATCGTCATCTCTTCGCTCGGCCTCGCCTCCTCCAAGGAGCCCTGGGAGTTCATCTGGCAGCAAGCCAAGGCCACCCTCATCGTCACCGCCGCTGGTTTCTTGCCCGGCTACTACTTCACCATGGTGACCATCGAGGCACTCGGCCGCCGCCCCATCCAGTTCTTCGGCTTCATCTTGGAGGCCCTTTTCCTCGGCATCCTCGCCGGTGACTTCTCCAGCTTGTCCCACCACAAGGGCGGCTTCATCGCTTGCTTCACCTTCCTCCAGCTCTTCTTCAACTTCGGCGCCAACGCCACCACCTTCATCATCCCCGCCGAGGTCTACCCCACCCGTGTCCGCGGTTTCGCCCACGGCTTCTCCGCTGCCTGCGGCAAGTGCGGTGCCATCATCTCTTCGCTCGGTTTTGCCACCGCCCAATCGCACATTGGCACTGCCAACGTCCTCTGGATCTGTAAGCTCGCTTCCACTCTCCCTTTCTTAGAATTGTTGACTCATCCTTTGTGCTTCTACTCAGTCTTCGGCATCTCCTTCGCCGGCGCTGCCTTCACCCTCCTCCTGCCCGAGACCTCCGGCCTTGACGCCGATGTCGTTGACCTCGAGGAGCGCCAAGCCGCTGCAGGCTACGGCAAGACACAGATTGTGTAAAAGGGGTGCATTGTCATGCGAATTTGTTGGATTCATAGGTGCATATGGGACTAATTTTGTGCTCGGCTAGACCGCTCTTTCAAGAGTAGACACACTTTCCTTAATTGTTGCATTTCATTTCGATGCAAATGATCAAATTGTTTGAGTGCCACGACATTGAGCCGACTATGGTACCGCGAACATGACTTGAGAGGTGACTTGCCTCCTCCGAGCTCAGCAGTGCGAGCGCGAACTTTTGGCCTCCGCCGTCGAACTCGCCTTTCGTGTCCCATGGGCGCCGGCGGCTCTCGACATGCTCAACAGAGCGAAGATGGGCCCAAAGATCTATATGAGAGTACGCTTTCGAAGACTTTGCCACCGCGGCAGGGTCACCTGCTGATTTCATGCGAAAAGTCTTGGGGGTCGAAGTCAGCGCTACCGGCGACGAAATCAAGAAGGCGTACGCTTTCAAAAGTTCTCACATAGACTAAGCTCAAGCATATGGGTGGCGGATTGCAGGTTCAGAAAGCTCGCACTGAAAGAACACCCCGACAAGAATCCTGGCGACGAAGCTGCCACCAAAAGATTTGTTCTGTGCGTTGCCTTCGTTTATAGCCTGTTCTTAGTTCTGAAAGAGGTGCAAAAGAATACAACAAGCGTATGAAGTTGTGAGTCTAGAGGGCTTAGAAGGGTTTAACAGGCGAACTCAAGAGGCCCCAGCTGTCGGACGACACCGAACGAGCTTGGTACGACAACCACAGAGAAGAGCTTCTTCGTGGTGGACCAGTGCAGGAAGATGCCGACGTCGACGTCAAGGCCGCCAAGTCGCAGGCTCGAGCCCCCAACCTCTCATCCCGACAGCTCATGCGCTTCTTCGATGCCCGGCTATGGAAGGCTTTCGATGACTCTGACAAGGTATTCAGCTCCTCCCTTCAATATACGCTTAGATTCTAAGCAATCACAGGGCTTCTACGCTATTTACCGAGACCTATTTGACCTGGTGGTCAAAGACGAGACTCTCGCAGCCGAAGCAGCCAACACTCGACCTGTTCTCTACCCATCCTTTGGCGACTCTGGTTCTTCTTACGAAAAAGAGGTCAACGGGGTCCCACCGCTCAAACATTTCTATGCCGTATTCGCGAGCAACTTCACCTCCTGCAAGCCGTTTTCGTCATTTGACGAGTACCGGCTTTCCGATGCCCCTGATAGGCGTTACAGAAGGTAACTGTTACCGACTGGTCTGGTGTACAGCGGACAGTGCGTTGATAACCTTGTCCACAGAGCGATGGAGAAGGAGAATCAGCGAGCTCGCGATGAGGCTCGCAAGGAGTACAACGACGCAGTCAGAGTGGGTCCATTTCTTTTTAACACACTTCAGTGCTGAATCTAGTCGGCACTCACAGTCCTTAGCCTCATTCTTGAAAAAGCGTGACCCGCGCTTTCTGAACTCGACCTCTGCGGACCCAGTGAAGGCCAAAGCTCTCGAAGCGGACCGCCTCAAGAATGATCTACGACAAGCAGCCATGGAGCGGGCCCAGCGGCGTGAGCAAGAAGCCGCCCAATTCTCAGAGCAGCATTGGCAGCGGGTCGACGCCCCTTTGGAAGCCGAGTCGGAAGAGGAAGATGCGGCGGAAGAAGACGAAGAGGAGGAGCTACCTATGGACGACTTTTACTGCCCGGCGTGCGAGAAGGGCTTTCAGAGCCAGGGCGCTTGGACCAACCATGAGCGGTCGAAGAAGCATTTGAAGTTGGTGGCAAAGTGAGCTCTTTGTCCAGCCACAGATGAACTCATCTGAGAAATGACGATTCACAGGCTTAGAAGACAGCTGCTCCTAGACGAGGACGACGACTCGGTTGTGGACAGCTCCTCCGGATTCGCCACTCCTGCCCAACCCGTCGAAGATGACGAGCCGGAACCTGCACCTCCAGTTTCCGAAGAATTCCTCCAGTCAGACCCTCTGTCAGCCACTGAAGACGAGCAGCCGGAGAGCGAGGACGAGCCAGCGCAGCAGCACAAGTCGAGCTCAAAACGGCGCGGGCGGCGGAAAGCGACCTCCCCAGCTCCTTTAGACGACCTTACACTAGAAGATGCCGATGATCAGCCTGCGCCTATTCCAGCTCCAGAAGATGACCAGCCACAGCAGCTGACCAAGCGAGAGAAGCGGCGGGCGAAAGAAGCAGCGAAGAAAGCTGCCACGTCGTCCAATGGACTTTTACCTCAAGTTTCAACAGTGGTTGGTTCCCTTTCTACCTTTCATAGGTTTTAAAGAGGTCTCATGCCTGTTTGGTTTGGCTCTGGCAGAGCTGTAATGTGTGTTCGCTGGATTTCCCCTCCCGCACCCAGCTGTTCTCCCACATCAAAGACACCGGCCACGCTCTAGCGGCTCCAGGTCGAGGATCGGGTAAAGTGGGCAAGCAAAAGGGCAGCAAGAAGTAGCGCTCTCTCCTTGTATTCATTAAGCCACAGTTCTATTTCCAGCATTTCTATGAGTCTCTGGGAGCTGCCTATTTGCGCTTGAACAGAAGCAGTGACAAAGGCCAATAAGTCTCGATCTCTGCCTTGTCGTCCCTGGGCAACCCCTTGCTCTCCAGCTCCTGCACGAACGCGTCGATCGCTCCTGAGCCTTGATGTTGTTCCTCGTACGCAATCGCCGCTATTTATCGTCCCCGCAGCTCAATATCTCAAACGATATAGAATAAGGGGGAGGAACACACCTGAGAAAGTGTGAAAGTAACCCTTCAAGTCGCCCACGGTCCACTGCTTCTTGATGATCACCGGATGCAACTTGTCCACTGCGCCAAGTGGCAAAGTGGTCATTTTAGGGTCGTATGCTGAACTTGAGCACTGGTTGAACTTGTAACGCTGAAAATTGGTCCAGGGCGAAGATGGCGAGTCGAGGTCGGAGGGTAGAGGGAGCAGGTCGTATTCGCTGTCGACTATGGTTCGGCCTGGTTCCCAGTATTTTGCTGTGTGGCCCACCGGACAGAATCAGATTCGAGGGGAAGAGTCTCAGAGTGTGGTGGGCCTCACCTAGCTTGTCCACCACGAAATCAAAGATGACCGGCGTCAACTTGGGGTGTTGAGGTAGATAGAACACTCCATATCCCTGTTCGCTCTCGTTGCTCAAAGATGCACAATGGCAAAAAGGTAAGAGCCAGACGAACCCAAAAGGCCAGCGTGCCACCCGGCCTCAAGGCCTTGGCAAAGATCGGATAGGTGAGCTCGTGCTGGAACCAATGTGCTGCTTGTCCTGTTCTCTCTCTATCTCTCAGACTGCTGCACGCGGGCAGAATCTAAGAATAGGCAAAGGTCCGAACCAGCAGTGATCAAATCCAACGAGGACTCTTTAACGATAGCGTTCGCGAGCAAGTCTTCGGCTTTGGCGACTTTGAAAGCTGCGTTCGGTAGGCTAGGGGAGAGCCAGGAACTCGCTTTGTCCACCATGGTCTTGGACGGGTCGACTCCGAGGATAGACTTGAACAAGCCGGGCTGGGCGTCGGTTAAGGCTTGGACTACTTGTCCTGGCTTTGTTGCACACTTTGAGACACATCCAAGGGCAGAGGCAGCAGGGAAGGGAAGTTCACGCCACAGCCAATATCAAGCGCGGAAGAGCCAGGTTTGAGCGCGGCATACTCGAGCACGGAGTCGATCAAAGGCTTGGGGTAAGTGGGCCGCTTGGAGAGATACGCAGCAGCGTCGAAAGTGGAGGAAGTCCAGCGCGACATGATGGTCCGAGCGCGACAGGCAAACAATGACTCTTGGATGCAGACGTCCGTGATCCGCGAGTGACAAGATGCTCAGTGCGTGATGGGCTGCTTCTTAGCACTGCTTCTATGTGTGCTGAGGTCGTCCATTGTCCACAGTCAAAGTCAAGGTGAGCGAGGGCAGCCTAACCCAAGCAGCTTTGAATGACAAGCTGACTGGTAACGCACACTCACAGACGCTGACTGGCAAAGAAGTGCGTCTCCACTGTCTCCTAGCGTCTACTACAAACTGACAACACAAAATAGATCGAGCTGGACGTCGATTCAGACGACAAAGTGCGCGGCTCGCTCCTCCCTCTTGGGTCAATCCCTTGTCCACGGCATTGATCCCCTCTGGTCTTCCGCTCACAGATTGACGACGTCAAAGCCAAGATCGAGGAGAAGGAGGGCATCCCTCCACAGCAGCAGAGGCTCATCTTTGGCGGCAAGCAAATGTGCGTTTGGCTGACTGCCTTCAATTTGGTCAATGCACCCTCGCTCACGCTCACGGGGCGCAGGTCGGACGACAAGACGGCGGCCGAGTACTCGTTGAAAGGTGGCGATACGATACATTTGGTCCTGGCCTTGAGAGGTGGCTCGTTCGTCGCTCTGCCCATCATCTTCGAGCGCGGCGCCCGAAGCTCATCGATTTCATACAGGGCGTGATCTCCTGGGCTGCATGATTCCACCACTTTAGAACCTCAAATGCTTGTTGCTACCCCGGTCTGAATGTCCACCACGGCGTTTGTTGCCCCCTCTGCCCCTGGAAGCTCCCAAAGCATTGGCCAACCGCCTCTCGTCCACCGGCACGCCCTTCCAGAACTCCCTCTCCTCCTCGCCTTCTAAGATCTCCCCTGAGAGCTCGGGCCACTGAGTGCCTTTGATAGCCACCAGCTGCTCCACCGTGTCCGCTGAACCGGAAGCCATGCCCACTCCGCGTCCGAGGAAGAAGAGCTTCAAAGCGACCGCTGCCCCGCCTGAGGACATCCTGACCTGAGCCTGCTCTCACCTATGAGTTCGTGAAAGTGTGAAGTAGACAGAGGAAAGGGACGAACAGTGGCGGACCCATTGGTGTATTCCACCTGGACGACCTGGTCCTTCTCCGCTCCGCCTCCCAACTCCGTAGCTTGCTGAGCCAACTTGCGCACCGTGGCCCTGGTGCAGTCCTTGTGCAAGCCCGTGAGTTGGACGATGCAAGCTTGGGGGAAAGAAGCGGCGGCCTGCTCCGACTCTTTCTGCGCGTGCTCGTCTTGGACTTGGGTGCGAGCGGCCTTCCAATCGCCCTTCCACCGACTGCTGCTGCTTTCTTTGTCGCGAGAGGAGGATTCGTGGTGGTGGCGAGAGGAGGAGGACGGGCGATCGTAGGAGGAGTAGTGGTGCCGAGTCGACCAGGACGCAGAGGCTTCTTCCTCGTCCGCCGTCTGCACCAAGGCGGCCAGTTTGCGCTGGTAGCTGAGATACTCGGCTTTCAAGGCGCTCCATTTGGTTCTGTCCGACCGTTGAGACTTTGCACACCTCAAAGGGGTGAAGTGGGAGAAAGACGAACATGGGCAAAGATCTTAAGCCAGCCTTCCGAGCTTGCTGTTCCAAAGTCGGCTGTTCAGTCGCTGCTGGAGCATTGTCCTCAGTGTCATCTTCACAGTCGTCGTCCTCATCCGGTGGCGTCAGACTGTCATCCGGTTGAGGTACCACCGCCGGTCGACTCCAACCCCACTCCTCGTTCATCTTCGTCGCAGCCTCGTCATCCCCAACCACCAAGAACGCAAATGCCTTGAACGGCCCTCCGCCTTCAGGTAAGCGGGCCAAGCGCTCTTTCTGCTTCGCCTCCTTGCTCTTCCCTTCGCCACCAGCCGCATCGCGCCCTCCAGAGCGGCCCCCGTTGTTGTTGGTGCGATTGCCCCGAGATTTGTCGGGGTTGTCAGAGTCGAACAAAGGTGGGAAGCGGACGGTTTGGACGTTGGTGGACAGCAAGAGGTCGAAGAGCGCTTTGATCTCGGACGGTAAGGTGTCCGCACGAGAGTGATTCGGGATGTTTTCCTGATCGAATCAGAGCTTGTAGCTCAGATAGATGCCTAGGGAAGCTAGGGAAGCCCGCACCACGTAGAAAGACCTGGTAGACCAGTCGGTGTCGAGCAATGATGGAGGGACAGGAGCGATGCGCAAGATGGCCAGCTTTTCAGTGTCCACCTGGTGCCCGATTGTTAGCTGTTGTTCGTATGCTACCTGTGAAAGACGCACCTTGAGGGCTTCAGAGGAATGCTCGGCCACTGCCTGGCAAGCAGCGTTCGGCGCGACCTTCCAGCTGGACAACTCGGGGAGTTTGAGCAAATCGCCGATTGGAATGCCTTCATCCGCATGGCTTTCGACCAATGAGCGCACAGCGGCATGCTGGCTCAAGCCCCAGTCTGAAAAGAGCGAGGCCACCTCGAAAGCGAACAGTTTGCCATTGCTGGGCGACAACTCCTCGTACTCTGGCTCCTCTTCCTCCTGTTTCTCGTTGGAAGTGGGCATAGGTTCATCGTCAACTGAAGCAGCCTCGCCCAGAGTCCCAAAGACTGGCGGTCGTGAAGTCGACTTTTTGCTTTTGGCTGCCTTCTTCCTCGGCTGCAAGGCTGGCGGCTCCGGCTCTTTGCTGCCGTTTTCGTCTGACATCGTTTTAAATCGGTCAGACAGAGAAACCACGAGGGGAAATGAGACTAGTCGACGCTGCTCTCCAAAACAATTTCTTCTCACCTCGACAGCGAAACCGACGATGCGCCCGTCTTCCCGAGTTCTGTTCCGCTTATTGGCGACTGCGCAAGCTGAGAATGGCAAGTACATCGGAGCAGTCGAACGCGGCGATCTCAACGCGCGATCCTGCAGTTTCATCGATGCCTCTCCAAAATGTGGAGGTGGCAGCCGCCCAATTGCTCCCGCCCATTGTCCTGTATCGACGCTTGCTCAGGGTGCACCGGAAGCTTCCAGTCGAGATGCGCATCTTAGGCGATGACTATGTCAAGGTACATTTTCGAGCGATTCCTGCGATCTTGTTGCCCCCGTCTCAGCCGGTTTTGTGAACAGTCGGAGTTCAGGCGCCACTCCACTGCAGACAACCCTTTACACATCGTTGGATTCCTGGGCCAGTGGAAGCTGTACCTTGATGAGCTAGAAAACTCTCAAGGGACTTTGCGAGGCAAGCGGCTGAGTCCGGACACCTTGGAACGCGTAGGTCTCCCTCCTTCTCTGAGAGTCTGTTGATTTGATCTGACGAGATTGGCATCAGCTATCCCCCGAGCAGACGGGGCAGCTCTATCAGCTTTTACAAGCGACGCGAGAAATCTGGAATCCTCCGTCACCGGAAGCTGCTGCAGCAGAGGACGCTCCAGAGTTCGGAGTAGGGTCACAGGGAGACAAGCAGTGATATCATCAATTAGCCTTGGCAGGGGTGTATTCGAAAGACCGCTAGAGGTATATATACAGAAAAGCAAAGCTAAAGCAATGTCCAGATGCGCGCAAGCCGAGCCGTCCGTGTTTGCTGGCCTTGGCCGCTGCACTTTAGTCCCTCTAGTCCTCCACAAGCCACTGAAGAACAGATGATGTACAGTCGAAGCAAAATCGAGGGTCGTAGGCCTCGGCCTAGAACATCTCCGAGTGCTTCGTCTCCAAGTGCTTCTCGGCAAAGTTGCGGCCCTTGAAGGCCTTGTTGCAGATGTTGCATTTGGACAGGCCGTCCTGCTCGGTGATGTAGGGCGCGAACTTGTTGGCAGGGGTAGCAGCGACCTGGCCACCGGGAATCGAGGCTGGTGGGCCGGGCACTTGAGCAGAGGTAGGTTCAGCTGCGATGGCAGATTCGGGGGTAGCAGCGGTAGCAGTGGCGGGCACGGTGGCCTTGCCGGACTTGCTGTTGAAGGTGATGGAACGGAGCAGCGAGACCAGCCCCTGCTCGGTTTGCGCCGCAGTTTGGCCGCTGCGCGTAACTTGAGCATGATCATAATGAGCCCCGAGAAAAAAGCCCACCTGGCGGAGAGGGCGGCCCGCTTGACCAAAAAGGCTTCCAGAAGATGCGCGTTCCTCGAATTGGGGCGATAGGCCTGCGATCAGACCTGAGGACCACCGCTCGCTACTCGCTGGCTTCATGAACGTACGGCATAGACTGGATAATTCAAGCAGACTACGTTAGTTTGTGAATACGCGTCTGCCTCAAAGCGGACGCTTACCTATGTCTCCCACAATTGGAATCAGGCCGAATCCGCCGGCGACGAGAGCGTTCATGAGCATCTTGGACTTCAAGGTCGAGGGGATGTCGCATTTGGCGGCCGCTTCAAGGAGACAACTCAGCTGCGCGCTTGGTACTAGAAAGAGGAGCTCTCTCACGCTTGATGATGAGGTTGTAGCCTAAGCCAAAGTCGACAATCTCGCCAGCGAACGGTATGAGGCCAATGATAGCCGTCCATCCGAACCTGAAGCCGCAGAGGCTGAAGCCCTTGTCGAGATAGTGCGCGCGAGAACGAATTTTCTTCAGGACAGCAGCGTCAGCCTTGCTCAGGCCGTCGGGCAGTGCTCGTCTTCGCTTCTTGGAGCGTCCTTTGTTGTCCACATAGACCTCGTACAGCGGGCTTTATGGGGTTGTCAGGCATTGAACGTGATAGCGCAAAGCTGAGGCTGAAATGACGCACTCGTCAATCTCGTAGGAGGCAGCTTGGCCTTTCAGGACCTTGCGTCCGACTGTCGTAGCGACTGTTTGCATGGTTGGTCAAGAGCTCAACGCGGGAAGAGTGGCTGGGGCGCAAGAGGAAGCCGACCAGGCTCCGCACAGCCCAGGCCCTCGCAGCCAGCTGACTTCTGGGTTGGGTGGCGTTCGCTCCCTGAGTGCTCAAGAATGCAGGAGGTGAAGGCGTAAACGAGTAGTGAAGTACATGAGGTGTGCGAGTCTAGAAGTACAGGTCTATCGGTCATGGCTGTGGCTCTGTCGCAGGATGCGATTTGGGTAATCGCTGCAAGCTGCCACGAGCTAGCAGCAGGACATTCCTCGACCGTCGACCTCGAGCCAATGCGCGGAAGCCCATGCGAGTCAAGAACACGAAGCCCAGGACACCGCCACCGACGGCCCAACCGAAAGCCGTGTTGTGGTCTTCGATGCCCGTCGACAGATTCATACCGAAAGCGCCAAAGAGAGCGGCCATAAATGTCAAGGAGAGCATAAGAATGTCGAGCTGCTCCGGGGATCAGCCAGGCGCGGCCGAGGCATTGAGACAAACAAACCTTGATCTCGAGGTAGAGCAGACCGTTGCGCGTGGCGTCCAACCCGAGCTCTAATGCACGCTCCGTGTTGACGATTTGCGATACCAGACCTTCTGCAGTGACCACCGTCTCGTCTTGGCGTCGGAGAATTCCTTCTAAAAGCAACTCGGCTTCGGCGTGCTGCCAGGGACGTCACTAATGTATCGACTGCCAAGGAGAATGTCTTACATCGGTTTGGCTTCGTGGCTTCTTATCCACGAGCGCAGCCTAGGTACGAGAACAGTCAAGCAGTGCGGCTTTCATGCAATACCGGTAGCCCACTCACTGTCAAGTACATTCCGGCCAGATCGGCCTCATCTGTTTGAAGGGTATTCAGCGATGCCAGCAGAGCACAACACATTTCGATACGGACCTTCACGCAAAGTGGCGGCCAAAACGGCCTGCAAACCTTTTGCGCGGAGCAGAAAGTCGTCCACACAGTGCCGGGTATCTGACACATCTCGAATGGCCTCGTGCGCTGAGCTTTCACCTCCAGCATCGTTTTGAAGTTGAATCAAGAGCTCTTCGGTTTGCTCTCGGAGCACGAGAACCGCCTTGCGATCTGCCGTGATCTTCAGTCTTCCCAACGTCAATGGCAAACGAGGTGACTGACACCCATTGGTGAGACGGTATAGCACCGATTCAAGTGCCCGTAGCTCGAACGGAAGCTGAGGCAGGTTACCGTAGAAAGTGTTTGCCGGCGCTCCAAAGCCCAAAGTTGTCCTCAAGTGTTCCACTATCTCGCGAGCCTCTGTAATGGTCCTCAGACTAAGATACCGTAGTAGTCGATTGAGACCTACTGAGACGCCCATCATCTTCTCGCGAAGCTCCAAAGACATGAAGCGCCTGAGTGTCACAATAAGCGTCAGACGCAGCGGGGATGGGAGTGAGAGTTACGCACCCAGGGTGTAATTATAGCACGAAGAACAGAAGAGCTGTACACGATCGATTTCGAGCGCACCAGCAAAGTTGGCGCGAAGCTCGCGGGAGCGCTCCCGTCAATTACTCTGTGGAGGCAGAACTGATTCAGAGCCCTGCAATGACGGACAGCAACATTAGATTTACCGTAAGTCTCGAGGATTGAGGCCAAATTGTTCGCAGATTTCCTGCTTGCGGACGGGCCCCGGAACCTCCTCAATCAGGCCATCCGAGTGCAGAATGCAATAGTCGGGCCGCATCGTGGCATCTTCGATCCTCTCCATCGTCACTTGGTAGTCTGAACTCCGTGCTTCTCGAAAACTGGAACACATTGATTTGTGGAAAGTCATTAGAGAGGGCGGCCTGGCGTCAGTCGTCAGAACTTTGCTGAGCCGTTCGAGGTCGCCGCTCACTCTGCTTTATAGTTGCTCTTGCCTCCCATCCACTGTTCGATCATGCCTTGCCACCCTTTTGATTTCTGGAGTTGCTGCCATCGCTTCCGTTTGGCGTCCAGCTTCGCTTCCGCGAAATTGCCAAAGAACGGGACGTGGCCCATCCTTCTCAGGCCGTGGAAGGACGAGCTGGACTCCTTTCCAAGAGAATTGAAACCGGCGCGAGCAAGCTGGCGCCATGACATCTTACAAGATGGGCGAGCGAGCTCAAAAGTTGAAGCTCTCTGTGAGTGCTCGCCGCATCGCTACAAATGTTTCAGTTCTTGGGTAAACGAGAGGCGCTTTTCAGTGTGTATTACATGCGGGGTATCTCCAAAACATCCCAACAGAAAGAAAGTCCATTCACGACAACTCCACGCCGCCAACTCGGAAGCGGTCTAGAAAGCAGGGAGTCAGCCGATCTCCCGTATCAAGCACACAGAGCATGGAACGTACACAAACAGCCAGTGGATCCACCTTGAGTGCCCAGGACTCGCAACAGAACAACTGAAACTGGAATCTCCAGGCGAGCGGCGGAAGAAAGGACGGGAAACGATTGAATGTGATTTGGCATGGAAGGGTCATAAGTGCCGCTTGCCAGGAGAAGGTGATTGTTGGAAGGCGGCAACGAGGAGACGCGTTCGCCTTGCTCTTCTGCCAGCGCAGCCGCAGTCTCCTTTCGAGCGGCCGCCACCCGCTGAACATCTGCCGCGTTGTCCACCACGCCCCAGACTTCAAAGTCGGCCGGAGCTGACGCAGTGTCATAGGCCACATCAGCCGCAGCGTGCTCTAGAGTGACGTCCGTGACGATGACCCGGCGACTGAGGCGAACGCCAAGCTGGGCGGTGGGGCCGGCGAACGACCAGCACGAGCCAACGCTGAGGTCTGGGTGCAAGGCGGTAGCGGCCGACCTGCCTCGAATGACGCCAGTGCCAGTCAGAGACGCCAATGAACGCCGCAGCAAGCCAGCCGGTCGGACTTCCAGAGGTGGCGTTGTGAGAGCCGGGATGACTCTGGCGCCACCAGTGTAAAGGGCGTAGTCGGGCTTGCCCAAGATGTCCTTGGAGTACTGGAGTAGAGCGGCGTCGATCAAGTGCTGCACCAACTCGGTGGCGTTGGATCCATCCGGCATCTTGACGTTGACCGGCTTGGCCGCCGGTGCTGTGCCGACATTGCCCCTGAGCTGCGCCTGCTTGTCCACCTTCCGCAGGATCTCCTCTCCAATCTGTTGCACGTTTTCGTTTGCGGCCTTTTCAAAGTCGGTTCGAAGAGTCTTGAGCTCGCGCTTGAGGAGATCCATAAAAGCGCGCTTGGAGAGCACGGCGCCCTCTGAGATGCGCCCATCGACCTCGTTTGAAACGAGCCGCTGTAAGGAGTGTTCGTTGTCGGCCAGCCAGTCGGACCAGCTGACGCCCGCGCCAGAAGACTTGCCCCCTTTGCCGGTGGACGACCCAATGGGAGCAAACGCAGCCTTAAGATGGCCCCAAAATGCAGGGTCGAGGTTGACCTTGCCAGATTTGCGGTCAACGGAAACAGCCAAGCGAGTCGGCAAGACCTCCTCGATGGTGTCCAAGGCGATTTGCTTGACCTGATCGGCGCGAACGGCTTGGGTAAGGTCTTTGAGGGCTCGGTCGAGCTTCAAATCAGATTGCTTAGTCGACTTCAGGAGTGCGTCAATTGAAGCGGCGAGGGAAGCGTGGTCGTGCGAGTGTTTCCGGGTTAGATCTTCGTACTGCCGCACCAACGCGTCGACTTGGGGCGAGAGCGTCTTGTCCAGCTTGCGGGACAGGTCGCGGAACGAGATTTCCAGATCAGAGCCTTGCGAAGACGCTTTGGCCACCTCTCCCGAAAGGCTGCTGACCATGGATTGAAGGCTGTCCACGCGTCGGTGGACATCCTTGGCGTCTTGGAAGAACCGGGTGCGGGAGTCTTGCTGCAGGGTAGACATGTCGGAGGTGGCCTTTTCGACGGAAGCAAGACGACGAGCCAGCTCGTCGAAGCCTTCTGGGAGGGCGGAGGGCGCCACAAAGCGATGACCGGAAGCCTTCTTGCCGCCGCGCAAAGACGAAAAGATGCCGCCCTCAGAATTGCGGTCCTCGATCAGCGAGCCTGTGAGAAATCCTAGTGGCTTTAGCTTGGACAAGAGCTGCGGCGACAACTCTCGCACCTATGACAATGGCCAAAAACGCAATGCCTGCCGCCAGCTGGAATGCTGTGGCCCATGGCAGCTTTCTGAACTCTTGAACGCCCCATTGGAGACCCTTGAAAAGCCAACCGACCGGCGTCAGGAGCACAGACAGCACAGCCAGTATTTGCTCCACCAGCTTTCTCGCAAGCTCGCCAACCTTGAAGCCCGCCTGAGCTTCGCGGGAGATGAACTCCTTCTCGTGGAGAGTGCCTTCGCCGTCATTTTCTGGAGCCACCACGTCCTCGGACCGCTTGCTTGGGTGCACGGAGGGTAGCGCTGGAACAACACCCGCCGCCGAGGCCTTCTTGGCCAGCGGTTTGGCGGCTTTGACGGTATTTGAGTGAGGAGAAGCGTGATCTTGGACGGTCATGCCGACTTTGTTCCCTCGGGCCGCCCAGGCAGCTTCTTGCTGGCGGACGTGCTCGGACTCGAGGTCGTAGTTGGAGCTGCTGGGCGTGTCCCCTCGGCGCACCGAGTCCAAGTGGGGCAAAGAGAGCTTGTAGGTGGTGGCTCTGCTCCCATCGTTGGAGGGCGTGTTGGCCGGATAGCCGCCAATGATTCTTGGGCCCGGCGTTGAAAGCCGCGGGTTCCTCTTAGGCCCACGCTGAGGCGTCCTTTCCACCTCTTCTGAGCCCGAATCGTCCTCTTCTCCAGGTCGAGGTCGGTAAGAAGGGTCGGTCAGGTTGGACTTTCGCTTCTTGGCCTTGGTGGCGCCCTTGGAAGCTGGCGAGGGGGGCTTCTGAAAGTGCTCTTCCGCCCCGTCCTCCTCGTTGCCATTTGCACCGTTCTTGTCTGACTTTCGCCGCTTCTTGCCAGACTTGCGGGTTTGGCCTCCCTCTGACCATTCATCCGATTCGTCCGAGTTGGCCGCGCCGGGCTTGTAAGCCTCGCTGCCTTCCGGCCTCGACTTCTTTCTCTTCTTAGACCTGCCATTGGCCTCCTGGGGTGGCAAGTGCGGCTCGGGCTCGAGCTCTTCTTGGGCGTCTTGGCCCTCGTCCTCGTACGCTGAGCCCTCATCCTCCTGCACCTCGGGAGACTGCGATGGCCCGGCAGCCCACCTCGCCCCGTTGTTTGCGGCATTTCGGAAGGCGGTGGCTTCGTTGACAGAAGTGTTGGCGGACGTAGCGGGCACCACGGGATAAACGACCCTCTTCGCCTGCTGCTGTGCGCCATTGAGCGGCTGCTTCTCGGCTAGGCGGCCGTAGCGAACGTTGGCCGGTTCTGGCTGGTTGGACACGCTGGAGCCGAGCGTAGCGCGGGTGGAGGTGGACGCGGGCGAGCCATCCTGTGCTGTTTGTTTGAGGATCGAGGTCGACGGCCCAGCGGGTGCTCCGTAGGCGAATGAGATGGGGTGGGAGGAGGTGGAGATGCGCCGTCGATGGTCCCGGCTGCTGCTGTTGCTGCCCTCTTGCTCGTCTGTCGGGCCTCGGGCAAGCATGAGCGCCCAAACTCGAGAGACGTAAATGGGAACAAGCTCGACTTGCCTACTGAGGCCTGCATCCGCCTTTGCGCTCGTTGCTCCTGCACCTTAAGGAGGCACACAACAAAGACAGAAAACAAGACGATTCCAGAGCGAGCGGGAGTTGGCCGAGCAAAGGCGAAAGAGGTCAGTGCTCTTTGGTGCCGCACGAGGAGGTCCGACTCCTTTCTGCGCTCCTTGTCCGTGGTGCACCAACTTGATACAAGATGTTGTCATTTCTAATGCCTCAAAGGGTCTAGAACCTGGTCCTCCTGCCGTGATGCCATTTCTGCGGCCTTGCTCTGCCTGACACCATTTCCAAAGCCTAGCTTGACCTGGCTCTGCTCGCCCTTGCTCTAGCTTGGTTGGGTTTCGGCTTCATGACCTTCTTAGGCGGCTGTTGACAAATGCGCTGGTTCATGAACGGCGTCCCTGCAGGTCTGAATGCATGGATGGCCCATGGAAGATGCCTCTATTCCCTTCTCTATCGCTGGAAGCGACACGACTGCGTCTTTGTACCCGGACTGCACAACTTCTGTAATGTTGTATTCCCTGTACAAGGGGACACTGTTGGCAATTCTGTTTGCATCTGTTCGAGTTCCGTCCAGGCTTGGTCGCCTCTCTTGGCCCTGTCGGCCACCCCCGTCTTGCAAGTATGGCTCATATACAGAAATTCCCAAGCCATGTCACGCCTGTGAGTCACAGAGCCACCCTGCTGGTAGCCAATGATTGACGAGGTTTGTAGGAGCGGGCGACAGTAAGTTACCTGATGTCTCTTGGGTAATGTCGGCTTAAGAGGCAGCGCAGATACTACTAAACAACGTGCACCTGCTGCTTTTGGAAGCCGAGGGGTCTGTCACGCGCATCGAAGATTGGAAAGTGTGGCAAAGAGCGCCTACGCTCGCTCACAGAATCACGGTCCATCGCGCTTTGGTAAAGCTGATAAGTGCAGCATGTCTTGTGCATGCTATTTGGAAGGGAGCATGTCTCGAGACTATAGAGGTTCGTGGGCCCTTTCGCGTCCGCTGCCCAATATGACAAAGCATGGTTCAGGAGTTGACTGAGTTCAATAACAAACTCTGGTCTCCTACTTCTTTCAGTGACAACACCACAATCCAAAGCAGCTACCAGATCGGTGTTGAAACTTTGCTCGAACTCGCCAACATGGCATCAGGAGAACGAATCTATTACCAGATCAAAGCGCTGATGTCGGCCAAATTCTTCACCGAATTTGTGCCTCGCCAGGTATGCGTCTCCTTCTACCGCTGAGTCTATACTTCAAGGGCGGATTTTACAGACTCTACTCTTTCTGCTGCTGCAAGCTGTTGGAGAAACAAAGGGCTTTGAAGCGCAGTCCTCGGAGCACACTGCAAAAGCAATGGCCCGAGTTGTTATTCTGGCCTATGCGATGCATGAGACGTGGCATGACGGCGAATCGACCCAAGTTCCAGTGAGCAGCTTTCACTGCCGGATCAAAGCGATCACCAAACTATTGGTAAGCAGGGAATGGTCGACCTCGCGTTAAATATTGAACCAAAAGTCCTCGAGGATTTGGGCAACACGAAAGTCAGCGCCATTCGGAGCTCACTGGCAGCTATGCACACCGCTTACGCTTCCGACAAAAGTGGTCTTCCCGGAGCAATTTTGGAGATCCAGACTTGGCTAACGCTGCCCTTCGCATCCACAAAGCACGCAGCACTCGTGAAGGCTCTGGCAGCTGAGCAGAATGTTTTGAAACTCGAACAGCAAGCTAACTCTGCCCGGCGAATGCTGCTCGGCGCCCTGCTGCCCAGCGATCATGCTCAAGACGTTCTCAATGAGGACCAACTCAAAAGGCTTTTCTACAACCTTCTAGGGGGTGAAGCCAGTCATCAAGTTGTAGGCTATCGGACACGGAGTCCACCCACGACATCACTGACGAAAATTATCAGACACCTATCGCTTTTTTGAGGGAAATATGCGCATCCATGGAGAATGAAGAGAGCGGCTACCGAACCATCGGCAAACTGCTCCATCGCACGAAGGATTTCAACATCGTCATCTCTTCGGAAGCGGTGCGGACAGCGGTCAGAGAAGCCGCTGTGTCACTGCTGCACCGTACTCTGGAAAAGGGGCAAAAAGACGGGAGGGCCAAAGTGGGAGACGCGAGAGCCAAAGTAGAGGACTGGCTCAACAGAAGCTGAACGCGCTATCTTGTCCACCCTCATAGCCATATAGGCCTAGTTCTGTTTTATGACCGTACCATTAATGCTTCATCTCGATCCTGACAAGTCAAGTCAGTGGCGACAGAACCAGTATTCCCCGGCACTGGCAGCTTTGCCACGCGCGACTCATCGAGACTCCTTTCTCGCTTCTTGTCCGTCGCGCACCACCTGTTCACAGAAATGTTGACATGCCTGTTACCTACTGATGCATGATGCAGTGCCTGGTGCTGTTGCCCTGCCTGTCGCAATAGGAAAATGTCTCCACAGCCAGCCTCCAGGATCCGATTCTTTGAGTGCCTTTGGCTCAATTGGATCAGCTTGATCTGTCTCCCTGAGCTGCAGTTTAGAGAGCCTGGTGAGAGGCAGCCGCAGCCTGCCTGGTTTGCATGCAAGGGAACAAGCAGAAGACGCTTCTGTTCGTCTCGTACAACGCTCGAAGCAGACAGATTGCGTCTTTGTGTTTGTACTGTACAACTTCTGTACTGTTTGGTTTGCTTTCGAATAAGGGGAGGCCGTCTGTGTTCTGTCTGCATCTGTACAGGCTTGCCAGCCAAAAGCCCTCTCTTCGCTTTCTGTCTCGTCCGACCGATTGACTTCATCTACAATATGGCTCATGCACCTAAATCTGTTCCAGACATTGATGTGAGATCCCCCGTTTCAAAGCTTGTCCGCTCTCGACTGATTCAAAACGGTTGCAGATTGATGAACACGTCAGTTCTCATTGTTTTCCGACGAGGCCTGCTGCTTGAATAGCGGAATAGACCCTACGAGCGCGACTTCGCAGTGAGCTGTGGCGTACTGAAAGCTACGTAGCCCCGATCGAAGATGCGAGCATCATTTCGAAGGGAAAGGATCCTCCGCGTCCTTCGCTCGTCCAACTTATTACCTGCCATCGAACGATGTCCACATTACTCAGTGGCGGTGTTGAGCTGAAGCTCAAACTTGCTGGCCAGGGTTTCGCAAGCCTTGAGGTACGATACCTATCTGATGCAGCTCGCAATCATCTCTTAAGCATCCGAGTAGGAAAGGAGATCACACTTCGCCAACCTTTGGATTCCCTCTTCTTTCGATGACACGATACGTCTGCAAGAAAATCAGAAGATAGCGCGCGACGGATTGGAGGCTTTGGCCGATGGCAGCAACCCCCGTTCTGATCTCCGGGTCAAGATGTTCCTGCTGTCAAACCTTCTCAAAGGCTTCTGTTCCCGCCAGGCAGGGGCCATTACCTCTATGTTCAAAGAGCAGGTCTCACATGGTGGAGCCAGATGACTCTGATTTCTTTGCTGGTGTCGGTCAAGCAGGCAGCTGAATCTACGGAAGTGCCTCCCAAAGCGGCAAACATGGCTCGGACTGCCATACATGCCATGGAGCACACGTGGATGAGTCACCATTCGGTATGCTCTTGAATATTTTTGCTCGCAATAGCTGCTCAAAAGCCAGTGAACAGGGCATGGGCAATCAAGCCCTCGACTTTGCAGCTGCAGGCCTTGAAGAAGTTCTGGCTAAATCACCAAAGGTCTTGGCAGCCATCCATGCCGCGTACGAAGCCACCATTCCCGCCACGGACAGAACGGCCGAGCAAATTAAAACCCTTTCGTACCTGGAGAAAGTCCAGCAGATGTTTCAAGAGCCACCCAATTCAGAGCTACACAAAGCGTTCAGTAAAGCTTTGGAGGGCCAACTTCAACTTCGCAAGGAGAAAGCAAAAGAACTCTCAGCCAAAGTTGCCTCTCTCGAAGCAGAGGCGAGCTCCGCCAAGGCCGCTTTTCTCGACGCCATCACCTTCAAAAATGATCGACCCATCCCTGCATCAGCTTCGCAGAAGCAGGAGCTGATTAAGAAAATTGCAAACCTCTGCTCCGAGCTCTTGAAACGCACTGCCGCCGTCGCCGTCGCCCACCTCACGCATCGAGTGCGCTTTCCTTCTTTCTTGCTACTTGTCACGGACTCTAAGAAAATGAGTAGACATTTAGGGACTACTTTTCAGCCCTCCTTGCTGCCATGCAACAGAACGCCAAAGCGACTGTCGCGCACCTCTTGCAAGTGCAGCAGCCTGAAGGACTCAACATTGTTTTCCCTCCTGCACAGCTGCCCGCTTTGATAAAGCAAGAAGCCGATCTCCTTCTATCTCAGCCGCATATCAAACAAGAACCGGGCGTCGCGGGCGTCAAAAGGGGATTGGGTGGCAATCCCAAGAGTTAGCCGACTGCTCCACTTCTCACGGCCGCCCATGTCATCCCCTCAAACGCTAGAACTATACAGCAATATCAATGCTTTAGATTTGTTTAGACCATGGAATTCAACTTCTTCTCCTCTCCGTTTCCTCTCTTCTCCGAAATGGTGGTCTTCTTCTCTCCCAAACGGGGGGACGAATTGAAGTCAACGACACGAGGGAGCCAACATTGAGCCAAGGAAACAAAGGAAGCTTTTCCACATTCCAACAGTGTGACGCGGTTGTAGAGCGAAAGTCCCTTTCATCCCTGTGAACCGAGAAGGCGCCGCAAGATCCACGGCAGCCAGCGTCTTTTGATTTAGTCGAAGAGACCGAAGCCCATCTGAGGGTTGGAGTGAAGGTCAGAGTTTGTAAGAGGAACAGCAGAGGATGGCAAAGACGCACGTCCTGGAAGAAGACAGATGATTAGCACAGTGAGACAAGAATGTAAGAGGACGCAAACGAACATCATCGGACTCCTCCTTCTCCTCCTCGGGCGCAGCGGCAGCCTCGGCAGCGGCGGCGGGGGCAGCCTCGGTGGCGGCGGGAGCAGCGGCCGCGAAGGCCTCGGGGTTCTCCAAGTAGGCCTTGGCCTTCTCGGCGAGCGGGAAGGTGTAGTCGGTGGCGATGGAGACGGCGAGCACGTTCTTGTACGAGTTGACCAAGGAGTGCGAGACCGAGGCGAGGGTGGGGTAGTTGATGGCGAGCGAGATGGCGGCGATGGTCTTGATGCCGGTCATGAACTGGGTGATCAAGGTCGACTCCTCGATGTCGAGAACGGAGGGGGCGAAGACGTTGCCGGCATCGTAGATCTGGACGACGCTCATGCCGTAGGTGAACCTGAAGGTCAACGGCGGCCAACATCAACGAAAGTTTCTCTCGGTGATAAGGCAAGTGCGCAACCCACGGAGAGATGTTCAGCATGTTGAGCAAGGTGGCCTCGGAAGGACCGACGCGGGCGCCACCGGTCAAGATTTGGACGGGCGAGACGATTTCGATCATACCACGGGCAATCTTGGTCGGGATGCCCAAGGCCTGGAAGAAAGACGTCTTGCCGGGCTCCATGCCGGTGGGGCCAGCAGGGATGGAGACGTTGTCGGGGGCGACGGCACCGGCGCGGGCGGGGGCGGCGACCTTGTTGGCGGTGATGATGTCGCGGACTTCCTTGAGGTCGGCGTTGGTGAAGACGAAGCCGACGTTGCCCTTGACGTAAGGCAAGAAGCGCTCGTATTGCGGGTTCTCGGCGATCAGGCCACGGACGGCACGGCGGACCATGGTGTTCTTGCCCATCAAAATCTGGCCCTTGCCGCGCAGAGCCGTGCGGATCTGGTGCATCTGGTTCGAGCCGACGTTGTCAACGTTGACGATGATGATGCTGGCTGTACGTCACATCGCAGGCTATCAGTCTCAATTTCAACAGATCACGGAAAGGACAAGGACGAACGGAACTTGGCCATCAAGTCGGCCAACTTGGTGAAGTAGGCATCCTTGTATTCCTTGGTCTGTGCGACGCAACCAACAGACCTTGAGTATGCTGTCTGAATGCTCGGGAGGAGGAGCGAGCGCACCTTCGGCATTTTGGAGTTGTATTAATGCGTTTAAAGAGGTGCTGGGTGTGGTTGACCTGCCAATCGAGTTCTCCTGGACTACGTAAAGGCTGGGGTTTTAAAGGTGCAACCTGCAGCAATGTGAGCGTGTGTGACAGCAGTCAATAGGGCAGCAAAGCTTACCGGAGCGCTGGTGAGGTTGAAGCCCCCTGCTCGCCGAGTTGGCCTGCCTCATTCGCTCAACTTTCGGCTTGTGGTGGTCGCACCCTCCCCCCAAAAAAGACAGCCGAGATTTACAATTAGGGCTAGCTAGAGATATATTCTAAGGTGGTCACCGAAACCCAAACGCTTGATAAACCCTCAAACAGAACCAAAAAAAATGGAGAAAATCGAATCTCAAAGCCCCACCCAAGAGCTCTTGCCGTTCGGGTTGTGCAGCCGCGACTGGCCAATCTTGACGCGGGTGAGGATCTCGTCTTGCATGCCCGCAAAGTAGTTGTCGCCGTTCTGGCCGTTGCGGCCGACGACGGGAGAAGGGGCGGAGGCAAAGGCGTCGCCCCAGTTGACCGACGGCGTGGCGGGCGTCTGGGTCGGGCTGAGCAGGCCGCTGTTGCGGTTGGCCAGAGCATAAGGCGAAGGGACAGGCAGGAAAGCCTCGGCCGACCACTCGAACCACACCCGCCGCTTGACCGGGTCGGTGAGCCGGAACATGTGCACGTCGATCTCGGACCGTGCTGGCAAGAATAGAGGCTCCTGTGGCGCCACGGTATGAGCCAGCACTCACAAGGAGTAAGGTAGAATACGCGACGCACCCTGAAGGGAAAGTAGATCGGAAACCACGAGAGCATGTTCGGGTCCATACGCTCAGGGTGCTGTGAGGTGAAGTTCGGTGTCAGCCCTTGCAAGGGCTAAATGGAAGGTCAAACTCACGATGCTTATCATGACGTCGCCATAAAGGACAGCTTCAAAGTAGCCTCCGAAGCCGTGGCAGACGGTGGCGTGGGGCACGGCAAAGGTCAAGTTGGCGCTCCGGCAGTTGTGCGAATTAGTGACCGGCAGGCTGTTGTTGTCCAGCACAACATCGTGTCGTGGGTGCTGGAAGCTCCAGCAGGACTGAATGCGCTCCCGGCCTGGCCCGCCGTCGTGGCTGACGATGCTGGCTTGGTTGAACATGACCACATAAGGCGACTCGGCCTTGTCAGTGTCGCCAGAGATAGCCGTCACGTTGTCGTGGAGCTTGGCCGAGGAGATGGGGGCGAGGTAGGCCGTGTAGGAGTAAGGGATGGAGATGCCGTCGGGCTTGAGCAGGCGAGGGATGACACCGTCCAGGCACTCGGGCGACAGCTCATTGTCGCCAAAAGAACCTAGAAGCTCGGAGACGATGATGTCGGCTTGGATGGTGGGCGTGAAGGAGCGCATGTCGGAGAAGACCAAGTCCACCACCGCGCCCCACTCGATGGCCTTGCGTTCCTGAAGTCTGTGCGAACAAAATGGAGTCCTAAGTCTCAAAATAGGACTGTGGAAAGCCAAGACGCACATCACAAAGGCATTAGCGTTCTTTTCCACCGCGGTGATGCGGACCCTGCGGTTGCCAGCTCTCTGGGCCGCCTTCAAGCAGCCAGCGACCAACGGCCCCCTCCCCGCCCCGCACACAAAGATCTCCACCGTGGCATTGACAACGACCGGCTTGTCCATTAAGGCGTGGTAGACGGCCTCCTCGTACTGCTGGTACTTGATCGGGTCCTTCTCGAACCCTTCGTAGGTGTCCGTCTCCAGGTTGTCCATTAGCGGCTGCAGAGGAGCTTGGAGGTAGTCCATGTAGGCGCCCGCGTAAGCTTCCACCGGCGTTTCGGGCGGTTGCTTGCGCTCCAAGAATCGGATGCTGTGAATGGTGGCACCAAACCGATCAGAATGTTGCTGATGCTGCAGCGTCTCCGTCACTCACTATTGTGCATATGCGTCTGGCCCACCATTCGCATGCAACCCTCGGTCTGTGCCCGACAGAATGAAAGTCGGCTTGAACTGTGCAGCACCGATCGGAGAAAGATAAGCCTGTGAATGACAGCTTATAGAGTAGGCAAATCGGCGCACCTTTAAGACAGTCTTAAGAAAGGCCTGGACGCCTTTAGAGAGGACGGGGTAGCCTTTGGCATTAGGGATGAAAGTGCTCGCTGGGAGCCAGACCACGCGCAGGCTCTCGGCTTGCCAGCGGGTCAAGGTGTCCGCTGGCGGTAGCGGGTTCGACAAGTCCAGAGCTGTACGTAGATCGCCATTTCGGTGACAGTTCGTCATTTGGGGGAGAGCACCACCTACCCAGATGAAGGCGGTTCGAGTAGGAGCACAGGTGGCGGATGGTGTTCCACGTTTCCCAGGGTGAGGTGGACATCTCGTCCAACGCTGCTGCTGCTGAGGTGCTGCCGAGTGTCGGAGAGGGCAAGGGGGTCGAGACGGGAATCCGGATAGCAATCTGCGAGCACCATTCAGTCACCAAAAAACGACTCGTTTAAAGGGAAGAGCAGCTCACGTGGATATAAGCGGACGAAGAAAGGGCAGCGTTGACGGCTCTGGCATAGTCGGTCACGAAAGCCGGGTTGACGGGCATGGGCAGGATGATGGAGGAGATGTGGAGGTGCGAGGCGTAAGCGACTTCTTGCTTGAGGGCCTGTGCAAATTGGAGGCATATCAAAAGACAATCAGTGAGGGCGTTGGTCTGTAGGTAGGCCCAATCCGCACGATTTCGGAGTCGAAGCGGATGCCTTCCACATCCGAGTCGAGCTCTAGCCACTCGGACACCAAGCCGATCATGTGTCGCGTTTCCTCTGTGCACGTTTTCCTTGTTAGCTCCGCCAGAGCTGAAGGGAAGAAGCGGAAACGCACCAGATCTGGTGATGTTGACCTCGGACCTGGTGAACCCTCCACCGGCCCTCCAGCGCTCCGCCTCGTATTCATTCGGCCCGGTGAGCGCGCCAGGCAAGAGCGACGGCCTGTTGGAGAGCCTGCGGTCCCTCGCCTTGACATTAGGATCCTCCTCTATCACGACGCACATCCTCTCCCAGCGCTCCTTCCACCTGGGAACTTTAATTTAGCGCACCGAAACCCCTTTGAGCAGGCACCAGTCCAAGAGCGAAAACTGACCTCTCGTTGGTGATGGGCAGGCAGACCAGGTCGTACTCCTTGCGCGTCTCGACGGCCTCTTTGGTGAGCCTTTGAACCGGCGTCGGCGTCTGGTTGACGGGCGGGCCGTAGCCGCTGCCGCCGAGCACGGGCGAGCTGGGCAGCTGGTTGTTGGGCGGGTTGGAGTAGGAGGACGACGGGGAGACCAAGGACTGGGGGAAGTGCAAGGCAATTGGGATGCGCGAGCCGACCATCGAGTTGGACGGGCCGGCCTGCGAGGGCAGCGAGTCGTAGGAAGCCATGGTCTAAGACGCGTTGTGTGTGTAGTGTAGGATCTGCTATGCCAAAATCACGCCCGGAACAAACAAACAGACAGCCAGCATTTGGTCGAGATGAGAACACTTGCGCACGCTCGAATTTTCTTGTCGCCGCCGAGCCAACATCATGGACGTCGACGGCACTCAAGCTCAGGAGAGCATCGCTGATTTCTCGGCTATTGCAGGTGAGCAGCGTCTGGCTCGCCCTGCACTGAGATGCTCAAGCGAAGCGACTTGCCAGACACCCTCGAGAAGGAGGCAGCTTTGCGCGAACAGATTCGAGAGGCGAGCTTCCCTCCTGGCCTCATCCACAACGAAAGCTGTGCTAACACACTTGAAATGGGTGCTCAGCAAACGAGAAACTTTGAAAGCCAGGCGAGATCTGGCTCGTCCGCCTTGAACGCCATCCACGGCGCCAAAGAGGCCCAAATCTCCTCCGTCATCTCCAAGGCCGAGCTGCACACCCAACCAACCGCGGACGCCATCGCGGCCATCGCCGGCTTGATCCCAGACTGGTGCTTCTTCAAGTACAACGACCTGTTCTCGCGCACGATCCAGATGGCCGTCTTCAACGTGGTCATGATCGACTGGTTCAAGAACGACCGGCTGTTGAACAAGGCCGAAGTGGCGGACGTCTTGCAGAGTGAATCTTCACAATCTTCCTCGAGCTCATCTTCGAGCTCACCCAATTGTGTTGCATTTGCAGTCACCAAGCTCGGGCCGGAGCACTTTCAGCTGTCCACCGAAGACTACCTGCACGCCTTGATCTCCCTCATCAGCGAGCTGGCCAGGCTCGCGCCCAACGCCGTCACCCAAGGCAACTACGCCCTGCCCGTCCGCATCTCGAGGTTCTGCAGGGAGCTGTCTGCTGGCTTTGGGTGCGTTCTGCCTCGAATTTCGCCGCCTTTGGCTCATCAAGGTGTGGCAGATTACTGAACCTCAAGAACGACTCGCTGCGGAGACGGTTTGATGCGATCAAATATGACATGAAGCGAAGTCAGCCCTCTCTCCGTGTTTGCTTCCGCCGAATTCCCTGCTGACGATTCTGATACAGTCGAAGAAGTACTTTACGAGTGAGTGACTTGTCTATCAGAGCTGAGACCAGCTGAATATGTCATGGTCGTCACAGCATCTCTCTGCGCGGCTTTCTTCCGAGCGAAGAGGACGACGAAAAGCTGGAGTCGGGCAAGCGCCGGCGGTCAGAGGACCCAGTGGCTGCATCAGGCAAGAAGGAGGAAGCAGGGGCAGCTCAATAGCAACGACCATTGCATTTTGGATTAAGGATGGACTGAATAATTTGATCTGAATTCCACATGGCGGCCCTTGGCTGGAGTGATTTGAGGAACTTTTTGTTATACAAGACACCGCTCTTTCTACCCTGTGATTGTGAGTGCTGGAAGCAGAAAAGAGAAAGGATGGCTATGACTTTGGGTGATGGTGAATTTATTTGTTGACGACCAAGCAGATCAGGTCGCCCTGGTTGAGCGAGTCGCCCTCCTTGACGGAGATCTTCTCGACGCGGCCGGCCACCGGCGTGGTGATGGACGTCTCCATCTTCATGGCTGACATGATGGCGATCGGGTCGCCCGCCTTGACCTCGGAGCCCTCCTTGACACGGACTTCGACGACAACACCGGCGAGCGAACTGCCAATGGAGCCAGGCTGCAAGGTAAAGTGGTCAGGCATAGTTCCCGGGACAAGTGGCAGAGAGCGCCTTACATCGCTGGAGGCCTTTTCACGGCTGACGACCTCGATGGCCGCTGAGCGATCCTCGACTTGAACGGCACGGGTTTCGCCGTTCAACTCGAACCAGACAACACGCTGACCACTGTTATCGAAACCATGGTCAGCGACTCCGCACTCCCAGAACGCCGGGCATGAAACTCACGTCTCCTGGTCAACAGTTCCAATCGCCAACAGTCGTACGATCAGGGTCTTGCCCTCCTCGAGGGTGACTAGCAAAGGCATTTGAGCACAAAGATATGTAAAATGAGGTCAGAGCGTACTGTTAATCTCCTCGCCGACAATGGGCTTGCCGATGAAGTGGCGAGTGGGCACAACTGAGAGGTCGCCGTACTTCTCGACGAAAGCCTTGTACTCGTCAAAGACCTTGGGGTACATGGCGTAGGAGAGGATGTCGGTGGAGGTGATGCCGCGGCCGTACTTCTCGGTCAGCTTCTTGCGGGCGCCGGCGAAGTCGTAAGGCTCCATGCTGGCACCGGGTCGGCCGTCGATCTTCGGCTTGTTGCGGATGATGTGGCTGCGCAGCGGCTCTGGGAAGCCGCCGACCGGCTGGCCCAAGTCACCGCGGAAGAAGTCGACCACACTGTTGGGGAAGTCGAGCTCCTTCGCGCGGTCGATGATGTCCTGCTTGGTGAAGTTGTTGGCGACCCTTAACAGTCCCAATCACATCAGCCATAGGTACTAATAAAAAGAAAGAAGTAGCCATACATGTACTGGGCAAAGTCACCGACGACCTTCGAGGAAGGCGTGACCTTGACGATGTCACCGCACAGCTCGTTAGCCCAGATGTAGGCCTGCTTGACTGCTGTCCACTGGCTGCCAAGACCCAATGACTGAGACTGGAACATCAAGTTGGTGTACTGTCCACCCGGCATTTCGTGTTGGAAGACGGAACTGTCGCTGGACTTGACGTTCGCGTCGAAAGGAGAGTACAAAAGGCGGAGCTGAGTCCAGTACAAGTTGAGGGCTTGGACGGCCTCGTAGCTGATGCCGGTGCCGAGCTTGGTCTGCTCAAGGGCGGAGGTGACGGCGCCCATGGCAGGTTGAGAGGTCATGCCGCTCATGGAGTCGATGGCGACATCGACAACATCAGCTCCAGCTGCAGCACAAGCAAGCATGGAGGACACAGCGATACCAGCGGTGTCATGGGAGTGAACGTGGATGGGCATGTCGGGGAACTTGGCGCGGAGGGCACCAACGAGGCTGAGAGGCAACACCATCAGCTGTTGTGTCCGAAAACAAGCTCGCCGGGGTCAAGCTCACATGGTGGCAGCGGCAGGCTTCAACAGACCAGCCATATCCTTGATGGCCAAGATGTGGATGCCTTCGTCGACGAGCTGTTGTGCAAAGTCGAGGTAGTACTGGAGGGTGTACTTGGTCTTCTTCGGGTCGCCAACATCGCCAGAGTAGCACATGGCGGCTTCAACAACACCGCCGGCCTTCTTGGCAGCGTCAATGCCGAGCTTCATGTTCTCGATGTAGTTGAGCGAGTCGAAGACACGGACTGTTTGCGTTACGAACGACTAAGAGCCCATCCTCTATCGCGGTCAAAACAATACGCACAGATGTCCAAGCCATTCTCGACAGCCTTCTTGGAGAACTCGTAAATGGCGTTGTCGGGGTAGGATGTGTAGCCGACGGCGTTAGCGCCGCGGACCAAAGCCTGGAAGGGGATGTTGGGGACCAGCTTGCGCATGGCGCGGAGACGTTCCCATGGGTCTTCGTACAAGAAGCGAAGAGCCACATCGAAGGTGGCACCACCTAAAAGATTCGGAGACACTGGTCAGCCATTTCACGCCCGGTAGTTTGAAAGAGAAAGGCGCACCCCAGCACTCGAGAGCGAAAGCGTTGGACAAGGCGTGGCTGGTCTCCTTGGCAATGTTGAGGATGTCGACAGTTCGGAGGCGGGTAGCGAAGAGCGACTGATGGGCATCACGCCAGGTGGTATCCATGATCAAGCAACCGGGGTATTCCCTGACAGCCTTGGCGAAAGCAGCCGGGCCCTGGTCGACGATGATCTGGCGCCAGCCGGTGAGGCAGGGCGAGCTGGTGTCGAGCGTCTTGGTGGAGTCCTTCGGGTCGGGCAAAGGCGGGATGGTGATTTCCTCGCGAAGCTCGGGCTCGCCTTGCTGGCCCATGATGGAGCTGCCGTTGACGGCCAAGTCTCCGAGGTAGCCCAACAGCTTCTGGGCACGGTTCTGGCTCTGCACCAAGGAGAACAGCTCCGGGGTGTCGTCGACAAACTGTGTGTCATCGGTTTAGATCACTGTTCATGCTTTCTGTGTAATTCTTTCGAAGACACGTACAGTGGTCCAGGTAAGACCTTTGACGAAAACAGGGTGGGAGAGCACGCGGAAAAGGAAGGGCACGTTGGTCTTGACACCGCGAATGCGGAACTCGACCAAGGCACGGAGCATCTTTCGGCGGGCGACTTCGAAGGTAGCGCCACGGCAAGAGACCTTGACAAGCAAACTGTCATAATGGGGCTGTGAATGTCGAAGGCAGGTGGAACAGAAGGTCAGAAATGGATTTGCGAGCTAAAGGTCGATACGCACAGTGATCTGAGCGCCAGCAAAGCCGGACGAGGCGTCCAATCGAACACCGTTGCCACCAGCAGAGCGGTAGACTTCGATCTTGCCGGTGTCGGGCGCGAAGCCGGCGGCCGGGTCTTCGGTGGTGATACGGCACTGGATGGCGAAGCCGCGCTTGGTGATGGCCTCCTGGGTCAGGCCGAGCTCGGGCAGGGTGGCGCCAGCGGCGATCTGGATCTGGGCGGCCACAATGTCGATGCCAGTGATCTCTTCCGTGATGGTGTGTTCGACTTGGATACGGGCTGTTCGGAAAAACACGCATGTCAGCGAAACGGCACCACCAAGTGCTCAGAAAGGGAAGAGCGCGAACGGTTGATTTCGATGAAAGCCTGGGCGTGGACTTCATTAAGCACGGCGGCCCAATCCGAAGTGGGGTAATTGTAAACAACTCACATGACGGTCCTGGTCGTCGACGAGGAACTCAGCAGTACCGGCGTTTCTGTTTTAAAGAAATTGAGAGGCAGAAAACAACCAGAAGGCACCAGGGCATGTACCTGTAGTTGACCGACTTGGCCAACTTGACGGCTTCGGTCAAGATGGCCTGTCGGACGGATTCGGTCAGGGTGGGAGCCGGGGCCTGCTCGACGACCTTCTGGTAACGTCTTTGGACGGAGCAGTCACGCTCGAACAGGTGGACAACGTTGCCCTGGCCGTCACCCAACAGCTGAACTTCGATATGGCGAGGCTGGCGGAAGGGCGGGCCAAATTCAGCCTTTTCAAAGTCAACGGGCCAGAGCAACGGAGGGCAGACAGACCTTGTTGAGATAGCGCTCGATAAAGCAGCTGCCATCGCCGAAGGCAGACTTGGCCTCGGAGGTTGCCCGCTCGAAAGCCTCGGCGAACTCGCCTTGAGATCTGACGACTCGCATGCCTCGTCCACCGCCACCCATTGCTGCCTTGATAATGACAGGGAAACCGGCTTCCTTGATGAACTCCTCGGCCTCTTGGATGTTGGCAATGGCGCCATCAGTACCGGGAACGACGGCAACTCCAACCTTGATGGCTTGGGTGCGGGCCTTGACCTTGTCTCCCTGTGAAACTCCGAATTTGGTCAGTTCCTTCATAGCACGTCCGCGCGGCAGTATACGCACCAGGCCATCGATGATGCTGGAGGAGCCGCGGAAGTTAGGAAACGCTCAGAAATCGGTAGCGGCACACTTACGTGTGCTGGGGGCCAATGAAGGCAATGCCAGCGGCCTCGACCTTCTTGGCGAACTCTGCGTTCTCGGACAAGAAGCCATAGCTGGAGGACAGGACTTGATAAGCCCTTTGGGTCATGATGCGAGATAAGGGAGCCATCCTCACCCGGGGTGAATCATGTCCACATCGTTCTCCAATGCGATGCGAATGATGTCCTCTTGCGCCAGGTAGGCCGCCACGGGGGTCAGGCCCTTGCCAACAAGGTAGGCCTCGTCCGCCTGTTCGTTCATGCCAGGCGCATGAACATTCTCCGCCCGACCCCATTGATTCGGAGGGCTTTGCGCACCTTGTTCCTGTGGGCTGAGAACCTGTCCTCGTGGCTGTAGATGGCCACGGTGGTCATAGCCAGCTCATGGGCTGCATTGGACGAGGAATCAGCCTGATTTTTGGGGAGGGCTTGGTAGGCTGCGCACCAGTGCGAAAGATACGGATGGCAATCTCGCCGCGATTGGCCACAAGGAGCTTCTTGAGCTTGCCACGTTGGCCAGACAGAGCCGTCCGCAGGTTATTGACGGAGGGCGTCTGGTTTCCTGGGGAGATGGCGAGCAGGGGAGGCGGCGAATGAGCTTCAGGGCTGCACAGGCATCGTCATGAAGCCTCACCTGTGGCAGCCGCAGGGGTCTTCAATCCAGAGGCCATTGTGAAATAGTCCGGGGAAGGATGGGGGAAGAGAGGCAGGAAACAAATCGGTCCTCGCGGATTGGGTAGCCGAGTCGTTCGAGGAAAGATTCGGGACTCAAGAGTGCACTCTGGCCTTCTTTGAGTGGTGTAGAGTTCTATTACAGAGCCCGCTAGCCGTCGCACCAAGGAGCGCGCGTCCGGGGGACATTGGGGCTTTACCGTACGATCATCACTGGGCTGGCTTCCGACCTGCTCCCTTCCTCCTCCTAGTCCGCCCATTCCGACGGGAGCGTGAAGCTGCGGCTGCTGCTTAGATTGTGCACACTGTCTTTTGGAAAGGGAGATTTTAGCTTGCCTTGAAGCTACAGTATGTCCTACTATGCAACGATGAGTTCCGCCGAGTCAAGAACAGTCATCAAGCTTCGGGACTGCTGGATCTGGCTCTGGCTCGGCATCTCCGACAAGTTCTGGGAGATCGTGGGAGTGGGTGGGAAGATGAACTGCGGGAGATTGTTGCCCTTGGAGTTCAGGCGTATGATCTGGCTCGACTTCCAGACTTGTGCCTAGTGCGGTGGTCGAAGCTGGTTCTTCCGACGACGGAATGTCTATCTCATCAGGCGGAGTTTCGCCAGGCGAGATCTTTTCGAAGAGGCTTCGAAGATGTCAATCCAGTGGCAAAACTAAGAAATGGTGATATGCTCACGTGGTCCAGCATGTCAAGTGCATAATATTCCATCTCTTGTGGCCATTCGGAGAGCTTGTGTGATTTAGGAAGGCCGGCAGTAGGTCGCGTCCAAGGTCGAAGAGAAGACCACTCAGCCACCGCTCGATATCTCTTTCACGACCTTCCGTGGACAGCGCACCGACTTGCGCCTCGAAGAGGTCTGACAACCCTTTTCGATGCACGGCAGCTTTGTTCCATGCTCTGGTGTACTGCCGGGAAGAATTCGCGCGGCACTTTTCGAGCAGTAAAGTTGGCGTGGCGAGCTTGTGCAGTCCAAATGCGTGGCCAACGCAAGCGAGCAGTTCATTGGAACTTAACAGCCTACTGAAGCCCTGGAGAGATCTGTCAGAAATTGGTGGGATGCGGAAATGAATCTTGCAAACGTGCTTCGAAGTTGCGTGCGGGCTCATGAATGCTCAACAAACGCATGGACGCCTGGCCCGCCGCTAGGTTGACGTGCAAGTCTCCTAGCCACTCCAACTTTTCAAATTCTCGATGAAGTGCACAAAGTTCTTCTCGCTCTGGCTTTTGTAAGTCCACCCATTGACTCGGAGGCTTCCATTGTCGCGAAAACGCCGCCAGTTTCGACGACGAGATGACGGGAATCGGATTGCGGTGGCATATCGCCTTGATGGAAGCCAACGTCATCGAATTGGCGAAGCTGTTCCTGCAGCTACAGCATCATGGGGGCGGAAAACAGAATCTGAAGGGAACAAAAGAATCTCGGTTTCGGCTGGTTTCAACCTTGTGTGGCGGCTGGCGGGCTACATACTCGAGTCCAAGGCGACAGAGGACCAAAAAACAACACGGTCGAGGACAGCAACAGACTTTTGGACTTTGACACGCTCACAGATGGCGACTGAAAGGTTTATGCAGGACCAGCTCGTCCTCACCGCTCGGTGGCAAATGGTGGTATCAATCCGCAAAGGTGTGATCGTGGTATGCAAAGGTTTGTCTATAAAGTCCAGAGCCGCCATACAGGTGGCAAAGGTCGCAGTCCGCTGTAAAGCTACCACCAGAAAGTTGGGCAGGGAGATGAAGGCAGAAGAGTCAAAGTTCGTTTCCCCTCTTGCATGCGCGCCGATGAAGATAGGTTGGTCGTAAAGAAGGTGTAAAGCAGGAAATGCTTTCGAGTTTTGGTTCATGCTCTAGAAGCTGAAGCTGCTGCGTGGCATGACTTTAAAAGGCGGAAACAAAATCGGCAACCGGCGAACTGACCTTGCGCCGCTTTTGACTGGGCTTGCTTCGCAACTGCATAGACGACACCGGCCAAGAAGCCGACGGTGATGGCGCTGACCGAGCCCATGGTGACCGGGTCGTTGAAGAAGATCATGCCAGAGGCGGCCACCGGAAGCTTGTTCAAAGCGCCGACCATGCTGTAAGTCGTCGAGCTGGTCGTGCGTACACACCAAGCCGTCGTGTAGGAGATGCCGACGGCCGCTGCCCCAGAGAAGACCATGGCGCTCAGCAAGAAAGTGCGGCCTTCCGGCGGGCTGCATCTCGCTGCTTAGCATGCTGCTCAGTGTGTGCGCATAATGACAGCACGCACAAGTTGGCGTTGAGGCCCTCGTACGACCAATCCTCGATGGCCAAGCTGGCAATGACCAACACGGGAATCGAGAGCAAGTTGTCTGCGCAAAAAGAATTGAGATCTCGTTTCCGCAAGAAGGGTGTAAAGCACGAACTGTAAAAGAGAGTGTCCCAATCCTTGAAGTTGGTGACCTTGATGCGCTTCCTCATGGCGAGCACGTAGCCGGCGCTGGTCATGCAGTTGACCATCATCCACAGGTAGCCGGCGTTGAGATTGCCGAGCTTGGTACCAGCTTGGTCGAGAAGCAAAGGGTCAACAGAGCCGGTGAGGGAGGCGACGGCGGCGGAAATGTCGGCCCAGGCTGCCAGCAGCGACGAAAGGACCATGAGGCCGAAGGAGATCAAGGTGATGCCGGTCACGCTGCCTCCGAACCAGAGCACTTCTCCATAGGCGATGAGGATGATGGTAATGTTCTTCCAGATGGTGTAGATGGGAATCGATAAATATTGCTGCCACCCAAATTTGAGCTCGAATCCACCGAAACACTCGCCAGCGAAGTCAACGCACCAGACTCTTGGAGCCCGTGTAAATGACAGTGACGAGGAGGAAGGATATCGGAAACCACCTCCGGGCATCATTTTTGTCGAAATCTCTAAAAGTCAAGATCTATGTCTCAACCTGATTAGCACCAGAGACAAGGTGATAGTAAGCTAAGATTAGAGGACGCACGCGAAAATGCTTCGCAGACACAACACATGACACACAGACGAGGGATTGGATGGCGAGGAGGAGGAAGTTCATGTTGAAGTGCCGCCCAGACACAACGAACTGCGGCCCAGTGCCAATTTGAGCCAAGCCTAGGGCAATTAAACTAAGTGCGACGACCACGCACCTTGTTGACGACAGTCATGAGGATGGAGGCGATGCAGTAGCAAGCCACGGGCAGCGCTGGGTGTTGAACGACATGGTCGATGAGTTGGCCTGAGCCGGCGCTGGCTGGGGCAATCCCAAAGCTGTTCCGTCCCTTTGGCGCGCCCGTGAGCAAGCCCTCCTGCTGTTCATCATCGATCTGCAATTTGAAGTCGTCCTTGGAACTCGACAAGGGCGCCGTCGCCTCTGTGAATGGTCGGCTCGAAGGATCGCCCCCGTTCTCTTGCGGCACACCGTTGCTGGATGCCATGTTGTTGGCGAGGGAGCTCAGATTGAAGGTCGATGCTGATGGCGAGGTCGGTCGAGAGCGCGCCAAGGAGCCGTCGACAGGTGAGGTGAGGCGGCTTGTGGAATTGGAGGACATTTGGGTAAAGTTGTTGAGGACAGACAAGGGCTTCTCCTCAAGCGCTACAGGCCCGTGGCAAGCCTCTCTATCGTGAAGGCTATCACGAAAGGATCCAGAGCGAACAGGTCGCCTCTCAAACTTTAGTGAAAACTCTTTTTGGATGGTGGTGGGCTGAAGAGGCTGGCTGTCCGCGAGGGACGCGTCTAAAATTAATGCGCCGCCCTGGCTTTGGTGCTCGTGAAATGTCCGTGTCCCATGAAGTGTATGCTATGCGAAGAGGAAGCCCGTGAAGAAAGCGAGGGCGCCGAAGAGGGCGGAATGCGCCAATCTTGATGCTCCGGATGAGGAGTCGGCGGCAGTCGACGTGGGTGCCCCCGAGTACATTTTGACGCTTGAGATTTCGAAATAAGCCTGGTCGTAGTTGGTTGGGTCCGCCACAAGATCCGTGCAGACACCGCTGCAAGTCTGGGCATAGACCACCGAGTTCCCGGCGTACGATCCACAAATGTCGATCTGCGTGCCTTTGTGAGATACATCGGCATTCAAGATGTTCAGAAGCAACATACGTTGATGATCAAGTTCTGGGCAGTGAAGAAGGACGAGGGGTTGCACGATGCCGCCGGCCATGCTGCGGCTGGCGCACCCCATGACTGCGGCGTTGGCGTGCCCGCGGTGAGGTCGGCTGGGATGGAGGTGCGCGGGAAGAACCAGCTCTGGATGCCGTCCCCGTCCCACAGCATGGCATAGACTCCGCCACCGGCGGCGTTGAACCCTGAGCCCGCGCTTGCAACCCGCGTGTCCTCAAAAGCGCAACCTTGGTTGCTGTTGACCGTGAAGTCGCAGTCGGTCGACACTACCGTCGAGTTGGCGTACGGCAGGGAGGTCGAGTTGGACTGGGTGCAGCCAGCTTTCGTGTGCAGCGTGTACTGGTTCTGCTGGACCTCGTTGACAGTTTCAAAGATGTCGATCTCGCCGGACTCGTCAGTTTGTGTAGACCCCAAAGACCAGATTGCTGGCCAGACCGAGCAGCCCGTGGGCACGTGGACGGCTGCCCACCCATGTCAGCAAAACGAGAATACCGGCCGACGTGCAAAGTCTTACCGTCGATGACCACCAGCGATCCTTCGGAAAAGGTCTCTTTTGACATCAGCAAGACAGTGTTGCGGCCAAACGTCGAGTCTCCCACGCCGCTTGTCGTGTTGTCCACCTTGATGATCGCATTCCCGGCCGCGTTCAGGTACGTGAGCTGGTTGGAGCTGTTGGAAGTCGCTGTCGTCGCGTCCACGTAATGGATGTTGCCTGGTCAGGCATTTTAAGAGGCTTTCATTGGCCGACGAGGAGCATCGAGGACCAACCGTAGTTTCCTGCTCATCGATTGCCAAAATAAACACCGATTCAGGCTCTCAAGGAAACCAAGGGGAGCGCACTTGGGTCAATTTCAGAGGCGTTGTAGTTGAAGCCATCGAAAAAGGTGGAGCCAGAGTACGAGTGGACCAGCGAAAGGTTGAAGGAAGAGCTGGCCGCAGCTGCGCCGGGGCCGCCAAGCAAAGCGCTGGAGAGCAGGGAGAGCCAGGCCAGCCTGGTCATTGGTGCCGGCATCTTCAGATAGAAAGCTGAAAGTTGTTGAGTTGGTTGCGAACGAAAGAAAGAAAGTGGGCCTACGCTGACGGCTAAAAAAACAACTCTTCCTCGAGGGGCGGAGGCTGCGCAGGCCAAGGTGTCCGTGGGATCAGTCGTGGAGTGCCAAATTCGAATTGCGTGAAGCAACTTTCTGTTCCTAAGCGTGCAGCAGATGGTGTGCGGTGCAGAACAACGAGATTCTGCGCCAGGCAAAGTTGGCGATCGGAACACGCGGGATGACAACAATTTTGGGTGGCGAATAGGAGGTTGCAGGGAGAACGACAAGAGTGTACAAGGAGGAGAGGAGAGAGGACAGATCAGAGCTTGGCTTTGAAAGGACCCAGGCGGAAGTTGGCCCATTTGTCGTCCTTGGGCTGAAGCCCAAACTTGACGCCGCGCGCAAACTCGGGCAAGAGCTCGCGGTAGATCTCTTCCTTGATCGCAGTGACGGCCTGTAGACCTTTCGTAAGAACTCTGCTTGTGAACGAAGAGGACGGGAACGCACGGCTTGCGCGGCCAATGGCGCGGTGGCCTCTGCGACAGCTTGCGCTTTCACCAGCACCTCATCTCCAGTTGAAGCTAATTGGTCCACAAGTCTATTTGAAGTTCAGCTTGGATTCTCAGCATAGAGCAAGGGAACAAAACTGACCCTGCTTGAAGTGCCTCCTTGCTCTTGAAGCGGTGGCCGACCACGGCAACTTTGTGGAGGACCTGAGGGGTTAGCTGTTCACCGGTGAGCACCACCACATCGTTAGCACAAGGCGAGCCGATCAAAGCGGCTTCGGGCGAACCTTTGCCTTCGCCACTGCGGCCATACCGGGAGGAATCGAAGCGCCAAAGCTAATAATAAAGCAAAGACAATCGGTCAGTATGTTTTTACTTTCTTGAGATCGGGAAGAAGCACGCACTGGACCTCATTCATGCATCTGTGGCTATGGGTCAGCTTGCTGCTTGCGATGGTCACGCAAAGAAGGAAGTAGAGCGCACAGCATCGCTTGGCCGCCCTTGCCCTCTGCATTCTTGAGGATCCTGAAGTCGTGAGCGAGCGCCACGGCAAGCCCGCCGGCGAAAGCGTGGCCGTTGATGGCCGCTGCAAGACCTCGCATTCAGCTTTGGACACCATTGAGAGGGGGTCGCCCCATAACGAATGCTTACCAATGGTAGGAATGGGAAATACCAAGAGGCGCAGTAGAAGTCGGTGGAACAGATCCTCGAAGAAAGTACTGCGAGACACACGAGTTTGAGGTGAGTCTCTAGAGGTCGGACAAAAGTGGTGACTGCCGCTCACGGCATCGTGGCTGGTCCATCTTCCAAATTCAACCCGTTGGAGTAGAAGCGGTGCTCGGCGGTGGATCCAGAGGTGATGAGAGCTGCTTGACCAGTCGAAGGACCACCTTCCAATTGGCCATTGAGGTCTGCTCGCCAAGCTCTGTGCAGACAGGTTGTCACGTTAGCTCCTTCTCTAACTATAATAGAGAGTCGAAATGCACCTCTCGACGTCGTCCAGAGCAGTCGAGAACTTGAAGCGTCCCCGCGCATGAGCATTGTCCGAGCACTGACCGCTAGCTGAAGCAATGGCTTACGGCCTTGATCATAGGTGGTCTGAGACAGTTCAAGCAGCAGCAATTCAGAGACAGGCAAAGTCCGAACGCGAGCAACAGAGCAAGCCTACGTGAGGCGATTGTCGGGCTTGGAGATGAGCTCGAGGTGAAAGACGAGGGCCTTGCCGGCCACTCTGTGGGTGAGCTTGAGCAAAGCAGTCGACTCATTGTTGGCTTCCGGGTAAAACAGCGGGGAAGGCAAGGTCGGGTGCATTGTAATGGACTTGGAGAAGCTCGTCGACGCCGAGCAAGAGTCGAGCCATGGCCGACCCGCCGCCGCCTGCGAGACCGTGCGCTTCTGGCTTCTCATGTTCTGTCTGATATGCGGCTGATCATCGCCTGAGGATCTCACAGAGCCCAGGAGCCGCTGCTGCCAGGGGAGCTGATGAGCCTCGCGGAACAAAGATCTTGGGTCATTGGCTGCCTGGCCGCCGTCCAGTCCTACAAGCTGTACCAGTTCAGCGAAGCGTGTCTGCACTTGGGCGAGGACTCGGTGGAAACGAATTGGCTGCTGCTCAAATGGCTCTGCCTCGATTTGCTCGCCATTGGCTGGCTCATCCCTGCTCTGCGCATCCCTCGCCTGGACTGGCCACCCGCTTCGAGGGCGCTGCTGCTGCTACCACTAATAGCATTAGATTACCTGCTGTTCTCGCGGTCAGCTTGGTCCTGGCTCGTCGGGCTGCCCTACGCGATGCTTTTATCCATCGTGCCAGTACGTTTTCTCCTTCCCTTTAGCCCTTGTTTTGAGCTGGAGCCAAGTATTCAACGCACAGGAATTCAAAATGGCGATTGACGAACACCGCATCCGTCCCAAGGCGGTCCTCAATCCCAACCAGCACATCCTAGGGCGGTACACCGTCCACATCCTGCCGCACGCCACCGCTCGGCTCAACCCATATGGCGAAACCTTTTGCTTGCCGGTCCAAGACCCCAATGCCGCCGTCTTCATCCCCTTATCCTTCAACAACTCGAGCCCGCACACCGTCTCCTACTCCATCGCCGATTTTGACACCGGCCACGCCTCCGATTATAGCGTGCTCGAAAGCGAGCTAACTACAGCTTCGGCCAAGCGAACCAAGCAAAAGAAGGAGGACGAGGACGTCGACGACGATTGGTCGCCCTTGCCCAACGCTCAGCCCAAGCAACACCTGCTCGAGTTCCCCAGGCACCACCACCCGCCCACGCACGCCCTCAAAATCACCCAGCCTGGCCTCGTCAAGCTCACCAAAGTGCTTTCAGCGCCACCAGCGCCGGCGGAGATCCCATTCTCGAGAATGGAGCAGGTGCTGGTCGTCGAGTGCCCCCGCGCCGAGTTCGCCACCTCACCCTCCAACTCGCACAAGTGCATCGGCGAGCGAGAACAGGTCGATATCCAACTACATGGCGTCCCGCCTTTCACGCTCGAATACACCCAGTCCTCTTCCACCGCCTCACACAAGGACAAGGCGCCCAAACCCATCACGCTAGACGGCATCACGGCCGACGGGCCTTTGAAACCCGGGGTGACCACCACTGTCCTCTTGCCGCTCGACCTCAAGTTTACCGGCACGGGCCAGCAGAGCTTGCAGCTGCTCAAAGTCACCGACCGCTTCCAGAATTCCCAGCTGCTGGAGGCGGACCAAATCAAAAGCATCCAGGTGCACCCGACTGGTCGTCTGTCCTTCGCCTCTTGCAGCGAAGAGAGGCCGGTGCGGCTACTAGAGAATGCGGAGGCCAATCTCCCGCTCAAGCTGGAGGCGCTAGGGTCCAACGACGAGGGGCCGTGGATGGTGACGATCAAGAACGCCGACGGGCAGTCCGAGACGATCACGGTCGATGATCTGTCCCAAGCTCGGTCGGCGTCGCTTTGGGCCAAGGAGGCTGGCACCTACGAGATCGTCAAGTTTGGCAGCAGGTTTTGCCAGGGCGACATTTTGGCGCCCAGTCAGGTGAGCGGCCCCGTCCCAATCTCCATTTGGATAGCACTTTATGGTTTCTCTCATAGTGCCTTGTGGTCCTTCAACCTCCCCCGACCCTCGAGCTGGAGTTCGACAAACTTCAAGACAACTGCGCGGGTTCCATCGGCCTTCGAGCGTCCGTCGTCGTCAGCGGCGAACCCCCTTTCCGGCTTCACTACAAGGTCACGCACACCAACGACAAGAAGCAGGTTCGGACGTCGAACCAAATAAAGACCATCCTGCAGACCCGCGAGGAGATTTTGTTTCAGCCCGACCAGACGGGCGACTTCGACTGGGAGGTGATCAAGCTGGAAGACTCGGCCTACTCGGGCGCGAGGGCCATTGACCTCCAAAGCAAGAAGCTCAAGGCGAGCACCCAAGTGCACCCGCTCGCGGCGGCCAAGTGGGTCAAGAAGGGCAACGACGACATCAAGAGCTGCGACGGCAAGACAATCGAGACCGATGTGGAGCTGACGGTGAGCTCATTCCCCAGATTGCACACAGCCGACGCAGGCTGATTGCGCTCCTACAGGGCCAAGCGCCGTGGACGATCCACTACGAAACGCAGTTCGGCTCGACTCGCCAAAAGCACGTCCTTAAGAACATCAAAGACTCCCCGGCGACGGTGCTAGTGCCAATCCCAAACAAGATCGACAAGTCGGGCGGCGAGTTCTCTCTGTCGCTCGTCCAGGTCGAGGACAGGCGGGGTTGCAAGCGCTCCCTACAAACCGGCGACCTCAATGTCCACGTCCTTCGCACCAAGCCAACAGCTCGCTTCTACTCCAATAAAGACAGGCGGGCCTTGATCAGGCAAGGACAGGACACAACTTTGCCCTTGCGCCTCACTGGCGAAGCAGTAAGCGCTCTGACCCCATTCCACTGGAATCTAGTTTTAAAGTTCAACTTGCAGCCCTGGACGATTAAATACCGGATCAAACAGAAAGACGACGTTGTCCAGAACCGAGAGGTTACGCTTGCATCTCCCAACGGCGAGCTGCTGGTCGACCAGGAGGGCACTTTCGAACTCCTCAGCGTCCGCGACAAATACTGCGCCGGCAACGTCGTCGAGAAGGAGGACAAGTTCACCGTCGAGTTCCTTTCCAAACCGTCACTTGCCGTGCGTTCCGAGTTGGAGCAACCGTCAAAGCTGCACCTTGGGAAGGGAACGCCTCGGCGCCGGGACATCTGCGTCAACAAGCCGGACAGTCTGGAACTCTTCCTGACTGGTTCTCCGCCCTTCAGAGTGGGCTACACCGTGGCTGTGGACGGCCATTCCGCCAAGCCCAAGTCGCTCTTCGCGGTCCAGCACTCTGCGAATTTGCCGCTGCTCACTTCCGAGCCCGGCACCTATCACTATACCATCTCCAGCCTGTCGGACTCGGTGTACGACGACGACAAGCATGGGCTGCTCCTGAACGTCGCCGCCACTCAGCACGCCAAGTCAATCAACTTCGTGCAGACGGTGCACGGCCTGCCGTCCGGCACATTCCAGCACAGCACCAAGCCCTTGGCGTCTTTTTGCGTCAACGACGAACTTGGCTCTCGCAAAGCCGGCTCGAAAACGCAAATGACCGACTTGGTCCTCAAGCTGGAAGGTCAGCCGCCCTTCGACCTCAATCTCGAGGTCAAGTCCGCCAAGAGCTCTCTTGCGCCGCAGCGCTTTTCCGTCTACGACATCAAGGAGAAAGAATGGCCTGTCTCGCTGCCCTTTTCCTTCAACGCGGCGGGGCGCTACGAAGTCACCCTCTGGAGTGTGCGAGACGGCAGGGGATGTGAGAACTTGGTGGACGACTCGGCTTCCACCACTGCTGTCAACGCTAAGGACGCCTTCGAAGAGCCCCTGGGTGCGGTGGTCAAGATGCCGCTGGCCTTGGTGGACGTCGTCGATACGGCCAACATCATCGCCACCCAGCCTCGGGCCGACCACTGCGTGGGCGAGACGCTCGACTTTGTGCTCCAAGGCAAAGCACCTTGGACTATCTCGTACGAGTGGGAAGGTCATTCAAGGGACGTCGTCGCTCGCAAGACAACTTTCTCGCGGCTAGCGGAGAAAGCCGGCACCTTCAAGATCACCAAAGTGGCCCACCAGCACAATCAGTGCAGCTCTGTGGTGAACATTGTGAAGCAGATCCACCCGCTGCCGACAGTGACGATCAGCTCGGGCGGCGATTACGTGCAAGACATCCGTGAAGGCGACGAGGCGACCATCGACTTCCACTTCCAAGGCACACCCCCGTTCACCTTCAAGTACACGCGATCGCTGCCAAACCAGCCCAACGACGTCATCGAGGAAAAGACAGTCGCGTAGGTCTCCGATTGGTAATACAAATTGCAACAACTCTGATCGTTTGCGCAGTGGTATCGACGCCCACTCCTTTTCTATTACTGCTTCTTCGGAGGGAACGTTTGCGGTCGCATATCTTCAGGACCGGTTTTGTTCGGTGACAGCTCGGGAAGGGTGACGCGGTTTGATAACAGCCGGGAGGCTTTCTTGGCTACCTTGATACAGACTCTTGCGCTGGTTTCGCGACATTTGAATTTTCGATGCAGGATATTGACGGAGGGATTATTATGTTGGAGGCGATCACCGCTGAAAGGTGCCGCTCGCACTTCGGGCGTACTGCAACGAGTCCGACACGATCTGGTCGTAGGACGCGGTTCCCATCGCTCCCTGTGTTGGGTACTCGTAGCTGATGTTTGCTGTGGTGGGATTGAAGAAAGAAAACTGAGGGAGCACGGAGTCAGCTTCACTAGTTACTATTTTGAGGAATGAAAAGGCCTACGTAGTCCTGCAGCGGCTGCTGTGGGCCGCCAGAAAAGGGAGAAGGAAGCGGGGTTCGCATGTGGTCGGCATACGTGGGCGAAGGGGCGTATGGGGAAGCCTGATAGTGGTGTGGCTGGACCATCCACGCTGGCATGGCTTGGAAGGAATCGGGAGCGACCACAGATCCAATGTGCTCGGGCATGGAGTGCACCGGCGGCCCCATTGGTGGATTCGCAGGCACTGCAGGCGTCACAAAGCGGTAAGGCAGACCTCCTTCAGGCGCGCGCGTGCTGGGAATCCGAGGCTGGCCTTCGTCGGTCGGCGATGCTGACGTAGCCCTGTACGAGAGGGCCGGGTCGTATTTCTTCAGCAGCGCGATGATGTTTGAGCTCAAGGGCACTGGCGCTGCTGGCGGATCTTGCACGTGCTTCTTAATAGACTGAGCCGCTTGTTCCGACAACGCCCTCAGTCGCGGCGCCAGTTCAGCAGCAAATGCAGACTCTGTCGCGGCGCTGTCAATGATTCGCTGGGCGAGAGCGAGCTGGCTCTGGCAGTAGGGAGCCAGAAGCGATTTGCCGGCGCGGATGCACAGCATCTGAATGGGCAGTGTCAGCTCTTATGAGCCAGCGGGCAAGCTATCAAGACTTACAGCCAAGCAGACACCGCATCCAAACGTGTGAAGAGTCAATGAAGTGAAGCCTGAATATAAACCATTGAGACTTCAGCACACAGTGGGCTCAAAGTGCTCACGTCTGGCAAGGATCGGGTAACAATTGTAGGCCGATTGTGCCACTTCCAGGATGGTACGACAGGCTTCGTAGATGATAGACAGGACGCTTTCGGCGTAGGGCGATGTCAAAGGCTCGTTGGAATCCGCGACTAGCGCTTGGGTGTAGGGCCGGCGCTACGAGACGAGATCAGCCTTTGGGCGCGCCAACTAGGCAACCTTGAAGCTCACATGAAGATTCAACATGTTTTCGTGCATCAAAATCGCCAGGGCTTGATTTTGAAGCAGAACCCGGCGCTCGGCCTTGTCCGAGATGGCGACGGCGGGGTCGACAGCAGAGTATTGCAGGCCATCCGGGATAGAATCCATGAAAGCCACCAGCTCTCGATGCAGAGTGCGAATCTCTGTTGATCGTCGGGTTAGAGAGACCACGCTATGAGCGAGGCTTTCCACTGACGCTCGTAACTGAGAAAGGATGCCAGGCCAATGTCCGCGATTTTCTTCATGATCTCCAAAAAAGAGTACTTGGTGAGGTGATACAGTCCATCTTCGCTATTCACGTCGCTATTCCACTCCAGACCGGCGCCCTCCGGAAATTTAACATCGTAGTGGCTCGGATGTAAGGCGTAAGGACGGCCTGCAAGGTCGCAAGTTCACTTTCGAACAACATTGCATGCCAGGAAAAAACAGGTCAGCTTACCTAGAATGAGAGCCTGCTGATGCTCGAAGACAATGCACTCGAAGAAAACCAATCTGCGTTGGTCCAAGAGAGGCTGGTTGATCTTGAAGGCCTCCGCGTCGCGATGAAGACCCAAGGCTGAGAGCGAGCGCATCATCAAGCCGCAGAGCTGCCAAGACGCTTCGCCGCTGCATGAGAGTGATGTCAGCCCAACGCGCTAAACGTAGCTTGCGAGAAAGTTGGCGCACGCTTGCTTTGATGTATTGAACACGAAGGCTGCCAATAGCTGAAGACATTGGACGGAAGCCACGCTGGGATGCACCATGAATTGCGAGGAGCCGAGGCACGCTTCAGCAGCGCGAAAGTAGCTCTTGGCCTCTTGGAAGCGATTTTGGCCTTCGATGTCAAACGCGGCGCCCATAGCAAGGACAGCATAGACGACGGCAAGCTTTTGGATGTCGGCGTGCTTGAAGTGATGGCCGCTTTGGTGAAGGGCAAAGGCGGAGACTGGAAACGCGATGCTGAAGTAGTTCGTCGTGAAGTCGTTCTGCTGGACTGGTTCACACATCTGGGCGCAGTGGTCCCTGTTTGAGGGAGTTAGGCTCAAGAGTCCTGGGCAAGAGGATAGGAAAGGAAATAAAAGCTCACCAGAAGACATTTGACAAATACAAGGCATGGTCCCTTCTTGGGAGAAGATCGACCAGCTGAGACCATGTGTGCTTGGATTGATCGAAAGGGAAGGCTCTGGATTGGTAGTAGGACACCACGCTCGCCGTGTCGTCGTCATCGGAGTCGCTCTCCCTGTCGGCGCCGCGAAACGCGCTGGCCGAACTGGGGCCCACAAAGCGACTCGGACCCTCTTCGGCAATCGTCAGGCTGCCGACAGTGTCGATGAGGGCGTCTTGGGCCTCAGTCTTAGCTGGACTGTCGAGGTCGTCTGACGCCGGCTGCGAGTGGCCTCTGCTCCCAGCGGACAGGATTGGGCTGTAGCTGCCCTTGGTCCCGCTCAGTGGTGCGGATTGGAGCATGTGCTCGAGCTCCCTGACGCGCGTCTTGAGCAATTCGATCTGCTGTTGATCTTTGGCTCTGCGGAACAGCGTTTGGTGAACTGTCATTCGCGAAGGCGGTTGCAGACGAAAAACCTGATCGCGAATTTACCTGCTAGATCTGCCCGTTGGGGCCATGGTCTCTTCCGGGCACAGGTGCTCACAGCCTCGTCGAATACTGTGCCAAACCCCAAATTTCAGCTCGCCCGTCCCACCTTCGAGGAACCCCCTTTTCGCGAAAGCGAGGAGTTCGTGCCTCACCATGAAGCGCAGGGCCAGATCCGAGTGCATTTCAGCTTGAGTCTGCACATAGCGGTTTGATTCCGAGCCGTCAGCGTCGAATTCATCCAGATTGGGCTGTGAGGTTCACCTTCGACACTCGGCGCAACTCAGCTTTAGGAAACCCTTTGAGCGCTTGTAGGCCTTCAGCCAGAACATCAAGAGCAGCCCACCTTGGCTCGCTGCCTCTTCTTGTGATCTGTTGGCAAGAGCGGCGTGACAAAAGTCGTGGACCCAGCAGCGGTCGCTTCTTGGGGTTCAAACAAGGCGGCCATGTCCTCCGGCCTGCTATAGTGGGCCGAAGGATGGGAAGGATGGCCATAGCCTCCTGGACCCAAGTTCATGACGCGGTTGTTGTTCGGGCTCAACGCAAGGAAATCCTCCCCCAATGCAGGAGGGCAGCGCGGCATGCAGCCGGTGGTCCGTTTGAACCCCCTCTTGGCGATTCACGTCCCCCTCAGAGCGATCACTATTTACTACGCGCCGCAGCCCCAAGCTCTTTGACGAAAATTTTGCCAGCAACCCGAATCTAGCAAATCTAGCTCATCTAAAAGCCGGCGCTCGCGGAACAGAGATTGGAGCTGATGCGTCCCGGCTTTAAAGGGATCAAACTGATCTGAGTTTATTAAAGCGCCCAAAGCTGCCCAGTCCGAATCGGGCCGGCATCTCTGGATGAAGAAAAGGACGAAGAGAGAGAGCCAGCCGCCACCACCCATCAATGCTCGAGGAACTCGAGGCACCGGGCAGACAGGCAACCGCGCCATTTGAGGGGAATCGCTTGGGAGGAGCCAAAGTTAAGGCCGGCGACGGTCGTGGCAAACTCAATGCGCTCAACGGCGGGGTGCCGGAACGAGGTCTCCGGGTGCGAAGGGCAGGCGTTCGCGTCGGGGTCAAAGAGGGGCGACGAGCTGGTCAAGGTGCGTTGCTGGAAGGCGAGAGCGAGGTGTGGAGGCAGGCGGATGGTGTCGAACGCGGACAGCGAGTCGATTGGTCGAACCCCGTCCGACGTCTTGGAGAGGAGCCGGCGAAAGCAGCTTTCGACGAGGGAGGGCGGCTGGAAGGAGTCGGCATCGTCCAATGAAGTGTACTGCAGGGTGTGCAAAGGGCCGAGCAGCTTTTGGTTGGCAGGCTGCACGATGGCGTCCTTCGAGTCCAGCCACGGGTTCGGGTGGAGCTGCAAGGCGGAAAACACCTTCAGCAATAATACCTGGTGCTTGGTAATACCACCTACAGTGAGTATCTCCAAAGTGAGGCCCTGGATCTCCGAAGGGAGGAAGCGCTGTGTGGCGTCATGCAAGTCAGCCACTGGCCTTCGCCACTGGTTTCAGTGCAAGACTCACCAGCTTGTTGTTGGCCAAAGACAGCTGTTTCAAGCCCTTGAGCTTTCCTATGGACGCCGGCAGCTCTTGCAGGTGGTTGGAGCGGAGGATGAGGACGGTGAGGTTGGTGAGGGAGAAGAAGGTGGCCGGGAAGGAGGCGAACGAGAGCGAGTTCTGGGTGAAGTCGAACGTCAAGGGCACGGAGGAGCTCGAGCCGCCGAGGGTGAGGGCCGAGACTGGGTTGACAGAGTTGGAGAAGATGGAGAAGTTGGTGAGTTTCGACAGGTCGCCAATCTCGCTCGGCAGCTTGTCCAGCTGGCGTCCGCTGTGTGTCCCATTCAGGTATTAGAGTGTAAACCCTTTGAGAGAAGCAAGCAAGTGCGACGAACGTAAAGCTGAGCTGGCCATTGGCGAGGCAAACGCATTGCTCGATCAAGCGCTGCAAATCGGCCTCCAGCGGCGGCGGCAGGAACGTCTTGGCTGGGGCACTCTGCACACGGGTGAAAGCTCGGTTGCTGAACTTCCTCGAGCGAGCAGCGGGCTCAGGCTGGGACAGGTCGGCCTCGGAAGACGATTGGTTGGATTTGCCCTTGAGCGCTCGGTTGGCCCGGTCCTCTAGGCTGTAGGACGGCGCCTTGAAGTGGTTGGAGCAGGCAGACTGTAGTGGCCAGGTGAACGACATGGTATGCGGACAAGGGTTGGTTGGTTGCGAGCAAAGTGGATTTCGAGTTTGACAGGCGGGAGTCGATGTTGAACACTGAACATCGCTGGTGGGATTGAATTTCATTGGGTAGGCTCAGAAGACTATGGTAGTCAAGTCTAGGTAACGATGTGGGTTCAATCCAGTAGTATATCGGCCTAGCGAGCGTGGAATAAGGGGCCAAGGCAAGGTAAACAAGCGCTTTGCCACCTTCGAAGGGCACTCCATGCGCTCGAACATACTTGGACCAGGGCCAGTCCCTCTACCTCATTGTCGGACTAGCGCTTGGGCCCATCTACTGCCTCCGGAAGGCCTGCTGCTGGTATCGAATGAGGACGGACTGAGCTGCATGAGCGTTGCTCCGCTTGCGGCGCTGATTCTGCACGACCTTGGATCCAGCGTACCACTGCGTGCATTGGAATGGCTCAGGAGACTCGCTCGGCACGCTAGCGAGGGCAGAGGTCGCGCGCTGGACCAAGGTTGACAAGTCATGCCGCGTTGGTGGCGTTGCTGCCCCCTACAGTGTCCAGTCATCGTGCGAACTCGATATCATACCACTGGGTCTTCTTACAGCAGCCGAAAGCCATGAACTGGGCAGAAGGGCAGGGCAAATAGGGGCGACAGAAAGCGCGGTGCAGCAGCCCTGGCAGTGAGCAGATCCAGCAGACAACCAAGCCAGCAAGCGAGTCCAAGCATCCAGGCCGCATCCAAAGCAAACGGCAATCCACAATCAAGTGCCACAAGAGCCGGGAAACACGAGCGCCGTCGTCCAGGTGCAACCCCGGGAGCTTGCTCCACGAAGGCCAACAAGTCGTCGGACGTCCTCACTTCTGGCTCCTCTTGCTTTCAAACCTTTCGCTTGTGTCTGGCGCCAGTACGCAACCAAAGCCTCTCGCAGGATGCCGCCCAAGAAGGTGCGCATTGCCCGCCTCTGAATTTTTCGCTCATAAAATTGATGAGGTGGAGGGCCGCTGCAGAATGCAGCGCCGGAGAAGAAGATCCATTTGGGTGCGCCGTGCTTATTCTGAGCGAGTGGAGGAGCGTGTGGGCTGACGTGCGAGAGCGGGTCACTAGGGAGACCGGGCAATAATTTGCAGATGGGCATCGTTGGCCTGCCAAAGTGAGCCTCGTCCCCATCTAGCCCTGGTTGGCTTGATTTGATAGCTTCTCACAGCGTGTGCAATGTCTGCCTGTGTTAATTGACGGGACTAACGTGGCCTCACAGGTTGGCAAATCATCCCTGTTCAACGTGATTGCTCAGTGCGGTGGGTGGACCTTTAATTTCAGACGGTTTGGAGCTGTTCTTAGTCCAGCGGTCCTCTGACAGACCTAGGCAAGGCTGCCAATTTCCCTTAGTGAGTAGCAACCAAGTCCATCAAGGCAGGAGTTGACGAGACCCGGTGTGCAGCGCTACTATTGGCAAGTTTTCCACTGTTGAGATGCCGGACAGACACTAATCGTTCAACGGTCCCTCGAAACAGAACCGGAAGAAGCTCGTGTTCCCTTGCCTGACTCGCGCTTCGAGTGGCTCTGCGACCTCTACCAGCCAAAATCGCGGATCCCAGCTTTCCTGACCTGCATCGACATTGCCGGCCTCACAGCGGGCGCGTCCACCGGCGCCGGTTTGGGCAACGCTTTCTTGGCCAACGTCCGCGCAGTCGACGGCATCTTCCAGGTCGTCCGCGCTTTCGACGACGCAGAGGTCATCCACGTCGAGGGCGACGTCAACCCGCTCCGGGACATGGAGATCATCCAGACCGAGCTCCGGCTCAAGGACGAGGAGTGGCTCACCAAGAAGGTCGAGGCCGCCAAGAAGGCTTTCAGGGGAACCGGAACGGCGTCGCTGGCCGACAAGGCAAAGAAGGAGGAAATCGTGCGTTGAGACCAGCCCTTTGAATTAATGAGCGCTCGTTGATTCGGTCCTTGGGATGTTGCACAGGACGCTCTCGAGAAGATGCTCAAGTGCGTGACCGTGGACAAGCAAGACATTCGCAAGGCCGAGTGGACCAACAAAGAAGTGAGCCTCGCCGTTCCCCCTTTTACTTCAAATCCCTCTTTCTATCGACCCCCTCTCCAACAATATTTTGCATGATGATAAAGAGCGCGCATATTTTAGACGCTCGAAATTATAACCCAGCTCGTCGAAGGGTCCCTAGGAAGGCTCTCAAGAGAAGAAAAATTTCATCTGATCTCCCTCTTCCCCCTTTCTTCCGCTTGTTCCTGCTTTGAAAAAGGACCTGGCGCTGATTGAAAGTGGTGGACTTGCGAATGTGTTTGACAGATCGAGCACGTCAACGCCATGCAGCTCCTCACCGCCAAGCCCGTCATCTACCTGGTCAACCTTTCAGAAAAGGACTACGTCAGGAAAAAGAACAAGTGGCTGGCCAAGATCAAGGGTTGGTGGTTACCTCTCCGCTTTCAGACACCCAAATTCTGATTCGCAGCCACGTCCACAGGCTGGATCGATGAGAAGAACCCGGGCGACCTGCTGATTCCTTTCTCGGTGGCTTTGGAGGAGCGCTTGGAGCCCATGTCGGCGGAGGAGCAGGCCAAGGAGCTGGAGTCGATTGGCACCACCCGGGCCATTGGCAAGATCACGACTGCTGGTTACCAAGGCCTCCATGTGCGCCTCCTTGGTCCTCGAGCGTTGCTCTTTGCTCACTATTCACTCTCTTGCAGCTTATTCGGTATTTCACTTGTGGCGAAGATGAAGTTCGGTTGGTGTTTCAGGCGTCTTGAAGGCTGAGAGCCTTTTTCTGACCCCGATGCGCAGTGCTTGGACCATTCGAGAGGGTACCAAGGCTCCTCAAGCCGCTGGTGTCATTCAGTGAGCTTCTTCCCGAAGGTCTTGGCTCGGTGTCGCGTGTATGCTGAATTATCGCGCTCACAGTTCTGACTTCGAAAACAAATGTGCGCTATTCTTTGCTGATTTCATCGCTGTTCTGAAACTTATCCTCATGTCTGCGCAGTTGTGTGTGGCGACATCATGAACTACGAGGATTTGAAGGAGTACGGCTCGGAAGCCGCGGTCAAGGCTGTTCGTCTATCCGCTTCCTCTGCTGTTTCACAACACTTCTGACTCTATTTACAGGCTGGTAAACTCTCCCAAAAGGGCAAGCCGTACGAGATGATTGACGGAGACATCGCCCACTGGCGGCATGGATAGAGGACTCGTTTGTAAGACAGATGCGAATTGAAGGCTTTTGACAAAAGTTCCCGTGTCCTCCTTCATTCCAGCCTCACCTTGAAGCCAACTGTTAAATGAGACTGACCTCTCTCGAAGGCGTCACAAGCCAGGTGGCGGCACCCCGCACTCCCATGTCGCTGCACTTTTCCCCTTTTGCTCCCAGTCGCCACGTATGCATTTCGGTTTCCAGCGATCCTGCCTTGAGTGTGACCATTTCGAACGGGGACGTGTTGCTTTTGGCAGTAATGTCTCTGTGCTGCCTGAGGACCCGGCCTGAACGGCGCTTTGCTCGGAGTCCTCGGTCTGCTGTCCGGGTCAACCGGCGGTCTGAATGAGCTGATTTCATTGAATGCTGGGCTGCTGGGCCATCCGTTGCTTGCAGGCAGCCTAGAAATGCCCCTGTCTTTGCTTCTCATGCGCCTGCCTCGCCGTGACCCCGATTTCGCCAGTTCCTTGATGCGACGACAGGATGAAACGGCGATAGGCGAAGAGGTACGTGTCAAGAAGGCAGTAGTCAGCAGGGTCAGCAGCCGCATGTGCATCCCTCGGAGTCGTCGACACTCCGCGCTACTGCGTACATAGCGTGACTTTTTAAGGCCGTATCTGCTCTTCTCCTGCTACAACCACCTCCTAGAGTCCACTTTCATCTCTTAAAGCCCGCCTTTCCAGAGCACAATGGCTGTCAACCGCGGCAATCCGTTCATGGCCCAAGCTTTCGGCATCCCTGTTGCTCCGTCAGGCTCTCTGAAGATGTCCGACTACCGTTCCAAGTCTCTCAATGGCCCGGCCAAGCTACGCGAAATCCTTCGCAGCGGTCGACTCACCCTCGGCTCCGTCTGCGTCGTTAACTCGGTGGACGTTGCCCGTATCACCGCGAGCCTCGGCTTCGACTACGTTTTCATCGATGCGGAGCACACCGTGGGTCAAGCCTTTGATGCTCACGCGGCAATTCGGATGGAGTCGAGGAGCTCAAACCGCACAACGCAGGTCATGAGCAACAAGGAAATGGCCAACCTTGTTCAGACGATCAACTACTATAGCGAGGGTGATACCTGCGCGATCGTCAGGCTTCCCAACCATAGTCATGAGTGGGTCGCTTGGGTAAGTCCATTTTCAGCTCCATCTTTGTTGCGCGTGCTTACCTGCCTGGCAGGCTTTGGACGCCGGCGCTGCTGGAATCGTTTTCCCCCACACCGAGACTGTCGAGCAAGTCAAGAAGTTCATTGACTACGCTCGCTTCCCTCCCAGTCAGTCTTGAATCGTCTTGATCTGAACATGAAAAGAGCTGAGAACATCACCGACTCAGTCGGCAAGCGATCGTTCCCACCCTTTGCCGTCATCCCAGGCTTCACCGATGGCGTTGAAGAAGGCCAGAGGACGCATCTCGATGTGTGGAACAGCAACGCGGCCATTATTCCCCAGCTGGAGTCCGGCATTGGCGCCGAGAACGCGGATGCCATTTGCGCTTTGGCCGAAGTTGACGGCGTGATGGTCGGCACCGGTGATCTTCGTCCGGACCTAGGTCTAATGCCCGCCATGGATGGTCCAGAGCCCTCATTCCAAAAGGCCATGGGTCAGATCACCGGCGCCAGCTTGAAGCACAAAAAGCCACTGTTCGGCTTCGTGATGAGCCCTGATGCTTGTGGGTCTATTTACCCGTGAATCATTGCTCTCGCTCATTCAGAGGGCAGTCGGTCCGGCTGTGGCGAAAGGATATCGGTCTCTCATGGTGGTGAGCCTGCTCGAAAATTGTTCAGAGACCCGCTTGACATCCACCACAGGCCGGAGATGGGTTCGCACTGGTCGCTGGCCAGACTGCCATGCTCACCAATGGCCGCAACTTTGTGGCCGACTACGAGAAGGACCATTCTCCTTCCAAAGCCACCCCGAATGGAGCGGCTGTCAACGGTAGCACTTAGAGCGAGATCTGGCTTTATTAGAGAACATTAGATGCATTCCTAGCCGGCAGACTTGCCTCCCACCAGAACTGCACTCGGCGCGCTCGAGCGTCGGCCAAAATTTGCCACCTCGGGAGCGTGAAGAGAGTGTCGTCCCGTCACCACCATGGCGAACGACTTGCACTTCACTGAAGGCACAGCTGCTTACTGGCAATGCTTCAAACCCTCAGCAGAATTGAGCCTACATCCTCCCTTCAAGTTCGGAGTGCCTGTCGCAGTCACCCGAGAGCTCTATCTTGTTTTGCCTATCAGACGTCTTCAAACCAATCCATCGCATGGAGTGGCGTCCTTGCTTATGAATTGCGCTGGCTTTGACGTCGTTGATAAACTGGGTCAGCTGCTGGCGGACAAGATGATTTCTTTCAGGCCCGACATTGTGATAGGCTTGCCGACGCTCGGCCAGGCGATAGCACCTGTAGTGGCTAAAGCCCTGGGCCACAGTCGATACATTCCAATGGGTAACTTGAACACCTCATTATTGCGTCAAATCGCTCATCAAACCGTTGAAAAGGATATTCGAGGAAGTTTTGGTACAAGGAGGAGCTGTCGGTTCCAGTTTCCTCCATTACTTCACCCGGCGAAAACGAGAAGAGACTTTATCTGGACCCTCACCATCTCGACTGTGAGCGACCTGTCCAAATCTTAGCTTGTTTGCTGAGTCCTGCATCGCCAGTCTTGCGCGGCAAGCGGGTTGCTCTGGTCGACGATGCTGTCTCGAGTGGCAAGACTCTATCACTAGCTTGGGGACTTTTAGAACGCCTCGGGATAGACATCGTCGTCTGTGGCGTAGCCATGCGACGTAAGCAGCGTTCTCCTGGTATCACTCCCTTCGGCTTAGTTCAGCGCAGAGGGCCACCTTTCTGACGAGGTCCTTGGGGAAGAAAAGATGGCCCGTCTCGTCTACGTCTTTCAATCGCCTTTGCTCGAAGCCGTTCCCGATGGCTGGACGTATCGCCAATGAACGACGGCCGGCCGCCTTGCAAGATCTACGAACACGAACGCGAGCGATTGGGCTATCAACACCAAATCTGGCCACAAATCACATTTCGCATTCAAGGAACGCTTGAGCCGACCTTGGGCGCCTGTAGGCCGCCTAGGTCTTCCTCCTCCACCGGCGATTCCGAAACCGGCTCCTCCTCCTCCACCGATCCCATCAGCGGCTCCCGCTTCGGCTTCTTCGTCCTCGCAGATACCAGCTTCTTTGCCGACTCCACCATTTCTAGGCGCGATTCTGGTCTTTGAATGAGCCTCGAAGGAGGCCGGCAGGTGGCAGTCAATTGATCATCGGCCACTTCGACGGGTGGCAAAGACTTCTGGCGACGCTTGCAGCAGAATGCCGCTCGGACGAGACGCCCTGCAGCCGTATCTTTGTTTCGCCCGTACAAGACCAAGGCCTGGCATCATACCTGAGCGCCTTCATCTCGCCGGACTCCAAACGTACCACAACGGCTATCAACGCTAGTCCTAAGCAAGATGCGACCGTCACAATGATGACCATATTGCGGGCAGAGTTGGGATTGGAGGTTGAGGAAACGGGTGTGGCGGTTGCGAGCATGGCGTCGGAAGGAATGGTGCTGCTTGGCCGGTAGTCTGTGGCCGTTATCAGAGAGGCAAAAGAGAGGCTGGTAGTCATGGTCGGTGAGGAAGTAAGGACAGTCTCACTGTTCGATACCGGACCAAGAGCTGCCCTCTGCCTTCTTCTCCCTTTGTCTGTTGACTCTCAGACTTGCGGTCGCTTAATTCAAATCCGTTGTCTTTAGGTAGAGTGCTTTGATCCTGCAATCGTTTCTGCGTCGCGGGGTGGCTGAACGTCGGGTTGCCACCCGAGGCATTGAGGTGGCGAAAATTGGCGCGCAAGGGAATGATGGGTTCTATGAAGTGCGAAGCCGCAGTGCGAAGTGATGTGCATTCAATTGCTCTTCAGAGCGGAGTACAATTACAAAGAAGCTGGCCACAGGAGAAGTGAGACTTTTTACGAAAAGGGCGAGCTATAAGAAAATCAAAGGCCGTCAATAGAGTTGCGCTGCGACCGCCTAGAAGAGGACCCATTGGACGACCCCAGAGCCGAGAGCCGCAGAGCCGCCGTCGCCGAGGTGTTGGGGAAGGAGAGCCGCCGCTTGGAAGCTCCTGCCGACGGCGGGCTTTCCGGCTCGGATGAGTTGTAGGAGATGCCACTAAGATCGGCTGAGACGTCTGCGAAAGCTGAGCGGTCGGCATCGAGCGAGAGGCGGGGCGCAGACACCTCGCTTTCAGAGGCGCGCTCGCGGCGAGTGGGCGATTGTTGAGTTGTGGCTGCTTCCGTTGACAAGTCGCCTAGCGATGCTTTGGACGAGCGAGGAAACATGGCGGAGGGTCGCACGGTAGCCTGCGACGCCGCCTGCTGGGTGTGAGCAGAGGCGGACATCGTCAAATCAAAGCAAACACTGTACAGAGTCTTTGGCACGGCGAGCGGAAGGCCTTCTGGCTTCTTCAGGTGACGACAACTCGGCCAAAGATGGTATGCGGCGCTTGCCACCGTACGAGTGGCCGACAGTCTTGGACCGCACCATTGACGTATCGGCATCGTAGGCGTCTTCAAACTTGCGGAAGCCAGTGGCCGTGGGAGGGCGACTGCCATAATTTCTGGGTGGCGCTGGGTCGTTAAGGAAGTTGTTGGACGTGCGAGAGCGAGGAGGTGGCGGGGACGCAAGGAACGAAGAGGTCCTCTCCCGGTCGAACTTTGAAAAGGCCAAAAGAGTTTCGGTAAAGCTCCTGACTTGCTCGTCCGAGGAGCGGAGCAGGGTGGACAGGCTCTTCTCCAGCCTGTGGAGGTGGGTCCAGGACGACTGAGGGGTTGCCGGGTCTTCATCATTAATTTCGGCTTCCACCTGCGCCTCGATGGCGTAGGACAGAGTAGTGCGCAGGTCGGTATTGTGCTGCGATGTAACATCGACCAAGAAGCCGAGCTTGCGCACAAAGTCCAAGCTGTTTGGCGTTTCCACCGACGTGCCGAGCGTCAAGTGCCGCTCGAATTGAGCGAGAGCGTCGAAAAGCAAACGATTATGCTCCGTGGTGGTCGTTGAGCCTCGCGAGTTGCCTAGACGATCAGGGGACCCTAGAACGGGCGTCCTTCGGGTTACGGTGGAATTGTCGGCAAAGGAGCCGAGGCTGGGTGAGCTGGGCAAGCCGTTCATGCCCAACGAAGTCTGGCTGCGCCGCCCAGTGAGCACTTCTGCACGCGCCCGTTGCCGGTCCGCACTGCGAGAGTGCTCCATCGAGGTACCAGCCCGCGGCGACTGGCGCACTTGTTGCTGCTGGGAAGGTCGCGCCGCGGAAGATGGCGTCCTGGCAGCGTATTCCTCTTCGTAGTCTCTTGAAGAAACCCTCGAGTCCGCCCTTGATTCCGGCCGCGCCACCATTTCCAGTGTGCTGATTCGTTGGCGCAGCTCCTGGACCTCGTTCCACCACGAATCAGAGCCAGGCCGCCCATTGCTTTTGCCAGCTGCTTGCTGGGGCCGAAATTTGAGCGAGTGGATGGAAGACGGTGGGCTGATGGAGTTGCGTTCGCGGGCGCTTTGGCCATTCAAGTCGTGGCTGAGCGCTGGGCCCCCGAGAAGCTTTGTCAGGCAAGCTTGAGAGACCAAGGAAAGGTTTTGACGCACAGCCTTCTCTCGAGTCCATGCTTTGAGAGCTGCTCCTATCGCTCAGCAGCGAGCGCTTTCGCATCCGGTTGACGGTGCCGTATCCATTCTCAGGTGTGCCTTCCCTGGCGTACTCATACCTCGATCCACCGGACGAAGAAGCAACCGAAGCCGGTGCTTGGTGATTGTTTGTGCGGACAGAGGGGCTGAGGTAAGGGGAAGCGAGCGCGTTGCGAAACTCTGAGGGGATGCCTGGCCGATTCCTGCCGCCGCTGCCGCCCGCCGACGACCCGCCACTTCCTATTGAGCCAGCAGAAGTGTTAAGGGAGAGGTTGGGCGTGACAGAGCGCTTGTAGGAGGTGGTCTTGGTGGCGGATGCGAGGGAGTGCGACGAGTGGTTGAAGTCCTGCTGCGACATGATGGCTTCCCTGGCTTCTCTTCTGGAGGCTGCAGACGGCCGGGGAGCGTGGTTGTAGTCCCTGGGCGTGGCTTGCGACGGGTCAAACTGCTCGAAGTCGACCGGCTGCTGGCCCAGCGCATCATAGCTCTGGCGGCGCTTGTTCGACGCCAAGGAGACGGCCGACATGCGCTTGGAGTCTTGTGCAAACGACTCGACGCCAGCGGTGTGGGGCCTGAACGCCTCTGGGTCGTTTGGCATCGGCTCATGGCCGCCTTCGTTGGCGTTGGTCGGATAGATGGACTCCCTGCGCGCGTACAGGTCCCACAGTGTGTCCCTGCGGTTGTTGTTGAGCGTCCTGGTGGATTTGCTAGACGAGCTGGACAGGGTGCGGTGCATGTCTGGCGACGGCAGGGGCGGCTCTTGCGAGCTCTTCGCGAGGTGGGCGTTCACGTCGTCAATGATCTGGGTTCGGCTTCGTTTAAGCGCGGCTTGTGCAAACGAGCAGGTCACACGCACCCTCTGGTTGCGGTTCTTGTCGCCGGAGGAGGTTTTGCGGGTGGGCGTGGGCCTGGAGGATGGCCCCTCGTCTGGCTCCAGGGTGGTCGAGCTGGAGCTGCTGGACAGCCCCAGCGAGCGGCGCTTGTCGGCCCTGACCGTGCTGCTGTTGCCGCTGTTCATCTCTGGCGAGTATTTGGGGACGTGGCCAAGCCCGATGGAGGAGAGGTTGACGGGGGGAAGGATGCCCTCAAACAAGCTGGTCCTGCTCTTGGGGATGGGCCGGTACTCTTTCGTAGGGCTGGGAGAGGGGCTATCTGCCTCTCTGGGTCCGCTACTCGAGGATGCGCTCATTGGGGCCAGCCCATGTGCAAAGGGACGCGAGACTTGGCTGGAGCGGTCAAAAGGCTGAGGCTCCGACCCAGCGGCATCTGGTGTCACAAATGGGAATCTACAAGCATATGGAGTGTCTATATCTATGCGGAGTAAAGCCTATGAGCCGTGCAAGCCAAGCGCCAAAACGCTTATGTAGGGAGAAAGCCTGGTGGCAAACGGTTAGGTGGCGAAGGGTGGCAAAAGCCAAGGCTTGCTCACCCTGCGACTGGCAGTACATGCTGTGGCCAGATTGCCGGAAGACGGCTACGGCGAGCAAGATCCACAAGATGAACCAGATCAGGCTGAAGACCATGTAGATCCAAACGAAGACTGATCATTTTGTTAGCCAGGAGGTCACAGTCGAAGAAGCTGGAGCTCACAAGCAGCGTTCCGTTGGAGCAGCCGCCCAGCATGGAGGACAGAGCAGCAATGGTTGATCTTGTTGAAGAGATAGTCGTCAACTGTGTCGAAGACGATGTACCAGCTGCTCATCACCCCGCAGTACAGGATGTACCAGCGAAGTAACGAGGCGTGGTCAATGAACCAGAGGCCGATCATGAGAGCGAGGGCCAAAAGGACGAGCAGCTTGGCGGGCGGCCCGTTGGCGAACCACATCGACACGGCGAGCGAAAGACCGACGAAGAACGAGGCCACTTTTGACGCTAGCGTATTGAAGCCAGCAAATGTTAAGGCGCCGCCACTGTGCAGGCTTGAATTGGTGGGGCTTTCGTGCGGGAATGTGAGAGCCACCCACATCATGACCGAAAAGAGATAGCCAATCGGCAGCGCAGGAATGGGAAAGAACGCTGGCCCTTCAGCCGGCATGGTCATCCCGCCTTCGTTTGGGTCCAAGCAGATGGAGTCGACTCTTCGGCCGCTCAGTACGAAGCCAACTACGTGCCCCAATTCATGCCACGCCACCACGCACAGTTTGATGGGGTAGATGAGAAGTCGCAGGCCGACCAGGTTCCAGAAAACAAGGTCAACGAAGAAGAATATGACAATGACATAGAGCGTCGTCTTTGCTGTCGGCGTAGGCTTTAGGTGGGATCCCCCGGGCACTTCGTAAGTGTCGTCGCCCGGCAAGCAGACCCGATTGTATCGGCCGGGCCGCTGGGAGTGCTTGTGCTGCCGTGAATGGTCGTTGTAGCTGGAGGAAGCGACACGCCGGATGGGAAGAATGTGCTGGTCACTGTCACTACCGGAGGCGGAGGGGGAGTGTAGCCGCTGCGTGCTCTTGATGAGTCCCTTCGGTCTTTTAAAAGCATCAAAGGCTCTTCGTAAACGCACCTAGGATAACTTGTTGTCGTTTCCGTCACAACTGGCGCCTTCTGCGAATCGTATGTGACCACCACGGTCGTTGTCGATTGCGAGAAGGGTGTGTTGCCTGGGCTATTTGCGCCAGTCGGTGGGTAGCCGATGACCGTGGTGGTTGTAGTTGTTGTGGAAGTAACCCAGCCGCTCCACCGTTTCTCCAGACCATCAGAGCCAACAGGACTGGCCGCGACCAAAGGCAAGAGGAGCAGCAACGCCGCATTTTTGAGCCGCTTCTTCTTTAAGCTGGGCATTGACGGCGCCGTCAGCCAGCACAAGCAACCAAACATGGTCGTCGCTGCAGCAGAAGCGTGCATTCAACATCTCGGAGCATCACAAAGAATGGAAGGTGCAGTCAATTCAACTTGAAGGTCCAGACAGTCAGCTGGTTCCACTCGAACGGCCATCCTGTTGCAGCCTTGCATCAAGCTTTGCCTGTTACCAAGTGGGTCGGAGCAGCAGCAGCCAGTCTAGTTGATCCCAGAGCAGTTTGTCATGCGCATCAAATTGCCAATGGTGGAGTCGGAGCTCGGAGCGATTGACCCTCGTGTTCACAACGCTTCTTCAGTCTCCAAGTCGAGTTGCGCAGCCTCTGGTGCTTGTACTCTGGTCCAGACTAGCTTGCTGGTCTCCATCTCACGGCCAAGTGCCGTGCCAAGTGTCGGAATCCGAGCGAGTCAGCGAATTTGGGCGTGAAATCGGATTGCCGGTCTGCCAGAGTCGGTGGTCACTCAGGTTTTGGATTGTTGAGATCTTGTTGGTGTCTGCTGCCTCTCTGTGGTGTCGTAGGCCTCCGCAAAGGGGCAACGTAGACCGTGCAGCTGCGATAAACAGGGATGTCGCCGTCAATGTGCTCCCCGGATGTCTTGATTCAGGATGTTTTGCGCCTCACGTCGCGAACTCAAGGCGAAAAAAAAAGTTGAGTGGGGGATCCCGTGTGCGGGGCTTCGGACTCTGCAGGCAGCGTGGCAGCCAGCTTTTCAGAGGCTTATTCTGCTCCTACCATACACATCACAAATGGCTCCCCAAGACTCCCTCCTCTTCATTAACAACGAGTTTGTCAAGTCCAAGGATGGCGTGCCCTTCTCCTTGAAGAACCCCGCCAATGGCGAGGAGATTGCCACCGTGCAGAGCGCTTCTGCCAAGGACATCGATGCCGCCGTCGTCAACGCCGAAAAGGCTCAGGCCATCTGGTAAATCAGCACATAGCGCGCCCCTGGGACGGCCACTGACGATGCAAGGGCAGGTATGCTAAGAGCGCCGCTGAGCGCACTGTCATCATGAAGAAGATGGCCGAGCTCGTCCGCGAATCCGGCGATGAGCTCGTCAGGCTCGACGCTTTGGTTAGTCATGCTGACTCACTTGGACGAAAGTCCGCACCTAACACCACATCAGGCTATGGGCCGTCCCGTCTCCTCCAATGGCGACCCGGCTTTCTACAGCGCCCTTTTCGAATTCGTCGCCGCTCAGGGCGAGACCGTCCATGGCACCACCTCCTTGAACATGCCCGGCATGCTCAACTTCTCCCTCCGTCAGCCTTTCGGCGTCACCGCCGCCATTGTAAGGTTCTCCATTTTATCCGGCTTTTGCCGTCTCTGAAAGTCGTCGCCGCAGCTCCCCTGGAATTTCCCCTTGGCTCTGTTTTTGCAAAAGGTGCTTTCAATCTTGGAGTCAGTTTTCATCTATTCTGACGATGTTGTGTAGGTCGCCCCCGCCGTCGCGGCCGGCAACGCTATCATCATCAAGAGCTCGGAGAAGGCGCCTTTGGCCGTCGCCAAGATGGGCGAGTTCATCGCCAAGGCTGGCTTCCCTGCCGGTTTGATCCAGATCGTTTCCGGCAAGGGCGAGACTGGTGCTCTGCTCGCCGAGCACATGAAGATCCGCAAGGTTTCCTTCACCGGCTCGACCAAGACCGGCCGCGCCGTCATGGCCGCCGCTGCCAGGTCCAACTTGAAGAACGTGACCCTTGAGGTACCTTGAGCTCTCTCAGATGCCTTCGGGACCGCATATTGACGCACCCGACTACCAGTTGGGTGGCAAATCCCCTCTTATCGTTTTCGACGACGCAGACCTCGAGGAGGCTGTGCCCGCGGCCGCCTTCAGCATCAAGTTCAACTCTGGCCAGGTCTGCATTGCCAGCTCGCGCCTCTACGTTCACGAGAAGATCTACGACCAGTTCTTGAAGGAGTTCGCCAAGCAGTTTGGCGAGTACAGCCACGGTGACCCTACCGACAAGGCCACCACCATGGGCCCACAGGGTGAGCAACTCGTTGCGTGTGACTGAGAGAACGGTTTTCTGACTTTGCTTTGTCTCCAGCTGACAACATCCAAAATGTACCTTCCCTTGCTTTCCCAATTGCTCTCGTAGTACCGTCTTAACCAGTACGCGCAGGACATCGTCTCTTCCTACATCGAGATCGGCAAGAAGGACGGCAAGGCCTTGATTGGTGGCAACCGCGGCAAGGATGGCAAGGGCTTCTTCTTCGAGCCCACCATCTTCACCGACATCCCGGACAACAGCCGCATCAACAAGGAGGAGGTTTTCGGTATGTGCTGGCCGCTCGCAGACAGAGGGGGCCCGAATTGACCGACTTGAACAGGCCCCGTCGTCGTCGCGCACAAGTTCACCGACGAAGATGACGTTGTGGCCCGCGCCAACGACTCCGAGTACGGTCTGTATGCCTCTGTCTTCACCAAGAACCTGGACCGTGCGATGCGCGTGGCCAAGGCTCTCGACTCCGGCATGGTCGGCGTCAGTAAGTGGCACACCTGATCTGTTCCCATGTCGCCACCTCACTGATTCTTCCTCAACCCCTCCAGACGTGTCCTCACCGACGCACTCTGTCGACTTGGGCTTCGGTGGGTCTTGTTTGGGCGCCGAATCGTCCAGATCTCGGGCTAATCTTGTCGAAACAGGCGGAACCAAGGCCAGTGGCATCGGACGCGAGAACGGGGTCAACGCCCTCGAACATTGGTTAGAGCAGAAGGTCAGCTATCATCCCTGCATCATTCTGGGCATAAATTTACGTTTCTGTACAGGCCGTGTTCATGAAGGGCGAGTTCTCCGCGGTTTCTCCCGACTTTTGGCCGCTAAAGCTGACATTTTCGTGCAGTTGCCGACAAGAAATAAGCAACAGAAGGTCATTTGCATGTACATTTGAGGGTCACTCCGTTGGAATGCAGGTTGGACATCTTAAGAGGAACTAAGGTGGTGGCGGCCAGGACCTCCCGCTCTCTCGACTGAGTTCTGTGCTCCGCGATATCACTTCTCTGGCTATATCGTGTCCTCTGAGACTGGCTGGCCTCCAACCATGAGCTCTGGGCGATGTGCTCGGCGCGACGCCACCGCCTTTAATTTTGACCCAGGCGGCGACCGCCATTTGTCTTGCGGATTGCCGTCTCTTTAGTCCTTTTGCGATGCACGCCGCCCTAAACGTTTCAGACCCTTTTGATGCTTGCTTCATCCTCTCGGTGCGACCGGCCTCCTCTGTTAAATTTACGAATTTGCCCCTGCTCTCGGACCTCTTTTGCCCCAGCGAAAACGGATAGTACTTGCGTGCACTGACGCTCCTGTCATAAATGCGGGCCGCGGCGGAGCGCCTCTGTCGTGTAGGCCAGAATGTTGCTGAAACAGCTCGCACATCGTGTCCCTTCTTGTGTGCCCATTTAGACGCACTTTCGCACTTTGGTCCTTTGCCACCACCACACCAGCTTATGTGTAGTTGATGGAAGTACGATGGATGTGCTTGCCGGTCAGATACTAGGCCAGGTGCTTAGTCTTTCGCCGGATCAAAATCCCTATGCTTTTGCGAAGGAGGCCATTTACGAGTTCTTCCAGCCTGACTTACCGCCATTCTTCTTCGTCAGCCAAGCAATAAACATCTTCTTCTTCACCTGCGTTGTCTTCGTCGCCGGCTTCAATCTATGGCGCCTGAAACGGAATCGGGGAGTGCATGTCGGCTTGCGGCTTTATTCAACGCGACGGTTTTTGGGTAGTACGTTGCTGCTACCGAACGCAGCGGTGCTCTTCTCTGTCTGGTGCCTGGTCTTTGCCCTCTGTACGTTCCGTCTGGTGATGCACGACCGAATTCTGACCCCAAGTCCCGCGGTTGATAGCTTCTATTCCTATGATGGCCCTCTTTATAATAAGCCCCTCACACAAATGGTCTCCGACGACTATGATCGCCTTCTATCCGATCGCGGTCCCGATCGGCTTGATCTATGCGCTCTGGAGTGAAATCCACTCGCTCCTCTCTGTCTACCTACTGTCTGGCGCCGGCCCTGGGACCCACCTCTCCCCATCAAAAACGCTCTGTGTCAATGCCCTGTTTGTGTCTGTGAGAAAAGTTCGACATGTTCACTTTTGCCACCGTTGCTAACCAAACCAACCCACCAGATCTACCCTCTATTCATCTTAACGACATTTCCCTTCTTCATTCGAGCTGCCATCAAGATGCACACCGCCTTTGCCTCTTTCGAAAGATTGGGCTTGGATGCGCTGTCGGGTCAATGGCAGCCAGGCGACAAGTTCAGCGTCACACCTGAAATCATGAAGAAGGTTGCGATTTTGACGACCGAAGCGGAGGCCGCCATCGAGTCCTTGGGCACCGCATTCTTGACACACCTTGTGTGGCATGTCGTCACATTGGCTGTGTTCTTGTTGGCCAGCGCCCTATACTGCATTTTCCTCTCTCAACGCCTCCGCCCGCGCAACTCCCTCGGCGGCACACAAAATTTCCGCCTATCTACGACCGGAATCTCCCTCTCACAGGGCGCCAAGTCGTCTTACTACAAGCTGCTTGTAGAGGTCGTCGCCAGCATGGTGCTGACCGGTTGCTACGCCGACCTCTCGGGCTACATGTCTGTGGTGAGCTGGAGCTTCTTCGAAAGGGCGGTATATCACCTTGCTCATCCACTATAACAGCACACACAAGCTATGTTCCTGTCTGCCAAGGGCTGGACAGTTTCGTTCTGCCTCGTCTTCGGCCTCTTCAGTCTCATAGGTCTCCCCATCAACATCCACATTGCCCTTCGCCTCCAGTCGCCCCCGCCCAGTCGCCGTGCCAGTGCAACTCTTTTGGAGTACCCAATGCATCCCATCTTCCTGCAGTCGACTATCAAGGAGCTCGAAGAGGGAGGCGAGGTCATCCACATCCGGCTCTTGAAGCCTCCGCGAACATACGCATCCTACTGGGGGGACTGGGAACGAAAGGGAGACGACGACATGGAGACCTTGGACGAGCTGGGCCTGCTGTAAGGACCCAGGGAGAGGTACGTTTCAATCTTGGTTGCTCGACGTTTCAACTGAGATCTCGCCGCTGACAAGCTTTCAGCTTAATCAGAAGTCAATTTCACTGTTTGGACGCCACCACACCACTTGTCTGCCGCGGCGTTTCGAGAGCCTGGCGTCCGGAGCGGAATCGATCCCACCTTGGTGCATTGTATGGTTGTTAAAGACAGCCAAAGTGAGTCGAGAGCATCTCTTCGTCCCGTGAGAAAGTCACATTGAATTGGACGTTGCTCGCAGTGTTTACAATAAGAAGAGGGATGATAGAGAGCAGCATGGGTGGCGCATCGGAGAATCCAGACTGTCAATAGTTCCTATAATTCTCGCTTTCATTTTTGCATGGCTGCATGGTTCCACAGACACATAGTGCAGTATACCGCTGGCCACGAGCAAGCTTGAGCGCTGGAAAATCGGCGCCGCGGATTGCCTTTCGGTCCGCTGCGACCGTCTCCTCTTCCCCCAAGGATGGACCGCTACCTACCGGACGCCAAAGGATGTGAGGTCGTTCGACGTGCTTTGCCTGCGTTCTTGAGTTGACTTGCCCCAAGACCTGCCCTACTGGATGCTCTTTGTTTCCGTTCGCTTTCTTGTCGCGCTCTGTTCATTTGTCTTCTTCTGAGGCTCGCTGAAGGTTTTGGCTTTCGGAAACACCATTCAATGCTACAGCACCACCGAGTTGACGAGAAGAGTCTACAGCGGTAGCGAGAAATCGGGTCAGCATTCGGCTCGTTTCGCTCTCCTGCCATACCTGAAGCCCAAGTGGACAGTGACCAGCCTGACATCGCGCACATTCGGGCTGTGGACTCTCGTATCTAGCCTCATCCGGTTCCAAGCCGCCTACAGGCTGCACGACAGAGAGTGAGCCTGTGTCTTCATTGCTGTTCATCTCTGAAGGGCTCAAGTCCCGGCCACAGTTGGTACAACCTGGCGATAGGGACCTACGTGATCGTGTCCTTCCACTACGCGACCGAGTACTACAAGTTCAAAACGACTCGACTTTCGGCGGGCTTCCTGTCGCCAGTCATCGTGGGCAGTAGGTGCTCCATCTTTGCCTTTCGCCACCGCCTTGCTCAACGAATGGCCATCAGATGTCTCGTTGATCTGGATGCTCAGCCAGTACTCGTTCTACGTAGAGAATTGAAAGACTTGAAATTTCCCACATGAGGCAACCCGTCTGCAGAGGCGCTGCGCTCCAGCCGGCCTGAGCCCTGTTCCGTGACCGTCAAGATGGGAGCTGTCCTGTGCGTCTGAGAGCCTGCTTTATGAGCGCATGCTGAAGACGATGCGAGCAGAGCTATCCCGTTCCTCGGTTCGCTGGGCGGACTTGCGGCCACCGTCGTCTCGAGCTCTCTGGCTGGCTTGGCCTTGTGCGTGTTCCCCTCTGCGCCTGCCCGGAGTTCAATGACCTCATGGCCCAATCAGCTTCTGCACCTCGAAAGCGGTAGGTGGTGCCTCGAGAGCCAGTCAGTGGAAGGGGGATGCTCAAAGTCGGAATTCCAGGCGTCTGCGTTTTGCAAGTCGTGCAACTGCCAATCCTCAATCGCCACCCGCATCGGCTTCTCGATCATATTCCTGGTCAATTCTATATTAGCTTGGCTGTCCTTAACGCCATGGGCAATCAGGCGGATCGAGGCTTGGAGCTACGACTACATCAAGATGAACTGTGCGGGCGGCAAATGCTACGGCGTGCTCGCTGTGCGTTCCCTTGCCTTCTTCCTGCATTAGTCTTCACTAATGCGTTGCGATGGAGCGCTCAGGTCCATCGAATCTGCTTTGCCCTCGGCCTGCTGCACATCATCCTCAGCTTGCTGCTTGTCGGCGTTCGGGACACCAGAACTAAGCGTGCTGCCATTCAAAACGGGTACGTTCGACCTATCATTGCATACTGTACACGAGTCCTGAGGCGAGAGAACCAGGTGGTGGGGTCCGAAGGTACTCGCTTGGCTGGCGCTCATCGCCGTCTCCTTCGCCATCCCGAACGGCTTCTTCATCTTTTGGTCCAAGTACGTCGCCATCATCGGCGCCACCATCTTCATCCTCATTGGCTTGGTCCTCCTGATCGACTTTGTGCACTCGTGGTCCGAGGCGTGCTTGGACAAGTGGCAAGAGCAGGGCTCCGAAATGTGGAAGTGGATCCTCATCGGCTCGACCTTGCTTGAGTACGCCGGCATGATCGCGCTGACCGTGGTGGACTACATCTTCTTCGCCGGCTCTGGATGCGGGCTCAACCAGTTCTTCATCACGTTCAACCTCATCCTCTGCGTGCTGTCCACCATCTTGTCCATCATGCCTGCCGTTCAAGACTCGAACCCGCGGTCCGGCCTGGCTCAATCTGGCATGGTCGCCGTCTACTCGACCTACCTCATCACCTCGGCGGTGGCCAACCACGACGACAAATCGGGCCAATGCAACCCGCTCACCTCTCGCGCCTCTGCTGCCCGCTCCTCCATGGTCATTGTTGGCGCCGTCTTCACCTTCTTGGCTATCGCTTACTCCACCAGCCGAGCCGCCACCCAGTCGAAGGCGTTCTCTGGCAAGAAGAATCCCGGTGGCGGAGGTGCTATTACGCTTCCGGTGGACGATGGCGAGATGGCCACCGTCACCTCCCAACCTTCCAAGAAAGACAGCTTGAAGGTGCAAGCGATGATGGCGGCCATTGCTGCCGGATCGATTCCGGCGAGCGCGTTGGACGAGATGTCGGATGACGATGAGGACGAAGGCGCACCGGGTGCCCTGGAGAGGGACGACGAGCGGTCTGGCACGCGGTACAACTACTCTTGGTTCCACATCATCTTTTGCATGGGCGCCATGTACGTCGCCATGCTGTTGACGAACTGGTGTGTTGCTGTCTTCCTTCTCCCATAGCCAATCAACTTAGACATGATGATTGCGGCGCAGGAATGTGGTCGTTGCCACTGGAGACGACCAGGGCGACTACGTCAAGATTGGCCGCTCGGGCGCTGCCATGTGGATGCGCATCGTCAGCAGCTGGATCTGTTCGTTCCTCCTCTCATGTAGTCCAAAGGCCCGAAGCTGACAGCGAACTTAGGCCTCATTCTTTATATCTGGTCGTTGGTGGCGCCAGTCATTTTGCCTGACCGCTTCGATTAGATGAATGGGCACTTTATTAGCATCTCATCTCGTGTAATATGCATCCTCTTAAACCTGTATGTCTTGACAAGTTGCGCTACGACGAAGCTTGAGAGCGACTGGGGACGAGAACACATGCTCATATATTACATCTGACGCGCAGCTCTATTAGTTTAAGAGTGAGGTCTCCTCAAGGTCCCGTCCCGGTCTCTAGAGGAAGGCGACCGCCGCCACCAAAAAGGAGCGAGGGTCACTGCTACGAACAGGGAAGCACACAGTCCAGCCACAAAGTTCAAAGGGGCAGAGGCAAGAGAACGCGACCAACCTTTTTGCGTTTCTTGTTCGCCGGTTCGCCCACGTCCGTCCCGTTGGGCGCGGGTCCGCCATTCGTCGAGCCATTCATGATGTCCGACAAGCCGGCCGTGGTCTGCGAGAGGACGTCGCCTCTGGACCGCTTCTTTTTTCGCCGCCGCGTGCTCGCGCCCATCGAGCCGAGGAGCAGCTCGACGTCTTCTGGGTTGGTGGGGCCCGGCTGTAAGCTGAAGCTGTCCCGTAACGTCTGGTCGTCGAAGGGCTGGATGTCGACCGGCTGAAGCTCCGGGTGGAAGGCCAGGTCGCGCATGTAGTGGTCTTTGGGATTCCCATATCGACCTGTTCGTGTGCACCATTCGTCAATATGATCCCAAGGACATAGCAGGGGCGACAGCAACGAACCTGGGAGGTCGGCGACCAAGTGGCCATATCCCTTCTCGACCTTTTTGCGCTCCGTCTTGTTTCCCTCCGCTACTGCTGCCGCCGCTGCCTCTGCCGCCGTAGCCTTCCCTTTCCCCTTGACACTGCTTCCCAGACCACCCACTGGCACCTCGACGTACGGCCGGACGAACTGCTCGTAGACGCCCACCAAATCGAACGCTTGCAAGAGGTCTTCCGAGCCCGAGATGCGCGCCCTCGGCACTTGCTCGTCTACGCCAGCACAGCGTCAGCGCTTCTGAGGCAAGCCTGGAGCTCTAGAAGCGAAGCAAAATCACCGGTTGGGACCGAGTCCAGAGCAAGGTCGACCAGAGCGAGAGCTGAAGTCGAGGCTACGGGAGGTGCGTCCGTCTCCATTGGCCGCCAGACGCCAGCATCAGCCGAATCCAGGCCGCCCTCTGAGCTGCTATTGAACAGGCCGTGCGGAATGCTCAAAAGAGGGACCTCGAGAATTGGCTGGACAGTCGCTGCAGAAGCGCAAGAAGCACCTTGCCCAACGTCGTCCGCACGCGCGCCGCCATGAATGTGCCTTCTGGTACCGACCCGGAGCTGCTCCTAGGCGACGAGTGGGAGTACACAGACGGCGACCTCAGCAAGCTCGACGACGACGAATACGAGCCCGAGGAGGTCAGCCAGCCGCACATTTGAAATCGCTTCGCCCTGCCGGTCTGATGCCCCTCTTGACCTTGCAGGTTTCGTACATGGTGTTGGATACGGTTGGAAAGGTCAAATCAGCGGATCTCAAGTCAGCCGGCGAGGTTCAACTGTCTGTAGGTCTTCAAAGGTCACCTGCGACGACTTTCGACTCACCCAATAGCGCAGGGCTTCAATTCGGATCAGCCGTTTGTCCGGATAGGACACAGCATCTACGAAGGCTCTTTCGAGGGCTTGATTGGCACTGAATTGATTCTCACAGAGATTGCGGCTGGTGGGTCCATTGGTCCTCGAAGGAAGCCCCAGCTGATGAAGGACCAAATCAGAGGGCTCCCCGAAGGCGACTTACATGCCTTTCGCTCTGACCTCTGTCCATGTGCATCTCGAGGGCGTCACCTTGGTTCCCAAGAACAAGAAAGACAGGCCGGCGCCGCCCACCGACTACGCCAACACCCCTCACCCAGGCACAGTCCACGCACCACGCCCACCGCGCGGCTCGGGCTTGTCCAGAGGTAGAGGTCGGCCGAAGAAGAAGAAGGACGCCGGGTCGGACAGGCAGGCCGAGAATGCCATGGTCACTTTGCCACTCGAGCAGGAAGAGTTCGATTTCGGGGACGACTTGCCCTCGGGCTCCGGGGCGCCAGACATCATCATTAACCACGAACGAGATGAAGAGAGCGCCTACATCAACCCGGACCTGCTCTTTCGGTGATCCGTTTGGGTCACTTGTAACATTTAGGGCTACTGTTTGGGGGAAAAACAACCACATTGCATTCTACAGCCCCTTGTATTCCCACCAACCCGTTTCAGCCATCTTGGTCCGCTTGGTCATGACCTCGCCCTCCATGTCTTGCATGTAGGTAGTCATTTGGCGCTCGATCCTAGGGTCAGAGGAGCCCAAGATGCGGATGGCCAACAGCGCGGCGTTGGTAGAGTTGTTGATGGCCACAGTGGCCACGGGAACGCCTCTCTGTTGTATTTGCGCTTCAACCGACTGGCAAGGGATTGAAAGCTGGAAAGGAACGCACCGGCATTTGGACGATAGAGTGCAGCGAGTCCACCCCGTCCAATGTGCTTCCTTTGACGGGCACGCCGATCACAGGCAAACTGGTCAAGGCCGCCACCATGCCCGGCAAATGCGCCGCGCCTCCTGCGCCGGCAATGATGCACCTCACGCCCCGCTCCACCGCCGACTGCGCAAACTCGATCATCAACAGCGGCGTTCGGTGCGCCGACACGATCTCCAGCTCGTGCGGGATGTCAAACTTTTCGAGGATGCGCCCGGCGTCTGACATGACTTTGAGGTCCGAGTCGGAGCCCATGATGATGCTGACCAAAGGCTGGGAGTGGGAGTGGCCTTTTCGGGTCGGTAGCCGAGGGGGCTCTGGTTCTGGGAGAGCAGCAAGTAGAGGCGCCAGACGTTTGGCGACTTCAGCCTCCGAGGCGCCCACCACGGTGATGTGACCCAGCTTGCGGCCCTTGCGAGATTCTGCCTTGCCGTACAAATGAACAGTGGCGCCGGGGACGGTCAAAGAGGTCTTGACAAGAGTGGAGACGGGCGCGAAAGAAGAGGAAGAGCCCAAGATGTTGAGCATGCTGGCGGCGCCAACTTTGAGGGAGGTGTCGCCGAGGGGGAGGGAGAGGATTGCGCGAAGGTGGTTTTCGTACTGCGATGTAGAAGAGGCTTCAATGGTGTAGTGCCCAGAGTTGTGCGGCCGCGGCGCAATCTCGTTGAGCAGGATCGTGCCGTCCGCCATCTCGAACATTTCCACCCCAAACACGCCCACCGCTCCTTTGCCCAGCGCTGAAATCGCTCTTGAGGCCAACGTCTGCGCCTTCTCTGCCGTGCCCTTTAGCCGGCTCCGCAGCGGCGCGTGGACCAAGTGGCAAATGTTGTCCTTGTGCACCGTCTCCACCGCGCAGTAGCTGGCCACGGTCCCATCGCTGCCCTGAACGACCATGACCGCAATCTCTCGTACGAACGGTGCAAAGCGCTCGGCGTACAACAGCCGCGAGCCATTGCCCAGGAACTCGACCGCTTGCGGCACTTGGTCCAAGCTCTTGAGCAGAAAGTTGCCCTTGCCGTCGTACGCCATCGTCCTTGACTTCAGCATCACAGGCAAGCCAAAAACCTGGGCGGCAGCGGTGATGGAGGCCGACAGGTCGGTGGGTTCCAGAGCAATGAAGTCTGGCAGCGGGATGCCAGCCTTTTGCAGGTGGACTTTCTGCAGGAACTTGTCTTGAATGACGGTGATGACTTCTGGCGACGGGAAGATGCGCAGTTTCGGGCTGGTCGTGGCCAGTTCGGCAAGGGCTTTGGCGTCGACATGCTCAATTTCGACAGTGAGCACGTCCACCGTTGCCGCCAATTGAGCGATGTGGGCGGCGGAGGAGAAGGGACCATCAATGTGAGGCTGGGAGGAGATTTGCTTGGCTGGTCCATCGAGACCAGAGTCGAGCACGCTGACTTGAATGTTGAGGCGATTGGCAGCTTCAATGAGCATTCGCCCGAGCTGGCCGCCACCTGGTTCCCTCTTTGAGCACCTTTCTCAACCTTTGCCTGAGCAGCTGAGCATACCTAACACGCCAACGCGAGGGAAGTCCATTTGTAATTGGCTGTAACAAATTGAACAAATTTTGTTGCCCGCTTTCAGATGCACCACAAGCCGAACTTCCAAAGGCCAAGGGAAAGCGGAAGGGGAACTGGGACCTTGGAGGAGCAGGACGATGCATCGATGAGAGATGCTGGCGCCAGGCTGTCCCTGGGCCTGCTAGCCTGCACACTCATTTGGATCACCATCGCCATCGCCCAGCAATCCACCGCCCTCGTCCTGCTCGAGCACCATGACGAAGATGTGCAGTCGCCCTCTTACTTGCCCTACCTCGACTGGTACGCTGGCTTGCACACGCTCTCCGCCCGCATAGGCTTCGCGACCGGCCTGCTCTTCTGGCTCCTGTTCCTCTTTGGCTTCGTTGGCATTGTGGCTTCCGACTTCTTTTGCCCAAACCTCTCGACCATCAGCTCCAAGTTAGGCTTGAGCGAGAGTGTAGTCAGTCCCACCTTGCGATCATTCTGCCCTTCATGATCAAGAGCTAATGGCGTTGGCGGATGACAGGCTGGCTCGACGTTGCTGGCGTTCGGCAATGGTTCACCTGACGTGTTCTCGACATTTGCCGCTCTGTCCGCCGGGTCTGGTTCACTGGCTATTGGAGAGCTACTGGGAGCTGCTGCCTTTATCACCTCCGTCGTGGCCGGCGTCATGACCCTGATTCGCCCGTTTAAGGTTGCCAAGCACACCTTTCTCCGCGACGTTGGCTTCTTCACCGCGGCCGTCGCGCTCGTTCTGTTCATCCTGTGGGACAAGCAGATCACCCAGATAGAGGCGGCGTCCATGATTGTGCTCTACTGCTTCTATGTGGCGGCGGTTGCGATCGGGAGCTGGTGGCATCGGCGGAAAGAGAGGCTCCGGGACGCCCTTCGGAAAGCGAGGCAGGAGTACGCTGACGAGGAAGAGGATGAGGATGCTTTGGATGTTTCGACGGTTTCATTGGAGCCTTATAGCGATGACCGTGGGTGCTTTCATTGACTTGCGGGAGCGGGGCTGCAGCTGAAAGCGCTTCGTTCAATCCAGCTTCATCTTCAGCCGTCATGTCACCTCGAATCTCGATAGAGTATCACCATCACCCGATGACAGAAGAGGCCTTGCTCGATCTGGCAGATCGCTCCTCTCCAATTACTTTGCGCCCAACCCGGCCTCGAACCACTTCCAACTCGTCTCTGCAACCCAATCCTCGAAGGCCAAGAGCTAGAACAGCAGTTCGGCCATCCTTGTTGGGCGCCATCGAGTTCCGAGATGTCATCAACAGCTTAGCGCACGAGTCAAGCGCCAAAACGTTGGCCAGATTTGGTCACCTGGATGGCGAACGGACCCCGCCAGCTTTGCGCACAGCTCGTCAAACTATGCGTTCTAACAACCACAACCGAGCCGTCTCTCAATTCGCTCTTCCCACAGCTGCCATGAGCTCGGGCGAGGGTTCCGACCACTCTTCGCACCACCACCGAAAGGCCGCGTCCTTGACTGATATCCACGACTTCGACGACAGCGGCTCTGTGGAGTTTGATTCGACCATCTGGAGCAAGGACCGCATCTCGCCCGTCCGATCGTCGGACAGAAAAGCCAACGACCTGATCGATCTGACTCCCGAGGTCGAAGACCCTTGGAAGAATGCCCAAACTCAGGCTGAGGGCAGCAGCAAAGGTCTCTTGCGCCTCGACACAACCATGGCTAAGGATGATTACTTCCACGCCTCGCCCCTCCCCATCACGCCGGCGCATCTGCGACAGCCCGCCCTCAAAAGAGTGCCCTCCATCGTCATTGTGGCTGAGAGCGGCGAAGTCACCCCTGCCCAGCTGCTCAGCCCTCCCGCGTCGCCTCTGAAACTGGCGATGGTTCCAGCTTGGATGCAAAAGCGGTCGGGGCGCCGGAAAGCGAAAATGCTCTTCCGATCGTTGCGGTCGGCTCTGTTCCCGTCTTTGTCTGGCCTGCGCAAGAAGTCCATCCTGGGGGGCGTCGTCGCTCTGGTCTCGTGTCCCGCCATCTTTGTATTGGTCCTCACTCTGCCGGTTGTCGACGAGGAAGCGGACGACGACTACATCGAGGTCAAGGAGAAGGAAGAGGAGATTGTGGTATCGCATCATCGACAGACGGAAGGCGCCTTGGCCGAAGACGAGTCCTCGGCTAGCTGGAGAGCAGAGGCTCGGAAGAGGGACACCCACATCGCGCACGCACTCCACTCGCCCGCCGCTCTCCATCACTCGGGCCCAGATCCAGCCGAGTATGCGGCCCCCCTGGATCTAGATCGTGTGGACGACAGCTTGCGGCAAGCCTCGCAAGAGTCTGAAGTTGGCGAGCCACCACTTGTGCACCGCGAGTTTCCCAACAGCGGCGGCGTCTCACCACCGGCCTCTATCTTGGAAGACATGCTCCAAAACAAGATGGATGACCAAATCGCCAAGTGGCTCACGCTGCTTCAATGCGCTTTGAGCCCCTTTTTCGTGGTCATGGTTACATTGGGTAGGCTCCGCTCACTCTTGACGAAGGCACAGGCTTACAAGGGCGCTGCTGTCAGGCGATGACTTGAAGATTTGGTACTTTGCTGTAGCGGCTGGCGTCGCGGCAGCTTTGTGCCTGATAGCGACCGCCATTATGGCCAGTCCGACTAAGAAAGGCAGAACTTTGCTTTGCGGTGTGGGGTTCGTGGTCTCCATGGTCTGGCTGCTGGCGTGTGTCAACGAAATCGTTGGCGTGCTTCAGGTGCGCCTTCCTACACTCTGACACAGGTGGTATTCTGACGAAAACGACATCAGGCTATTGGACACGTCTTTGGCCTGTCTGACTCCATCCTAGGCATCACCGTTTTCGCTCTCGGTAACTCGACAGCTGATTTGGTGGCCAACATCACCATCGCGCGCATGGGCTTTCCTGTGATGGCCATTTCGGCCTGTACTTTTCATTTGCTCAACACCTTCGTAGGATGTGGCTGATGACCGCCACAGGCTACGGCGGCCCTCTGCTCAACTTGCTTCTCGGCGTCGGCCTCTCGGGCACCTATTTCATTGCCAAAACAAAGCAACCTTACTACATCGACTTTGACGCCACATTAATCACCACTTGTTCCATGTTGCTGGTCATTTTAGGTGAGCGAGCGCCCTTTTGCGGTGGCGTGTCGTCTCTTGACGAGCTCTCTTTCGGCAGTCACTACCCTCATCTTCATACCCTACAACGGATTCCTCATGTCGAGGAAATGGGGCATTTGTAAGTCTGTCTACACCTGATCGCCGTCGACCCGTTCTCAACCATTTCTGGAACAGTCCTATGCTGCTCATACCTCTTGATGACGGCCATTAACGTGGTTGTCGAAATCAAATTGTAAACCTAGCATTCGCAGAGCATTTTCGTAGAACAGAACACGAGATTACGGAATTTGCCGCCCAGTTTGCCCTCTTTCACGTCGCCTCCTGCTCCAAGTCCTTGCGGAAGCCTTCGAAGTATACGCGGATGTGCCTGTCCACATGTTGCCCACCAAACACGTATGGGTGGTCGATTCCGTGGTGGGCAGGGATGAAGAATGGCTCGACGACGGAGCCTGAGAGGCGATGAAGCGTTCGACTGTGGGAGCTAGGGATGAGGCGGTCGAAGTCGGAGGCCATGATCAGGCATCGCCTCTTCCCTGGTTCGACCTTTGATGCCCAGGCACTCATGTTGATGTCGTTGCGGAAGAGATCGAATACTGAAGAGGACGAAATGTTGTTGCGCTCGAGTTTGCGGTAGCCTACCAGCGATTGGGCGACGGACAAGATGGAGACAAAAGGCGAAAGCAAGATGATGTGCTGGAAGCGCTCCGGAAATTTGCCAGCCAGGTGAAGTATTGGACCAGATCCGGCAGAGTGGCCAAAGAGGATGATGTCCTCGTAGGCGAAGCCTTTTTGAGCGTGTAGCCACTCGACCGCCGCTTCAGCGTTCGCCTCCAGCTGGCCTTGAATGGGTTTGCCGGCGGTGCCGCCATAGCCGGAGTACTCGAACCCAGCGGCGTTGAAACCTGACACGGTCGAGATATATCGCAACGTTTCCTCATCCAGCTTCTCTCCGTTTCCGCTGAGGGGAGTCAGTCTGAGCAAGTCCGTTCCGAAGGTACGTGATCGAAAAGGGCTTACTGTCCGTAAAGGATGACTTTTCGAGACTCCTTCTGGGATTTGATCAGGCCGACCAGCGTTTGGATGGTGGCGGGCGCGAAAGAGGGCATCGAGCTCGACTTGTTGGTGACAGAGATTGCCTCAATGATATTGTCCGTATCCGTTGGAGTCGTCACAAAACCGAATTGGGGGAAGAAGAGACGGCGAAGAGCTACATTGCGCAGAGGAGTGCCTAGAGGGCGTCCAACCCACTCGCCGAAGAGGGTGGTGCGAGCGGGCTTGTTGGGCTCGGTGCAGGTCACATTACGTGGTGGTGGATGTAAAAGAGCAAGAAAGAGGCTTGGGACGTTCAGAACGGCTTCAAACTCGACCACGTCGACAAAGAAGCTTCCTCCGGGGGAGCGAGCGCTCGGGGCAGGTAACCGCCGTTGGCTTTGCCGACGTGTCTACAGGCACCAACAGCCAACAACTTGCAACGGAATCTGGACGGCAGCTGGCGCGGAGAGACCTCAGACGTTGGCAGCTGCGGTACAACCCTTACTAGAGACAGACGCGTTGGGTGCAGAGAGTACACGTGTTGCATGTCAAAAGTAAGCTTGGTACAGCGTACAAGATGGAGCCGCAAAGAACAACAAAGGAGTGACGAGGTGGGTGTGCTTGCGATTCTGCGTGGAAGAAAAGGAGCGGAAGGGTAAGAACTTGCTAACAGATCAGGACCACCTTGCTGTGGCTGGCTGAGGCCTCGCGCCACCTCTCGTCGGCCTCCAACAGGCACTTTTCCTCGGGCTCTTGCTCCGTCGCCGTTTTGACGCAAAGCCAAACATCGAACGAAGGTGGCAAAAGAATGTTGTTGGCCTTGAGCTTCTCGCCGATCTTGGCTTTGACTTCGGCAAAGGTGGCCGCCCGGGGCACGCGGAAGACGACATTGGCCTGCGAGTGGCGGATCTTGAGGGTGAGCGACTCGGTCTGCGGCAGGGCTGGGAAAGTTGAAGAGGCCGAGCTGCTTGGGGGATCCGGGCTGCTCGGAGTGCTGTCGAGGGTTGGGGAGCCGACAATTGGGTTCAAGGGCGACTTGATTGAGTCTGAGCGGCCGCGGTTGGTCAGCGCCCTAGGACTCCCGGCGAAAGTAAGGGTGTCTGGCAGCGGGACCAAGTTGGAGTTGAAGGCCGAGTAAGATGACATGTCGTAGCCCTCGAAGCTCTTGCCGGCCAGCAGCAACGGCTCGGGCCACTGGGGCGTGGGTGGTGTGGCCGGCTGGGCCAAGCTAATGGGCGAGGAGGAGAGGGACTGGAAGTCCTTGCTGGAGCCCTCGTCGACCGACCAGCCTTGGCTGGAGACGTGGCTGGTATCAAAAGTGTCGCAAGAGCTGATGGATGAGGCAGACTGGCTGTGAGAGTGCAGGGAGGTATGGCTGCCAGAGTGCTTGTGGAGCCGGTAAGGCGGGCGGTTGATGCTTTTGGCGGACGGCCTTCGATTCCGGGAGTAGTCGATGGGAAAGCGCCCGGGAGTCGTGGTGGCCGTGGCAGAAGTGAGGGGAGCAGCGGCCGGGTATTCGTATTCGGACGCGCGGGAAGAGGAACGAGAGCGCGACATCACGGTGGCGCCCAAAGGCGATGCTGCTGGAGAAGGTACTGATGGATGGGGAACGACGTGCTGTCTCTATTCATTCATGAGAATGCTTCGTCAGCCCACTTCCAGACAAAAATGGAAATGGACGCCTCACAATATCTTGCAGGGACATGAAATGTCGTAAAGGTCCTTTTGGTCTGGTCATTTTGGGAGGCGGTTGGGGTGCTTCGCCATCGGAGGTGGCGTCTGCGTCCGAGCCGAGGGTGTTGGTCGACGTGCCGAGCACACTGGCGGGCGTGATGGTGTGCTCGGTGGACACGCTCCTCGCCACCGAGTCAAGCGACGGTCGATTTCGAATCAGGGAAGTCATCTGAAGCTCAGGGGGGTAGGAGGCTTCAGCCGGGCTGCTAGAGATGCTGGAAATCCCCGAGGAGGAAGACGCGGACAGAGCTGGTGTGCCTTGCACCAGCAGCTCGGTGGGCGTGGGTGGGATGTCGTAGTCCAAGTCGTTCGGCAGGTAGCGTAAGTTTGGCGTGGATCGCTTGTGCGACAGGCCGGGGTGTTGACGCTGAACGAGCTGAGGTGCGAGAGTCTGAAAGGGTTGGCGAGCAAACGGGTCGGGCAGCCTTTCGTTGGTGTTTCGTCGAGACATGGACAGGCTAGGTCGAGTGGAGTGAGTAGGCCTGACGGTAGAGTCCTGGGCGGCAGCCCGATTGCTGGTGGTCGCGGTGGTGCTCGAGGTGGTGGGCTCGGTCTGGCCAAAGAAGTGGTGGACGACCCGGCTCTTGCGGACCTCCTCGATGTCAAACAGCCGCCTGACCCATAAATCCAGATCGTCCCGCCTTTGCGCCATGGTCGAGCGGGTGACGAACAGGGCGAGCTTCTTGTTGAGCCTGGGCAGCTCTTTTTGGTGCAGCGTCGGAAACGTCTCGATCAGGCGCTGCGAGAAGTCTGTACGTGGGCCACCTTGGCTATTGAGTTCCAATCCATTGGGGCAATAAAGCCAGCCGAAAGCAAGAACGCACCCAAGAACTGGTCCCAAGTCTTGAGCACGGTGAACGCCTGGGCGTCCGTGTCTCCGAGCACCCGGCACGCAAAGTAGTATTTGCCATTTTGTTTGGTGTAGTGTACGACGGAGATGAAGCGGATGGAGGCCCTGCGGCTGGCCAGGCGACGCTGAAAGGTGCTCTGGGCTTCCGAGAGGTCCAAATCGAACGAGGCGTCGCTGGTCGAAGTCAGGCCTCGAATCGTGCTTTGATCCTGCTCCTGGATAGTGAGTCTCGACGCTGGGTCGTGCAGACAACGACATTGTTTACCATTTTTAAGGGGTTCAACAGGAAAGTGCGTCAAACGGAAGGAAACCGGGAAAAGCGAAGTCGTCAAATGGGGTTCGTAACAGAGGTCGTGAGGGCAAGCCACCAAGCAAAAGCAGCAGGCAAGCCAATGATGGGTGTCGTGTGGGCTGGTGAGCGGAGACGGGAAAGGAGTTGGCCGCGCTAGACAAAGAAGACTGGGCCGCTTCAAAATGCTTGATTGTGCGGACAGATGGGGCGAGATTGAAGAACGGGCGGCTACCGACGTCAGTCAGTCGTTTGCGGTTCGTGGAAAGAAGCTTCACAAAGAACACTCACAGGGGAGGAGCAGGATGAGAGGAAAGGGGCCCTGGGAACTCTTCTATCGCAAGCTTGTCCCGCCTTCGACGTCCACAAGCAGCCCCTGAAAGTCCAAGCTGTACCCTTTGCCTCAAATCCAGGGTGGGTGATTCAGCCGTAGAGGGTGAATAGGTGGCCGCCGTTGTGTAGAATGTGCTCAGTCGGCTCGGGAACTTTTTGGGTGTGCTCGACGTCAGAGGGCTTTGGGCGAAGCGGCACAGGAGGCTCGCTCTCCTCTCTGAATGGCGCCGTGCTGGAGAGAGGAGGAAGCCGCTCAAAAGGCTCTCCTGAGCACAAAAGGAGAGGAGGGCGACGCGTCTCGAGCGAAATGAAGTGTCTCTGCTTTGTCAAAGCCGGTCGATTGGTGGCCGACGCGATCTCGCGCCAGGTGCGAGTGGCTGCAAGGGCGAGGTGCAGGAGTATTGCAAGAGGAGCTGGTGGATGAGCGTCAACAGAGAAGCCCGGGGAAGGCGCAAGAGTCGGCTCGCTCTCCCTTGTCCTCCGAGTCGTCAACTCAACGCTTCTTCCAGCAACCCCGAGGAGAGGCACGGATGCTGAGAATCCTTCTCGGCCCATGCCCCGCCGACGTTTCGCCTCAAGCCCCAAATGAGATGGACATTGCCCTTCACGACCAATTGGGTCCGGTCGAAAGATCCGCAAAAAAACGCGCTTTTGGACCGTGCCCTTTGCCCAGCTCTGTTGGCGGCCAAGTCAGATTTCGGTGCGTTGGCCCCTGGGAGGCCAGCAAAGCGCTGCTTCAGCAGATGTGGCGGCGACCAGCAGCAGTGAAGAGCTGTGGGATCTGGGCAGAGGCGTGCCATCTGCTGAAATGAAACGAGGCGCTCAGCGAAGGTCCCACTTGGCCACGAGGAGAAGAGGGAGCCACCTTAAGCACAGATTCGAATCTTCAGGTCGATTCAGATCAACGCCGGTGCCGGGCCCCGGAGAGGGGACGGGTGGTCCAGAGCGGGATGTACGAGAGTCTGGCAGAGCGCCACCTGTAGGAAGCGAAAGCGATTAGTCAAAAGGATCTTTAGAGGAGTAAGAGGACAGCACAATCTTGCACGAGAGGTAGTAGGCCAGTCTTGCGGTGGCGTTCAAGTTGGGCTTCAGTCGGTGGCGGTCGAAAAAGTCGATCTCGAACTCTGAACTCGCCTCTTCCTGTCCAGATACTCGAGGTGACGGTATTGCTGAACAAGCTTTAACCGGCCCTTTAGGACCCGCTGAAGAGGCCAAAGTGCTCTCGGACGCGATGACTTTCCGCCATTTGCAAGCAGGCTGCATGGCGGCCATGAATGTCGTGATCACGACTGTCAGGAGATCACTTGTTGGTGCCACGGAGACCAATAGTAGCCGGGTTCAGGAGGCTACGCAGAAACGTCGATGGCAAGGAAGAACTCGCAGGACGCGTTCTGTGTCGGACGGCTAAGAGCGATGACAGCCATGGCATTTGTTCTTCTGAGCCTCGTCAAACATGGTATTCGTATAGTGATGGCAGCACAATGGCGGCGAAAGAAAGCTCCGCAGACATTTCTGCACGCGAAGAAAAACCGCAGAAGTTGGCTGCGTGCCACTGGCTTAACTTGGCAGGCAGCGCCCAAGACGACCAGATTTGACTACCATAAAGCACCCTGAAGATAGCAGGGGGATCCGACGCAACACAAGGAAAAAAAGTCGTCGCTCGCTCCGCAGGTCGCGGTGGCAAATTTGTTGCATTGCTCAATTCTCTGAAGTCGTGGTGCGTGCAAGTAAGATTGCAAGAAGCTGAGACAGCAAGGGGATACAGCGCGAGAATTACGAACATTGAAGGAATCGTTAGGGCGGAGGACCGGGAATTCTAAAGAGGCACACAAAGTGATATGAAAACGGCGGGAATACTTTTGGGTGGGGGCGCGGTGGAGGGAGACCGCTACTGAACTCGCTCGTCGTCGTAAAGGGGCCTGACGTAGATCTTCCCCGGTCGTGACCTTTGCCGCAGGATGCGGAAAGGGTGCAGCTTCGGCTCTGCGCCTTTGCGACCATAGGTTGGAGGGGCGGAGATGCGAAGGAGGGCTTCTGAGTGCTCGGTGGTGCCCTCTGTCTCCACGACCAGCTGGCCATGCCACTCTTCAGCGACGACATCGATGCCGCCGACACCTTGCCCAACGCCACCAACGCTGCCAATGATCGAACCGCCTTTGACGTTGATCACAGCGCGGTTGAACCATTTGTCGATCCGGTAGCTGCCTCGAGCAGACTTGACCAGGACGCGATCCTGGCAAAGGGCCAGAGACGATCTGATCTGGAGGTCGAAGGGAGAGAGGTCCAGATATGCTACCGGGCCATCGGCGGAAGAACTCGCGATAACGTTGTGAAAATACGACGGCGAGTAGGACATCTAGAGGTCTCTCGCAATCAGAAAGGGAGGAATGCAAGCAAGTCTTGCGACGCACGACGTTCAGCCAACTCGGCAAGTGCCCAGCCGGATCAAAAGCGCAGGAGAGGTCGCGCAGATATTTGCCATCGAAGATCAGCCGGCCATCATTTGCGAAGCCACCCAGCGCCACATTTTGCACGACGTCGCCTCGCTTGAGCAGCTGCCACACGCCCGCCCTCCACAGCTCACGTTCACACTCCACGAGCTCCTCGTCAGACATGAAGGTCGTTCCTGGCCTGGTGGGCACCCAGACTTTGGACAGAGCCGCTCTGCCGTGCTTGTAGACTGGCGCTGTGGCGGCCGAGGAGAGGGAGAACTGGTTAAACTGGCCGCGAACGCGGTAAACGAGCTTGGCGTAGGCCCGGCAAGCCTCTTGCACCATCCGGATGGTGTGAAGGTGGAGTCTGCGCTGGACGCACTCGCGCCCCAACTCCTTGAAGTCCTCGGCGTTTAGCTTGGTGCCGACCATAAAGGCCTCCAAGTCCCTCCATTCCAAGATGACCTCGGAGCTGTCTGTAGGGGGTGTCGGTGATGGGGTCGACTTGTTCGGCCGAGCGTTTTCGTAAAGCTTGGCTTTGGCGGGCACTACCATGGCGCTCCGGCTGGCTTCCGTGTGGACATAACCGTAGGCCGACAGATACTTCATGAGCACCATATCCTTGAAGTCGTTGGCGCAGCGCAGCATGCTGGCACAGGTTTGCCGAAGGGCGGAGACCTCGTCGAATTCTAGATAGGGGAGGAGGATCGGGAACAAACTGGGGAAGGCGAAAGCGACGAAAGGTTGGTCGGAAGCCGGCACGGGAAGCTGCTCAATCGTCTGCCCAAACTCTTCGACGGCATCCATGGTTGAGTAGCGCTTCGACGGCGGCGAGCGCGAAAACGCCTCGTGAACGCCTTCAGAGGTCATTGACGACTGGCTGTTCCTCGAGCTGCCCCATAAACTGGGACTGGGAGAGCGACCGAGGTCTGGTGAGCTGGAGTCGCTCATGGGCCGCTGGTAGGTGGGCGGAGGCTCGACAGTTTGCGTTTGGGGGTGGTATCCCTTGTAAGCCGGGTCAGCGTTGTCTCGGGGAGGCGAAGAGCGAGCTGGTATTGGCTGGTTTGGAAGGATCGGAGCCAAAGGAGGGATGCCTGCCGACCTGGGCAAGGATTGAGCAGGCGCGGCTGCTGGCGCCGGTGGGATTTGCGCAGCGGGATGGACGGGAGTCGACCTTGGGGTCGACTTGGCAAGGGCGACAGGCGGTGATTTTGAGAATTGTTGTGACTGCTGAATGGGAGCTTGAGGTGCTACAGGTAAAGCGCGGCGGGGGGCTGTTTGATGATCCAGTAACGCCGTGTGCTCTTCGCCAACGTCAGGCTTTTCCAGCTCTTGCGGTACCGGTGGTAGCTTTCCAATAGGAGGAGACAGCGGCGCCTGCTGGGAGAGATTGTACTGTCGCCTTGGCAGCGCTTTGGGATGCGCGTCAGCCAGGGACCGCGAAGGGGGCGGGGAAGGAACGCGAGTCAAACTTGGCGTGGCCAATGATATGGGCGCTTTTGGCTCGGTTGGCGTGGCTGGGAGCATGATCGTCCTGTCTGAGAGATTTGAAGGCGTGTTTCGGTGCCCTTTCACAGAGCCTTCCGAGGTTGGGACTGTAATCGCCGGGGGAACGCTTGAGACAATCTTTGGCGGCGGCGGCGTGGTGTCCAGGCTGGAGTGCGACGATAAGGACGAGGACGAGGAGAATGGCGACGGCGAAGGTTGAGGCGAAGGCGATCGGGGCGAAGGCGAACCAAACAACGCTGCCAGACGGCTGCCATCACTTGGAGAGAAGGTGGTCGACACAGGCGGCGTAGACGGGGAAGTGGAGGTCCCAAGGAAAGCAGCCAGAGGGTTGTACGCAGCTGGCCGAGTTGGGGTCGCACTGAAAGTAGGCGCCTGTCCTGGGCTCGGCTGCGGACCGGAATCCCCTGGCGCGCTTTGCGGGTCCACCATCATCCTCGAAAACTGTCGCGTTGGAAGCTCGAGGGTTTGAATGGGCGCTAAAGGGAGCGCCGGGCCTGCGCATAAAAAGTGAAGAGCAACAGCGTCATCAGCACTGCTCCTGTTCACTCAGCCTGATTGGGGCTCACCTTTCCGGCGCGGTTGTGGGATATCTGCCGTTTGGTGCGTCGTGGGAGCAGAGTAAACATTTGCGTGCGAAGAAGGGCCAAAGGAGTCCGACCGCCGATCTGCTGCTTCAGCCTCAGAATGTGATCTGCACCTTTCCATGATGCTCGGAATAGCCCACCTGGATCGGTTGCCCCTGAGTAGTGACCACTCCTAGAGTCTTGCGAGCCATAAGCAGCGCCTTCCCGAGGCGGCTTGAAACTCGAGGAGGAGGGCGGAGGCCGAGGCGGTGACGATTCAAGGGAAGGGTCCCGTCGACTCGGGCCCGCGAAAGCATTCATGCTGCTGGATCTGGGAGGCGAAACAGCCATTGCAGGCGCCGGACGGACTGGTCCGTCAGGCAGGAGGTCGGTTTCTGGCGAGCGGTGTTGTCGATGAGTTGGGCCTGCGCCTTGGCCTCGAATCACTGCAAAGCCGTCGTCCTCAGTCTCTTCCAGGTCGAATTCAAAGTGGTCTGCCGACCTTGAAGGAGAGTCGGCATGGGGCGAAGAGCTGCTGGCGCCGAAGAAGCTGTTGCGCTTGCTGTGCGACGTAAATATCTTCAAACTCTGTCGCTTGCTGCTGGCTTTGCCGTTGGCAGACGTGCTGTCGCCCCTAATGCCTCGCGGCATAGAAAGGAGCAGGAGCAACCCTTAAATTTTAAAAGCAGCGTTTTGGGCGGATGACAACCAGCACGACAGCTTCCTGCTTGTTTCAGGTGGCAACCAAACTTTTGGTCGGCAGACGATTCTTAATTCCCAATTGCAAAGCAGAGAGATTTCGTTAAGAGGAAGCAACACAACATGACCAGAACATAAAAAAGGAAAGAGCCGCAACAATCCCCGAGGGTGGCGAGCACCGATTCACCCGGCAACGGGGTCCATTATTATTTCGTGAGCAGCAGACCTGAAGATCTAGCCGAAGAAGTAGGGAGCGGCAGCACTGGGGGCGAAGGTAAGCAAAGGCCAGTTCACAAAAAAAGGCATGAGAGCTTACGTCGCAGCTCCAACAATGGCCAAGCCAGCCCAGCCCCAGAGTCGGCGCCCTTGAGGGCTCAGAGGTGCAGCCGAAGCAGCAATCGCCGAGCCAGCGATGGGGCGGGCGGCCCGCTTTCGGCCAAACCAGCCGGCCTTCTTGATAGTGGTGGCCACTTCGTCGACCTCTTCAAGGGCGCGCTTCTTGGAGGCCCCCGCTGCCACCTCGCCCGGTTGGGCGTTGAGGAGGTGCTGCTCCTTCAAGGACTGCACCAGTTCCTTGGCGCTCTCGATGGCCTCGACCGTCTTTTGCTCGTGGGTGGCGGCGTCCACTTCTGCCGCCGCGGGCTCCTCGGTGGCGGGCGCGTTGATGGTGACCGTGGTGGTCTCGGTGCTCTCACCAGTCTTGGCGTCTGTGGTGATGGACTGCTCGACCGCGATGGCCGCCAAGGCCGGGGTAGGCGTGGCAGGAGGTTTGACAGCCGGGCTCTGCATCCGCTGGCGCTTGGACGCGCGGGTCGGCTGGGGCGGAGTGTCCTCCACCGCAACCTGTGCCCAAGAGTTCAGAGGACAATGCCACCAAGATGGAAAAAGAGGTCTTCGACGCACCGCGACTGACTCCGAAGAAGCAGGCTTGGGCGATTCGAAAGGGTCCACTGGTTCGTTTTCGACTTCGGAACTCTTGTATTGGAACTGGGTTCCCTGTTTCAGCAAGCACGTTTTGTGTGACCAAATGGCAAGAGTCGACGCACTAAATCAGTGGCAAACTTGAGGAGCCCATACTCCTCGGCGAGTTCCACGGCGTCGCCGGTCGGTATCCACTGTTGGTTATAGAGAGTGTCAGGCACGCTTTATTGGAGGCAGGCTTGGATGTCCACGCACTTTGCCAGTCAATCGGCCGCGATCATCAGGTTCGTCTTCCCTCCCAGCCTGTTTGGATCGGCAGTCGCATAAGATTTCCGCCAGCCTGCGCCAGTGAGTGGGCCACGACTTACAGACACCGTGTCGTATTTCTCCGCGACATATTCCATCTCCTCCTCCTCCTGCTTGGTCGAGGCCGTGGGGAAGGCGCATCGAAAGAGCGAGGACCTAAACAAGAGGTGGCGATTAGACTGATAGCTTGGGAGCTTTGCCAGCGGGGACGGCAAGGCCACACTCACGCAGAGACGGCGTTGGTATCGGTGCGGCGGATGATGTGACCGGACACGCCCTTCGGGGTGTTCACCTTCTGGCGGTAGATGAGAATCTTTTCGTGCTCTAGGGACAAGGTCTGCTCTTTGACGCTGCTCGGAGTGGGCGCTGTTCAGCGAGGGCAAGCTGATGTCGCGGCAGGCTCGGCACTCACGGGTGCAGCTTGACCTTTGGGCCTTTGAGCAGCTCGTTGGCGTGGATGAGCGGCAAGGGCAAGGTGCGCCCAGCAGGGGCGGCCAGCGAGGGCGTGCGGGCCCGGGATTTACGCGTGGACTTGGGCGTAGCTGCTGCAGCTGGCGACTTGCCGCGATTGGAACGGGGTGGCATACTTGGAGGTTGTTATTCGTCGTCGGCAACAGAGGTGGTCGTTGGCCGAGGCCTCTCTCCTGTTGTGATCGGGCAGGTAGTGGCACTCCCTTCTTGCTCTTTAGTCGTCTACTAGTTTGGCCTCTATTTGCAGCTCGGGGTACAGACAAGAGGGCGCAATCTCTGGGCCACCCAAAATCAGCGCCACCTCACCTTGGCCGATGCTGGCAGTGCCATTGCCCCTCAAATGCTCAAGTTTCTTTGCATTTAACTACCTTCCTGCACTTCATGCCTTATCTCCTGTCATTCGTTGCTGGCCTCTTGCTGGCCGAGCGCGTCATTGTCCGGGACTCGTCGCCTCGCCTCCTCCGCATCGCTCGTAACATCATGATCTGCAACACCTGATAGAGGCGCCGGCAATCCGCGCCTTACGTTTGCTGCCGAGCATAGACTTGGACTGGGCTGGAAGGGAGGCTGTGAGTGAGGGAAATAGCCCCGCTCTCCTTTTTCGTGGGCAGCCAACCGTCCTCTCGGGTTTTCCCCTTTTTGACTCAACCGTTGATAGCCTCTGGAGTGACGCACGTTCTAATTCAAGAGGACACCCAACTGCCACCTCTCTTCTCCAAGCAGCGAATCTCGACAACTGCTTGGACATGACAATGAGCGAATACGACGCCTCGACCGTTGTCGCCCACGACGACGACGCCCACGATGACGACGTCCACTTCCGCTCTTCTTCAGAAAATAGCGAAGGCAAGGGCAAGAAGCCGCTCGGCTCGTTCTCACCTCCGACGACCAAAGCTTCGGACTTCGTTGACGATTTCAGCTACCTCAACCAAGAGTGCGCCTTCTTCTTTGTCCTTTCACAAAGCCCAAACTGATTTTGGAGCAGTCATGCCTACTTGGTTCGAACTGGCCCTGAGGGGCTTCTCGAGGCGGTGACTCGTTTGGACGAGAAGCTCAAGAAGCGAGGCCGACCGTCCATCCTTTGCCCCAAGAAGCCCTCCTCCTGGACCGGCAAAGCCATCAACCCTGGTACCATTGGCCTGGTCGATAGCGCTGGTTTGCCCGAGCTGATCGTCAAACCTGGCCTTTACCCTGGCGTGAGTTTTGTTTGCCACCGCGTTCCGAAACCGTTTAAGAGTGCGAGCCCCAAAGTTCCCCTTGCGCAACTGGTGGACTCGAAGCTTCACAGGAGTGATCTCGACCTCTGCCACTTCGATTGACTTCCTCGGCTTTTCGGCTGTCCAAGTCTCGCAGTCGCAAGCCGCCGTCGTCCTCGACCCGCAGCAGAAGGTCTTCGTCGTCAAGAACGGCGGCTTCGTCGCCTTTGCCGCCAACGGAAAGTATCAAGTGGTCACTGTTGTTGACACCACCCATCTGGCGGACACGGTCACAGACCGCTACACTGGCAATGTTCTGGGCTACAAACAAGAAGTCAACGTCACCCCTCCTGGAGGCAGCACTTTTTGCGCCTGCACCTTCTTCTCCATCCCCGCGGGCAACGTCGCCATCCTTCAGAAGGGCGAGCAGTACTTCCAGCTCGGTGCCGGTCAGCACTGCATCACAGGTATCCGTTCTCTAGCTTCCAACCCCTCGCTGCTGACTCAACGTGTTCCTCAGACCCATCTGTGACCTACCGCAACTTTTTCACATTGGTGTGTTATCCATTTGTTTCGTCGTCGGACTGCCCTTGACTTTGCGAGCAGGGAGAGAACCAATACGAGATGCGATGCAAAGACATCTACACCAAGGACTCTGGTGCGCCCGATTAGTCGTCCGCAGGCTTCTTTCGTGCTCGTGCTGAATTTGTAGTATTCAGTGCCTCTGAGCATGGTCATCTTCCTCCGCTGGATTTTGGTGCACCCGCTGAAGCTGACTGCGCACGGCTATGCCACCCCGTTCGATGCACTCAAGGACAAGACACATTCTATCTTGACCCAGATCGTCTCACACTTGGAGTGTAAGCTGTTTCTGTCCGTGCTGCTGGAGATCGGTGTTTGAGCAGTCCAAATAGACTCGAGCTTGATCAAACAACGCAGCTTGAACTCTTCCCTCGAGGAAGATCGGGACCAAGACTTGGTGTCTGCCACTTTTTTGGATGCGATCAGGAGCCGCGCCATCGACGACCTCAAAGCTGCAGCCGTCTATGGCATCCGAGTCGCCGATCTGGCCGTGGTCGAGCGAGAGTTCAAGGGCCAGGTGGCCAACTCGTAAGCAATCTTTGTGCTCCATCAGATCTCTGCTTTAGTTGTGTGGCGCCAGGATGGACGAACTTACGAAGCGCTCCCTCCAAGCCCAAGTCGATTCTGCCAACGTCGACCGTGAGAACCAGAACCTCGCCAAAAAGGCAGAGGGTGCTTTGAAGGTGGCACAGATTGGAGCCGAGAAGACCAAGACGGAAGCAAATGCGCATGCACAAGCTGTGGTGGCGGACGCCAAAGCTCAGGCTCAGGCAATCGAGATCAAGTGCGATGCTTGCCTCCTTGTGCCGATATCGCTCGTCTGACCACCAGATCTACAGAGCCAAGGCTCAAGCAGAGGCAGTCAAGCTTGCCGCCCAAGCGGAGGCTGAGGCCATTCGCCTGAGGGCAATCGCAGATGAGGCCATCAAGGACCCCTTTGCTCGAGAACTGGCCGCTCGACGAGTTGAAGTCGAGCGCATCAGGGCATTTGGTAACAAGACTGTGTACGTGCCCGAGCCTTTCTTCGCGAGTGAACGCGAGTTGACCTGCCCAAGCAGCTTCGCTCCTTCAGAGTCAGCGGCCGGAAACATGGCCAACGCACTGGCCATCGGCATGAGCGCCAGCAAATCGGGGCAGTAGCTACTGGTTCGGCCAGAGGTCTCATGGTGTTCTTTGTAATCGCTAGCTTTTGACATGGAAAGCTTTTCTGGAGATTTGCAAGTTGGATATCCCAAATTAACGCAGAACATCGGGAAAAAGCAGATGCTGAATGCGTGCGTGTAGGAGGAACGGGTAAACAAGAAGAACGAGATATATATTAATGGGTTCAAACAGCAACCATGGCAAGGAGGTCGTCCAATTTCTGCGGAAGTGCGTTCAGTCGTCGTTGCGCGGGAGCGAGGACAAGAATGGAACCAACCTCTTCCAGCGAGTCAAATTGAAGCGACATCTGGCTGTACCAATGCTGGACACCGGCGTCGGACAGAGGCCCTATGGGAGCTTCCGGCCCAAACAACTCTTCCGCGCCAGGTTGCAGCAGCCGCGATGGCCGAGGCTTGGCTTCCGGTTGACCATCACCAACGATGGCGAAAAGCGTTTCGAGCCCAAGGTCGGCTGGGTAGACGAGTCGGGTGGACAGGCTGCTCGCATTGCGCGTTGCTGGCGAGATAGTTGTTAGGGAGGTGTTATGGGCGGACGCTGCGGTCGCCGGCGTCGAGGGAGAGTGCGAGCTGGCAATGCTGGACTGATCCGATGCTAGCGAGTTGACCGACTCGTCCTTGCGGTGCTGACGCTGGCGGTCGTGCTGCGGCGTCCGCCTGGACGGCTCTTCCGAGCTTGGGCGGGAGTACGGGGAGGCAGGTGAGCTTCTCCCATTCAACATAGGCGAGGTGCGGCCAGAAGAGAGTCTTTTACTGCTTGTTGGCGTCCGCGATGCGGTGGGTGTCCGCGAGCCGTTCGTCGATGGCCCACTTTTGACTTTGGTGAGGACCCTACTGATACGCTGGTCGATGGATTCGTCGACGGCCATACTACTCGAGGGCCGAGCTAGCGCCTCTTGCAGCTTGTCGTCGCTCGCCCGGGAGCCGAGCCCCAATGCCTTCTTGCTGCCGCCAATGGAAACCGAGGCGTTGCGCAATGCGGCAACTGCTTCGTCGTCGTCCAAAGATGTGTTCGCGGCGCTCAGGGCAGAGGCTGGCGAGGTCGGCGCGCTGAGGAAGCTGGCCTCGCTGGCACTGTTCAGCGAAAGGCGTTGGTCCGCTCGCGCCTTTTGCTTTTGAGCGGATGACCACTCCGACTCCATGATGTCAGACACATCGTACTCGGCGCCTTCCTTATCGAAGTACGAATACCGGACTTTGCTGCCGGACGCTGGTTTCGACGATCGCAAGCGGCCTTGATCTTGCAGGAGGATGTCCACGCCTTGCTCAGCGTTCTTGTGCGCCGAGATCATGGCGTGTTGGTTGGCTCGAGAAGCAGCACGTTGGGCAGCGATCATCTCTTGCTTGGACATCTGCTCTTGCAGTTGGGGCGGCAACTCTTCAGAAGGCGTGTCGTAGCGCGAGCTCGTATCGGACATCTCGGATTTTTCTTGCTGCAGGGGCGGACGAAGGGAGGACGTCGCGACTTGCAAGTTTGTCGAGGTCAGCGGCGAGTGAGGAGCTGCGCTGCGCAGGATGAAGACGGGATCAGAAGTCTGCAAGTCTCCCGGCGAGGCAGCGAAGGACGACAGGATGTCGGCGGACCGCCGCCGCGCATCCTTGGTATTAGAGGGTGGCTGTTGCCTGAAGATGGGCGGCTGCTGGACGTAGGCGTCCAAGACCTTGCGCGACGGCGCCATTACGTTCTCTGCCGGAAAGCATGAGTTCGGCTCAGCAAACGAAATGGGAGCGAAGAATGTACCTTCGCCACTCGAATTGCGGACGGCTAGCGAGTAGCGTACTCGGACCACGCTGCGCCGCTTAGAAATGCGATCCTCCACTTCGTCGCCGCCCTCCACGACGCCGCCGATGATGCCAAAACGATCTAATGCAGTTTCCACCACTTCGGTGACGGTGGCGTTGGCGGGCATGAGCAGAATCTTTTCGCGGAATTGGCTGGGGATGTCCAAACTGGATGTGGCTGAGGACCGCCGGTCGGAGAGCACGGACTGAGGAATAATTGCCTGACTGAAAGGGTCGAAAGCGACGCCTTCGGGAAGGTCGGTCGGGTAGATGAGGACCTTGAGGGCAAAGCGTGGTATCGGGCCGGCTCCGTTGGCCAGGAGGCTTCCTCGCGGGGTCGGCGTGCTGCTCGACTCGTTAGGCGGCGTGATTGTCTGTGCTGAAGACGCTTGAGAGGCTGAGTCCGAGTCTTGTCGTAAAAGGCGAACGGCTTCGGGCCTTTGGGCGGTGTAGCGGTTCAAGTAGAGCTTGACTGCCGAATCGTCTGAAAAATCGTTCATGCCCAGCTTCTCGATGGCCGGATGCATGGAGAGGTTGGAGGAGATGGAGGAGATGGAAGCAACAGATGACCTTTTGACCGAGGGCAAGATTGGCGTGCTCTCCTCCTTGGCCAGCGTCTGGAACACGAGCAGGGGTTTGTCGGAGTCCTTCAGCACCTCTTCGTGCCCACCCAGCTCCTTGATGGTGATGAAGAACTCTTTCGAGAACTCCAAGGGGAAGCGGAAGCGCTGTAAGGTCTGTCGCAGGAGGTCGTCGGTTGTCGTCGATTCGCTTAGTAGAACAGTCTTGAACGTGGCCTCGGCTTCGACAGTCTCCCCGGCAAAGATGCGCAAGACATTGAGGATGGGAACGTCCAGGCCGGGAATGCCAGGGGACCCAATCAAGCTGCCAGGCCGCATTGGGCGGGCGGGCGGCTGGCTTGGTGACGGCGTCTGGAGCGACTGAGGCGAGCGGACGAAGCTGTTCGACTGGTCGCCTGGCGAGCGCTGGATGCCATACTGGTGATAGAGCACCTGCTGGGCCTCAACTTGCTGCTGCCGCAAGGCTTCGTCGGCTAAGTAGGCGTCGTGGTCCTTCCATTGCCGCTGCACAATCTGCCGCTGTTGCCCTGTTGGCGCAGGAGAGAAGGCACCAGGGCGTTGGTGACCATCGGGCCGTTGCTGCTGCTGTTGAAGCTGCTGGCTCGGCCGACGTTCCTGCTGCAATTGGGGCTGGTGGTTCGAGGGTGGCGAAGAAGCGTCCGCAGTCGGTGATCCGCCGGCTTTCTTGTCCTTCTTCCGCCCAAAGAGTCCGGAGAACATGCCCGACTTCTTCTTCTTATCATCCACCATCTCAGCCGAAGAACCCGAGCCCGCCTTTTGGTGCTGCTTCTTGCCCTTTGGCGAATTGGGCGAGTCGAGAGCCGAGTCCGCGTGGCCCTCTGACGAAAAATCGGCGGAGGCGTTGGAGGAGTAGGCAGAGCTCCCGGAGAAGGACCTCTGTGGGTGCTGCATGGCCTGCGAGCCTTGCTGGGAGTTGGAGACGTCGACCAAGGTCGAATCAGAGGCCGCTGCGGGACCTTCCAAAGCAATCTTGGGGGTGAGAGTGATCTTGCGGGTGTCGGCATTGGGGTCAAAGGAAGGTTCAGATTGAGAGCCGGAGCGGTAGCGGCCATTGGAACCACCTGGGGCTTCGGTCGAGCGAGCAGGCTTCTGTTGCGGGTACGGCTGCTGAAGCTGCTGCTCGAGCAGCATTTGATCGATGGATTGTTGAGGCTGGGCGTTGGGAGAGATGGCTCGCAGAGGTTGCTGTTGTCCTCCCGCGCCCGACCCCTGAACCAACTGCCCCTGGCCTTGCGCTGGCTCTGGTCGCCGCTGCAGCTTGACCTTCTTGCGAGGTTGCTGTTTGCCAGAGCGCGGGCCGTACTCGTCCTCGCCTTCGTCGCCCGCATCGGCACTCGGGTCGTCCTCCTGCAGCTCCTGCTGCTGACGCTCCTGCTGCTGCTGCATGTGCATATGCTGCTGGTGCCGCACAATGTCTTCTTCGGTCATGGTCGTATCCTCGTCCTCGTCGCCCTCTTGCGACTCGTCCTCCTCCGACTCGTCTGTTTCGTCCTCAAACCCATTGACTTGGTGGCCCAGCGCTTGGTTGTCCTCGCTCATGGTCTCATCTCCCTCTGACCATTCGTTGCCAGAATGCTCGAAGTAGGTAGGGGCGGAAAACTGAACATTGCGGCCGGACTTGGCGGCGCCGACCAGCTTCTGGCGAGGCTTGTAGGGCTTGTTGGGGATCTTGTGGACGGGAGGGGTAATTAAAGAGACAGCTGCAGCCGAGCCAGGCCCATTCAAATGGTCTTCTTGCTGGGCGGTCGTTAGCTGTGTGCAAGTCGCGAGGTCAGACTTCATGCACTTCGGGAGCAGAGAGCGGGAAGGGCGTACGTCGACATTCCTGTGCTTGTTCAAGCGGGCCAGCCGTTCAAATGGCGTCTCGATGTTCTCCGCTGGGATGTAGCCCACGCCTTGGGACTTGAGGACGCGAACGAGCCACCAGTAAGAGTTGGAGTCGTCAAGCAGGGTGAGTGAGTCGCCTTTGGAGACGGAGGCCTGCCCCTCGACCGACGCCAGGAAGGTGTGTAAAGCATAGACGTGCTCAAAGTCGATGTCCTCGTCGGGCACCGAAGGGGAAGACGACAGGTCGGAGAACTCGTCCTCGTCGCCAGAGTCGATGGAGTCTTCAAGCGGCGAGTCCTCCTCCATGACGGACTGCTGCTGGCCAGTCTCGTGGACGAACCTGATGCCCGACTGTTGCTGCTGCTGGTGTTGCTGCGCGAGCTCCGCCTGGTTGGTGTTAATGCGAAGTCCCCCTTGGCCGACGCCCAGCTCATGCTGCCCTTGGAAGCGGTGATCCATGGCCGCGCCGTTACTCGCTCGTTCAGGTCGTGAAATGCCTTTGCTGACGTCGTTAATAACAGCTCATTGGGCCCTGCCGGTGCAGCGAACGGGGTCAGCGGAAGCAACGAGAATGGCAAAGTCGACGCGCACAAGCTTTTTTGGCTGTCGTCTTGTTCAATAGGCGCGTCCGGGGTCGTTTGCAGCGTTTGGCCAGCTGCCCAAGGTCGATTAGCAGCCCAAAATGTCGCGTTGTGTCGCTGCCTTGGTCGAGTTGGGCGGCGCATTGACCTTCAGGTGCCGTGAGGCTCACTTCTGGTTCCTGCCCTTTGCAACGAAGTCTAAGTTTTCTACTGCCTGCTCTGAGCTTGCTTGTTGTTATGCTATCATAAGGTGCATGTCCTGGGCTGCTACTTGTCTGCACAAAGCGACTCCAGACGTCGTCGGACTTCATGCTCTCGGAAGCCAATGCACAGATTCTGCGCTTGGCACCACTGCCGCCACACAAACTGCCTGCTTCCCCTCTTGCTCTCATCTTGAAGCTGCCAGTGGTACCCACAGTAGGCTTGTGTCGACGGAAGAAGAGACGGCCCGGGCACCTTAGCGGACCCTCTTGGCCCCAGTTCCCTGCCTTGCGTGTCGGCTGAGGCTGCTCGTCGCTCGACAGCCCGCTTTTGAACCATTTAAAGGTGCTCGCTCAGCACGAAGATCTCTTGCAGGGCTGCGCTCCGTTGACGCCGGGGAAGATGAGCACTTGATCTCCAAATCCGGCGGAGGTCAAAGCCTGCCGCGCGGCTGCGGCGATCGCGTTCCATTGTTGCTGTCTCACTTTCGTTGCGCCGTGTATGTACAACAAAGACGGCCTCTAGGATCCAGACAACGACAGAAGACGAGCATCCATAGCCTGATGTTCTTGCGACAAGCGCGCCCAAGAACACTAAGGCCCAGCATTCGATATCTTGCTCTGTAAACAACTTTTTTCTGCTCGCCATTCGGTCATTTGTTTGCTGCCAAAGCTTGTTTTTAACGACCCGGTCAAGCGGAGGAGAGCACAAGGCAGGACGAAAGGATGGCAGGCTCGACAATTGGCGTCCTCCAAGGCCTCCCAGCCAACACGAACCCGTACCTGTGGCTGTACGGGAGGCTTCAGACGAGCACCGGCATTCAAGAATGGAAAACGTCCATGACCGTTCTCCTGGCGATCTGCTCCGGCCTCTGGCTCTTGGATCTAGCTGTTTCTATCACCACAATCGTCATGAAAGTCAAGCGAGGGGAGCGGTGGATTGCAAAACTGATGCCAAGTCGCTACGGCACATTTGTTGTGTGCGTGTTCCGGTTGGCCACAAGTCTCGTTCCAACGTGCTCACGGAGCAACCAGTCTTAATGCGCTTCTGATTTGGCCGATATGCCAAATACTGGCTTTCTGCGCCATTGTGAGCGTCTCGGCCTTTCTATCCTGTAGCCGAGTTCCTCAGAAGCGACTGGCCCTACAGCAAATCAGCATCACCATCCTTATCCATGACGGCAAATATGGCATCCTGCCGTACAGTTTTGCACTGCGAGACTTGCTATATTTTTTTGTCTACGCCAACGCGTGGACGCAGGCTTACAACTGCGTGCGTTATTCATGCTCTCGAAAGACATCGCCGAACTCACGCAGAAGAACATCAATGTAGCTTACTACTGTCTTACTTCAAAGCGCAACTCAAGAGAACAACCGCAAGCGCATCCCATGGCTAGGCATGTTCGTGGCAGTCTACGGCGCCGTGGTCCTCGTTGGCATTCTTTGCGGCCTCCTCGTGACCTCCATCTCCACCAACAAGTACGCTGCACTCGCACGGCAGGTCTTCCTCAAGGTGTCAGACGAGCTATTATCGTGGAGCGACGCCTGGACACCGGAAATCGAAGTGTCGGAGGTGCAGATCGACAGTCTATTGGCTCAGGTCAAGCAAGCCTCGCAAGCGTTGGGCGTTTGCCTGCACTACATCTCCCACAAATGCGTTGTCTTGACCATTGGCACCATCCTTCTCTTCCTCACCTGGATGATCCCGGCCGCCGCCCTGATCGTCTCCCTCAAGCGGCAACGCCGCCTTCTTTCGCAGACCCTCAAAACCTTTACTGAAAAGCTCAGTTCGCCTCAGACGAACAACAACACCAGCGACTTCCCGGAGTCCCCGATCAACCTTCTGCCTTCGCCCAACCTGTTTGTACGATCGGACAAGGCTCCAATTCCACCAGCAGACTCGCTCCCACGGCCTTTGACCAGCCCGGAAGCTCAGTTGATACGACTCAAGGTGTTGGTGACCAATATGTGCGTGGCAACTGGACCTCTTGAATTGTAGTGGCCACTGCTGACATTTTGCCTGACCTCAACAGCATCTTGTCTAGCGTAGCATACTCAACATTCATATGTTCGATCCTGGGGATCATGATCGCCATCATGTTCTACTCGTGAGTTTGTGAACCTCGCTTAGGCCGCATAAGTTTGCTCACGGCCAGCACAGGCAACAACCAACAGCACAAGGCATTGCAAATCTATCACGGCTCCAATTTGCCGCTGTGTGAGTCCTGATTTTTCCTGTTGTGCGGCGAGCGCTTCTGATATCAGCCAACAGCATTATCTTCACCTTTCTACTAGTGCCTATCGACATCATTGCCCTCTCCAGAGCATACCTCTCGAAGGGCATGATTCGAAACAGAAAGCTGTCGGCAGGTTCGTCGGGGCCCAATGCTGGTCGGCGGCCGTCCGCTCAGCCACAGGCCATCGTCGTGACCTTTGAGACGGCAATCAACGTTGATATCTCCCTGGACGAGGAGCAAAAGTAGAACCACGATATAAGATGACCCATGGGATGTATTGTAAACTACTACTGTCGTGCATCGGTTGGCCCAAACGTCGATGGTAACTCCTTTGGCGGGCAGGGTCAGGAACCTGGTCAGCCACCCACGCTGGGGTGCAATGTCTTGCTCTTCTTCCATTGCCTGCTGTTGCTTTACTAGTGATCTTCGCCCCGCTGGTACGTTCTCCTAGGCTCCACAGAGCGCGATGCCGATGCCAGTTTCGAACAGGCCAGAAAAGGGCAGACAAGCTTCACCAACGCCCGCTCGCACCGGATTTCAGCAGATAGGAAATGTCGAAGCACAAGGTCAAAAGAAGTGATTATGAATTGCTTGCTATGGACGACACCAGCCAAGAAAAGGTCCCGGAGAGCTCCTTGGCGGCCCGGATCCATGTTCCACGCTACCGCCCTCTACTTCAAAAAGCCTTGTCCATTCTAGCAAGTTGGATCCTTGTTGGTGCTCTCTATCACTTCAGAGGGCTGTTCCCCTTCCACTCCGATCGAGTCGCAAATGCCCTCGTCTCGACGGAGGTTCGCCTTCGCCAAGTCACCTTGCCGGCGCCTTACGCTTCCCATCGGTTCACTTTCTACTCGGCTGTCTCAAGATCAAAAGCGGACACCTTTCAACTGATGGATCAACCGGGGGATCATTACTTGGAGATCCTAAGCTTCTTGGAGATCATGCCCTACACGCCCGCATTCAAGCCGCAGTGGCTCCCAGAAGTTCCAGAATTGGACTTCATCAAGAGTGTGGCCTGTGTCCTCCCAGATGGCGAGAGAACTCAAGCCCAACTGAAGCGATTCAACGACAAGCTGGGCCTCTTCATCAACTGCCCGCTTGGCGCACCTCCGCCTGCCTATTCGAATTCAGACATCAAACTGGCCTTCCATTTACAAGAATCGGACGATGCCTTCGAGTTTCCGATCCATCTTTCCAGCCAAGTGACGGCTCCGCCGCGTGGAATGGCCATTTGCCTTGCACCAATCTACGGCATCCCTAATCTGGACCGGCTGCTGCAGTGGAGGGAACACCATCGCATGCTTGGGGTCGACAGGGTCTACTTCTACGCGCGGGAGACGAACGCCGACCTCAAGGAGTTTGTGGACCGATACACCACAGCGACAGGAACTTACGACACCTTCAAGGTGGCGGACTACTTGATGCCAGAAGTTCATGGCACCGATGTCCTCGAGGACCATGGCGAATACCAAGACCAGGTGTTGAACTACGCGGACTGCCACCTGCAGTCGCTGGCGTCGTCTCAGCCACCGCAGTGGCTAGCTTACATCGACTCTGACGAGTGGCTGCTTCCCGATCCCATGCCCCTCGACCCTTCTGATGGTCTAAACACGTTCTTGGAGCAACAGCACGATGATGTGGCTGGCATTTGCACCCACCGCACCATTGTCGGTGGCGAGTCTGTGGTGGGCCACAACGAGATGCCGCTCTCGAAAATGCAATTTCTTCGAGAACCGAAAGAGGACGAGTACTATGACAACGTATGGTTCTTCTGCCCTACCAGAATCTCCAAAAATTGCGGCGGCCACTGACAGTTGCTGACAGGTCAAATGCTTTCATCGCTCAAGCGCACTTGAGTCTGCCGCCGTTCATTTTCCCGTCTCCTACTTTTCGCAAGATGCAAGCAGTCAACCTTACCGTGTGGAGTGGCTGTTCACCAATACCACTTTGCGCGTGGTCCACACCGGAAATTGGATTTGGCAGGGCGATATCAAGCAGCCTTACGTGGCCAGTATCCCACTCAAAAACCACTTGGAGAACCTCTACGCTTCTTATTCGAAACTGCGTCACACCATCGAAGGCTTATAGCTCGACTCCGATCTTTCGACCTTCACCCAGCCCGACAAGCACCTTTGGCCTGCTCACCATCAGGCATGTGTCGAAAGCACGATCCGCTGGCCCACGTCGCACGACATCATCTCAGCGCGGCGGTAAAATAGAAACCGAGTCGTGTAGCAGGCCGACACCCCTATCGCATCGGGGCTCGTGCCGCTCTTCGAGTCTTTTGGGCCCAGTTCTGCCGGGCAGTTCGTTTCCAGGTACGTGCTTCCCTGCGCTGTGTTAGCCCCAAATCGTAGCTGCAGCTGATGGGCAGCATTATTAGCGTGTGATGAGAGCCCCAATCTCCGTTCTGCTTCGTCCACCACCATGTCAGCTTCAAGCTTCGCTGGGATTGATTTCGAAGCGCTGGGCGCCGAGATCCAACAACTCCCGCCTACAACAGATCCGTATCTATTCGTAGAGCAAAAGGCCAAAGAGTTCACGGTGCAGGGGCAAGGGCTCTCTCGAGCGCTCGAAATCGTTTTGATCGTGTGCGCTGGCCTCTACACACTGGGGTTTCTGGCATCGGTGGGCAGTTTGTGGGTGCGTGCTCGATGGATCTGATCTAGACAGCGCTTACCCATGTTGTGTCCGAAGACGCGTATCCGAAACGGCGAGCGGTGGTTCGCCAAAAAAGTCCCCAGCAGGATGGGTACCGTGGTGATGTATGCTGCCCCCTCACTACTGTAGCTTAAGGGAAGGCCTGACAAGTTTGGGCATCAGATTCAACATATTTCTGCTTTGGCCGGCCTTCGATATCATGACCTTCGTGTTTGTAGAGCTCGCCATCGCCGTCAGCATCCGGGATGGCTTCCTCGGCACCGAGACTTGGAGCTTTGCGCTCCGGTTGATCTTCTACGTCGTGATCTGGTCGCCGGCCTGGCTCCAAGTTTACAACACAGCGAGCCTCATCCTCCCTATTTCATAAGCTAGGACTGACGACAGCGCTCAGATCACAGGTTGCCTTCTCTTGTACTGCTCGCACATGTCAAATCCGGCGCCCATTCATTTGGCCCCGTGGATTAGTGCTTGGGGATTTGGGGTGTGGCTGGGGGTGCTGGTGTCTGGGAGTGTTTGGCTGGGGCTCATCGGTTCATCTATGGGCAATATTGTGCGCTTTGAACACTTTTTTACCGACCGTGAGCTTCTTGAGATCCTGGCTTGTCGAGACTGAAAAAGGCGAGGCAGTACTCCACGCAGCAAGCGCGACGTGGCAGCCGGGGGAGGCGTTTGATCCCACCCGCCTCGCTCCAGCAGTGGCTCATATACCAGCTCTCATCAAAGATTCGAACAACCTCAAGACACGGTTTAATGGGCAGGTGCTGACCGTCTTGGTCGCCATATCCATCTTGCTGGTCTCTTTCGCCGGTCCCGCCTTCTTCCAGCTCCGCTCACTGCAGAGTCAGCGCAAGCAGCTACAGGCGACCATTGCAAGCATTTCGCCGCACCAACTACAGTCGCGAAGCATGAAGCGCACCCGGGCTTTCGAGTTTCCTAGCTTTGGCTCCAACGACAGCGACGACGATCCAGCCATTCGGCTCAGAAAGCTCACCAAGCTGATCAACAATACGAGACTGTCGACGGTGGTGCTTGGTTGCCTCTACGTGGGCATTTTGGTCGATGCGGTGGTTCTGTACAGTGTTGCCCGGCATGTCGACGACCTCAACTTTCAGACTCTTGAGAAGGCAAATGTGGCCCAGATGTACGTCTAAGCAATCAAATGGCCGTTCTGACCTGATAAAATTGGTGCAGATGTCTGGTTACCGGTTTCATGGTCCCAATTGATGTGCTCGGCCTTTATCGATCCCGCCTCGCCACCAATATCGTCCGCCACACCTCAAAAGCGAGTCAGGGTGGACCGGCCCCTTCTGGTGTCTTGGTCACTCTTCAATCCGTGGTCCACGACGACGACGCACGACACGAGGAGGACATGAAGCTGCCGGCTATCTTCGAAAATGACCGATCCCGCTCACTGGAGATCGAGAGGGCGATAGCAGTGTGACGAGGAGTTGTATTGATTGTACCTAGAGGTCCAGGTGTTAGAGACCAGAAATGCAACATTTTTGCCACCGGCCTCGCGAGCGAGAGTTCGTGCGCCTTTCTCCCTTTTCTCGCACCGACCGCCATCCGGAATGCCTCTCTGGGTTTTTACCTTTTCTCAGGACTCTCATGAGACGTTGAGGCGATGACCGAGATGAGCCAAGTGCGATGAAAGAACAGAAGGATTGTAGAGAAGTAAACACGCAGGCTGATGTGTCCTGCATCAACCATCTTGGTCTTGATGAGGTGCTGTAGACGCCTGGCACTGGCCCTGATACTGGCGCCGCTGACTCTGGCACTCCCTCGCCCGACGTCGAGCCCACATTGCTTCGCCAATGCTTGCGATTCCAATGGCCCTCTGCCTACACCGTCTCCTGCTCGGCGGCCTGCATGGGACTGGGACTGGGACGGAGAACCCGGACCTGTAGATGTGGATCAGGAGGGCGCAGGTTGGGCAACGATGGGGCCGAACTGGCAGGTCCAGCGGCTACAAAAGAGGCAGTCCTTCGGCACAGACTGGGTGACTAAAGTGCGCCAGTCCTTTGCTTCCATTTCACTCTCATCAAGATATAGAGCTTACTCTATTGCCCAGACTGCTACCGTCACACTTCCACCGGGGTCCACCGTCGTCACTACTCAAACCCAGACATCCTACATCCCACCACCAGGGCCAGGGGGTACGATAACAGTCACCATTTACATCACACAGCCCACGCAAACGGTGTGGTTGCCCGGAGAAACCGACACAATTGTGGAAACGCCAACAACTTGCTGGTGGGATTGCGACGGTGACGCCACCACCACGACCACCACATCAACCCGCACTCATTCGCCATCGAAAACGCCAGGAGGAACTTCACAAGGCCATCGGCCCTGTTTGCCGGGCGACCAGAACGAGACGGTGGATTATGGCCCGCTTAGACCGACACACACGCAGACAATCACTCTGATCGTGATCGGAGTTGACATCTTAGTGATTTGGTTTGGGTGGAACTTTTTTCTGATTCGCACAATCCTCTATCCGATGAAGATCCTGGTCACGGCGATCCACGAATTTGGGCACGCGTTGGGGGTCATCGTCGCCGGTCGACGAATCGTTCAGCTCACCATCGACCCAAACGAGGGAGGGATTGTGCAGGTCGAAGGAAACCTGTACCCGATAGTAAGCAGGTCTGCTGAGTGTGTTCTCGCTTGCAGCTAAGTCTTTTTGCCACCGGTCCGACAGGCAGCCCTTCCGACTGGCTTCGTTCTGAACATCGTCATAGGAGGACTTCTGGTCTTTGCTGGCTTCAACACTATGGCATCAAAGATGTGAGGCAATATCTTGTGTTACCGGATCAAGAGACTGACAAGGTCAAGCCCGCAGAGCGTCTTTCTTTCTGGGTCTTTGCTTTATCGTAATCTTTTGGATGGCTCTTGGCCTCGTCAGCAAAGCCCTCGTCCTGGGGGCTCTTGGGTTGATGATTGGGTTCTGGTCTGTTTTCTCAGCCACAGACGATGAGGAGACGTCTGATCCGTGCCGTTCTTAGGTTCATCGACCACGCCAGCGTTCTGCGGTACTACGTGCTCTTTGTCGGCGTGATGTCGATTTTGTATGCCATATGGGACAGTGAGCCACTGACCTCTCGCACAGTGATTCCTTCTTACTGCCAATTGTCAAACAGCTATGGATGACTTTGTGTTCCGCAAAATAAACCCTTCGTGTGCTACTCTTTGGGGGATGGTAAGGCCTGATACTTGAAGCACTTCCGGGGCTGAGAGGTTGCGCTCACAGACGATGGCCGGACTTCCGCCTCACATGTGCGTCTGAGCTCTCCTTCCGGTTTCTCGGAGCGTTTCTGACTGTTCAAACAGCTGGGCGGTCATCTGGATTGGCATTTCGTAGGCTTTCAATTGCATCTCTCAAAATATAGCTCAATCTTCGAGTTAGACTCTTCATGTTGATTTTGTTCATTCTGGCAGCCCTTGCTGCCTGGCGCCAGACTGGGCAGTGAGTCTTTGTCTCCCTGCAGGGCTCATGTTTCGTACTGAAGACGGAGATCAGCGGCATGTACTGTCAAAGCCAAACCTTCTTGCCGACGTAGGGGTCAAGCTATGTCGATGGGAATAGAGGACAATAGGACATTCCAATATCGCCTGTGTCAAAGTAGCACTATCACACCTTCCCCGTTTGCATAAGAGCGCAAGAGAGCACAGCCCCTCATTCCGCCGCTTCGGGCCCGCCTTCGTCGACAGAGCTCAGGCTGCCCTCGAAGCTGTGGAGTCGCTGGCGGGTCATCGCCGCTCGTGTTAGTTGAGAAGTCAGCTGAGAACGGAGGTCGTCATAGATCATGATTTGCATGCCGCCGCTGTGCACACTCACATGAGTTCTCGCAGCGCCACCGCAGCAAAATGGGGGAAAACTGACTACATGGATTGGGCGGCTGGAAAGCCATGGGTCATCAGAGTCTGGCTGATGACTTCTCGAGCTGCCATCACGGCTCTTTGGGACTCGGAGTCTCTCGAGCGCGCATCGAGGAGGTCCAGGCCAACGCCGGTGGCGCGGACGCTCTTGGACAACAAGTCGACCGCATTGTCCACCAAAGCGGTCTCCACGCGCAGTGAGTCGGCTTTGGAAGTGATCGAGAGACGCCGGCGGAAGAAGTCGACGTCGCTGTGGGTCACCTTCAGCCCGTGCCAGCGGAGGCGAGAGAACGCTCACGGAAGCATGTCTTGGTCATGGACGCTGGAGAAGTGCGGCGGCTTGCTGCTTTCTCCCTCTTGTAAGTGAGAAGGAGATGAGGACGAGGCGCGGGATTTTTCAGCTGCCGCCTTCCGCCGGTGGGTTTGCGAGACGGAGTCGGACGGGGCCAGGTCAGTGGCGGACTTTGAGGACCCGGCGTGGTCCCTCTTGACCTGTGCACATGGCCGTGATGAAATTTGTCAGGGGAGGAAGGAAGGGCGAGGGGCCGCGCACCTCTTTGCGGGACGAGATGGAGGAGCTGCCTCTCCCTCGCTTCTGGCCCAACTCGGCCTCTTCCTCGTACTCGTCCTCGCCCAGATCATCGAACCCGTCTGATTCGTCCTCTTCTTCTTGATCTTCTTCCAAGACCTCCGCGGGAGATAAAGGTGCCGGTTCAGCAGCGGGCGTCTTGGCGCACATCGGTGGCGACGCTCCGGGAGTAGGGTAGCTGAACACGAACGGGTTGGCCGCGCCGTCTAGGTTGCCCGGCGGCGGAGGTGGCTTGTCCTTTTCCGTCTTCTTGACCAGCTCGCGCACGGACAACAGCTGCGGCCGGCCCTTGGGCTGAGGAGAGAGGAACTCGGACTGCTTCAGGCTGGTAAGGAAGGAGCTCCAGGCTTGGTTCGTGTCTGCAGTGTCGTTGGACATGGGTGTACTCCCTTTTGGGGTCGACTACGTAGGATTCCCGCGCGCGCTTGAGTGCGGGTTTGGATGGAGCGGTGGAGGGAAGCTCACATCTCGAGCCACGCTGGTGCTGCCTGACTTGGCGGTGGATTGGAGGTCCAGCTCCTCGATACCGCACGCTATATGATTGTCCGGCACTGCTATCTTCGTCAGCACCAAGGAACAACAGGGAGCAGGAGAGAACTTGCCAGGCTTGGAAGTTGACGGCTCAGAGGAAGAGAACAAAAACGAAGCTCGGGCGGGCCAGTGTGTCATGTCTTATTGTGCTGGACGAGCATCAAAAGGCGGGCAAGGGGCAGACAAAGGCCAAGAAGAAAGGAAGGCAGGAAGGGCACCCAAGTACATAAGAGTGAAGGCACTGATCTATGACTGATCTATGCATACATATGGGCCCACCCTGCTTACAAACACAACGCAAACACAACGGACTCCAGCGGCAGGACAGCAAGGGCGGCAGGCAGAGCACGGTGACCGCGTCGAGATGATTCCAGTGGGCCTTGCGGGCATCGTGCTAGCTCTCAACTGCCCGTTGCTAGGCCTTGCCGGCTTCCTGTCACGTCGACGACGAAGCTAAACTTTTCTTCGCACTGCCGAGCCTGGAGCGTTTCGGATCTCTTGGAGCCGCCCGTCCAACTCCTCTTGGAGCCGCCCGTCCAACTCCTCTCCCGCCTTCTGTGCTCCCCCATCCAAACCCAAGGGCCCTGGTTGGCCCTGTCGGGCAGCTGCACCCTTTCAGCTCGCTCCACATTCATTTAAGGCGGCTTCCGATCTGTTTACAAAATACACCTTTGCCCTCTGCACCTTAATCTCTTCAAACGATGGCGGGCCTCCTCTGTGACTTACTGCGTGTGGACTGCAAGTCGGTAAGCCCCCAAAAGCCGCCCTGCCCGAGCACTTCTTGCCCGCGTTGTCAAGGGTCTGTGCACCGTGCTAAAATTCGGCGGCCTCGCAGAGCACGACGACTACGCCAGCTGCGCCCACTCCTACTCAGCCTCGGGGCCCGAATAACTCGGCAATCAATCCGCCAGGCCGGGACACGACAACCACATCGTCGACGACTTCTTCGTCATCGAGCAGCTCGGCCACCAGCAGCTCGTCTAGCTCCAGCGTTTCATCTACGTCTTCGTCGTCATCATCGAGCCGCTCATCTTCATCTTCGTCAATCAAAACGTCGACGTCCTTCCAGACCATCGTCAAGACCCAGTCCACTTCGTCCGCCTCGAACTCGTCGAACAGCCTGGCCGGGGCAAACGGCGGGGCCAAGAACACTTCTTCGGGCCCTTCCACTGGCGCCGTCATTGGCATCGTGGCGGCTGGCATCTTGGGAGCCATTGTGCTGGCCTGGGTGAGCGGAACCCCTTTCTCGCGAAGTGACGTGAAACTCATTTTCGTGGCCCGTGCAGCTCACCGTCTGCTTGTGCAAGAGGCGCAGGAGGACTCGGGACGAGCAGGATGCCTTGGGTCGCTGGTCGTCCTACGATGTCATGAGGGCCGGTCGCTGTGCGTGGTTTTCGCTTGATCATTTCGAGGTCATCTTCTCAGGGGTCCAGTTGGTCCGCACAGTGACGCCGCCAGGCCACAACAACGAGGAAGAGGTGCTCAGCAACGACCACCACTCCAACCCCAGCATGTCCGAGGTGTCCTCCACCGCCAAGCCGCCGTCCGGCTACGGCGGGCAAGCACAGCCGATCACCACCTACGCTCCCCCTTTGCCGCCCGCGTTCGCCATGGACAACACGCGATACTCGGGCGCCTTCATCCCTCCCATGGCGGCGCAGAACTACCAATACCCTCAGCCGGCGTCGCAGCCCTACATGGCCGTCCCGCCCGCCTCGCCACCTCGGCAGCAGCAGCAGTTCTCCAGGGTGCCTGCGCCCGCCGCTCCCGCCCCTCCTCCCAAGCCTTTGCCACCCACTAATGGCCCACCACCCCAAGCCTCGGCCGCCGAGTCGTACGGCTTTGTATCGTCAATGTACTGAGCGGCCCTTTTCGCTTTTTGTTTCGAAGCTGGTCCTTCCCCACCCCTTCTCTTCTCGCTGGCGATATCGCTTTTGATCAAGTGACACTCTCTTCTTTTTTTAATAGCTTTCCTGTCTAGATGGCAACGGAATGACTATAATCTGTTTCCGCGCGAAAACCCTTGCTCCGTGTTCATACCCAAGGAGGCTTTTACCCTTCGTTTGCTTCTTGACAAAAACCACCCTCCTCATTGTACCATAGTCTTCTCCTCTTTGCATCGAAAGCGGACAACGCTTCGACCCATCACTTTTGGTCAAACAAAGATTTGCCACCGAAACCGGCAGAGGCTTGCTCCGCTTCCCCAGCGGTCTCATTGACGCTCGATACCTTTTGTGGCCGTTTGTGGATCTGTGATACACCATTTGTAGAAGCAATGGACTCCACGACCGAGCCTCCCCTCCCCAAGCACTGCGAATTCCCGGCGCACGGCCAACCTGACCGCACTCCCATGCCGCCCTTCCCTTTCGCAGACGTGCCCTGCCCGCCTCGAAAAGACTTTCTTTGGTCAAAGACGGACCCAAAAATACTGCTCGAGGGCCGGCTGCTGAGGGCACGGCATGCGTTTGCTGGCCGAGACTGGCCGAAGCTCCTCGCCTGCATAGTGCCACACGAAGAGTGCACCGAGCATCTCGACCTCGAGTGGGACGAAAACGTGCGCAGCGAGCTGTTCCAGTACCCGACCCTCCAAAAAGTCGACTCCCGGCCACAGACCTTAGAGAACTTGCAGCTCGACGCCGCCGTCACAGGTGCCAATACCCCCGCGTCTTCGCACACAGCAAGAAGCTCCTACCAAGGCTCGGAGCAGGACTACGACGAGGAGAGCCCCGAAGACGATGGGCAGAGCTCTGACGAGGCGTGGACTGAGTGGGAGCAAAGGGCGGAAGACGAGGAGGCGAAAGAAAAGGCCTTGCTGGCAGGAGTTGTGCGTGGTCTTTGTGCTGGATACCCGGGCGTCAAGGCTCTCTGCGTGACGATCATGGAAGAGCTGGCGCTGGCGATGGACTGCGGCACCCAGCATCCTCTGCCGATTGTGAAGGACTCGCCGATCATGCAAGCCCTCATTGCAGCGGAGTGCTTAGTGCGCATCTTCCACGACGAGTTCGGACTCATTAGTACCCTGGCACCTGCCATCGAAGGCAACATCGATTTAGCAGCCGTCGTTTTTCGCGCGACCTTCTTATCCTTCTGGGCTAACTCTGTGCTGGGTACGCTCTATTGCCCAGAGTTTGCGCCACGCCGCTGGATGGCGCCGGAAATCCTCGTCGAGTTCAGCAAGAGGCAAGATCGATGCCTCGCCCCCACGGTCCCTCACGAAGATTGCTTCGACACGGACGAGCAGATCTTCGAGCAGATCAACTTACTTTGGCGCGCATTCGCTCAGAGCCCTCATCTCTGCCGCGAAATATTCCATTGGACCTCCTGGCAGCTTCTCCACCGCCCCAGCGTGCTGAATGTCGCCGGCCCCTTTTCATCCCCTTTCGTCCTGACTCCTCTGCGTTTGAAGATGGACCCTCGAGTGCTCAATGAGCAAGCTTCGATGTGGTATCATATCGAAGCTGAGGAAGTAGATGGGCGCCACGCCCCTGTTACCTTGGCGGGCCTATTCAAATGTATCGGGGTTTCGCTGGATACTGGCTTCAAGATTGTGCAAAAACCGCCGCCGAAGGACGACATCCCGGCGAATGAGTGGGCAGATTATGGGTGTTGCTTGAACTGCGGCAGCCTAGCCACCGACGAGCAGGTCGAACAAAGAATCAAGCATTGCAAATGTGAGTCCTGTGACCCTTTGTGCTCTAGAGTTCAAGTCATCCTTGCCTTTCAGTCTGTCGCGCCGCCAGCTACTGCTCGAAAGAATGTCAGACGGCCCACTGGAAGGAGAGCCATCGCCGTGACTGCTCTCGCGCTTTCAAACAGAAGTGATGCTCTAGTCCGCCTTGTCGCATACTTGATGCGTATCGATCTGATCTTTTATGGGACAGGCGCCAGGAGAGGAATCCATACTGGTTGTGCGTTTCTGCGGTGGCGAACGGTGGCGAATGCTTTGCGCGTCTCCTGGGAATCTTGGCTGTACAGTTGAGCCGTTGGATTGCATTTGTAAAAGTCTGACTTCTGCCAGACCTTGATGCTCAGCTGACCCACAATTAGGACTTGATCGAGAGCTGACTGGCCACTGTGGAAATGGCCGAGCCCCGTCCGGCTCTCTCTCGCTTACACATTAAGCTCTGAATGAGAGCTTTGCCTCGCCTCTCTTCTCTCGTCAGACAATTCTCAGCGCCCAAACCCTTCCATACATCAGCCAGAATGAGCAGCGGCGACAAGATCGGCCCCAAGGTTCCTCGTGCGTGAACTTTCTGTGTCTCCACTTCGTTGCTGACTTGCTGGCGCCCATATTTTTACAGGATCGGAGCAGAAGAATCTACATTTGATCACTCAGTGAGTATTGTTGACGCTGTCGAACTGCCACCGAGGGTAGATCTGACGAATCGACTGCCAGATCCACGCCGAACGGCAAGAAGGTTTGTGGCTTCTGCGTCTCTCCGCCTCGGGTCATCCTTAATTTCAGCCTTGTTTTATGCAAACTACAGGTCCAGATCGCCCTGGAGGAGCTCAAAGCGCTGTATGGACCGGAAGCGGTCGATTTCAGCGTTGAGGTCATCAACAGCAAGTTGCATCTTGCAAGACTGGTTGCTTATCTGATCGCCGTGTTCCCAGTTGGAACCAACGTCCAAAAAGAGCCCTGGTTCCTCAAGCTGAACCCGTAAGACCGCATCCAGCTTGCAGCCGTGAAGCTGAGCTAATCTCGCTTTTCGCATCTAGGAACGGCCGCATCCCTGTGTAACCGTCTTGCTGCACAGGTCAACACAACCACTAATCAGAAAGAGAGAGCAGGCTCGTCGACAATGCAATCACCAAAGAAAATGGCGACCCATTCTCCATCATGGAGAGCGCCGCCATCCTTCTCTGTAAGTGTCGTCAATGCCGACAACCAGCTACACTCTGACATTCTAGTAGATCTCGCCAAGAAGGTCGACAAGGACGATGCCTTTGGCTTCAAGGACGACCTCGAGAGGAACGAATGCCTGCAGTGGCTCATCTGGATGCAGTCCGGCCTCGGTCCGATGCAAGGCCAATTCAACCATTTCAACAAGTTTGCGAAAGAGAAATTGCCTTATGCAATCACACGCTACCACGACGAGACCCTGCGGCTGCTGGACGTCATCGAGATTCAACTCAGCGGCAGATACTCCGGCGTCGAGAAGGATTTCGTCGCGGGCAATGGCCGCGGCAAGTACTCTTGGGCTGACATGGCCATCTTCCCTTGGGCAAAGTGAGTAGAAGTATTCTGGCTAGCCCAGACTCCAGTCCTGATCAAGCCTCGATGTTGCCTCTCTTCAGCGCCTGGTTCGTCAAAATCCTTCAACTCGTACCACACCTCTTCCATCTTTGCTGAATATGATCCTACAGGGAGTTCTCTGGCATCACAAAAGAAGAAATGGCCAAGCTGCCAGCGCTCGCCAAATACCTGGAGCGCATTGCAGCTCGCGAGGCCGTCAAAATCGGCAGCGGCGAGAAGTACCAGATGAAATGAGCGTGTGTATGTATGCCACTGGGTGTTAACAAGCCTCTGAATGATGCAAATATTTATTGCCGTCCGACCCATCACTTTGCTGGGGCCACGCGACTTGAAGGCTGGAGAGCCCTTTTGTGCGCTCCAGCGTCGAACACGTCCCGCAGCAAGCGCCAGGCAGCTCTGATTAAGAGCCCAATCGCCTGAGGAAGAGCGCTCGGAAAGGTCCCTACCACCCAAAAGGGAGCCTTTCGCCGAATAAATTTCAAGCAAAAATGTCGTCTCGAACGAATTTCCGGCCAGACACGGTGCTCCGGGTGCGTCGCTGGCTTTTGCGCTGGCTCAGAGGGCGTGGGTTGACTTGTCGGTGTTGGGCAAACGCAGCGCACAGCCGAGCTCCTGGCCGTCAACCAACCCATGGCCGCCCTCCAGTCGATTGGCGAGGTCTTCGCCTCCAAGCGGTTCCGCAGCACGCCCCTCAGCTCGCTGGAGCCCATCATGCTCAAGTTCCTGGAGCTCTGCGTCGACCTCAAGAAGGGCCGACTCGCCAAGGAGGGCCTGCACATGTACAAGAATGTCGCCCAGAACACGAGCGTGGTCAGCGTCGAGACCGTCATCAACGCCTTTTTGGCCCGCAGCAAGGACAAGCTGGCAGAGGCGCTGGCTAAAGTGGACGAGATCGAAGGGCCAGCTGCCACCGCGGCCGAAACGACCGCAGTCGAAGGTGGTGCCGAGGCCGGCAAGGCAGAGATGGCAGAGGTCGAGGACCTGGAGGCCTCTGAGACGCCCGAGAGCATCCTTCTCAGCGCCGTCTCTGACGAGAAGAGCCGGGACCGCACCTACCGCACCATCGTGACGCCGTGGCTTCGTTTCCTTTGGGAGGCCTACCGCACCTCGCTCGACATCCTCCGCAACAATGCGCGTCTGGAGAATCTATACCAGGTTCGTTGATCTTCTTTCCATGTCTTTCGGAACGTCGTGTGAACACCGTGGCCTTTACAGCAAGTGGCAAATGAAGCTTTTGACTTCTGCCTCACTCACACCCGCAAGACCGAGTTCCGTCGCCTGTGCGAGACCCTTCGCTCCCACCTCGCCTCGTCGCAAAAGTACTCTTACCAGTCGCACGCCATCAACCTCTCAGACCCGGAAACCCTGCAACGCCACTTGGACACCCGCTTCCACCAGCTCAACACCGCCGTCGACCTCGAGCTCTGGCAGGAGGCTTTCCGTACCGCCGAAGACATCCACAACCTCGTCAGCACTTCCAAGCGCGCGCCCAAGGCTTCCATGATGGCCACCTACTTTGACAAGCTCGTTAAGGTCTTCGCGGTCGGCAACAACTTTTTGTTCCACGCCGCCGCCTACGGCAAATACTACTCCCAAATCTCCATCAAGGATGAAGCCGAAGCCGCCAAGGCCGCCAGCCTGGTGCTGTTGTCGGCGCTGGCTGTCCCCGTCACCGGCGACGTCCAGGCTCGCAAGCGCGACGGCTCCACCTTGGAGGAAGGCGAGTCGCAAAAGCACAAGTCGGCGCGTCTGGCTGCTTTGTTGGGCTTGACCGCCACTCCCGCTCGAGCCGAGCTTCTTAAAGATGCCGTGAGTTTCTTGCTGTTGATCTCAATTTCTGAGCTTCGATTGAGACTCGGTCGTCACAGCTGGCCAAGGACGTCTTGAAGCGCGTCTCGCCTGAGCTCCGAGCTCTTTACAACATCCTCGAGGTCGACTTCCACCCCCTTTCCATCACCAACAAGATCGACCCCATCCTGACCGCCTTGGCACAAAACTCGCTCACCGCCCGCTATGTCGAGCCTCTCAAGGAGGTCGTTCTTGCCCGCCTTTTCAGCCAGCTCGGGCAGGTCTATGACTCTCTCTCGCTCGAGCGCGCCATCCACCTCGCCTCTTTCGCTTCCGAGAAGGAGGAGCCCAAGAAGGCCCGCTCTCGCATTGAGCGCTTCATCGCCGGCTCCTGCAAGCGTGGCGACCTGCAGGTCAACTTCGACCACGCGGGTGCCTCCATCACCTTTGAGCAGGACCCGTTCACCGCTCAAGCGCCAGAGATGGCCGACTCTACTCTTCAATCCTCTCCTTCTTCCCTGCTCCAGACCCAACTCAGCCGACTTGCGCAATGCTTCTACGCTGCCGTTGACTTGATCGATCCGGAGAACTCGCCTCAAGGCCAGGCCATGAAGGCGCACGCCGCTGCGCTTAAGGCTATGGCTTCCAACCTGGCCGCAGAGCGCGAGGTCCTTCTCAGCCGCCAAGGTATCATCGAAAAGCGGAAGAAGCAGGCCGACGAGCAGACCGCCCGCCGCAACCAAGAGGAGGCCGCCGTCCGCCAGGCCCGCATCCAGGCCAAGGCCGAGGAGCTCGCCAAAAGGGAGCGCGAGGATGTTCTCAAGCGAGAGCTCGAGCGCATCAAGAAGCAAGCCGAACAGATCAAGTTCGAAGAGGCCAAGCAGATGGCCATCACCCTCAAGGAGAAGGGCAACCTCAAGGGGTCATTGGCAGTGAGCAACATCGTTAAACTGACAGCATTGATGTCCGTACTGACGTTGTGGTGCAGGATCTGGAGAACCTCGACACGAATCAGCTGATGAAGCACACCGTGGAGGCCATCGAGAAGGAGAAGCGCGATTTGGCCGAGAAGATTCGCGTTGTGGGCAAGCGCATGGACCACCTCGAGCGTGCTTTGCGAAAGGAAGAAACACCACTCTTGGCCGAGGACTACAAGCGGCAACAACAGCGCGACCGCCAAGCTTTCGAGTCCGCCCAGCTGGGCCGGCTGCAAGAGGCGAAGCAGCGCCACGCTGCCGACCTCGCCGCCAAGAAGCGCCTTGCTGCTTTCATGGGCGACTACAACGCTTTCCGACAAGACCGGGAGGCCGCCGCCCGTACCGCGAACGCGGAGGCCGAAGAACGAGCCAAGGAGCAACTTGAAGAGGCCAAGTCCCAGCGCCGCCAGCAGATCCGCGAGGAGCGCGAGCAACGCCTACAAGACGAGCTCGAGGAAGAGAAGGAGCGTGCCGAGGCGGAAGAGCGAGCTAGGCAGGAGGAGATCGAGATCGAGCGCTACGAGGCCGAGCGCCGCGAGCGGGAGGCAGCTGAAGAGGCTGAAGAGGAAGAGCGCAAGCGAAAGGAGGCGGAAGAAGCCGCGGCACTCAAAGCCGAGCGCGAAGCCAAGCGCTTGGAGGAGAACAAGCGGTTGGACGCCATTGCCCAACGCCAGCGGGAGAGAGAGGCAGAGATCGAGGCCAAGGCCGCCGCCAGGAAGGCTGGGGTGTTTGGTGAGTACTTCTCCTGTTATGCGCAGGTCGTCAGACTGAACGGGTTCTGATTGCAGGAGGAGCGACGCCAGCAGCAGCGCCTCCCGGTGCAGCCCAGTGGCGAAGAGACGGCGCGCCACCAGCAGCTGCCCCCGCCGCTACCCCAGCTTCCGGGCCTCGCGAGATCAAGTTTGGCGGCCAGCGGCCTGTCTTTGGTGGTCTCAAAAAGCCGACCACTGGCTCCCCTAGCCCGACTCCCTCTAACGAAAACACGCGTCCAGCGACACCCGCCAGCAGACCTGGTACCCCGCAAACTAATGGTGAGTTGGACCGTTCTCTGAGCTTGGCGGTGGCTCATGGCTTCCCCAGGCCAAGCGCCTGCTGCCACCGAAGAGGACGGCTTCACCCCTGTTACAGCCGCCAAGAAGCCTCCAGCTTCTACTGGCGGCAAGTATGTGCCACCCAGGTGAGTATTGTCCTGCATCGTCAATGAACATGGGTGCTGACGACCCGAACAGTCAGAGGAACAGGCAGCCACCCGCACCAGGCGGCCAGGGGCAGGGACGCTGGTAGTCGCATCGCAATTAGAACCCTCACATCTTGAATGATATATCGCAATCTTTCTCGTGACCCTGGCCTCGACGCAAGCCCATGCTGGAACAGACCCGTCGGACGTTGGGCTGGCTGTTCAAGGAGCGACCCACCAGCGCAACCCACCAGGCCTCCAGCTTTGCGGCACTTGTTTGCCTCTTCTTCCAAGCCCTCCATCCTTCGAATCCTTTCCTTCTCCAAACCTCAAGAAGCTTGCTCGACATGCAGAAGGCGGTTGTGCTCAAAGATAAACTCGTCGTCGCTGTGGAGGAGCGGCCAATCCCCTCCATTCAGCTGCCCACCGATGTTCTCATCAAGGTGGAGATTGCAGCTTTGTGTGGTTCTGTACGTGACGTGTTCTATCAGCCTGGCAAAGCACTAACGATATAATATTATCCAGGACCTCCATCCTTACCGGGGCCGTGAGCTTGCTGTTTCTCCGCCTCAAGATGATCGAACTTGCAGGCTCAGTTTGCTACTTCAGATTACGGCGAGAAATGGGGCTACATCATGGGTCACGAAGCTGTTGGGACAGGTGAGGCTTCCTGGATGTACCAGAAACCGACTAGCAGGGCTGAGATGAGCGAGCAGTCATCGACGTCGGCTCGTCCGTGAAGAACTTCAAGAAGGGCCAGCGTGTCGTTTCACCTTTCACCATTTCCTGTGGCTCTTGCTTCTACTGCTCTAAAGGATACACCTCTCGATGCACGTCAAACCGCCTGTTTGGTTCGACCGTCCTTGAGGGCATGCAAGCCGAATACGCCTTGATCCCGCTCGCCGACACAACCTTGTACCCAGTACCAGATGGTATCTCCAGCGAATCTGTGATCCTGATGAGCGACATTTTCCCGACGGGCTACTACGTCGCGCATAACGCCTTTAAGCTTTTGGACGAACCCAAGCGGGACGACTCCGTTGTGCTCGTCATCGGTTGCGGCCCCGTCGGTTTGTGTGCTATCACGTCCGCCTCTCATTTCTTTGGCAAAGTCTTCGCGACCGACCTTCAGCCGGAACGCATGGAGTGAGTTTTCTCCGGTTCGTTCGGCCTTCGAGCAGCGTCTTAGCAAGAGACTTCCAAAGACAAGCAAAGAAGCATGGGGCCACCGCATTGCCTTTCGATCAACTCAAGGAGGCCATCGACAAGGTCACTGAAGGAAGAGGGCCGGACGCGGTATTGGAAGTGGTCGGCGCGCCGGCCGCGCTGACTCAAGCCATCGAGCTCGTGCGTCCATGGGGCGCAGTCTCAAGCTGCGGAGTCCACACGCACAATGTGGAGATCAATGGCGCACATCTCTAGTGGGTCCATCGAGTCTGTTCTTAATTGAGACTAGGCGCTGATGATCTCTGTTCATATCTGCAGCAACAAAAACATCCGGCTGCGTCAGTCATTCTGAAGCCCAGATCTCGGTTCCCTTGCTGACACCGAGCTATCCAGAATTCGGCCGATGCCCTGTGCGAGGCGTCTTCGAGCCCGCCCTGAAGATCTTGCAGCAACACGATGATCTCTTCAAGACCTTCATTCAGCACAAGGTTCCCCTCAGCGAGGCTCCCGCTTACTACGAGAAATTCAACGCCAATCAAGTGCTGAAGACGGTATTTGTTCCGGGGGCTTGATTTGAAGTTGAATGGAAAGGCGGGGAGCAATGTCGACAGGAGTGGCAATTGCAAATGCAGAGGGATATGCGCATGGTATAAAGATGCAGGGTATTCCGTACAAACGTAAGAACACAAAAAGTCGGTCTAGTCATCGTCGTCTCCAAACTTGGCCATTCGAGCCCAGGCTGAGCTTTCGAGGTCGCTGAGGACCTCGTTGTCGTGCATGAGGAAAGGCGATCCCCTCATGGGGCTTCCAATGGGACTCGGTGGGGCTGAGTCGTCGTCGGGGTCGCTTCGCGGGCTGAGCGCGCGGGGGCTAAACGTAGGGCTGACGGGCGGCGAAATGTCCATGTGATGAATCGGACTTCCCGGACTGGCAAATCGGTCCACATTCCCGAGCTCTGGTGTGTCGGTTGCCTCCACCGTAATGGCCGGGATGTTGTGGTCGTCATATAAGAGGGCGTTGCGGTATCGCAAGAGCTCGCGACGGTAGTGAATCATCGATAAAAGGCCTCGGACCTGACAGGTACAGTGAGATGGGTGCCCAGGAGAACTAAAACGAGGACAGCGAACCTTGTCGAGCGAGACCAGGTCATCCACTCGCTCTACCCTCTCCTGTCTCTGCAGAAGTTCCTCCACCCTTTACGAATGGTCAGATGCGAGAAGACGGTTTCAAAGAGGGATGGTCTTACTGAAGAGCCGAGTCGTCCTTGCGAAGCTTGTAGTGCGCCAGCAGGAACAGCATCTGAGTGAAGCTGATGCCCCTCGACTTATCTTCAATCAGAGTGGCTTCATGATAGATCCGGTTGTACATCTTGCGACGTTGGCGGATGGCAGAAAAGTCGAGCGCGCCCAGCCTTTTGTTGAGCAACGCGAGGTCGACGCCGGAGACGATGCCTGGATAGTCGGGCGGCAGCTGGCTAGAGGTTGGCATGGTCTGCGCGTTGACGAAGCTGTGCTTGAGCAGGTTGCTGACACTTCCTTCTTCTGGGTAGATTCTGACTTCAAAGACTCCTCGCAACCGCTGGCGCCGAAATGTCAGAGCCCTGTCTGGCGCGAAAACACGCAGACGAACCGAGAAGAAGTCCGCAAACTGCCTGCGCTTGAGGAAGCCCGTCCTGTCGACATCCAGCTCGGCCCAAACTCGCTTGAAATTGCGCATCTCCTCTCGGTTGATGGTTCTGACGCTTCCGTAGAGCTGCGTCACGTAAGAGAAGTTCTCGACGACCACACCGGTAAACCTAAACGAAGTGAGCGCCGATCGTAGGCAGGTCAAGTGAAAAAAGAGCGCACATGTTGGCGAAGATGTACATTGAGACAATGTTCCAGCTGATGAAAAGGCAAAAAGCCCAAGCTGAACTACCGCAATCGCTGAACAAGTATTTTGGGCTGGGAGAGCAGACAGGGTTGTCGACAGTGTAGTCGTGCATGAAGCCGTTCCACCCTTCGCCAGTCGACATGAAAGCCAGCATGACGAGGCTCTTGCCAAACGTTGTGAAATTGGCGTTGTAGGTTTCGTTCTGGCCCCAGCGAGTCAAGGAGAACACCTCGAGATCGGCAATCGACCACACGATGAACAGTGCCAGCCAGAGCAGGAACAAGTCGAAGATGGCGGGCAAAGATGCCACGGCAGTCTTGAAGAGGGTGTTCAGGGAATTGTTCTTTTGCACCAGCTTGAAGGCGATTGACACGAGAAACAGTTTCTGGAGCTGAATCAAAGCTTCGTTCTTCGTTTGCAGGACCACCGGGATCGTGGTGGCAAAGGTGCCCGTGACCACAAAGATGTCGTACAGATTCCACCAGTTACGCCGGAAAGACGACCAGCCAATTCCGGTGACGCGAATCACAATATCGATCGTATAGATGAGGGTGAAGAAGAGGAAGATGAAGTCTGTATGAGCGCTCGTTAGCAAGCTATTCGGCGCGGCAGCTGACCATGCGCACCTCGAACGTCTTCAAAAACGATGCTTTGCCCTTCGGCTTGCGTCATGAGCAACAAGATGTGCGCCAGATAGAAGCCCGTCATGGTGCGTGACCACCAGCCGTTCTTGTCTACGGCTCTTTGGAAGCACCATGCCCTAAAGCCACGGGTCGGTCGATATCTGGGTCTACGCGAAGGTCGCTGACGGAGCAACAGCTTGCGTAGGTCGATCCATTGCCTCTGCTCTGAAGTGAGAAGCGCGTGGCCGGACGAATTGGTAAAGTTCTCGATGATGATCGACACGAATAGTGCGAGGATGAAAATGCCGCCAATCAAAATGTAAACGATGAAGAAGAGGGCGTTCACTTGACTGGCATCTGGTCGAGGTTGTTCGTCGATGGACGTAATGGCCATGGCTGCCCCGCCCAGGTTAGAAGTTTCTGGGTCACAAGAGGCAAGTCCGCTCACCTGTCTGCAGCACATTGATCCAGCCTTCAAGAGAGATGATTTCGAAGAGGATCAAGAAGCTCGAGCGGAAGTCGTCAAAGGTCCACACGTAAGGGTTCACCCAAGCCCGCGGCGCCAAGAACTCCCACTGTGCGGGCGAAGAAGCGTATTCTCCCACACACTGCAGCTTATTGGCGGCGTTCCCGTCGGTGCAGTAGTAGAGCAGGCCAGAAAAGATGTTCTGACCCCAAACAGCGTAGGGGATGATGTAGAGCACCGCCAGTAGCGAGGCGTCGAAGAGCTTCGAGGCGCCGACAATCAGAACATGGTAGAAGGTGGATCGGGTACGCTTGGTTAAGGTGATCAAGCGAAGCGCTCGGAGGGCTTTGAGTGCCCTGGTGAATCTCGACACACCGCCCGCCGAAGCGAGCGAGGTGATGACGTTGACAAGAAGAGTAAGCAGGATGAAAAAGTCGAAAGAGTTCCAGATCGAAAGCAGATAAGCGTTGGGGCAGAAGATGAAGCCGTCGGCCACGACCTTGATGCCAAATTCGACCAGAAAGAGCAATCCCAGCGACACTTCGGTGAGGTTGAACCAGGTGATCCGGATGTCGCCATTGTCGATGAAGTACTGCTGGCGATACACCGGGGTCGCGACGGCAGCAATGACGATGCTGCCGACCACGGACGCCAGGATGACCAAGTTGAAGATAGTCACCAACTCGGGCACCGGCGCTTTGCCGAAGATGCGGTCGCCGTAGCCCGGCTCGACCATTCGCTGAGCCCATTGCCGGATGCGCCATGTTTGGGGTATGAACCAAAGGGGCCTGTCGTAGGACGGGTGTTGGGCGATGAAGTCGGCCTGCAACGCCCGCCGCTCTCTGGCCATCTCCAGCGCTTCCTCGTTCATCTCGGGCCGAATGGCAAGTAGATCCAAATGCTTGTCGATGTTGTCGAATTCGTCCTCTTCGGACTTCTTCAAATCCTCCATCGAGATTGCCTCCGGGTAAACCTCCTTTTCGTTCAGCCGCAGCAGGCGCCGCAGTCTCTTCGAGACACCAATGTCGGGGCCAGCGTTGACGTTTTGAGTCTGCAGCGCTTTCAGTTAGCCTCGTTGCAATGCCGTACGCCAGAAAATATAGGCATACGACTGGGGAGCTGCCGGACATGTATTCGCGGACGAGCGCCTTGCGCAAAGGCAGGACAAGGGTGCTTGGCACGATACCATTGCGTTTGTCCGAACGGTCCGTCCGCGCCTTCACCCAGAGGTAGGGATTCCACTTGCCCAGCCAGTTGCCGGTGAGACTGTCAAGCTTTCGAGCGTCTCTGTTCCGGACGTAGCGCTCCAGCTGCTGGGCGTGCTTCTCTTTTTCGCTTTGGCCAGCTGAGAAAGCTTCGTTGATGACAGCGATGAAGAGCCGGATTAGGATGAAGTTGGCGAAGACGAACCAAGCCGCAAAGAAGATGGCGGCAAGGATCATATTGAACGTGTTGCGACCAGAGCCTGTCGCAGAGAAGAGGACTGTGGTCCAGTTCTCCGAGCTGAGAACCTGGTAGATCCCAACAAAGCCGTTGTAGATTTGGTACCACGACATCTCCACCGGCTGGCCTTCAATGTCCGCTGGGATCTCGCCCCGCAGGAACTGAACGCTGATTAGGGTCGCAACAAAGGTCATCATGAAAAGGAAGAAGATCATGTTGACCAAGCCGGAGATGCTGCCAGACAATTTGATCAGAAGGCGGCGGGTATTTGGGATGGCGAGAATGACGCGATAGAAGCGGCCTAATTGGAAGATGGTCAACCAAGGATAGACTTTGGAGTTGTGGATGACCGGAATCTGAATGAAGCAAGTGATGACTACCAGCGCGAGATCGGTCAAGTTGAACGCGTTGTGGAAGAACGGGCGGTAGTCGGGCAAGGCGACCGTGAACCGGAGCATGATCTCCAGAGCAAAGACCGCGGTGAAGATGCTCTCAATGCGGTTCAGCCACAAGGCATGATCGGGCGACATGAAATTGTTCTTCGTAGCTTGGACCGCAATGTCGCCAACGATCAGCGCCACCCAAAAGTAATAGGTCTTGGCGTAGATGCGCTTCCACAGTTCAGAGTTGCGCTTCACTCTTGTTTTGGTGTCGTTTTTGACGTCTGCTTCTAAGACGGCGGCAGGCCTGGAAAAAGAAGGAGCTTTAGACGAGCCTCCATTTGGGGTCACCCATCACCCACGCTGATGATGCAAAGGCAGAATGCTTCGTTTCGTCTCTGATCGTGGCGAACGTGCTCGTGATGACGGCCACAAACATGTTGATCATCCAAAAGTTGAGGACGATCAGGCAGACGATGAAGAACAAGCATGACACCACGTAGTCGGCGTCCATCATTTGGTACATGATGGAAGCCCATGAGTTGGCCGAAGCGATGATGACGACTTGCAGGGCGGAAAGCGCAATGTTGTCGAAGGAGGAGGTGCCATTGTAAGGGTTTTCGCCCGACTGCGCCACCGCTTTGATCAGCCCTCGCACCATTCAAAGTGAGAAAGAGGTCACTAACGATACAAATCTGGCCCAGAGGACAGACGAAGCCTTTAACCGAACCCGAGCTCGGCGTGGTTTCGCCAGCTGCGATATAGCTGACTTTTTCGGTCTCAGAGACATAGTAGCCCCCACAGAGCTGCCCAGACGAATAGTTTGACTGCCCTTCAGGATCTATAGTAGAAAATTCGATGCATCAGATCGAGCTGCGGAGCAGTACTCCGAAAGCCAGAGCTCACCGATCCACAGACACGATCTCGAAAAGGAGCCCTTGAAGCTCTGAATGCCAATGATGCTGAAGAGGACCATGGCGAAAAGCACAAAGAAAGCCACATTGACGAGGAGCGGCCCAGCCTTTTTCAAGCTCTGGAGAATGATCGAGCTGCCGGTGGTGAAAGTGAGGAGGCGGACGGCTCGGAGGACGGACAAGGCCCTGAAGATGTACAGCCACTCTTGAGATTCCATCCCAGATGTGGCCAAGGCGAAAGCGATCCAGAAGCTGACGACGGCCACGAGGTCGAGTCGGTTGTACGAGTGGCGAAGGAAAGCGGAGGAGGAAGCAGTGGCCTTCTGCTGTCGTGTGACGGCGTATTTGAAGGGCATGTCGCCAAGCAAGTTCAGCTTGGATCCGTTGGCGCTGGGTGCCGACGGCGGGAAGACCCAGGCGTCGGTCTTTTTGGAGTGGGCGGGATCGTCCTTGGAAATGGCAAGGGAGCCGCGGGGCCGGTCGTCGAAAAGCAGGCCAGAGACAAGAATGCGAACGAAGATCTCGACGGTGAAGATGACCATCAGAGTGAAAAGGGCCCAGTCCTCCCACGTGTGGAAGTAGCCAGGCCCGCTCGGGCGCGGGTGGGAGAAGACGTCTGGCGCGGCTTGTATGGTCAAAATGATGACGTCGGCTATGATTAAGAGCAGGATGATGGGCTCCGTCCACGGCCAAAGCAGCAGCGACCTGGCGCTCCGGCGCAGGGCGGTGTCTGGCCCGAAGAGAAAGAGAGATTTGCCCGACAGTCGATGGATGCCGCTGGTCGTGGGCGGAGTGGAGGCGTCTTGGCCGTCGTTTTCGTCAATCGGGTCGTCGGGGAGCCGAATCTTGGCGTCGCTGGAAATGTCATGGGAGCCCAGGTTGACGACGCGGACCGAGAGACGTCGCAGTTCTCGGCCAGCTGACTGCCAAATGCTGAGTCTATTGTTGGGGGCGCTCAGAGGAGGATAGGCGTGTCGTCGTGAGTGCTGAGGGCTGCGCAAGGCGTCGCTGGATCTTGGCGGATAGTCGGCGTATTCAGGGTCGTACGTCGTTAAAGCGGCATGGTCGTTATCAGACATAGCGTTGGTGTGTAGTGACGCCGTGTCGCCAGAGTTCCGGGAGGACGTGAAGGAAGGACGTTCGTGCGCATAATGAATAGCGGTGGTCTTGGCTCCGGTTGAACTGGATGGCAGCTGGCTCGGCGAGGACGGCCAGCGATAGTGCTGCTGCTGCAGGTTTGAGGAGCCCAAGTCTGCAGAGCTGGAGCCTGAGATTGTCGCCCGATGCCGCCTGGCCCACTGCCCTCCTCCATCTAGTCCCGCCGCCTCCTGCTGCCCCTTGTCATACTGCAGCACGCCCTCGAGCACGTCGTCAGAGTCCCGATTGCTGAATGAACGCCTCTTGACGCGCGAGAAGGAGCCTTCAGAGGAGGGCGAGGCAGACCTTGCCGTCGACGTCCCTCGCTGCTCGTCAATGCCATAGTATTGGACCAAATCCGAGTTGGTGCTCAGCCTGGCCAGTTGTGGCTGGCTGCTGCTGCTACTGGAAGGCGGCAGCAGCGACTGGGGCCGCAGCTCGTCACCCATGCATTGGCGAGCTCTTTTCGTTGCCAATATCCAAAATCGAAACGAGCAGCCCGAGTTTCAGTCCGGAGCAGCCAGCTGACTTGTTTGCAAATGCCCTGTTCCAATAGATTGGTGTTTGCTCAAGAAATGCCCCTCCGTGACCTAGCCTCGCTGGATCTGCCAAAGCCATCATGCCGGCAAGGCATCGATTTGTCCCGCTGGCAACTATAACTGCCTTTGACCGTTGTCCTCTTGCTCTGCCTCCACCAGCTGTTCATCTTGTTGTGTAAAGAACGCGCTGTATAGAGATGTCCACACCTGCCGACCGACAGAACATAGACTCCTTTCGCTCACCATTCCCTTATACGCCCATCGACGACGTCGGCAGCGTGTGGCACTTGGCGTTTGAAGATGGAGCAAAGCTACCCTGGTCAAAGGTGGCTTATGTCGATAGCGAGACGGGCGAAGCAATCAGGTACTTAGTCCATTGGCTGGCCCGTCGATATCTCCCCCACAAAGACTGATCACGCTCCAGCGTAGCTATGCGACTTTGAAAGACTTGTCGTTGCGTCTTGGACACGCTTTGGTCCACAGATTAGGCTTGAAGCAATCCGACAGCGTGCTCATCTTCGCCAGCAACTCGATTTACTACCCGGCGTGCTTTTTCGCCACTCAAGCCGCCCACATAGTCCCAACGTTCGCCAACCCGGCTTACACAGCTAGAGAGTTGCTTCATCAAGCTCAAAATTCGGAAGCTCAGGCGATCATAACGGAGCCGGATATGTTGGCGACGGTGTTCGAAGTGGCTGAAGCAATGGGCTTGGCCTCTGACAAGATCTTCCTGCTGGATAGGAACTCAAAAGGATCAAAAGTGCCCAGCATCTGGTCTCTCATGACCTCGGACAAGATCGTGCCGGCTAGGCTTTCGCCGGAAGCCGCTAAACGTGTGGCGGCCTATCGTTGCTACAGCAGCGGTACTACAGGGTTGGCTAAGGGCGTTGAGTCCACTCATTATAACGTCTACAACGTGGTGCACCAGACCCTCGCGACCTCACCTGGTTTGTACTCTGAGGAAGACGTTGTCGTCGCGGCACGGCCTTTGTTTCACGCAGCTGGCATTTTCACGCACCTCCTCGTTCCGACGCATCTCGGTTCATTCACTATCGTCATGCGCAAGTTCGACTTTGAACGTTACCTGGGCTTGATCGAAAAGCACAGAGTCACCCGGCTCGACATGGTTCCTCCCATCGCATTGTTAATGCAGAAATCACCGCTGGTGGACAAATACAACTTGAGTTCTGTCAAGTGTATGAGGTGAGCTCAGACGTTGCCACAGCTGAAGGCGAAGATCCCCTGAGGCCTAGCAGATGTGGCTCGGCGCCATTCTCCGAGGACACCCACGTTCAGCTCGAGCGCCGAATCGGCGCAAAGTTATTGGGCGCTTATGGACAAACAGAAGTGATGGCGCCAGCTACTCATGATCGGCCTGAGAGCCGGAAACCAGGGTTCAATGGGCCGTTGCTGGCTGGGATGGAAGGCAGAGTCGTCGACGGCGAGCTTTGTGCGTCCCGGATGCATACACTCCGGCTGCAAAGTGTTTTCTCTGTCCAAGCTTACGAAGATTTTGCAGGGCTGAAGGGACCAAATGTAACACCTGGCTACTTCAAGAACCCACAAGCAACCGCGGAGTCGTTTTCAAATGGCTGGTATATGACGGGAGATATCGTATACATCGATCAGGACGGCCATGTAAAATGCTTGGATCGGCTGAAAGAGGTACGGTCTAGCGGCTGTGCCAAGTGTTTGCGGGCCCTCGCTGAGCCAATGTCCACAGCTCATCAAGTACAAAGGCTTTCAAGTCGCTCCAGCAGAGCTTGAAGGCGTATTGACCTCGAGAGAGGACATCAAGGAGGCAGCCGCCATCCCCATCGACCGCCCAGAGGAAGCCACAGAGGTCCCAAGAGCTTACAGTATGGCACCCTAATTTCGAGTCTCACTTGAGCTTACAGCTGTCTCCAGTTGTCCTCGTGGACAGATCATCTGAGTCCGAGGAGAAAGCGGTGGAAATCGTTCGCTGGTCCAACAAGCAGCTAGCTTATTATAAGCATTTGAGAGGCGGCATCGTTTTCGTCGACGCGATTCCAAAGAAGTAGGTCCCTTTACTGCAGCGAACCCTTTCCGTACATACTCAAGGGCCGGCACGCTGCGCAGCCCGACTGGAAAGATTCTTAGGCGACTTCTCAAGGAGCGGACCGGCGATCAAGTTCTCGGATTGACGGCCTTCGATCGCAAGTCAAAACTATGAAGTGGTCCAAGTCCTTACAACACTACCAGCCCAAAGTGCCCGGGCCGCCCTTGACGCCGCGCTTCCCGCCGGAGATGGTGGAATCCATCCACCCTCCGTCTGGCCGTCTGATATCAGCCGAGCAACGACTACCAATAAGCGCCACTGACAGAAATCGCCGGGCTGAGGAACGATCTGTTCGCCGTCGACGAAGCACACGAAAGGTGACGCATAGAACGCCAAGTGGTCCTTGATCGACTTGAAGTCGGCGGTCGGCGACTTGTAGCTCCACACTCTCGACTTGACCGGTTCGCCCTCGGGTGGCGTGAAATCGTGATAGCTTGCAATCCCTTTCCACTCACAGAAAGAGCTCTTCCGATTCTCCTTCAGTAAGCCCATGTTCACATCCGAAGGTGGGAACTAAAAGCATTTGATGAGCTCTTTTGCCTGGCAGATCGATGAGACTCATCGCACATAATAGGTCGGAGGGTGGCTCGTTTCGAGAACTCGGAAAGCATTGTTAGAGTCTGCAATGACGACATCTTCGCCAGTGCTTGAGGAACGCCACAGGACTTGGAGCCGCTTCGGCGATTTCTCAAGGCGAGGCGGCCGAGGGTCTTCTCATGCAACCTTAGAACCATGCAGCAACACTGAAAGAGGGGTTTTCACAATCCCAAACCGATTCCTGTGCTGCATTGGCCATTCTCGAGATCGAGGTCCAAGAAAGTCGTCGTTCCATGCGAACGGCCAAAATTGCGAAAACCTCCCTTTAAAGCTTGGCAGCATGAGTGCTGTCGAGCCTCTTTTCGTGCTCTGCGCGTCGACTGTGCTCTCGGGGCTCGCATATTCGGCCACCGATGCGTTGATCCCGCGTCTTGGACCAGATTTCGTCGCCAAGGGGCTCAAGGGCGTGGACCGGCTGAAGGGTTACAAAAAGTCAGAGGATGACCCTGGGCTGGAGCCAAAAGAGATGTAGGCAGATTCGACAGGGAGAGGTACGGGTTCATAGGGCTAAACTTGTTGTCGAAAACGCAGACCCGAGTCGACTGGAGTGATTGGCGCTTCAGTTTATGTGCTTCTTCTGTCTTTGTTCACACCACTGCCGTTCCATTCCCATTTCATGGCACCTCCAGCATCGGTCGAAGTTTCGGCTGCCAACGTGGCATTCCCTCACCACTCACTGACTGCATACCTCGCGTCGCTCCTCTGCCTCTTGACTGCCACCTTTTTGGGCTTCCTGGATGATGTCTTTGACATCCGGTGGCGGTACAAACTGCCCATTCCCAGTGGGCAACTTTTCTTGCAAAGTTTCGGCTGCGTGACTTAAGGGATGCGCCCAGTCATCGCGTCTATCCCGCTGCTGCTGGTCTACTTCTCGGCCAACGGGGTCACAGACATTGTGCTGCCTAAAGTATTCGGGCTCAGAGCGCTCTTCGGGGTGGAACATGTTGGCGGCGTGCTGCGTATTGGTGAGCTCCTGAGTGCGCTGCCGTCCATTCCCACTAAATCGGTCAAATAGGACCCTGGTATTATGTGTACATGTCGCTGCTGTCGACTTTCTGCACCAACAGCATCAACATCCTGGCTGGCGTCAATGGCGTGGAAGTGAGTAGTGCCGGTTCTTTCGTCCCACAAGACCCGACTCAAATGTTCTCAAAGGTTGGCCAAAGTCTCGTCATTGCCTGTTCGATTGCCTTGAACGACCTGCTTTTCCTCAAGGTTCCGATCAGAACGCCTTTTGGGATCTTTCACTTTGGTGGCGACTTCGCTAAAGGAAGCCCCGAGCTCCTGGACCGCCACTTGTTCAGCTTGTATCTCATGCTTCCGCTTATCGGAGTATGCATGGCCCTTTTGAGGCACAATTGGTGCGCATCTCGTTTGCCGGGCAAGGAAGCTGTGCACCAGCTCAAGCTCTGGCCCGCAGGTATCCCGCCAAAAGTTTCGTGGGCGACACATTCTGCTACTTTGCAGGAATGGCCTTTGCCGTCGTCGGCATTCTCGGGCATTTCTCGAAGACCTTGACCCTCTTCTTCCTCCCGCAAGCCTTCAACTTCATTCTCTCCTCACCCCAACTGTTTGGCCTGGTTCCGTGTCCTCGTCACCGCCTTCCCAAGTGGGTATACTACTGCTTCATCGCTTCCGATTGCTAGAGTTAACCGTTGGCGCACAATGACAGCTTCAACATCAAGACCGGTTTGGTCGAACCGTCCTACGCCACCTTCACTAAGCCACCCTCTCTGCTTACTCGCTTCATTCTCAACGTCTTCAGCATGCTCTGCCTGATACGACTGCAGCGAGGATCCGATGGTCAAATCGTAGGGTGTTCGAACCTTACGATTTTGAACGCCTTGCTGGTGCTTTTTGGGCCAATGCGGGAACAAACTCTCACTCAAGCGTTGATGGCGGTCCAGTTTTGCAGCAGTGCAGTCGCGTTCGCAGTACGCTACGCGGGGGCCTCGTTGTTTTACGAAAAGAGCAGGACGTAGATCTTGCAGTGCTTGGTGGAAAGCAGACAGCACGTTAGAGCCAAAGATTGAGCAGGTTCATGAGACAACGGTTGGACGGCCAAACTGGTCCGGCCTTGGGCAGATTCATCGCTGTGGACCACCACGTTTGCGCTTGGCCTCCTCCCCAGATTTCGCTCCTTCGCCCAACTCCCGTCCAGCCGACGCAGCATTCTGCATCGCCTCCTCCACTAACGCCCTGAGCTGATCTTCTGACTGCTCCCCGTCCAGGCCTTGGATTTGGGTCATCAGATTGGACGAGATGGAATCGACCGTGCTGTTGACGGCCTCTTCATCCTCGTCTGCAATATCAATCTCTTCCATCGTAACTGAGCTGAGAAACCGGGCTATTGCCGGGTTCTCCTCGCTGTGGTGTTGTGCGGGCTGCCCACCGCATCGAACTGAGCGCTGGCTCTATACCGGGTCGGCGCGCGAAAGAGCCTACCGTCAAGCCTTCGGAGGATTTGAGACTCGGATCTGCACCAAGCTTCAGGCAAAGTTCCGCCATTTCAACGGATTCCACGACGAAGAGCGGCGTTTCAAGGTCGTCCTGCCAGACGTTAGTTAGCAAAGCCTGAGGCAGCAGCGGAAGGTAAAGCACGTCTGTGATGTTGATATCTGCTCCTCTTTCGACTAAGAGCTTCAGAATCTCCGGCGAAGACCAGCTGGCGGCCGCGTGAAGCGCAGTGTACGAGTTTTCATCGCGAGCCGAAGGCGATATCCCCTCGTCCAAGAGTTGCTTCGCAGTTGCTCAGTCTATACTTCACAGCTGTCTCTGCTGAAGGATGCTCACTTTGACCCTCTCGAGGTCGCCGTCGCCAGCAGCCACCCAAAGATTTTTCTGCATGGTTTCTGTTTGAATTGGTGGAATGAGATTGAGATGCACTTCGCAAGAGGGCGCAACAAGGGCCATATAAGATGAAGCAGCCAGGCTCCAAGAACGAGTTAATTTACACAGAGCAGAGCAGCATGCGGTAATGAGTACAAGGTGACACCAAGGGCAACTTCAGCGAACCCTTTATATCGCCTCCGACGATCCAACAAAGGTGTTGGCCAGCGCGCCGACATAGCTCCTGAAGCTACTTGACTAGCTGCGGTGATTCTGGAGAAGCAATTCCTGGCGGGGGCGTCGAGAGCCCTACTGGTGGACTAGGCGCCGGCTTCGGTGGCACGTCGCCAAACTTTTGAGCCACTCTTGAGAGTTTGTTCGTCTTGCGCCATTTGTGTGCGGGATCTTCGAGCCCTTGGTTCGCCTCCAGCTTCGATGCAAGCTGTGCTTCTCGCAGCCGCTCGTCGACTGGGATAAAGGATCAGCCGGTCAAGCCAAGAAGCGGATGAAAGTCTGGCACTCACTCGCATCAAGGTCATTGTCGTCGAAGTCGCCTCGTATTTGTATAATGGTCGGCGTGGGAACCTCGAATACGGGAACGGCCAGGTGAGACGGGGAGCGAAGGGCAGAAACCAGCTTGGGTGTTTCGCCCGATCTGAAGGACGGCCGTCTAGAAGGGGACGGGGAAGGTGAAGGCGAGGTCTGAAAGAATCTGCCGTGCGTCGGCTTGATCCTATTGAGCTGGTCCCGGAAAGACTCCAACGCTTCGTCCTTCTCTTTGTTAGTGACCTTGATCGGCGTGTGGACGCTCTTCTTCAGGTGCACTGGGAGGACTGGGGCTTTCCCTTCATTCACTGGTCGCAAGATGTTCCACTTAAGAGGCGACGGCGAAGAGTGCGGAAGCAGAGCCACTCACTTTTCTCGTGATGATTCTGGAGCTTGACAAAGAAGGCAACCATCTCGCTGACTTTACGAACGATGATGGAAGTCTGAAAACAGCCGCATTGAGGGTCGTCCGCCAGCTGCAATCGGTAGTCGCCCCTGTCTGCTGCGGGCGAAAGGCGAAAGAGGCAAGAGTCGGCGTAGACGAAATGGAAGGCTGGGTCGGCCGCGCAAACGTTGCTCATCCGTTGCAGAGCTTTGGCTTCCTTGTCCGAAGGCATCTTTGTGACCGAATAAGGCGAGCGACCCAGCTGCAGGCCAGCCGCGCTTCAGCTCAGGGCTGAATAAGTGCTGCCGCTCTAGCCGTCTCAGTCGCACACGGTTGAGTCCCAGCGGTTCAGTGCAGCTGTCTGCATCTCAAGATTGTATCCACGCTTGGAAAACAGAAGGTCAACTTACCAGGTGCGGAATGTTGTGCTTGTTTGGGAGCAAAAAGGGTCAATCTCATTCAACCGTGTTGGTCGCCCGAATGTGACTTTTGGCATACTGCTTGCTCTGATTTCAGCGTTTGTCTCACACTGCTAGAAAAGCCGAAAGCGATTCTGCCCTCACAAGGGCGTCGGTCCGTTCTTGACCGTGTTTGGCCTCGACTCCCTCGAGTGGCCTTGGGATGCGGATCGCGTTGCGTGTGCTCTGCTTGCGCCACTGCCTTTCTCGGTCTGATAGCGCGTAGAACATTGGGTATGATGGATTCTCAAGAGACTGGCGCCCCTTCATAGACCTGTTTCAATGGCGTCGAACTTCCCTTTGTATTGATGATGTACATGTCGCTGCCCTTGGTTTCAGGCACTGGCATGTAGTGGCATCCTGGTCTTTCTGTCTGATACGACTCCCTCGACTTGCCGTCTCTCCTCAGCCAGCTGGTCTGGCATGGGTCCTAACCTGCCCATCTCCCTCGCTCGTTTCGCCACCGTCGCTCTGCTGTTCCAAAAGGCATCTGGTCACGGTCGTATCATACAGCCAGTCCATATCAGAACTTGGGGGAAGCTGGTTGCGCAGAACTGCGGAGAGGTGAGCGACCAGCCCGGTGACCTGATGCGCGAAACATCCTGAGACGACGACCAGGAATTTTCGGCGTCGAGAATCCCGCAGCCCTTTAATCAACCCCTGGCAAGCGTAGAATGGACGATGCAGAACGATACGCTCTTTGGCCTTCCTTGCCACGGCCTACTGTGCGGCGGCTATACGTTTGCCGACAACAACAACGCGTCCTACTCGCAGGTTTACATCTTTGCTCCGGGAGACGTCGTCCCGCAAGAGGCCTGGATTTATCAGACGCACCCCGGCTGGTCCAATGTCTCCATCATCGACGCCGACACCTTGCAGACCATCGGCACGCCGTTGTGGGAGTGGCCAGCTAGCAAGAGCCCAGCTTTTGGTTCCCAGCTTACCTTTCCGCCTACGTTGCCAGGCGTGCCCTTCCAAGGTCTGTCAGGTTCTCCGCTCGCCCAGTTGTCATTAGCGCTCAATGAACGCACAGACCCACCGCCAGCGCTCACCGATCCGGGACTTGGCACTTGGAATATCACCATACCAAAGGATCTTCCCAGCAAATGCAGCACTCCCGGCCGCTGTGTCATTCAATGGTTTTGGACGCAAGAGATACCGCAGACCTACGAGAGCTGCATCGATTTCGTCGTGGATTCCTCTCTCTCCCCGACCTTCAACAGGACAACGTTCCTCGATCCTTCCAAGTTAGGCAGCGGCGTTGGCAATGGACCTAAAGACACCCCCGACTCGAATTCCGTGTCCGGAGCCTCGAGCATCGCCACAACGGCCACTTCCGAGCAGCCATCATCGACTCAGAATGTCGGTGGCAAATTCACAGGTTCTGGGGGCGAGTCGGCTTCTGGAGCTGCGGCCGTCTTCCCGCAGCCCATTCTTTCCGCTGCCCTTGCGCCCAAGGCTCAAATTGCTAGTACTCTTAGTATTTTGCTCCTGGTAACCTTGTACGTAGTTCTCTAGGCTCGAGACGCGGCGCTTTCGTGATCGCTCTCAGCGTCACACTCGTTGCAAAGATCCCATCGACAAAGACAAAAACAGAAAGAATTCAAAGCGTTGCGTCGAATATCAAGCCAGTTTGGCCTTCTTGGCCGGACGGATGAGCTTGGCCTTTTCGGCGGCCTCCCACTGCTTCAGGTCGTCGCTCTCGTCCGCCTCGCCAACCACTTCTTCCACGAAGGAAGCTCGCTGCTCGTTCGATATATCTGGGCAAACGGCATCCAGGATGGCACGGAAGGTGGATCTGCGGCTTTGCCAGAGCTTCCAGGCCTGTTCAAAGCATTTGTTCTGGTGGGCGATCTCAGCCTTCGAGACGCTTTCGACCGCTTTCTTGCTCGGATCTTGGATGGCAGCAAGTTGAGTTTCGGTTTGGATGTTCTGCTCTCACCTTGGGCGCCTGTGCTGGGTTGATCGAGCCCAGCAAGGAGACGCACCTTCGCAAAAAGAGCCTCGGTCAAGGAAGCTATAGCGTCGGTTCTGGGGAGGGCTGAGAGCTTGTCTCTGGCTGTGGGCCAGTCATCAGGGCTTTGTGATCTTCGACAAGCGCTGGCAAAACCCACACGAAGCGAGGGCCGTGTTGTCCTCTTTGACTTCTTTGATCTGTCGAGCGATGGCGACATTTGATTCAGCCAGCGTCTTGAGCTCTTCAGCGTCCTCTTCCTTGGCGTCCTCTTGCTTGGCCCAATAGATGGCTGTTTCTCGCGTAAAGGGCATCCGAGCAGGCGTTCGGAATTGTGACCCACCTTGCTTGCCGTCTGCCATCATAATTGGTCCAATCAGCCCTTGGATCCAATAGCAGGGTACCTACACGTCTTCGAGGTGATGTCGCCACGCTCAGCCAACGCCGCCAGGGCTTTGGTGGCCACTGTCTTGCCAACGACCTTCAAATTCAGCGAGCAGTCGGTCGCATTCTGGGCGAAGAGCTCAATGTACAGCCCTGTACACAAGTGCTGGACTCACATAAGGTCGATTTTGGGCTTGCAGGTACTTGAGGACCTAGGGAATGTAATGTTGGCCTTGAAGCTGGGCGGAGCTGTCACTTCAAAGCACCCTCGCTCACCTCCTGCTCGGCTTCTGCACCTTTCAGAGTGGGTTTGGCCTCTTTGGCCTCCTTCTTGGGAGCCATTGGAGGTGGTGTGTGGAAAGCGTGGTGGTGTGGGAGCAAGGAGCATTGAAATCGGGTCAAGCGCTGTCAAAGACTGTGGGCCCGTGAAATGGAGGTCCCAAGTCGAGGCCCTCGTCGAGGCGGCAAGATAGTGTCTTAGAGCGGCAACGACGCGCGAGGCCACACGCATCAATTTCATGTGGTCCAAACTCACTCAGCCTTGGCCTTCCAGCTCGGTTCTTCTCCAGCGGCGACCATGCCCGCGCAGCGACAGCTGCGATTGGTCAGGCACTTGCTATGACAGCGAATTCTACTTGACGGCCTCTCTTCCATACGATCCTTCACGAAAAGCTCCTCCCGAGGCCCCTCACTCAATCATGCGTCCTGCTTTTCCCATGTGTCTTTTGCTGCTGCTTGGTGGTGCGGCGGGAAGGCCTGCCCTTCTATTCGAAGCCTCTCTGGATGGCTGGAAGCAGCAGAGCTTGCCCGAAATCCTCGGCAAGCTGGAGTATTACCAGGCAGTGCCGCTGTGGCGGAGACAAGAGCCCAGCCAAGACGGCGGAGCAGGTACGGCAGCGATTCTCTCTTTTGTATCCCTGTCCCCCTTTCCCCTTTCGTCCTAAGAGCCTATTGCTTTGTGCAAAAAGCCACATCGTCGCAAGATGCGGGTGGATCGACGATCGAACCGGCTCCCCAAGAGCCTTCCTCCCCGGCGGCCTCGAACCTTCAAACGACCACTGTTCTAACGACCACTTACGATCCACTTCCAAGCGAGACCTCAGAGACGCTGGGTTTGACGACTTCGAGCCAAATCCTCTCGTCAGATGACGACAGCTCCTCGCCTAGACCCGCCGCCACCAGCTCTTATGTGCCACCTCCCCTTTCCTCGACTTCATCACCAGCACCAAGTGTGTTGCGATTGCTTTCGATTTTGTGAAAGACCATCATTGTAGCGAGATAATCGCTGATCACGTTCTCTACCTTCTGCAGGCTCTTCGCCCACTGAGGCTACGGCAACACGCACACCTCAGACGAGCTTCACGGTGGACGAATCATCTTCGGCTATAGATGCTTCTGAAGCTGGGGAAAGTAGTGACACTCATACACCGACATCTTCTTCGTCCGAGCTTCGTGAAAGCTCCTCGCCAGACGAAAGACCTACCTCGTCAGTGTCGCCGGCAACATCCAGTGCACGAGAGATCTCTTCGGACGTGTGAGTGGACACTCACCTGGATGAGCGCGATCTAATGTTTAATGAAATTTGCCAAGCAGCAGCCCACTCTCGCCGAGCTCCAGTAGTCCGACCTCCTCATCGCCTCCCTCCTCTTCCTCTTCTACGCTCACGTCCTCCGAGTCGTCATCACCCTCTTCCGCGCCCACTTCTAGTTCTGTTACGTCTTCCACCTCTTCGCCTTCGTCATCAAGCGTGGACAGCAGCTCATCGAGCGAAACCAGCTCTCTCACGTCCCCGTCCTCGTCAACATCGTCGTCCTCTTCGTCGTCTTTGTCCTCTTCGTCGCTGTCGACCAGCAGCTCTGAAGAGCCCAGCTCCAGCTTGTCTTCGTCATCCAGCAGCAGCTCCAGTTCCAGCCTTTCCCTACCCCCTTTGTCCAGCTCTACAATTTCTTATGCAACTACCGAGGTCATCACATTGACCCAAACTCTTCCGGGAGCTGTTGTCACCGCAGCTGGAACGACGGCACCCGGCGTGGTCGAAACGTTGGTGGTGACTGCCATGGGGCTCTCGGAAAATCCTTCGACGCTGTTCGTCACCCAAACCAATCTGGTGGTTGTCCAGCAAACCATCACAGTGGTGAGCTGGTCTGCTGGTACACCCTTCTAGGGGCACCTTCGCTAACAAGGTGTTTTTCATTTGTCCACTTTGCAGGTTCGCACAGTCAATGGCGTCGTGACAACGGCAGTCATCGTCGTTAGTGGTCCCAGCCTTGGTCCTGGAAAACTCCAGCAGCCAGGCTCCAGCAGCTCCAGAGTCGCGCCTGCTGCCCTCGCCTTTTCGCTTGTCGCCATCTCATTTTTGGCCTGTTTGCCCTGGTGAACGGGAAACGCCAAGGTGATCGAACGAACACTTCACGAACCACAGCAAAAGAGAGCCTTCGGCCCTGATTTTGATGCTTTCCACCCACGGACCATGTTCTGTCTTCTTCTCACGGACCATTGACGCCTTGCCTTGATGTATATAGCGATCAAAATTACGCTTGTTTGATGATTGCAACGCTAGATCAGGTTTCGAAGCTGCTCTCATGAAGTCCAGAGCGATTTGCTAGAAGGCCGCCGCCCAAGTGAAGGGCTCTGTCAGAGTTGCAAGCAGCGCGGGAAGGCCATCTTATATAACAAGGAAGCCTTTGAGCTTGGCTTCAGTTTCTACGAGCTGCAGACGAAGTTCGCATGGTGAGGAAGAGCCCGCTGGCCTAAGTCAGTTGGAAGGCTCACTTTGAGGGCTTGCTTGACCTCGAGGTGACGCCGTGCGGCCTCGAGCCAATCTCGCGCAAGAATTTTGGGCCAGCCCTGTTTGGAAGACAGTCAGCCTTGGACTTTTGGAGGCTGCGCTTTGCGGTCACCAACCTTGAGCTGGTTGATTTCTCTGGTCGCCGAGTCCAAGTCCCGCTGGTTCAAGTAGGCCTTGGCTCTTGATAAGACAGACATGACGTCAGAGCCTTGCGTGAAGCCGGTCTTTTCGAAGAGCAAGGGCGAAAGCGTGGCCGAGGCGAAGTAGGCCAGGCAACCTCCACGCTCCGGCATGAGGGCGGCGAGCTTGATGCGGCTGGCCAGCTTGTTGCTGAACCAGGAGGACAGGGTGGTGAAAGGGAGGATGCCCTTCTCGATGGTTTCGGGGGCAATCGAGTTCAGCGCTAAGGGAATGGTGGAGGCGGATTCGGGCTCGAGCGCGAGCTGCTGGATAGCAGAGAAAGAGTCGGCCAAAGACTGGCCTTCGACGGCCTGAGCAGCCTGGACGGCCGACCAAAGGCGGTTGACCTTCAGGGACTCTTCAAGATATGCGTCGTTCGCGAAGGCGACCTGTTCGAGCTGCTTGACGTTGGAGGCCAGGTCGTCCAGCTTGGCCAAGCGTCCGCCCCGCTCCTGCTCAACCTTGATCTTGATCTCCCGAAGCCACTTGCGCTGCATCTCGATGCCCTGCGCCACCAGCTCCTCTTTTAAGCGCTGGTTGATGAGCTCCTTTTGGACCTCGAGCTCCGACTCGAGCTTGGAGCGGTAGTCTTTGCGCAGGGCCTCGCGCTCGACGTCAAAATTGATGCGCCAGTCCTCCTCTTGGGAGGCCAGGCGGTCGAGCAGGTCTTGCTCCTTGGCCTCCAGCTGGGCCTGGTAGGTCTTTTGTTGGCTGTCTAAGGTTTGTTCTAGTTTGGCGTGCTCTTCGGTGCGGATGGAGTGCAGGCGGTCGCCCAGCGATCGGAGGTCCATCTCGGCCACGGACAGCACCTCCTTGACGGAATCGGCCTTGGTCGCCGTCGTCGGGTTGTCCTTCAGGTAGCCGGCCAAGCTGTCGATGGTGGACGCCAGCTGGCCGAGCACTGGCTCCTGGAGCGCGAGCTCAGAGATGGTGGGCGCGACCAGGGGCAGGGGCGGGGGGAGGAGGGCGGCCTTTTCTTGGGCGGAAATGAGCTTGCGCTGAGGCGGCGGCTTGTAGGAGTAGCCTGGCGGGGCCTCGAAGCCGAGTGGCACATCTCTGGTGTAGACTGCGGGGGCGCCGTCGGTGACAGGGGCGGCGGCAGCATTGACAGCTGCAGTTTCGGTGGAGGCCGGGGCCGCGAACGAATCGGCCAAAGCGGCCTCTGCCTTAGTGACGAGGTCGGACACGCCGTCCGCAATCTTGGCGGGTGCTGCCTGGGCGACCTCCTTGACCTGTGTGAGGCCGGCCTTGGTTTTAGCGGTGGCATCGGCGGCGACTTCGACAACCTTGGCTTTGGCCTCCTCCGCTTTCGCCTTGGCCTTGCTCGCCTCCTCCTTGGCCTTCTTCTCCACCTCCTCGAGCTTGGCCCTTTCCACCTTGGCCTTAGCTTGCACCTCCGCCTTGATCCGGGCGGACTCCTCCTGCTTTTTGACCTTCAACGCCTCGGCCGCCTTGCGCGCCTTCTCCCTGGCGATCTTGAGCGACTCTTCGGCCTTTTGGGAGGTGGGCACCTGGCCAGGCGCGGCGCCGAGGGCGTTGAGCGACTTTTCCTCGAGGTACTCGACAATCGGCCGGCCCAAGGGCACGCTCTCGGCGAAGAAGTGCCTGGCCCGCTCGTTCTGCGTGGACAAGTAGGCCCCTCCGCCGTAGCCACCGGCGATGAGGAGCGAGGTGAGCAGGAAAAAGGTGCGGAAGCGCCGTTTGGGTTTGGCGGCCGCTAATGTTGCGTCGGTGGCATACCTCTGTGCGCGCAATGGTTAGCTGCTGCTCTGGGGCGTGCGAATGAGACCGCCACAGGCCCAGAACTGACCCGCCGTAAAGCAGACGGAACCACGCGAGGCCGCATTTGCTTCTCACTTGGCCGGCCAAGATGGAGAGAGGCAGATGTCGATGGCCTGGCCCGCGAGCTTGGCCTGTGACTTCTGGGCTGCTTGGCCACTCTGTATATCTTGTTGTGTGTTGTATGCCATCGATATAGAGCTCTAGATCAGGTACTTAAGACGGGAGGGCGAATCCGTCGGCGGGCTTGATTGTTTGGTCCCCTCTCTCGCTTTGCCGCTGATAGAGTGCACACACTGCAATTGCCCTCATCGATTCATCGCTGTCTCAATCTAAGATTGCCACATTCGGACTTGCACACGGAGGGTTGCGTTCGCTTCATTGACGAATCATGCAGGCCTTCCCTCCCTCTCCGCTTTGCACCACCAAGCTCTGTTCGCTTTCGGACCTCCAACTTCCTTGCTGAGACGACGACCAGCAAGGCCTTGGTCGCCGTCGGACTGGCCCAATGCAAAAACACGAGGCATTGGGCTACTCGGTGCTTCGGTGCAGGAAGACCGCAATGTTGTTGTCGCGCCTTTGCCGCGCAGCCAGTCCGCCGGCAGCAAGAGCTTTGCCTCCCTCAGCGCGCTGTTGCAGCTAGAGGCCTGCCGCTTCGTCGTGCCCAATGGCCCCTTGCAGTGGGGCGACCTGTTCAACGAGGACTTGGTGCCTTTTCGCCCGCCGCTCGCTCCGCAAAGCATCATGGGATCCCCGAGCAAGCGGCGCAAGCTCGAAGAGAACAGCGCCTCGAAAGGACGAGAACCTCCTGTCGAGTTTGCGAAGCTGCTCAGGGACCTGTGCAGCAAGAAGGGGCTGCCGGCTCCCACTGCTTCTTCTTCGGACTACTGGAGCGATGCCGCCAACTTTAACACCACCAAACCTACCGGAGAGCAAAAGGGAGCCTACATGAGCCCGGTCCTGCGTGGGTCGATGGACCTCGCGTCCAATGGCGAGATCCAGTTCAAGCTCGAGTCGGCCAAGATGGACGCCTCGACGCGCTTCTACCGGCTCTATGGGTGGAACCGCTTCATTCGAGTGGCACTGTCTGACAAGCTGGACAAGAAGGGCCGGAACGACCCGAAGACGAAGGAGAAGCTGACCGCTTTCTTGAAGCGCGACTTTGTGAGATTCGCGCCGCCCATTTAAGCCCTGGCTGTATGCTGAAACACACCAACCAGCGGATTGGCAGCTATACGTATGAGTACATGTAGGCAAAAGACTGGCCCCTTCCAATTCCTCGGACCTGATTTGTACTTCTTCCGTCCACAGCTATTACAAAGAAGGCTCAGGTATGGCCCATAGTGTCTTGAACAACAACTGAACTCATTCCATTGTTTTGGCCAGTCTTCCTTTTCGCCACGGAAGGCCCTCGCCTCTCCAAGATCCCCTCTTTCATCAGCGAGGTCATCCCGCCCGACACCAACTCCGATATGAAGATAGCCAAATACGTTTCCAGAATGGCACTAGGTACTTCTTCGCCTATGCCTGTAATAGGTCGTCTGAACCGCGTTGTCTAGGCTTTTCAAAGACAAAGCGAACCCACCTCTTCAGATTCAAGCACGTCCGCCGGGAGCCCGACATCACTTCTACCACGCTCAGAGTTGGCTCCGGGTTCATGAAACGAATCGCGGTAGCTCTTGATCTAGACTACTTGCCCAGTGAGCATCGTACTGAAATCTTGGGCCTGCCGAGTTGACGCGCCTGGCCGACTGTAGCCTGCATCGCCGCCAAGGTTGAAACAATCGATGGCCGCAGTATCAATGCGACGTGGAGGCTGGACGACCTTTTAGAAGGAGCAGACGCCGAGACGATCGAGATCTGGGCAGACATGGAAATCCTCAGCAAGTCGTTACCGCAACGTCGATTCTTCAAGCCAACTTTCGGAGTCTGGAAGAGGACCAGAGAGGATCCAACCAAGAAGAAGGAGGTCAAAGAACCAAAATACGATTCCGACGATGACAAGTCCGACGGCGACGATTCCGACTCCGACGACAATGAGGACAAGGACGAGTCCGACGACGAAGAATTCCCTGAGGGTGTGAAAGTGGTCGACACCGTTGTTTACGATCAGAGTACGATACCGTTCGACTTGGACAAGGAGAAGGGGAGGATCAGAGTGAGGGAGGAAGACTGCCCTGGCGAGGGCCAAGTCATGACCGGTCGGTCTCTCCGTCAGAACAATGGTCCACGGGCTGAAGGAATGGGTCGCTCAGATGGATGTGGCGTCATGTCGAGGTCGGCCGCCATGCGCATCGCTAAAGATCTGGAGATAGCCTTCATGCCCGCGGCATTCCAAGGCCGTATTGGCTCGTCCAAAGGTGACGTTGGTCGAATTGGCATCCAATGAACTCCTCTGACTTTTAAGATAGGCCTTTGGATGTTCCATCCCAGCCGAGAAACCATAGTAAGCTTTGTTGCGTGGAAGCGCCTTTCCCGGGGCTCAACACGCACCCAGGACGACAAACTTTGGATCGTTATCCGCGACTCGCAATACAAATACGTCGACCCAGATGGCTTCCGGTTCTACTTTGAAGTCGTTCGGGTTTCTGGTCCCCATGGTCCATCGGCTGTCTCGTCAGTGGGCAAGCAAACGCTCGTAGTGCTGGCAGAAGGTGGCGTGGTGAGTCCAGTTCTGTGCAGTCATACCGATGAAGCTTGTGCAGACTTATTTGCTCCAGTCCAACGACATCTTTGTAGAACTCATGAAGCAAGCGATCGACACAAAAGTGGACCAATTCAGAGACTGGTCGGACCCAAGTGCCCTTCGAAAGGCCATTGAAGTGGCTGGCAACGTTTCGGCGTTGCGAGCCCGATTCCCTCTATCAGCTGGCGACGAACAAGAAGCTTTGACCCGCATGAAGTCCATCGGCTCCGTTCAAGATGAAGATCTGCGCAGCACTAAGACGTCTCCCTACGACCAAATGATGTGTCCCTTCTCGCAGCAACCCAGAACTAAAGCCGAGATCATGCTCCAAATGCTGGATGCTGGGTGCTCGCCGACCAATACGCCTTACCTGGCGGAAACGTGGCTCAAGTTCGCAGAGGAAATCGTCTGCAAAGACTCGATTTTCCGTGTCCCAATCCCAAAGTCTACTGCCTTCTTCGTCATGACCGATCCCGTGAGTCTTGTCAGCGTCGGGTATGCGCAAAATCTAAGGCCTCTTCCCACTTCGCACAGGTTGGCATCCTCGAGGAAGACCAGATCTTCGTGCACTTCAGCGAGGCTGTTACCGACCCGTTTACTTTGGAAAAGACAATGGGATTGTTTGGAGACGTCCTCGTCACTCGCGAGCCATGCGTGTTGCCGACGGACATCCGCAAAGTGAAGGCGGTCTATCATCAAGAGCTCGCATGCTACACCGATGTGATTATCTTCCCGATCAAAGGCAACCGGCCGCTTTGCTCCATCCTCAGTGGCGGAGACTATGGTCAGATTCCTGCCTAAAAGTTCGGTTGACCTTCGGCTGACCCCCTACGCTTTGAGGGCAGACGGCGACACAATCAAGGTGATCTGGGATGAGACCATCGTCAAGGCTTTCAGAAACGCCGATGAATCCATCGCCACGCCACCGTTCTCCGAGGACGAATACTTCACTTCCGACGACACGCCTGTGTCCAGCATGATTATCACTGAAGTCGACGAGGATAGCCAAAGCCGGGTCATGCTCGACCCTGTCAAAGTCAAGGAGGCCCTGCTGGGTCCTATCGTCATTCCGCGGCACTACGGCGAAATCTCCTGCTTCTACACCGCTGCCGAATACAAGTTCGGCCACCACGACCCGCTCACCATTAAGGCAGCACACCTCTTTGCCATCGCGTTGGACGCCCCCAAACAAGGCAAGGTGATCACCAGGAAGGCCCTGGCTTCGTTGCGGGGTGAGCCGTGTGCCATGGCAGCTCGCAGGAGGAGAGTTGACATGCCCATCTCAGATGAGTGCTTTGATGATGGCTGCATGCCTGAATGGACTGCCTCGACCAGTGCAGAAGAGCGCTTGTTTGCAGGCTGGACGTCCTTTGGGAATAACAGTCGCCACTGCCGGCGAGGTGTAACCTTGGCCACCCATGTGATGGGTGCGCATATACTAGCCCTCATCATCGCAACATGCTGAATGTGCGTGTGCAGATGCCCTCAACAGGCAGCGGAAAAGTCTACAAAGCACTGTGATCATCGAGATGAAGACGAAAGTCGAGGAGGAGTGTTACACGAACTCTGTCAAAGGTGAGGTTGTCCGTCACTTGAACTTCATGACAAGCTCAATTGGTCGAGTAGACCAAGACATCACCCGGATGTACGACTTGGCACTGGAATTGTCGGCCTCTGATCCTGATCTCAAGGCTGACCTGGCCAAGATCCTGGCCTTTGCCGAATCCGTGGTGGCCGAGTACTCAAGAATTGCCTCCAATTTTGCTGGCGCCAAGTCTGGCACCCCGTCGACTGCCTTGTCCAAGATGAGGCTTTCCGCTAGCGAAACCTACGACCGCGAGCTGGAGCGGCTTGCGCGGCGCTACGCGGACGGCCTTCCAGTCTCGAGCCTCAAAAGCATCTTGGCTCATGAGCTCGTAGGCCCTGACGTGCTGCGGAAGCTAAAGGTGAGCCTCACGTCCCAGCCGGTGGCGGCCAAGCTCTCAAACTGTGAACCGCAGGCCTCTTGTCTCTACTCGGCTTGTTTGAGGAACGATCGGCCCGATTGGTTCAGCTCGAAGCTAAGAGTGCCCTGGAAGATGGCCTTCCGTGACCTGCTGGCGCTCAAAGCAGACTCGGTCGAAAGCCGAGAGACCTTCTTCACTCGCGTTTCGCCCGCTGTCTCCTCTGGTATTTCCGCGCCGGTACGGCCTTTCCGATGCATCTGAATGCAGCTGGTGGTGCTAAAAGCTTGCATTGCACATAGCGCGTTCTAACTCGAACCTACTTCGGTTTGAGGACTGACCGAGGTGCCTCCAAAAAGCGACGGAAGCGCTAAGCTTGACCGACTGCCACTTCTTTCATGGCTCTGTTCCGTTTCTGCACCACCCAAAAATGTACACTAGATCCCTCGCAAGTAGAAAGTATGACCAATTGGACCGTTTGGCTTTGTTTTGACAAGTTCGAGCGCGTTTGTTTAGCCTTGCCTGCCTCCCACCATCAACTTCTCACCGGGACGCTTCCTGAGTCTGGCGTGTTGTCAATGGCAGCCCCGCCATTCCAGGCTGGCGCAGCGGTCACCTGGCAGTCGCGTGCGTTGAGCTGGCCTCCACAAAGATTTAGCTAGCGGACACTGATCCTCCACCCATTCGCTGGATACACAGGCAATGCGACGGTGCTAGAGATTAATGAGAAGCCAGGGCCCAGCAAGGACGCGGACAAAGCGTCCAAGTGGCAGGCCTACATCCATTTCGAGAGTGCGCGCCCTTTGTCGATATCTTTGGTGTTCATGTGGCCTTTGCGGCAACTAACGGGCTGCTTGGGACAGACGTGGACCTTCGTCTGGATCGATGGGTTGATACCGAGGAACTAACGGGGCGAGAGACTGATCTCACGGCGCTGGAGCGGCCTCGAAAACGGCGGCGGGACGGCTCAACGGTGCGTCAGCCTTGTCTGCGCTTCGATCTTTAGACGTCGTCTGATGCCGAATGGTCCAACTAGCCACCACCCTTGGATGGGCAACCAAGCACGCCCACGGCGCCGCGCCGAATCGACACTGTGCTCTTCGGCCACCACCTCATCCATGTCGGTGCTCCCATCTTGGGTTTCTGATCTTATTACTAAGACCACAATCTGAAGTGCTGGTATGACTCGCCATACCCAGTCGAAGAAATGCAAGCGGAACTGGACAAGATTGCCGCTCAAGAGCGGCCTGTCCCTGGCCGGCAGCAGCCAGCGCCTCCCAAACCGCCGCGCAAGAAGAAGAAGCAGGCTTCCCCGCTCCCTCCAATTCTGACAACGACTTTAGCGACGAGCAACGGCACAGGCGAGAACCACGTCAATGCCATCCGAAGCGAATTGAAATCGCACCACGATGGCCACTTGCACCCGCCGGGCGCCCTCGACCGACGCACCAAAGACACTTTGCTGAACGCTCCTTCTCCTACTTCCTCTTTGACCGACATCAGCTCGAGAGAACCATCTCCGGCAGCCTCCCAAGCGGCCGAGCCCGCCCTCCCGAAAAGATCGGCGAGAGTGCGCAAGCCGGTCAATGAAAATCCTCTTGTCAACGGGTCGCACAAGCCAGAGTCCAAGGAAGACTCGATCGCGTTGGTCAAGACCTCGTCGAAATCGGGTTCAGCACGCCACCAGCTCCCGCCCGGCGGCGCCAAGCTTTTTGTTTGTGACGGCTGCTTTGCATGTTTGTTGCTCTCTTAGATCTTGGGCGAAGCGGACTTGATCTGACAATTTCTTTCGAAAGATACCAACCAAGAAAAGTCATTGGGGGTCCACGTCGTAAGCTGGCTCTCAAATTTCATTCGAACCACCTGGCTGACCCAGCGTATGAATCCAGAAATCGTGCAAGGTCTACCGTCCACCGGGACGCAAGATCTATGCCAAAGGCAGCATCAGCATCTTTGAGGTGGATGGCGCGTTGGAAAAGGTAGGAGCCCAACCCAAATTGCGCGGGACAACCGTGATGAACATCCTCATTCTTGGTAACACAGGGATATTGCCAAAGGTTGGCCACGTTTGGCAAGCTGTTCATCGATCACAAATACGTTTTTTACGATGTGGGTTCTTGGTCCGGCTTTGCAGCTACATTTTCCCCTCTGACTGGTGGGGAGGGTGCTAAACAGACGGAAGACTTTCTGTTTTACGTCTGCACCGAAGGAACGCCAATGAAGGACTATGCATTGGGCTTCTTCTCAAAAGTAGGTCGGCCGATATGTTTTCTGTCTACAAGCCTGGTTGATTCCCGGATGCGTAGGAGAAAGGATCTCGCGACTATTACAATTTGGCCTGCATCAGTGTGTTTCCGCCTTGGCAAAATAAAAGCTACGGCACCTTGATGGTCGAGATGAGTAAGTTCTGCTATAATGGCAATTCCCTGATGTGCAGCTAACAGTCCCCTCTCAGGTTACGAACTGAGCCGTCGGAATTCATCGGGCATCGCTGGCACGCCGGAGCGCCCTTTATCCGACCTTGGCCAGCGGAGTTACATGCTATACTGGCTCGGCGCCCTGTCCCGCCACCTCACCTCACTCCTCGATTCTAATGTCGCCGGAATTGAAGTGTCGCTGGATCAACTGGCCAAGGCTTGCCACCTCACCAAGGAGGACGCGGCGTATGCGATGGCCCACTCGGGCCTCGAGTTTTTCCGAACAGCCAAGGAAGTGGAGCAAGACGCCGTGCTCGTCAGGGAGGGCGAGCAGTCGGCATTGGTTACGAAGCAGCTGTTGGCGGAGGCGACGAGTAGGTTCAGAATCAAGGACAGCATTTTGAGACCCGACTACCTCCTGAAGATCTAGTTCCAAGCCCAGCGCCATTGTATTAATGCATGCAATGCTGCCCATTCGCGGAAACCCCGATCGCATACGTCTGACAACACCAAAGAGAGAGCTCGAGCCAAAGAGGGAGGGGAGAGAGCGTCATGGCGTTGCCGGTGAGACCAGCTTGCTTGCGGTGCTCTGAACTGTAGCCAAGAACATCTGGCGCCACTTGATCTCTTCCGCCTTCTTGTCCTCGGCTTTCACTTTGGCTTCTGCCTCGCTGGGGGAGGCTTTCGAAGGCGAGCTCCCAAGTTTGACCTTAGCCAGCTTGCCCACCAGCTCTTCGTCCTCCCCGGCAGAGTCCAGAGGAAATGCCACAGCTTTGGCTTGCTCCAAAAACTCAGGAACCACGCCCTCAAAGCCGTCGAGATCCTGCGGCGAATGGCAAAGTTCGACGAGCGCATCGCACTGCTCCAACAGGCCTTGCGCGCGGTGGTGGACAAGGTGGTCTTCTATTGTGGTGGTTGGAACAAGTCGTTTGAGCAACAGTTTGACGAGCCGTAAGAGGATGGAGACGGCATTGGCCCGCTCTTGCTCGGCCTCAGTGAGCGGCGCCTCGTCGAATTCGTCCTGTTCGTCGTCTTGCTCTTGGTCGGACTCTTCTGAGGCTGTCAAAAGTTCGGCTAGTTCCGATTGAGCGTCGTCCAAAGTGTCCAGGATGGCAGCGATGGCTTTTTTGAAGGCAGCCTCTTCGCTGGCCGAACAGCTCTCTTGCAGGGCCTTGGTCGCGCTCCAAACTTGGCCGGTCAGTTGCAGCACCTTTTGACGCTCATTCCCGTCCACCAAGCCAGCAAACAGCCCTTCCAAGCTTTCGAACAGCGCCAGCAGTGCCCAAGACATCTCTTTGACCCAGATCGCTTGCGGCCGGTCCTGCAGCTTGGCGGCTATGAATCTGAGCTTCTCCAGGTCATCAAACAGCTTGTTGGCCATTTGATGGGCGGCCCCGTAGTCCGGTGGAGGCTTGAGGGCGAGGGTGAGCGAGGTTATGTTAATTTCGAGGAGCTTGGCCAGCGAGACGAGGTCGCTGTAGATGGCGGCGCTGGGCTCGGCGGAGGTACTGGCAGACGGGTGGGCATAGCTGGAGGTGATGAAGGTGACGGCTTCTGAAGCCTTACGTTTGAGCAGGCGCAATTGGTCAAGGTAGTCTGCCGACGTGGTCAGCCACGGAGCCATTGGAGCCATTGGACGCAGGCAGCGCACCTCGTTCTTTGCCTTTAACGCTCGCCATCAGAGCAGTCGATAGGCCACTGAGCTGGATGCCACGAGTTGGCAGTCGACCTCCAAGTTCTGAGCGCGTGAAATGAAGGCGGCTCTTCCTCGATCAGCCAGCCATGCAGCGGTCGCCCTCCAAGGAACGGGACAACCCACTCACCAAGAGCACCAGCCTGCAAGACTCGCTGCTCAATGGAGCGCTCAACTCCGTCCTGGCGGCCTCGCTCTCCCTGCCCGCTGACGATCCAGCCAAAGGCTTGCTCCATGGCGCCTCGCACTCTCGCAAGCAGCCCCTGAGCATCCAAACGACCACGCAGAACTTCAAACGGTATTCTCTACTAGCCTCTTGCAGTAGGCAATTCCAGCCTTGACATGCAGAACAGGTTCGTCGCCAAGAGCGGGCCCATCTTTCGGATTTCAGACCACATTGAAGCTGTTATCTTCTGGGATGATCGTATGCGACTCTCTCGCAATGGAACTTACGTGCTGAAGAGGCGTCTTCAGCTCTCAAAACCCTGTTTTTCGCTGCTTTGTGGGCGGTCATCTGTGCGCTTCCCCCTGCTGGTCCATTTCGAGACTGACGCGGAAGCCCAGGCTACCGACCTGCTCTCTTGGTTCTCGGGCCTCATGTTGTTCTGATTGCGATTCTCCTGCGGACCTACTTCATTGCCCACCCAAACACCACCGAGTTCGAGGCCATCAAGATCCGCCCAACGTCCGCCGCTGCCTCGCTGGGAGCAGTGCCTGAAACCGGATCGGTCGAGTGAGTTGGAGTGATTTCAAATCCTGTACTATTCTCACATCTGGGTCTTCATGCAGCTATTTGGAGAACCTCGTGAGGTTGCTCCACCAGATCACACTGACACCATTGCTTACTTGTTCCAACGTCCGGTGCCCGTCCGCAGCAAAGCATTCAAACCATCATGGGACGCTTGTCTGCCTTCACCGATGTCGGCAGAGCCCTGGTGCCTTACTTCAACTGGGTGAACCACCCCAGGTTGACGCTGGCCATCCTCCAGCTAGCCTGCGTGTCTGGCCTCGCGCTGTTCTTGGCGTTGCCCTTCATCCCATGGCGCCTTGTGTTGCTCATCGCGGGGGAGTCCCACTTTGTTCTAGCCCATCCGGCAGTCCGCTCGCGCCTCCAGGCCAAGCTGGCCCAAGGCGAGAACCACCTGGTCGCGGACTACAAGCCAGTTTTGGACAACTGGCTGCGCTTTGACGACCTGCCTGACTTTGCTTTCGACCCCAAGAGCCGCGTCCAGACTGTGCTTGTTTGGGAAGAGGAGGCGTCGAATGCTGCCGATGGCTCCATCATATACCACCGCCTGCTGCCGCCCTTGTCCGAGCACTCTTCGCCAACCGTGCTCCATGAGCGTCCCGCGCCGCAGGGGTGGGACTGGCTCGAAGAGGACTGGTTCATTGACCAATCGTGGTCGGCGTCTCAACCGTATGACAAGGACGGTTGGGCTTGGGTGTCGGGCTCCATCCCTCCGCCTCCGACTACTGCCACCGTGCCAGCAACAACAGAGAAGAAGGTTAAGCTCACAGGTCAGCGGCTGCGCAAGCGACTCTGGTCTCGAAAAGCTGTAAGGCGAATTTCCTCCGCGCCGGTCTGAGGTCTCCTTCTTCTCGCTCTTCGCGGGTCGTATTACATGAAGGGGGAAACGACACGCGTCGCCATGCTGTCTAACGAAAGAAAATATGCTAGTGTGGGTTTGCCCAACGAGCTCGGGCCGCTCAAGAGGCGGTGGCCCTCCTCTGCCTCCTCTCGGTGCCATATTATTTTTGGAGAACAGTCGACCAGCGCCCATCCTCTCCATTGATGCACACGTATTCTATTCTGCGCTGTGGTTGAAGGATGAATGATGCTGACTGCTTGCTTTTGTTGCCCTCTTGCTACTCTACTTGGTATCCTGCGCTCTTCGACCTTCTACCAGTTTACATTCGACAGAGACGCCAAGGCGAGCAAGTGAACAAGACGGGCGGGGAATTCAATCACGGAAATGCGGTGGTGGTGGGTGATAAGACGGATGGTGGTTGGTGGAATGATGCGATGCGGAAGAGCCGAGGTTGTCCACAGCTGGCGCTATGGGCCATTTTGGCACGATGGGCGGTAGCTGGCCGCCTCCCGGCATCCAGCCAGGCGACGACGGCAACAACGGGCTGCTGGTATCGGACCGACCCCCGGCACCGTTGCTGCTGTGCGGCAGCTCGTCAGGTCGCGGCGGGTGCCCACTGCTGCTGCCTAGCTGACTGTCTAACTGCCCCCTCGACGGCGGCATGTGAAGATCCTGGCTCCACTGGTCGGAGCTGGCAAGGTGCGGGGATGTCGGCATCATCTGCCTGGCCATTGGCGCTTGACTGCCGATGTGTGACCCTCGCTGCAGGTCCGATGACCTTGACTGCCCCGCCGAGTGTGGCCGGTGGATTAGATCGGAGTGGGCGACGCCTTCCATCAACTGCGACGGCGGCGGCAGGTGCGGTAAGTAGGCGACTTGCGGGCTGGTTGACATGGATCTAAGGTGATCGTAAGAATAGTGGTTGGAATATGGCGCAATCGGTGGGACTGGAGAGATGGCAGGCAAGGTCCGGGCACTGGAGCCGGAGGTGAAAGGCAGCCGCGGAAGGTTGGCCGCTGCGACGCCATGCGAAGGATGCGAAGGATGCGACGGAGTGGTGATGGGCGGAGAGGGAAAGGACGACGGCGGCATGGAAGAGGCGTCGCTGGTGTATTTGGCGAGCTGGCTCCGGAGCCACTCGTTCTCTTGCCGCAGGTGCAACACTTCTCGCTGCAGTCCAGAATTGACCTGCAGGGAGAGCAAGAGGGAGCACGCGGTCGAAGCATCAGCGGCAAGTCTTGGGCATCAAGCAGTCAAGGCGGCCCTCACCTGCGCATCCCCTGACTCGTACCGCCGCACCTTCTCCTCCAAGTCCTTCAAGTAGAATGCGCGCCGCTGCCTGAACTCCCTCTGTGCCTTTCGGTTCTGCAGGGTCCGTTTCTGTGTAGGTTGCTCTTCCGCAGGTCAGTCGGTGCTCAGTGACGTTGTGACTCTTCACGTACGCTGACAGGCTCCCCGTTTGGGTAGCGAACAACACCATCGCCGCCTACAGTGGATCCCTGCGGCTGGAGCAGCGCGGCGTGGGCATCGTCATCCTCTGGCGACCCTGCGCTCATGCCCAGCAGCTGAAATGAAAACAGTCAGAGGTTGCACTCCAGCGCGATAGCTTCGCTTCGAATTGAAAGCAACGAACGTCCGACTTGTCGTCCTCCATATTATTGCACAACAGTTGGACTTGATTCGCGACGCTGACATCGATTGGGTAAAGGCCGCCTTTCGCCGAGCTGCAGTCCTATGTAGAGCTTCGGCGGCAGAGCGTGGTGATTTACCAAGAAGCAGCAGCGCACCTGTCAAGGTCCGGTATCAATCATGTCGCTTTGGTCGCTCTCGGCTGAAAGCATGTCGCTTGAGGACTTACAGTTTCGGTGAGCGAAAATTAAGGTCAGCCGAGGTTTTGGCGTCCTCTTGCGAGACCAAGGGTGCTTTGAAAGCGCGAATCTTGGTGGCAAAAGCTAGACCAAGAGATCTACAACGACATGGTCTGGCTGCCTGGGCCGGGTGGCAAACGCTGGAGAAGCGTGCACTCGAAAGAAAAAGCTGCGGAATTGCCCCCTCGCGTTCTATGTCGATGTAACCCCCTCGGCACCTTGTTTGCTTGCTTTTACCCGGCCCGCTTGAGCCTGTTTGAGCCACCAAAAGCCACTTTTGAGTTTATGACGATCAGCTGTGGACCCCGGGCAAGGCAAGGGGTTAGGGCGACCCTGTCAGTCCGCGTCTAAAAAATTCTGTCATCGATGTGGCGCTTCACAAAAGGGCGAGAGGGCCGCTGTTGCCGGCCGCCCGGTTCCTGCGTCGGTCGCTCGGTGCCGCTAATCGCTGTGAAGCATGCTCCTTCAAGTCCCCGAGGAGATGGTGCTTTAGAGCCCATGCTACTGCTGGGTCGACCGATGCTTCTTCTTATGCTTCTTGGCGGCCACATGCTCAGTCGGGGGGTTGGCCGAATCGCGTTCGGCTGGACGCTTCTTCTTCTTCTTGAGCGAGACAACGGAGGCGCCATTGGTGGCGATGCTTCTAGCCGCTGCCGCATCGAAGTCTGCGTCTTGCTCTATTGCGTATCTGTCGCATCGGAGCTGCGATCTGAAATCGAACACACAAAACGCGAATTGAGAGGACCAGTCACTCACGGGCGCAGCTCTGCGTCGTCCAGGGGCTTGCTCAGACTCTGCAACGCGGCCTTGCCAGCTTGATCCAGCTCGGCTTCCAAGGACTGCTGCACAGGCTGCAGGGCCTTGTCGCCATTGGCCACCGGCGCGGCGGGCATTGAGGCCGAAATGTCCGACTTCTCAACGTCTTCGATGGCCTTGGCCAGCTTGCGGATGACCTTGATAAACAGCGCGAGCAGTTGCGAAACAGCCAGATTGAGTTCCGCCTTTAATAGACACAAATTTAACTCGACTAGACCCCTCCGATTTGTCTTGGATCGACGCACCTCGACATCTTCAACGCTCTTCCGCTGCAATCCGACCGCTAAAAGGATGGCCGATTGAACCGCTGACAACTTAACGTCTGCCGACAAGCGCTGCGAAAAGTACAAGTTGGCCAAGGTCGGCAAAAGGTCAAGGATGACATGATAGTCGAGCATGTTGTTGGCGTAGGAATTGAGGCGTTTGAGGTCATAGGGCGTGATTTGTTCGCGGAGATCGTCCGACGTGAGGGCTGCACACCGGGTCAGGCTTGCCGAAGCAAAGTAAAAAAAAGGCACGGCACGCACGAGATTTGCGCTGGCTTTGCACCTCTCCCGCGCTGGACGCTTCTAGAATGCTGAGAGCCGTCACACTGGCAAACTGGCTGAACTTGTAAGAGAGCAACGAAAGAAAGCGTCGCCGGAAATCTTGGCTGAACGACGAGAGCCAGCCAGCCGTCTCGAGTTGAGTCGAACTCAGGCCGCGGATCATAACGCAGCTGTGCTCGCCCGTCAACTCGTTTTGTGTTTGCCGCAGATACAAGGGGATGTAGCCAGAGCGCTTCCAGAAGCGGAAGAGCGACGGCGTCAGGCCGTACGACACGCCCAGCCAGTCAAGAGCTTCGGGTTGGAGCTCAGACAGCCGATGGAGCAGGGGCGGCATCTTCGAAGGGTCACGGATGCTGATTTGCTCCGTGTGAAGATCAGCAGACTGCAAATAATCCACGTGAGCTTTGCAGAAGAAAATGTCTCAAAGGCGGCCTCACCTTGGGAACCTTGCTGGCCTCTACGTAGGATTGCGACTGGACCAGCTTGCTGACTTCGTCCAAATTGAGCAGCTTGCCACTGTAAAAGGCGTCCAATGCCTCCAAGGCTCTTGAGCCGTAGCCCATTTTGGCGTAGTCCGGGTGCACTGCAATTCTGACGACCCTTGCTCCAGACAGGCTCGCAAACTCGTCGTCTTGGAACTGCTGCGAGATGGTCCAAGGGATCAAGTCGCCGCTGGCCTTGATGCCTCGGCCTAAGCTGCTGAGCACGCTCTGCTTGCTGATTTTCCCTTCCAGCGCCACTTGGACAACCACCAAAGGGTCGGGTAGGCCTTTGTCGTCGTCTTTCAAAGGCGGGAGAAGGACGAAGAGGGCGTGGCCCGGCGCATCAGACATAAGCTGCAAGTCGTTGGGCGAGTTCTTGTAGTGTGACGCAACGTAAAGGGCCATCATCCGCTGCAAGAAGAGTTCGGAGGCAGGGTGGAAGGAAAAGAGGGTGTCGCGGTCGACGCTGAAGAGCTCGCATTCGGAAGGGTGAGGGCAGCCTTGAATGGAGTCGCGCAGCGAGACGACGGTGGCGTCGAGGCAGAGGAGCGTATTGAGCCACTTTTCGATGGGGTCCGCTCTTCGGTAACGAATAGGCTCTTCGAGCTTGATTTCCTTCAGAGAGCGGGAGATGGAGGCGGTGCCGGCAAGGAGCGCTGCGTTGCCCGATTTTTTGCTGGTGGAGGCCGCATCGTCCGCCGTCTTGGCGGTGGAAGCAGAGGCACGAGACAGCTCCCGGAGTTGTTGGATGAGCTTCAAAGATAAAGAGCGACCTGTGCCTTCGTAGCCGTTGACAGTTGAGGCCATGAAGACCAGGTACGGTCCAATGAGGTTCTTGACCAGCGTCAGAGGAATGGCGGCAGCCTCGTCGATGACCACCAACTCGGCTTGCCCGAGCACATGCGCGTCGCTAGGTTGGATGTACTGCCCGGTTACAACTTTTCAGCCAATGCCGGCAATAGAACTCTGGCGGCAACGCACCTGGATGGTTTGCCGATGATCTCGAAACACGTTGACCCGCACAACCGCATCCTTCCATTCCGGATTGGAGCTTTGGACGACGTCGTAATCCAAGTGCTCCTCGTACCCCAACTTGTCAAAGCCCTTGAGCACGAATTCGAACAGCGTCTTCAAATTCTCTGGGCTGGGACTGGTGACGAAAATGTTGGAGTAGGAATGAGCGACAGCCAGTGCTATTGAAAGACCCAGAGCGGCGGATTTGCCACGCCCACGAGCTGCGGTTAAGGCGACGGTGGAAGACAGGGTTTTTGAGGCGATGGCTTCGGTGAAGGTCAAGATGGCCTGGGCTTGGTCGACAGTCCTCGCTTCAGAAATGACTTCACCAACAGGCTTGGTGTCGGCGAGCTTGGCTTTGAGAGCGGCGAGCTCGGAGGAAGAGGTGGAGGGGACATCCTTGGCTTCTAAGCGGGCAATGCTCTTGGCCTGGGATATTGGCAGCACATTGAGCTCGTCGTCTAAGACCAGGCAGGCGGGGCAGGTGCCGAGGGAAAGGATGAAGCGCTCGTTGAAGCGGGCGACGGGGGCAGCGGAGGACTCGGTTCGGTAGCGGGCGTGGACGTCCATGGACATGGTGTAAAGCTGTTTGAGCGAGGTCAAGCTCTGCAGGAGCAGCACGACCAGCCCGCCGCCTTCGACCGTCTCGATGGTGCGGGCGAGCAAGTTGGGGGTGATGGCCTCGAAGTCAGAGAGGACGAGCATGCCAAAGGTCTGGCCCAAGATCTTCTCCGTGTCCTTGTAGTAGGTGTACCGTATGTCGGTGACGCCCAGGAAGAGCTCAAAGGGGTCGAGCTCGCCCTCCTCCTTGATGCCTCGCTTGATGTCCCGCTTGACCTTTGCCTCTCGCTTTTTGCGGTTCGACGTGAAGCCCAGATCCTTCTTGTACGTCCACAGCACAGAGGGCCGCGATGCTGCCTTGGACGTGGACAGACTGGCCGTCGCAGAGGACAGGCGGGCCTGGGACAGCAAGTAATGCAGGTTGACGACCTGGCGTTGCTGCTCCTTGGGCGAGCCGATGAGCACCAGGAAGGACCGGTGATTCGTCAGCACGCCATTCTGGATCAAGCTCTGGATCCGGGCGTCCAAAGCCTTGCGCTGCGGCATCGCCATGGCTTTGGGATTTGACGGATGCAAACAAAGCGCAAAAAGTTTTCGCTGGCCGGCCATTTCACGAGGCAGTCATTTCACACGCGGTTCATCCTTCCCTCTTTACCTGTCCTTATGTCACATAATTAAGAGTAGCTACAGGAGTGTATCATCGACCTCGATTGGCGGAGCGCGTGTGGCCACAGATGGGTCTGGCTTCGCCTTCTTCTTCTTTAAAGCCCTTACGCTGTTCACCAAGCACTATGAGTGGCGTTCAAAGGGCAAGGCAAGGCCTACTCACGACACTGAGTCCCACGCGGTCGTCGACCCGTCATCCTCAGGCCTCGTGGGATACACGCTGAGCATCTCGGTCTGCGTGCGCGGCTTGATGGAGCCTTTGTAGCCAGACGAGGCGTTTAGGGAGCGCCCGAGAGTGAGGATGTCTGTCGGAGACGTGGCCAGGGTCTTGTCGTCCGGCACCCGCTCGCTCCAGACTGTTCGGCGGGCTTGAGTGGTTGCCTCGGTGGTTGGACTTGGCGCTGATCCGGATCCATAAGAGGTCTCAGGGGAGACGGGCTGGCGCCGATACGTCGAGTTATAGTATTGGTCCCTTGAAGAACGAACGGGAGTATGAGTCGGGTTCCGGCCGCTGTCTTGGCTGGCTTCTCGTTGGTGAGCCCGCCGGCTCGTATCGTAGCTTGGACCACGGGAATGGCCTCGGGTTGCAGCTTGATGCGGTTGCTCGTAGGACGACCGGAGAGGAGGAGGCGCCAGCTTGGTTGGCCGCATTGCGTAAAGTTGTTTGGAAGGCGGGCGAGGCGGCAGAAGGCCGTCGTCTGCGAGGCTCCCAAAATCGGTGACCGACCCTTCGCTCTTGCCGTCCACAACAGACTCTCTCCACACCGCTGGATCTTCGAACTGATATTCGCCGCGACCCATCCAGGGGGGCGAGGCCTGGTTGTCTGGTGGGCGCGTGCAGCGAATGCAGAACCAGATAGCACCGGCTAGAAGGGCGGTGGCTCCAAGAGCACAGCCGATGATGATGGCTGTCTTCGAGGACGAGGGGGAGGGTTTTGGTGAGTTCGGGTTGGGCTGGTTGTCTGTTGGTGGTGCAGCTGTCGAGCCACCGTCGGATGTCTGGCCGTCATCTTGTGTTATAGTTGTGGTCGTCTCAGACCCATCGTCGATTCCAGTATCAGAGGTACTGCTTCCTGTGGCGGATGTGGTGGTCGAAGAAGAGGTGGACAAAGTCGTCGAATTCGCAATGGGAGGCTGGGATACAGTGGAAGTGGGTCCATCAGAGGAAGATGCTGGAGGTGGAGCCGTAGTGCTGTCTGTCTTAGGGTCCGTTTTAGGAGGTGGGTCGGTGTTCGGGGGCGGCGATTCAGAAGAATGCTCGGTAGCACCTTGCGGGGCTTTAACACCCGCTGTTGTCGAGACATAATCAACAGTCGAACCAGTCTTCGCACGCAAGTCAGCATAGATCTGATGGGGTACGCGGACAAATTCAAACGTACGTCGGTCATCTGGAAAAACTGTACGGCCTGAAACTGCACAATGCTACCAAAACCGATACCGTGGCAGCCTGAGATCCATCCAGCGTTCGTCGAGCTCAATATACCATCTCGAGAACCCGCTGCACAGGCTGTTCCCGAAACCTCGCTGTTGTAGAAGGCGACCTGGCCAATACTGGGTGTGAACTAAAGATCAGGGGCGACCTCGAGGTGCAAGATAAGGAAAAGACTTACGTCGGATCAGAGAAGAAGCTGCCGAATGCGACACCCGCGACTTGTCCGGAGCATTGCCCATTGATCGGATCAGTGACGTTCAGTAACAGAGTCTGGCAATTTGTGTCGCTGCACCAGGTTCAGAGTGAGTACTGGAGTCCACGGCGTTCGCAATCCCACAAGGATAGAGCTTACGAGTACAGTGCCAGGTTTTGGGCCGAAGCCAAGGCAGCAAGCAAGACGACTGCCTGTATTGCTTCTCCCCTCGTCATGGCGGCGTCCGCATTGGCTGTTGGAGAGGGAGACAGCGAGATGTACGACAGCCTCGGTGGAGGGCTCGTACAGAGACAGCTCGAGTCGTAGCCTGGTCGACACGACAGAGGTCTCCAGAAGGTGCTTCTTGAAGCCCTTTGTTGGCGCCGTCTCGGTGGCACGTCTTACTTTCTGGCGTTGTGTACTAGCCCCCAGTTTTGTGATGCCTTGGGCAAGGTCAGAGTGAAACAAGTCTGCCGCCGTCGAAACCGGGTGCGAAGACCAGCTGAGCTCGAGGCAAGAGACGCATCATTTTCGAGGGCGCCGTTCATCCTTTCCATCTTGATACATCAATCCTCGAGAAGTTACCGAGTGTGTCAGCGGCCACGATTCAAGCCTTCAAGCACTCTCGTCTCGGTGGCGAACGAAGACGAGGTCGCCCAAGGGCAACCATCAAAGTCGCCCTCGGAGAGCTTGAGTTGGTGACCGCACTTGCTCGAGCTTGCTCTGCCGTGTGATTTGGTCTTGCAGGCGGCGGGTGACCATTCTTTATAACTCCTGGTGTTGGCGCTGGGTGGTGCGTGCGTGCCTTCGTGCCAGTTTAATGAGCGTCGATTTGCCCCTTGCGCCCTCGGCCAAGCAGTTGACTTCTTGATGTGAAAGGCCTCTCTTTGGTAATGTTAATTCACGCCTGCAGAGCGGCTGCTAGCTTTGGTCAGGCACCAGAGACGCTCGAGCCTGATTCTTTTGTTTGGCTCGGTCCCTTCGGTCCCCTTCATGATGTGGCCTGCTTCCCCTTGATCTTTGACCTCCAACGATGAACGAGCCCATTGACGCCCGAAATGCCGCCCAAGACGCTTCTTGGCTCAATTCGACGTTGGCCTTCCGGCATTGCACTCAGCTTCCTGCGAACCGGTCCAGCGCCTTCGCTTCCTCTGTCCGCAGCAGACTTGGAAATCATCCCTTTGCGGCATACGCACCCATACTCACGCTCCTTCATTATGCTGTTCTCCTTTGTCCTTCTTTTGGTCTTATGGCCAGCTTTCGCTTGCTCGACGTCAGAACTGAAGAGAGTCCTCAAGCGCTCGCCCGTCGTCCAGACCTCTTTGGGGTCCGTCACCGGTTTCGGGACCACCTCTAATGTGAATCGCTTTAGTAAGGGCTGCTCGCTCTTGAGGCCGTCCGACAGAAGCTGAGGGGTTCGCCCAGCCTTACCTTACGCCAAACCCCCCACTGGCTCTTTGCGTTTCAAAGATCCTGTGGCGGTCCCCGCTTGGTCCTCGTCTTTGGACGCCTCTCGCCTGCAGTCTGCGTGCCCCCAGCGCGGTCTCGTAACTTCCACCAAGTAGGCGGGATCTCCTGCCAATCCACCCGCGTGCAAGGCTGATGGCAGTGGCAGTGAAAACTGCTTGTATCTTAACGTTTTTGCGCCAGTCACAGCAGCAGCCCGAGGCGCGCTCAGCGTCTTGGTGTGGCTTCACGGGGGCTCGCGGTCGGCAACAGATCCTGGCTTGGATGGAAGCGCCTTGGTCACTGCCGGTAACATCATCGTGGTCACAGTGGAATACCGTCAAGGCACTCTTGGATTTCTCAAGAATGACAAGCTGGGGATCTCCGGCAACCAGGGCCTGAAAGACATTATCCTCGCGTTGCGTGAGCAGACTCCACCAGTCCGAACTGAAGCCTCATCTCTAACCAATATGGTCTCAGAGTTTATCCAGTCGCATATTGGCGAGTTTGGGGGCAACAAAGCGCAGGTCACGCTAGCCGGGCAGTCCACTGGCGCCAGCTTGATCCGCACTCTGCTTGCAACGCCAACCGCCGACTCCCTTTTTTCTCAGGCTATCTTACAGTCTGGGCCCTACAACTACGGCGACGACTCTCCGGCGGTGGGCAACCGCCTTGGCCAGCTATTCTCCATCCAGCTGGGCTGCTCCTCTTTGTCTTCCCTCCAAAAAGCAAGCGTTGCTTCCCTTCTCGACGCTCAAGATGAGACGGTAGCAATGGCAACGGCTTCCGGTGGCTCAGATTTCATCGCCGGTGTGGCCCAGGCCGAGCCGTGGCGGCCCATCGTGGACGGCAGCCTCGTTAAGGGCAATCTGCTTAGCGACAACACGCCCATGGTATGATAAGTTTTGTCAATACGCTGTTGTCCGCGGCTTAGGTCTATTTCTTGCGAGCAGACTCGGACCGACCGCAAATTCATTGTCACGAGCGTTCGAGACGAGGCCGCGCTCACCATCTCCATGATCTCGCAATCCTTTACGACTGACGGCAACCCTGGACCCATTTCGAGCGACTTGTACGACTTCATCGTCTCCTTTGAGCTGGCATTCCAAACTCGCACCGACGTTGTCCTCAACTCGGGTCTTTATAACGTCGATGCTGCCGACCCAGATGGCACGCGAAACGCTCTGAACCGCCTTGGTACCGATTATGTCTGGCGCTGCCCGGACCAACAAGCCGTTGTCAACGCGACTGCCCATCGCACGGCTGCGGCGATTTACTATGCTGAGTTCGATGCGGGCATTCAATATGTTCCCAACCAAGGAGTGGCATTCTGCGACGGCAAAGGTCTGTCCTCGTCCTCGCCTGCTTCAGCTACGTTTACTGAAACGACCCGCACAGTGTGCCATGAAGACGATATCCTCCTGCTATTTGGCAACTCACTGGGCTCGATCACAGCGCAACAGAAGGCCGTCCAAAAAGAAGTAATGCTTCGGTGGAGCAGTTTTGTGAAGACCGGCAGCCCGAATACCGGCACATACACAGCTTGGCCCAATGTCAAGTCTGCCACTCAGCTCAACATGCTGGCGATAGGTACCCAGTCTGCGTCAGCCACCGGCACCTCCACCCTCTCTCAGACACAGTATTACAACGCGTGTGAAGTGCTGTGGGGCAAGATGGCCCGGTTTGACGTCCAAATCTTCGGGCCTTGACGTTCCGGTTTCCGCTCTTTGGCATTAATGTACCGAGTCTATCCACCAACGATATCCCCGTAATTCACACTTGCATTGCACACTGCATTGGTCCGTTTGTGACCTCACTGAATAGGAAAGCTGAAATGTTGAACGCGGACAACTTGCAAGAAGTGCGGCAGACCTTGATGATTGCATTCCATTTTCCTTCAAAGCTCCCCTTTACATCCACCATCTCTCAAAAACACGGGGAAATATTGATTGACGGCATTCTGTGAAGATCGATTTGCCACCAAGACCGGCACGAAAGAGTCCATTTCTCCAGCCTGCCACCTTAACGCGAGACCGTTTCAGCACTGAGAGTCAGCACTGTCATCCTCTTGCGCTACGACCTCCTCCTCGACCGTGGTAGTCGGGTTTGCCGTGGTCGGACCTTCAGCTTCTACGCCACCACCGACCTCTTCCCCGAGGACCGAGTAAGGCGGGCTCTTCTCCCAAAGCGAAGGAAGGGACTCGGCGGAGCAGTAACTCTCTGCTCCATCTGCACATGCTCCAGGTTTAGGTTCTGGTGTATGAACAGCAGGGCGAGTGAACCCACCGGCTAAGTCCAAGAAAAGGCCACCCTCCGACTCGCCAGCAACGGCGCGGAAGATAAGAGCCGAGACCAGAATCTGTGCGCAGAACGCCCTTGGGCATTAGACCAGACTGCCTTGTTTTCCAGATAAGACAAACAGGGACGAACATTGTAGAGGATGACAAATATTCCGAGGAACACTGTTTGCATGATGCCAAAGACGACGTTGCCGGCGCCGGATATCATCGTGATAGCGTTCAAAATGTAAACAGTGACGAGGTTGGCGCCAGAGAAGACCGAGAGAAGGCGGTAGTCGCGAAGCCCATTCTTGCTCCCACGGAACGACGCCCAAAGCCCGAAGCAGTCCACCACACAGGCCACAGACGATAGGACGATTGCGGAAATGTCCAGAGCCGAGCACTGACCGATGGATGCTGCCACCGACGACGGCACCAGGCCGAGAAGCACGAGGAGGAGGACGCGCGAAGCGATGACTGCGGCGCTGGCCCAACGCGAGAGGAGTGGCACTAGAGGGACGGCCATAGCTTGATTGCTGGACGACGTTCGAGGGTGCAGAGCTATCGTCCCGCCTGTGTCGACGTGGAGGTCCTGGCCGAGATCAGGCAGCCCCCTCTGCGGCTGCCACGGTTTCCACGTTGCTCTTCTTGAACGTGACTTTCCACTTCCAGGCGTTTCATGGCATAAGCAAACCTGGCGTCGATCGTCTGCCAGAGGGAGGCGGTGGCGAAATTGCGATTTTAGCTCGACCAAGGAGGCGCTGCTCCAAAGTCAAAGGTCGCGCATGGTCGTGCCTTTTGCGTTTAACCAAGGCTTTCGTGCGCAGTAGTAGAAGCCACTCTATCACGAAACGCATAGGAATGGAGGGCGGAACTTGTCCAACTGTAAAGCGAGCATTCATTGACGAAGAGCAAGGCAGCAAGCTCGCCAGTGCAACAAGCCACGAACACTGGTGCACAGAAAATCTCACAAACGGACAGCCAGCGATGGATGCCCCGAGCAGGCAAAGTCGCAGGGTGGCGGAAGCGTCAAGGCACACGACACAAATTCGCCACCTTCCAATACCCGAGACTAAGACCAACTATCCTGGGCTCTACTGTAATAGGGCCAGACCGCGGAATGAAGAGTCGGTGCGCCCGGGCGTAAACCTAGACCTCGGCTTGAGTGACGGTATGTTCCGAATGCTCCTCTTGCACGGGCGCTTGTACTTTCTGGACCTCCTCGGCCTCGTGAGCCGATGGAACGGCCGAGTAGGGTGGGCTTTTGTCGAAGATGAGGTGGCGAGGTGGTTCAGCCGACAGGAAGTTGTCTAGGCCGCCTGCACTGCTCTTCAGAATTCGAGGTCCTAGACCAAGTACATGGAGTTGACGCACCACCGAGGTAAAGGCCGCCTTCCATGTCGCCAGCGACAAAGCGGTAGACGCATCCAGTGATCAGCAACTGAAATCAGAGCTATGTGAGCACAAAGTCATGGAGCAGAAGAGGTAAGAAGACGAACGCCGTGCAGAGGCAAGAACGAGCCCAAGAAGACCGTCTGCGCAACGGCAAAGGCAATGACACTGTTCGCCTCTTCGAACATGCCGACGGAGTTCAAGATGAAGACCACAACGAGGAAGATGCCGGCGGGGAAGGAGAGGTACATGTAATCTTTCACGCCGCGACCACTGCGTCGAACAATCGCCCAGGCGCCAAAGCTGTCCACTGCCAGGGCCACGCACGAGAAGACGACGGCGACCACATTGAGGGCGCTCCAGCTGTTGTTCCACCAGCGGTATGAATGGCGCGGGTTTCGTTGCATTGCGGCCGGCATGATGCCAAGGGTAACGAGCATGAGGATGCGGCTAGCGACGAGGCCGAAGAGGGCGGCGCGCGAGAGGAGAGGGAAGTGTCGGCTGGCGAACATCTTTTGCAGGACCATGTCGACGTGGCAGTTTGGGGAGAAGAAGTAAAACGACCGCATGCCCAGCCTCCCTCAACAAAGACCCGAGTCTCGTTGTTTTGAAGATGTGGGACCTCTGGTACTCCTCTGGTCAGAGCGAAAGGGCAACGAAGACAGCTCAAAGCCAGAAGTGGCAGTTCGCAGCACAATGCGAAGGAAAGAGGGAAAACAGGTCTCAGATTTCCATTCGCTCGATGGCGTCCAAGATGGCCTTGATGGCATCCCTACCGTTGGCCTGACACTCCAAAACCAACCCTCCAAACAAGGCTTCAACAGCGGTAGCTTTCATAGAGTTCTGCAAGCCATTGATGCTGGTGCCCTTGATGTAACCACTGACGGCGAAGCTGTCGCAAAGAGTGGCCAAGCGGTCATTGGTCAGACGAGTGCTGATGTTCATGGTCATGGTGCCTGTACAAGAGTCTTAAAAAGGTAGCCACAAGGCAGACAAAAATGACAAGCTTGCCTTTCGAATGACCTTGTTCGTAAAGCTGAAGGGAGAAAGCCGCCTCGAGAAATCTTTTGCCTTATGAGGCAAGATCAGCCACTCAACAGAACAAAACATAGGTGGATAAAGGGCTCACCGACTTGAGCAAGCGTCTGGTTGACAGGATGCGTCAACGCCTTGCGGAGCGTAGCCTCCGAGAGGGGCAGGGAAGTCATAGTTGCGACCAGGGCAGTTTCAGAGTTGGCGGACATGGTATGGTGTGGTGTTTGGTGGTTGATCAAGACCAAAGGAGCAAAAGGCAAGGAGATCACAAAGCGTTGACAGGTGCCAGCGAATGCTCCATGCGGCCGAGCTTGTAACAAATCAACACAGACGACAAACAACAGAAACGAGATCGCTGGCCAGTCCAGATGGGGGGAGCGGAAGTGTTTTGACAGATTCCGAGCGATGCCGTAAAAATCCAAAAGCTGCCATAGCGTGCACGGGAAGTCTACTAGAGCCAATACAGAAGAGGAGGGCAAATCACGCAGCCGACTTTCGCTTCTTCTTCTTTTGAGGCGGCTGCTGCGGCTGCTCGTCGGTCGAAGCCTTGGTGGCGGAGCGCGTTTGCGGCTTGGAGTAACCCTCGAACTCGTAGTCGATGCCCAACTCCTCGAGCCGCTTCCTCTTGGCGTCGTCCTTCTTCACCCTCTTCTCCGCGTTGGCCTTTTGCTTTTCCACCGTCCGTGGCTGGTGAGAGATGTCAGGATTGACCTCATCAGAAATGTGAGAGAGGAAAACCAACGGCATTGTGCTTCTCCCGTTGGATCTTGTTCTTAGGCATGACGCGAAACTTCTTGTCGGCACCGACCCAGAGCTTGGGGTGGACCTGATCGGGCGGGATGGTCTTGCAAACGAGGATGCGCTGGGTGAGCAAGTAGTTGTCCATCGTCTCGGCGACAATGTCGGCCACTTCCGAGTGCTGAAACTCGATGAAAGCGTAGTGCTTTGACGCTCCTGACTGTGCGACCGGAAACAGCATGAATGAGCAAAGGGTGCGGGCTCAGCGGAACGGTCACGGCTACACACCTTCTTGTTCCTCGAAAGTCTGAGCCGGTTGACGGTGCCAAACTGCTCGAAGTAGGACTTGAGCTGCTCCTCTTCGAACCCTCTCGGTAGCCGGCCTATGAAGATGACGCCCGGTTGATTCTATTGGGTGTGCGCCAACCAAGAAAATTTACTGAGCCCTGTTCTCCCGCCCAAGCTACCAAGGCGACAACAACTTACAGCCTTCTTGGCTTTTGCCTTGTCGAGCTTCTTCTGGGTCTGCTGCCCGCCGGCCAAGTCGGGAAGGTCTTCCACGTCCTGCGGCTCGTCCTCCTCGTCCTCCGCCTCGTCGTCGCTATCCGACATGAACTGCTCCAATTCGCCCATGGTCTCCACCGTAGAAGCCGACTTGAGCACGCTCTTGCCAGGCTCGGCGCGCTTGTGGGCCGGCGAGGACTGCACGGTGGCCAAGCTGGTCTGCTCCTGCTGCAGTGACCTCGAGCCAAGGTCGGGCTCCACCTCAGGCTTGCTGTTCGAGATGCGGACCTTCTTGTCCTTGCTGCTCGTCGCCGCTGCTGCCTTGCCGCGCTTGGGAGCCATCTTTGAAGAACTAGGGGAGATGACGGTTGCGGGAGAAGAAAATTCATGCCAGGCAGCTTCCGTTCCCGCTCCTTTGTGTCTCGCTGCTTTTGGTTGTTTTGAGACTTTCGTAAAGCCTGAGACCCAGTGTATCAAAGTTACAAGTCGAATTGCCAGCTCCCGAGCGCTATATTTGCCTGGAAGGGCATGAAAGCTATACAAGCCAAAGGGATCACAAAGAGTTGCCTAGGAGCATGCCCTTGAGGATGAACGAGGTGGTCTAGGCGCTACGGAGCGGGAGAGAGGTGTGCGGGCGGATGGTCGATGGGCGGGAGCTGGCCGACGATGGACGGCGTGTGGCCGTTCGAGTGGTGCAGGTGATTCGAAGGCGAGCCGGCCATGTTGGGCGGCGGCGGTAAAGGCAGGCTTTGGGACAGCCGGCTGGGCGACATTTGAGGGGTGGCCACAGGGAACTGCTGCTGCGGTGGGAGCGAGGACACGGAAGAAGGACCGGCTTGCGGAGGGACGGGCGAGTGCTGCATGTGCGCTTGCTGCATCCTAGCCGTGTACAGTCGGTCGTAAAGCAGCCTATGGTCCAACCAAATCACACAGGCTCTTGAGCCAAAAGGAGGGGAGTTCGGCTCACGTTCGTTCCAAGCGCAATCTCTGAATGTTCTTCTTTGTCTTGAGGATTTTGATGTACAAAGCCAGGTTGTCCTAATGAGGCCGAAAGTTCGCTTCAAAGGCACTGGGAAGTTGCTAAAGGGGAGAGCGGGCCTCACCTGCTCCAGGTCCTGCACTTTCACCTTGAGCTGGCCGTACTTGGTGCGGTATTTGGCCTCGTCCTTCAACCCCAGTCAGTCTTGAGTATGTAACAAAGCGATTGCGGGACCTACAGATTGGGCGGCGATGGGCGTTGGGGCCGCCTGGGCGCGTTTGCTGGCAGTTGCTTCGGATGAGCATTCGGACAGGAGGTGGCCTGCTTGCGACTTACCTGGCTTGTGGGGCCATCGTGAATCGCACTCGAGAAAGCTACTCGAGAGAGCTCGTTGGGGATGCCGGGCGACCCAAGGATGACGGAGCGGGTTCAAGCGTTTCTTCCTCGCTCAGATCCCGCAGGCGAAAGGGTCATCACCCCAAAAAACCTCTTCACGCTCCAGCCAACTCCATTGTAGTTATAAACCGAACGCTACACCAGTTGATCTGGGCCAACGCCTCCTTAGACTTAACCCACCGCCGACTGTCTGTTCGTCTCGAGTCTTCGTGCGCTCGCGACCCGGGCGAAACGCTCGTCTGCTGTGTCGACCTCCTCCTGCTCTCCCCTCTGGCTTCGGCCCACTTGGCCTCGCATCCTGGTGAAGCTGCGCCGAGATGTCGACGGGCAACCAGCCCATTGGCAAGTGTTTTTGCCGGTCGAGGCTGCGTTATTGTCTGACGGTTCCCCATTGAACAGATGAGATTGTCAAGGAGTACAACAAGCGGCTCACCGCTGTAGGCAAGTGATCAGCTTGCTGTATGCATCAAGGCATTGTGCTCAACTGTCCGTTCTGCAGGCCCAAAGGCAGTGGGTGCGTTTCGCGTTCCAATACATTTATGCGCAGTGTGACACCAAATACTCACTGTCTGCTTGGCAAATGCTATCCAGTGATCAACTTGGTCGTCACCGCGTCGTTCTCAGTCGGCGTCATCCTGCTGTTCTCCATCCTGCGGCCGAATAACAATGTGCGTCGTGCTTTTCCACCTTCCTCAATGTTGACCTTCGCTCGCTGACGGGCTTCTTGCCTCCGCACAGAACATTTACGCTCCCAAGTACAAGTACAGCGATGACAAGCACCGGCCGCCAAAGATCTCCAGGGGCTTCTTCGAGTGGATCAAGCCGCTGTTGACCGTCAAGGAGGACTTCATGATGGAGAAGCTCGGCCTGGACGCCGTAGCCTACCTGCGCTTCTTGAGGATGATGCGCTGGCTGTGAGTTGCTTTTGCCAGAATTTATCTTCTAGTGCGTTCGTGGAACTGAACATGACGGCATGTCTTCCTCGCGGTGTTGAACAGATTCTCGCTCTTGGCCGCCTTGTGCTGCGGCGTGCTCATCCCCGCCAATGTCATCTACAACGTCAAGGAGGTCGACGGCTCCAAGCGAAACGCCTTGTCCATGCTGAGCATCCAGGCCGTCGATGGACCTTTGCTGTGGCTGCATGTGGCGATGACCTACATCATCCACTTGGTCGTCTACTTTTTCATTTGGATCAACTACAAGAAGATGGTCGAGCTGAGGTGGGTGGCTTCGGACACTTATGAGTCACTTTGCCACTAAATTTGACTTGGTATCGCTGCTTCCACAGATGGACCTACTTCCGCTCGTCCGAATACCAAGACTCACTCCACGCTCGGTCCATCATGATCACCCACCTCTCGAAGAGGCTGAGGTCCGACCAGGGCTTGCAGAACCTGCTGGACTCGCTGCAAATCCCATATCCCACCATCTCGGTCCACTTGGACCGCCGCATCGAGGAGCTGCCTGATTTGATCGTGGGTCCTTCTCCCTCCCAACTTTAAGACATAGGATCAAAGTTGTCGCCAACAGGAACTGCACAGCGAAGCCGTCCGACAACTCGAGCAGGTGCTCACCACTTACCTCAAGAAGGGCACCATCCCCGAGAAGCGGCCGGTCATGAAGACGGGTGGCTTTTTGGGCATGGGTGGCGAGTCACACGACGCCATCGACTACCTCACGGCCAAGATCCAGCGGCTGGAGAACCGCATCGAGTCCGTGCGCGAGAGCATCGACAACGGCAAGCCCCAGCAGTACGGCTTCGCCAGCTTCCTCAAGGCCCCTTACGCCCACATGGTCGCCAAGAAGCTCTACCACAAGAAGGTCCAGGGCGCCTACGTCGAGCTGGCCCCCAAGCCCCAAGACCTCATCTGGAGCAACCTGACCAAGAGCGACTCGGCCCGCCGGTCCGCCACCTTCTTTGGCGGCCTCATCCTCGCCTTTGTCATGGTGCTTTACTGCGTCCCCCTCGTCGCCGTTTCCGCCCTGTCCAACTTGGCCAGCTTGACCGTCTACGTCAAATTCCTCAGAGACTGGAGCAACTCCAGCAACTTTACCTTCTCCGCTGTCGTGCGTTGCGTCCTTTTCCTCAGGCCGATCAAAGCCTTGACACAGGGCATTCGTACAGGCCGGTGTGCTCCCACCGTTCCTCGGTATCGTTCTCCAGCTGGTCTTGCCCATGATCTTCCGCGCTCTGGCGAAATACCAAGGCGCCGAGACGCACACCAAGCTCGACCGCGCCGTTCTGGGCCGCTACTTCTTCTTCCTTGTCATCTTCCAATTCATCGCCTTCTCCCTCTTCGGCGTCTTCTTCGTCATGATCACCGAGCTTGTCCTCGAGAACGCCAATGGCGACATCGTGTGGGAAGCCATCTCCCAACTACCCCAAAAAATCCAATCCACCTACATACAGCAGGGCAACTATTGGCTTACGTGGTTCCCGACCCGCGGATTTTCCACTATCTTTGAACTTGCTCAGGCTGTCTCCCTTCTTTACATCTGGTTCCGAACCAAACTCTTCGGTCGCACGCCTCGTCAGATTCGAGAGTGGTGCGCGCCACCCGACTTCGACTACTCAGTCTACGCTGCCAACACCCTCTTGATGGTCGTTGTCGCGCTGGTCTACGCCCCATTAGTGCCGCTGGTGGTGCTCGCCGCGGCTATGGCCTTTTGGGCTTCTTCCTTTGTCGCCAAGTACATGCTGCTCTATATCTTTGTCACCAAGGTCGAGTCGGGCGGTCGCATTTGGCGCATGCTCATCAACAGGTGCGCGGCTTTGTTCTCCACTCAATCAGAGTCTGTTTCTGATACTGAGGCTGTCTTGTACAGGCTGTTGTTTGCTTTGATCTTCATGCAGCTGATGATGGGCTTGACGATTGGCTTGCAATTGCGCTACATCAATGCCGTCGCCTGTGCGCCGCCCATCATTGGTGTCGCTGTCTTCAAGTGGTTCTTGAACCACCGCTTTGGCGAGAAGGTGTGTTGGTTCTACCCTAAGCAGAATGCATCTGCTGAAAAGTACTCCACGTCTACAGTTTCAGTAAGGCTTCTTACACCCCATTGACGCGATAGGTGAACTAACGCATCTCGCAGCTGGTACATCCCGTCCGCGACGGAAGTGGCCGAGATCCGGGCGCATCAGTCCGACGAGCGCAAGTCGCGCCTGGCCCGCCGGTTCGGGCACCCGTCGCTGCACAAGGAACTGATGACGCCGATGGTGCACAAGAAGGTGGAGCACCTGCTTGGCCAAGTCTACCGCGGCCGCCTGGGCTCCGAGACGCCCATCATGGTCGATTCCAAGGGCTCAACAGGCGTGGCTGCTGGTGGCCTCACCTTTGCGGCTGTCGAAGCGGTTCGTGGTGTTCTTGCCTTTTCAGTGCCGATGCCGGGACTGATCTTCTCGAGCTTTCGCGAAACAGGCGGATTTGGAGCTCACACGCGACGAATACTTGCGGCAGCAGCAGGACGACGCTTGGGAGACGGGCAGCATGGTCTCATCCGCCATGACCACCACGCCTTCAGGCGCCGGGCCAGAGAAGGAGTACTTCGACCAGCAACGGCGGCAATACCTCCAGCGCGGGCCCATCCCGACACCTGGCAGCGAGTATGGGTATGGTGGCGACGACCGGCGGCGGTCCCGAGCCGACTCGATGGCTTCGCAAGAGAACTTGCTCGGCGGCCGAGCTGCGCCCGCCTACACCCAGCCTGGCTATTACAACCAATATCCGACCTCGCAATCGGCTGCCACCTCCTACGCTGACCTGCCTGGCACAGAGGCTGAGGTGGCGAGGGAGTCGATCGACTTGTCGGCCTACACGTCCGACCCGCGGATGACGTTCCAGCAGCAGCCCCAGATGCACCCGCAGCACCACGCCCGCAACTACTCGGTCGACTCGACGGCCTCCTCGTCCCGCGGTGGCGGCCCAGGCGGCTACCCCATGAGCAACGCGCCCTCCTACCACTCTCGCGACGCCTACGGGCCGTCCGAGTACCCTCCTACCCGCTCCTCGCCCGTCCAGCGCTCCTCCCCCACCCAGCCGCGCATGGGCAGCCCCGAATACGCGCCTAGCCAATCGGGCACCTTTGGCCACCGCCAGGGTTCCCCCTCGGTGTCGTCGTCGCTCGGTGGCGGCCCGCCTGCTGGGATCAGGGGCGCTCGCAACATGTCGCCCTCGCCCTCGATGGAAGGCCTTAATCAGCAACAGCGACAACCCAGGACTTCCAGCTCGTCGCAGCAACCCTATTGGGCCGGGCAGCAACCGCCCTCTCAGTCGCCAACGTCTAGATACAACAATAATTACAATCCTTAGCTTGACTCTCTTCATGGACCATTTTCTTTCGAGAAGAAGAATACTTGTAATCTCCACAATCGTTTGCATTTTCATCCAGGCGGGCCCAAGAACACAGGGAGCGCAACCCAGGCTCTTCCGCACACGTCGAACACTTCGCCATGGATTATGGCGATGAGGTCCGTCTTTGGCCTCCTGGTCTTCTGATCTGGTCTTAGTTAGAGCGCACTGCAGGACAACTTTGCATCGGTGGCGTGGGACCGAGAGGCGTCGTCGCCGCCAGCGAGTGCCGCCGCCGCCCTTGCCCCAGCTGCTCCTGTCAGCGTCGAGTCCGCGCCAGCTCCGGTGGCTTCCTCGTCCAGCCCAGTAGCGCCGATTGAAGGCATCGACAAGCCGTACACCCTCAAGGTAGCGCGCTTGCTAGGACGGCGGGGAGATGAGTGTGGATTGACAGGCTTGCGCAGGTCGCCCTTCGAGAGCCGGTCAAGGAGCTGGAAGGGTCCAAGGACTCGTTCGTGTCTTACGCTGTGATCGGAGAGGTGCGTCCTCGGTTCGCCCAGCTATAGCAGTGCCAAACGCTCAGGCTGGCAACCAAAGACGGATCTGGCTGGCTTCCACGGCTCAAAGTTCCAGTCCCGGCGCCGCTTCCAGGACTTTGTCTTCCTCCGCAACCACCTCAAGGCCGACTACCCAGCATGCGTGGTGCCGCCGTTGCCGGGCAAACACCGCATGGGTTCGTCGCTGCTCCCTACATCATCAGCCGTGTTGAAAGCTGATCGCATGCTTTGTTGCCGAACAGAGTATATCACAGGCGACAGGTTCAGCCCAGAGTTTGTGGAGAAGCGCAGAGTAGAGTGCGTTGGATCGTCCACCTTCGAACTCAGCAGATTTGGGCTGAGCTGCTGGTTCGAACGCACAGTCTTGACCGCTTCCTCCAGCGGCTCGCTCGACACCCGACTCTAGCGCGCACGCCTTTGGTGCAAGCATTCTTAGAGTCCACAGAATGGGTTCGTGGTTTCCTCCTTCCAAGCAATGGAAGCTCTTTGCTGACGCTACCGCCATCAACAGAACACCAAGATGCACCAGTTCTCCCACCCCCTGCACTCGCCCTCGGGCGCCAACGAGGACGGCAGCCTGCTGGACAACGTGACGGACACGCTGCTCAACGCGTTCAGCAAGCTGCGCAAGCCGGACGACCGGTTCGTCGAGATCAAGGACGAGCTCGACAAGTTTGACGAGGCGCTCGCCGGCGTCGACCGCATCGAGATCCGCGCCCGCTCCAGAACTTCAGGTTCGCCCCTTTCCTACCCTTTGAGACGTTGCACGCTGCGCGATTCTGAAGTCGGTGTCGGTTGGTCGAACAGACTTATCAAACGACTACGACGCCCTAGCTTCCTCCATCCAAGGCCTGGCCTACCTCGAGTCCGGCATCACCGACCAGCTTTCCCGCTTCGAGTCCTCCTTAGCGCTCTTCTCCCGCACCTTGTCCCACTCCACCTCGCTCACCATCGACCCGTTCCTCGACCACCTCGCCGCCTTGCTCTCCTACTCCCACTCCTTCCGCTCCGTCCTCAAGCTGCGAGACCAGAAGCAGCTCGATTTTGAGGAGCTCTCGGCCTACCTCTCCAACACCACCACCGAGCGCGACCGCCTCGCCGCCGGCTTGGCGTCCAGCCCAGGCTTAGGCGGCTACTTCAAGCAGAAAGTCGACGCTTTAAGAGGGGCCGATGCAGAGTTTGGGCGGGAAAGCCGGATCTCAAAGCTGGACGGCAAGATCAAGGAGGTTCGTGGTTCCTTACTACCTTTGGCCACTTGTTTGGCTTACGGGAAGAAAACGCAAACAGCTACAAGAGGCCGTCTTGACCGCGCAAGAGACGTCCGAGTCGTTCAACGCCCAGGTGCTCCGCGAGCACGCCATCTTCCAGCGCTCCAAGAAGCTCGAGATGAAGGAGCTCCTCGCCAACTTTGCTGCCGGGCAGATCGCTTTCTACCAAAAGGTGCGCTTTCGTGACCCCTTTCCCCCCAGATGCTTTGCGAGCCTGACTGGTCTCCATGGTTGATCAGGCGATTGAGGGCTTTGAAGCTTGCGTGCCCGCTTTGCAGACGATCAAGAGCTAGCTTCTCTTTTCGTGTTCCGGCTCTGGTCCTCGGAGAATGGGGTCCAATGGACGCTCTGGGCTGTTGCGGGTGTCGAGGGGTTTTCCCACTCGCTTTGTTTAAGGGCTACGCACACCGAAACCCTTTTTATATTTGACCCCACAGGGCGGGAAATGGCATGCTGTAATTTGCTCATCACAGTCCAGAAGGGTGCTGGCACACGCCCGCTAACTGCAGTCCGGGCCGAATGCCAATAAGGCAGGCGGTGGCAAACGGCTTTAAGCTCACGAGAAGCCTCAAGGGATGGTCTCTATTGACAATGCTCGAAAAGGTGGTACAATGGGGCTGGGCCTTTAGTTCTGCTGCTGCTTGCGCTTCTCCTTGAGCAAGGCATCGCGCTTCTTGAACAGCTTGTGCTTGTTCCGCCCGCCTTGCTCCTTGGCCAGCTGCTTGTTCGCCGACCGGTTCGTTTCGACATAAGACATGGTTCCAGCTCTGTCCCATTTGATAGTGAGCAGTGAGGGCATGAAATGGAGAACGATGGACGAACCCGCTGAGCGCGTTGAGGCTCCCGGCGATGCGCTTGGCGCCCGTCTTCTTGTTCGCTCCGGCTGGGCCACCAAAGCTCTTGGTGGTGATGTCGCCGGGAAGATCGTCGTCGGCCGCCACCACATCGCCACCCAAGTCGGCCTTGTCCTCGCTCTGCTGCAAGACCGAGCCCAGCAGCTCGATCTGCTCCTTCTGAGTCGGGTACACGAGATCGGGCGTTTGCTCCAAGCCTTCGAGCTGCGTGATCACCTTGAAAGCGTAGCCCTGGTCGATCAGGAACTGCTGCCGCTTGGTGGAGTAGAACATTTCCTCGGTCTGTCGAATTTTACGTCTCTAAGTTTGTGGCCAGCAGAAAGCACTTGGTCCTAGCGGAAGCACTCACATCACGCGACACCAACGAGTAGAAGAAAGCGTTGAAGCCTGTCGCCAAGTGAGTTGAGTGACTAGCCCCTTGCAATCGAATAGGAGGCTCGACTCACCTTCGTCATTGCGGCGCTTGGCTCGGAGAATGCGGCCAAGGCGTTGAGCCTCTTGCCTACGCGAACCGAAATGCGACGAGATTTGGATGAGGCAGGTCGCCTCCGGCAAATCGATCGAGGTGTCGCCAACTTTTGACAGAAAGATGCAGTTCACTGTTCAAGACTACGAATTTAGTCCTGTATATACTCGCAGAGGACTATTTGACTGTCTCACCCATAGGGTTGTGCTGGAAATTCTGGAGGATGCGGACGCGTTCCACTTGAGGGGTCCCGCCATGGATGTAGAGCTTTCGAAGCTTTTTGGCGTAGGCCTGTAGACAGCAGTTGAGCAACGACAGTGGGAAGGCAATGCGCACGGGCCAAGACCAGGCAGCTTACCTCGAGGGCATACACATTATCGCTGAACACGATGATCTTGTCCCCTCGGTCCTCGTGGTACTTGATAAGAAACTGGCACGCTTGGAACTTGCGGGGGTTCATGGCGTAAAGCAGCATCCGTTTGCGCGACTTTTCTCTCAAATACTCCCGGTAGAACTCTGGCGTCATGTTGCACCAAACTTCGGCGCACTGGTTTGCACATGGGAGGTAAGCGAGTTTAACGAGAGCGAAGACAAATCGGGAACGCACCTGAACATTGGCAATGTGCCCGTCCTTGGCCAGATCCATCCAGTTCGCCTCGTACAACTTGGGTCCGATCAGAAAGTTGAGATCATCGATCTTGTCGTCTTCTCTGACCAAGGTTGCTGGGAAACAGAAAAAGTCAGATGAGGCAATCGGAGCGCCAGCAGAAGAGAAGCAAACCAGTGAGCCCAAGCTTGGCGTGGGCCTTGATGGTCGAAACCACTTTGCGGAACATGGCGGCCGGAACGACATGCACCTCGTCCAACAAGATGAAACCCCATTCTCGGGAGGTCAAGAATTCCATCATCTTGGCCGCATCGTGCGATCGCTTCTGGCGGTTTGCCACCATTGAGTAGGTCGATACAACGATGCCGGACGCCCCAATGAACTGTAACAATCGTGCTTAATCGCATGATCAAAGACAAGAGCAGGAGAACAGGGGGCCCACTTTCTCCTTCTGATCGGAGGTGAAAATGGCAATTTGCCGATCTTGAATCGTGCTCCACTGCAGGAACTGCTGCTTCCATTGGAGCACGCTGACTGACGAAGTACAGAGAATGAGGACCGATTTCTTGATCGTGCAAGCGGCCGTGATGCCGACGAGGGTTTTTCCTGCGCCACAGGGCAGAACAATGATGCCAGAACGGGCCCGCCTACACGTCGACCATTAAGTTCGGGTAAGCGTAAGTAGAGACAGGAGTCGTACCCGTTGCCGAACATTTTGCTCAAGGACTTTTCTTGGTAAGGACGGATCATGGTCGTGGGTTTCAGGTCGATCTCAAGATTCGGATTGACTGTGTCGTTTCGAAAGTCGTACTCTTCCAGCATGGGATACTCCAAGGCCACAGCCTGACGCTTGACTGCTTCAATCTCGGCCGCCTTGATTTCGAAGGCGTGCACATTGTCGTCGTCATCGAGTTCATCCTCTGCTCCCGGCGTCAACAGCGTCCGGTTTACCTCTCTGGTGAGACGTACCTCGGTCCAGACCGACAACAGCACTAAAAAGAGCGTAATCATCCTCGGCCTGTTGGGCCGGCGTCTTCTCCGACTCGATCGCGTTCGCCACCGCCTGCAGCCCGGTGATGACCTCTGTCTGCTTTTGGGCGTCCTTGGTGCCCGGAATGACGAGACCAGCCATTTTGGGGGCTTTCTCCTTCTCCAGCTCTGCCTGCTCCTGAACTCGCGCTCCTCCAACAACCGCATCTTGCAGCAGCATCCTCAGCGTCTCGGGTTGGCTAGACTCGACGTAGTAGCGGTTGTGCTTCAAAACAAGTTTGACCTTGCCATAAGAGTTGGTGCGGTCGCGGATGAATTCGACGATCTCTTTTGGGACGGGCACTTTCGACAGCCGATTCAAGACCTCCACGATGTCGTCGGTTTCCAATCCCACCGACACGGCAGCGTAGAGAGAGTGGCTGGTGAGCTTGTACTCATGCATGTGTCTGGGAGCGCAAAACGGGAGTTTTTATGAGATGAGTCATTTGCCCATTGGAAGCGCACTCACGCTGGCCGTGACACTGGCTCGGCGATGGCGACCAGAAAGTCTTGCGCTTGAGCAGCTAACGGGTGGAAAGCTTCCAGAATGATCGTCCGATTGACAGGGGAGATGTACAAAGGTCGAGAGGCGTGATCGCCTTTCAAGGGCAGGGCCGAAAAGTCAGCGTGAAAGGCGGACGAGACCATGTCTGGCGAGACGTCTCGAAGGGCAATGGGCAGCATCTGGGTACCGTCATCATTGACATAGGTCGATGGCGTCGAAGGCTTGGACTTCTTGCTGGAACGGGTGGACGGCGCTGAGCTCTTGGGCTTCCGCTTTGCTGGGGCGGAAGGCGAGGCGGGCGCGGTGTATTCGTCGTCGGAGGGGACGCTGCCGTCTGAAACGTAGGCGTCTTCAAGGTTCTCATCGTAACCATCCTCGTCGTCGTCGCTGGAGATGACCTGCGGCGTAGCAGCACCGGAAGCGGACGACGCTGGCTTCGATGGCCCAGCTGCTCATTCCACATCGGTAAAGGCCCTTTCTGAGGCCTGCGGCGAGCTTACCAGATGACCCAGAATAGGTGAAGCTGACCTTGGGAGGCATTGTGGCTCCTCAAGGATCGTTGCTCGCTTCAAGGGCCCGCCACGCTCTTTTGGCGGCGGGCCCGTGGCTTTGCCACCCGTGGGTTTCTAGCGGTGTTGCATGATACCCTTGCCAAACCACTCTGCTACAACAGAGAACGGGTCCTCCGACTCGGCCACCTCTTCCAAGAAGAAGTCCTGCCTGCCAGCCAAAGCTTCGTTGTTGCGCTTGATCTCCTTGATCATGCCGTGCTCCCTCGCACACAAAGGGCAGTCGGGCTCGGTCGAGTCGTCCATGTCTATCAAGCAGCGCTGGTGGAAAGAGTGCTTGCACATGAAGCTGTTCAGGCCCGGAACAGTGAGCAAAAGCGGTAACAAGAAAGCAAACGGGCAACGACTGACTGGACGGCAGGCAGGTCCAGGCTGCCACCGCATGCACTGCACCGGGTGATTTGGAAGACTTGCGGGTTTGTCCGATCCATCAGTTGCGCGATCTCTCGTCTCTTTTCGTCCACCTCCTTGCGGTAGCTATCGATGAGAGCGCGATCGGAGTCGATTTCCTCCCGTTCTGATGATAATGTTCTGCTGAGATAGCGCTTCATGAGACCAATGGATGCCACGCCATTCCGGCCCAGCAGCCTGACGACTTCGACCGGCTTCATGAGGTGCCTCTGGTCAATCTGATCCAGCAGGCGCTCGATGTCCTCGGTGTGCTTGTTCATGAGCGAGGCATCCGAGGACAGCCACCGGAGGGCGACCCGGTAGAGCTGTGGGTGGGGGTCGCCAAATTTCCATAGTGACTGCAAAGTTCGGTACGAGTCCGAGTTCGACATGTGATAGCGGAAGATGTCTTCAACCATGCCAAGCTGCTCGTAAAGAAGAAGGAAGCCGGCTTCGAAGGGCCCCGTGACGCAAACAAGGAGGGCCTGGGCCGGGTCGTAAGGTGTCTTGTCTGGCGTCTTGAGTAAGTCGAGTGCCTTCTCCTCCATCGCTTTACTTTGCGCGGGGTTCTTGCGAGACAGCGCCAGATAGAGTTCCAAAAGCGTGTTGCAGATGGCTTTCTGCTGGGCCTTTGCGTCGGCCGACAGCTGCTCTTCTGGCGCCGCATACCGCCGCCGCAGGACGGTCTCCAAAAAGGTCACAAATTGCTCTTCGAAGTCGATGAAGTGAGCGAAAAAGATCTGGGGGGATGGGGCATCGTCAACGACGATAAAGTCGGGCTCGCTGTCGACGGACGATGGAACTTGAGAATGCGTGTGAAGCCCCGACCTTCGATTGGCCGAGTTGGTCACCGACAGTGGGGGAGAAACAAGATTGCTCTGGGAGGCGACTGACGCAGCCGACTTTTGGTTGGCCTGGGCGGCCCCGGGGTAGGGAAGATAGGAGAGGTAGCCTGCGCCTGGTGGCTGTGGAGTTTGGAAGGGCGAGTCGGCCCCGTTCACAGGGAGAGCGTCGAGGGTGCCGCAGCACAAGTCGATCAGAAGGTGGGTCATTTCGTCCGGTAGGTGCTTCAAAAGCAGTTTGGCATACCGGGCGAGTTCGGTCTCGGCCTGGGCAAAAGTCAGTGCGAGCGACAATCGTCTGTGCAAAATCAACTCACTGCACTCGACCCCATGCCCCTAATGTAATGGGCTGCTTCTTTCCAGTCCTCCCGGTCCTCGATTTGAATCCGCAAGTACTCTTCAGATTGTCCGTAGCGTTTCGCCAGGTAGACAGCGTGGTCGAAGTAGCCCGCTTGTCGAGTGACCCGGATGGCAGTGTCTAGATCAAAAGGCGGCCCGCCATCGGATGAAGAAAGTGCCGAAGCCTTGAGGAAAGAGTCCAAGCGAGAGACATCCTTGAGCTTGGTGTAGCAATTGAGCAGGAGCGAAGTGTGCGCAGGGTTGGCGAGATTGCTGGAATGCAAGGCTTCTAAAAACGACGTTAGGTTGTGAATGCGCTGGGCGTCCAGGAACTGAGCCCGAGGTTAGCGCGCCATCTCATGGAAAGAGTAGCACGATCACGCACTTTTCGAATCACGAAGCTCGGTTCGGTGTAGCCTATTGTCAACAAGAATTGATCCATTGCTCCGTCAAAGTCCCCCTTTTGATAGAGATAGTCGCCGTAGCGTCGGTGGATCTCGCTAAGCTCCTTGTCATCGAACCCCGCTGTTGACTCTGCCAGGCCCAAAGCGAGCAAATACAAAGACTTGGAGAACAAGATCTCGAGCTTGGCAGAAGTCGAGATTTCTTCCATTTTGGTGAGCTGATTGAACAACCATCAGTCAAACGATTCGCAGAAAATGAGTGAGGCCGCGCATACCTTTCCCGTGTGGCTCAAGATCCATACTCGGCCCCACTGCACAAAAACGTCTCTCACTCCTTCTTCGAAAGCGCTAGAGTGGGCTGTTTTATTTGAGTCAGAGCAACTCGGAGACCAAGGCGAGAGTAGAGGAGCGCTGACCAATAAACTTGTGGCTCATTTCGAACAAGCCGACCCGAGCGATGTCGTTTTTGGTGTCCCATCCCTGGTTCTTGGCCACAAACTGCCGTACCGTAGCAGAGTTGGAGGCGGCGGTCGGTGCAAACGGCGGCGACACGATGATCAAGTAGTTATTGAATAAATGGACGGATGATTTGCTCCCTGGTACGTCTCAATCACAGTTGATCAACGGGGGACAAAAGAAGAGTGCCTACCCTCGTAGGCGTAACAAGCCTCCCTCGACTCTGCAGAGTAGACGTAGATGGCTTCGTCCCGAGCTAAAACGAGCTTGCCCTCCGGCGTAGCCACAGAGCAATTCACCCCAGCTCCGATGTCGTCTAGGATGGTTGGGGTACTCGATTTACCGTTGGCGGCATACGTTAGGACGCGGTTGGTCGTCACCACAAACAGCGTTCCAAGCGAGGCGGTAGCCTTGACGGTGTCCTGAGAGAAGGCTAGCCCTGTAACTGGCTCAACTGTAGACTGATGTAGTATTCTGGGCTTTGGGATAGGTGCTGGAGTCGAAGAAGAGGATCCAACCGCTTGGTCGAGGTGGCGGGTGAGAAGCACAGTACCATCGGCCAAGCCAACGGCGACGTGCGACAAAGAGGGGGTGATAGCCAAAGCGGAAACAGGATGTGGTTGGGGAAGCGTCAAGGGGCCGGACGCAACAAGGCGGGGTTCCAAAGTCACCTTGCGGGTAGAAAGCGACCACACCTTCAAGACGGGAAAGTTTGATGACTCTTCCTCCTGTTTGGCATTGGTCAGACAGGAAAGAGAAAACCCTGATAGTTTCCTTACCCCGACGGTGATGATAATGCCTCGGGTCGCCGCGAAGGCAGCATGAGTGACACGGCCGGCCTGGTGTGCCAGCCAAGACTGGGTTATTGTGAAGTCGGGAGCACTGATCAGATGGAGGTGCCCGTTGATGTCAGCAATTAAGATGGATGACTGTCCACACGCTGTCGTGGAGATTTCGTAGGTCTGTGGGCGGAAGACACCCATTGAGCACCCTGGAGCCGAGCGCTCGAGAGACAACAACTGACCCTTCGAAAGGCCTCTGGCGTGCTCTCAGGGTCGTTGACATCTTGAACGGCCTGAAAGAACGGACAATCAGGCTGAGTGCAGGCAACTCTGGACGAGGGAGGATGGCACGCACAAAGAGGTCGAAGAAGGAGAACTGCCGCAGCTGGAGGCGAAACGGCCTTCAGCTCTAGGCATCACAGAGATCACAAGACTGCATACCGCTGGCGCAATGGCCCGATCTGCCATCGCCGCAAGTCGACGCAGCGGATGAAGCGCCTCTCCTTCCGAGCCAGCCAGCCAGACTAAAGATGAGCGACTCAGAATCTGACTTTGACGACTTGCTTCAAGCTGCAAGAGAGCACGGGAACGCAACCAAGGACGGTCTGGCCGGGCAGGACAGCCTCGTCCACTTTGAGAGCAGCCCTGCGAAAATTCCTGCCGTGGCGAGAGCCATCCCGCCAGTAGCCTCGACGTCAAAAGCCGTGCCGCCAGACAACTTCGGCAAGATGCCGCGCAAGTTTATGTCCAAGAAGGAATATAAAAAGTCGCTGCCGTCGACCTACACGACGGGCTCGGATTGGTTCGATATGCCCGCCGCCCCAACAGACCCTTCGCCAGAGCTCAAGAGGGAGGTGGCGGCCATGCGATTAAGTGGTGCTATTGATCCCAAGCGGTTCCTAAGGGGAGAGGCCAAGAAAGCTTCCAGCAAGCTGCCGGATCACTTTCAGGCAAGTCATGCCCAGCCCCTTTGCTCCCGCCCTGCCAATTATGTTCCTGACAAATTGCTTGCAGTTTGGCCACATCATCCCCACTTCTCATCCTGCGTCGAACGATACCCGAGGCCCAGGCAAAGCCGGCAAGAAGCGCTCGTTTTTGTCCGAGCTAACTAAGGACGAGGACATCAAGGCATACAGCAAGCGAAAGTACTTAGAGACGCAAGAGCGGGCCTCTTCGGGCGGCAAGAAGTATGCCAAGGAGAGACAGAGGGCTCGCAATGGTCGGAAGAGCACGGCTGGGGTCAAGCGGAAGTAAGGGAGAAGGCGCGTCGCCATGCTAAATGCTTCTATGTACAATTCATGCCAGCGGTTGGGGTGAAACTTCACGCCCCGCCGAATCTTTTCTTCACCTTTGGCCACACGTAGCGAAGCCCGTTCCAAGGCCCAACGCTGATGACACCTTTCAGGCTCTGCGTCAGGGCAGCAGAGCCCACAATCTCTTGCAGGCCTGCGCTCGGCATGTTGTGAGAACTTCTTGTCAAGACAGCGCGGTTCAGTCTCACCTCTGTCCAACTCGACTCCGAAGGTGGGCTCGATGACCACGGATCCCCAGAAGTCTTTTTCTTCCAGTACATCCATCTTCTTGGCCTCTGGATCCATCGACAAGCTGTTTCGAATCCTCCAGTCCCGTTCAAACTTGCTCCGGATCTTGTCCTTCAAGCCAACCGGCAGCTTGCGTGCCAGCTCGCGCCGGACTTTGGGCGAGATGTCTTGCTGCCACTCGCCGTCCCCTTGGTGTAGCGTCCTTGCAGAAGGCAGCAGAGGCCTGTAGAGTTTTCGAAAAAGGTGGAATTGGGCCGAAACGATGTTCTTGACTTTGGCCGGATTTTCCGCGACCCTCATCCTTGGGTCGCCACGGTAACTGAGGCCGGCGATGGTCTCGTAAAGGGCTTGCTCTTCAAACTTTTCCGGTAGAGCGAGAAGAGCTGTCCTAATGGCAGACGTTAAATTGACCTGGTTGGCAAGCCGAACTCGCGGGTCGTCGCGCAAGGCGAAGATGGGCTTGTGCATCCGCCCTGCGATGTACAGGCTCTTCCAGTCCAGCAGATCGGAGCAAAGCGTATCAATGGAGATGACGCCGTACTTGAGCCGCTGTTCACGCACGCGTCAGAAGAGTGAACGGACCAGCAAGACGCCTAAGACCTACGTGGTCGCCCATTCGACAGTCAACGTTGAACCAAACGCCGGCGCCTAGGTTTTCCTGAGCCCAGCCTGTAATTTGGGAGCCCAGCAGGCGAGCGGTCCACGAATAGTGGCTGGCATGTTGGTGCATGTTGATGTCGTGCCAATGTGACGGGTGGGTCACCACGAAGATGAAGTCCAACATGGGCCGGTCCTTTGCTCAGACCTTGAGTCCAAGCTCCTTAACTCAACGAGCAGGACGCGGCACCTTGTCCGTATAGCTCGCTTGCTTGTAGACCCCGCTGCCGTATGCAAACGCATGTCGCAAGGGCGCCCGAAAACCAGTCACAATGTCGCGCAGCTCTTTCGTAAATCCGCCCTCTAGTCCATCTTGTACCAGCTTTTGGTTCTCAGCAAAGTCCGGGGGCAGATGCAGCGGAGGCGGCTTTTTGGGCAGAGGAAAATTCGTCGACTCGGTGGCGAATGTCCTAGCCAGTCGACAGGCTCGGATGCATTTTGAGGACGCGTTCATCACCATAAACCTTTCATCGAGCTGGAGCCACCTTCCAGTTGTCGTCTGTCGTCGATGCCGGTCGACCCTCGACTTCACTTCAAGCCTGGTTGGCTGCAAACCATGGTCCTTCCCATTTGTGGCATCAACTCTGGTTGGCATAGACTGCTCTCTTGCGAACACCCGCAAGGAACTGGAACTGGAACTGGATCGCAAAGTCCGCGCGACCTTCGCGTTGCCCGCTGGCCGGCTGTCTTCGAGTGCCTAATGAACGGCGGCCTTTCTCCCGGTCTCATTCGCATGTCTGTATGATACGCGCTTGAAGATGCAGCAGAGACACGGCAGTCTCACCGGACGCCTGCGCTGATTTGTAGCGCTGTAGCGCCATCTCATGCGCAGGCTATCCACCGAATTAACGCTGCGTCCACCAAACTTTCGGTTTTCGTGTGTACTGTGAAGCTAGTGCTTGGCGATTAGCAACCTGATTCAGAAAGTCTGAGACTCCCTTCGGCAGCTTTTCGCCACGCCCAAGGATGATATGCGCCGTCCGCTCCCGCTCCAGTGCCGTAGCAACCTGCTTCGCATTAGGACTCTTGCACTGCATCCCTTCTGAGTGTCGCCATGCTGTCCAAGTTTTCCTTGGCCTCTCTGGCAGCAGCTCTTGCCAGCGCCGCGGCGGCGGCGTCCATCGCCATTGACGCCACCCTTCTGAACGTCGGAGATGATCTTTTTTACTTGCCGAGCTCCTCTTCACTGGATCCGGATGCCACCATTTCCTACGCCGGCAGCGAAGAGCCTATGCCCTTCACCAGCTTCCATGTCGATGGCACGGTGTCGGCCGCCTTCTTTCAAAAAGCAGTTGCGTCTTACTTGGACAACGACGACGTCTACACCAAGGCTTTCTTGGCGAACGTACTTCTCACCTGCGCCAAGACCTGCACGCTGGACAGCTCCGCCGTCACTTACCTCGAGAATGCCGGAGTCGCTGTTGTGGCCAGTGCCGGCAAGATAACCACTGCCTCCTCTTCGTCTATCACTTTTGTGGAGGCACAGGGCGCTGCTCCTAAGGGTCCCTTCATTGGAATGGTTGCTCAAAACTACACCTCCATCTTCAAGACCTTCAAGGTCTTCGAGGATGTGCAAAGGGCGTTCATGTACGGCACGACCCCAAAGAGCGACGGCGGGTGAGTGTTCATGTCTACATCAAACGCTTAGCCTAAGACTGAACCCTTTGCTTTAAGGTACGCCAACGTTGAGTTCTGGAATGCGACGACGTTCAACAGCTTCATTCCCTACCCTTCGCGATTGTACTACACCGTCACCGACGAGAAGCCGCTTGGTGAGCTTTCACTTGTTTTATAAGAGGCACTTTCTGACGTTTGACTCAGCCGGCAAGCGATTTACTGTCAAGGACATCCTCGATGTCAAGGGCACCCGCACCTCGGGCGGATCGCGCGCCTTCCTTGAGGTCTATCCTGTCCTGGAGACCACCGCTCCCAGCATTCAACGCCTCCTTGATCTTGGCGCCATCATCGTTGGCAAGACCAAAGCCGCTACCTTTGCTATTGGTAGTTGGCCGGATCTCTCGCTTGATGTTAGTGCAGTTTCCTCTTCCACCTTCGAGGCTGACGCAATCGGCTCTTAGTTCCCCTACCCCTTCAACGTTCGTGCCGACGGCGCTCTGGGACTCTCGGCGTCGAGCTACGGCGCAGCTGCAGCAGAAGCGGCCTACGAAGTCATCGACTTCAGCGTCGGAACCGATACCGGTGGAAGCGTCCGAAACCCTGCTGATCGAGCTGGTGTGCACGGCTTGCGACCTTCCACTGGTGCCTTGACTACCGAGGGCTGCATCTCTTTGACGACCGAGTTCGACTCCATCGGCCCGCTCTTCCGCGATCCCATCTTTGGCGCTGAGCTCCACAAGCTTTGGTACGACTACAAGAACAACCCAGTCTTCCGAAAGCCATCGTCCGGTAGCTTTTCGTTGCCCAAAAAGTTCATCTGTACGTTTTTCCTCGTGATATTTGCGGTCCCGTCTTCTCACCTTTTTCGCAGACCCGGTTGATGTGTATCATGTCAACAACACTGCCACCCTGAACATCCTCGATTCGTGGATCAACGAAACGGCCAAAGCGCTGGGCATGGTCGTCGAGAAGATCAACATGACCCAAATCTTCGAGGACAACGTCACTTTCAACGGCAGTGAGTTCAAGGACTTCAGCAAACGCAATAAGTTTGTCTAAGCTTTGCGGTAGCCCTGACCGAATGGGTGTCGGACACCACTAGTTTGAGGTAGACTTTTCTTTGCGGCGCATCAGCCACCGCTCACTACGTCCAATGCAGCGCCTGGGGCTCTTGGTTTGCTCCTGGACCTGGCAAGAAGTTGGTAGAAGACTACAAGGCGCTGAACAATGGCTCGTGGCCCAACGCTGATCCATCAACCCTCTCGACCTGGCAAGAAGGATACAGCAACTATCCCGAGAGCCGTAGGCAAGCGAACAGAGCCCGCCGTATCGAATTCGACGCGTTCTACAACGAGCTTGTTGTGCCATTCAACGAGGAAACTTGCACCGAAGTATGGCTCTTGTTTTGGCGTCGGGAAAGTCTTCTAAGCTCACCTTTGTGATTCACAGGGCCTCTTCATCTACCAAATCGCAGACACTGGAGGAGGAGTTGAAGAGTACCGGGTCCAGTGAGTGGCAGCTCAGAGTGGTTAGTTTCCCCGGCTTACCCATCGCCCTACGCAGCGAGCAAAACTTCTTCCCTGATTTCACTCCTTTGAGGGCCGCCAACATTGCCCCCATGGCTCAAGTACCCGACATCACATTGACTGTGGGCGAAGTAACGTATCAAAGTCTCGTCTCCCACAAGGACGAGCAGCTCCCGCTCTCCCTCAACTTGGTCGCTCACAAGGGATGCGATGTTGTCCTCATGGACTTCGTCAAGGCGGCTGCCGAGAAGGGTCTGCTGAAGAAGGTCAAGACTGGCAAGACTGCTTTCTAGGTCGCGGCGATCCTAGGCCCAAAAGTATGGTGGCAAGGCGACCACTTCCAAACGGAGTCTGCAAATGAGGGGCTCTCCTAAAAGTACATAGACTAAAACACATAGATTCAAAGGTCATAGATGTCGAATTGAATGGTCCATGGAGGCACCAAGTTTCCATAGCAAGGCCATTCAGTCACCAGTCTGTTCCGACTTCGAGAGCGCTCCTTTGCCTGCCTTTGATCGACCTCTAGCCTGTTGCCAAAGACCACTCGTTTTGATACCATGAGACCCAATGGTATGAAGCCTGAAGTGGCGCTTGGCTTTGCGGTCCGATTTGCCACCCCTTTTAAGGCTGCTGCCCGAAGTCGAATTCGTGGCGGCAATCCTCTGACCGGTTTGTCTGATAGCTACGTGGCGCCCATCTTTCTATTTAGTCCACTGTTGAATGCCCCTTACGTACATGTACGAGCTGAAAAAGGAGAAGAGCTTCGAAGTTTTGTCGGAGGTGACAGTGGCAGCGGCGCGTTTGGCTCTGTTTTTCTTGCCTCTGAGCGAATCAGCGATTCGCCTTGCATAAAACACCCAAGCGACTGGCTCAGGACCCTGCTGGGTCGAACCGCGACGTCGTTGCGCTCTGCACACGCACAAAATGGAACTGCCCTACCCGTCCCGACGACCTTACTTCACCCCTCGCCTCGCCTTTTCCAAGTTTGAGGACCAAGTACTCAGCGCTGGGGCGGACATTGATTCGCGCGTCAAAAATCTGCAAGTCGAGGCCGGTCTGGTAGGCACATTTTGCGCGAGCCCCCCTGCCAAGGTGACATTCAATGAATCCAGCAGGCATCCATTTTAGCATCGGCTGTGCTCTCTCTCTTGACTGTATCCAATTCCGCAATCGCAAGAACGGGCGTCGTTGCCGCGTTGGTCGCCGCAGTTTCGACCATAGCCAGTGCAACCGGCTTGGTCTACCAGTTGCAAAGTCCCTACGCGCTTTGGTAAGCTCCCTGGCTCCTCTTGCCACAACATTCTTCTGACGCATCGCCCATTTAGGCTGGTAACAGAGGAGGCAAAAGCCTCCTTCAACAAACCCTTCTTCACTTCGCTTAGGTCGCTGCACATGCTTGTCCACTTGACCACCTCATACGCCCTGGCCGCAACAGTCTTTTCGATGGCCGCTGTTGTATTTGATGGAAATGCTTACATTGACGTCGACCAATTCACGTGGAGCAAGGCAACCAAGCTGGTCATCGCACTGTAGGTGGTAAGTCTGGCATGCTTGCACTCCGGCTGACCTAGAAGACTCTAGTCATCTATTTTTGCTCTTGAGCTGCCCAATCTTGGTGTTCACGTCGATCCGAAAGCTGCTTTTCTCCGTCAAACTCATCGTGGAGCATGACCCGCAGCGGCCTCACTGGAGAGACGAAGGGGGCAATGCCTACACGGCCGAAGAATTGAGGATGCGATCACGCAGGCACGATCCCGGTCCATACGCACCTCCTCCATTTCCTCCTTCGCCACCTGCCGAGCTCTATGCTCGAAGCCCTTACTTCGGCCGCGAATCGGACCTCGGACCAGACTTTGGCTATCATCCGGAAATGGGCGACATGTCGGAAGGGATTGCTCTGGGTCTTGGTAGTGCCAGGAGGCGAGGGCGTCAGCGGTCGGCAACAGAGGAGGCTCAACACAGGCCGATGACCAGGCAGCAGCTGGAGGACTTGGCTTCCAGAGACCCGGCGGCGGAAGAAGAATTCCGCAGGAGGCGGCAATGGGAAGAAGAGCTTCGGAGAAGACAGCTGGGGGAGGAGCAACACAGGCCTACGATGGTCAGGGTAGATGATCCAGCCCATAATTTCCCTGACAGCGAATAGTGCTGAGGGGCCAACACCTTAACTGGGTTGTAAATAAGTGCAAGTATGGCATGCTTGCTTCAATTGTCGAAAAGTGCAAGGTTACAAAATTACAACAATGTCGCATCGAACACGAAAGAAGCGCGCCACCCAGCACAACACCAGGCTGGCGCTGGCCACTTAGCCCATCCTACAGGTCTTCAGATAGCCATTAGCCCCCATGGTTTTACGCAGCATCTTATTGGCCTTCCTTTCCGCCGCTGTGGCCATCCTGGTCGTCAGACTTCTTGACAACCTCCCGCAATTGGGCTGAGCTCACCTCGATTCGTTCGGTGAAGCCGCCTCAACATCTTTGCTGAGTGATCCTCTGAGAGCTTCATAGCCGTGGCGTTCTGCGCAAGGTGGGCTAAGGCTGCGTCGATGGATCCGGGACTGCCGTTGTGTCTTTGAACGATGATAGACCATTTATCGGCTCGTTTAGCGATATCTTCAAGCTCCGCTAGCTCTTTCGCAAGGATTTCCGTCATCGCCGGCGTCCACACAGGGTGCCGAAGCGGCGGCGGCTTCTCTCCGTAATAGGACGCGGCCGCAGCGATCGCTTCAGACGCAGTGGAGAGTATCAGATGGCGAGCGTCCTGCAACAGGTCGGCGAGGAGCCTTATTTGCGCCTCCTGTGCCATACAGACTGTCAAAAGCGTTTTACAACCTCAGTGGCCCCACTCACTTTGCAAACTGTCACAGAATAATGAGCGGCCACTGCGTCACTTCGGCTCAAAAAACGATCAAGTCTTGACCAGGCGCCTCGGTCGAAATCGTTGGAGGATATCACCGTCTGTCCCGCTTGCTTTCTTCTTGCATATGCACGCCACAGGCCAACAACGGCACTGAACTGCCCCACGGGTTCCGCCACATGACAGGATGAATCTTCAGATTGAAAGCAGAGCAAAGTCTCCATCACGTCTAGATGAGCCGATATCTTCTGGATGTCGGGCTCCTCCCTCGTATTGACTAGGACGTGTAAATCCAAGAAGAGCAGCAATCGCTGGCTTATCACAAGCAGAGCACGATCTCGATGATTTTGTCTTTCGAGAAAGCATGTTGCACGAATGCTGGTGTGGCGATGCCGGGTCCAGAGGTAGAAAAGACCTGAAGGGACATGCTTGGGCCCTCTTTTAAGCTACCACAATGTACCGAGGATACTTACTGTAGAGACCCTGAGTTCGCGCAGAATCGCTAGAGCTCAATTTGCTGCCCACACGCAGAGAGAGTACGTGTTCAAAGAGCCGAAGCGACCAGGTGGCGAACAGGTGGCGAATTGAGGCCTTGTAACGACGGCAGTAAGACTTGAGACTGGACCCAGCACTTCTTGAGGCGCTTTTGGTAGAGACTTTCATGCTTCATATGGGGCCGAGTTGGTTGCTGCAGCGCAAGGACGCACGGACGCAAGCACTGCGCCGCCGCATAGAGGAGTAAATTTTCTAGTCGCAAACAAGAGCAGCGCCAAGGCAGCAGCAGACACGGATCTCGTCTCGACAAAGCGCAACAGTCACGAATCGTGCGAGTAATTGAGGATTTCGACATGGCCGTCCGAGGGCACCCCAGGTACCTGCCGCTGCTCAACACCCGTGATCTCTCCCTAATATATGATCGACGCGGCAGAAGGTCTTATGCCTTCTACCGTAGGTGACTGGGACCTCAGGTCATGGCTTGGGGGACTGGGCGTCGGAGTCGATTGCAATTCTCTCTCTCTCTCTCTCAGAAGGGTCCGTCAGCGGCAACCACCGTGTCGCCCAGACTCCGTCGTGCTAGGACGCTCTTTGCTCAAAATCGCAAGAGTCTGCAACTTGAGTCACCCAGAAGCGGACTCACTTGCTGCTTGTCAACGCGAACGGCATCTGAAGACTGGAATCGGAGTGCGGCCGCGATCACCGCCATGCCTGCCAATCTATTGGTCCTTCTGGACTGGGACGAGACGATCACTTCGCATGACACTCTCTCACTCATTGCTCCTCCTGCTGGCCAGCAGAAGTACGGCCCTCCATTCGAATCTTACGGGAAAGCTTACCTCGAAGACCTTCAAACTTTTGCAAACCAATACCCACGGACGACTCTCACCGAGTTGATGGCATACCTGGAGAAGATTGATCAAGTGGAGCTGGACAGTCAAAAACGTATCGAGGAAGGCGGCTTGTTCAGGGATGCCCCTTTGGACGATTTGCGGGCCCGCGCCAGAATGGTCCAACTGCGCGACGGCTGGCATGACTTTGCGGAATGGCTGCGTTCGGCTGGAGCTTCTGTTGAGACTCACATCATCTCGGTGGGATGGTCCGCCACGTTCATGCGGGAGCGTCTGGCAAACGCTCCTATTCGATCTATCTGCGCTAACGAAGTCGAGATGGGTGGGTTCCCCGGTTGTTCTTTTCGGTAGCTTGGTTGATAATATGTGCAGTGGATGGACTTGGCACCGGACGGCTGACAAAGTCGTTCGATGCCCACTCTCGAGAGGGCGAAGAAGGCCGAGGCAGCCTCCGGACAGGCCTTCACAAGTTGCACCAGCTTCGAAGGCTCAAGAGTCAAGCACAGCTATTGCGCCCTTTCAAAAGTGTATACGTTGGCGACTCGGTCACGGACCTTCCCTGCTTGTTGGAAGTCGACTTTGGCTTGGTCATGGGGAAAGCGCTGGCTGACAAGTGCCAAGCGCTCGGCGTGGATGTCTACCGCGGCCCTCCCAGCCTACAGCACCCACTCATCTTAATCTCGAACTGGTTTGACGCTATGAAGATCCTGGAGCTGATTAGCTAATACGATTGGCGGCGGCTCGTGGCCTCGGCATGGCGGCAGGCAGGCGCTTGGCAACCTTTCCCATTCTTGACCCTTGACCTGCACATACGATGCTCTTTGGAGGTGCTGCAATAGTGCTTGCGCTGGTGTGCTATGCCTTGCATCGGATATGGCTCCAGCGGCGGGCTGCAGCGGCAACTGTTAAGAGCGGCTTGACCGCCACAGAGGATGGGGGCGAGGAAGACATCGACGGTCGGAAATTTGGAGGTAGATGAGATTTGGCTTGGTTTGCAGATCGTGGCGGCTGACTAACAAAGTCTTCGTCTCAGAGTGGCAGCCGTCTGATTGGACGTATCCCCAAATTGCGCCTCGGACAGACTTTGTTCTGCAGGACACTCCCGTGCCACTGTACAGAGCTTTCAAATACGAGTACAAGAGGGTGGGTTTACGCCGTCAATTTGCCGCCCGAGCCTTATCTAAACTTGTCGTTAGCATACGATCAACACCAAGGCTCTGGAAACGGCCGACTGGGTCATGATAGACAAAACTCTTCCGCAATACATCAAAAGAAAGCAGACGCGCTATGCGGCAAGGGGCGATAAGATTGTGAAGGTGCTGCCAGCCGCGCAAGAGGCAGCGGATGAGTTTGGCCAGGACATGTTGGGTGAGCCCATTCTTTCCCCCATCAAGGCATAAAAAAGTCTCAGACTTCGCAGAGTATTTGTCTCGACGGTACCCAACAGTTTATGAAGTCACTCGGCACAAAAACTCTGATGGGTCAGTTTCGCAAGGCTCTCGGTCCCCCGGCGTGACTGAGTGAACCGGCCGCCCCCCAGATGGTACGGCGAGGGCAGCATATCGACGGTGAAGATACCGCAGATGGACATCTTTTACGATCTGTCGAAGGACAACGCCTTCCTGGTGAGCCGCTTGATCAATTGACGCAACTCTGGGCGCTGATTTTCCTTTTATTCAAAGGTGGCCGGTTTGCTGCAGCCAGCTGATGTCAACATTCTTCTCGAGCAGCCAGATGGACAGGTGGGCTTGGGCATATGTCCGCGTCTGAATGCCGCTTACCCTGCACGTCAGTACAAGCTTCAAGCATGCCACTTCGGGATAGGCGGCGGCCAGCGTCTAAAAGACAAACGTGAGGGCTACCCTGATGGCTTACAACTTCAGGCACTTACAACCACGCAGTCGGGCTGGATCTGACAAAGTTGCACACTTCCGGCCGTGTGCCGCACTATGCCACGGTATGGCTTTCCAGCTTATTAATGCGAATCAAGTTTTGATCGTCTGCATTGTAGCAACTGGAGAACCCTCTAGCACGCTTCCTCTCAAAAATGCGTGTGCCGACCCCGGTTGTTCGCCATTCGTCCACCTTTACAGCTGATGGCAGGTCACTTCTTCGGGCTCCTGATGCATCACTAACGATAATCTCAGATGATTGGCACTGGCCAACTCGCATGATGGGCCCGGAGGACGACTATGACCCTGAACTGGGCGGGCCAGCTAGGGATTCGCCTTCTTTCAAAACCTTTGAGCGCTCGAAGCCAATCACCGACCCAACGCTTTTGTTGTTGCGACAAGAACGACAAACGCTCAGACGTCTGCCGAGATCAGGGGCGCTAGTGTGGATGGTGCATACTTTCGTCACTCCGGTGCCCGACTTCGTGGACGAGCCTGGAATGCCCAAAAGGTTGGTGTTCCCCGTCTAACTCACAGGCTAACCAAGGAGCCTCAACATGGATCTGCAGAATTGCAAGTCACTTGCGCTCCTGGGACGATGAGATTGCCGAGTGAGCGCGTTTCTTGCCTGGTATAGAACCCGACTCATGTGTGTGTGGCCAGGCACCGCGGGCTTGGTCAGTTCAGCGACTGCGTTCTTCCATGGCTGGACGACTTGCACCGCCAACAGGTAGAGGCGGGCAAATGTACAGACGGCCACATGACCATAGATTGGCCATTCTAAGGGGACGGTCCAGTGGCTGGCCACACCTGTGCAAACCAAATAGCTCGAAGCTTACCTGGGAGGAGCTGAACTTACGAACGCGACCACAATTTTCTCTGGAGCCCGCCACCAAGCTTTGAACATCGAAAAACATTTTCCCCAAAACCTCCACTGCCACACCTGCTGCAAAACATGGCCGACGCCCCTGGAGCCATCAGAGTGACCTACAATGATATTCACCGACTTGTGGAAAAAGCTGCGACCGAGATCAAGGCAGAATTTAGGCCAGACTTGATTGTGGCTATCGGTGAGCTTCGCAGGCTGACGGCTTCCGCGGACGCTCACAGACGTGCGTCTTTGCAGGCGGAGGAGGCTTTATTCCTGCTCGTATTCTCAGGTCTTTCTTGAAGACTGAAGGAAGGTGAGCATTAGCTCCAGCAAATGCGACGTCGCGTGCAGTGCAATGAACGTTCCTCAATACGGCAGGAAGAACATCCCGATCCAAGCCATTGGTCTTTCTTTGTACGAAGAACTGGGAGGTGCTTTCACCAACGGCGGGCTCGGTGCCGAGGAGAAGATTGGCAAAGAGGTCAGCCGCCTGGCGAAAATTGACTTCCGCGCGCCGCAAGCTCACTTCTGAGCTCTTCAGGTCATCCGAACCCAATGGTTGGATCACAGCACTCTGGGCAACCAGCCGCTGCTGGGCAGGAAGATTTTGATCGTGGACGAAGTCGACGATTCGCGCACGCGAGTATCCTCAATCGCGAAACTTCGTTCTGTGTGCTGACAGAAGAGCTCCCACAGGACTCTTGGCTACGCAATCTCTGAGCTGAAGAAGGATGTCGAGGATCAGTCCGCCCAGCTGCCCGCTGACAAGCAAAAGACGGTCGGCCCAACTGACTTTGCCGTCTTCGTTGGTACGCTTGCAAAGCCTCTGTCAGCCTCGACTTGGTTGACTTTTGAAAATTGCAGTCCACAATAAAGACAAGCTTAAGACGGGCTCTATCCCGAAGGAGGTCAAATATTTCACTGGCGGTTCGTGGTTCCGCGCTCTCTTCATATGTGATAAGCCTTATCTTGTGGACAGCCACGACTGGAGATGTGTGGATACATTGTGAGTACCATCTGATTTGGAAGCAACTCCAAAGCTGAGGAGCTCTCGCACCAAGATCCGTGGGAGCAGCAAGACATTCTAGAACACGATCGTTTGGCTGCGGAAGCGGCCAAAGCTACAGCCTAGAGATTTTACCATCTTATCCTGGACCGTATACGAGGAGTGTGATCGGAATCCGATGGAGAGCCCGACCACGGAGAGCTGTCGACACATTTTTTTTGTTCCTTCTCCTATGAATTTGCACCGCCTTCCGCTTGTTCCAGACTGATGCGTTTCTGGTTTCTATCTGGATTTCTGCATGGGAGTCAGGGTCTTTACTTTGCTGCGACCGACGCCAGGATCTGTAAGTACATGGCTCTCTCTGCGGTTGTCCTACTTTGTTGAGATCCCTCTAGCCACTCAGAATGCCATGGCCCGGACTCAATGAAGACCGGAACTGAGTTCAAGGGCCTCCAGGCTCGATCGCGACGCTTCAGCTCATCGATTCCCATTTGCACGTTTCCGCCACCACCAACGAGCCGAACAGGTTTGCTCGCTCACGCCGCCAGCACCATCCGCCAAGCCTCTTTTGAGGCGGTTCAATGGCAGTACAGGAGAGTCTTCATGCTTTGCCAGCTTTTTAAGGCGATTGGGTTCAGCGGAGCAAAGTGGCAGGACGCGATCAAAGCCGAATCTCGGATCTCCAAGTCGAAGTGTTTGCTGCCTTGGGAAAGACGGTCTCTTCCAATCTGAGTCTGAGTTTGAGAAGCGTCGACATCATTGCCGGGCCGAGACCCTCGCGGCCTCCAATTCATGCGCCCCCGCCACACGCGGTTGAAAATATTTGTTGGTCCGCATCCTTCCCCGGCTGTCGTTGGCCTTGCCTGCTAGCCCGGTTTCCAGCAAACAGTTTACCTTTGAGACACTTAAAATAACCCACTGGTCAAACGAGTCAGGCTCATTCGTCGAGCCCGAGAGCCAATCAAAAGAATCGGCAAGCAGAGATCTGCCATCGCCTCGACCGCTTCCCTTGCTCTGCCCCGTTCTTGGACCCTACAGACCTGCTTCAGACCTGCCAGCAGCTCGTTGCAGCAAAACCCAAACCTAAAAAAGGACTCAGCGCAGTCCACTTGCCTTTAGACGCCGGCAGCAAATGTCGCCAGTCGTCGATGCCGAGGAGATTGAGTACGAAGGGCTGGAGGGCGCTCCACGTAAGTGAACCTGTCCAGATAGCCTAAGCCGCAACCAGCGCTGACGGCCTGGCCCATCTCCCAAACCCCCTTCCCTCACATCTTTCGATTCAAATTTTTTACCTTCTGCGCTCGCTTTGCCACCCTCGCAGTGTCCGTCAACATGATGGCAGGAGCCTTGGCTGGCATCTCAGAGCACGCCGTCATGTTTCCAGTCGATTCCATCAAGACGCGGATGCAGGTGTACACCACCTCGCCCCAGGCCATCTACTCGGGCATGACCCACGCCTTCAGTCGGATCTCGAGCACCGAGGGGACAGGCCGTTTATGGAGAGGGGTGGGCAGTGTGATTCTGGGAGCAGGGCCGGCGCACGCGGTCTACTTTGGGACGTACGAAGTTGTCAAGGAAGCGACGGGAGGCAACTTGGCACTCGGGGGGACGCACATTGGCTCGACCGGTCCGTTCCTTGCCTTCTCATTGTCTTTGTCTGAGGAACACAATCTCACGTCAACCTTCGGAAACGAACAGCATTAGCAGGGGCAGCGGCGACAACGGCATCGGACGCCTTCATGAACCCCTTTGACGGTTCGCAGCACTCTTTCCTGTTCGATGACCGTCTTCTGACTTGATTCTTTGGACATGTAGTGGTGAAGCAACGACTGCAGATGCACAACGCAACGTCGAAGACGGTTGCCGATACCTTTCGAAATATCTACAGGACAGAAGGCCTCTCAGCTCTCTGGATCTCATACCCCACCACCCTCAGTGCGTTTCTTGCTTCTGTTTTGAAGCTCTCAAATGCTGAGACGGAAGGTTGCCGCAGTGATGAACGTGCCGTTCACCGCCGTCCAGTTCACCGTTTACGAGCACACCAAACATTTCCTCAACCCTTCCAACACTTACTCCCCTCTTTCCCACGTCACCTCTGGCGGTCTGGCAGGCGCACTCGCAGCAGCAGTCACGACGCCGCTAGATGTGTGCAAAACGCTGTTGCAGACTCGAGGCGAATCCGATGTGGCGGCCATTCGGGCGGCAAGGGGGATGAAGGATGCAGCGACGATCGTTTGGCGGCGGGACGGCTTCAAGGGCTTCTTCAGAGGGCTGGTGCCCAGGATATGGGTCCATGCGCCGAGTAACGCGATTTGCTGGTGAGTCACCTCTCTTGCTCGGTCTTGGCAACCGCCTGGAGCTGACCTCCTTCCTCTAGGCTTTCGTACGAACGTAAGTTGCTGGGCTTTTTTACTTTTTATTTGTGCTCATTGGATGACCGCCCATGCTGCAGTCTTCAAGGCAAGTGTCTCATGCGCACTTCACCCACAGCATAAAGCTAACACAAAAATGAGCAGGAAGTCTTCCTAGGGCGGATAGGCAACTTCACTTCGGCATAACTCTTAGAGCTCTTTCTAGCACACCCAAGACATGTAAACCAGTTTTCCAGGGAAAGCGAAAGCGCTTCGTGAGAGGAAGTGAGGGCTTCTGAGGGGACGTCCGACTTCTCAAGTCGCTCAGGGGCCGCACCATGCTGCCTTCCACCTCGACCCGAGGCGTGCGTGGCCTGGAAGCCTACGCACAGGAGCGTGGCCTGGTCAAGGAGCTCTCCCTCTCACTCCTCCGCGAGACGAGGCTGGGCATTGATGCGAGCCACTACCTGTCCGTGCTGCTGGACGACCCGCGCGTGCAGGAGCCGCTGGTGACTGCCATGGGCGGCCTCCCTTTGGCGTTGGCCTCCAGAGTCGAGCAGCACATGCGCACCCTCGAGGCGCACAAGATCAAGCCCATCGTCGTCTTCCCAGGCATCGACACCGCCGAGCGCCCAGAGCGCCGCAACCCGTCCCAAGCCCAGGCGACGGCGACGAGCATGGGCATCAGGGACGCCGAGAGCCTCAAGCCTGAGGACAGGCAGCGGGCGTGGGACAACTGGGAGCAGAACAAGACGGAGGTCGCCAGGCAGTGGTTTGCTTCGGCGTCCAGCCTCAGCTGGCGAGACATCGTCCGCCTAGTCCACAAGCAGCTTCGACACCGCCGCACAGAGTTTATGACGGCCCCGTACATGGCCTCAGCCCAGGTTGGTCCTTCGCGCTTCGAATTCCTGTGCATGAATGCATTGTTGACCTGGCTCCCTTCATCAATGCCCACAGCTCGTCTACCTCGAGCGCCACCCAAAATCCTACGTCCATGCCATCTATGGCTCTACAGAGACCCTGCTTTTCGACGGCGTCGACAAGGTCATCATTGGCATCAACTGGAACAATTCGACCTTCACCTTCGTCTCCAAGCGGGACATCCTCGCAGACGTCGCCATCACCTCTGAGCAGTTCCTCGACGTTGGCTTGATGGCTGGCACCGACAAGTGCCCGCCGGTGCCCATCTTCAATCCACAAGACATGACCTTCCGCCATCCCCTCAACATCCTCTCCCAATACAAGCTTGGCACCAATGTCATCCTTGCCCTCCAAGACTCCCAGCCCGGCTTCCGAGCCATCAACTACGCCGATCTTTACGCCCGCGCTCGGTGCCTATACAAATTCTCTTTGGTGCTGGTCGCGGAAGAGGGGCGCGTCCTGCCTTTGCCTTTGGCCCTGCAGTCTCCTCCACCTCTGCCATCCATCACCGCTGCCGATATCCCCAGCGACTTGCACGAAGTGTTCTCGCCCCGCTTGCCAGACTTGGCCTTTTTTCAGCTGTGGCGCGGCTTGTCCGCGGGAGTGGCCATGAACGCGCTGGCGCAAGGCATCTGGATCGACGAGACTCCGCTGTGCGGGGGGACGACGGACGACTACAAGCGGTTCTTGAAGGACGTGTTGACCGACCACCCCCAGTCGCCGCGCACGGTGGCGGTGGGCCTCATCTCGTCCGCTTTGAATGATTTTTGGAGAGCCCGGCAGGTGGTGCGTTCTGCTTTCGTTTCCTTTTCCGCTTTGCTGAGACCAAGTCTCATTGTCGTTTGCTTGAATAGCAAGCGGCCTTCTACTTCGATAACCCGATGGGTCCGGCAAACCTTATTCAACATGCCTCTCCCCCTACCGTCTCCATCATGCGCTCCACCAGAGATTGGAATGTCCCTCTGGGCTTCATTGAGGAGCAACTGAGGCAACAAAGTGTAAGCAATTCACCCCCTCGACGTATTCGAGAGTCAATTCCTCACTTCGCGACGTGTTTCAGTCCAGCACCATCGACCTCAAGCTTTGCCTGGGTGCAACAGCCAGCTCCAAATACTCTGGTCTCACTAAGACTCAGCGAAATCCAGAGAAGGCAAGTGACGGCCTGCTTCAGGGTGGCAAAACTAAGGCTCATTTCGTCCGCTTTCGTTTCAGCTGCTGGAGAAAAAGGATGAGGTGGTCGCTAACACGCTCTGGCGTTTCTTGGAACTCCGAGGGTGAGATCGAATTCCCGAGTGGTGATCGCAAAGCCGAAACTCAATTGGCGGCGTAGAGTTCTGACGAGCGAGCACAAGCACAACGCCCACTCCAAAGCCCTCTTTAAGGCCATCGAACGGTCCCGCGTCAACGATCGCTTCCAAGAACCGCTTTACCTCGCTCTTGAGTTGTGAGTGTCATTTGGCCCTCGCAGCGCCAGGACTGAATACTGGCCCCAGAATCCGAGCCAATGTCTTGCACGGTGGTCGATACGGCGGTCAGGTTTGGAGCGGCGGCCCCAACTTTGGCACCGAGGCCGAAAAGCAAAGCATGCTCCTGGTGCTCCGCGTCACCAGCATCGTTTCGCTCAATTTCAACGTGAGATTTGCTTTTCACAAGGCTGTGGCATACCCTCTGATGACTCTACTTTCCTAATACACAGGCGACGGCGTGGACCGGGCCCATCTCAAGAGAGCTGCTGGTCTTCAACTCCTTCCTCCGGTCACTGACGCGTTCGCTGCGAGCTCTGATGGAAGCCACTGTGATGAACATGCTGCTGTGTGGCGATGCCACTCGGGACCGAGAGGACTACTTCGACACCGCCCTCAGCCTGCCCTTCTTGGCCGACACTTCGACGGCTATGGGCATCATGATCAAGGTCTACTGCGACGTTGTCCTGCACATGTCGGAACAGATGGGTGGCGGCGTGGCGGGGCCGAATGTTGAGGTGGCAAAGGAAGCGGCGGTGGGCATGCTGGACGACAATTTTGGCACGAGCGTCAAAAACCCCAAGGCTGAGCTGGAGCGCGGCTTTCGCTTCTGGGACACGGTTGGTTCCTCCGTCCTTGACACAAGCACTGAGCCTCGCTGACGCGTGAGTTCAGGTTGTGGTGCTGGTGCGAACTTTGAAGGAGGAGAAGGCGATTTCGAACGAGCTGTTCGAGCAGTTCGCGACAGCCGACAATTACATCAAGGTTTTTCGTTGACTTGACTCCGGATCTTGCTCTGGAATGTGAATCTCAAAAGGTCGATCGGTCGGCGAGCAATAATTACACGCGGATGGACCGATGCCCTCCAACGGTCACCATCGCTTCCCGCTTTTTTTGCGCTCTGTTTGCTCCTCCTTTATCAACCGCCCTCGTGCTTCTGCTGCGAACAATAGATCTGCCCAGACCGAGCTGCAGTCACGGTGCTGCAAGGCCTGAGAGAGACCCATTGCCAGCTCTGCGCGCCGCCTTCATTGGAACGCGTCGACCAGCTGGAATTTTCATAGCAGTCGATTGTGAGACGCCTTGCTCCAGTTGTTCAAACGTAGTTGGCCGACTAACTGACTCGATGGCTTCCCTGTCGCAGCAGCTTGCGATGGCTGCTACGCTGCAGACACCATTGAGGCCGCCGAGTGCCAACTCGGCGCGCCTCGAGTCCACTCCCATGCTCATGCTCGGCGGCGAGCAGTACACCTCGTCCTCACCAACCACAGCCACGCCCAACAAAGCTAGTGGCAACCCCGTCAAGCTGCCAGGCGGGCCGCCCAATGGCAAAGACGTGCAGCTTAAACACGCGTCAAATGGCCTTCACCCTGGTCTCGCCTACGCTAACTTGCAAGCCACCGCCGCTACCCGGGCGCTAGCCATGTCCAGGGCTAATTCTGTGCCATCCCGACCCGTCGAAGTGCCGTCGTCCACGCCTGGACACGCCGAGCAGCAACCCCAGCACCCTCTCGACGACTGGGTCAATCGTCGCGCTGGCCTGCCACCGCGACCTAGGTCTACAGAGCCGTGCGTTGTTCTGATTTCTCTCCATCGCGTGCCTGAGCTCAACGTCGCGCTGCAGAGGCCGCCTGGCGCATGACGGGACTGCAATGCCCCATATTTCTCAAGCCCACCAAGCCGTGAGTGTCCCAAAGACAAGACCAACACGGCCTTCAGTCTAACAGGAAGTGTTGCAGTCCGGAATGTACGCGTCGATGCCCGCTCACCACCCAGACTTCCACCACCAGAGACTGCACCCACACCAGCAGCCCCAGCAGCCTTTTGAGGTCTTCGAGCGCTACACGCCTTCACCCACTCCCTCATTCGCGTCTCTGCCACAACATCACTACGTCTCCAGCGGCCAGGACAGCTTGGGCATATACCATGCCATCTCCCGTTCCGCGTCGCCCATCGATCCCGCTTTCTCGTCTCAAGGCTCCGGTCCGGTCTCCTATGCGCCTTCGCCGATGCCGTACCACCAGATGCCGTCCCATCCTCCCATCGCCATGCTGCCCAACGTCAATGGCCCTCACGCTGGCCAAGGCGGCCAGGACTGGCCACCACAGCAGAGCCGACGCGTTTCTCGCCCTCCGCCCTCTCGGGGAGGCGACTACGCCGGATCAGACGCAGGCTCGGACGTCACCCAAGGCTCCGAATATGTTCCCGAGGGCCAGGCGCGCAACGAAGAGTCCAGCCCGCTCTCGACTTCGACCAAGCCTTCCGGCAGCTACAATGGCAAGCGCAAGAAGGCCCTGAAAGAGTCTTCGGACCCCGATTTCAGTATCAAGGAGCCCATCACCAAGGCCGGCATGCCTCGAGACAAGAGCGCCAAACCGTCCTTCTCTTACGCGGCGTTAATCGGCCAGGCTATCATGAACGCGCCCTTCCGCCGCATTTCTTTGAACGACATCTACCTCTTCATCATGCACAACTACCCATTCTATCGCAAACAGGACGCCGGCTGGCAGAACTCGATCCGCCACAACCTGTCTTTGAACCAATGCTTTGTCAAGACGGCGCGCGATACCGACAACCCAGGCAAAGGCAGCCTGTGGACGATAGCAGACGGGTGCGATGCGCAGTTTGAGGGCGGCGGATTTGTGAAGAAAGGGGCAACGAAGAAGAGGGGCGTGCTGGTCAAACCTCTCGAGCTTTCGATGCCGCCTTCGCAGCCTCCCTCCTCGGCCAGCGACCCACCTGCTCATCCTCGTAAGAGGGTCAAGCGATCGCCATCCGCGAGCAGCCTGGCGCCTGCTGCCAGCATCCAGGACGCGGCCGACGTTGAAGCGGAGGAGGCGCCCCAGGATTCCAAGGACATCGAACTCCCTTCGAGACCCCGACGGAAGTCGGCTGGCGTCCACTATTTTGACAGTCCGCCGTTGTCGTCAGAGGTCGAGGCGTCCTCCGAGCCCGAAAAACCTTCGCAGCCTGCCCGCAAGCTGCCGCCCATCTCGTCCCCCGGCACGATGGTCTTTGGCTCGCCCGCCTTCCCGAACCAGTTCGAATACAATGCTGCTCACCCCGAGATCACGGCCGAGCTGCTCAGCTCCCCGGTGGCCAAGTCCACCGACCCAGAGACCCACGCGCTCGCGAACACCTTTCTGCCACCTGTCCAGTTGCGCTCCCCGTCCACCAAGCCCGACTTCCAGTTCCAATCTTCGAATGCATACTTCTCCAACCACTTTGGCTCGCTTGTCAGGTCGCCCACCTCCTCGCTCCGCGGCGCCCAATTCCCCGGCTCGCCATTGCGCCACGCTCGTGCAGGCAGCAGTCCACCTGCTCTGACGTCCAAGCGACTCAGGTCTGGATATGACAGCGATTCGGGCTCGGAAGATTCGGGAGAGCGACCACGCTCGGCCCAGCCTGAGTTGGAGTCGCCCATCTCAAGAGGAGACGCCGACCTTCGCGGTGCCTTTCCCACCACCGGCTCCTCCAAAGCGCTCCAAAGCTTGCAAGACACGCCCTCGCAGTCGCGAAGACCCTTTACCGGCTTCAGCACGCCCGGCCGCACCATCCTGTCTTCGCCCGGACCATTGTTTGGCGGCGACGCCTACTCTGACCCATACGACTTTGGAGGCATGCTCGAAAGCGAGCTCGACCGCTTCGGCCAAGGCTCAGCAAGCCCGCACAAGAGCAGTCAACACTCTTATGTGCCCAAGACTCCCAAGTTCGACACTCCGCGCTTCACCCATTCGTCTTCCATGTACTCACCTTGGTAGCGCCACTCGCATCTTGGTACATCTTTGTTTTCCTTTCACCAAACTTGTGCATCCATCTATTGTAACAACGCTTTCTTTCCTTCATTTGGGGCCTCATCCCGCCGCTTTTTTCCCCTTTGTGCGTCAATAGGGCCAATTTGTCTGTTCTTAATCGTTCTCCCCACATACACACTGCATTGTAGCAGCCCACCTGCACTCGTCGGCCTACTGTTGCTCGAAAGTGGTCGAATGTGTCACAGGCTTTTGCGGTTTTGCCACCAAGCCCGCCGGGCCGCTCCCTTCATTCAATGCGGTTGCCATTATGCCCAACCTTATAATATGCCTTTCATGAGCCAGACGGAATTGGCCCGCGGCGCTCGATGAACGTGGCAGTGTGTTGCCCCCTCGCCAAGCGCCCTTGGCATACAGACTAGGAGAAATCTTTTGATCCGGAGTGGCGACCGCACTTCTCGCAACATGCTCAAGGACGCTGTCGAACTGACCGCCATGGATCGGGCTCAGGGCAGCAGCGCCGCCCAGCCTGACGAGGCTTATGCCAGCTCGATTGGCCGCGTCTCTGATCCTCTGGGACTCCGAGAGCGGCTCGTCGACATTGAAGACGACGGCAGCACCTTGATTCCTAAGATTGGGGGCCAGAACAGAAAGAAGTCAGCGCACCTGAGAAAGTTTTATCTGGCTCAAAACCAGCAAATCGAAGACTTCCTAAAGCCAACCGAGCAGCACGCCAGTGAAGCGGACGACGAGGCCGATAAGGCGCGATTTCGTGTCAAGCTGGCGGTATATGCCAGTCTCGGGGCCAACCTATGCCTGGCGGGGCTGCAGCTCTACGCCGCCATCAATTCCCTTTCGCTTTCATTCTTCGCCACAGCTGCCGATTCTGGTGAGGGTTCAGCCTTCGGGTAACCGCACGTTTGACCATTCGCTGTCCAGTCTTCGACCCGTGTACGTGGAGTGTTTCGGCTTAGGCGTAGACAGCGCCTGAGATCTGTCTAAAAGTTGCCAGCTTCATGCTCGGTAAGCTTTCAGCGGAGCTATAAAACCATACGGTCTGATCACTATACAGCTTATGTGCATCGCAAATCGAAGAGGATAAATCCAGAGAAATGGCCTGTCGTGAGCCACCCGTCCTGCAATGCTCGGGTGTAGTCTTAGCTCTTCAATCAGGGTGGCGCACGGCTGGAGTCTGTCGCCAACATATGCTATAGGTCGGTCCGCATGAGCCCACGTGGCCCCAATGTGGCTGAAAGCTGATCGCATAGCTTCCTGATGATTTCGGTCAACATGATTCTCATTGTGGAATCCGTTCGAAGCATTGCCGAGCACAACGGGTCGGAAACGAACCAGCTTGATGTGCCGTCTTTGGTCGCTGTCTCGGTCGCCCTCGCCACAAAATTTGCTCTTTTCCTGCTTTGCTGGACCATCAAAAGCTCCAGCTCTCAAGTCCAGATTCTGTGGGAGGACCACCGCAACGATTTGCCGGTCAATAGCTTCGTTCGTTTCGATCAGCGACCGTTTACCACGGCTCACATGCGGCTTCCTTCAGGGCATTCTGACCAACGCTGGCGGGGCCAAGCTGCGTTGGTGGCTGGGTACGCATTTTCTATTCGTCCTCTTAAGTGCCTACCTGGAGCTCGCTCGCGTAGATCCTATGGGCGCTATCGCCATAGCAACGGGTGTCATTATATCTTGGCTCATTACTGGCTACAGTGGGTTCGCATTGGCGCTGTCCAGACGGCATCTGACCGGAATATTTGCAGAGGAATTCTCGCTGCTGCTGGGAAAGAGCGCGGATCTGGACTTTCAGCGGCTAGTCATCTACAAGGCCATGACCTTTGAAGATGACACCAAAATACAAGCCGTCGACAACATCAAGGCTTACCACCTAGGTCCGGAACTCTACGTGGAGTTAGATATCGTTATGGCACCTTCTACGCCTCTCGAAGTGTCCCATGATGTCTCTCAACGCCTTCAAGATGCACTGGAAACTCTGCCGGGCGTCGGCAGGTGCTTCGTCCACGTTGATTGGGAAGTCTCGCACGTCGCTGTGAGCCCTCTACCTCCTAGCCCATGAAAGGCATTTGCTGATCACTGCGCGCAACTCGAAGGAGCATCGCAAGCAGCGATGAGACTCGAGCATTTTCTCAGCTTCTGCACCTTAATTTTCGCATACACGCATAGACTACATTTTGATACACACTTTGAGCCTTGAAATGAACCTGTGAAGCTACAGTAGACCCAACCGGCACTCAAACGCCACCAATTGCGGCATCAGGCCCCGATGTTTTCGTGAGCTTTTTAGGAGCGCTCGGCCACCTGCATCTTGGCTTCGGGGCCCAATGCGCTTGCTCACGGTAGGCGAACGCCTACAATGAACGCCAGCAGTGTCCTAAAAGACGTCCGACAACAGTGGAACATCAATGGCATCCTCACCTTGCCGAATTGCAAGCTCCCGCTCTATTGCACTTCTTGAGGCCTGAAAACTCATATTCTGTCCGCTCCAGACCACCCTTGGCTGACATCGAAAGGCGACTGGGACGGCATCCTGGACCAAATGGATGCCGACATCATTTGCGTCCAGGAAACGAAAATCACCAAAGACAAGCTGGAGCGCGGACAGGCCTTGCTCTCCAATTACGACTCGTTCTTCTCCTTCAACCGTCGGCTACCACCCAGGGGGTACTCTGGCACCGCCATCTTCACCAAGCGAGCGGCCTGCGTGCCCCTGAAAGCCGAGGAGGGCATCACCGGCATCACGCAGCTAGACAACCCCAAGATGTTTCCCCTCTCCGGCCAGGTTGGCGGGTACCCCAGCATGTCAGACTTCTCGGACCTCGATTTGGAAGCGAGCGAGCTACGCGACCTGGACATCGAAGGCCGCGCCACTGTGATCGATGTCGGCCTTTTCGTGCTCATCAACCTGTACTGTCCAAACCAAACGAACGAAGAGCGGCTCGTCTTCAAGATGGCATACAATCACGCCATCGAGGCCCGAGTCAGAGCTTTGATTAAGGCCGGCCGCGAGGTCATTGTGCTGGGCGACATGAACATTTGCGCCGCCGAGATCGACCACGCCGACCCCGTCAAGAACACCAAAGAGAAGGGCATACCCTCCTTCACCGAAACTCTGCCTCGCCAATGGTTCAACAGATTCATTGGACCGGGCGGACCAATGGTGGACGTTGTGCGCAAGCAACACCCAACTCGGCGCGGAATGTTCACCTGCTGGGAGACGCGCATCAATGCGAGGGAGGGAAACTACGGCACGCGGATCGACTAGTAAGCTGCCTTACAATGACCCGACATCGATAGCCCCTGACCCGTTTGTACAGCATCTTGGTCACTCGCGGCCTCTTACCGTGGGTCAAGGACGCCGACATCCAGGCAGAGGTCAAAGGGAGCGATCACTGTCCGGTATATATTGATCTTTACGACCACATCACGACCCCGGCCGGCCAAGTCTTGGACCTGTGGGGCCAGCTCAATGCTGGCCGCCATCCTACCGATCCCTTGCCCCAGCCACCGACCTTTGCTGCCAGGTTCAACGCCGAATTCAAACAAAGCATGCTGTCCAACTTCTTCAAAAAGCCTTCCGTCTCCAAAGCTGCCCCTTCCCCGACTCCCGATAGGCCATCGACTCCTGAAACCCCATCTCTCTCTGCCGCTCTGTCGCAGCTTCATTCACGTTCACAACCAAACGAAGACACGCTCCTCCCCCTTGCTACCACTTCGCAGCCCGTGGCGTCCACATCCAAGTTATCAACGAAAGACGAGAAGCCTTCCTCCTCCGCCCCAGCCCAAACTTCCACAAAGCCTTCGATGCCCATCTCTTCCAGTCAAAGTATCAACTCCAAAGGCAAGGGCAAGAGCGCCACGCCTCAACAGGGCAGCATAGCCAGCTTCTTCATTGCGCCCTCGCAGTCAAAGCCCAAGAAGCGCAAAGCCAAAACGCCTGCCACCATAGAAGTCAGCTCTGAAGCGGAGAGTGATGCCGAGGTCGAGCAAAAGCCGAAGCGCAAGAAGATCCAAAGCAGCTCCACTGCCATCGAGGAAGACGAGGTAGACGTGGAAGCGCTGATGGCTGCGCGTGTGGCTGGGAAGGAAGCTTGGTCCGATCTCTTCACCAAGAGCAAAAAGGAGGCGCCCCTTTGCTCGTTCCACAAAGAACCTTGCATTCAAATGGAGGTGAAGAAGCGTGAGCGATTTTCGTGACCCGCCTAGTATTCCGCTGACAGCTCTAATACGGGGCAGCCGGACCGAACAAGGTAGGCATTTATTCTAGGCGTACTGGGGGGCTCCCTTGATGTTTTGGTAACTGTAGGGCCGAAAATTTTGGCTCTGCTCCCGGTTAGTTTTCGTTTTCAGGCGGCGTGCTCTTGGGATGCCACTCACAATCGATCCAGCCCGGTCGGCGAGGGCTTTCGGGACAAGACCAAGAACGAGAACCGGTGCGACTTCTTCGAATGGGACCGCGCTCGCAAAGCCGACAAATGAAGAACTCTTATGTCTCTTTGGCTGCCAACATGTAGTTTTCCAGGATCCGGATATTGATGGGCGGCACGTGCCGCTGTGTCGGCGCAGTCTTCCAGGAAAGGAGCCAGTCCCGCTTTCGGGCGCCCTTGTAAAGTGCAAGATCAGCAAGCGCGAGACTGTTTGCCAATATCCCACTCACTAAAGCGGCTTTGAGGTTTTCTATAGCGCTGCCTCGGCTGTAAATGGCGAGGTCGGGCGGTACCAGGGCGACGTGGGCCGGCTCTGTTCCCGTTGCAGGCATGAGGACCCGCCTCCGCGCGTCCCATACCGGCTCAGCTGCCTTCCCTTTGCGTCCTCTACGCAAATACGCTCTCCATCTCCGTCCTCGCTCTACTTCTATGGTCGATAGGCCCTGCGCAGTCATTCGAAGAGATAGCCAGATCAAGATTATCGCCACGACCGTCACGAAGGCTCCAAACACTGTAACGAGGAGGCGCCAAAACGAAGGTCGGGCAAATCCAGTCGGCGATGAGGTATGTTGAGAGTCGTACTCTTCAAAGGAGAGCTTCAATGCCGCAGCCCAACGCAAAATCGGCCCAGCTGCCCAGCTGCGTTTTCGCGCCAAGAAGCCCACAACCCTGTCCGACGCCCAACCGAAGTGCATGACCTCGATAGCTTGCTTGATGGAGGCGGGCACGAGGTAGAATAGCGGCGGAATGGTCAAAAACGGTACGTTGATGAGAAACACAAGGAACGGCTTGAAGGTGTCCTGTGCGATGCCTGCCAAATCGAGTGTTCCATTAAGTGCATGGACACCGAGCAGCGAGGATCTTACACCCATCGAACCACACACAGCAGTGGTCAAAGTTCTGGCGGCAAACTTGATGGTGTCCACAATGTCGCGACCGAGGAGCCCTCCAGTGGTTTTGACACAAACCTCGATTGCATCGGTCTTCTGATAGCTCATACGGCGCATGTCTGTTGGTGGTTATCGCGTTTTGATGAGCTCTGGGAGACTGGAGCCCAAGAAGCCTACTCACGGCGAGCCCGTTTGAGCGCTGGGCGCCGGGGCCACAGGCGGAGAATGCCTGCTTGGGGCAAAGGCAACGAGGAGGTAGTTGTAGAGTCCGTAAACGAAGTGAAGAGAGAAAAGTCCGAGCAAAATGCAAGCTTCGACGTCTCTCTCCTCAGCGTGCAACCATCGGACAATGGCCCCAACTTCGCGACAGCCTCCGAAAGCAAGCAGGGCCAGCAAAGAGGGGACTATTTTAGCGATTGTCCAATGCATTTTCAGCCGTCAAAGGTAGGCGGCGCGGGCTCAAAAGGCGTTCTGGTCGCAACAAGACATTCGGCTTTCTATATTCTAGAGACTATGTACAAAGGAGGATGGCTATAGGTAAAAGTAAAAGTCCATGGGTGACTGACGCTTTATTTACGTGTTTAAGATTAAAAGGAGGAAGACGCTTTCGGAGTGGCGTTTTTTTACATGCGGGTCGGGAGGGCTCCAACAACCTGCGGTCAGGTTTGTGAGCGTTGTCGAGGAGCATCAGAACGTTCCGACGCACCTGGGAGTAGCTGGCCATGACAGTGCCCTCGGCAGCAGCAGCAGATCGCGACAGAGCGGCTCCCGAAGCTGAGAGGCGTCCGATGGCTTGCGAGTAAGAGGCGCCAGAGTAGGCAGCAGAAATAGAGGCCTCAGCGCTGGACAAAGAAGCCTCGCCGGCAGCGTACTCGGAGCTGACGGAAGCCAAAGCGGCCGCCTCGCTGATAAAACTCTCAGCTCTCATTGAAGGGTTCTCGGCAATTAATGAGTCACGCACACAGACGAGACAGACATGACAGCAGCAGCGGCGCTCATGCTAATGGAAGCAGCGGAGGCGCTGGCTTCGGCGACGTCTAAACATAGACGTTTTAGAGTTGTCGATGACGCTAATTCGATCACGGAGCGGAACTTACAGCTGGCTGCAATGGCGGAGGCAAAGGCAGACGACGAGGGGTTGGCGGAGACGGAGCCGCCACCAATGCCGACGCCGGCATCAGCGCTTTCAACGTCCAGCGATTTCAGCCCTGGCTTCGTCATCGATAAGCAAAAAGTGAGACCTACCAGAACATTTGACCGAAAGCGGAGGCTGTGGCCAGGTCGGCGCTGTCGCAATGCTGGGACAGGCAGGTTGCGAAGGCGTTGACGAACGAGGGAGTCGAGCAGTAGCAGGCGACATCGACACCGGTGCACTCGGAGGCGAGCGTGGGCGCCTCGGCAATCTTGGCGGAAATCTGGATTGGTGCAAAGCTCGTCAGGGACTCTGCCTTTGAGCTCAAGCTGGGAGAAACGAACGCAAAGGTTGGCGCAAGCGGGGATGGTGTCGGCGCTTTGGGGGGTCGGCAGAGCCAAGGCAAGGGTGGCAAGGGAGCCAAGGATGACAGACTGGGTGAAAAGCATCTTGTCTACTCTGCGTTTACCGGGATGGTATTGATTAAAAGCGACAAAGCGAAGGGAGCTGGTAGTGGGTGGAGCGAGAGAGAAAGAAAAAATCTCCAAGGGGCGAGGTACAACCTCGGGTTGACATCAGACCTGAGTGTCGAGTGACGAGTGAGACATTGGCATATCGCAGTGATAAGACGGGCGGCCTGAGGGCAACACAAGCTAACGCAAAGCCTAACGAACTGGGTGAGACAGCCTCAAATAATGCTGAAGCCATCGGAGAGAGGGCGAGATGGTCAGACAGAATTGAATTTGCGAGAGCGCGATCTTGCCAAAGTCGCCTCGGAGCGCGTCCCCCAGCCGGTCTGTGTTTGACCAGATACATGTCACCAGTTTCCTCGAAGTCGTGAGGTGAGGAGATAAAATGATGTCGGTGAGTCGCACACGATTCACGAAACCCAAATGGCGGCCGCCTTGAGACTCATTGTAGGTTGCGTTTCGTGGTTCCGGAAGAAGAGCCAGTGGAGCTGAACGTGGATCGACCGTTGTGGGGCCACAGAGTCAAAGCGATGAACGCAAAGGAGGGGCCTGGGGCTACATACGTCGGCCAAGTTGGAGGCTATTGATCTCGTGGACCAGAGGTCTGCCGAACGAAGCCAAGGCCCGTATGATTGGGTAAGGCAAAGGAAAGCACAACGGTCGAGGAATGGGCGATCTTCTGCGGAAAGGCTGCGTGGAGGCCAGGAGGAATACGCGTCGACACTAGACTCCCCTTCGAGTTCTCGTTTAGGAGTAGCTCGACCTCCTTCTGCACTTTCTGTAAAACTATCAGTAACGCCTATTCACGCGCACCTTCGCACCGACAAATCCCCCTCACAAAGGGCCAGCTGACTCCGCCAAATTCGAAGGTGTCATCGTTTGGCTTGAATTAAAAATCGCACCATCGAAGATTTGTGGACGCTCACTCCTTTTCACCTCTTGGACCTCTCTCTCCATCACAAAGGAAGAGCCAACCGGCGCCACTCTTGTCCTCCGCCGTCGTCCAACAGCAGAGCGTCGCGTCCGTGCACAGCATGTCGTCCGCCGCTACCTGGGTTACCCGTAACGTCCTGCGCATCCGCAAGGAGGAGCATGGCGAGGCCAGAGGAGATCGTGTGACCAGGTGAGCTCGCTGCTGAAGCTGGGCAGTCTCGGGGCAGGTTGCTGACCTTCCGCCAACGCGTCTGTGCAGAGGAGAGTCGATTCTTTCCAACTTCTCGGAAACCGACACCTTTGTGGAGCACGATCCTTCGGTCAAGGACTGGATCAAGGGCAACCTGCCAACGACAGCCAAAGCCAAGGCCTATGTCAAGCGCAGCTTTCCCTTGTGCGCGATTCTTCTTTAGGCCCCTAACGAAGCTTCCCGCTGACTGAGGCGAAACTCTGCAGCTGGGCATGGCTCCCTTATTACAACACACAGTGGCTCATTGGTGACTTGGTCGCCGGCATCAGTGAGTCTAGACAGGGCAAAGCTTTTGGCGGTCGGGCGCTGACAAGAGGAGCGCAAAAGCCATCGGCGCCGTCGTCGTTCCCCAATCTATGGCCTACGCCAAGCTGGCGCAGCTCCCTGTTCAATACGGTCTTTACTCTTCGTTTGTCGGTGTCATCGTTTACTGGGCCTTCGCCACCTCGAAGGAGTGAGTCGCTCGCGCCCTTGTTGCATTCGGCCTTCCAGATGCTGAGCGAATTGGCTTCTAGTATCACCATTGGTCCAGTCGCTGTTTTGTCAACTCTGACCGGAGACGTGGTGTTGAGGACGCAAGAAAAATTTCCTGGCCTCTCAGGGCCGGAAATCGCCTCCGCGCTGGCTTTGCTTGGCGGCTGCATCGTCTTTCTGCTTGGCGTCCTTCGTCTGGGTTTCATCGTCGACTTCATCCCCTTGGTGACCATTGCATCTTTCATGACGGGATCTGCCCTGAACATCGCCGTCGGTCAAGTGCCGACCATGTTCGGTGCGTTTTTCTTCTCTCTTGCCCAATGCGAAAGTTGTGCGGGCAGCCGCTCACAGCAAGCTTCCAGGCATCAACAAGCTGTTCAACACGCGTGCGCCGACCTATATGGTCGTGATCAACACGCTCAAGCACTTGCACCAGTCAACGTTGGACGCCGCTTTGGGTGTCACCGCTTTGGCCATGCTCTGTGGGCATTCCTCTCGGCCTCGCGCTTCTGTAACCAGTGCACAGCTCATCACTTCGCTCTACAGACATCATCCGTTCGGCCCTCAACTGGGCTGCCAGGCGCTGGCCGAAGCACAAGCGCGCTTTCTTCTTCATCAACACGCTTCGAACTGTTTTTGTCATCCTGCTCTACACATTGATCAGCTACTTGATGGAGAGGCACCACCGCAAGAAGCCGACCATCGCGATCCTCCAAACCGTGCCTCGCGGTTTTAAGGCCATGGGCGTGCCGACCATTACCCATGACATCCTCGTCGGCCTCGCTCCCGAGCTGCCGGTCACCGTCATTGTGCTCTTGATTGAGCACATCGCCATCTCGAAGTCGTTCGGCCGTGTCAACAATTACCGCATTGACGCCTCTCAAGAACTCATCGCCATCGGCTTCACCAACATCTGGGCGCCCTTCTTCGGCGGCTACCCTTCGACTGGCTCCTTCTCCCGGACTGCCATCAAGTCCAAGGCCGGTGTCCGCACCCCTCTGGCTGGTGTCATTACCGGCATTGTGGTCCTGTTGGCGCTCTATGCCCTGCCCGCCGTTTTCTTCTACATTTCCAATGCTGTTCTCTGTGAGTCGCTTCTGCGCTTAACTCTCAGAACTGCCTCTAATATCTCAATTTAGCGGCCGTCATCATTCACGCCGTCGGCGATTTGATCACCCCGCCTCCTGTACGCACTTCAACCTACATGTTCTCATCGTGCAGCTGCTGACTTTTAGAGCTTAGGTTGTGTATCGCTTCTGGCGCATTCAGCCGCTTGAGATGGTCATCTACTTTGCCGGAGTGATTGTCACCGTCTTCTCTAGCATCGAGAACGGCATCTACGTCTCCGTCGCGTGAGTTTGATTTCCGCAACCCGACCGCGGGCCACATCTCATCCATCGATTGACAGTGTGTCTGGGGGTCTCATGCTGTGGCGCATTGCCAAGCCCAAGGGCGACTTCCTGGGCCATGTCCGTGTCACCACCGTCAGCAACGGCGAGAGCCGCAACCTTTACCGCCCTCTGGATCCCACCGGTGGCCCGACCAACCCCAAGCTGCCTGTCGAGCAACCTCACCCTGGTATCTTCATCTTCAGCTTCAACGGCGACTTCATTTATCCCAACGGTGAGCCGCTCTGCTCGCCACAGACGTCGGACCCTGCTCAATTGATTCTTTTTACAGTGAACCAATATGTCGATCAATTGACGGGCTACATTTTGGATAATACTCGTTCGACAGAGTCCAACAAATATGCCAGGTGAGCTTCGATTGCTTCACAAGCGCGAAGTATGGAGGCTGACGAATGTCTCGCAGGCCCGGCGACCGCCCATGGAACGACCCTGCTCCTCGCCCGCAAGAGAGTGACCTGTCGCTGCCGACTCTCAAAGCCATCATCTACGACATGTCAGCAGTTCAGCATGTTGATGTTACGTCTGTGCAATTGTTCGTCGACGTCCGCGACCAGCTTGCCCGCCACGCCGCCCCCGACCAGGTTTACTTCCACTTTGCTGGCATCCGCAACTCGTGGACCCGCCGCGCTCTGGCCGTCGCTGGCTTTGGGCACACCGAGGGGGCCTCGCGCGCCGTCTTCTCCGTCGCGCCCTCTGCCGCCGGCAAAGTCATCAGCGAGCAAACTCCTACATTGGACGTCGAAGGCGGCCACCGACTCAACATTCCTGTGCTCTCGGTCGACCGCCCGACGTTCAACGTCGACATTGACGAAGCGCTCGAAATGGCATTGGTCAACATCGGCGCCAAGGACCCCGTTCGCCGCTCGTCCATCAGCGGCTCGCCCGCGCCTTCTGACGAGAAGGAGCGGTTGTCAGCGTGATAACGCAAATGGGATGTTTGGGTTTGGCTTCCTTCGGGCTGTAGATAATATCCACTTTTACGTGTGGATTTTCTTGAAACTACTAGTATGGGTGTGTGTAGAACGAGAATGGCAATAGAGCTTCAGGACTCTGAATCAAGTTCGCCACCTCGGCGGCGCGTGATGGGTTGCAGCAATGCAGTGGACGCCGGCCAAACTGGGCAGCAGGGACCTGAGGGGACGTCCTGTTTCTAGTTATGTTTGCCTTGTTTGGAGGATGGTGTGCGTACCAACACGCAACGCCCGCCTCCACATCGAGTCGTCGTGGCAAGATTGAAGGTTGGATCAAATCGTCCGCTCCCGAGCCAATTCCCCAAATCCAACGTTCAGCAGCCACACGCAGGGCCCAGCACAAGCCATGAACGAGGCCGGGCAGCCAAAGCCAGCAGACGCAGCGCCGGCCGTGCCAGCAGCCCCTCCCAAGCCGGCGAGCGAAGCGCCGCAAAGCAAAGCGTTCATCGTCGAGGCAGACCAGCCCGCTCCCAGTCGCTTCTCGCTCGATCAACCCAAGCCAGCCTCGCCACCTCCTCCTCAGCAGCCTCCTCAGCAGCCGCAGCAGCCGACACAGGCGTCCCCGACCCTCGGCAACAGAGGGCCAATGTCAATGGCCTCGCTCCTCAGCGGCGGCGGGTCAAAGTCGGCTGCCACAGAGAGCCCGCCTGCGCCCGCGCCAGCTCCCGCTGTCAACAACAAGCCGTTCCAGTCGATGGTCAAGCCCAAGGAGCCGCCCCCGATGCAGGACCGCTTCTTGCCCTCTGTTCATACGGCGACCAACATCAAAGGCTCAAAGTCGCCGGACAGCAAATTCGAGTTCCCGCGCTCGTCCTTCTCCCAGCAGCAACATCAGCAGTCGAACAAGAACCGGTACACGGGCAGCGCGTACGGCGGCAGCAGCGAGTGGCAGTCGTCTTACAGCTCGGGCTCTACCCCCCTCTTCCCGACCGCCCTTCCCGGCAAGGCGGCCTCCTCTTCCGCTGCGCCCAAGAACCAGCCACAGCCAGCTGCAGCTTCCGGCCACGCCCAGCCCCAAAGCCAGCAGAAGTACTTCGGGAGCAACCCGGAACCTATGAGAAGCTCCACCGACTACCACCATCATCAGTCTCGCCATAGCTTGGGCTCCGCTTCCGGCGCCAAGTCGTCGCACCAAGCGCAGCAGCCGGCCGCCAAAACGACCTTACCGTCCATCTCAGGCTGGGCCTCCCAGCCCTTATACACGAATCTTCCGCCTGCTTCTTCCTCCGGCCACGGCTCTACCCACGGGCACGGCCACTCGCACTCTCTGGGAAGCGGCCATGGCTTGCCTGCCGTGCTGGGCCATGGGCATGGCGATTTGGAGAGGGAGCGCGAAAGGCAACGGGACAGGGAGTTGGGCAGCGCAGGCACCAAGCGGAAGCGGACCGAGCTGGAAGCATCCCAGCAGTCGCACCAATATCACGTCGGTCAGCCTCACCACGCGCAAGACAGCCTGTTCCCTGCGGCCCCAGCTCTGCACCCAGCCCACCAGCCATCACATCACTACGGTCCACCCGCCTCCCTCGCACCTCCGCCCCCTCCGCCCGCAGCCATCAAGCGGGCCGACAAGCCCCTGTTCACAGACGAAGACCTCGTCAGAGTCTCCCGGGAACCGTTCCCCCTGGCCTCGACCGCTAACCACGTCAAGACGCTACTCGCTCGACCTGACTTGCAGCCGAATCTCAACAGCCACCTAGGCTCCTTCACTTGGAATCCGCTCCAAGATTCGTCCAAGTGGATCGATGGTCACCTCCTCAGACAGCATGTTGGCGCCACCCTCGCTGTGACGGTGGACACCCGGTGGTTCCACCGGCTCAACTATTCGGTGGCGCCCCCGTCAGAGCCTTTCAAGCCGGCGGCCATCTCTCCACCGCCTCCGGCTAAGAGCGGGGACGCGGTCGACGAGGACGGGCCGGCGCCGATCTGGACGCTGTGGGATCTGGCGCCGTTGGCCAAGCGCAAGATCTGGGGCACCAACGTCTACACCGACGACTCCGACCCGGTGGCTTGTGCTGTGCACTCGGGGTGGTTGAGGCTGGAGGAGGCCGAGCCTTCCAAGGATGACAAGAAGGCGGAGAATGACCGAGCGGTTGTCATCACCCTGCGCGTCTTGCCCCAGCTCATCAACTATCAAGGCTCGATGAAGTGCGGCATTGAATCTCGGTCCTGGGGGAACTCGCACGATGGCGTGTCGCTCTTCGTTGATAAGGTCGAGCTGCGGTCGGTGGGTCTTTCGGCCGTTCCCTGACCTAGGTCCACTGGGTGCTCACTTCCTGCTCGTGCCCGCAGACGGCTAAGATCGCCAAATCGAAGTCGGCGTTAATGAAGAAGCGCATCAAAACGGAGCACGAGGATTTACCGGGCGACTTTTTTGGCTGGCCGCTGCTATTGTGGTCGCTTCGAGGAACTTTCAGGTTCGCGTCTCTCCGGCCTAGCATGAGACTTGAACAAGGTGTTGATGTTGGTTTCAACAGATTCGAATACACGCCAGAAATGGTGGCTGGTCTGCAGGCCGCTTGGGCCGAGTTGCTCGACAGCACAGTCGCGGACGAAGAGCAGACCATCCATTCGTTATTGAAAGCCCCTCGCAAGATGGTCCTCATTGGCCAGGATGACTCAGAGTGCGTTTTCCGTCCCTCTCATCTGTGGCATCAGCGGCAAACTAAAGGTGGCGTGCAGGATTATCATCGAGGCGGATGAAAAGGACCAGGCGTTCTGGGTGACACTTCCTGCCGACGGAAAGGAGTCGCAGCGCAAGCTGCTGGCGGCCGACGAGCTGCTTTGGAACGCCCAGGGCTTGCTGTTGGAGCGCTCGCGGCAGGTGGCGGTGGCGAGCTTGCATTTCTGATCTGTTTCCCTTGTACTCTCGCCTCAGCTCGTTACTAATGAGATGCTATTCATGTTCTTGTTGAGTATTTGCATGGCATCTCGCCGTCGCTTCAACTAAAACTGAGGCCATTGCTTGTAGCAAGAAAGAGCAGGCTTCAATTTCAAGTTGCTATTGATAGTAACCCTGCTGAGGGCCGTAGCTTTCTTGATAGGACGGGTCGTATTGGTTCTGACCAGGATATTGCTGAGCATTCTTGTTCCTGTTGTACAGGTAAAAGCCGACAGCAAGGAGGGCTACGAGCAGGATTCCGCCAATGTACAGAGGCATGCTGCAAACATAATAAGACGCCTTCAAACTATCGACCAAACTGGATCAATTCACTCGCCCATGGCACGTCTGCATGCTAGAGTCAATAAGACGGTCGCATGAGGAGAATGAGGGCAACTCGCAGTTCTGCAGCAACGGAACCCGAAACCGTCGGGCACAGGGAGTCAATAGAACGAGAGCACATCCCTGCAGCGATCCCTCCCATGCTCGTATCGCTTCCATCGTCGTCATCGTCGTCGTCGTCGTCTTTGCGCTTGACGGGTCCAAGGCCGCGAAAGGCTGTTCTCCTTCTCAAGAGATGCTCTGGTGGGAATGGAGCGATAGTAGGTGATGGGTCAGCTTGCTGGCGACCTCTAACTGCAAGGGCATGGACGACCGGAGTACCGGTTTCGCCACCAAAACGCATCGGCGGTAGCGGTCCAGGCATGAGGTTTAGCGACTAGATTGGACTCTTAAGCACTTGCTCAGTTTCTCAGTCGCTCTCGTACGCTTGGGCTGGACGTTCAAGACAGAGGACGCAGGCCGGGATTCGCCACCGACGTCGAGAACAAAGGGAACAGGCTCGCTGGGGCAGAGTCCGGTTGACTGGGACCCTCTGGTAGGCATAAGTCTGAGCATACCAGCCTTCAGAAGCCTGTCAGACTTCGTTGGAGTTGCAGGGACCTCCTGATGTTGAGTTTTGGTTGTCGACACAAGCGATGGTAATGGCATTACGTATAGTGAAAGGCGATGGACTGGTCATGTCGAAGACATTCAACTGGTGGCGCCAAAGATAAAGCCAGGAATCCAGCTTCGGACACTCAGCGGCAGTGGTAGTCCGTCCATTGACGGCGTCGGATCGAACAGCATTACATCGCAGCATGGCCTAGTAGTAGCCTTGACCCGGATAGCCTTGACCTGGGTGGCCTTGGCCTCCTCCCTGTGCGTAAGAGGGGTCCTGTTGATAACCGTAGCCGTCCTGCATTGGAGGATTGTCGGCAGTCTGCGAAGCGTCGGCGCCCCTGTCCTTCTTCCGGCTGACCAAGTAGAAACCGACTGCGACAAGGGCTACGAACACGATTCCGCCGATGTACAGAGGCATGCTGCAACATTGACTGAGCTCTGCCGCAAATTCGTCAAGATGCTTCAACTCACTTTCCCATAGCATCTCTACAATGAAGAGTCAATGGGATCAAAGACGTGGAAGAGCAGGCTCACATCTTTGAGGCAATCGAGCCCGAAATGGTCGGACAAAGCGAGTCAATGGAACGGGAGCACATCCCTGCCGCAATCCCTCCCATGCTCGTGTCGTCATCGTCGTCGTCGTCGTCGTCATCATCCTTGCGTTTGATAGGGCGGCGAAGGTCGCGAAAGGCGCTTCGTTTTTGCAAGACATGCTTTGGAGGTAGAGGAGCAACAGTGGGCGATGGGTCTGTTCGACGGCGCTCTCTGACGGGGAGGGCATGGATTACTGGGGTTTCGCCACTGAAAGGCATGAGAGACGAAAGAATGGAAGACTTCTGCATGACGAGGAGGGACTCCGCGGTGAGGCACCTAGCTCAGGCCCGCTGAGCTAGGACGATTGGATACTGACAAGATGCAGCGGCCGCTCCGGCAGCTTTCGAAAAGACGGACGTTCAAGGACAGCAGTCAAGACTCGAAATCGCCCCGAGAATGTCGCCACCGGTGCCCAACAAAGGGACTTTCCTTCTGTTCTCGCTCTAGGCCGCCGCGAGCCCTCTAACTCAGCCAGGTCCTAATAATACGTCCTTGAAAATACAAAGAGGCAACAGCAGCCCTTGCAGGCAGGCAGGCAGGCAGGCAGGCAAAGGAGGCGGGGGCATTTCGTGGAAAGATATCACCTTCGGGCATAACGGTGCACAACGCAATTAAAGGCACTCTCAGAGTATTCATGCAGAGAGAACTATGTCGCTGCGAAAGAATGCGCAAAAGGGAGGCTGCCTTTGGGCCCCCGCGGCTTAGCCCTGGCTTATGGTCCATGGGTTCGAGAAGTCTGCATGGACAGCGTTCAGACCTGGTACTGAGCCTTTGTGTCCGGCGGAAAGGCCGCATCTTGCGGCGGGAATGGGGCGTTCGGGTTGCCACCAAAACCACCTTCGAGACCGTTGCCGGGCATGCCAGGCCCAAGGTTCTGCTCCATCCCGCCCATGCCCTGGCCCATAGGATCAGTATCGAAGTTGTTCTTGGGGTCTTGGCTGAAATTGTCGCCTTTCTTCTCCAGTGCACGGCGCTTGTTCCTCTTCCACAGGAAGATGCCCATGGCCTGCCCATGCTCCTTCTCAGCGAGGTTATGCCCAGCATGTCGCCACTTACGATTAGTGCGAGCAGAATCAGTCCAGCAACAACCCCGCCGCTGATCCTGGGGGTGGGCATCAAATACGAGTCTGGGTGGCAAATCGGGCTCCGCGACCTTACTTCGCTGTTTTGGACCTAGCAGCATGCGAGTCAGAAGGCATCTCTGACGCGTGAGTCATCATTTACATTCTATCCCACATGGAGCCAGACTTGGGGCTACTGGAGGTGATAGCGCCGCTAATCTTGGCTGCGGTCGCCCTTACAGTGCCAGTGGCGTTGGTCTTGGTAGCCGCGCCTCTACCAGCGCTGGACGACACCATTTTGCTTGAAATTAGCGAGATTGAGGGAAATCCTGCAGGGCCGGCCTGAATCCTTGCAGGTCAACCTGTCGAGTTCGCCTCCCAGTATGCTGCACCGCCTCGACTTCGGGTTTGCTGTTCGACCTCCTTGCTGGCACGGGCTAATGGCTCAACTACAACGTTCTACATTGCATACATGACAGCATTATCAATAGTAGTCTTGTTGGTAACGCTTCTCTTGGCAATTGGTGTACGCGAAGTAAATAACCGCCAGAAGAACGAGAGCTCCGATGCCAATCATCCTGTAGGACTCGAGCGTTAGAGTGCAGCTTGAGATTTGAGACAAGGGCAACTTGCCAGACCTGCATGGTGGATCTGTTCGCGGAACATTCCCGCTCAGAACGGCGCTCCTCGACCGTATGGAGACAGATAGACACTCACAGGGCATCCCACTTAGCTTTCGCTTGATCGAGGTAGCTGGGATCGTCGTCGCGCGCCACCAATTTCACGAACTCGACGGCTCGCCGAGCAAGAGGGGCCATGGACAATGGTGGAATCGGCTCGCGTGCAAGTCTAGAGTAGACGGGTGGCATTGACTGGAAGTCCAAGGCACTAGGAGGACGAAGTCGAATGGAGGACGGAGATGAAGGAGAGGACCAGTCTGGGTCGCAGAATCGCACCGCCCCTCTGAGTTCGGACCAGGCTTACTACGGTCCTGGCAGGCGCCCTATGCGCATCTGAGAGGAACGGTAGGCTTCTTCATGGATAGTAGCCGCGGTGTCCGCCGTATTTGGGCGAATAGTATTCGGCGCTGGTTGGGGAAGCCTCTCGCCTCCGAGAATGGTGCCTGTCCTTCTCTTCCTCTCCTCTGTAGCCCTTTCGGTGGCAGCTCCAGACCAGACAGCTTATTGCGATTAGGCCGAGGCCAACCGCTACGCAGATAATGATGAGCCTGTCCAGATGGATGAGCCAAAAGAAAGACTGGAAGGCAGTCGCGCTCACTGACAGGGTTTGCTGCGATCTTTATGTGAGGTTAAAGACTGAGTAACGGCGCAGATTCGCAGTCAGATCAAGCCTTACAGGCCCTTCGAGCCAGTTTCTGTGGCGTCTCTGGCACTGTGCAACAGGGAGACTTGGTCTTCGGCTCGAGAACGTGATGAAGGGTTGGCATACCTTAATGTCCTGGAGAGCAGGTGCTCGACCTTGGTAGGCAGCATGGAACCTTAGTTGAGCTTGTCGTGGCTGAGGTGGAAGGTCCAAGGCGAAAGGTAACCCGCTTGCGGATCCGACATTCGACCCTTTGTCTCGACTACAACCGTTCAACGCCTTGCTTGATGGTGTTGATCAGGCCTCTAGCCGCATCCTTGACGCCGCTTTCCAGCTGAGAAGGAGTGCGATTTGGACCGCCGACTGAGAGCTGCAGGTTGCCGAGCTGCAGGTTGACCGCGGGCGCAGGGCTAGAGGAAGGCTTGAGCGAGAGAGCGGAGGAGGAGATGGTCGCTGGGAAACGGGAAGCAGCGTCCCTCAGCATGGCCATGAACCTGTAAGCGAAACGGTCAACTGGGATGAGGGGCATGTCAGAAGGCGTCCGAAGGAGGTCGACTTACGAAGACGAGCTGAGGACGCCGGTACCAGCCAGGACAAGACGAGTGCTTGTTGAGTAGTGAGGCTGGGAGTTGGTCGCAGCTCCTGCTGGGGCGCTGGAGCCTTGCGAGTTGAGCAACGCCACAGTCCGGGCCTCCTCGTACGTCGTGCCGCCGACAATGAACACGATGATGTCCTGAGGCCTGTGGTCCGCATCAGAACAGCAGCCAGGAGGGGCAAAAAACGGACCACACCTTTGCAACAGTTGCTGCTGTTGGCCCGACGTCGTTTGGTTCTCGAGGTAAGGGTAGCTGGTTTCCTTCAGCTTGCCCTTCATGACCAGCTCCAAAGTCTGCGCGAGGTGAGGAGTGTGTTGGGTGTACACATTGTCGACGCCCTGCAACAAATCGTCTCAACGTTGCGTCAGGCGAGGCAGAACGACAGCCTTACCTTGAGCCCCTTCAAGGCTGACCGGCCTCGGGCAAACAGATTTTCGTTGGCAAACAGGTCGTCCTGGCGTTGGTCGACGCCCGCAAAGTTCAACATGATGTGCACCAGCTACGAAATCAAGGTCAGCTCTCTGCCGTTCGGCCGAGTGGCAAAACTCCTCAACTGATGCATCCTGCTCGGTGACGCCGTGGTTTGGCAGCAGCTTGACAATTTGGCTGATGGCGTTGCCGCTGAACTTTTGGTATCGGAGGGCATAGAGCATCGCCAGGCGCAGCTTGGCATCCGAGGAAATCTCCGGCGTTTGGATCAGCTCTTGCAGTTTCTGTCAGGCAGCTCATGTTACCATTAGCAAGCCAAATTGGGAGAGAAAGACGCACTCGAAGGTCCGGCCCGTGATTCTCATTGGTGGCCAGGCTTTGCTCAAGCTCGCTCACTTCGAGCAGCTTGCCCTCTCCGACCAGCCGGCTGAGCTCGCCAACCAAAGCGACGTGCTTGCTGACGTTGCCTCCCAGCTTCCTGAACTCTGGGTACTCCTCCACGAAGCGCTTCATGTCGGCCACCGTGTCGATCTTTCGGCGGCCTGGCGCGCTCGAGCGGTTTTGGTAGTCTGACACGTAGTCCTTGACGTGGGCGCCCAGGTCGCCAAAGTTGTCGTACAGCGTCTTGGCGAAGAAAGGGTCTTGCTCTGGAGAAAGGACGATTTCCTGGGCACCTCACTGATTAGCCAGCTTGAATTTGGCTGGGGAGGAAGTGCCACACCTTGAGGTCGTCCGGGACATCTGGCGACTTTGAGAGATCTACACGGCCGTTGGTGATGCCAATCAGCTCGTGCACCATAGCTTGGTAGGTCCACTGAGACAGGAGCGGGGTGACAGGGTCGTTCCTCCGGTCGAGGATTAGGAGCAGAGGGGCGACCGCAGAGGGGCGAAAGTCGAACAGCTCTGGCTCTGCCGACATCTGGTAGAACACCTCTTGGCCGAGTCTCTTGGCCATCGGGCTCATGCGCTCGTATCGGATGAGCGGCTTCTTCTTCAAGCTGAGCAAGAGGGCGGTCAGGCTTTGGACGTGGCGGTCGAAGCACCCAGTGAGCGGGTTCAGATCGAAGGAAGAAGGTAAGTCAGAGTAGAGGCGGTTGCGTCTGCAAAAAGGTTCGCCTTTCAGTGTCCGAACGGGGGCAGAGCGAGTTCGACTTACTTCGACTGGACGTCTGGCGACAATGGGCTTGGCAGAATGTTTAAAGAAACATGCGAGGTTGTCAATGGGCAGTAGTCGGCGAAGATTTCCTGTTGCAAACACGAATAACAACTTGGGCGGGCGAGGTTCAAAGCGCGAGAGCGAGAGCGCACCTGGACTTCCTGGACCACTTCGTTCTGGTCTACTTCGGCCAGCCTTTCAATCGCTGCCTTTTGGAGGATGTTCGTAAAGTCTGTGCAAGGCACCTCGGTACGTTGAGCCTAAGGAAAGCAAAGGCAAAAGGTCGAGGGCAACGCACACAGCCAGTATTGACTGTACCGAGGCTGCTGCAGCTCCTTCTCGAGCGCGGCCAAGCTCTGGGCAGATGGCCTGACGAACACGATGCACTTGAGCTGGGGCATCGCCTGCCGGTTTGGGTTGTCCAAGCGGTCCGTCAAGTAGACTTCGTGCGTCAGCAAATGCGACGTCGTCGAGGCCAAGGAGATGATGGGCGTCTGTCAGGCGTTGTCACTATGAGCCAGTGCACGCGAGACGACGCAGCAAAGACCCAAACGCACCGTCTCCGCATCCAGCAGCAGCACCTTGATGCCGTCCGTCGCCTCCAGCATCCGGTTCACGTAGAAACCCACGGCTTTGAGCACGTCCTGTGCTTATTGCTTTAGAGACCAACTCCACGTTTCTTAAAAGCAGCCACAGCAAGCGAACCATCCTGGGCAACGCAGTCGGGCTGACGGTGAGCGGGAGGCAAGGAGCGTGAGCGAGAAGTCAACAATGCCAAAATTGACGCTGGCTATTATGTATGGTTTCGTGAAACATGCTTAGTGTACAAGGAAGAGATGCTGGTGAATGAAAAAGAACAATCAAGCGCCACTGGAGGGATTCCGCCACTGCTTCAACCAGACTTCACCCCGACCCAAGCGACGTACTGCGTGGAAGAGAACTCCTTGAACCCGGTCCTATCAATCCTCGACACCCTCCACCCAGTTCTTGACACCCACGCGCCCAAAAAGTGCTCCATCATGTCGGAAGACCGCAGTTCGGAAACAACCAAAACGGCGGTGGATGCGCTGGAGTGGGCGTCGATGGTGTTGAGCAATGGGACGCTGAGGGATTCATTGAAAACGACGTCGACGGCGAGAATCAAGTCGAACTGGCTGGCGGGCGCGTTGAGGGCCGGGTGGAGCCAGTCGATGTCGTCCACCTGCACATTGGTGCACTTGTTCGCCTGGCAGTTCTTCTTGAGCAAAGAGAGGCAGTCGGGTTGATCTGTTGCTGTCCAATTTCGGACACAGCGGTGGGTCAACACGGGCAGCACTGGCCCGTCTTAATTTGAGCTTGTTTCCAAGCTCAAATGCGGAAGGAGCGCAACCTACAGCCACACCCTGCTCCCAATTCGAGAGCATCCGCCTCTTGAAGCTGGTCCATGTTGAAGAATGAGCCATCATCATAGGTCGGAAACGCTTTCCTCGCCAGCAGCTCGCGCGCCAAGTCCAACGAAACCCTCCAGACGGCCCCTGAAGTATCGCCGGCCCTACTGCGCAAGAGAGAAATGTTCTGAGAGACAGTGGCCTGAACGCTGAGTGGTTTTAACGGCGGCCGCCTTTTTTTGCCAGCGGACGGCCTTCTCGAGGCGTGGTCTTCTTGGGGCGGCAGCAGCTCCAAGTCGATGTCTATTGACGCCGCTTGTGGATCTAACATTCCAAGAGCCGACGATTTGGAAGAGGCAGAAGGCGCCAAAGACGTGCTTTTCTCCATGTAGAGCAGCATGATCTGGAGCGAGCGAGCACATTTTCAACCAAAACGCTTCACACTAAGACCAGCAAGTCGGACCTCTTCTGCAGCATCTTCAACAGGTATCAAAACGACATTGGAGCCGAGAAGCGGGTGCATGGACGGCCAACACCGACGGTCGCTTGCAGAAGAGGTCTTCAGGCTCGCTCGGTGGCGTCAAAGGGGAAAATCTGTTACACCGTTATGCACTAGCCGAACAATTTGGATTACAACAACATTACGAGAGAGCCGGCAGCGAATGTGGCAACCACACCAGCAAAACTAGGAGACACAAAGAGAGCACCGCTGGACGAGCTCGCAGCCAACTGCCCGCTAGACGATGTCTGCTTGCCACGGGTTAAGTGACCATGAGAAAAGTTGGCAAGAAACGCGACTCACGGCAGCTGCAGTTGGAGCGGATCCCGCGAAAGACTCGAGGTTGGCAATGTCGGTGTTTGTGGTGTAGGTGACAGTGTACGGCACAGTTGTGATCTCCGATACTAGAGAGGTCGGAACCGACGACGCTGGGATGGTGAGCCAAGCTAGCTCGTCGCTGAGGACCACAGTTTGAGTAAGAGGCGGAAAACAAGGCGCAGCGACCTTACTCATTATTCTCGCATACGACGATGTAGGCCAGATAGAGGTATGGCAGCATGTCGCCGGGGTTGACTAATCCAGAGCTCTTGACAATGCCAGAGTGGGTACCGGGTTTGACTGGATGCGCCATGAGCCTTGTCCTCTTCGCTCGCTTCCAGTTGCGAAAAGAAAGACGCACCATCGTTGACTGGAGCGTACCCCATTGTGCCTGTGTTGTCGTTGTCTGCCCATGAACTTCCCAGATAGGCTGATGGCGCGCCGTCCCAGCTGAGGTTGAAGGCACTGATCAACGTGGCCCGTCTTGAGATCTGGGTAGAGTAGTTGGTAAAGGTATTGTTGCACGTACCCGCCCGTTGTTCGATAAGGATATACTATGAGCACGTCTCCACCAGTGTCAAGTGTCGGGTCCGCGCCAGCAGGCACTGGAGGCAGAGCACAGCTGTCAGTACGCGTCGCCCCAGATTTCTAGCACGAACGAGTTCGTTCCACGCTGAAGCTGTACGTCGCTTCTGGGTCCGTGCTCCAGGTCGAACCGGTATCGTTCAGCCAAACGCCAGAATAGGTTATTCTTGTGTCATTCCAGCTGTAGTACTTCAGGGCTGCCAGGGCAGGCGAGGCCAGTAGAATCAGAGCAGCGAGTGAGCGTAGCATTCGCGCGAAAGCTTGGTTGAAGATGATAGAGAGGTGCGCTTGGGCTAGACCACTTCCACTTCCTGCGCGAGAGCTTGGTTGAAGACGACAGAGAGGTGCGTGTGGGCTAGACCACTTCCCCTTCCCGATTCTGGCAATATTGCGCCCACGTACGGCCCTTTTGTCGCAGATCTTTGGCGTCGCCGCCGGCGCTCCCGCCTGCCAGTTCGAGGACCGCTTATTTTTAAACGATGTCTCAAATCTCGGTGGCGAGAGGCGATCTTCCCCTGAAGTTCCCTGAGCGTGGACCGCAACAGTAGACCGAGCAGCTGTCGTGGCCCTGTGGCGAGTGCGGAGCAATCACACACGCCAGATCACATATACCGAGAAGCCGGGAAAGCAGAGGCAATGGCCACATTTGAGCCGAGCCAATTTCGGTTCTGGCAGGCACCAGCGCTTGCAAGTGAGCAGCATCACCGCCATTAGCAGGACGACCCAGAGAAGCATCCAGAAGCAAGGTAAAGGCATCAAGCAGTAGCATAGGCGGTCGTGGGCAAGAGCAAGGGCAATAAACCGCCTTCCGGATTGGTGGCCGCCTTGCATAATGGTGTGTCACGTTTGCGCAGCACTCAAGGCATCATAGACGTATAAGATAAACAATGAATCGTTCAACGTGTGTATTGGTGATCAGAGCTATCCACAAAATCCCTGCGCGGGTCCTCCAAGGTATCAGACCAAATTAACGACGATCCGACTCTGCATCGTCTCGACTGCCGCCAGCCGAGCTGCTGTTACCGTACGAAGGGTATTGACTGTGCTGACCAGAGGGTTGCTGGAAGTAAGGGTAAGCGCCCATTTGCGGTGTGCCGCCGCCGCCCATGAAAGGCGACGTCGCCATGGCGGGCGAGCCCATGAAAGGCATGCCCATGGAGAAGGGTGGGAACGCAGGCATGTTGGAAGAAGAAGTCGAATTGGAGAGCTGCGGCGACATTGGTGCGACCATGGGCGAAGCGGGCTGCTGCTGCGAATAATGTTGCATCTGAAGGGCCATGGTGTGCATGTAGGCCTGATGGGCCGCCATCATCGCCTGTTGTTGGAAGGCCATGTGCATTGGGTCTTGGCCGCCCATCATGCCGTAGGGGTTGTACATGTTGAAAGGGGGATAGAATCCCATTGGTGGCGAGGCGGCGGACTGACGGCGCTGATCTGCCATCTCTTGGTCTGCCTGGCGCTTCTCTCGCTCCCGCTCGGTGATGGCCGCCCCAATGCCACCCTCGCGCTTCTTCTCCTTCTCGCGCTCGGCAATGGCGCCCACCAAGCCCGCAGTCGGCTCGGCCTGAGGCGGCGGGAGTTCCACCATAGGGCTGCCATACTGCCTAGCCTGCGCTTCCTGAGCCTTGGCTGAGCGGTCGGCCATCTGCTGAGAGGCTGTCTGCACGAGGCCATGGCTGGCAAAGGCCGAGTCATCTTCCGGGATCGAGCCATAGGGTTGACCGTAGCTGGAGGCTCTGCTGCCAGGACCACGATTGGGTGACGCGGAGCGATAGTTGGAAGCGTTTGGCGGCGCCCGGTTGTGCGAGTTCGAAAGGCCGGGTGGAACCGGCAAAGACCGCGAAGCCCTCCTCTGCGGCAGCTGCGACGGCTCGGGCGCCGGTGGCGGAGGCGTCGGCTCTTTGACGGGTTTCTCGTCATCACTGTCGATTTCCTCCTCGGCCTCTTCCTCTTCGTCGCTCGAGTAGCTGCCGACTTTTTTCCCTTTGCCTTTCGACGCCGCCGACCGGCCCGGGAGGTGTAGCGCATGGGACTGCGACTCACTAGCTCGCTGGACTGCCTCTTCGCGCTCCGCCTCCATGCGGCGAGAGTGCTCAAAAGTCGACTCCACTGGAGCTGAGGGAGCCGGATGAACAGCGGCCGACGTTGAGGCCACAGCAGCCGGGGCTGGGGCCGAAGGCTCGTTGTAGGGATCCGGCGAGTCAGATAGCGATCTGTCAAGCGGAGGCGGCTGAGCAGTCGGTTGCGGCGGGAGAGGCCCTCGACTGCTAGACAGCGCCAGCGGAGCCGCGGCGTTGTTCGGTGGCGAAGTACCACGCAGCGGGATTGGAGGAGAGCCGGCGTTAGAGACAGGGATTTCGGGCGAAGGTGCCCGTGCAAGGTAGTCGAATGCGGCCAGCGCGTCGTCGTGGCCAAAGTCCGACATTTGGTGGGACGGCCGGCGCTCAGTCTCTTCATGGTGCTCAAGCTTATAAGGCAGAGCGCCGGGCAACATTGGCGTGTGGATCGGGCTGGGCGAAGCGAGCGGTGGCGCAGGTAGGCCTTTGTCCACGGACAAGCGCCTGTTCGACGACTCGGCAGGGGCCACAGCAGAAACCGGGGCTGGGATGGCAGCTGGTAACACCGGCTCTTGAGGTTGACTGAAAGCCGGAGAGTCGTATAGCAGCCCCAGGCTCTCCGAGCGAGACTGCGGAATCGACGGCGGCAGCTTGGACACGATCGGCGACTGATGGTAGTCGTGCGCGGCTGCAGACGCTTGCGAGTATGCTGACGTCGACGAAGGAGGAACGGCCGTAGAGCCGGTCATCGGTGCCAGCATGGCCCGCTCGACGGTGGTCAAGGACTGCTGGTCCGTTCTAAGCGCTGGGAGGTTTGGTCTCTGCTCTGAATGGCCAGTAACGTGGTAGGATGGTCCGTTGGTGCCATTGGTGGTGGGAGGGAACTGCTGCTGAGCCAAGTCCCGGTGTTCATGGCTCTGCTGGGCACCAAACTCGCTTGCGCCGACGTGAGGCGAGTTTTCGTTGGACAAGTACGGGATGTCCGAGGAGACACCGGATTGCGCCGAGCTGGTCAAGTAGAGCCGGTTGTCATCAGAAACGGACGAGCCACCGCCTGGCGAGCGACTTCCAGCGGGCGAAGGGGAGAGCCGGTCCGCTGGCGTCCGATCCACGACCAGATTTTGGCCTTGATTTGACCCAGGTCGAGACTCGTGCTCTTGCTGTCTCGGGTCATGAGACAACGATGCTGGCGTTCGAGACAGCGTTGGAGCTGGTCCCTTCTCCTGCACTTGCGACGGGCCTCCCTCTTGGTAATAGGCAGGAGCGCGCTCTTGCGGCACATAAGATGTCTTTTCGGGGATCATGGGCTGTGTCATCGACTGGGGAGATTGGTTGGGGGCCTGAGGCTGCTGAGGCGACGGGGCGACAAGCGTCTCTTGCTGGGCGACCTGAGGTGACTGCTGCACTTGGGGGCTGTTGTTCTCGGAGCCCTGTCGACTGGCCATATTGGGGCTGCGAGAGACGCGCTGCATGAGGATGTCTAGGAAAGCCTGGTCGACTGCCCCTGGTCGATTCTCGAACGGGTTGACGTTGGCGATCTGGGGCACCTCGAGGTAGAGTTGCTCGCGGTTAGCGCCAATTGGGCTGCAGCACAATATCACTTGAGTTTGCGAACAAAAACAAAGACTCAAGAAAGCGGCGCACTAGCCAAAGTAGATCCCGGACGGGTTGCGAGGATCAAAGCTGAGCTTGTAGCTGGGTGGCTTCCTCCCATAGAGCTGTGGGTCGAAGACGCCATCAGTCACAGCTTGAAGACGGACAAAAGGCAAACAAAACCCACCCTGAAAATGTCGTAGACCGCCAAAACCCAAGTGAGCATGGCCACCTGGCGGTTGTTCTGGCCATCGTCTGGCATAACCAGGACCGACTCGAACGGCTCCTGCTTGGGCGCTGCCAGCTTGGAGCCCAGCCGCTTAGCCTGGAGGTCGAGGTCTTTGGGCACATCGGCCTGGCCGGTGACATCCCACTCTGCGGCGCCCTGCATCTTGAAGATGGCCGAGCTGGGGATCATCTTTTGGTTTTCGGGGTAGACGGCGGCGCAGTGGGTGACGGCGGCGAAGGTGAAGAAGGGCTTCTTGGAGCGGCGGGTGGCGTAAAAGCAGGCCGTCGCTCCGCCGGGTGCGCCACCCAAGGTCGGGTCGGACAGGTGCTGCAAGCTGTTCTGCGAGTTGGAGAGCGACATGAAGGACGACAGGCGCCGCTTGGCTTTGGTGGGCGCTGCAGCGGTGTCTTGCACGACCAAGTAGGCCTTGCGCCACTCTGTATCTCCCGGGATCCGAACCTCCACCGCGCTGCGCCCCATAGGTCAACGCACATCGAATAGGAAACACGCAAGATACCCACTCTTCGAATTTGCCCTTGTTCAAAGGGGACTGGCAGAAGCCATCGCCCCTGAGGCCGAGCATGGTGCCGGTGAAGATCTCGTTGAGCTTGTCAATCTCCCAATTGGCGAGCCGGATCGAGTTGATCCAGATCTTTAGGGCGTCTATGGGCTGAGCATGCTGGTCCTTGTCCTGCAAAGGGGCGAACAGGATGCGGTTGCTGTGGATTCTCCAGAGGGTGAGCGGGACGATGTCATGAAATCAACAAGGTTTGGGTGGGAGCGCACCAGCCGGCATTGTTCAGCGCGAAGATCCATTGGGCCTCTGGGGGCGGGCGGATGGCTTCAGGGATGGAGCGCATGTCGACTGCCGACACAAAAGCGTCCTGGATTTTAAGGAACTGCGGCCCAATCTGGCAAAAGGTGCTTTCGTTGTGAGCCCGCCTGCCTCTCTCGACTTGCATTCAAAAGCGAGGTCTAGAACGCACAGAGTCGCCTTTCTTGGCAGCGGCCTGCATCTCCCTGGCGTTCCAGAGGCTCAGCTCGGCTCCCGTGAGTTGAATGAACCAGAGGTCCCATCTGGAGGCGGGGTCGTGGGCGGGAAGCTGCTTGCCGTCGCTGCCCAGCTCTGTCCGCTTCCAGCAGTAGCCCTGGGTGTAGTACTTGCGCTCGTTGTTCCGGCCCGTGAAGAGGGAGACGATCCGGTACATCTGCGGAACGGGGGGCAGGCGTTCAGCACTTTGCCAGCGGCCTCCAGGGCGAGTCCATCGACGGCAAGACTAACATCGTGCAAAGCTGGGGCGCTGCTCTTGCTGGCAGGCATCTGCGGGCGGGAGCCATTGGCAGGGGCGGCCATTATTGCAGATCCCTCGTCTTGGTCCTTGGTGGACAAAAGCTTAATTAATTAATGCTGGCGACTCGGGAGCACCGTCGAGTGGCGATTGTGGGCGCCCAGCTTCAGTCTTAAGCAGCAGTAGACACTAGGATGGCCGGCGAAGTCAAGAGGCGAGGGCTGGGCTGGGCACCAGTGTCTCAAGCTCTCGATCGCTCCTTTCACCAAGTCCGCGGAGGTGCTTGCAAGGCGGCAGCCATTTAGCGACTCCCAGGGGCCCATTGGTCATGTCTTTGGTCTTACTGGCCCTCTTAGTGGGCATCGCTAGCGGCGCTTACACCGATTTCCAATGTGAGCGCAAGAACCGGCCGTCGAAAATGGCTCGTGCTAGCTGATTCGGGCGGCTACTTCGCAGGGGGCTTTAACGACCCAGCAGTACAGTCGCTCTCTCAGTGCCAGCCCATCGAGATTGGTGTGGTGAGTTGATCGCCATTGGCGCCGGGCTCCAGGCTGGGGCCCTGGCATATAGAAGCGGTGACGGAGCCTGAGACGCAACATGACCGCACACAGTTCTCTGGCAACTCGTCCGCCAGTATAACACCACCCTACTATGTCTTTGCCTATCCTCTCAACGGGAGCTCGCCCACCATCACGCCCTTCGGCAGCGCCACGGTTGCGGATTGGACTTGTCCGTACGCCGAAGGCCAGCAGGTCATCCTCGGGTGCGTTTGGATTGGCTCTCGCTCTAGCCCTTGCGATTTGGGTTTTAAAGATGCTCTGAGATCACAGGATGGTGGATGCGTTCTCCCTCTTCGGTGAGGGCGATTGATTGTCCGAAAATAGGGGCAATGTTGACAATTTTTTTACGGTCCTTGCTCAAACAGGCGGCTGGTCAGACATCCTCACAGTCGGAGGTAAGGCTGATTTGAAACTGTTTAAATCGTGGAGCTGAGATGTCAGTGTCATCGGCCAACAGCCGGATCGAGTTCGTCTTGCCTGAGCAGTGTGGCCTCGACCTCCCTCACCGTCAAGCTCAATGACACCCAACTTTCCACCTGCGACGTCCTCGGCGTCTCCGTGTCAGGTGGCACCCCGCCTTACACCATTACCGTCTTCCCGTGAGTTCAACCTGTGTTCGCTTTAGCCGCTTGAAGGGGTTGAGATTGACGAAGTTGTTCACAGCGAGGGGACGGTCGACGAGACGTTCAACATTACCATGCCCACGTCTGACAACTGGCTGTCTTGGGTCAACAATGTACGTTTTCTTGGGCCTCCACCAGCACACAAAAGTGCTGAAAGCCCGTGACGAACAGCAAAACCCCAGCTCGAGGTTCGGCTTGGGCGTGCGTGACTCCAAAGGGCAATGGGCACCGACAGCTGGGCCGGTCACCACTGTTGGGACTGTGCAGAGTTGCTCCTTCTCGTCCAGCACCTCCAATGGCGAGCCACCAAAAACTTCAACAGGTGGCGACGGTGGTGGCGGCGGCGGAACGAACGATGGTGGCTCAGGCAAATCCTCGTCCAACACAGGAGCAATCGTCGGCGGAGTCGTCGGCGGGCTGGCCGTGCTCGCTGCCTTGATTTTGGGTGCTTGGTGGTTGCGGCGAAGGCGGCGCGTGGCCAAGACCGAGCCGCGCTACCACTCTGCTCAGTACAACGGACCTCCATCGCCTCGCCTGATGGGCACCCCCGCAGACGCGGCATCTATCGCGCCATTTGCCCTGTCATCGACCGGCGGCACCGCTGGCCACACCACTCCTGCTCGGGCGGGCTCCCAAGCAGATGGCTACGACGTGGCGGCTGCTGGTGCCGCTGGCAGCCCTTATGACCACCGCCGTCACTCCAACTCTACCGGCGTTTCATCAGCAACCCCGAACCTACCGGGCGTCGGTCATTTCCACGTCGCCAACCCAGACGCCGACTACGAGGACTTGATGGACCCAGCTACGGTGCCTCTTTCCCCAGAGCACCGGTCCGACAGCCACGCCTCTATCGCAGGCGCATCCGGCTATCGACGCTCGCTCCCTTACCCACCTACCGACTCTGGCAAGGGCGACGGGGTGGGCTCTTCTGGCAGCAGACCTTCGATCGATTCCACCAGGAGAGTTGTGCAACACCAGGATGCGGGGCCGGCGCCGGCGCAACCTGCAGCAGAGGCAGAAGCGGAGGAGATCCCACCAGCGTGTTGGTCCCCTTTCTCCTCAATGTCCTTCATCAGTTGAGCTGACCGAGGCTCAATACAGACACTGGTATTCGTCCATGACATACGGCTGTCTCATCTTGAGATTCAATCCACACGCAACCCCCAAAAAGATACACGCCCGGCAAGCAATACCACCGGCACTTTCTTGTACATGTTTTTTTTTAAACGCACACATGGACTCTTGTCTCCTCTTTGTCTACTTCCTCATGGCTGGCTTCCAACCCTCATTCTTTCAGATTCTGCGCCGATACTTGGCGGTTGTACTCATAGCAGCAACGGCATCTGCAATTTGTTTTCGCATTGTTTGCCAACTCTCTTTCAGCGCTCAATTGGATAGCTTGGTGTTGTTTGTGAGGAGATGGTGTGCGCGATACATGCTCTATATGGCACAAGTCTAGTCTAAACGATCTTTACGAAGATTGCTCGGCCTTGATCAACTTAGCGAGCCTCTTGAATGCCTCCTCGGTATCTTCTGGGGTAGCCAAGCTGAAGCTAGTCCTCACGCACGACGATTTGCCGCCGTTAGGGTTGCACCCGACACCCGGGACGGCAAGGAAGCCGGCTTGCACTGCCTTGCTTTTGATCAAGTCCTCGGAGTCCTTGGAGGGAATGTCGAGCTGTTCCGGACGGTCAAGTGTGCGTCTTTTAAAATGAAAAAAGCTGAGAAAACCCACATCCAAGAAGAGGAACATGCCGGCCGAGGGCGTAGTCCAAGTAGCAAGACCGGTCAAGTGTTTAGTAGCGATGGCCTCGAACATGTCCCGCTGGCTTCGATAGAAGCTTGCCACTCGCTTGCAGTGCTCCAGAAGCCCATCGTGTCCCCAATGGCGGAGCAAGGTGGATCCGATCGCTTGGGTGGTCGAGGCAACTTGCAAATTGGTGTTGGCGGTGATCAAGTCTGTGCATTGCCAGAGTGGTTCGCGATGAGAGGGAGACCAGAAGGTAGCATTGAAGACATGGCTCACCAATTCTGTCCGCAAATGCTTTGGGGGCCGTCATGAAACCTAGACGCAAGCCGGAAGAGAGAATCTGCGCCGCGCGTCGTCAAAATTCGGTCAACATGATTGATAGCTGGCCACAACGCCGCACCTTGGAGAAAGAGTCGAACCGGATCACACGCCCGATCTCTCCGTTGACCTCGCTTTCCAGCGCAAAGTAGCTCCGCGGCTGCTTGGCATCGCCATAGTATAAAAAGTAGCTTTGAAGCCGCTCAGAAATTTGAAAGGTGGCATTTGAGTAGGACACTCACTATGCATCGTCTTCGAGCAACAAGATGTCGAACTTCTTGACGATCTTGAGGATCGCGGCCTTGCGCTCTTCAGAAGCAGTCGTGCCGCCTGGGTTCGATCCGGTAGGCATGGTGTAGACAGCTTTCGGTAGCTTCTTGCGGCTGGGCCACGAGGCTAGGATCTCTTCGAGCAAGTCTGGCCGGATGCCCTCCGAGTCGCAGCCCACTTCCACCATATCGCACGCGGATCCGTGAAGGCATCCAATTGTGCCTGGGTAGCATGGCGTTTCCAATAAAATGCTGTCATCTTCGTCTAGTAGAGCCTGGAAGGTTTTGGCGAGCAGGTCTTGACTGCCGCTCGACAAGCTGACCCGCCAACCTTCTTGCTGTGGTGTCCCGCGGCCGTGGACTTTCGCTTGAAAGTCTTGAAGGAACTGAAGATCGCTTCCAGCGTTCAACAGAGTCGGCGGAGGGCGAAATAAAAGGAGCTCTTACGTTCACGAGTGACTAGAGGGGATGGCGGCATGTGAGCACACATGGCTTTCTACCCAAAGTGAGCAGACTTACGGGAATTCCAGCAGTAGCAGTGTACTGGAGAGACTCTTCCAGCTCCTTGCCTTGAATGGACAGCGTAACGGGCTCATCGGCGGGAGTCACCGGCTTGAGGGTGAAGCTGATGGCCTCGAAAGGAAATGTCTGAGGGTTGGGTTTGCCAGCGAGCAAGCTTTTCATGTCAGGGATCTGCTCCAGAGGGAAGAGGCCCCGGATGGCAGCAGCTGGGTCGTCAAACTCAGCGTTGAGTCAAGGACGTGGAAATTTAATGCCATACGGTGGTAGCGCTTGCTCTGCTTCGAGATGAACTTGTCATAATTGACGTTTGTTGCAGAGTGTCCGCTCATCTGGGCCATGTTATCTAGGACGCCGAAGTTGGACGTTGCGGTCGAAAAGGTCATTCTTCTCCGAGTCCACCGACAGCCCACCAGCACACCCACCTGACTCGTTCCCACTGCGCATGCTCAGAGCGCTCGCCAGCAGTGCTAGACCACCTTTTAAGAACTTTGGGACTGCCAGAACGCTGAAAATGGCTGCGACGGCCGAAAGGACCGCTGAACTCAAGGAGAATGTTGAAGCGATTCAAGCGGACATCAAGAAGGCTGCCGGTGGCGGAAAACAGGTCGGAAACATCCACAGCTGCAGTATGCACAGGCAGGGAGTGAACGCAATGTTGGCAGCCTCGCCTAGTTTTGGTGTCAAAACTAAAACCGCCCTCCGATATCCGCGCCATCTACGAAGCCACTGGCCACACCTTCTTTGGCGAGAATTACATCCAGGAGCTAGTGGACAAGGCCCAACAGGTGGGTTTCGATGTTGAAAGTACCAGAGTGTGAGCTTAGAAATTGGCCACCAAAGCTGCCGTCCGAGTTGGAGTGGCACTTCATCGGCGCCCTGCAGAGCAACAAATGCAAGACTCTGGCTAGAAAGTCCCTCTGCAGTATCACAGAGGACTGTCAGCTCATGCAATACCCACAGGCATCCCTAACTTGGCCGCTCTCGAAACCCTGGACAGCGCCAAGAAGGCCGACCTGCTCGAGAAGGCGCTGGCTGGCCAAGAGCGCAAGCTGGATGTTTACCTGCAAGTCAACACTTCTGGCGAAGACTCAAAAGCGGGCCTGCCGCCAATCCCAGACGGTGGCGATCCTGCATCGTCTGCCGACGACACGGTCACCGGCCTGGCTCGCCACGTCCTGGACAAGTGTCCGCATCTCCAACTGCGCGGCCTGATGACTATCGGCTCCTGGGATGCGTCACACGACGTCTCAGCGGAGAATCCAGACTTTGCGTGCTTACGGCGCGTGCGGTCCCGCCTGGCAGCTTATTTGAGCTGGGAGGAGGACCAGTTGGAGCTCTCGATGGGCATGAGCGCGGACTTTGAAGGGGCGATCAAAGCGGGCAGCGATAATGTGCGGATAGGGAGCGCGGCTTTTGGTCAGAGGCCTTCGAAGGCGGAGGCTAAAGAGGTGCGCGATCAGGAAAGGTCTAAACCTTGATAGAGAGGGCCCAGCGGCCTCTCTGCAACTGGGAAGCCAAATGTGAGACAAGGGTTGGAGATCGACCGCCCACGCCGGTTGCGGGTCCCAGCATGGCCATAACTTCATCGATTGTCCGTTTAAGCACCTGAAATCAGTCCTTGGCCTCACTCTACGACGCCGTTATTTAACTTGGTCCCTTTTGGTCTCTCCCAGCTGTGCTTTTCTTTGTCTTGTCTGTTGAGCAAGCAATCAGGTGAGCGACGTCGACGGGCGCAATGCTGGGTGCTTGGCGGCCCCCCTCCAACGGGCTTTGTTGGGCCGGCCTGCCTCGATCCCGCTGCTGCCAGCCGCGAGCCTGCTTGCATTCGTTCCTGATAGCTGACTGGATGCGTGCAGTACGGTTCGCTACTTGAACTGGCCGAACGCTTTTGCCCCAAAGAGAGCAGCAGCCAAGCTAGTTTTTCCTTAGCTGTCCCATTGGCTCGCCTCCCTTCGCTTGGCTGCCCTTCGACCAGTGTGATCTGTGACTCCGACCATTGACGAATCAGTGTACGTCGGAATCGCTCGAATTCGTCTCGGAGCGGGCTCAAAAAAGGACCCTCAAATTTAGATGAGTGGCCAGTACTCCGGCTCCAACACGCCCACCTTCCAGCACGAGGCTGGCAACCCCCATAGCCACTCGTCCTCGCTCAGCTTGGGCTCGACCTCGGCCTTTGCCAACTCGATGGACGGCAACAACTCGAGCCGGCCGAGCACCGGCTACATGGGCTCGTCGACCCAACCCGGCGACCTCCAGCTGCCCAAGGGCAGCCAGGGCCAGATCCGCCGGGGCGTGTGCAAGTTCTTCAACAGTCAAAAGGGCTTTGGCTTTGTGCTGGACAACAACAGCGAGGAATTGGGAGGCCAAGAAGGTGCGCAAGCCGTTGACCGGATCTCAAAGACCTTTGGGCTCATCGATTGGCGGATCCCAGTCTTTGTGCATTTCACTGCCATCCAGAGCCGCACTGGCTTTAGATCGTTGGCCGAGGTATGGCTTTCCTTTGGGAGCTTTCGAAAGGAGTCGCAGCACTGACCCGGAGCACCACCTCCAGGGCGAGGAGGTCGAATACGAAATCACCACCGGCCCCAAAGGCTTCCAAGCCAGCCGCTTAACCGGACCAGGCGGACGCCCTGTCATTGGCGACCCCAAGGCTCGACTCATGTGGGCAGCCGCTTCTGAAAACTTCCTACTTGTGTGCTCATTCCTCGGAGTCACGCAGGAAGCAGCCCCAGTTCATGCAGCTCGCCCCCATCGCCTTCCCTACGCCCTATGGCATGGATCCATACATCCAGCAGCATCCCGGTGCCGTCTACGCCGCCTCGCCCTACACCTCGCATGTGCTCTACGTGCCCTCGACCATGCACCCCGGCCAGCAGGGCCAGTTCCCCCAGGTCATGGCCGCCAATGGCCAATTCTCCCCCCAGCTGGGCAGCACCTACAACCCCCAGAACCGCGGCAACATGCAGCAGCAGCAGCCGCAGCAAGGCCCCGTGCCCCAATACAACACCTCGCCGTCGGGCTCCTTCGGCCCAGTCGGTGGCATGGCCAGCACCATGGGCGGCTACCAGGGCACGCCGCAGAGCGCGTTCGGTGCCAGCATGGGCGCCGGCGGCCCCGCCAGCACTTTCGCCAGCAACGGCGCCGGCGGGATGCCCAACGGCGGCCGTTACGCGGCGGGGATGGGTGGCAACGGCGGTCCGGCCAGCACGGCGGGCGGCATGTTTGGCAACCGACCTCAAGAGGACGGCGGCTTCTCGGGCTACCCCAACCAAAACGAGCAGCAGCAGCAGCAAGACGGCGGCAACCCCAACGCCGGCGCGTCGTCCGCCTTCTTTGGCTCTGGCAACTTGCTCTACTCCTCGAATTAAACGTTCTCGCGACCTCTTTCTACACCCAAAGCACCGCATCAAAAGAGCTGTTACTGTTTTTTTCACGTTCGCCGCCTACTACCTCCCCCCTCTTCTCCCAATGATATCTTGTCCAAAGGCACCCCAGCATCTGTTTTTTCTCTCCACATCCGGGCCACCCCTTTTTTACATTGGCATCAAACCCATTCTTCTCGCCTTGGGCTCCCAAAAGCACCTGCACCATATATGGCTTTCCTCCTTCTCTTTGGTTTTTCTTTTTTTCTTCAAGCGATGTGTCTTGTCTTGTCGGTCATTTTTGGGGTGGAATTCGGTTTCTCAAACGGAGGCAAGGCGCACGAAATCATACACAAACGGGAGGGCTCTCTCCCCAAACCAAGCTGTTTATAAACAATTTACTCCTCCAGGCTCTGATCCTTCGACTCCATTCCAGCACTGAGGGGGTCCATGACGCTACTCAGCGCAAACACGTAGGGGTCAAGCGGCGGGGTCAAAACGCGCTCTGCTGATTCATTTGTTGTTTTCGTTTTCGCGAACCGAGACCTGCCCTCCTCGCACCTTGCTCCGCTACCTCCACCAGCCTCCTTCACCTTTCTCAGTTCTCCTTTGTAACTTGCCACTCTTTTTACTGCCCTTTTTGCACACGCCCTTGCCCGTGAGTGTTCTACACCTCGAACGCGTCGTGCCGGTCCTGGATTTGCCACTAATGAAATCCGTGTTGTTTTTGCTCCCAGTCGACCACCTGGCACAAGAGCGCAGACCTCAGAGTCATCATCATCAACTCACAGCCCAACTACAGCAGCCTAGCGGAATCAAAACATGGCCTTCGTCTTCAAGCGCGATGGCAGGCGAGAGCGCATCACCTTCGAGTGAGCTCCCTCTTCGCTCCAACAATCACTGTGCTCATAGCAAGTACAGTAAGATAACGAATCGGATTAATAAGCTTTGTTACGGTCTGGATCCCTTGCATGTCGACCCCATCGAGGTGAGCGCGAACAAACTCTGGTCGCTGGCCGGGTCTGACGACGCGCGCTCTGCAGGTCACCAAGAAGGTTATCAACGGCGTCTATGGTGAGCTCCCCTGCTCCTTGATCATGCTCAGGATGCCCTGTCTAACAAGCTCGCAGCTGGCGTGACGACGACCGAGTGAGTTTGGAGCCCAAGCCCAAAAAAAATCATGCACGCGACTTAAATGAATCCCAAAGGCTCGACAACTTGGCTGCAGAGGTGGGCATTACCTGCTCTAGTTCTAGAAAGTGCATAGAACTCACGGGGAGAACAGACCGCCGCCTACATGACCACGACGCACCCGGACTATGCCGTCCTCGCTGCCCGCATCGCCATCTCCAACTTGCACAAGGAGACGAAGAAGAACTTTGCCCAGGTCATTGAAGACCTGTACACCTATGTGTACGTTTGCGCGTCGTTTTTGGGCCGCACAAAGACCTGGGAGACTGAGATCGAGACGTCGGAATTTCAGCAACCCGAAGAACGGTACGTTTTCGCGCTCTGCTCGCGTTTTGGGACTTCGGCTCACCCACTAGACTACAGGCAAGGCTTCTTCCATGATCTCCAAGGAGACCTACGAGGTCATCAAGGCCAACGCGGAGACCTTGAACAGCGCCATCATCTACGATCGCGACTTCACCTACGTGCGTTTGCTTCTACACCTGCTCCTGGGAGCTGTCGTTGAGGTTCATTCGGACAGACCTACTTTGGCTTCAAGACGCTGGAGCGCTCTTACCTCTTGCGCATCAACGGCAAGGTCGCCGAGCGCCCTCAGCACATGCTCATGCGTGTTGCGGTCGGCATCCACGGCTCCGACATCGAGCATGTTATCGAGACCTACAACTACGTACGTTCTTCTAGTCCATTGGTGGAAGCGTTCGCGTCGTACTGACTTTGACCAATCAGATGAGCGAGCGCTACTTCACCCACGCCTCGCCCACTCTGTTCAACGCCGGCACTCCCCATCCCCAGCTGTCGTCTTGCTTCTTGGTCGCCATGAAGGAGGACTCCATCGATGGCATCTACGACGTAGGGTGACTTGATTGGGTCGGAGATTTCGAAAGCTAATAATTTTGTCTTTGAACGCGTTCAGACCTTGAAGACCTGCGCCCAGATCTCCAAGACGGCTGGTGGCATTGGCCTCCACATCCACAACATCCGCGCCACTGGCTCCTACATCGGCGGCACCAACGGCTACTCGAACGGCGTCGTGCCCATGCTCCGCGTGTTCAACAACACGGCCCGCTACGTTGACCAAGGTGGCAACAAGCGCCCCGGTGCTTTCGCCATCTACCTCGAGCCATGGGTGCGTTGCTGCTTTCCCCAGATTGGCCATGTCAATTTTCTGAGAACCTGCACCGAATAGCACGCCGACATCTTCGAGCTGATTGACTTGCGCAAGAACCACGGCAAGGAGGAAGTTCGCGCTCGTGACCTCTTCTACGCCCTCTGGATCTCGGACATGTTCATGCGCCGCGTCGAGGCCAACGCTGACTGGCCCTTGTTCTGCCCGGCCGAAGCCCCTGGCTTGGCCGACGTCTATGGCGAGGAGCACGACGCCCTGTTCGAAAAGTACGAGAAGGAAGGCCGAGCGCGCCGCGTCGTCAAGGCCCAGAAGCTCTGGTACGCCATCCTGGAGGCCCAGATCGAGACCGGCATGCCCTTCATGCTCTTCAAGGACTCCGCCAACAGTGAGCCTTCTGATCATACTCGCAGCAAATTCAGTTGCTGATAGAATTTGTGCCGCAGAGAAATCTAACCAGAAGAACTTGGGCACCATCAAGTCCTCCAACTTGTGCACCGAGATCATCGAGTACTCGGCTCCCGACGAGGTTGCCGTCTGCAACTTGGCTTCCATCGCCCTGCCCGCCTTCGTCAAGGATGGCGCCTACGATTTCGAGAAGCTCCACGAGGTCGCGAGGGTGAGTTGTCGAGAGCTAGCAAGGGCGCTCAACCACAGCTGATTGACGAACAGGCCGTCACCCGCAACTTGAACCGCATTATCGATGTCAACTACTACCCTGTTCAAGAGGCCAAGAACTCGAACATGCGGCACCGACCCATCGGCGTTGGTGTTCAAGGTCTCGCCGACGCGTTCATGGCGCTGCGCATGCCTTTTGACTCTCCCGCCGCCCGTCTCCTGAACAAGCAGATCCACGAGACCATCTACCACGCCGCTCTCGAGGTGTCCAACGAGCTCGCCATCGAAGAGGGCCCTTACTCAACCTTCCAGGGCAGCCCAGCGTCCAGGGGCGAGCTTCAGTTCGACATGTGGGGCGTCACCCCTACCACCCTTTGGGAGTGGGATAGCCTCAAGGAGAAGATCATCGCCGGCGGCCTGCGCAACAGCTTGTTGGTTGCGCCCATGCCGACCGCGTCGACCTCCCAGATCTTGGGCAACAACGAGTGCTTCGAGCCTTACACCTCGTGGGTTTTCACAACCAGTAGCACATCTGTCTTGAGCTAATCGTATACGAACAGTAACATCTACGCTCGTCGTGTCTTGGCCGGCGAATTCCAGATCGTCAACCCTTGGCTCCTGCGCGACTTGGTGGACCTCGGCATCTGGAACGATGACCTCAAGCAGCTCATCATCGCCCACCACGGCTCCATCCAGAACATCCCTCACATCCCTGCCGAACTCAAGGCCATCTACAAGACGGTCTGGGAGATCAGCCAAAAGGCCATCATCGACATGTCCGCCGACCGTGGCGCTTTCATCTGCCAAAGCCAGAGCTTGAACATCCACTTGTCCAGCCCGACCTTTGCGCAACTGACCTCGATGCACTTTTACTCCTGGAAGAAGGGCCTTAAGACTGGCATGGTGAGTTGTCGTCTGACCTCAGTGTTTCTCGACTCTCCGTTGACCGCTCTGCTTCAGTACTACCTGCGTACCCGTCCGGCTGTCGGCGCCATCCAGTTCACCGTTTCCGCCGCCACCTTGGCTGAGGCCAAGGCTGCCAACGCCAAGGCTGTCACCGACTCGAAGGTCGCCTCGTCTCCCATTCCCAGCCCTTCGATTGCACCAGACTCGCCACCTAAGCAGGTCGCGCCTATGGCCATCTCTGGCGTCGGCGCCGGAGCTGACACCACGCCTGTTGGGCTCAAAACCCGCGATGTCTTGGCCGACATCAAGAACGTCAAGAAGATCGACCCCTCGCTGTCCCCAGCGCCTGTTTCGCCCGTCACTGATACCGCGGAGGACATCACCTACGAGGAGGCTTTGAAGCGCAAGGCGGAGAAGGAGCTCGAGCAGGAAAAGCTGCTGTGCAGCTTGACCAACAAGGAAGCCTGCGTCGTACGTTTTGCTCCCTTGCCTCGACTCTGCGAGTATCGATGCTAACACGTCGTTGCTCAGATGTGCTCCGGTTAAACGGAACGAACAGCCTCTTGATCCACTTTGCATAAAGTTTCGTTTGGCTTGCTCTTTGTTCTGTTCCCTGGCATTGTGTAGATTCCTTCGCTGTGTAATAGCATCCCTTCCCTTGTTTGGGCTCTCCCACCTGTCCTGTCCTGGCCCTTCACTTCTCCAGCCATCACTGCCGCCAGCGACCCCAAAGTCAGCCATTGAGCCTGTGCCTTTTTTGCCCATGGAGCCATCAGCGTCTCTTCGCCGCGCCATTCTTTACTGCTGCCAGACTTTATTGCCATGTGTTCGAGCGGCCCAGCTGCTTTTGCCAGTGCCGAAGGTCACACCGTCGACAGGCAGCTCCCCACCGTCATAGTCTGAGGGGGCCCGCTCTGTGCTAGCGTGCTGCCTCTCCATTTCCGTGGTGCCGAAATCGGGCTTCTAATGGTCTAAGATTAGTTCGCCAAAGCTGTGGAGATGCCTGCTCGCCTTGGAACAGCGAGCACGAACAGCGAGCACGGCGCTGAGAATCAATTTAGACCTGCTGCTGCCCTGCTGTTCACAATGCTGCCCGTCGTAGAGGATTTGACGTTTCAGAGACTGCCATGCGACAACTTCATCACTCCACAGGGCGCAAAGAGTGAGACGTTCAAGCAGGCCCCGCTAGATGCGTCGTACACTCTGCCTATGATGGTGGGTTCGCTTCCTTCCCTCCAGTCACGGGCTTGAAGGCTGACTTTCACTCGAACCTGTCCAGGTGGACTGGCACGCAGAGCATTCGAAGAATCATCCATGGGCTGTCTACCCCGAGAAGGATGGCTCGGTTCGCAAAGTGACTTATCTCGAACTGCAAGAGGCCATGCACCGGGCGGCCCGTATAGTTTTGGATGCGACTGCCAAGTGTGAAGACCGGGATCCTGTGGTGGCGATTCTGGCGGGTCGCGACCACGTCACCTATGCAGCGACGATTCTTGGAGTCCTTCGCGCGGGCTTTCTGTGCTTCCCTATTAGTGTGAGTATCTTAAGGCCTCGTGCGTACGCTAGACCGCTCAACCAAAATCTCGGCAGTCCAAGAACTCTGCCGCCGGAGTCGCTCATGTGGGTGCTGAAGTTCCCAGACCGCCTCCTACTGACAACCCCTCCCCCAATCCCCCAGTTGCTGGAGAAAACCAACTCGTCCTTTGTCATTGGCTCCCCGGAGAACGAAATCGAAAGCAAACTTTTGAAGCCGGCACTCGCTCAACTGCCTTCGCTTCGTTTGATACAAGCTCCTCTATACGGCGACATTTATAAAGTTGCTGCTCCGTTCCAGCTTCTTCCGCCCATGACAACCCCAAAGGATGTGCATGCTCCAGAAATCATCTTGCACTCGTCTGGCTCGACCAACTTTCCTAAGCCTATTCGGCTCTCCCATTTGGCTGTGGTCCAGCTCACTCGCCGCTACAATTACTCTTCGCATGATTTCTGCAGCGCCGGTGAAATTCTAGGGATGCAGTCGCAGCCTTGCTGTAGGCTCGTCTCTTTCCCGCATGCCGGCTGTGAGTGCTGAACTGTGTGCAGATCACACGGGAGGCTTCGCCAACAGCCTGGCCTACCCTATCGGTAGCGGACTCACCATTGGCGTCTTTGCTCCTCAAAATCCGCCTCCGGTCCCTACGTCCTCGATGCTTCTGAAGGAGTGGAAGGCGGCCGGTGTGACTTTGGCGGTCGGACCGCCATCCTTTTTGGTCGACTTCATCCGAGACCCCCTAGCCATGGACTATCTTCGGACCTTACGAATGTACATCTATGGAGGTGCGGTTACACTGGCTCGCGAGTACACCGCGGCTGACGTACCCGTGTCTGTCCAGGCGCTCCTTTGCCATCGGCCATTGGCGACAGTGTGGTCCGCCAGGTCTGCCCGAATCCCTAATGTGTCATAGAGACTTGGCTGAACCCTCCTAAAGGGGGTGAATCTGTTGAACAGCTGGGGTGCTACCGAAATCGGCGTGCTCGACAACCCGTGGCCAGAAGGCTTCGGCACCAAAGCCTACAACGAAAGCCTCGACTGGGAATATCTTCGCCTTCTGCCAAATGTGAGGCTATCTTGCCGCCCGCTTCGTGACCCACTGAATTTTCGCCGCCAGGTTCACATGATCTTCGACCCGCAAGACGAAGGAAGCAATCTTTACGAGATTTGCTTCGCCCCTACAAGGCGAGCCTCCTCAAATGTCATTACGGGTCTCAGGAAACTCATTGCCACGCAGAGAGCATGTTCCCTCGGTATTCAACGACCCTCACCGTCAGATCTACCGGACCAACGATGTGGTCAGACTTCACCCTACCAAGCCGGGCCTGTTCCGAATTGTGGGCCGAGCGGACGACCAAATCATGCTCAGCACTGGCGAGAAGACCGCGCCCGGGCCTTTGGAGAGCATCATCGGCGCTCACCCAAAAATCCAGAGGCTCGTCTATTTCGGCCGCGGCAAATTCCAGAACGGCATTCTCGTGCAGCCAGTGGAGGAAGAAGGTATCGACGTGACCGACCCCACTCAAGTGGCACTGTACAGAAACGGCATCTGGTCGGCCGTCGAAGAAGCGAACAAATACGCACCAAGCCACAGTCGCGTCTTCAAAGAGATGCTGCTGATAGCATCCAGGGACAAGCCGTTTGTCTTGACTCCCAAAGGCTCCATTAATCGACCTGGCACGCTGCTCGCGTACGACGCTGAGATCGAAGCAATCTACGCCGCCGTCGAAAACTCTCTGACGACCGCTGTCGAGCTGCCCGCCTCTATGAACGACAACAGCGCCCTCTCGTATGTAAAGGCGGTGGTGACCGAAGTCATGCGGCCGAACGGCGGGGCTGTCGACGCGGAGAAGGACATGTTCGAGCAAGGCCTGGAGAGCTTGGGGTCGACATTCATCCGAAACAGGCTAGGAGCTGCCCTACGCCAAGCTCAAGTCAAGGCACCCTTGCCGGCCAACTGGGTGTACGACCATCCCACTGTTGTGTCCCTGGCGAGCGCTTTCCGTCAACTGTATCTCCATCAAGCTTCCGCCGCACCTTCCGCTGCGACCTTGGCGGAGCTCGCAACGAAAATGAACCGTAAAGTCGAAGAGTACACCAGCTCCTTCCCGGTGCATAGAGGAAGCCTACCACCCCCTGCCGGCACTTCAGTCTTGTTGACCGGTGCCACAGGAACTTTGGGCTGCTACTTGCTCTACCAGTGGGCCATTTGTGACTCCAGAAGCCATTTTTGATACTGAAGGAATGCTGGCAGCTTCATCAACGACCCGTCAGTGAACAAAATATATGCGGTCAACCGACCCGCTACCCAACCCGGCAGAGAGCGCCAACTCGAGGCCTGGCGGGATCGTGGCCTAGATCCCGCCCTTTTAGACTCGAAACGGGTCGTCTTGGTGGACGCCGATTTGGCGCGGGCCGATTTTGGGATCGACAATGCACTTTACCAAAAGGTGCGTCTTGTTCGCCGCCTCTTTCTCCACTCACAGGCTCATGGAAGCCGTTGAAAGATGCGAGATACGGTTACGCTCATCGTCCACAACGCGTGGCGTCTGAATTTCAACCTCGGGATGGAGGCCTTCGAGCCCAACATCGCAGGGGTGCGCCATCTGGTCGACTTTGCGCTTGCGTCGCCTTTCGAGCAGCCGCCTAGAATCATCAACACCTCTTCCATGGGGGTTGTTGGTGCTCATCCGGTGGGCTGGGCCATCGAGGAACCGGCCAACCCCGCCTTTGTCGTACGACAAGGTTATTCACAGTCAAAGTATTGTGAGTGCCGCCTTTATCACCACTGCCCGACGTAAGGCTCATGCAGCAGATCAGGTGCCGAGCGCATTCTCGAGCTAGCTCCTCTGTCGACCACGAATATCCGTGTCTGCCAGTTAAGTGGTAGCACGATCAATGGTGCCTGTGAGCTTCCTCCTTTCTGCCTTTCTTCGCGAACGACATTAAGAAATGACCATATCTAGGGAATGCTACGGACTGGTTGCCTATGCTTGTCAAATCGCACGAAAATTTGGGCTGCCTGCCTACCGGAAACGGCGTTGTGGCTTGGGTTCCTACCGACACAGCGGCTCAGATCATCGTCGATTTCTGCCACAACGAGAAGTTGCCTCAAACGTTGCACTTGACCCACCCCAACCCCATCAAGTGAGCCCATCGCTCTTGTTTGCGAGTCGAGACTGACAGAGCACTAGGTGGGCCGAAGTCGCCCAGATCTGGGCCCGGGAGCTCGGCACAAAGATTGTGCCCTTTGAGGTCTGGTTGAAGGCGCTGGAAAAAGAGACGTATGCGGCGACCAACCCGGCGGCCAAAATCTTGGCTTTCTTCCAGGCCAAGAGCACAGACAGCGACGCTGGGCACGAGTGCTTTGGCATGGTGCGCATGCACACTGACCTCGCGCAACCACTCTCGCCCACATTGGCTCAATGTCCGCCTTTGCAAGAGGCGGATGCCAAAGCTTGGCTCACATATTGGCGCAAAGTGGGCTTACTGAAGTAGCAATCCAGACGTCCAGAAACGAAGCTGTGAATATGCGAATGCTTGTGCTCTACGTGTACCTGCGACCCTGTTTCTACGCCACCTTGATCACCACTTTCCCAAAGTGAGAACCGGAGAATAGGTAGTCGAACGCCTCTTTAGCCTCTTCGAACTTGAAGACCTTGTCCACGACCGGTTGGATCTTGTGCTCCTCGTAGAACGCGACCATCTCCTCTAGCCTGTCTCTTGGCCCGTTGAGGATACCCTTCAGCGTAACATTGCGGCGCAGAGCGAGGACATTCGTGTTGGTCCGGTCGTCCAAGGCGTCCTCCTTCCCTGACAGGTACCCAATGCAGTTTATCAGACCTCCAAAGGCGACGCAGTCGAAGGATTTGCGCAGCGTTTGAGCACCGCCATTCTCGAAGATGATGTCTGCGCCTTCCTCGTTGGTGAGCTTGAGCACTTCCAGCTGCCAGTCCACGTTTGATCTGTAGTTGATCAAGTGGTCTGCACCAAGGGCCTTGGCTTGCTGCAGCTTGGCGTCCGAAGAAGAAGTGACAATGACTTCGCAGAGGCCGTGAGCTCAAGATGAAGGCAATGCCACGTCTCACTCGCTTACCGTTTGCACCACTAGCTTTGGCAATTTGAAGCCCGCTGATTGCCACGCCACCGGTCCCTTGAATCAATACCGTCTCTCCTTTGCCACCGGGTTGCCCCATTGGCCGAAAGCCATTGATGGCCATCCAAGCCGTCATTCTTTTTCCAACGACCCACTCAGCTAGTCCACATTCTCAAAAAATACAATTCCACTCACCCAGCGATTGGCAGGGTGGAGGCAGCCTCAGGTGACAGGTATGCCGGTGCTTTGACGAGGCCAGCACCAGGAAAGACACGAAACTCGGTCAAGCAGCCAGGAAGAGGTAGCCCGAGACCTGACTTCATGTCGTGCGCTTTAACCTGGCCGGTAGTGTGCGTTTGGTTGAAGATCGCCATGACCTTGTCGCCCACGCTCCATTTCGCAGAATGGCTCTTCACCACCTCGCCGCAAATGTCTGAGCAGGGCACTATGGCAGCCTGAGCTTTTCCTGATGTCGTTTTGTGGTGGTTGTACAGCCCCATGATGACCTCTGTGTCCCGATAGTTGAGTGAGACCGCCAGAACCTTGACCAAGACTTCTTCGGCCCCAGGCTCCGGGACTTCAACCGTGGCAAGTTTGAGATTGGCGAAGCCATCTTGATTCGTCTCCCACTGCTTCATCATGCACAAAGAGCGCAGGTCTTGACGGCGGATGCAGAGGGAGAAATCATGTTAAGCTTAAGGCAACGGCAGGCGGCTCGCTTCGGCACAGCAATCCCGAAGAGGGAACTAGCATTTCAGAGTGAACGCACATCAGAAGAGGGCAAAGTGGTCGCGCAAGTGGTCGCGCAAGTCTCAAACAAAATCCGCGAGGGAAGGTACGAAGGTGGCGAGCTCGGCGCTTCTTGTTCCGATGCCTCCATCGAGCTCCACGCTGCCATCTCAGAGCCTGGACCTCTGCTGATCTTCTTAAAACCTTTGAAGAATGCCCCCTCCGCGATTGATAGGCCGGCGCCAAAGATAGAGACCAGAGCCGGTTTAGGCAAGCCAACAATGGTGAAGCCACCTCCTGCTTGACGCGTCGCCATCGAGGCACCTGCCAGCCTTCAGGTACCCCAATATGGTCCATTGCCAACCAGCCCCGTGGCGTGAAACTTTTGGACTTGCTCGTCAAAGACCAGTGCAGGTCAAGTTGTTCTCGTTGTGCCACCTTCCGTTTCTTCGTCCAACACCGGCCCGTCAACCACCACCAGCCCACCACCACCACCTGTCGCCCATTCGTCGCATTTGATTGGCAACAGCAAGGTGCGTGCGAGTTCAATTGCCTGAGAGATGGACAGTGTATTGAATGAAGTCCATTGGACCCACAGAATCATGGCACCCAGTACTTCTCGAGCCGACCTGGAACGCGGTTCCTATATCCGCTCTCCGCTGTCTCAGCAGCTCGAGTTCGGGTCGCCAGCACCCTCGCCCGACGGCATCGATCCTCTCGGCCAGCCCATCACCTTCACTAGCAAGGCCGCCGTTTACGCCTCGTCCCACAACGTCGCTCGGCCTGAGCTACCACCTTCTTACTCCTCTGCTGGAACACCCAACTGGGTCGACCGCCGATCCCAACACCCTCACAGGCGGCATCGGAGGATTGACACGGCCACATTTATCGCTCTAGCCACCCGCCCTTTCTTGACGCCACACCGCATCCTGTCCTTGTTTGCCATTGTCTGCGCGGCCTCGTACTTGGCCCGCGTTCTGCCTCTGTTCGCTGGCCCCGTCTTCCGGGATCCTGCCTACAACCCGCACGTTGTCTACCACCCGGCAGAGGTGTACGAAGCGCTGTCCATGCCGACCGCCAAGAAGAGCCGCGCCAAGGCTGCCCCTGCCCGGCCCGTCCGCTTTCAACCACCAAAGGTCAACCGCAAGCCGCTGGCGCCAGCCCAACCGCGACCCGAAGCCGTGATCGCCAACCAGCTCAAGAACGTCGGCGCGCCAGAGTTCTGGAAGCCCGAGCCAGCAGACAACGACAACAACCACAAGCTCCAGGTGGTCATGTTCGACGGGGTGGAGAAGGCCGAGCACGAGGCTATCGAGATCATGGAGCGCATCGAGGCTGGCCTGGCCGAGGCGGACGAAGAGGACGACCGACCGGTGTTCATCGACTTGCTTTTGGAAGACGTTGGCGAGGACGAGGACTTCAGGGTGGACGACGAAGACGAAGAGGAGGACGACAACGACGATGAAGAGTCGGCTCGCAATTGGCTCGCAGACCAAGACATCATCGACGAGTCCGAGGACGCCAGCTACTCGTTCGAGGTCGAGCAGGAAGAGAAGGAGGCGGTGCGCATGCCATTGCCCTTGAGGGGCAGCAACCGGGCGCCGGGTGGCCGGGCGGGTGTTGATCACTCGATTGCCGGCTACCTGGCGGAAAAGGAGCGCATGCAGCAGGCTGCCGACTTGTTCAGGAAGGAGAAGGCTCGGATGATCAAGAAGACCTTGTTCGAAGAGGCCGAGGATATTGCTGCTGGCCGGCGATGAACCCTTCCCCTTTTGTTTCTCAAAAGCATTGATTGTTAAATATTGTGGGGGTTGCCTAGATGCAAAGAAGCCTGTTAAAGTGTTATCAAGCATCAAGTAAGGGCTTCCGCGTCCTTTGCACATTGCAAGAAGCCCAGGCATCAAGTTGTCCACTTGAGCTTGCGCCCTCTGGGCAGCGTGCTGCCTCCCAAGTCTACCGCGCCCGCACCCCGCTTCCTGCCCACCGACGCCCAATTGACCAAGCTGGAATCCAGGGCCTCGTCGGTGTTGGAGCTGGCGAGCAGCTGGAGCTGGACGAGCGCTTCCCTGGCCGTCTCTTCCCTGACCTTGATCACCGGCCCCGACCCGTTCCCACCGGACGTGCTGATGCTGAGCTTGAGCCTGGGCCTCTCCTTGGCAAACTCGCCCTCCGGCAAAGGCCCGTCCAAGGGCATGAGCCGATCTGGGTCTGGCGTGGCCGTGCTATTGGCGGCTGCATTGGGGGAAGCCGAGGTGGAAGCTTCTTGCTCCTCTTGGGCTTCTGCTTGCGCTTTGGCCAGGGGAGCGGCGGACCGGGCAGCGGTGGTGCTGCGAATCAAATGCCGCAAAGATGATTCGACCAGGCGGGTAGTCCGCACTCGGTTGTCCGTCATGGCCGCTGACGGATCCGCCAGCGTGCCAGAGTTGGGCTCCATGCCTTCTGGGTAGACCTGTGCGCAATGGAAGGCGTGATGAGATGACAAGCTTGGCTCGAAGAGGGCGCCCCAAAAACGCACGGGTGTTTGCTTCCATGAGTGCTCTGGCGGCAGGGGAGGGAAGAAGTCAGGCTGAAAAGGTAGGCGAGCGCCGAGCTCCGCCGGCGAGGGCTTGTAGGGCAGGATCATCTCTTCAGGCGGTGGGCGAGGAGACTGCGGCTCCAGCGGTGGCAAGTCTTGGCCGGCTGCTGGGCCAAAACCGTACAATCTTCAGATATGATGAAGATGCAGGTAGATAGATCAGCACCAACCTGAATTGCGGCTTTCGTTGTGCGCGACGAGCTCGTGCAAGCCAAAGCCGCCCTGCTGTAAGGCGAGGGCGATGTCCAAGGTGTTGGGCTGCGACCTGCGCCCGGCTGCTGCGATCTCGTGCGAGAAGTAGGCGACGCCAGCCAGCACTGAGCGTCGAGGCTCTTAGAAAAGGCAGCGCTGAAGAGGAGGACCCAAAGCACGCACGATTGAGCACTTGTCGCTCGAGCTCCTCCATCGCCGACCGCTGCACGCCCTCATAGCCTCGCTCAGCCACCACTTCGCAGATCAACCGCTGCAGAGCCGTGTGCGCCAAGCCCTCCATCTTCGCCAATCGACACTCTCAAACTTCGACGTCCAAGTCGAACCCGTCTGTTTTGCTGCCTTCCGCTGCCCAAACATTCTCTGCTTCTGGGTTTTGTTTGACCTGTGTTACATTACATGAGATTGTCCCTCAAGCTCCTCTCCAACATGTCCGCCGCTCCCAAAGTCGTTCTCACCAGAACCCTTCCGGCGCCGGGCTTGAAGGCCATTCAGGCTGCACACGACGCCGGTCGCATTTCCCTCGTTCGCTGGCCTGAGGACAAGGCGGCTGATCGGTCTTGGTTGCTCGAGAATGCACCGGGCAGCGCTGCCCTGCTGGTCATGCTCAACGACAAGGTCTGTTGGGGCCTTCACTTTTCTCAAGACCTGTCAGATCTGGAATTTGACGCAAAAATCGGCCCCCTTGACAGGTCGACGAAGAGCTGCTAAAGGCGGCAGGACCATCCTTGAAGGTCGTTTCGTCTTTATCGGCCGGCTTCGACCATGTCGCTTTGCCTTACCTCAAGGCGAACGGAATCAAATTGGGCACGAGTGCGTGGCATTTCTTCTACTATGCACTCTGAGCATATCTTGAATTGTTCCGTCCAGCCCCGGATGCGCTGACGGACGCCTGTGCCGACATTGGTTGCCTCTTGGCTCTGATGGCCAGTCGGTTCGGTGGAAAGGCCATGCGTGAAGTCCTGGATGGTAACGTAGGCTTATAATTCCCTCCTAGACTCTACTAGAGCGCCCTTTTCATGTTGAATCGCTCACAGTGGCCCAACATGCCTTGGAGCCCGCTTCTGCTGTGCGGCCAATCCTTCCGCGGCAAGACTTTTGGCTTCATCGGCTTGTGAGAGGAGTCGCTGCTCTGCCATTTGGTCGTTTGACTGAGGCGGCGATTCTCGCAGTGGCCGAATTGCGCAAGCTACGCTTCACCGCATGCTCCCTTACAAGCCTTCCAAAGTGCTCTACTCGACTTCCAAGCTAGGCCAGCCAGCAAAAGCGGATTATTACGATCTAATCTCCTCCTCCAAAATCCCCATCGTCCCCGCCGAGTCGTATGACCAGCTCGCCTCCGAAGCTGACCTGCTCTTCATCTGCTGCTCCCTCACGCCTGAGACCAAAGGCTTGGTGGGCAAGTCCTTCTTGAGCAAGATGAAGCCGACCGCAGTGCTGGTCAACACATCGAGGGGGCCGGTGGTGGATTCGGACGCGCTGGCCAAGGCGCTGAAGGAGGAGAAGCTGCTCGGCGCCGGGCTGGACGTGCTCACCGGCGAACCTCAAATGTCAGTCTATCTCTCCTCCATCTGATTCCAGATGTTGACATTGAGGCACTGACAGAACGGCGGACCATCCTCTGGTGAAGGAAAAGCGGGCCGTCGTGTTGCCTCACATTGCGTCGGCCACCGTGGATACCAGAGAGCTCAGTGGGTGCCACGGACTTCCCGTTCGCACCATTTGTCTTATTTACGCCGGCCTGCGCAGTGTCCGAACAGAGCGTGGAAAACCTCCTGGCTGGCTTGGAGGGCAAGCCGATGCCGCACGGTCAGATTCTGTGAGAGGGGAAAATCATTGCAGCTTCGTGTGGGTATTCCTTGTGAGGTAGAATCAGCAGCACTAGAGCCTAGAGAGAGAGAGAATTTTACAAGGTCTGTTGTCCTCTTGAATGAAAACATATGAGAGAGGAAGAGTCGCCTTCTTTACATCCCATTGGGTCCCTTACAAGTCCGCCGCTTCCAACGTCAACATCATTTGAGCCATCCTAAGGCGTGAAAACTCGGTTGTGCTGGGTCGGTTAGAAGAAAGCCGGCTGGAGGGACAGAGGGGGTTGGGGAGAGGAAGAGAGAAAAGGCAAGGCCATGCAAACAAAAGAGAAGGCGAGAGATGATGGGTCGTTAAAAAGGAGTTCTATTCATCCGCGGCTGCGCCAGACGGTGGCGTCGACGATCTTCTTGGCCTGCTCGAACGAGATGCCAGCCAGCTTCAGCTCGACACCGCTGAGCGCGTCCTCCGCGTCCAATGTCGCTGGTGCAGGAGCCGACGGAGGGGACTGCGGCGCCCTAAGTCCGAACGCGGAGCCAGAAGTGCCGAACGCGGAGGGCGGCGACTTGGGCGGCGAGCCACCGAAGGCAGAAGTGGCGACTGCAGCTTTCTCCACCGACGTCGAGGACGGGGCAGAGAATGGCTTGAAAGAGGAGACGACCTTGCGCGGCGGCGAGGAAGGAGTAGCCGGCGTCGGGGCGGGCGCACTGGGCAGGACCACGACCTCATCGTCGTCCTCGTATTTCGGTGGCGGGACGTAAGAGCGGTAGTAGGAGCTGTAGTGAGAGGTATGCCGCTTCTGGTTGTAGGCGTCGGTGAAGCGTGAGGTAGTGATCTGAGAACGCCATTCAGCAACGCCGTCAAGGCTTTGAAGTAACACCGCACCTTCTTCAAATGTGGCCTGGCTTCCTGGATGGCGACGGCGTTCATCCACACTTCGACATTGTGGCGCGATTCCGGGGAGTCTCGCTGCAAGCACGGCAGTCAGTACATTGGCTTAAATTGGGTAGACGCTGAACTCACGTAAATGTTCTCGACGACGAGGTGCTTGGTGCTTTCGTTTCGCAGCGATAAAGAAGCATGCAAGTCTCGGGCCACATCGTCCACAGAGTGCTCGCCCGTGGCCAGTCGTTGATACACGGCGCTCCCCACCTCAGAAATCAAGCGCTCTCTGCGGGCCAAATCAGCAGCCTTCCGAGCCCCGCCAAGCGAACAACGCACAAATCCATTTGCTCTAAAGCCGAACCGACAATGACATGCGCCAGGAACTTGGCGTCGCTCAGAGGCAAAATGGTGCCACCGGCCAATTGGCACAACGCGCGGTAAAAGTCGGTGCTGTAAGTATATCCAGAGAGCGCAGGCTCGCAGGCGACCATGAAAACGGTGATTCCGCGGGCGGCCATGCTGCGAGAGAGCTGGAGAGGGTCGTGTCCATCGGGGCTGCCACCGGCAAAGCCATCGCCATACTCGCCGATCTGGAAACGGTATGAGCTATTTACTAAGGGCTTTACTGAGGGCTCTTACACCATGGGGTGGGGCGTCTGCGATCTGAAGACAGGCTACAGGTTCAGCCTTGCTCGCTAAAAGTGCGAAGACTACCACTGACCAAAATGACCATCTTGGTCGCGTTCTCTCGCCACCCCAGTTGTGAAGCATCAAACAGAGCCGCAGTGACCGCTTCTGGGCCGTCACCTGTTACTCGCATACCTATGAGCTTTGTCAATCGAAACGCAAGGCTCATGGCGCAACGCACCACCTCCCGAAGCGTAAAGACTGAGCACTTGGTCAGAACCCTGCGGTTTTGTGGAACACACAAACAAAAACGCTCACGTCTTGAGGGCGGCCTTGATCTGAGTCACGTCCGAGCTGAACTGGAAGACTTTGGTCACGTAGGTGTTGTCCTGCGGCGGATGGTCTGTTCGCAAGCACCGCCTTAGTGGTGGGGACCTCGTTCTCGTGGAAATTGAACAGACCTCGAAAGGCAACCAAAGCCAGTCTGTGGTTCCACAGACGGAAAGTCAAAATCATCACATCGGCTGGCCGAGAATGGAAGACTCACCTCAAACAAGCCGGTGAGCTGAGCTTTTCCGAATTGATGATTTCGTTCACAATCAGCTCAATGTTCTGGGTGGCGGCTGTAAAGACGGTCAAGAGTGAAATCAGGAATGAGCGAAACGTGGCCACCCTCGAGAAGAGGGGGAGGAGGTTCGAGGGTCGACTTACAGGCAATGTAGCTGCCCATGCTGCCCGTGCTGGAGATAATTATGAAGAGCATGAGCATCTCGGAGTGGTGCATAGAGGATAGAGACGGCACCAGTCGAGGACGAAGCACAGATCCAAGCATCGTTCGCCTGGCTGAGGCTCTGGTGCCCCTGCACTCGCTCGAGATCGTTGAGCACGCCGGCATATGCTCGAGAGATATAAAAATGATGCGTACAGACTGTCGGCTGATCAACAGCAGGCTGCACCTCAAAGCTATCGTCGTCCATCCCGACCAGTGCTCTTGCGCAAGGTTCGAGGGCGGTATAAGGGCTCAATCGAGCGCCCAGCAAGTCCAAATAGGCGTGGCCAACCAATTCAAGCCCAGTGAGACGTAAACGAGCCAATGGCTGAAGCCCAAGAGCGGTGAATGGGGGGCAAAAGTGGCAAATTAAGAGAGGGCTCTCCGCGCCGGACAGCGTCATGCCCGATGTTCTACAAGTCGCGAGATGCAGCGGATCTCATGAACCCTAGCCATCTCAACCCGTTCCCTGGCTTCCACCGGTAGACCAGCGCCAAGCCGACGACACTGAGCGCGAGCGCTCCCAAGCTGACCACCCTGAAACTGACCGCCGAAGCTTTCTGCTCGCCCCCCGGTATTGACGTGTTGGCTGATCAATTTTCGCTCAGCATCTGAAAGCCAAACGAGAGCCAACGCAAGACTCACGGCGCATCGCAATGCTGCAGACGATCTGCCAGAGCACGCCAGTTTGGTGGCGACTGTTCACTGCTACCGGTGGGCGCAGCTGTAACCGGCGACAGTAGACGTCCGGTTGGACTTCGTGACGCTGGACAGCAAGATCCAAGTCAGACTTGCTAGCCACAAAGACGGATGGAATGTGGTCCAGCTTGTACTGCTGCCGAAGGTTGGAGATGTAGCTACACGCCGTTTGCTCTTTCAGTGGGCAGAATGACTGAACCAAGTTTTATCGACTCACGAAAAGGAATTGGTGTCTGCAGAATCATAAACATAGACGACAACGTCGATGGTGGCCAGCTTCTTGGTCGACCGCAAAATCTCAGGTTCTTCTCGGCCGTATTCGGCCAACTGACAGACACACGTACGCTCATTAGGTCGGTAAACTGAGTGCTGGAAAATCCACTCACCACAAGATACTTTTCTACGCCGGCGATCTCCACAGAGTTGACAACGGTCGACTGGCGGCTGGTGGGCTCGTAAGGTTGTCGGACGTTCTTGCCCACAAAACTTCGCATCAAGGTGCTCTTGCCCGACCCAGCTGCACCGAGCAATAAGGCCGTGAAGACTTGGCGCTTGCTCTTGCCCGCCTTCCGCTCGGCCTTCTTGGAAGGCGATATCTGTAGGGCCGCTGTGGTAGAGATGGCCGGTAGCGCTGCAGATTGGAATCCGAGGTAGGCCAAGTACGCCAAGGTGGTTTTGTGGTTGAGCAAGGTCGTCATGCTGCGCAAAGGTTTGAGGCACAACTCGTTTGAAAGGCAAAACGGGATCAACGCACGCCCATTGAGCCAGCCAGCCTTGCAAGGTAATGTTCCCTTGATCATTGGTGACCGTCGTTGCCGGAAAACCGTCCCGTAGCCAAGGGTTGCCAGGTGAAGTCGAGAACAGAGCCTCCAGCTCCTCCGAGGACAAAGCGCCGTCTTGGTCCTTGTCGTGGAGCTCGAACAACTCTGCGAAGAATTGCAAGCCAGAAGGGGTGAGTTCGACGGCGGTGTCAGAGGGCACGTCAAACTTTGGCGAGAGGAAGGATTCTTGCAGCTGCAAGTCCTCGCCGTAGCCAAACTTGCGCAAGACAGTCCAGGTTGTTTCTAGGCGCCCTTTCTGAATGAAAATTGTGTGTAGACACTGCACAATCCCTCTCCTTCAGCACACTGATCAGTGGGAAAGTGAAAGGCGGGCTGACTAGGAAGCCCTCTTCTGTGAGGCCATCGTCTCGGATAGTGTCTGCTGATATTTGCCGAACCACATCCTTGATGCCTTCGAGCTCTGACTGTTGCAACGGCGCCGAAAAGCACTTTCTCTGTGGGACAGGATCAGCTATACAGAGGCGCATAAACTGTGACTCCGCACCTGGAAGCCGTTGAGCTCCGAATCGTTGAGCACGTCATCTTTGTCCAAGTCACACAGCTTGAAGATCCGCCGAAGAGCCTGAACGCAAGCTGGTTTCAAGACGTGCTCTCGCGAGTCGTAGAGTGGCGATGTTGGGTAGAGGACGGCTCGTTGCGCAAAGTAGAAGATCTCCGCTGGGCATTCGTCGGCGGTCTTAGCTGTTTTGCTTAAAAGAACTACAGAAGGAAGAAAAACGCACCGATGTTGGTGCAAGTCTTGGCCGAGCACTCGACGCAAGTCTCAATCTCCTTGTACGACTGCATCAGCGGGTAGATCTCCTCTTCCAGCGCTTGATTGGCCAGAGCTGTATCTTCTGACATGGCTCTGAGGTCAATCTTGTTGCCGACGAGGACGACGGGCAGGTTGGAGCCAAGGGAGCGGATCGTTGGCAGCCAGTACTCGGCAATGCGGTCGAAGGATTGGGGGTCGTCGATCGCATAGACGATGATGACCACATGGCTTCTTCGAAGCTCATGTTCCAGGTGAGGCCGGTCCTCACGGCGGGCTGTTACTCCAAAAAGTTTAGCGGCCACGACCTTGTTGGCATATTTAGGGCAAACAAATGGGCGTACGCGAAGTGTCGACGATGATTGTCGTCAAGTTCTGCAGTGTCGTAGAGCCCAGTGCATCGCCAGGTACTGTCACAGGCGGCAAAACAGTGCTGGAAGGGATGGGCACGAACTGCTCCTTGAGCAGGCTGCAAATCAACGAGGCTGCGTTCGCCCGTCAGTCCGGCCTGGCCAGCATCGAGCAAGAGCATGGCACTGACATTTGCCAACGGAGGCATCTCCGATCAGGATAGCACGGAGCTCCCTGCGCATTCACTCCTTAAGGCTCTGTTGTTCGCGCTGTTTGCTGATCCCAATGAACCGGCGTCGGCGCCCTTTCCTATTGACGCAGAACGAAGTGCCAGTTAGTGGTTGTATACGATGGAAAAAAACCGGCTGGTCGCTGAGACGCAAGCCTTGAAAGGTAGCAGCAAGGTTCAACTTGCAGCCGAAGGCGCTCGCAAGTGTGGGTTCGTCCGCTGCTCGTCGTCATTCCATGATACAAGATGTACAGGCATATCTTTACAGTGTCTAAGAGTTAGCTGGGAACGTGTCATAGCGCAACGTCCGATTAGAGGTCCGTGACCGCAGAGAGCGCTGGGAGGCTGCCGAAGCTGAGAGCAGTGGCGGCATGTCCACAATCTCGTTCTCGTCCTCCTCCGAGTCCTCTTCTGCCGAAGACAGGAAGTCCTCCACGCCTTCCTGCTCGGCCTCCTCCAAATCCATCAACCGGTCCGCCCCAGAGACGGGCGAGCTGGCGCTGGCGTTGGAGGGCCCACTGGACGCCGACGTAGGTAGTGCTGAGTTGACGTCTTCTTGGTGGATGTCGCCGGCGTGCTCGTACCGGTAAGAACCGCTTCGAGGGCGGGCTGGGTTGCGCAAACTGGTGACTCGTCGGGCGCTGGCTGGCGTCGAGACGCCCATGCCGTAAGGGTTCCGCCGGCGAGAGACGCCAACAAAGATGACGAAAGTCAGCCAGTGCAGGACGGCAAAGACGAGGTTGAGAAAGAGGTAGAGAGGGAAGATGATGGAGGGTGGGTGGCTCAGCCGGGGCTTGCCGTTCGCCAGAGACGAGATGGGCAACCGCTGGACCAGCGCATTCGAGTCGTATAGCACGAAAAGCAGCGTGACCTGTTAGGTTGCGAAAATTGAACTCAGTCTTCAAAATGACAAGCACGAGAGGCCTTCGCGACGCACGCTGGACGTGACGGCAAAGACGAAGGCCCGCTCTCTGACTTTAGGCGACAGGGAGGAATGCAGATTCGCCAAGCCGCGGGCGTAGTTCCAAGCCAGCAGGTAGAACGCCGAGTGCAGCGAGTGCACAATGATCAAGGCCGTGAAGACAATGGCCATGACGAGGTCCAGCGCGGCCAGGGCGGACAGCACGAAGAAGGCACGCGGCCGAGGGATGCGGATGGCCTCGACGGTGGCCGAGTTGGACGTGAGCAGGACGTAGCTCGACGAGGAGGCGCTTCGAGGGATGCCCATGCCACCCCTATTCGGCTGCTCGGCCTCTGTAGCCATCGCTTGCTGCAACTGCTGCTCGAAGCCCGGTCTATTGCGTTGACATGCGTGTTGGAGTGAGATTGGAGTAGTCGCGGGCGCAGGTCGGGCCCACGTATGATTCGCCGTCGATGTGGCTGGAAGAGAAGTCCCTTCGCCGGCCTCGACGATCTGACTGTTGCTCTTGTGGGCCATCTCATTGTTCGTTGAGGTGATGTTGGACAGCGACGTGTAGCTGAGAGACATCGCTACTGCCTTGCCATTGCCCAATCGCTGCTCAGCCAATGCTGTACTTTTGCTCGCCATTTTAACGTGAACGATGGCATTTACGGTCGGGGCTTTAAGCGACAGAGAAGCCTTAACAATGCTTATGTGTATATGTTTGTGGTGCTACGTTTGCGAGAACGAACTGGCTGTGATTTTTGCCACCCTCTGCCGTCTGCGCTTTCGATGTCCTTGACGATGCCTCCCCAAAAGTCCTTCGCTGTACTCCCCAAAACTTTCCTATTGAGTATCTCGTATGAAATACCAAAGCCCTGTTTTGCTTCCGTGCGTGTTGTTTGCCTGGCGCCTTGAACGCGTCGTGCCGGTCCTGGATTTGCCACTAATGAAATCCGTGTTGTTTTTGCTCCCAGTCGACCACCTGGCACAAAAGCGCAGACCTCAGAGTCATCATCATCAACTCACAGCCCAACTACAGCAGCCTAGCGGAATCAAAACATGGCCTTCGTCTTCAAGCGCGATGGCAGGCGAGAGCGCATCACCTTCGAGTGAGCTCCCTCTTCGCTCCAACAATCACTGTGCTCATAGCAAGTACAGTAAGATAACGAATCGGATTAATAAGCTTTGTTACGGTCTGGATCCCTTGCATGTCGACCCCATCGAGGTGAGCGCGAACAAACTCTGGTCGCTGGCCGGGTCTGACGACGCGCGCTCTGCAGGTCACCAAGAAGGTCATCAACGGCGTCTATGGTGAGCTCCCCTGCTCCTTGATCATGCTCAGGATGCCCTGTCTAACAAGCCCGCAGCTGGCGTGACGACGACCGAGTGAGTTTGGAGCCCAAGCCCGAAAAAAATCATGCACGCGACTTAAATGAATCCCAAAGGCTCGACAACTTGGCTGCAGAGGTGGGCTCCACCTGCTCTAGTTCTAGAGTGTGCATAGAACTCACGGGGAGAACAGACCGCCGCCTACATGACCACGACGCACCCGGACTATGCCGTCCTCGCTGCCCGCATCGCCATCTCCAACTTGCACAAGGAGACGAAGAAGAACTTTGCCCAGGCCATTGAAGAGTGCAAGGAGCCACAGTCTGTTGAAACTCAAGCAGGCCGCCACCCAATCACCCTATTCAAACTTTGGACATGGGCCCCTGTTGAATTTCGAGGTCGCCCCTTGATGCTTTCTTTGCTTGGCCGAATCTCCTATCCGTATTATCAACGTCGACCAACTACCCCAGTCTGCTGCCAAATTTGCGGATTGCGCATTGAAACAGACAGGAGCCCCTTCTTGTTCAATTTCACCCGCCGGGCCAAGACGAAACTGGTGCGCACAAAACGAAGCAACAGATTGTAACTGCTGCGATGGGCGTCTGTTGCAGCTGTAGGAGCAGCCAAGAGCTCAAGATCGTGGAATGCTGGAGGGCGCGTCAGGAAGACGCGTTCATCATGGCTCCCCTTGTACGCTCTTATCTGGGCAAAGCTCCGTATAATTCGGTGCCGCGTCTGCTGATTTGCAACTAAAGCTTTAGCACGCCAGCCTTACGAGCCACACTTGGGGCGGGACGGGACCCACCACGAGATTATTGATCTGAAAAGAAATCCCAACGGCCGCTTGCCGTGTGAGACAATTCATGCGCGTTGCTCCAAAGGCAATCTCTTGCTCCTCTTCTCTACGCAACCCACCTCGTCCTCCCTCGACAACACCACACTACTGACAGGCAGACGCGCGCAGGAGCCGGCGGGACCAAAAAACGACAGGACAGCATCGCCCAAATCTCGTCTTCTGCTTGCTTCTAATCCAAGGGTCTGACCACATCAACTTCGCCCTTGTCTTGTCCCAGCTCTACTCTGCACCACCAACACGCCCACCCGCGCCCTCGTCTAGCAGCTCCCTTTACCAGCCCGTAATCAACGCGTGTTCAACCAAGCACAGTTTTGGTGCCGCCAATCTCGAACTGAGACATGGCGACAGCAGCCTTCCATCCCATCGCTCTGCGCTCCCAGTCCTCTGCCAATGGCGCCCACTCGCCTGCGGTCACTAAGGCCGCGTCGTGCGTGTCTGAGCAGCTCCGGGGTTGCCCCAAGCCTGAGCGGCCCCTCCTCTCCCGCCAGTCCACCGCCGCCTCCGCCAAGGACCACAGCAAGTCGTACGGCCTCCAGGTCGACCACGACGCTTACCCCAGGCACCCGCACAACGACCGGGTCCGGTTGATCTCGGCCAAGCAGTATGCCAGCTTGCAAGCGCAGGAGCTCGCCCTCAACACGCCCGAGAAGGTCCTCTTCCCTTGGCTGCACGGCGCCGACCAGCGGGGCACACACCAGGCCTCGTACTTTGGTTACAACGACAAGCCATGCAGGACGCCAAGGTCAGTTTTGCCACTGAGCTCTTTTGTTTGTTTCGAAATTTTGTGGGCTCAAAAAAGCGTCCATGCTTTGACACCTTAGGTTCCGCGCTTTGACGACGGTCACCTGCGACTCTGAGCGCTCAAGCTACTACTCGAGCTCGCAGCCTGGCTCCCAGCCGCACTCCCGCATGACCTCATTGGGTGCGCAGTCGTTCAACTCCACCTCGTCCATCTCGTCCATCTCCTCTTCGTCGTCCTCCTCCTCGTCTTCTCTAAGCTCGTTTGATTTCTCCGACCTCGAATCATCCCCGTCCTCGTCCACCTCCACCGCGTCAGAACACAGAGCCGCTCTCCTGCTCTCCACTTTCACGCCCGACGACCTCTTGCTCCCCTCGCACCCGCCTCGCTTCCAGGAGGTCGCCGTCCCCCAGCAAGTCAACCTCCGCAACTTTCGCCTGCAGTCGCACAAGTTTGCGTCCGTCTCGGACATTGTCGTCTACTCCGCCGCCGGCTTGGCCTCCACCGAGCTCTTGCCAGTCGCCGAGAGCTTCCTCCACGCCCAAGACTACCTCCGTCGCTGCCGCTTGGCCGACGCCGACTATGAGGACGACCTGTTGCACTACCATGTCTTCGTTTTGGTCGACAGCTTCGATGTGTTTGAGCGCTTCTACCCAGAGCTCGTCGCGACCTCCCAGCACGGCTTCCTGCAGAACAAGGTCGACTTCTTCGAGAGGGAGCGAGAGGAGATGCGCGTCTTGACCCAGGCGTCGCCCATCGCCGACGGCGTTTGGCTTGGCAACACGCAGGACGTGCCCTTGCCCCCTTCGGCCTCCAGGGGCGGCTCCACGCCCGGCGCTTGCCCTAGCCCGTCCCACCTGGCCGATCTAGACTCCCTCGCTGCCGCTTTGGAACACCCCTCCGCGTCCGTTTTCGGGCCTTCGTCCAACAAGCTTTCAAGAGGCAGGATGGCCACCTCTGACTCGTCGTCCTCGCTGGAGCGGGACGTGATTGAGGATGGCAACCCCCACTCTTTCTCGATCTGCATCGAGGCCCACGACCAAGCCTACATGGCTTCGCCGGAAGCGCTCAAGAGCTACGAGACTTTGCTGGACAAGACGGTGGCCGGCTTGAAAGCGCCCGAGGACCGCCTGGATCCCACCCAGATCGTCCACCTCGAGTGCATTTCCACCGGACAGGCTTGCGTGCAGCCCGGAAGCCAGGTCGCCTTGTACGTTCCTTTGCTCGCCTCATGCGATCGACCTGACTGATCTTTCGTTGATGCAGCATTGACCACTTGGTTCACCTTGTGATGTGGATCCGCCGCCAAGCCAAGCCCACCACCGTTTCGCCTGCCACCTCTCCAACCAGCGCCTTCGGCTTGCGTGGGCGAAAGCGACCGACTCAGACCCCGAAACGCCCTCGCAACGTCCTCATCCACACTTCTGACGGCTACACCGACACCTCGGTCCTTGCACTCGCCTACATCATGTACGACCGTGCCTGCACTTTGCCGCAAGCCTACCTCCACCTTCAACTTGAACGTCACCGCAGCTTCTTTGTCTACCCCGCCGACGTCTCGCTCCTCGCCCGCGTGGAGACCCGCATCATGGCTGTTATTGCCGAAGAGCGACGGGCGGCCGACACGCCAGCAGAAGCGATGGAGGTTGACTCGCCAGCTTTGGGTTTGTTGAAGGGCCGCTTCTCCAGGTCGGCCTCGCCTGTGACCGCCTCCATCCCTCGCACCATCTCGCTCAACCAAGCCACCCAAACAGAGCGCATGATTGCCGCTCCCTTTTTTTACAACGATCGCTTCGACGGCCATTTCCCCTCGCGCATTCTCCCCTTCCTCTACCTCGGCAACCTGAACCACGCGTCCAACGCGCTCATGCTCAAAGAGCTTGGCATCACCCACGTTGTCTCCATTGGCGAATCTGCGCTCACGCCACCCCGCTCGCCGTGCGAGTCGCCCATCGGCGTCCCCTTGCACCTCAAGCCCAGGATCCCCACCAATTCGCTTTGGTTGGAAGCCAGCATGGGCAACATTGACGTGCTCGAGCTCCGAGGCATCGCTGACGACGGCATCGACCCCATCCGCGATTACCTGTGCCAAGCCGAGCAGTTCATCGAGGAGGCCCGCCAAAAGGGCGGCAAGGTGCTCGTCCACTGTCGCGTTGGCGTGTCCCGAAGCGCCAGCTTGGTCATTGCCTACGTGATGAAGCACCTCGAAATGGACCTCCAGTCCGCTTACCTGCTGGTCAGGTCTCGTCGCCTCAACATTCTAATCCAGGTCTGTCCCTGCTGCCCCTCTAGTGAAGACGTCAACTTATGCTCTTCCGTTGATCACAGCCCACTATTCTGTTCATGTGGACCCTCCAGTGGTACGAAGCCACCTTGAATCAAGAGCGCGTTGCCCAGGGCAAGCGACCTCTCGGCACCCGCCTCACTTGGGGTTACCTCGCCCGAGAGATGTGCGACCTCAACGCTCGCTACCTTAACGTCTAATCGACCTACCTTGTTCATCATCGAAATGTACAGCAAAAGACCAACGAAGACGCCCTTAAACGGCAGGACGACCTACGACTCCCTGCACTAATCTTGTGCTCGCTCCCTCTTTACTGAACTCTTTACGCCTACACCTTCTAATGACCCCTTCATTCTTAACGCCATTCTCTTCGTGTTCGGCACGCGCATCAAATCTGGCATTTTCACACTCCTTTTTATCGGCGTCGGCGCCCTTCCCCAAAAATTTGGTCCTACATCGACCCTTTTACGCCCTGTATTCTACGAACTTTACGACCCTTTCACACTGTATCAAAGCGGTTATCACTTCATTTTTCATTCGGTCTGTGCATGTAACAGGTCATCCTTAGAGTGGCTCTTGTTTCTGTGGCGGCGTTTTTTTCTTGCGGGTGATGGCTTCCTATGGGCGAGCAGATGGGCTCTTTGCATTCTTATTCTCTCCTGAGGAGGGCTTTAACAAACATTCTCCGCTGATGCCACGCCAAACAATGGGATGGAGGTCGGGTGTCAAAACCGCCCAACACGCTACATGTACTCGCTCTCGCGTGCCTCTTGGACCATCACCTCCAACTCTTCGCGGACTTCATCGTCTTCCAGCCAGCCCAGCATGTTTTCGGCCTCGTTGACAATCTGGCCTCCATCCTCCCTGATGCATTTGCCGATCTCGCCATAGGTGCCGTAAATGGTGTGTGCGATTTCGAGGAAAGCCTTGATGGCGTTGGTCTTTGTAGCATCTGAGCTGGATTGGGAGACTCGTTCCATCATTTTGTTGCGAATCTTGTCGAGCGCCGAGGAGACCTGGAATGCACTCCTATTAGCCGCCCAACAAGGAAGACTCAAAAAACACGTCTAGCTCACCTCGCCGCTCTTTTCGAACTGCCATCGAGGAGACAAGTCATCCAAGGAGCAGCAGGCGTCGTCTGCAGCCCTGGTAGCCCAACCGAAGTTGACGGGCTTCTCGTTGGCCGCCGCCATCTTTTTAAGGGCTACCGCGTCGGAGACGTCTTTGAAGGCAACACATAGGCTGTCCAGGGCTTGGCGGGTCAGCTCGTTGGAGAGGCCGGAGAAAAGGTCGGGGCGGAGGCGCTCTACGACATCTTTGGCGGCCTGACCATTGGCGTCCACCGCTTGCAGGATCAAGCTCTTGCAGGAGTCGAGCTCCAGGCCGCTGCTAGTAGCTGGTGTCCAGGTAGGAACGGTAGTAGTTGCATTGTTGGTGCTGGCGCGCTGGCGTTTCTGACCTGGAGCCATAAATGAATGTAGATGTTCAACCTTCATTTGAGGGCGCGCCGGCACTTCGTGTCGGTTATCTGCAGCTCGTGGTAGACCAGTAAAGCTGTGCTCGCGCCTCTCCTTGCTGCCGCTGGACGTTGCCGCACTTCGGAGGCAGTAGGTCAAGACGCGCTCGGAGCGCAACTCCAACTTTCAGCTCTGCATGTGCCTACAAAGACAGCTTTGCCCTCCTTTCGACCGCTTCATAGCTGCGAGGGAGTTTGGGCGAGAGACGAGCGCCTTGAGGTCTCGCTCTGTGCGTATGACTGTGCGGGCCTCTTCTTGTGAGCACCCCCATGAAAGAAAGCGGTGGCAGATGAAGCCCACCTCCGTTAACTCTTCAATCGACTTTTCGAGGACGTCCATTCGCTTTCCTATCGTGTCCACTGTAGTCTATGAGCTGCAAGCCCGCCGTACGCGAAAAAGCCCGCGTCCTCACGTCGCTCGCTAGCCTCTGCGCGCAGGTGCAGGTCGGTCAGGGCCGCATCGACGCGTCTGTCAGACACTGGAGAGCTTACGAGTGTGCATGGTCTGCAAGGAATCTTCGAGCGCATCGAGCGACGAAGTGACAAAATTCATCTGGACGAGCGGATGCCCCGCGCAAGTGTGAGCAGCAGGCTGCGGCGGGTGGCCAGGGAAGGACGCACCAGCTCTTCTGGGCTCGTGACGTCCTTTTTTGACATGACGCCGGGTATAATGGAGCGCGTTTGGTGGCTGCTGGAAGACGGTCGCAGCGACGCCGAGGGTGGTGGCGGCAAGCCTGAACTCGCGGTTTGCAGACCGAGCCCTCGTGTCGTCTATATATCATTTATATAAGTCCCTGATGGAGAGGGAGTAGTCTACGGGGGCACTCTAACACCGACAGAAAGCAGGCTTATTTCACCTCCACCTTGTCCATTTGGAATGCACCTCCAACCGCGGAGTCGGTGTACGACGTTGGCATCCAGGAGAACAGGTACTTGAATCTCCAGGAACCCTACAGGCCAACAGTCAGCCGCCGTGTGCAAGAGGCTTCGAGCGAATAGCACCAACGTTGCCAGCAAAGATGTATGCCGACGGCTCGGGCGCAATGATCTTGGGCACAACTTCAGCTGCAAACACATCGGCGTCTAAAAGGTCATGGGTTGGGGCCAACTTAGGCGCTGCCTTTGGCCCTACGAAAGCCGAGTGTGCTAGCTCACCGATTCCGCTTTCCTTCGAACGCGCTCCGGCGGAGTCTGTGGGTGTCCAACACAGGTTAGTTCCATTTCTAAGCCAGCTAGTGCGTCGTGAGATAGGCGGAAGACCTACATTCGAACATCTTGGGCAGATTCTTGTAGAAAGCCGACGTTTTGGGCCCCAAATCCTTCTCTCCAGACCACCAGTTACTTCGAATTACGGCAGGAGCTACTACAACGACTTTGATGTTGAAAGGTTTGAGCTCCAGGCCTGCCCGAAGGGTTGTCAATTAATTCGCATTCCCCTGACATGAAGAGCTATGCTTACGCAGCGAGTCGCTGAGGCCATTGACGGCGTATTTGCTCGAACTGTACACCCCTTGCCATGGACTAGCGCGGGTGCCAGCGACGGAACCGATGTTGCAAATGGTGCCCGACTTTTGCGCGACCATGAAAGGGGCGAACGCTTGAATGACTGCCAAGAGGCCGAACACGTTGGTATCGTACAGTTTCTTGACCTCGTCGAGGTCTACCTCCAGCAGGTCCTCGAGTGAGCCGTACCCCGCGTTGTTGACGAGCAAGTCCAGTGGCACAGAGGCACTCTTGAAAGTCGCCACCCAGCCGGCCACATCTTCCTTCTTTGTGACATCGCCAGTGAGGATCTGGAGCCACACCATAACGAGCTGCACGTCGTCATAAGTTGCCCTTAGACTCACTGTTGCGCCTTTCTCCGCCAAGTCGCCTGCCTTGGAGGCATCGCCTCGGACCGTTCCAAAGACTTTGTAGCCAGCGGCCATCAAAGCTAAATTCTGACTTTTAGATGATTATAGAAGGATAGGGCTAAAGTGCTCACTAATTGCGAGCCAGTACCCAATCCTTCGTTGCCGCGCTTTCAAGTTGAGCGCGAACGAAGGGCAGTCTGGGGAAAGCGACCCMCCCGCCCGCCGTGACGCCAGTGATGACGGCAGTAGGCATTTCGAAAAGTGCGCAAAGGTGAGTGAAAAGGGGTGCTGTTAATGCTACAAGCTTATCACGAGCGGATCGGACAGAAAGAGTGGCGGTTCAGCTCCGAATCGAGCGCTTCGTCTAGGGACAGGCTGTTGTGGTTCAGAACATCTCGAACAGGCTTCTTGGGCACTGACATAGTGCAAGGCGCACGCACATGGACGAGAAATCGCTTGCAATTAGGTTCTATCTGGTGGCTTCGGAGGGCCACGTCGAGTCCCCAGGTTGTCGCGCTATCCGCCGCCTCTTCTGACATCTTGCTGGCCTACTGTTCCAGTCTAGTAGCGTCACTGTCGGGCAAGGGAGCCAGCCGCAAGTCTTCAAGGGGGCACACGATGTCAAAGGGAGGTTCGCCAAAGTCGGCTAGCGTTCTAGGGTTTGGAGAGGTCGAATAGACCGCCAGGACAGCAGAGGGCTGGAAAACCTCTTCAATTACCACTGCAGCTCGTTTGGCGGTCACCTTTGGGCGGGATGTTTTGGTGGAAGACGGCTCTGCGATGTGGCCGGTTGCCACCACTTGGCGGAGACCCTTACAGCGAAGGTCCACTTTGGTACCTTTCGGGCAGGCTGCGGTGACAAGATTGGGCGTGGGGGCAGAGAGGGCGGCTTCCAAAATCCGAAAGCTGGCGTAAACGTCTAGCATCGCGTATTCGATCCGATCAGCCCGGATCGTTGGCTCTGCCCAGAGGCCGTGGACGCGGAGGTCGTCGTCTTTTCGTAGAGTGAACCCGGTAGTCTTTTCGAGCATCGAACGCAAGCTTCGGTTGGGTGGGTGAATGTCTTTGCCCAGCAGCACTTCTCGGAGCTCTTGAGCACCTTGGTGTGCCTGTAGCTCGGAAAAGTGCGTCTTGAGGCGGGTGAGGTCGCCTTTGACGTTACACCCGGTCTTCAAAACTTGATTGCTGGTGACTAGGAAGTGAAAGTCGGAGCTGAGCCGACAGTCGGCGGGCCAGTCGTGCACCTGCGGAGCGAGTGAGCCCAGCTGCCAAGTCGACAGCAGCAGAAAGTGCACACTCTAATGAGCCACCCTTGCGTTGGGTCGGAATGCTTCATCAACACAAGGCAGTCCACCCCGGACCGCCTGTCTCGAGCCCATTCAGCATCCAAGTGCACGATCACTTGCTTGCCCTCCTTGGCTTCTTCGAGGATCACGGCCAGCGCCGTATCAATCTCCTCTTGCGTCTCACACACATGTCCTTTGAATCCAGGTGGGAGTTCGAGGTAACGAGCCCCGGAATCTTGAACATCGGCCGGACTGAGCAGCGGTGGCGAGAGTGGCAATCTCTTGTCGACAGGCGTGAGCAGGCAAGGGAAACTTCAGTCGCAAGCGGTTTAAGGTCTGCCACGAAAGGGTGGCAGCCAGGATTCTGGGCCAGCCGAAGAGCCGCATGATGAGCGTGATGGCCAGCAACAAGAGCCATCGCTTCTGTAGTCGGAGCGCTTTTGACAACATCCCCAAGATCATGGAAATCTGGGGCAGAAGGGAAGTCGGTTGAACGAGGACAACCTTCAACTTGTTCTCTTGCGTCCAGGCGGAGACAGCTGTCAAACTTCCTCTTACTCTTCTGGTCAGTTTGTTTGCGCGTTTCTGAGAGCCCTCGAGAACTCTTCAGACGCGACTGGATTGCGTCAGGTGTTTGCCGCGCAGCTGTCACGGACCTCCTGTCGATTCTATTTGAAGAGCCCACACGCTCTCTTTCTATACCACCAACTCCCTGCCTTGCTTTGTTTTGCAGGCACTTTTCACTCATTTCTTAAACCCCAAACCACGACAAATAATGCCCTCTGCCTTGCCTGTTCTCGCTGCTGCGCTGGCCGCCCTTGGTGTAGTAGCCGCTGGAAGCGTTGCGGTACGCGTTCCCTTTGTGTGAAGCCGCACAAGCGAGCACTCACACCATGCCTGCACAGGTCCCGCCCTCGGATCAGGTCGCCTATGGTGAGCTGGGCAGGGTCTTAATCGCGCAGCTTCTGAAATGCACATTTGGGCAGTCACCTTTCCTGATTCCTTGATGTCGAACCAATACACCGATTCCCGCGACCACATTAATGGCTTCACTGTGAGTAGCTGTTGGGAGGCATTAGAAGAGGTCACTGAGGGCGGAGAGATCACAGCACTACTTTCGAGAGAAATGTTCGTTTTGTTTGGCGCCACAGCCCAATGTTCCTCTGATATGACTCACAGGCCTGGACAACTGCGGACACCAAGTGATGTCAGGCTACGGATCCCATCATGTGAGTCAGCTCGGACACTTCTCTTATTATGTTCATGCGCGAGTACGAATAGCTCACTGCTCTATGTGGCGCTTCCGTTGCTCGCAGATCATGAATGTGACACCTTGTTCGTCTATTCAAGTCTTTTTACTTGGTCGAGATGGGAGCTAAATCCAGAACGGCAGTGCGCTTGAAGGACTCCGCGGTAATCCTACATTTTGCCTCCTCTCTGCCTCTTAAGAATCGATGTGCTCAAGGAGGATCGTCAAACAGTCTGTCTGGTGCTACTGCTGCGACAAGGACCCAAAGGGCGTCTGCTACTCGGACGTGAACCCCAAGACCGCGGCCAAGCCGTTCGGTGGTGGGTCCACCTCGAGGAAGCCCATGGCCTTTTTCTGAAGAAAACTTGCTTCCCAGACATGGTCTGGGTCACGGACGCGATTGTTGCCAAAGTTGGCGCTCTCGGTGTCAAGAAGACGACTGCGGCCATCATCGCTGCTGCCCCCACCCCTCCCTTGCAAATCACCACCGCGGTTTTGACCCCTGGCAAATCCGTTCATTTCCACTGGAGTGGTATGATTTTCCCATTATGGGCCTTGGTCTTCTCTTCTAAGATCTGCATCACACAGGCCCCAACAGCGAAGTTGGCGGAATTGTAGGCGCCGAACCAATCCAGGCCCTTTTCGACTACGTTCATGACGCTTCTATTGTAGTACTACGCTTATTTCATCAACGCGGCTGGAAAGGTGGTCGTTCAGAAGCTGGTCAACGATACGTGCACCTTCGTGAGTTCCCATAGTGCCTCAAATCGGGCCGCCATGAAGCAATTGACGCCGGTGAGCAGCCGAAGGGCATGACTGGCAAGATCAAGATCAGCATCAGCGCGTCCAACAACCCCAAGGCTTCCTCCATCTGTAAGGTGGCGCGGCTTGATGGCGTTCGTTAAACTCATCGCTGTTTACTGCGAGCAGACCAGGTTGCCCACATCACAGTCAACATTCCCGCGCCGAAGAAGCGTTCTCTTGGCAGCAAGCGGCACATCAGCCAGGTCTGATGGCATTCATACCCCTCTTTCGTTCGTTCTTCAAGCAAACCCCTACATTTGATGATCCCCCTCCCACGAATTTGCCGGTTAAATAGTGGCTTTCTTTCTCGGGACAATCTCCGTTTGTTACCTTTGCATTCGGGACACACGCAGCTCGAAAGCTGTTTCGACTTCATCAGCGGCATAGCGCCAAGCGGCAAGCCATTTCACGTGCAAATTCCCCGTCCTCTTCCAACTTCTGAGCTCGCCTCTCTTCTGCTCTCAACCAAGCGGCCCTATTTTAAACGCACACCTTGCCCTTACACGCAGCTCGCAGCAGTAAGTTTGAAGCCCGCCACGGACAAGAAATGGCTTGCCAGCCCCCTTTGCCCACCATGTCGAAGCCACCTTCTGTTTTAACAAGTCTTGCTCTTCTTTCTTCTCTATCGACCGGCTGTGCCATTTCAACACCTGGCGTGTGTTCTTGACCTCTTCTCCCTCCAACAAGTCTCTTGATGAGCTCCTTTGGTCTTTTGTTGGCGCTGGCCGCCCTTTCTTTCTCCTCCGCTGCCCCCATCAGCCCCACAGAGGAGCCGGATCTCCTTCTGAAGCCCTTGGGTCGCTGGAAGATGCCCAGCTGGTTGCAGCCGAGGGACTTTTTCGCCAACGACGCGGTGCGTCCGGCGAACCCCAAAAACACTTTGCTGGTCAAAGAGGTCAAGGGCAATGTCAAGCGCATGGTCAAGCAGCAAGCGAAGAAGGTCGTCAAGCGTGCCGTCAAGACTGGGTCAAAAGCCGGGAAACGAAAGCTGGCCGCACGAGCTACCGACGCAGCCTCCTCCATGTCGTCCATCGCCGCGCTCTACTCTCCTACCAACAAGTACTTTGTCCTGACCATTATCTTGACAGTCCTTTTCGGTGCGTAATCTCGAGTCCTCTGACTGGTCACACTCGAACTAAGTCATCGGACGTAGGCCTTGCCGTCTGCTTCTTACTGATCTGGGCCACCAAGAAGATCGCCCACATGAAGCGCTTTCACGACGAGCGCGACGGTGATTTTGTGGACGTCAGCAACCCTGCACCGTACTCTCCCAGGCGCAAGGTCTCCACCAGCCCGACCCTGATGACCATCCCCGAAGTGCGAGTTCTGTCGTCGCCTGATATCGAAAAGTCGCTGTGGGATCATATGGACGAGAAGGCTGGATACTCTTCCAATCGACTATCTCCACCAGGCCAACACGTCGCCGTCCTTCCAGCGCACGACGACGAAGAGTTCCCTCAGAAGCCCGAGCCTTCCGCGAAGCCGGCCTATTCTCGCTCCACGAGTGGCTTCCGCGCCGTCTCGCCCACCTTCATCCGCTCGAAGCAGACCCGAAGGCAGCAGCGAGATCGAAGCCAGGCCAGCCTTGGCGTCGCTCATTCACCCAAGCGACATGGCTTCATCCGCAGCGCCTCGTAAATCTGGCAGGGCTCGCCATTTCGTGTACATAACTTTTCGTTTTCGGGCAACAAAGCCAAAGGGCAGCATATTTAGAAACGTGCAAGGATGCAAAATTGGCTTCATTCATATCTACATTCGCTTCGTGTGGGTTCATAAGATGTGACAAAAATCCGCTGTTCAGTCCAACGTTGGGGTCCGCTTCTCCGCCACGACCGCCTCTACCCAGCACAAAACTAAAGGTAAGGAGTGGCAAGTCAGTTGGGAGGTGACGCGGGAACATGATCCAATTTGGCTCACCCGCATATTCCAGCATCGAGTCCCAACCCGCGTCCTTTCGCGCTACCTTCTTCACGTCGAATTCAAGAGCCTTGGGGTCGATGGTGGCCTCTTTGGAGGTGCCCCTCTCCCTTGCTGTGACTGCTGCCGGACCTAGCAGAATGCCGTAGCGCAACTTGAGAGCCGCCACCCAGATCTGCAGGTTCTCCAGGCGCCGAAAGGTCAAGCCAACCTTCTGTTGAGACTCCAACGACGACTGGCGTCGCATGGCCGCCGTTTCTGCTGGGTCTAACGAAGCCGCATTGCTGCCGAGGATGGTGATCAATTCGTGGATGGAGTCGACAGGGATGAAGCCCCAGGGCCGGTGGGACTGAGAGAGGGCGCCATTAAGGGCCAGACAGAGCAGTTGTCCATTCGCCAAGCTTTCCAGGAAGTCAATACGAGATCCGTCGCCGAATGGAGGCGCAAGATTGAAGATGACGGCCGCCGGCAGCTGGGCAGCAATCAGAGCGTGGGCTCGTCCTAAAACCGCGCATGTCAGAATCAATTTGATTCGCCAGGAAAGGGACTCACGAAGAGGGTCGTTTTGAAATTTGGACTCCTGCGCCCAGTCCGGCAGACTTGAATCTTCGACTTCGTCGTGAGGCGCGAGCACGACTGGACCGTCAGTAGAGAGCGAAAAGTCTTCGACGGGCAATTCGGATAAAGGCGTGGAGCGCTGCCTCTTGAGGGATGCAAACAGAACCGAATCCACCAGCTGAATCCACTTTCTGACCTGCTCCTTTTCGTTGACGAGCTGGTCCAAAGTTGCGGGCTTGTAGTTGTGCTCGATGATCGGCTCTTCGCCGACGACAACGGAGTGGGCATCCGGAGACGTCGTCTCTGGCAGCTCCCTGAACCGCAAGTCCATCTCTCTGAGCAGCCCAAGGATATCCAAGCAGGCCTTTCGAAGCGACCCGAGGCCGTCGGAAGAGTCGTCTTTGCTGAGATTACTTTTGAGCGACGGAGCAACCGGCAAGCCCATTGACGTCCGAGGGCGGGCGGCGGTAGAGAGGCCCAAATGAGATTGAGTTCTGGTCGTCAACGGGCTGTCGGACGTCGTCAGCCTCAAGGATTCCAACGAGAGAGTGTCCTTGGGTAACGCGAGTGCCAAGCGCTGCACGGCCCGAATGGCTTCTGTCGTCTCGAGGAGCAGATCAATGATGAGTGCCCCGTCCCTCTCTTCGTCCACCGACCCGTCTTCCGATCTGAGTCCAGAGTCTGGCGTGGAGCTGATAGATCTCAGAGCGGCGAGGTCGGCGGGGTTGAGCTGGCTAGACGGCCGACGAGCGACATGGTCGACGATGCACCAACTGCAGACGGAAATGAACTCTCGCGGCCGCCACAGAATGCTAAAGAATCAGAACGTACAGTTGGCAGACCTTGTCAATCTGGCTGTAGCACTCGGTTCGGAGCTCCTTCAAGGTCGAGGGCCGGTCCTCCTTGTGCAATTTGACGGGCGGCTCGCTGTTCTGCGGCGGCGGCTCCGGCGTTGGCGGTTCTTCCTCCTCCTCTTCGTCTTCTTCTGTCACATTTAGGCCGTAAGAGGGCAGGCGACGGCCCGTTCCAGGGACATTGCTGGACGATCCTTTGGCCTTCTGTTTTTGGGCCTCGCGAACGAAGTAGCTTTGCAGGTGCTGCCCCGAAGTGCTCAGCACAGCCACTCATTTCATCAATAGACTTGAGCCTACATTGATGGAGCCCAGTGCGAGAACCGAACTCCTCTTCGACGCAGAATTCGCAAAGGGCCTCGTTTCGGCAGGAACTTTATAGGTCAGGGGAGCTCTCCGCTTCCTCCTGTCGCTCGCTACATCTCCAGCATCGTTCATTGGGCAGCAGGGAAGCAATGGAACATCTAATGCGCGCCTTGGTGTGTCGCCGAACGAGGGCAACTGTCGCAACTGTGGCGACCGTTGGAAATTTCGTGATGCGAATGCAAACCAAGTCCTATGGTATTACGAAACGATGTACAGGAATGCAAGTCGACATAGGTCAACGCCCCACTGGAGAAGCTGGCCGCATCTTCGCCTTTGCACTGTCTCTCCGAGTGCCACCAAGTCCGCCAGCACAGCCGATTGCTCGAAGCAGCGCTCGCTCCTTGAATGCTCGGGTATGTTGTGGTGTCGATCCAAAGATGTGTGGGTGGGAATGGGAATGGGGCTGAGGTTGGACAGTAGGCAAGTCCGACGCTTTTTGAGGTCCGACGCCACCGACAATATCTGCAGCCAAGCTGCCAAGGGCGCCGACGCTCAGCTGAAATCGATGCCTTCCAAGGACGCTATCTTGGGTTCTCGTTCGCCCTTGAAATGTCCCTCGACCTGCAGCACCAAGAAAATTCAGTATGGTGGCCAAAAACTTCTGCATACGAGCCCTCTACTCACGTCTCGAACTTCGCTCTCATCTGGACAAGCGTGGTGATTCAGAGTGGTATTTATGGGCAGGCAATGAGCGAGACTCGCCACTGGGAAACGGCTGTAGCGTGTCCGTGATAGTTGCTTGATTCAAATTCTCAGACTGCAAAGTCTCCACCTCTTGCTTTTTCGCTGCCGGAAGAAAACGGCTTGGGTCTTCTACAGCCTCTTGAGCAGATACCGAGCCGTCCAAAAGGCCTCGACGGAGCGCCGGGAGGTCCCTCTTCAAGCTCAAGCCCAGCTCTCTTGCCTCTTTGCGAAAAACCGCGGGATCGTCTCCGTATTTGGTTTGCAAAGCAGTGGTGAGGTTCTCGGCCGCTCCTGACGATTGCGGATCAGGTCGAAGTTCCAGCGTCTGAAGAGGCCTATGATGCAATGACGGACCTTGCGAATTCACGGGAACAGGCGAATCTTCTTCCAAGCAGAGCTTCAGGTAGGCAGTAGCTGATCAAGAGTGCAAAATGAGGCGCTGGTCAATGCAGCAGAAGGCCAGCCACCGACTTCTCTCGACGTCTGACATCTTATAAGGCCGGAGTCACAATCCGGGGAAGCCGAGGGTAGAGCAGGTTCAGAAGGCCGCAGCAGGCTGGAAATCCGTAGGGCAACGTCCCCAAGAGCTTTGTAAGCAGTAGAACTTTACAAAGTGGCAGCGAGGGCAGCGAGGGCGTGGCCGGCTGCGGAAGACATCGATTCGCGCATCGAAGCTCTCTTTCTGCCTCGGCCACCTACACTCTGCAGCCCGTGGTCGAACCCACTTGAAAATGACTACCAGAGGCTACAATCATGCCCCGAGCTCCGTGGCGAGTGACAACGAGCTGCACCCGTATGGCTTTCTGCTTTTTCGAGCGAATCCGCGCCTTCGAGCTGAACGCCGTCCCCAGAGGCCCTTATTTCGAAAGCAAGCACCACAACAGATGGGCAACTCGCACCCAGTCCTTGTCTGGTGACCCACAGAGCCGCAACAAGACGGGCATGGACGGCGAGCTGATCAGAAGGGCGCGGAGGCTTTCTCACGGTGAGCAGAACCCTTGGCTGCCTGCAAACATTTCGGACCTGACCTTCCCTCCAGATGAACCCTCGTCCAAACCAAGAAAGTTTCTCATCGACGTGGGTCGCCTGCCTAGGGCTGGATGGCGTTATCTGACGCGTTTTACCTCAGGTCGAGTCCACCATGCGGCTAGTTCTCGAGCAGGAGGACACAGACGGAGAGTGAGTGCTAGTGGCACCGTCTGAATCAACTCTGACGTGAATCTGCACACAGCTTCCAAGTAGGTTTGAGGGTCCTCGTGCATGTCTCCCGTGCACGCACGGATGATGCGTTGCTCTCCAGATTTCCATCACCGACGCGGGCCCAAAAGTCTTCTCGGTCGGCACAGCCTACTCTAATGGCTTCAAGACCTTCGACAGTGGGTCGTCCTATCGACGTCTTTGAAAAGTGTACTGACTTTGCCGCCAGTTCGCGGCACTTGGATGCTGAGCGTGCTTTTGCAAGAGCTCGCCTTGGCCAAGGACCATGGCAGGAAGACCATCATTCTGCACGAATCTCGCCTGACCGAAAATCCCGTCGACCGACTGTCTCGCTTCATCAAGACGTCATTTTGGGACGGCCTCACTCGCCGCATTGACTCTGGCGGCCTGGAACTCATTTGCTTGGAGTGAGTACCCCAATGATGTATACGTGAGCCATGATTTACGAGAAAAGCTAGCCCCAAAAACCGCTCCGCCAATCAGCAGCCCAGAATTTACGTACCAGAAGAGGAGCAGGAGATGTTCGACTACTACATGGAGGTCGCAAAAGACAAGCCACACCTCAATCTGCAGGTCGAAAAGCTCCCCAAAAACTTTGACGCCGTCTACGTCAAGAATTTGAACGACAAGCCCGGCATCCTCGCGCTCGCCATGAACAAAGTCAAACAAGACAACGGCAAGCTCGAACTCGTCGGAATCCCGTTTGTTGTCCGTGAGTGGCTGTCTCAAATTGTGCTACCAAGCCGGTCGACTGAAGATGACTGCCAGCTGGCGCCCGGTTCAACGAGCTCTACAATTGGGACTCCGCCTTCATCTCCTACGGCCTGCTCATCGATGATCGAGTCGAACTCGCCAAGGGCATCGTCGACCACTTCGTTTTTGAGATCAAGCACTATGGCAAAATTCTCAACGGCAACCGAAGCTACTACCTGATGCGATCGCAGCCGCCCTTCTTGACGGACATGGCGCTCCAAATCTACTCAAAGCTTGATCCCACCAAGCAGGTGGAGAACAAGGCCTGGCTCAAGAAGGCCATTCAAGCCGCCATCAAGGAGTATCACACCGTGTGGATGGCGGAGCCCCGCTTGGACGTCAAGACTGGCTTGTCGAGATTCCGCCCAGACGGAAAAGGTGTCCCTCCTGAGACCGAGGCCTCGTGAGAGAATCTTCTGTGGCCGTCTGGTTGCGATTACGCTGACCTATGGACAAAGTCACTTCACTCATGTCTTGATGCCCTACGCTCAAAAACACGGCATCTCTGTGGTGAGTCCTGACGAAAGTGAGGCGCAATGCACTTTTAACCTCGTGATGCAGAACGAATTCGTCCAGAAATACAATGACGACGAAGTTCACGAGCCAGAACTGGACATCTACTTCATGCACGACCGAGGCGTGCGAGAGTCTGGCCATGACAGTAAATAACGTTGTTTTGTGGTGTTAAACATGTGCTGACTTTGTCCGTAGCCAGTAAGCCACACAGGGCAGCAGCCAGAGGCCCTTACTCACGCAGAACGCAGCTTACCGCCTCGAGCACAAATGCGGCAACCTGGCCACTGTGGACCTGCAGGCGCTCCTTTTCAAGTACGAGACGTGAGTTATTTTTCGTCGTTACAAATCAGAAATCAGACTTGATCCTCGCGGCCTACGCTAGGGACATCGCCAGCGCGATCCACGAGATCTTCGGCGACAAGCTCGAATTGGAAGAAGACTTCGAGTTGTCCGCGTTTCCGTTCGGACAGGCAGAGCCCTACACGGCGCCAAAGGACATTGATACCTACGGCAAAGGCTTGAGCTCGCTGAAGCGAGTTCAAACGTCTTCCGAGTGGATTGCTCGCGCCTCTCGCCGTCAGCAGCTCATTGACCGTACGCTGACAAGGGAATATTGATTCTTGAAACCCGCCTGACCTTACGAACGCAGGTTACCTTTGGGACTACGGTCGCGGCCTCTACTTCGACTACGACACGGCGAAGGAAGCTACGACCGTTTACGAGTCGGTGACGTGTTTTTGGATGATGTGGGCCGGCGCATCCTCCGAGCAACAAGCGGCTCGCATGATGGACAAGGCCTTGCCCAAGTTTGAGGTCAGCGGCGGTGCGTAGCTTTTTTGTGTCACCTGCTTCGTCGCTGCCTCTGATAGGTTCACGCTGTAGGCCTTGTGCCTGGCACCGAAGCGAGCAGAGGTCGCATCAGCTTGGACCGGCCCAACCGACAGTGGGATTATCCCAACGCATGGTCTCCTGTAAGCGCAGGGATCCCTGCAAGTCGACGAGTCTGATTCAAGGGCCTCAAACAGCATCAAATTCTGTCTTGGGTCGCCTTTGATCGCTACGGTTACGTCCAAGAGGCTGAGCGATGTGCATACAAGTGGCTTTACATGATGGTAAGCTGTCTCCGTTGACGACAATGTTGATCACCCACCGAGCTTTGTGCGAACAGGTCAAGTCGTTCGTCGACCACAACGGCGTCGTCGCGGAAAAGTTTGACGCCGTCAGCATGACGCACTTTGTCGTGAGTCTGCGAAAGAGCTCGCCAAAGGACGCATCTTATTCAACGTTCTGCAGACTGCGGAATACGGCAACCAGGGTGTGGACTTCAAGCACGTTCCTCGCGAAGGGTGAGCAACAGCTGTAGACGCCTTTCGTGCGTCCTGACTCTTTGGCTGAACAGGTTCGGCTGGTCCAACTCTTCCGTCCAACTCGGCCTCACTTTCTTGTCGCCCACTCTGCGCCGACAGCTTGGTGCTCTGACGCCGCCCAGCTCCATTTTCACCTCGCTCGCGGGACCCGACGTCTCGGCCCTGTCTATCTCGCATTAGTCTCTCATCGATTTACTTTACTAGTCATCCGTCGCACGCCAATTCTCGCATACCATCATCCTATACCAAGTCTGCAAGGGGGTTGTCGTTCGAAATTCGTTGCAAAAGGCCGCTGTGCATAGACTCATGAACGCTTGCGCTTCTTGCCTCGCCCTCCGCCGCCCTCCTCGTCGGCTTTCCGCTTGGCCTCCATACCTTTGGTCCGGAAATGCTCTTTGCGCTCGCGCTTTTCCCGCTCCTCCCTAGCCTCAGCACTCTTTTCCATGATCTTTTGCTTCTCCTTTCGCCGCTCGCCTTGCTTCTCTGACCGCTTTGCCGTCTTGACTCGCTGCACAGCGCTGATTTGTTGCAGCAAGCCGATGGCCTGCTTCTCCTCGTGCGAGAGAACAACAGCACGCTTTTGCAGGTACGTCTTCTCTGATCGCGCCTTCTGAAGCTTTGGCTTGGAGGCGTAGGGCAGAGCAGCTTGCAAAGCCTTCGGCACTTTGAGCGGGTTAAAGCGACGGGTGGGTCGATCAATGGCCTGATGCACCAAAATTAAGCGAAGTCAACCTGAGAAGCATATTGGGCAACCGACCTTGTACTGCGAGTCAGCCACATTGGGAGTCTTGACGCCATCCTCGGCTCGCACTTGCCCAGTAAGGCGCATGCCTTGCCAAGCGCTTTTGTCTTCCAGAAGTAGAGACGCAACAGGGTTGTAAAACTCGCGCGGCTCAACGCGGCTCCAGGCTTTGAGCATGACCAGATCGCTGAGGAGGACTCGGTCCTCGAAGGTGGCTCGGAAGCTCCCTTCTGGCTTGGAAAGCGCCTTTTTGATCTGGCCACGGATGCCGGAGACGGTGCGGACCTGGGCGCCCTCAAATTTGGCGACTTCTAGCGAGGAGTTGAACATGTCCTTGACAAACGCCGTGTTCTTGAAAATTTTCATAGGCGTTCCGGTCAGCTTGAGCTTCTTGACGATCGTGGTGGAGCCGGCAATATCGAGCACCGATCCGGAGGCGCTGACACGAAAGCCGGACGCCTGGCTGAGCGAGTTGAAAGCACAAAAGCCGGTGCCCGGGCTCGAGATGGGCCCGTAAAAGGTGGCCAGGCAATGCATGTGCTCGGGCGTGTACTTGAGCAGTCTGGTTCGAGTGCCGTCGTCGATGCAGTAGAGGGGGACAGTCTGGAAACGGCGCCAGCCGACCGAAAAGATGAGGGGGTCGTTAGACTTGAGCACCTGCTTCGAGAACCAGCGGTGCTTCTTGATGCGGACGGTTACGACACCAAACGCTTCTTCGTGGCCAAGCAGTCCGCCGACGACCAAAGGATAGCGCGGGTCGAAGTGATCCACCATCTCGGCCGGGACGGTGAGCTCGATGCGGACGTAGGAGCCAGGTTTGTGCCCCTGCAGAAGGGCGCGGTTTTCAGGCGTATCGTCCTTGAACTCGGCCTCGGTGGCTTGCAGGCGGGAGAGCATGGCGTTTCTGGAGGCGGTGAAGAAGTCTTCGCCCTCGTCGTCCGAGGAGTCGTCGTATTGCTGGTCAAACTTGCGCTTCAGCACCTCCTTCTTGGCCGCCAGCGCCTTAGCCTTCTTTTCCTCCTCGCCCTCCGAGTCGCCGCCAGCCCCATCTGCTCCGCCTTGGGCTTCCAGGTCGACGAAACCCTCGCCCGTCTCAGAGTCGTAGTCTTGCTGGGCCGCCACCGACTGGCTTTCACCGCCAGTGATGAAGAGATGGCGGATGGAATCCAGCACGTCTTCGTCTTGCCACTTGGCCAGCGTGTCGCGGTCCAATCGCGGCCGGAAGGTGTCTTCGGGTTGCGCAATCGACTCGGTGAGCTGAAAGAGGTCGTCATCAGCTACTGGAGCCGGCTTCGCCGCCAAAGGGTCGCGTTCGCCGCTAGTAATTTGCTCCGGCGTTAGGGATGTTGAGTAGATGAGTTTCGTCCAGTCTGTTTTCCGGCTCGACGCCGCCTTGGAAAACGTGGCTGATGCTTTGATGGACAAGTTACGTTTCCACGCTGGAACGTCGTCCTCTTCATCCTCCTCGATCTCGAAGTCGTCCTCCAGGTCGTCACCCTCTTGGTCGTATTGTGAGTCGCCGTCATCAGAGTCGCCGTCAAACATCAAGTTGCCATCTTCGTCCTCGGTCTCTTCTTCGCCTTCGCCTTCCAAGTCGCTAGGGTCGGCATCGCTGAAGCCATCCTCCAGCTCGCCTGGCTCTTCAGCGTCGTCGTCCTCGGACCCAGATTCGTCTTCAGGAGCCGCTGAGTCTTGTGAGACGGTGATGGGAGCTACCGAGCGCCGAAAAAGCCTAATGTCGGACTTTGCGAGCGTCTCGGCCAGGGTGGACGGCGCCTCTTGTAGGTCCATGACCATCTGCTCGCCTTCTCCCGCTTCGAGCGGGTTCCCCTCCTCGTCAAACTTGCGCGTGAAAGACCCAGCCGTGTTGATGTAGATGGTGTCGCCGTCCACAATGACCTGCCCACCTCCGCCTCCGCTCATGGGAGCGTGGCAGATGCGGTCCTTCTCGCTGAGCTTGCGCCTCCTCTCCGAATCATTGGTAGGCAAGGGGCACGGGTCAGCCAGCTTGGTAAGCTTGGTAACGGAGAAGGCGTCGATGCCGGAGCCCGGGATGTGCACGCGAACAGGATTGGAGTCGGACGGTGGGCGGAGGTTGATGCCGCGCAGGAAGCCGTACAGCGCAATGGTGCGGTCGGCCAGCGGGTCCACCTTGACGTTATCACGGGATGTCAGGTCCTCTATCCGGTCCGCCAAGAAGTAAGGGTGGCTGTTGCGAAATGAAAGCGGTCGAAACTTGGCGAGGTTGATGAAGCGCGACAAGTTGAGCGTCTCTCGGTCGGGGTACCGCCCGTTCATGACACCCGAGAGATAAAACATCTTGGCGCCGTCATACACCTCCGTCCAGAAGCGCTTCTTCAGGGCCGTCTTTTGGTTTTTGAGCGCAGCCGGCTTCTTGATGAGGTCAAGGTGGGTGAGAACAGCGATGATCTTGGGCAGGCCGTGCGATGACATGGCTGATAGAGCTTCAAAGATCTCCATCTCGAAGCCGAACGAGCCGTCAATCATGAGCAAGACCAAATCGGCGATTTTGCAGATGTCCACCATCGCCCCCAAATCGTTCGGGCATTCGACAAAGGTCAGTCGGCGCATCTTGCCTGTTTTTAAGATGTCAGTGGTTGCATCTCAATGACCAGGTCAGCCGCAAAGAACGAACCGGAGACGATGGTGACTGGGCCTTTGATTTCTGGCATGGTGTGCTTGGTGTAGCGCCGGACCAGCGAGCGAATGAGGGTCGTCTTGCCCACGCCCGGCGGTCCAACAATGGCCACGATGACGGGAGGCGGGCCAGAGTCATCAGCGGACGCCGTCGCCCCTACTGTTGAAGATTTTGCAGAAGTGCCCTGGGCAAAGCCGCCGAACGTCCGGTCGATGGCCGGCACATGGAGCTTCTTCTGGTCGAGCTCGACCTTTCTGCGGGCGAGTCTGTCGGCCTTGCGACCAGAGGCAGAGGCAAAGGCCTGTTGCCATGCGAAGTTTACTTTTGAGCGCACGCACTTGGCCTTGCAGGCCTTCTCCTAGCGCACCTTGGGGTTGCGGCCTTTGAGGTCTGCAGGAGAGGCCTTCGCTTTGCCTTTCCTGTCGCCGCCTCTGTGGGCTTTGTTGCTCTGCTTGATGTCGTCCATTGCGGCCGCTGTTCTCCAAAATTCGGATCGCCACTTTTGTTCCAGTCCAGCCGACTTTGGGTCAAGCTACTTGCGTGCTTGTGCTGCTCTGAGATCACCATGAGCTCCGATCCAGCCAGAACAGAAGGCGAGATCGAGATTCCAAGGCCGCAGCCCTCGCAATTCACCCAAGCTCTCAAAGTAGGTCCTCCTTTCCCGCTTCCCGGTGGCATTTCTCACGCTGCAGGCGCAGTTGATCAATCTCAGCAATGATCTGCAAAATGTGCCCTGCGCTCGTAAAGTGAGCTAGTGCCTACAACTGGCCACAGGATGGCATTTAAAGAGCTGTGGGCGGAAGGCGTTCCTCTTTGGCATGACTGGCGGCGTCTCGATTGGGGCCATCCGTCTCCTGTTTACTCGACGTGAGCTCCAGTGTGCCTCTTTGATGGAGGCTCGTCATTGAAAGACTTCGTTCAGGGCCGGGCTCCGCTGCCAATTGGGCCGTCCTCTCTTTCGCAGCCCTTTCCGTGACGGCATGGTGAACTCAGCCGCTTGCACTCTGTACCTTGAATTGGGACTGACTCGAAGGGTGACAGGAGGGACTGCCGATCCAAGCGCGAAGCCGAGCTCCAGAGAATGAAAGCGGCCGCTTCGGCTTTCAAGGGCAAGAAGGACGAGGCGCCAAGGCAAAAGGCAAAAGGTGTGCAGCCTGGAGTAGTGGAAGAGACGCCCACGAAAGCCCCGCCGTCAGTACGGCTGGTCTAACGCCACTGGCTCTCGACTTCGGCTCCTTGACAGCGGCCCACTTTGCGCCCGCGCCTCCAAGCCTTAGATGCACCTCTTGTTCACTAGACACCCTATTATGGAGCCCTTCGTGCTGGCCCGGTCCCTTCGATGAGCGCCTTCCGGCCATTGTCTCATGGCGATATCGTCTCGGTGGCGAGCGCACTTCCGGCCTGCGGCTTACTGGTCGACCCAGTATGCTGCAAGCAGACTAAACCGCGCGTCTTGCCGCTCCTTGTTCAACTGTTGCCGTTCGTGGCACGTCCTTCGAATGTCGCCTCCGTTTTCGAGGGTTGATCAGGCGACCTGTACTGTACTTTCGAGACCGATTCTTATCCATTATCAAAGAAGAATCCATCTCGCCCCTTTTCCTTCCTCCTTCCTCCTACCCTACTGCAACCACGCCTTTTCGATATTGTTTCAAGCTGCCCCTCGTTCCTAAGATGCGCATCGCATGTGTTCTTGTAGCGCTGACTCCCAGTAAGGATCCAATCTGCCCAGGCTGCCTTTGGAATCTTATTCCAGGTCCAAGGCCTTGTAGCTGGAGGCCCCCTCGCCAAGCGCGCCTGGCCGACCTACGGATCTGGCTCTTGCGTTCAACTCGCCAACGGCGACACGAACGACAAAGGAGCGAACATCAAATCAACCATTGATACTCCTGGCCCTGGTGCGCCTCAGAGTTTCTTGCAGAGCAATCGTTGGCTGACCAGGCGTGGTAGACATTCGCCACTGCTTTGCACTGGTTGCGCTCATCATGGCTGATAGAGCCGAAGCTCAAGCCGAGCGCGACCTGTTCGCTTCCACCAAGCAATGCGCCACCGTTTCTTACGAAAGCTGCGAAATCCGCATCGTGCCCAAAGGAGGCCAGGAGAACCTCCATGTTCGCTTCGCAGACGTCGTGAGCCTGATATATGAACATTTTCCTGTACCAGACGTTGCCTTACCTGCCTCGTCGACAGGTGGCGACTTCCTGGCAACTCGCTCAAAATTGCTTCTACAACCACGAAGGCGCCGAAGGCGGCGTGGTCAATTTGTTTGCCACAAACCCCAGTTCTGATTCGGCGTCCTCTGTTCGTCCCAACACCCAGCACTGATGCTCATGCTAACTTCTTCTGCGCAGACTTACTATATGGACAACTCGGACGAAAACAGGCGGCTAGCTTCCGTTTCAGCGATGTGTGACAACGTCAAGTCGTACAGAAAGATATATGGTACGTGTTCCGAGAGATGCTTAAGAGGACACCTGTGATGCGTGTTCTTGGGAGATTGCAGATCCGAGTAGGTCTTGCGCTCAAAAACCCTTGGCACTTTCTTTAAGCAAACCACTCTGCAGACCCTGCCGACAACCATTGGAACCCCAACGCCTGATGTTATCTGGCGCCTTTTCGGCGCTTCTTAAAGCACTAGGTGCAGCATTGCATCCATACACTCTCTATTTCTAAAATCCCCTCTCTCACGTTTGCTCCTTCGCTTCTTTCTAATCATCTTGTGAGGCCCGCAACAAAACAGTCTTGGCACAACGTCCCTCGTGGAGAGCAGGCAGGCCATGCACCTTCAGCCCCAGACCCGCTGGTCCCACTTCTCGACGAGCTGCGGATCATCTTTGAACTGAGCCTGCCATTCAGTGAAGCCGCCACGGAGAACCAATACGTCTTGCTTCGAAGATTCGGTGGGCGCCTCGGAAGACTCGCCGTGAGGAGTTAAGGCAGAGGAGAGCGGTGGCGGCTGAGAGATGTTGGGTCCAGCTGGCTCAGTCGTCTCCTCGTCCTCTGGGTCGAGTCCGAGCTTCTTGTCGCGGGCTCTGCGGTACATCTGTGCCCACCACTTAAGTGAGAAGGGCAGCCTGTGGGCCGTGAGGAGAGCAGCGCCCGCACCAAAGCAGCTGTCGGCCCTCGTTGCTCTGCTTGATCTTTAACTTCCTAGGCTCGTAAGGGCAAGAGGAGACACATACGAGACAGGGCACAATGGAAGATGACACAGGAATAGCCGCTAAGCTCATCGACAAGCTCGTCGACTCGTTCACGGAAGACGTCTGAGGGCACATTGCGGGCGCCTGCTTGGAGTCCTTCTTCTTAAGAATCATCAACTAGAGCATGCGAGACTGGAGGACGAACCAGGGATGTTGCCACCCACGAAATCGCTGTCTGCGCCATTGAGAGCCATTCAATTCAGAGGTGGCAGGCCCAATGTGGCTCTCACGCACCTCGAACGTCGATGACGGCCCAGTTGGCCTTGTTCTTGATGATGTCTGCTATGCCAGTGGCGCTGACTATGCGAAATGGGGGCACGAAGGACATGGCTGCTCCAAAAACAGAGGCGACGCGCGCTTCATGAGGGTCTTCCGCTCACCGCGATACCCTCCCCCTCCAGGCTCAAGATGGAAGCTGAATTGGTCTCCCAGTTTGGACAAGATGTGATGGGCAAGCCAGACGTGCTGGCAGAGGGTGAGCCACCTTGCCTGAATTCCCTAAATGAAGCTCCAAAACCAAAACAATGCTGCTCTCGCCCAGCGCTCAGCATCTGCCGCTCGTACAACCTCTCTGCCGAGGAGCTCTGGTTCAAGTGGGAAGCATTCTGCATCGCCGCGACGCGTAACAGGGCGAGCGCCTCCATGGCCTCTGCTAAAACCCTCTCGGCGCCCACCTTCACCATCGAGAACGCCCGCGAGCTGCGCAAGGAGATCCAAGCCACCGCTGCCAAGCCTACAGTGACCGTAAAACACGAGCATGGCACTCCTGCTGCCAAACCAGCCTTCAAAAAGCCTCTAAATCGCGGTGGATTGGACAATCTGTAGGGCCAACCTTTTGCATTATGCGGGCGTTGCTTATGCGGCTCTCGATACCACAGACTGGACGGCCTGTCTACGCCGGCAGCGAAGAAGAAGGCGCCTTCCGGCCTATCCACGCCGACCTACACCAACACCAAGCCCACACCGCGCGCCGCTTCCAACCTCGGGCCCAGCATCCAGTATTCTGACGAGCTATACACGCCTGCTAAGCCTGGGCCATCAAAACTAGCGGCTGCAGTGCTGGAGACGCCCGTTCTGGTCAAATCGGAATACAGCGCGCCGGCACCATCGACCTTTGAGACCCGCACGAACGCGCTCCAAGTGGTCGACTCGCTCAATTCCCACCTGAAGGAACACATCCCACCCGCGTCGGTCAGCTCTAGGGTCAAGCTGCAGACCACTGCCGATCCCAAGTCCTACAACTACCGCTACATGTTTGAAAAGATCATGGACCGAAGTGAATGTGCGTCCACCCACACTTCCTGCGCATTGATGAGCGGATCTTGATGCGAACGAGAGCAGCTCTGGACAACCGCATCGACGAGTGCGCCGACCTCATCAAAGGCTACTACGAGCTGGAAGAGTTAGGCGACCCGAGCTTGGAGTCGCAGGAAGACATGTACTGCGTCGGCCGCGTCTGCACCGATTTGTTCGCCGCCAAGCTCCAGGACGCTATGGACAAGTCCAAGACCTCCGTGTGGCTCGAGTCGTCGCGCATGATGGGTGGTGGCAACCGCATCGAGCTCAGGTTCGACAAAGAGCTGAGCGTGAAAGGCGCCGAGGCTTCGGACGGCGGTGCAGGCCTGTTCCCAGGCGCTATCATCGGTGTCAAAGGCCGGAACGTGGGCGGCCAATACTTCAACGTCAACGAGGTGTTGCTGGTCCGTCCTCCTATTCTTCTCAGGAAACAGGCTTTATTGCTGATCCGGCACTGACCAGATGCCACCCGTCTATACCCCCGAATCGCTGCCCAAAGAGCTCTGGCAGTTTCAGTACGAGAGCAAGCTCGCCGGTATGCCCATGTCGATCATGGTCTCCTCGGGCCCTTACACCACAGACGACAATCTCGATTTTATCCCGCTTGATGCCCTCATTGAAGAAGCTCGGGTGTCAAGACCGGACGTGCTTATTCTGGTGAGCCACTTTGCCGTCTACGTCCTGTAGGGCGCGCGTGAAGTCGGTGCACGACAGATCGGGCCCTTCTTGGACACCAACCATCCTTCCATAAAGATTGGCGACTTGGACCAGACCCCGACCCAGATCTACAAGGAGCAGGTTCTTAGCCGCCTGAATAGCTTGTCACAGTCGTCGCCCGCCACCACCAGCATTCTCATTCCTTCACTCCGCGACATCCTGAGCCACCACGTTGTCTACCCTCAAGGACCGCTAGAGAAAGATTTGTCCTCCAAAGTAGGTCTCTAGTTCTCTCGGGTTACAGCGGCGTTGACGTGGGAGCAGCGTGTCCGAATGCTGCCCAACCCGGCCATCTTTTCCATCAACGAAATCGTGTTCGCTGTCACTTCAGCCGACGTCCTCATGCCCATTCGCTCCAACGAGTTCGTCAAGGAAGCTACCGTCATCGACCCGGAGGCTATGGACACTGATACGCCCAAGGACGCCGTCTCGCGGGCGTGCCGCAGCGTGTTGCGCCACCGCACCTTCTACCCTGTCTTCCCTGCCCCTTTGCCTGCACCAGGCTTGGAGCAAATCAATCTGGACGTCACTCACATGGACCTACTCAAGCTTGGCGAGTCAGGCGTCGACGTGGCCATCCTGCCCAGCACACTCGGTCGCCATTTTGCCAAAGTACGCCTGCCCCCTTGTAGTGTGACAGCTTTCCTGATGGCCTCCTCTCGTAGGTTGTGGACAGTACGGTCGTCGTCAACCCCTCGCAGCTCACGCGAGGCTCGGCTGGCGGCACGTTCGCTAGGATGATCTTCTATCCTATGGACAAGCGGGAACTGTCGGCGGACATACGCAAAACGGAAGCTGGCCACGACGTGGTGCTGGACCACAAGGTGTACGAGCGGGCAAAGGTTGACATCGTGCGCATTTAGACCATGTAATTTGGGCTGTACCATCGACCCTTCACGCACAGCGGCACCTATGTCTGTACAAGAGAGAAACCTAGATACAGGAAGGCGAAACAGGAGCTCTTCTCAAAGGGCGGAGGGAGCAAGCTCAGCAGCCGCTCTGTGGGAAGAGAACGACTTGAAGGGTGGCGAGTATCTGGCAGCCGAGTAGGACGGCAAGGCGCGCGGGTAAGAGGAGTTGGCTTGTTGGAAAGCTGCGCAAGCAGCCTGCAGGTCGCGTTCGTGGTGTGACTGAATTGGCGGCAAGGACTCGCCGAGTTGAAACGGCAGGCGCGGACGTTGTTGCGCTGGGGTTAAAGGTGGTGTGCCGGCGGCGTAGGTGGGCATTCTCGGAAGATTGGGACTGCCCAGCGCGGGCATTTCGGGCTGGACTGGATCTGACAGCAACACGGAGATTGGCATCATAAGGGGAGTGGGCGGCAGTGCAGGCTTCTCTGGGATTTTGGCTGTGAACAGGGCTCCAAATGCTGACTTTTTCAGGGTTTCGATGGTGTCCATGCCCTGTCGTTCGTCCGAGTCAGGTTCGCCTGTGGGTGGGACTACCTAAGGACGACCCGCACCTCTTCGAGTAGGAGCTGGTGGACATTCTCTTCCGCAATGTGGCACCGAGTCCAGTCACTCTCTCGCCTACTAGTGAAGGCGTGACTTCGGATGGTCGAAGTGAATGCCGGGGCGCCCGAAAGAGAAACGTAGATGGACAGCCAGCTTGGGGCACTTCGATCAGAGTTGCCAGCCAAGGCGAGAAGCTGCACACTCACACGCTGGTCGGTGAAGGTCCTTGTGAGAAACGCATGGCCTCGATCGCACCGAGGTCCCAGTCGACGTGAAGCTGGAGGCACGCAATGGTTGGAGAAACAACTGTACAGGTATTCGCGCATGAGTTCGCCTGGAGAGAGCAACGAAGCGCATCTAGAAATGGTAGCTGACTTGCGTAAGACAGTGTGTTTTGGTCCATATCCACCTGTTGTGTCGCGCAAAGTGAGCTAAAATCCGCTACGATGAAGGGAAGAGGCCTGCGCACCCAGCACGTCAACCCATCTCTCTGCCTGCTTGCCACAAATGCTCCGATTTGAAGAGAGCCGCAATTCACATCATAAACTGCGCGCATCCGCATCAGTAGAGGCAACAGGCTTTGATTTTGCTGCCTACCGCATGAGCCGGGAGGTCGAGCTCGGCGGCGATTCATGTCCTCGGTGGAGAGGGTTGAACTGGCTCCAACCGAATCGACTCCGGGTCTATGGCCATCCTTCGCGTCTTTGGCTTTGCGATCTGGCCAGAACGATTAGACCGAGGACTCGACAGAAAAGATACAAAGGCTACTTCTCCACCAGTCAGTGATCTACCCATGCCATTCTGAGTCTGCCAGGTGCCACGAGAGGGAATGGAAATGCTCACCTGCTGTCGAGTTTTGCCGAGTCGGTCTGCCAGCAGCTCTCGCTCGGCCAGCGGGATCGAGGCAACCGAAGGGCGGCTTTCAAACTCCCTGGCGTCGGAGATGTTAGTCCCCGGCTCCGGGATCGCAGCATCCGCTGCAGACAGATTGAATCGTCACATACTCTAAGAGGACAGCCAGCACATCGGCGGTGGCCTTTCGCCTTGGCCGCTTGCGAGGGTTGTAGGCAGCCGCATCGTGAGGCCGAACGTGAGCTAAGCCGTGAGCGCCGACGTTCTGGCTCGTCGTGTGAGGTCAGGATCCGTCGCGAAGCAAGCGGTCCATGGCTCGCGCTCACAAAACTTCCGGGTTGAGCAGCCATAGACAGGGCTGGAAGGCCGCTGGCAAAGCTGGCAGGTGGTGGCAAGGCGAAGACCCTTGCGCTCGACTCCGCTCCTGCAGTGCCGTGGGTCAATGTTCCGAGGCTACGTCCCTCGAGTGGGCTGTAGCCGTTGAAGGCAGCCATCGACGTCGCTGCAACACCACAGACGTCCTTAGACCCGTGGTGGAACGCTGACAACGCATTCGAGGGGCTTCGTGGGGGAGGAAGGCCGTCAGATGGCAGCGGCGAGGTCTCGTCAGTGTCGATGCGTTTGCAACGTCGATAGGGGGTCGCCGCTGAAGGTTGGCCAAAGGTTTTGCCGCCATTTAAAGCAGAGATGCAAAACGATCCGCTGCTGAAAACCTCGTAAGCAGAGGCTGGTGGACAGATTGCTTCGGAAGGTGTGCTTCGAATCATTCGCGGAGCCGGTGTTGCTCGAGCGTTGCTCCAACTGCCTTACGTCTTCTTTTTGAAGAAGGATTGCAGACTGCCCTTGGCGGCGCTCGGTTTCTTTGGCTTCGATGGCTGCCCTAAAGTCACCTTTTGCGCGCTGAGGAGGCTGCGAGCGAAATGTTCGTCGGCGTGCTCTTGCTGCAAGAGCGCCAGCTGCCTTTCTTCATCCTCTTCCTCTGGGATGCTCTTGCTGACCTGCTTGCGACACTGATCACACTGGAATTCGATCGTTTTGGTGGAGATCGATTTGGCGGGTAGCACGGCTCGCTCTGAGGGACCGGCCGCCTCGCTCGTGGGTGACGAAGACCGATCACGTTTGCGGGCAGCGGATTGACCAAGGAAGCCTTCAATACCTCGCTGGCCACGTTCTTGGCGCTCAATGCCTTGGAGGAGAAGTGCAAGATTTGTGCAAGGCGGGAAAGCGGTGCCGCCGCCGTCTTTCTTGTCGGCCACGAAGTCTTTGAGCAGCCGTTCACCATGCTTGTGGATGTATTCGGGCCCCAGCTTCGAAGTGTAGGGAAAGGGGTTTTGCCGGGCTCGACCGACGTAGGCGTCCGACCGAAAATGTAGGCAAATGGTCTTCGGCTAGACGGTGGGTAAGTAATGACAGCTTCAGTGCTATTACTGTAGTGGTACCCACCCATAGCCCAGGCGTCATTTCTCGTGCTTCCGATAGGCGAGAATAAAGTTCGACGGCACAGATGCGAAGCCAGTGGGACTGTCAACGCTGTCAGCTGTACTGGCCATCAGCAGCAAAGAGCATTTTAATTAACAGCTTCTTCCCAGGTGGTGATGGTGGGGCGGAAGTTCTTCGAGCTGCATGCCGTTGTCAGGTAAGTTCCTCGGCGCAGTTGCAACCTCTTACCTGATCATAGACTTGACTGCTGTCTTCCTGGAAACTGGACAAAGAGGTCAGCATGGCTCGTTTGACGGTGTGACAACAAACCTTCGGATTGGTCGATGCCTCGAATGACTTCGTAGGCCCAAAGTCCTTGGTCCGCTCCCAACTTGTTTTGCAAATCGGACAAGGGGACGCTCCACAGGTCTCCCACGGTGCTCGCATCGAACTCTTCTGCAAGAGCCACGCCCAGCTTGCCACCCAGAAACCTGATCTTCTGGAACCCGAGCGGCCTCAAAAACCCCGCAGTGGCACCACGCCTGAGAATGGTCTGTGCATCAGGCTTGTTCAACCCAGCGCAGAGCTTGGCAAGCGTCTGTCCCATCGTGAGCCAAGATTCAATGCCAGAAACAGAGGCCTCACCTTGTTCTTGGCAATGCCTGCACTGCAAGTGTACCCAAGCTCAGCTCTGACCGCCTCCCGACACTTGAGCATGAGTTCGGCGCCGATTGATACAGCAACATCGGCCCATGATGGCGCATCGTCATCGTCGGGTACAGCGAACAGGTTTCTTATGCCCTTAGTGTCCTCCTCATCGTCGTTGGTGGGAGAGACCGCCACAATGGGCAGTACGTGGCCTAGACCTTCGAAATCAACAGTAGGAGGGTCTGGTAGAGGCGTGTCCAGTCCAAGCGGAGAATCAGGAGGTGGCGATCGCAGTTCGGGATAGCGTTCGAGCAAGAGCGTTCGGACTGGCTGAGTAAAGTCCAGGTATGCCTCGTCAATCGACGCTTTCTCGATCAATGGGCAGTATTCCGAGAAGATCTTGATGACCTTGACACTCTCGCGGCGGTAATGCTCAAGGGAGACCTGTTGATGATTCGTCAAGCGCTCGGCTGTGCCCTTTCCGATATGCCAGCTCACCTTGTGTGTTTCGGGCTTTGCATCAGGCCAGTACCCTTCCTTGTCCTCGCCATCCTTGTATGTTGCCACATGGACGCAAATCAGGTCTATGAGGACAGTGAGATTGACAGCACCGGGATCAAGATCAAGATCTGACCTGGACACTTCTTTTGCGCCTCGGCGGGGGACTCATGCCGCGAGATTCCAAACTTGCGAGCTGGGTAGTTGACTGCAATCAAGCCTTGCCATTGCTGCACGGCGACTGGAAGGCTTTTGTCCAAGCCCAGCCGCGCAATCTCGAACTGAGCGTAGGCGGCGTCCAGGTCCACCAGTCCTACGGCCCGCAAGGGATTCGCGGGCGTCAACGTTGAAGATGAGAGCAAATGCTTGTAAGTAATGATCTTGTCATCTTCGGACAGCTTGGTTTTTGAGGTCGACGCGACCGGCCCTTGCATTATTAGCCTCCGGTGTGCCGTGAGACTCGAGACGGCGGCGTGAAGCTCTTTTCAGCGACAAACGCTTCGTATCACGAGCGCTATCTGGTGAACGGAGATGAAGGAAGGGTCGCAGCAGCCTCAGCGGGATTTGAAGGGAGGAGGGTCCATCGATGTCGAGGGGCAAGCTCGGATCTTCAGCTCCATGCGGCCGCAGCAATATGCAGCTGGTCACGCGCGGTCTCGTCTGCTAACAAACGCTTATTTAAATTTCGACTACGGTACGGGCTTGCGTCTGGCTACCGAAGGCCGATACAGGAATTGTCAATGTCCATTGTGCCAACCCTCGCCCAACACCATTAAAACAACTTCAAAAGAAAACGAAACGAATTCAGAGTCAGAAAGTGATATAGCTGAGGAGATGAAGAAGAAGAGGCATTGAAGCGCAACTGAATGCTGCCGCCCATGGAAGGACCTTGGTGGCGTGGGAGCCCGTAGGGTGTCCACCATTGCTGCCCCCGTCGCTCCCATCATCGTTGTCATCATCACCTCCAGACCCAGATGTATCCGTCGGAGCCGGTGGGCTGTGAGTGGGGCCGCCATGAGACATCGTGCCCGACCAAGAGGAACTGTAGGACTGCTGCCAGGAGCCGGTCGACATCATCGAACTCAAAGGTACAGATGTGTTGTTTTGCGTGTTGACACCAGTGCCAGCACCAGTACCGCTGCCCGTGCCCGTTGCTGTGGTGCCCGTGCCATTGCCGCTGCCGGTTGGCGGCAGAGTTGCGGATCCCGAGTTTGTGGACCCGGATCCTGTGTTGGAGCCAGAGCCAGAAGGGATGGTGGACGGATCAGCGCAGCCTTGGGCAGTCACTGAATAGATATTGACTGCGGGGGTCTTTCAGTCAGGCCGAGCGGGCATAAGGAATTGGAGAGAACTTACAAGTTGGCGGATTTGAGGCACTGTAGGAGTAAGTCCCCATCCAATCTGCATTTCCAGTCCACAAGCCCAGATTGATCGGCAGGGGGTCGTTCGAAACCCACAGTTTGTCGGTGTTCTTCTTGTCTGTTGGTTGAGCCAAGTCAGACCCGTTACAAGGGTTGTAGGGCAAGCAAGCGAACAGGTAACGATGGGGTTAGTGTCCACGGAGTACGCAATAGAGTCTGTTTGCCAGTCAATCACGTAGGAGTCTGATGAAAAGTGTGATTCGACGAGCACGAAAAGCAAAGAACCACCCTCACGCTCGGCAGTGTGGTCGAAATTGCTGTTTTCGACGACTGATCTTGACCCCACGACCGGTGCAAAGGAGCCAAAATCCATGTCAGCACCATCTGGGGTCGGGTTCCAGCCTTGAATGTTGGTCGTCGGCGGAACCACCTCGCTGAAAGAACATATATTAGCCACCATCATGCCAGACTATTCGGGCTTACTTGTTACCATGATTATGCGGCCACTAAGCACGATCTGTAAGTATCGGGCGAAGTCGTCGGAGGTACAAGCGGCTTACAACTGGCAGCATAATGCGCGACCATTGTGCTGCGCATCCTTGAGCGCTGGCGCCATGCAAAAGCGACACCAGATACTCACATTTGAGGCCTTGCAATTCGAGGTCGATCTCAGACTGCGTAGTGTCACCTCCCCAGATCGCTGCGGCGCAAGGTGAGAAAGCTTGCCGAAGGCCAATGGAGCCAAAGAACACACCGGCATCCGACATGACGCCACTAGCATCGCTAGCTTTCAAGACGAACGTAAAAGTCGTTGGAGGCGCAAAAGTGATTTTGGACCGCAGCGTGATGGCTGGGCGAGGAGAGCGCAATTCAGCTTACCCGTTTTCACAGATGCCTACCAGAACTACGTACCTTCCGGCTCTGACGCGTGCATGACCATAGAAATGCCCCCACCCTGCAGCGCAGAGATGTTGCCAAGTCCAATGCCGGCCACCTGGGTCCAGTTGTCTATGCTCCCACCCGGAAACGTCTCTTGAAACGTGTATTGTGTGCCAGTTGTGCATGTCGATGCGGAAGCAGCAGCATGGACCCTAGCTGGTAGGGCTGAGAGCAATATCGTCGCACCAGCGAGGCCACTGAGCGCATTTGCCAACATGGTGGCTGATCCAACAGAGGCCCTGGGGCCGAGACCGAGGTCTTGTCTGCAGTATTGTACATAGGACATACAGACAGAGGCATTCCGAGGACAGAGGAAGCAACGCGACACAGAGAAGGCAAAGAAAGGGAACTTCGCCAGCCGAAACAGTGTTCGAGTGGCATCTTCCAGCTGGACCTCCACACTGGTAGAACAGAAACACAGAGCGTCTTATATGGGTCTCGCAGCATATGGGATCGTCAAGCCAGAGCTCTGATGAAAAACGGCCGGATCGATCGTCGATGCTCCCGCAGGCTTAAGTCTTTAGAGTCACTAGAAAGCTCTGATTGCGCAGAGGCCTAGTCGACGTGTGCTATGGCCAACGAAGGTCCCAGGAAGAAATGAGCGAGTGGTGGCTTCAGTGGCAGTGGCGTGCTGGCCAATTTTGTGCCTCTGCGGCGCCAAATGGCCAATGATCTCGCAGTGGAAGGAACGACGAGAAATGCAAATGCAATGCGAGAACGATATGGCTATCGGCCACCAGACGTCTGTGCCGCCAACGCCAGTGCCACCCCTCCAACTGACTAACTGCCTTTCTCCCCTTCAATGCACCCTGTTGCATTGACTTGAAGCACTTTGAAACTGGAGCGGGGGGTCAAAAAATGAACAAGGAGCCAAATGGAGAGCTCACCTTGGAGGCGCGGTGGACTGGTACGAGTAAGGTCCCAGCCAGCTGCTGTCGGCTTGACTCCAGATCCCGAGATTGATGGGCAAGGGGCCGATGGGCCATAACGAGCTGTCCGAGCCGATGGTGTAGTTCAAGAACGGGGTGCCATCGACTGAGTAGGATATGAGAGTGTCTTCCCAGTGGATAGTAAAAGTGTGGGGTGTAGCGGATTGAGAGAAACCATCAGAAGAGATCTGTTCCAAGCTCTGACGATCTCTTCTCAAAGTACTTAGATCTCTACTCACCACGCTGCGGTCATTTGGGACAGCCCAGAAGTTGCCCGCCGTTGAGATCTGAGGGCCACCAGCAGCGTACGGCCAGCCTTCTGGCGCGTTCGACAGACCAATAGGTTGATCCGCATGTCCACTGTTCCATGTGGGCACCATTAAGTAGCTAGGAGAGTAGCCCATCTACTAGTGGTTCAAATCTCGAAGCTAACGAGCAAAGACTCAAAGTCACTCACAAGCTCGAGGTCGATTTCGGCTTGCGTGTTGTCACCGCTCCAGATAGACAAGGAAGACATGACACCAGCTGCGGTGAGAAGTTAGGATTGCGCTCAAGAAATGGTCAAATGTCTGCCTCACCATCAGCAGATGCCTGCACCGTGAAGTCGAATCGGGCCGGCGGACCGAAAGCCAACTGCAAAAATAAAGGTAAGAGCAGTATTCAGAACAGAAGTTATAGGCCGACCTTGGACTGGAGTGCCACGGCGGCAGAGCCCGCGGATTGCAACACCATCTCAAGTCCATTCCCTCCTTCGCCCGGGTTTATGGCGCCCAACCAAGGTGTGCTTGCAGGGTTCCAATTACTGTCGTAACTCCCTGCCGAGAAGGAGTCTGAAAATCCGCCGACAGTGCAAGCCGGCTTGGTGGCGCGTTTGAGAGGAGCACACTGCGCGGAAGCCGCAAGGAGGAGAAGTGCAGTGCGGATTTGAGAAGTAATCATGATGTGTGGGTATATAGGTCGTTAACGTTCGTTGGAGGTGAAAGAAAGAGGTGGAGTGGGATTCGGCTATTGGAAGGCGGTGCAAGTGAGGCGCACGGATCCCTCGGCCCTAGATGTTGAAGGGCGCCACTTTGAAAAGGGCGGTAAGACTGCTCTCCATGGCTCCTCTTGGCATTCGAGGGCGGAGTGGCCAGCATAGACAGGGGTGGTGGCCGAAGAGGCCGCGGGAGGGCTTGTGGCGATTCGCAGTTCGACAGGGGCAAGTGGCGTCACAGCCACGAGCCTCATCAAGTACGAACAGCAAATATAGGCCAGGGAGCCGAGGAGGCCAGGCATTAGACTAGTAGTAGATCGAGCGAGTTCGGTGGTGGGGCAAGAGGCCTTGCTGGTGCTCTTGCAGTTTGGCCAGATTCCACAGGGCAAAGTCAAGCTGGATCGCGTCTGTGGCATCGAGAATGAGACACAAAAGCGCTAACGGGAGAGCCAGGACACGAACTGGGTGGCGGTGCCGAGCTTTGCGCCTCGGTCTGCAACTGCTGGACAGCCTTGCGAAGTTCTTCTACCGCGACAATACTCAAGCAGCGAATAGACACTGTACATTTTAGAAAAAGACGTCAGACAGAAGGCAAGACAGGGAAGAAAAAGCACAAAATGCTCACCTTCTTCCTCCGATCCGTACTCCAAGAGGGTCTTGCTTTCCAGCAGCCGCGTCAAATGAGACGAGTAGGTCATGATACCAAGCGAATGTAAGATCTGAGGCACTCGATAGTCCGCAAACATAGTCTGGAAGCCCATCCATGCGTCAGCCGGAATCGCGACAACTGCCGAGCTATGTAGGAGGCGCGCTCACAAGCTGGTCAATGTCCGAGAAGTTGGCGGGAGCTTTGGCTTCCATTGCTGCCCAAATCTCTCCGACGCAAATCTGGACTCTCTTGTAGATATAAACTGTTGCGGAATTCGCCACCAAGAACTTCAGCATGGGCAGTGTGCCTCCAAAGAAAGTGCGTCGACTCACTGTCCTTGCCATTATACTTGACCTGATCTCTAAAACTTGGGAAGTTTTCTAAGATCAATCGAGCCAGCTTGACAGCCGAGCCCTCCGCCTTCGACACCACGTTGGCGAAAGAGCCGTCAAATCGCTGTTCGCAGCTCGCATTAGGTTATGACCACTACACATTTAGATGGGAGGAAAGTCACCTCGCGGAGCACTCGTCCCGATTGGCGGAGAATCGCGATACGTTGCGGCAGCAGTGGGATCTGCTCTGCGGTGCTAGATCTGAAAACGTGCCGGATCGTAGCCTCTGGGCAGGTGCCATAGAAAGATGGAGTGGTGATAGGGATGTTCTCTTCGTGGGCTGCAAGCAAGAAAAGGGAATAAGCCAAGAGCTCCTGGCGAAGGGAACAGAAGTGGTTCAGTGATGCTCACCTCGAGCAATGGCTGCCAGCAAAGACGCATACCCTGTATGCGATACATACTTGCATCCATCAGGGCTGTTGATGGTCGGCTTCCACTGCACAGAAAAGCGTTCTTCCGCCGAGAGATCTGACCAAAAGCTGAAATTGAGGCAAGAAACGGTGAAGACGAAGTCGAGCAGGTCTTTTGAGGACGAGAATTGCGGGTGTAAAGGTTCTTTGGACCAAGCTGGGAGCTCGTTGGTCCAGAAATGGAGCACTTTAAGGGCAGCAGAGTCGACGGCGCTAGCATCGATCTTCACGCATGAACTTTCCCCTGCAACATATTGGGCAGACTCTCTGTTCAGACGTGGCAAGCTCGTTGTAGCATGACTCTTAAGAACCACAAGATCTGACAAGCTCACAGGACTTGCATGTTCTCGGAGGGCTTTGCTTGACCGGGAGCAACCAACGCGATGTCAACAACGCACCGGGATCTGTCCAAGTCGCCCTCGCCGATCAAGCTGACCAGCTTCTCGCAGGCCATGGCAGCCAGCCAAGCGTTGGCGCCCGACAAATCGCCCTCCAAGATGACGCGCGATGAGCGAAAGGAATCCAGGCGCAAAGGCAACAAGGAGTGAGCCTGCCTCGACTCCTCCGCAATACGTAGTGGCCTGCAGCTCATTCGTGTTACACAGAGACGCGTTGGAACTGCCCAAGGACGACTTCTTCGCCGCTGCCGTCGCCCGCGTGCCTTCCACTTCCAAGGCGACAACCAAGTTGACAATGCCGCCCACCGGACTGCCCTCGCCCGCGCTGACGCCCGAGCCCGAGCCAGCAGAAGAGCTTGAGGAAGACGACGATGAGCTGCAAGAGCCGGTCAAGAAGCCCACGGCCAAGCGCAAGTCAGCCAAAGCAGCCAGGATCGATTCGGACACGGAGGAGCAGCAGGACGAGCCGCCGGCGGCCAAGAAGGCGAGGAGGTCGTACAGCCCGGAGGAGGACATCAAGACGGTCAAGCGCAAGCCCCAGTCGACCGAGCAGAAGAAAAAGGCAGAGCAGGCAGCCAAGAAGCCGCCTCCGCCAGCACCGGCTGCTGCTCCCAAGGAGAAGCCGCCTTCCAAGCCCAAGGCTCCCGCTACCAAACCCGCCTCTTCAAAATCAACAGCCGACAAGCCTGCTGCTTCCAAGACGCCCGCCCCAACCAAAGCGGCCGTCAAGCCCAAGCCCACTCCCGCTGCCTCAACGTCCAAGGCGAAAGGCAAAGGGAAAGCCACCGCTGCAGCCGATCCATTTGACGACTCGGTCTTTTGCGACTTGATCGAGAAGCATTTCAGAGCTGCCATGTGAGCTGTCCTGCTCAGAAATGTCGAACTGACATACCAATTCTCAGGGTTTGCTTTACAGCTCTGGGTTCTCTGATGACGCCGACCTGGACGCAAGATCGCGCAAGATCCTCAAGAAGGCCTTCAATGACTTCCTGGCCGAAGCCCCAGACGTCTTTCTGATCGAGGTGCGGCCTCTCTTCCATTCCACCGCGATCTCGAGCGTGAATGTGTCCCACAGAAATCCACCGGTGCCGCTTCAAAGCCCAAAGGGACTCCAGCAGCGCTGAAGCAAAAGGTCGAGCGCCTGCAAAAGGACCTGGAGGGCTACCAGACCGACCGGCAGGTGCTGGCGAAAGAGCTGGAGGTGGAGGAGCAGCGCTGGGCCGAGTCGCGCAAGCGGGCCCGTTTGGTCAGGGAACTGCACGACTGTGTGCTCCAGTTCGAGGCTGGCGCCGTCGAGTTCTCCGCGGCCGGCCAGGACATCACGCCTAGGACCGAATTCGTGAGTCGCTGTCGCCTTCTCATTCTCAAAGCTGAGATTGGTGTTGCTTATGTTTGCGACCACAGACTCTCAACGAGACTTTGGCGGGATTGGGCGTCCTCAAGCAGCGCATGGGGACCGAGGAAAATGGCGGCGTGAGTGGGCGGATCGCTACGCTCGCTGGCATCCTGGGTGCCGTTTAATACGGGCAACCGACACGCCTTGTAACCATTTGTGTACATCTTTGCACCTGTATTTCAATGCACCAGATCTCGTCCTCCTAAAAACCCCGACGAGGCTCTTCTACTTGGACAAAGGTCTGCCATTGGCGTCGCACCCGATCAGCGTTTGGAGCTCCTGTGCCACGCCTTCCTCATCGTCTCCCACCAGCTGTCCAGACAACCTCAGCACAAAGTGGCCCCTGTTGGGAGTCTGAATGAGGGCCAAAGCAGGATGGAGGCGGTCGAACGAGACGCTTTCGACGCAGTGGGCGGCAGGCAGGAAGAAGCCCAGCGTGCGGGTGGCGCGCTTGGCTTTGACGCTATCCAAAGAGGCGCCGCCGGAGCCGGATTCGAACTCGGTTTGCTGGGCGAGAACAGACTGGTAGGAGCCGGACAAGGCGCGAGGGGCGACGTGGCTGAAGATGTAGGCCAGAGCAACTTCCTTCTGCGCTGGAGTGGGCATGAAGGCTTTGGAGATGCCGCATGGGTAGGTTTCGATGTCAGCCGTCTTGACCAGCGCGTGCAAGTCTGGTTCGCCAGCGGCCGCCAGCCAGTCCTCGCGGTCCTTGGAGATGACTTCGCCTGTGAAGTTCAGCACTTGCACGACCAGATTCAATATATCCTCCGCGTCCTGAGCGCCTGAGAGCGTCAGCTCGGTCAAGTTGCAGTTCAGCTCCCGAGTGGCCGTGATGGAGCTGGCCAAAGTCTGGTGGTGCACGAGCTGGACCCCATAGCTGAACAGAGCTGAAATCGAGCGATGGAGGACGAATCTCAGAGCGGCTTTGTTTTGGGGGACTTCCAGAGGAGGCATATCCATGAGCGAGCTGGCGCGGTCGAGGAAGGCTTGGACCCAGGAGAGATCTTCTTCATCTTGGACGATCTGTGACTGATCATTGTTGCTGCTAGATGATGCGCGAGAAGCGAGTGGAACGACTTTGGCGAGAGGTTGAAAACGAGGGCGTGGCGGGACAGCTGGCGCTGGAGCTTGAGGCATAACTTTGGCCGGTGGAGGTGCGGACGGCTTCGAGGTCGATGGAACAGCAGGAGCACTAACGACAGAAGTAGCAGCTTTGGCATTGGGCAACGATACTTTGGTTGGGCCGACGAATGGGGTTGCTGGGGGAGGAGGAATTGACGACGAGGGTTTTGCCAGAGGTGCAGGACCGGCTTTTTCAATGGCGACTGACTTGGTATGCACTGGAGCTTGTTTGAGAGCTGGGGCAGCCTGCGTGGAAGGGGGAACCGGCGACTTCGGATGCGAGCCGTAAGCTGTCACAGGCTGCGTCCCAACAAATGGCTCAGCTCGAGATGGCTGGGGTTGCTGCGGCTGAGGAGGGAGTGCAGGAGCAACAGTCTTTGCCTTTTTGGGCTTCGAAGCAGAGACCTCGCCAGCTTTGGCCTCGCCAGCGTGAGCCTCCTCGCCGGCGACAGCATCCTGCGCTGGCCGCTTCTTCTTGGTCGACGCAGCCTTCTCTGGCGCAGGCAGACCTTTGAGTCTTGCTATCAACTCGCCCTTGTTGCCTCCGACAATGAGATTGCGATTGCGGCAAAGTTGTTTGAGCTCTCTGTTTAGATTTGGGCAGCATGAGCGGACGGGCAAAGGTGTCCAGCGAGGCGGGCAGACTCACGGCACTTTGAGCTTGGTGAGATCCTGCTCGGCATCAGGCGCTGGAGTAGCCATGATCACATGCCAGTTTTGACGACGGCGGCAGCGGAGCAAGAGCTTGGCGGAGGTCGACGAGGCGAGCCATGGCTGATCGGGTCGCGCTGGCTGCTGCCTTCATCACACAGAGCCCTCCAGGACAGGTCAATGAGTGGGTTGCTGATGCCGTGTGCGCGCTTGTGGGCTGCGCTGACCGTGGCCGTGGATTCCACAGCGTATTCTCAGGTTGGTGGCATTGCCAATGGCCGCTTCCGGTTGTCTCAGAACTCCATGTGTCACCACCAGATATTAGAGCTATAGTGGCCGACGACGAGGCGCTGGAGGAAGGCATCAAGCCCGCGCTAGAGGCCTACAACGTCGACCAGTTCACGACGTGCACCTTGCCTGGCTCCCAAGACTCTGTACGTTTGCTTCCTCCTTTGATCACCTTGTGGATTCGTCATTAACAAGCAACCACAGGTCCTCATTTGCCCTGCGGCCCACATTGAGAGCCAGCCAGGCCGCTACATTGATCCGAGGTCCAAGCAGACGTTCGCTTTCGACCACATGCAAATGGTTCGTTTGGTCTTGCCCCAGAATCCATTCACATCCTCACTTCAAGGTTCCAAAACGCAACAGACAGCAAGCGACCTTCAACCTCTTGCCGTCGACGAGGACTTGGAGACCATTCGGTGAGCTCCTCCCTCCGCGCATGCGCACCCCGTCGTCAACCTAACGCGCTTTTCGAAAGGTCGGCCATTGAAGAGCCAGTGACTGCATATGTCCAAAACTACTACTCCCAAGGCGTCGCGTCCATCTTCGCGTTGGACGGCCCGGTGCCTTCGACGTCGGCCCCAGAGCCAGCGCCTGTCGAGGAAGAGGAGGCGGCGCCAGTCCCAGAGCAAGAGCCTACTGCTCCTGAAGAACCCCCAGTAGAGAAGGAAGAGGAGACCGAGCCCGTCGAAGGCGAAGGCGAGAAGGAGGCCGCTGAGGAGGAGGCAGCGGTGGAAACGCCGGCCGCCGAGACCGAGGCAGCACCCCCAGTCGAAGCCCCAGCCCCAGCTCCAGCAGAAGAAGAAGCTCCAAAGGAACCTCGCAAGAAGACGTTCGGCGTTTACTTGGTGGGCAACAAGTACAATACGGCGAACTTCTGGTGAGAAGCTTCCCCTCGATTCTTATTTGAACATTTTTGAGTTTGTTCTGAATTCAATTATTCCCTCTATTATAGGACCGGGCGCTGGCGCTCATCATACGAGCTGGACCTTGAGGCTTCGACTTTGACCGGCTCGATTCTGGTCGCGGTTCACTACTTTGAGCAAGGCAACGTCCAGCTGGAGACATCTCGTCCCGTCAGTTTCTCTCTACTTATTCTTCAGACGCGCATTGACAATTCAGCCGCAGCTCAACACGACTTTCACGCCAACGACGGATCCCGCGGCCCTGGCCAAGATCCTGGTCAAGACCATCTCCGACTTCGAAAAGGACTACCAACTCGCCCTCAACGAGGCCTACCTCGAGCTCAGCGACAAGACGTTCAAGTCACTTCGCCGTGCTCTACCGGTCACCAAGCAAAAGCTCAACTGGGCCCGGTGCGTTGGGCAATGCTGGCTGCGGGTGGCAAAAACTAATTTGGTCGTTGCCCCACCCAGTATCGCTAACTACAAGATGAAGTCTGAGCTCAAGAGGGATGAATAGAAGGGAAACTAGCATTCTGTGCTGAGGAAACGAAAAACGAAGCTGCCCCATAAGACGTCGCTCGAGCTTGGCGCAGCGCCGCACCTGCTCAGCGCCTCGACTCTGGACACGCAGCGACCAATCCCACGGCGCCCAGGTTTCCTCTCCGCCCTTCCATGATCTCGAACTCTCTCGTGGTCGACTATCGTGGCGCGGTCTTGCCCACGCCTGTCCAAGGCGGTCGAAGCTCCGACGCCCCTGTCCCATTTTTGTGCCCTCGAACTAGCAGCTTGGCTCCCTTTCTCGGTGTCTCCTCTCTGACGTGCCCTTTTGGACCCAATCACCACATGCTGTGCTGCAAACTGGAGACGGCGACGGAAGATAAGGCCCGCCGCCTCCTGCCCCTCGGGCAGACGCGAACCGAAGGCCAAAGGGGGGCGAGCAATTTACGCACAGACGCGTTTCCCAAAAGAAGAACAGCATTTCTTCTGTTGTCGAGATGAGGGCGCACGAGCAGGCCCTCACAGTAGCGACCTTTCGCTTTTCCTTTGCTTCCACCGCCCCGCCAGGACTTTGCCCCAACGCTGCTCCCAAATCCTTCTCTCCTGACCAAACAACTTCGTTCTCCTGCCTGAATCTTTTTGCTGTTGAAGTGCTGCCATTGTCGCTGGTCCTTGTTCCCAATTCCATCAGATCGAAATCCCCAAACCGCTCTCGCCATGCCTTTCGTACCGCTCACCTCGTCTGATATGGTCTTCTACTACCGATGCACCTGGGAAAAGAGCCCGGCCAACTTACCCGACCCATCAAAGCAGAATATCCTCTTCCTCCAGTAGGCCTATTCAGTTGACCCGTCAGCGGAGCGCGACTCACTCTCTACGCTCACAGCCCCGGTGCCACTGACAGCTCTTACTTTGACGCCCAATTCGCGGATCCTAGGATGACCGACCGCTACAATTTGATGGCCTTCGATGCCCGGGCACACGGTCAATCGAGTTAGCCCGCTCCGCTACCCCTGCTCTTCAGGCCGCTAACTTCACATGCTCCCGCAGAGGGTACTCCTATTGTTGACGTGACAATGGAACGAAAGGCCAGGTGCTTGCTTGAAGCGATGGACAAACTGAAAATGGGCAGCGCTCGGTGCACCACTTCGCTGCCGTTTCAGATTAGTTGGTTGCTAACTGGGCAATACTCTTCTGCTGCAGGTTCCACATCTATGGCGAGTCGCTCTGTGGCACTACTGTGAGCATTGCTTGTTGGCCATCCGCCGGCAGTGTCAGAGCTCGTGCTCACCCCAGATCTGCTATTTAGGTCGCGCTGTACCTGTGCGTGGACCCACTCTCTCTGCTTGGCACTGTCAAGCTGACACTTTCTCGTGCTCAAGGGCGATCCTGCGGCCTCGCATCGTCCAGTCGTTGGTGCTTTGCTCGCCCATGAACGGGTCGGAATGCGAGCCCAACTTGTCCATCTACAACACCATCCTGGCGCAAATGATTGAAAACAAAGGACAGGGCGACATGACAGGCACGTTCTCGCCGGATGTCATTCAGCAGTGGCAATACGTGCGTCCCAACCTGGCAATCTCCTCGCGTTGAGCCGGACTGATCGGTTCTAAACAGGTCATGCAAGGGGACCACACCTCTGAACCAGTCAAGCAGCGCCTTGCCAAGAGGTTCAACGCTCGGTACGGCGAAGGCCACACCGCCGACGAGATTTACGAACTCCTCAACCCGCTCATCAACCGCCGCGCGATCCCCGAGATTTTGCTCGAGGATGTCTGGTAATGATCCCGCTCGTCCGCTCTAAGCGAATAGCTCAAACTGTTTTTACCATTCGCCACAGCTGTCCAGTGCTCATCCTTCGCGGCACAGAAGACCGAGCTTCGCCTTTGGAGTTAGCCGAAAAGCTTCAGAACCAGCTCATCGGTGGTGCGTGGGAGCTACGCTCTGCCTGACGATGACCTTGCTGAAGTCGAACGCCACAGTGCCGGGTGGCGCCCACCTGGTGCAAGTCCACGGCGCCCCTCACCAGTGAGTCTCGCCGGTCTCTCGTCAGCCTCGTTCTCAAAGCTAATTCCCACCTCCCAGGCTATCACTTTGGTGCGTGGCCTATCTCCGCAGTGGCGAAGAAATGAGGGTAGCCGGCTCACACTATTGGGCTTTGTTATCTCTGCGCAGCGTCCCGGTAGGTTGTCTTCCAATTTTTCTGCCTTCGGCTGACGATCCCGTTCATCCCGCTCCACAGGGCATGGTTTCCCGCTACATCCTGCGCTTCCTGGAGAACCAGCGCCGGTAGCGTGCTGGTCGATCCTCCATGGGGCCCGCCACGACACCATGACGACTGGTGGAGGAGAGACTTATAATCAACTGGACGACCCGCATCACGACCCACGAGCCTTTTGTCGCCTCTGTGTTCTGGGCCTATGCACTCTAGCTATGTAAAAGCGCTCTGCATCTGGCAATATGTCTCTAAAGTCCCTAAGGAACCGGATAACGATTTTAAGACAATGATTTCACGCGCGCAAATCAGCCATTTTGAGGGTTACGAAGTCCTCTGACCTCAAAGCGGCGCCAAGCCGTGCGCTCTAAGGTCCCAGATTCCGTGAAGTCAATTCGGCCGCTTGAAATCCGGGTTAGAAGGAGGGCTTTGAGGTTGGGATTTACGTCCTGCGCCACATCTCGAATCGATTTACTTGCAGTTTTCTTTTAAAAGAAAACGTACACGTCGTCGAAACAGAGGAGGAGTGATTGGCCAGCACGAAACACAAGCCTATAGGATCGGCGTCCGGCGTGGAGTCGATTTCTGCAGGCCACTCCAAGTCCACGACGTCGCCGGCACTTAATCCAGCCCGCCGTCCCCGAGACGAGCGCCAGCGAATCTGCTACTCGAGTATTGAGTATCGCCTTAGCCAACAGAGCCGGCGGCCGGTCACACGACTCAACGAGCGACGCTGGGCGGACACCCTCCCCAACCTTCTCTCTCAACGAACTCCTACGAATGGTCGCCTCATGGTCGCCTCTGCCGCTACCATGACAGAGTCACACCCATCCGCCAAGGCGAGGCGGACCGAAAACGGCTTTGTGGTCACCAGCCGGCGCAAGGAGCACGAAGCTCCGTCCCAACAAGCAGCCCTGACCGCCCGCAACCTGCCGCCGTCCGCGTCCGGCTCGCTGTCTGGCTGGGTCGATGTCGCCATCAAGGACACGACCGACGAGGACGAGACCGCTCCCGTCAAGGACACGGACAGGATCCGCCTCGCTTATGATGCCAAGGGTCGGCGCATGGTGAACCAGTACGCTTTTGAAGCCCCTTTGCACAAAACTGGGCCTCAGCCCTTGCTTAATGCCTGCTTGTCCGCCACAGATATGTCCGGCTCAACGAGATTGGGAGAGGCACCCACGGCCGCGTCTGGCTGTGCGAGGAGCTGGACCCCGATTCGGGCGAGCACGTCGCCTTTTGCGCCATGAAGGAGGTCTACCGCGAGGAGCAGCAGCGCAGCCTGAAGAAGGCGCAAAAGGAAGCGCATGGCAGCCGGTTTGGCCAAGGCCCGGTCGGCCCTCTGAACCTGCACTCGCTCGCCGACTATGCGCCAACGTCTCAGTTCTCCGCGGCCACGACGCCTACAGCCAGCCACCACCCCAGTCTACCTAACTCTGGTCCCAATTCACTGACACCGTCTGAGGCTGGAGTTTACGAAGATGACGGCCGGTTCGATGATGACGGCCGAGGCGCCGAGACGCCCTCGCTGCACTCTCGGTCCATGCTCGACGGTGGCGACGACCTGGACCAGCAACAGCAGTACGAAGGGAGCGACTATTCGTCTCTGTTGGACCAACAGAGCGGCGGGATGCGGCGGTCACACGCCAACTACTCAGTTCCGCACTCGCTGGTCAATGGGCGCAACAGGCCGCGGCGCAGTCCGCTCCAGATGGACGAAAAGGTCAGGCAGGAGATTGCCATCATGAAGCGGTGCGTTCACTGTCCTCTCCTCGAGCCACCAAAGCCACCGGTGCGAATGCTGCGCGCAGGTGCCACCACAAGCACGTCGTCCGCTTAAAAGAGGTCATCAACGACCCGCACAGCAAGAAGATCTTTATGGTGCTTGAATACATGGCTGGCGGGCAGATCATCTACTCGCAAGGCGGCAGTATGCCTGGCGCACCGCTGATGACCGTCAATGAGGCTCGCTCCGTGTTCAAAGACGTGCTGCTCGGCCTCGAATACCGTGCGTCCAGCTCATTCCTCTTTTAGTTCATGCAGTCTAACAGACGCTGGCTCAGTACACTACCAAGGCATTATTCACCGCGACATCAAGCCGGCCAACCTGCTGTGGACCGACGACAGCCGCAGCTGCGTCAAGATCTCAGACTTCGGCGTCTCCCATTTGTCTGAAGCTCTTGCACGGAACGACTCCGCCAATACCAACCCGTCGACCGACCAGGCGCTGCGGAAGACGGCCGGCAGCCCAGCGTTTTTCGCCCCCGAGCTCTGCTACTCGTCGGAGTACACGCCGATGGCATCGCCTGACGATGTGTTTGACGAGGAGCCTCGAGCAATAGATATGCACAGCTACCTTTCCAACTCGGAGAGCGGCGACCTCTTCACCACTGGCGCCAAACCTCGCTTGCGAGAGCGCCCAGTTTCCGCCCGCACCGTCACCACCATCTCCACCCCCCTGGCCGGCAGCTTTTATAGGGAGCGTCAGAAGCAATTCCCGCCGGTCGGCAAAGCTATCGACGTCTGGGCCCTGGGCGTCACCCTCTACTGCCTCTTGTTTGGCCAGACCCCTTTCCACGCCGAAACGGAGTACATGCTCTACAACATCATCCCTTACGTCGAGGCGCCTATCCCCGAGTACATGGGCCGCGACGAGCAATCGGTGGAGTCAGAAGAGGGCAAGCAGGTTGTCGACCTCCTCTCACAGTTGCTGGAGAAGGACCCAACCAAGCGAATCACGCTGGCCAATGTCAAGGTAGGTGCTGAACTGGAACCCCCTGCCGGGCGCTGGATGCTAATTCGTCTACCTGCAGCGCCATCCCTGGGTCTTGCGCAACTTGCCCAACCCAGAAGAGTGGCTGGCGGCTACTAATCCTGCACAAAACTCGCCGGTGACCGTCACCACAGACGAAGTCGACCACGCTACCAACCCTCGCGTGGTACCGCGGGCCACCGCTCAAGGCGGCTTCCGAGGCTCCTTGAAGCGGGCCATCGCTCGGTTTGGGAATGCCGTGGGTCGGCCGCGCAGGGCGAGCGCCAGCAGCACCAGTGCCCTTTCTAGCTTTCCAGAAGGGCCCTCCGAATCGCCTACGTCGCAGAGCCGTTCCGCAAGCCGCCAGCCTAGCACCCGCTCCTCAAGCCGCCAGCCCAGCGGCAGCGCTCCGCCACCCCGATCCCAGTCTCCGGGCGCCGAGTCGGCCATTGGTCGCAAATGGTCCGTCAAGAGTCGCTTTGGCTCTTCAAGGAACAGCCCGGCTTCACACTCGCCAGCCATCCCGGCGAGCGAGATGCAGCTCGGCAACGGCGCCATCCTTTCTCGCTCGCTTTCTGGCAGCAGTGCTGGTACCTCGGCCTCGTCGCCCACATTCTCACGGCGGCCATCGGCCAATAACACGAACAACCAAACCTACCTCCAACCTCCCTACGCCCGCTCGACTGAGCTCGCGCGCGCTGCGTCGCAAGGCGAATCCGACTCCAAGAGCATGACCGAGCACAAGCTGTCCTTGCGGAGCATCATGGGGCGCTTGCGTTCTGGCTCCAGGACGCCCAGCCGGCAAGGCAGCCGCAACCGCACTGCACCAGGCACACCGCAGTTGGACGATCGAACCGCCGACGTACGCTCAGAGACCGATGAAGCCATGTCCATGGCAGAGACGGAGAGCTTATCGGAGGCGGATGCCATTTCGCTCGTCGCCGAGTCTTTGGACCGCGCAGACTTCGACCAGTTCGGGCGGAGGCGGCAAGTGGCAGGCGGCGGCGACGACAGTGATGACCTGGATCAGCATGACGACTTTTCGGACGACTCGCTCTCCGACCTAGAGGACGGCGACTTCTCGCCTGACCCGAACAGCCGCGAACCGCATGCGTGGAACGAGGGCATGGGCTGGCACTACCCCGATGGCAGCAAGTCGCAGCTGGCTGCCCACTTGGAAGAGGAGGTGTCGTCCGGCACGCAGCAATACAACTACGCCCAGCATCAAGAGCAGAATTTGACCACCCCTCGCAGCGCCGCCACCTCGTCCTACCGCTCCAAGTCACAAGACAAGGATCCGTCCTCCTCTGAGGCCAGTGAGTTCATTGGCTCAGGGGACGACGCCGACGGAGAGGGCGACGAAGAGGAAGGGTTGGAGTTGCGGATCGGAGCAGGCCGACGAAATGGCGCGGTCGGCAGCCGGCGATCGACCAACCCTTCTCTCAATGGCTCACCAATGCCCACGTCGAGAATCGGCACGCCCATCCTACAGGCATCTTGAACCCGCCCCACCGCATTCACCAAACTTTGCAAATCCTGTACAGCATGCACCCTCCTACAAGCCTCAACCGCAATAGACCGCCTTACCTGTACAAATCCTTGTCTTTCTGGCACCTCGGACATCTATTCGCTCATGTTCAGACCTTTTCCGCCCATGTACAACCTCGCAGATCAACCTCAGTTTCGACCTTTAGATTCCCCTACCATTTAGAGCTTCTACCATATACAGAGTGCAAAACGAACCATTGTCTTGAAAATCGCCCGTTGCAACCTGTCGAACCCCGCGAAGTGACGCTGCCCTCACCTCTTGACGCTGGACCTCGACTCGCGGCCTTGCCCAAAGCCGGTGGCCCACCATGTCAGCCTTACTCTTTGTTGGATCTATTCTGGCGGCTGTGGTGCAGTCAAGTAGCTACAATGCCAGCTCTTGGCCGGTCGCATCGAACGCCCTGGCCGCATCGAGCTTGGGTGGTCAGGACAGGAGCAGCAGCGCCTGGCTGTTTCCGCCGCCGCCCAAGTGCCCGCCATGCTTCGATTGCTCAAAGGGAGGGTTTGATTGCATGAACTCTGGCTCCTGTAACGAATACACAGGCGCCTGTCTTTGCCGTGAGCCCTCGAAGCATCAAGCTCCACTTCGCCCGGCCCTGACCCTGTTGATTGCGCCCGCCCTACAGCTCCTGGCTTCGGCGGCTTGGATTGCTCAGAAACACTATGTGGCTCCTTGCCAGACGGGGACAAGCGGATGCCGCGAGAAGGCGATTCTTGCGCTTGCGACGAAGGGTGGTCAGGCCTCAATTGCAACGGTGAGTCCATCCTCGTTTGCTCGTGCCAGTTTGTTGTCGAAACTGATAGGGGGAATGATGATGCCCAGTCTGCGAGTCAGACGATGCCTGCGTTGCTCTGGTGCCGGACGAAGGGGATCAGCCGATGAGCCTCAGGACGTTCTCCCTCAAGGCCAACAGCGACGATTCAGGGGAACCAGAGCATTCCAAGAATGGGGCAGTGTGCTTCAAAGGCGGGCTGGCTGTCAACCAAGTCCACCAAATGTGCGATGTGACCAGTGCGTTCCAATTCCCCTTCGAGGCTCCTGGGATTCTATCGCTAATTGAGTCCCAACGAAGACCGCAAGATCCTCGACATGCTGCCCGACCGTAAACCTCAAGTGACGTTTTCGTGCAACGCGCCGAACAAGACGTGCAACTTCCAGTTCTGGGTCGGGCGTGTGGAATCCTTCTACTGCAGCCTGGACACCTGCGACGTCCAGGCGGTCGTGACGCCGGACTCCAACGCCACCCAGTACACGTGCCAAAATGTTGAGTGCCGTTGCATCCCGGACAAAATGCTCTGCGGCGAAGCTGGCTCGGTCGGCAAGTCTAGCGCCTTCTGCACGTTCTCGTCCAAACTAAATGTAGAGAGCAAACAGACATCTCCGACTTTTTGGTCGAGTCCATCAAAGGACCGGGCAAGTTCACATGCAGGACGGATGGCAAAGGCTGCAAGTTTGAGGAGCCGGATATGAACAACCTCATCAACGACATCTTCGGCGATGGCTACATCACCCTAGAGTGCGCAGCCGGAGAGTGCATGCATTATTCGTTGGTGCCCGGCTTCGTGGTAGGCTTTCCTCGCGCCTCGCTCAGCTGATCTCGCTAACGTTTCGGTGCCGCCACAGAAACCGCCGACACCGGACAACAGCAAGCTGGTTGCTTTCAGCATCGCCATCGCTGGTGCTGTTGTCCTTTCTGCTGTCCTGCTGGTGTGGTACTTGGGACGCGCTTCGCAAGCGTCCAACTTCCGCAAAGGCGCCATTGCTCTGCCAAGAGACGAGGCGGACAAGATCATGACCGACCATGTCCCCGCCACTCTGCACTTCAACAACATTTCCTATTCGGTGGCGGGCAAGAAGATACTGTCGGGTGTTTCTGGTTCCGTTCGGCCCGGGCAAATCATGGCCATCTTGGGAGCTTCGGGCGCTGGCAAATCGTGAGTGTCCGCCCCTCGTCTGATGCTGCGGCATCGCTCAAGCGGACGTGCAGGACATTTTTGGACATTTTGGCGCGCAAGTCAAAGCGCGGACTCGTCGAAGGCGAAGCCAGGGTCAACGGCCGCAAAATCCAGGACGCGCACTACAAACGGGTCATTGGCTTTGTCGACCAGGAAGACACCTTGATGAGCACCCTGACCGTCTACGAGACCATTCTTTACTCTGCGCTTCTGAGGCTGCCGCGGGACATGTCCTTCGAAGCAAAGAAGATGCGCACGCTCGAGACCATGCAGGAGCTTGGCATACTGGGCATCGCCGACTCGAGGATCGGCGAAACTGGCAAGCGCTCCATCTCTGGCGGTGAGAAGCGCCGCGTGTCCATTGCTTGCGAGCTGGTGACGTCGCCTTCCATCCTGTTCTTGGACGAGCCCACCAGCGGTGCGTTTGTCCAGCCGGCCGTCCCTAGGGGGCTGAAGCTGACAGACCGCGCCACACAGGCCTCGACGCCTACAATGCTTACAATGTGATCGAGTCGCTGGTCCAGCTGGCCCGCACATACCAGCGGACTGTAGTTTTCACCATCCACCAGCCGCGCAGCAACATTGTCGCCCTCTTCGACAAGCTTTTGCTGCTGGCTCGAGGGCGTGTCATCTACTCTGGCGAGTTTGCAAAATGCCAGGACTACTTCAACGACCTGGGCTATCCTTGCCCGCCTGGCTTCAACATTGCAGATTTCTTGAGTAGGCGCCGCGCCGTGCCTAGAGGCGATAGAGGTTTACTAATAGTGAATTCCAGTCGACCTTACCATGCAGGACGAGAACCAGCCCAAGCCGTCAAGGGACGAATCAGGCAGCGCCTCGGTGGATGAAGAGAGCGCCACCACCCGGCCCTCTTCTTCGCTGGACGCCCACGAACTTCGCAGCCGGACGTCGACACCGACGAAAAAGAAGCTGTCTTCTTGGCTCTCGTCCTCGGCACAGCCTGGACTGGCGGCAGAGCTACCGCCGCAGCTCAGCCGGCTGGCAACAGCTTTCGAGGAAAGCCAGGCGGCGAACGACATCTCGCAAGACCTGATTGCCACCTCGACGTCTGCCACGCAGGCCATGACCAACGGCTCGTCACCAATGCCCGAGATCGAAGCGGACCTTGTCCTCAATGGCTACAAGCGGGCCTCGTGGTGGACCCAGTTCACCATCTTGAGCGGGCGCGCCTTCAAGAACCTTTACCGCAACCCCTACCTCATGCTTGCTCACTACTTTTTGTCGGCCTTGCTGGCCGTCATTTGCTCGTTCCTGTTCGCCGGCGTGACGTGCGTGTCCACTAGAATTGTCAAAGGGGTGCTCGCGCTGACTTGGTCGATCCAGCAACGATATCCCAGGCTTCCAGAACCGCATGGGTCTCTTCTTCTGTAGGTCTGCTGTCTAAGTCCGCTTCGGTTCAAGCTCAAAGTGCGAGATCGCAGTCATCATCGCCCTTTTCGGCTTCTCCTCCCTCACCTCGCTCGGCATCTTCTCCGGAGAGCGCATTCTGTTCATGCGCGAACGTGCGAACGGCTACTACTCGCCCTTTACCTACTTCCTCGCCAAAGTGCTCTTCGATATCCTTCCCTTGCGCATCGTCCCGCCGTTTGTGCTGGGCGCCATCATCTACAAGCCCGTGGGGCTGGTGCCAACGGTGCCCGAGTTCTGGAAGCTCATTCTGGTCCTCATCCTCTTCAACCTGGCAGCCAGCAGCGTTGTGTTCCTCATCAGCATCGTCATCAGCGACAGTGGCTTGGCGAATTTGGTTGGCAGCTTGGTCATGCTGTTCAAGTGAGAGGAGCTCGTGGCATTTCTTACCTCTGAATCAAGCTGAAGATAAACTTAAATGCAGCCTCTTATTCGCCGGCTCGCTCATCAACCGTGACAAGATGCCATGGGGCACCGCGTGGTTGCAGAAGGCTTCCTTCTTCCACGCCGCCTTTGAAGGCCTGCTGGTCAATGAGGTTCGCTACTTGACGCTCAAGGAACACCGGTATGGCGTCGATATCGAGGTGCCGTCCGCCACCATCCTGTCCTTCTTCGGCTTCCGGGCGCAAGCGTTCTGGTGGCCCGACATTGGCGTCCTCTGCATCTCCTTCAGCATCTTCATCGTCCTGTCCTTCCTCGCTCTTGTCTTTTTGGCGAAGGAACGGCGCTAGAACGCGATGTGGATGGGTAGACCCCTTTATAGTTTCTGCGCGCTCCCTTCACAAGCCAGCCCTTCTGTTGCATCTTGTACAAGCACGATATTTGAGCGTCTGCACGTTTCATCGCCCAGACAAATACCAGGCAAGGCGCACCATTCCCTATAAGCAGCCACCACCAGAAAGCTTATTCCAGCGAGCTGCTCAACTTCCCGACTTTGTTTGTTCGACCTGGGCGTCCACATTTGACCGTCGTCTCACGTTCGAGCACCATCCTGGCGCCTGTACAAGAGCCAGATGGGAGCCCTTTGCTGTAAACCGACAGAGGTAAGTGGAATTGTTGACCGCCGCTGCCTGCGAGGACCTGTCCTCGCCGTCCTTGGCGAGCGTTCCTCCTCCGTGTTGACGCCCTGCTCATCTGCGTGCTGCTCGCCCTTCGCAGGTCGACTACGATGCTCCAGTCAGCCTGTGGCACTTCTACCTGCTCAGGGTGAGTGCTGCCTGAACCCAATGGAAGGCCCCAGTGCGGCGCTCAGACGCTTCTATTCGCCCACCGGTGCAGTCTGTCGGCAAGGGTGCCTTTGGCAAAGTCCGCGTCGTACAACGTAGGTCCATAGCTCTTGCCAAGCGCGGGCCCGATCTCACCCAGGCGACCATCAGACCGCCAAACGAAGGCGCTCTTCGCCCTAAAATACATCAACAAGCAAAGTGAACCTCTTGCCCCCTCTATGCGCCATCTGTTTGGCCTGCTAATGCTTGTGTGGGGCATCCAGGATGCGTGAAGCAGCGCGCCGTGTCCAACATCATCCAAGAGCGGCGGCTGCTGGAAGAGATCGACTCGCCATTTGTGTGCAACTTGCGATATGCGTTCCAGGACGACGAGAACCTCTTCATGGTTCTCGACTTGATGCTGGGCGGAGACCTGCGCTTCCACTTGGATCGCATGGGGGCAATGTCGGAGGAGATGGTTCGGTTTTGGATCGCCCAGCTGGCTTTGGCCGTCGATTACCTGCACTCCAAGGGGATCGTGCACCGGTGCGTTTACTGCGGATCTGTCCTCTGTGGCAATGACAGACGCTGAGCGAGGAGTTGCCGCTGCCCAGTGACCTGAAGCCAGACAATGTCCTGTTGGACGAGAAGGGAAACGCGCATCTGACGGACTTCAACATTGCAGTCCACTTTACAGAAAAGCGGGCATTGACAAGTGTGGCCGGATCTATGGCCTACATGGGTAAGTCGCTGCAAAGACTGCCCCAAACAGCACGCTGAGGATTTTGGTTCGTGTTTCACAGCGCCCGAGGTCTTGAACAAGCGGGGATACTTCGACTCAATAGACTGGTGGTCACTGGGCGTCATCGGCTACGAGCTTTTGTTCGGCAAGCGGCCCTTCAGAGGCAAGACCAACTCGACTTTGACCGTGTCGATCCTTCGAGAGTCTCTCAAAATCCCTGACCCACCTCCGAACCACCCCATGCCCAGCTCACAAGCGATCAGCTGCATCACGATGGTGAGCGCATTCGCTTCTTCTGGCCAAATTAGCAGACGTCTTAGCGGAGGGCCCGTGCTCACCACCAGCTTCTGGAGCGGGATGTCACCAAGCGGCTGGGCTGCAAGAGCGCGGGCGGCATCGAGGCTTTGAAAGCACACCCTTGGTTCGCTGGCCTCGACTGGGGCATGCTGGAGCGCAAGGAGCTCACTCCACCCTTTGAACCTGATGTAAGTCCGACCAGGTGGTTTTAGCCATCCGATGCCACGAGGCCTCCAATTTAATCTGACTCCCTTCCACAGTCCAAGAAAGCCAACTTCGACGCCACGCACGAGCTGGAAGAGCTGCTCCTAGAAGACAACCCGCTCAAGGCCCGCAAGCGCAACCCGAATCTGGACGTCAACCACATGACATCCGACCAGCGCATGATGGAAGAGAGCTTCAAGATTTATGACTATACGAAAATGTCCCGCAAGTCCCACTTCAACGGGGCGGCCAGCTCCAAGGACCATCTGGCCACGATCACTTCCTCTACCGGCGGCGCCAGCGCGGTGGCCCTCGAAGACCAGCCTTTGGCCGAGATGCGCACGCTCCACACGCCAAGTCAACTTGATCCAGATGGGTCGGAGACGCCGGGGCGCCTCACCGCTGAGAACATGTCGCGGCCACATTCTCGGTGAGTGAAGTTTGATTTCGACCATTTGATCTTCCCCGCTGAGCTTTGCTCGGTTTTTGTCTGACTCAGACTCAGCACGCAAGGCATGCAAGAGATCACGCCCATCAGCAATCGGCCCGACTTGGTGCCACGCAGCTCGGGCGAGCCGCAGAGCCCTCGCGCCTACTAGACGACCGATGACTTTCCCCCTTCACGCCTGTACAATTCCATCTACGCCACTTACTCTCGCTTAGCAATATACTCACGTTGCTTGGTGCCTCTTCGTCTCATGGGCTTTCGTTTTTGGGCGGGTTCTTCAAAAGGAAGCAGTCTTTTTTTTGCCCGGGCCTTGCCTCTGTCGCTATACCTCCTTCTCATATCATTCCCCGTTTGCCTGTCGCACTTGCGCTTAATTTGCAACGCGGACCATCGTCCGACTGAGGCCCAGAACTTGGTCACGTTTTTGCGAGGAGCGCCCCTTCCTCGTCCTCCTTCTCCCGCCGCCAGTAGCTAGGGAAAAAATCTGAGCGCTCTCCGATGAATGGAGCAGCTCGGCCCAAGGCTCAAGGTATGCCCAGACCTTCGAACCAGCCCTAACCGTGGCGTTGCTGAGGTGCTGTCCTCTGCAGAGCTTTGGGGTGGCATCCAGACGTCCCTGCAGCAGTTGATCGCCTTGCAGTCGAAAGCCGCGCTTAATCTCAAGACTATCAACAACCTGCAAGGCACCCTGCAGGGCGAGAGCGAGCCCTTCGGCGTCCTCCGCCCCAAGCTCGAACGCGCATACAGCGTCGCTCGGGGCGATGTTACAGACGAAGAACAGTGAGCTTGGCCGTCCCAGTGCGGCTTTCGTCCTTTAATATTTCTCCAAGGGCTATACATGGCGTTTTGGAAGCCTTGACGGCCTTGACAGCCCTGCGAAACCAGCCAGAGCCTCCTCCCCCGGCCGCAGTCGCCACGCCAGGCGAGTTTGCCACCACCTGCGCACGGGCTGCCGCTGACTCGCTCGTATGTATTTCAGGTGGACCAGAGAAACCGAAGAAGAAGCGGAGGATCGATGCTGGCTCAGCCTCTCCCTCGGACTCGTCGGGGCCCACGGTGGCGACAACGATGACACGCGAGGGCAGCCGCTCGTCGCCTGCACCCACTCCCACCCGCACAACCCAAGCTGCTCCTCGTCCTCCAGTACCAGCTCCTTCCAAACCCGCCTTGGCCTCATCTCTCGGTCGGGAGAGCAGTTCTTCCTCGAGCTCGCAAGCTGCCAAGACTGCACCAGTTGCACCGCCACGCAAGCCCAAGGGCCCAGCGCCATTGATAACAGGGCGGTCGGTTGCCTTCAAGCCGCCAAACAAACCGGAAGGCGACAAGGAAGCTTGGATTTTGACGCGCGTGCTGCGTCATTTGGGGGGCGAGAAGTGAGCGATTCGTCCTGGGTTCTTTATCATGCCTGATCAACGCGTTCGCAGATATGAAGTGCAAGATATAGAGGATGAAGAGAACGGGACCCCAGGACAGTCAGTCTTCGCTCCCTTGGAGGCTGTTTCCCGCTCAACTGGGAACTTTAGAATTTTTTCGACATCCCTTCGGTCCATCGTGCCCCTGCCTGACCCTCAAGATAGATCAACGTTTCCTATGCAAGGCTACCCCGCCGGTACCGAGGTGATGGCGCTGTATCCAGACACCACAACATTTTACCATGCCAAGATCGTGGGCGCCCTAGCGGCGAACAAGGTCAGGCTCCTTGCCCTTGTCACACATCTCACATTGCTGATGACCCTGCTGTAGTCCAAACCGACGTACAAGGTCATGTTTGACGACGTGAGTTCAGATGGACTTCTTCAGATACGACCTTTGGCTGATACCCGCGAGACAGGACAACGAGATCATCAAGTCCATCCTCGCAGAGAACGTAGCTACATGGCCAAAGTCGTAATATGCATCAGCAGATAGATTTAACCATAAATTGCTACTTTTGTGCGCTCCAGCTCAGTCTGGGATCCAGCGCGCCCGCTACGGCTTTCGTTCCCCAGCATCCGTCATTATTACTGCCTGCCAACCCGCCATTTGCCACACTATGGCCTCGAGGACGTGCTTCACCTTGCCGAGACAGCCGCGCATCGTTGACCGTGTAGCCAGCCATTCCCACCTCGAAATTCCTTATGCGGAAAGATTTCCTCCGTGCATGACCGCATGGTTTCCTTAAGCCTTCTTTGACTTTACGAGGGTACTGCGAGCCTCCGCAGCTCGCGATGCATGGAAATGAGATCGCAATCTCTTGCTCCTCTAAACCGACCCAGCCCAATTTTGTGTCGACTGCCTTGCCCCTTCTCTTCTCCTTTCTGTTCGTTCGTGTCTTAAGCAGCTGGTCTGTCTCTTCGTACAATGCTGGTCATTCCCCTTTTGTTGGCTGCCGCCTGGAGCGTGCTCCCTGCCCACGCCGCCGCCGTGAACAACGCTGCTGCCGCGAAGTCCCTGCAAGCGGCTGCAACCGACTTCAACTATGGCATCTATTCCATCACAAACGTCGCTACCGGTAAAAGCATCACCTATTCCAAAGACTCGAACGGCCAGAACCTCTACCCGGGAGCGACCGCAAGCCCTCTCGAGTTCCTGCCTCACAATGCGTCGACCCCCTGGATTCGCATTAAGCCCATTGAGAGCAACAACAAATGTGCCAGGTAGGCGGTTGTGCTTCACACCCTCGAGCTGCATTTTGACGGCTCCCGATCTTCCACAGTGCCCAATGGAATTACACGTACTTCAATGGTGCTGGAGCCGACTTTGGAGCTGTTCTTTACTCTTGCCAGGTGAGATGATTGATGTCTGTTGCTTCGAAGCCAGGCCTTATCGTGCGAAATTCAGGTGGACCCCGCGGTCTCCGGATCGACGCTGACACCGGCCAAACAATGGTGGATCTTCGTGCCCATTGGTACCACCCCTGAGTCTTACCAGTGCGTGTCTGCTCTCTGCCCATGCTTCGGGTTGCCTCGTCTGACGGGTTTGCGGTAAAGCATCATTGCCACCGACCACATCACCGACATGGCCACTCGCGCATGGAGATCTGTCGTGCGCATCACGGGCACTTCGACCAAGTCGACAGCCATCGATATCCTGGACACAACTGACGATACCTATGCGTGGTATGTCAACCCGTACGGCTCGACTGCCGCCACTACCAGTGCGTTCCACGTCTTCCCCTCCCTCATCTTATACTATTCCTAAACGCAATCCTCAATCCGTATAGCTGCCAAAACAACAACTGCGAAAACTACCAGCACGACGGCGAAGACTACCAGCACGACGGCGAAGACGACTTCGACGACCAGTGCGTCTTTATGATCCACACTCGAGCAAGAATCACACAGCTTACTTTCTTTGACAGGCACTTCGAGCACTACCAGCTCAAGCTCTTCCTCGTCTACTCCAGCTGAAACCTCCTCTGCGGTCGATGACTCGTCTGACGATGCCACAGCGACCTCTGTGGAATCGACACCTCTCCCAAACGAAAACGCTGTCAGCACGTCCTCTACAGAGAGCTCCTCGACTTCGGCGACCACCATTACTCCTGTTGGCGCAGCCGCTGGCAATGCCGTCACGGTTACCAAGCCAGTCACGGTCACAGTGGCCAAGGCCACGACCACCAAGACCGCCACAGTCACGAAAACGACGTCCAAGGTTACGACCGTCACCAAAACCAAAACAGGTTCGTGCCTGGCTCGCTCTACTTTCCTTTGCTTGGCTTTGGCTCACTTTAATATTCCAGTCACTGTGACGAAGACGGCAACAGTCACTGCGGGCAGCAAGATCGTTAAGCCCCAGGCGGACAGCAGCAGCGACAACAACGTGTGGCACTTGGTGCAGGACAAGATCGTGGCGCTGCCGACCGACCAGCAGCCGGACTTCTCTCTTGACGACTCCAAACTCAACAAGGCTGTCGAGATGCCGTCGGTCTGGAAATGGGTCCGGCCGGGTGGCAACCTTCGCGCGTGGAGAGACTAGACGGTGCTGGCATTGGCGCCCTTTTCAGCTGCGGCTCTTCGCCGTAAAGGACACTACTTAATCTTTCGTTCGACCTTGTACATACTTGCAACCCTGTCGTTTGCAAAATCAACTCTGATTTCAAGTCAGATGTTTCTTTGCCACAATTTGCCAGACGCACGCCACCGTCGGCAGCGAAGGCAGACCGCTCTGAATTTCCTTCGTCTGCATCCAAGCCCCCGCCAAAACTCGACTGGAGTTTGCGTGCCTTATAAGGTCTTCTGTGCCTAGATTATCTTCTGGTCAACGCCGTTGCCTGTGCTTCCCGCTTTGCAAGCAAAAATGGGACGAACGACAAAGACCGCAAAAAGTGCCTTCCTTCTGCCCTTGCCCTCCTTGAAGGCCGTCGTGCCTGGAGCTTGCGTTCTCAAAGAATGATGTGCAGGGTCCGAGAGGCGAGAACAACCCCGCCAACGGGACTTGGCGCCAGACCCTTCCTCCACGGCCAAAACGGCCGCCGAGCAAGACTCCCACGCCGCCGCCTCTGCGCCCGAGCCTAAGAAGAAGGTTCGAAACAGGAAGCATTCCTCTGCCAGCTCCAAGGCGACGAAGAGCAAGAAGCAAAAGGTGGGTCCTGGACCAAGCGGCTTTCTCTCTCAGAAGGTGGCTGATGCATTGTCCCGCGAACGCTTTTAGGGCGAGGAGCTGGCCGAAAAGCTAGAGACAAAGAAGGCAAGAGTCGGAGGTAAGGTGCTCGCTGATCCCGGCGGAAGAATGGAGGCTGATGTTGGCATGCGCCACCTCACAGCGAAGAAGGGCAAGCGCGAAGAGTCCAAGCAATTCTGGTGATCGCTGATTCGCATCAACACGACTGTAACATATCAATGCTTCCTGGCTACCAGCATGTACAGGTGAGCAGCACAGCCGTCTGCCATTTCCCTATTGGTTCATTGGCATTGTTGCCACAGGTTGTTCCCTCAAGTACGGTCCTGCCCATCATGGTCGCCAAGGCGCTACAATTCGACTTCTGTCGCAATGGTGCCCTGCAGCAAATCAACGAAGGTCCAGTCTGGCCACCTGGGCAGTGCATGACGATTTCAGCACAGCAGCTCGACCAACGCTTCTCTCGCCTCACTTTGGCCCATGTCGTCTGCTGGTCCTCATTTCACATGCGTCTGATCAACCTGGCGTTGGTTCGCGTTGCAGGGAGAGGGTCCGATAGGCGGACGGAGAAGGGGTCCAATTGGGCCAAATCCAAAGGTTTTCGCGCTTGAGAGCTTCTAGTTTGTAAACAAATACTGCCAGCTACGTCCTAGGGCCTTCCAGCTGTGCTCCAGTGAGATTTACAGGCGCACCGTCGGCGAGGTCTCGTGCGTGCTCAAGCCCCCTCGCCGCAAACTTCTCGACCGCTGCCAGCCAAAGATTTCATCATGTCGGTCGAGATTGTCCCATCTGGCACGCTGGGCTTCCACCGTTCGTTGTTTACGAGCACACATGAGACGCCGCCCAATGCTTAAGCCGTTCGCAGGGCCACTTACTCAGCTCGTCAAGCGGACGCTCACCATTGGCAACACGTCGAGCACGCCAGTCGCCTTCAAGGTCAAGACGACGGCGCCGAAGCAGTACTGTGTATGCCTGATGCTTGATCTGACCGTCGCCCAGCCCGCTCACGCCCGACGGGCGCTCGCAGGTGAGGCCCAACTCTGGCAGGATCGAGCCCGGCGAACGGGTCGAGGTGCAAGGTAAGACACGCTGGCTCTTGGCAGGCTTCCGCGCTCAGTGGAAAGTCTACACAGTTCTGCTCCAGCCCATGAAGGAGGACCCGCCGACAGACGCCAAGTGCAAGGACAAGTTCCTCGTCCAGAGCGCCGTCATCCCGTCAGAGCGTGAAGGCGTGCCTTTGCCAGAGCTCGTCAGCCTCCTCTCCGTTTTTAGGCTGTTGCAGTTTGCTCAGACAGATGGTTGCAACAGTGGTCGCACCTCGAAAAAGAAGACAAGGCTTCCATTCAAGAGCACAAGATCCGCTGCGCCTACCTGGCCCCGGTCGAGGAGGCCAATGGCTCTCCCTCGTCTTCTGGCTTCCTCAAGCCCAATGGAACCGCACCTGCTGCCGTTGCTGCGGGGAGCACCCCGAATGGCTACGACGTGCGTTGTCCCTACCTCCAAGTCTCGACGAGATGTACGATGCTCACGGACAAGCAACAGACGAGCTCGCCCGCCAGCAAAGGCGTCAACGGCACTTCTTCTCTCGGCGACAGCGGCAACTCGTCTGACAAGTTCTCAACCCCGCAAAAGGACGCGAGCGTCGACACCGTCAGCAGCTCCCGACCGCGAGACAGCTTTGCTTCAGCCTACGAGTCGTCGAAACCCTTGGCCGATATCACGAAAGAGGTCGGCACCAAGCCGTACATCGAGTCGGCCAAGGAGGCGTCCTCGACCTTGGCAGCCGGCGCCGCCGCTGGAGGGGCCGCTGTGGCTGGAGCTGCCGTCGCCGCCACCGCCGTGGTGTCTGACAAAGCCAAGTTCCTCGCCACTTCCGGCTCTACCACCACGACCTCCACGACCAATCCCAACGACTCGGCCCTGACCTCTTTGAAGAAGCAACTGGCGGACGCCCAAAAGGAGATCGACGGCTTACAGCTCAAGCTCAAGAACGCCCTTGTCGACGGCAAGGACTCGTCCAGCGCTGCTCTTTCCCAGCAGCTCAGCCAGGCCTCCGTAGATGGCGTGCCTGTGCAAATGGTTGCTGGCATCGCTTTCGCCGTTTTCATCTTCACCTGGTCTGTCTCTGTTTGCTTGCTACTTCTCGACTGAATCTCATCGCTCGTTCGTTCTTCAGGATTTTCTTCTAGTTCCCCACCACCAATTACTACTGCTCTTCTGTACAATTTCCTCGTCAGCAACTCCTTTTAACGAACCTTCCCTCTAGTTGCCCCTGGTGTCCTCTCGCCTTCTTACCTTTCGCCCTTCTCGGCACTTCCTCGCAATGGTCGACGGCGGCTTCCGACTTTGGCAGGCAGCAAAGCAGGGTTAATCTAGGGCATCGTTGTAGCGCGTATCTCTGGAGAAAATGGACTTTGCGCATTCTCTCCCTTTCTATCCTTTTCTCACTTTGCTGTGGTTGTTAGGCCTTGTGCACTTAAAAGTGTCGCCCGTCATGCGTCATGCCGGGAGAAACTTGTCGTCGCCACTGAGCTCATTAGGCGGAAGCTGGTTCCTGGAGAGGTGCAGCCAACTGCTTTCTTTTGCCTCCAGGAATGCCCTGCCACGATTATGTATTGACCACTGCTACTAATGATCTATAGGCTTTGTATTCTCTGTCCCTTCGGGCGTCCGACAACCGCAAAGCGCGGCAGGTCGCTTGCCACGGCGCGCAGCCTTATCGGCTCCCCCAGACTGCCTCTTGCTCTGCTGCTGCCATCACCTCGTTATTTGCTGCTGCTGCTGGCTACCACCCAAATTAAGCCCGCACCTCGAATCAGCGTTATCGTCATGGGCGTTCCCGAGGTTCAAGCGTTAGACGCCGCTACTTGCACTCCAGATGAGATCATTGCAGCCTTGAAGCTGGCTGGCGGTGTCGTGGTCAAGAACCTGGTCTCTCTCGAAGACTGTGCTCAAATGGAGGCCGACTTCCGTCCCTCGCTCGAGTCCGGCAAGTACGAGGTCCTCTCGTCGGACACCTTCCTGCCAGCCGCCACCAAGAAGACGGGCGGGATGATCAACAAGTCGGAGACGTTCTGGAAAAAGATGCTGCTCAACCAGCTCTGGCTCGACGTCACCAACGAGCTCTTGACGGACCACTTCTGGAGCTGGGAAGGTGACCGAAAGGTCGAAGCTGTTTCCTCGCCGATCATCAACAATACTATCGAAAGTTACTCTCTAACTTGAAACTGTCGTCAGATCTAACCGGTCGCGTTAACAGGTCTTCTCCGTTCGACCCGGTTCCACCGCTCAGCCTCTCCACCGCGATTCAATCCCTCAGCACCTGTACATGCCGGCCATCGACAAGTTTCCTGAGCAGCACAGAAAGTCACAGCGAGAGAGCTGCATAGGGTTGTTTGTGGCTGGCAGCAAGGCCACCAAGAAGAACGGCGCGACCAGGTTCATCCCCGGCTCGCATCTTTGGGCCCACGAGCAGCCTCCCAACGAGGACTTGTGCTACTACGCAGAGGTGCGCTCGATCTTCCACGCATTTTATGTGAGCTATGATTGAAGTCGAACTCGCAAAACAGCTCGAGAAGGGTGGTGAGCATAATCGGTTTCTATCCTCCTCCACAGCGCTGACTTACACTTTGCATCGAAAAAGATGCCTTCCTCATGATGGGCAACTGCTACCACGGAGGATCTGCCAACCTGTGTGAAGTCGGCGAGGAGAACTCTGAGCGCCTGCTCTTCTCCAGCTTCATGCTTCGCGGCTGTGAGTGCTCGCTGTTCCTCCAGGCTCGATGCAGCCAGCTGAAGTTAACAATCTACAGTCTACCGCACCGAAGAGAACCAGTTCCTGTCCATGCCAATCGAGAAGGTGGCGGCCTTGCCCGAATCAATGCAGAGGCTCATGGGCTAGTCAGTCTTTTTGTCGCTCGTCATGATCGAGCCCATCTCATCATCGCACTATACAGTGGTCTGTCTGAGCCATTCTGCGGTGAGTTTGGCTGGTCTCCTTGCGTCCCCAAGGAATTTCATTAAAGCGGAGATTTTTTTGCCACCCTTCCCAAACAGGCTTCGTCGACTTCCGCGACCCCATGCATGTGCTCGAGGCGATCAAGAACAAGGCTTGATCTGGCTTGGCTCCTTCGCTCAAGAAACGACCAAGAAGTAACGAATTTGGAGGACGACCTCATGCAGCCACTGGGCTCGTGGGGGCTGTTCTCTGCCTGTGATTTAATGTGCTATGATTCGAGGGTCCACACTGTGTGCAAATAGCGTCCAAAGGGCGCCCGTATAGAACCAGCAGTTAGACCGACTCTGAGAAAAGTTGCCACCGTGCCAAAGCCAACCCAAAACGACGATCCCTCGTTCTCGTTGCATCAGCAAATTCGAGAGGCCCTTTTAGAAGGCAAGCTTCACCCATGTGGCCCGTCCTTGCCCTGGCTCACGCAACGTGCAACGAGAAAAGAAGCCGGCATCGTCGATGGGCCGCCCTTTTGTCATTGACGCTCGCCTGAAGAACCCTCGAAATTCGGACGTGGCCTCCGGCTGCCCTCTTTTTCTGCCATCATGACTGTCTGCTTCGGACCGAAAGACGACTTCCCAAGCTCAACCCAAAGGGCGCGCCTCGACTCGGTTTTTCAGCTTTGTCTCGGGTTGGGCAAACCCGATTTCCGACCATGCCCATTTTTTGCAGGGTGCCACCCTTTAACCGTGTCTGCCTTATGTTCACCCTGGCAAGAAGAGACTTGCCCGATTCAGCCCGGGTCCTGGCCCCCTTCTGCTGCCGTGTGCGCGCCTGCCTTCGGCTCTGCATCCGTTCCCAAATAGCCGATCCTCGACGAGAAAGCTGGGGTCTGGTGGCGAGTGCCCTCAAAAAAGCATATTGTAAAGTGCCGGAGGACCCTCATATGGGTCGGCGCCTTCATATGCCAAAGGCAAAAGGCGCGAGAGGTGATAGAGACGTGCTGCCCCCAATGCCCCTGCTCGCTGTCGCGCAAAATTTCGAGGGTCCTGGAGTGCCTATAAAGTGCAGGCTTCTACTCTTGTTCTGCTCTAACCACCTTCTACCTTGTTCACTCAGCTCTACGTTCTCACGAATCGCTACCGAATTCTCAACGACTTCCTTCCCCTCAACACCAAAAGTAAACATGAAGTTCGCAGCCACCCTTAGCGCCCTCTTCCTCGCCGCCCTCTCTACTGCGGCTCCCGTCCAAGAGCGCGGCACCTACTCTGGCACAGCTACCTAGTGAGTCCCCCCTGCCCCTCCCCTGGCGCAGACTTTCGTCCTAACATGTTGGCGTGTTCACAGCTTCTACCAAGGCGGCAACGCTGGCGCTTGCGGCCACTACAACCAGGACTCGTCCTACGTCGTCGCGCTGTACACCAACCTGTACAACCAGGGCCACTGCGGCCAACAGATCAAGATCTCCCGGGGTGGCAAGACCATCACTGCCACTGGTTCGTTTCTCTCTTTTCCTCCCGTGTCTTAGCAACTTGGAAGCTGACCTTTGTTTGTACGTGGAAAACAGTGGCTGACGAGTGCCCAAGCTGCTCGGGCGACTCGCACATCGACCTCTCCGTCGGCGCATTCACCGCGCTCGGCTCCGAGTCGGAGGGCCTCATCGGCGTCACTTGGTGGTTCGAGTAAATCTCTCCCCATCACTCGCCAATCGTCCAGTCGTCAGTCGTTCAAGGGTTGACCATCCTGCTCGCCACTCTTTCGCGCACCCATTCGACTTTCGACTCTCACGCAAACCATCTCCATCGTCGTTCCAGCAGTGCCAACACACTCTCATTGTATCACCATATCCCTCGTTCATCCAACCAAAAAGACTTCGTCGAGAGGTCCAAACCCAAACCTTTTGTACAATCCTAAGTCGCTAGAAGCAATACCGTCTTTATTTTGTTATATAGTCCCATCTTATAGCTCTTTGCAAAGAGGCAAAGCAAGCTTATCATATTCCAAAATCCGTCTTGTGCGAGGTGGCAAACCAGCATTGAGCCTGGTGTGAAGTTCGACCTTGGCCGTGCCTTCGAAGTGCGGTCCTTGCTCTTTGACAAGCAATGGCCCAGCCCTCGCCCGGCTTCGGCCCTTCTCTGCGCCTCGAGCCCCTCCCGCGACGGCGCCCGAGCAGCCCTACGCGGCGCAACCCGTTCGAGCAGCTCCAACAAGCCGAGCTCGACTCGTTCGTGTCCGACGTCTCGCTGCGCATCAAAACCGCCTTGCACTTGGTCCCCCCTCAACCTCAACATGTGGCTGGGACGACGACGAGGGATGTGTTCGAAGCGGCCGAGGGAGAAGCCGAGAGGTGCGTTGTTGCCTGTGCGCATTGACATGCGCTGAGGTGTGACAAGGACACACAGGTTGTACCCTGCCTTGCCTTTGGACGACGACGAGGAAGCGGATCAATCTGTCCTAGCGACAAAGAGGAACCAAGGCGTGCTGGCGCCAAATGGCGAGCTCGTCCGCCTCCCCACCGACTCTCCCTCCGCCTCTGCCTCCGACAACAACGACGACGACGACGACGCTGCCGAGGACGTAGCTGCTGCCCTTGAAGAATCCTCTGAAGAATCCGAGCTGGCCTCCTCCGAAGACGACGACGGTGATCAACCTCCTCCACCACCTCCAGGTGTCAAGCGTCAACCACAAGGTCCCAACCCATTCAAGAAGCCCTCTAAACCACCTGTCTATGCCTCCACTTTGCACTCCCGCGGAGACGCTGTCGGCCGGCTCAAACCAACGATGGATTCCGAAGCGTTGGAAGCGCTCTATGGCTCGGATTCGCCCTCTGGCTCTGACGAGAACGCAGAGGAGGAGGCGGCGGACGAGGATAGGGAGGACGACGAGGAGATGTGGGACCGCATTCCAGCCCACCTCAAAGGCAAAGGCAGGGAGGAGAGCGAGGAGGAGGAGGAGTGGATGCTTGGTGAGGATGAGCAATCCGACCAGGCCAATGGAGACTCCGACCAGGCCGAGGACGAGGAGGGCTCCGAGCAGGCTGGAGAAGAAGATGGGCAAGCGGAGGGTCCAAAAGTCATTGAGCTGCTGGATTCCAGCGACGAGGAGGACGAGTTGGAGTCTGGTGGAGATGACGAACAGTATGCGTCTGGCGAGGAGCAGGAGGATGATTTGGCCAGGCTGCCTGGAGACGATCACTCTGGAGCCGACGAGGAGGCTTCGGAGCAACAGGACGAAGAGGAAGAGCAGGACATCCCGGTCCCTCCACCAGCTCAAGGTGCTTTTTGAAGCTTTCAAAGAAGCTGCTCAATAAAAAAGCTGACTGACGGCGACAAGCAGAGTACGACTTCAACCCGCTGATGGACGACGAGGTGGTGGAGCCCATCCCACAGTGGACTTTGGAAGACGTGCTCTCGGAAATGCCGGACGACCCGCCCCCTCGCTCGCTCAGTGCGGCCGCCGCAGCGCCGTCGTTTGCTGATTTCATCAACCTCACCACTTCCACCTCGGCTGGCTTGATCGACCCCAACTTGTTCGCCCAAGAACCAGTGATGACCGAATACACCGACTTCTCAGCTGAGCTCGCCGCTGCTCAATTGTTAACCACCACCTCTCAACAGCAACAGCCACTACCTGCCACCCCAACTAAAGAATCGATCACGGAGGAGATGAGGTCGTCGCCGATGCGGAAGGAAGAAGTCATCTTGGTCACGGACGACGAGGCGTCTTCGCCTTTACCTGCTCCCCCGGCCGTGCCAGAGGAAGAAGAAGCAACGACGCCGACAACGAAGAAGCATGTCCACATTGCTGAGGACCTACCTCATTTCATCCCGGAATCCGCGCTTGCCCCCGAAGACGAGGCAGCGTACGAAGTGGAGAGCTACGCCACCTTCTCGAGGGACGCCACCTTGTCGCCTGGTTTGTCCGTCCACTCGCTCCAGTCCCAACACCCAGCGCAGGGCGAAGAGCCGGACGAAGTGCTTTCCCCTTCCCCTTCCGCCCTCCGACTTGGCTTCTTCTCACCCCCGCCTGAGACCGAGGCCGAGCTGGTGGAAACGATGGAGATCGATCTGGTCGAGTTGGAAGCACCGACGAGCGAGTTGGCCGATGAAGAGCAATCTCAAGAAGCCGCCACCACCTCCGAACTGCCCACCGAAGAGTCCAACGCCACGCCCAGCCCGGAAGTGGATGAAAAAGCGGAGCTGGAAGTGCCGGAAACGATGGCGAGCGAGCCCAACTTGAACGACGAGCTGAGGCAAGAGCAGTTCCAAGAGGCCCTACCTTCCGAGCTCCCCACGCCCACTGAGGAGGAAGACACGATCGAAGTCGACCTCGTTTCCGATCCCCCGCCGGTGGAAGAGCAAGAAGAGGAGGACGAGGTGGTCGAAGTCCCTGCGCCGATTACCGCCAGGCAACCCAACGTGCTCCAGCCTGCCGCTTGGGACCCGACCACGCCTATCGCTTTCGGCGGCGAATCGCTTGAAGCTACCGTCCGAGAGGGTTTGCATGATCCGGCCAGGCGAGAGCACCTGAGGGAGCTGCTGGCGACCACCGGCGTGCTGGACAACCGAGCCGAGCTGGCCAGAGCGCTGCTGGAGGCGGATAAGGAGGCGGAAGCCGAGCTGGGAGAGGAAGCTAAAGAGGTCGTCGAGCTCACCCCGCTCGCGATGGCGAGGAAGAAGCTGGCGAGGAAGGCCGCGAGGAAGTCTGCCAGGGTGCGCGCCCTCCTACCTTGTTTGCTCTTTTATCAGGCTGAAGGAGCTGTTGTCCCTTCGCACAGGTCACTTTCCAGGAAGATCCTCGCCAGCCAGCTGGAGAGGGCGACGATGAACCGCTCCCGGACGATGCAGAAGTGGTCATTTTGGACCAGGACGACCTGCCAGCGCCCGACGAGTCCACTATCCCCTCTTATGTTGAGCCCATCACAACATCCACCACTAATGGCGAGGAATCCACTACCGCTCTCGACAGTCAAGAGGAAGTGGCTGTTGTTCCAGAAGCCAAACCAAGCGACGAGGGCGACCTCACCGCGCCATCTGGCGACCCTTTCGACTTACCCGACATCTCCACCTCCCGCCCTCTTGCCCTCAGCGATTTCTCTCCTCCTCTATCTTCGCAAGACCCTTCGGAACCCGCCGTTCCCTTCTCACACCTCTCCGACGGCTTCGCGGCCAGAGACGAGGCCATCGACGCTGCCTCCCCGCCTGCCGCTCCAAGGCGAGAGATCACCATGTCTCCTCCTCGAGGCGTCTCTCCGCCTAGAGAGACTCCAAATGGCCGCCAGCAAGAAGCTGATTTCAAAATCGTCCCTGACTTTGGCGAACCTATGGTCGAAGACGAGCCGCAGCCGCCACCTCCCTCTCCGCCTCAGGAGAAGCTTGAGTCTTCGGAAGTGGCGCTTGCTACCGCTGACGAGGAAACCCAAGAAGAGGATGCGCAGTCGGTGGAAGTTGAAGAGCCCCCTCCCGCTACCTCGGCAAAGGAAGAGCAGCCGGACGGAGCGATGGATGAGGACATCGAGGAAGCCGATACGCAGGCCACCGAAGTCGTCTCAGCCGAAGTGGAGGAGGACGAGGAAGACGACGCTTCGCTGTCTGACTTGACCGAATCTGAAGACAGCGACGCGGAAGAGGTGCTCGCCAGCCCTGCCTCCCGAAAACGTCAGAGGAAGATGCCCGCCTCCTCTGATCGACGTCGGTCCACCCGCCTCAAAGGGCTCCCAACCCAGTCTCCCGCGTCGCCGCCCGCCCCAACTACCCCTAAATCGCCCAAAAGCCGCTCGAAGCGCATGCCTTCCGTCGCCTCCGACACCAGCCATGCCACGCCTGAGCCCGCCGTAATGGAGACTCCGCGGACCCGATCTCGCGGCCGGCTGCCACCATCGTCCCAGACTTTCGAGGTTGAGATTCCCAAGAGCGCCCGCTCGGCTCGGGCAGCTCGTCGCAGGGCTACGAGCGTGGAAGCAGACCTCAATCCATCGCAAGACACGGATGAAGCTCCTGCTGCCGCCGCCGCTGAAGTCGAGGAGGTGCCTTCGCCACCACCTTCGCGGCCCAACGCGACTGTACACTCGCACCATGGCTCCCATCACCGCCGAAGAGAATCTTCCTCCCAGCAGACCACGCCGACTGCTCACTTGCCGGTCACTCGCTCCCATTGCACCTATCGCAAGGTCAGCATTTCCTCTTGCTTCCCGCAACCTGGTCTCAGCTCATGCCGTTCCTCCCCCTCGCAGATTTCCTTGCCTTCGCCACAGTCGGCCAATAAGACCTACCATGTGTTGGTGCCGGAGTGCTCCATGGCTGGCAAGGAAGACGAGCTGGCCATCGATCGCGTTGAAGATTTGGGCCCGTCGACCGTCGAAGATCACGACAAGGCTGTGCCTTGGTCTTCGCCGGACAAGATGCTGGAAGAGCCCACCATCACGGCCATCGCTCGGATCGTGGGCCATGATATGCTGGAAGAGGTGGAGGTGCTTCCGCCTGTCATCAGCAAATCGGGCTCGAAGCGCAAGCGAGAGTCGGACGTTACTGCGCAGGAGGAGCCTACTTTGTTTGGGCGCATCAAAAGGCTGTTCAGGAGCGACAAGAAGGCATGATCCTTGAATTTCATTTCGAGCCCTTGGGCGGCAGTTGTTCTGATCCTTGATCCTCCATCGCGTTCATGTCCGTGTCCAATCCATCCTCTGAGCAAATTGGCAAGATCGCAAGCCTATAACAAATGAGGCCAACCGGCATCCGCTCGGCGCGCCCGCCCAAGTGGCTGCGTCCAGTGTTCATGCCAACTTGCCTTGCACCGACGGCCGCAGCGTTCAGATTTGACACCACGAGCTGTTCGGTTCTATACCCTGTCGCTTCATTAGCTATTTAGCTCGAAGCGAGCATGTTGAGGCGACGGAAGACGTCCAGCAGCTCCTCTGGCGGCCTAACTTACAAGGGGCTCTTTGCGCTGGCGCTGGCCTGCCTGTTCGTCCTATTGGTCTTCAACCGGCAGACGGAGCACGCGCGACCGAGTTCGGCTTCTGTGATTGGCCACCAAGCGGGCGACGCTGCCTTCCGTGTGCAGACCTCCAAGGCCAACCCGTCGCATGAAGATCCCGGCGAAGCAGAGTTCCAGTCTTCTGTGATCCACAACGCCCCTGCCCAATCCTATCCTAATGTCTGGAACCCTTACAAGGCGAACCCAACGCCGATCACAGACCTCTTTGTGATCTCCTGCGCCGTGTCGCCGCGCATTTGGCCAGACGCCTGCCTCCCGCCCTCGTCGCCCGCCGATGAAGCTGTGCACGGAGAGTGGGTCCGTCTTGATAAAGACCTCAATGCCAAAGTCGGGTACGTGCTTCGCCCTTTCCTTTGCTTCATGCAAGTGAGTCTGGCTAAGACGGGACACGCACCCAGCATTTGGTATCTCTACCTCTTCTATCGCCGTCGAATGCCTTCTTCCACGCTGCCAGTGTTAAGCGACATCCTGCTCTTGACGCCGGCCGAAGCAGAATCGCCCGAACACAAGCCGCATCTGACGTCTGAAGGGTGGCGTATGGTCAAGGAGTCACTAAGAAGCGGAGTATGGAAAGCACCGGAGCTAAATCTGTGGTACAAGACTTCGACAAACGCGAGCGAAGGGCTGAACGAGCTCGACGTCGTTTACGGAACGTCTGCTCTGAGGCCAGGGTGGAAGGAGCTTGGCACAGTGACCGAGCTTGAGGGGAAAGCAAAGGTCAAATTGCAAGGGCGGGCATCGTCTGGCCTCTCGCTCACCTCTACCCCGACGCCACCGCTTCGATTTTCGCCGGAAGGCAACTTCACCATTCTCCAGATTGCCGACCTTCATTTCTCTGTGCGCGATGGCTTGTGTCGCGACATCGTTAACAACACTGCATGTCCGGCCGTGCCAGAGAGGGCCGACTTTGCCACATTGGACTGGCTTCGGCCTTTAATCACAGAGGTTAAACCGGGGCTGATTGTCCTGACTGGGGACCAGTGCGCTTGCTTTCTTCTCAGATTGACCGCTTCTGAGAGCGTGATGTGCCTGGTAGACTAAATGGCCAAGAAAGCTCATGGGACGCAGCGTCAGTCATCAACAAGGTGGCGGCTCTCTTCCTCGACTTTCGCATCCCCTGGACCGTCATCTTCGGCAACCATGACTCCGAGGCCACAGATCTTGACCGTGCGGCCCAGATGCGGATCTACGAGACTTTCCCTTACTTTGTCGGCTCTGCCGGCCCGTCGTCCGTCGATGGCGTCGGCAACTATCGTTTGGAGCTGAAGAGCGCCGACCCGACCAACACCACCTTGTTCAACCTCTACATGTTTGACTCCCACGCCAACGCTAAGATTGGCTTCTTCTCCACCTCCGATTACGATACTCTCAAAGACAGCCAGCGGGACTTCTTCAAGGCAGAGAGCAGCAAAGTCCAACCCATTCTACGACCCTACAGACCACCAGACCTGTCCTACGAGGATGGCCCATTCAGAATCTCCAGCGACGATGACGACAAGCGCAAGACCCGGCGGCGGCGCCAAAGCAAGCGTCAAGCCTCCACCCCCGAGCAAAGCTTCTTGAAGCCTAACGCCATGGCCTTCTGGCATATACCAGGTCCGCTTTCTGCTCACCTCTGTATGCAAAGCTAATGCCGACGGCGCCATGGACAGTGCCAGAAGCCTACGACCCTCCAGATCGGTCCTCGACGACGGGACGTGAACTCGAGATTGGTACAACGACCCTAGAAGGCTACTCTGCCCCTAAAAGTACGTACGGCGACTCTTGTTGCGTGCTCCGTTCTCAATGACAAAGGCAGAAAACACGGAGTTCTTTACGAAGGCCATCCTGGCGCAAGGCGAAGCTGGGGAGGCTTTTGGAGCTACGCCTGAGGTCAAGGTCCTGGTTCATGGCCACTCCCACCTGAGAGACGCTTGTACACGGATCAAGGGAGTGTGGATGTGTTTCAGCGGAGGCTCTGTGAGTTCAACGTCTTGCTAGAGGCTTGAAGCTGACGTCTCGTTACAGTCATACGCTGGCTACAGTATTGTGGGGTTCGATCGACGCGTGCGAGTCTTCAATCTGGCAGAATATGGCGAGACGATCGAAACCTATAAGCTGCTTGACGGTTCCGGCGTGAGTGCAGCTCTGTTGCCCTCACCAAGTGACTGAAAACATGTCGACATAGGCTGGTGCTCGAGCCGACGGCCAATTTGCTGCAGCTGTTGCGGCCATTGACAAGAGCGGGATCCCCGACAAGACTGATGTCGAGCCTTTCGAGACCGTGCCGGAGCAAGAGCAAGTCCAGAGTGTGCAAGAGTTCACGGAGGAGGCCGACGGTCTCATCCAAGAACTTGAGTCGGAGGAGGATCGCCTGAAGGATAGCAACCCGACAGAGGCAGCCGCGCTGGAGCAGCTGGCCGAGGAAGTGAAGGAAGAGGAGCAATTCGTTGAGGCGGAAGCTGGCACTCTAGCGGAAGCACCATCTACACCGACAGACGGGGACGAGGACGAGTGGCGGCGGCGCCAGCGTCGCGCTAAGCGGCAAAGCGGAACTCGTTACTTCATGCAGGACCGGGTGGTATTGGTAGGGAAAAGTGCCTTGCGCTGATTCAAGAATCGTTCTATAGAGGCCGAACAGCGGCCGTTGTACAGTAATCGATTCCATGGACTTGTAGATTCAAATCATGGTCATGGCAAACCCCACGCTCCCCTTTCGAGGCAATCTGAGGGCAGCAACTTCCCTACTCGTTGTCTCTCTTCATCAGACAGAAGCATTTGCAGCAAGTCAAACCGAGGAGTCTTCGCAAGCTCCGCCAGGACTTCTTCAGATTGTGCACCTCCTCTGAGAGTGCATTAGGAGCAGACCAGCAACGAAGTAGAGCGTACTCACGCTTGCTCGCAAGCATCAATGATGTCGGACAGAAGGTCTGGCTCCAAGCTGGACTGCAAAAGCGGCGGTAGCGAAGACGGCGCGATTGTCTGCACACCCCAACGACTATGGCTTAGGTTGTCCAACTTTGCGTAGAGTCTCAGCTTACTGCCAAAATTGTCCATAGACTTGCTGGAAAGGTCGCGTCTGCTTTTGCTTCCCTCCATTCCCTCAAGAACTGAAAGGAAGAGGTGATAGGCACCACCTGGCGTGGCGGTAGCGCTTTGGGGGCTATCGCAGGGATTGGTGGCGAGGGAACGACTGGCTTGACAGGAGGGTTAGAGGAGAGCCGAGCTGTGCGAGCTTGTTTGGCGGCAAGGAAGGACTTGTTCTGAGCTTTCGGCGGGTCCAAGCGCCGGGTCGATACAGGCCGGAGCAACTCGTCATCGCCCTCGTCGCTGGGAGTGATAGCGGCTTGTAATGTCTTCGTGCGCTGCTGTTCGCTCGAAGAGGGCGTGGGACTTGCGAAGCGTTGCTTGCGCTCCTGCCTTGCGGCCTCTTCTCGGTCCAGCGCCTCTTGCAGCGCCGCCACTTGAGCTAGCTCAGCCTTTATTTCAGAGTTGCTGGGTTCCTGGTAGTGCCTTTGCTCAGCGAATTGGCTCAGGAAAGCGCAGGTTTTCCCAAGAAAAACTCGCCAGCTGTAGAGCAGCGTCCAGGTCGTCCTGGTGGCTCCCTCTAAGAAAAGCTGCTGAACGTCTCATCAAAACGTCATACCTTGGCCTCTGTCAGCTTGACCAACGACTTTCGAGCCAGCCCGCGCCGAAACAGCGCCTTGGCCTGCTTCGGTTTGAGTTCCAGCGAGAGCGTCGCATCTCGTTCAGCGTCCAGGAACTTGTTCAGCTTCAAGTAGCACTGGCAGCGGTTCAGGTAGTAGGGTGCCTTTGGACTTTTGGTGATGGCCTTGGTGTAATAGCCCTGCCAGCTCGACTCGACTCAAATGGCATTCTTTTCGAATGAGATGGGCGCGGGGTGGCACTCACGATGGCCTCGACGTAGGCGCCTGCTTTGAAAGATGCATTGCCTTTCAGTTTCAGGCTTTCTGCTTCGTCTTGCGCCATGCTCAGTGACAGTCCGGGTGGGAGAGCAGTTGGCCCGGCGCCAAATCGCGACTTTACAATGCACAGAGGACGCAACTCATGGCTGCCAGATATAGTGATGCGCGAAGGACTGGAATCACCGTGCAGAGCTCAGATACTGTACGGTCGAGCCTGTCGACGAGGCGGCGGCGGCCCGCGTCCGAAGAATGTCCCTTTAGGTGGCCTGGCAGACTTCTCGTTGGGTGGCCCGAAGAAGGACTTCTCGGTAGGCGGCTTTTCGCTGTACCGTGGAGGAGGGTCAGGCTCTGGCTCCCGCGGGCCCTGTTCTAGATCGCCCAGCGGACGACGTCCCTTGCGGCTGAAGCACCCGCCTCTGCCTTCAGAGTCTTCCCTGTGCTTGAAGCATTTGCCGGTCAGCCATTTGACGGGGGTCGTCAGGAACCAGGTGCGAATCTCGTGCAAGATGATCAGCAACACGAATGCCGAGGCATCGTACTTGACACCATCGCGGGCTGACACGTCTACTCCTACTTTGAGATTTTCGTGTCTTACGTTGTTTAGAAATTCGAGATAGGCACTGAAGACCATGACTGGAACGCAGCTGAGAAAGGCGAGCCACGCTGGAATCAAGCGGATGTAGTGGGCTGGACCGTCGTCCACAGGAGGCTCGTAATTGGCCTTGTAGGCCGATATTGACTTGAGACAGGACAACAGAGCGTAGGATCCATACACCCTGGTGCAGCAATAAGCACGCTTCGAGGCGTTCACCAAAGGAAGTTCGCACAGAAGGGCAAACCAGTGGGCCTTCAAAGCGTAAACTCTGTATTGATTTGCCATGTCTTCTTTGACATTTAGCGTTGTGTTCATATGCGAGTTGAGGTACATGTCTGCGCAGTTTCGGGTCTTAGCAGCGCCTCGCCAGTAAAACCCTCCGGGTGGCAAACGCCTTTCTCAAGATCAGGGAAGCTTACCACCGCTGAAGTTGAAGACCTTCTTGATATGCCAATGTAAATACGCAACTTGAGCTACGAAGACAGTCAGTTCGAAGATTCGATTCAGTGGTCGCGAGCTCACTGGCCTCCCATAGCGCGCCCAGAACGGCGCCGTCTAGATTAAACCTGAGCGATACTTCCAATGGGAAAGACGTGTATGCGCACCGAAGATGATCAGCGCGAATTTATACCGAAAAAGACGCCGTCTTGAAAACATACGTGGCCGACCGCGGTCTCTAGGTTGAAACGAGCCTTTCTCGAGGTCCACGTCCTCGACCTCGTTATACGAATAATCCTGCTCGCCCTTGTCATAGCCAGGTCCGGACCTGTCCGGCGGATACAAGGGCGGACCAGTGTTCCACGAAGGTCTGAAAGAGCCATTGGGAAGAAGGTCGCGGGGGTCTGGAGGGTAATCGAAAGCAGGTGGAGGAGGCCTCCTATACGAGCCTAGAAGGCCATTGTTCGGGTGGTATGAGGCAAGAGGACGGCGCGGAAGGCCGAGAGGGTAGGAGCCTCCCATCGAGGGAGGATAAGGGAATGCCCAGAAGACGTCCGAACAAGCGCTCTTGACTATCGAAGTCTAGGTGCAATGCGGCTACCAGGCCGCATGTAGCAAGAGGCCAGCTCTCAGTCCGGGACGGTCTAAGGATGGTTCGGTTGTAAGACGCCAAGAGGTCGCTCCGGGCACTCCGGGAAGGCGGTGCACAACGCAGCGGGTCCGAGGGGAAATGAGCTCGGCCTCTGTTGCTGGCCTTGCGACACGAAAGCTCCTGGTCACTTCGAAGGGTAGCGCGAATACCAAGCCTCGAGCGACGCCGGCGAAGCAAAGTGAAGACGCCAAGCAAAGTGCAAGCCACCAAGCAAGACGGAGATCACCTTGAGCAGCGTCATTCGATGTAATGTAGGCGTTGGTCAGAGCCATGCAGTGGGGGCGCGTTCCACAAGGCAAAGCATGATAGCTTAGCCAGACATTTTCAGCAAGGGTGGGCGAGTGGGCCCTTCTGGTCGCTTGGATGCTATGGGCCGCATGGATCCTCTAAAACCTTTACCGGGTCGAGGTTTCATTTGAGGCTTTCTGGTTTCGTCGAAGTTGCCGAGTGGTGGCGATTTTTCGGGAGGCGGGCCTTCGCTCTCGTCCATTCGCATTCGCCCAGGTGGTCGCCCACGGCTTCGAAGAGGGCACAAGTGGTATAGTCGCCGCAGACAGCCAGATATGACATTAGTCCGAAGCTCGTGCAGAATCAACAAAAGCACAAAGGCGTAGCCATCGTAGGCCACGCCCATCCGGCCATCGACGCTGACACCAACTTCCAGGCTCTCATGTTCCTTGAGGCACGGGCTGAAACCAACTGAATACAAGCCAGATGACACTGCTCACCACTTTGTTGGTGAACAGGATATAAGCGCTTGCAGCCATGACTGCCCGACGGTGGCATCTGAGCTCGGACTATGTAAAATTATCATAATAGAGAAAGACACACCCGGAACACAACTCAAGAAAGCGATCCAGGCTGGTATGAGGACGACGTATTTCTTGATCCCTTCCGGTTGGGCGACGGGGCCATTGTGCTTGAAGCTACTGATGCTTTTGACACAAGAAAGAACGCTATAGCTGCCATAGACTCTGAAGGTTTTGGCTTTGCGTCAGAAGGGCTCTACGTGGAGCGCAGCAGGGCTTCAGAGAAAGCTCACCCTAACGCCACCCAGTGGGCCTGCAGTCCAATGATCCTATAGTGGTTCGCCAGGTCTGTTCCCATATCAGGTTTATCTCTATTGAAAGGTGGAAGGTTGAGGGGGCCATTGACCTTCTTTGACGTTCAAAGGAGTCTGCCCTCAATCGTTAGAAGCTGTCTGCGTCCGTTGGGAAAAGGACCCACGTCCATCCATTGGTTAAGATACATGCCTGAGCGAAGATGTCAGGCTGAGATTTCACCTCAACGCGTCTGAAAGTCACCCACTGCCATCGAAGTAAAAGACCTGAAGAGCTCGACTCATTTAGTACGGCAATTCAAGTACGCCCATGGTGGAACTAACCTTTTTGATGTGCCAATAAACGTACTCGACACGGGCTACAGGTAAAGAGTTGAGACGGCGCCTCCCTCAATCCAAACAGGCCTACTAGCTTCCCACAACAGGCCAAGGATCATGCCATCTGCAATTGATCGCCGTAAGTAACACGAACCCGCCTAAAAGAATACAGTCTACGAACCAACTACAATCAACACAAACTTGTATCGCTGAAAAGAGGACGAAGGAGCGGGTCTTCTTAGACCGCCCGCCTCCAGATCTTCCATGCCGCCGGCCGGGTTGTCATCCTCGCTCTCCATTCCAGTGGTCTGGTTGTAAGATGGAGGAAGAGGTTCGCCCATAGGCTCCCAGCCGCCTCTCATTCGCGCAGGAGGAGGCGGGCCGAACGTGCCTTTCATACTCTGAGAAGGCCAACCGTAGGACCCAGGTGGAGGGCCGCCGTAGCTTCCAGGCGGCGGCGGCATCGGTGGCCTACCCCAGCTGTCAGGAGGTGGCAACCTGGGAGGGCCGGCAAAACGGCCTGGAGGAGGCGCCCGCCACGACATGCCTCAAGCCGTCCAACTCGCTGAGTCGACAGATTGATAAAGCTGCGCTCGAGCCAGCGGAGCGACAGCAATGAGCCCAGCTCGTAGTGCTTGTTCGTGTTTGGAGGCAGAAGGGCAGAGGGAAGGTCCCTTCATACCACTGCGCAAACCGGGGGCAGTGCAAAGGCGTTCGCAAGGGTCTCGCTCAGGTCTGTCTACCAGAGCTTGCCAATGGGGTCGCAAGCAGTAGTAGGGCCACCAAGACTGCCCAACAGGTTTGTAACATCGCAAGGCGTGGAGACCACTTGTGTGGTTCCGGTCTTTGTCGCCACCCACTTAGGGCAGTCCTTCATCCTGTGGTTGTCACTAACACATGCCCGAAGCTCTGGGATGGATTCCAAGTCTGGGTCTGGCTGGCCAGAGGCAAGCAATCGAAGCAAATGGCAGAGCGCAATTCTGGCAGGTCAGCGAGACATTTTGGGCAGAGGCGGGCGAGCCGGCAGCTGTGATATCTCGGATCTCACGGAGCGCAAAGATGCACCGAAGCCCCTACCAGATGGGGGCACCTTCCCGTCAAAGCGTTGGTCGTCCGGTGGAGGCGATCTCTGCAAAGGCTCGCCTTCGTTCTCGTCCAGTGCTATTCGTGCCGGTGAGCGTCGCTGCTTCCGAGAAGCAAACAGGCGAAACAGCCGCCGCAACCCGCCAGAGATGATCTGGGTCCGGACCTCGTGCAAGACGACCAGCAACACCGAAGCTTCGCCATCATAGACCACGCCTACTCTGGGATCGACACTGACACCGACCTCCAGGCTCTCTTGTTTCTTGGAGCATGGTGTGGGACCTGGTTCCATCGAAGAGCGAGAATGACCCACAATCTTCTGAAGATAGAGAAGATACCCGCTTGCGACCATGACTGCACAACGAACGGTAAACCCTTCGGTTGGAGCCTTTCCACTTCAGAAAAAGAGAATATCTCACGTGGAACGCAGCTCAAGAAGGCAATCCAAGCCGGAATGAGCGCCGCGTATTTCCTGATCCCTTTGGGCTGGACCATCGGGCCGTTGCGCTTCAGGCTATTGACGCTTTTGACGCAGGATAGAATGCTATAGCTGCCATAAACGCTTTGGCATTTCGTTAGCGACCGCATTGAAAACGGACGTTCAGCGAGAGCTCACCCAAGAGCAACATAGTGCGCATGCAATCCAATCAGCCTGTACTTGTTCGCCAGGTCTGTTCATGTATCCACGTCATTTCAATTTGGCGCCCGGAAGAGGGAGCTGAGAGAAGCGCACCTTCTTTGACGCCAAGAGGGGTCTGGCAGCAAGCCCCCACGCGTTAGAAAAGGCGGTCCATATCACAAGAAGGGAACGCCTCACGTCCATCCACTGGCTTAAGTACATGCCTGAAAGTGATGGCGAATCAAGACTTTGCCTTGGTAAGAGGTACAAAGAAGACGCACTGCCACTGAAGTTGAACACCTATCGGTCAGGTCAAAAAAAGGAGCAGAGCCGCTATTTCGACGGCACAGCTGACCTTTTTAACATGCCAGAAGGCCCATTCAACACGGGCTAAGGGGTTGAAGATGAGAAGGTAACGCGTCCTCCTAACAAAAGGGGACCTTACTGGCTTCCCAGATCAGGTTTAGGGCAACGCCATCTGTGGTTCACGGTCATAAGCAACACGTTCCTGCGGAACAAGCCCAAGTCACGAACCAGGTACGATGAGAATAAACTTGTAGCGCTGCAGGCGCTGAAGGGAGGAAGTTGGAGATGACCTTTTCGGAGGGCCCGCCTCTAGATCGTCCACATTGGCTGGCGGGCCATCAGCCTCGCTCTCCAGTCCAATGGCCTGGTTGTAAGATGGAGGAGGCTCGTCCGGCGGTTCCCAGCCGCCAGGCCTGATTCGCGCTGCTGGAGGAAGGGGCGGGCCGAGAGAGCCGTTCATACTCTGTGGAGGCCTGCCAGAGGTTCCTGGCGGCGGTCCACCAAAGCTTCCAGGGGGGCGGCCCCAGCTGCCAGGAGGGGGCTTCCCACGAGGGGGGCCAGGGTATGGACGCCACGACATCTCTCAAGCAAAGCAACTCCCAGAGTTGACAGTCTCGCAGTAGTAGCGACCAGGCTGCCACGAGGCCAGCTCGTTTGGAAGCAAAAGAGCAGAGAGCAAAGGTCCAGTGCAACTGCGCGTCCTCGGAGGCGGTGAACCTGCGTTCGCAAGGTCGTCGCCTGTGCCTCTTTTGAGAATGGGACAGCAAAGCAGAAGAGCCACACAGAGCGCGAACGATCTTGAGGGCGAACAAGACACGACCGTCACTGGCAGAGGACAAGGACAGTCGGCGGCGAGAGAACATTCATTTCTTCGTCGTGTTCTCACCACCAAAGTCGCTCGTTCAATAATTGAGCTGCCAACTCGTAAGCGATCGTCGAGGCAGCGCAGCCTTGGGCTCTGGAAAGCACAAGCGCGCCGGGTCGAAATAGCCGCGCCGCTACCCAAAAATCAGTCTGGCACCTCTTCTTACTCCCATCGAACCCAGCAAGCATACAGGAACATGTCTAGCATCAAAGTCACGAAAGGCGAGCTGGCCAAGATGTGCGCTCGCGTTTGCCCTCCTGGAGCATGCTCAAGCCAAAGCTGATGAAGGAGGCCGACAGGATTGACCATTCTCTGCTGCACCCCACGATGACAGACGCCGAGATTGAAGAAGGAATCGCACTGGCCTTGAAGTACAACGTTGCCACCGTCTGCGTGAAGCCGTACTACGTGAAGCAAGCCAAAGCCGCGGTGGCGGGCTCGACGGTCCTTGTGTGCCCGTGCGCTTCCCCGGTCTCCAATTCTCTTTCGCCACTAAAGGTGCATGTTTGATGCAGAGTCATTGGCTTCCCGGCGGGCAACAGCTTGACTGAGGTGAAAGTCTACGAGGCAACGAAAGCGGCGCAGGATGTAGGCTCTCTCTCTCTCCTCTGCCCTCTTCACCGAAAGGGAGCTGAGCATCATCGGTTCAACAGGGCGGCGCTGAAATTGACATGGTGGTGAACGTGGGAAAGGTCTTGGGCGGCGACTGGAAGTACGTCGAGGACGAGATCAAGGCCATCAACGACGCTGTCGTAAAGGAAGGCGCCATCCTCAAGGTCATCTTTGAGGTGAGCGAAACTTCCATTAGCCGTCGTCTGGCCGCGGTCTGATTCCTGTATCAAACAACACAGAACGATTTCCTCAAAGAGGAGCACATTACCAAGCTCTGCGAGATCTGCAGCCGCATCGGCGTGGCTTTCGTCAAGACTGTAAGTCACTTTTGCTCAAAGGCAAGGCAACTTCCGGTCTGACCACTGCGGGCACAAAACAGAGCACCGGGTATGGCTTCGTGAAAGGCGCGAACGGCGACTACAACTACAAGGGTGCCACCCACGAACACCTCAAACTCATGCGCTCGCTGTGAGTACTTCTCTCAAGCTCTTTGGCTTGCTCTGAAGAAGGTCAATTTGACACAAAATCACAGCTGCCCCGAGTCTGTCCAGATCAAGGCGGCAGGAGGAGTGCGCACGCTGGACGACCTCATCAAGGTCCGCGCTCTGGGTGTCACTCGTGTGGGAGCAACCGCCACCGCCGCCATGATGGATCTCTGCGATGCACGGGGCATCGGCGAGACTCCCGTCGAGGTCTCCATCTGATCGCCTTCATCGCCACCCAGGCTCCTTTTTTTGCATTGCTGCATTTTCCCACTCGCCTCTCCAGGGCATTCCATATGCCCAAGAAGTGGGTCCCAAAGGCAATGGTGGCCATATCACGTGCGACGGAGAGTTTCCAGATAAGGCGCGCAACCGCCAAGCGACTCCCAAGTTCATTCTCTCGAACCCGCTGAAGCGACCCGTCTCCTTCCAGCCAACAATTGATCAGCTATTTATTTCATCAAGCATCCGTCACCAGAGGACAGCTCGTCGACGCAAGCAAAGTCAAGTCGCTGGAATTCGTTATCTCACTTTGCCACTGCGACTCGGAAGCCCACCACACGCTGTCGGGTCCGCCTTCCGACGAGCTATCGTTGGACTCTCCTTCTCCATCGACCACCTTCCAGCCCTTGGCAATCCAAAGCCCGCCTTATCAGCCTTTTGCCCTCTCGGCGAACAAAGTGCCCTGATTGGCCCGGACCGAAAGCGTTGCCCTGAGCGTCCAAAACCGACAAGCTGGCTTCTTCATTACAAACAAGCATGGCCATGGCGAGCACTATCCCAATCGAAGCAGCCGACGACAAGCCCCTCAAGCGTTCGCGTACCGGTTGTTTGACCTGGTAGGCCCCCTTATTGAGCTCTTTGGAGAGGTCCGGCGAAGCTAACGGTGGCTTCGGCCCGGATTACAGTCGCAAGCGAAGTTAGTGCCATTTCAATGCTGCTGCGTTGCTTAGCAAGCTGTCTGACCTATATGTGCAACCTGCAGAGAAGAAGTGTCCTGAAGTGGTGAGTAGCGGCTGGCTGGTGTGAAGAATCGGCGCTGACGGTTAGGGGTTCGTCACTTAATAGTACGAAGGCGAAGCATGCACCAGATGCAAAGCAGGCGGTTGGCGCTGCGTCCGCATCGACCCTACATCGGCGCCCAAGAAGCAAGTTAAGAAGACACCGGCTGAGAAGCGCACTGCCCCAGCGACCGCTGCCTCTTCCACCAGCACTTCCAGTACTGACCCACTGCTCGCTCAACTGCTGCAGCCAGAGCCGGGCGTCATCAACCTGCAAGACAACCTGCTGACCGAGAACTGGTTCGACCTGCCTCTCGAGAACTTCCTGTCTCCAGATCGCATCCCAGAGAGCTTCACCGACCTGTCGCTTCTGCACAACGACCCAGTTCTTGGCTCGAGCGACGACGGCAGTCTGTCCAACCTGCAGTTGGTTGCGTCGCCCGGCCTCGCTTTGGAAGGCGCCAACGACAGGATCTTGCTTGACTTTTGTGGGTTGCCAGCTTGGTGATCGTGAATCTAGGATCTGATAGCCGTCTCTGTGCTAAGATTATCAATATGTGATCCGAGCTTGGGCAGTGTATGTCCTCTCCCCCGAACGAGCGGGCGGAAGTTTCAGGGCTCACCCGATGATCTTCAGAACTTATCCCCCGGAGATCTGCGCCACCATGATTGAACGCTGTCTCGAAGTTACTGAGAGGCACCCGCTTACAAGGGCGTCTCGCAAAGCTCTTTCCGCCTGCTGTAGGTCGGCGTTCGCTCGGCTTGGTTGGGGGCGCTAAACCCACTGGGACAATGCAGATGTTGTGCTCCATCGCCGTCAGCAGCAGCTCTGGCCCATGCGACCCAGTGCCAACAACGTCAAGAGGCAGCGACTAACGCCCGAGCTGATGATGGTCGAACTTGACCCCGAGCGGCTATTTGATGAGGCGTTCGAGATGGCGCAGTCCGTCCAGTCTGAGTATGTCATGGTCATTAGTCTGATTGGAAATTGGGCCGACGAAATTTGCTGCAGCCCGTCTCTGACTTTGGAAGCCCACCTTTGGGCTTTGTGCGATCTTCACGTGAGTTTGGACGGACTCTGACGAACTCAAATGCGAGACTAAGACATTGAATCGATGCAGATGGCCGCTGTATGTCTAACAAAGTGCCACCGCTGCTGCCGCTGACGTGACCGCCAGCTTGCGTACTTTGGCGCCGACAAGAGCAGCCAAGTCGTCAACGCCGCCGACAAGGTCTTATCAGCCGCCTTTGTAACCATTCTTCTGCTACGCACATCCAGAGTATAGACTCATTCTCATACTCCACAGGGACCCAATCCCGGCCTCGACTTGTCCTCGCTTGAAGGCTACAACACCTTCTGCCTCCGCTCGTTCGCCATGGACGACCTCAACCGGAGTTTGTCGAAGCGAAGAGTCACATTTTTTGCCTTCCATTACACCAACCAGGAGGCGCTCAGTCTGGTGTGGAATGGGCGCAAGCAGGATGGGTCCCATGATAATGTAAGCGGCAGGCAGGCCCTCCAGTCTTTGCGACGCGAAGCTGAAGCGGCCCATATCCAGTGGTTCGGTATGCCGTCAAGCTTGGCCATCCTGGTCATCAATGCCGCCAATGCTTGTGCACTGGCTTACAGAGGGGGGTCGAAGGAGGATGTGCCTCACGACATTCTGACCCAATCGCAAGAGCTCCTAAACCGCCTCAACACTTGGAAACCGGACTTTTCGCTATACGATGACGCACCCCGCCACCCCCTCTCCATGGCGGCAGAGATCACGGTGGAGCAAGAGGTGTGGCGGAACTTGGCCATCCTGCTCCTTTACCGCCACGTGTTCCGCCGCTCTTTGCTGGAGCCGCTCATGCGCGATGCCATCACTCAAGTTTTGGACATGCTCAAGGCCATCTTGATTCTCTCCGAGACGAGGAAGCGCCAGCACAATAACATGATCGACTTCTGGAGTGAGCTTTTTTTGTTGATGACTGCAGATGGCTTTATTCTGACTGAACGAGAAAAGGCTCGTACTATGCGTGCCCGGCTTTCCTAGTTGGCTCCCTGTGCACAGGCCCGGATGACCGCACCTTCTGCAAGCACTTCATCGAGTCAGCTGGACCCGACCAGGCGCTCAACGACATGCTCACGGTGCTGCAAGTGACTTGGACAGCATCTGACAGAGCCGGGCAGGCTCTCGACTGGTTTGAAGAGGCGAACAAGCGCGGCCTCAGTGTGGCTTTCTTTTGATGCACACTAGCAAATCAATTCTGTGCCACGACTCTTCCCTGTAATCTGCCTGCTTTGTTCAACCCTCGTTCTGCATTTCACGAACTTTCCGCCTCAGAATTGATACGGCTGGCGTAAACTTGACGCATGGCACTGAGCCTGACCGTGCCCACTTCTGAAGCGCTTGGCGCCATGCAGACGGCCTCCCAAGGTACTGCATAGCAGCGTGGCGATCAATCCCATCGAATGCAAAGACCTCCGCGACCACGTCAAATCGCTTCTGGTGGGCCTGAGGGCTCTGCGCGACCAGGAAATCGAAGGACGCAAACGACGCCGGGTTTTGAAGGGTCTCCGATCGATCGTAAATCAGTCCAGGTCGATTGAGCTGCGTGAACAGGCTGGCGCCGGTCATAGCAGAGTATGTGTCGACATGAACGCGAGCTGTCACATGGTCAAAGCTCAGCTAGACCTGTTTTCGCATCGCGCCGACGTACCTGGTCCCGCCCCAAGATGCTTCAAAAGCTGCATGGAAGCCACTCCACCGGGATAGTTGAAGTGCGAGATGAATGTGGACGGGAGGCACAAGACAGCAGCGGATGCCAGCAGCCCAACCAAGGCGAAGGTACGCAGGCCGCGATGTGACCTAGGCACAGGAGCTCGTGTCATAGGTGGAGAGACGAAGCGTATTAGAGAATAGCAAGCTACCATTGGTAGATCGTTGAAATTGCGGCCAGGTTGAAGAGTGGCACACAATAGACCACAAAGCGCCACTCTTTGTGGCCCAGAAAGCTGAGGATGGCCACAGAAATGAGACATGGCATGACCATCTTGCGAATTTTGGCCGAGGTCAGAGCGCCGAGGAGTGAAAGCGGGTAGGCGAGCTGGAGCAGGCGGGGCAGGAAGGCCGAGAAGTAGGTGAATGGCGGTGATACCCCCCACTCTGCGCTCTTGCCTTGGACAGCATTAAACAGAAACGAATGCACTTCTGGCCACACGAAGGCAATGTTCCAGAAGTAAGAGTCGATGGCAATCGAGACGGCTGCCGAAGACAATTCAGCCAAAGAGTGCTGAGACAAGATTCTGATCAGCCCACCGACAGGAGCGCCGACGCAAAAGGCGAAGGAAATGGGGTGTCGGAGCCACACCCTACCATATTTTGTGGATGCGCCCAATCCGAGAAACACCGAAGCCAATTCAGCTCTGAGAATGGCCGCTGCGCAGGCAATCAACACCAGGCCTTGAAAAGCTGCTCTTCTGTTGGTCTGAAGGACGACCTTTGCGAGCCCCACTTGAACTGCGGCACTCAAGCGTGAGCACTCGACATATCACAAATGCCATTGCTGGCCACCAACTGACCCCAGGGGAACGCCACCATGTTTGGTACAGTACGTCCAGCCCAAAAAGGCACGTGGAACTGCAGCAGGCTGAGGAGCAAGAATGGCTTTGCTGTTCGGCTTGGAAAATGGCGAGACAGATAGATCAAGCTGAAGGCGTTGCAGGTGGCCAGGCAGGCGCGAACTTGTTGGAATACTATTAGTAGATTGAAGATAGCTGATAGCTTGGCAACACGCACCCAAAATTTGGAGCGCCAGCCCAGGGTGGTGGCAATATTGCTCCAAAAGGCGGAGTGCGGGCCTTTTGACAATGGAAGGCGCAAAGGAGAGTATCAATGGCCCCACAAAGGACCTTGGAACCGGCCCAGGGTGTGTTTTATGGTCGTAAAGAGTTGTGTCGCCGCCAAATTGGAGAATGTCATGAACAGCGTGCAGGGTCCACGACTCCTCGACCTTTGTGAATGGCGAGTACCACACATGGAGCCAGAACACAACACAGAGGGTGAGCTCGAGAACCCATCTTCGCATTGACGCCGGGAGGTGCACGTCGCCGTCGAAGTCAAACCTGTTTCTTCCGCCATTCGCGAGCCTGACGTTGAACGTTGAACTTTGGCAGCCCATGATGCGCTAGGATACCGACAAGCCAGTGCATGCTCGTCCAAAGGCTTTCCTACAGTCGAATTGTCCTCCTCGCTGTGTCCGCACTTTGCCTCTTTGTGATCGCGCGCAGCCTCCTCGACTTCCGTAGGACGTGGCTCGCGGGAGGGATTCATACACAAGGGCTGGACCATTTGAAGAGCAGAGAGATCATTGAACAGCTGCTAAAGGACGTGGGTGCCCTTGCCAACACTGGGCCGCCTCGGACGCGCTTGAATCATGCCCTCGCCACTCTGCCCGCTTGCGACGAAGACACCACCCGGTACTCCTACTTGAAGCATATCACGGCAACCCGCCCAGTCTTCGTGGCCATCAACCTCATCAATGCCGAAACGGCGCTACCGCAGCTGGCCAGCTGCCTGCTACGGCTCGCTGCCCATCTTTCTCTGCCACAACTGTCTGTCAGCATTTTCGAAAGCGGTAGTCATGATAGTACACCGGCGATCTTGCGGCTTCTGGAAAAGGCGCTCTTGGACCTGGGGGTCGGACACGTCTATGTGGTCAGCGAGGCCAACGGGAATGCAACACCTGGCACCACCCAGCTGGGACGGCTAGGGCGCCGAAAAGTGGGCCGGTTGGTGCGACGGGCAGAAGAGGGTACAGGGGAGGAGCATCGCATTGTCAAAATGGCCCGCCTCAGAAACCGCGCCCTGGAGCCGCTCTACGACTCTTCCACCGATTATGACGCCCTTTTGTTCATTAACGACGTTGTCACTTGCGAATCGGACGCCCTGGAGTTACTGCACCAGCGGATTCAGCAAGACGCCCATCAAGTTGTTGGAACAGACTGGAACTCAGTGCATGAGATGAAGCATTATGATCTATGGACATCCCGAGGCTTCAACGGCAACTCGCTCTATCACCACGATTTCGTGGACGGCAACCATCGGTACAAAGTTATCACTGGCTTCGACCTCATCACCGGGCTCGTCAGTCCTCAGCCGGAGCAGCACGACCGTTGGCTCAAAGCGTTGCCCCTGCCAATTTACAGCGGCTGGGGCGGCATGTCGGCGCTTTCGGCGTCTCTGTTTCAGCAGAAGGGCTTGCGTTTTCGTGCGGCTGTCGCCCAGGGTTGGCTGCCCCCGCTCCTTCCAGAAAGCGGCGCTTCCGAATGGGAGCACCTAATGAACCGCTCAAGCTACCTGGACGGCGACTGCCCTGCCAGCGAGTGCTCTTTGCTCGCCCGCGACATCTGGAATCTATTCGGCAACAGAGGCCGAGTCGTTCTTGCCCCACGAGCACGCACAGCCTATGTAAGCCCCCGAACCAGACCTCCGTCTTGCGCAAAGCTCACGACGGAGGCGCTCAGTCGAACGAAGACTATAGTTTCCTTCGCCTCAAGGTGCCCATCCCCCAGGACGGCCCGACGCAAGAGGACGAGGGCATAGATTGGCAAGTGCTTGGCGGACCCCGCAAGGTTCTATGTATGCCGTCCCTTGGCAGGGGCAAGGATGGTGGCGAATGGACGTCGGCTCCCTATCCCGTCGGTCAGTCCTACTTTCGAATGCAGGCATGCCAAAAGTACACTCAAAGTTCCAATGCTCTAAAGATCCCTGAAACGCCCAAAGCTCGTTTATTACAAGCTGCACTCCCCGGTGACCCGGTGCGACGCCATCATCCCACCAGACTCAAGGCTTCTCGGCCTCCACCAGATCCCAGTCCTCAATACCGGCCTCTCCTCTCATTCTTTGCCGCTTTAACGAAGACGCCAAAGTCTTGAGGTTTGCCTCCAACATTTGCCCAAAGTCGAGACCAGGCACGCCGGTAATCTCCCGCAATGGCTCGTGGGTGGTAACGTGGGAGGCGCTGCGCCAGTTGGGCTGCTCAAACGAGCGCAGGAGAAGCAACAGGAGGCTGTCGTTGGCGTCAGCGGGTGGCCGTGGCGCTGAGGACAATGGGGCCAGCGCGGCAACGAGGAAATGGACGTTGTAGGACAGCATCGTCAGGGCGGTGACAAAGGCTATGAGCTGTGTCCCAGAGGAGGAAGTAGAAGACGAAGAAGGGGCGTCAGGCGTCGAAGAGGCCGGCGGTGGCGAAAGCGGATATTTTCCAGGCCACCTTGGGAAGGGACCAGGTGAGCGGGTTGCCTGGTTCCTCTGTTAGTCGCACGACACTTACTTTAAAAGCCAAGTCGTCATCGGGGCAGCCCTAATTGTGATGCGGGGCCCAGTGTTGCACAAGAAGGGAAGGCGGATGCCCAAATACAGCGCAATGAGGCGGACCAAATGTACAGTATGCGAAATGGCAGCCGTAGTCTCGTCGATTGGGTAACCTGGGAAGTCGCTGAAACTACGATTCCAACGGTCACGGGACAGAGCTCACGCTTGAAGTCTGCTACCGGAGGCAACAGCGACCCGGCAATCCTGCACGGCGCCACATCCAGACCAAACACGTTGTCCTTCGGGCTTTCGTCGTCCTCGATGACTTGGATGTTGAATATGTCGAGTGCCATCTCCACCAACACATGCCGAGACTCCATCAGGTCCTCCGACAGCCGCGTCCACTCGTAGTTTACCGAGGCAATCGCGGTGGACCAGCTTTCGCGCTTCAGTGGATCAGCTTGCAGAGGCTCGGACGGTGTTGGCAAGAACGGATCCTCGGCAGGCGAGTGATTCGGCAATAGGAGCCGGTTGGCGGCGCCCAAGTTGGCCCGCCTCTGAGCGAGCTTCTTCTTTAGCTGGTCAATTTGCTTTTGCTCTGTTAAGCACGCGTTGCGATGAGACAAAGGAACGTCGGAAAGTAGCAAGACAGAAGAGCACTCGCTTGACTTGACGCTGACTCGGACAGCGGCCAGATCGTTCCGCAACGCAGAAATGCGCTCTTTGGCGGCCGCCTGATGAGCGGACAGCACGCGCGCATCAGCCGTGTGACCTTGCTGCAGAATGGAGCCCGCTTTCGCGGCCGACTGCTGCAGCGACTTGGAGTAGCGCGAGACGGCAGCGTGGTTGTCCTTGACGTGCGCCCTAACGCAGGCCTCGCAGACATATCCCTTGCTGTCTGTATGATCGCAGATGTGCATGATTTACATGCTGGACCTAGCGTGGCCGTCAAAACGACCCATCTGGCCCTGCCGACCTCCCCTTGCGCCACCGCGCGATACCGGTGATGGTGCTAGGCCCAAAGATATTACAAAATGCGTACAAGGGAACCTCTGACGTGTACAAGTAATGCTATGTCGAAGGATGCTGGGACTGCCAGCCTTACAGAGGCCCTTTCATGCGCAGCGGCCGCCGCCTCACATCCGCCACTCCAGTGTCGGCTGGCGGGTCTGCAAACTTGACAGGTGTGCACTTGGGTTGCTGTGTGCCTTCTCATTGAGACCTTGCGCATACAAAGAGAGATGACAAGGCAAGGCTTACAGTCGGAAGTGGAGGGAAGGATTGCTCAGGGTGAGAGCGGTCTGGCCAAATGGGGAACGACACGGGAAGGGCTTCCGGCATGAGATCCGGAAAATGCCCTGCGATCCCTTCTGCGATCTTTTGCGTTAAGAACGCGTAGCCATCTGGACCAGGGTGGACGCCGTCCGGCAGGAACTGCTTGAGCCGCTCTTCGTACGGGCCGCTGAAGCGCTGATTGATCTCCTCTAGGAGCGAATCGTGGACCTCGACAAAGCCGATGCGATCCAGATAGAGAGCCCGCATGTCCTGCGCCACTTGCCGCATCGCCCTTGCGAACGCTCTTGAACGGGACAACTCTGTGCCGAGACGAGGCTGAGGCGAAACGAGGAGGATGGTGGGAGGTTTGACGGTGTTGGGCACGGACGGCCGCGTCCGGAAGAATTCGACGACCAAGTGCCGCAAGTCCTCGGCATACGCCTCTGGCTCCCGGAAGAGCATGTCGTTTGCGCCAATCCATACGAGTAACAATTGGATGCGTGTTTGACTGGTGAAGATGTGAGGGACAGCGTGCCGCAGAAGGTCAGCGCTCCATCCGGAATAGCCGCGGTTGACCACGTCGAGTTTGCCTGCGCAGAGGTCAGAAGAACGCTGTCATTTTGTGCATCTCGGATGGCGCGAGCGACAAAGCATACGTTGATAGTAGTCACCCAGAACGGCGGCAGGGCCTGCAGAAGGGATCAAGCGTCAAACGGGAAACTGGTGGTTTGGGGAACGAGAGGCTTGCCACCGGGCTGGTACGCATACTGCGTGATAGAGTCTGCGAGACGATCGCGCGTAAGCTGCTATACCTGCCTGATCATACTGGCAACCCCACCTCCTAGCAGCACGAGCTCGCCCGGCAACGCGACCGCATTGTCATTCGAAGAACTGAAGAACATCCGTTGCGAAATGGGTTCTTCAACGCGGAAGTGCTGTTGCTGTGACGCATTTATCTGTTGAAATAACCTGGTTGAAGATGATGCAAGAGCAAATAAGCTTTGCGATCCTGGATTTGAAGTTGGACGGAAAGCCGTCTGGGATGGCGCACAGGACAGAGGTGAGGACAACGCCTCGTTTCGATAGCTTCATGGCGGTTTGGGACAGGCTGATATTGCTGGAAAGACGTCCTCAAAGAGTGCTTCAAGCTAGGGCTTGCGCAGATCTCGCAGACAAAGCGTAAGGTCCGGAAATGGGAACTTCAGTCTTTTCGCGGCCCCGAAGGCAGCGGAGATTTTCTTGCTGGCCTTCGCGCAGAGTAATTGAATGTATCGTGGTAGGTCCAAGATTCCAGACCACCGGCCGCGCGGAGCAAGACAAAGAACACCGGGTGGCGCGAGCGTCTGGACTCTCAGCCGAATGGTGGGTGGCTTTCAGATTTTGCAGAGCCGTCTGAGCCCAATTTGACTACCAGGAGGTAGTTAAACTTGAATAAGATTCGGCAAACGCAGCCACGACTATGGGCTGACCGTGGGCCTCACCGCGAAGGTCGCGTTTGCCTCTCGAGCGCCACGTAGCGCCACCACACTGGTCCCTGCAAGCGTGCCCTGCTACAAGTAGCCGCTACCAAAGAACGGTGAAAGGATTCTGCGCTCCAGAAACTGGGCCATGGACCAGGACGCTTGAAGGCCCATTGATGAGCACCGTCTCCATAGTGGGATTGTCCACAAAGAAGGGAAAAGGTGGTTGGGCACAAAAAAGAGACAAAAAGCCTGATTTGCCCTCCAGTCTGAGGGGTCCGTGACACAAAGGAGACCGACATACAGGAGCGAGGAAGATCTTGAGAAGAAAGGCCGGCCAAGGTTTGTCGGTGTGCGGCCGAATGAGGATGAGATGGGACAGGTACTGCAAGGACAGAGGCCGAACGAGGCTCGGTGCAAGAACAGACCGGAACTGGGTCATTGAAGGGCAGGCGGGATGTCGATGGCGGGTGCCTTGGGCGACCAGCGTGTAGCACTCCAAGGTCGCAATCACGTTCATAGGATCGACGTCTTGGTAAAGTTGTGCTGAGACTTTTGCAAGCTTTCCGTGCCATTGGGCTTGAGTGCGAGCGTAGGGCGGCATTGCTATCGAGTGACACTCACATTGTAGCCAAAACTCGTCGAGCCGCTCTCCGAATCTACGAGCTTCAGCAGATCTTCCTTCTTGATCTTATACACAACTCCCTTCAAATGAGTTGGGTGAGCGGGCTCTTCAACGAGTAAAGCGCGACGCCGGCTTACCTCGACAAACGGAGGCAGCTTGCCGCCGAAAGGCACTCCAGGCGCAGCTCTTGCGCAAATAAAGCGAGCATACCGCTCCTCCTCCGAAGAGCCTGACTCTTCGACCCAATCTTGATCATTCACTCCGCGGAGGATGAGGGAAGCTTTGGCGGGTTCGAGGAAAGGAAGACCCGCTTCCCAGGAAAGCCATGCATTCGGGACGATTGCCGACTTGTGGAGCTTCGGAGGAGCTGCTCCGATTGTTTTGGCCAGATACTGAGGCGATTGGAGAGCGTTGTAGGCAAAAAATAGGCACTCGGTGTCGGCCAGCACAGCGAAGCTGTCTTCGGTGGTTTCCGGCGGTTCCATTGCGCTTAACTGCAGGTTTAGCTGCTGGCTATTGCGCTTAACTGCAGGTTTAGCTGCTGTGAGTCCCTTGTGACAAAACGAGACCAAGAGGCGAGCTGACGCTCTGACCTTCAGAGAAGTGATCGACGGCTGGCGGTCAACGTCGGTGGTAAGGCCTCTTGGACTCGCTCGGTTCACTTTTCTAACACTCTGTGCCGATTTTGTGGTCTTTGACGACGGCAGCGCCTTCGAGACCCACCTTGTGAATTTCCCCGAACCTCCCTCACCAGCTGGCGGCGCTCGCGAGCTCGCCCGCTGCTCTTCTTTCGCCTTCGCCTTTCCATATAGTGACAAGCTGACGCTCTGAACCTGAGTTCTCACGTCTCTACACAATGCCTGCTCCCTACTACGGTCGTTGCGTCTGCTTTGGTGTCCAGTTCACATTGCCTTCGGAGCCCGTAGCGGTGACATTGTGCCATTGCCGGAACTGCAAACGTTGGCCCGCTTTCCTCCGTTGCCCGCCTGAATGAGCTCAACAATTTAGTGTGTAGGTTTTGGGGGGTCCGCATTTTCGCATCTCTTTTGGGCGAAAGGAGAAGACGTAGGCGTCGTGATTGCTCGCGATGTTATTGCTCAATCTCGAGCGCAGGCTTTCCAAGTGACCCAAGGGAAGGAATTGATCAAAACTTACCGCGACACGGACATTGACATCAAGGGGAGTTATCTTGATCGACTCTTTTGCTCAAGCTGCGGGACAGGCCTTGGTACAAAGGTATTTGACATCCCTTCCGTTGTGTTTTCTGCTTGCCACCAACCTCCCAATATAAAAAGGCGCCTTATGCTCCTCATATGCACGCTGTCCCGGCTGGAACAGTGGACGGTGACTTTGCGCCACCAGAATATGAGGTGCGGCTAGCCTCCAAGCTCCCCCCTTTGCGAATGCTGACCTCTGCTCAGTGCTACTGCAAAGATCGCTACTCTTGGGTGCCGAAATTGTCGACGGTCGAAGACCAGCTCAACACCGAACACCCTCTGGCAAAGCTTCTATGAGTTGGAATTGCCTCGTCACAGGCAATTGTCAATAGCGGGAGACTATCATTATCATGTGATTTCATAAGCGCTCTTGTGAATCAAGTCTAAACTTAGTCGGGCAGCTCGCGCTGCACAATGCGCTCCCAAGTGCTGTCTTTCCACGCCAACGCGTCTAATGCTATTCGCACCTCATCATCAGCCCGCCGAGGACATCAGCCACAGAAAGCAACGAACCTGAAAAGATCTTCTCCTCCTCCGCTCCCAGCTGGACGTACACCTCGTCCGGGTAAACGGCGACGTCTTGCTGGCTTTCCCCTTTGGCGGCCTTGTCCCTGGCCACAACCGCCCGAGCGCCTTTATCCGTGCCTTCGAACACTCCTGCCAGCTCCTCTTTGTCCGGGTTGAACAGGCGGGCCTCCATCGTTTGGAGTAGCGCCAGAGCGATGCGGAAGAGAAAGGATTCGCCCTCGAGCACCAGGATGTCGAATATTCGAGTGGCAATGTCTAATGGTAAATGATAGGCGTAAACCGTGGTGACCCACGGGTGGAGGTAAAGCGATGGCCGGACGTCGTGGGCAATGAAATTGTGATAAACCTTTGTGCGGAACTGCTCAAGATGCCTCTCGAGATGGCTATAGGCAGAGCTAACTCACGGCAGGCATGTGATCTGCAGGACACCATAGGAATACTGAGCCGGCCGGTCATCAGTGGCTTCAGGAAAGTGGCAACTCACCAGCTAGCAAAGTTCCAAAAATTCTGTCATAAGCGTCCATCTGTGGCCGAAAAACATTCAAAACAGTTTAGAGAAACTGGCAGAGGGAAACTGACGTAGTCTTGCTTTCGGTCGTAAAAGTGTTTGAGGAAAGTCGAATTGAGCAGGTTCATGAGGGACAGGAAAGCATCTTGGACGGGCATTGAGATCAACAGCAAGGCACCGACAAAGGATACCCCTCGGGTCTGTCCACCACGCGTCAGCTAAGATTGCTCTAGAGGGGTCTCGAAGGGTCCAGCGTGGCAAACGAACATAGCTGGGCTTTTCTTTCCAAAACACAGAGTACGCCAAGAGCAGATTAGTCAAGTCTTCGTGCATGGGCCCGTCCACTTGAAAGAGCTTGGTTTGAGGCAGAGTTTCGGCAATGTCTTGATCGATGAGCTCAAGGATGTATGGCGGCAGGCGGTTTGTTGACAAGTAGGACTTGGCCAGCGACAGCGACTTGCCGTATGATGCTGCACGCCATAGCCAGAATACGATGAGCACACATCATGGGGGTCAAAGCCAGGGAGAGGGACGCACATCGACCGATGGCCAACGCGTTGCCGATGCAAGCCGTCCACAGCTGAGCCCTGAACCTGGCCGGCATCGAGCCCGACCACCAAACGCTCTTGAGGCGAGCGTCTGTTAACGCGGCCTTCCAGTTGGGCACAATCTCCTTCTCCCAGGTGCCCAGATGCGCGGTGTGCTCGGCCTCCCTCGCGAGCCTCTGGGCCTCTTTCCGCTCCCGCCGCCGCTGGTCGTGCTCCTGCGAGTAGACGAGCATGTCCGAATACTCTTTGAGGTGCTTCGAGTCCTCCTCCCGCGGCTTGGGCGGCAAGTGATTCGGGCGGGTCTTCGAGATGACCTTGTCCAGGACCGGCGCCGCAGCCTGGGACCGCTTCAGGCTCTTCTCGACCTGCTTCTTGGTCGGCGCTTTGGGAGCAGCTGACATGGCAGACGGCGCGCCATCGTCCTCTGCCGCTCCCGCTGCTGCTGCTGGCGGCGCTTCCGCAGCTGTTGCACCGGCCTTGGAGGTGGACGCCTCAGGCTGGGCCGGCTCGAGATCAACCGAGTGGAAGGCCGCTGCTGGAGGAGCCTGAATCTCAGTCGCGCCATTGGCCCAAGCGTTCGGCGGGTCCTCCATGCTTGGTCGATTTGGAGCGGACTTGCTCGGTTGCCTCAAGACGGCGGCCTCGCCTGTTTGGCGTGTTGCCTGGCTTGTGGCTGCTTCCTGATTGCCTGTCTGTGGTGCACTGCTGCTATCCCAAGACTGGAGCCATCAATCCCTGCATTCTGAACTGCGCGCTGGAGTTGCTTCTTCGACGTATTTGGCCCTCAACGGAATGCTCGCTCTGCGTTCCACAAATCTTGCGGCATCATTATTGCTGCACTTGCTATATGTACGTGTCCACTGTCCGCGCAGTAGTATGCAGCGTCCGGAACTTCGGAGCCGGATTGATGTAGATCAGTTGGGATTGCCGATTCGCGATATGCTTTCGCGTTGCGGCCGTTGATCATGGTTGAATCTGTGTGTACAGTAGGAGTACCTAGGAGGCTGCAGTAGTTCTGCTTACACGACGGCTCGCTGTTGCGCCAAACTTGACGTTGTGAATGCCTTCTGCTTTTGCCAATGAAGTTTCGAGGAAGGAGAACTATTCTAATATTACAGTGATCGCGCGCCGAAAATCGCGATCAGTCCTGATCAGTTTGCTTTTCTTTATACACAGTTTTCTTTCCTTAGCAAATAATGTTTTCTCTCGGACAACAGTCGTTGACTCCTTGATCCTCCTCAACCGACCTCCTCGCTCTTTTCTTCCATCCCATCCTTTGAACATCGACATGCTGGCAAGGGCCCACTTGCTCCTCGCCGTTATGGTGGCAATGGTGGCAGCTATCCCGCCCCCGAAGACGTTCATACAAAATGGCGACTTTGAAGAAGCCACTTTAGGCAGCGGCTGGCAGATCATCCAAGATTCAAACTCGCCTACCACTGGAGCGGTCGAAGCCAACGCAGCTTGCTTTTCTGGCACAGAGTGCTTTCATGGCACGACTACAACGACCACCGACGCCAACACAGTTGTGACCGGTAGCGGCCTCAACCTTCGCGCAGCTCTGACGGACTTGCTGGTCCCTGGGGTGCAGTGGGTCGTTGCTGCCACCCAAAGCAAAGGGCGCCTTTGATCCCGCAAACAGATATACTTTGTCGTTCGCAGGTGTTGCCTCTGCGCCCGCCGAAGGCCCCTATGTGGGCGCTTACCAACGTGCGTCACAACCTTTTTCGATCCAGAACCCCTGCGCAGTCACTTGAGCTGTATGTGAGCTTAGAGTACCTCGTCGCCAATGTTGGCGATTCCACTCTCGTTCGCGATGTCGACTACAGTACGACAGGCGGCGGAACCAGTTCAACCGTTTGGCAGAACTTTGGCACTTTGACCTGCTCAGACAGCGGTACTGCTTCGCCGATTGCTGGTCGAAACTGGCAGTTTTGCTCTGTTGGTTGCTTCATTCGCTTGTTTGTCCAAGCTAATGCTCGTGCAGCACACCTTCACGGCTGCCAAAAACGACAACTATTTCAACCTGCTGCTCGCCGCCTACTTCTATCAAAACACTATCCGCAGCGGCACCATTCTCACACACTATTGGGTGGATTTCTTCCAGCTAAGTACGGCTCCTCCTCTTTGCGCAGTTTTTGCTGTTCTCAGATTAAACTATGACCCTTCAGCCGGTCCCGATGAAACAAGTACGCTCTGAAATTTGCTTCGCTGGAACAGCATCTCATGCAGCACGATCAGTTACGTCCACTTCGGTCACCAACCTTCCCTCGGCCACTACGACCCAAACAACGACCAGTGAGCTTATACAGCCCCTCGTTGTTATGTGCTAATAAAGCGGATTATAGCCACGACCTCGTACATTATCCCCCAGACGACCTCGACACCTCAGCACACCATTACCATCACACGGGGAAGCACCACCTTCTCGCGCAGTCTCGCGACCGAGACGGACACGTTGGTAGAGACCGATGAGGTCGATATCACTCCTCTGGCGACAATAACGACGACTTTGCCCACCAGTGAGTGGATCGCTAGCCGTGTGGGCGGCATCTGAGCGCCTTTCTGCAGTTGCTGCCTACGTTCAAAGCACGGTGACGACCACTCCGGTTGTGGTTCGCACCCAGACTGTCCAATCAATCGTCACTGACACGGACGTCGAGCCGCTTGGTGCGTTCTCGTTATTTCGAACGAAATATGCGAGGCCCACTGACCCGGCACACGCAGTCGCTGCTTTTAGCCGACCTATCACCACCGTCACACCCACCGCGACATCTCTTGTGACCGAGATCCCATCCACTGCCACGAGTGAGCAGAATTTCCATTGTCAAAGCCGCAAAGTTTAGAAATTGGCATCGCTTGTAGCTGCCTACACGACAGTGCAGACCACGCTCACTGAACATGATGATACTACGACGACTCGCTATTCCACCAGTACTAGGATCTTCCACGTGTAAGCGGTGTCTTCTTCTGTTCGTCTGGCGATCACCTAATGGGCACGGGCTTGCCACAGGCACGGATCGCTGACGACGACGCTTTCAACCGTTACCAAACGAGGCCCTACGGCAACAAAAACAGTGACGATCGTCAAAACGGTCGCACCGACCGCCAAATGCAAGAAATTCCAGCATGCCAGAGCCTTTGACAAGCGCAACGCCGCTTCGCCCCTCCTGCCCACCGCAGTCCACACGCTGACCACCACGACGACCACTTTCACTCCCGCGAGCACGTCCACTTTAACTTCGCTCTCGGTTTCTGTCGACCCGATCACTTTGGTAAGGCGCACGCTCTAGACTTTCTGCCGAAGATTGCCATTTGACAGCGCTTCGCAGCCGACCGTGACTGTGGTTGGGGAACAGTCTGTCAGCACTTCGTACGATGATTTGGTTCCAGTGGTAAGCAGAATTTCCAGCATATTTCCAAGTTCTGCTGACGCCCACGATGTGAGCAGACTATCGTCAAGACGCGCACAAATTACGCCTACGTCCTTTCGCACACGACGACCACCAGCACGGCGCCTACGCTCACCGTCAAGGAGACCCAATACGATCCAGTCACCTCGACGCTGCCCTCAGCCACCCAGCGTGTTGCTCCCACCTTCACCACCAGCACCATCGCGCTCGCTGACGCCACCACGACCGTGACCAAGTACACCGAAATCACGTCGGTCCTGCCCACGAGGACTGTCGTGGCCGCGCCCTTCCTCCAGCTTACGACTGTCACTTTGGACCCAATCACAGAGACGTATGTATCAGCTCTTGAAACGGACATCAGCACCGTCACCGCGTACGTACTCGCCTCTTGGGTCGTCGAGCGTGCCATGAGCTATGTACAGGGAGGGCACCAAGACCGTTCTGTCCCGGGACATCGAGTACACGACTGACCAGCCTGCTGCTTCTACTCGGTAAGGCATCTCACGCACCTAATTGCTTCTTAACTGAGCACGCGATGTGTTCAGCGTGATTCGAGTCGAAACGCAGTTGCCTCGAACCACCCTGACCGTCACAAAAACGTGAGGCCTACCTTTGCTTTGCCGCCCCTTTCAATCTGAAGATCCTGAATTATGGACTTCAGGAGAACCGTCATATACCCTCTCTGCACGAAATAACCGCTCTCTTCTGGGGCTTTGGTGCTTGAGCGCCTTCTTTGTTTTCACTGCTCGATCCCCTTCCATCCGCTCTAATATTGCGACTCTCTTTTAATGCGCTATCTCATCACAGCCTCCCTTGCTTATTTTGTTGGCACAGAAGGTCGCATATCAGCGACCGGCTATGGGAGCGTCAACCTATTTCGATTTTCGGCGGGGACAAGTTCCGCTTGCGCCGCGTGCCGCTCTTTGGTTGCCACCATGCTGGCTTTTTGTTTGCAATACATATACATTTGTGATACATACACGTGGATTGGGCTTGGGGCAGAGACGAGGAGGAACCCATTAAAGGAGCTTTGAAGCTGATTTGATCCATGGTCGAAGGCGCGAGAGCAGTCAAATCGGGAATTATTTGGCCCGCGTCGCTCGGAGACGAAAGCAAAGGAGCTACGGTCGATGATGCCCGGACGAGGCAGCACGAGTCGAGGAGAATTGCCACCAATTTCGTGAGAGCCGGCGCAAACGCAGGAGTCCCATTCAAGCATTGGCACATGGCACGGTGAATTGCTCGTAGTGCTGTTCTATTAGTCATGGTGTAAGAGGGAACACAACGGACCTCTAAATGCGGCCAGTTGGGTTCGTGTGCTCGGCCTCCCTCGCGAGCCTCTGGGCCTCTTTCCGCTCCCGCCGCCGCYGGTCGTGCTCCTGCGAGTAGACGAGCATGTCCGAATACTCTTTGAGGTGCTTCGAGTCTTCCTCCCGCGGCTTGGGCGGCAAGTGATTCGGGCGGGTCTTCGAGATGACCTTGTCCAGGACCGGCGCCGCAGCCTGGGACCGCTTCAGGCTCTTCTCGACCTGCTTCTTGGTCGGCGCTTTGGGAGCAGCTGACATGGCAGACGGCGCGCCATCGTCCTCTGCCGCTCCCGCTGCTGCTGCTGGCGGCGCTTCCGCAGCTGTTGCACCGGCCTTGGAGGTGGACGCCTCAGGCTGGGCCGGCTCGAGATCAACCGAGTGGAAGGCCGCTGCTGGAGGAGCCTGAATCTCAGTCGCGCCATTGGCCCAAGCGTTCGGCGGGTCCTCCATGCTTGGTCGATTTGGAGCGGACTTGCTCGGTTGCCTCAAGACGGCGGCCTCGCCTGTTTGGCGTGTTGCCTGGCTTGTGGCTGCTTCCTGATTGCCTGTCTGTGGTGCACTGCTGCTATCCCAAGACTGGAGCCATCAATCCCTGCATTCTGAACTGCGCGCTGGATTTGCGTCTTCTGAAGTTGGCCTTTCTTGCTCCGCGCTCCACAAATCTTATGGCATTCTTTATGGCCGCATGCTACAATCGTTACTTGAGCTTGAGTGGCCATCCAAGACAGGCTGTGTGTGCGATTCTGAACAGAGGTAACAAGACGCGTCGGGGAGGTGTCCCTTGCCTGTTTGTGTGCCAGGTGCTATCATGTTCCGAGACGACTTCACGAGTGTAGGAGTAGTAGTACTCCGCGACGGTTGAAGGCTGAGAAGAAGCGACGGCGCGCGTTCTGGTGTGCGTGTCGGAGGGCAGCCCAAAAGATCGCCGCCAGCCCAAAAAGTCAACAAGGCGAAAGTAATTATTGGACCAAAACATCTCACTTGTTTAATGAACCCTCGCTGGCATCCACCACTTCATATCTTTGCTATAGCACGAAGAGTCCCGACAGAGGCGCACCATGGAGCCTTTTCGACGCACAAGTCTCTGGCGAGCAGCCGCGGTCTCGCTTTTGCTGCTGTTCGGCCTTGTCAACGCTGACCCTGACGTCGGCTTCAACTTCCTCGTGGACAGCGACTTCGAATACTACACCGAAGACACCCCGACCTGGCATGTCTCCAGCAGCGGCGGCGCTTCTACCGCCATCGTGTTCACGGACCTGTATGCAGGGACTGGAGACAGTCAGCACCTTTGCTACAGTGGAAAATCTTGCGTTACGGTTGAAGTGAGCAGCTTGCTTCAATGCCTGCCAGTCCTTACAGCGCTGATACACTTCGTTTCCTCCGTTTTAGCTCGACCCCAACAGCGACTCGGGGGACGGACTGGTCTACCAGACGCTTACCGCAAATCAATACGGGCCTTTCCAAGCAGATACGACCATGATGCTGTCTTTTTATCTGGTTTACACGTCGCTCGACGAATTGTGAGTCAAAGGGCAGATCCTGGACGGACCAGAGCTCATGCTCCAGGAGCCTCGCAGCGAGGACACATTGCGGATCGAGGTCACCGATGACGACAGCAATGGCCTCGTGTACGAGAGATGGGGCGCGCAGGCAGTGTCCGAGAACGGTATGATGACCACGCAATACGACGGCCGTGGGCGAACTTGGAACCACTATCAACTGGCTTTTACTGTTCCGGCCGGCAGCACGCTTGGGTCGTCCTCTGGCTCTGGAACGGTGTTGTTCGAATTTATAGGCAGCAATACGAATCCCTCCTGGGCTCTTGACGACGTAACCTTGAGTGCGGCCATTTCTTTTCTCTCTTTCTTTCCTTGTGACTGACCAGCTCTCCTATTTGCCTACAGCCGGTCAAGAATACGTTTCAACTGTCGGGGACGGGACGACCTTCACCAATGAACCTTACCTTGTTTTCTCATCTGCTTCGCCGAGTAGGTTGCCACTTGGACCCTTAGACAATCGCTGACCCGCCCCCAAGCTGTGACCTTGACCGACATCTCTACCTTTACGACCATTCCCACCTCCACTTGTTCGTTAAGTTCCCCTGTCTCGCCGGCGAATTTCACTAACGAGGGGTCCATCAGACACTGTCGTCAAAGACGTGCCGACTTCGCTCTCGATCACTGAGACGACCACCACGAGTACAAGAAGCCGGACCAGTGCGTTATGAAAGCGTTGTGCCCAAGAAGTTCCAACTAACGCCAAGGCGCAAAGCTACGGTCACCTCCACGTCCACCGAGGTCGACACCGAGCCTTCCACCTACGGTTCGTACTCGCTTCATGTCTTTCTTTGTAAGTAGAGGGCTGACAGGCCGACCGCAGTGGCTGAGATCGACTATTCGACTGAGACGATCACGCCAACGAACACGGGTGCGTGCTAATCACAACGCTCTTGGCCGAGTATGGTTCTGAGCCGCTCGTATTTCAGTGATCTTGTTCGAGTCTCCCAAGACGACGACTAGTCAGTTGTCTCGCCCTTCTGGCTGCTGCCAACCGCTAACCTGAGGTCTTTTTCCAGCCACCACTAGAACGACGACGTACAAAGTGTCCATTACGTCCACGTCTCTTCTGCCCACGATTAGTCAGTATGATTCCACTCCCCTTCCCATGACACACGGCTCAATCGTACCGAAAAAGCCACAACGACAAGCACAGTTCTGACAAGGACGGGAACTCGTGCGTTTTTTGCCTGCTTGTCATTGGAAAGCAGCTTCTCAATCTCGGCTTGCAGGCACTGTGACGACTCAACCGCTAGCGACGACGACGACGAGCGCCACTTTTAGTGCGTGCTTGGATTTTGCCACTCGAGCGCGTTTCTAAGCCCAGCCCCCAGCTCTGGCTAACTCGAAGACAACGACGACGGCTTCGCCTACGATAACTTGTCAGTCTTTGAGCTTTCCTGTTGGTGCGACTGGTCTGAGCAAGTGGCCAGATACCGCTACTACCTCGCTACTGTCGACGACCAGTAGGTCTCTAAACCAGGTCTTCTTGCTATAACCCTTCTAACCCCCCACAAAAAGCCACGATTGCCTCCAGCACTTCATTCTACACGGTCGTGGTGCAGCCGACGACAACTCAAGGTGCGCATGCCTGTTGGCCAGATCGCCCTTTTGGCCTCGCTCAGCTAAAGTCCCCCAGTTGTTCCTGAGATCGTTTCCACGACAAGAACGTTCACCAGAGTGCTCACCAGCCAGCCTGTCACCACGACCACGCTGGACGAGACGTCGAGTGAGGACCTGCCTGCCGGTCTTGGCCCAGAGCGCTGACTTTGCACCTTTCAAATAGCTGAGGTTTCTGGTACGACTACAACGGTCACGCCGACTAGTACAGGTAAATCCTTCGGTTTCGATCGGCGCCATGCCTTGAAAGGCTGACTTTGGCGCAGTGACTTTGAGCTCGGCCCACTCGACCCAAAGTATGTCGCCCATCGCTTCGTCGCTTTCTTCATGCGCTCATTGTCTTCATGATGCGCAGCTCTCTCATCGTACAGCACATCCACGCAGCTTTCGACGCGCTTGACCACGAGCTTGGTCCCTACCACCCTGACCTCAGTCAAGCGATTGCGGCGAACGACCGAATTTCAAACGACGACGGTGCCCCGGCCAACGCGAACAGTCACCAGCGTCATCCGTTCGGTCAAGTTCGTGGCGCCCACCTCAAAGTGCGCCAGGTTGGCAGCAGTTCACAAGCCAGCGGCGCTCCACAAAAGAGACCCTGGAGCGACGTTCAACACGGGGGATTTTACCTACTCTGCTCCTACAACTGCCTCGCGTATCACAAGTGAGTGGGACGCCCTCGCCTGCTGAAGGCTCCAGATACGATTGTTGATTTTGCTCTCTCGTCTCCCCCCAAAGCTACTCTGCCGATTACGTCCACACGGACCTACAAGGATGGATTTGTGACCACGACCTTCACGACCTTCACGACGACATCGGCGTCCGTCACGGAGAAAGGCGACCTCTCCCTCGTTGTCGAGACTTCCACCCCGCCCGCGTTCTCGACGACCTCGACCCGGACGCTCGTGTCTCGAACCTGGACGGTCTCTACTTCTTACACTACGACCTCAACGACCAGAACGGTCACCGTCCCAACGGGAATCACGTCGTCGGGCGACCCCCGAACCTCCTACGCGCCGGCCGCGGCGACACTGACCACCAGCACGCTTCCAACCCAGTCCTTCACTGAGACCTCCGTCGCTGTGGTTGGCTCTACGACGACCTAGTGAGTGCTTGCTTTGGATTGGACCGTTTTCAATTGGCCTGGGCGCTGAGCGGTCTCTTCCAATGCGCAGCGTTCAAGGGCAGTGCCGCTTCGACGGGTCGACCACCATCCAAACTGACACTTCTCAAACCTGGACGGGAACGACGTCGACCTTAACCCTGCCCACACAAACGCAGACGGCGTTCGACTTCTCCTACACCACCGTCCCATTTGCCACTGAGACCCTTTCCTCCCCAACCTATACGACCACCTCGACGACCATTTCTCCTCCTTTTGTCGAGACTCGAACAGCTCAAGTGATCCAGTTCGCTCTGACCACAACGTGAGGCCCCTTGTTGTTGTTTTGCCACCACCTGCACAGCTAACCTTGTTTCATTGGCAGGACCCTGTCGCCCGCTGTCACTGTCAGCACGACCTCTACTTCCCGGGCATGGACCAGGACGGTGGCCACGTCGACCAGCCTGCTGCCCACCTCGACGGCCACGTTGGAATCCCTGCACGTCGTCACCTCCCAGGGCACGGCGACCACGACTGGCAGCCCGTCGCTTTCCACCACCGTCTTAGACTACACGACTACAATTTCGGCATCTGGATTGACCACTGAGACTGATGAAGTGTAAGCCCTTTTCCTTTGCTTACATTTTCGCCACCGCTCAAGCTCTCGGCCGCCTTTAGGCTGTTGACCACTACCCAATTCGTACCCGCCACCACCGTTACTCAGACCGCATTTGATACCACCATCACTAGGTAGGTCACTGCTCAGTGCGGACTGCGAGATGAAGCTCACGCTCTCCGCTCGCCAGACTTATTCGCGTCACTCCCACGCCTACCACGGTCACTGTTCGCAAGGTCGAGACGTGAGCTTCTCTATCTTCTTCCTTCTTGCTCGATGAAGTTGCTGAGATTGCGCAGACTGCTCGTGCCTTCGCCGTCGTGCCGATCTTAGCTCTGCTTCCCTCCACATTCGATTTTCTCCTCGCAACACCTCTCAGACAGCGTGTGGCGTCAAAAAATGTGTCTTATAGCCCCATTGTTTATAGCTCAAGAAATTTGGAGATGTGTTTATATTGCCTATCCGCGCGAATGACCCTCGACCGAGAAATTATTGTACGAGAGGAGAGAGAAGGTATGTGTGCCGTATAAAGTCAGCTCGCCAATGAACTTGGAGGACAAAGGTATAGAGACGATTCCTATCAGGCACTCTAGGAGTGATGGATCTAGGGGGCCACCGTTTTAAAAGTTATTTGTAAAATCTTTTGGCACTTGTCCATCCTGGAGAATGGAGATGGGCAAGCGTGGCAATCTGCGAGACCCTCACAAAGATTAGCTCTGTGCTCTTGGCATGGCTAATTGGAGCAGGAAGCAGACTCACAGACCCTCAGAACTTTTTGATGCGGACCAAGAAATTTTGCGCGCTCAAGATCAAGTTGCTCGAGTGCTTCTTGCTTGTGGTCAGCCAGCACCGGCCCTCGCGACCGTCTCTCATTCAACCTCGACATAGTCCTTAGGCCTTTGCCCCAGGCGACGAGACGCCGGTTCAAACGCGAGGTCCACCCTTGACTGCCAGCCGAGATGCCCAAAGCTTCAAACCCAGCGGATGCGCACCGCCGGGCGCTCAAGGCCAAGGACAAGGTGCGTCTACCTTGCATTTGACAGCAGCAAGATCCCCAGGCTGAAGCAGCAAGCAGAAACGGAACAAGGAAGCGCGCGCGGCTGCTCGACAGGACAAAGCTACCAAAGGCTCCACGGCGGCGCTGGAGGCTGATATTGCCCGCTTAGCAGATCAAGGTATGTACATTGGGCTCAGCGTATGTGTGGAGTGGACGCTGAGGCGAGGGAGAGCGCAGAACGAGAGGCGCCACTGTCGCATGCCGACAAGTCCAAGCTGGCGAGTTTGAGGGAGGAGTGGGAGCGGATCAAGACGGCCAAGCGGGAAGCCAAAGACGCTGCCAACGCCGCTGCTGCCGCCAGTGGATCGAGCAGCAAGCCCAAGTCGGTGTACACCAAGGACGGCAAAGTCAAGAACCCAAAGCGGAGCATCTACTATGACGCCGTCTTCAACCCGTTTGGAGTGCCACCGCCTGGCATGCCTTACCAGGAACGATGTGCGTTGTCCACCTTTACTTCAGCCCGAACTCGAGGCTGAACTCCATGTCCAATGCACAGCACCCTCGCCGGAGCAATCCTTCTTGGACGACCTGGCTTCTGCGTCTGACTCTTCAGAGGACGAGGAGGAAGATGAAGATGCGGAGATGCCAGATGCAGCAGCCGGCGCAGCTTCCGAAGAGGAAGACCCAGCAGCGGATGAAGACGATGAGTTTGGGTGGATCGTCATGCCCAAAGGTCCGCCCCCTGCTGATGTGCCACCAGTCCCGCGTGCGTTTCTTTCACTGCTTCATTCCAAGAGAATCAGGCATGAGAGAGAGTCACAGTCCCGAGGCCGCACTCGATGCTCAACTCGAGTCGCTTCCCTCCCCCGCCTTTACCCTCTGAACCTCCAACAGGCCATCGTGCGTTTTTGTCTCCCTCCTTTAGACGATTCGCATTGTCTGACCGGAGTGGTTACGTACAGCTAAATACCAACCTCAAGCCCGCACCCCTCACCCATTACCTCCCAAACCTTCGGTCCCACCACCTCCCGGCGCACCACCTGGCTATCAACCTCCAGCCATCTCCGCTGAGCCCCAGGTCCACCCCCTACCTGCCAAACCACTCCCAGCACCAACAGTGATCTCCGCCGAGCCCCAGCTCAGAGACTTGAAAGCCGAAGCGACGGCGTTCGTGCCTTCTGTGCTCAAGCGCAAACGAGACACCACTACTACTGGCTCCACTTCGGCGGCTTCGGCGGTGCAGAGTGCACCAAGTGGTGTAGGGGCGACAGGGGAGGAAGATGAGGAGGAGGAGGAGGGTAACCTCCCGGCTAAGAGGCCGAACTTGTTGGACGCGCTCAAATTTAGGGGAGTGGCAGGGTGACTTTGCCCCAGTGTGTGCATCTCGCTGATCTGAAACGGTGGCGAGATTTGAGTCCCTGCCAGCTTTCCTCTCCGGCTTCGCCACTTGCGGCTTTCCCTTTGTGTTTTCTTGCCTGGACGCGGTTTCTTCCTCTCGTCGTTCGTTTGTTCCGCTTGGGTCGAGTAGTCCCTGCACGCCACTTGGCAGGCTCCAGTGTGGCACTCTTTTTGGCCCCTTGCGCATTCTGCCAGGACGCTCGACACTTCGCTTCTTTGTGCAGGAGACCTCTGCCCACGTTCTTTTTGGTTGGCTAGAACGATGCTTCTTAGCTTTGCTTCCCTGTCTGCCAGAACTTTCTGCCAGGAAAGACTCGCTGTCTCGTCGGCGTCGACTAAGACCTGTGTTTCGAACACCGCCCCTCACTCTGACGTCTCACCAGGTTGAACTTCTCTTCTATATCCTCCCTTTTAGTCTTGCCTTGCCGTATCTGCAGCCTTTCGAGCCTCAGTGGCAAGCCAGCAAATAGCCGAGTGATTCATCAACATGCCGCGCCAACACGTCATCAGATTCGAGGCTATCGAGAAGACAGTCCTCCAGCCCAGTATCTTGGGAGGCTTCTACCTCATTCGCGAAGACGGCAAAGGTCGATGCATCGCCCGCTTCGATGCTCGGGTTCACTTTCAGGAGGCGGAAGAGTCCTCTTCCGGTCTTGGACAGCATGCTGGTGGCGGCCCAATCTCTCCTGCCAGCAACACTCAACCGAAGCCCAAGACCAGACCAAAGCAGGAAGTGGACCATGTTGTCATCTTTGGGTTTCACGTCCTAGAGGAATACCGGCGCAGCAAGGAAGAAGTCCGACGCGAGGTCTGGTACGCCCACAAGCTGATCTACGATATTCTTCACTATGCCCTCGTCAAGTTTCACCCCAAAGGCAAACAGATCCGCGATTTGAAGCCTTGCCTGTTCGTCAACAAAGATCTGGCACCTCAAGCCCCAAAGCTGTACCTGCAGTGCGGCTTCGTGGATGAAGGCCCAAGAGCCAAAGACGGCCTCCAGAAGATGGTCTTCCGTCCCAAGGATCTCAAGGGCGAAGGTATTTGGGAAGCGCTTGGAAGCAATCCGCCACCGTTCGAAGTGGATTGCCTCGGGGAGAGATGCCACCTTTGCACCCACGAGAACGAAGAGTGCGATTGGCCTTGACCTGTGACCCCTTCCAAGCGCTACTGCTCGTTTTGGTCACAGCGGGAGGCCGAGGAGTCGAGGAGGACTGGGACCAACGAGGCCATATCACTGAAAGCTTTGACTATTGCGCTGCTAGAACGTCTTAAAAGAGCCTATTGAGCGACTCCACTGCAAAATGGCGCCTATTTATTAGTATAGCTCCTCGCTGTGGCGGCTGTGAGGCTTTGTCACCTTTGTGCCCGACTCGACCAACAATGCCAGGCAGCGAGTTCGCGCCTTCCGAGGCTCCGTTTGCTGCGCTTCCTGAAAAGACTAGGCCTGCCCATCTGCCCTCGCCTCAGCCCACCCAGTCGTTCTGGCTGCATGACAACCCTCTTGCGAAGGAAGGCTCGACTGCTCCTCTTCCTGCCCACGTTGATGTGGCTATTATTGGCTCTGGCATCTCTGGATGCTCTGCTGCTTTCCATTTGCTGTCAAAGGTCGCCGCCTTGGAGGGGTTGAAGCTCAGCATTGGCATCTTCGAGGCCCGAGATTTTTGTGCTGGGGCTACAGGAAGAAATGGAGGGCATCTCACTTCCCTCGCATTCCTGTTCTTCAAGGAGTTGCTGTCTCGGCTCTCAAAGGAGGACGCAATGCGATCTGTCAAGCTAGAGGAGCGGACTGTGAAGTCAATTTTGGATTTCATCGAGGCTCACGACCTCTCAAAAGAGGTCGACCTTGTGCAAGGCGGCCATGTCGTCTTCTGTAGGACTGAAGCGGAGAAGGAGCTGCTGGTGGCGTCATTAGAAGAGGCAAAGGCGGCTGGATTGGACCTCTCCCAGGCTCGGTGGCTAAGCCCGGAGGAGCTGGCTAAGGTGAGCATCCGGTCCCTTGCCTTATGTCTTTGCTGAAGAGCGCGAGGTCGTAGGAGTATCAGTCGGAAGGCTTTCTGGCGGGCCTCTGGTCTCCAGGCAACAATCTCTGGCCTCTTCGCCTGGTCGCCAGCCTGTTCCAAGCAGCAAAGCAAATTGGCGACCAGAGCTCAACTTCTTCGTTGGATCTCTTTACACACACTTCTGTCCTACGCATCAATGGGAAAGCCAAGGACTGGCAATTGTCCACTAGTCGAGGCGACGTCCACGCGTGCGTTTCTACCTTGACCTGCACGATCGAAACGAGCTCACTGCTCTTATCAGAACGCATGTGGTCCATTGCACCAATGCTTACGCCAACCGCTTATTGGAAGAATTTCAAGCTGGTCCAAGACGCATTGTGCCTTGTCGCGGGCAGGTAATGGCCATCCAGCCACAGGAGCAAGTCTGGACAACTGGATTCTCGGCAAACGAAGGGCTGTAAGTGCTTACCATGAACATTGAAAGGCCGATAGTGACACCTCCTGCGGCGGCTCACCAGCGAATACTTCTTCCAGCGGCCTCCGCCTTCTGCGTCGACCAAAGGACTTGTCATACTCGGCGGTGGAAGAGGGGCGGCCAAACCGCCCCATGAGATTGGGGAAGATGATGATTCGCTGCTCAATCCAGATGTGACGCGTCTGCTCGAGGACTTCCTTCCTGCCTCTTTTCCCAAGCCATTTCCTTCTGTAAATATCGACCAGATCAAGTACAGCTGGTCTGGTATCATGGGATTCACCGTCAATGGCGATCCCGTCGTTTCTCCTTTGCCCTCGCGGCCAGGTCAATGGATTTCTGCGGGCTTCACTGGTACGTTATATCGCCGACTGACTTCATTGCCAGGCGCCTTACGCTTGCCCATAGGTCACGGTATGCCTCGAGCGGCATCGTGGTGAGTTTTGTTTTCTCTGGGAAGTGGTAAACCATGCTGATTGAGAGGCGCAGTGCCGAAGCCATCGCCCAGTGGGTGGTAGACGACCTCCAAGGCAAACCGCTCGTCGTTCCTGATTGGCTACCGCACCATTTCTTGCTCGAAAATGCTGTCTTGTCAAGCAAGAGTTGGTGCACAGCGGCCTGACGGACGGTCCGATGGTGGCAACAATGAGCAGAGCACGCAAGAGAGCGGCACGACTGTGGCACGACTATGGCGAATACAACTACAAGAGCAAGTACCAGGCTCAAGTGGCCACATGCTGGGTTGGAGGCCAAAAGCACCCTTGTCCCGACCATTCGTTCCTCAACTCGGCTGCATGAACAGAGGGAGAGGCTGGGATGATGGGCTGAATGGCGGGAGTATTCGGCAGCGAGAGGTTGGAGCCTCTGACCTTGGAGACATGAACATTCCAAGGGTAGGAGCAGAGGGGAGCGTCGGTGGCAATGCGCGAGATGGCCTGGTCGTAGGTGGCAAAGAGCGAGATGTCGGCGTAGAGCGGGAAGGAATTGCCCTCGACAGTCATGATGACATCCTCTCCATCGGTTCTGTCCAATGCGGTGAGTTCTGTTTTGCCGCAGAGTCCTAAGAAGGCCGCCGCTTACTCGAAAGAGATCAAGTCTTTGGGCAGCGGAACCGCTCCCTCCCAGGACGAAGCCTCCATGCATATGCCATACTCCAGGACCGGCATGGTCTTTCGTCCCTTGATCTTGCACGAATATGATCCAGCCTCGTTGACCAACACGCGAGCTTGAAGGCGGAGATAGCGAGCTCCCACGTCGTGAGGGGCAAAGGAGCCGTCCTCTTTGGCTGCCCAGATACTGGTCAAGTTGAAAAAAGGCATGTTCGTTGTTCGGGAAAGAGAGTGCCTGGGCAGCGAGTCGTCAGAGACACTGCGCCACCGACCGCCGCAAAGATTGGAAGGCAGTTTCTTGCACTGAACGGAACTGGATTGCGGGTCGAGCTGTGTTAACCCAGTGCTTTATTTTGCTTGGGTGGAGCTACAGGAACGTTGTCGTGAGTTTTGCATTTCAAAACACAAGTTTCTTGTCCGTCCGCGCGCCGGTGGCGTCGCGAGCTTTCCTCAGCCTCGGATCTACAGCTCCTGCTTGGCCTTGTTCAACAGCTCTTCCGCCGAGTCCTTCAGGTTGTTGGCGGCCTTCTTTCCGACTTCGAAGGCCTTGAGGACTGCGAGACGTCCGGCCCGAGATCAGACAGGGCGATGCAAACGTCTTCGACCAGGGCAGGCTGGACTCACTGTTAGCCTTGATCTGGAGCTGCTCAATCTTGGAGTTTGCCAAAGCGCCTTGCTTCTTGAGCAAAGACGAGATGCGGGCAGCCTCCTTGGTGAGGTAGGCCTCGTTCTCGGACAGCTTGTCGAACGTCTTCAAGTAGACGGCGGCCGACTTGTCTTTGAGGTCGGCGGCAATGGCCTTGGCGGAAGCGAGGAGCTCTTTCCGGGTGGGCGAGGGGCTGGACAAGAACTTGGAGGCCAGGGCATCGAGCGCGGCGATCCGGCCGGCGAGCTCGCTCAATCCGCCGCCCGCCACCCTTGAGGTGCCGCACTGCTCGTTCAAGAACTTGATGAAGGCCTCCTCGGTCCTGGGCTGGGTGTAGTCGATGCTGCGAGAAGAGCACCTTAGTCATCCACCCTTGGCCGGGAAGTTGGTCGAGCTCAGCTTACACAGGCTTGCCTCCGGTGGGGATGAACTTGATGGTCGGGAAGCCTGTTACTCCGTAGCGAGAGGCGATGGGCTTGGCTTCCGGCGCATCACTGTCGAGGATGGCAACATTGCACTTCGAACACGTCAGCATCAACAAACTCTTGCCGACTTGTGAAGGCCGGACCGACCTTGTCCTCGTTTTCAAACGCCTTGGCCACTTTTGTCCTATTCCCGAAAAACAATGAGACAGAGTCCGACGCGCAGAAAACGATGGCCAAGCCATACCAGGTTGGCTCCTGCACATCGAGATTTGAGCCTCCAGCCCCCATTGGGCTTCGAATGAAACGTGAAGCTTACAAGACTCTTGCAGTGGCCACACCACGGCGCAAAGAAGGCAGTGAGCGAGCCGACCTCGGGCTCTTGGATTTGAGAGTCGAAAGTTGACGCCTTCTGCAGATTGCCAACGGAGACCGAGGTGAGCTCTCCAGGCCCCAAGGATACGTGCAAGAGGTACCAGAAGACTCACGAGGACCTTGGTGTACTTGGCGTCTTCAAGTCCGGCGAGCGAGACGCCAAACAGGCAGGACGCGGTCAGCAAGGCCGATGCAGCGAACTTCATGTTGGAACAGGGAGGGATTCCAAGCTAGATTGTGGTGATATGAAGTAGGACGACCAAAAGACTCGAGTCTACTCAAAAGTGCAAGTGGCAAGTTGGAGGTGCGCGAACAAGAAGCGGTGAGCTCACCACCTCTTGGACGGCAACCTCGATCCAAGAAGAACTCAACACATCATGGCTGAAGACGATTTTCCCTCTTTGGCGGCCGCTGCTACGGTGCGTGCATCTGCGCTGCTGTGCCCAACCCCCAAGGCGCTCAGATGGGGAAGGCAATTCAGGCGCCGAAAGCGAAAAAGACCAAAAAAACCAAGGGCGTCCCGCTCGATGCCTTCCTGGCCACCCAAGGCTTTGGCGGCGGTGGATCATGGGCGGACGAGATGGAGAGCATGCCTACTGCCCGTGAGTGGCGCCTGTTCCGAGAAGGCAAACCGGGACGGCCGATGAATTTGGGGGCCTTCCTTTTCATGCAGCGACCGCTCGAGAGACTGGCGGCGATTTCGGCGCACGACACGGCCGACCTGACCGGGGTGGCTTTGGAGACAGACGTGCGTAGACCGGTTCAAGCCAAGATGGACGTTGGGCTCAATATGTGAGATCATGCAGCCGACTACGCCGAAGACAGGCCATTTGACCGGCCTGAAGTGCCCTTGCCCGACGCACCTCCCTACACTGCCTTTGTCGGCAACCTCGTCTTTGAGACGACAGAGGGCGACTTGGCCGATTTTTTCACCGGAGCGGGATGCAGCCAGGTGCGCTTCCTCTTCCAACTTTAGCTCTGTTCGCGAGCTGAGGTTTGGAGCTGATGCACAGGTGACCTCCATAAGAGTCGTCTCTGACAGGGACGGCAAGCCCAAGGGCTTTGCATACGCCGAGTTTGGCAGCTTGGACGACCTAAAGGCCGCTCTCGCCCAATCTGGCTCCCAATTGGCTGGCCGCAACATTCGTGTTTCAGTCGCCGAACCCCGTTGGTGTCTTTCTTTTCTACTGCAAATCAGTTTTGCTTACAGAAATGGACATCATCAGAAAAAACTCATGCCTCTGACAGCGGCCAATGGCGCCGCGAGGGCCCTCTTCCTCCACTGGCTGGTGGCGGCGGCCGCCCCGGCAATACCAGAACCTTTTCCGACAGATCATACGCCGACGATACCGACTGGTCCGCGGCCAGGGGCTCCAAGTTTGTGCCCTCCGAGGAGCCCAGGCGCCGCGACTTCAGCTCGAGCTCGTCGAGGTCCGGCTACGGCTTCGATGCCGCGGGCGGCGACCCGCGCGGGGGCTTTGGCTCCAAGTTCACTCCTACGCCACCCATGAGCGGCGACAACACGCCGTTCGGGTCTCAAAGCCGCCGGAGCAGCATGGGCCCACCACCTCTTCCTCCTCCGGGCGAGGCCGACAACGCCAGCACTTGGCGTCGCGCTGCGCCCATTCCCACTCCCGCCAGCCCTCGCGCCAACCACGACAGGCCCGCTTTTGAGCCCGCCGCCCCGGCCGCCCCCGCCACTCGACGGAAGCTCGAGCTGGCACCCCGCTCTGCGACTTCTCCTCCCCTCACCTCCCCTCCCGCGGCTGGCTCCACCAAGCCGAACCCATTTGGCGCAGCTGCACCTGTGGACACCGCCGAGCGCGAGCGGGCCATCGTGGCCAAGCGCCAAGAGGCTGCAGCGGCGGCCAAAGCTGAGCAAGAGCGGATAGCCAAGGAGCGCGAGGCCGCCCCACGCAAGATCCTCGCCCGTGAAGGCAACGCCGGCGGATTTGGCAGCAGAAAGGAAGGCGGTGGCAACTGGAGGTCGCCCACATCCCCAGTTTTGCCCTCAGCACCGGCCGCTGGGCCGCCCGCCAACGCACCTACCGGCCCTGCCGCCTCCAAGCCCAAGGCTTCTCCCAACCCGGCTCTCAAGCGCGAGGGCTTCTCGTTCGCGAACGCCGCCTCGGCCAAGGCTTTGGCTGAAGCGAACGGCGACATGGTGGTGCCCGACGAGGAGGAAGAGGAGGCCGCAGTGCCGACAGAGGAGGTCAAGAACTTGAAGGTGGACGAGGACAAGTCGTGAAGCAGCACACCGCTCTCTGTAGAGTGGCAGGACGTGACAAACGGACAATTAATTGTTTCCGTGGCTTAAAATTGCTGGCTTTTCCTTCTGTGCAATCGCCTTAAAGACGAAAAGTTATACCCGCAAGCTGTCGAGCACTGCAATTCCGTCGTCGGGCTCTGAGGGTCACAAGGTTGGTCCGGCGCCACCATTCGGAGTTTCGGACGGTTTGCTTCGCTCAGATTGGGCTTGCTGCGCCTGTGCTCGCTGGCTGGACTAGAAGCCCTTCGAATCTGCTCACTTGTGGCCTTAGTGACTGTTCCGAAGCCGTCAAGATTGTGCTCAGAGGCTGCCACCTGGTGCTCCGGCGGCGTTCACTCCGGACCTGACTTGACTTCGACCTTCACGCTGCTTGACCACGCTGTTGCCTGCGCTTAAGCACCAGGGATTTCGATCTTGCGCGAAGAAACTCGCCATGGATGAGGCTATCACCGAAGGCTTTCCAAGTGAGTCTCGCGCGGACAACCATTCGAGCTGCGCCAGGGCATCTGACAACTTGCGTTTGAACCGCAGCCGTCTTCAGCCCAGAGACTTGTCGATCGAAAGGCTTAGTTGAAGTGGCAAAGAAGCGCAACCGAGCTTCGCACAAGCTGTACTACGGTAGGCGGTCCTACTTGAGTTGTCCACTGGAGCGAGCTGACCGCTGCATCGTTGAATTGCAGAAATCCATGGGTGCTCGGATGATGATGTCAAAGAGAAAGCTGTCTTCGTGATGGGTGCGCCGTTCGCCACTGTCCTTATTTGCAAAGAGCTCATGAGGGTGTTGGCGGCATACAGGCCTGAACAACAGCAGCTCGTCCTGGCTGCTCCAGCTGAACTACTTTGCTGCATTACCACACTACCAAGTCCTAGTGATGGACAACCGAGGCGTCGGCAACTCTGACACCGGCTCGTTTGGCCTCTATAAGACATCTCAGATGGCGCAAGACGTACTCGACTTGATGGATCACTTGTTCGTTCTGCTCTCAGCTTGCTTGAACCTAGACTTCATAGGAATCTGGGCAGCGGCTGGGACAAGCCGAGATCGTGCCACCTCGTTGGCGTATCGATGGGCGGCATGATCGTGCAAGAGTGTGCCTTGCTGGACCCCAAGCGCGTGGCGTCCATCTCTTTGATCTCGACCAAAGGCGGGTCCCGGGGCCTCGGGCTGGACCTACCACCTTCCAAAGGTCTGAAGATGATGGCGCGCCTAAGCTTTGGGCTGGTCAGCTCGCCCGAGAGCGCGATGGCTTTGGTGGCCGACACCCTGTTCCCGGCCGCCTTCTTAGATCAGCCGGCTCCAAATGCAGAGGGAAAGACCAGACGCCAGGTCATCGAGCAGAACTTGCTCGACCGATACAACACTGGCCGGAGGATGACGCTCAAAGGCCGGGTGGGCCAAATGGCCGCAGCTGCGTTCGTGAACTTCCCTACCGCAGGCTAATGCCTGTAAGCTCAGCGGCGAGTTCGTCCAACAGTGGCCACAGTTTGTCCGAGGCGGAAGGCCACGCGATTGCGGAAAGCGTCCCCGCCATACTCATTGTGACCGGCGATGAGGACCAGATCATACAGTTTGTGTCCTTCCCTAAGAGCCGCCGGTCTCAAGCCGGACAGGCTTCATTGAGCTTTGCTATGTACAGACCGGAACATTCGGCGATTTTGCACAAGATGATGCCTGTTTGTCGTCCCTTTGCCTTTTTTCAAGTGATGAATGTTTTCACCGAGCTTTGAATTGGTCCAAACAGAACGCCAAGTTTGTCACTATCAAGGGAGGAGGTCACGCTTTGGTTCGCCACCCGCTTCCTACTGCTCAGAGTTATGATGCTAACACAAAATACCACCAGCCCACGCAATGCCCGGAAGAGCTGAACCGGCTGCTGCTGGAGAACTTTGAGAGGGGAAGGGAGCAATGCAAGTTGAGTTTGTAGCAAAGTCTTTTGTACAATCGGGATATCCGGAAAGCTCTCTGTTTGACCACCCAAATCGAATGCCACGCTTCTTCTCAAACGGTTGCTGCTCGAAGTGAATGATGGCCAAAACAGGGGGCTTAGAAGCCAGGCGGGACGACGGTGGATGACCCTGGAGCGCCTGGTAGAGTGTTGGCGCCCGACCCTTGGCTCTGGGCAAAAGCCTGCTGTTCCCGCTCCATCTTTTCCTGTGCAGACAAGTCTCATTTAGACACATGACGAGCTGGCAACGCTCAAAAAGGAGAATCCGAGCGCACCTGCTGAGCATACATCGTCTCGCCTTCGACGGCCAAAGCCAAAGGCAAGCCCAAAAGGATGGCGGTGGTCATGAGCGCCCACCCAATGCTGCCTGCCGCCTTCCAGCCGACCTTGGCATAGGCCGCCGTGGCCGACGCTTTGGACACCAGGGACTGGCGGGTGGCCGGGTTGACCATATCCCTCAAAGCGTACAGCCGCTCCCCAATCGACTCCTTGGACGGGTCATAGTCGTCCACGTCGTCCCCCTCCACAGAGGCCACGGATGCCTTCTCCGATTCGTCGTCGTCCGTCACATCTTTTGCGCATTCGCAACTTTTTTCTGAGCTCTGGGACCTTTGCTCGCTGAGCACTTGAGCAACTCACAATCCTCGCTGTTGTCATCACGGATCTCCTCGACTTCGACCATGGCTTAATTGAGATTGTAAAGGCCGGGGGTTGATGGAGCAGGGGCAAAAGATGTGAAACTACGAGGATCTCGAAGGCGCTCACAACCTCTGTTGAATTATTGCTTGACGAGGTGTAACGGGACTCTTACCAAAATTTCAAGGGAAAGCCTAGAAGGGCCGCCGAGCGCACAAGTCACGCCTCTGACCCCTGCGTGACTTCGCCCACAGCGCTCTTGGAGCTCGACCATCAGCCATGGCTTGTACGTTGCGCTCCCTCTGCTTCACTGTAGGCTCTACTGATGCGCTAGCTACAGCCCCACGAGGCTCTGGGACTTCGGTGAGTCGCCGGTCCGCGCGAACGATGGTCGCTTGACAGCTTGCTCACCTTCGCTCCTTCTCCCTCTCCTCCTCCTTTAGACTCCTTCTGCCATCCCTGCGCCATCAGATTTGGCAGCAACGTGGAGCTTCATTGAGGATGGAGTGGAATCCATCATGTAGGTCGTCCGGGCGAAGCGGCGAGGAAGCCAGGGAGCTCAGACCTCAATTTACAGGACGCGGTTGCGCGAGGGCATGAGCTACGGTCGGTAGTAGGTCTCCTGCCACTTCTCTAGCTTCCTACAGAAGCGCTGAGCGCGGACGGCAGCATGGAACTCTACACGTAAGGTCCTCCAATCTGGCTTGTCAGTTTGGAGCTCACCTGGATTCGCCACCTTGATCAGGGTGTAAGTAGCAGCACTATAGTCGCCACCTGCTCGGAGACTGATAGTGGACTCGACATACAGCATTTACAACTTCTGCACGGCATCGCGCATGAACACTGGCTCGGTCGAGCCTTTGTCTGCTGGCAAGAGTGAGCCCGCTCCCCCTGACCTTCCACGCAAAGCCGGCATCTTCATGGCTTTGGGGCGTCCACAGCCGGTGCCAATTTGATGGGAGCCGACCTGTACAAGAACCTGCAGAGCTACTTCACCTCGCACCTCAAGCAGGTCCGCGCCGGCGCCACCGACCTGGCCGACGAGCCGCTGCTCAAGTACTACACCGACGAGTGGAAGCGCTACACCACCGGAGCCTCCTACATCAACCGCCTCTTCTTCTACCTGAATCGCCACTGGATCAAGCGCGAAAAGGACGAGGGCAGGAAGAATGTCTACACTGTCTACACTGTACGTTCTGCCTCCTCCAGCATATCAGCCGTCGTGTGTTGATGTACTGAGTCTCACCAATGTACAGCTTGCACTGGTGTCATGGCGAGACCACCTGTTCAAATTTGTGCAGCAAGACGAAAAGCTCACCCGCGCCGTCCTTCGCCTCATCGAGCGCCAGCGCAACGGCGAGACCATCGACACCACCTTGCTCGAGCGCATCGTCGAGTCCCTGGTCGCTCTCGGCATCGACGAGGGCGACACCAACAAGACCAACCTCGAGGTCTACAAGGAGGGCTTCGAGAACCCCTTCCTTGGCGCGACCGAGACGTACTACAAGACTGAGTCGGACGCTTTCATTGCAGAGAACTCGGTCACCGACTACATGGTCAAGGCCGAGGTCCGCTTAAAAGAGGAGGAGGACCGAGTCGACATGTACCTCCACGCTTCCTCCCGCAAGAGCGTGCGTTTCGTCCCCTTTCACAATCGTGTTATTTGACTGAAGCAGACGCACAGCTGGTGCTGACGTGCGAGAACGTGCTGGTCAAGGCGCACTCGGACCGCATGCAGGAGGAGTTCCAGCGCCTGCTGGACAACGAGAAGGAGGAGGACCTGAACCGCATGTACAACTTGCTCTTCCGGATACCGTCCGGCCTGGACCCGCTCAGGAGCCGGTTCGAGGACCACGTCAAGAAGTCGGGCTTGGAGGCCGTCGAGAGGATTTGTGGCGCCGAAAAGGGAGCCGACGTGGTGCGTTCTGAACCTGAACCCGACTTTCAGGTCATCTCTGATCGCTCCTTTGGTTTCCATTGCACAGGAAACCAAGCCTTATGTGGATGCGTTGCTCATGGTGCACGAGAAGAACAGCGGCCTGGTCCAGCGGGCTTTCAAGGGCGAGACTGGCTTTGTGGCTTCTTTGGACAAGGTGGGTTCTCCTCACCACTTTCCTTTGGTCTAGGATAGTGGTGAAGCAGGTACACACAGGCCTGCCGCGAGTTTGTGAACCGCAACAAAGCGACCGGTGCCTCCAGTTCGCGCTCGCCCGAGCTTTTGGCCAAGTACACCAACACCCTCCTGTCTAAAGCCAACAAGGTGTCCGAAGAGTCAAGCATGGAGACCGCCCTCACACAAACCGTGAGTTTGGCCACCTTTGAATATCAAACAGAAGTTTGACATCCGCGTGTGTTCGCCACAGATGACCATCTTCAAGTACATCGAGGACAAGGACATCTTCCAAAAATTCTACTCCAAGTTCCTTGCCCGCCGCCTCGTCTTCTCCTCCTCCGCGTCCGACGAGGCCGAGAGCAGCATGATCGCCAAGCTCAAGGACGCCTGCGGCTTCGAGTACACCTCCAAGCTCACCCGCATGTTCCAAGGTGCGTGTGACATTCTTGTTAGCTGGGTAGACAGCTGTTGAGCAGGCGAATGCACAGACATTTCCGTCTGCAAGGAGCTCACCGACCAGTTCAAGGCTGAGCTCTCGCACGTGGAAGCTGAAGACAAAGACCTCTATGGTGAGCGGCCTTGCTTTGCATTAGTGATTCCTTTCACTAACGTTTTTGCGCGTTCCACAGTCGAGACCAATATGCAAGTCCTCTCCACGGCGGCCTGGCCGCTCACCGCTCCCACCGACAAGCCGGATGTGCCCGCCGAGCTCATGAAGACTTACGAGCGCTTCCTCGGCTTTTACAACAAGAAGCACAGGTACGACTAGGCTCTTCATCTTGTGGATGAACGACGCTGACATCCTTTCTTGCGCTCTTCGACAGTGGACGCAAGTTGACCTGGCTGTGGAACCTCTGCCGCGTCGAGCTCCGGACGTGCTACCTCAACCAAAAGTACTTCTGGACGTGCAACTTCTACCAAGCCGTCGTCCTCCTCCAGTTCAACCACCTCGGCGACAGCATTTCGTTCGCCGACCTGCAGGCGGCGACCAAGTTTGAGGAGAAGACCCTCAAGGGCTTGCTCGAACAGATGAAGAAGATGCAGCTCATCGAGGAGAAGGAGAAGGACAACTTCGAGCTCAACTTTGGCTTCAAGTCCAAAAAGGTGCGGAGCCGTCATTGCTGTTTGTCCGTGCCAAAGCCTCATGACGCCTTCCACGCCAGATCCGCATGAACTTCAACCAGCCCATCAAGTCCGAAGCCAAGGCCGAAACGGCGGACGTGCTCAAGAATGTGGACGAGGACCGAAAGCTGCTCATCCAGGTACGCCGTCTGCTCGCCAGGGACGTGCTCGGCATTACTGACTTTCGCTTCCCTCGCAGGCGGTCATTGTGCGAATCATGAAGTCGCGCAAGGTAAGGCCAGCTCAAGTCTGCGCACAGCCTTTGCTCATCCCCTCGTCACAGACCTTGAAGAACCAGCAGTTGATCCAAGAGACCATCACCCAGCTCTCAAGTCGATTCAACCCAAAGGTCAGCGACATCAAGAAGGCTATTGACCAGGTGAGGAACGATCATTGCGTGGCCGTAACACGACCTTAACTTGGACTGTCCTCTCACAGCTGCTGGACAAGGAGTACCTGGAGCGAGTCGACGGGCAACGAGATACCTTTGCTGTCCGTGTTCTTTGCTTTCATTCGTCTCATTCGTTGCTCATGGTGTCCCCGTGCACAGTATCTCGCTTAGAGGCGGAGGAGGTGGAGGTTAGACGGACGGACGGGACGAGATTGCAATGGCCACGACTGGCTCAAAACTTTCAACTCAACTCGATGACTTTGCCGGCTTGAGAGCTGAGGGACAATTGTAGCGGTCGTAATGAGGTCGTGGCTTGGTAAATGCAAGTTCAATTCGCGCCCGCCAACTCTCGCTCCAATTGAGCGAGTTGCCGCCGCCGCTCTATCTCCTCTGGTCCATGCATCAATCGTACTCTGTGAACATTTGATGAGACTCGAAAAAGACTTCACAAGGACGAAGATGCTCACAGAAGTGTCGGCGTTGCCAACCAGTTTCTGCAGACGCACGGTCAGCAAATGCAAGGCATTCGAGGCCGAGAACCCACTTGTTCCCGCTCCACCCTTCTTCCGACCACACAAAGGAGAAGAAGTAGTAGAAGTGGCCAACAGCGATGCCCAAAAGGTCGCCAATGACGCCGTGCCATGAGCTGTTGAGCGCCCACGAGAAAATGACCAAGGCGTATGGCAGGTTGGGTGCTGTGATGGTCAGAGCTCCGAATAGGGACAGTCGGACTTGTCTAAGTAGCAGAAACGTCAACAGCCCTTCCATTGGTTAAAGCAGACAAAGGAGCCCACGGGTTCAGCCGCGACCAGATGTACACAAGAGTGAACGAAAGCGGGGAGGAGAGAAAGGGCGAGGGAGACAGAGGTGCAAGGACCTGTTTGGACCACGTTCAAGACTAACCCAGGGCCGTGTTGGCGAGAAACGCACAATGAGAAGAGTCGCCGTGACGATGAGGAGCCAGGCAAAGTCGGCGGTCCGGCCGTGGAACGTCCCGTTCTCGAGCATTTTGGCGTAGCGAGCGAAGAAAAAGAGGTGAAAACAGAAGTCAAGCGAGAGCTCGCCGAAGAAGAGGAAGTTGGTCTGCGCGAGGAAGCCCATCAGAACACACTCGAAGATCTTGACCTCAGAAGGCGAGCTCACGACCAGCCTCCATATCTGTCCGTTCACAAAGACCGTCTTTGGAGCATAGAAGAGCTGGTATGGGGTCACAAAGTGGCACTGAACCAAGGTGCTGACTGCCACAGCGCCTCTGCGAGTTGCGAGGCGAAACATGAGCTCGGCACCTCGTCCAGCGCCTTTGGACTCACAAGAGGTACGCTGCGGTCACCGGTGGAAGGTCCATGAGGCCTCAGACCTCCACCTGAGGTCGCTGCCAGAGCGCAGGAGACGGCAGTGTGATCACGAGCCTGAAAATAGCCGGTCGGCCAATTTCTTTTCGTGATGATCGATTGCGAACAAAAGAGGTTCCTTTGAAGCGGCACATCATGAAGCCTCTCTGGGACGACGATGGTGGACCTGCCGGTAGATCTGACCTCGGTATGCCTGTACCTGCTTGCCGCACTGGTCATTTGGACCATTTCACGCCTCTGCCTCGAATTCCACCGCAACTGTCTGGCGGTCCAGTATGTGCTCTAGGAACCTGCCCCTGTCACCTGCTCAATGTTCTGCTATGGAAATCAGACACATTCCTGGGCACAAGCTCTTGGTGCATCCTCATCACCTTTTTGCCATGATCCTGCCCACTTGTCCTGGCATCAATCTCGGCCCTCAATATAGCTGGCGCTACAAAAAGTCTTGTGGGCTGCTCATTCTCTCACTGAAATGCGCAAAGCTTATGATGCTCAGTGTACGACCGTGGGAATGGCGTCGACTTGCTTTCGACTGTTTCTATCATTCCACCTGCGCGGACGTTCGTCGCGTCTGACGCTGAAGCCATCAAGTTCATCGCCAAAGAGCGATACCGCTTCATGAAGCCTTCTGCCATTTATGCAGCGCTGGGGATGTTTGGCCAGAATGTGGGCATCACCGAAGGCAGCGATTGGACTCGCCACCGAAGAATCGTGACTGGACCGACTTTTGCTGAGGTACTGCTTGCCTCCACTCAAATCAACTGGATCTCATTGTTGTGACAGACCACAAACCGGAGAGCGTGGGACGAGACGATGCGGACGATGGACCATTGCTTTGAAGAGTGGCAGGCCAACTCAGTTGTTGTGAATGGTCGGACCGAGGTCACGGTGCCCAGTGTTGTGACTCTCATGCTCAAGGTAAATGGTTTGCTTAGGGCATCCTTGGATGCGCGCTAAGGCATAACGCCAGATTGCGCTTTTTGTAGGTTGTCCATGCGCCCTCTGATGGCTGGCATTGATGTGCCACCTCGAAAGTCTGTCGCGGCTGCTGGTTTCAGCCAGAGGTTTCCTTGGGACGACGACGCCGTGATCCTGCTCAGCAAAGGCCACACCATGTCGTTCCGCCACGCCCTCCACATCTGTCTCGAGAAGATCTTCTGGAAGATCGCTCTTCCGGACGTAAGCTACTCCCAAAGGCACTCTGATCAGATGCTGACTGGAGCACAGTCGGCTTTCAAGCTACCTAATCGGAAGCTGCAGGAGATCGGGACGGCATTCAAGGAGCTTGGCGAATACTTCCAAGAGATGATTGACGAACGGCGGCAGTCTGGCAGCGACGCAAGAATCAGTGAGACAGGCAAGACTGATCTGCTGGGGTCATTGGTGTACGCCAATGCTTCAGCCGATGTTCCCGCCGACGAGGAGGACGAGCTGGAGCTCAAAAAGAAGCGCGCCACTCTGACTGACGATGAAGGTTGGTCTTTGTCTTGATAGTTTCTGCTTCCTACTCACATCCGCTTAGTGATGGGGAATATCTACGTCTTCATCGTCGCCGGTCACGGTCAGTCTTCCCAAAATGAAACACTCGTTGCCTCCTCACACTTTCACAGACACCACGGCCCACACACTGGCATTTGCGCTTTCTCTTCTGGCCATCTACCCCGAAATCCAACAGAAGCTTCACGAGCATGTGACATCTGTCGTTCCTGCCGGACGAGAAGCTGTAAGCCCAAGGCGGTCCACCCTATACACATGAGCTTATTGGGACTACAAAGACTTTCGAAGACTTTCCTAAGCTTGTGAGAACCTTTTTACAGTGTTGATGTTGGCCTGAGTTGATGTCTCTCTCGTCCAGACCTACGTGCTGGCGGTTTTCTTCGAGACACTCCGGCTTTACCCCTCGGTGGTCGTGATACCCAAGTACTGCATGCAAGATACCCTCGTGCCCGTCATCCGCCAACGGCCTGGCCAGCCACCGATACGAGACCAGATCTTGGTCCCAGAAGGTGGCGAAGTCTTTTTGAACGCTGTCGCCCTACACTACAATCGTGAGTACCCACTCACAGAATATCCAAGTGCTGTTTTAACATGTTGACCCAAAGCTGTTCATTGGGGTGACGACGTGGAAGAGTTTAAGCCAGAACGCTTCATTGACACCGACGACTACCAATGGCCTCGTGACGCCTTCCTCGCCTTCTCTACCGGGCCACGCTCTTGCTTAGGCCAAAATTTTGCGCAAGTGGAAGCGGTCAACGTCCTGGCCAACATCGTCCAGAAGTACGAAGTTTGCTTGAAGGAAGACCTCGACGGCACGGCTCCAAAGAACGAATCAAGGCGGCAAAAGCGTGACCGAGTAACCAACTGCAAGACTGTGATCACATTGACTCCAAGCGCGGTGCCCATGGTTTTTAGGGAGAGGAATGGGTAGGGATGTGGTAGAGCCGTAGGGTATGGACTGATTGCACTTAGGACCTGTTATTTGCAAACCCCTATCTACACACCGACCTTAAAAACTGAAACTGAGAACTGATCGGAGTAGTGCGGTACAAATGCACTACGTTTGCCACCGTCTGGCCCAAACTCAACACCGAAAGAGGTTCCAGAGGTTTCCTGCCCAGGCTCAGCTCGGCCACGCCACAGGAAGAGCAAGAGCACACTCACTGCAAGTACCTCAATGTAGCTTAATAGAACCAGTCCATGTCTCCTCTCCTCTTGAAAATCCGCGGCTTTTTCCGGGGCGAGGGGGACCGAGCGGCGAGTTTGGCGGTACTGAGGGCGACAGTCAGAATCAAGGAAAGCAGGCCCTGAGAGGCTTACTTTGCTTCGTAGAGTGCTCTTCCAGCCAAGAGGAAGCCCCCCAAGTCGCTTTCGTCCACGCCGGCCTTAGTGGCGAATTTGCGACACACGAGGGTTTCCACGTCCTTCAACTGGTAGCTGCGGCCCGGTGTCTTGGGATTATGCTCGTTCCTGAACTGGACGTGGGGTAATGTGGCCATCTCTTCACTTTTCAAGCGGAAGTGCTTCATGGCTGTCGGTTTCCCGCTTCTCAGCACTGCAGGGTGGCAACAAATTTTGAGGGCTCTCCTTACCTTCAGACTTGTGGATGACCTTTCCTGACTGCCTGTATCCTGCTGTCCTCTTCCAGACATGCTGGCCAACCCAAGTCAACCAGCGCCGCTCGTTGGCCTGCTTTCTGGCGGACTCCTCCTTCTTCAGCTGAGCTTTCGACGGAGAACTGGGGGTCCTAGGTGATGTGGTCTTCTTTGGAGTGTTCCCAGAGACACCCTTGACGTTTTGCTTGCGCTTAGGGGTGGTAGGTTGAGATTCGGGAGTGTAATCCGATTCTGACGGCGACTCCTCGTCCTTGGGCACGACGACGGGCTTGCGCTCCGGTGTGGAGTAGGCGAGGCTGTTGTAAGACAGATCCTCTTCTTTCTTGGGGGTGAGGAGTGCGGAACGAGCCATTGGACGTTTTGAGACAAAACGCAATGATCGCCCTGATTGCGGCAACTTAATTCCGAGGTGGGCGTTTCCACTGCGTTAGCGGTTCTGTATTGCGGCATGGTAGGAGCAAAAATTCAGCCTGTTTTTGTATGGTTGCCCTGAAGATCCGCGAAAGGCATTGAAAGCGATTTCGTTGGAAAGGCTGGCACAGACCCAAGCCCACGATCAGTCCCAATTGGTCACAAATCAAACAGAACACATCTCTAATGAAGCTCCAAGATCAAGGCAAGACAATATTGTAGCAGAGAGTCCGCACAAAACCGGTGGCAAATGGCGGACAGAAGTGGTCCTCTGCTCGAGCAGCGGATATGGACCACGCCACAAGACTAGCAGTTGGCAGGCATGCAGAATAGCCAAAGGGCAGGAAACAGGGCTCAAAAGTGTTGGTGGATTGTGGGAGAGCCATGACTTCTAGGGCTGTCGCCAGGTCCAGACGACCGCCATCATCCTCGACGGACCAAGCAGGAGCACATCTTGTCGGCAACGAGCAGGACAGCCACACGAATGCCTTAACAAAAGGCAGAGTGCCCATCTATTCCAAGGCTTTTGGTTGTTTCGGACTCCTTCCCTTTCACAACTTCATAAATCATCGGGGTCCAACGCTTCTCTCTGGGCCGAAAGACGCTTATTTTGCAATGAAGGCGACACCGGCAGCGATGTTCTTGACCAGCTCGGGGTAGGCGGCCTCGAGGAGCTTCTCCTCCTCAGGGGCGACCTTGCCCAAAGGCAGGATCTTGCTGACACCCTCGGGGCCGAGCTCGACGTTGGAGGCGAAGTAGTCAACGCCCTTGTCGGCGAAGAGGGGAGAGAGGACGTAGGCGGGCTCAACGATGCCCTTCTCGCCGTTCATGGCGCGGAGGAGCGAGTCGGCGAAGACCGCGGCGGCTGGACACATTCGACACTGCTATCAGACACGCTTTGAAAGCAGCAGAGAGGGCAATGCGCACCGTAAGCCATGGAGAGGGTGGCAGATCCGGCACCGTCCTTGGCCTTGACGACTTCGTCACCACCGAACTGAATGCGCTTGACGAGGTCAGCGTAGACCTGTCCGCCGGCCTTGACAATGGGGGCGCCAGCCTTGGTTTGGGACAAGAGGGGGACGATGGTGACGCCGGAGTGGCCACCGACGACCTGGACCTTGACGGCGGCCGGGTCCTTCTCGCCGGCGATGCCAGACACAAAGGTGGAGGAGCGGACGACGTCCAAGGTGGTGACACCGAAGAGGCGCTTGGGGTCGAAGACGCCGTGCTTCTTGAAGACCTCGGCGACGATGGGGACGGTGGAGTTGACCGGGTTAGCGATTACCAGGATGTGGGCCTTGGGGCAGTATTTGGCGGCGCCCTCGGCCAGGTCGCGGACGATGGAGGCGTTGGTCTGAGCATCGTCTCAGGCTAAACATCAACGATGTAGTGGTTAAGACAACGCACGTTGAAAAGGTCATCGCGGGTCATGCCTGGCTTTCTTGGGACGCCGGCCGGGATGAGGACGACCTCGGTATCCTTCAAGGTCTTCTCCAATCCGTTGCCGTCCGGGAGGAAGCCCTCGGTGGTGGCGGGGGTGTTGACATGGCTGCCCAGCGTCCCAAATCAACAAGCCGCTCAAAAGTTGGCGATGGCGGCTCGGAAAGGACGCACCTGATGTCGGCGGCCACACCGGGCGATCCCCTGACATCGAACAAGGCGAGCTTGGTGACGAGAGGGTTCTGCTTGAGGAGCAAGGACAGCGGCTGCGATTGAGAAGCCAAGGCATCAGAAAAAGTGGACAAATTCGGAGCCAATTGGATGCGGCTCGCACCTGGCCGATACCACCTGCGCCGAGTTGGCATTAGATCTGAACGACAGCTGTCACCCTGAGAAGCACTGACCAGCAGCGCCAAGGACGGCGACCTTGGTCAAAGCAGCGGGCGAAGTCGAGAAAGCCCTGTGCGGATGGGGCCAGCGAGTTAGGTAGGCGGAAGGCTGCCATCGCCCGCAGAGCGCACCTCTTGGAGACCATGCGAGAAGCCTGGGAAGTAGTGTAGCCCAACATGATGGATTATTTAGCGGGGTTGCGAGTCCGGGGTGTGGAGGAGCGAAACGGAAAGGCAAACATCGCTCTTGGACCGGCTCCATGACCGTGTGACACCTGCGTCTGGTTGCTCTGCTCGCTGTGGACTGCGAATGTCTCTGACTTTGATGCTGTGTGGCTCCCGTTGCCTGAATGCGCCACAAAAACTGCTAGGCTGGCTCTGCTTGCTTGCTCGCCCGCCTGCTTTATTTGCTGTCGGGCAACCTTCTTGTGCGACACAGTTCAGGATCCCTTGATGAATATGAACACCTTATACTGTATGATCCGCCGTCGCACATCTGGGAGTCTCTGATGCTGTTGCCCGGATTGGGCGTACAACAATCGGACCCGACCGACTCTGCCTAGCCAGTCAGTTGCGACCTTTTGGCCAACGTGGACTCTTGTTAAACACAACAACCTATGGCCGTGCTCTGGCTGGCCTGCGTCTTTGGTATCTTCGGCGCTCGTGGCCACATCATAGTCCGATGGTCCCCCGCTCGGATGAAGATAACCAGTTCAACCTTCACCCTCGGCCGACACATCAAACGGTCGTTGTTTGCACATACTTCGAGTCAAGAGGGCGGGGAGAAGGAGGCATAGGCTGGGCGTTGCCTGAAGGCCTGTGCACTGGCTTTCCGTATCCTCTCATAAATGGCTCTCAAGTCGAGCGTTCTCTGAAACGACTTGCAATCTAAGTCCCAGTGCGAGCAGAAGGGCTTGAACCGCCAAGCACTTTGAGACTTGCACAAACAGGACCTGAAAGCGCAGAGCGCCGCCATAAAGGGGCTCACACCCAGACGACCGGCTGCCTCGATGAAAGCCCTAAGGCCTCCCGCTCGATGAAGCGCCTTTCGTATGGGCACGTCGCAGCATCGAGCGCTCTGGCGTTCGCCGCCGCTCTGCTCGCCAGCAAGACCTTGCCTCGAGCCCTTCTCTCCCTTGTTTCGTGGTCGCTTGGCATCTTCGTGGTCTTGTCGCTCACAGCACTCCTTCCCTTGGCCTTATCGTTCTATGTCGATGCCAAGCGGATCCCGGCACACAAGCCGCACGGGCAGTTCGCCTTCGCGACGCAAGCAGGCTGGAGCAGGACGACCTACGAATGGAGCCAGTCGCGCTCGTCCGCCTCCAACAAGCTGGCTATCCATCCGCACATGACGCCTAAAATGGCAGAGGCTATCGACCAGATCCTCGAGCTCATCATTCAAGAGTTTGTGCTCAGGTGGTTCCAGCCGCTCACCTCCTCTGCCGTCTCGAAGAGCTTTCCATCAGCCGTCGAAGGCATCATGCGCCACTGCTTCGCTCAAATCGCAGATCGCTGCGTGGACCTCGATTGGCCCACATTGCTGGTGTCAAAGCTGCTGCCGATGGTCACCCAGCACTTCGAACTGTACAAGAAGGCCGGAGGCTTGAGCGCGGAGGACGAGATGGACTTGATCCTGGCAACGAAATACGCCGCCGAGCTGTCGAAGGGCCACCTGCACCCGGCTATTGACGTCGCGTCCCTCAACTCGAAGCCCTCGGAGCAGAAATGGTGGCGCGCCAAAATCGACGCTGTGCTGTCCATCCTGCTCTCACCGGAAGATAAAGCTTCAAGGGGGGTGTTCATCATGGCCAGGGAGATTGTGGCCTGCGCGGTGCTTTGCCCGGTCATCGACCTCCTCAGCGACCCCGACTTTCTGAACACCAACATCGACGAGCGGATCGCCAGAGCGATGAAAGAGCAAGACCAGGTCAAGCAGCTCCGAGCCGCCCTAGACAATGCCCCCAACGTCGCCTCTTCCAAGCGCCACTCGAAAAAGGCCACCGAGATCTCCGCCTCCACCACGGACAAGGGGTTCGAAAGCTTTTTGCGGTCCATCAAGCGGTGCTCGACGTTGGCCGAGGCTCGGAGACTCAGGAACGATATCGACGTTACAAGAGGGAGAGCCAGGCTGTCCACCCCGAACAGCGCGGGCACTTCGGTCTACTTGGACAGATTGAACTTGGCTAGGACCAAAATCGACAAGCGCATAAGAGAATTGGGTGGGAATGAGGTCGATGTGAGATTGAGTCTTCCTCGCCTGGCGGTCTTTACTTACGAGGGCACATAGGATCAAGGGCAAGAGGCTGATTCCGAGCAGCTGGTGTCGGTCATCACCATCATGTCGCATCCTCTTGCACTAAGCTATTGGATGGAGTTCATGGAGCGCAGGCGGCGATCTGCCTTTCCGGTGAGTGTCGTACTTTTGATCTGATCGGCGACACATTTGACCCAAAGACGTGCAGGAGTTTTGGCTCTTGGTTCAAAGCCTGACGGACCCTCTCCAACAAGCTGCGAGACCGGTGGACTCGGATTTGACGGTCGCCAAGGAGGACGCCAGCATGTTGTGGTCAACTTACTTCGCCACAAAGACGCCGCTGTCAACCGTGGTCAATTCTAAGGACCTGGCGGTGCTGCGCGAGTTTGCCATTGGCACGTCATCTGACGTCCGAAAGATGCGCAAGAGTGTGGAGATGCTGCAGGCCTCAGTGCTCAAGGAGATGCAGAGCGTGGACATGGACCACTTCAAGAAGACCGACCTCTATCTTAAAGTGCGACAAGTTCTGCCCAAATCGACCGACACGGTCGCTCCTAACGTTTCACCGAATACCCGACTAAAACCAAGCTTGCTCCACCGGACCGAAACGGCAATACCGAAGCTCACAGCTCCTGCCACTCCGCCTCCTTCCTTTGGCTTCCTACTGGGCACCGCTGATTCGCATGCTGGGGACCGCGCTCCTTTATTTCAAGATGATGACGAGCCGGAGGACGACCAGCCAGAAGAGGAGGAGGATTATGTCCAAGTCGAGACGATGGAAGCCATCCAGGAAGCCCTCACTTCCATCATCTCGAATAGCGCAGCCCCACGGCCACCCCTTCGCGTCAGAACAACTTCCACCGATCATGCACCCCAACGAAGCATTACGTCGGATAACATTTTTCGCATCAGCGAAGAGGGCGAGCTCCCGGAGCGGCGGGTTGTGTCCACGCCCATGATCGAGCAGGCCGACAACCAGTTCGCCCTCGACCGCCTCTCCCAATCAACAGAGCTGATGGATCTTGACGAGCGCATCTCTGTCCTTCGCCAGCAGTCTCATGTCATCTCCACCTTGCTCCAGCAGTCACCCACCGCCCAAGAGACCCGAATCCTCGCCCGATCGTTGAAGTCCGTCACTCGAGAACTCAAAGCGCTAGAGCTGCAGAGGGATGTGGCCGCCGAGAGCGAGCTTGTGCCAGGCCGGAGTCAGATCCACATTACGGGCACGTCGACAGGATCGTCAGACGGGAAGGAATTTGTGCTGTGGGTACCGTTCGCGCTCATGGTGGCAGCTCGGTCTGACTTATTCTGTCTACAGATACCTGATCGAAGTCCTCAACCTCAACTCAGAGGGCGTCTACTCCTCAGGCTACTTCCTGGCCCGCCGTTACTCCGAGTTCTGGCTCCTCTACACTACCCTCAGAGAAAAATTCGCCTTCGTTCGGCAGGTAGACTTCCCAGCCCGAACGTTCATGCCATCGCTTGGCTTGGCCGAGGACCAAGTCGAGACTCGGAGGGGTGCGCTCGAAAGGTGGCTCCAAGCGCTGCTCCAGCTCCCGGCAATCTGCGCCTCGTTCGAAATGCGATCATTCCTATCCCAGCGCAATCTGACGACCAATGCCACCTCTAGAAAGCTCGTGTCGTACATTCCTCTCCCTATCGCCTCCGGCCAGACCGTCATCAAGCAGATCTACCGTTCCCTGACTTCCGGTGTGGACGAGGTGGTCGCCAGCCGCAACATGATCGAAGCCTTGGCTCTTCGGCTCGGCGAGATGTCAGGTCTGAGCGGGACCGCCGTCTCCGAGGACGACTTGCTGGCCAGCACCAAAGCGGTCCTGCACCAGCAAGGGGTTGTTCCGCCCCAGCAAGAGTACTTTACGTCTCCCGTGTGCGACTTTCTCATTGAGATCTTCGACCTTCAGTCTGGCAACAACTGGCTCAGGCGGCAGGCCATCTTGATTGTGCTGCAACAAGTGCTTGGTGGGACTATTGAGAGGTCAGTTTCGCGTGTTTTCGTCACCAAACCCGCTGACTCTTCCCTCTCAGGCGAATGCGCGACACTGTTCGAACAACTCTCCAGGACGACTCCACTCTCCCTTACATCAACGCAGCGCGAGAGGCCTTGTTCCCGAACGGCAAGCTTAAGCCGCCTTCACCTATGCGCACACCGACCGACAAGCTTCAATCGAAGAACGCCGCCAAGTGGCGGCTGTCCGAGCTGATTCCCGACTTGGTCGCTTCGGTCACTGGCAAGACGAATGCAAGATTCGCGGCCCGCACGATATTTGCTGTCTTGCAAAACAAGCGGCTCACAAAGCATCTCATCTACATGGTGCTAGACGAGGTGATTGACAATCCCATTTGCCACCGGCCACACGCTGAGAAATGGACAGGTCCTGCCTGCGCTCTTTCCGGAGTTAAAGAATCTCTAGACTAGCCGAAGAAGCTGGACAGCTTGTTGCGGGCTGCCTGGTTGATCGCCATGCTCTTGGCTTGCTTGACCATGTCCGCCGCTCCTTTGCTGATGTCGTCCATCGTGTCGTTCAAGAATTGGAGCTTCTCGCCTCGTTCGGCCAGCGCATCTTGGGTCTCAGCCATAGTCGATCGGCCGTCATCAATTTCGCGCTGGGTCCGGGCCCGAGAAGAGGACGCTGTTGGGCTCTTAGGCTCCTTAGATAGCAGAGGCGCTGCCTGCCGGGGAGCTGGCTTGGGCTGCCGGATTTGTCGATTTGGGCCCGCGACTGTTTCAAAGGACATTTAGCCTCGAACTAATTCACTTGTACCACTAGCTTGTAGAATGAACTCACTTAACGCATCGACTTGGTCGCCAGTCAGGATTTTGCCGCCCAGCCAGCCCCAATAACCTGCCAGCGACCCGCTTGCTGGAACGGCGTCCATAGCTTTGTCGGTATGGAGTGACAAGGTCGGCGGATGTAGACCGCGCTCGTTCGACCACACAGACTTGAGGCCAAGCCCGAGGCGTTGGGAGAGGTCGATGAAGTCGCCGTCCTCGGCAAAGGTGATCGCTTCCGTTGGCTCTTCCGACGGCAGCGGCTTGAATCTCTGGATTTCTGCCAAGTCCGGAAGAGAGAATAAGGTGATGCGCGAGTCGACATGGCACACGACGAGTGCGGACGATGCGTAGTGCGAAATGACTTTGACTGCCTTGATCTCGACCGGAAACTCGACTTTAGCAAGGCGTTCACCAGTGAGGTTGACCAAAACGGAGGCTGAATGCCGGCCTGTCACGACGAGCAGCGAGTGGAGTTCGTCTTTGGCCGACGAAGCCGACTCCGGCGCTCTGATCGCATCTTGCAACGCCAGACCCGTAGGCCAAAGCGATCTGCCATGAGGGTCTAGGGCAAATGCACCAAGAGGGTCGCTCAGGCTTTGGTGTTGGAAGGTAGGAAAGTCGGATTTAGAGAGGGCGATCCAGTTTGAGAGGCTGAGTTCAAAGGAGAAGACCGTGATGGTGCCTCCGACGCCACAAGCGATCAGCCTCGGCGCCCACATATGATCTGAGTCAGACAGTGAGCAGATAGGGACAACAAACTGCAGGATCCCGTGACATACCTGAACCTGCGCGAGAGATGGACCACGTCATACACCCAATGCGCTCGGGACAGCGGGTGTCGAGCATGTCGTCTGGCCCTCTCAAATCGAGAACGCTAAGAGAGTGATCTGTCCACGCCACCGAAAGGAAGCCGACGTTGGTCAGCGAGAGGCAAGAAACGGTCGAAGAATTGGCTCGGTGGATGTTGCAGACTGGAAGGAAGGAGAGGAGTCCACGGGTGGCAAACGCAACGTGAGAAAGATCCTCCGTCAAGAGGCTGTCTGATGCCGAGAAGGTGGGCGCGGGTGTCGGAGACTGAGGCTGGCTTCTTCGCAGTGTCAGCCGCCGCGTCTTCTTTGGTTGATGCGCAGCAGCTTCTGCCGCTTCTGATGGCAACTCCATAGGTTTGGTGACTTCTTGCTCCACCGGAGCCTCCGCTTCATCGGTTTCCGACACCGACAGCCTGAAAAGCAGCACATCGCCTGACGACAGCGCGACCGCAATCTCGCCCGCATCCAACGCCACTGCCGTGTGTGTAATAGAAAGCAGGTCAGGGGTTTGCCGCAGAATTTTGGCCGCCAAAAGGCTGGGATGGGAGTAGAGCAAGCGCTTGACGTCCAGCCGGAACAGCCACTCCGGGAATGGTTTCGTCAGATGGGCCAATTCTTGTGACCTTGAGTCCAGCAAAGAGGCTGACGCATCCCAGAGTTGGACTGACAGGTCCGAATGGCTGGTGACGAGGACCCGTTTTGCGAGGTGGGACTGCGAGGTCTTGTTGTGGCTGGATTCGGAAGAGTGCCGAGCCGATGCGGTCCCGCCAAAGAGGGGCGCATGCGGCGCAGAATGGGTTGCCTTGATCGCCAGCAAGTCTTGGTATGCCGAGGGCGAGCAGGGCATATAGTCCGCCGCCGTGATCTGGCCATGGCCGTAGAGGTGGAAAACGGAGGGCAGAGCCAGCAGCTCGGCCATGCTGTTGGCGTGCCACTCGAACTTGTACGCAAACAGAGCGCTCAAGCTCTGCTCCGTCTCTCGCTCCGCTTTGCGCAGGTTGGGGTCTGGCGCCTCTTGGATGAGAATGGCCGAGGGATCGAAAGTCAAGCTGTAATGCGGCGAGCGAGCGAGCAGCAAAAAGTCCACTGGCTCGCCGTTGGTAGGGTAATACATTCGCCCAGAGGGTAAGACCGAATCGCGATAGGCTTGCCGGACATCGCGCTTAGCTTCGTTGCTCTGGTGGAAAGGTGGCAAGACGAGACAGTGAACACCGAGCGCGTCTCTGGGCAGCAACCCGCCTAGGATTGTCAAAATGGTGGTGCCTGGTGGAACTTGCTCTTCCGGCGGCGCCAAGCTGGGGATCTCCTCGCGTTGCTGGGATGAGGTGGACGCCATCAACGTGCTGGCCGTAGTTCGTGCTTTGTTAAGAAGGCCCTCCTGCGGCAGGCCGGACCACGCTAGTGAGTAAATTGGCTGCCGGAGCTCTTCTTGCTGAAAGGCGGGTTGCTCGGGCGAGTTGCCAGAGGAGGCAAAGAGGCCTTCCGAATTGAGCACGTTCACATCCGGCCGGTCGATGGTGCGGACTTGCACCGGCCGGTCAGTGTCTTGCACGTCCCAGATGGCAATGCATCCGTCGTCGTGTCCCGCTGCGAAAAGCAGGCCGTCGGGTCGCCAACTCAAGCAGCACACAGTTGGCCGGCGCTCGGTGAACAGGTTTTCGCTTTGCTCCGTCCCGCCGCCAGTGGCACCAGGTCTGATCAAAATCGCAACTACCTCATCAGCTACCCAGATATGAAGCAAGGCAACGGCGGTACGAACGGAATCACCATGTCAAAGTACGCTTGAGCCGTCTTCTCTTTGAGATTCCACAGCGCAACTCCTCCTGCAACTTGAGATCAGTCACATTTGTGAGAAGTGCAGATGAAACTTGCCCTCGTACGCAATCAAGAGCAGGTTGATGTTGGTTGGATCTGTAGGCGAAGAGGGCAACTAAGTCAGAGAGCAGACTTAGGTCGGCACAACGCCTACGAGTTTTGATGTCTGTGCAAAGTGGGATGTGGGACCGAGGCGGCGCATCCAGCATGCCCGACCGGCGCATCAGGTCTTCCTGGTTGATCCACAGATTTGGGATGCGGTAAGGGGAGAGTTTGCCGGAGAGAACGTCAAACGCATCGACGGTGCCGTCTTTGAAGCCGATGAAGACGTGCGAGTGGGCGGCGGGGCAGTCGATGCAGGTCGCATTGCCGCGGAGGGAGAAGACGGTGATTCGGGCGGGTTCTTGATTGATGTGCGACAGCTGGGACAGGTCGTAGAGCATCAAAGTGTTCTTGGTATCGATCACACAGAGGAAAGGGGTGCCTGGCTTGAAGGAGATGAACTTGATGGCGAAGCCAAGCCGAGGGGTCCAGCCCAGAGTGACGGCCTGTTCGTCCTCTCCAGTCTCTGTTCGGGCTCGCTGTACCCATCGGAAACGACGCACAGATGATCCGAATATGTAAATTGAGCCAGCTTTCGTAGCCACAGCAAGCAAGCCCTGCTCTGGGTCCCAGGCTTGGCAGGCAATCTCGCCATGGAGGCCCAAATGGGCGATGGTCTGGACATGCCAATCTGGCAGATCCTTGCTGAGCTCCAGCTCTGCATTTTGAGCCTCTTTCAGGGCCCTCGTGCCGTGGCGAAACATGAGGCTGTCACCAGAGTTGGCTCTCCGAGCTGAACCCTCAAGCTTGCGCCAGTCCCACGACCCGACACGCTCTGTTCTGCTCCTGGTCCTCGCTCTCGAGCTTTGAACCAAGCAAAACAAGCCCCGGACGCGCTCAGTTGTCAAGATGGCCGAAGACTTGGACACGGCGGACCTCAACAAGGTGAGGGCCACCAGATCTTTAAGCGTTGTGCGCTCGCTTAGACAGATTGGGCTGCCTTGCAGACCATCAATGAGGAGTACAAGTATGTTGACTGCCTGTGATGCCTTTGAGCCGCCGTCCTGATCGCTGGCCATCCATTGTTCAGGCTGTGGAAGTAAATTACCTTCTCGCCCTTTGCTTCAAGAGCCGTAACTGACGCAGTGTCTGAACAGGAAAAATGCTTATGTTTTGTATGGTGAGCAGCTTCCACGCAGGCCGCAGCTCGAACAGACGCTCAACACACGACGCCAGACTTGGTCGTGACCCACGCGCTTGACTGGCCGACCTTGACTGTCCAATGGTTCCCGGACAAGGAGACGTGCGTCGACCACCCTTATGCATGCTTTAGATGTATATTGACTGGTCATGTGTCGCACAGGCCGGCAGACAAGGACTACACCGTGCACCGGCTGTTGATTGGCACCCACACCTCGGACAGCGACAAAAATTTCCTCCAGATCGCGACCGTCCACTTGCCCAAGCCCAACCAGGAACTCAGGGAGGATGGCTATGATGAGACCAGAGGAGGTACGCTCGTCTATTGCCCTTGTTCGCCGTGAGAACATGCATTCAGACGGGCAGCACAGAAATCGGAGCGCACAGCGACGTCGGCGCCCGCGTCAAGGTCATCCAGTCCATCAACCACGAAGGCGAAGTGAACCGAGCTCGCTACATGCCCCAAAACCCAGACCTGCTGGCCACCAAAACGGCAATGGGCCCCGTCTACATCTTTGACCGCACAAAGTTCCCCTCCCAGCCGACCGATGACCTCTGCAAGCCCAACATCGTCCTACAAGGCCATACCAAGGAAGGCTATGGCCTCGCGTGGAGCCCACTTGATGCCACCAAGGGCAATGTGCTCAGTGCTTCCGAGGACACCACCGTTTGCCATTGGTGCGCCTTACCTGCCTATCTTCCAAGTCGCGCTCTGCTAACACAAAGTCCGCAGGGATATCAACGGCTACTCCAAATCCAGCTCAGTCATGGACCCGCTCGCCATCTACAAGGGCCACACGGCCATCGTCGAGGATGTGGCTTGGCACTTGACGAGGCCAGAGGTGTTCGGTTCCGTGGGAGACGACCGCAAGTTGATGCTGTGAGTCGTTCTGCCCCTCTTTCAGTCATGTGAATCTGATTGCCGACCATCTCGCAGATGGGACACTCGAGGAGCCAACGCCAGCAAGCCGAATGGGCCGACGGCCAGTGTCGAGGCCCACGAAGCTGAAGTCAACACCCTCGCTTTCAGCCCTTACAGCGAAACCCTCATCCTTACGGGCTCTTCTGACAAGGTGGGCAAATTGGGGCCGCTATCTGCCTGTCAGATATTGAAATTTCTCTCGTCCACAGACCATCGGCCTCTGGGACATGCGCAACCTCAAAACCAAGCTGCACACCTTCATTGGCCACGAAGACGAGGTCCTGCAGCTCGCCTTCTCGCCTCATTCCGAAACTATCTTTGCGTCCGGCTCGTCCGACCGGCGGGTCAACATTTACAACATGGCTTCCATCGGCCTGGAGCAAACCCCTGAAGACGCCGAGGACGGCCCGCCGGAGTTGCTGTTCATGCACGGTGGCCACACGGACCAGGTTGGTCTCATTTGGGTTTCTGGCGTGGCAGAAGCTCAAGGCGCTTTCGTGGCGCAGATAACCGACTTGTCGTGGTCGCTGACGGAGAAGTGGACCTTGGCGAGTACGGCGGAGGACAATGTGTTGCAGGTTTGGTCGCCAGCGAGCACAACGTATGCGGCTGAAGGTGCGTGGCTTTCTCACCCAATTCTGAAGCACGTCCTGAACTTTTCGGGCAGAGGTGACTATCCGCGATGACGACTTGGAGAACCCTGCTGCTGCCTAATTGTCCTCTCTCTCTTCTCTTCCTCTCAATTTGCTGGGCACTTGTGTTGGATATAGAACTCGGGGCCAGGGGTGGCCCACTCCCGACGCAGCGTGGAATCTCCCCAAAAGAAGGTACATGCATGATCTTGAGCCAAAACCCAACCTAGTCGTTTCCCGTCGTAAAACCGCCTTCGTTTCACAGAAAGAATAAGCTGTTGGAAAGCTGAGCAAAGCGATCCACGTCGGCATGAAAGAAGACCAGCGAACCGCAAGAACTCGAATGCTAGGCCGCCAAACACGGCGAATAGCATGGCGTATCTGTTTGCGCTATCAGACCGAGTCGTGCGAGAGGGTTGAAAATGAACACGCACAAAGCCCAAAGGGGAACCAGGCGCTGCTCCTTGACCTTCCTGTTTAAGCCCGTTTTCCCAGCCAACGCTGCCAACTTCCGTTCAGACCAGTCACCTTTAGCAATATTCAACAGGAAGCTTACCTTTCCTCGCGTATAGGTCGTTCTCCTTGCGGATCTCTAAACAACAAATGGTCAAGACGTGTCGGACACGACTTTACAAAATGCGCATTGCCTCACTTCGTGAAGTGATTTTCCCGCTCTGCGCATTCTATTTAGCTTTGCACTGCGCTGAACATGAGGACTCACCATCGCGTTCCCTGGGTCGTCTGCCTCCAACAAGCCGCGTGGTGAGGTGGCGAGACTTACTCAATAAGTTGAAATTGAAAAGTGTGAGACATTGCCGTCAGTGTCGACCTGGCCAGGTCCGGGTTGGACTGCTGCAGCGAACGTCAGACTTGAAGCATAGCGATGACTTCTGAGCTGCCCATTCCCGCTGAGACCGTGGACTTTCCCACGCCGTCGAACGAGCTGAAAGCCGTGAGCCACACCCGCTTTCTCTATCGAGTCTCAGACTGCGGTAAAGTCTTACATCGAAATGGGCAATTTAGATCCCTGGCTTCTATCCTCCTACACCAGCTAACGAGGAGCTCCCGAGCCTCGACCGAAAGGAGTCCAAGCTCGATTCCGTCACCGAGGCGGCTGGCGCTCACACGACGCCTTCTGACGAAAAGCACTCGCACGATGTCGCTGTCGAAGGAGAGCCAACGCCCAAGGCCTCGCACCAGCACGAGGATGTGGCTGCTGGAGCTGCAGTTGGCGCCGTCACCTCTGGAAGCGTCTTGGCCTCCGTCTTGGCATCGGGCGACCACAGCTACCCGCACGGCATCGAAGAGAAGAGCGGAAACGTGCCTTTGGCCGAGCCCATAGTCTTCAACAACAGCAAGGCGAGATCCACTCAGACCGACGCTTCCGTCTACAGCGAGCAAACGGTGAGTTTCTATTCCTGGATTGATGTTCCAATCGCATGTTCTTACGGTGAATGGAAAGGCGCAGCCCAAGTTCGCCGACGAGAAGACGGCCCGAGCTGAAGAGATGAGCACTCTGCATCACCAAGAGCTCAACATGATCCCTGTCGCCACGATTCCAGTGTCGGCTGCGGCGCTCACCGAGATGGACCGCTCGGGATCCCGCGGTTCCCAACCCAATGGCATTGAATACCACCGCGACAACTATGGCTATGGCCCGCCGCAAGCCGCTTTCATGACGGGTGCTGCGATTGCGCCTCTCACCGCCCTCCCGCCCAGCGTCACCGAGTCCAGGAGAGCGAGCATCTTTGATTCGATGTCCGGCGTTCCAGGTGGGTCCTCATGCTCGTGGTTGCTTGAGTCATCCCGCTCATCATTGACTTGGCAAACAGACCCGACTTACGATTACAATGCGGCGCCTCGTGCCGGCACTGTGCGATCTAACGTCACTGGCGCCGAGGGCTCGCGCCCTGCCTCTCGCCTTGGCACTCCCGCTGGATACTATGAGGAGGATGCCGATCTCGCTCGCTCCAAGTCTGGCCGCTCCTCTGTGGCTGCTGGTGCTGTCGGCGCCGGCCTCATTGCCGCCGATCCCCACGACCGTCCGGCTCGCCTGCGCCGCCGCAAGACGCTGCCAGACAATCCACTCTGGATTGCGCCCAAGAACAAGAAGAAGGGCGGCTTCTTTTCGTGGCTGCCAGAAAACCCGCTCTGGCCATCGGCTGCGAGCAGGAGAAGGCACTCTCGCCTGCCAGACGGCCCCTTCGTCGCTCCGCCATCGAGAAGTAACTCTCGTCGCTCCAACGCTCCGTCGAGGCGCACATCTACCGTCCAGAGGCGCAACTCCGTTCTACCTGACCACCCGTTCAGCCGCCGCGCTTCCACCCGACAGAGCTACGCTGAGCCAGCCGGCGTCGCGCGCTCGCAGTCTGTTCTGTCTCGCAAAAGCGCGGCGTCGCGACGCTCTGTGGTCGAACCGGTCCAAGAGGAGACAGATGAGGCGCCTCTCGCCAACGCCGAGACCAGGAGCACCCGAAGCCAGCGAACCGCGCGCACTGCTGGCAAAGCTTCGACTGTCGAACCCGTTTCTCGTCCCCGCTCAGTGAAGAGCATCCTCAAGCAAAAGTCGATCGCCGAACCCCGCGACGATGCGCCCGCTTCTCGCCGCGCGTCTGGCCACTACGAAGCTGCGGATGACGGCGATGACACTGCGACCAGGTACAGCTACTTTGTCCAGCCCCGCACTCCCGTCGAAAGAGATGAAGAGAAGTACAAGTGAGCGGCCCAGCCCAAGTCTTCTTTGCCGTATTCTGAAGTGCCCTTTTAGCCCGGGCTTTTGAAGCACTTACATGAAAGCGCCCTGCTCGTGCTCTGGCCCTGCGTGTCGTTTCCACTCTTCCAACACCGTACCAGATAATATGTACCAAAAATCTTCTTTGTGGCTTCTCTCTGCTTGCTTTCACACTGTCCATACTTGGTCTCTCACTCATCTGCCAATTCCAAAAGGTCTCTACTCTTGTAGTGAAGCTATCGTCTATTTGAAAGTCTCGCTCTCCCCTCAAATAGCGGAAGCCTTGCCCGCCACCGCTGCTGTCGCCGTGGGTTTTCCATCGGTGTCGAAGGGGGCACCGGCCCACAGTCTGGATTGAGGGCTTCTTGAGCCTCTGGGTGTCATTCGATATCAAATGAGTGCTCGCACCCTGGGTTGGCGGCAACCATGCCGGGGAGCGCCTGCAGAACCTGGGGCGGAATGGGCGGAAAGGCAGGAGTGAGAGCGAGGTCGTGAAACAGCATTCTGCAAATCACGAGTGGGTCAAAAACGCTTTGACTTTGGCTTCCGATGAAGCCTACACGAAGGGCACGCTCTCTGGAGGAAGCGTAAACTCCATGCCATGCTTGATGATGGCTGAGATAAGACAACGATGAAAAGTGAAGACTTTTCAGTCAAAGCAAGGCAAACGCACTTTGAACGAGTTCGTGCAACTCATCGCTTGCGATGTTGGCCTTTTCGAAGAGCTTGGGTGTGAGCAGCAAGTCGACCTGAAGCATCCACTTGGTCAGGCATCATCTTCTGCTTCGAAAAACGTCGCGGTGTACCTCGCTGTGGAGATGTGGGGCCAAAGGAGTGGCCAAATCTTCCAGCAGGCTCTTGAACTCGGTGGCGGACCAAGCTTTCTCTCCCTGGGCGTGCGACTCATCGTTAGACTCATTTTAGAACCTAGAAAATGACAGACTGACAGCGGCAACAGCCTTTCGAAAGGCTTCCACAGCGGCAGCTGCCTGGTGAATTTGATGATGAAAGTCGACCTCGGCGACAAGTGATATGCCTCCTTTTTCCATTCTGGGGAACAAGTACTGCTCTTCTCCAGTGTGGTGACCCTCCAGGACAGCGAGACAGATCCGGTTGAGCTCCAGAAAGTTGGGCAGGCTCTCGGCATCGACTTTGTCGGCTTCGGCGTAGGAAACGTTGATGGAGCGCAGGAAAGTGTTGTGGATGCAGGCCATTTCAAACCCCAGCATTTCTACATAAGGCTTGTCGCGTGTGAAGTGCTCGGCACCGGGGATCAAGGGAACAGGAAAGGCGATCTTGCTCATCGTGTCGATTGGGGTGGCCAATGAGATTCGTTGGATTGGAGCAAGGATGGAGCAAGCTGAGTGATAAACCCCTATTACGCACAGATGACCTACGCCGTCTTCCTCCCGCGGCGACTCTTTGTTGGAGCACATGCGAAACTAGAAAGAGGCCGGCCTCCGTTTACGAATCGGTGTTCGACATGCGCGCAAGGCCAGGAGGTGAGTAGCCAGACGTCAATTGGTACCCCTATAATGACCAACAGCAGTGTCGAAAGGGTTGCAATCGGACCGACAATCAAGTGGCAAATCCGGATGTCGAACGGAAGCCGCTGAGTACGCGCAGAGCCTAGCTCATGAGGCGTGATAGAAGATTTAGATCCAGCCATGGCTCATCGACCATGACCGCCAGAGCCAGGCAGAGTAGATTTGGCAGAGTTGGGGTCACGACATCGTCGTCTTTGTCGACCATGTCGAAACCCGCGCCGATGATCTCCGCTTTTTTTTTTCCCTCTACACAAACTCGCCGATCCTCAAACTTCACTTCCATTCCTTGTTGCCACTTTTGAAAGCCGTGCTTTTGGCTACAGAGCTGCTCCTCCGAGCTGAGCCGCCTCTTTCAACTGGGGGGGCCGGCCTGCCTGCAGTTCTTGCAGCGGCTTTGGCTGTCCTTTGTCGGATAGCGCCTGCACGTTTAGGTCGCTAAGAGCCTGGTGCTAAATTTGTGCTCTATGTCTCACCTTGTAATGCTCTCTTCAGCCTTCTAGCGTGGCTTTCCTCCTGCTTTCTGACCTTGCACGTTCTCGCTCGAAATGCCGGACTCTAACCCTTTGGACTGCTTCAAGCTGCACAGAGCCCAAGATGCACTCGGCAATGCTCTTGTTCTCGCTGTTAGCAGCGCCAGCCGTCCAAGTGCTGGCCAAGGACTTTACGGCCCAGGCTTCGACGACGATTGCGGCTCCGTCTCTGCCTTCTGGCCTCTCCGTCTCCGCTACGAAAGTGGCTCCAGACTACTCGAAGGCTGGCTACTCTAAGTACTGGAGTGGCAAGTCGCCTTCGCAGACCACTGCAGAGCCTCTGCCGCAAGTGGCGACCTTTTGGTCTAGCACGCTCGTCAGCTCATATGTGCTTTGCAGTGTCGTCAAAGATTCCCAAAACGGTGGCGTGTTCAGCTACGAGGTCGTCAACGTCGAGTCCATTGCGCTCACTGACGCATAGTCAGCTTTGTTGGCCCTCCTCAAAATGCTATGACGCTGATGAAAGCTTCCCCAGTGACAAGGCCTACCTCCCGCCTACCGAGAACTCTACTCTCAAATCTAGTGCTGCCGAAATTTTGTCCCCTTCGTTCAACATCAGTCAGCTTTCAACGTCGTACTCGGCCGCTCTGCGTCAAAATGCCACCGACACTCTCGTAGCCATGATCAACGGCACTTCATCGGACAAAGCATCCCAATGCAATACTTGCAAGTCGGCTCTGCAGGTCGCTCAGACTCTCGCAAGAGCCGTGCCCTGGGAAGTTCCGACGATGTTGACGGGTCAGCACTGCTCGATATGAGATAGATAAACATCGGCTTATCGTTTCACCAGAGCTCTGCACCACATACGCCTTCTCCAAGACGCCTTCTTGCAAGATCCTGTTTGCGCCCAACATCGAAGGCGCAGTGGCAACTCAGCTCATTTTTGCTGCCAATCTCTCAGAGTCCTCGACCGACGCACAGTACATTTGCAACTCTCAATTCAAAGTCTGCGACACACCCACTGTGGGCGAGTATTACCCGAAACTCGGCGACCTTGTCAGCACAAAAAAGCCTGCTAACGCCAAAGCTCCCAAGCCCAGTGGCGAGCGCTTGAAAGTTTTGCATCTCAGCGACATCCACATCGAGTGAGCGACCCAGTTGTGTTGTCGCACGCTATCATTGCTGAAGGACAAGCTGTAGTTTGCGATATTCGATTGGTTCCGAGTCAAACTGCACGGACTCTCTTTGCTGCCGTTCCAACAATGTGAACAAGAACTTGGGTACAACACTTGCCAATTCGTCTGTGCCCTCCCCCGCGTTCGGTGCTTTTCTCTGCGACTCTCCGTTCGATCTGGTGGTGTCGGCTCTGGAGGCCATCCCATCGCTGACGGGCACCGGCAAAGAGGGCCCTGCGTTCACGATCTTCACCGGTGATATCGTGTCGCACGACCCCATCAACGAGATGTCGACTCCGTACGCGCAAGAGTCGGAGGAGATTGTCTACGGCCTTTTCAAAAAGCTGGTCTCCGGCGACGGCTCCAAGCCCGTCTATCCGACCATTTCTAATCACGATGGCCGCTACGGTGCCGGATGGAACGCCCCTCAGAGCTTGCAGCCCAGCTACATCCAAGATCTTTACACCGCGAACTACAACTACCTGGTCTCGCTCTGGCAAAAGGATGGCTGGCTCACGTCGAAGGAAGCGGCCGAGTCGAAGACCCACTATACAGCGTACTCGGCCAAAGATAAATCCGGCCTCCGCATCATCGCCCTCAATGGCAACTTGTACTACCCGGGCAATGTGTACAACCTGATCAACACCAACAATGCTGATCAGTTTGGCCAAACGAAATTCTTGGCCAATCAGGTGCGACCCTCCTGTGCTGAAAAAGAAAGAAGTATCAACTGACTTTATCTGTACACAGCTGGAAGCCGCCGAGAAGGCCGGCGAGCGAGTGTGGATCATCATGCACCAGGATTTGGGCTGGGAAGGTGGCGTAAGTCTTTTGTTGCACCTACATAATGTGACTGGAGGCTTATTAAGTTTGTGAAGAACTCGCTGCCCAATCCTTCTGATCTGATCTACCAAGTCATTGACCGCTTCTCGCCGCACGTCGTCGCGGCTCTCTTCGCTGGACACACCCACGAGATCCAGCACTCGATCTTTTACTCCAACAACGCGACGAACGCCAGCGCGGAGACTGCGCAGACCATCAACTTCATTGGTGGCAGCATCGTTCGTATGTCATCTCCCGACTACAGCTCCCATCTTGCAAGGCTGACCATGAATGTAGCCCTAACCAACCTCAACTCTGGCTTTCAGATGTACGAAGTCGACTCAAAGAGCTTCGATGTCATGGACGCCTACTCCTGGTACTCCAATGTCTCGTCGTTCTCGCAAGTCGATGCTCCGACCTGGCACTTCCAAGCCTCTGCCCGTGACACTTATGGGAAGAACTTTTCTTGGCCATCAACCGCCCCGCTCAACGCGACTTGGTGGCACAAAGTCACCGAGCAGATGGAGCAAGATCCTTCTCTTATCGAGCTGTACCAGATCAATCAAAGCAAGTGGAGTACGCAGACGGGCAACTGCACCAGCACCGACTGCCAAACTGCAAAGGTCTGCTACATGCGCTCCGGCTCGCATGCCATTGCGGCCGGCTGCCCGACTGGCTTTGGCAGCACTCAAAGCTTTTGAACGCTCCGTTGAGCGTCAACGAATCATAAAAGGACAGATTTTGTCCATAGACCTGTGCAATGCAAACTCGTTTCGTCGTTTTCCACGTTTTCCACCATTTGGGTGGCGACATTGACACCCAGCCGCACTGGCTTCAACTCTCTTGTTCTGACCCGCGGCGCTCTTTGATTTGTCTTCTTTATCCTGTGAACCCAAACTTGTTCCCTTATGCAGTGATGTCTGCTGTATTGCTCGAGTGTAGATGTCGGCGCGCCGGCACAGATTGGCCAGTGTCTGTCAGCTGTCTGGGCCTTGCCTCTTCCTCGATGTTATAACACACGAAATCACTTGCAGTCCAGTCGTCGAGTAATCTCCCTTCGCCTCGCAAGGACTGCCCTCGCCGGCGTCGAAGAACCGACGTGCTCGGAATGTGTACTACACCCGGTCAATGGTTGCCTGTCGTTCTGTCCCTCCGCCTCCTACAGACTCGCCATGTCGTTAGGCTCATCAGAAACCCTGCCTGTCTGGGCACGTCCCACGCGGGGCCGCCGGCGCAAGCTTTGCGCCAACCTTTTTGTCTCCGTGCTTTGTCTGTTGGCCACAATCGGCGCGTTCGTGTTGATACGAGGCCACTTAGTATTAGTGCGACCCCTCGAGGGTCTCATTCTTCCGGCTTTCCGCACGTTCCGCCCTAATTGGCAGTCTTCCCACCTTGTTCCTACTTCCACTAAGCTGACATTGGAAGGTCTCCCGCCGCGCCCGCCCTTTCAAGACCTCGACATTAATCTTGAGCAAGAGCTGGCTCGGCGATACGCTGACCTCCAGAGGTCTTCTATCAATTACGGGCTGGCGCACTCTCCTGCCTGCGGTCTTACGCCCGAGCAGCACCAACGTTACGCTTCCTTGGCTGTTTCTTCGGACCAAGATGGCAAGATTTTCATCGCATTGAACCTCTTCAACTCTGAGACGATACTTGCAACCCTCTCGCGCACTCTCGTAAGGGTTGCGAACTTTGTCGGCTCGTCCCGACTTCTCCTTTCTGTACGCGATTCCTGTCCTCAATGAATCGCATGGTTCTAGTTGAAGGTCAGGCAGATATACGAAAACGGCAGTGAGGATGCGACTCGCACCATGCTGGCCGACCTGGCCCAGGCTTTGCTCTCACTCGAAATTTTTCGCCTTGACGTGCACTCGCCTCCGTTCCTCACCGACCGCCGGAGCGGCCATGACAGCCGCATTCCAGCAATGCGCGCGCTACGAAACGCTGCGCTACATCCGTTGGAGGAAGAAGCCAGCCAGAAGTTTGCTGCGGTCTTGTTTCTGAACGATATCGTCACTTGCGAAAGTAAGTGCCTTGAATTAGGTCTTTCTCATGCTCGTACTTAAGGCCGATCCAGGTGACATTCTGGAACTTTTGTACCAGCAAGGGCTTCAGCAGGCTGGTCGGCGGGTTCCGCTTGTCTAAAACTTCTTTGAGGTCTGACGCCCAGCTCGACAGACCAGGTCTGCAGCACGGATTGGATCGGGCAAGGGGTCCTTTATGACAAATGGTAAGCTTGATTTCCCTTCGTGTGAAATAGCGCCGGCTGAACCGCGACCTCGCAGGGTGTTCCGAGGCATCGATGGACAAACTGTGATCGGTTTTGCTTCTATATACCAATCCAACGCTTACGAGTACCGCAAACAGGCCTATCATCCGCTCCCAGCGATGGCTGATGCCGTCTTCAAGAAGGATCCCAGCAAAGACCCGCGCGCCGAGCTGCTCAGGGGCCAAGATCCCTCGATCCATGACAGGTGGCTCAAAGGCCTGGCGCTCCCTGTCTACTCGATCTTCAACGGGATGTGCGCCTTCAACGCCACGCTTTTCCAAGTCGCCGGCCTCAAGTTCCGACACTCGCCTCTCCAAGGCCCTTTAACCATCACCCGAAGCTCACACATGTCAGAGTGGGAGATGCTGGTGGCCAATGACACCTACATCAACGACGGCTGCGGGGCAAGCGAATGCCAGCTCATCAGCAAGGACATCTGGCACCTCCGGGCAATGAAAGCGCGCATCGTGCTGGCCCCTCGAGCCGTCGCATCGTATTGGCAAGAAGGCTACACACAGACGCTCCCCCGCCTACCCTTTGCCACCTTGCCTTTGGCGCCGGCTTCGGAAGACATGGTGGACTGGGAGTCCGTCCGAGCTCCCGAGTCGGTGGTCTGCCTCTCCGACCACGATCGCTATGGTGACTATCGGGACGTATGGAAGGACGAAGGATGGCCGATGGGTGCGCGTTCGCTCTCTCCTTGATCTGTGGTTGACTTGCTGACAATTCGTGCTTCTCTGCAGATCCTTGATAGCTCTCGGAGGCAAAAGGATGGGGCAAATGTATCTAGCATCACTTCTTGCCACATGTATCCGTGTAAACATCGAGCCTGGTTTGGCCACAAGTGATCGCCACCGCTCCCACAGAATGAGCCGCCCGGCTTCAATCGCCTCTTTCGGTGTCATTTCGTCTTGCTGCCTAGCGCGACGTCTTCTTGAGCAAGTCGACATCTAAAAAGAGCTGTCTGTGAAGCGTCAACGCGCCAAATTGTCGCTCAAGCCGCCAATCATCATCATGCATCAACCCCGCCCGCGTTCTGCCTGCCTGGACCAGCCAGGAGGGCTTGCTCATCCTTTCGACGCGCTCCAAACCTCTTAAGTTTGCTCTAGAGCGACAGCAAAGCATCGCGACTCGAGCGCAACTCGCGTGAAATGCCGGTGCCCATTCAGTTGTCGAAAAGAAAGTCTCCGCTCTGCCCTTTTTCCTTTCGTCCTTGTCAGTCGAATAAGGGGCGTCCAAGAAGACTTTTGAAACACGTCAGCGAGCGCCTGTCAAAGCGGGTCCTTCCCCCTCTTGTCCTCAGCCGACCAAGTCAAGACCATTGAACGGGGCACGGCATGTTCTACAACAACGACTTGCTCGTTCGCAAGAAGAATGGCCTGGCCAGTTGAGTCGCTCATTGAATATTGGGTGACAGCAGAGCTCAAGAACAGTGGCCCGAAAAGTCGCTTGGCTCGCCGCCACCTTGTCGGCCAAGTCGAGCTTCAGGAAGTTGCAGAAGAAGGAGGTCCTCAGCACTGGTCTGCGCCTTCCCCGACTTCAGCTGGATTGGAAATCGAGCTGAGAGATGTGGCGAAACAGACTTGACGCAGGTGGTCGAGAAGATTGCCTATCCTCAGGAGCCCCTCGCCCTCAGACTGGTCTGCTCGCTGGCTTTGCTCATTGGCCTCTAGCTGATCGAGTGACACAGTCTGCTTCTCTGCTGCTGGGCGTCGCAAGGGTGAGCAATTCTCCGAGCGCAAAAGGGTCGAAGCTCACACGTCGGCAACAGCTCTTTGGCCAGCAAATCAACTACTTCTACGGCGATGTCGAGAAGGTCAGCGATGCCCTCAAGGTCAGTCCGAATCCCATCAGCCTCATTGCGCGAGAACGTCGGAGCTCAATGCAACTCTCGGGTGTCTCTGACAGAAACACCTCCGCGAGCTGTCAAGCAAAAAATTCAACGCGGCCGCTTCCATTGACATGCCCGAGACGGGGAGGAACAAGCTGGCTGCCATCACTGCCGACGGCGGGCGCGACGCCGATGCTGGCGACTTCGACCTGTTCGTAAGTTTGCGCTCGCCCCTCTTCGCTCCTGTGAGCTTCCAAATGAAGGAGATATTCTTACAGGCCTTCAACGACCTCGACTATGCCTGGGCCATGTTCAACGACGCCAGCCTGGCCCGCGAGATGTCGCCCGGCGCCGGCTTGGCCTCGATGGAAGTGGACCCCAACGTCTTTGAGGAGGACCCAGAGTGGATCAACACTCAGCCTCCCAAGCCCACCAAAGGAGGCAAGAAGGCCGGCAGCGGCAAGCCAGGCGGCGGCGACGGCGCCAAGGACGAGCTGGAGCCGGCCTCGAAGCGGCCCAAGAACACGCTCGACGTCAGCGAGATCAACCTCAACCAGGACGACGACTTTGGCGCTGGGCTTGGGCTGCCGGGCGTGCTCGACTTTGACCTCGGCATGGGAGCCGGCCAGGACCTGGTGCGTTTTCCTCCTATGAGCTTTCCTGGTTACGAAATCTATAGCATCGAGAACTGGCACAGCTCGGTGGAGATCTCTTCGGTGGCCTGTCGGATGGCCCTGGTGGCCACACCAGCGGGGGCGCTTCCGACGTGCCTTTTGGCGACTTTGACCTCGGCTTGGACATGGCTGACATTCTCGGGTGGGGTTCCTCTCTTCCTTAGTTGCTGAGCAGGAACTAAGGCGCACGTGTGAACCCAACAGAGACAACGCTTTCCAACCTCCACCTCGACCTGGCTCCAAGGCATCTGACCGCCCCTCTCGCCAAGTCACTCCCGATGTCGGAGGGGTTCAAGGTCGTCGCTCCCGATCTGGCACTCCTTCCAAGGTTCGCCTCGCTTCAATTAAGACGCGCAAACGTCTTAGCGTTGCGCGGGATGCGAACAGTTCTCCTTGCAAGAAGATCCCATCCAGCCAATGGACCTGGACTTTCCCCCTTTTGACGACCAGCCACCTCTTCCTCCTCCTGGGGGCGAACAAGAAGAGCAGCAACAGCGCTCCCGAGCTGGCTCGGAAGAATCCCAGCGCACGGCCGCCGAGTCCGAAAAGGAAGACAAGACCAAGGACGGCAAGGCCAAGAAGCCTCGCAAGAAGAAGAAGGTCGAGGATGGCGCCATCTTGGACGGTGGGTGTTGCTGCTCCTCTAGTCACGACTGTTTTGCTGACTTCAGACCCAACTCGCCCCACAGAGAAGCTGTCGTTGGAAAGGACCGAGTACCAGGCGTCGCGCAACAAGTACACCGAGCTCATGGCCGCCGAGCGAGCTGAGCTCAGGGACAAGCTGGTCGCCAAGCAGAGCCAGCTGCGCGCCAGCGCCTTGCTGACCGGAGTGCCTGGCGTCTTCCGTGGGTGCCGCTCCGTCCCTTATGAGTGCTCTTCTCATTTCTATGTGCGTTGTCCGCAGAACAAGCTTCTGAGCTCAGTGCTTGTGAGTGATGGCAGGCGCAAAAAGGTGCTGCAGCGGCTGACTTTTTGTGTGTGCTGTCTTTTCACAGTGTGGACCGCCTGGGCTCCTGCGCCAAAGAAGAGAAAGCCTGAAGACCTCAAAGAGGGTGCATCCAAGAGTGGGTCTTGGCCGTTCCTCTCCAATTATGGATCATATCAGTTGATGGGCCTACAGAAAGCAAAAAGCGCGGCCACACCGAGACCGAGAACGATGATCAGCTGGCAGAAGGCGAAGAGGAAAGGCAGCCTGAGCCCGAAGCTGGTCGAGGTGGCGGCCGTCGAGCGCGCGAGTCGAGCGCCCGCTTCCAAGACCCGTTCGGCGACCAGGAGTTTGGCTACTGTTAGTTGAAGCTCCCTTGTTTATCCGACTTTGGGTTGCTTAAGAACGCGCAGATGCCGATCAAGACGGACGGGGCCAGGATGGCTTCCAAGACTTCCAAGACTTTGACCCTGCCTTCGGCATTGATCAGAATCAGGTGGGCTGGGCCTTCTTTCATACCCTTGTGGTATCATATCATTCTCATCAGCATCCACAGGAGGCCGAACTGGGACGAAGGGGCAGCGGCAGCGTTGATCGCGTCAGCCTCGGCTCGGTCTTGCCTTGGAACGCGCCCAGCATCGAGGCCGATCACAGCGCCATGCCAGGTGAGTTTGATCGCCCCCTTTTCAAGGGAAACCGTGATGTTCACGAGTGAGAACTTACAGGAAGCGGTGGCCGCCGTGAATCGCCTCTGAGTGGCCGCTTGTCCTTTCGCGGCGAGTCGCCATTGGCTGCAGGGTGGGTCGATTCTCCTTTCAGCCAGACTGCCTAAACAAAGTCAAGGTCCTACAGTTCTGGCAGGCACCGACGCGGCTCCCGAGCTGGCTCCTCGGACCCTTCGCAGCCCGGTGGCGCTGGCCGCACCAGCCGGGCCGGATCTATTGGAGGCGAGAACGAGACGACCAACATCGAAGGCGGTACGTTTGCCGATGGCTCCGACTACCCTGGTGGTGCCGACGACAGTGCCGAACGCAGCTCGCGCTTGCAGGAAGAGAGGTAAGCGCGATCTCTCTGACCAGAAGGGAAAAGCTGAACATTGGTGTCCTTCAGCCTCAGATTCTTGACCTTCGCCAAGGGCCACGTCCAAGACGGCTCCGTGCTCTTGTTCTCGGACATGGTGCCAGTGGCGGATTGTGGGTTTGGCTTGACCTTGATCAGCAGCAAAACCCTGATCTCTGGACAACCTACTACCCGCAGCCACGGCCACCGTCGCCGCCCAAGCTTTCTACCATGTTCTCACCCTCGCCAGCCGCACCAAGCTCCTGCGCATCGTCGGCCAAGAGGAACCTTATGGCGAGGTCGGTTCCTGCTTCTTGAAGTGTCGTTCCCCATTGACCCTGCTTGCAGATTGAGCTCCAAATTCGCTCTTAAACCGCGTTCTCCTATCATCTTGTATCGCTACGCTCTGCTGTAATTAACGAGGCTCGAGGTTTTGCCACAACCCGTGACTTTTTTCGCGCGTCAACGCCGAGGCGAGAGCTTGCTCCGCTCCAGCGAAGTTGCCCCATAGTGCTCAGATGGAGGGCAACAAGCCGACGCCGCCGCCTGCAGCTGTCCCTGCTGCTGCACCGGCTGCTGTGCCTTCGACGAGCGCCAATACCTCGCTCGGCACGACGATCAACAGCAATGGCCAGCGCAAGCAGAAGACCGGCTTCCGCCCGCCGCTGAACGTGAGGGACGCTCTGTCGTACCTCGACGACGTGAAGCAGCAGTTCCACCCGTCGTGAGTGGCTCATCAAGCCTGTGCGCCGGCACCCCAAGGCTGACGAGCGAGAGCAAAGCAGGCCCGAGGTGTACAATCAGTTCTTGGATGCGAGTTTTTGGCGATGATTCTGTTCCCTTCTCGCTCGCTTCTGACTTGGCTCTTGACGCTGCGCAGATCATGCGAGACTTCAAGACGCAGTAGTGAGCATTGGTCTTTGTCATGCGGCTTGGGGAAAAGAGCTTAATGGGGGCTGAATGATGCAGCATCGACACACCTGGAGTCATTGACCGGGTGTCTGCCCTCTTCAAAGGCCATCCTAGCCTCATTCAGGGTGAGACTGGGCTCTGCTTGGCGACGGCCGCGAAGCCAGCTGACGAAGTGGGTTCATATCGTCAAGGCTTCAACACCTTCCTGCCGCCAGGCTACAAGATTGAATGCTTGGCCCCGGACGCGGTCAACCCAGAAGGCTCCATCGTCGTCACCACGCCCTCTGGTCAAACCCGCATCCGCCACGGCCAATCCACCAATCTCTCCCAGCGCCCCCAAGGCAACACCTCGACCACAGCGGCAGCCACCGCGGCCGCTTCGACCGCCGGCCCGTCCATGCCCAAGGCCAGCGCCAGCCCTCTGCCCGGTGCCTCTACGCCAACGGTTGGAACCCCTACCCCGGCGCCCTCTGCCGCTCCCTCAATAACCAACACTCCTCAACCACCCGCGGCGGTTCCCGCAGCTTCCACGGCCCCTGCCGCCGCCCCAGTCGCCGCTGCCGCTTCCAACACCGCCCCTGGAGCTGCGGCTGCAGCCGGCCAGAGCTCAGAGACCACCCGGCAAGCCCCAGAGTTCGACCACGCCGTCGAATTTGTCAACCGCATCAAGCGCCGCTTCAACGACAACAACGCCACCTACAACAAGTTCCTCATGGCCTTGCAGACTTACCAAGTTGAGAGGCGCACCACCCAGGAAGTGCGTATCTGTTCCCGTTTTTGGCACAGGCTTGTTCGATTAGCTCACGCGGGCGGACGAAAATTGCATAGGTCTACGCTGCGGTGTCCGAGCTCTTTGCCGGCCAGGCCGACCTCCTCCGCGACTTCAAGACCTTCCTGCCTGACGAAGTGTCCGGCCAGCCACCTGCCAAGAACCTCGGGGGTGGCGGCGGTGGCCCTGGCGCCAGCGGTGGGCTCCCGGGAGGCGGCGGAGGCGGCTCCTTCGGCATGCTGGGCGAGGCTGCCAACGACTCTGGCAAAGTGCCTGCTGCTCGCAAGATCCAGTCGCTGGACGAGCCGCCGGCCAAAAAGAAGAAGCTCACCCCCTCCACGTTCCCGCCTACGCCCCAGTCGCTCATGGGCCTGCCGGAGTCCAGCGCCGCCGCCGGCTCGCGCATTGCTGCCTCTACACCGTCGTCGTCCGCCGCCAAGCAGCAGCAGCAGCAGGCCAAGAAAAAATCGTCCGGCAGCAGCAAGTATGGCCAACCCGGCTCGGCCACCGACTCTTACGATGCTTCGCTGTACGGCCAGCCAGCCGCTGGTGGCCGAGGCGGCAGCGAGTTCAAGAGCCGCTTTGACAACCCATGGACCTACCCTTACGATTATTCTGGTGGTGGCGCCGACCCAGCCTATGGCACGACCCCTTATGCTAACGGCGGACCGCCCCAGACCGCCCAATCGGCCAAGCCCCCTCCCCCAGCTCCCACTCGCACCGCTGCCAATTCGGAAGAGACTGCCTTCTTCGACAAGGTGTCCGCCTACATCAACGACAAGGCGGTTTACCACGAGTTCCTCAAGCTTCTCAACCTCTTCACCCAGGACATCATCGACCTCCCAACCCTCGTCTCCCGCGCGCGCCTGTTCCTTGTCGACCAGCCCGAACTCTGGGTCGAGTTCCGGGACATGGTTGGCTGGACCGATGGCACTTACTACCAGGGCGGCAAGATCGAAAAGGGCGACTGGGTCATCGACCATGTGCCGTCCACCCCTTACGAAGGTGCCCAGCCCAATTTGGAGATGTGCTACCGCAAGCTGCCTCCTTCTGTGGGTACTCCTGAAGCATCGCTGCGTACACTGCTCAAGTGGGCACGCTGCTTCACAGGAGCAACGAGCGGCGTGCTCTGGCCGAGACTCGCTCTGCTGGGAAGTGCTCAACGACGAGTGGGTGTCGAGCCCCTCGTGGTGTGTTTCGGAAGAGGGCTTTGTGAGTGCTCGGCCTCCCCTTGACATTGACACGCCAGCGTTCGCTCATGCCTCCCTCTCTGCAGCTCGCCTCGCGCAAGAACGACTTTGAAGCTGCTTTGCACCGGACTGAGGAGGAGCGCTACGAGTATGACTGGCACATCGAGGCCAATCTGCGCGTCATCAGCTTGCTGGAGCCGCTCTCGGCCAAGATTGCCTACATGACGCCCAAGGAACGCGAGACCTACACTCTCAAGCCTGGTTTGGGAAGCTCTAACAAGAGCCTCTACGTTTCAATGTACGCCGATTGTTCATTGGGCTTTCGAACCGGCGCTGAATTTACGCCCTCGGACTGCACAGTGTCAAGAAGGTTTATGGCGCAGAAGCTGGCCTGCACGTCATCAACGCTCTGCACAACAACCCGGTCGTCACCGTCCCCATCGTGCTGGCCCGCCTCAAGCAGAAGGACGAGGAGTGGAAGCGCGCCTTGCGAGAGTGGTCGCGCGTCTGGCGCGAGGTCGAGAACAAGAACTACGTCCGCTCGCTCGACCACCAAGGTATCGCCATTAAGGCCGCCGACAAGAAGGCCGTCCTCGCCAAGTCGCTCGTCTCCGAGATTGAAGCCGTCCGTCGCGAGCAGCTCCAAAAGCGCATTCTCAACGCTCGCGGCCCATTCCTGGGTGACCTGCCTCGCCATCAGCTCGAGTACCCCATCGAGAGCGACGCCATTCTCTTCGATGTCCTCAGGCTCGCCATCTCCTACCTCGACCACGTGATTGGTGTTTTCCCTAACCGCGACCGGGAGCGCATGGAGAATTTCGTCCGCACCTTTGTTCCTGGCTTGTTCTGCATCGACCAAGCTTTGGTGGACGAGAACTTGGTCGCGGTCGAAATGCCCAAGGAGCCCTTGCCGGGCGGCGACGACATGGCCTCAGAAATGGGCGACGGCGCTTCTGATGCCGGTGGCAATGCCAGCGCAACGGAGGATGAAATCCCCCTTGCCGCGCCGGTCAAGGGCAAGAAGAAGACCAAGAAGGAGATGGCCGACCTTCGGCGCAAAACGCTGAAGAAGGCGGTCGGGCCTGCCACCCGCCGAGGCGCCGGCAGCAAGACGGGGTCTCCAGCCATCGACCAGACTGCTTCTGCTCCCAGCTCAAGAGAGGCTACGCCCGACGTCGAGATGAGCGATGTCGGCACTCCGGACATTTCCGCCACCATGACGCCAGAGCTTTCTGCTGCCGAAGACATGGCCATCGACGCTTTCGAAAAGCCTATCAAAGCTGTTCCAGCGACAGCTGGGGGCCTGGCCGGCCTCGTCGGCGTGCAGACTGTCTCAACCAACCCGGCCGACGTGGCTGATGAGGCGTCCGACTCCGTCCGCTCGCCCGTCGAATCCTCCGCCGACTTCCCCATTGCCGCGATGGACAAGTTGAACGCAGCCGCCGCCGACGGCCCGCCATTGCTCTCGCACCAGAGCATCGCCATCCGCGTTCCCGCCTCCTCTCGCCGGCGCTTCAACTTCTTCTGCGGCACACCACACTATGCCCTTGTGCGCATTCTGCAGACCATCTACCATCGCCTATACAAGATGCGGGCGGCCGCCGACGAAATCGCGTCAGCGCCAGGTGCCGACCCCACGACCACGGCGCCGTACCTCTACAACGAGATGCTGGTGCTCTGCCAGAGCTTGTTCAACAACGAAATCGAAGCGCCCGCCTTCGAAGAGGGCGTTCGAAAGCTCTTTGGCACCAAGGGCTACTGGATCTTCACTATTGACCGTCTTATCCAATCCTTGCTGCGCCTGGTCAGTGCCCAAAGCCTTTCTGTTCCAAAGTGATCCTTGCTCACTGGAGTGCCTTCAGGTTCAAACCGTTTCCGATCCCATGAACGGCAATGCCGACCGCTACTCCCGCATTAACGACCTCTTGAGGGCCGACCGCGTTCGGGCCGACTCGTCAGATTACCAGCAAATCACATACCGAACCCAAGCCGAAGCCGCCGTGGGCTTGGAAGAAAACGTCTACCGCATAGAATGGGTCAGTGACCAGCTTCCGTCGTTGGCTTTGCCTGTTCGCCGCTGATATGGTCGAATCGCAGATGCCATCGCAGTCCAAGCTCAGCTTCCAGCTCTTGGGCAAAGACGAAATGCTCCCCGAAGACGAAAAGGACGCCAACTCCAAGTGGCGGGCCTACATGATGTCCTACATGACCCAGTCTCAGACAGAGGGCGTCAAGGGCGACTTCGTGCGGCGCTCGTTCTTGCGGAGGTGAGCCTCTCTCCTTTACGATCTCCCTGGATACCGACCTCATCCTTCAAACTCTCCCTAGAAACCTTCCGTCCATCTTCGCACCGGAAGAGGACTCGAAGAAGTCGGTGCGCGGCAGCTCTGGCTTGGAGATGCGCATCTGTCTGCGTTCCTACCGCCACTTCTTTGTGGCTCGCGGCGAAGATTGGTTTGCGCGTCTCAACATCGTCGGCGCTTTCGACGAGGACAAGAACGTGTCAAAGTTCCGAGACTGGCTCGACAAGGCGGCCAAGGACCCGACGCCGGCGCCGCCCACGCCAGCCGAGGCCAAGCCGTCGCTCACTCCAGCCGCAGCGACCACGCCTCTGCTCTCACCCGCTGCTGACCTCAAAGTGCCGACCCCGACAGAGGGACGCATGCCCTCCCCGACGGTCAGCAACTTGGCCACGCCGACCGAGCCCTCCGCCGCCGGCAAGGTGGCGACGCCAGTAACGACCGAAGCTGCTTCCTCGGCGAAGACGGCTGCTGTAGATGAAGATGTGGTGATGGGCGAGGCCTAAGAGACTGGCCGGCCTGTGTGTGCATTTGGAGCTTCCTCCATCCGACCCTTGTAATCATATTGGATGCTTTCACGCTTTCCAGAAGAACTGTTGCCGCCGAATGAAAGCCAACTGGCATTGCACGGTGTACACAAGACCTTAGTCTGCCTTCTCTTCCGCCGCGACGAACCGGCTTCTCAGATCCCCTGCCTCGCTCCCTATTGGCTTTGGCGCATCCAACATTGCCGCCGCGTCCTCTTTGCCCTTTTCATGCGCCACCGGCCCAGCATCCAGCTCGTCTATCCTTCCTCCTGTGGGCGACTGCGTTGGCGGCCCTCCTTCCGAAGCCGCCACTGACAAAGACCCGTCTTCGAGCGACATGGGTTCTGGCGTGGCTTCTTTCGGCCGGTTGAGGAACGGGATAGGGGACAGCATGGCCATGTTGGAGTGGTGAGAGTGGTGCGAGGAGGTGGAGGAGACGGAGGAGGAGCGAGACCTTGAAGACCCAGGGGCGCCCGATGCCCCTGTGTCGGTGCCGTTGATATGAGTGGAGGGCCCGGCTGGAGGATCGAAGTTTGCCCAGGTCGAAGTGACACAGAGGCAGCGCTGGAGCGCCCGGATGTATTTGGCCAGGTGCGAAGGATAATGAGGAAGCGGAGAGATGGCCAGCTGGGCGAGCCGCTGTATTGTGAACGGCGGGCCACTGTAAACGTATCGGACAGCCTGGATCTCAGGGCATATCAGAGATGGTGGACGACAAGCTACCCACCTCGTAAAGTCGTCCATTTTCGCGAACAGGGCCGCTTGCAGGGTGTCCACCTCATGGTCATCCAAAGTCCACGGCGGGTTCAGAGCCTTGTCGAACAGCGCCGACTCGCTGTTTTGAAAGACCTTGATGTGCTGCATTTTCGAAAGGGCCCCTCCCGCTCAGAAATCCACAAAGCTCCCGTCGGAAAGCACGAAAGCTCACCTGGACAATGCGCTCCTTCATAGCTTCCTTCAAAGGAGCCCACTCCACCCCGTGAAAGTCGTTGTCCTCGGCAATGCGCCGCAGAGTGGCCTCGAAGGCTTGCTGCTCCGGCGTCCGGTTCGACGGCTCCGCGAACCTCTTGGTCCACGTCCGCTCGACTTCCAAAGGCAGCGAGACGTCCGCATCAATGTTTGAAGAGTCTTCCGGGGCGTCGTCGCCTTTGGGCTCGGTCGAGGAGTGAGGGCCAGTGTCTGAGAGGGATCTCTGCGGTGGGTCTGGCAAAGGGGCGTCGACTTCCATAGCGGATCAAATGCAGGTCGCTTGAAGGTGTCGTCGAGCTGGGCCAAGGTGCGGAATGCTCGCTGTGGGATCGTGAGGACCACAATTTGCTGGGAGCCAAGCACAAGGGAGAATCTGGCTTGCGCAGGTTTTGGGCCCAAGCCAATCAGCGCGCTTCTGTTTGTCGCCATGTTGTCGACTCTTTTCGAGTACCTGGTGCCAACGGCTCAGGCGGAGGAGCCCAAGGAGGAGCCGGAAGCTGAAGAGTGCGTCCCCGGCGAGCCCGACGTTCAGCCTTTGAGAAGTCTTGCTGATCGTGCTGCTGCCGCGACTCACAGGCCGAAGGAGGAAGAGTCCAAGGAGGAAGGCGGAGATGATGCGGAAGCCGAGGAGGAGGAGGAAGAGGAGCCGGAGGACGAGGCGCCTGCGATTCGCGAAGGTGCGCTCCGTTCCGATTTGGAGTTTGTTCGATGCGTTGATTGCTCACGGACTTCGGATTCGCTGCAGGTATGCTGCGTGTACAGCTGTTTACGCTGTGATGCTAACGGGCAGAAACAGCTTGCGAGACCAAGGAGTGCCAGGCTGTCCGACACCATTTTGACGAATGCCAGACCCGAATCCAGGAAGGCAAGCCCAACAAGGCAGAGCACGACTGGTGAGCGCGCACCACCCTTTAGACGATATACAAGTCTCAGTTCTTGTCTGCCCTCCCAGCGTCGAGGAGCTCTTCCGTAAGCCTTCAATCATTCACCCCGACACCTCCGATCTCATGCCTTGCCTTTTGACCAGATTTGATGCATTGCGTCGACACCTGCGCCGCCCCCAAGGTCTTCGCCAAGCTCAAGTAAAAGCATGTTCCAGGAGGGGACCACACCGTCAAAACTGTTACACGCAAACATTGGAGGATGGGAGGAGCTTGGTACACAATACAAAAAATTGGAGTCCTACACCCCTACAATTCTAACCCCTTTGTGGTTTCTTTATTGATACAACCATCGAAACCCCCTTTTCTGGTGGTGCGAGGAGGAGAAATAGCGAACGGACAACAACACGGTTGAGACGATCTCCTACAAAAACGCAAAAGCTGAGCAAACCCAAAAGTCTGTAGAGTGGCGAGGGAGAGAATGTCCAAGAGAGAATCCATGAGCCGGCACCCACATCCTGGGGAGGGCAGAGCATGATGGAAAGGCGAAAGCAAGCTGGAAAAGTTTCTCAAGTTCCGGCCGCGTCTTTGTCGCGCGGCTTGGACCAGTGCGCTTTGACGGAAGGCAGCAAGCCGCGCTTGGAGGAGAAGGAGATGCCGACGTCGAGGTAGTGCGACCGGATGGGGAAGCTGAAGCCGATGCGCTTGACTGTCCGGCACTTGGTGGCTATCGAGCGGGCGTCGACCATCAGCAGCTCCTTGAGCGAGCGGCCATCTGAGGAGGTTGGCTCTAGGTCAGGACCGTCTTCACCGTAAGGCGTCGACGGCGAGTCGCCGCTGCCAGCAAGCTGAATGATGAGCTCCGGCTCGCGAGAGTGGTTGATCTCGAGCGTGCGAAGGTTGGTAAATGATCCAAACGCAATCCCATAGTCATCCTGCATCTCTCTTGATGAGTTCTGGAAATCGAAAACAGCAAGGCAGCTCGGGCTTACCATGCCAAAGCGCCCGCGAGTCCAGTCAACCGGATTGGTCCGCGTTTTGCGGCTCTCTTGCAAAGACAGCTCCTCCTCATTGTCGTCCGCGGTGTGACTACGTCAAAGAGTCAGTATGATCCAAGAAGAGCAAGGAGGCCAACGCACATCCGGAGGTCTTCCACGTTTTCGAAGTAGGCCGCCAAGTTCACCAGCAACCTCGGCTCAAATACGGTGGCCGATATCCGGCTCAGCTCCAGCTTCTTGACCAGCGAGGTGCCAAAGACCCTCGCCATTCGAATGATGGTGTCCAGCGGCAGAGGGGCAAAGTGGGAGATGACCAGGGTCTCCAGCGCCGTCTCGTAGGCCGGCTCGTCGTCGACCGCGGTGGCAGACTCCAGCAGGTCGTTGAGCGCTTCCGGCGATCCGTATCCTAACCGCAAGCTCTTCAACCGCGCCCATTGTTTCCGGTTGAACCAGTTCAAGCCCTCGGGTGGGACCAAGGCTTCCAAAGAGTTCACTTGGAGGCAATGCCGCAAGAGAGGTCGCCACACGGGCAGCTTGCAGTCGTTCAGTTTCAATGCGGTGCACGTCCGAGCAATCGACTTCGCCAAGGCTGAAGAGTCTTCCATGTTGGAGACTCGGGAGAGAGCGAGGGTGTCCAGGCTGGCGCCCGACTTTTGGATGGCCCGGCACAGGTTCTCTGGCAGGATGATGCGGTTGTCTCTTGGCCCAACGATGCGGAGGTGGGTTAGGTTGAAGAGGTAGGACAGAGCTTGCCCGGTGAGGTGGAGGTATTTGGAAACATCGTATTTTGGGTCGGGTTCGGAGAGGTCAAGGGTGAAAGTGGTGATAGCGGTGAAGAGACTCTCTTTCGACTCTTCCAGGGACCGTGTCACCGTCGTGAGCCGCACCTTCGCCAGCGGCTCCGAAGTCCGAGTGAACCAGCCTGTCTTGGTGTTTCAGCTGCTGCCGGATGCGAAAATAGTATCAAAGCCAAGCATAACGCACGCTCTGAGCCATCGTCGACTTCTGGCTTGCTTTGCTTGCGCGCGTGCTTTGCGGGGGCCGCCTTGGCTTGGGCTCTCTTGTGCTCGCCCAAGTCTGAGGATCGAAGGCTCAGCCCAGTCAGGCTCTTTTGCGGCTTCAGCGAGCGCTCCGGTTCGGTGGCGGGTTGGCGCCGGGGTGTCGGTGGCCGCTGTCGAGAGAAGGGTTCAGGCGCAGACTTGGCAGATCTCGAATCGGCGGACATGGGTGGCCGAAGGCCTTGGAATGGCGACTTGGGCGGCCTCCGCCGGTTGAAATCGTCCATTTCCCCTCGATAGTTGAAGTCGAGATGACCATCGCCGTCGTAAGAATCCGCTTCGTCATACTCGTTGTACCGTCTGCCCTGCCGTGGTCGGTCGAACCGCCTGTACTCCGATCCTTCCCCCCGGTCCCTGAGCTCTTCATACTGGTCGTCCGGCCGCAGAGCTCTGGCGGGGTGCCCTCGCGGGTCTCGCCAGTCTTGGCGAATGTACATCCGCGCTGGGGCAGTCATGGGCATAGCAGCATAGCTTTCCGCCTCTTCCCAGGAGCCCCTCGGAAGCGGGTTGGAGATGACAGAGCCGTGGACCCGGTGCGGCTTGGGTTTGAGCCACCCCATCGAGTGGCCGTGCGAGTCTTAAAGGCCCCTCGGTCGTTGTGGCACCTCTCGCACCCAGACAGAAGGTGTTCTGGGACGAGAACTAGACTGAAGACAGAGGCATTCGAAAGATTCGAGACCGTCTCAGAACAGACCTCGTTCAAACGCACGCCGGACAAAGGGAGACTTCTGGCCAAGACTCGGAAACAGCCGCAGCGCGTCCATGTTGTGGGCTAAACAGTCAGACATAGCAATCCGATGCGGCTGGTGAGCCGCCACTACGCCAGTTGGAGAAGCTGCCGCCGGCCATGTCGCCGCGACACGATTCTTCTTCCTCAGTCCACCACTCTGTTAGAGAGCCTGGGTCGTGTGTCACTACGCGCGCTGGATGCAACATGCTACCAGGTTCTTGAATTCGAGCACGCTTAGGCGTGCCTGCTCGCGCAATGCGTCGACGTTTGCAAAGGAGAAAATTAATGCAGCGTCGCTGGCCCGGAGCTTGGATGAGTTCCCCCCGCACAAGATCAGGAACTTTGTGAGGCATATCGTCTTCAGTTATCTTGTCCATTCAGCTGAAAGAAATCCCAGGTCGTGATGGCACATATCGATGCCGGAAAGTTTTGCTCTCTCCTTCGACGGTGGATCGCTCTGAGTTACCCACAGGCAAGAGCACCCTGAGCGATCGCCTCCTTGAAACAACTGGAACCATCAGCACCAGAAGCGATAATCTTCAAGTCCTAGACAAGCTCAAAGTTGAGCAAGAGCGTGGCATCACAGTTTGGCGTCTTCGCTGCACTACCAGCGTCCATAGATCCGCTAAAGTTCCATCTATGAATTGGCTTCTTAGGTCCAAGCACAGACTGCGAGCATGTTCTGGCAAGACCCGCGCACAGAAACTACCTATCTTCTAAATCTCCTGGACACACCAGGTCAGCTCTGCTTTGACATGGCGCACTCCAATGCTCATTGGATGTGACCAGGACATGTCGACTTTTCTTCTGAAGTCTTACGGAGTCTCACGGCCGTACAAGGCGCCGTTTTGCTCGTCGACGCCACTCAGGGCGTTCAAGCCCAGACCCTTACAGTCCTTCGCGCTGCGTCGAACGTCACCAAGCTCGGTGTCGTTAACAAAATCGACTTGCCCAACGCAGAACCTGAAGCATGCGTGCAAGAGGTCGAAGGCTTGCTAGGTGCAGGAGGCGGAGAGGGCGGGCCAGTGCTCCTCGTGTCCGCGAAAACCGGCCGAGGAATTGACAAACTCTTGGAGCGAATCGTTGACAAGATTCCCGCGCCTGCTGGGGACTCGGAACGACCCCTCAGAGCACTGGTCTTCGACTCCCATTTCGACGACTATCGGGGCGTCGTCTCGCTCGTGGCCATTGTCGACGGCAGGATCCGCAAGGGGGATCGCATCTCTTTCGTTCGGGCTGGAAAGACCTTCGACGTGTCCGATATCGGCATCCTGCACCCAGATCCGATCTCGTGCGCCGAGGGACTTTCGGCCGGACAGTGCGGGTGGCTCACATGCGGGATGAAGAACGAAAAAGACGGTGCGCCAGTCGTATAGCCCCTTTGAAGACTGATCGTCTCATTTCGCGAGCCACAGCACATCTTGGAGATACAATCCACACTCCCGGAAATCAAGTCGAGCCGTTCTCGTCTTTTATTCCGCTCCAGAGCATGGTTTTCGCTGGCTTCTACCCTGCCGATACCCTCGACTTCGTGCAGCTTGAAGAAGCTGTTACAAAGGTCAGGGCTTATGACGAAAAGAAACCGTGGCAATGTGCGAACTGAAAACATGCCCCAGCTCTGCCTCACCGATCGAGCTGTGACGGTGGCGCGAGAGAGCTCTGCGGCTCTTGGTCAAGGCTTCCGTCTTGGATTTCTGGGAGCCTTGCACCTTGACGTATTTCGACAGAGGCTCGAGGACGAGTATGCCTCCCAAGTGGTTATCACCAAGCCCTTCGTCCCCATAAAACGCAAGCGCTTAAGATCGATTATCGCTCAAAGATCGAGTCTAACGCTTTTACAGTGATCCTCAAGGATGGCACCGAGCGCATGGTCCATGCAGCATCCGAATTTCCCGACCCAAGCGATATCAACTTGGTTCGCCAGCTGCAGGCAGTCCAGGAGCCCACTATCGAAGCCACTATTTTCACGCCAGAAGAATTCACAGGCGCCGTCATGGAATTATGTGCTGTCAGCCACACCTCGCTGTCCCTGCGCCTTTGTGCTTACTGTCGGAGCAGAGTCATCGGGGCGTGCAAACGTCTATGGCCTTCATGAATGAAGGACACAGCCAGCACAGCTCGGATCGGGTCAAACTCGTCTACCAGCTGCCCCTCTCTTCGATTGTGACGACTTTTCATTCCAACCTCAAGTCCCTCTCCAGCGGCTATGCGTCTTTGGACTACGAAAACTCTCTTTATCAAGACAGCGACCTGGTCAAGCTCAACATCATGGTCAACGGCAAGGTTGTAGATGCTCTGTGTAGCGTCGTACACAAGAGCAGTGCACATCAAGAGGGCAAAGAGACTTTGAGCCGGCTCAAAGCTGTGGTCTCTCGCCAACAATTCGAGGTGGGTGGACCTTGTGTCCGTTATGAGAAGTTTTTGATCCAAAGTACGGAACAGATCATCTTTCAAGCCTCCGTAGGCAGCAAGGTTGTGGCCCGCGAAAGGTGGGCGCCCAGCTCTTGCCCTTTCTTCGGTTGCTTCAGCCCCTCAAATCATTCTCAGGCTTGCCCCATTCCGAAAGGATGTAACATCTGGGTTGTATGGTGGCCATTACGAGCGGAAAATGAAGCATCTCAACAAGCAGAAGGAGGGCAAGAAGCGGCTCAAGCGAATTGGCAACATCGAGGTGCGATGACTCCGCTTGACCGCCTAGTCAGCACGCCACTAACGCACACCTGTAGCTTCCGGCAGAGGCTTTCTTCAATGTTTTGTCCTCGGCGCCTGCGTCGAAGACGAAATCAAAGCGATGAGGGGGCAGGGTAAATTGTACAATAGGCAGGAGTACTGCTATTCCTCTGTAGCATCGCCAAGCTTATAGGCCACACAGGCATCGACCTTGTGGACGTTGGTGCTAAATCCCCTAAGCTTGACCTGATGTGGCGATCTTTAACAGCGGATCAATGATTTTTGACCATAGGCGACTTACAGTCTCGACCTGAGAGGCCTTGATCAACTTCCCATCTGAATCTTTCCACGCTTCTGGGACGGGCGCGGTCGGCGATGCGTAGACGAGAACGTTGAAGGTGGCTGCAAGGTTCTGCGTCAGAGCAGCCCAGTTTGGTCAGCGATGAGACAGCACCCACATTTCTCTTCCAGTATGGGAAGGAAGGCATTGCTGGCGCAAATGTGCTTGATCATTTGCTGGATTTGATTCCGGATGTCCGTTTCCGAAAGCACCTTCCCTGGTATCTGGATCTCTGCGCTCGGGTCAACGGCCTGGTTCTCTTTGTCTTCGCCCCCGTGTGTCGGCAGCTCAATCCCCTCTTCTAATGTGACATCAAACTGCCAGCGCTCCAGCGTCTCTTGCGTCTCCTTCGAGATAATGGCAAGGACGACACGCGATACTTGCCCAGCGTTCAGCCAGGCTGCCAGAATCTTAGCCCTTCAAGCCTCTGGGAAGATGCGTTGCGACTGACTGGAAAGTTGTGATGTGATCTTCTTGAGGTAGGCTTGCAGGCCATCTTCATTCGGAAGCAGCATCTGTCTCGACACGTTTCCAGGTCCAGCCTGCATCCGTAGTGCTCTTGGACGAAGGACATACATTCAAGCCATACTTTTTGACCATTTCTGAGATCACTGATACGTCAATTGCGGAGTAGATGAGGTCCTCTCTGGAGTCACTCAACTGAAATCGTCGGCGGGGTAGACCGATCTCTGGTAGAGGATGGAGGAGAGGCCGCTGTTCGAAGTGTTAGAGCATTGCGTTACATCGAGAGCGAGCACTTGCAAATTGAAGAACTCGCACACCGTTGCCGTCGACCCCTTGATGTTGATGGTCTGCGACTGCTTTTGGCGGATTTTCTGCATCTTTGGCAGCGTTTCCCTTCGCGTCAACAGCTGGTTATGCTTCTGAACAGCCTCTTGAGCAAGCTATGCAATGCGGACCTTGAGGTTCGTCGCGCGAGAGGACCAGAACCTGATGAAAAACAAAGCGCGCCAGAAGCTGGTGGTGGTCGCTTGCCAAGAGAGGATGGAAAGGAACCACCGATGTCAAGCTATGACGAGTTCAAGCAGCTGGTCAGCAGGTTCTATGCTGGAGATTCGGCGGTCCACAGCCACGTATTCGCTCTCCAGCGGCACCAAGACGCCTGGCAGTGGTCGGCGAACATTCTGTCTGGCGAAACGGACGCCCAGCTGCGCTTCTTTGCTGCTACGACAATCGCTGCGAAGGTCTCACGGGACATCGAGCAGCTGACAGACGAAGAGAGTGACCATCTGAAGCGGAATTTGCTCTCATGGCTAGCTTCATCGTCCAAGGCTGCCTATCCAGCCTCTGGACCCTCTTTAGGCTCTGAAAGAGTCGTTCTACGCAAGTTAGCTGTGGCAGTAAGCCCGTTATCGTGCGCCTGAAGCATGCAACCCCTGACTCGACCCACCCAGATTTCCAACCTATCTCTCTTCCTGCATGCCTCCAACTCTTGGCCCAATTTTGTCCTCGAAACGATTTCCATACTCTCTGTAGCGTCATCCACCGGGCCAGCTTGCTCCAAAGAGGGCGTTTTCGAGGTGCTCACCATCTTCGTGGAGGAAAGCTCGCGGACCAATCTGACCGGCAAGGACAAGTGAGCACCGTGCTATGCCACCACCTTACGAGATCTGAGGGCAGCTGGCTGTAGGGTCTCCTACGACCGCGTCATCTATGAAGCTGGGACTTTTGTGGCGTCCTCCTTGGTCGATGCCCTCCAATCTGCAGGCGCACCTTCTTCGCCTGCCCTCGTTGCCTCCGCCTCCAAGTGCTGCCAAGCCTGGGTGTTATCAGGGCAGATTTCTAGCTCGGGCCTCGAGAAGCTTTACCCCCTCCTCATACAACACCTTGCCATCCTCACCGACGCCACACCTGCCGTGGCTGGCTGCCTGGAGGAGTGGCTAATGAGCGCTGCAGAGTTCTTCACTCCAACGCGGCTATCCCCTCTCATCGACTACTTCGCATCAGATTGGGCTCGCAGCATCATCGACACAGCAAGAACGACTGGGGCCGACGACGACGAGAACTTTGCCGCCTTTGTCAGACTCTTCCTCGCTGTTTTCGAGACAGCCTGCGAAAGCATCGTTCAATCAGGGCTGTCGGCGCCTCGAAGCGTAGCCCTACTTCAAAATCTGCTCGCTATCACCTCGTTTCCGGGCCAGTTCGCGCTGGATGAAGAGGTGTCGCTTCTGTCGTTTTCCTCCTGGGGCTTACTTCAAGAGACCATGATGGAAGCTGGACTGCTCAGTAAGGCCGAGGATGATCCATCCCTAGCAGTCGGTCGCGATGTGTTCAGGGCGTTGGTGGAGAGCATCGCGCTCAAAGCTGCCTGGCCACCGCAAAACCAAATTGAAGCAGTACCAAAGGGTGCGTTTTTAGCGCACAAGTCAGTCGCATATACTGAGGGAGTTGTGCCGCACAGATGTGATTGATAAGATTCGCCATTATCGACGAGAGGCAGCCGACGTGCTGCTGAATGCGTAGGGTTTTCTGGATCCTCTAGCGCCTGCATGGATATTGATATTTAGCCTCAGGTATTACATCCTACGGGAAGATTTGAGCCGGCGCCTCCTCGAGCTGGCGGAGCAGCGGTTTTCGAGCCTGACCAACCCACATGGCGTCCTGGTGAATATTATTGCGATTGATACCATGGATAACCAACTAATGGAGTGTCTTAAGGCCTTCGAATCCGCTCTCTTTTGCTTGCAGTCGATCGCGGAGGGCGTGCCTCATGACGGCTTCCCGGCATTGGCCGGTCTCATTTCCTCCAACGTTCTGGCGGCGCTCCCGGACAACACCCGAGTAAAGCGAACGGCCCTCATACTGCTAGGCGACTATGCCCAATGGATCAACCTGCACCAGGAAGCTCTGCTGCCGGCCATCAATGCGATAGTCTCGGCGCTTTCCGACGCGTCCTTATCCCAACCTGCCGCCAGAGCTCTCCGACTACTTTGCGACGCATGTAGAGATGCTCTCACGCCCTATGTCGGTGACTTTGCGAGCTTGGTCCAAAATCTCATTGGCCGGATCCCGGCGGCCGATTACACGAAGGTCATGGCGTCCGTTGCGGCTGTGTTGCAGGCTCTACCTCAGGAAGCAGCATTGGAACCCATGCTGGTGTGTTGGGGCATCGTAAACTTTTGGTTCGGACTAAACCTCGCGGGGGCAGCATTTGTGTTCGCCCTCGGTCCACAACCTTCAGCAACTGGCGCTGCATCCGCCGATCGATCAGCTACCCGAAGAGCTGATTGAAGCGTTTCAGAGCCAGTTGTCCTGTCTCACGGCCTGTGCGGAGGGCTTTACCAGACCGGACCAAGATCTGCTGGATTTGGACGCAGACGAACCTGCTGACCCCTTCGAGAACAATAGTGCGGTGGCTAACCTTCGCGGCACCCTACTTCAGACCTTACATCAGGTGTCTGTCAAATTTGGGCATGACTCCACTGTCACCCAAGTAACTATCTCTTTCTGTCTCGGGTCAGGTTCTGCGCGTACTCAACTGTCCTGCAGAGCTTATCCGACCTCTTCCGATCTCTCACGAGGTCTCCCAACGCGACACCGCTATCACTCGAGCCCCTCGATGTATTTGAGATTGTGGCGGAGGCTCTGCTGGCGGCCGTCTCTCCCTTTTGGCTGACCCTCGCGTCTTACATGCCGTATCGCACGGCTGTGCGCCTCAAGAGCCCCCAAGATCACGCAAGATTTGCTTCTGTGCTCGAAAAGTGCTGTCAGCGTCCTTTGGCGTTCTGCTCAGACTTGGGCGGTGGGTTTGGTTCCCGCTGCATACCACCCAACCATGGCTAAAAGGCTCTGCAGCTTTGGACTCGAACCCTGACGTCGTTCAATCGTTCCTGGACTTTGCTGCAGAGGTATTTGCCTTTCAAACAGTCTTGTTTCGCTTGCCCAGTGTGCTCCAGGTTGTTCGACACGCCATGGGCTTTCTGATCAAGATGGAGTCCACCGCCCTTGGCGTCTTCAAAATGGCATCAACCACTCTTATGGTGCATGAGAGGGTGTGCTTGACCAAGGCGTCTGCGGTCTTGGTGCGCAACGCCGCCCTCCGAAGCACCTGAAGTTCCGCTTATGCCTCCTCAGTCGCTCTTTGTACAGGATACGGCGACCGAAGCCGAGTATGGCCATCTTTTGAAAGCGCTTATTCTTTCAGAAGGTCTCCCGACTTTGCGACTGCTTCTGCTGGACATCGGATCAGCCGCTGTGAGCCCGTCTCCTCGCATGTCTGACCAAAAGGGCGAACTCAGAAATACCTGGAAGCCCCGCTCTTCTCTCTCGGCTCTTTCCGAAGTGTTGCATTCTTTTGCAGCGCGATTCCCTGACCAGACCCGGATGTGGGTTTCGCAAGCTTTCGAGGAGGTGAGGCGCGCCCCTTTTCTTCCCGCATTCACGGCTCCTCTCACAAGTCGCTTCAAGCCCAACTTCCCCTCCCCTCGAGTGGACGAGACCGAAAAGCAGCGTTTCATCAAGCTGGTGCTGGCAGCACGGACTCTGAGGAAAATGCGAAACGTTGTTGAGGAGTGAGCTCATTGCTCTCCCTGCTCCCTTCCTTGACAAGAATCTGAACCCTTGAATCCATAGATTCGGCATCAAGGGCCGCGGACTGGAAAATACAGCTTTTGGAGCGGCGGGGCGATCCTTCTAGGCTAGGATTGTTGGTGCTGGTTGATGTACTTTTTCGGTCTCTGAATAGAGGAACTCGGCTGGACGGCGCGAAAAGCTTACATATGGGATGTCCCTGGGGCCATACGGTGCGGCGGGTATCTCGAAAGGCAAGAGGCCTTTGAGCTTGGACGCGAGGTCCGCTTCGGAAGTCGCTTCGACGGCAAAGACGATGCCAAGTTCGGTGTTTGAAATATCGAGGCGCGTGTCTGCGATGCGGGCACGGGGTCCAGGCACCTTGTGTCTACCCCAGGCGCCGGGCGTGCTACCTCGCCTTTGTCAGTCATTTTCAAGCCGAAGTGAGGAATGCGAGGAGACGGACAAGTTGGCCGACCCAAGGTAGACAAAAGCCCGGGCACGCTGGACATCTTTACCGCCCCGGTTGCTCTTGAGACTACCGACCACCATCTTGGTGTGCATCAAGAGGCCGGGTCGCTTGGAAACAGGGAGTCGAGCCATGCCCCGGCCAAATGGACCATCTTTGAAGGAAGTCGGTTGGCAGAAGAAAGAAATGGCCCAGGTCAGACCCTCGAGGCTGCTCTTGGCGATTTCGGTACTTGGGAACAAAATCTGGATTGGTGGCAGTCCGCTTGCGGGGGCCGAGGAGTTGGGCAGCTGCTCGTAGAAGTGTCTGAGCCAGGCGGTGTCGTACTGCCCAACACTCGAAGTTTGGCACGACAGATCAAAGTGTTCGCCTTCTTCGGGAATGACAGCCAGCTCTTCCACAGCTCGGCCGAGAGCGAGTGAGCCGTACTGCTTGGTGTCGTAGTCTGCATGGCCTCTCTTGTACGAGCCCGAAAGCGAGATCACCAGCCGCGCTACCTTGTCGATTTTGGAACAGTCCGTTCGAGAGAGGAGCGGACGGAAGGCTGCCTCTGGCACGCCCACTTGCGCCAGGAAACTGGAGAAATCGCGGTAAAAGGGCGAATGGCCGGTGGTGGCTGGGTTCGGGTCCTTGGACGGTGGCGGCAAGTCGACAGCCCACACAACGTTTTCGATGATATCGTAATCGTAGTCCACCAAATTCGCTGTCGAAACAACGAATCGGGTGTAGGTGGTGTGCTGGAATAGGTAGACTTTGGGCTGGATGGCCGTTCAGTCTCAAGGCGAAGTCCATCTGGTACAAAGCGAAGAGACTGACGTGGAAGATTCCTTTGGCGTGGCCGTTCATTGGAGGAACCACGATGTACGAGCTCGACCAAGGTCCTCCGTATACCCCGGCGTCGGTGTCAGGGATTTTGGCGATGAGCAGGACCTGCTGGCCAGGTCTAAAGTGCGCAAAGAACCACTCGGAGTCGACGGTGTAGGCGGAACAAATCGCTGACTTGAGCGTGTTCAGATCGCCGATGAGCTGCTCGAACTTGACAGCGCTCGAGTCGCCAGGAAAGTTGCGGTTGAAAGTAGGGCGAATGACTGGCTCTGGAAAGCTGAGGTTGGAAGTGCTGGCTTGTCGATTTGACGAGAAGCCGGCGTTCAGTGAACTGAGCGAACTGAAATTGGTGGCGTTGGCCTGTGGCTGCGAGGCTGAGCTGTTGCCCATTGGGCGCGAAGAGGGACCGGCGCTGGTGGAAGCCTCTCCCTGAAGGCTGGAGAAGGTCGCAAACTTGGGCCCATTGCCCGCTTTCGACGGCAGGATCTTCGCAGAGCCTGTTTTCGAGGATGCTCCTCCAGCGGCCTCCCTTGCGGCCTGTCGCGCCAAGCGCTCCCGCTCCAGCGCCGCACGGTCAATCACATCCGACTTCTGCTTCTGCTTTGGCTTTGCCTCGTCGCTGTCCGAAGATATGTCAACAGTCGCCTCAGGTCTCTTGCGCTTCGAGCCCGAGGGAGCAGGCTGTCGCTCGTCTTGCAAGCTGAGGGCGATGGCTTGCGCGATGTCGGCGGCTTCTTGCTCCTCTGGAGTCATGACGGAAGCGATCTGGAGGCTCAAGGGCAACAAAACACGTCCCAATGAAGGCCATCATGCTCGGGTGATTCATTCACCCGGCACGCGCCCTCGGGTTTGTTGGCCCCTTACAGCGGCAAAGCCTCAGGAGTGTAAATACTTGAGGCCAAAGGACTCCAAGGCTGGCCATTGCTGCACGGCCAGCTGAATACGACCAGTCCCCTTTGCCCTGAAAGACACGAACGCTCCAAGCCGTCATAATTCTGACTACGAACTAGCGCCAAACGCTCCTGCACAGCTGCTATAACAACCTGCCAGCGCATATGGGTCTGCTCTGAACGACGACCTACTTGCTTTCGTCCGTGTCGTTGCAAGACCTTGCATCATCGCCTTCTGTCTGGAACCATTCTTCGTTCTTCCAGGGCCGGCCTCGACGACCTACGCTCCTCTCGCATTCTCCAGGCCAGCACCAAGCATTCACTAGACCAGAATGACGGGGGTCCAAACGTCGGCAGCTCAGCGCTTTCAAGATCAAGTGAACCGGAATCTCATCTCGGTGGTAAGAGGCCTTTGGGTTGACGAAGCACGACCGTGTACTCAGTCTGTTCTCGACAGGGCCTGGACACTGAAACTTCACCCATCGAATCCCTTGGTTCGACGAGATTGAGCCGGTCTACCAGCAAAAGCCACCATCATACCAAGCCTACGAAGAGCACGAGGAGCCATTCAGCAGGCTCGACGCCCTTGTCACGCACTTTTGAAGACATAGAAACAGACGACTCATCGGACGAGGGCTGTTTCCACGAATCTGCCTCTGAAAATGAAGACACGGAGGAAACTGGGTCGAAAAGGCCCTTGTCAGTCTACACCGGTATGTCGCCTGCACCTTCTATCAGTGCAGCACCGTGATCTTACCTGTCTGACCATAAGGGACGCCGCCACTCAGCAGCTTTCTGCCGCCAGCGACTCAAGAAGAGATGCCAACTGAGGTTGAGGCCGTAGCCTACCCCGACGCCGCTTCTTTCCTCAGCGCGATGAAGGACGCCGGATTCTCTTGCGATGATAACGACAACAGCTGGAGGTTGAACCCCGTGCTTGGTCCGAGTTGGGAGGCGACCGCGGACTCGGAGGTGGACAGGCCGGATTTCAAGGGCCTGCAAGGGAGCCTGCGCGGCAGAGCCCCTCCTCACCCTGGCAATCACATGCTGCGGTTCTGGATCATTCTGTGGTCCAAGTTGCAGGATGGCCATCGAAGAGTGGAGTGCGTCATCGATCTCTTACGAAGCTGTGAAAAGCGACTTATTAGGCTTCATGACACCAGCATGGTGCTGACTAGAAGTGGAATGGCTGCCGCTGCCGTGCTCACTACTCCGTTGCCCTTGTGCCTTCCTCTGCCGCTCGAAGCGCTCGCCCTCAGGACCACCCTGCTCGCCTCCAAGCTGCGGACTATCCTTCCCGTCTCCGTCCTCACGCCTGGCGGCACTGTGAAGCAAACTCAGACGTCCCCTCTCAACAACCTCTACGCTGTCCATGGCCCGTTGTCGCTGGTCAGCCTCTTCTCCTCGAGCTGGAGCGCCGTCTGCAACGAAGAGCTCGCGAAGATGCACTCTGGCCATGGTCATCACACTCCTAGCAACGTCTCGCCAAGTTCCAAGACGCAGCTCAACTCGACCGCAATGACGACCCGGCTCAAGAAGCAGAAGTTCGTGCACCTCCCGTTTACGACCGTTCCACCGTCCTTGCCACTTCTTGAAGGCTTCTGTGTTCGCTTGGCGCAACCTGCGGATGATCGCAAGGCGCTGGCTAAGGTGCTCAAAGAATACCGCACCGAGACGAGCGCCAAATCCGAGTTCATTTCTTACGACACCGCCTTGCGAGACGTGGACCGTGCCATCCGTTCCGAGACGCTCTGGATCTATGAGGTGTCCAGCAAGCATATGGACTTGCACATCTAGTAAGCTCATTCCCTTGAGCAATCGTTCGACTTCTGACGACCGATCGTTTGGCAGCGCTGGCATCTTGACGACGGGCTCACAGACGCCGACGACGGTGGCCGTGACCGGAGTCTTCACGCGCCCAGAGTACCGCAACCGAGGCGTGGGAGAAGCACTTTTGCGAGCCGCCAGCGTTTACCACCTCCAAGACTCCAGCCAAAAGAAACGGCAAATTGTGGCACTGATCCCCGATTCGACCGAGACCAGCTCTGGTCGCATCTTTGCCAAGATTGGCTACCGTCTGCTCGAACGCTCCCGGTGGGAAGCTACCCTCGACGGCATCGACGAAGGAGAACGGATTAAGCGCGGCGATCGACCGGAGAGCGACCGCAACCCCTACCTCTCTTGGGAGCGGTGGGCCGTTGTGCGCTTCAGCGGAGTACAACAAGTACGTCTAGAGCATCTACCCAAGCGCGTCGACTGACCGAATGGTGGGCAGGGCGCACCCTGGTGGTCGTCTACCTGAAAGCCGTGCCAAAAGGCCGCCCTCCCTTTCCTCAAACGAAGCTCTTCTAATGTCCAACACGAATGTTTCAAGATCTGTTCTGTCCACCAACACGTTCCCAGCCGTTGTCCTTTGCTCCATTCTGCTGTTTGTCAATAGTCAAAGTTCTTTTCCGGGCACTCTTCGCATTTTGTTCATGGAGAGCGTTCGGCCCAAACCATTTGATAGCGCTCTGCTACTGTACATACAACTTCCGTCTTTCCGTTTGCACATACAAAAGAAAAAACCTGTCCAAAATCCGTCCGCCTTCTGCATGATATGGACCCAAGCTCCTGACCAAGCCTATCGCTCGGAGCTCATTGCATGCTGCGAGAAGGAGTTCCAGCTTGCGGGCGGGTGTGCGGTAGAAGAGTAGGACGCTTGTTGGGCAATGGAATAGAGTGCAGACGCCGCATTCTGAGGGGCGTCTCCCTGCAGGCTGGGGAAAGGTTGCTGAGGGGGGAGGCGGGACGAACTGGAGGCGGGAGGTGCGCTATGAGATGAAGGAGGAGGTGCGCCATGTGTTGAAGCGGAGCTGGATGGAGGGTGGGGCGAGTTCGAATGGGAATAATCCAGGCGGGGCCGCTTGAATTCGCGGTCGTTCGAAGGGGGCTGATGGTGTTGATATCCCCTCTGCTGGTCATAAAACGATGCTTGCGACGATGACGAGGATGGCGTGGGGTGAGAGGCTGGGCCGTGGGCCATGTACGAGAAGTCTGGCATCATAGCCGGGGACGGTGGCTGCCTGTAAGGCTGGGAGCCCGGATGATGAGGTGGCCAAAATGCAGCCGTGGTAGTTGGAGGCAGGTTGCGCGGTGCATGGAGCTGGGGCGGCATCAATTGCTGGCGTTCAAGTCGTGGCGCACGGGAGGGGTCGTCACGCGAAGGCGGATCTTGCCCTCCAGAGGTAGAGGCGACTGGCGCGTGGTGGTTGACATCTGGACCCATGCGGTCGACGGGCGAGAGCGGGGACAGCTCTTCCTCGGATAGGTCTGGGGGAGGTTCTGCAACCTCAGAGGCCCGTCGCTTGCGCACTCTCTTGTCCTTGTCCAATGGGCGAGGGCTGCCGGCTGTATTACAATTAGCACGGTACTTGCATGCGACCGCGCAACAACGCACAATGGAGCTTGGCGTAGAGGTGACAGGCGTCTGCGGCAGTGTCAGCCCAGATCCTTGCGACTTGGCGAGTCTCAAAAAACTCACTGCAGTAGACAAACCCGTTGGCCGCCTTGCGCCACATTCTAATCTCTTCTGTGAGCTGGTGAATGAAAGCTGCCTTCTAAAAAACTCACGGCTGTTCGCTTGAGTCAGCACCAGGTCACATCTTAAGCAAACACGGAGACAGCTCACGGTCCGATCGACTTTGCAATTGTGACATTCCACTCTCTTGGTGCTCTCGGCAGTCTTCTTCCTGGTCGAGTTGGTCTTCAAATTGACCGGGCGCGGCTGCGGCACGTTCTCAGCTTGATGTCTGGGCACACCCACCCGAACTCACCTTGTTATGCAAGCGTGTGTAGAGCTAATGGGTCCGGATGAGCTAGCAAAGGCCGACCAATGGGTAAGAAGACTCACGCCGCAGGCGTTGCAGAGGAGATTTTCGTTGGCATCTAGGACGCAACGGCATCCGTTAGAAAGGCTGATCGAGCGTTGTGCATAATGTCGAACCCACCTCGCCTCCAGAGTGGAGTGTGCCTTAGGGTCACAGTCAATACCTAACTGACACAGCTCGACAAGGTCAGAAGCGGATACTGACTGTGTCGAGCAATTTGTGCATCTCTGAGAAAGACTTTAACGCTCAGCTACATCAAAAGACCGGGCAAGGAGATTCTCGCGCACGGCAGCATCATCGTCGCTCAAAACGGCCGAAGTGACCACCCTCTTGTTGCCAGTGCCAGCGGTGGGCGCTTGGCTGGCCACAGGGTTGCGGCCCTGTCGGAGAAAGCGTTGAGTATTCAGAAGGAAAGCGTGGAGAGCAGGTGTTGGGTATACCTTCTTGACCTTCTTGATGGGCTGCTTGAAGTCATCTGCCGCCGTGGACGGCTCCACTTGCTGCAGAACCTGTTGTGCGCTATCTATCAGTCCTGTTCATGATAAAAAGTAGTGTAGAACGGCTGACCTGCCTCGCGAGCGAAGCCAAGTGCTGCTTGTTTTTGACCTGCAACTGCTCGTCCTCCGGGCCAAAGGTCGCCCTCCACAGCGTCTCCTTGTCCTGTTGCGGCATGGCCCATCCGGCAAGAAGCTTGTCGAGATCCATCTCGACGATGGGCCTGTCGGCAGTCGGATTGTTGGCATTGTTGGCTGCGCAGAGGACGACTTCAAAGGGGAAGGGCTCGGTGGAGAGCAAGCTGGAGGCAGTGATGCCCGTGCTTGCAGGCGCAGAGGCGGCCCAGAGATGGCTTAGATCAGGGGGGCCGGGTTCGATGGGTTCGGTCAGCTCGTCGGTGGCGGACGTCGACGCGGCGGCGGTGGCTGCTGCATGGGCGGCCTTGAGGGCGTTGGCTCCAGCTTTGAGGGTGGCCGTTCTCTGCTGGATCGTCGCTCCGCCTTGGTTGATCGTTGCACGGAAGTCCTGCATGAGGTCCAGCTGCTCGCCCACACCGAGTCGGGTCAGACCCGGGAGCGCGTAAGAAATGGTGCCGTCGAACGCACCGTCTCTGTGGCCGTCTGGCTCAAGCGCCTTGGCTTGCCAGCTCCTCCTTGACGCTCGTTCAATCGATCCTGAAAGGCCCACAGCCTCCTTGAGAAGGGGCAGGAGGAGATCTCGTTCAGTCTGCACACCGCCACCGCACGGATCCTCGCTCGAGGCGGGAAGCAGATAAGGGCGCTCACCAAGACAGGTTCTCCAGGCGTGCACCATGCTCCTGCGTCAGTAGGACAAAGTCAGAGATGGCGTGCATCAACAGCATTGCGACTCGCCAGATTTCTCGCCACTTCTGTGGAAGCGACCGCCACCGCTTTCAGACCTTCTCGATGGGGACACGCCGACGAAGAGGGAACTCACTGGAACAGACTCGCCATAGCTCATGCAGATTATCGTCTTCCTCCAAGGCGCGCGAGAAAAGGCCTGAGTAAGACAAATGATGAGCGCACAAAGCCTCTCAGACCGCCATTTCGAGCATCAAAACAAAGTTCATACAGGGAGTTTCTCGCTTGAAGACGAGGGACAGAGGAGCGGCAGCCATCGCGGCAGAAGGACACAAAATGGGTATCAAGGCGGACAACAACAGCGACACAGAGGGTATCTTATCGATGCAGACCGCGCTCACTGAAGTAGGGCAGATGGTCGCTCCGGAGAGAGAGAGGTCGGTTTTCAAGTTCGAATAATGAGCGGAATTTCGAGGAAGTCTTGCATCAGCACGTCTAGAGGTATTTACGTCTTTGAAAGTTAAAGCTCATGAGACCTGGTTGCGGTTGTGGACATCCATTATTGCGACAGGCCAGAACCGCGACAGGCCAGAACCAGAGCAGCTCGGTGGAAGGCGGCGGTTTCGAAACTCGAGCCCGCTCGAACGAAACGCTTGCTACCCTTCTTAACGTTTCGCATATCGATCAGCCCACTGGATTGAGTTGAGGTCGATAGGGCGGCCTCCACGGTAAGCATCTGCGGAGGGCGCAATTAGCTCCCGGCACCGGACAGCCTGAATTCAAAGGGGCGCGCACCCAACCACCCCCGACTCAAGAGGTCGGACAACTCGGCAACGAAGGCAGGCCGTCCGAGTCTAAGCTCATGCCAGCTGCCAAGAACAATCATGAGGTTGTGGAGAAAGAGCGGGCCGCCAGAGTTTGAGACTCACGAGGTAGCTCGCCCATCATTTCCTGTTTAGGTTTCGAATCGATCAGAGAGGGCGCTAGATAGGAGCAGAAACGGAGGGCCTGACCTTTGGCGGTGCACCACACCCTTGCATCTGAACGGTTCAAACAGAGCCTGGTCAGAAGCCGACTGATGGCGAGGGAAGAGAGCGACGAACCTGCTGCATGAGATCGATGATCTCCGCTTTTTGCTCCTCGTCTTCGTCCGAGTAGGTGGGCGATTCGAACTTGGACGCAATGGTGGCAACCAGGACCTGCTGCTTCTTGTACCGCTTCAAGTCGTCCGGTGCGATCGATGAGCTGTTCTTGGCCAGGAAGTCCGGATACTACTCTCGAAACTTGAGTTCTGCACGATCGCTGAGGGTGACAGGAACACCCACTTTAGCGTCCAAATCCTTGATGGGTTCGTATAACAGCTCTTTGGACATGAGCTGGCCCATCATGGCCTCTAGCGTTTCTTGGATCGACGGGTCGTCGTGACCCATGGACGACTCCAGCTGAGCCAGCATGGCGGCCAGCGGATCCGAAGACAAGTTTGACTGGGCGTCCATCTCGGCCTGACGTTGCGCTAGGACAGTAAGCACTGGAATGAGCATGCCAGTGAAGGAAGGCGGCCCACTCGAGCAGACGCGTCGGTCGCCTTGATCTTGTCAAAAGTTTGGCGTACGGAATCTTGAAAGCTGCTGCTCCCAGGTGTACCTGCTGGGTCGGCGGAAGAAGAGGCAAACTTGGACTCCATCTCCTTCAGGCTCTTCTCGAGCTCGGCGTCGGTGATGTCGCTGCCTTGGGCGGTGGTGCGCATCATGTCTTCGAAAAAGGCCTTGAAGTCGGCCTCCTCCTCGGCCGTCATGCCAGGTAAGCCAGCCGCGCCGCCGTCGGGGGGCAAACCGGAGGAGGGGAGATTGAAGAGGCCAGCCATGTTCTTGTTGAGCTCCTGCATGAAAGCGTCGTCCAGATCGTCCTCCTTAGTTGCTGTTGAGGCTGCAGGCGGGAGCTTGGAAGGGCCAGCGACCGGCTCTTGCTTGGACGTGAACTCTCTGGCACGCGCGATCTTTTGGGTGGAGACCTGCGGCAAAGTGAGGGAGACCAGCTCACTCGAGCACGTCGTCGAGATCATCGAGATCTTCTACTTCTTCAGGTTTGGACATTTTGGAATCGGGAAACGACCAAGATTCGCGCGGAGGGACAATCAGTGACGGATGAGCGAGAGCAAGCTTGGATTCAGCCAACCGAGCCTCGGTCCAGCTTGCCGGCGTACAGACTGACCAATGGTGTGCATGTTGCGTGCTACACAACATACAAGCGACTAACGCAACCCGAGCAGGCCATCTCCAAGAAGGCGAAGGCCAAGGGGTCCGCTCCCGCCGCCGTGCAGCAGGCGCCGGCGTCCAACTCGAAGCAGACCTTTGCCAAGGTTGGCTCTCCCGCTTTGATGCATCTTCTAACAGCCTGCTGATGCGCCTGGTGCAGGCCGACTGGAGGTCAGACTTCAAGAAGAAGTGCGCTCGCCCTCTCGCTCCTCGGGCTGTGGGTTTCATGCTGATTTGGAGGGCTCCAGGCAAGCGGGCGTGTCGGACATGACCTTGCTGTCCACTATCTCTAACGAATCCATCAACGACAACCTCAAGAAGCGGTTCGAGAACGCCGACATTTATGTGCGTTGCCATTCATGCCGCAGCGACAGGAGCAGCGCCTCATCATGATGTTGTTGCCACGACGACTCAGACCTACATTGGTCATGTCCTCATCTCTGTCAACCCCTTCAGACTACTACGTTGGTCCTGACTGCCTTCAAACCGCTTGTTTGGGTGCTGAGCATGAAATGGGTCCACAGCTATTTACGACGACAAGACGCTCAAATCCTACCGCAACAAGAACCGGCTGGAGATGCCCCCTCACGTTTATGCTATTGGTACGTTGTAGAACTGCCTTACTCTTGAAGAGTGAACGTTGACGACGAGTGCACAGCCGAGGCCATGTACTACAACATGCTGGCCTACAAGGAGAACCAATGCGTCATCATCTCTGGTGAATCGGGCGCTGGTAAGACGGAGGCGGCCAAGAAGATCATGGAGTACATCGCGGCCGTCGCGGGCGGGGATGGGCCGGGTGGCATCAACTCAATCAAGGAGATGGTCTTGGCCACCAACCCGCTGCTCGAGTCGTTTGGGTGCGCCAAGACGCTGCGCAACAACAACTCTTCCCGGCACGGCAAATACCTAGAGATCGAGTTCGACAGCCACGGCATCCCCATCGGCGCGCTCATCACCAACTACCTGTTGGAGAAAGGGCGGGTCGTCGGCCAGATCAGCCAAGAGCGCAACTTCCACATCTTCTACCAGTTCACCAAAGGCGCCTCGGCCGCTCAAAGAGAGGCTTACGGCATCCAAGAGCCGTCAGCGTACACCTACACCTCCAAGGCCGGCTGCTTAGATGTGGACGGGATCGATGATGTGGCAGATTGGGCGGACACGCTCAAGGCCATGAGCACCATTGGCATCTCAGTGCAAGAGCAAGACTCCATTCTGCGCACCCTGGCCACCATCCTCTGGCTGGGCAACGTCGCCTTTACCGAAGACCAGGAGGGCAACGCCTACATCGCTGACGAATCGGTCCCCAACTTTGTCGCCTACCTGATGGAAGCCGATCCTGGGGCCGTCACGAAAGCGTTGACGCAACGGGTGGTGGAGACCAGCCGCGGCGTGGGCAGGCGAGGGAGCGTCTACGAAGTGCCGATGAACCCGGCCCAGGCGGCTGCCGCGAGGGACGCCCTGGCCAAGTCCATCTACGACCACCTGTTCGACTGGATCGTCTCCCGCGTCAATGTCGCCTTGAAGTCGAGGACGAAGGCCGAACTCATCATCGGTGTGCTGGACATTTATGGCTTTGAGATCTTCACGGTGCGTCTGTGTCGTGCCCCAGTCAGTGCGAGCACTTCTTGAAGTTGCGAGATACACTCACAGAACAACTCCTTCGAGCAACTTTGTATCAACTATGTCAACGAGAAACTCCAGTGCGTTTTCAGTTGCCCCTTTTCTCGTCAGTGGACAGGATCTGACGCTATCAGCACAGACAAATCTTCATCCAACTCACGCTCAAAACGGAACAAGAAGAATATGTGAAGGAGCAAATCAAGTGGACGCCAATCGATTACTTCAACAACAAGGTGAGAGGAGACTACTATTCTTAGTACAACTTGAAGCTAAGCAAGGTATCCTCTGATCGCAGGTGGTGTGCGACCTGATCGAAGAGAAGCGGCCGCCCGGCGTGTTTGCCGCCCTTAACGACGCCTGCGCCACCGCTCACGCCGACCCTTCCGCTGCCGACAACTCTTTTGTGCAGCGCATGAGCTCCCTCTCATCCAATCAGTACTTCGATGGTCGAGGCGACAAGTTCCTGATCAAGCACTATGCCGGCGACGTCATGTACAACGTCTCGGGCATGACCGACAAGAACAAGGACACCCTCTCGAAGGATCTCCTAGACTTGGTCATTTCGAGCCCGAACGCTTTCTTCTCTCAAACGCTCTTCCCGGAACGACCAGACCCAGATTCCAAGAAGAGGCCGCAGACAGCCGGTGACAGGATCAAAGTCAGTCCCAAGGGTCTCCTCTAGCAATCTTGTTCAAAGTGCTGATGACATGTTGATGACTGACAGACCTCAGCCAACGCATTGGTCGAGAAGCTGATGCGCTCCCAGCCCAGCTACATCCGCACCATCAAGCCCAACCAGAACAAGAGCCCTCACGAATACGACATCAAGGCAATCCTCCATCAAATCAAGTATCTTGGCTTGCAAGAGAACATCCGCGTCCGACGTGCCGGGTTCGCTTACCGCAACACGTTTGAGAAAATGGTCGAGCGCTTTTACTTGCTCTCGCCCGCCACGTCCTATGCAGGCGACTACATCTGGCAAGGCGACCCGAAGTCCGGCTGCATGCAGATTCTCAAAGACACTGGCATCGCCAGAGAAGAGTGGCAGATGGGTGTCACCAAGGCCTTCATCAAGAACCCCGAAACTGTGAGTTTGGTGGCGCTTGCGCTGCGGACTTTGCTGAAGCGAAAGTGTGCACAGCTCTTTGCACTGGAGCACATGCGTGATCGGTACTGGCACAACATGGCTGGCCGCATTCAGCGCGCATTCCGGAACTACCTGCGGTACAAGCAGGAGTGCGCCAACCGGATCCAGCGCTTTTGGAAGAACAAGAAGGATGGTTTGGCATATGTGCAAGTGCGAGACTACAGCCACCAAGTGCTTGCGGGCCGCAAAGAGAGGCGGCGCTTCAGTTTGGTCAGCATGCGGCAGTTCCAGGGCGATTACCTCGGCGTCGGCGGAAAGAGCCCTCAGGGCGAAATGATCCGTCAAGCGTGCGGCGTGGCTTGTGAGTGGCCTTTGCTTCCCGTTCACTCTTTTATGCTGAAAGTGATGCCCGTAACAGCTAACGAGCAGGTCGTCTTCAGTCTTGGCATTCAGCTTTTGGTGTCGAAGCTGGGCCGGTCAAGTACTCGGAGTCCACGTTTCCTCGTGATGGTACGCAATGCCAATCGTCATCTGTCTCCGGAGACTCATTTTGCGCATGCAGACGAATCAAGCAGTCTACCTCGCCATCACCCAGCTGGTTCAAGGGCGCCCGTCGACAACTTTGGAGCGCAAGATTCCAGTGATGTCAATACGAAGCGTCGGCCTATCAAACCTAAGGGATGACTGGATGGCCCTCAACGTCTCCGGGCCGGAAGAAGATCCCGTGTTCTCGTGCTTGTTCAAGACCGAATTCGTCACGCACCTGCTGCAACAGACAAACGGCGGCATTTCGGTCAACATCTCGTCACAGTAAGCTCCTAGTGTTCTTTTTATCTCGAGACGTGTGCTTAATGGAGCCCGCAGAATCGAATACACTAAGAAGAAGGACAAGAAGGCTGTCATCAAATTCGTCAAGGACGAGCAGGTTCAGCGCGGAGACACTTACAAGAGCCATACCGTCTCAGTCTGCTCAGGCGAATCGCCCTCAAGCCAGTCAATGCCACCGGCCGCCCGAAAACCTGGCGTCGCGAAACCCATCTCCTCAGGCAAGCTTTTGCGGGCGGGCGGCCCATCATCTGGCCCAGTGCGCAAGCCCCAAACTCGAGCGCTACCCGCAAACTCTGCGGTTCAGGCGCCTCGAGCGGTCCCTGCCGCAGCAGCAGCGTCGCGACCTGTACCGGCCGCCGTGCCAAAGGCACCGGGCATGCCGGCAGCGATACCCAAGCCACCTGCCGCGCCCACAGCAAACGGCAGTGCCCGAGCGCCTCCTCCAGCTCCAGTTCGTAAGCCAGCCCCGCCGCCGCCGCCACCGGCTCAGGCAGAGAAGCCTCTATATAAATGGTGAGCCCGACGTCTGCGAGGCCCTTGACTTTACTCATCTTTCCGCCCAGTCTCTACGACTTCCAAGGCGAGGCGGGCGAAGTTAATCTCGTTAAGGGAGAGTCTGTGGAGCTCGTAAAGAAAGACGATAACGGCGAGTGGCGGCTATCTTTGTCCGTGAGGGCACGCTGATACTATTGAGCAGGCTGGTGGCTTGTCAAGAAGAACGGCCAAGAAGGTTGGGCTCCGAGCAACTACTGTGCGTCTAATCGCTTCTTTTTCATCGAAGCCTTGAATTGAGTCAAGGTTGGCGCAGTGGAGCTCATTGCCACCAAGCCGAGAGGACCACCTCCTGCACCTCCAAAACCGCTGGCTCCTAAGCCGGGCGCCAAGCCGAACGGCTCTGCTCCTGGCTCTGGCACCGCGACTCCGATGTCAAGACCGGGCTCGAGCATGAACGGCGCGGCCGATTTGGCCGCCGCCCTCAGGTGAGTTGCGTTTTCTCAAATCGCCACGCTTTTTTCTGATCGCCACCCTAGAGCGCGAGCCTCACAGCAACACTAGAAATGGCCTATGTAACCCATCTTAAGCTAGGCAATTGTAGAATGAAATGAAGGAAACGAACGACAATGACGTCGCGCGTTGGAAGCTCGATTTGGTGGCTGAAGCTCCTCTTGAGGCCACACCGTCGCTCTGGCTCATTATTTTTCTCTGGTGGTCAGAAGACTATTACCTAGAACTACTGTGTCCTATCGCCGTTTGTCACTCTCCGCTGTTCAGCGCCTGCCCGTCGCCATGCCTCGCAAAGCCAAAGTCGAGGTTGAAAATGCAGCCGTCGCGCTGCCTGGCGACATTGAGCCCGATCTCGTCGTCGAAATGGCTTCAAAAGATGATCCCATGTCAGACTTGACGCCTGTGCCGTCCGAGGCAGAGCCAGAAGAGGAGATTGTCGAGGAAGAGCCCTCCCTCAAGAAGGCCAAGAAGCCTCGCAAGCCTCGAGCGCCACCTCCGGACCCGGTCTACAACATCCCAGAGGTTGAAAAGAAGGAAACGACCTTCAAGGGCCGGCTTGGCTACGCTTGCTTGAACACCGTTTTGCGGAACAGGAAGAATCACAAGGGCGGACCCGTCTTCTGTTCGCGCACTTGCCGCATCGACACCATCAAGAAGATGGGCATGGACTACCTGAAGGAGCTTGGTCGCCAAAATGCCAAGGATCTTGCCACGTTGATCGAGTGGAACGAAGCGAACTCGATTCGCTTCATGCGCGTGTCGAGCGAGATCTTCCCCTTCGCGTCTCATCCAGAATATGGGTACGATCTGGAGTATGCGGAGGAGGAACTCAAAGCGGCTGGCGATCTTGCAAAGAAGTGAGTGGCGCTCATGTTCGTCACGGCGTCATGGTCTCATGGTAGTTCAAGATACGGTCATCGCCTGACTTCTCACCCTGGCCAGTTTACCCAGCTCGGCTCGCCTAGAAAGCAAGTGGTGGACAACGCGTTCCGGGACCTCAAATATCACACGGAGGTCTTTGATCGCATGGGCATGAACCAAGATTCGGTGCTGATCATCCACGTAAGATTATCTCTTCACTGGATACTGGCACAAATATTGAGTTCAAAATGCAGGGCGGCGGCACTTTTCAAGACAAGCCTGCTACCTTGGCACGCATCAAGGAGAACTTTCGAAAGCTCCCGCAGAATGTCCAACACCGCATTGTGCTCGGTCAGTGCTTGTTCAAAGGCTCTGTGTCTACTTGGTGCTCATTCGATGTATCAGAAAACGACGAGCTCTGTTACAATGTCGACGATCTGCTGCCGCTCTGTGAAGAGTTGGAGATCCCGATGGTCTTCGATTATCATGTTAGTGCTTGTGCTCGTTTTAACCGTTGAGTGCTCAATCGGAGTTTGCAGCATGACTGGATCTACCCGTCAAGCCAAACCCCGGCAGAGATGATGCCCCGGATTCTGGCAACCTGGAAACGCGGCATCAAGCCCAAGCAGCACCTTTCGGAGCCTCGGCCTGGCGCAGAAACCGTCATGGAAAAACGCGCGCATTCTGACCGCTGTCAAAATTTGCCGGCCGCTCTGCCAGATGACATGGGTGAGCTCGATGCCTTTCAATCGCAGCTTCCGACGACATGTGCTGAGAGTGCATCTGCCAGATCTGATGCGTGAGTCATCTTCAGGGCATTCCACAAATTGTTCAGATCTCCTGACCTCCATCATGTTCGCAGTGGAGGCCAAAGACAAGGAGCAGGCTGTTCTCGAGATGTACCGCATGTACGGGCTGCACCCGGTCAACCACGAGTCCCTCCGACCGCCTGCGGATGAAGAATCTCTCAGAACCAAGGGTCGCAAGAGTCACTCGCCTAAGAAGAAGAAGACAGGTGGCGACGAGGACGACGCTACTGTGGACCTCGGCGAGATCGACACACCAGCTTCTGCGCCACCAAAGAAGAAGCGGGCTCGGAAGGCGAAGGTAGAAGACTCGCCCACACCGGAGCTTTCGCCGGAGCCTCTTCATTCTGAGGACGACGCTACCGTGCATTTGGACGACGAGGTGGTCACTCCGTCGAAACCGACCACTAAACGCCAGCGGACATTGGCTCAATCAGAGCCCAGTTTGGAAGCACCTGCTGCCAAGAAGAAGCGGGTGGCAAGAAAGCAGACGGCCCAGAAAGTGGAGGAAACGGTGGCGGAAGTAGCTGGCGTCGGACCACAAAAGGAGGGCAGCGGCGCTCACTGAGGTCTTATCCTTTGTTCATCTGACCTTTCACGTTGTTTGCATCACCATATTTATTTGCATAGATTTGCCACCAAACCCACACTAGGTTCGAATCCACGCTCTCTCTTCTGCCATCGGCCGCCGCTCGATAGCTTGACCCTCCTTTGCCAACAAACTGGCTGTGTTTTTGAGCAGTAGAGGCTTGCCCAAATGCCTGCGTAGGCAGGGTGCCTTGCTATTGGCGCGCTGTCAATCCAGTGCCAGTGAGGCCAGCAAGATTCAACCCGTCGACCTGGCCTTCGAGCACTTCAAGCCATCTGCCTCCGATGGCTCTTCTCACAAGGGGCCTCTTGTCATGCTCCATGGCCTGTTCGGGAGTCGTCAGAACTGGCGGTCTTTGGCCAAGGCGCTGCCCAAATCGCTCGGGCGCGACGTTTTCACCTTGGTGCATCTCGTTGCTGCGGCGGCTGCCTCCTTCTTGGCTCATGTTCCACTCCAGGATCTTCGCAACCATGGCACATCTCCGCATGCCCGACCATGCACCTACACGGCCTTAGCGGTCGACGTTGCCCACTTCATTAGACAACACGGGCTCAAAGACGTGGCGCTCCTTGGTCACTCAATGTGAGCCTTGTACCCTGACAATGGGCTTTGGCCCTTCTCAAGTGTTTTCGGCCACAGGGGCGGCAAGACGGCCATGGCTTTGGCGTTGTCGGACGACAGCGAACTGATCGAGCGCCTGATAGTTGTCGACATCGCGCCTGCAAAAGGGCGGATAGGCGACGACTTCTACGCGTACATCAAAGCTATGCGGACGATCCACGATCAACTTGCGAGCGGCGAGATCAAGACGAAGAAGGAGGCGGACGGCGTGCTGCAAGGCATCGAGCCCGACCTCTCGATCCGCCAGTTTCTGCTCACCAATCTCGTCTCCTCCTCTCCCTCCGCACCTTTGGCATGGCGGATCTCACTAGACAACCTAGAGCAAGAGGTGGCCGGACTGGGCGACTTTCCGTACGAGCCGTCGGAGCGCGCGTTCGAGAAGCCGACTCTGTTCATCAAGGGCGGCAAGTCGAAGTACATCAACCGCAAGACGCAGATCTCCTGCGAGCAGTTCTTCCCCAACATGGACCTCGAGATAGTGCCCAAGGTCGGCCACTGGGGTGCGTCACTCCCTACTGTTTGACTTTTGAACCCCTCCTGGATTAAAGTCGATCGCTTCAGTTCACGCTGAGAACCCCAAGATGTTCCAGCAGCTGGTGACCGACTTCTGTGCCATCTCACCGGAGACCTTTGCGTCTCAAGTCAAGAAGCGGGTTCCTCTAAGCGGCATCGACGTCCAGGGCTCGGCATCTGGGTTGAAGGGGTGATTATTGCGGTCTCGTTTCGCACTTAGACTTGGGTGGTTAGGATACACCTGCACTAGCTGGGTCAGGGCTGGGAAGCGCGCCACCCAGCTGGGCGGCTGGAATCCGCGCTGGGCGACGCCTACCTAGCTTTTGATCTCGAGACCCATTTTCGTCGCCACTTTGAGAGTACTGCAGCTAAGATTGTGAGCTGGGCGGAAAAATCTAGCACGCCAAACAACGCAAACAACTCTTCGATTTCCTCGTCCACAGTTCACCCTGTAAAAATTGGCCCAGACCGCCAACATCACCTTTAAAACAGCCTTGCGATAGATTGATAGACTAGCAAAGCTCTCGACGGGCGCTCGGAACGCAGCCGACGATGCCCTCTAAAATTTCTGACAAGCTCGCCAACAACAATGGGCCGTTCTTCACCCTCGAAGTGCGTTCGATGCTACCTACATAGCACATTGATGCTCAACTTTTGACGTTCTGACGCACAGTTCTTCCCGCCGGTGACGGAGCAAGGCATGAGCAACTTGCTGGATCGAATCGAGCGAATGGCCTCGCTCCAGCCGGCCTGGATCTCGGTGACTTGGGGAGCCGGCGGGAGTACTCAAGAGCGAAGCTTGTTGCTGGCTGCAGAGGCGCAGAAGCGGACGGGCGTGGACGCTTGCCTGCACTTGACTTGCACCAACATGGAGAAGGCGAAGTTGGACGACACGCTCTCGGTGCGCCCCTCGTTCTTTCCCTTGTGTCGTGTCGACTCAATGGGAGAGCTCCGTCCAGCAAGCTAAAGAGCTCGGCATCAAGAACATCTTGGCTCTTCGAGGCGACCCTCCCCGCGGCGAAGAGTATTGGGTTGCGGCCGATGAGCGCTTCCAGCATGCCGCCGACTTGGTCCAGTACATCAGGCAGGAACATGGGGACGCGTTCAGCATAGGTGTTGCCGGTTCGTACATCCTCTTACGTCAACGAACGACTTCCCTAATGTGGCGAATGTCGTGTGGAGCAGGCTATCCGGAAGGGCATTGCGATGTGGACGACAAGACGAACGAGGTGGCATTCTTGAAGGCGAAAGTGGATGCTGGCGCGGATTTCGTGGTCACCCAGCTGTTCTACGACGCCGACCTGTACATCGAGTGGCACAATTCCTGCCGGGCAGCAGGTGCGCACGCTGTTCACTTCATTCTTCGTGAACCTCCCATGCTCAAATGTGCTCACAGGCATCACTGTCCCCATCTTGCCCGGCATCATGCCCATCCAGTCCTACCAATCCTTCCGCCGCATGGCCAAGCTGTGCAAATGCGCCCTCCCTCAAAAGATCCTAGACGACCTAGATCCCATCCAGGTGAGCCCTCAATCTGCGTCTGAAACCTTTCTTCTGCTGAACGAGCTGGCAGACGGACGACCATGCTGTCAAGGACTACGGCGTCAACCTCTCCATCTCCCACATCAAAAAGCTCCAGGCGGCCGGCATCAGCGGCTTCCACATGTGCACCTTGAACTTGGAAAAGTCAGTCCGTCGAATCGTCGAAAGCCTGGGGTGGCACTCGCCACTCATGAGCCCCAATGGCGTGAATGGATCTGTGAGCGGCTCTCTCCAGTTGAGCACGCGGCAAGTGCTTAGTGCCAAGCGTTGACTCACAGAAGGAGTTCCCTGCCAACTTGCTCCCAAGGAAGGAAACACCAAAACTCTGGGATGAGCATCCGAACGGCCGATTTGGCGATGTGCGCTCTCCCGCATACGGCGAACTCGATGGCTGGGGCGTGTCTCTCAAGCTGACAGTGAGCTACATTCTTCGTTTTCATCAGCCGCGCTGGTTGCTCAGAAGCGCTGCAGCCGGAGGAAGCAATCCGAGAATGGGGGCGGCCCACCAAGGCGCAAGACATCTCCGACATTTTCGCTCGCTACCTCAGCTCCAACCTCCAAACCTTGCCCTGGTCCGACATGCCTTTGATGGCCGAGACGGCGGTCATTGTGCCTCAATTGCAAAAGCTGGTCAAGCAGAGAAACTGGTGGACGGTCGGCTCCCAACCCGCGGTCGACGGCGCCGAGTCGACCGACAAGACGTACGGATTTGGTCCCAAGGGCGGCTACATCTATCAGAAGGCGTTCGTCGAGTTCTTCGGCACCGCGGAGGATGTGGCCCGGCTCGCCGCCAAGGCGGAGGCGCAGCAAAAGGCGACTGGCATTCGTCAAGTGACGTGGTATGCGGCGGCGAAGGATGACAAGCTGTTCAAGACCAACATGGAAAAGGGCGACGCCAACGCGGTGACCTGGGGCGTCTTCGCCGGCAAGGAGCTCGTGACCACGACGCTGATTGAGGAGATCAGCTTCAAGACCTGGAAGGTTTGCCACTGTTTATGTTCACTGACAATTGGAGCATTTTGCTCACGCCAAGTTTCGCAGGAGGAAGCCTTCTCGATATGGAACGAATGGGAGCACCTCTTCCCGCCGGACTCGCCATCACGGACGTTGCTGAACAAGCTTGGCGAGGAGCTGTGGCTAGTGAGCGTGGTCCACCACGACTTCAAGAAGCCGAATGCATTGTGGAGCTTCTTGCTGGAGTGAACCACTTCCACCCTGTTCATTCACGGCGTGTCCGCGCTCCCTCCTGATGCTACGCTGCCCGCCTCGTCCTCCGTCAACTCCTCCACGTCCGTGTTGTTGTTCTCGTCCTCGTCCTCAATGTCCGCATCCAAATCCACCCCTTCCTCTTCTTCCTCTTGGCGAGTGGCGGCTCCAACTTCGGGGTGCTGAGCTGTCGGCGCTGGCAAGTGCCTCTGCCCTCAGTACGCAGAAGGGTGGCAGGAAGAGAGGAGAGACCTACGAGATGCTGGGGGAGGTTCGTCCTCGTGCTTTTGCTCCTGCGTCGCGGTCAAAGCGTCAGCCGGGCGCGGAAGCGAGCCATGTACTTTAGCCCACCATTTCATCTTCACTTGTAGTCATCTTTCCCATGGGAAGCAAGTAGCTAGCGCCCCAGTTCCGAATGTCCAAAGTCTTTCGAGCGCGCATGAGCGAACGCCCTCGGGACAAACTATGCTAGAGCCTGCTCACAGCTTGCTCATGGTCTAGCTCTTCTTCTGACTGGGCGTCTGCCTCTTTGGAAAGGCATCTTGAAATGTGGGATTGGTGCCGCGTTGGGTGCCTTCGATTCTTCGAGATTTGCGAGCCATTCACGTTCCACAGAGTCGTGCCGAGGGTGGCATCCATGGGCGGCAGCAGAGAGGAAGGCATCATGACGTCGTCCATGGTGGCTGTCGGCGTGCTGAGGGGACCACTGACCGCCAGATGGTTGACCGGGAGACAGAGGCGTTGTCGTCTCTTGGTCCTGCTCGGCCGCCTGCCCCTTACTTTGCTCTCTCCATGCTTCCGCATGACTGCAAATGTGCTTTGGCGAGAATCCTGTGACGTTGTATCCTCCCGCTGGTTTGAAACTTGGCCCGCGGCACCTGTTCATTCCCGTTGCCATGGGAGAGCGCCGGGCCTCTCTTGCCCTCAAGCTTGCCTCCAACGACCACCCCCTGTTCTTCTTCGATGTCCTCTCTCTTGACGCCACGCCGTCCAGACTTCTTGACCGAAGGCTCTGTCCTCACTCCGCGCAGGGGCGTCTTTCCGCCGCGTTACGACGCCATCGACGTCGAAGAGGACAACGACGATGAAGAACTCAAGTTACTTGCCCAAAAGCACTCCGAGAAGGCAGCCACCAAGCGTGATGTTCGCCACCTCCAATCGCCCGTGGACGTCGACTTCATCAGCGCTCGAATGCTAGGCGGCCTGGGATTGCTGGCGCTTTTTTTCGTCCTGGCTCTGCTCTCCATGTTCTTGGGAGATGGCAAAGAGAAGCAGAGATTGGTGGAAGAGCCCGCCCTCTCAATGTTACTCGATTTGGGAGAAGAGCAAGACGAGTGGGGTGTGCATCCCGAATTTTTTGGACGGCAGTGCGACTCGATTCCAGCCAGCAACTTCAAAAGCAAGAGTTATGCGGAGCCGGTCATTGTGGAAGAGTTTGCGGACAAGGAAAGGACAATCGACGGCTTGCCCATCTGCAACACCAGCTTGCTCTTCCAACTTACACCCGACCACGATCTGTTCGACCAGCTGGCCGCAATGACTCTCGCATACGGACTGTCGAAGTCCATTGGGCGAACTTTCTTTGTGGAAGACTCTTATTTCGGCCGCGGCTCGTTTTACGACCACTTTGAGGTGCGTCCACGGGCGTCTGTTCTTGGTGTGCTTACCTTGATGTATCGAAGCAGAGACTTCCAGCTCCCTCCTGTGCCAGACCGCCAGCCCACAGCGTCGCCGCTTGCCCTCGCGAATCGAGGCATTGGGTCGTCAACATGCACACCATGCAGCGGCATTTCGGCTTAGACTTCGCTGACGCATTTGAAGATCGCACCCGACACAATGTTTGGAGACGGAAGCCGGTCTTTAAAATGATGCGCGCCGCAATAGACGATGGCCTTCTTCGACCGACGCCCCTCAATCAGAACTTGATCGATCTCGCAGCCAATGAACTGGGCGAAGAGTGGGTGGGCGTGAACATTAGGCCTCTCAACGACTACGACCAGCGTTCTCCACCATTGGGTGACTACATCGACGCGATGGACAAGACGTTCATGCTCCTCAATTCCACCTTTCTGAACGGCTACCAAGAGATTCAAAACACTGTCCCGCATTTTGTGCTTTCATCTTCCTCCCAGCAGTCCATCGCAGCTGTCCACAGTCTGGCACCCCAAACCTGGCATCTTCACTCCCTTCAGAACTCCCGCTATCCTACGCTTCGTTTGGTGGCGTCGCCGTTTGAGGGCGGGAATCAGCCCATGGACTTTGCGGAGCTCTCGCCCAACCTCAATTCACTCATTACTCGAGGGCAAATCGTAGAGCTCGCGCTGTTGGGAGACCTAACGAATTCCGACCGAGAGCAGCGCCGACGCAGCGCCGTTGTGTGTACAGTGGCGTCGGGCCTCTGCAAGGTGCGCTAGTAGTTCAGATTCTGATTGGAGCTTCCTAATGCTTGCTTTCCTCAGTTGGCGGCCGTGCTGCAAGGTTGGGAGAAGGCGATCGATAACAGGCGGTGGTTGAAGTAGGCGATTCGCTTCCTGATTTAGCCCGCACTCTCTGATTTCTTATCACAGTGTCGATGAAATTAACCAAAGGGGTTGGGATTACTTGGATCAATGACATTTTGAGACGAATCTGGGCGCGACTCCCTTTGCCATCAGCGGCCAATTTGTAGAAATGAAAGCCAAAAAGAAGGCCGACAAGCCTCCGTCTGTGACAAAAGCGACTGTCAAGCCGACCAAAAGGCCATCACAGGGCCCAATGAAGACCCTCCTGTCGCTGTCGAGCCTGGTCGTGCTGGTCGCCTTCATCTATTACCAGGCGACACAGCGGCGCGCACGCTTTTTGGAGGCCCGGCCACCCAGTGCAGATGATGAGATAGATTATGATGCGCCATATCAAGTGTCAGCGGACCCAGAGAAGCAGGCCGCTGTCCTCGAGGCGTTCCAAGTGCGCATTGCTCTCGCTGCCAGATTTAGCTCAAGCCCTTTCGCAGTGGTCTTGGGCGGCATACAAAAGAGATGCCTGGGGAGAGGATAACCACCATCCACTTTCAAAAGGAGGGTCCAACATAGGCTCAGCGCCCATTGGATAGTGAGTATCGATTTCGAGACTGCGCGCTTTGGTCCTTTTGAACACGCTGGGCAGCTTTATTGTCGACTGTCTCGACAATTTGTTGTTGATGGGACTGGACGAAGAGCTTGAAGAGGCTAAGGACTGGCTTAAAACGCTGTCGTTTGATGGCAACGACCGGCACCATGCTTTCGAGGTGAGCAGCTCTTTACATTCCCTTTCGAGTAGGGTCTTATATTGCTTCAGATCACAATTAGAGTTCTTGGAGGCCTGTTGTCTGCGTATCACCTTTCAGGAAATGACACACTCTTCTTGGAGAAAGCCATTGACCTGGGTGATCGTCTCCTGCCCGTCTTCGACACAGTAAGCTTCGCCCTTTCACATATTGATATATCTAAATGCTGTATGCAGCCATCTGGGATACCTCACTCCTTCGTCAACCTCCATAAACGGCAAGCAATTCCAGACGCCGACAACAACAATTTCGGTGAGCCGGTCCGTGCTAGTGTGCAGCTTCTATCTGACTGGGAATGATGTTTAATAGCTAGCGTGGCCGAAGCTGGGTTCGTTGACTCCGCGCCCTACTGCGAAACTCATATTGACCGGGATGACCAGCACGCTTCAACTCGAGCTTCGCTATCTGAGCGAGGTTTCGGGGAATCCCATCTACTGGGAGAAGGCAAGAAAGGCGTCAGAAGTGATCGCAGCCGCCCACAAGCAGGATGGCCTGGCCCCAATCTTCCTGGCGTGAGCAGCGTGCCTTTTTCGCTCAGCGCACGCTGAGTTCTGTGCAGACCTAATTCTGGAGACTTCGTGGTAAGCTCTTTACCTTTAGAGCTGATGTAACCGAGTTTGATGTTATGGCCAACAGTTCTCTGACATCCGCATTGGCTCGCGCGGTGACAGCTACTACGAGTATCTGCTGAAGGTCTTCGTCCAATCGGCCGGGACAGACCAGTTCTGGAGGGATGAATACGATCAGGCCTTTGAAGGCATCAAGAAGCACCTACTCATCCGCGGCTTGGTTAACAACATGCTCTTCACCCGGGAGCTGGTGGCGCGGCCCGTGATGAGCACACGGAAAATGTGAGGTCGCTCCTTTTCCTTGCGTTCCTCGATTTCGGTTCAATTTGAGTCTTTAGGGAGTTCAAGTCGGTGCTCAAGCAAGATCACCTGGTTTGCTTCTTCCCGGGCATCATCTTCCTCGGCCTCTCCAAGGACGGCAGCCCGATCGACCGCAAGTCTCTCAATCACGCGGAACAAGCCGAGTATACAATAGGTGCGCTAGACCTATTGAGATGTTCGCCAAAGCTTAGCGATTTTGCCCCCATGTAGCCACCGAGCTTCTGAAGACCTGCGTGGGCACCTACGAAGCCAGCAAGACTGGCCTCGGCCCGGAGATCGTCTTTTTCCATGAAACCAAAGAGGCAGTGATGCAATTCGGCGGGAAGACGGACTGGTACATCGACAAGAGACCTAAGTGAGTGCACCACCTGCGCCTTCAGAGGTCAAATGCTCACACGCCCTCAGGCCGAGACCTGGCAAGCAATTGCCACCACCTTATGATGCCAAGAACATGCTGCGACCGGAAACGCTAGAGAGCTTGTTCGTGGCCTACCGCCTGACTGGGCTTCAGATCTACCGGTGGGTGGCCGGACGACATTTTTGGTGCAACCACTGAACCTTGATCGTGGCGTCACCACAGAGATCAAGCCTGGCGAATCTTCCAAGCATTCAATACGCATTGCCGGCTCGAGTCGGGCGGCTACGCGACCATTCGAGACGTAGACGAAGTGCCGACGGTCAAAGAAGACCGCATGGAGACCTTCTGGCTTGTGAGCTTCCTTTCGTCTCGATTCAGATTCTGTCACTCAGGATCTGGATGCAGAGCGAGAGCTTGAAGTATCTCTACCTCATCTTTGGCGACGCGACGCAAGTGCCGCTGACCGACTACGTCTTCACTACCGAGGTGCTTTATTCCACTTTTTAAATAAAATGCAAAGTGCGATGCTAAGATGCCTGGTCTAACAATTCCAAGGCGCACGTCCTGCCCGTCTTCCACCCGGATGTCACTGCTTAGCCGGTGGCGCTCCCGCTGCTGGCACTTGCTCAATGTTGGGCAGGCCAACCATGATCAAGCTCCCGACTCCTCCTGCTGCGTGCCCCAATAGCGCTCCGTACGCAATAGTCGTCGGCCAGGCTCTGTTAGTAGGAAGTCCGGTTAGAGGGGAACGTGGAAGGAAGACCATGAAAATGTCCACATACTGCCAGGGTCTGCCCCAATCTAGAGCCAGAGGAGCTGCGCCAGCCACTGCGCCTAGGACCGTCGCCCAAGTGTGGATGAGCAAAGCGAGTTCGGTGCCCGTCTTGGGTCTGTAGTCATCCGCTGACAAATAAGCAAAGCGCCATGGATTGCTATAAGGTGCCAAAAGGAGACCCACGCTAATGAGATGAAGATGCGGATCCAGGGGAACAAGTTGTCCTTGGTGCCGAAAGGGAAGGGGAGGACGAAGGCGGCGGTGGAGAGGGTGAGGACGGAGACGAAGGCGGAGACGAGCAAGGTGTGCAGCAGTTTTCTGTAGTCAACGACTGTTTGACCAGAGAACATCACTTCTGTGGGGAGGACGAGGCCTACTGCGTGACTGGTGCTCCGAGGAGGATGGCGAGGATGAAGAAAGCGAGGCCGCCTGCAGCCGTCACGATCGCAGAGCTGACCAGGGCCTGAGGAATTCTACTTCAAGATGCGCTATACATGTTGTATAGCGTGAAGACAACCCACCTGGAGGGTGACAGCGATGGGCTCGTCGGCGGCCTTGGTGACGGGCTCGCCCTTCTCAATGGCCTCGAGCCTCTTCGAATCCGCGACGAACCAATTCCGAAAGCGAGAATAGGTGTACAGCTCGATGCAAAAGCAGGCCACGACGAGCACAGTTAAAGTGGTGATCGGGTCCGAGAGCAGCGGGTTCAGGCTGCCCTTGGTGGAGATGAAGGTGTAAGGGATGCGGGTGAGCGCGACGTAGTTCAAAGCGCCGTTGCTGGTCACTGCTGACGCCAAGCGCGAGAGCTGGATGGCGTCCTCGCGCTTCTTTTCGACCTTTTGAGGTTTGGCCTCGACCAGCGGCGTCACCTCCTTGGCCGCCTTTGACTTTTTGCCCATTTTCGGGGAGCTCGCGCCTTGCTGGACGTTAGTTGAAGCGTGAAAGTCGTTGCTTGGGAGAATCAGAGAGTGCGCTGTCGTCAAGCAGACCACCACAGGTCTCGCTTGCCCAAGCAAGTCGAGGAGCTCCAAACCCGTCCACAGCGACGTCGACCATTCTGAGGTCACCCAAAAAAGCTTGTGACGGACCCTTGGTGCATCCAACTTGCGCCTCGAGCCCGAAGCCGACCCCCGCCTGCCCGCCAAACTCGCAGAATTGTTGCGCCGCCGAGAAACGAAGACAATGGACAGCATCAAGGGCCTCAAGGCGGTCATCTCCAGCGAGAACATCCTCCTCGACCGCAAGCGCAAGCGGGCCGAGGCCAACTACAGCGAGGTGGTGCGTCCCAATCTCCCCCTTCGCCTGGCGTCGTTTGCCAGTTTGTTTATGCTTCGTGGTGTGCGCGGCAGCCTGGAACGCGGACGCACTTTGCCGCTGTCGAAGGCATCGAGGACAAGCTCAAGGACCCGGCGTTCATCCGCGAGGAGGGCAACGCGATGTGGCAGGCGCTGGTGTCGTATCGGAACTGGGAGTGGGTTGCTTGTCACCTCTAAGAACTCTGTCTGCCCCCGGTTCTTACAGGCTTCTTCTGTGTCCACAGAGACAGAACGATCAGCACAGACTTTATGAAGCAGCCAAGTCGGAGCTTGTTCCCGGATTACTGTGGGTTCCGAGAAGTCATGCAAGCTCATGCATCGAGCTTGACTTTCTTGACCTTCACAGACGGCATCATCAAGAAGCCAATGGCCTTTGAAGATGTCAAGCTCAAGCTGGAGCGGGGCGAGTACACCAACCTGACCGACTTCAGAGAGGACGTCAAGCAAATGTGAGCGCTTCGTCTCCCACCCAGCCCTTGGAGCTAGATCGTGAAGTTCCGCCACAGCTTCGTCAACGCCAAACGCTACAACATGCGCGACTCGCTCATCTTCAACGACGCCAAGGAGCTGCACAAGCGGCTCAAGACGCTCTGGGGCCAGTTGACGGGCCACGCGCCGGTGGACGAGGACGAGGAGGAGCCGTCGCGCAAAAAGGCCAAGAAGGACAAGGGCGCAGAGGGGCCCTCGCTCAAGTCGTGGCTGGGCGGCAAGCTCAAGGACTTGCTGAGCCACACCGACTCGTCGTGCGTCTTGCTTTTCCCATTTGCCACTGTCTTTCTTTCTGGTGGCTCACGAACGTAAAACCCGCACAGAGGCCGCAAAATGACCGAGATCTTCCTCCAGCTCCCTTCGCGCGAGCATTACCCGGATTACTACGCCGTCATTCGAGAACCGATGGCCTTCGACATCGTCCAGGTTCGTCGTGCTTCCTCCTTCAAGCCCTCTTTAGAGCCTCATGTAGAAGTCTTTGAACAGACCAAAATCAAGAAGCGAGCGTATCAAAACGTACCCGATTTTGTCAGCGACGTCAACCTCATCTTCGCCAACGCCAAGTATTACAACGAGGACCAGTCGCGCGTTTGGAAGGACGCGGTCTTCCTAGAGGTTGGTTGTCCTCGCTATTAGACGAAGGTTATGTCTAATGAGGCCAAAATTCCGGCCAACAGCGCTACTTTGCCGAGATCATGCGGGAGAAGCCGCCAGCGTTCGCCCTGAAGATGCCAACGACGCCAGCCACACCTGTCGCTTCGGGATCAAGTATGCCCAGAGTCACTGTCAAGCTCGGTGGCAACCAGTACCAGACGTCGCCCGGCCTCCAACACGAAAGGCTCACCCTCCGCCTACCACTCCATTCCGCCACCTACGCCCCATCACCCCTGGCCGCCGCCTCCCCTCCAGTCATGACGCCCGAAGAGGAGAAAGTGGACACGGCCTTCCTGACCGACCCGGCGCTGCATGCGCAAGACGCCCTGTCCCAACAAGCGACCACGCCTGGCGCCGAAGTCGCTTCCTCGCCCAAAGTCGAGATGGACCCGATGGCCACCTCTTACCTATCCTCGCACCTTAACACCGCACCTTTCAGCATGCATCTCACCAAGCAACCGTCTTTGGAGCCCGTCGTCGTCCAGCAACCAAGGCAAAAGCACGTCAAGGTCCTCGCCAAGACTCTGGACCCTTCTCCACCCAGTAGGCGATCCCCCATCTTTGCACTACCTTAGTGCTCTCCCCCTCATGTTTGGTCCTACAGTTGTTCCCTTCTTCCACATTCGCTTCTTCCCGGAGCAAGGCCGCAGCCGGCCGGTCTTCTCCAACGCCGCCTTCAGGCAGCACACCGTCTTCATGCCTTCCAAGACCACCCACCTCGAAATCGTGGCTGCCACCAGCGACGCGCCCTTCCCGGACCGCGCGCCCTCCTCCACCACCTCTTCTTCCTCCTCCCCCATTCTTGGGCAAGCCTCGTCCGACGCGGAAGAGGACGGCAAAGAAAAAGAGCCCCAAGTCACCCGCAGTGGCCGGGTGGCCAAACCAAAACGAGCGTCGACGCCGGGCAAGTCGGACGCCGAGATCCGAAAGGGCACCTACACCTTCCGCTTTGCCTTGCGCCAGCTCGGGTCGGAGCCCATCAAGATCTCGGAGGTGCCGCTCTCGCCGCTCTTGGACGGCCCTACCGCAATCACCAAGTTCGCCTGCCACCCGCCGGAAGGCCTGTCCATCATCGAGTTTTGGGTCAAGCATGGGTCGGGGCCGGAGGAGCTCTATCGCCTCTTTGTCACCGGCGGTCCGTAGTGCAGTCGGCAGTTACTTTAGGGTTTCTCTTCTCTTGCAACAATGCAAATTACAGAGCATATGCTCTCTAAAGGCTACAACAAAGGTCCATCCATGTTCAGTCCTCCAATTCCCCTTCTTCAGAGTCCCACTCGTCCCCTTCACTGGCGTCCTCATCCAGCAACCGCGCGTCACCCAGAGCCCTTTCGTCCTCCTCCTCCTTCGAGCCATCGTACAGCCGCTCGTCAAATGAGACTGGCTTGATCTCGAACCCTTCTGAACCTCGTCGTATCCGGCGGGCGTGCAAATGTCGCAGAGGGACATCATCGTCGGAGTCGTCCTCTTCGTCAGAGCCGTTGCTGTAGCCTTTGCGGAGACGATGCGCGGCCAGCAGCTTTGGGTTGAGGTCGTCATTTCCGTACGTGAAGGGCGAAACGCCGACCAGGGAGCGGACGGAGCTCGGGTCAGCGTGCATGTCCACTGGCGGCCACGCATACTGCGCATCTGGATCTGCAAAATCACAGGAAAGCAAAGTCAGCATCCGAGTCGAATGCCAGCAGAAAGACGGACAAAAGAGCGCGCAACGAGAAGATCATTGTTTGCTTTTGCTCGCGCTCTCAGACCATCTCCTGAGCCTCTTGCGCCTCCACAGATCTGCTCTCCTCGCTGGGCTGCTCGTTCTCCGACAGCCACTTACGGACGCCGCTACCAGTCGGGTAGTAAAGACCTGTACCCTCGCCGGCCGCCGGCCAGCACCAAAGAAGCGGATTGTCGCCCATGGACGCTTTGATATTCTCTAAGAGCCCAATGTCGTACGGATATTTCACTTCTGAGATCTTGCCGCGTCGGCTGAGCACAGCAGCTCGATCCTTCTCGGACGACTCGATCGTCGTGGTGTTGGTGCAGAGCAGCCACAGGTGGTAAAGAGAGAAGAAGCCGACGGCGAAGAGAACTGGGACGGCCAGCGAGAAGTTGACCACAAGGATGATGATGAAGCCGGGTGTTGGGTCCGGCATCTTGTTGAAAGCCTCGCCGAAAACAGTCTTAGCGACCAAATAAATGTTGACCGCGGTTGCCACGTCCACGAAGAATAGGAAGCGCAAGAAGTCCGGGTACTGCACCTCTCGTAAGACAGGGCTGGCAACACGGCCAAGAACAAAAGCGGACATTACGAAGGCCAACGCAATTCGCGACCCAGGGGCAATGATGGTCCATTCGAAGAACACAGCGTCGACACTGGCTGCAATGATGCGCTCGAGGAGGCTTGTATCTGTCTCGCGAGTGGTCAGTACGAATGGCGTACATCGGAAGAGGAGGAGGACTCACTTAGAGCAAGTCCGGCAGTATCGAGGTCGACCCGTTAGACGCTTCACTTCATGAGCTGAGTCGTCCGAGAGGTTTGGGACATATTCAGACGGGATGGACCCTGGGTCCGACATGACCACCCGGTAGTAGGTCCAAAAGACCATGACAACGAGGGCATTGAAAACGACCAGCTCTTGCCAATGTACCACCCCGATTTTCTTGTTGACGGGCAAGATGATAAACAGCTGCGAAGGATAAGCGATGGCGCAGATCAAGGTAAGGGTGCAGCCGATCCAGATGCGCCCAAAGAGCCTCGAAGGCCGTATTGAGACGTCGCTGGGCATGGCCCTGGGTATAAGGAGCGCGCGCTCGAGAGCTGATGATGCCAGCTTGGGGAGAGAGCAGAGGGCCTTCAAGAAGTCGAAAGCCGTGTTGCGAGGCCGACCGAATTCTCAGGCATTGCCCGAGCGAAGGCGTTTGAGGCTAGGCTTCTTAGCCTTTCTGGGATGCGCTGGGTTCCACAGATCTTGTTACAACCAGGTGAAGGGGTGCTCCCAAAGGTAGCTGGAGCGGGTTCGGCGCCCCTACTGGCCGGTGCGGAAGAAGGAGCTGTTGGACGAGGACGTCGACCTGCCGAGAAGTGCATGCGCATAAAAGGCCCATGAGCCAAAAACCATCTCTTCTGCCCGTTGACGTGCTGCCAGAAGGGCCCAATCCAGCTCCCGCCCGCTCGAGCCGGCGTGTCCATCTGTCGCCCAATTTTTTGAAGGCAGCAAAGCTCTCGACTGGTGACTTCGTAGTGGTCCAGAATGCGCTCAGCTCGCAAGATCTCGGGCAAAAGCTTTCTTTGGAAGAGTCGCTTGCCACCGGAACCTCTCGGTTCGTCTTGGGACAAGCATGGCCAGCTTTAAGCCCTTCATCGAGCAAGCTCCTTATTTACCTGTCCAATGATCTGCCTCTCATGATGCGATTTGTATACTTTATGATTAGATGCTCAAATGAGAGCCGCTATGCTGGATGAGTTGGCCACGCAATCCGGCGAACTGGTCTCTGTCGTCCCCATGACCCAAAGCGGCCTGGTCGGCGCCGAACTGCTCAAAGTTACTCTGTTGCCCAAGTCTACCAAGGATGCAAAGTCTTTCGGAAAGAGTGCGGAGGATCGGCTTTTCAACGCCTACGTCAAGCACGCGCTCTGTGAGTTCACCTCCTGGAAAGTGGTCAGGCCTGTGCTTACGAAAGGGCCTTTAGCGGATCTTAAATGCGTCTTCAAAGGTCAAACTCTTGTCCTGACCTATCACGGCCGGCCCGTTCTGTTCGAGCTTGTCAATCTGTCCTATGACGAGGCTCGCGCCAACGCTCAAATCGGCCTGGTCACCGCCTCCACACAAATCTCATACGAAGAGGACAAGCCGCCCCAAACCACAAAATCTATTGAAGAGCGCGCGAAGATGGCCAACCTCTCTCTTGAAGCAGCCTATGCCGATGTTGGTGGACTCTCGGCCCAAATCCAGCAGATCCGCGAGCTGGTCGAACTTCCTCTAACCAGACCTGATGTTTACAAGCACTTTGGTACGTTCGATCATCTACTTATCGTAGCGTCGCTGAGTGAGAAGTACTGCCAGGCCTCAAGCCGCCGAAGGGGATCCTCTTGTACGGCCCACCAGGCTCAGGCAAGACGCTACTGGCGGCTCGAATTGCCCAATCCCTAGGCCTCCCCAAGTTCTCCATTGCCGGCGCCTCGCTCTCTTCGCCTTTTCACGGCGAAACCGAGTCTCGCCTGCGCGAAGTGTTTGAAGAGGCAAAGGCTTGCGGACCCAGCATTGTTGTCATTGACGAGATTGATGCTCTTGCACCTAAACGAGAAGATTCTGGCGAAGTAGAGCGGCGGGTCGTGGCAGAGCTGCTGACCTTGATGGACGGGCTAGACGACAAGCCGGGGGACGAAGCCGAAACCAAAACAGTGCTGGTCATCGCATGCACCAATCGTCCAAATTCAATAGATCCGGCACTGAGGCGACCAGGTCGTTTCGATAAGGAAATAGAGATAGGTGGGGCAACAATGAGCATGTGTTCCACGCTGTGGCTGAAGACTTGCCGGCCAGGGATTCCTGACGCGACGGCTCGTCTTTCGATACTAGAGGTACTTCTCAAGAGCATGCCGTCACACGTCAGCAAACCGTTCATAAAGGAGCTGGCTGGCCGAACACATGGCTTTGTGGGAGCTGACCTCGCCGCCCTCGTTCACGCGGCTGGTCTGCATGCTGTTCGAAGATCTTTGGATACTAAAACGGCAATGGAAGGAATGTTCTTGGAGCAAGAGGACCTGGAGGCCGCCCTGCTCAAAACTCAACCGTCTGCCATGCGCGAGGTTTTTGTCGAAGTACCGGCTGTTAGATGGGAAGACATCGGAGGCCAAGCGGAGATCAAGCAAGCTCTCAAGCAGGCTGTCGAATGGCCCCTTCGGCATCGCGATGCCTTCGAGCGACTCGGCGCACGCGCGCCCGGAGGAGTCCTGCTCTATGGCCCACCTGGCTGCAGCAAAACGTTGATCGCGAAGGCCGTCGCTACCGAATCCGGTCTCAACTTCATGTCTATCAAAGGGCCTGAGGTCTTTAACAAGTACGTGGGCGAATCAGAGCGGACAATCCGCGAGATGTTCCGCAAAGCTCGAGCGAATGCGCCATCCATCCTATTTCTCGTGGGCTCTTCTCACAGAGCTTCAGTTCAAGTGCTGATGCTCTGCGACTCCAACAGGACGAAGTGGACGCCATTGCTGGTACTCGAGCCGAAGAAGGCGCCTCTGGTTCAGACCGTGTTCTTACAACCCTACTCACGGAGATGGACGGCATCGAAAGTCTCCAAGGGGTTGTGGTGCTTGCCGCCACGAATCGGCCTTCATCCATTGTAAGCCCTTCTGCCTGCCGTCATTTGACCCGACCCGTTTTCAACGATTCTCCCAGGACTCTGCCTTGCTGAGACCTGGACGCCTGGACCAGCTCCTTTATGTATCGCCTCCGGATCTTTCGGCGAGACAAAGCATCTTCGAGATCAACCTGAAGAGAATAAGCGTCGAGAGCAATCTCGACGTGGCCAGCCTGGCGATGCTGGTGGGTCTGCTTCGACTGCGCGATGCTGCGCAGGGTTGATAGTTTGTCTTCTGTGCAGAGTGAAGGCTGCTCTGGAGCCGAGATCGTTTCAATTTGCCAGAAAGCGGCACTGGACACGATGTCTGAAAACATCGATGCCACACGGGTTAGCCTCTTGGACACCTTTTGTGTATACAAACACACTCACTGTTGGTTACAGGTCAAAACCGAGCATTTTTACGCAGCGGCCAAGGGCATGCGGCGTCGGATCACTCAAGACTCGCTCGAATCCTTTCGGCATTGGCGCGACCAACTTGCCAACTGAAACCTCTTCACGAGTCCTCATCCGTCAACTCTTCTTCGAATGTCAATGTGTGTCGTTCCCAGCCTGGCGCCTTTTCCCAGTTGAAGCCGTCCGAGCTCGGTGGAAAGGGGATGGGCACAAAGAGGGAGATCAGCCGGCTAGCCCATCTTTCAATTGGCGCTACTTTGCATCTTTAGACAGAAACGGCTCACTACCTGGTGGACTCAAAAAGGAAAATTAGCGGTAGGCCGGGTTAAATTCGGACAGCACCCACTCTCCCGCCGGCGTGATGTTGAAATATTGCTTGAGGTTGTGCTTGACGCCCAGGTCATACGGGTTTTTGAACTCGAGCCCCCGCCTCTCCATGACCTTTCGATCTATCGCAAAGCACATCAATGACGGTGAGGTGTGCCTTGGAACTTAAGACGAACAGAGGCCATTGTCACTCGACTCGACGGTCGTCTCGTTTCTTGATACCAGCCACAATTGCCAGAGCAGCATGATGGTGAGCGCGATGCCCAGGACGAAAGAAAGGACCATGAGGAGCAAGACGAGAATACGCGGCGAGTGATGCTGCCACTGCCGAAGTTTGGATCAGCTTTTGTCCGGGCCACAGTAATGCGAATGGCTGAATTACCGTTCGGTTTCGCCTCAGATCTAGCATATCCCAAAAAGGTCGCCACCCTAGTAGGACGACGACGTAGCAAGAGCCTGCCAGATACGCCATGAACAGGATGAAGTAGCGACCATTGTTGAGGCCAACACATTGGCTAAAGCAAAGCTTCAGTCTTTGAATTCACACACCGGAGCGCGAATATTCACTTGATCCAAGGGCAGTGGTGGCTGACCGCAAGTTGGCTTCACTAGACTTCAACGTTCAAGAGGTGAGGGACGCACTCGTAGGCCTGCGAACCGGCATCAGCACAGCACTCATATGAAACTGATCAGAATTCTTACTAAAATGCAAGTGCGACAGTTGCGGCAGTGGTGTGCGCGCTCGGGCTTGAAAGGCGGGCGTCCTTGTGCGTTCAAGGGACACTTTTTGCAGACGCGGGTCCCATCGCCGATCTCATGTCCAGCAGTAGCAGGCTCTGCTAACCTAGGCGATACGTGCGCCTGTCGGAGCGCCTTGACAGCCTGCAGCCGTCCTTTGGGAGCCACTTTCAGCGCCTTTGCCAGCCACGAAGGCTGGAAAGAGCTGGTATTCCCATTGTTTGGATTTCCAGGGTTGGTCGTGATAGCCATGTAGTAGTGAAAGCTGAACGAGTAGACCGTGTATGCGCTGAAGAGGAGGCCGAAGAGCCCTTTGAAGCTCGACTGGCGGCCCCCGAGGAACGCATAAGGGAAAATCACGTCAACTTTGGCGTTCCTTTAGCCAGATGCTCCTCGGGAAGGGAGAAGTGGGCCACCCACAATAGGTGAAGACGCAGAGAGCAAGCAATCCAACGCCCAAGCCGACAAAAAGAGGCCCAGCCCTTCCCGTAGCCCTGTCTGTGACATCTTCGAGCCAGTGACAGCATGCAAAGAGCCTTCTGGTGGCGCTTTTGAGCATCCGGGTGTGTCCCGTCTGTCGTTGTTCGGAGCAAGCGTCTTGGACCCGGTCGACCGCGACTTCGAAGCCCCGAGGTGGCCGCTCATGGGTTTGGTTGTTGCGAACGAGTTCTCCGTAGTCTACATAAACCAACAAGCGCATCCCATCGCCCCCAGACCAGACCAAACGGCCAGAAATTGACCTAATGATGACACTGCCGACGTTCATGCTGCTTGGTTGCCTCTGTTAGACTCGTCACAACCACGCCATTACTCACTTCTGCTTGCTGTGTGTGCCTTTGGGAACTGCCAAGCCCTCACATGGCGAGAAAAGCAAGCAAATTGAACCAGAGTCAGGGCTCGCCGTCGCTGTTCTGTGTGATTCGCGTCCTGTTCTTCCACACCAACGCTGGCCTATCTCAAATGCTCTTCAAAGACCACTGAATCAACGTTAAAGCTCTTTGACCAGGCGTTACCACTGGAATGGTCGCGTGAAATGACCGACCGAGTACGATCGGCCGTGGCCTTTGCGAAACTATCCCAAGTGACCACCTAGCTTCAAGAAGATGTCCTTTCTCTGAATTGACACCAAACTCGCCACCTAATTTGCCAACCTACCACCAGCCAGCACTCCCCGTGCGGACCTCGGTGCGGATCTGCGTGCTCTGCCAGTAAAGCCTGATACAGTGCCCTCCCGCGGATTCGTTTGAGATTGTTGCATGGGCATGCTGTTGCTTATCAGTAGGGACACTCAACGTGCTGGGAAGCTCGCCCTTAGCCTTTGCCGGGTGGAGGAGCAAGCGCCGGTGCTAGCGCGGCCGCGGAATAAAATTCTCGGCCGCGTTTCCGCACTTCGCTCGGTCTTCGTCGCTGAGTCACTGTTTCTGCTCTTTGGTTGACTACCACCACCACTCCCCTTCATTCATTGTATATGGAAGGCCCCTCCTTCAAAATCTGGCTCGCCAGCGCGGCCCTGGGCTTCGTTGGGCTGCTGCATTCGCTCTGGCATTCCATTTTTCGGCAACAAAGTTTACCGCCAAAACAAGCGAAGCGGTTGCACCGACGTCGCTCTGCCACCCCGCCAATAATAATGCCAGCCGTCGAAATCATCGCCGACATCCCAGTGCCAGCGCTCTTCACCATGGCCCAGTCATCGTCCGGCGCGAGTTCGCCAACCCGCCCATCGCGAAGTTTCTCTTCGGAGTCCATCCCCTTCTCCATTTCGCCTTCTATCGAGTCCACGCCATCTCTATGTTCGACAATCTCGTCTGAGATGGACACGTCGTCCTCTTCGGTCTCACCCCAGCCCGAGCGCTCATCCCCGAGGAGGTCCGTTAGCGCGTCCAAGCTGCGAGACAAGCTTTGCAACCTCAGCAATCCCTCCTCCGAATCATCTCCGCCCAAGCGGCAAGTGCGCCGCCGCTTTTCCCTCTGCCCGCGAAAATCCTTCCAGCGACTTGAAACGCAAACCAAGAAACGGTCATTTCGGGGCACCTCTCCGCCTGCGCAGACGAACCAAAAGCCGGGGTTGCACTATGCGGAGCTGCATTGGAGTGACTAGGAAGTAGAGAGGCGTTCTGGAAATCGCTTCGGCGACTAATCAGTCAGTTCCTCTCCCTTGCTTACCTTTTGAATATGTCCTGAGATTCACCTACAGCCTACGTACTTCGAGACCGTATGATGGCCATCATGGCTATAGACTGCCGTCAGGCATCGTCATGCATTCTGGCCAACTACGACTTCCCTCGCCGAGGTTGGTCTCCTATTTCCTCGCTATTTATCAACCGGCCTCTTACCTGTTGCTACAGGCAAGTCCGATCTGATGCTGTATCGAGCTACTGCGCTGCGCTGCCCGGCCAAGGCCTCGCTTCCGGTGGCGATTCGGAGAGTGCGGGCGAGGGAGATCCCTTGTCTTGTCGTTTTCAGCAAGTGTAGAGACACTTTCATGGAGCTACATTCTGTCGCATCATTACATTGTATTACCACGACTCATCTCAGCATACTCACACCTGTTTCATGCGAAAACTCAAAACTCAATTGCTTGACCATTCGACCACTTGACCAAAAGCCCCTCAGCCTCCAAAATGAGAGTTGGATTCAGCGGCCTTGGGAACATGGTACGCACAGCACAGCTGCCATAATGGCCTTGTGTCGTCGCTGATCGGCACCCAACAGGGCAGAGCAAGTCCTTCACCCGCTCGGGCCAAACGAGAGACTGGGCTCATCGGCTCGCATTGCCCAGGGCATGGCCTCGAACTTGGCCAGCAAAGGGAACCTGGAGCACCCCTTGCTGCTTTTCAACCGGACAGCGAGCCGTGCTGAAGCCTTCAGCGCCGCTACGCCGAACACAGAAGTCGCCTCGACCTTGCCAGGCTTCGTTCAGTCTTGTGACATTGTCTTTGTTTGCTTGGGCGAGGACCCATCTGTCCTGTCTTTCTTCGAATCTGCGCTTGAGGAAGACGTGTCGGGCAAAACATTTGTGGACTGCTCGACAGTCCACCCCGACACTTCATCGAAAATCGGCACCATGGTGGAGAATGCGAAAGCTCGCTTCGTTTGCATGCCCGTCTTTGGTGCTCCGTGAGCCAGTATCTCTATTGCTTGGCAGGAAATCTAAGCCAGGGGTACCAGCGCCATGGCGGCAGCCGGAACCTTGATCTGCGTTCCCGCTGGCCGAAAAGCCAGCATCGACCAGATCAGGCCCTTTCTCGTGGGAGTACTGGGGCGAGCGGTTCTCGACATGAGCGACCAACCTTTTGAAAAGGCGTCACTGCTCAAATTAACCGGCAACACCTTCATCTTGGGAATGATCAATACTCTGGCCGAAGGCCATGTCTTCGCGGAGCAGTCCGGCCTCGGCAGTGACTTTCTCCACCAGTACATTGAGCTTATGTTTCGTAGGGCTCTCCCCTCCCTCGGCCTCTGTTCAGCAAACTGACGGCTTCCTTTGCGTTGCAGCTGGACCTTACGTCGCCTACTCGAACCGAATGCTCAGCGGCGACTACCACAAACGAGAGGAGCCGTTGTTTGCCATCGATCTCGCGCGAAAAGACGCACGCCACGCACTGGCAATCGCATCGGCTTCCGGCGCCAAAATGGATGGCCTCCAAACCATCAAAGGCCATCTTGACCTCGTCAAAGAGCTCAAAGGCGAGAAGGGCGACGTGGCCGGCTTGTTTGGAGCCGTGCGAACCCAGAGTGGCCTTGTCTTTGAGAACTGACTGCTGCGGCCAAGCGAGTGTGAGCAATTCCTTCCGCTGTCCTCCTCCTTCTCTTCTTGCCAGCGCTCAATGATTAGCCAACCTAACCAAAACTGATTTAATGAGATTGATTGGCGCATCAGCGTCCATGAAACCATTTCTCGCATGTCGAATGAGAGCCTTCCTTCCTACATCTGCCTTCCGAGAACCAAACGAATTGCAAAGAACTGACTAATAGCAAACTGCTGTTGCCTACAGATGCTCCGGCGAAGGCACCACGCGCCAATATGAAAAGAAGAACGAAGGACGCGCTACGAATTAATTACAACAACAGGGCAACGGGCAGAGCGAGAGCAAAGAGAGCCCCCAGCGGAGCTAGAGAGCCAGCGCCGTTGGGTGTGTCTGCACCTGGAATCTTTGGTAGCGGTGCAGCTGGACTACTGGCCGGGGGAGGGCCGTTATCGGCGGCGGAGGATCCTGGCGGTCTGAAGGCTCTGTGAGCTAATGCTTTGCAAGGACGTAACGTGAGACTCACTTTTGAGCGTCGTCAGTTGTCTGCTGCTTGACGTTGGTGGCCGACGAAAGAGGACCTTTGGTGGTCGTTGTTGAAGACTGGGCGACTTTGGTCGCGGTGGAGCCCGCGGTCGTGGGACCGCTCAAGATCGTGCCTTGCCCAAAAGTCAATCCTCCGCTTGTTTCAGGAGGTGCAACAACGTCAGCCTGTTCCCGATATCAACAAGCGTAAGCCGGTCTTCTCCAATCAAGAGACAGCAAGTTGGCAACGCGCACCCCCGGCGAACAGATGCTAAATCGGCCAGTCCAAGCGACATCTCCCTTGGTGCTGAACTGGAAGAAGTAGATTGGCGAGCAAGGCGAAACGGCGGGAACTCTCCAAACGAAGGACGACGTCGACGAGGCATCGACTGTGGCGATGTCGAGCAGGGTGTTACCGGTTTGGAAGATGCTACCGCCGCCAAAGTGAGCAAAATTGTCTCATTTGGGTCTCCCCGCGGATTAAGAAGAACGACTCACTCGCTGCCAGACATGAGACTGATCTTGGTCGAGCTCCATCCATCCGCCGGCGCCCACGCGATAGTGTAGTCTTGCCCCGATGTCAGGTTGTTCGGCCACGGTGTGTAGGGTACGAGGTCTGTTGATGCAGCTTCAGAAGGGTATTCTGACCTTTCATTTGGCACCCAGCAGCACCCACCTGCTGCGACCAGCCCGAGAAGGGCCAGCAACGCCCAAGGCGATCGCATGGCTTTCGGTTGGGTATGCGTCGGTAACGAGCGTGGTGGTGGTCAAAGAGTGAAGAGAAGTTGGGTGTGAGCAGCAGTCGGTCGGAGAGGTCAAAGCGGGTGCGAAATTGCGAGGTCTGGTGGTGAAACGGCCTGTTTCGCCCAGCATCCGTTTCCATCTTGTGCAATTGCCAAGTTGCTTTTCTGTGCTCCTCTTTACACTCTTGTCGTATGCTGGCGTCTCGCAGTGGTTGCGACCGATGGAAAAACGATCCATGTTGATTTTCATCTTCCTTGTCCGCATGCCACGATGTCATGACACAACTTGTCGCTGAGCTTCAGCTGCGTGATGCTGACTTTGCTAGGGGTGGGCGATCGATTTGCGTCAAGATAGGGGTCCAGGACTCATGTGGCAAACCGGGCAGACGCAAGATGGTGCCCGGATGGTTCAAGTGTGCTGGCTCAGAGTGATGCCCGCCTATTGAGCTTGATCCCGTTGTAGGACTGCTCCTTTATCTCTTTGAGCCTCAGCTCTCTGACGGCTCCCAAGCGCTGGTCCCTCCAATCCCAAGCAGCTTTCCGTCCACACGGCTCACCGCGCAGCGTCGGCCTTATTGACTTTCGAATGGTTCCCTGGGGCGACAGCGCTGAACCCTGCCACATACTGCTATCTCAGATCGCAAGTGATTCGCATCTGAAGTTGGACTTCAAAGCTCATCGGGCAGAACCAGGACTCGAGATCAGCCGCTGGCTCTCATCGACGGATTCACCAACAAGGTGCTTGCTTTCATCCCTTGCCGATCTTAAAAGCTAATTCTTAGAGTCCAGAAAAGAGCGTCTTACCCGATTGTCGACCACACGGAGAAGTTTGTGGGCCCGCACGCTCTGGCCTTCTCTCGCGACTCGTCGACTCTGTTCTGTGGCCACGAAAACGCCATCGAGATCTTTGACTTCTCCAGAGATGGCGCAGCAGGCACCCGGGTCTCCACTACTCCAACGAGGAAGAGCAGGGACGGCCAAAAAGGTCGGCCCATCTCTCCAGGCGCCTGTGCAGTCCTAACAGATCTCTTGACAGGCATCATCTCTGCTCTCAGCGTCAGCCCTTTGACTCCTACAGTTCTGGCGGGTGGCTCTTTCGCTGGCAGCGTCGGCCTATACGACATTACCAGCTCGGCGGAAGTCATGCAGCTGTTCTCGGCTTGTTCTGGGTCCGGCGTGACTCAAGTTGGTTCCCTGTCACCCACGCGAGAATGATTTAAGTACTCAAGGCGAGATACAGGTCCTTTTTCATCCCACAAAGCCGCAGTTGTTCGTTGCCTCTCGCCACTCCAGCGAGATCACCTGCTTCGACGTCCGGGAAGCTGCTGAGCCGCTCTTCTCTTTGTCTCGGCCGGCTCAAACGAACCAGAGGTTGCGATTTGACATCTCGCCGAGTGGCGAACAGCTCGTGGCGGGCGATCAGGTGAGAGCGGCAAGTTTACCTTTCTGTGTGTCCATTCCAATGGCTTCAATCAGTTTGGCCACTTGCGCGTGTACGACCTGGAAGACACCAATGGGACACCCCGGATTGCGGCCAGTGAATCCGGTGCGTTTGTGTCGCGCCTCCTGTGCGCGGACATGCAGCCGATAAGTTTAATCTCTCATGCAGCGGCGATTGGATCCGCGTCTTTCCACCCTAATTTGCCACTAATCCTCTCCGCTTGGGGCACCCGCAATTTCGATCAGGACGGCACGTTGGACAGCTCGTCGGACACGGAAGATCAGCCAGCGGCAGCAGGTGGCCAAAGTGGCAAAGCCAGCGGGGGCGTCACGGTTCGGGCCTTAATTCATTAAGGGCGCGCCTGGGAAAGCAGCTCCGAGGCTGGCGCGATAAGGCGGTTGGGATGAATTATGAGCAGAAGCACGTCGTCCCTGCAAGCTTAACGTTCAAGGCAAAGTAGAAGTGTGCGCGAATTGATGACCGCAAATCGACCTCGGCAGCAATTTAGCTTTTGGCAGAGCGCGTCTCACGAGATTGTTGTCAATCTGGTTCAAACGGTCGCCACCTTTGCCCTGCTGCTGCTGTTGCTATCGAGAAAAAAACTCACTGGCCAAATCATGCAGGCGGTGGCAAAGCGCATGAGGGGAATGTCGAAGCTTTTTCGCCCACACGGACATTGGGCGATAGCTCCACAGCGGGCGACTATAAAATCGCCTCTCCCCAGCTCTTGGCCTTCTGAAAGAGTTGCCAGAACAAGGAAGCCGAACAACTGAACAGGATCTGCCGCCGAATTTCTGCTCTTTCATCAAGCGCGGGCGAGCCACCCTCAGCGTTCAAACATTTCGTGACCGCCAACAGGCTGCTTCCGTGCTGCCTTTCCCAACCGCTAAAGTCGCGTCTCTTGGCCGCTCAGCTTGCGCCAAAACGAGGACGTCCCGCCTTTGCCAACCAGCCCGCACGAGCGCTCGAGCAAGAAAGAAGGTCAGTCCACGGGATCACAGTGGCGCGGCGTTGCTTCCGTCCTCACACACCTCTCTTGCTCTCGCGCACAGAAAGAGAATAGACGTGCGCTCCTGCGACAAGTTTCGAGCCGCTTTCCGTCGCCCAAGACCAAGCCCAGAGGCTTCTGGCGTGTCCGATCTGCAAGCGCTCGAACCCACCCCCTAAAAAGAAGCCCTTCTTTTCCAGGCCACCACCAACTTTTGCTCTCTTTGGTCGCCCAGCTCTCTATTGTTCGCCGCCTTTCGACAATCGCCAGCGCTAGCCGGGTTCAGGAGGTGAGAGCGTCCGAGTCCCGCAAGCATGCGCCCGCGAAATTCTGACCAAAGTCTGTGCGCTTTCTGCTCGAACAGGACGGAAACGATGCAGGTCTACGCCGCAGCATCGCCAGCCAGCCACGGCCACGCCGACGAGCCCTACTACGCCTCCCAGCCCCCGCACTTCCTCGCGTCCAGCCAGCTCCTCCCGCCTTACGAGGACAAGCGTCCCGTGTCAGCCGGCTCAGCCTATTCTTCGGCCTCCCACCACGGCGACGGCCACGACTTTGGCTTCCCGGCCAGCAACTACACCCACCGCGCCTCCGTCTCCTCTGACACCGCCGTCCCCGAGCTCTACCACTCGCCCGACAGCGAGTCCTACGAGTCGCACTCGCAGCCCACCGAGCACGCCCCCTTCGACTACAACGAGTTCCTGGCCGACGAGTCGGCGTTGACCGAGCCCCCGCCCCAGCTGCACCTCGAGAGCGACGCTGCGGGCGCCTCGTTGGCAGACCAGCAGGGCACCGTCCGGGCCTCCTCCGCACACGCCGCCTTCCGTGACGTCTTTTCCTCTCCCGCGGCCTCCTCCTGCCCAGCCACGCCGTCCAGCTCGTCCAGCTCCGAGTTTGTAGACGTCGACAACGACGACGCTCTGTCCGCCGGCAGCCGCTCTCGCTCCCCTTATGCCGGCAGCATTGGCCCCATCCGCTCTCGCTCCCGCCAGCTCCTCTACCCAGACTCCCCCTTGCAGCCCGGCAGCCCGTACGGCATGCCCCCCTTCTCCCGCTCGTCCTCCACCTCGTCTCTCCACGGCTTGCACGGCGACATGGCGTCCATGGCCATGATGTCGCCCGCTTCGGAGCACCTCTCCAGCTTTGGTGGCTCGCCCATGATGTCCCCCAGCATGGACCCCAGCACCATCCACAGCTCCTCCCTGCCAAACAACTTTGGCAGCCACTTTCCTGTCTTCGAGCGCCGCATCTCCAACTATGAGCTCGGCTCCCCTATTCTCGGTGGCGGCGAGGGCTCCCCTCACCCTCACCACCCGCGCCACCAGCACCAGCACCCTCACCCTCACCACGGCCAGCCTCACCCGCACGCCCACCTGTTCAGCAACCCACAACCCCACTTTGCTCAACACCTGTTTCAGAATCCCAACCCTTTTGGGGCACCAATGCACTACCAGCACCAGCCGCAGCAACACCAGCACGACGTCGCTTTCCCGGCCTCCCCACACTTGTCGCCGGCCTCGGCTGCCGCTATGCCCAGTGGGCTTCCTCGCAGCGCCCCACCGTCTCGCCGAACCAGCACCCGAAGCCGTAAAGCGAACCACGGGGACGATGACTCGGACGACGGCGATTATGTGGAAGGCCAGGAGGCTGCACCCGGCCGCCGCCGTAGCCGTGACACCTCAGGTTACCACAGCCGCCAATCGACCGTCAAGGCATCCTCCCTCTACGGCTTGGCCGCCTCCATGTCCAACCCGGACCTGACCGCCTTCGAAAGGGAAATGCTCACCCCTCAAGGCACCCTTCGAGGCGTCCGCACCGTCATCAATGGCAAGAACCCCTCCACCGCCGGCGTTTTCATGCCCTTGACCGACGACACACCTTACGAGCGCATGCCAACCAAGCGCTCGCGCGGTCGTAGGCCGCTCGACGAGCAGGACTTGGGCATGCTCGGCTCCGAGCTCGTTGGACCACCCACCGACCTTCAGCGCCAGTTTGTCGGCACCACCAAGTCGGGCAAGCTCAAGAAGGTCTTCGTGTTGGTCTTTTCTCCATTTGCTTCGATGAGCGCTTCTGATCATCTTTCATTTCCCCAGATGCCGAGTGCCAGAGTGCAACAAGTGCTTCAAGCGTTCGGAACATCTCAAGCGCCACATTCGCTCCATCCACACTGGGGAGAAGCGTGAGTCCAAGCCTAGCTTTCAAGATCGCTGTCCCGGTCTAAAGCCGCGGCTTCGAATTACAGCTTTTGAATGCCCGCATCCCGGCTGCGGCAAGTCGTTCTCGCGAGTGGACAACCTTAACCAGCACGCCCGAGTGCACACCGGTGGCAAGTCGCCGTCCGGCTCCCCATCCGGCAGCCTCCGCGCTCCTCGCCGCCGCAAGTCCAAGTACGCCCAGGAGGAAGCCATTGGCGATGACGATGTGAGTGCACAAGGGCAGCTGCATCAGTTCCTTTCTGATTCCCCGCCTCTCGATCTCACAGGACGACTACGTTCCATGAGGTCTTTTGCCGACTTCCCCTCCCCAAGCCTTTGCCACCACCCTACGAACCGCAATACACGAAGAGGGCCGGCCCTTTCTCTTAATCTGTAATCATTCCCCCGCATTTTTTACCCGCAACGCGCTCGACACTCTTTAGACGGTCTCCATCAATCCCCACGACCCGCGCCACTTATTCTAATCGCACCTCTGTCTTGGCGCCCTTTTAACGACTAGTACGGTGTACAACGAACTCTCTCTCTACATTCTGGCTGTCCATCACGATCAGTACTCGCACACCCCTCCTTGCCTTTCGCCACTCTCCTCGCGGCTTTGGGCAAGGCCTCCGACCATGTTCAGTTTCACACTCTCACACCTACATCCGCTCTTCGTGCTTCCGTCCGTGTCCATGCTGCATTTGACCCGCCTGTTTTCCTCCTCTTGGGACTTTGGGATTTGGAAGGAAAGGGCCTGGCCGCTTTCCGTTTTCACGCTCTCTGATCTCGCAAACTTGATGCCCTAATGTAACCATGAAACCTCGAACGATTAAGAAATCTAGAAATTCCAAAAGTCCCCCAACAGTGCGCCCGAGAGTCGACGAGGAGCAAGAGTGCTCGTTTTGAAAAGATGTGGCGCCAAGCGCTCCCCAAAGTGTGGAAATGTTACAATAGCGTCGACGAAGGGTTGCGCCTCATAGATCGTCCGTCATGATTGATATCTGGTGCATGAGCGTGAGAAAGTGGGCCAGCAAACTGGCGGTGGGAGAGCAGCTCACGAATTCGGCCTCTGAGATCTCCCCGTCCTGATCCAGGTCGAATTCATCGATCATGGCTTGTCTGTGAGTCCATGATTTGTAAGAAACACAACGTCGATGAGCACCTAAGGTTGAATTGGCGCTCACAGCTCGTCGTCGTCCAGGTTCTCCTGCAGCTCCTTGGCCACCCTCCGGAGGTTGCGCAGCGAGATCTTGCCCGTCTGGTCGTCATCAAACAGTCTGAACGCCTTGCGCACTTCCTCCAATGGGTCCCGAGCCAAGATCCTTTCCGTCACTGTGCGAAGCCGGGCACTCTGTAAGCTCGTCTTTCTTGGGCAACGGTAGGGCAAAGATGGACGCACTGAGCTTCATGAACTCGTCAAACTCCATCTTCTGCGTCCCGTGCTTGTCCTGGTCGCGCATAATCTTGAGCACCTCGGCCTTTTTGAGGTCGAAGCCGAGGGCGCGCATGGCCACCTTGAGTTCGTGGTAGTCGATGGCCTGTGACACATTGGACCTCATTCACACACGCTCAGTATGTGAACAGGACCAGCACGCACGCCGTCCTTATCCGTGTCGAAGAGCTCGAACGCCTCTTTGACCTGTCAACACACAAATTAAATCGAGGCCAGCCGCGACGATGTGCGGACCGACGGACCTCTTGCCGCTGCTCCTCTGTCAGCTCTGGGCGGTGGTGAGTCGGCGTCTGGGCAGTGGGCCGCCGCTTGGACTTGGGAGTAGGGTAAAGCGAGGAGCTCATTTTTTGGGCGCGAGGTCGAGGAGGAAGGTCAACAAAATCCAAGGCTGAAGTGGTAGGCGCATGCATCCAAGCGCGTCATTGTGTGCATCTACAGGCTCTACGCAGATTGCAGCTTGGCCGTCAGCCTTCGGGCGGCAGGCGTGTCCATGTCGATCCCTTGACCCTTCATCATCTCCTTGTCCAGCTCCTTCGACCCCTTCTGCCGCGCATCCAAATATGCCGCGGCCACATCCAGCGTGTGCCCTCTCTTCTTGACCCAATGCTTCGAATCCAACGGCCACGCTTGCCGTGTGCGGCGGCTCCACCTCATCTTGTGCAGCACCATCCTGGCCTCGTCGAACAAGCCCTTCTCCGCCAGTCGGACGATTAGCATGCCCGCGATGGTCGTCTCCACCAGAGGCATCGCGTCCTGCTCCAGCGCCAGGAACATGGTGGTTGCCAGCGACAGCGCGCCATTGCGCAGTTGGGCGTAGATGAGCTCGGCCTGGTGGCGGGCGTCCGGCGCCAGGCCCGCTTCCACCATGTCCACCTTGAGCTGCGCCACTTGGGCCAGGTCCTCTTCCGACATGTTCCAGCGCCGCGAGTGCGAGCGCATGAGGAAGACGTAGGCTTCGGCCGTCCATCCTTGCGGGAAGATGGCGGCGAGGATCTCGTAGAGCACTCGCAGGCGACGTGTGTGGGTGGTGACAATTAGGTCCAGCAGGGGGTGGCCAACCTCGTCGACGGACAGCTTCACTTGACTGCCATAAGCCCGTTGGACCCGACGCCAAACTTGGTAGGCGAAGATGGGCCGCCTGGTCCAAACGGCGCGCGATACCAGCAAGTTGGCCTCCGGTGTGGTAAGCGGACGGGGCAAAGAGGCCAGGAAGCGGTCGATAGTAGGCGGGTTGCTGAGCCGGGCGAGGAAATTCAAGTAGATGCGAACGGCCTCGCTGATGGCCGCGACTGGGGCGTGGTCGCGCCATAAGTTGAGGACAAAGGGCTGATCTAAAGGGTCCTCCTGAAAGACGGCCCACCGCAGCAGCTGTTCGAATGGCGTGGTACCGGCATCACGCTTGTGGAGGTTCAGTGGAGTGCCGCCAAGTTTGTCGCTCAACTGGAGCAGAGTCTTGGCCTGCGCAAAGTGTTTGGTGTTGATGGCGACACGGAAGATGGCGGGAAGATGCTGTTTAATATGATCGGACATTGTCACAAAGGGCCAAGCCGTCTCTTGCGATTCCGTGAGAACCAGCTGAACAAGGCGAGCCATGTTGATCGAAGTTATGCCAGAGGATTGAGTCGGAGCATGTTTGACTCGATTGATCAGGCTGTAGCGTTGAAAGTGGTGGAGAAATGCCTCCACGAAGCCGGCCGGCCACGCTTGACCCAAGCGCAGCTGGTGCAGAGCCAGGACGTCGACAGCGCTATTGAACTGTGACCGACTGCTGGATTGCAGTGGGTTCCACAAGTCATCGCCAGTAATTCGCGCAATAGCATAGGCCAGGTGGCAAAGGAAAGGCATCCGCCGCCTGGCGCGCTGGTTATCGCCCAACTCGAGTTGCAATGTCGCCAGAGGAGACTCCGGTGTAAGGTTTTGCTCCAAGGACGAAGTGAGAAGTTGCAAAGCAATGTCGGAAGGAGGAGGAAGTCGGGCAGTGCGAAGGAGCCGCAAAATGTATAGAGAGCGCAACGCATTGCGGGTGTGAAGGCGTTTGGAGAGGAAGATAAGGTAGTCTGAAGCCATGGTGTGGATTTGCTTGAGGTCGTGAATTTGGATTAGACCAGGCCTGCCCTGCTGACGCTCTTGTTGGCATTGTTGCATGGTAACTGCCAGCGACAACAGTTCATGCCTGATGCTACGCATGATTGCGCCATCGTATCGACCTGAAGAGGTTGATAGCTTCAGAAGGCGTGAAACGTAGCTGCGTATGCGCCGGGAGGATACCGCCTTGTGTCGAGGCAGTGGAACGACTTGAGATGGCCGCACTCGAAGCAGTGGCCTGGCGACGGCTGCGGCCCGTTCGTCGGTCGCTTGCACGCTTCCTCTTCGCTTTTTCCCCGTTGTCACGGCATCCCCCGCTCTTAACAGGTTGCTGGCCGCCTCCACGTCCAGCTCTGGTGCTCCTGCAATGGCATGCAGCTGCAGACACAGATCCCAATCCGCTCGAGCCTGTCCATTGTCGCCTTGTGGCCCTGCCGCCGAGAGGTACCGCCCCAATAGACCCGTAGACAGTTGCCGACTTGCGGCGTCGGGAAGAGTGGCCGAGTTGGACAAAAGATCTTGGGCGAGTTGGGCCAGTCTGCTTTTGCTGTAGCTCTCCTGTGACGGATCTTCCAGAAAGCTCAAGAGCTCTGGAGGCAGACTGAGGGACGTCGAGGGCGGCGCCGGCACCGCAGCGAGCTGCAATAACAAGCGTCCAAAAATTCAATGAAGCTCATGCGGCACACAGGAGGAAGCCACTTGCAGATGTCGCTGGCCTGCTCCATCGAAGTAGAGGCGCTAGGGCGGTCCGACGAAGACCCAGTCGAGGCAGTGACATTCATTGGGCCCAAAGCCTGGCGGGTGCTCGGGAAGGGGAGTTTCGGTCTCGAGCCTGGCTCGCGTGCGGCTCACTCGTACCTCCGGTCAATGTGTTTCTAGCGATGCACAATTACATGGAATTCGGAACGTGTAACGATGGAGTTCATATGGACAAATCTCGCTGCGCTTGATGTTTGAAGTTACTTAGAGATGCTGTGAGATTAAGCTCGGCTTCAGCTTACTCTTGAAGGAAGCTACGGCGGAGGACTCACAGCGACTTGTTGTCGAGCCACTTGGAAAACATGTCAAGGGCGGCAACGGGCTGGTCCTGTGTATAGAAACCGTCGCATAATGAGCATTGAGAATTGTGTGTTCTTCAAGAATCGCAACCCACGTATGGCACCTGAACATCCAATGTTGAGCTTCACTAGCCAAGCAAAACGTGAAAAAAGCTCACCATATGACCGGCTCCCAAGACCTTGACGAAGGTGAAGTTTCCTGCGCCGGGTCCGGCCTGGCGACTAAAGCCCCCAGAGTCAGAACTGCCTCCAAGCACGGGAAAGGTATCACTCACACTTCACCAGCCTTGGAACCATCCTTCAGATGCCAAGCAAGATCCGAGGCGGACTGCAGCTCCTTCTGGAACGGCGACTCCAAAGCCAGAACCCACGCCTTGTTGCCTGAGATACGCTCGGCAGGTCAGAGACACACGTTAAAAGCCGTGGAATCTGATTGAGCACTCACCCATCCACTGGCACATGAAGTCGTCCTCTCCAGCATAGATCAAGAACCTAATGCCGTCCGCCAACAGCTCGGGGATGAGAGCAGCCGAGTCTGGTCCAAACCGTAAGAGAGGCCAATTAGTCAACGACTAGGTAGGAACTGACTGTGCATGCCGTCACCAGAGAACTGGAAGGCCTGGTTGATGCGCATGTTGCACGACTCAAACGTGATGGAGTCGTCGGCGCCCAGCTCGGCCTTGACGTCCGGCTGGTTCATGTATGTCTCGATCCATTTCATCTGCTCGTAGCAGAGCGGGTTCTCGTTCCTGTTGCAGGCCATCCGGATGTCGTAAGGGTTCCTATCGGTTTGTTGGATGGGGCCGACCTGATCTTGGTGCGTGAGCACAAATCCCAAGATACTGATAGGGCTTTGGTCAAAGCATACAATGTTAGACCAGCAGTAGAGAGTCGCGGGCACGCAAGTGAAACGGGTCGGATTGTCGTAGCAGTATTTCTGCAGGCGCTGGCAAGTTCCGACCTTGCTCTTGATCGAAGTGCAGGTGGCGTCAGAGAAGATGGCGTAGGGCGACGGTTTGCAAGCGTAGTCGGGAACGGTGGCGAACTGGGTGTAAGGTTCGGTGAGGCCGTTGCCGATGAGAACCGATGTGAGAGGGATGGTGAAGGCCGACGAGGAGGACTTGAGTGCAAGCGCCTTGTTTTGCTTGTGGATGTAAGAAGCGATGTTAGGGGCATAGTGGCCTCCATAAGACTCGGCGGCAATCGAGAAAGGCAAATGCTTGTATTCGGGGTATTTGGCGTAGAATAATTGGAGGAAGGCGTACACATCCTTAGCTGCATCGGGCGTGTTGTTGATACCCTCGCCACTAGTCCACGAGTAGCCAACAGCAACCGGCTGGTCGAGGAAGACCACAGTGGCCTTCTCGGTCCAGCTATAAGGGTTCAGCTCGGTCTTGGCGCCACCGTCGACCACATTGCATGGTCCCAGCTCGAACAGAAGACCAGTGGTGCTGCTGCAGCCAGGTCCCTGTGCAATCGCCTCGTCAGCTTCCGCCTCGGTGCCTACAAACGATGGAAAATGGCCTACCCCGTTCAGCCACAACACCAGTGGGTCGTTCTTGGGATCTCCTCTGGACTCGAAACGCCAAAAGAACAAGTGTTTGTCTTCACTGATGTCCAGGTAGCCGCCTGTGTGACCAGTGAGCCTTGGCGCACATCAGCAGAAAGGAGGCGAAACGCACTCGATGACTTCACGGTTGGATCGCACAACCCCTTGGAGCTGTTCTTGCTGCGTAGGGAGTACTCTGGGAACTCAGCCAGCGTGACGAAGTCGGTGTCGGCATATCGGTGCAGGGACGGCTTGGCTTTGGGAAAGGTCGGAAGAGGCTTGCTCCAGCCCAAACCCAAGTTGTCTAGAGCATGCGGCGATGGGAGGTAGGCGTCCAGTGGCAGTTGAGCCGCCCAGGCGACAGTGGTGGCCAGTGAGCTGGCGGCAAGCAAAGCGTTCTTCATGGCCTTCGAATCGTTCCTGGGGAACAACCTTGAGAAGGGCAGGATCGAGTCGGGTCGGCACCGGTTCGGAGTGCTTGGATGGAGCTCATCTCTCAGGATCGTTTCGACATCATCTTTGTAATGCTGGATTGAGGAGAAGCTAAGCGCTGAGCCCTATCCGGTTTCAATTTTTCGATGATGAATCGTCTCCGCCACCGCGGTGGCCACATCCTTCAATAGACTCGCGAAGCTACTGAGATCTATGACAGGCGCAAAGGTGAAGTCTGTCAATGAAAATGAGGAGTCAGAACAGGGTTTGACAGCCCCACGCTGGAAGGGTGCGCACACCTTTCGAAACGAGATGCTGTTGTGTTCTATTCCTCGGGACTGGGTTCGGGGCCGTAGGCCACAACCTGCATGGCTGTAGATAAAGAGTCAGCTGAATTGAATTTGATGATGCATGAAGAGAGATTTACAGTTGGCAAGGAGGTCGTTAGCTGCGCTCTTGATGTGGTCGATGTTCTCGACTTTGACGCCGCCGGTCGTAGTGACTGTAGCATTCAAAATCTTGTGTTCAGTACCGAACGGTGCTCCCTGCCGTCGTAGATATAGCGCTCACCATGTTTCAGAACACAGTCGTTCACGAGAGATCTCAGCAAGATTCTGGCGGCCACGACTCCTTTGGGCAGGCCTTGCTCTTTGACACGAGCTTTGTAGGCCTGAATCATGACTTAGATGCATTACTTCAACAACAACATGCGTGCTTACGACGGTGGCATCTGGAGAAGCACGCACGGCGCGAAGGTCAGCACATTTCCATCAGTCCAACAGGACGAGAAGTCACCTACCATAGGCAGAAGCATTGATGTAGTCTTGATCGCTCAAGTTGGATGGGCCGGTGCCGGCGGCGCTGGTGAGCTGAGCGAACTTGTCCGAGCTTTGCTTCAATTCGCTCTCGTTGCTGCCAAGGACATGGGCTTTCGACCACGGATACAAAGATGATGGCTCACAAGAACATGAAGTACATCGACTGCAGGACCTGTCAAGACAAACACTGTCGGATGAGCATGACCGGTGGGCAGAGCATTCGCCACTTACTTCTCCCATTTTGAGCAAGTTGTCGTTCGAAGTGGCAGTAGCAAAGTCGAAAAGTGGTGGGCAGGGAGCAAAAGAAGGCAAAGGACCAGCTGGATCTTCACCAGGAAAAGTGTTTGCCCCTTGCACCAGCCAAGACAGGGTGGTTTCGGTTGACATTCAAATGTGGAACTCGAGGTCTCTGCCTTCAGCAGTGATGGCTGAAGGGGGAACATCTGAAAGGCTGCGTGCCCTATTCAAAGGCATAGGGCGGCACAACGATGGCTGAATGGAGGATCCGGCTCATCCGACACCAGCTTTTGGTCCGGATCAGCGCGGGCAGCGACGGGCAGAGCTTATCGGGTATCCCATCATCCGCCAGGCAGTCGGACTAGAGAGTATGATGTGCTTAAAACGGTGGAACGGTCATGGAAACGGGGAGATGGGTAATGTGAAGCGAGAGGCAGTTGCAGGAGAAGCTTACGCAGGGCGGCAACCTTGAGCTTGAGGTCGTCAAATTGGTTTTCAGAGGTGGTACAACTCGACTGCGCACAGTCGGTCCTAGACACAGCCACAAACAACTACAAAAAACGCGCCGGTGGCAAAACCCTCGTGCAGACTTTCCACACCCTCAACCGCTCAGAAAGGACTGGTCAGATTCCAAGAGGGCTGCCAGACGCGCAGTCTTTGAGTGTCACCAAACTAAAGCGAGAGCGTGGAGAGCGTGACACTACCTTGCTCGGCGGCCTTCTGGACAGCTAGCACCATGTTGTCCAGACCCCACACGTCGACGTTGAGGAAGTAGCGCTCGACTGCGCGACGAACTTCTCGTTAGAAGCAGTCAAGAGAGGTCAGGAGAGATGCAAGCCTTGCCGTAGAGGATGAGCCAGCTCTTGGCCATGCTCCGGATCATTTGCTTGCCAGCCGCCAAGGTCTTGGGTCCATAAGCCTCAACGTTTCTCTCGTAGGCCTGTCCTCGACACCTGTTTGAGCTTTCCATAAAGTGACAGCCGAGAATGGGCAGCTCGTTACGCGGGCGCAGACTGCGACTTTCGTTTCAAGCGGTCACCCCGAATTGATGGCTTGGCAAGAAAGGCTCACAGTAAGTGGCGGCTCCGACCACTCCTTCGAATGTCTGGTCTTCAAACCTCGCCTGCCTTTCGCACTCCTCGTAGGCCTCAAAACGGGCGTAGTAGGAGTAGAGCAGGTCGAGCTTGTCCTGCCTGGCGTGCTCGAAAGTCATTTTGAGCTGCTTGCATTCCGCACTTGACAGATTTAAAGTCCACATACGAGAACCACTGTGAATGTCACCCAACAGTGGAAGTCAGCGTCGCCGACTAGTGAGAAGGTCAAACTCACCCGGCCTTTTAGGAGGTACTTGGGGTGCAGGATTAGGTCTTCAGCTGACATGTTGTCGTCGTCCGAGATCAGCGACAGCACAACGAGACTTTGAGAGCATGACAGGCGCCCTAAAAGCAAGGCGAAAAGGGCACCAAACAGAAAGAAGGGGGAGCGCGGTGGTCAGACGGGCGGGAGCGCTGGCTTTGAGACTTGAGGACTGAGAGAGCGCAGTCAAAGCAGAACTAGATCTTCAGAGAGAGGCAATGAGGGAAGTGCGCGTGCTCGGCGGCGTTTCAATGGGAGGCAGGCACTGAGGAAGCAAGACGAGAGCAGGGCAGGCGCAGGGCAGACAAGCGAGAAGGAGACCTTGGCGAGGCGCTGTATGCAAAATATCTGATCTCTACCAACAGCTAGCAAGCGAGAAAGCGGGCAAAGAGTGGCCAAGAGTCGACGTGTCACTCCAACCCTCCGCCGCTCAACGCCACCAACTTGGCTCACTTTCGCCAAGTGCTGGAACAACTGCGCTGCTCAAAGTCCACAGAACAAGAAGTCATCAATCAAGTCGTTTCTTTCAGAAAGCTATTTCGTTTGTTCGCAGTCCTTTTCTGTAGTAGTCAACAGAGCCAGAAGCCTCCCATCCCCTGCCCGTTCGCGTAGATCCTATATCCTCACAACTCCACCCTTGAGCATGCACCAAGATCGTATGAGAGCGAGGTGAGGCCAAAAAAGTAGAAGGCGGCGAGAAAAGGAGCGCGAGAGAGGGGAAGAGGCGTGGGTGGGCGACGGAACTCTGCGGGCATTTGACGATTTACCAAGAGGCGCCGGAGTTCTCGAGGCCTGTCAGGCAATTTCTTCCATATTAGCCATTGTGGAAGGCAAGGGCTGAGGGAAGGGAAGGGACTGACCTTGCTCGGCCTGCTCCTTGGCGGCTGTGTTCAACCCATGCGTCAAGACTCCGCGACAAATGGAATCTAAGAGGAACACAACGACCCACCATGCTTGGCACGCTCCTTGTCGACAAAGTCCATGCCGCGAGTCTCGACCTCGCGATCCATGAAGGCGCCGACGAAGCCGGCGAGCTGTTCGCGCGACCAGGGCCTTTAGCCTACCGTGTTTGAAGAGGCTAAAGAGGGAGAGCAAGGACGAACCAGCTCTTTGGCTTTGGCGTGCGACTCGGGCTGGCCGTTTTGGGCGACGTGGTTCTCATAGGCCTGTAGAAGAGCACGTCGTCTCAAGCATCGATGGGCGCGAGGCTTAATGAGTGACAGTGCCTCGTACCTTGGCGGCCTCTGTGAGCACAAAAGACGTCTACTGAATCAGCTTGGGTCAAGAGATGATGGTCAAGGGAGCGCGGCTCACCGTAGGCGGCGGCGCCAGCGATGACCTCGTGGCTGTGGGCGATGGAGTTCTCAGTTACGACAACGAGTCGAAACTGAATGGTCGTAACCCACCTCAAGGAAGCCTGGAGAACTCCGCCACTCAGGTACGACGAACAAGACGTAAGCTGAGGGAAGGAGCCGCACCTTGTGTTCGTCCGAGCCGTCAAAGTTGCGGACTGTACCCCGACTTCACACTCTACTACACAGTAGTAAGGGTGTAAGCGAGCGCACCTTGGTCCAGCTGAGCCTGGCGTTCATCGTCGTGGCTGTGAAGCAGATCGCCAGCGAGTCTGAGCGACGTCTGACAGCTCATGACGACCAGTGCTCACTCGAAGAACTGTGATCCAGACATCAGGTGCAGCCACAGTGGGCTAAGAGAGACAAGGACTCACTCCCATGATGTTTCGTTAGTTCGCGCGAGTTGGTAAAGGCAGGGGAGGAAGATGGAGGTGTGGGAGCAACCTGTTTCCAAGCGGTATTTATAGGCAGGGTGTGACAAGAGATCTGTGCACCGTGGCAACCGGTGGGGACGTCATCAAAGGGGCCTTCCAGTCACACATCAAGAAGGCCAGAGCGTCGCGCGAGGAGGGACAACCCAGTTCAAGGCGCTCAAGAGACCTTCAGTCGTTTACGTTTGCGCATGAGGGTGATAACTGAACACCTTCTGGGCGCAAGGCGAGGCACACCTTGTACATAATCGCGAGGGAGCGGGCAGGGCAAGAGGTGGGCGCTTCACGACCGCAGCAGAGATGTGATTGCTGGACGAGGGGGAGCAATGCCGCGCGCTGCCTAAGGACGTAGGCGACAATACAGAGCAGCAAGCAAAGCAAACCACAAAGCCGCAGTATCGCCGCCGAGCGACTCCAACCCAGCTTCAAATTATTTTGCGCTCAAACAAGCAGCATCATGGCTGAAGCTGAAGGTTCGCTCTTTGCTCCCTTGACCTTGGCACTAGGCTCATAGTGCCAACAGGATCCGAGATCAAGCCCAAGAACAAGAACAAGCAGTTCCGCAAGGACAAGCGTGAGCCTTTGCCTTCCTGCTGCAGAAATTTGTTATGGACCCGGTTTCTGAGGAGATCGGCCCTTCACAGCTTGGGATACGGATGATATTGACCAGTTGAGTTCCTGCCTTACACTTTAAGCATTGTTCTATGCTGAGCACGGGATGGCAAACCTCAACAGCGCAAGTCCCGCTCACCACTTTAGACGAATCCCCCCAAGTCTGACGAATGCTGGGCTCGCAGTGGAAGATTGACCCGTTCGAAGTCACCAAGGACTCGCGGCCCATGTTGGAGGAGTCCTCCTTCGCGACGCTCTTCCCCAAGTATCGGGAGACGTACCTGCGCGAAGTGTGGGGGGCGGTCACTGCTTCCCTCTCCAAGCATGTTCGTCCTCCTTCTTCCTCCGACACCTTGGCTCAAAGTGTTGATGTATGTGAGAGGGGAACAGGGAATAGGCTGCACGTTGGACTTGGTAGAAGGCTCCATGTTGGTCAAGACCACGCGCAAGACTTTCGACCCGAGCATCATCCTCAAAGCTCGAGATTTGATCAAGCTCCTAGCTAGGTCTGTGCCATTCCAACAGGTTCGTCCTCCTCTCCCCTCCAATTCCAGAGGAATGTGAAGTAGACGAGTGAACAGGCGGAGAGGGTGTTGGAAGATGGCATCGCGTGCGACATCATCAAGATTGGCAACATCGTCCGCAACAAGGAGCGATTCGTCAAGCGCCGCCAGCGCATCCTCGGACCTGGAGGTTCCACCCTCAAAGTTCGTGTACTTTTCTCTCCCTTCCAGCGAAAGTTTCGCTGAGCCAGACCCGAAACTCGCGAACAGGCAATTGAGTTGTTGACCAGCTGCTACGTCCTAGTTCAAGGCAACACGGTCTCAGCTATGGGCCCTTACAAAGGCCTCAAGGAAGTGAGGCGGATCGTGTTGGACTGCATGAAGAACCTTCACCCCATTTACCACATCAAGGTCCGCTCTCTTTCATCTTATTGCCAAACTGTGGCTCACGGAATTGGGAGTGGACAGGAATTAATGATCAAGCGCGAGCTGGCCAAAGATGAGAAGCTGGCCAACGAGGACTGGTCCCGCTTCCTGCCCAAGTTCTCCAAGCGCAAAGCTGCTGCCGCTTCTACCTCCACTCCCGGCGATGATGACGAAGAACCCGCGGCGCCTGCAGCTCCAGCGTTCGAGGAGCCGAAGCAGAGGGAGAGCGAGTTTGGCAAGTCCAAGAAACCGCCCAAGGCCAAGATCGTCAAGAAGCCTTACACGCCCTTCCCGCCTGCTCCACAACCTTCCAAGGTTCGCCTTACCCTCTCTCACATGAGTCCCCCAGTTGCTCATGCCTATGAACGGTTTCGGAACAGATCGATCTTCAATTGGAGTCGGGCGAATACTTCCTCAAGCCTAAAGAGAAGAAGAAGCGCAAGGACGATGCCAAAGCGGCGCAAGTGGCGCTCAAAGCCAATCAGAAGAGGGAGGAGAGGGCCAAGGCGTTCGTCGCGCCCGCTGAGGACTCGCCCGCTGGGGCTGGGGAGGCGGAAGGCGGGAAAAAGAAGAAGAAGGGCAAGGAGGGCAAGAAGCGGAAGAGGGAAGCCGGAGAGGTCGAGGGGGAGAGCGATTGAAAGGGGGAGATTGGGTTTCTGATTGGTGTTTTGCACGCACGGGCGGATCGTTGCGCCCGCCCGCCATTCGAAGATGCCTGAGGGAGTGTGCTATGTGCGAGAGAAAGGCTGGTGAGCACACCCATGAGTCTGGCGTGCCGTCCGGCCACTGGCCACCTGCGAGAGGCAGAGCTCTTGATCTGGGCACACCGCTCCATCTAGAGACTTCGCTCTGCTCGTTTGCTTGACTGCGTTGCTGTCAGAATAAGGGTGAGATCAGGGTTTTGGGAAGCGCCCTCCACGCGAACAGACGCCTCGATGCTTTTTTGCCACCACTCTTGAGGCCGCCTGCAAGACTCGACTGACACCTCGAGGCTGATTCGGGTTCATTTCATCTGCTTTTGGTACTTTAAGTTGACTATTGGTGCTGTTGGCGACCGGTTGGATGCGCAAAGCAAGGCGTTTATGGCTCCGAGCTCGGAGACTGCGACAGTACGGCGCGTGGACGCTCAGGTCTTTCTTGCGCGGAACGGCTTCGATTGTCATGACATTGCAGAACGTCTAGCAGTCCGACGCCTCCCTGTGACCGAGCCGCCAGATGCAGTCTCGAGGACGTCCTACGCGTGACCGAATCTAATAGGTCTGCCTGCCAAGACCGTTTCGTCTCGCCCTCGACAACATGTCTCATCGACCTACATTCTCGAGTCTCCTTTGATCTCAAAGCCTAGGAAAGCAGCGGAAGGCTAAGGACGCCTTCCTTAAGTTCCGTCCATGTCGTTCAGCAGCGTTTCAGTTCTAGGTCTCCAGATCCATTAATTTTTGCTCCAGGAGCACCAGGTTGTTTCTTCTGCATCTCCATAAACATTCAAGGAACCCGATGTGCCCTCTCATTCGAATCCTCTTGACCACCGTGTTCTTCATCTCCTTTGCTACGGCCAATAAGTGCCTGGTCTGGGCCTATCTCTTTGAAGACCGAGGTATGTGACAGCTGTCATACAACCTCTCACGCGCCACTGAATGCTTAACAACCTTTCGTAGCTTGCGAGGGCTCCTTCAAAAAGATCTGCGCCGGCATCGGCACCAAGGTCGACATTGGGTAAATCACACTCCTTTACCAACCCCTTATGATTGGAGTTTCACCGTCATGTGTGTCTACAGACAGACGGGCAGCATGCAGCTCACCAACGAGGACCCCAACGCCGACCGACAATTCAGGCTGTACGCATCCATCGTCCTTTGCACCCATGGAAAGCTTCAATCGAGGGAGCGTGAGGCCTACAGATCCATAGGCGATGGCACACTTTGCGCGACGTTGCCGCTCCCTTGGTGCTCCGATTATTCGGTCGCCCGCAGCACGCCCACCCGCCACGACTGCTTGGTCCCGTACAACTCCGATTCCACGCCTAGCTACTTCCGTGAGCCAGCTCTACTGAATTGTATACACCGGATTTTGAGCAATGAATCAGGCTGCTTGTGGGACTGGAGCGCCTGACTGGACCCAGAGGTGCCACCGACCTTCTTACATTTCGGACTAGGTCAGTTCATTGCCTCCTGGCTGCCGCACAGCGGCGTGGGATAACCCATATTAAATCAAACAGGAGCCCAACAAGCACGTCCAGTCGATTTTGGCAGCGCCACCGACTCTGGGCGTTCGAGCATTGGGACCTATCGGACAATGACGATTCTGGGATCAACGAGGCATATTGTATAAGGATGTAGTGTGTCAATAAGACGCAGACAACGAGTCTGGATCTCGACAACCAGGAGTTGTCGCGTGCTCCACCGGATGCCGCAATTGAGAGTCGAGTGGTAACGTTGATCTCGACTTGTCCAAGCCTATTGACCGTTTAACCTGCTCTTCATGTTCAGCTTAATCGCTATCAGTCGCTGGACAAATGCTTTTACCCCTGCGTGAAGCTCGCCATCTGCCATTTTGCCACCTTGGGCGCTGAAGGCTCGCAAACCCTCCTCTCTTGACACTGTCCGCGCGTCGCTCTTGCGTTCCACGAATGTAACGTTTCGAGAAGCGTTGAATTCCGCAGCTCTCTGGTGCTTCCCTGTGACCGAGCATCAGGATGCTGTTCTTCTAATGTCGAACTCGGAAGGCTTATCGCAGGCTTACCCGCGAACCCCAGTCTCTGCTGTTTCACTCTGTCCTCGACCTTGAGGCTCCTTTGATGTCCAGGCTGGAAAGTACGGAAAGAGTTCTCAAAATGTACTGTCCGCGTCCTCAGCAACGTTTCAGCTCGGAGCGCCCGTGCCTCGTAGCACTCCCTCTTTCTGGACCCACCGTCTAGCAGCAACTACATTGTCAACCATGCGCCTTCTCGTTCGAGTCGTGCTGGCTTCACTCTTCCTTGTTGCCGGCGCCAGTGGCAAATGCCTCATCACCGCTTCAGTCTATGCAGATCGATGTTCGTGAATCGTATCTAGCCTTAACAGAACGATCAGGGGCTCATGGCCGTCGATCAGCTTGCTCGGACATCGTGCAGACCATTTGCGTCGGTTCAGGCTCCAACGTTGATGTCGGGTGAGCGGCCTTCGCCGACAAGCATTTAAACCCGAGGTTGAGGAGGAGAGCCCAGTGATATGAGCAGCCTCATCTTGCACAATTATGATCCAAAGGCGAATCGCCAGTTCTCTATGTATGTATGAAATCTCGCTGTTCGTGCTCCCCGAATTCGCCAACTGACCAGATGCTTGACAGCTCGGGAGGAGCCGACGGAGTGCCTTGCAGCGCCATTCCGACTGGGCCCAACTGGGCTACCTATACAGTCGCACCTGCTCAGGACAGCCCTTGCCTGGTGGGAGACAACCAGGATCTCACGCCCGGTTACATTCGTGGGCTTCCTGCTCCTCTAGGAACGGCGCAAGCTTGTGCTGATCTAGCAGCTGAACAGGCTGCCTATGGGACCATGGCCCCACGACTCGCCGCTCCCGCCGCCACTGAACCGAGCGTCGTACACTACCCATGACAAGTTACAACACAAAGACAATGCAATAAGGACAGAAAGGCATCTAAGTTCTACAATAAAAGCGAACGGGGACCCGTCTCCAGCCATCACACCTTGCTATCCGAAGCGAATGGCGTTGCGGCTGAGACGAGACCGCCTTCCTCACTGTGTAGCTGACTATTAGGTCGGCAGTCACTAAGACAAGCAGTGTTGACGTACGCATGCCAATCTTTTGAAGTAGTCTCCACACTGGAGCCATCTAATGCGGGTTTGCGGCGCAACAATCTGACACCGATCGTGGCGAGAACCAAAAGGGCCAGAATTCCGCAAACAACGCCCCCGATAAGCCCTGAGCGAGAGTCGGTAGTAGGTTTAGAGGACGGAAGAGCGTTTGATGTTGCAGACCCGCGTGCTTGCGATACCTCTGACGAAGAATGGTGGGCCGATATTTGTGTGGTCGACTGGGGAGCGGGCACAACCGGCAATGAAGTGGACGAGGAGAGCAGAGACGAAGACTTGGAAGCGGAAGTCGACACGAATGCTTCTGCAGTCAAAGCGGCGGTGGTGGTTGACGAGGTCGGGCTGTCGAGCTCAACAGTGATGTAGGACCAAACCTGCGCCCACACTCAACGACAGCCACCTTCCATTAAGAAAAAGATCCCACCATGTGCGTGCCATTCACCTGTCCGCTGGACTTGCCAGTGTTGGTGTACGTGACATAATGCGGCCCGTCGTCGAGGCGTGGGCTGGAGTAGAGAGCATCCGGCCCTTCGAGTATGTCCCATGTCGCCGCCCAGCCATTGCCTTCATAAAGAATGTCGTCATCAATACGAACAGAGAAGGAGCCGTGGTCGTAGTTTCTATGGGGAAAGGGCATCAGAGGCAGCTGGACTCGCAAAGACCAGAATCTTACTTATCGCCCCATATTGAGACTGGTCCTGATGATTAGCTTGTAGGTTCGTATCAGAGCTGGAGGGGCCTACATGCTACTCCCTCAAAAGTAAAGTTGAGGTAGGCACCGACTTGCAGAGTGTACATCGACTGGCCGGTCGGGTAGTACGAGCCCGTCGCCTGGAAGGAGCCTTCTCAACAAAGGACGGTGGACATGCCCAAGAAACCATACGATGCCCCAAGCGCCGGCTGGAGTGGCGTTGGCGTCACCAATGTGAATGGTGGTGTTGGCCGCCCAACAAGCCTGGAAGGCCAGCGACGCAAGCAGGAACCCAAACGGGGTCGACATCCCAGTCATACGCAGACAGGCATCGCTGGCTCGCGGGTGGAGAGGGCAAAAAATGAGGCCACCTCTCTGGTGAGTGCAGGGCGGAGAGATGACAGTCGCATCAAGGACGCCAGGGTACAAATTCTTGGGCACTCTGCTCCGTCCAGTTTCAAGGCCACTTGCAGCTTCTTTGTGGCTTGTTTCGAGTGCGCTTCCAGTGCAGGCCCGTCCAGAAGGCGTATCTGAAACTTTCGAATGCAGGTTCGTCTCGTCCAGTTTCAAGGCCACTTGCAGCTTCTTCAGTGGCTAGTTTCGAGTTGCAAAATCCGGGTTCAGAAAGCGTCGTTGAAACTCTCGAAATGGCACGCCCGTCCTCCCAGAGAGCGCAACTGAAACTTGCGGCAGGAAGGCGTCTGTACGTCGCCATGGGCTCTGTGCACGTCGAAGTGGCATAAGACTTTGCGTATCTGTCTCTCAGACGTGACGAGACCATAGGAGCCCAAGGCAGACATCAAGCCGTGGCAAGCGTCGGGCAATGCAATCGTCCAAAGCAATTCGCTAGGCACCAATTCACTACAGCAGCATTCGGGAGCAAGGCCATCACAGGCAGCAGTATGTAAGGCAACTTGGTAAGAGGCCAACCACCTTCGGCAGCACAAGCATTTGGTCGTCTGAGCCACCTCTAAATTCCTTGGAACCGGTCGAGCGACTTGTCTGGGCAAAATGTTGGTGTCTAACGAGGAGGTGAGCAACCTGTCATCTCAGCTCTGGCTACTGTGCTGAACGCGGCTTGTCACTCGCAGTTCCTGGTCCGGTTAAAGCAGCTGTTCGAGGCGTCCAAGACGTCGGGCTCCATCTTCATCACGCATAAATCCTGTTCGTCCCCTGCCTCTCCCCTTCCCGCACACCTACAAAGACTCAACGGCATGCTACAACGCACAGACACCTACAAAGAGCCGGGCCAAGATGAGGAGATGGCGACAGACGAGGCCAGCTCGTCCAAGCCGATTCCGTGCATCGTCAAGGTCTCCAACGGGCACAAGCTCAAGTTTTCCACTCTAGTGCGTTGCCTGTTGCCTTTCTACATGCTGTACAAACACTCAGGTGCGTTGCACAGATCCCGCCGAGCGGCGCCGACGACTTCATCGCGACCTACTCGGCCCTGCTCAAGTCGTCCATGGCGCCTCACATGAAGAAGAAGGACAAGAAGCGGAATAAGCCGTCCGACCCGGCCGCCAAGAAGCTGTCTTTGCCAAGCCTCAAGGGGAAGCCGCACCGAGGACCCGGGCATAAAGCCCGCCAAAAAGCGCTCAAGGCCCGCAAGCGCATATTCGACAAACTCCGGGCGAAGCGAAAGGCGGAGGCCGCCAAGAGGAAGGCATAGCGAAACAACCAAAGGCGCAAAGGGGAGTTGCATTTGAGATCATTTTTTTCAATTGCGAAAAGCCACCGAAAGAAAAGCTATCTAAGCAAGTGTCGCCATCCTAAGGGGAAGGCTATAGGAGAGGAAACAGAAAGATGAGGGAGAATGCTTTGGAGGCGGAGGAGGGGGCGACAGAACAGCAGCCCGAAACAGATTTCGCTGAACCCTCCCTCTTCCGCCCGACTAGATGAGACTTTCGTTTTGGGGACGTGTAGTGGATTTCGTTGTCTTGGTTTTTGAGTTTTGGAAGAGTAGACGGCGGCGGCCACAAAAGATCCTGCCAGTCGCTGGCGTCCCTCTCTCGTAGTGAAGGGGTTCACGAGTCGGCGGGAGCGGCGACGCCCTTCGCCTTGGTGGCCCGCTTCTTCACTGTCGTGGTCGTCTCCTCGACCTTTTCCGCGATGACCTCCTTGGCCTCGACGGCTTTGCCCTTGGCGGCCTGAGTGGCGTCCGCGGCCTTCTTCTTGATCTCTTGCACCTTCGGCTTGCCGGTCAAAAGGGTGAGGACTGTAAGTCAAGCCAAACCGGTTGCGTCAGAGCGAGTCTGATGAAGGTAGAGAGGCCCACTCACAGACACCTAGCATGCCGATCAGGGTAGCGGAGAGGCCACCGACGATGGCCGCCGTTTGCGGCTGGCTCTTGAAGGCGTAGACGGGGTCCACCTTGGCGAGCTCGTAGAATTCGATGAAAGCGGAGCGCAGGTAGCCGATGGGGTCCTTCAGGAAGTCCTTCTTGTTGAAGTGGGCCGAGTGGTCGTGCTGGTGCGAGTCCTTGCCCTTCATGTCCTCCTTCTCGGCCGCGTCCTCGATCGCCTTCTTGACGAGAAAAGTGGCCTTGGCGAACTCCTTGGCCTCCTCGATCGAGTTGCCAACGTAGATCTGCACGATCACGAAAAGACCACTGAGAATTGGGAAACAACGCTCAATGGTGATGCAAAACGTACGTTGTCTGCGAGCCGTGGAGCAACTTTATAAGCTCGAGGTAAAGGCTTAAAGGGAACCACCACGCACCAAAGGTAATATCGCTCTGCATAGACCAGATCTCGAAGCCAATAGCAGCCTGCGAAGGGTTAAATCAAGGACAACTCCGGATGAGCTGAAAGGAGAGTACCACTCACAATCTTGCCAATGTTGGCCAAAGGCGTCTCATCCTCGTAGTAGGCCGGGTTGGGAATCGTCTTTGGCCTGTGCGCGGTGCAACTTCCAACATTAGGCTTTGGACATGATGAGGCAAAGAAGAGCCACGCACTTCCAAACGCCCTTGTAGAGCGGGTTGTCGATCAAAGGTGCGTACCACTTGCCCTTGTAAGCCGGGTTCGACTTGGATGGCTGTGAGTTGGAGGTCCATTGGCATTCAGACATTGGAGTAAATGAAAGTGGTGGCTCTGCTCACGCGGACCCATGGGCCACAGCCAGGAGCATCTTCGCACTTTGGGTTGCTGTAAGTGGCCACGAGTTCTGAGGACACGTTCGAGCATCCAAGGAGTGCAGAGCGACTCACGGCACAGAGGGTGCGATCCAGTCGCCGTCTTCCTCGTCGTCCCATTCCTCGGGCTTTTCGCTGTGCGTTATACAAGGAACCTTTGGAATCAATTTTGCAATCAAATTGATGCAGGAAGAGCCAAACGCACGCATCAGGGTCGGGCACGGTGGCCGACTCGTCCTCGAGCCAGCCAGCTGGCATCTCGGCGTCTTCGTCCGGGATCTCGAGCGGGGCGTCCTCGTCCCAGTCGTCGGGCTTGGTGGCATCGGCGTCGGTGATCTTGGCGGCGTCGACCCAGTCCTCTGGCTTCTTGTCCTCCGGGTCGTCAATCTCCTGGGGCGGCACAAAGGCCGGGGTGAAGTCCTCCGACAGCTTGCCCTTCTTGGCCGAGACGTCGTTGATGAAGACCTCGTAGGACTGGTCGGAGTGGGAGAGGTGGAGCGTGTACAGGGCCGTCGTTTTGGAGATGCGAGGCTGGGGCGGGGCGGTGAGGTGCTTTTCTTCGATGAGGCCCGTCTTGGGCGACTTGTGCCGGAGGATGAGGTGCACCTTGTTCGTCGAGCCGCACTTGTCGGGGCCTGTAGGCAATCCTATTAGCGAAACGTGATGCCAAGATGGGCAAAGGATCGCCCACCAAACATGATGGTGTATGGCGTCTCGTTGCTGAACTCGGAGGCTTGAATGCCCTGTGTGTTGTTCAAGAATGATCAGAAAAGACAACAGCAGCGAGGGACAAGAGGACTTGCCTCGTCCGACTCCGTCAACAGCTTAATATAAGCACCTGGCGTCCCATGCCATCAATTTCGAGGTCTGGCCCTGGCTGGAGACGGCAACGCACCTCCGCACTCAAGACCCTTCTGCAGCTTGACCTCGTACTGGACCACAATGTCCTCCTTGGCGGGATCCAAAGGCGTGTCGAGGGGAGCGGAAATGGCGTGGTGCGCCGCTTGCTTGGTGACCACCAGGCCTGTCCAGTATTCCTGTTGTCAGATTGTGAAACGATCTAGAGTGAAGGCCGCCACGGACCCTCGTCGCCGGCCAAGCCAGGGTAAACTGTCGGTTCTTGCACCTCCCAAACGCCAACTGTTCGCAAACAGCTCGCGGCTCAGCTCATCTTTCGAGGGCTCAGGCAGCCAGACACGAACCATAAGCAAAGGTCTCCTCGCCTATCTGGCCGCGGGTGGCCTTGGAAGAGGACCAGCGAGCGGCATACGTGTCCGGCAGGAATTGCTCGACGAAGCCTCGCACCGAGCCGGCGTAAGGCTCGAACGCAGGTCGCGGGGTGGCGTCTGCTGCACAGAGCAGCGCCGGTAGGGCTAGGGCGGCCAAGGCTGAGCGCATTTGGTGAACGAGGCGCAAGGACGTCGCGACTTCGCGAAGCTTCAGTTCGGTGTCCCTCGCCTTCGCTTGAGGGGAACTGATAGACCCCCTCGACTTAGCCTTAAAAAATTTCAACACTCGGTAACCCTTTTTTTACCGCTAGCTTGCGGCGGGAATCAACCCCCCCTGAACGGGGTTAAGGGACACCGAACAGGGACACGGTGTCCCTCCTTTCGAAAACGGACAGCGGTTTGCCTCCCGTGCGACTTGCCGCAGCAGCAGGTTGCTCCCTTTCAAGCATACTGAGCGTGATGCGACAAAACAGAGCATAGCATCCGGAAATGCGATCCCTAGAAAATAGTGAGCGCCCCATGCGCCGGCTGGTCTCAAATCCAGGAGGGAGGCTGATGATGTCTATGCAACTTCAGATCGGCTCTTGGAAGCCCTCAGTTGGTCCCATTGGCTTGCCTACAGCTCTTGGACACAGTAGCTGATCTTGCTTGATGCGTCAACAGTCAAGCAAGAGAAGCAGGCCTCTGATGCATTTCGGGAGTACTCCAAGGAAGCTTCTGCTGCCGCCAGCGGCCTCAACGCCTGGGCTGTGGCCGATGCCGAAGTGCCAGAGCTGAAGGTGTGTGCTTTGAGCTGTGGAGTTCGTGTGTTGCGAATTGTGGACTTATGCCGAGGCGCAAACAGGACGTCTCCATGCGGGTGGCCGCCTTGCTTATGGAGTGCGCCGATGGCCAGCGCACCTACACCCAGGCCCTCCTCTCCTACCGCGACTCGCTCAAGGACGTCATGGACCGCGAGAAGGAGGTCCGCGTCATCGCCCGCGACCGCGACATCCTCATCACCAGAGTCGTCAAGCTCACCACCAAGAAGCCGGGCGACAAGCAGGCCGACATGCACCAGGTCAAGCTGGACGAGGCCTCCAAAGAGCTCGGGGCGTGCGAGGCCGCGCTCAGGAACGAGGAGATGGCGCTCGCCGGCGTCAAGCAGCGCATCCTCAAAGAGGCCCTCAGCATGCGCCTCAAGAGCCAGTCCGACCTCGGCCAGCTCTGGTGCGACACGGCCAGAGAGGCCTTGTCCTTGCTCTCCCGCCTGTCCAACGAGGTCGTCTACCAAAGGCCCATGTCGCCCACCATGCCCCTCCCGCTCCTGCCTGTGCCCGGCTCGCCCGTCGACTCTGGCTCAGCGGACTCCCTCAGCCCCTCCCACTCGGCCTCCCAGCAGCAACAGGCGCCGATGGACGACGAGCAGCACCTAAGATCCGCCTCTGATCCGGTGCCCCAAAGAACCGGCCGGCCGCCTACAGTGCCGGAGGAGGACAACTCGTCGGACGAGGACCTAAGGCGCAGCTTCATCGCGCATAAGAACCCTCCGCCGGGTTCCGTCCGGCGCCAACAGCAGCAACAGCCGCTTGCGGCGTCCGCAATAATCGCTCCTCCGCCGGCCGTCTCTGGCCACCAGCGCAACCCTTCGTCCGAGTATGGCAGCACCGTCGGGGGCGGGCGCAAGGAAAAGTCGGGCGGCTTCTTCAACTCGATCGCCTCCTTGTTCCGCAACCGTGAGCCGTCCTTGCTCAATGGGGACAATGTGGAAGGCTCGCCAGGCCGGTCGAGGAAGAACTCAAAGTCGTCCTGGTCGACCCGCACCGACATGCACCTGTCCGTGCAAAAAGCCAAGGAAGCGCCTGTGCGAGCGCCGGTCGCCGCCAGGAGGAGGAGGGACTCGGCTTCCAGCGACGAGAAGGACAAGCGCAAGCTGGTCAAGGTCGTTAACTCGAACGGCCCACCTTTGTGGCAGGACCTCGGCATCTCCCCTTCGCCCTCTCTAAAAGCCAGCAAGAAGCCCAAGAGGTCCGGCTCGGTTTCCGCCGCCTCGCCTCCGCCCTCGCTCATGATCTACACCCCGCCACCACGGCGCGCGGCCTCCGACTCTGGCTTCGTCAACGGCACCGACGAGAGGTCTGGTACCTACTCGAAGCTGTCCAAGAGCCCGCCTTTGTCCAGGACCAACTCGGTCGCTTCCGCCGCCGCAGTCACCCCTAAGAAGAAGAAGCGCGCTTCCGCCCCTCCCATGCCTTCGGACCAAGTCTGGTCGCCCGTGTTGGCACCCACTAAATATGCCTCTTCCTTAATGAGCGTCGTCTCGGACACTGGCTCGGCCACCGGCACGCCACCCGCTTCGCCCGCCGTGCCCACCTCGCGCAAGTATTTGACCGGAGTGGATCGTACCTTGGCGTCCACCGGTCCAGCCACCCAAATTGTCGTCGCTGCCCCCATCAAGCGCAAGAAGTCGACCGCGTCCACCATCAAGAAGTCCACCAGCGCTCCTAAGGTCGCCACCTCGCGACCTGGCTCGACCGAGCCCATGAGCGTCCTCTCGCTGCCCACAGCGGCCAACTACAAGAACCAGGCTCACGACAGCATGACCACCCTGGTCCTGCCTTCCGCAGCGGGCTCGAGGGCCACCGTGTCTGGCAACACTTTGACCCTGCCCACCGCGCCGCCCCCCGTCTCCTCCATGTCCCTGCCTTCGGACCCGATCCCAGCTCGCCGCCAGCCCTCGCCCATTCCTTTCCCGACCACCAACGGCGTCCCCAGGGCCGTTTCGCCCGTGCCGTCCGCTCTAGCTCGCCCGAGAGCGGCTTCGGCTCGCGAAAGGGAGCGCTCGCCCTCGCCGACCAGCACGGTCCAGCGGCGCAAGTCGGTGCGCATCGCGGACGCCACTGAGCTGCCGAATGGCCAGCCGCACACGCTGCATGTGCCGCCGCCACCGGAAGCGTACCAGTCGAGCTACGGCAAAGGCAAGGGCAAGGCGACCGAGGAGGAGATGAACGGCTGGGCGCCTCCTCCAAGGCGGCGAAGTGGAAACGAAAGCTCGGACGACGACGACCCTGAGATGGAGGCGTACTACGAGGTGGGCATCTGGTCTTTCGCTCCAGAACCTATTGGCTGACGGACGTTCACAGGCTCGACGAGCGATTTCGGCGTACCCTTCAATCTAGCTTGGCTTTCCTTCTTTCCTTCAAGACTCCTACTACAAAATGTGCGAAACTAGAACAGCCGTGCTCTCTTTCCCTTTTCATCCCTTTGCCTTGGGCGCCCGTATTTAAAGAATCCATGGGTGCCTCGTTAGCCCTAATTGTAAAATCAAAGTGCCCACCGTCTCACTTCTCAAAGCGCAACGCCACAGAGTTTGAGGCGACCCAGAAGTTGAGCTTGAGTTCAGCAAGAGGGTGCGTGCACAGGAGACGGAGCTTGCGGACGGCAGCCACCCTTAGTCGCGCTCTTTTCTCACCATGGCTTCGAGTATCGGTGCGTACCAGGCCACTGTAGCGATTTGCACACGTCGCTAATGGTAAAGCCTGTGCACACAGGCATTGCGAACCTGCCAAACCAAGTTCGTGGTGCTCGCTCCATTCCCGCGCCCCTCTTTGGTTGCTGACCTGAACGCTTGCTCGCTTTGCAGAGGCACAAGATTGGTATGTTCTTAGAGGCTGCTCGCTGGTGCGCCAAGATGTGTGCTGAGTCTCGGATGCAGTGGCCAAGCGCGGAGGGTGAGCTCGATCCCTTTTGCATGAGAATGCCACGCTCAACCGGCGTGTGAGCCAGGCACTTCACCCTCATGGTCGCTGGAGAGAGTGGCTTGGGCAAGGTGGGTTGATCTACCGAAGAGCTGTTGGGACAGGCAGCTCAAGGCGCAAATCGTTCCACAGAGCACCCTCATCAACACGCTCTTCGCGACCGAGCTGGCCTCGCCCAAGAACTACTCGCGCCGGCACTACAAGCAGTTCGACAAGACGACCGAGATCGACATCATCAAGGCCGAGCTCGAGGAGAAGTCGTTCAAGGTCAAGCTGACCGTCATCGACACCCCCGGCTTCGGCGACTACGTCAACAACAAGGACTCGTGGCTGCCCATCATCGACTTCATCGACGACCAGCACGAGAGCTTCATGAGGCAGGAGCAGCAGCCCGACCGCGCGGACAAGGTCGACCAGCGCGTCCATGCTTGCCTATACTTCATCCGTCCCACGGGCCACACGTTGCGTTTCCCTCATTACCCTACTAACAATTGTGTTTGCTTATTTGGATGGGAATCTAACAGCCTCAAGCCGCTGGACATTGAGATCATGAAGCGCCTCGGCACTCGGGTCAACCTGATCCCCGTCATCGCCAAGGCCGATACCCTGACGCCCTCTGACCTGAACAAGTTCAAGAAGAGAGTGCGTTGCGCTGCCTTCTTTGAGTCAGATGTTTGTCGGCTCATGGCTCTCCAAATCTCGCACAGATTCGTGAGACCATCACTGCTCACGCCATCCGCGTCTACCAGCCCCCTATGGACGCCGACGACGAGCCCTCGGCTGAGCATGCTCGTCTGCTTATGGTGAGCCGGGATCATTCGCCAGAGTCCTGCGAGACAGGGACTAAAAGACATCGTTGACCACAGAGCGCCATGCCCTTTTCCGTGATTGGCAGCATCGACGATGTCCGCCTTCCGGACGGCCGCACCGTCAAGGGCCGAGAGTACCTCTGGGGAGTGGCAGAAGGTGGGTTTTGCCGTTCACTTTCGAGCTCTGTGAGCTTGGCTTTAACCGTTTGGCCCACAGTCGAAAACGAAGAGCACTGCGACTTCAAGAAGCTCCGCTCGCTCTTGATCCGCGCGCACATGCTCGACCTGATCGCCACGACCGAGGAGACGCACTACGAGACGTACCGCCAGCAGCAGATGGAGACGCGCAAGTTCGGCGAGCCCAAGCCCAAGAAGCAGGACAACCCCAAGTTCAAGGAGGAGGAGGAGCTCCTCAGGAAAAAGTTCACCGAGCAGGTCAAGATGGAGGAGGCCCGCTTCAGGCAGTGGGAGCAGCACCTCATCGCCGAGCGCGACCGGTTGAACAAGGACCTTGAGCAGGCCCACTCGTTCGTCGCTCGAACTGCTTTTGCTGTCTGTTTGATAGCTCACCTCTTGTTTGTCACGTCCAGATCTATCAAGAGCCTCGAAGCCGAGCTGGACCAACTCGGTGGCGGCAGCTTTGGCACTGGCAGCCGCTCCACAGGCAAGCGCTAAAACACCCCTCCCTACTCCGCACCACTAATATCCACCACACCCTTCCTTACGCCATTACCTCTTGACGAGTCTTTTGCAGCAAACACAACGTTTTCTTTTTTCACGAAATGGGGGCCTTCTTTCTTTTTAAGGGATTTCCGACCTTTGATACCTTTTCCTTTCGCAACTTTCTTCGTACGCTCGGGGCAAAATACCACGGTTTCCGTAAAGCTGGTGCAACGTAGACTTTGCTAGAGGTCGCGTCATGCTGATTGGGACCTTCGAGGTTGCTCTCAAACTTCGACAAGCTGCTTGATACCTCCAGTTGCTGCACCCTTTCTCTGTCCGTTTTGCCACCCTGCACACTCTCTCAGGTTTTATTCTTCGCTTGAGATGTCCTACTGCGAATACGAACCTCTGAAGATGCTCAAATTCCAAATCCAGCCTTGGACGCCATTGACGTTTGGGAGTGTCGATACCGTTTCTGCTCTTTGTCTGTCTGTACAGATACCCGCCACTCGCTTTCAAGGTCGACAGGTCCATCCCCAAAGACTCTCGTGCCGTCCGTATAGCGACGCTATCGCAATTATGACGCACCGGGGCTCGCCTCTTCTGGCGGATCCAAAGTGTCTCGTTGGACTCACTTTGGGCTCTCGCCAATACCTACACAGCCACAGTTGGTTGTACACGAACAGCCCCATATCTCGGTTCAGTCGTACTACGCCCTCCCCTTGCAGCAACCGCCAGTTCTCAATCGTATCTTGCTCTTGCTATCTCCCGGCCAGCATTCAATATACGTTAAGCTGGACTCCAAGCATGCTTTACACGATTCGAGAAGTCGACCCGAAGAAGCCAGGCAATCAAGGGGCTTTTGCCACCAAGGAAATCAAACGCGGCCAGACTGTCATCCAGGAGGGCGCCCGTTTCAAGATCCCCGACTCCGATGCACTGCAGCCCTTGGCGTATGCCGATAAGCTGATCGAGCAGCTGGGCGAGCTTACAGACGATGAAAGGAAGCGCCTCCACAATGCCCGTCCAGTTCTGCCCGCAACCCTCAACAGCCAACAGAAGGAAGCTGTCGGGATTTTCCAAACCAATTGCTTTAGCTTTGACGATGACCACTTCCTGTTTCTCGAAGCTGCGAAGTTGAACCACGCCTGCTCTCCTAAGCTTGTGCATTTCTTCGTCGACGGCGTCTTTCGTGCCACGGCTTTTGCCGACATCGCGCCTGGCTCTCAGCTGACCCTTTCATATATCAGTAGCCACCCTGCCGCCCAAGTTTCTGTCTTCAGTCCCTACGAAGAGCGTCAAGAAAAGCTTCGCAAAGTCTGGGGTTTCACGTGCGAATGCGACGCGTGTCTGCCAGCCATGAAATCTCGGCAAGCGAGGGAGACCTCGAACAGCAACCGCAAGTCCATTAAAACTTGGGTGTGCAATGGTGGTGTCGGTGTTCAACATGCTGACGACCCCGTCTCGAATGCCGAAGCAATAAGGTTGACCCTTTTGACTGTGAGTGAGCCCAGACTGCCTCTACGAGCGTCACTAATGCAAAGGTGCTCAATAAGTACAAAGAGGTGGTCCGGCGAGCGAAGGCTGAGCACTTGACCTGGATCTTGCATGTCGTGCACCTGAACGCGACCAGGCGCCTCCACCGTTACTGGCGTGCGAACTTGTCCAGAGACACCAAATCTTTTGTGCTGAAGGAGATGGCGGCGTCGGCGGCGGAGGCGTTGAAGAGCGCACGAGAAATGTATGGGGTCTCCCACGGCGAAACGTCTGGCACAGCGCGGGCACTTGCCCAACTGGGTCTCCAAATCTGACTGTCAGCATTTACAAGATGATTTTGTACTTCTCAATTTCTCTTTCGTGTAACAAGTCAAAACAGACGGCTGGCCCGTCTTTCTCAAATCTCATTCTCACTTATGGCGGTCGCTGAGGCACCAAAGACGAACTGGAAGAAAAGTATTGCATAAAAGATGTGCTCCTTCGACCCCCAAAACAATGCGGCGCGCCCGTCTGAGTCCAAGTTTTGCGAAGACAACAGGTTGGTTGGCATTTTAGAGCTTGACCTCCTTCAAGCCATCCTTCCAGAAACTGTGGACCACCATCAGGCACACGCGCGCTAGCATGACATGGAGAGTGGGACCTACGTGAAGAAGGGGGTGGTGCCGTCCTCCTGTTAGTTCATGCATGGTGAGCAATGAGCACATATATCGGGAGAGGAAACCAACGCGGTAGTTGAGCAGAGCGACCTGTGAGATCGCGATCCCTTGGGCACTTGAAGTGACTCAAGTAAGGCAGGAAAGACTCACCATGCCATCCGGGTTCATGCTCTGTGGGGCACAGCTTCAAGATTCATACCAAGGAAAAGAGAAACGCGCGACCAACCTCGCCAGTGTAGAACTCGTAGTCCTTGAAGTTGGCCACGATCTTCTTGGCGAAGGCAGCGGCCTGTACGTGCGTCCCAAGCTCAGCACTCTTCCGAAAGGCGAGTGAAAGGGATGGCCACGCACATTCTTCTCGAAAGCGGCCACGCGGTCGGGGTTCTTCTCCTGAAGAGCAGTCTTGACTGCCTTCATGTAGCCCTGTGAAATTCCACCGAGAGGATGAATACCGTGGAGGGTCTTCAGAAAGGATCGGCATCCGCTCACCTTGAGATAGGTCAGATAGCTGTTCGTCCAGATACAGTCAACTTAGCACGCCGTGCATAGAAACTGAGGCCAGAACAAACCTCTTCTTGTCAAAGTTGGTGGCGGTAAGACGGAAAGAGTTGACGACGTTGTTCACTTGAGAGGCGCCGGCCTCAAGGGCCTCCTCGGCCTCCCTGCAATCTCGCATGAGCCCCTGAACCTCCGCCATACACTGAAGAAGACCGGGCGCACTCGGCAGAAGGGTTGGCACCTGCAGCGGAGGGCCAACGTGGGTGAGACTTGGGCGCCCGAAAGATTTTATCAAAAGGAGCGAGAGAGCGCACCAATGTCAACGTCGCCATCCTTGACGATGATCATCTGGCAGTCGACCTCGTACACCACGTCGTCGATCCTGTTGCGCACCCTCGCTCAGCTACTCCGCGCGCGCGCCTGACTGGACACCAAACGGACTCCTTCATGTCGTAGGCATCTGCGAGCATGATCTCAGGACAGTCGGGGCTCTCGACTGGGGCAAGGCCGCTCACCGCTGACAAGCTCGTCGCCGGTGAGGATATCAGTGTAGAGAAGCATCTTGGGAGCAAGCAAAGGACGTGAACGCGGATCAAGCTGAAGCGTGCACGAGGAAATTTTTGTGCAAGTCGGGCTTCGACTCTTGGTTCGCCTCGCTCACCAGCGGATGCTCAAGATGGCTTCAGACCTCTTCAAGACTGCCCCTGTGAACCGCCAAATGCGAACCATAGACCGGTCGGCGTTCGCGCGCGCCGTCCCTACCCTCGCCCTGCGCATCCCAGCGGCCAAGACGACCCTGTACAGGCAGAGGCTCGGAAAGCTCCAGTTCGGCGCTCTTGCTTTGACTCCTTGGTCTTGTTCATGTCTGAGAAATTGCTTCAAAGGGCGATATTGGACCAAAAGAGAATGACCAGCGTCGCTCCTGATCCGACTTCCACCTCGAACAGACTGCTTTTGCTCAACACTGCCCAGAAATGTGCCTTGAAGCCCTCCTTGTTAGACATGACTATATGTATCTAACGGCACTCGATCTTGACACAGCTGCTCTGCCGGATGAGGTGCAGGCTTTGATAGAAGAGGAGGAGCTGTCACTCTTGCCGTTCGACGTGCAGCTCGACTACGACTTTTGGACTGCAGGTTGGTCGTCCTTTTACTTCTGCTCTTGCAAATGTGGTAGATGGACGGTCGTCACCAACAGATCAGATTCTCAGGGCCGTCTTACCAGAAGAGCTCTGCGAGGAAGCTCCCTCATCTTTCACGCTGGTCGGGCACATAGGTGGGCTGAAGACTTCTACCTGATTGATTCCGAGCAATCGTTGAGACCTCTAGGACTACAGCGCATTTCAACCTGCGGGATGAATATCTTCCCTACCGGCACTTTATCGGCCAAGTCATCCTTGATGTGCGTTTTGTCTTACTCCCGCATCTTAATTGAGATGTCGTCTGAGCGAAGCCTTCGTACAGAAAAACCCGAACGTCAAGACAGTGGTGAACAAGCTAGATACGATCGACAACGAGTTTCGGTTCTTCAAGATGGAGGTGTTAGCTGGAGAGGAGAACTTCAACGTCGAACTGGCAAGTCCTGCGTCTTCCTTCAGATCTTCGAGGGTCTGATAAATGATCGATGGTCTGCAGTTGGAGCAAGGCTGCCGCTTTCGGTTCGACTTCTCCAAAGTGTACTGGAACAGCCGGCTCTCGACGGAGCATCGCCTACTTGTCGAGTTGTTTGATAAAGATGCAGTGGTGGCCGATGGGTTCGCGGGGGTCGGGCCGTTTGCTATGCCAGCGGCCAAGAAAGGGTGCGCCGTCCTTGCCAACGACCTGAACCCCGCCAGCGCCGAGAGCTTGGTCGGCAACGTTGCGCTCAACAAGGTGAGTAGATGTGCCCAATGGAACCAGCCGAGGTTCCCAAATCGACATCCTTGCAGGTCTCGCATCGAGTCCGAACTTCAAATCTCGATGCCCGCGTCTTCTTCCGCCAAGCTGTCCAAGATCTATGGCACCAGCCCTTTGTGCCGATAACTCCCAAACCAGTAACCAAACGCAGCTCGTCCAAATCGACTCCTGCTCCTACCTCACTTCCGCCACCGCCCACAGCAGCTCCAGCGCCGCCCAAGCGACTAATAGACCACTGCGTGATGAACCTCCCGGCTAGCGCGCTGGAGTTTCTAGATTGCTTCAAGGGCATCTACAAGCCGCTGAAAGATGAGCCTGGGTTCTTGGAGGAGGTGGCCAAGCACAAGATGCCGCTCGTTCACTGCTACTGCTTCACCAAGGACGTCGAGCACTTCCAAGAGGACATCTGCAAGGTTCGTTTTGCGTTATGCTCCGACGTTTGCAGGCACTCATTGCCAGGTGGCAAATGTAGCGGGCGACAGAGTATTTTGGCTCGGTGGTCGGCCCAGAGCTCGAGGACTTTGCAGTGGTCTTCGTTCGGTCTGTGGCTCCCAAGTAAGTCTTTGCGCTTCATCACAGCTGAGAAACAAGCTAAAAGCCGTGCTTGACTGCAGTAAGGACATGTATAGGCTGCAATTCAGGCTGCCGCTCGAGGTGGCGCTCGCCTGAGCTCCGGATGAAGTTTGATAGGAAACAATGTCTTGTTTGAGTGCGCCCGATGAAGTCGAAGCTCTTGAGTGGCAAAAATCAGTCGCCCTCGTCGCCTCACCATTTTGCCGGGGTGTGGCGGATCGGCCCGGCACTCGACTCCACAACCTTGGCCAGCATCAGCGTTCTCCCCTGGAGATTGCATGGCCCTCTGTTGAGCTGCTTAACCAGCCCATCTGACACCTCCGTAAGACCCCGCCCGCTCGCTCGACCCACCCGTCCAGCCGGCTCGAAAATCTTGGGCGACTTGCTGTTTGCCCACAACCCAAAATTGTCGCTTTCGAGCTGCTTGCTTCGCCGCCATGGTTCTGAACTGTGAATTTGCCTTCCCTCCTTGATTGCCTGGTTGCCTGGCGCTGCGAGCAGTGGCTGATGCGTGCGCGAATTTGATGTTTGAAAAGGGTTCACGCCGCTCCAGGCGCAAGATGACAAGGAGGGCTCCAAAGAGAGGCAGGCCACCGTCCTGAAGGCTAAGAAGACGCTCGAGAACACCGTGGAGCATGTCGCCGACGCCAGGAGGGACCTGGTCGACAACTCAAAAGCCCTGGGCAAGAGTGCCGCCGTGTCGGTTGGCCTGGCGCAGACGACAGAGAACGCGGAAATCTCCAAGTGGACGAAGGTGGGCGGCGCTCACTACAGTAGATCGTATGGTCTGGTCTTCATCCGTTGTCCACAGGATTTTGACCGCTGGGCGCAAGAGATTGATTCGGAGGGTGTCAAGTGCGTTGTTTCTGCTTTCTACACTCGTCTTTTGGAAGGGACAGGGCTCATCCAAGCGCTCAAAGGTACATGGCAGAAGACCAATTCGTTTCCGCCATTGCCCCGGCCGAAGACTTCATCAAAATCGGCAAGCGCCAATATGGCCTGCTCTTCCGAGTGGCCGATCGCAGCCACCAGCAGCGGGTGACGCTGGACGACTACATCAGCTTCCAGCAGCTCCTTAAGCAACCCGACGCCGAATTCAAAGTGGCCTTCAACCTCTTCGACGTCAACGCGGACGGCAGTTTGACCTTGGACGAGTTTAAATCAGTCTTCTCCGAGAGCTTGGGCCCGAAAGCCCTGCCGTTCAACTTCGAGTCGAATTGGCTCAAAATGTACATGGGCAAGGCGGACGGAGAGCATTCTATGGGATACAGGTGCGCTGTCAAGACTCCCGCGCTGTTTTGATTGGCAGCTCATTCTTGGGAGTTGTATCGCACAGCGAGTTCACTCAGTTGATGAAGGGCCTGCAAGGCGAGCGAGTGCGACAAGGCTTCATGCACCTCGACAAGTCGGGCTCGGGCTACATCTCTGGCGGCGACTTTGCGCGCATCATCAAGGAGATCGCCAGCCACAAGCTGTCCGACGAGGTCATCGAGCGTCTGCCTACCCTCAGCCACCTGACTTCCTCCGGGCGTGTTTCCTACTCGGAGCTGCGCGCTTTCGTCAATGTCATCAAGGAAATCGACCTGGTCGAGATCATCGTCCAGCATGCCATTAACAAGTCGCGGGACTCGCGCATCAGCCGGGACGACTTCTTGAACGCCGCCGGCCAGTACACCCGCTATGGTGTGTTCACGCCGCTCGAAGCCGACATCATCTTCCACTTTGCGTCCTCCCCGGAAGCCACCTCTCGCCTCCGCCTTCGCGACTTCAACCAGCTCTTTGACCCCAAGTGGGAGTCTATAGAGTCGTCCGAGGAAGCCACCCACAAGCCCAGCTTGGTCCACGAGATTGGCAAGTCTGTTTACAGCTTCGGTTTGGGCGGCATCGCTGGTGGCTTGGGAGCCAGCGCGGTATACCCGATAGATTTGGTAGGCCCTTTGCTGCCGATCAGTGGCACTGTTTGATGGCGTTGCGTCTGCAGGTCAAAACCAGAATGCAAAACCAGCGCAGTAAAGTCGTGGGCGAGCTGTTATACCAAAATTCGATGGACTGCGTGCGCAAGGTGTACAAGAACGAGGGCCTGCTCGGTTTCTACCGCGGCTTGCCACCCCAGCTTGTCGGTGTGGCACCCGAAAAGGCCATCAAGCTCACCGTCAACGACCTGGTCCGAAGACGGGCGACCGACCCGGAAACGGGCAAGATCGCTCTTCACTGGGAGTTCCTCGCTGGCGGTGCCGCTGGTGGCTCCCAAGTCGTGCGTTGCTCTTTGACTGTCTCGTGGAGTGTTGAGGCTTAGCTCTCTCCCTGTTTCATCAGGTCTTCACCAACCCTCTTGAGAGTGAGGCGACTGTCTCTCAGGCTTTGAATACCTGGAAATCTGATGTCGTGTCTCACAGTCGTCAAGATTCGTTTGCAAATGCAAGGCGAGGCCGCGAAGCGCAGCACAGACGCCGTTAAGCAAGGCGCCATGCATATCGTCCGTCAGCTCGGCCTGGTCGGTCTATACAAAGGCGCGACAGCATGTCTGCTTCGCGATGTTCCGTTCTCCGTGCGTTGTCTGCTCTTTTTTTGGGGTCCGGGAAGTTGTGCTGATTAGAAATGGGCAGATGATTTATTTCACCGCTTACAACCATCTCAAGAAGGACTACTTCGGCGAGGGCAAGAACGGCAAGAAGCTTGGTGAGAATTTTTTGCACATGCTTTATTTCACTCGTGTTAACCTACAAGCATGTCAGGCTTTGGCGAGACCCTCTTGGCCGCGTCCATTGCCGGCATGCCTTCTGCCTACCTCACCACCCCTGCCGATGTTGTCAAGACTCGCCTCCAGACCGAGGCAAGAAAAGGAGAGACTCATTACAAGGGTCTCGTCGACGCTTTTGTCAAGATTCCGCGCGAGGAAGGTTTCAAGGCCCTATTCAAGGGCGGTCCGGCTCGTATCCTGCGTTCGTCGCCGCAGTTCGGTGTGACTCTTGTAGGCGCCCCCTTCACGTCTTGCTCTGTTTTGTGGCCCGGCTGACTGCCTCCGCTTCGCAGGTCGCCTACGAAACCCTCCAGGCCTTGCTTCCATACCCCTTCGACAAGAAGGCTCCCGCCATCCTCCGTTCCGAAGAAGATCTGTCCAAGATCCGTGCTCGCCGAGCTCTGCGCACCCTCCTGGATGGTGAGAGGCGCCTTCCCCCTCTAATTGGCGTTTCGTCCTGACACTTTTGCCCAGTGCACACCGACTACGGGCTGAGAATCCGGAAGCACATCCTGCCGCCGTAGAGAGACGGCTCATTCGTAGAGACTGTTGGAGACGACGCAATCTGCAATCTTCGAGGAGCATAGAAGAGAGAGCTGCTTTCGATCCTTTGCTTTCGCGGCCGCCCTGGCGTTGGTTGAGCTGATCTGAGGGGTGCTGTCGCGATCGATGCGGTGGATTTGATCTAGGTATGCCTTGACTGCGTCCTTCGAGAAAAACTCGGCTTCTTCCGCTTCCTCTTGTGCCTCCTCCGTTGGGCGCCGGGCCCACAACAGCGACGACCCGTCTTCTCGGAAGTAAGTGGCCAGGACTTCGTCAATCTTGCCGTTGTAGTACTTTGCGTTGAAGAAGCGCGTAATGGTGCTGCAATGGCGTTAAGCTGGGGTAATCCCAATAAGGCTGAGCCGGTGGAAATGCGGACTCACTCCCACCCAATGATGAATTGTAGAGACGTAGATGGCCACTCCCTTCGCACAGCATGGCTCTTGTCCGCAAAATACGGCTGATCAGTCACCCTGTACAAGAGGCATTGAGTTTAGAGGCGAAGAGCAACGACGCGGGAGCTTACGCGACCGTGGTGTCCGCAGGCACAACATTGGACACATCCAGCGACAACTGATGCATCATTGAAAGCTTCTGGTACAGCGATGGCCGCTCTTGAGCCGCTTTATCCGCATTTGTGGTGGCAAAAAGCAGGAGCAAGTGTGGCTTCGGCTTGCCGAACTGCTGCAACGACGATACGGCCAGCGCCTGATGCGCCAAGGTCGGTGGATTGAAGGAAGAATCCAAAACCACGACGTTTTGCGGCGGAGGCAAGGAAGCGCTGGACCACACGACGTGAAAGTTGCCAGCAGAGTTGCCAGCCCTCCGAGCCAGCTGCGCCTCAAACTCTCTCAAGGTCGGAAAAGCAGACATTTCAGACACTCTTTGAGAGTCTCAGAGGCGAAAAGGGCACAGTGTACAGCACAGGTTACTGGCGGGCGCGGACGAAGAGCTTCAAGTGGGAGCTTCTCTGAGGTGGGCGATGTCCCGCCGCGTAGCCAGTGGGTTGTAAGCTGAGAGTGGATATGAATTGTGCACACTATTGCAAGCCAGTCTAAGTCATCACGGTAGCGCCGTCCTTGCCCTTGGCTTCTTCGACAATCTCCCTCACATCCCTAGGGCTTTGCAAGGCTTTTGTCCGTCGATGGTGCGAGCGATGAAGGGTCGAGAGAGAAGATTGAAGAGAAGCGGTATCGTTATGGGTGAAGACGACAGAAGGCATCCGCGCAGATGGCGAGAGGTCATCCTCTTTGGGCGAAGCCGCGTCTGAGCCGGACTCGGGAGAGGCGCATTCTGGCTCGGCAAGTGGAAGCAAAGGAACTGTGAGAACGTGAGACCTTTACCTCTCCGGCCAGGTAATTAGCACGCACAAGATAGTGACTGATGAGGACTGTCCGGCGCAGTGCGTATTTGCAGCGTACATCTCCCGATTGACCCAGCCAGGATGAGCAATTCGTCTTTGTCGTCTATCGGATTTCGTCTCTGGGAGTAAGGCTTCAGCGCGCGTAAGGTTTGTGGAGGGGAGGAAGCTGCAATACTTGAGCGGGCTTGCGGGTAGGCCCGGCGTCTTTGTACTCGTTCGCCTTAACAGTGCCCGAGCGAGGTCGAGAAGCTGGCTTGGAGTGCATGGTCCAATGGTGGTCCGTAGACGGGGTGTGTTCCTCACTCTCGCCTAGTCCGAGAATCTTCGCACGGACGCCTTCTAGACGAGAAGGACACCAAGTTTCAGGCCCTCGTAGAAGCTGTCACGGATTCTGCCCAGCTTCACATACGTCAACAAGCAAAGGACAGTCTGTACGGTCGCGACCGGAACGCCATGTAGGTTTGCCTCAGGCGGGCACCACGCTGATAATTGGCTCAGAAAGCCGAATCAAATCTCGTCAAGCGCAACTGCGCCGCAGTCTGTCAATAGTTCTGCTGCAAATGCAGGCCCGGAGAGCCACGAGGGCAAGCACAGAGTCCTCGAGCTCCTTCGGCGTGGGTGGCCACACCTGGTCGACGGCCGTCCTGATTCCTTGATTCGACCTTCAGTCTTGTAAACGTTTCTCGGCCACAGTAGTCATTCAACAAGCACATGAGAAGCGCATCCTGTCAAAGGCAGGTCGGATTGACCAATTCGAGCGAGATGCGCACATTCGGGTCGAGCGGGCGACACAAGGCAAAGAGAGTCAGATCGCACAATGTCGAATAGCAAACAGCTTTGGGTTAAGAATACTGACTTCTCTCCGTGCCATTGCGTCTCCAAGCAGCTGCGCATCTGACCCGTCCTCGGCCAGCACGGCCACAGTCTCCAGATCCCGTTGCAGTTCATCCTCTTTGTTGGCCATGCCAGAGGCGTGGAAGATCTTGCACAGGGCGAGGTGGATGGCCAGCAGCTCTGGGTCCGGCGGTGGGATGATTAGGCCGGTCTTCTTGTCGGTCACATTTGGGTTGAAAGTCGCCAAACTTTGAGAGCCCATCTTGAGGGTGACTCCGTTGACATTGGTGCTAGTAACAGTATTGAATCTCAGGACATTATAGGTGTCTGCGGTTTTTGTCTGAGCCAACATGTGAGATGGAGGATGTGCCGTCTTGTTGGACGCAATCTCACCTGTTCAAATCCTAATCGAAATTGGCCGAAGCGCTTGTGCTCCGAGGACAGCAGCATCATAGCGTTTGAAGCACTGTTGATTTGCGAGTTGACGACTTCCTGAAAGGTGGCTGAACCACAGAACCGATCAATGTTGTCCCAAATGATCCGCTTGTTCTGGACCAGTGCGTCTTGAGTCTGCGCTAGACCTCCGAAAACGAAGACAACTGACCTTAACGTCCTCTGGCGTGTCTTCGTCATTTACAGAACAGGACCAGGGTACGATATGAGCCGCCTCTTGCTTATCAAAGTCTCCATCAATCTGATTGTATCTGACGGGATCGAGCAGCGCGAGTCGGGAGTCCCAGGTTCTAGTGACGGGACAACGGAAGTCCTCCCTTTGCTGGAGCTGGGCCGATGCGGATGTCGTAAGCGCCACGCATTTGGTGGCTGGAAAATTGAGCTTACTTGCGCCGTCAAAGTGGCCTGCTCTCGCTTTTGGGTTTCCGTGTATATTGAAGGAAGAGAGGACGACGCCTTGGAAGAGGAAGAGAGGTCGGTTAGCTGGGAGTCCTTTGAGTCGTTTGATCCGCCCGCGACCGCAGTGATATCGGCGCGGATTGAAGCTGGCAGCGCCAGAGGGGTCGAGGTAGAGGACACCGCTGGTGTTTTGCCGCCTTGAGCGCGCACTGGAGACACACGTTAAACGTGTAAGTTCGGGGCCTTTCTTGGTTTGGAGCAAGCTCCTACATGCGATGATTGTGGACGCCCAGCCGTCCGCCACTTCCACCGAAGCTTCTGGACTGCAGTTTAGAAGCTGTCTGGCGAGAGCTGTGCGGGTGTGCAGAGGAATGTTAGGCGGCAGATACTCCCAGGTGGCTCTGAGGAGAGCTCGCACGGGCTTGCCGTCAGGATCAAACTGGGGGAAAGCCTCGATGCAAGATAACACAGCATCGTTGTCGGCTTCTTCCATTTGGGTACGGCAGGAGGATTTTCGGTCGTTCGAGCGAGAAAGCTCAATCGAGAAGCCCACATTCGGGTCGAGCGGGCGACGCAAAGCAACGAGGGCCAGAACGCGCAATGTCACACCGCAAACAGCTTTAAGTTGAGAGCAGTGACCGCCGGAGCCAAGAATGCAGAGCCACGTCGGTCAACCTGGGTCAAGGACTGTCGACGGTCAAGTGCATCTTGACCCAGAACGTCGTGCGGCTATGGCGCCGGCGTCGCTCTTGAGACCAGCTCGATAGACCATGGCACGCTCTGAAACGCCCACTAGCTCGTCGCAGCCCGAGCCATACGGCGCGCTGGACCTCAGCCTGCTGTCCCAGCTTTACAGCCGCTACTTGACGGATGCGCTCGAGCGGGTTGGTCTGGTTCGCTTCCAATGGATCTTGTGCTGCATTCAAGATGTTTTGGGTTCCAGATTGTGGGCGCTAAGACGCTGGTGATCGACCCTGTACTCGCTGGGCCGCTGGGGCTGGTGACAGAAGTCTCCTCTCTCAAGGTGCTTTCGATGTCACCATTCTCTCTGAAAGTACCCAATCTGACACCTCTAACAGTCTCATGGAGTGGATCGCATGTTCTACTTGGAGCCCGGGCCGCTCTCGCAAGCCCAGCGGAGCGTCGTTTACCTGTGCACGGGCGACCCCAGCTTGATGAAGATCATTGCAGGTGAGACCTCGTGTCTCTTTGCTCGCTCCCTCCGGACACAAATTAGCCGCCATCTCCAATCTTACGCTTTACGAGATTGGCGGTCAGTCGTCTGTCCGAAAATCAACGCTGCTGTCTCTTGCCAACTTGCTCCGATGCCGATCCTCAGCGATGTCTGGGACTCTTGCGCTGACGTGCTGCTTTGGACTGCTACATGCTGCTCTCTTGTTTCCGAGTGCTAACTGCCTGTGTTTTCATGCGGACAGACCAAGTGAAGCAGATGGACTCGACCAAGTTCACCCACACCATTCTGATGACGCCGCGGATCAGCTCGCTTTGCACGTCCATTCTCCAGGACGAGGGTGTCTACGGACAGATCGATATCGAAGCTTTCCCCATGGAGCTCATCCCACTAGAGAAAGACGTGCTTTCTCTCGAGGTCCCAGGCTCCTACAAGTCCATCTTTTTGGTATGCGCTTTGACGCTAAGATTTCGAGCAAACTGATTCTAGAGTAGGATGGCGACTACTCATGCGTCTACGACATGGCCAAATCGCTGCTGACGGTTCAGAAAGCGTTCGGTCTAATCCCGCGCATTTGCGGCAAGGGGGACTCCGCTCATGTAGGTCCTCAACTCACAAAGGGCAGTGGGCTGGCTGTGAATAAAGAGTGCAGCGCCTCGTCCATCTTCTACAAAGGATCAAAGATGAACAGCGGGATGCAGCAGCCAGCTTGGGCCCGGGCCAAATCGACTCTATGATCGTGCTCGACCGCCAAATCGACATGGTCACTCCATTATGCACTCAGCTGACCTACGAAGGTTTGATCGATGAGCTCATCGGCATCAGGAACTGTGAGTCGCTCTGTGCTTTTGTGGCCTTGTGCTTATCGAAGCTGCCGCAGCTCATGTCGAAGTCGATCCCAACCTTGTCAACCCTCCTCCCACCAACCTCCCTTCCCCTTCTACAGCGTTGACCAATTTCAGCGCCCCGGCCAAGAAGAAGAAGATTCATCTCACATCCCAAGAAGCCTTGTTCGCTGAGCTGCGCGACAAGAACTTCGCTGTCGTCGGACCCGTCCTCAACCGGGTAGCGAGAAGGATCAATGCGGACTACGAAAGCCGGCACGCCGCCATGGCTGGCTCGGTCACGCAGATGAAGAACTTTGTCGGCCGACTGGGCGGACTGCAGGCTGAGTCCCAAGCGCTACGTCTCCGTGGGCCTCCTTCTGCACTTCAGCATCACTTTTATGCTTACCTCAAGAGCCGGACACAGACACTGGGCTGACCGAACAGATCATGCAAACCACAATGTCGGACGAGTTCAACAGAGCACTCGAAATTCAGCAAAGTGGGCCGTCCTTCCTTGCAGCTTTTGAACCGAAGCTAACGGACTTTGTAACGCCCTCAGATATCATCGCGGGCTTGGAGCTGTCCACACAGGAAGCTGGCCTCCGAGAGTTGATCAACGGCGAAGCGAGCTTCAAAGTAGTGCTTCGCCTGGCCTGCATCCTTAGCTTGGTGCAAGGTGGATTCAAGCCGAAAATCCTCGAAGATCTCGAACGCGAGCTGCTGCAGGCCTACGGCTACGCCTACCTGCCTTTATTCGTTTCGCTCAACTCGCTTAACCTGCTCGCCAAAACCGGGCCGGCCTCCAGGTCGCACTTTGCCATGTCCCGCAAGTCGCTTCGCTTGATCGTGGACGATGTGGACGAGCAGTCGCCGGACGACATCGCCTACGTGTACTCAGGCTACGCACCGTGGAGTGTCCGGTTGGTACAAGGAGCGTTGGGAAGGAACGGATCATTCCTGGGCTGGAAGTCAATCGAGGACGTGATTAAGAACCTACCGGGAAAAACGGTCGACATTGTGCAGAAGCCTACGGTTGCGGATAGCCGGCCATTAGGTGCGGCTGCTTCCTCTTCTCATCCGAGCTTCGGGCTGAACACGCGCAGCTCCACCGCCAACCCACGACACTGGCCCGGTCACGCTGGTCTGCTTCCTGGGCGGCTGCACGTACACCGAGATCTCAGCGCTGCGGTTCATCAGCCAGCAAGCGCGCGGCGGGCGGCGGATCGTGGTGGTGACAACAGGCATCGTCAATGGCAACAGTCTACTCAAGTCTCTAGTGCCTCCGGGTGTAGCAATATGAAAAGCAAGGAAGGGAATTCCCTCTCTTGGCCCCAAATTTTGGCTTGCCACCCACGCCCTTTCGCTTTGGTCCTTGACTTTTGAAAAGCGGAGAGGCCAGTCGACTGAGTGGTTTGAAAAAAATGAAGAAGAACAAAGTTCAAAGTATTGTTTACGTTGACGGGTTTAGGGTCAACGTACATTGCGGGAAGAATTCGAGCGTGAAAAGGGTTGGTGGTGGCGGAGGTTTGGTGGCTTCTCTTCGGCAGAGGAGCTGGGGAGGCGCGGTAGCGTAGAGGTGAAAATGGTAAATCATCTCTGTACGTGACCTCGAAATCAGTGTCAGGCCACTGATAGGAGAAGGGCAAGACGCACTCGGATGTAAGCCGTGCCCATCTGTCCTGCGACGGTGCCGCCGCCGCGCTGGGAGCGCAGGCCGTTCTCCTTCTGCTTCTTCTTGAAGTCCTTCTGCAGCTTGATGGCCTTCTTCTCGCCAATGTCGACCGCGCCGACGCCAGTGGTGGCCTTCTTGATGGTCACCGGTCGGGAGCCGACGTATTTGCCTGTGCAGCGCACATTCGACGTGAGCATCAGAGCAATCCTCAGAGAAGGAAAGGGCATCGCACCATCCATAGCCTTCCAGGCGGCCATGTAGTCCTCCGCCTTTTCGTAGGCCACAAAGCCAAAGCCCTTGGTCTTCGTGGTGGTGCGGTCGCGGATGACCTTGGCCTTGACGAACGAGGTGGTGCCGAGGGCCTCGTTGCCGAAGCACTTCTCGAGGTCGTCGTCGTTGACGTCGTTGCCGAGGTTGCCGACAAAGAGGCGGAAGTGCTTGGGGTCCCACTCGAGCAAGGTGGCGTCCTCCCACACGTAGCCGGCGCCCTTCCTGAGCACGGTGCGCCTGGCCTTGTTCTTCATGGACGGGTGGATGGCGCCGGAAGTGGCGCCAGCTGTCACGGCTTGGCCAGCGGCTCCAGGCGTGTACTGTGACAGCCCTTTCTCATTAGCAACCTCATGGTAGATCGAAGGCAAAGGCACTCACGGCAGATGATTGCTGAGCGATCTGCGCCTGGAACTCATTCTGTGCGGAGAGGAGTCAGGCGAACAGCGGTTAGAAGAATCAACATCGAATGGGCTCACCTGAAGCGAGGACTGGTATTGCGCCTGCGCGACCGACGAGGAGGACGGCCCGGCGCTGTACGACGCTTGATACGAGTAAGCCATCGCTTGTCCAAGTGTCTGACTTTGGTGGCAACCTCCAGAGAGCCTCCCCTGCCTGGCGCTCTGCTCGCCGCTTTTTCCCACTCGTGGGTAAAAAATGACTTCCTCCCAGGCGTTTGACAACAGCTCTATCAGCTGTAACTAAATGTATACTGTCCAGCAAAGCCATTTTAGAGAGGTTTTCAATTTCAAGCTACCACTGGTCGCGAGATCTGAGCGTGAGGGGCCAAAAAATGAGGGCAGCGGAGAACTCCTTCGTCCCTCGCCACGATCTTTTGAATCAAAACCGTAAGCTCGGTGCTCTCGAGCTCTCTGAAGCCCTCCAAAAAGCCAGGCGCTGACCAGGACCGGGCTTCCCACAGACCTCGAGGGTTTTTTCCGAAGATGTTCGTCATGCTGCCTTTCCGCGCTCTTTTTTGACCCTGGACAGAGCTGATTGTCCCCAATTGCAGGCGTGACAAGTGGAGAAAGAAGGTTAGCTTCTATGAAACCCAAAGTCGCGAGCGCGAATGCTGAATTTCGTTGGCCAACAGCGTGTCCGAAGGCTCAAGCGAAAGAGAAGAAAGATGCGAGCTCGCTCGAGTGAGTCCTTGCCACCTCTTGCCAGCCACCACTGCGCTTACAGCCGAGCAGAATAAACGCCAAACCAACCTGAAAAACTCCTTTGACCTATGAAAAAATGCCGCCTCATCGAAATCCATCTCCCCCTCTTCTTGGGCTCACTGGCGTCCACACTCCCCTGCTCGCGACCCGACTTTCCTTTCTCCCGGCCGAGCCTTTTCTGTTCTTGTCGCATGCACTGCTTCTCAAGAGTCGTGTAATGGGGCAAGAGTAGCGAGACTTTCTCGGGATTGGGAATGTTTGGCGGGCTGGTTCTGGTGGGCGCTCTACGGCCTCCCTCCCCCGCCTTCTCTTTTGGAAACACGCTCAAGGTCGCCCACTCGGCTGCTCGACCTTCCAACAAATCGCCTCTTCTCAACGGCTGTCCAAGCACCCTTTCTTCACCTCTGGCTTTCCTCGGTTCTTGACCTCTCATTTTCGCCTTTTTCGCCAATACCCTTCTTTCTGGGCAGAGTCGCCTCTTCACTGGGGCGCACTTTCTTCAAGAGGAGGCCTGTTGCGTGATTCGGTGGAGACTGCCGGTTCGGGATCTGAGGTTCTCCAGCCAGGGATTCAAGGAGGGATGTTCGGATTACCGCTGGGCAGAATGACTTTTTTGGAATTAGGCCGCTTGGGTCCTTGTGCTGATCTACTTTCTCGACCACTTGGACCACGCATTGAGAGTTTGGCGCGTTGCCCGCTCGCTCAGCGAGTCCAGCGACATCTGGCGTGCGACCTCCGCTATGGATGGCTTAGCGCCCCTGCTGTTCCCTGTTCTCTGCCGCTCATATCTGCTCGTGCCAGACTCAAGACTTGCTTTGGGACCTCTGCCTGACCTTTGCTTAGCTTCAACTGCCCAAAATCGTGGACTGGCTCTCTCGTCGTGCCCGCCCGCCTGCATGGTTGCTTTCTCTCTATCATGACTCGCTGCTGAGTAACTTTGAACCGACATCTCGGCAAAATCGCGGCTTTGGTGAGAACTCAAGCGCAGTGAGCTATTGCTGCGCTTCAAGGGTTGGCTTGCCCTTTGCAACCCGTTTCAGCCCACACCTTCTCTGCTTGTCCAAATCAGTGGTCGCTACAATTGCAAGGCACCATTGAAGGAGATTGTTGGCCGTGAGTATGTGGCGATACTCTGTACGCTAGACGCTGTCACCTGTTCCAATGATTCGCAATGACAATCTCTTTGACCCATTGGACGACGTCTGGACTCTGAACGCCAAAGTCAGCTTGCCTGCTCGTTACCTTAGTTCGCCTTTGGACCGCCGTATAACTGTCTGCTCGATCTTGTCAACCTGCCAACCATTTCGCCACCCGTTCTTGTCTTTCGGGCTTTTCACGCTGCCAGAGTACAGGGCTACTATCAGAATGCATCTAACCGCTAGAGAGGTCGATCATATCGGCATGCGACTGGTCGACCCTTCGCTTGATGGACGGCTTGGTCGTTTCGATGCCGACTTTCGAGGTCTTGTCCAATCCCCTGAAGTGACCTCCGACCCCAGCCCGAAGCGAAAGGAAGACTTGGCCCGTCATTTCTGTAGTCTCCTGTTGCGCAAGCCTGGTACGTCTCTCAACGTCGACTCAGTCGCCTGTTCATCGTTTCTTTGCAGCGGCCCGCCGACATTGGTTCGAATTTGAGAAGGTGCGCACTGTGCATCTTGTGCCATTCGTTGGAGCTAACTTCTCCCAACAGGTCCTCAAGGAGCTCGTAAAACTAGAGAAGGAGAACGCCGGCGGCGATAGACAGACCTACATTCATCTGATGGACGACAAGCTCCACGAGGTCAGTGCCTCGCGAATCCACAAAATCACACGTCTGATGACTTTCAAAGCTTTGTGGCTATTGTCTGTCCCTGTCGGCTTTGGCAGAAGGGTTTGAAAACACCAAATCCCTAGCGGAGAAGAAGAAAGCCGCAGACGAACGAGTCGGCGCCCTGGCGTGGTGTCTCCGCGTAAGGCTGCTTTAGTATAATGCGGGCTTACCGACTAATGCAGAAGATCCAGATGAACGCCCTCCTCTATTGTGCAGGACATGCCGATGCGCAGTTCCGAGAAGCCGCTCGCCAGGACTTTGAAAAGCATCTTGATCACAAAGACCTGAACGCATTGCGAGCCCTGGTTCAATTGGAGGACAGGCTGCTGTTCCCTCTCGTCAAATGTACGTCCTGGCAGTCCTCGACTTCGTCCAAGGCTGATGCCTCCTTGCACCTTCAGAGCCAGTGCTCGGCGGCTTGCTAAAATGCCTTCTTTCCATATGATAGAATTCCGTATACGACAAAAACCTCGCCTTGCAGTTTCCTTTCCCACCATTACGCGCGTGAAATGACTGCCAAAAAATTTATTCACGCAGAGGCGCGCCCGACAAATTTGAGTTGGCCTTCTGCGAGCAACTCCCGGTTCAAAGCGAAGACATGGCTGCCACAAATGGCGACGCTGGAGCTGCTGCAGAAGACGACTACAGGCCGTCGTCGGCGAGCCCGGCGGTGAGCCGATCTGGCTCCATCCTGCTCAATGGCAATGGGTCCAGGTCTCGTCAGTCGAGCCTGTCCAAGCCGGCTGCCTTGGCCTACACCCCGAATGTCAGCGTCAACTCTCGCTCGACTGTGCTGGAGCTTGCAGACGGCACGGCATACGAAGGGTTGGGCTTTGGTGCTGAGGGCAAATCTGTTTCTGGCGAATGCGTCTTCCAAACGGGTGCGCCTTTGGCTCTATGAGCCTTGGATCTAGATCGAACTGTAGCATTCTAAACCAACGCGACAGGCATGGTCGGCTACGCCGAGTCCCTGACCGACCCATCCTACGAAGGACAAATTTTGATCCTCACCTACCCTCTGGTTGGCAACTACGGCGTGCCTGCGCGAGTCCAACCCAAGTCGCCCACCGACCTTCCGGCCGACTTTGAATCCAGCCGCATCCACGTCGCGGCCTTGGTGGTCGCTTCGTACTCTGGCGCCGGCGACGACTTTTCGCACCACCTCGCCGCGTCCGAGCTGGGCCAATGGCTCAAGGAGCAAGGCATTCCCGCCATCTGTGGCATCGACACCCGTGCCCTCACCAAGCGCATCAGAGAAGGCGGTGTTCTGCTGGCCAAGGTGCTCGCGTCAAAGGAGGAGAGCGAGCGAGGGCGCACGTCGGTCATTGGCAGGACGAAGCCGCGTTCTTGGGCGGCCGACTACATCGATGTGCCGCTACACGACCCGAACGCCGAGAATTTGGTCGCCAAAGTGTCGATCAAGCAGCCGCTGCTCTACAAGCCGCTTTCAAAACCGGTGCTGCACCCGTCTGGCCGCCCTCTGCGCATCCTCGCTGTGGATGTCGGCATGAAATACAACCAGATTCGCTGCTTCATCAACAGGGGGGTCGAGCTCAAGTGCGTGCCCTGGAACTACGACTTTACCCAATCTTCAGAGGAGCCTTTCGACGGCTTGTTCATCTCGAACGGCCCTGGCGACCCAGTCACCGTGCCTCAGACCATCCAAAACATCAAGACGATGATGGCCAAGCGCAAGGTTCCCATCTTTGGCATTTGCCTCGGCAACCAGCTGCTGGCCCTTGCAGCCGGCGCCAAAACGATCAAGCTCAAGTACGGCAACCGCGGCGCCAACATCCCGTGCACCAACCTCATCAGTGGACGCTGCTACGTTACCTCTCAGAACCACGGCTACGCTGCAGAAGCTGCGACTCTGCCTGAGGGCTGGAAGGAGCTCTTCGTCAACGCCAACGACGGCACCAACGAGGGCATCTACTCTACTCAAGACCCTTACTTCTCGGTTCAGTTCCACCCCGAATCTACGCCAGGCCCGCGGGACACGGAGTTCCTCTTCGATGTCTTCATCAACAACGCCTTGGATTGCGCTCGTGCTGGCAAGTTGGTGCCTTTCAACATGCCGGGCGGTCTTTTGGCGGACAACATCGCCAAGTACCCCAAGGTGTCGGTCCGCAAGGTCCTGGTTTTGGGCTCGGGCGGCCTTTCCATCGGTCAAGCGGGCGAGTTCGACTACTCGGGCAGCCAGGCCATCAAGGCCCTCAAGGAGGAAGGCATCTACACCATCCTGATCAACCCAAACATCGCCACGATCCAAACGTCCTCTGGCCTCGCGGACAAGGTCTACTTCCTCCCTGTCACGCCCGACTTTGTCACCAAGATCATCGAGCACGAACGTCCGGATGGCATCTATGTCACCTTTGGTGGCCAGACCGCCTTGAGCGTGGGTATCGCCCTGAAGGACGACTTTGCGCGCCTTGGCGTCAGGGTGTTGGGCACCCCAATCCAGACCATCATCACCACAGAGGACCGCGAGCTCTTCGCCCAGGCCATGGAGCAGATTGGCGAGCACTGCGCCAAGTCGGCATCGGCCACCACTGTCGAAGACTCTGTGAAGGCTGCAAAGAGCATTGGCTACCCTGTTATCGTCCGAGCTGCTTTCGCACTGGGCGGACTGGGGTCCGGCTTCGCCAACAACGACTCCGAGCTCATCGAGCTCTGCACCAAGGCTTTCGCCACCAGCCCTCAAGTCTTGATTGAGAAGAGTATGAAGGGCTGGAAAGAAATCGAGTACGAGGTGGTGCGTGATTGCCGCGACAACTGCATCACGGTTTGCAACATGGAGGTGCGTTGGCCTTTCCTTCCCCAGATGCCTCTCAGATACTGATGTACGGTTCCAGAACTTTGACCCGCTCGGTATCCACACGGGCGACTCGATTGTGGTGGCGCCGTCGCAGACGCTTTCCGATGCGGACTACAACATGCTGCGAACGACCGCTGTCAACGTGATTCGACACCTCGGCGTCATTGGCGAATGCAACATCCAATACGCCCTCAACCCCGACTCGAAGGAATACTGCATCATCGAGGTCAACGCTCGCTTGTCCCGCTCGTCGGCTCTCGCTTCAAAGGCCACCGGATACCCGCTGGCTTTCATCGCCGCCAAGCTGGGATTAGGTATCCCCTTGAACGAGATCCGCAACTCGGTTACGAAGAGCACGTCGGCCTGCTTTGAGCCGTCGCTCGACTATGTCGTCGTCAAGATGCCCCGCTGGGATCTGCGCAAGTTCAGCCGCGTGTCCACCCACCTCAACAGCAGTATGAAGTCGGTCGGCGAGGTTATGGCAATTGGCCGAACCTTCGAAGAGACCATCCAAAAGGCCATCCGCGCCATCGACCCACAATTCTCTGGCTTCGGTGCCAACGACTTCGTCAGCCAGAATGACGAGGAGATCCGCTACGAGCTATCAAACCCCAGCGATAAGCGCATCTTTGCCGTTGCCAACGCTCTCCACCAAGGCTACGGCGTTGACGAAGTCTGGAAGCTGACCAAGATCGACAAATGGTTCTTGCGGAAGCTCCAGCACATTGTTGATCTTTCCAAGGAGGTCTCGTGAGTTATCGTGCTCTTTGGGAACCGAAAACCTGCAGCTAAGCATGGGGTATCAGCTCATTCTACGCGCCCCATCCTCAGCTTCCTACGTCCTTGCTTTACGCATCCAAGCAAATGGGCTTCTCCGATCGACAGATTGCTAAACTGACCGGATCCACCGAGCTGGCCGTCCGCAGTCATCGTCAAGACAAGGGCGTTTACCCATTCGTGAAGCAGATCGACACTGTCGCCGCCGAATTCCCTTGCTTCACCAACTACCTCTACACAACGTACAATGCCAGCACCAACGACGTCAGCTTCGAGGACCGCGGTATCATGGTCTTGGGCTCGGGCGTCTACCGCATCGGCTCCTCTGTCGAGTTCGACTGGTGCGCCGTGCGCGCCATCCGCACCCTCCGTCAGCGTGGCTACAAGACCATCATGGTCAACTACAACCCGGAGACCGTGTCAACGGACTACGACGAAGCTGATCGGCTCTACTTTGAGACCATCACGCTCGAGACCGTCTTGGACATCTACGAGCTCGAGCGGTCAGCCGGTGTCATTATCAGCGTCGGCGGCCAAACGCCCAACAACATTGCGCTACCGCTCCAGCGCCAGAACGTCAAGATCTTTGGCACCAGTCCCGAGATGATTGACACGGCCGAGAACCGGTACAAGTTCTCCCGCATGTTGGATCGCATCCACGTCGACCAGCCTCTATGGAAGGAGCTCACCGACTTTGCCGACGCGAAAGCGTTTTGCGCTCAGGTCGACTACCCCGTCTTGGTCCGCCCATCATATGTTCTGTCTGGCGCTGCGATGAACGTTGTCTACTCGGAGGACGATCTGTCCAACTACCTCACCCAGGCTGCCCAGGTCTCTCGCGAGCACCCAGTGGTCATCACCAAGTACATCGAAGAGGCGAAAGAGATCGAGATGGACGCCGTGGCTTCCTCCGGCAAGCTCGTCATGCACTACATCTCGGAACACGTCGAGAATGCCGGCGTGCACTCGGGCGACGCCACATTGATCCAGCCGCCCCAAGACCTGGACCCAGAAACCATCGCTCGCATCGAAGTGGCCACCAAAAAGATCGCCAACGCCCTCAATGTCACCGGCCCGCTCAACATCCAGTTCATGGCCAAGAACAACGAGATCAAGGTCATCGAATGCAACCTGCGCGCAGCTCGTTCTTTCCCTTTTGTCTCCAAAGTCACGGGCGTGGATGCCATCGAGTTGGCCACCGACGTGATGCTCGGCCTGCCCGTCGTCCCATACCCGCCTGTGTCGATGCCGGCAGACTATGTCGGCGTCAAAGTCCCACAGTTCTCCTTCTCCCGCCTCGCCGGCGCAGATCCCATCCTGGGTGTCGAAATGGCGTCCACCGGCGAAGTGGCGTGCTTTGGCAAAAACCGCCACGAGGCCTACTTGAAGGGCCTGCTCGCTTCCGGCTTCAAGATTCCCAAGAAGAACATCCTCATCAGCATTGGCAGCTACAAGGAGAAGATGGAGATGCTGCCCAGCATCCGCAAGCTCGTCAACCTCGGGTTCGAGATCTTTGCCACTGCTGGCACTTCGGACTTTATGCAGGAGCACGGTGTGCCGGTGAAGTACTGTGAGTGGCGAAAGCGCTTCATGCCGGTGCGTCTAACTGACAATCGCACTCTGTTTAGTGGAAGCGCTTGCAGAAGAGGACACTGGCACGCAAAAGTCCGAGTACTCCCTCAACCAACATTTAGCCAACAACATGATCGACCTTTACATCAACCTGCCCTCAAAGAATCGCTTCCGTCGACCGGCTGGCTACATGAGCAAGGGCTACCGCTCTCGCCGGCTGGCGGTGGACTTCGCCGTCCCGCTGCTCACCAACGTCAAATGCGCCAAACTGCTGATCGAAGCGTTGGCGCAACGCCCCACCTTTGAGCTGCTGGCCATCGATTCCAAGTCAGACCACACCGCCCTCACGCTTCCAGGACTGGTCGCCTTGGGCGTCAGCACTCCTGAGTTGCTGAGCAACTCGGCCGAGCCTGCCATCGTTTCGGTCAGCAAGCAGGCATTGGCAGGAGGGTTCACCACGCTGCAAGTGCTGCCCGTCGGAGCTCAAGGTCGCCTCGACGACGGCAACGCTTTGCAGATTGCGAAGCTCCACAGCGGTGGGGCCTTGTGCGACTACTTCCATTCCATCGCCGGCACCACGTCCAATACGACATCAGTCATCGATGAATCTTGCCCGCTCTTCTTGCCGTTGTCACCTGCAACACAGCGAGCTGGCGAGACCCCGACTGCCTTGGCGCCGCATTTCGAGAGCTGGCCTGCCAGCCACAAGATCTACTCGGACGCCTCGGGCACCGAGCTGGCATCTGTCCTCTTGATGGCTAACCTGTACAACCGCCCAGTTCACATCTCCAACGTCTCTTCGAAGGCAGATCTTGAACTCATCAAGCTGGCCAAGTCCCGAGGGGTCCACCTAACCTGCGATGTTGCCGTCAGTCTGCTGTTCGGCAACCCAGTGGCGTCCACCTCGAAGGCACCCTCAACCGATTCCCTCTTACCTTACCTTAGCATCATCGACGCCTTCTCGATTGGATCTGCTGCCAGCGCAACGACCAACCCCTTCAAAACAGCGCTTGATCTGCTTTTGCAAGCTGTTCAGCAGGGCCAACTCACGTCAGACGAGCTTATCCAAAAGATGTCGACCAACCCTCGGACCATTTTCAACTTACCAGCTTGTGAAGAGGAGACTTACATCGAGATCGACGTCCCCGCCACTGGAGCCAGCTCCCTCGGTCCTGTGCACCGCGTCGTCCTGCGAGGGAAAACGGCATATTTGGATGGCTCGGTGCTAGCCGAAGCAGCCGACGGCCAAGACGTTGGCGAATCCTTCTCCGTGGTGTCGCCCGTCATTCCTCAGCACCAGCGCCGCAAGTCTGCCCGCTTCTCCGTCTCTGCGCCAGCTCGCCCTCTTCCTACCACATCGCCTTCGCTGATTGCAGTCCGGTCACCGACCTTGCCACCGACCATTGGCGTCGCGAGAGAGTCCATGCAGCCTCTGCGTCTAGACCAGGAGCAGTCGCTCAGTGGAATGCCGCTGTCCACCTTCCCCATCGAGTCGGCATTCAACCGCCGGCATATCCTCAGCGTCAAGCAATTCACCAGGAACGACCTCCACGCTTTGTTCAGCATTGCGCACGAGATGCGGATCCAAGTCGAGCGCAACTCTGCCATTGATATCCTCCGTGGCAAAGTTCTTTGCACCCTCTTTTTCGAACCCAGCACCAGAACAAGCACTTCGTTCGAAGCTGCCATGTTGCGCCTGGGTGGAACCGTGGCGGCTGTCCCGGTGGACCGGTCTTCGGTCGTCAAGGGCGAGACCTTGGAGGACACCATCCGCACCATTGGCTGTTACGGCGATGCCATCGTGTTGCGGCACCCAGAAGCTGGAGCAGTGGCGAGGGGTGCCAAGGTGTCCAACTTGCCGGTCATCAACGCAGGTGACGGCACTGGCGAGCATCCGACTCAGGTGAGTACTTTTTCGCAGTCTCTGCCGGCTTCACCGCTGAACGCGCAAACAGGCAATGCTGGACGTGTACACGATCCGAGAAGAGTTGGGCACTGTCAACGGCCTCACCATTACGAGTGAGTAGTGGTTAACATGCCAGCTGACGAATGCACGCTCAACAAGTTGTTCTCAGTGGTCGGCGACTTGAAGAATGGCCGCACGGTGCACTCTTTGGTCCGCCTCCTGTCGCTGTATCAGGTCAACCTCATCTTCATTTCGCCACCTTCGTTGGGCATGCCCGAGGCCGTCAAACAAGACGCACGCCGTGCTGGCATCCCCTTCACCGAATCGGCAGACCTTGAATCAGTCATTGCCAGGACGGATGTGCTCTACGTCACTCGTGTCCAGCAAGAGCGATTCGCCTCTTTGGCCGAGTACGAAGCCACCAAGGACGCCTACATCGTCAACAACAACCTGCTGGCAAAGGCCAAATCGCACATGGCCATCCTCCATCCCCTCCCTAGAAACCGCGAGATCGATCCCGAAGTCGATTATGACGGACGAGCAGCGTACTTCAGACAGGTCAGTATTTTCTCAGCCTCTTGACCAACCGATCTCCGCTCACGCTTTGTGTGCTCCGATCAGATGAAGATGGGCTTGTTCTTGCGCATGGCTTTGTTGTCCCAGGTCATGGCGTAGATGGGCCTCCTTCTCCAAAAGTGGCGTTCAACCCTAAAGAAATCGGGTCTCCTCTTAATGTATAGTTCTAACATCATTTTTTCAACCGATTGGGGTTCCGTAGAGTCATCACATCACCGCACCATTCTGTTCTCTGCCCTCTTTCTTTATGCAATAGTATCAACCACGCAAAAGCGCGTTAATTAGCATCTATCTTTTCGTAGACCCGTAAAAATATCCGTGCGTTCTCCAGCGGGATAGGATACAACTCTTGCGATTTCGGAGGGATCCGAAACCAGAGCCTGGTCCCGAGTGAGCGTGCGTTGGTGGCGAAAGAAAGCTTGCAGCTCACGAATCGTCAGTCTTGACGCATTTCCACTCTTTTGACTTGCCGATGATGATGTGCTCTAGCAAGACTCCTAAGCGGTAGGTTGTCCCATTGATGTCGAGCGTGCTGAGCGCTGCCGACTCGACGATAACAAGATGGTCGCCAGTGGCTGCTGTGGAAGAAAGCTGGCCCAGCAGTGCCACAGTCGCACTTCGCGATTGCAGAAACATTTCGTGGATCGTGTAGAAGATGGTGAAGCACTTAGGCGTTGCTGTTGGGGAGAGGAAAGGGTTCAGGAAGGCGGGGTCAAGACAGTCGCCCAGGTGAAAGGTGACCGCCAAACTCGCCCCATCCATCCCACAGTCCCCTTTGGAAGATTTTGAGACCCAGCCAATGAAATCGTCAACCGATTGGCCCCAGTCGGCCGCATCGAGGAGACGAATGTTCGCGCTTTTCGAGACGAGACCGGGGTCGTTCGCTAGGGATGCCAGCGCGAGCAGCTCTGACACAGCACCAGCGCCTATGCAAACAAAGTCGGTCTTCGCATTCAAGTCGACAGAGGCCGGAAGTTGAGAGAGGAAGAGCCAGCGATATAGCAATGCGCGAGACGGCGCAAATCTATCCAAGACCCTCTTCAGACCAGCAACCAGACATTCACAGGAATCTGTGTACCTTGCAATGTAGGCCCGCTGGTTCTCCGCAGACCCGAAAGCTTCGGCGTACTCTCGTTTGAAGAGAGCTCCTTTGACGGTTTGCAGATCCGAAGCGAACGCTGCGCTCTGGAGGGTGTCTGCACAGGCCAGACGCAGCAGAGCTATCAACCGCCTATCTGCTTGGGTGAGCGACATGGATGGGACGCGGTCGGTGCGGACAACAAGCCGTCATGCACGCGCAAAGGGCGGGCAGACTTCTGTTCGCATTATTGGGCTTCTGGCAGGCTTAGCAGGCAATTTGGTGCCAGGGCAAATGGACAAGTTGTTTCTACAGTTCACAAACAACGCTAGCAAGCACACATGGCCAAGAGCCCACGAGTCAGAGGCGGCAGTTTCACCAGCAGCATCGCCACCGTGCCCAGTAAACTTGTCCGCTTCCCATCTCGACGTCCCTCCATCCTCTCCACCATGGCGCCCGGCAATCACAGGACAGATTGGTTGGCTCCCAGCCGGAATTTGGTCCTCTTCGGCGTGCTCGTCTTGTGAGGACAACCTCTGCCTTTGCTGCTCCGGCGCCGAACGCCCTACTCATACCGTTTTCTACTTCACAGCGAGTTCATTAGCTTCTGGATTGGTGAGTTGCAGCCCTTTGAGCGTGTCGGTTCCGCAGGATCGGTCTTTATGCTGTTCCCGTTTGCAGCTTTCATCGCTGGCATCATCGTCGAAGCCAAGACTGAGGGGACAGGGTCGGCCGTTGGAGTGCTCTGGTTCGCTGTGTACGTTCCGAGCGAGTGCCCTGGCCGGGCGGCTTCGCAGTCGTCAAGGAGTCCGAGCTCACCACTTCCGTAAATCAGATTCCTGCAGCTCGTGCTGCTCGCCGGCACCTACTACACCCTGTCCAGTGGCACGCTCGCGACCAACAGGATATCCTTGGCCGCCTTTACCGCGGTCAACCTAGTGTTCTCGGTCGAGGGCGTTAACGCTGGGATTTATGGCGGGCTCCCGAACAAGTCGGCCTCGACGGCTTTGGGCGTTGGCTGGCTCTTTCTGTCCTTCGTCAACGTGCGTTGATCTCTATGAGAATGCTTCAAAGGGTCAGGCTGACGGAAAGCTTGGTGTTGGTGGTGATCAGATTTTTTGGCTATTCATTTTCACCGCGGACGAAGACAATGCTGTCTTCCAAGGCATCCTGTACTTTGGCGGCTCGCAAACGTTCATGACAGTGCGCCCTCGCAGCGGCAACCACGCCCGGCGGTCGTCCAGCGCGCAGCACATGAACGGCCAGGCCGGCGGCATCTCCAGCGCCAACTACCAAGGTACCTCGGCCCTCAATGGCTTCCACAGTAGCAAAGAAAGGGGCAGCGTTGGATCGTTCACCAGCGGGGGAGCTGGCAGCTTGCACGCGGCAGAGCCGTTCAGGGGAGCGGACAACGACTCGGCTCGTCGACTGAACCAGTTCAACAGCAACAACGGCGCGCCGCACGCCACCGAACCGCTGATGGGCTCCGTCGCAGAAGAGAGCCCGAGTCATGGAAGCGCCGCGGCTGGCCCCGGAGGAGATGGCCCGCTGTTTAAGGCGAAGGCGCTCTATGCTTGTGCGTTGTCCTAATTTCGGTTGTTATCAGCGGTATCTCACACAATTTACGTTCTTGTTCTATGCAGACACCGCAAATCCAGAAGACCCTTCAGAAATTTCGTTCGGCAAGGGCGAGATTTTGGAGATCTTTGACAAGACCGGGAAGTGGTGGCGGGCACGGAACAAGGAAGGGACCATTGGCATTGTGCCGTCCAACTACTGCAGAGAGCTGGAGTAGCCAGTCGGTGAGCCCTTCTCATATGCGCTGCTCAAATTCCTGTGCTGACTGTTGATCGCGCAATGACCTCGCAACTAGCGTCCTTTTCATCGGCTCCCTAACACACTCCAATTTCCTTGGCCGTCATCTTTGTCGCTCATCGGTGTTTTTTGAAGATTCCCACTGCTGCCCACCACAAAATACCCCCTTTCTTTCACTCCAAGCCGTGCACGTTACTCCTCTTTTTGACCTTGCCTCCGACACTTTGCGGCCAGCAAGAGCTTGACCAACCTCCTATGGATTTTTCCTCCCTCCTAGCTTCTCCTTCTTCTTTCACAATGCGCCACCCCCCTCCTCTCTGTTGTCCCCTTGTACATTTAACCGGGCTCCTTGTGCCGCACAACACCCTCATACCCTTTATGTCACACTCTTCTTTGCAATACCTCCCTTGCAGACTGGCTCTGGCAAAACTCTGGTACCCCTTTGACCGGCCTGCTGTCTGTGCGATCCCACCGACGGGGAGGTGTCTGATTGGCCTTTGCAGCGTGACGCAACTTTGGTATCAGGACACTTCAGATTGCAGCCTGCCGAGTTTGCGAAAGCAATCAGGGAGGCTTGGTTGCGCGTCAGCCAAGGCCACATACTGCTTCAAAAACGCTTCCATGAATTGGTGGCGTTCAAGGCCAAGTTTTCGCCCGGGTTCGGTGCGAAGCATCCCTTGAAGCTTCAAGAGCTTATCGTGATAGTGCTCAATGGAACACTGTGGATCCAAATCTCCTTCGGCTGAGAGGCAGTACAGTGGCCGATTGATGCGGGCTGAGTAGGCCGAGCAACGCATGATACCAACAGCGCCCATGGCATCAAGCTTGTCCGCGTCTTGGACACTGCACTCAGAAAGTCAGGACGGAACACAGCCACCAACCAGTAGCAGAATCACCAGTGCAGCTCGACACACGATTCGTGCCACGCCGTCTGCTCGTTTGCTTTAATTCTCTTCACCTCTTTGCTGTAAGACACATTGGCGATGATGTTCATCACCAGCTCTTTCTGTTTGGCGCTGATCACGTCCGTGTGCGACGCGAAGAAGCTTTCGAGTGAGGCGGCAGCGGTGGGCGACCGAACCTTCGCATCGAGCAAGTCGTGGAACAGAGCCGCAAACTCGAGCGAGATCAAATCTGGTTTGGTCTGTGTGCGCGAAATCTCCTTGGCAATCTCCAAGGCCAACCGGCGAACGCGTGCGACATGCAGAAAGTCGTGCGAGCAGTCGGTGAGGGGCATCCTTCGTTCGGTCCTCTGTCAATGGCGACTTTGGCGATCGAATTGGCGTGCTCACTCGCGTCGGACCAGGTCCTCTGCATCTTCCACTGCCAGCGCCAACGACATGATGCGAACTCGGGGTCGTCGACTTGGTCAAACCTGTTTCCAGTCCCCTGCAGCGACAACTCTCGGACTTTGCCTCTTTCTCTTCAGTCCAGTCTGCTTCCGAGCTGCAGCAGTCAATGTGCCGTAGGCTCTGACAAGCACTGCAACAAGTGGCAGCGAGGTGGCAACAGCTTCTGAAGGCTTCAACTTCCTCGAATCGTCTTCACAAGATTCCTGTTCTCGTCTGTCTAGGCCCAAGTCTGAGCCCTCACAATGCTCAAGCGGTATGCTCGCTAAGCAAGCGTGCATATATTGATGCATTAGCGGCGACGCGTCTGGCCAGAGGCAAATTCCAAGAAAAGACCTGGTGGATCACCACGCCTCATGCGTCCGCCGTCTATGGCCACCTCGACTACTGTCTGGCCGGCTGGCCAAACGAATCTGCCCTCACGTCATCTGGGAGACGCGCGCGGTAATTCTCATGTGGCAGGGCCTCGTCCCTGTGTTGGCCGCTTTTTCGGCAGCGCTGAAGTTGCGCCAAGGTCAGTATCGGCTCGAAACTTTCGCGGCCAGCATACATAATCCCTGGACTCTGGCAGATCACATTAAGAGTGCCTGCCCAGTCCACCCCGCGTTTTCACCAGCCATAATCGTTCGTCTGAAGTCATTTTGTGGGCTCTTCGACGCTATTTCGGTTCGGCAGCGCGCTTTTTTTGCGCCCAGCAGTTGTAATCGGTAATCACACCTCGTGGTCGAAGAGGCTAACCGACTCGAGGCAAGGGCAGAGTGCAGTGGTGCGGCAGGTTCGGAGCGGGTCCGAAGGGCGAACACATGTCATACAACGTTAAGGTTCGCGAGATCTGCGATGTCTCAGGACCAATCGTTAACTGGGTAGGCAAAAAGTTGCCGTCCACTCCACTACAGGACTTCAAAAGTTGGGTGAGCCAGCTACCAACCTCCAACCACAGCTCACAACTTTGCGGTGCACAGACGCAGAAGGTTACACCAGCCTTCTCTTCTTTCAATCGTCACGGGCTGCCTCCAAGGCAAAACTCTTTTTCTCTTGCTCGACCAGCAATGCCCCCGAAGCGCCGTCGGAATGCGACCTTCTCGCAGCAGGACCTCGTCGAGAAGTGAGTCGTTGCCTCTTGCACGCTCGCAGCTGCTCATTCAGCGACCTGGTCATTCCAGACGGTACCGGTGAGCATTGCCTTCGGGCCGCGAGGAAGTCAGAAGCAATCTCATCTTCGAGATTTGTGTCGCGCAGGCTGGACATTTTCCAGCAGCCTCAGCGAACTCGTGTCTCCTCCCACATGCTGCCTCCCTACTTCAATCCCAAGCCAGTCGCTCGCTTTCAGCTCGTCGAGCAAAAGGACCGTGCCAGCCCAACTGTCCGCAAGTCGAAGCGCTCCAAGCCCGAGGTTGCGCTAGTCAGCAACCCCTACTTGTTCTGCTTCGCCACGCTCTGCCACGCCGATTCCAAGCAGGAGGTGCGCGCGAAAAGGGGGAAGCTCAAGGGCGGCCGCGTTTCATCGCTCGCCCATCTGCGCGAGGGCTCGGCCAGCAGCACGTCCAACTCCTTTTTTGTGTTTCGTGAGTTCTTTTTTATGCCCAGGAGCTTGGAGGAAAACTCGCTGAACGAAGCCGCTTCGGCGTCCATGCGTAGCGTGTAAGTTTCCTTTCCTTCTGCGAAGTCCGTGCATCACCTGACGAGCTGACTTGCTTTCTCCCCCACGATAGACATGACACCTTGCGACTGCGCGGAAGGCTCTTTTTGCTTCAAACTCAGCGTGTTCGAACTGCGAGGGTGGGGGTCATTTACTAGCCTATCTTCATTCAGCTGCTGATCCTTCCTCCCTTCCCTCTCGCAGCTCCAAGCTGCACCTCGTAGTCCAGGCCTACACAGAGGCATTTCAGATCGCTGCTGTTCCAATCACACCAAAGAAGCCCCGAGTCGTTGTCCCATCGGTTTTCCAAGAAGACTCAATGGCCAGAAGGTGGGCTGCCCACGTTGAACTGCACCTACTTGAGTAAACTGGCTGACCTCGAATTTCGCTATTTGACGCAACAAGGCCGTTCCAAGGCCACCACTCCGTGCCCCCTTCGCGCGGTCGACCGCTCCCTTCAAATTTCCCTCTACCTCTGCAGCGCCGCAATTCAGACACCTCTATTTCGTCTGATCGCCCTCAAAATCGCCGCCTCTCTTCGCTTCGAGGCGACTCCGGCCCACCTTCAAGGCGGCATTGGCCATTGCCCCCAGTGCGTCCTTCGGGCGACCGCGCTCCCCAGCCATCCGACCTCAATCACTATACCCTCGCATCCGGCGTCAATCACTCTGTTTCTGGTGGGCCAGGCAGCCTGCCCGCCGCGTTGATATCCAGGTTCCAAACGCCATACCCGCCAGCTCTCAATACCCTCTCTCGCGGCGAGACGCGCCATTCTAGTGCAGACAGAGCGCCACGACTACCTTCTCTCCAAGCGATTCTCGGCGCCGGCCCTATGCTGCCGCCCGCCGCTGCTCTTCCGCCTTTGAAGAGGCCCCGTTCCCAATAAGCGGTAGATTGTTTAGACCAACACGTTCTGCACGAGCATTCATTGTAAGAAAGTTCAAAAGCCTCCGTGCGCGTTTGCATCGGGCGCACACTAGGTCCATTTAATGAAGTCCAAACTCTCGAGCATGGCATCGATGTCCACCTTGCGCTTGCCTTCCTCCGGTGCCAATCGCTTGCGCAGCTGCTTGATCTGCTGCAGCCTCCGCCTCCAGTTGGAAACAAACTCGGTCTTCTCCTTGGACCCCTCTTGTGCGCCCTGCACGCCGACTGATTCAAGGAAGACTATCAACCCAGTATAAGCTCTCCAGTCGGCTTCACGTTAAGCAAAAAGATGGCTGCTAACCTTGGGCAAAGACGTTCGCGTGGAGAGCCAGCTGCCTGACGAATGCAGGGAGAGACGGCGCTGACACCATTTTGAAGACGCCAAGAGGCCCAATTTCCGGCATATCTGAGCGCCGCTGCATCGAGACCTTGAAGAAGCCAGTGTTGCTGCTCATTCCTTTGGCCGACCAGGATTTTCCAGCGGGCGTCTGAGGCTCGATGACGATGTTGACAAAGTTGAACTGGCCGGGGATCGTGTCCGCGTCAAAATGCCGCCCCGAGTCATTGAAGATGACCTTCACAAAGTCGTTGCCGATGTGGCGCTTCTTCCCTGTACACTGGGCGTCTCGCTCCAGATTCGTAGGCATGAGGGTGGCGACGTGGTAGACGACCTGGCTGACGTTGTTGGCCCACACATACGCCCACTTGCCATCAATGTCATGGTCCTTGTCCAAGCCCCCGAGGTAGTACCGTGTGTTGTCCTTCAGCCGGATCAAGCTCCCGAGGCCTGAGAGGAACCGAACGTAGTCTTCGGAGCCGTGGGTGTTGGCAAAGATGTCTTGCTCGGTGAAGTCATCCGCGCTGACATACAGGACGGCAACTTTGTGGAAGTCGACGACAGGGACATTGTCGAGCAGCTTGACAGACCGCTGATATTTTTCGTCTTCTGGAATGAGGAGCGGCGGCCCAGAGGCGCCGGTATAGTCCGGGAATTGGGAGAGCTGTAATGCGAAAAAACCAGCTGTTGTCTCCATGCTGCCGGGACGCGGAACTAAGACCTCTTGTGGGTTGCTGGGTTGGCTTGTGGCGTCTTTGGCTGGGCTGGCTGAGAGGCCGAGACGGGCTGCCAAGGCCTCCAGCGTGACTACCGGCGCCTCCTCTTTAGCTTCGCTGGGTGTAGCACCGGAAAGAGCTGCATCTGCATCATCAGGTGACCGATTTCGGGCCAGTGTTGCCAGGATAGCGTCCTGAGCATTGTCGACCGCCTGCTTGCCACTGTCCTCGATCTGCAGCAGCATGCGAACCGAACCCGATGGTCGACGGACCAGCACCTCTGCCCATCCACCTAGACCGAGGTTCTTGACCGATATCAAGGCGTGCCCTCTCAACCACGTCTTTTGGTCAGCCGTGCGCAAGCCCAACCCTTGCGTTGCCGCAGTCTTCTCAATGAGCTCTTGTAAGGCAGACTTGGCGGTGGGTCGGGGATCGATGTCCGAGTAGGCATATCGTGAGAGCATGTCGAGGCAAACTTCGCTGGGTTCGTCCAGCTCGCCCTTCCGCTCGTTAGCCTGCACCAGCTTGCGGACAATGAAGGAAACGTGCTGCCTCCGGTTGGAGAGTCGAAGCGACATGAACCATAGGTCAATGACATAGTACGCCAAGTGAAAAACGTATTGCGAAAAGGCGTATTGCAGCTCGTCCTCCTTCTTGGCTTCCGACTGAAGATCGCCCAGTGTGTCGTTGTGCAAGCTAATGTACTGCAAAGCGATACCAAAGACCGCGCGGTAGTCTTCGTCGGTGAAGCTGGAGTAGAGCTCCGGGATCTGACCAATGGACGCGATGAACTCGAGAATGTGGACGGCCATCTGGGTCCCGGATAGGATTTTGATGAGGTTGACAAGAATTCGGGATAGACACTTGTTCATGGAGGGTTGGAGTTCGTGAGAGCACATGGCGAGGGCGTGGATGCACGGCTTGGCGATATCGCGCTGGGATAAGCCGGTCATAAAAGTTTCGACCATCTCGTCCTGCTGAGATTTGCTGAAAAGGCTCTTGTAGGCGATCAGTGTGGCGAGGGTCTGGTAAGAGATGCCGGGCAGGTCTGCGCGTCGGTTCGAGTGCGGAAGGAAGGTATGGCGAGCCAAGCCGCCACGGGTGAGGTTCTCGCACAAGAGTGCCCGGAGCTTGTGTATTTCCTTCGAGGCCCGCGGTCCGCATGGAAAATGCTTGCAGCTGAGCTGTATAGGGAGGTGGCACAGAAGGTAGGCGACGATATCCCAATCGGTGTCGCTGTCGATGATCTTGATGATGGCCCGCAAATATTCAGACACGGGCAGCACGACGGGTGCGTCGGCCGGTCGATTTGCCATGGCGTTGTCGTAGTCCGGGAAAGCGTCCGGGTCGCCATCCTCGGCTTCGTTCCACTCGAGGGAATGGTCGAACGAGACCAAGCTGTGCTTGCCTTCGAAAACGAGGACAGGCGGCAGACCAAACGGTAGCACTTCTGGAGAGTACCAGAGTGGTGGGCCGGCTTCCATCGCCACGCTGGGGCTGCGTTCGGCACTGGGCTCGCGGCTGATGCGGCTGACCGACCGAGAGACACGGCCTTCTGGTCTGCGCTCCGGCGATTCTCTTGGCCGCCTCCCCCGCCTCTTATCCTTCTCCTCTGCCATTCTCTTGGCTTCCCTTTCGGCTGCCGCGTCGGCTGCAAGTTTAGAGCGGCCAAGGGTGGACGCCAGTTCGCCAATGTCAATGTCTCGGACGACTGACACTCTATGAGCCTCGTCCGCTCTCAGACGGACAAGGTATTGCAGTACGATGAAGCGCATCGCACGAAAAGAGCGACCGCGAACCGCCAGAAGTGTTAGTAGGTCGCGAAAGATGACGACAGCAAAGCTCGAAGAGTGCCAGGTCTCCGACTTGAGTGCCAGCCCAAAAAGGTCAAGCAGAGCGACAAGTGCGAATGAGGTGCCATCTTGGGGTGGGGCATAAGGGACGGCGCTGCCCGATCGGCGGAGGCTGGAGGTCGACATTGACATGGACAGCGAGCTCGAGAGCTGAGTGTCGGTGGATGCGGTAGGAAAGATGCGGCCTAACAATGAGATTCGGAATACCTCCGTTGCTGGCGTGGATCGGTCGGCCGAAGGCATTCCCTCCTGGATTTGCTCGTCGTCCGCAGAAGGCGCGCCGTCTTCCCCCAGGGCATCCTCCGCCACCGTTGTAATCAACTTGGATAGCACTGTTGTGAGCGGCGGTTGGAGTGAGGTGGAAGCCAAGATGTATTCAACCACTGGGCAAATCACTTGCTGGACCAAAGGCTGCCGGTATTCGGCAAAGTCGCGGACCGCCTCGTAGACTGCGTCAAGAAGAGTGAGGCTGCGATACAGAGCCAAAGTCCGGGTCGACCGGTGCTGCTCGATGGCGATCAATCCCGCCGGACCTTGAGGATCGGTGCGCTGGATGATGATGAATGAGCCGACAATGTCGCCCAAGTCTTCGAGCCAGTCTGGATTGGTAGGCAAACAGACATTCTCTTTCTCGTAGCCGTCCAGCAGCATGACGGCCGTGCTGTCCGACAAGTTGTACTCGAGAGAAAAGAAGAGCGCGAACAGTCGATCCAAAGGCCCTTTGAAGGACCCGGAGTAGTAGACTGTGAGCAGGTCCAGGAGGATCTGACGAAAGGTGGAGAAGTAGGAGGGCCACAGCTCGGCGTCTTGCATGGCGCGATCATCTGGAGGAGCTCGATAAGCCTACCACTCCACAACCTGTAAGAAACGCTCTTGCCATTTGTCAACACTACAGTCAGGTCGATGATCCAAACCCTCTGTTGCTCATCTTCGTACCGCCGGATGTGTTGTAAGGTGCGCTCCAGCAAATCGAGGATAAGGTCCCACTCGTCGAACGGCACAGCATCCGCCGCGTCAACGAGGTCAAGGGCAGTTGAATGAGAGGTCGAGGGAGAAAGGAGGCCTTCTTTTGAAGTGGACGCTACCAGCGGTGAGTCGGGGGACTTTTGCATACGCTCGGCAACCAGCAGGAGGACTTCTCCAACGGCGGCTGAGCTGGGCCATTCCAGCGCGTCGCACAAGTTGCTGAAGAGGTAAGGGAGACCGAGGGCCAGGAGGACCGGCCAAGAGTCGATGAAAGTCGAGCTGAAGGTCGCAGCATCGTTGGCTCGGAAAGCGGGCGACGCCCGAATCTCCTTAAGGGCGTCCCGGAAACACATCAAGCACCCGACCACGACTTGCGCATCGCGAAGTGGGTCATCTGCCGCTGGCGGTGCGGTTCCTTGGCGAAGGCAGCGCAAGGCCTGGTTGGCCGACGATCGTAACAAGTTGCGGACGACCGACGTGGCCTTTTGGGTGAGCTTAGGCGAGAGCGGAACAATGCGAGCCTCGTCATCTTGCTCGTTCTCGTCGATGTAGCTAATGGTGCGAGCGCGGCCTTCAAGAGAGACGACACGAGCGATGAAGAAGGCGACCGCCTCCATTTTCTCGTTTGGCACGTAGCCAAAGCGGGAGATCACGTCGACGTGGTCAAGGATTAGAGACACCACGAGATCGTTGGTAGTTGCCAGCGCTTCGGCGACCAAATAATCGGTCGCAAAGGCGACCGTGTCGGGCGAAATGTGCGGCCAGCTGAACTTGTGGATGTTGGTGAGGAGAAGGATGGAAGAAACGCCAGTCTCTCGACTGCCAAGCTCGCGTGGCGGCGGCCAGGATACATAGGTGGCGACAAAGGAGGGGTCCTGAAGTGGCGAAACCATCCGCATGCTGTTTCCCCCTGCCTTTGACAGCTCTGGGTGCGTCTCAAAGAAGTCTTCTCGGAGCTGGTCGCGGCTGGCCTGTCGCCTCTTGAACATCTCTCCCGCATAATCGCACAGCCTCTCCACCAGTCCCTCCAACCCCGAAATGTCCCTTCCGCCTCTGCACAAAGCGTCCAGCGCCTGAGTGAGAGCATCAATTTCGTCGTCCGAGCAAGTTTCTAGCGGCACATCATATTCGAATACGAAGGAGTAGTAGAGCTGCTTGTCGAGGGGCGATAGGCGCATGTCGTGGCCGACTTGAATGCAAGCCGTCAGGAGGTTGAGAGCCGCTACGCGGACGGTGGCCTCCTCCTTGTCCGACAGCAGACGAGAAAGTCTCAGCCAGTAATCTGCAGGATTCGAGTCGTCGAAGAGCTTGAGGGCGTCTGCCAGACAGCGGATGTACTGGCACTTCGTTGCTGCTGGCGTGTCGGCGTCGGTTTGCTCGAGTAGCCCCAGGTAGACGCTCGGCTCAGTGGGAGCATACGGGCCATAGTCACCGACAACGTTGCCGCCCAGCGAGCTGTTCGCGGACATTGCAGTCGCCTGGCCGGCCGAAGTGACTCTCGCCGCCAGCGCGGAAGATTTGCTCTTTGACGAGGAAGCTGGCCTCTTTGACGAAGCCAGGATGTGCTGTAGTCTATCTCTGGCATTTTCTGTCGGCGGCGGGCTTTTGGTGCCATCGGGCAAAGCTGACAGCGTGTTGGCTCGAGGGCGGGTGGAGAAGATTGCTCTTGAAAAGATGCCAGAGAACGGGCTCGTGACATCTCTCTTAGGGGACGCGGGTGGCTTGTCGTCGCTGCTGCTCATCTTGTTTGCGGGCGGTCCAAAGAAATCTGACAGATCCAAAGTGCTCAGCATTTTACCGACTGTCCAAAGGAGCTTGCACCCCAAGCTCGAGAACCAAGACCCACTTTGGAACGGCTCTCAAATAGCAAAAGCAGCTCTTGTACGAGACAGCCGATCTGCGGTAGAGACCAGCATGGATTGGGGCGCAGGCGACCAGAAAGCTTCCACGCAGGGCGGTGTGCAGTGAGCGCTCAGAGGCAGGGACGCTTCGCTGCGTGGGGGCCCGAATCAGCGCTTCGAGCAAGCCGACTTGGGCTAAGTCTAACCTGCTACGGGGTGAAGAGCCGCGGACGTCGCTGGAGAACCTCCTCAGGTCGAAGCTTGAAGGGAATTTCAGCGGGCTCGACCCGGGGCCATCTGACGCCATTGAAGCATTCATGCATTTACACGCTCTACAGAGCTTTCGTTGTACAACAGTCCGCCACCGATGAAGGGCATTCTGCCCGCTGTCCAATCACGCCTTCTCTCCAGAACCAACAACATCCTGCCCTGTCGCTGATTTGGCCTTGGTCAGCCCTGGGAGTTGGACGTTGATGACCCGATTCTCAGAGACCGACGTCGGTAGATGGACGCCGGTCTGTTTGACGTAGTACTTGATGGAAAAGGCCAACGTGATGTCGACGGGCGCCAGGAGGATAGTGACGACCAACATAGCGGCGAAAGAGAGGTGAAAAGCCAAACCCGTGGAGGGGTGGTGGAACTTGCGAACAAAGCCGACCAAAACAACGACCAGCTCTGATGGGATGAAGGCAGATACGGCCAGCGTGGACCAAAAAGTATGGACGCATAGGCCTCGCGACCTCTTGATTTGACGAAGCGGGTCCTCGCCCGCAGGCTTGGTTACTTGAATTATCGAACCAACTGAGACTCGCCGGTCGGCGGTTTCTTCCGAGACGATGGTCTTCTCCGACCACCTGCCAATGACACGGCGGTCAGTTTCCTGGACAAGTACGATGGATGGCAAGCGATTCACCTGTGGTTCATATTCTTTGTCGCTTGGTCTAGCTTCTTTATTTGACCACGGATGAGCCAGAGGCGCTGGATGCTGAAGGGTGTGAAGAAGATGAGCAGCCACAGGAAAGCTGCGAAGAGCGTCGCCGAGAACCAGAGCGAGGATTGATTAAAAGCGGCGACTGAGACATAGCGGATTCGGTGGTAGCTGAGACCAAAGGTCGTGCACAGAGCAGTTTCGACGGCGAGGCCGGAGAGCGCAAAGTAGGCCATTGTAGCAGGCCCAAGCCACGCCATCCGCCGGCTGCTAGACCTAGAGCGAGTGACGAGGAAACCGGCCATCTGAACCTCTGCTCAGCTGGTTGTCGGATGTACTGAAGGACGGGAGAAAGAGCGCACCACGCCGTATGCCAAGCACCACATGAAGGCCAAGAGAGGTAGGACTGGGCGTCCAAATGGTCAGACTCCACCGCGTGACTCGAGCACTAAAGCCAAGCTCACAATACAGGTTCCGAAGGACGAACATTATAGGATGCTGGGGCTGATAGAGTTCGTAAATTTGACAGACCACGGACATCAAGTACGCGGGTATCGCGATGACTTCTGCGACGGGATATATGGCCGCAAGATTGACGCTGTACGACGCCACAAAAGGCATCAGTTTTGCTCAAGGAGAGTGACGCTGAAAGAAACGAACTGCCAGAACAAGCCCCATTGCGTCTCCTCCTTTTGAAATAGCCACCGGCCAGGCTCTCGCCACTTGACATAGATGGATCTCCAGCTGGCAATGTAGGCCACAACCCAAGCGAGGCCACAGATGGCCAAGAAGGCTGACAGCGCATGCGGGTTGTCCACCACTTTCCCCATGTCTCACGCCCTCTGCTCGAGTGCGAGATGCCGCAAGATGAGCCCTTTGCTGATGACTGGATGGGTCGTCGTTTCGATGCCACCCTGCCAGCGCGGCGTTCAAAATTATTGGGTGCCGAGACTGAACTTCTTTCCAAAAGCATCAACAAGGCCCAAGGCTGGACCGACCGTCGCTGATCGCCTGAACTTCTTTTGTGCTGGATGGCGGGGCTCCATCATGCTCTTGTAAGCCCTCGAATCACCATGCCCGTCCCCTGCTGGCGCGTCCACGGCAGGCTTGCCCTGGCGGCCGACAACTTGTCAAGCGAGCTTCCGCTGTTGCGCCTCTGCTGCACTGCGCCGCTCGAATGTGCGTTGACCACCATCTTCAGCAGCGCCCTAACAAGGACCACAAACTTTGCTTGAACAATTGGGTTTGGGGCCGATGTCCGCGTCGGCGTCGACATCGTCACCGTCTATAGGCAAGAAAACATTTTGGCGATGGAGGCCCAGGCTTGTCCGCCAAGGACCACCAGCGATTTCAACTTAAGACCATTTGCACATTGCCGTGACCTTGCTGCTGCAGTGACCGGGGATTGTGCGACGAAACTCTTTCACTCTTGGAGCGAAACCAATGGCGGCCTGGCCAAACGCCGAAGGTCTTCAAAGTCCACTCAAGTTGTTTTAATCGGTCGTGGCGAAAGTTTTGAAGGCTCTTCTGTAATGCAAAGCACAAAGCGCTCCCTGCGAGCCTCCGGATCACGGTCTGCTGCCGACTCGGTTCCCAAGCCTGCCTCTGCCCCTCTCGTTTCCTTCACTTCTGACTCTCTGCACCACCAATATGTCCACTGGATCCTGTGGTGGCCGTCCTTGCGGTGGATGTGCGCCTTCTTTCTTCCCAATCCCTTAACCCCCCTAAGGTTGGCAAAGACATACCGTCCGTCGCTTATGCCGCTGCTGCTTTGACCTCGTTTACTTTAGTCTGCATGGGATGCTGGTGCCGTGAGCTCCTGTAGTCTGTACCCCAATCGACTGGCTTGGGCTAAATCCACTCCAAAGGTCACGCACTGCAGCGCCCTCGCTACATGGTCTGGCTCTGCGTCGGCGTCACCGGGATGGTTCTTGGCTTCATTCTCCGCATCGTGGTCCACAGCTATAGCGAGATTCTGGGGCTGTACATCGTCGAAGAAATCTTGATTCTGCTGAGCGTGAGATTTCCTTCACTTGACATCTTGTCGTCGCATTCATCTGACAAAAGAAGGGCTAGCCTTGTTTGTTTTTCGCTTCCAACTACATCGTGCTCCATCGAATGGCCCCCTGTCGCTCGGCGTCAAGCGGGCCGCCCCACTGCTCTTCGTCTCTCCCTCCAAGATTGTCAAGGTCTTCATCTGGTCGGATGTGGTCACCCTGGCGCTCCAAGGAGGTGCTGGACAGACGAACCCTCCTATACTTGTTCGAATTGGCCACTACGTTCGCAGAGCTCTGCGCAGTGTCCAGAGTTGTGGCTCACGCCTTTGGAAAACAGATGGCGCTCGCCGGCCTCGTCTTACAGTTCATAACTTACAGCTTTTTCTGCGTGCTTTTCAGCCGGTTCGCCTGGCTGGTCCGGAAGAGGCACCCGGAGGCTGCGGATCGAGAGTGGCGACTGCTGGTCTGGGCATTGACGTTGACCAGCTGCGGCTATCTGGTATGTCTCACGCATTGTTCTTTGTGCTTTTGAGTGTCAACAGAGCTAAAAACGGGACCTGACGAACGGCAGCAACGGAGCATCTACCGCATCATCGAGTTTGCCCAAGGCTCTTCCGGCTATCTGACGACCCACGAAGTCTTTCTCTACGCCTACGACATCCTGCCGCTCGCTTTGAGCGTCGCCCTCTTCGTCTTTGTCTGGCCACCCAATTGCACTTTCGACCGATCTGGTTTGCCCTCCACCGAAGACCTGATTGAACTGGAGGCGGGCACCAGATTAGAGCCACCTGCTAAGATCCTATCAACGCAACAATCTACTCATCTTGAGGCCTAGATTGGTTCAGATGCCTCCGAATCGCTGAAGAGATTGAATCATGCCGCTCAAGGTGGCAAAGTCTCAGTGCAGCAACCGGGGTTCGCTTTGCACTCCGTACTAAGATGTCACATGCAACCCTTTTGAAGCACATTGATTGAAAGTGGCCCCAAGGAGACGACGGGGGCAGCCCTTGGGACGCAAAGTTTAAAGTCAACACGCAGAGCTAGGCGGAGGAAGACCGCGCTGGCTAGGAGACTGGATCTTCATAAGAGCTTTGCCAATACAAGAACAGCGAAGGTGCAATAAACAAAGCGAGCCAAGAGTGGCGCTGGCCGTTGCAAGGCCACAGACTCGACTTCGACTTGGCTTGTTCTGGCTCAGCGAGATCCGCCTGCTTCCAATCGATGGCCGGGCCAGCTGCCAAGGACGCTGGTGGCGCCAACAAGCCTGGCTATCGCCCTCTCAATGTCAAAGATGCCCTCAGCTACCTAGACGAGGTGAGCAGCTTCTCCAAGAAGGGGACTCGAGAGGCGAAGAGAAGGAGCTTGCCTCCTGCTCCTCGCCTTGCCCCGGTAGCCTGGCCAGCGCTAATGCACTCGATGACAACAGGTCAAGATGCAGTTCTGGCACCAACCAGAGGTCTACAACCGCTTCCTGGACATCATGAAGGACTTTAAAGTCCAGTCCATTGACACGCCCGGCGTCATTACCCGGGTCTCCTCCCTCTTCAGAGGCCACCCGGACCTCATCCAAGGCTTCAACACCTTCCTGCGTGAGTGCTTGGTTCATTCGGGCTTGAATTCAAAGCGCGGGGCTTAATCAGGCCGTTGATTGGCAGCGCCGGGCTACGTTCTCGAGTGCTCCCAGGATTCCGATACCCACATCACCATCACCACGCCCCAGGGCACGACCATCCGGCAGTCCTTGGCTGGCGGCTTCGAGGTCTCGGCTTCCCAGAGGCTCGAGCCGCCCCAGCCCATGGCAACTCGCCCTTCCGCACCAGGCGCCCCCTCCGCCCAAGACGCTGCCTCCAAACCGCCTGCGGTCGCTGCCGCAGCCCAGCCCAAGGAGCCTGCTGCCACCGCTGCTGCCCAGCCAGTCGCATCCTCCTCTGCCCTGCGCCTGGGCTCGCTGCCGGCGCCAGCTCCCACAGCCCAGGGAGCCGTTGCGACCCCAGGTGCGGCCAGCGCCCTCGGCATCCCCAACGCCAACAAGCCGCCCGTCGAGTTCAACCACGCCATCAACTACGTCAACAAGATCAAGACCAGGTTCGCCGCCGAGCCGCAGACCTACAAGGTCTTCCTCGAAATCTTGCAAACGTACCAGAAGGAGCAGCGGCCGATCCAAGATGTGCGTTTGCCTTCTGCCCTCTGTCGCTCCTTTGAAGGACGGCATGTGACTTCCGAGCTGCACAGGTTTACGCGCAAGTGACGATCCTCTTCCAAGGCGCCCAAGACTTGCTCGAAGAGTTCAAGCAATTCCTGCCCGACCCAAACCAGCCGCCCGTCGGCGGGGCTGGCGCTGGGCCCAACACTGGCGACAAGCGCCCACCACCTCCTGGTGTCGTCGCTCAGCCGGCAAAGAAGACTAAGACGGCCGCCTACGGCTTGACGGCTGCAGCCCAGAACCAAGAAGACAAGCGAAGGAACAAAAAGGCTCAGGCTGCCGTCCCTGCCGCCTCTGCTGCCCCTGCAGCCACCACGACTGGCCCAGGGCGCGGCCGGAAGAAGCAGGTCCAGCCCCTCTACTCGCCGCCGCCAGCGAACACCTCTTTGCTCTCCCCTCCGCCCACCGGCTACCATGAGGGTGGCGCGCCCTCCCCGTTCGCCCGAGGACAGGCCCAACCTTTGCCTGGCCAGACCTTGGTTTCCACCGACGAGCTCGCCTTCTTCGAGCGCGCCAAGCGCCACATTGACGACAAGGCCACCCACCAAGAGTTCCTCAAGCTCCTCAACCTCTTCACCCAAGAGCTCATCGACGTCCCCACGCTCGTCGACATGGCCTGGCTCTTCCTGAGCGCCTCTGAGGCCCTGTTCTCCGAGTTCAAGGGCTTGGTGGGCTGGGACCCAACCTTGCACGGTTTGGTCCGCGGCGAGGAGTGGATGGTCGAGAACGAGGACGCCCTGGAACGGCCCAGGATCGACATTGCCCATCAGCCCAAGTACGGCCCGAGCTACAAGAGGCTGCCGAAGACCGAAGTCGAGCTCGCGTGCTCCGGGAGGGACGCCTTGTGCTGGAGCGTCCTCAACGACGAATGGGTTGCTCACGCCACATGGGTAAGTCTCCTCTCGCTACGGTGTTGGCTGGTGGAACAGCTTTCTGATCTTGACGACCTGCCAGGCTTCGGAAGGCGCCGGCATCCACCGCAAGAATGTCAACGAGGAGGCCTTGGCTTTCTCAGAGCAGGAGCGCCACTGGTTCGCCGTGGTCATGGAGATCAACACTCGAGCCATTGCGCTGCTGGACCCCATCAACCGGCGCATCGACATGATGGACGCTGAGCAGCGCACCGCCTTCAAGCTTCGTCCCGGCTTTGGCGGCTCGCACGTCTCGGTAGTTGAAAAAGCCATCAAGAAGATTTATGGCTCGGACGCTCTTGGCGCCGCTTCTGGCACCCGCACCGACCACGGCCAGGAGGTCATGACCGCCCTTTACGAGTCGCCGGCCACGACGGTGCCCATCATTTTGGCTCGCATGAAGCAGAAGGACCAGGACTGGCGGCGGGCTCTCAAGGAGTGGAACAAGGTGTGGCGGGAGGTCGACTCGAAGAATCACTACCGCTCCCTCGACCACCAGGCGGTCACTTACAAGGCCAACGACAAGAAGACGACTACGCACAAGTCGCTCACCGCCGAGATTGAGCAGCTCCGCAAGGACCAACAGCAGAAAAAGGTCTCAGTCACCGCGCCCTCCACCACCGAGGCCGACCCTGCCCGAGCGCATTTTCAGTTCGAGCTCCAGATGGACGACAAGTCCATCGTTCTGGACGCCATCAAGCTTGTCATCTGCTTTGTGGATCGCGGGGGCGGAGGCCTATCGATGGCTGACCGGGAGCGCGTTGAAGGCTTTCTGCGCATATTTGCGCCGCTGGTCTTTGGCATCACCCGCGCTGAGCTCGACGAACAGTTGGGCCTGTTTGTCATGGAGCAAGCGGACGAGTCATCAGATGAAGGTGAAGGCGGCGAATCGGAAGCTGGCAGCGAAGCTGGCACGTCGGCCACTACGGACGTCGAGTCGGTCGCCTCCTCCACTCTCAGCCAGGCTTCCGTGTCTTCGAGGCGCCCTGGGCCCAGGGCTATTGCAGCCGACCTTCGCCGGCGTTTGCTCTCCAATACGCTCAGGGGCAATGAACCGCTGGCCGACTTCGCCAAGGCCAACGGTGTGGTGTCTGCCGCCGAGGAGCAGCGCAAGATCAAGGACCACAGCAACGAGCTGGGTGCTGAAGTCACCTGGATCCAGGCTGACTACAAGCCCTGGCACGATGCCGATATTGTCGCCAACTCAGAAAAGCGCATCCGCCACAGCTCTCCGACCAAAACCTCCTCGCGCCACAGCTCTCCAGAGGCGTCGGCTGACCTGGGCAAGCGCTACAACTTCTTCTGCGGCACCACGCTCTACTGCTTGATCCGCACAATCCATGTAAGTGTTCTTGTTGTGACCCTTCGCTCACCGCTCACCGCATGAGGACTCCAGATGCTCTACCACCGCCTTCTCACGGTGAAAACTATCGGTGACGACCTAGCAAGTCGACCCTTTGTGCCCCGTGTCAGCCCTTTAGCGGTCGAGATGGGCTTGGCGACGCAGATTCCGGTTATCGACTACGCTGAAGATGGCAGCCACCCGGCCTTGTCTTATTACGACCACACGCTTAGATTGTTTGAACGACTGTTCGATGGCGAGCTCGACCCCAACCAATACGAAGAGACCTTGCGGCACATGTGGGGCATCAAGGCCTTTCCACTGTTCACCATTGACAAGCTGCTTACGACCATCATCAAGCATGTGAGCGGATCTGCTCATCTTATTACCATGTAAAAAGCCTGATGTACCTTCGACAACGTCTCTCAGGCCCACACGGCGAACGGGGATGCCAAGTGCCAGGACATGATGCTTCTGGTCGAGCGAGACAGGCGGCGGCCGCAGATCACCGTGCGCCAGCAAATTGCCTACCGCATGGAGGTCGAGTCGCTGTTATCCGAGGATGACAACCTATACCGGGTCGAATGGGTGAGCCGCTCGTTCCTGATCTGGCTGATCTTGACTAACCTAATGATGCCAGATCCCGGATGCGCAAGTCCTTGGCATCCAGCTGCTCGGCCAGAGCGATCTGACCCTGGACGACCTGCCGAAGCGTCCCGAAGAACAGTTTGAGTACTACGTCTCCAGCTATGTGCTCGCCACGCCGACGGAGGGCGTTGGCAGAGAGGTCAAGGCCCCAATCCTAAAGAGGTTCGTTGCTCTTCCTCTGTGCCGTGCTTTGTACGCCTGCTGACCTTTGCCGGGAAACGTATCTCAGGAACTACAGGCGGGCCGTGAGCAAGCAAGAACGGCCTGTCCTCGCCTTCAGCAACTCTGGTATCAAGCTCGGCCTCAAGTCCTACAAGCTTTTCCACGTTGCGAAGACTGGCGACATCATCGTGCGCCCGCAGCGCGCTTCGCTGCCGGACGAGGACTCTTCCGCCGACAAGGAGCGGTTCGAGACCTGGCTCGAGGAGGTCTCTGCCAAGCTCCTTGCCTGATTGTTGTAGCTTTGTCCCCTTGTATGACTTCGTTTCTGCTACGTGGACCGCATGTAAAATTAAAATTTCCCACCTGTTGCGGCTTTGTCGAAGCGGGCGAAAACCGAGCTCAGCTCGGAGCACTCTGGACCCGCTGTGCCTCATACACGATGCGAGTGCCCGCATTTGCTGCCTTAACAGCGTTGCTGGCTGGCGTCATGGCCAGCCAAGAGTCCCAACGTGTCTTTGTGTCCCAAGGAAGCAAGATCAACGAGTGAGCCTCTCGACGCCATCGCTGCCCTGAAGTAAACTCATGCAATCGCGCTAGCCTCCTGACCATCGACACCCGCCTCAGCATCTTCAGCTCTTACCTGCGAGAAAGTAACTCTCTGGTGAAACGGCTATTAAACCCGAAGGAGCAGACGACACTTTTCGCCCCTACAAACAGTGCTATTTTGGCTCTTAAGCGCCTACCACACCGCGGGCCGGAGGATTCGCCAGGTGGCTTGGGGACTTTGGACGACGAGAAGGCGGCAGCGGCTTATCTGGAGCATTGGTACGTTCCGAAGCCCGCCATCTCCCCAGGGCATCGGTCAACTAAATGGGCTTCCGTGTAGGGTCTCTCGCCACATTGTGGAAGGGGTCATCTCCTCGTTTGAGGATGATTCGCTCGTGATCACATTGGTGGAAGGGCAGGAGATTTCCGTCAAGGTGGTCAACAAGGAAGGCAATGACTTTGAGCAGGTGGAACTGGGACCCTCGGCTGGCTCGCCGGTCCACATCTTGTCAAAGTCGGTGGCGGCAGATGGCATCATCTACGTCCTTGACGGCGTGCTGTCCTATGATGCCTCCAAGACAGTCGCCCGCGGTGGTGTCTACGAGCTTTGACGGACCCTTTGTTGTTTGCTTGTAAAGCCATCGTCATGCTAAGTGTATATGAGTGCAATTAATTGTGCAAATCGATTTCAAAGTGCTCTACTAGGTCGGTGTTGTTGAAACATCAGTGGCAAACAAAACTCAGTACTCCCACAAACTCGATACTACTTCACAGGGAAGCCTTCTCGGTCTTCTCGTTGGTGTGGCCGTTGGTGTGGCCATTAGTATGACCATTGGTGGCGGTCAAAGGCTGGTTCTCGAGAGGAGCCTCGCCTTCGAGCTTGGCCTTGGCTTGCTCCATGATTGACGCGTTGGGGTCAAGCAGAGCCTTCATGCCCATGCCGGAGGTGTCATAGCCAGCCTCTTCGAGATAACCTCGGAAACGCTCGTCCTCTTGCGCTGTTGCGGAAAATGAATTAGATAGAACACACTTGGGCTTTCTCAGGCACCCACCAATGAAGTCCTCCTTGAAGTTGGGGATGAAAAAGAAGATGACTAAGGCAGAGACAAAGGCGAGACAGGAGCCAATCCACACGGGAATCTGCAAGCCCAGGATGAGATCGATTTGTTTGTGCGCGCAAAGAGTTTGCTTACAGTGTCGCCCTTATAGGTTCCGGCGCCTCCAACGTCCGTGATAATTGGAGTATAAACATACGTGGCAACGAAAGCCCCGACCTTAAGAGAAATATTAGCAAAGAGTGAGCAGATGAGCGGAGTAGGCGAGCTCACTTTGCCGATGGCAGCAGCAGCTCCATAAAAGATACCTCGAACAGCGGTGGGACCAGATGTCTTGCTAGCCAGCAACCCGAGACAGTTTCCAGGTCCAAACTCGCCGAAAGAGAGGTAAATGCCGTCTGGTCAAGCTCAACGGCGAACTTCAAAGAGTATTGGACAGTTGGCGACTTACAAACGATGGCGAAAGCGGCGACCTTGGTCTTGATCTTCTCGTAGGCACCAGAGAGGATGAAGCCAATCAACGACTGGCATAGCAAGCCAGTGCTGCAACATAACGACCCAAATCAGACCGCTCGGACCACCTGGCAATCTGGGCTACGCACATCATGGTGTACTTAGGACCCAGCTTGTCGATGAACATGGCACCGACAATGGTGCCGGGAAGGTAGAAGAAGTTGATGAGGCAGTCCCAGCTGGTAGCGAATTGGATAAGTCGCCATTCGCGAGGTTTAGCCCAATGTCTTACCCAATGTTCTGGCTCAAAGACCCATTAGGGAGCGCTTCGGCCACGATGACGGAGGAGTAGATGCCAGCGGGGTAGGCGACCCAGTCGTAGCTTCGAGCACGTCAAGGAGGTCCGCAGTGCTTTCCACCGAAAGCTCTCACCAAAACCACGCGAAGCTAATCGCCGCCAGTCTGTGCCCGTACTTCTTGAAGATTACACCCCACGGCATCTTTAGGAAGGGGATGGTCTGCATGCTGTGCTTTTGGTAGGACTTCGGCTCGGCCATTTTCATCCGGAAGTAGAGGATCGAGAGCGGGAAGACCGCGCCCAAGCCGAGTACCAGACGCCATACCCATTCAAGATGATCTTCACCAAATATTTGGATCAGCAAGAAGGCAATGAAGTAGACCAAGACGAAGCCGAGGTCGATCATTGTGTTGGTGGCAAGAACCAGCAGCTTGTGCTGATGCTTCTTATTCACGCCTGGATCCTCAGAGTTCTCCGAGGCAGCAACGGTGCCAGCAGGGTCTGAGAACGCCAGCGTCAGCTGCTTCACCGTGAGAGGCTCATTCCGCGGTCAGCGGAGCTCACATTCGGCGCCGATGGCGATACCGATCAGGAAGCGATAGGCGATCAAAGCGCTGATCTAAAGACCGCCCATCGTCTCAGAGGTGTGAGTCTCCCTGGCTGATGGGGGAGAACACCTACCATGCCATTGATCGAGCCGCCCGCGCCTGCAGATCGGATTCGAAGGTGAGCTTCATGCAGCCAATTCAATCCATCTCCCTTACCCCATGCAAGGCCGGACATGACTGCCCAAAGGGCCATCCAGAGCGAAGCCTGCCGTAGGCGTCAGGCGGCTGTTGGCACAAGAGCACTGATTTAATACTCACAAACAGCATGCCGACTTTGCGTCCGATGCGATCACTGATGTAGCCGAAGCTCAGCATGCCGACGATGGTGCCAGCGAAGACCTGGTATATAGTCAGGACCCCGCTCTCCGTGATGTTGTGAGGTTTCGCCGCACCATCGAGGTGAAAAGCTGCGAGTTGTTGCGCGACTTCCACTCCTCTGGGTACATGTGGCTGAGGATGGCGTTGACAGGGCCCGAGGCGGCGTTGACGTAGCCATCCCTGTGGCAGGGAAAGTGCGTCAGCGCTACAAGAGTAGCGACCGAACAAGTACTCACGAAAAGAGACTTTGAAAGCGGAGAATAGGTTCGGGTCAGGCAAAGGAGGGCATTCTGCCTGTGGAGACTCACGCCTGTTGACAACAATGTCAGCAAGCGCAACGTTCCTCCGCCCTTGAAAGAAGAACTTGCAGCACCCTGAATAGAGCCGACATCAATCAGCATGGTAATATGGAAAGAGGGACGGCAAGTGCTCACGCCTGACGAAAGCGAAGAGGAGGACCATCAACTCAGCCACTCTGCTTCAAGCCGTGCCCTAAACCTCGAAGACTAACAGGCCTGTTAAGGTGCTCTCCTATCAGCTCTACCCGCCTCGCCCAGCAATGGATTCTCGCTCGTACAAAAATAGTGCTGCCGGCGCCATCATGTCGTCATGGTAAGTGAGGATCGCTGGACTGTACAAGGCTCAAGCATACCCAATCTTGCCGATGCCAGACTTGTCCTCCATAGTAGTCGCCATGTTGCTGCAACTCCAGACGGCGGATCGGAGGTGATTGGGAAGGAGACAAACTAAAATTTTGTCTGGTGGCTCCCACGTTTTCTCCGAGGCACAATGCCGGCATCCAGTTGGACAGAGTGCGATGAATTTTTATAGGCGAAACGTGCATTTATATTTACCTCCGGACAGCACGCGGCAGCAATAGAGCGCGGCCAATCGCAATTTCAATCGCAAAATGATCAACTCGCATGTGAAATGGAAACAAGCCGGTCAGCAACGCGTGTGGATGTCGCGTCCACAGTCATGCAGGCAGAGCTTGGAAGAAGGGGGCTAGCAGCGAATGGCAAGGACAGAGAAAAGAATGCAGAAACATAGCTTCAGGCCCAGCCCACAACTGGAGATGAGTTGACAAGACAACCGCTTCGAAAACAGTCACCGTATGCGTGTTGACAGCGAGCGACGAGGGCGCGGATGTGGATCCTGCGTGGCCAGTTCGATTCCGCAGAGCCTGGCAAAGTCACTGTCGCCTGGCTTCGGCCAGACAGGACGTATTTGGCTGGGCGTCGGTCGACAACCAAGACGCCCCCGGACTTCGACTTGGTTGGGCAGCATTTCTCGCGAGAGCATTTCAAGCTCGAAAGCAGCCCAGTCTTTCCAGATGCGTCAGAGGTGAGAGCATGCTGGCTTGGCAAAGCTCCGGTGGCCATAGTCTGACAAGGCCGAGTTTCGCTGCACAGGACCCTTCGCAGCCTACGTACTCAATCACGTTGACTTGGACGAGCAAGAAGCAGTTTGTGCTGGGTCATTCTGGTGCTGCAAACACGCCACTCGACAACGGCAGCGAGATCGAGATTCAACCGGGCGACAAAAGCACGGACGCATTGCTCTCGTGAGCTCGCCTGACAGGTCGACCATTTAGCCCCGCGCTGACTCTTCCTTCAAGCTTCGAGTGGAAACCGATACTCGTGCATGTGTCTGGCGACTCAGTGGACGCCAGCGCCGAGGCCCACCGCGAAGAAAGCCTCAAAAGTCAAGGCGAGTTATTTGACCGCTGCTCCTGTTTGGCGTCGTGCTCAGCGCTGGTGCTGTTGGTCCAGGCCTTCGCTTCACCCAAGATGTAGGAGCTTGGCCAGTCACTCACTATGCCCGCATTGGCGCGATCGTGGAAGACTACCGCCTCATGCGCACAGTCATTGACCAGGGTTGCGTCGTCAGCGACCAATGGCTTGACATGATGTTTGCCACATCTTCTTCTGGTGCACCTCCCGAAGGCGCCAAAGGTCCTGACTCTGAGAAACCTCGGGACAAATGGGCTGCCAAGCAAATCGAGCAAGGGCAGGCCTGGCGCACCAAGCAGTTCCTGGACAGTGGCATCAAATGGGGCAACGACCTCAAGTACTGGGGCTTTTCGCTCTTGGAAACCGACTTTGCCACGAACTTTCCACAAGAATTGGCCCACTTCCCGGCTTGCGACGACCGCTGGAAACAGCTCTACCCCGACAACGCCAAATGGCAACCGCATCCGTCGCGCCAGCGTCTTTTCGAGAAGACTTTGGTAGCGACCTCGCGTCAAGAGAAAGAATTTTGCGACAACATGCAGGTTCTCGTCGAGCACACTGGCGGTACTTTCTATGCTTTGAACAACGACCTCACTTTAGAGCAAGCAGACGGTGTCCTTGATGGGCTTCTCCATTCAAAGAAGTGCACCAAGCTCCTGCTCATCTTCAACTCCGAGGACAAATCGAACAAGCTCATCAAATTGGCCACAAAGTGCGGGCGTTCCTGCTTAGCGCTGCGCTTCCTCCGTTAACAACCGACCCTTTTTCTGAAACAGACTGAAAGCTGTCGGATGCATCACGCCCGGCCAAGTCATGGAGGTGGTCTACGAAGGCAAACTCGACAAGGCCAAGCTGGCGGCCAGTCTGGCAGCCACCCCTGGCGCGGACGAGCCCACCGAAAATCCACAAGCCAATGCCAACCCTCCCAAGAAGACGTTGGTGCCGGCCTCGTCTCTGCCGGGACCAATGGACGAAGACAGCTCTCTCGGCCCAAGCCCGGCTCCTACAACCGGCATCCCGTCCACCAATCCCCTCGAAAGTACCTTGAACCCAGGTGGCCCAGCACCTACAACCCAAGGCCAACCCAGCACGAGCCAGATAGACGCGTCTATGCCGCCCCCGCCTCCCAAGAGGAAGCTGATCCGCCGAGCCGGCAATAATCAGTCTTCCTTTGACCCTCTGAGCCATTTGGCCAGCAGCCTGCCGCCTCCTCCTGCGCAGACCCCCGCTGAATCCAGCTCCGCCGCGCCTGCGCTGGATAGCGGAGATCCTTCTCAGCCTGTTCGTTCAATTGCATAATTAGCCTCTGCAGCAGCTGATCGAGGTCTGAGCAGCCCAAAACAGCCAAGCCGTCTCGACTGAAGCGACGTGTCGGCCAAGCTGTCGAGCTCGACCTTTTCCCGGACACGCAAGCGCCCGCGAAGAAGACGCGAACCAAGGAACCGGAGGAGGTGCCACCCGTTCAGATCAAGCGCAAGCCCGAGCCTGAAGAGGTTTTGGAGGCTCGAAAGCGCATGAAGAAGGAACAAGAGCGAGAGGCGGCGCGTGCGGAGCTGAAGGAGCTGCAAGACCGGGCGGAAGCGCAAAAGGCCGACCCTGCGCTGCGCAAGAAGATGGAAAAGGCGACTCAGAAAGCTTCCAGCCGCGCGGATGATGCCAAGGAAGAGGCGGCGAGGCAAAAGGCCATGTACTTGCAAATCGACCACGGCCGGCGCAAGATCAATCAGACCGACGCCATCCTCAACAAAGAGTTCAATGCCGTTCGTGGTTTCTCTTGCATGCCTTTCTCTTGCGATCTAATTGAATTTGGTGCTCAGTTGAAAATCGCTCGACCTGTGCTAATGAAGGAACCCCACCAGCCCCGCCACGACAAAGGCAGGTGGGAGGGCATCGAGCAGGACCCGGACGCAGATCGCGAGAACGACGACTGGGGTCTGGAGCAAGATCAGAAGAACGTGTTTGTCCTCAAGGCGCTCGATGCGGCTTCGTTCAAGCAGCGCTCGGCCGCCTCAGTCGATCCCGGCTCCGTGGACGACGACCAGCTGGATCCCCGATGGGTCGGCAAGCCCAACTTCAAGAAGTTCAGACCGGTGAGAGCACATTGTCCATTCCAGGCGTCATTCGTCGCGCCTCACTGAGATGGTTCCTCTCGCAGAAAAATATGGCTCGAGCCCAAAACCAGGCGCGCCCAAGGGTCGAGCTGATCGCCATCAACAATGACCTCCAGCGTAAACCCCTTGCTTCATTTACAGTCCCGAATGCTCTTGCTCACACGCGCTTCGTCATCCGCAGCTGCCGACCACCTGAGCGAATCGTCGTCCTCTTCCGATGATGAAGCCGGCGGCATGCCCAAGCTCAAGCTCAAGGCTCCTGTCGGCGGCAGGACCAAGAAGACGACCAAGGCGGCGCGCACCCAGAGCCCGGCTGCCACCTCGGCCAAGGGCAAGGACAAAGCCTCTTCGTCCAAGCCGCCGGCCAAGGGCAAATCCAAGCCGACCTACACCGTGCTGGACACGGACGAAGAGGACGAGCTGAAGGAGGGGTCCGAGGCAGGCTCCATCCAGAGCTCGTCCACCATCGGCAAGAGGTCGCAGCGCAACAAGGGCAAGGGCAAGAAGAAAGCGTGCGTTGTCCTCATCCTTCGGGTCCCACTGCGGAACTGATGGTCGTTCAAAAACATGCAGTACGCCCTCGGAGGAGGAGGAGGAGAGTGACGACTCGGACTCGGACACAGTGGCGTTCAAGGTTCGTCGCGCGTCCCCTTCTTCCTCATTCGGGTGTTCCCCGGGCGAGCTCAATCGCGCGTCCTCAGGGATTCGGACCGGCCAAGACCAAGAAGCGCAAGCGTTGAAAGGGGACAAGAAGGAGGCCGTAAAGAATACCGCAATTACCGGCCATCTCATTGGCTCGGAGAGTCTCGCCTGCGCACCCCTGCATTTTGTCGTTTGCCCCCCTCCCACGAGATTCCCGCTTGTTTGGCTCTCGGAGGTCGACGTTGGCCTGTGATCTTGAGTGAGTAGCAGACCTGTTGAGCTGTGGCATCTTCGGAAGCCGCCTTCGCCGCATTCATGCGCCTCCCGCTCTGCTCCTCCTTGCGCCTCTCGCAACTTTCCGCTATTCCAAATCTGCTCGATTCCACGGCCTCCTGCGACGCTGGTGCCTTGGCTGCATGCGTTCCGACCAGCCAAAGCACCAGCGCAACCCGCCGTCGACCGGGGCTGGCCCGGCAAAGCGCTCCCAGCAGCTCCGGCTATCCTGTCCTCGCCGTCGTTGGAAATTTTTGCCACTTGGACTCAGACGCTGATCCTTGCTTTGGCTCGTGCTTGCTTCGCAGGATCCTATTGCAAACATGATCAACGCCGCCAAGGGTCTTCGGGCCTCGCAACAGCTTCGCCGGTATGCGACCCCGGCTGCCCGCATTGGTGTGTTTTGCTGCCTTTGCCTCTTCAGCTGGGCCCGGCGCTGATGATGATCCGGCATCTGCACAGGCGACACCAAGGTGGCCATGTCCGCCTTTGAGCCCAATGCGTACATCAACTACCAGGTGCGTGCTCTGCGGCGGGGTCGATTTGCTAAGGTTGGCGCGACATCTCATGCCTCCCCCTCCTTCGTCTTCCACAGCGCATTGAGGACAACCTCGCCATTGTTCGCAAGCGGTAAGGACGTCCAGCGAGGGTTGCCCGAGAGAATCGATGTCCTGATACCCTGCCACCCACCACAGGCTAAACCGCCCGCTCACCCTCTCAGAAAAGAACGTCGTGCGTCTCCTTGCTTCTCTTGCTTCATCACACATTTGTTTGATGTCGACCACATCACGCGCAGTACGGACACTTGGACGACCCGCATGAGGCTGAGATTGAGCGTGGTGTCTCTTATCTCAAGCTCAGGCCGGACGTGCGTTACTTCCTCGCTCTCTGGCCTCATTGACCAGCCTCACACCTTTTGTATACAGCGCGTTGCATGCCAAGATGCCACCGCCCAAATGGCCCTGCTCCAGTTCATGTCCGCCGGCCTGCCCACCGTCGCCGTCCCGACCACGGTGCACTGCGACCATCTGATCGAGGCCCAGACCGAGGGCCGCGCGGATCTCAAGCGCGCCATCGACATCAACAGGGAGGTCTACGACTTCTTGGCCACCTGCACGGCGAAGTACGGCAGTGCGTTGACCTTTCTCCCATCAAATGCCTTTCGCCATTTGATACGACGGTTTGTTTCGCACAGTCGGATTCTGGAAGCCTGGCTCTGGTATCATTCATCAAATCATCTTGGAGAACTACGTGCGTGTCCACTCCTTACTGTTCGCTGTGGACACAAAGAGTTGAAAGGCGGAACTCACAGGCTTTCCCCGGTGGCATGATGATTGGCACTGACTCGCACACCCCCAACGCTGGCGGTCTCGGCATGGTGGCCGTCGGTGTCGGAGGTGCCGACGCTGTCGACGTTATCGCTGACCTTCCTTGGGAGCTTAAGTGCCCCAAGGCCATCGGCGTCAAGCTCACTGGCAAGATTGGCGGCTGGACCACTCCCAAGGGTCAGCTTCTGCCTTTCATTTTGTTTTCTTGCATTGCTCAGCGCGGAAACTCGGACAAACAGATGTCATCCTCAAGGTTGCCGGCATCCTCACCGTCAAGGGCGGAACTGGCGCCATCGTCGAGTACTTCGGCGAGGGCGTGCCCTCGCTTTCGTGCACCGGCATGGCCACCATCTGCAACATGGGTGCCGAAATCGGCGCCACCACCTCCCTCTTCCCTTACAACAACCGCATGGGTGACTACCTCAAGGCCACCAAGCGAGGTGAGAGCCGCTTCCTTTCCCTTCGCCTCTAGCCCAAACTGACCGCGTGGCTGCAGCTGACATTGCCAACTACGCCAACACCTTCCAGCACAACTTGAAGGCCGACGAGGGCGCCGAGTACGACCAGGTCATCGAGATCAACCTCTCCGAGCTCGAGCCTCACATCAACGGCCCCTTCACCCCCGATCTTGCCACCCCTCTGTCCAAGTTCGCCCAGGCCGTCAAGGAGAACAACTGGCCCGCCGAGCTCAAGGTCGGCCTCATCGGCTCCTGCACCAACTCGTCCTACGAGGACATGGGCCGCTCCGCTTCCATCGCCAAGGAGGCCGCCGACCACGGCCTCAAGGTCAAGTCCCTCTACAACGTCACCCCCGGTTCCGAGCAAGTTCGCGCCACCATTGCCCGCGACGGCATCATGGAGACCCTCCAAGACGCCGGCGGCAAGGTGCTCGCCAACGCCTGCGGCCCTTGCATTGGCCAATGGGACCGTACCGACGTCAAGAAGGGCGAGGCCAACTCCATCATCACTTCTTACAACCGTAACTTCACTGGCCGCAACGACGCCAACCCGGCCACCCACGCCTTCGTCGCCTCCCCCGATCTCGTCACCGCCATGTCCTTCGCCGGCAGCCTCACCTTTAACCCCGTCACCGACTCGCTCAAGGGCGCCGATGGCAAGGAGTTCAAGTTCAGCGAGCCGCACGCCAAGGACCTCCCGCCCCGTGGCTACGACCCCGGTGAGGACACCTTCCAGGCGCCGCCCAAGGACCGCGCGTCCGTCAACGTCGCCGTCGACCCCAAGTCCGACCGTCTTCAAAAGCTCGCTCCCTTCAAGCCGTGGGACGGCAAGGACCCCAAGGGTGCCCCCGTCCTCATCAAGGCCAAGGGCAAGTGCACGACCGATCACAGTCAGTTTCTACTTCCTTGTTTTGCGTCCCATGCGGATGCTGAATCCATGTTGTGCAGTCTCTGCTGGTGGCCCGTGGCTCAAGTACCGTGGCCATCTTGAAAACATCTCCCAAAACTGCTTGATCGGCGCCATCAACGCCGCCAACGACAAGGCCAACTCCGTCCAGAACGTCTTCACCGGCGAGTGGGACGCCGTCCCCACCGTTGCCGCCCAGTACCGCGACAAGAACATCCCGTGGGTCGTGATCGGTGACCACAACTACGGCGAAGGCTCCTCCCGCGAACACGCTGCCCTCGAGCCCCGCTTCTTGGGTGGCACTGCTATCATCACCCGCTCTTTCGCCCGTATCCGTGAGCTGTTTCCTGCCTTATGCGGTCGAATTGTCGCTGAACTTTTTCGGTTGCACAGACGAGACGTGAGCGGCATAAGACTTGGGGTTCTTATCCAGACCTGTGCTTACTTGACCTACTTCACAGCAACTGCAAGAAGCAAGGCCTTCTTCCCCTCACCTTCAAGGACGCCGCCGACTACGACTTGGTTCGCCCTGACGATGTTGTCGACTTGATCGGCGTCACCAAGATCGCGCCCGCCTCCGAAATCACCCTCGTCCTCCACCACAAGGAGTACGTCTCGCATTTCCAGCTTGGTTGACGTGGCGGTGACTGACTTGGGCGCGCAGTGGATCTGAGGACAAGGTCCCCCTCGTCCACAGCTTCAACGCTGGCCAGATCGAATGGTTCAAGGCCGGCTCAGCCCTCAACAAAATGTAGGCCCATCTCTTCTGCGAAGCCACGCCCAGCTATGCTGACCTCTTCGCAACAGGGCCAACGACAAGAAATAAATTAGGGTTTTCTTCTCAGGGCTTATTTTGTGTGCCTCATCTGTGATGTGTATGCAATCGATGCGCCTTCATTGTTCGTCCTCGTATCGAGAAGCCAAATGCTCAATGCATTCTATGAAGGAGTGGTGGAGATTAGAAGGATTGGAGATGAGGAGGAATTAAGCGTGAGGCCGTAACGTAAAATCATGCCGCTCGTCAGTCTAAGCGTTTGTGCCGTGTGGTCGTAAGAGCGTCCGTCCGTTGAGAAGATAACCGAAAAGCCCAAGAAACCAAAACCCAAAAGTGCGGAAGTCGTCATAAATTGTAGTCGAGGTGGCTTACTGCTCCTTCTCCTCGACCAGAGGCGCGTCCACTTCAGTGGAGTGGAACACGGATCGGTTGGTGACGAGGAAGGAAGTGCTATAGAGTCACCAGACTCAGCGAGTGTTCAAGTGGGGCCGTGAAACTCCACACACCAGAACATGCCTGCGCCAATGAAAGCCAAAAGGGTAGCCCAGATGTAGAGGTAAGACTCGCTCCAGGCCTGGATACAGGAGAACACAGTGAGCTGCGGTTTCGGATCCTGGACCAACTCCGTACCTTTTGAGACGCAGCCGAAGCAGCACCGACGGCAGCTGGCGAAGCGATTCCCTTCTTGATTAGACCACCAATCTGAGCAGCGTTGCCCGATGAGATGGCAGCGATGACTTGACCGACGTTGGCGGGCTTGACGCCGAGGGGAACTGGGAGATGAGAAGTTTCAGCATCTTTTGTCTTATTCTCTTGCACCAAAGGGAAGCACTCACCAACAGCCTTAGCGATGTAAGGGCCGAGTCTTTCCGTGATCTTGCTGGATTTGATCTTGGAGACAACAATCAATCAGAGGTTCAGACCATCAAGAAGGTAAAGACTCACTGCCGTCGCGATACTGATACCAAGGCCTCCTCCAACAGCGCGAGACGTCAGAACGTTGGCGGTAGCAAGAGCAATAAGAGCAGGAGGCGTGTTGAGCTGAGCAAGAGGGATCAAGAACTGAAGGGGTTGTGCCAGACCAAATCCGACCAGGGCGTCGACACCAAGCCTGTCCTGTGCTTGAGTACGAGGTTTCGGCCTGTAACCAGTAGACCTCTACTCACATCACGTTTCTCCAGTGCTGGCCAGGCTTGAGCAAAACCATTCCCACAGTGCTGGCGACAATGGTCAGCCTATCGAAAGGTAAACAGGGCTGTCTTCACTTACGCTCCGGCAGCAAGAAAGTAGCCCAGGACGACCGGTTCCCTGACCAAGCCAGTGCGTCGAATGAAAAAGGCGCCAATGAAGGCGCTGACAAGGAAACCAGCTTGATAAGGCCTACGAGGGAAAGCAATTCAATTTGCGTACGCTTGAAAACGGCCCATCATACAACTTACAGGGCATAGACGTTCGACATAAGCGGATCGTGGTTGTAGACCAGCGCGACCTCGGCAGGGTAGTTGGCAGAGTCTGGGACAACATCTTTCATCAGCACGTGTACGTCTTAGCTCAGGATGGAGAGTCTCACAGGTCAGGAAAATCATGCCCTCGATGAAACTGAGAGCACGTTAGGACGAGCTGCAAATCCAGAGAAGTGGCACCCACAAGGCCACGAGACAGATAGCATAGTTTCGGTTGATAGAGAAAAGGCCGTGGTGCTGTTGGAAGGGGTTGAGTCGGGTGACAATTGAACAAAGGCAAAGCACTTACGAAAATGCCATCGGTTTTGCCGTAAGCCTCATACAGGCCGAAAACAATCAAGACCACGCCACCAGTGATGAGGGGTGCCAAGTTCTGCTTGTTCGAGAAAGGAAGCGGGTTGTCGCCGGACACGAGGCCGTACAAGAACAAGTTCAGACCAATGGGCAGAAGAGCGAAGCCGACCCAGTCAAGGTTCTTGAATCGAGTCCATTTGTCGACCGTCTGCTCGTCGGACGTCAAGATGTGCGCCTTTCGAGGGGGCGGCTTGTAAAAGAAGGCCCAGTAGGGAATCTGGATGCCGTAGAAGATGACCAGGATGCGAAAGCTGCGGTGCGCTTCAGCCCAGTACATCAAACTAGGCATGAACAACGAGCGCAACTCACACCCACTTCCAACCCGAGACAGGGTCGTGTTTGACGGCGGCTCCAGTGCCACACAGGACCAGCACGGTCGCACAAGCATTGATCATTGGCACGGCCAAAAAGTACATGACCCGCCAGGAACGGGGCAAGATTTCGGCGGCGATAGCATTGTGCACACCCTGTAAAGAGCCAGCGACACCGCACATGGAGGCGGCGCTATCAAACAAGGCCGTTGGTCAAGGCACTTCTCGACATCTGCCAAAAGCGACTCACAGAATGGCAATGTCCATGCTTTTATGAGCAGCAAAGGTGCCGACAAAGGCGCCAGCCAAAGCAAACGTCAGGCAGCCAGTCATGATCCATTTTCGGCCAAAGATGTCGGCGGTGAGCGCCAAAGGGGGGCCAAGACCGACAACCACACCATTAAACCCGTTCTGAAGCCAAGTGCTCTTCTCGGCGCCGCCTACGGAGCTGGCAATGTTCCGGGCCTGCACGCCGAAGACCGTGATAGCAAAAATCAGAGAGCTACCGGCCAACAGGCAGAAGAAGACGGCGATCCAAGACGCGAGCGGAATGTGAGGCGCCTCGTTGGCAGTTTTGGGCAAGATGGAGACGACGCCGGCGGCGCCTTTCTCGACGTCGGTGTCCTTTTCCTTGTCGGATGCGCTGGCCACGGTGTTCAAAGTGGCAGCGCTGGCCTTGGCCTGGATGGCGGGCGATTCTGCAAAAACTGGGGCGCGAAAAAAGAATCAGCAGAGGTCTGTGCCTGCAGAAGTTCGAGCGTACAGAGCTTGTTTGCGTCGGCGGGCTGCTGGGAGGTCTCGGCAGCAGACATCGTAAAGGTCGTGAGGGAGGGAGGAAAGTTCGTGGTAGCGGAGCAAACCTCTGAGGCTGAGAAGCGCAACGAACTTGACCAAGGAACCTCAGATTGCAGCGCATTCCGGTGCAGCTCGGGAGCATTGCTTCAGTGGTGCACGGACGGATCACATCAAAAGCAGCAAAGATGGGAATAATTTTTGGCCACAAATCAGGAAGATGGCCGGCCTGTTTGTCTCTGGACGGGCCAACGGCAGTTGAGTACCTCGAAAGGTCCATGAGAAGGCAGTCAGTTGACAATGTAACCAACGGTAGGGAAGCAGAGACCGAGGCAAAGTCCGACAGAGCAGCAATTCGAAGTTGAGACGGGGCTCTTTGGGGGCGGCTGGCGTTGGGTCCGACCGCCCTTGTTTAACAAACAACCGAGCTGTGCCCTCGGTGTGATAAGCCGAGAAGAGGTAGAGGCTGCGAGCGCCAGCACCAGGCGAAACAGTCAGCGAGCGGGTGCAAGATGTGTTCCCAGTGCCCAAAAGGAGAGTGGCGCGGCTATAGCCGCTGCAATCCATAAACATCCCACGAAGGTCCCAAGAGTACAGTATCAAATAGAAAAGAGGAAGTAGTAAAGGTGGAATACGAGAGGATCAAAATCTTGCACCGGAGGTGGCGGAGCCCGACTCTTCCTGCGAGGCTGGACAACGATTTCCGATACCTGACTGACTCTTCCTGGCCTAGGCAAAGGAGGAGAAGCCTGACTTTTCTTTGTGGGTGTCGGTGAGCTCCACAAACTCGGGCGTGTACGAGACGGAGTTGAGGCCATCCTGGACTGTGGTGGTTTGGACTGTGATGCCTTGGATGGTGTGGGAGGCGCCGCCACTCTTTGGAGCGAAGCTATCTAGGCTCGAGACGTTGCCAGGAGCGGTGCGGTGCATCTGTTTGAGGTCCGAGGTGAGAAAATGTTCTGAAGCCGGTGGCGAAGGCTCACCTGAGCTCTGGTGGAGTCGCGTGCCGACAGGTTGACGATCAGACTGGTCAAGCCACATGAGCAAGGTGCCATCCATGAGTTGACTACAGACTGACCTCATGACATAGAAGTTCGGCGTACTAAAATCGCTATTTGAGCATGCTGAACTTTCTAGAGAAGCACGAAGAAGCTTACATGGTGATAACGACAATGAAAGCTTTAGTTTCCATGAGAAATACTTTCTGGCGGCTCTTTGTTAAAAAAAGGCTCACCGGTGTCAGACGGCTTGGCTGCCACCATGATGGCTGCCAGCAGAGCGAGAAAGGCGGTCACAGCGTTGGTCTCAAGCGAAAGAACCATCAGTCTGTTCAAGATCTGCAGGAGGTCAAGACATTAGGGCATTTGTGGCTCCAAATGGTGTGGGTTAACACACCTTGCCGGCTCCTTGCTGACTGGCCGCACGCTTGGCTGAAAACAAGCCCCACAGCATGAAAAACGTGATCGACAAATCACCAGCAGCGAAAATCGCTCTGGTTTTGCTTTAGACATGGCTTGGGCTTCGAGGGAAGGAATGCTCACTGAGCGGTGACCTTTGTGTGTATTGCGGTCAACCATCGGCGTCTGCGTCATATCAATACTTACCTGTCCCCAGTTGCTAGAGGAAGGGAAACAAAGTCAGCAATGGCGGTGGCGAAGCCAGATTTGACCGAAACGCACAAATGAGCGGCAGTGCCATCCAAATCTTTGAGTTGAACGAGTCGGACGCCCGTGTACAGGTTACTTTATTAGGGATTAAAAACATGCCTGCTTTAAATGTGTAGACAGAAGACGCACAAAGCCGTGATGAAGAGAGACAACGTCATGATCAAGACGAAGACCCAAACTTGGCGCCTCATGACGACGTCTTGTTGTGAGACAGCGTCAGCAGGGCCGCATAGCTCACTTCCGAACCACCTACAACAACGATAGGCATAAAACCCCATTACAACGCCAGCACCCAGAGCCTGGGCAGCGATGTGACCTGGAAGGGCGGCGGGTCAGCGACTTTTTCCGTTCGCGCTCCAAGATCCAACCTACAGGCCACAGACCAAGGAAACGTTCGAGCAAAAGCGGCTTGCCCAAAATGCGTCACGAATCTGATCAGCCGGGAAGATCAGCAACAGAGAATTGGGCAAAGGGAAACGAAAGCAGAAACTAGAGAAATGAAAGCGGAAGCTGGCTCACTCTTCGTAGCGAAGGATACACTCGAACAGGGTATGCAATGCATTAAACAAGGACGCGAAGTAGACGACAAGCTTGAAAGCTAGTCGATCATCCTTGTGCCGGTTGAGGTAGTCCCAGGCTTGAAATAGGACGATGCCTGTGGCCACGCATTAGTATGGCATTTAATCTTTAGTGATTGGTGCTACCTTGGAAAAAGACGTCCAGAACAACCCTGAGAGCGAGCAGAATCACGAAATGAGTTCCACCTTTCCGCTCCGGGAACCAACTTACGCGAGCCACGTATTGGACAGCGCAGCGATCGCAGCAGCAGGGAGATGAATGGGCGCAGCGGGTGCCGACATGGTCGAGAAGGATTGTTTTGAAACTCGGGGCGGGTTGAGATGGAGGGAATCGACGACAACAAGCAAAGAGGAAGTCGAACAAGCAACCGGCTAAATCTGACCGCGTACAGTCAAGGGAGAACAAGCAACAAGAGACGTCAACGTTGAGCTAGCGAGAGTTGTTGGCTTTTGGAGCTAAAGAGGGAAATCTTGGGGGCCCAGCGCGGTCCACCGAAAGCAATCAGAAACACAGACACTGCAATTTGGTGGCTCGATCGCGGGCGGTCAGCACCCCATGAATGAGCTGCACGAATCTTTGGAAGCATGTGAATACGAGCCTCGAACTATTTGCAAATGCAGATGAGAAGCACGTAGAGCGCATCTGTCCGGCGGCAAACTGTGAACCACAGGATGGCTGGCCAAGACCCATATGAGATCCAATATGCCACATTCTACATTCTGATGACAGCTACGCTCCTTGCTGGGAGTCATTTATGCAGAAACGCGGACGCTGGAGATTGTCAAATCAGGTTCCCTTCGACCCATATGCATTCGCAAAAGGGCAGCTGAGAGCATGGCGTGAGATTAATCGATGAGAAGCATTCTGATCCTGAGCTTCAGAAGCGTTGCAACCAAGTACCCCCGAGTTGAGGAGCGGTTTCAAGCAAAGGCGCACAAACCGAGTCGGACCGTCGTCGGACCAAAGGTGGCGTGTGTCACCCTTTCTGAACCCTCTGGCTTCGAGCCAGTCCATCCCGTTTCTGAGACCAAGCAGACTCATTCGCTCTGGTACAGACGTCAAACGAAAGGCAAAGGAACGAAGGGACAACGTTATATTAACTATAAGGCTAAGGCAGCGAAGTCAAACTTCCCCTGCGCCAAACAAAGTGGCGGTTGGTGGCGATTTTTAAAACGGCGATTACTCCAGTGCCATGGGCTCCAGCGTGTATTTCAAGGTCGTAGGCACCTCGTAGAACGCAAGTCAAAAGGTCAAGGCCGATATTAGGTGTTTGAGAAAGGAAGCAACGCCTTGCGATTTCATAAGAGCGAAAGCAGAGATGTGTGCCAGCCGCAGCGCTACTTCTTCTCCGTATCCGAACGATGGTCCAAATCGACGTACTCGATGGGGACTCCACTGAAATTGGTGTTCCCGCCGGCCCTTGCACCGACCAGTTCGCCACCGGCAGATTGGAGGTCGGTCCTGCTGGTCTCCAGCTTGCTGGTGAACTGGGTGGTAGCTCCTGAGAAGTTTCCAATGCTTGTTCCATTGCCTTGCGTAGTGTGGAGGAGCTGCACAGGGACAAGTCAAGTCCGGCTTTCCACGGTGGCGAGGACAGGCTCTTACCTTCGCCCTGGTGGTTTCCCGGACCTCCAGGTTGGCCAGGAGAGAGGCAATGTAGAAATTTGGGAGGACTTTTGAAAGGAGCCATTAGCTAAAAGGGATTCGCCCAGACGGAGGGATTGACAAACTGGTGATAACTGTGGTGACCGAATGCTTAGCTCGGATCTTTCGAGCCAGAATTGACCCGACTCACCGACAACAAACACTGTAGCACTGATGCATCAGATCATTGGCTATTAGAACCATGAGCAATGCGACTGACTCGTGTTGGATGGTTTGATGGCAATCATCAAGGCTCTGCAAGGAATTGTGAGCTTCAGCAGACCGTTCGGATACTAAAAAAGAAGCACCTACGCCGTCAGGGCCAGAATAGATGTCAGAGCGTTTGTCTCGAGGGAGATGACGATCACCCGGTTCAAGACTTTGCCCACGCCATGGGTGCCCGTGGTCCGCTTGGCCCTCATGAGCCCGAGCACCATAAAAAACGTTACTGTCACATCGCCCACGGCCCTTTTGTTTGGAGTTTGGCGTCAGCCCCATCCTATCACCGCTGAGAGGAACGCTGAATTCACAGAAGGGCCCTAAGGTAGCCAGCGTCAGTCCCATCCTGATGACACTAAGAAGAGCGTTGGACTCACTGTGCGAGCACTTGTCCGTACTGAACCCAAGCTGGTGAGCCAACTTCGATTGCGCCGAACGCAAGGACTCACATTGCTGCGGGAAGAGACTGAGATATGGTGACACAAGGAAGAGCAAAGAGACAACGCTTACAAGTGTGCCGCCGTGCCGTCAAGATCTTTCAGCTGCACCAGCCTGACTCCAGTGTAGCAATTGACTTATTTGTAAATGCTTAGTCTCGGCTCGACTGATTCGCATAAAGGAGAGTAGTCCTCACAGCCCACAATGGTGGCAGCAATCGTGGTGATGAGTATAAAGACCCAGGCTTGCCTCTTCATGACAATATCTGTGGGCCGGCTTCAGCTTCGCCATTTCCCCCATCGCCCGGTTTCTTACAAGCGCGATATGCATAGAAGGTCATCACAATTGCTGCACACAAGGCAATGGTGATGACGTGACCTATACAAAGGGTATTGTGTTAGATTTGTACAAGGTGAAGGATAACAAGTTGGATTCCATACCAGCGATAGGCCACGGAAACTTGCGAGCAAAGGAGGCCGCTCCAAAATGCGTCACAAACTCCTCATAGCGAAGTATGCACTGAAAAATTGAATGCAACACGTTTACTAGCGACGCAAGGACGACGGTGACTTTGAAGGCCATGCGATCGTCTGGGTGCCGTTGCATATAGATGTACGCCTGGCAAAGGACCAGACCTGTATGGCTTGCTTCAGTCTGTTCCAAACCCAAAATAAATGGGCACCGAGAGCCCTCACCTTGGAAAAAGGTCATAAGCACCACGGCGAGCCAGGTTCGGCTCAGAGCCTCGACGGCGGCCTTTGGGAGGTGGACGGCAGACATGATCTAAAGGAACACCCAGTACGAGGAGGTGGGATGATGAAGAGAGGTGGAAAAGCATGCTGGCACGCCGTCGGAGGTTTTACGTGGGAAGTCGGTGCATGACACAAATTCAAGGCGTGCGGGTCGAGCGACGGATGTGGGAAGAATCACAAGGCCGTGCACAGGCAGATCTCTTCCGTCTCGGGACTGGCATTCTGGAGCAAAGTACGGTGCTATCGGCGGGTCGCGAGCAAGGAAGGGCATGAAATTTGGCCCTTGTGAATTACGGGGCAGCGTGCAGGTGTTCTGGGCCAAGATCGCGCAGGAGAGGATCACTTTGGGAGTTTGGAGAACTACCGAAGCAGAGGCTCGAAAAGAGAGAGCGGTAGTGAGAGAGCCTTGCAAAGCCCGTTGCAACTCAAGTTCGAAGTGGACGAGCGAAGCGCCTCCGTGGCCTCGACGTGCTATGATCTTCGACGATTTCAACTCGGTAAAAGTAGACAAGGACGAGGGCAGCGAGACAGATTGGTGGTGGCTGAAGAAGCCTTTCTGATCATTTCAAGGAACGAATGAAGTGCCGCGATAACTCAACAAGGTTGTGGTAAGAAAACGAGAGTGCCCAGAGATAAGAGAGAATAGAGAACTGTGACTGGACGGGTGAGAGTGGCTCTGGAAGTGCAAGGGAGAGGAAGACTCACGGAGGAAAGGAGTAAGTTAGACGTAGGTGGCGTTGTCGAACCCGCTCTTCTCTTTGCGGCTGTCCAGCTCGACGTACTCCGTAACACCATCGTGGACGACAGTGGTGCTGACCTGGATGCCAGTCATGGTGTGCGTACCGATCCGGCTGCCCTTGGTCATGGCTTCGATTGAGCTGCCCGTCATGGCGTTCGTGTGGCCGCGCTGCAGCTGGGCACGAGTGGTGTCCTGCACATGAAAAGTGAGTAAGTGAAGAGAGCAGAGGTAGAGGGGAAGACGCACGCGGGCGCTCAGGGTTGCCAGCTACAAAGGGATTCAGCCAAAATTCTCCATACTGCGGCCAGAAAGACGTACCAAACTGCCCACGTAGAGATTTGGTAACATGGTAATAATGGGAATGAAGCTGCCTCTTGAAGTCAGCAAGCCGAATTGACGAAGAGAGAGGAGGCCAAATCTTACGCCGTGTTGTTCGGCTTGGCCCCGACCATGATGGCGGCAGTCACAGCAAAGATGGACGTCAAGACGTTGGTCTCCACTGCATCCCAAAAGTCAGCTTTGACGGGAGGGCAAGAGATCGAAGGCGTACGGGTTAGGAAGATCAGCCTGCGCAGAACGCGGCCCACGCCTTGTTCACTTCCTCGCGAGTTTGCTTTCATGAGACCGAAGATCATGAAGCCAGAGATGACGACGTCGCCAACAGCAAAAGATCTAGTGTAGAGTTAACATTTATGGCTGGCTGGGCGCTGCCAGAGTTGAATGTCACTCACCCTTGGGCAACACTGCGCGTCAAGCTTTTCAGTCAGACTCTCAAGTGCAACAGACAATTAGGCTTACACTTGACCCCACTGGACAGAGTATGGAGTCAACAGACCGCAGCCAGGAGAAGGTCAAGGTTCAGAAGCTCACATTGCTGCAGGATGGGATCGTAAGATCAGCAATGCGTTCAATGTACTAACCGAAGAGTAAGAAGGAAGGCTCACAAGTGCTTGGAGGACTCGGCGAGACTTCCGAGTTGGTTGAGGTGGATGCCCTTTTGACAACCCGTCAGCGCTTTATCCACTTTCAGCGCTCGCAATCGAGCTCACTGTGAAGAGGTTGAACGAGAATACGAAAGTGGACAGAGCGCCAATGACCACGAAGACCCAGATCGCTCGGTGGAAAATGATGTCTGGATAGCGGTCGGTCAGATCGACGGCGCCATTCTTGGCCAAGAAGGAAAGCTCACAGCAACGCCACGAGTAGAACATCATGACGACATATGCACCAAAAGACTGGCAAGAGATGAGCACGGCCGAGTACCTGCTCGCCGAGGCTCAAAATTTGGCCGGTCCACACGAAGTCGTCAGCTCACCACTGTACGCAGAAGGTCAGTCTCTTATCTCTATCAACAGAGAGGTGCGGCTTACAGGAAAGAGGGTTGCCTAGCAGAAGTGACAATCATGAGTGGGTGCCACCGAAACAACGATTTCAGACACGAACGAATTTGGCTGTGGCCAAGTTCCAGCAATGAGCCTATTCCTTCATAGGCCGATCAGAGCACCTACGATCCCCAAAGTGGGTCACGAATCTATAGAACGCATCAGGGTTGTCAAGGAAAGCAGAAGGTGGCCGGGCGTACTGTTCATATCGCTGCAGGCAGTGGTAAGGATCTCGTATCTTTGGCTGAAGAAGGATAGGAAACACGTACTAGCACACATTCGAACGCTGTGTGCCCAAAGTTAAAGGCGGTGGCCGACCAAACGACGGCTTTGAAAATCTTGGAGTCCTCCGGGTGATTTCTGGAGTACGAATAGGCTGCGAAATTGGCGTCAGCACATTCTCCGTGTACCGAGCGAGATCTTCACCTTGGAACAGGACGACGCCTTGGAGGAAAACCTAGAGAGCTCGCCTGATCAGCAGGATGTCAAGGGGCCGGCGGAGTTGTTGCGGACTCACATCAACGAGCACGGCCAAAAAAGTGTTCGATAGCGATTCTTGGACGACTGGCGGCCATTTGATGGGAGCTCCGGAGGCCATAGTTCAGAGGGAAATGAGGTTTTGCGCTAAGGAGAGTTGAGCGAGGACGTGGAGGGGCGCTAAGGAAAGTTGTCAAGGAGCTTTGACAGCAGCGTGTGACAAATTCAACCAAAATGCAGTGCAGTTGCCAAGTAGCAGCGCTTCGGGGGTGCCCAATCACATCTCGGATTTGTCGTTTCAAAGGTCAGAGATTCAAGCTGAATGAGCAGAAGAGACGAGCTTGGTCCAGGCCAGCCCTGCAATCAAACTCCCTCTGCAAACTTTACAGACGTCGGTTCTGCAACAGCAAGAGGATATACAGGCGGGCGTTCAGAGGGTGGCAACCGCCCTGCCGGTCTATCGGGTGCGATTGAGAGAGTCGCGAGTCGGGCGGTCCGACCAAATCCAGGGTCTCTTCGGTGGACGTCGAGCTTGCGTGCTTGATCAAAGGTCGCGGCAGAACGGCAAAGCGTCCGCCCCTCGGTCCTTTGAGTGCCAGTCCTCACAGGGTGCAACGAGAGAGCAGCGCCGGCAAACGGGAGGCATCGAAAACGAGGCGCCGGGCATTTTGGCACAAGTGTCGACCGTCATTCTCATGACAGATAAGCACTTGAGGCAATTGTAAGGCGTCGGAGGAGGAGGAGGAGGCAAGGACAGATGATGATGGATCGCCGCTTGAGTTCAGCCCTTGAGCCCTGAGTGTTTCTTTCTCGCCCCACCAAGCAGAAACGAGAAGCAACAGCATATCCGTGTGCTCTGGGCAGGACCTTTTGTCAGACCAGCAGAGGTGGCGACTATGGCAGCTGAGTCGCAGTCGATGCCCTTGTCGGGGCGGCTCAACATCTGGACACCTTTCAGACGGCTGTCTCGGTCTATGACTTCTCTTTAGTAGCGCCGCGGACGTCGTACGCCCAGGAAGCTTCAGTTCCCTTGGGCTCGGCCGAAGCAAGACACCGCAAGCTTCCCGCCGCACGGACAATGCTCTTTCTTCCTCTCGGAGTTCCTCTCAGACGGCCAGCCAGCTTGAATCAATGAAGGTTATCATCTGTGGCTCAGGGATTGCTGGGCTCTCCGCCGCTATTGCCTTGCGCCAACCGGGGCGCCAGATCATCATCTTGGAGCAGTCCTCCCTCTTGAAGGAAGTGTGAGTCCTGCAGGCTATCCGGCTCAGGAACGCGGCATCTAAAACCTTTGAGTCATGAATCAGAGGAGCTGCCATCCATACGCCACCTAATGCCACGAAGATCCTCCGAAAATGGAATATTGATATGCTGGCTGTTGGCTGTGAGTTGTTCCGACTAGCTTCGGCGCGACAAGTCTTAGTGGATCCGATTCAGCCGTCAAGAGTGTTGGCTTTGATCAATACGGAAGTGATGGCGCCCTCCAGTTTCAACGCCCAATCGACATGGAAAAAACCTACGGCGCGCCCCTTCTTTACAACCACCGCGCCGATCTCCACGCCGAGCTGCTGAAAGCTGCTTTGGCTGAAGTCAATGGTGCTCCTGGCGCGACTCTGCACAAAGGAGCCAAAGTCGTTGAAGTTGTGAGTGCACGCTCTCGCACCAAAAACTAGACTCTTTTCAACGGCTCTGTCATCAAGGATTGCGAGGGTGGCAAAGTTACGCTTGCAGATGGCCGGGTCTTCGAAGGAGACCTCATCGTTGGGGCCGACGGCACAAACTCTGTCGTTCGCGCGCAGGTTGTCCCAGAAGTCACTGGTGGCAAGGCGTCCGGCATCACCGCTTTCCGCACTTTGGTCAGCTTTATTGGACGCTCTGAAACCCCCTCTGCATGCTTACTAAGGGGACGCAGATTCCCGCTTCGGAATTGGGCGACGTCCCCGAGATCCAGCCTTCGCTCAACCCTGATGGGTCCATCGTTACTCACATAGTGAGCCCAAAAGTCACCAACAAGGTGAGTTCCTCCCCTCTTCGTTGTATTTCTCTGACAAGGTGGCCGCTTTTGACCAGGTCGTTTACTACCCTTGCCGCCGTGCTGAGCTCTTGAACATTGTGGCGATGGTCGCGGATGACGAGCTCAAACCCGAGCAAGTCTGGTCTGAGCCAGGTGTATGGGACAAGTTCATTCCGGTCGAAGACATGACGGTTCGTCTTGGCGAGCCTTGCTTTCGAGACTTAGCCTGACTTTTTCGACAGGTACACTTCACGACTTTCCCTCAATGGGCCCAAACGATCCTGTCCAAAGCTACCGATGTCCGTCAGTGGCAGCTCCGGGTCCACGACCCTCTCTCCACCTGGGTCCGCGGCCGAGCCATCATCATTGGGTGAGCCATCCATCTTCAAGCAGACGCAGGTGACCTCAACTGTCTGACCAGCGATGCCGCCCACTCTATGGTGAGTAAAACTTCATCGTGGTCCTCGAGGTTTTGCTCAATTCGTGGGACAGTTGCCTCATCTCGCCCAAGGTGGAAGCCAGGCTATCGAAGACGGTAAGCTCCCAACTGAGGTCTTTTGGACTGCACTCTTAGTGCCTAAAATCTACAGCCGAAGCGCTGGGTGCCTTCTTTGAGGCTTCTGAGGGGCCTCAGACGTTAGAGAGCGTGAACTCGATACTCCAGGTGAGGCCGCTCCCCTCCACGCCAGTGCAAAAACCGACAGACTATCCCACCTGCAGACGGTCTTCGATGTCCGCATTGAGCGTGCCTCAACTATTCAAGCTGTCAGCAAGCAGCAAGCTTTTCCGCAGACGAGGACGCCCATGTCCGTGCTGTCCTATCTTCCCGTGCGTGGTCTTGTGTCTGTCAGCTGGCCCAGCTTAACTCTCTCTCTCAGTTCAACTACGGCTACAGCGGCGCTCTTGAATGGAAGGCAAAGCTGGACAAGGAACGCGCGGAAAAGGCGGCCGCAAGCAATGGCTCGTCGCTCTAAAGCTCTTGAAATGGAGAGAATGGCAACTTTGCCTCTGAATTTCACGCCCCATGGCCATGCATGTAAGAACCGACGTCCCCACTGTAACAAACTCCGCGCACAGATCACGCTGTGCTTGACGATTGATTGCCTGGCTTTGAACGCGCTGGGCGTTCCGACGCCGCCACGATCCGAGGGTTGCGGAGGACGGATCCAGAGAACTCTGGTCCAACGGGCACCACAGGGCATATGCTATCACTATTAAGGGCGAGAGGATTGAAGGAGCTGCAGGAATACCAAACCACCACCGTGAACAGCCGAAGCGAAAGGAAGAGGGAGAGAAGGCTGAGGAGGACATTTTTGAGGCGGTCGTCCGCATGCAATGGACCAGCAAGCTGTTCTAGAGAAGCTCAAGAGCACATATTTGACGCCACAGGTCGAGGAAAGCTGGCTGCCAACGTTGCAACAGGCCTGGTCACAGTCCTTGCCCAAGGAGCTTTTGCGCTTCACTGAAGTGTACAAGCCCTTCACCACGCTCGAGGTCACCAGTCGATACGACGGCACAGTAACGGGCTACACTGAAGTCGTTTCGACGTCCGCGCGAAAGGTCAACGACGCCAAAACATCCACGTCTTTGGAACGAGCTCCGGCGGAGCACACCTCCTTCATCAGAGGCCGCTCGTCCCACGTCCCATTCACCCCTGGCGGGCTTCCTTTGCATGCTTCAAAACAGGCAGAAGATGAATCAGAGGACATTGTTGAAAGGCTGGAGAGGGAACTGGCCGATTCTTTTGGCGGCATCCAGACTGTGCCGCCAGGTTTCACGCATGGCTTGGACTTTGAAGAGGAAGACAACCCAGACATGTTTTTGGAAACAACGGAGCCCACCGTCCTTCCCATCTATCGCCCTCTGTTGACCTCAGCGGAACCGCCGTCAAAGGTGGGCTCTCCTTCTCCTCAGCTGCTCGTGCCTAGCCTCACTTGCTCTGTTCCAGGGCAACTCAAATGCGAAGCAGATCGCTGCCCCTGCTCTCCATCAAGACGTCGAGCGGTTGCTTCCCACTGGCCGCCTCACATCGTTTAAGCAGTCTAAACCGGCTGGCAAAAAAGCTGCTGCCGCCAAGCGAGACTGGGCTCATGTTGTCGATGTGACTCAAGAGTTGCCCAACTTTCACCAGTTGGTGCCCGATATGGCCAAGGCCTACCCCTTCGAGCTCGACAACTTTCAAAAGGAAGCGGTCTACCACATGGAATCGGGCGACTCTGTGTTTGTGGCTGCCCACACATCGGCTGGCAAAACCGTGGTGGCTGAGTACGCCATTGCGCTGTCCATCAAGCACATGACCCGGTGAGTCTACACCTTGGCAGTAATCGCGGCATGCCAATGATGTCGACCTGCAGCGCCATCTACACCAGCCCCATCAAAGCGCTGTCTAACCAAAAGTTCAGGGATTTCAAAGACACTTTCGGTCTCGAAAATGTCGGCATCTTGACCGGCGACGTCCAGATCAACCCGGAAGCCAGCTGCCTCATCATGACGACCGAGATTCTGCGCAGCATGCTCTACAAAGGCGCTGACTTGATCCGGGACATTGAATGGGTCATTTTTGACGAGGTCCACTACGTCAACGACCTGGAGCGAGGTGTCGTGTGGGAGGAAGTCATCATCATGCTTCCGCAGCACGTCGGCCTCGTCCTCCTCAGTGCCACCGTTCCCAATACCAAAGAGTTCGCCAACTGGGTCGGCAGGACGCAACAGAAGGACATCTATGTCATCTCGACGCCAAAACGGCCGGTGCCGCTCGAGCACTTCCTGTACGCCGGTCGCGACATGCACCAGATCTTGACCGCCCGCGGGGAGTTTCAAGAGAAAGGTATCAAAGCGGCGACCGAGTCTCTACGGCGAAAGCAAGACAAAGAGCGAGAGGCTGCTGGTCTGCCGCCGGCCGTGCGCGGCGGCAACCCCAGAGGTAGCACCCGTGGCCGAGCCGGCACCTCCTTCGCGCGGGGCAGGGGTGGAATGCGGACGACGGTGCAGCAAGATCGAAACCTTTGGATCCATCTAGTGGGGGTCCTGAAGACCAAGAAGCTGCTGCCAGTCGTCGTGTTCACGTTCAGCAAGAAGCGATGCGAAGAGCAAGCATCCAGCATGCCCAATACCGACCTCTCGACCGCCGCAGAGAAGTCAGAAATCCACATCGTCATTGAAAAGAGTCTGGTGCGCCTGAAAGGCAGCGATCGGAAGCTGCCGCAGATCGAGAGAATGCGAGGCCTCCTTGGACGGGGAATCGGCGTCCACCATGGCGGGATGTTGCCCATTTTGAAAGAGGTAGGTGGTAGTCTCTTCAGCGCCGCTCTCCTCTGACCCCTGTGTGTCAGCTCGTTGAGATTCTGTTTGCGAAGGGCTTGGTTAAGGTGCTGTTTGCCACTGAGACTTTCGCAATGGTGAGTGTACCTCTCCTCTGACCATATATGCATTAAATCTTGCGATTTAGGGTGTTAACATGCCGGCGCGCTGTGTGGTTTTTTCCAACCTGCGGAAGCACGATGGGAGGTCTTTTCGGGAGTTGCTTCCTGGCGAGTACACCCAGATGTCCGGTCGAGCTGGCCGCCGAGGCCTTGACGCCACGGGAGTTGTCTTGATCGTGTGCGACGGCGAAGTGCCGGATGTGAGACCTTCCCCTCCGGCCTTGGGACGTGTGGCAGCTGAGTTCTGTGACTGAAGGTCGCCGTGCTTCACAAGACGCTTTTGGGTTCAGCAACTCGCCTCACGTCCCAGTTCAGGCTGACCTACAACATGATCTTGAACTTGCTGCGAGTGGAGGCGCTGCGGGTTCAAGACATGATTCGGCGCTCGTTTTCTGAAAATGCAGCTCAGCGACTGCTTCCCGACCAGCAACGACTGGTCGCCGATTCAGAACGCCAGCTGGCCAGTATGTCGGCTTTACAAGGCGTTCCGAACCTAGAGCGATATCGCAGCTTTGCCGCCATCAGTCGCAAGATTGTCCGCCTTCAAGCGCAGATCTTGAACGCTATCAGCCAAAGCTCCAGTGCAAACAAGATTTTGGCTGCCGGTCGACTGGTGGTGCTCCGCGATCCAGTAGGATGGCCTTCACTCCCTGCCTTTGGCTTGGCTAATTCTTCGCTGCATGCGTGCAGAAATATCCTTCCAACCCAGCTCTCATAATCCGACCAGGTCCACCACAAATTAACGAAGACGGCTCCCTGCTAAAGACATTCGCAGTTGCCATCCTCGTACCACCGAGCGATGCCCGTGCAGATGATAGTCGTCAGCTCCCGCCGCTGTGGCCCTTGGAACTGGCTTCTTTTCCTTTCTCGTCCAGCCACTTTGTCACCGACACAGTACCCCTCACAGCCTTCTCTCTCATCTCCAAGCACACTCTAAAGCTCGATCCCAAAGATGCGAGTTCCGAGACCTTGCAGCCACACGCGGCCGACATTGGCGCTTTGCTTCAAGGTCAACACATCTTCGAAGAAATCGACCTGTCTAAACTGCGCGACATTGCTACTAGAGAAGCAATCAACGAACGGACGGCTCAGCTGAGCGAGCTGTCCAAGCTTGGGGTCGAGCGTGGCCCTGCCTTCGACACGATTGTGAGCGGGCACCCCGCTGACACGTCGAGTCCATCTAATTCTGTTGCTACAGTACGAAGATCTCCACGCCGAGTACCTTTTGAAAGCCAAGATTGCCAAATTGCGCCTGGCTGTGTCTGACGAGAATCTGGAGCTGCTGCCCGACTATCAATCGCGGATTGCCGTGTTGCAGGAGCTCATGTTCATCGATGCAGACAACACTGTGCTTCTCAAAGGGCGAGTCGCGTGCGAAGTGAGGAACTTCCTTGTTTCAGCGCTGATGCTCAGCGGCTGAGGAGCTGATTGGCGCAGATCAACTCCGTCAACGAGCTGATTTTAACCGAGCTCATTCTGGAGAACGTCTTCGCGGCCTATGAACCAGAAGAGATTGTCGCCCTTCTGTCTTGCCTGGTCTTCCGGGAGAAGTCGGACGCAGAGCCCTATTTGACGCCAAATCTCCAGAAGGTGCGTCGGGCTCATTGCGCACTCATATGCAGCCATTCAACTCTGTGGAACACAGGGGAAAGAGGTGCTCATTCAAATCACGGATCGCGTCAACTCGCTTCAAGCCCGGCACCGAACCGACGCTCTTGGCGAAGGTGGCAACACCGAGCTGCGCTTTGGGCTGATGGAGGTGGTGTACGAGTGGGCCAAGGGAACCGTGAGGCTGTTCTGTCTTCGCCTTGATTTGGTCCTAACTGTTACCGGCGCCAGTCCTTCCACCAAATCACCGAGCTCACCGAAACCCAGGAGGGCATCATCGTTCACGCCATCACGCGCTTAGATGAGACATGTCGAGAAGTTCGGGAGTGAGCTCGCTACCCTTGAGTTGTGACTAAGCACGCCAGACTAATGCGCTTCTTTGCTCAAAGCTCGGCAAGAGTCATCGGCGACGCCACCTTGTTCTCGAAAATGGAGACCTGCAGAGAGAAGATCAAGCGCGACCTGTGTTTCGCTGCCAGCTTGTACTTGTAACCATACAATCGTTGATAGACAATGCAAACAGCGAGACCCATGCTAAGACTTTGACCACAATTAATCTTCCGAGTACAATGCTGGCGAGACAAGCAGCCAATCTAGTCTTCTTGGTCATCAAGCAAGGTATACTTTTGCTCTCTTTGCCGCCTCCACATCTTGATTGCCAACAGCGAGACGCACGCCGTCCCCACAACGCACAAGATGACCGTGACCACGATCCAGCCCCATCGGCTGAACCAGCCGGGCTGGTAAGGCTCCAGAACCGCGTCCAACGTCATGACGCCGCCACCTGAGATCATTTGGGTCGAGGATTTGTAGCTCGAGGGGGTTTTGAAGCGCGGCGTGGCTCGGCCAAAGGAGAGCACTCGGGCCCAATCGTGTGTTGTGTCGGCGCCCCTGGCGCCCTGAATGCCGACCAAGAAATGGGACTCGCCAAACTCGCGGAAGGCCAGCTTGCCGTAGGACGAAGAGCCGCCGTAGGCTTTAGAGAGCAGGGTGTCGTAGGCTGAGTTATCGTCCAGCAAGATCGGCCGGCCGTCAGAGGGGAAGACAGCGTCTGTGGGGATGATGTGAAGCTTGAGGAGCTCGGTGAGGGCGGGCAGGTCGTTCATGTAATAAGTGAGGTTGATGCGGGAGAAGGCTCGGTCCAAGGGGCACAGCACGGTGTAGGCCGGGTTGGTCGACAGCGAGACGGTGTCGTCCCTCTGTCGCTTCTTCTTCTTCCACTTTTTGTTGCCCTTCTTCATGGTCGAGAAGAAGTCCTCCGGGGGCGGGTCGCCGCGGATGACCCAAGACAGATTGGCTGTCCGGAGGAGGTCGACCATCGTGTTGGCTTTTGCGCCCTTCATGAGCTTTTCAATGGAAATATCGAGCGTAGGTGGCAGTAGGGCTTGATCTAGGACGTGGAGGGCGCCGGTCGAAGTGAGGCGGTCGCCACCGGTGATGTTGGCCCTGTCGAATTGACCAGAAGCGGGATAGCCAGCAATGGTCGGACCTCGTAAGGACATGGAATGGTTCTCCACTTCCACGTAGACCGGGGAGCCTTCCAAAGTCGAGAGCCGGTTCTTGTGCTTTAGGTCTTCTAAGTAGGCGAGCTTGTCGATGGCGTGGTAGCGCATCAAGCTTCTCAGTTCCGTTTTCGAAGAAGGCAAAAGGAGGTAGGACATGGTGAGACCCAAGTTGGTGAAGGCCGAGTTGACGGGCGCCATGAAGGTGACGGCGGGCGAGGCCATGAGCTGTTTGTCGAGCTCGGCGGCGTAGATGCCTGCGACGAAAGTCGAGAGCCGGAGGTCGGTCATTGCCACCTGCAGCACGTCCGGCGGCGGCTCCAGCACTTGGGACAAGAAGTAAATCATCGAGCCGCCAATCTCCACTGCGCACAGCGGTACGTCCAGTTCAGAAGGTGAAAGACTGAAAGGGGTGTGGTCAGCAACGCACCTGGATCTTCTAGCGTGTTCGCATCTCCAAACCCGACCGTCTTGACCATCTTCCCCGGGGCGCCCTCCAAGCCCACTGAGACCAAGACCTTTTGGTTCTCGCCTTTTAGCCTGTCGCTGACGAGCTGGGAATCGAGGAGCATGCGGTCGTCCAGGTCCCCTACGCTCCACTTCCCTTTGATGATGTGGTAGGAGAGCAAGTCGGCCATGGCCGCCGTGCCGTCCTCGGGTAAACTCATCCAGTCGTCCGCCTGGCGAGCTGCAAAGACGTCGTCTCTTGGTGCAAGTATGGTGAGCGGCTCGTCGTGGGATTGGACCAAGGCGGACAAGTTGGAGGAGCGGAGGAGGGAGACGAAGCGGGTGCAGTTGAGCGCCAAGAGGTATTTTTCGGGCGTCAGCGCCAGCGAGCCCTCGGGCAGGAGTAAGGTGTCGATGAGGTGCACCACGCCGTTGGAGGCCAGGATGTCGGACTCGACCACGCGCGAGTTGTTCACTTTGAGAGTGTCGTCCGTCGCTGCGATGACGAGAGGTTGGCCGCTGATGGTGGTCACTGTGGTCTCGCTTCCGCTTCAGGACTGCCTGCCTCCAGATGAGCAAGAAGCAAAACACACCATTGTCAGCTCCTTTCAGCCTGCTGGCGTACCCGACGAGCTGCTCGGCGGCGTGGTTTTGAAAGAGCTCCATCAAGTCCTTGCCGCCAAAGCCGCTCTTGAGGTAGCGCCACTCCAGATCATCCAAGCCTTTGTCCCAGGCCGCATTGACCGGCACGAACAGGGTGAGGTTGCCCTGGGAGGCAAAGTCCTTGAGCTGGGCGGGCGAGTAGAGGGAGCGGATCTGCTCCAGCTCGGGGTGCGAGTCGAGGATGTGCGCGATGGATTTCGGGGGCGCGAGGACCGAGTCAATGGGGATGAGCAACCCGTTGTCGGCTGTGGTGGCTTGGTCGAGCAGCAGGTTGGCGCCCCCTGCCCCTTTGGAATCGACGCCGACCCTCGGTGCCTCGCCTGCTGTTGCCGCCACGACCAGCCGGACCTTCTGGCCCTCCCCTCCGAGCAGTGAGTGGCCGTCTGGGCCGTCTGAAGGGTCGGGCGAGTCTGGCGGATCGCCTGGCCGGCCTGTGCCTGCTTTGGGATGGGGGAAGAGGAGCGTTTCCAGCAAAGAACTCCCGGCTTGGTCGGTGCTGTTGTCGCCGCCACCCGAAGCAGCAGGCAGCGTATAGTTCAGCATGTGATAGAGCAGAGTGCGCCGGAGGGCGGCCTGGATGTTGTCAGGCTGGACATCCTCCTCGTCTCGCCAGTCCCCCAAATCCCCTAGAACCGTGGACGAGTTCAGGGCGGCGTTGGTCGGCGCGAAGAAGGTGGCGTTGTGCAGCCGATTCAAGGTCGGGATCAGCCGCGCCCGCTGCAGCAGCTTGACCAGCTCCGAGTGATCCGCCGACGCTGAGAGGAGGTCGACCAGCGTCGTCCGCTGAGGCCGCACGCCCAGCGCTTGCTGCTGCTGGCCTGGCACATCGGCGCTCAGCACTTGCTCGGAGAAGAACACCAGCAAGGGTAAAGGCAGCAGGGAATAGAGCCGCATGTTTTTGTGCTGGTGCGGGAGCAAGAAGCAGCTGGCCGAAATGACGTGGGACTTCAAGATCTGGGGAATGGTCTCAAGTGGGTTTGCTTTTGAATGCTGTCTGGTTACAATGTACAAGTGTAAGGTTCAGTTACGGGTAGATACTGGCTCGGGGACAGGTGGCAAAAGAGAGCGGGAGGTGGCAAAAAAGCGAACGGTGGCAGGATCGATTGCTTTACCGACGAACAGGCGAGAAGCGAAGACGACGAAGGAACCGAAGAGGAGGGGCGGAAGCATGCGAAAGGCGGCAGGCTTAGCACTTGGTGGTGACGCCAACAGCAGCCGCTCGGTACACGATTTTATTGGTCTGGAAAGCGCTGTTGTACTGCCCGCGCCAGAGAATACCAACACGAACGGAGACGGTCTCCATGGCGACCAGAGCTGCGTTGGAAAGCGTGAGTTCATCGCAGGACCGGGCTAAGCGCGCAATCGCTCACTGAGGCTCTTTTTGCACAGAGCTTTGGGCACTTTGAAAGTGGTGGTGAAAGTTTGCAGGTCTGTAAAGCTGCTAGAGGGCTTGAGAGTTCCGACCTTTGCGTACGGCAGAACATGGTGAGTTTTGAACTTCGACGGCTGGGCCGCAAGAAAACAACGTACGGTGGTAGCTTTGCCCTTGGAGTCGACCAGAGAGAAGGTGACGCTTTGGCCCTTCTCCACTTGCCAAAAGTGGTTGATGTTACTGTAAAAGGGCAGGCTCAAGGAAAAGTCTTTGCTACAATGGAGAGACATGGGCCCACTGGAATTGGTAAGAGACCTTCAACGTGCTGCCAATGGTATCGCCGTCGACTGGTGTGCGCCACCAAAAGTTAGATGGGCGGGACAACCAAGACGCAAAGGCAAAAGACACTCACCAGGCGACGCCAAGATTGACGATTCGGCAACGGGCATTCCAACCGGCCCACCCTTGAGAGTTCCATAAACAACCGGAGTTTTGAGATAGTTGGCAACGCCCAAAGTGAGGTCTTGGTAGCCCGAGGGCTCGGCACCGTCAGTGTCGGTAGCGGCCTGGGCGCCCCAGGCGCCAATGCAGAAGGCATGGGTCTCTGTTACACACAACAAACCGACATCTCAGCTGTGTCCCGATGATCGAGCAAGTACGACGAACAGAAGACGCACGGCCAGCTGGATCACCCGTCGAAGTCCCACAAGAGACGGTCACCGCGCCACCCGTAAGCGTTCCGACAGGGCCACGGTTGGAGCCCAAAGGCAAGGCGTCGGTAGCAATGGCCTGGCAGCCAGCGTTCCAATCAGCGCAAAAGGCGGCCGTAGTCTTGTACTTCGAGCTGTAGTTGATGCCGGCAGCTTGGGCCCGTGAAGCCGCGAGGGCGAGCAGAGCGAGTGCAGTGGGACAAAGAATGAAATGCATGGCGGGCAAGGCAGGGAAAGGAGCGTGGACGTAGGGATGGAATGGCAGAATGGAGACCAAGAAGCAGAAAACGCGCCCTGAAGGAGATCTAAACGAACCATTGCTAGCCGGGGCTATATATATCCAAACGATGCTCCACTGGCTGTGCCCCAGCCTGCCAGGGCACCGCCTTTTTACTTAAAAAGGCCAACCCAGGCTCATGCAGATCATTGGCAAAGCATTCTCCGGAAGGTCAGGAACAGAGGCGCCGAGGCTCCACACAACCAAGAACAAGACAGTTGCATCGATCACAGCTAGCAGGCATTCCAATTGGTGGTCTCATATTGAAGGAGGCCACGACCTCGGAGCTGCACAGAGCGATGAAGAGTGCCAAACGCGACGCGTCCAACCAATTTAAGTTTTGTCCTCAGCTTCTGGTTCCTCAGACCTCAATTTTGAAGGTATGTAGGACACAGTACGATGAGAGACCGCGTAGGAAGGCAGGGCGGCCGCACGGACTCATGGGCAGAGGAAGGGGAAGGCACGGTGGCGGATTGGTGTGGCTAGTCCATTGCATGAACGGCGGCACCGAGCTTGTTCTGCAGCTCGACAACCTTTTGTTTTAGCTCCATGATGCCCTTTGACCTGCGGCAAGATTGAGATGAATTTGAGAAGTGAGGAATATCGGGCACCCACTCAAGTTCCAACATGGCCTCCACTCGCGCGATCTGGCTCTTGCCCATCTTATCCAGCTGTCCATTTTCGCTACTGTTCGACTTTTGCGTCAAAGTGGGCGATGAGCCAATTTGCTGGTTGAGCATCCGAAGTTGGTTGCGGGCTTGCTCGATCCGGCTCTTCAATCCATCCGACCTGGCCAAAGATTTGTTCATGTTCTCCAGCTCGTCGAACCATTCCTTCTCGGCCAAAGACAGCTCGGGCTGGTGCGACTCCAAAAGCCTTTGCAAGGTCCGGTCCAACCTCTTCAGCAAGCCCTCCTGCGCGGTTTTGAGGGTCTTGGCCCGCTCTTCCAGCTCTGTCGTGGATGTACTAGAGGAAAGAGATTGGCAGACTTCGGCAATCTTGCCGAGTTGCCGAGTAAGCTCCTGGCTTTGGGTGTCGAAACGGGACCGAATAGTGGAATTGGCTTGGAGCAGGTCCCGCACTTGATGCCGCAAGGTGGTGACGCTTTCACCCAGAAATCGGAGTTGGGCCGGCGTGATTTGGTCAGGGGATGTGGAGGTCGAAGACGAGAGGGGTGGCGGCGCGAATCGGGGCTGGGAGCGCAAGTGCGGCGGCTTGTCCAAAGGCGGCGGCAGTTCAAACGGCGGCCTTGTCAAAAGCGGTAGATAAGCCGGCGCGTCGGAAACGTGCGACGCGTTGAGCGTGAGATCAGCCAAGGCTTCATCAGCGGCTGACGTCGACGAGAGCTGAAGCGCTCGCTCGACGGCGACCAGCTGGAAGGTCTTGGTCAGCATCAACAGCGAGTAGCCGAGGTAAACGTCCGTTAAGACGGCAACTGCCGCCAAGGGCAGCGTGTCATCTGGGTTCTCGAAGGATGAGGTGGCCAGCTCCTCGGCGATCAACGCTGAAGGGTGGCTTTGAAAGAGATCGGCCAGGTCAGTAGCGGGAGAAGAGAGGGGCTGGAGGATGGGTAAGAGGGAGACCGAGTGCACGCCGAAGGAGTGGTAGATGTACACCAGATCCGAGTAGATGGGATCTTGGACGAAGGTGAGGATGTTGTTCTCCAATGCTGAGCAATCCTCGACGTCCCGAAACAAAGCGGACAAGCCGAGATCGAGCGATTCGTAGGCCAGCAGGACGGGCAAGTCGGCTTCGTTCTGGGCTTCCCACCGGGCCTCCAGCGGTGCCGCTTCCAGACAGAGGTCCACCTTTCCGTCCGAGTACCCGATGAGAAATGCACCCGCACTCTCTTGTTCTTCTCCATCTGCGCTCCAATAGACGTGCAAGAAGTCCGTCGCTTTGGATTCGACAGGTACGCCGTCCAGCTCTGGGGGCGACGGTTGGATTAAGAAGGGGCCTTGGCGCCTGAGTCGTGGCAGGTTCAGAGGAGTGTCTTCAGAGCAAAAGACGAAGGTATTGGGCTGGTCTGATCGGGTGGTCGGGTCGACGGAACTGGCGAGGAGGGTCGAGAGGAATTTGGCTTGAGCGGCCAGGCGCGCATCAGGCCTCGTATGCTCGTAAGATTTGGTCGGAGTTAGGTCCAGAGAAGTATTAGGTGACGGCTGGTGCGCCACCCGCCGCGAGGAGAGGTCCTTGGCTTGAAGTGCGTTGAGAGCGACGAGCGTTTCCACCCGCTCTTTTGAAAGTAGCCTGTGACTCCAAAACATTGTAAGGCTCAGAACGAGACCATGAATACAGAAGTGGACGCACGCAGAGTGCGGCAAGTAAGGGCAAACGGCGTATACAGTACCATCTTGGAAGAGGCAGTAGATGGACATGGTGCCCCACAGGCTGTGCTCGCTGCCGAAACAGAGCGCCACCGCTTCATTTTCATCCTCGTTCTCCAGGAAGGTGGTGCTGGCGTTGAACGAGCTATTGGCGAAGGAAGAGCTAGCGTTGAAGCTCCTATTGCTAGCCGACTTGCCCTTCGATTTCTTGATGAGCGACTCTTGGGTGAAGTCGAGAACGTTGACGGGCTCGTCGGCATCCCCGTTCAGGTCGTATTCCCGCATCAAGCTGTCGGACGTGAGCACGCAGAGGGCGGCGCCTTTCCAGCCGAGAGGGTGCCACTTGACGTCTGCTATGGAGGTGCCAGAGGGAGAATGGTAGAAGGCGCCAACCGGAGCCTCTTTGCACTTGACGGAAGCGGTGATCAACGAAGACCAGTCTTTCCGGGGGACGACAAGCACGACGAGCTGGGAGACACCGACGACGGCCAGCAGCTTGGGATTGTTAGGCGAAGGGATCAAGGCGGTGATGGTGAAGTCGACGGAAGGAGAGTCAAGGACCTGCTCGACATCATTAGCCATGTTGTGCGCACCCAAAAAAACAGGCGGAAGGCAGCCCGACCTGGTAGGAGCCCGTTGGCGCGGCGCCCGCTGAGGTCGACTGCTGCTCGTCGTCTTGGAAGACGTCCACTTTGCTCTTGAAGGCGGCCAGGTTGCAGATGCGCAGCTCCGAGCCAACAGCGACGACGAGCTCCGTCTCCCTCAGAACGCACATCGTCCTCGACTTTGAGCCTGTTGCCGCCACTGCCCGGTCCACCGCGCCAGAAGGTCGAGACGCGGACACCACTGAAGATGCATCGGAGGCTACGTCGATGGCGTCTAGCCGGGGCGACGGCGGCAAGTCGAGGTCTGAAGAGGTCGCCTTGAAGACGGCATGTTGAGGCAGCAAATCCAGCCAGCTCGCGCCCTCTCCCTCCTCGTCTGATCCCTGGCCTTCATAATCTTCTTCCTCTTCGCTTGACGTGTACTCAAGCTCGGACGACGACGACAGTTCAGCCATTGGAGGGTGGCCGCCGCTCCCCAAGGTTCCCAAGAGCAAACCAACCGTGTTCCAAGCCTAGCTGTTACATGTACAAAAAGTAGACCCGTGGTGTAAAGAAAGAACTGGGGAGTAAGACCAGACTGGGTATCTGTCGCAAGTTAAACCCGTTTTATTTGGACCTTTGTCTAGCAGCTGTTCGTCTTTTGCTCGAGTCTACCGTGGTCGACACCGCTGCAGGTACACCATAATGAGATTGTGAAAAGCCTCGTTGGAGAAGAGAGCAACGAACCAGTGATCCTCGTCCTTGACGAGCGTGATCTTGGCCGCCCTCGCCGCTTTGGCGATGTTGGCGCTGAAGTTCGGGTGCTCCTCCCATTCGGTGTCAGGGTGGAAGCTGGGGCTAGCGACGACCTTAAGCGCGGGGAACGTCTTGCGGTTGAACAGGCTGGCCCAAGCCTTCTCGTCCTTGCCTTCCATGCTCAATTCAGAGAGGTCGAGGCGCTTCAAACCGCGGCGGAAGGAGATGGCTACAAGGAGTGCACACTCTTAGCATGTTTGGGTTCAAAACTCGATGATGGACACGCACGAGCTTCGGCCAAAGTGGTGATGACGGAGACGGGCATGCGTTGTGGATGCTCAGGCCTGGGAGATATGTCAAAGCCCGCTCACCCGCATCGCGCCAAACTAAAAACTCACACCAAGGTCAGACGCTCCAGATAAGGGCAGTTCATGGCCAAGGCCTCAAGAATCTTCTCCAATCCGCCGGTGCGAAACTCCTTCAGCTCGCCGGATCTGATGGCAAGCAGGCTGAGCAACCGCTTGCCGCAGAGGTCACGCAAAACGTACCCAACGAAGACGGCCACGCTGAGTTCTTGCAACGCGACCAGGCCGTCCAAACACTCGGCCGTCTGGGCGCAAGTCAGGTACGAGCTGACAATGCCCACGCAGAGCCGCTGCAAAGTTGACGCCGACGGGGTGACCAGGGATCTGAGGTCGGCCGCCTTGATGGAAGACCAAGACAGGTGCAGCTCTTTCAAGCCCAAGTTGGGATCGGAGGGGATCTCGGACTTGTAGTTGGAGCGGAAGCGGTGAATGTCGAGGCGTATCAAGCCGGGCGAGATTTTGCTCAGGGAGGAGAATAGGTCACGCTGCGTCCTTTCAATTCAGTCAAGGAAAAGAGAACATAGACAGAGAAACAAAGACTAACGCAGAGGCCCATAGACACCAGCTGCTGGGATTCTTCGACGCGGCTATTGTTGCAACCGGCCAAGGTGAGCCTCTCGCACGACTTCCATAACTGCACCGATTTGGAGTTGCGGTAGTCGTAGAGGCGATTGGTGGGCGAGTTGCTGTCTTCCGAGCCGGCCGAGTGGCACTTAACGAAGAGGCAAGGGGTGGCGGGGTAGCCGGCGGCGATGATCTGCGACTTCTTGAAGTTGTAGCAGTGCTTGTGGGGGAGGCCGAAGTAGACACAGGCGACCTTGCACGCTTTTTTGGTGAAGTCGTGAGGCACGCGCAGTATGGAGGGCGGCGCATTTTTCCTTCTGGCAATGGCCTCTTCGTCCTCCTCCTCCTCTTCTTCCTCCTCCTCTTCCTCCTCCTGGTCTTCCTGCTCGAGAGACTGCTCTCCTTCACCTCCGAATAGCTCGTCCAGCTCCATTTCGTCGCCATCCTCGCTATCCTTGATCGTGTCCTCGCGGGTGAAGGAGACCGCGGCCTCGTCCTCAGTTTTCACGTCGACCAAGTACTGGGCCGAGTTGTTGGTTGATCGGCCGCCGCCAGTGATGGTTTTGGCGGCGTCGAGCAGGGTGCCAAAGACGCTGCGCTTTTCCGGAGTGGGAGCGCCATTTTTGTTGTGCGAGCTGAGAGTCTTAGGCCTCTTGTCCGGCTGCCTGATGGAACCGCCATGAGAGTCCTCGGACTGGGAGCGCTTGCGGCGCATGGTGCTCGCGGTCGAAGGCACTCCCGCGCTATCTGGCAAATCGTCCTCCTCCTCCTTGGCTTTCGGGTAGCCCTTGGGCGGGCGGACTTTCAAGGAGGAAGTGGAGGGCGAGGCGACCATGCCAGATTGGCCAGCGCGCGCGGTCATGGTGTCCGTGGTGCCGTCGTAGAGAGGGTGAAAAACGAGCAGCTGGATCTTGGTGGGGTCGGCGCACTCCTTCAGGTAGGACTTGAGGTCGTTGGTTTCCAGCGAGGCGTCCCACATCCCCGAAAGCGAGCGCGTTTTCAGCTCCTCCACCTCCACCGGCGGCTCCAACACCAGCACGGGGATCTCGCTGATGCTGGTGTCGTTGTGGTCGAGGAACTTCTCGTCCTTGAGCAAGCTCATCAACACGCCCTTGATCTGAACAAATTTTACAAAAGCTGAGCACCCCGCTAGCAGACAGGGCAAGGGGGAGGAGCTGACCTTGCTGAGAGCGAAATCGACTGGAAGCGGGCCCACAGGCAAGAGGCCAAAGGTTTTCCGGCCGCCTGGCTTGATGACGGGGTAAAAAGCGATCCTGATCTCCATCTCCGCCATGGCGTTGGACCTCGAACCGAGAGGTTGGACGGCAAGAACAACAAATTTGGGCGACGACGCGCCGCCGCCTCGAGCCGCATTCAAGCAGTGCCCCCGATTGCCGGCTTTTGGTATGTAAAGCGCGCGACCTCTTCGTTTATGCAATAAGGAAGAGGGCTCTACACGATGGTCTCCAACTCCCTGGCGTATTCGACCGACACCTGGATGACCTGCTCCTTGGAAAGCGGGCTGCGGTCCTGCACCCGGCTCTTGTTCTGCTCAAAGCTGATCACCTGGCTCGTAGGGTTCACCACCCAGCCTGGTCTCTGCAGACACCAACATCATAGTAAGACGCGATGGGTCAAAGGAATTGGCGAGGAAAGAAGCCTGCCTGAGCGGCGAAAGTCATGAGGTCCTTCATTTGGGTGAAGAAGAGCAAGGTGGCGGCGTTGCTGAGCGGCAGTGACGCATACGCTTTCTCGCCACACGACGCAATCTCATTCCTGTCGAGACGCCCAGGTTTTAGTGGTGCCCCCACTAATAAGGGAGACGTGGACGAACCGGACGGTATCCATCAGGTCGTCCAAGAAGGGGGCGTAGTCCTCGCAGGGCGGCTTGTTCCTGGCCTGCCAGATCTTGGAGAAGCTGCCTTCCATCAACCAGGTCTCGAGCTCCATGACGAAGCCGACGAGCTGCTCCTTCATCACGCCTTCGCGGTCGTCCTGGGCGGTGAGCCGCTCGATCAAGGTGTGGAAGGACCCAATCTCGTTTCTGGAGAGCAAGAGGAGCAGGAGGAGGCCGGTGAGCGTGGGGCGGAGGTTGTTGGCGGAGGAGGTCGACGGCAGAGAGAGGGACCAGAAGGGCTCGAGCTGGGAGATGAAGCGCTCAAACTGGGCCGCGTCCCTCATGCGGATGGCTAAGAGCGCAGACTGTTCCAGAATGGTCCCTGTTCGGAAGCCCGTATAGATCTTAGCCACAATGAACGGGGCTAGACTGGGAGGCAAGCAAACGAACGAGCTGCGGCCAGGTCCTTTGGGTTCTTGGACGAGGCATCGCTGAGCACGAGCAGATCGTGTTGCAGCAACGTGAGCTGTGGCAGTGACGATGCATAGATCCCTGAGTGACAGGCCATGGACATCAGGAGGACAGGCAGCCCACCTTTGCCTGCTGCAAGACTGGCTGGATCCTGGCCTTGTCGCTCGCTTTAGAAGTGATCAGCTTGCCCAAAGCAGCGTGGACAGAGTCGAGTGAGGCTGCCATCACTTGTCACTGCTTGGCGGTCTGAGTCCACTCGACGCGCAATCGAGCTTCTTGCGCTCGCTCATCCACCCACGACACTCCTGGGTTTGGCGCTTCCTCATCAACCATGGCTCAGGTTCCAGATATCAGCAGGCTCAAGGCAGGCGAGGTTAACTTGGGCACTTCAATCAGTCAGTTCTGCGCTTGGCCCATTTTGAGGACGCAAGGCTGATGTTTTGCCCCTTGCGCCCGCCAAATAGTGGCCGTCAAGTTCAATGGCGGCGTCGTCATTGGTGCAGACTCTAGGACTACAACAGGGAGCTATATCGTGAGCAACTTTTGGCCTCTTTGAAGCACGGCGAGGGCGAATTCATCTGACCACCTTGCCTTCTCGTTCGCCCGCGCAGGCCAACCGAGTCACTGGTGAGGAGCCCTGCCCTGCATAGACATTCCGCTGGGCATATCTCACGATCTGTTGGGTGTTCACAGACAAGCTGACGCACATCCACGACCGCATCTACTGCTGTCGGTCCGGCTCGGCGGCGGACACGCAAGCGGTGGCCGACATGGTGCACTACTACGCCCAGATGTTCACCATGCAGCACCACTCGACCCCTCCTTCCGTGCACACCATCGCCCACCTCTTCCAGTCCATCGTCTACTCCAACAAGGACGCCCTCTCCGCCGGCATCATCGTCGCTGGCTGGGACGCCCAAAGCGGGGGCTCCGTCTACAACATCCCTTTAGGAGGCGGCAAGTTCGAAGCGGACTGGGCCATCGGCGGCTCCGGCTCGACGTACATCTACGGCTTCTGCGACTCGCACTGGAAGCCGACTTTTACGCAGGAGGAGACCATCGACTTTGTGCGCGACGCTTTGGCGCTGGCCATGTCCAGGGACGGCTCTTCGGGGGGTGTCATCAGGATGGCGGTCATCACGGAAGGAGGAGTGGAGAGGCTGTTCGTGCCCGGCAACGAGCTGCCTTTGTTCAACGGAGGGGCCATGGGCGCGCCCGGAGTCAGGGAGGACCTCAAGGGCCAGGAGATGGAGCTCCGCACTTCCATTTCCATCCCGACAGCCAAGCAGGTCGCGGCCTCTGCATGAAATTGCTCACTTGAACGACCTTTTTCTAAGAAAGTGTGAACAATGCATGGTTACAAGGCCCTCCAGCGTTTGAGTGTGTATCCTCTTGCGTGGCTGGACCTGAAAAGTGTGTATGCGTGTCTTCGTAAAAGCAAGCCGTTCCCAAGTCGTATGCTCAGAGCTCCACCCTAGCTTCATCGCGCGGGATCTCCCTGATGCCCGTCTGCGGCTTCGCTTGCTTCTCGATATCGCTGGCCCAAAGCGCAGCTCCAACAGCTGACGGTCATTGTCAGCACTCGGACCGAAGAGGGACAAGGGTGGCAACACCTACTTGAAGTGATGCTCAGCGCCAAGCCAATGATGGGGATGAACTCGAGGGCCAGAGTGGTGACACCAAAAGCCGTGTAGCTGCCCCGGCGCGCCTGCACAAACTTCGCTTGCTCCGTCTTGTCCATGCCTTTGAATTGAAAGAAGCGCGAGTGGTACAGCGGCCCGGCCTTGGTTCCTGCATATCACAATGAGAATTAATAAAGGTTCTTTCCGGGAGTGGAGGCGTAACGGACCGTTATAGAGGAGAAAGAGCACGGTGCCAACGACAGGCACAAAGTTCAAAGGCAAAGAGACCAAGTAGCGGATGAGGCCGCTGGTCGAGAAGCGCTGCAGAGGCTTAACCACGCTCTTGCCCAGCTTCTTGGCTCCCGAGGTTTTGGAGACGGTCCTTCCCTGGGTGACGAGCTGCTGGTGGCCTTGCTGCAAAAGCACGGCATCGAAGAGGTCGTCTTGGATTTGCGAGAGCACAAAGACCTTGGCGAGGAAGACGATGATCAAGAAAGACTCGGCCAAGACCAAGGGCACAGCGGCGATGAACCCCAAGGGACCGGTGAAGAGGGCGCAGAAGGCGGCTTGCGGCAGGTAGGTGAACAAGAACATGGCGGCCAGCACGGCGGCCGAGAGCAGGAAAGACTTGTAGATAGCTGGCAGTGCGGCCTTGTAGAGCGAAGGGTGCGAGCAGAAGTAGAGGATTCCTTTGATAGGATAGACGAAGGCGTGGGATTGGGCTGCCTCCTTGGCCAGCGTCGAGGCCTCTTGCAGCTCGTCTTTGAGTGCCCTCTTGGCATCTTCTACGATCTGTGCCATTGTAAAGTCGATTGGTGGGGCTGGAGCAAGAGCAGAGTCGGCGCCCTGCTGTTTTGCACCTCGACGACGTCATGAGCATCTCATTGGTTTGCTCCCATTCTCTGCTCTGGATGTCTTCTTTGCTTCAAGAAAACGTCGTTCCTCAAATAGACAGAGCGCCTGCTTGTCTGATTGGAAGCGGGTCCGAGTTTCGTTCGCCACCTGTGCGCCAATTTGGTAGTCATTGAGCCTCGCCGAGCTTGCGTCGCGTGCATCCATTCCGGATATAGGCCTCTATTGATTACTGAATTGTGCTTATGGAGGGCTGCTTCTTGTTGGGCCTTCAAGATTCGCTATCTCCAGCTCTTCTTGCTGCGAGTTTGAACATCAAGAGAGCTTCCTTGTCCTTCGACATATTCTACATGGCAGTCATTGGGTTGTTCTGGGGGTGGTACTACCCAAGCATCTGGACATCTCGAGCCCAAGAATGTCATCGTTGTGGACTAGCCCTTGTTCGACGCATTCGCCCGCTCTCTTCATCAGTCTCTACGCGTCTCAAAGACTGTAAAGAATCCATTGGTCCTTGGAGAGGCCTTGCTAATATCTGCAAGCGGGCCAGGACAAGCCTTGAACGGCGAGGCCATGGCAACCTCGCCTCGAGACTGGTAGCTTGCCAAATGGCAATCCCGGCATGAGCAAAGCACCAAAGTGTGAGTGAGTGCTGGTTGTGTGCGAAAATAGCCTTCAGAAGTGGCAGAAGGTCGCATACCTTGGATTCATGCGACGCCACCAAACCTCTTCCGCCTCGCCCGGAAGTTGCAAATTTCGACCTCCAACAGCAAAAGCGCTGATCGTATAGCAAATATAAGATGTATCAAGGTGCAGAGAGTTAAAAAGGACGATATCGTCGGAAGTGGGCTCGCCGTCGGGTTGCATGAATGCCGGCCAGGCGCAAAATAAAAGTTCTTTTCGCATGCTTTGATGCTCATGTAGGGCAAAATGAGAGTCTGTACGCGAGGCCGGAGCAAAAAAGTGGGGCTGAAGCCAAGAAACCGAGTCAAAAAGGGTGGACCTCGGTCCCTCGTTCGCTCCAAAGTGCAAAAAGATAGCGATTGTCGGTTTCGATCCGACGACCTAAAGGTGTCAAAATATGAGCCTTTCGCGCTTCCCCTGCGCCAAATCGCTCATCATTGGCGCCAGGGCGCGATGGACCATGAGGAGAGCTCAAATTTAGCTCGGAGAAAAATCCGTGGATTTCCGCGTTTAAATCCGTTCCGGCTTTGCTGGAGAGGCTCCAAGGGTTCAGGGGGCAAAGAGGGCTAAAGACAGAGCAAAAGCAATGGCGCAGGTGAATGGGGCGAAAAGAGCGATGCCAACAGCCGCCCTGGGCGCCAATGCCACCTGACCTCGAATTTGCCCATTATTGGAACAAGAGAACACGAAAGCCTTCCGGCAGACATAAAGAGAGAAAGGGAAGCATTGGGAGAGCGCACTGCCACTGGGACAGCGACAACGTTCTTGTAGGCAACGGACAGCAGGTTGCGCTCCTCGATGGAGAGCTCCTGGTCGAGCTGTGTTTTTTGCGCTGGCAGCATGAGCCCCAACACTTCAACAAGCAGCCAGAGAGCACCACGGCACCTTTGCGACCTTTTTCATGAAGTCGACCCTGCGATTTGGGGGCTCAGCATGATCCAACGCCACGAGGAGCCAACAGTAACTCGCATCTCGTCGTACCGCTCGGCCTGTTCGCTGAGCTTGGCCATGTAGACGTTATCTGTGCAGACGGGAAGGACCAGAGGGTCAAAACGCGCCACCGGGGATCGCAGCCGCCCGTTCCCCAAAGGTGCAGGGCGGCGACCTGCTGCTGCTTACCCTCGCGTGCGTCGGCCATTGTTTGCTGCTAGTTTGGAAGGTGTTGGTGTGGTGTAGAGCGCTGCACAGGGAATCCCAGAGGGCGGGCGGGCCAGAAGAATGGACAATCCCCAAGAAAGCTAGCAGCGCCCGTCTTCTAACATTTCGTCAAGCGAGAATTCTCACGCCATTCAAGTTGACCACCTCCCTTAAGTGGCGCGTAGAAAGACCGGCATGCGACATGGAAGCCAGTGGCAACGGAATCTGGTCCAAGTCGAGCTTCCTGATTGGTTGCTCAGAACGAAGGCATGCACTTTCAGCGTGATAAGGAGACCGTCAGACATGGCAGCAGTCGAGTCCTGATATCATGGAGACGAGAGAACGGTAGGAGGACCAAGAGAGTCATGCGCATTGCGCGTCGCCCAAGCCGCGGCCAAGCAAGGGCAGCAAATGATAGCCATCCAGAAACGTCTCAGGTAGCAACACGAGCAGAATCTAAGCCCGCGACAGAAGGCAAAAGGGCTCAACGCCGCGAAAATCTCTTGTCGCTCGCCGTCCACTTCCAAGGAGGGCAGAGGCCGGAAAAGGCTGCTTCCGTCTCAGTGCTGATTCTCGACCGAGCTATTAGTAGCCCCGGACAGCGTAACGGGGAGCGCGGTTCGCCATGCCTGCCAAGGAAGGGCGCATTGATGTTTCCGGCAAGTGGCATGAACGTCGTGTTGCAGGCGGCGCCGGCTCATCTAGCCTGGTTGTGCTCAGATCACAGCAAGCAGCGGGATATAGGTGCTCTGGCTGCCTGGTCGGTTTCGTCGTCCAAGCCTGGCTACGGGGTAGAGGAGCTGTTGGATCCGAGCTTGGACACGCTGTGGCAGTTCGTGGCCCACCGCTACTGCGCTGTCTTATCTTGGCTGATGTCGACCACAGGAGCGAAGGTCCTCAGCCGCACCTGGTCAACATCCAGTTCAGAAAACGCATGTCCATCTGCGTAGGTCGGCTTCTCCGACGAGCAACCTGCTCGACATCTCAGAGACATGCCCCACAGCAAGTCTCACTCTATGTGGACGTCACCCATGACGACTCTTACACCCCTCAACGGCTCAGCATTCGCGCAGGAACCCATTTCGAAGATCTGCAAGAAGTCAGTGTCGCTTGGCTTTTGGGCTGAACCAATTCTCTGACAAGAAAGGAAAGGTCAAAGTGGTCGATTTGGAGCAACCAAAAGGCTGGCAGCACATCAAGCTGGGCACCGCGGTCGACCTGGACGAGGCGGAGCTCAAGACTGTCGACATCGACGACATTGACGCGTGCGCGACCTGTTCCTTCCCTCCCCAGCGACTTGGTGGCTAACGCTTCAAAAGATTCGCTGTACGCGCCAACCTGCTGCAGATCGTCGTGTTGTCGAATCACCTCAACGGCAAGGACACGCATGTCCGGCACATCAAGATTTTCGCGCCGCGAGAGTGAGCACATTTCCGCGCGCTTCGGCTGTGTTACAAGGCTCAATGAAGAGCAAATATACAAGGCCTCTCACCAACGTCCTCACGGACGACGACCTGCCGCCATTCACCACTCAAGTCTTCACCCAGCACCGAACCATCCGCTGACAGGCTCCTTAGACCGACAGCGTCGAGTTCTGCATCCTCGGCCGCATCCCCAATGTGCCACACATTACACGGTACTTAGATCGGATGGCCGTCAGCAGCGCGCCCAGGTCGGCATTTGCATCCTGCAGAGTCGCCTGGTTGGCAGAGGGGAAGCTGGCGACCAGCTGCAAGAGCTGCTCTACGTTCTGCTTGGATCTGCAGGAGCTTTAGGGGTGTTCCGCAAGCGCACCGAGGGAGGGTCCGCCGCACGCACTTTGCTGCTTTCGGGTCTGCCGAGTGGGCGAGCAAGGTCTGCCAGCCTAAAGCTGCCCCTTCGTAGAAGCCGACCTCTTCCCATAGCTCAAAACCTTTGCTTCTGCCCAGTGATCGCCCTTCAAACAGGCCATGCAGGGCCCCGTGCTCGTATCCTTCTACGTGACCACCGCGGTAAAAACTGTCGATTTCGTTGCCCTGAGCATTGCTTGCCTCGTCGACGCCGGCACACACCTGTCCTCTAGTGTTTCTAGCGTGCTCAAGTCGTCCATCGAGGCGCAATGGCCTTCCGGTGCTTTCTGCGAGACTGCTTCGAATGGCCGTCCTCGGTGTACTGTTGAAGTCAGGTTGCCTTCCGCTTTCGTCTGACCCGAGCCCCCCTCAAACACGTCTGTGGGAACGTGTAAGACCTGGTCGCGAACAATGCTAGGAAAGGCCTTCGGTTCCCGTTGTCACAGCGGCCCTGCGACAAGGCGCAACCTCTTCTCCTCCAGCTCGAAGTCCTGGGCCAGGACATGGCGAATGCCGCCTTCATTGCGGCCGCATTTGCCAGCTTCCTCTGTAACATCCCAGTCAGCATCTGGGCTTTGCGGAACTCGGTGTCCTCCCTGGCCTGCCTTTCGTTGTGGCTCGTGCTTCGTGAGAATCCCGCTGAAGTTGCCGCCGCGGTCTGATAGAGCCTGTGGACAGTCAACTTGAATGCTTGCATCAATGCGCTGGCATGGGGGAGTGGCACAGCGGATATGAGCCGGTTTGGATGCATCGTAGCCAGCAAGATCAAGCTGGCCGGCCTGTTGGCGGTGCCCGCCTCCGCCCTCTGCATCACTCGCCTCTTGACTCGCCTGTTCTCGCGCGACATGGCCTCTCAGCTGCGCTCGTCAGACCGCCGGATCAACCTCTTCAACTATCTTGTCTGTTCCAGCGCGCCGATTGTGGCCATGGCCACTCACTTCCTGTTTTCGCCCGTTGCGTACGCCATCGCCTCTGGCTCCGGGTGCGAGCCTACCTTCTTTTTGTGTAAGTACCTGAAACCCTGGCTCGGCAATACGTTCGAGGTCCTAAAGCTGGCGGGCAGCTCTTCCGTCCTACCTTCTCTTCTTTGTGTGGCAAGAAGCTCTCTCAGTTGGGCTCTTAGTAGTCTCCGGTTCGTCTTGATTCTCTTGCTATCAGAGCGCCCAGCTCAGTGGAACGCTCTCTAGGCTTCCTTGTCGTCAAGGTCTTGAAAATCAAGCGGGCCGGTGTCATGTCGGAATACGTTGCCTTCGCTCCGGGTCCTTGCGCCCATTGGGTCTCTGAGCGACGCCTATGGCGTCTCTTGGGGCTATGCGTTGTGTCCGCTTTGTTTAACTTCATCACCAGCGCCTACTCTTTCTTCACGCTGGCTTCACGGTCTGGTGGTTACATCAACTGGCAGTCGTCCTACATCAACGGCGCCTTGAACCGCTACTGGACCTTCGACAGCGCATCATTCACCTTTCTCCAGTGGATCTACCCAATACAAGGCCTGATACTGTTACTTTTCACGGCGCCGGAGGGTTGGTCTGCGTTCAGCAAGATCGAGCGCGCTCGCACCGCTCTGTCGGTGGAGGTGGATGGCGTGCCTAGCATGCGAAGAGAAAAGTTCTTGCAGGACTTTGCCACAGCCAGCGACCTAGGGTCGGTGCGAAAGTAAGATGCCTGCTTCGCTTTTCGTGGTGGGCTGTCGCGCTGACAGTAAGCGCCCTTTCAGATCGGAGGTCGATGGAGATTACTCCAGTTCCAACAAGTCATCACTGGGCTCGCAGCTAAGCTCGGCCAACAAGTCGGCTCTAGGGACCAACTCGCAGTTGGGCACGCGGAATCGATCCGGCTCGGGCTCCTCTTCCAAACCGCCAGCGCCGCCACCGAAAGCAGCAGTTGCTTCTTATCAAGAGTACGACTACGCCACAGAGTACGGCAACTACACTGACGCGACGAGCTACCAACTGCCCAAGTACTCCGCCACCATCGCCACCGACAACAAGTCAAGGGTGGACTCCTGGCACGTCGCCTCGACTGTCTCCAAGAACCCCAAAGTCGACTCTTGGCATGTTGCGCCGTCCACTGTCTCCAAGAACTCTCTTTCCACCGGCTCTCGTTCGGCGGGCACGAGCGGCACTCCTTTCAGCACCACTTCGCGCCCCACTCTAGCCGAGACGGTTGAGTCCGATAACATGAGCAGCCTCGGTCCCGGCTCTTTCTACGAAACGGAGACCGTGGTGTCCACCCGCCCGTCTCTTGCGGCGTCCCAACACACGAAGCGCTCCAAGCGCACTCTCCAGCCCAGCATCTTCGAAGCAGACCCGTCCGAAGCCATGCCCGAGACGCTGTCCAACTTTGTCTTCAAGTCGCATGCCACTAAGCAAGCTCCTCGTTCAATCGCCTCCTCAGGTGACGCCCGATCCTTCTCCAGCCAATCCTCAGCCTCCGCCCGCATCTTTAAGAAGCTGCCACACCACTTCAAGATGGTGGCGGGCCGGCGGAAAGCCGACGATTCGACGGTTATCACAGAGTCGACGGATAGACAGGAGACGAGGCAAGAGACGAGGCGGAGTGTGATTGACCGCAACTTTGCTCCGCTGGCGGTGGCACCCTGGTAGCAGCCGCTTCACTTTCCCAGACGGACACTTCATCTTACACAGCATATTGTGTGCTTGACCACCTCGCTCTCAGCAAGCGACTAAGGCTTCCCAATCTTTTGAGACCTGTAGAAACCTCATGTCCGCGCTCGGGTGTCGTTGTGCGTTTGAAAATACATTTCCAAATTCCAAAACCCTTTGGCTCCCCTCGTCACTCTGACTTTTTGGCAAAGGTGACCTTGATCTTTTGGTCCTCGAGCGCCGAATTGTGCAGGGCGTCGCGCGCCACCGAGCTCGACCCCTCGTCGGTGTACTCGACGAAAGCGATGGTCTTCCTCCCCGGGATCGTACGCACTTCTGAAAAGTTGGGGTATCTGTGCGCGCCGGGAATGTCAGCGTCAAATAGAATGGGAGCAAGGGAGAACAGGGCGCACTGCTTGAAGAGCTTCTCGAGCAGCTCCTTGGTCGTGCTCTCCGGCAGGTTTTGGATGAAGAGGATCTTGTTGGGCGGCAGGTATTCGTCCGGCACGGCCTGCGCTCGGCGGGCGGCGGCGTTCGAGGTGGTGGGCACAGAGGGGACGGCCACTCCCGAAGCTGTTCCTCTGTTCAGAGTCTGTTCCTGGTGGGAAAGGAGCAACAAAAATGAACCTTTGCGGGCGGCCAAGTGGGCCGTCTTCTTCTTGCGGGCTACCGGGTTATTGTAGCGGCTGAGCTCTGGAAATCGCCGGAACCGCATCAGAATCCAAGCAAACTGATGCTGGGCGACGAGGCTACGCACTCTTCCGCTGCTTGCGCTCTTCAACGTGCGCTTCGAGCTCGTCCGGCGACTTGCGCTTGACAATGGCGTCCGCCCTCGTTTTCGCAAATGCCAATTGCTGTACGTACCGATTGCTCCTTAGTGAAGGCACAAGACTTATAAGTAGTAGAGCAAACGCACCATGGGCTTGCCATAGAGGGGAAAACGCTGGACATCCTTGACGGCCCTCGCAGCGGCGTCGGTGGAATCAAAGGCGACAAAGGCCTGCCCTCGCATGCGGACGTTCGAGTGGGCAACGACGTCGACGACGGGCCCAAAGTTGCGGAACAGGTTCTTGAGCGTTTGCTTGAGCACTGCGAAGTCAAAGCTGTGAGCTGCCTGGGGCTTGACAGGGGCAGGCGAGCGGGAACAAACCTCGCAGGCGGACGCTCTCGTTCAAGTTGGACACGTAGATCGTGTTGCCCGGCACCTCGATGCTCTCAGTCATCGTCACGTCGCTTTCTGCGGCTGCTGGCGGCGCTGGCGCAGTGACTGGGGCAGCGTCCACTTCCATCGTCGGCTCGAAATTTCGCGGGTGCAGTCGAAGAGAAGGTCTGCCCAAGTCGGCCAACTCTTGAACTGTTGCACATGCGTTTTTATGGTCTCGGAATACTTAATGATTGCCTGTGTTAGTGCCCGCCGAGATCGCTGAGGAAATCGAGAGCTCCAACCCCCTCTGCCTTCGATTCTCCGCCGTGCTTTCTGCCTCGCCGCCTATGCTTTGTCTGCCTTTGGCCGACTTGTTGCTCTCCCAGCGATTATCAATTTGCACTCTGTTTTTCGATGATTCGCTTGCGCTCCAACGACTCGGAAAAGTGGCAAAGGAAACGGCTATCAAAAAGTAGGGAGAAGGGAAAGTCGAAAGGACAGGACAGTAATCCAGCTTCGCGAGGCTGCCGGGACTTAAGGTCTACGGCCTCGAAGCGAACAACAAAAGCAGCTTTTGTGTTCGGTTGCTCGAGGCCCCGAACAGAGTACACGCCCCGCCACCTGAGATTGCTCATACAAGTTTTGGCGACTACAACGCACTACAACGCGAAGCTGGTTCTGGGAACATTTACTACTACGCTACAGATGCATGCAAGTTTTAGCTGACCAATAGCGCGCTTTGCCGTGAAATTTCGGTGGCAACCGTTGACTTTGGCCCGCGTCGGTGGCCTCATGCCTTCCAATCGCCACGCCGGGAGCGAGCGAATTCTCTGTATCGAGCGTCGAGTCTACCAGATTTTCCGCTCTACTTTACTCGAATTTGACTGCTGCGGTCTGCGCTTGCTTCTTGGACCACTCGGGGATGGCTTCTTTCGTCCAGCCTTCGCCGATGGAACTGCAGACTATCTTTGTTTTTGTCGCTTTCTGACGGCCGATTGTTGCTTCCAAGTTCCGAGAACTGGTGCCCGGGCGCATTCATGTATCGTGGTTGCCGGTGGTTCAGCGAATCTACGACTGCGAGGTGGTGGCGGCCATCTTCATCGTCTCGCTAACAAATGGCTGGAGATGCGCATATGAACATCATATGTACAGTGCACAACGCTTCGGTGGGCAATGAAGAAGGGCCTGCGGTCTTTGTGAGTGCTTGGTTGGCGATTGCCTTCGACAGCCTCTAATCGCAAATAGGTGGAACCTAGGCTCGCTCTTGGTCGCCAGGCGGCTTAAGGCCCTCATGAATCGCTCGCTTGTTTGCATCTTCTGATAATGGTATGAGGTGAAGGAAAAGCCAGTAATATCAACGAAACCTTGTTTGCACAATCTTTGGACCCTTGCACTCCCAAATCCGCCCCCCCCCCCAAGATACCATGCATTCGTATGTGAGTTGAGTTGAGTCGTGAGCCGCTGTGTCTATGGCCGGAATCGCGTGTCGCTGGCTCGCAGAGATCAGAGGGCGTACGCCAGTTCGAGCGGCGCTCGAGGTCCACAAACAGCTAAAAACCAAGGTCACTGGAGTTTGGCAGTGGTATCACTCTTTATGGACTGAAGTATAAGTAATAGATTGCTTGAAAGTTGGCGTCCCACCACCAGATCATCGTCGACGAAGAGAAGAGCAAGGCCTCGCTCGCCTCTCAAACCGCGACGTCCACCCGCGGTTGAGGCCTCATTCCCCTTTTTGCTGGTCAATTGCACTCTTAGATCATTGAGCGAGACAACCATGGCGAACGCAAGGCCTGCCGCGCCGCCGTCGCCAATTATTGACAAGTATAAGCTCTGGTGTCAGCTCGAAGAGTATGGGGAGCGCGATTTGGGCAGCTTGCGACAGATGACAGATTTGTTATGCGCAATCGTGAGTGTGCCAAAATTCAAGAGGAGGGTAACTGATGCGACCTGGACAGCACACGCGTTCGAGAGAAGAATATCGTCGGCATCCTCTTGAACAAATACGGTCCTGGACTGACCTTCTGTGGCGTCTGCATGGCCCGACTCTTGGAAACCTGCTTCGTGTTTTTGGGTGCTCCCCAAATGTACTCTGACGAGCACAAGACCTTTTGCGCACGCGGCTCTCTCCTCAGCACCTTGTCCGGAGCGAATTGGGCGACTTCGATGTTTGAAAAGTACGAGGAGGTATTCTAATTATCCTTGTCTCGATGCTTGAAATTCGGCTCATTGCAATGTTCATGCTGCAGCAAAAGGTCACTCCGCAGTGGCAAACATTCCGGCCACCGACGCCCCAGTTCACCATTCTCAACAAGATGGGCGATGACTTTTTCCAGGCGCTCGCGGCAGACGACGGCACGCCTGACCTGTCAATTTGCTTGCGGTGCGCACATTGGTTCAACGACTATCTGAACACTTGCCATGGTGGCAACCCCAACACCCCAACTTACCTCTTAGCGAACCTGCCACCCCCTCGTTCCCAAGAGCGGATCTTGTTCAGTCCTGCAGATGATACTGCAGTCGAATCTCTGACCGCTGCCACTTCCAGTGGTCAAGATGAAGGACAAGGAGAGGAGGAAACGGTCCTGGTCGAGGAGGAAAGAGCGGAGGATAGGAACGAGGAGAGTTTGAAGCAGAACGGCGAGGATACGGCAGAGGAGGAGCGGACGGATGTGAAAAAGCAGGTGAAAGAAGAAGAGAAGGGGGAGGAGCAGGCAGGGCAGAGCGAGCCGTCTTCCTCCAAACGCAAACGAGCTGCGAGCAACGAATAGCGGCGAGGGTGGGCTCGATCAAGCGTCTTTCGTGAGTTCAACTCTTTGTTCGCGCGGGACTGGTGCAGCACGCTGACCAGCAAACAGAACATGTACTTTCATTCTCTCCCTAATCCCACGCCAACACGACCCCCAACGTCCGTTGTATTCCCTCCATGAACGGACCCCATTTTCCACTCTCCCAGGATTCCAGGCCAACAAAGGCCAAGTCCTCCCCTGCCCGCTCAATCAGAAGCCCCCTCTGCTGCAATCCCACACGCGAGACCAAAGGCAAGGCAAGCCCCCAGTGCGCGTTCGTCCACGCGCTGCCATGCCACGCTGCAAAGGCGGCCAGCGCCACCACTGAGCCCAGCGAGCCGCCCGCCACCACCTGAGCCTTGGTGTGGTGGCCCAGCCGGATCCTCGACCACCAGACGGCAAAGGCCAAGAAGACGGCCGAGCAGGCCACCACCGTACGCTCTTGCCAGTCCCAGCTCGATTCCTCGACCAGGAAATAGTGCAGCCGGGGATGGAGGTCGAGGAAGAAAGCGGAGAGGGCGAGGTAGGTGCCCATGAAGCCAATGGAGGCCGAGTGCGTAGACGGCATGCCATACGTCTTTTTATGTGTTGTGTTGGCGGGTCTAGGTTGCTTGATGAAGCGTTTCAACACTTTGGCTGTCGAATGGGACGGAGAGCACGTCAGACCCAGCTCGAGTGCTCCTACAAACGCATAGGAAAACCTTACCAATAACAGCAGCTCCAGTAGCACCCAACGCAAAGTACACGGAATGCGCCGTTCTGAGAGTGAGAATCCCCAACGCCACCGCGAGCGTCACGATGGTCTGGGTCTGCGTGTCCAATAATCCGGGGCAAACAGCGTGAGAGGCAGTCCAGTCAAGGGGCAAAAGTGAGCATCAGAAGCACCTCTTGCAGGACATCCAGAATCACGATGCGCAGGCGGCGACCACGGGCCATTTCAGGCAGAGGCAGAGGGCGGTCGAGCAGCTCCAAAGAGCGCTTTTCCCGCCTCGACGATTTTGCTCCCCTCTGCATGGTCCGGCTCAAATGGCGTCGTTGATGTATGAGCTGTCCCTGTGGCCCTGCCCACTGCCCGGATGCTCAAAGCTCTGCGCAGAACGGATGTGTGGCAGGAGAACCTCGAATCCGAGATGCGGCGGATTCGCCAAGTCGTCGAGGACTACCCATTCGTGGCTATGGTCTGTTGCTTGACTTTGAATGCTTCTTGTTGCAGTCCCACTCACGCGCGAGCGCAGGACACTGAATTCCCAGGCGTGGTAGCGCGGCCAATTGGCACTTTTAAGACGTCCTCCGACTATCACTACCAGACCCTCAGGTTCGTCTCCGGCCCTTGAGTGAATGCTGCATTGAGCATAACAAATTGTTGGGAACAACAGATGCAACGTCGACCTCCTCAAAATCATCCAGATCGGGCTTAGCTTTTGCGACGCCCAAGGCAACAACCCAGAAGGCGTCTGCAGCTGGCAGTTCAACTTCAAATTCTCCATCCAGTGCGTTCTTGGTTTCTTTGCACTCGTTTACTTGGGCCCGTAGCTGACAAAAAATGCCACAACAGCGACGACATGTATGCGCACGAATCGATTGAGCTCTTGACCAAGGCTGGGATCAACTTCAAGGAGCACGAAGAGCACGGGATCGACGCTGAGGAGTTTGCAGAGCTGCTCATCTCATCTGGACTGGTGTTGATGGACGAAGTCAAGTGGATATCCTTTCACAGGTCGGTCGTTTTCCGCCTTACCTTGCCAGAAGCTCGATTCTAATATTGCCAGCGTCTAACAGCGGCTACGACTTTGGCTACTTGTTGAAAATCGTCTCGTCCTCATCCTTGCCGTCGAACGAGGTCGAGTTCTTCGAGCTGCTGCGAATCTGGTTCCCGTGCATCTACGACATCAGTGAGAGGCTTTTCCGCTCGCAGTCACCACTTTCAGGTCCTCATAACGATTTTGACACCATCCAGAGTACTTGATGCGGAGCTGCAAGACGTTGAAGGGCGGCCTGCAAGAGGTGGCGGACGACCTGCAGGTGGCGCGGGTCGGCACGCAGCACCAAGCGGGCTCCGACTCGTTGCTGACGGCGTCCACATTTTTCAAGATGCGCGCCAAGTTCTTCGAGGACCACATTGACGACGCCAAGTACCTCGGCTTCCTCTACGGGCTCGGCGTAGCCATGGCCAACTCGCAGTCGTCCGCGGCCAGCAGCGTCAACTCAATCACCCCCTCGCTCTACCAACAACACAACAACCACCAAAGCAACAACGGGTCGCCCTCGTACATGTCTGGCTCGTCGATCTATCCGGTCGTGTCCTCATACGTGTCCTCCGGCATTGCCACCCCGCCGCAAAGCAACGCCATCCAGATCCGGGACCCGCTGCTGCCTTCGGCCTACCAAGGGCCGTCACCGGGCACGAGGAACGCGGCGACACCGGCGAACGGCCAGTCCGCCAACAACACGCCGTCCGCCGACCTATAACCACCCGCCCGCTTTTTTTGAACTTGTAGACCTATCCGCACTACACTTCCAGAGCATCTTCAGGATACAATTGTAACAATGCTACCCTTGACCCGAAAAGGCAAAATTGCGATTTGGACTGTGCACCACAGTTTGGTGCGCAAGGAGGGCGCGGCCCCAGCTGAGCGCTCTGACGAGGAGGCTCGCCCAGAAACGTCCTTGTGTCTTTGGAACAGGTCTTTTCCCGCCTCGTGAGTTGGCCTAGCTGCACGCTGAGACCGTGCCAGAGCTGACCAGCGCGCTGTCCCTCCTCCCTATCCCTAATTGGCCTCGCCATTTCGCACGCTTGCGTTCTGCCCCCTTCTCTGGCCTTTGTCTCGCTCGCCCGCCCTCCGCCATTGCCTGTGCAGCGCTCTACACCACACCAACACCTTCCAAACTAGCAGCAAACAATGGCCGACGCACGCGAGGGTAAGCAGCCGCAGCTCGCCGCCCTGCACCTTTGGGGAACGGGCGGCTGCGATCCCCGGTGGCGCGTTTTGACCCTCTGGTCCTTCCCGTCTGCACAGATAACGTCTACATGGCCAAGCTCAGCGAACAGGCCGAGCGGTACGACGAGATGCGAGTTACTGTTGGCTCCTCGTGGCGTTGGATCATGCTGAGCCCCCAAATCGCAGGGTCGACTTCATGAAAAAGGTCGCAAAGGTGCCGTGGTGCTCTCTGGCTGCTTGTGAATGTGTTGGGGCTTATGCTGCCAGCGCAAAAAATACAGCTCGACCAGGAGCTCTCCATCGAGGAGCGCAACCTGCTGTCCGTTGCCTACAAGAATGTCATTGGGGCCCGGCGCGCGAGCTGGAGGATCGTGTCCAGCATCGAGGGCAAGGAGGAGGTGCGTCGTCCTTTCTTTAGAGCTCAGTTGATGGTGCTGAAGCCTCGGCAACCCAGTCCAAGGGCTCGTCCCAGTGGCTCGAGCTCATCAAGGGTGAGCGCGTGGCATGATCCGCTTTCTGAGGGCTCTGCTCAATCTTCATTGTCTGGGCTTACAGGCTACCGCACCAAGATCGAGACCGAGCTCGAGAAGATCTGCGAGGACATCCTCGCCGTCCTCGACGAGCACCTCATCAAGTCGGCTGAGTCGGGCGAGTCCAAGGTGTTCTACGCAAAGGTCCGCTGCGCCTTCCACCCTGTTGCGCCCCCCTTGCTGATGCTTTTGGGCGTTTTTGCGAGCAGATGAAGGGTGACTACCACCGCTACTTGGCCGAGTTCGCCACCGGCGACCGAAGGTCCAAGTCGTCCGAGGAGTCGCTCGAGGCTTACAAGTCGGCCTCTGAGATCGCCGCCGCCCATTTGGGTTCGTTCCGGCGCTCTCATCTGCCACAGGTGCGGGTTTATTGACGTGTTTTGAATCCCACAGCTCCCACGCACCCCATCCGCCTCGGCTTGGCCCTCAACTTCAGCGTCTTCTACTACGAGATCCTCAACTCGCCCGACAAGGCTTGCCAGCTCGCCAAGCAGGCTTTCGACGACGCCATCGCAGAGCTCGACACCCTCTCAGAAGAGTCCTACAAGGACTCTACCCTCATCATGCAGCTCTTGCGGGACAACCTCACCCTCTGGACTTCGTGCGTCTTTTTGTTTTCCCTGGCACTCGGATTTCGTGCTAAGAAGTCATTGTTGATCAGGGACGTGCCCGAGGCCTCGGAGAAGAAGGAGGAGGAGGCGCCCAAGGCCGCCGAATAGAGTGGTCCGCCACCAAAGTTTCCTATCTTTGCTTTACCCGGTGTCTACTATCATCCTAGGTATGTGCACTCTCGGACGGGACGGGACGGTCCCCTGATGCCTCGCAACGCAGATGGCGGTCTAGAATGGCCTCTCCTCCGCAAACTACAAAACAAGCCTCTTTTCGACCCGACTCGCCCTCAACAACTCTTTCGGTCCTTTTCTCGTCCCTCCGACATCATCTCTGGCTTTCAAGAGCTGGCGGCTTGGCAGGGCACGGGGAATAGGGCTCGATTCCGATCCGCCCGCGCGTTTTTCTCCTCTACCTCCAGACGATAAAAGCCTTCCCTTTTCGTTTTACTTTTTCTTCTTTAGCTACCTCTTTGCTTGCTTGCCAAACACCAATCAAATCAAATCTTTTAGGAACATTTTGACGTTTTCCGTTGAACCGCTGTTGGCCTTTCTCTTACAGCCAAATGAGCCCGGTGGCCCCTCTGGACGTGACAAGAGTGTAAACATGGTCAATACAATGCTATTAGTGGCCAGCGAATGTCCGTAATGTACAAGAGCTGGAAGCTCAATATGTCGTCACCGAGCCGGTGATGCCAGGTTGAGGCGCATAAGTTGGCCTGGACGACGGGCCAGTAATATGAGAAAAGGTGTGCAGGCCAGAGGATGACTTGACTGAGTGAGCAGACGAAGACGAGCCGCTGTCACCCGACTTTGGTGGCGGGAGAGTCCCAGGACTGGCAATGATGAATGTGGGCGAAGCGTTGCCACTGATTGACGCCCATCAGCTCATGATCAAGGTAGATAGATGAGGACTTGCCTATCGCCAAATAGCACGACGATCGCATTGTCCCTCGGTTGGGTGTCTGGCGGCAAGAAGAAAGTCGTGTTGCCCGTGCGGAGCAAAAAGCCCTCTGCCAGCGGGCTCTGCAAGTCCAGGTGCTCTCCAGGATCTGCAGGGTCCAGATATCCCTGTATGCCGAGGAAGCGTCGAGGAAAATGAGCGCCATTTGCAGGTGGCGAAAAGAGGGGCCAACGCACGAGCACTAAAGTGCCAGTCGCATTGTACAGCTGCTTCGGAATCCCAGTCGTATTCCACACACAGACTACAGGTTGACCAGTGATCCACAATGAATCGGAGTTGGGATAGCTAGAGAGGCAAACTTTGAGACAAGTGGACGTGGCAACTTCGATTGCGGAATGGCAGCGAACAGGATGGGAGGAGCGTAGACAATGCGTTTGTGCAAGTCTTCGTATGCGGGTAGAGCCAAGGCAGGTAGAACAAAAGGCAGCCACGTCAAGAGCTTCATGGTGTGCCGAGAGCAAAAGAGCGAAATTCGAGCTCGGCGGGGCTGGACCTTGCTCTCTTGAAGTGGTGGCGTCAAGATGTCACTATCGTAACGACTTCGTTGGTCATTTCATTCATATGCCGTTGAAGGCTGCCCAGACTCTTTGCTTCTTAGAGATAACGCTCCTTTTGTGACGTGGTGGCAAACTCTTGGCCCAACTCTACTTCTTGAGGCGCATCTCGGTCACGGACTGCATGCTGCGGACGCGGTTGACGGAGACGACTTCCAGTCCAGCAGCTGCACCAACAGCCGCCATCTGGGCTGGAGTGCGCTCGCGGCCGGCGATCCAAGCGGTCATGCTTGAAACTCAAGTCAGCCCGTGGCCCGCTTTATGCCCGATGCTGACTTACAGCACATCCAATTGGCTGTGAACATGTATGAGTGTCACTCTCTTGAGCTCCGAAAGCATTTCTACTTACTGAATGGCGACATCCGAGTCGAAGACGTTGTTCAAAGGCTTGGGGGCCTTCACGGGGACAAAGTGCTCGTTCTTTTTTACTTCAGAGATGAAAGTGGGCCAGTCAGCAGTGCGGTCGGCGTCAAAGGCGTGGTGGTCGATGGTGGAGTCAACGACGACGATCTGCGTTTCCTTCAAATGGCGGACATAACGACGGGGAAGACTTACGGTGCTGTCAGGATGCATCACGCTGGACACAGCACGCAAGATGTCAGAAGCTTCCTTCTCAGACCTGAAATGCGTTTGTGAGTCTAAGCAAAGAGGCAAAGCGCTGCATCAAACATACCAATCGTGCATGATGAAGCGGAATACGTAGACGTATTCGGAGCCCACGCGGGGGTTCTTGTCGAAGAAGTTGTGCGCTTCAAAGGTGACGCGGCTCTTGTCGACTTGGGGGAATTTGGCCGGGTGGTTTTGGGCGCCGAACGCGACGACGTCCGGGAAGTCTTGGACGACCAACTTGAGCTCAGGGTGTTGGGCGAGGATCGGCAGAGTGAACATGCCGGCGCCGCCCCCGACGTCGACAAGGGTGCGGCCGGCATATTTTCCGAAGGAAAAGTCCGTTCGAGCAGCGACAGCAGAATCAGGCAAGTATGCCATGCCAGTCTGAAGCGATCCAATGTTCAGTCAAGACGGTATGGAACGGTGACACACTCACACCGAATTGCTGCATTTCCTCGGGATCTGTGCCGGCATCAATCCGTCAATCTGAAGAAAATCCAAGTAAAGCGATGAGACTCACGCTCGCTGAAGAACTGCCAAATGGTGCCTTTTTTGTAGCCTGTCCATGTTCATGATTCGACCGAGTACGTGGCACGCAAAGTTCTGGAGACTTGACGCACCCATGCCAACAGTCCAAGCAGTTAGGTTGGCCGTCTCCGAATCGCGGGTCTCGGGGTTCACCAGCCAGTCGTAGAAGGAGCTGGCAGAGCGGCACGAGTTTTCCGTCAAGGACTGGAGGAAGCACTTGGCCTCGGGCGTGCTGACAATGGTGTAGCTCAGCCTGGTGAGCGCGAAGACGTCGGCCTCGGTTTCGAACAGCCAGTGAACAGATGCAGCCATGCGCAGGAGCGTTCTGTGGGCCACTTCGGATCAATATGTCTTTGAGAGCGTGGGGAGAGGCCAAGACGTACTCGAGGCGAATCCGGTTGATCTTGACCTCATCGGGGAGGCGCTTGTGAATATCATCGATGGAGAGGCCCTTCTTCTGGTCCACTTCTTTTGCTCCAATGATGTGGAAGACGCCGGCTCGGGAGAGGGCAGCCAATGCGGCGCCACGAAGCGAGGTCTGCGCCTCGGCGATGATCCTTTCCGACAGGCTCTCCACGGACGCAGTGATCCGGGCGCAAGCTCCGGTGATGGCCTTCCTGGCGTAATAGACGGCCGGAGGAGGAAGCGTCTAGAAGATTGGGAGGGTCAGAGTGGCACTTGGACAGCGCGAAGGCATGAACCTACAAATGTGCTCTCCCATGCTAGAAGGGTTCAACACGTCCGAATTAGCTCAAATGCAGCTTACAGCCCGCTGGAGCCAACTCACGGTCAGCCTTGGCCTCGAGCGACGGTTCGGGGAGGCCGAGCGCCTTCACTTCTTTTTCGTACGTGTCTAGCGCGTCGTTCAAGACTTTGCGGAGGGCAGCGAACTCGGACATCCTGAGTAGCAGGCAACGGGAAAGATGCAAGTGACAAGCAAGAAAGCGGGAGGGTGTCTGGCGGGACAAGACGAAGTGACGCCTGCGTTTCTTGGGCTTGGGAGAGTGGAGAAAGGGCACTGCTGGAAGACTCTGTCGGACCGGCTGCAAACATGCTTTGCTACAGAGAGTCTCATGCAGTGCTCGTTAGCGCAAGTCCCCAAGATCTCTCTTCTCAAGTCTCAGCACCATTGGGACTGGCTGGCAAGTCTCCGTCTCCAGGTCCTATTGAAGCAGTCAGATCAGATCAGGCAGTAAAGGCGGCCAGTCGAGGGCGCTGCATCTTGGCGGCGAACGACCGTCAGCCTGCTTGTCCTGGAGCAACCCGCGCCGGCTCCGCATGGTTTCTTTGTTCTTGCCCCTGAGATGATGCCCCAAACGTTAGCGTCCTTGTATCAATCTGGCGAACTAGTGCCGTTGTCATGCTGCCGAACACTGATTGCTGTGGACTGCGTGATCTGTGTTCTTGTCGCCACCTGGAATTTTGATCCTGCCTGCTCTCCATCCCTTTCCCTTGCACTTCCGCCTCCATTTGCGTTGCTTTGAACGATGTCCCTATATCCCTTCTCATGTATGGCGGGTTCTTTTGGACGAGAATTTGATTTAGGCTCACGCTTATCTTCGCACAGTACCCATCCTCACCGGCGACGCCGTCCCGGAGAGTGTCATCATCCAAGCAGACTACATTGTCTGGGTCAGCCAAGTCATTCTCATCGGTTGCACCTGCGTCGCTGTATGGGATTGGCTCATTTGTAAGTTTGGTCATTTTGAATACCGGGGACTCTGAATTCTGATGCCCGCGAGGGTCCTTAGGCTTGCCAGAGGAGTGGAATAAGGTGAGTTAAGAGTCTGAAGATCGAAACCGCGTCGACTTATGCTCTCGACCAGATCCACCGCGGCCCAAAGAACTTCAGCGCCTACCTCTACTTGTTCAACAGGTAACTGCTGTCTCATCCTCAAGGCGCCAGGGCTTAGCTCTATCAATGATCAAGATACTGGCTGTTCGCGAGTCTCGGGACTGCTACGTGGGACTGGCTCGGGGGGTGGGACATGGAGACTTGCCTCGGAAGTGCGTGTATTGTCTCCGTTCCAGCGTCAGTGGCTCAGAGCTCGAGACAGGGTTCCGCATCGCGCCTGCCATCGTCGCCGTCACAGAGCTCAGTGCTGAGCTGGTCATCATTACTCGAACTGTGGCAATTTGGAAGAGGTCACCGTACATCATTGCTCTGGGGGGCGTCTGCCTTGCAAGCTACGCCGGTTACCTGATTTACTGTGTCTGGAAAGCCTGTGGGTCCACTTGCTTTGCTTTTGCAGCGCATTCTAACTGTCTCACAGTCACTCCCGTCCCTATTTTTGTTCGTTCGTCTTTGACTCCCCGCGACCCGACGCTAATCGGACTAGCAGCGCTCTCAAGGCCCGTGCTTGGCTGAAAACATACCTGGAACGGTGGCTGGCACCTTTTTCTTTGCTTTGCCACTCAGTGAGACGGACCCACCTGTCCTGGGCAACAGTTGCTAATTGCAAGTCGCCAGTCTACGACACCTTGTTCACCGGCTTGCTCTTCTACAAGCTGGTCCCGTTCTTGAGGCAAATGTCGAGGGTCAGCGACATCATGCTGAAGCTTTTCCGCGAGGGCGCTCTCTGTTCGTTTCGTCCTACCGCTGAACAGAAACAGCAGCTAACGCAAGCAATGTTTCACAGACGTCTGCCTCATTACGGGCTTGAATGCCGCTAACAGTGCGTCTCACTTGCCACATTTCTCCCTGAAGAGACCATTCTGAGACTTCGCCACCTTCCAGCTGCCCTGATGAGCTCCAAGCTTCCCAACAACGTCATCTTGGTTTCGATCTCGTACACCTTGTCCGGCATCTTGACCAGCAGGATGATATTGAGTCTGAAGGGTCTCTCCATGTACGTCGATCGTGTGTTCTGTGGCTTGCGCGCTCAACTCAGTGCACAGGTCAACCTCGCCTGGCTACTCCGGCAATCGAAGCGAGGGGCTCACCAAGTTTGCGCAAATGGCCAACGGTACACAGACTGCACACGGAATCAGCATCACCGAGACGAAGAGCATGGCGGTCGACATTGAAGGCGCCCGGGTGGCCAACACATACGACCCGGACCATTTCGAGCTGGAAGAGAAGAAGCGCCCTTAGTGCGTGATGCCGCTTCCGTTCTCACATCATGCTGAGCTTGCCCACAGTCCTGTCTGAACGCACCGAGTTCCCGTAAACAGCGTCGGCGCTGACCCTCGCTCCTTTAATTTGAGTCGCCACCGGCTCAGGGCTGGCCCACCTTTTCTTGAGAAGCTTGCAATTCACTCTCTCGCTCCTTCTCTTGTGACCTTTACCCAACCTTGAGCTCGCATGTCTGCGCAGACCGGTCGGAAGCGAAGCCGAGTCCGCACCTAATTTTGATGGTCTGCACCTTTACGTCCATCGATGCCTTTCTTGTGATGATCACATACTCAATGCGCTGCACTGCATTGAGCTCTCGTGTCTCTTCATGGCCCCCTTGCCAAGGCAGATTAGCCTCCGGAGACTTTATTGCGAGAGGGCCGCTTTTTGATGCTTCCTTCTGATGCCTGCTCTCCCTTCCTCCCTGGACCAACGACCCGCTTTCAAAAGCATGTCAAATTTCCCGTTCAACCTCCCAATCCTCACTGGAGACACCGTGCCCGTCGATGTGATCGTTCAAGCCGACTACAACGTTTGGCTGGCGCAGACCTTGATGATCAGTTCCACCAGTGTAGCGTTTTGGGACTGGATTTCTTGTCTGCCGACTGAGCGAGAGAAGGTGGGCCTTGTGAAGCAGCTCGCGGTCGCCGCTGATGAAAGGAGCAGATCTGGAAGCAAAAGATGAACTTCGCGTCTTACCTCTGTGTGTTCTCTTGCTTCCCTGCGAGAAGGATTGCAGGCTGAAAGAAAATGTAGACCTGTTCAATCGTTATTGGCTCGCTTGCAGTTGCGGCGTTGCGACTTGGGTAAGTTCACCTTTCAGACGCGGGTCGGTCGCTATTCTTGCACCTCATCATCTCCCAAAAAGCTGTGGCTCGGCGGATGGGACATCGACACTTGCCAGAAGCGTAGAGTCTCCCTTTGTTTTGCCCATAGCGACCGAAACTCATTCGTGTCAAAGGTTTTCGCTGGGGACCAATCATCGTGGCTGGAACCGAAATTTCGGCTGAAGTGGTCATCATCTCACGAGCTGGTAGGACTCATGACTCCTTGACCCCGCGTCTGACTTACAGTGATCACAGTTGCCGTTTGGAAGCGCAACATCTTTGTGGTCCTGCTCGGAGCTCTGAGCATCGTTTCATACGTTTCTTACATGATTTGGGGCTGTTGGAAAGCTTGTGAGTCATTCTCTTTCGTGCAAGGGCCTGATATCTGAAATCCTATTGTAGTCGAGCCCGTTCCACTGTTTGTGAGGCCTCCCACTGGATGGATAAGAGAAGAAGAAAGACATGGTAACTCATTTGGGCACGCAGCGCTCTCAAGGACCTTGCTTGGCTCAGAACCGCCCTGGCACCGCTGGTGGAGTAAGTTGCAACACTCGAAGGGCTGGGGTTGACCCGCAGGCTGATTGTCTCGCAGACCCTCTACTTTGCGCTCCCCCTGCTTTACGACTCGCTCTTCACCGTGCTCCTCTTCGTCAAGCTCGTTCCAATGCTGAGGCAGCTCTCCCAATGGTCTGACATGTGAGTTTGACGAGTCTTCTTGTATGGCAGACGGCCTCTCTGAGTCCTCGTGGTAGCATGGTGAAACTTGTCGTGAGCACATGGCTTGCGAAATGCATGATCGACCTCACGAGCTCTTTTTGCAAAGCGAGAGGGCGTCCTGTGTGGGTCTCTCGCCCAAGACACTCAAGCACATACAAATCTGATGACTGTGGCAAAAGATGTGGCTGTGGTGACGGCCATCAACGCCGGCAACACGGGCCTGATGGCATCGAGCCTCCCTGCCAATGCCATTATGGTCCCGATTTCCTTCACCATTTCTTCGATCTTGACCAGCCGTATGCTCCTGTCTTTGAAGGGCGGCAGCAGCTTGGTCGCGATCGCACACACCAGCGCCCGCAGCGAAGGGCTCACCAAGTTCACAGCGAGCGGATCCGATGGAATCACCGTCACCGTAAGCTTGTGCTCTTTCGCCTCTGAACAACTCATAACATTGCTTCTAGAAAACCATGGCGGTCGATATTGAGGGCGCGAGAGCTGCCAGCACCTTTGCTCCTGAAGATTTGGAGCTGGAAGAAAAAAAGCACGCGAGGTATCTCAGACTTCCGCCGACGTCGTTGGCTTGAACTTGAACTAATCTGCATCTAGCCCGGTCTGAACATCCTTTCGCTGCCCCACAAAGCGCCTTCTTTCGCCGTTTTCCTACTCCTCGCAAGGAATAGTTTTGCCAGTTCGCGGCTCTACAAAACGCCTTCTTGGCATTCTTTTGCTTCATGCAGGGGAGAATTTGCCACCGGCTGAAATGCCCGTTTTCTACCTTTCTGCAATTCTATGCCCATGACGGGGCCACACCTTTTCGAGACCTTGTCACACAAGCACGCGAGCCCGAGCAGCTACCGGAACTTTGTCGGCGCTTTGCATGCGGCGGCGGCAGCCTGAGCGGCGCAAGGTTTCTTCCACGCACACTTGGCTATACTTTCTGTGTGATAGCTGAAGATCCCTTATCTTCCTTCTAATCATGCTACAAAGACCCACGAAGGTGCCCTGCGCAGGACAGATAATTGAACGCCAGATGGCCCTCGAAATTTATATCACCCTCTCGCTGCCGCCTCCATGTTGCCTGGTCTGTCTTCTGTCTGAACCAACCGAGAGCTCCCAATGTCCAACATACCTTTCAACTTGCCCATACTGGTCCCGGACGTGCCTACGGCTGAGATCGTAAAGGCCGATTACAGCGTTTGGGTCGCACAGGAGCTTATGATTGCTTCCACTGCCTGCTTGGTGTTCGACTGGGTGATCTGTCTACCTGAGGAGTACCAGAAGATCTGGAGGGGTGGCCGCTTCAACTTCTCGGCCGGGCTATGTGAGCGCACCCATTGAAAGCGATGCCTCATCTCCTGCCTGACCCGCCGCATTCCTAAGACATCTGGAACAGGTACTGGGCGTTTGTCTCGACCAGTTGAGTTTTTAGTCTGCTAGTTTCCCGGCAGAAGCTCAACGAACCCCGAAGGCACAATCACTTGGGTAAAGCTCGCAACGTTTAATCGCAATATGGTCTCCTGATATCCGATTCCTCAGCTTTGGCTTGGAGGATGGTCTCTGGAGACATGTGAGCTCAGATAAATCTACCCATGTACCTGCCGACACTTCGATTCCCAGGCCAGAAACGCACGTCCTGTTTTTCCACCTCAGTCACACCGGCTGAGTGAACGGGCAGGCTTTCGCTGGGGCCCGATCACTGGGTCGTTCACAGAGTTATCCGCCGAACTCGTCATCATCACCAGGACGGGTGAGCTGGCAACTCCTTGACCTTCCACTTCCCTCAGATCTCCGTGCATCAGTCGCTGTTTGGCAGAAAAACAAATGGATCGTTGCCCTTGGCGTCGTTTCCATGATATCCTATGCTGCGTATCTGGTTTACGCCTGGTGCGTAATGTTTGAGCAGGGCGAACCATTGAACTCAAGTCGTCGCCTGCTACAGCTGGAAAGGATGTAAGTGGAAGCTTGCAGCCAAGGGCCAAACGATCTCATTGTATTGATTGGATAGTTACCCCGGTCCCCATTTTTGTAAGCGCTCCAATCCTACCAGGAAAGGCTTCGTTGCTAAGGATGGATACGCTAGCGATCGCAAGGGGCCTGCTTGGGGCAGGTCAGTCTCCAGCTCTTGTGACACAATCGAAAGCTGAAATCTTCCCATAGAACGTACCAGGCACTGTGAAGGGGTGAGTAACCTGACCAACCTGACAGGGTCCCAGCTAACTCTAGAGCACGCTCCCCAGCACCTTCTTCTTCGCATTGCCCGTGGTTCTGGACTCTCTTTTTACCTTTCTGCTGATCATCAAGCTGCTTCCGATGCTGAAGAACTCCAGCGTGGGCGATTTGTGAGTGCCGCCCTCGCTCTATCATCCCCAGCTAAATTTTCGATCTCAGCATGAAGAAGCTGGTCGTAGGTAGTTTTGATGGCCTTTCAACGTGCGCTCACGAAAAGCCAAGCGGGAGGGAGCCTTCTGTAAGTGACCACGCTGCTATCTGAGCGAATGCAGCTGAGTTTGGCTGCACTCAGATGTTTTGGTAGTCACTGGTAAACGTCTGTTCCCTGTAACTTTTCTTCTACTTTTCTAAAGGAGCTCAGCCATCAATATTGCCAACACTGCAATCCTGGCGTCGCACCTCCAGTCCAACGCTGTTGTCGTCCCCATATCGGTCGCGAGTCTCTCTTAGTTCGCCGTTCGTGACGAAGAGTATCGTAAACCAGGTTGCTTCAGGTGGTTTCCTCGTGCTTGACGAGTCGCATGCTGCTCTCTCTACGAAGCGCCAAAGAGTGGGCAGCTCGCGAGCTTTCAATCCAGTTTCGCGTTGCTCACGCAGTTGTGGGCAGGACGACTCCACCTCAACGAGCGAGCCAGAGGACCGGGGCATCCAAGTTGTCGATTGTTGGAGGGCAGTCCGCCAACGATGGCGTTGTTGTCACCGAGATTGTGCGTTTAGCCCTCGCCATGGAGCTTGTCACTGCTCAATCTTATCGCGCACGGAAACGCAGAAGAGTGTGGCTGTCGACGTCGGAGACAATAGCAGCATCTGCGAGCCCGAGAGCTACGAGCTCGAAGTAAAAAAGGCCAGTCCGACGTGAGTGTGCACCGATTTCCGCCACCCGATGACAAACCTCAGGACTTCTCTGCCAGTGCTGTCTAGCTAGAAAGCACTCGCCAAAAGCACTTGCAATTTCTCACCTCGCTTCTCTCCTTTTCCGTACCCTTTCTCCTTGCAATGGACTCCAAATCGTTCTGGCCCAGCCGCCACTTTCCTCACTCATCTTGACAGGACCTTCAAAGCGAGTACAGCAGCCTTGGCTTGGCCTGAATTTTCGTCCAATGAGATCACTTGTAGCTGGGAGGTCTATCTGAGTCGTCCGAGGTGCGAGCGGCCGTGAGCCCTCTGCCCTCCCCGTGTTCTGCAGCGTCATCATCGTCGTCGTCGTCTTCCTCGTCAGAGTTCCGGCGCTTGGACCTCTCCTTTTTCGGCGTGTGCTCGTCGTCCGAGCCCTCTTCGCCAATGTCGAACACGACCCTGCGCCCAAGAGTCTGAGACCCCGAAGTCTTAAGGCGCCTGGTCAGAACTCACTCGTCAGCGCCCACGCGCTCAAACCCGTCTGCTTTGCCTTGTTCTAGGTCGTCAATCTCAAACTCGTCCGCTTCGGCCTCGTCTTGCGCCAGCTCGTCCGACATGGCCAGCCGCCTGTTGTTGGAGGAAGGCCGCCAGAGCCACGCAATGGCGGAGAAGACGGCCAGGTAGAGGATGCTCACTGTTTCCCCCTTCGTCAGGTATAGTCTTGATACGAGCCGAGGAAGAAGGGGCTTACACCAGCCATCAAGTAGCCCTGTAAGCGCCAAGTACATCAGACTCAGGTAGGGATCACCTGGTGGCACAGGCACTTACACCATCGCGTTCTCCATGTATCAGGCGCATAGTCTTCGTCCAGGCGATTTGAGAAGGATATTGAGGAAATGACTGCACAAGACATGCTATGATGAGCGTCCAGCACCGGGCAACGAGGCAAAGTCCGTACCGAAGAAGGCGCCAATGATGATGACAGCGCATAGAAGGACTCGGTACAGCTTGAGGAACACTGTTGATGACGCCCATGAAGCGTGAGGGCCGGGAAGAAGGGAGGTTTTGGGGAAACTGACTGTTCTTCTTGTAAGTCTGCTTCCGCGCTGCCAGATCCGTGATGGTGGCGTTCAAGGACCACACTGTACGTCAAAACAATCAAGAGATGCCGACGGCATCATAAGGGAAGAAGGCTGGGCGCACTGATCCACATCATGAATGCCGTCAACGAGAACGCAAGCGGGAAGACCATCAGGAGAACTGTGAGCAAACCCAAACATAAATATTTACGCGAGATGGCTGAGGGCAGCAGCTCACTGAAGTAGCCGGCGCTTTCCAGCGGGATGGTGACCGTCCCAACCGAGTACCTTGTGCGCGCACAATTCGTCAACTCCAAGCCACTCTCCGCCTAAAGAAACGGGTCTCACAAGATGCCAAAAGCAAAATGGACGCCAGCTAGGATCTTGACTCGGAGCATCTGCGGGCCCAAGGAGGGCCGGACGACGCCGAAGCCCATGCAGACGATGCAGAGCAGGAAGAAGGAGATGCTGTTCCGCGCCGCGTTGAGCGCAGAAACTGTCAGGACCAAGTCTATTAGACCAGTCGTCTGAGAAGGAGAAAAGGCCACCGACCTAGAACAAGCAGGAAGTGGGAGAGGCCGCGGGCGCCGTTTTTGTTCAGGTAGTTGTAGTAGCCATAGATGGACAGCATCTCGATGATGAGGAACCCAATGGTGCCCGACACATAGTGCTGTTTTCGTTCGCCTTTGAGCATCTAGAGAGACCGGGGGTGAAAAGTGGCGCTCTCACCTGCAAAGGCATGATGTCCGTTCGATGTCGGTAGCATAAAAAGGCCCAGAGACCACCCAGAGCGAGGTAAACGACCGAAAGGAGGAAGTAGAACTGCAGGCAGAACACAAAACCAGCTAAGCCAATGGACGGAATAGCTGAACAGTAAAGCTTCCGCACCCAAATCTTGGGGTATTCCGCGGCGGGCAGGTGGCCCACGAAAGTGTTCTCAAAGTCGACCACGCCGGTGTAGGTCGTGATCGCGAAGGGATTCGTCTGTGCGGTTGGCGGCTAATGATCTGAGCCAAGTGTCAAAGTCTCAACAGGATGAACCACGCACCGAGCCGTTCATGTCGTTTTGAGGCTGCTCGTAGGACACAGGCACGGCGCCGACGCAGTAGTAGCCGGTCTTGGAGATGGGGTACCTGAAGGGCCCGGTGGAGGTGGCGGAGGGCACGATGGCGTCCTCGTTGGGCGCCACGTCGAAGCGGACGGCGGTGGTGAAGATGGAGGTCGAGTTGGGCGAGACTTCCAGAGGCGTCGTGACGATGAACATGCCGAGGTTGGACTCCGTGCAGACTGTGCGGAAATCGGCTGGCACATCAGCATTGAGGAACTGATGAAGCTGGCAGTCACGCACGGTTTGCTCTCATAGCTGCCAGAGTACAGACGTAGATCCGGTCCTCTTCCCACTGTGAGCCACGCGCAATGGTGTTGTTATGCTCAGCCTGGGGCAAATGCGCATAAAAGGTCGAGGCAAGCGCACCTCGTTCTCCCCTTTGCCTCCGCCGTCGCTGTCGATACCCAAATAGCGCGCGTCTTGCCATTCGTAGATAACTAGCGCCAGTGCTGTACCGAAGCCATGGTTTAAGCTCATCTGGGTGAGAGCTTATGGAGGCAGATCAACGTACATCCGGTCGAATCAGGGCTGAACACGACTGTGGGTGACGTCGGGGTCTTCAGACATGATCATCTGTAGTTGGAGCGCCCACCCACCTTCGATCCAAGGCTCCCGGCTGCCCCCCGAGCCATACATGCCACTGCAAGTCTGCCGCGTGTCGTCCGAATCCGTTCTGCTCGCCGCACCGTCAATCCCTGGGCACCTCGTGCTTAATTGAGAGCGAGGATTCACATTAGAACTTGATAGCCCAGGCAGGAAGGCAGCAGCGTCAGGGCGGCGGAGAGGAGCAGCAGCGCCAGGCTGCGCGTTGGATTCGGCCTCATCTTGCTTTTGCTCTCTGTTGAAGGTTGTCGCTGGGGGTTCGAAAGCTACCGGTGAATTGAAGGGCCAGCAGCTAAACTATCCAAGCAGCGGCCGAAGCATCAAAGACGGAGGATGGCCCCAAGCTTGGCCGGTGAAGGGCAGGCTCTTGGCTGCGCGGACGCGGTCAACAAAGGCCGGGTTGCCACCCTTGGCGTTTGGGGAGAGGTTTTTGTGGTATTTCAACAGGGTAAAGTTTGTGGGAATAAGCGTCCTTGCGTTTACGGTACGCGCCCCTCGCTCTTCACAAGCTCAGCTGTAGAGGAACTTGTCGGGGTAGTCGATGTCGCCACCGGAAATCTCGACTTCGAACCCGGGCTTCTCGGTATAGAAGCACACCTGGGACGCACATATGAGCATGCGGCCGCGCAGATTGAGGCGGGACAGGAGGCAAGGCTTACAGTGCCCTTGAGCGGCTTGCAGCAGGTTGACGTCGGATTCGGGTAGTACCAGACCAGGTCTTCGCCTTCGAGCTTGTAGTACGATGCATCGCCCTTGTAAGGGCAGTGGCTGATCCTATCGTTTCAGCGGATTCCCAAGAGCGAAGGGAAGAGGCAAAACAAGCGAACCTGGTCAAACTCGACTCTGAGAAGAGCTCCTTCTTGGTATCTTCGATCGGGATATATGGTCGAAGAGGGTAGTTCTTCGCGCCGCCCTCGAACAAGGGAAACCACGCCGTCGAGCTGGCCACCACCTGGCCCTTGTACTTGATGGTGATCTGCCGGCTCGAGTGCAGCACCTCCACAAAGTGGTTTCGGTCCGCGAATTCGTTCTATCCCACACCCTAATCAGGTTCTCTTGCATGAAATGGCTGAGCAGAAAGGCGAGGTTCACCTTGTAAGGATTGCGAGCTTCCTGCCAAGCGTCCACCCGGCTCAGGTCCAACGACATGTGGCCGTCCAGCTTCTTGACCGAGTGGGGCGAGCTCTTGTTCTGGCCCTTGAGGTCGAACGTCTCGTGGGGCGGGTCAGACGGGGCGAGCACGCCAGAGGGGAAAGCAGAGGCGGCCAGAATGACATGGCCATCCCTGGTGCACGCCGAGTTCACGCTTCGGAGATGGACCGGCCCAAGTCGAGGAACTCACTTGTGCTGGTACTGGTTGGAAGAGGCGACCCATTGGCCACCGAGAAGAACGTTGAAGGAAGACATGCTCGGCTTGGGCTGACTGAGCGCACTTGAGGTGTGGATTGGACGAAGCGCCAGTCGAAGGCAAGGTATGAAACTTTTGAGTGTATAAGCGTGCTTGGACGTAGACGAGAGCAAAGCAATGGCGCCCGAAAGGTCAAGCGGCAATTTGCGAATTGGTCAAGCTGTTCTTGGCCCTTGAAAGCGGTGAGCAGCGTGGGAGGTCCAGGGGATCGTTCGTGTATCTTCGCTGGACCAAGAAAAGAGAGGTCAAGCAAGGTAAAGTTCGAGAGCTTAGTCAAGCACTAACTCGCGGAGACGGGCAGAGACAAGCGCTCGCCGCTCCGTCATCGCGGACGGAGACTTTCCGCCATTTCACGCGAGTATTGGTTTGGGCCAATCAAATGCGGCATGCGTTGGTAGCATAGATATATAGGAAGAAATGATACGAGCAGTGAGCGCTGGCACTCAGGAAGAAGCCCAATCTACTCCCTCTGGCCGGTGGCGAATTGCGATTGAACCTCGACTTCAGCCTTTGTCAACTCAACCACCTCTTGGGTCACTGTAGCCATTCGAATCAGCGCTGTCTCGTGTCATCTCGACCTTTCACGCACTCGTCTTCAGGAGCTCGCAAGCTTCCGCCAACTCGGCGCGGATCTCAACATGAGCTTTGAAAGGCTCAGGAAGGTAAGGGTTTTCGGTGTGGAACACCACGCCCTTAGTTCAAGAGGCGTTAGTCCGCATGGTGAGATGAAAAGACAGCCTACCGGAAGCTGCCTCGAAACGTCGCTGGAAGCGCAGGCCTCTGCGAGCTTACGCTTCAAAGCGTTCAGTCGACTTGTGGCGACAAGATTTAAGAATTTAAGCTCGAATCGAAGACGGTCAAACAAAGCGCGCGGCGTCTCAGCTTGTGCAGCTGTCCTGCGTTCGGTTTCAAAATGCTTGCGGAAGTTGTCCATCTCTCTCATGTCTTTGCCGAGTTGGATATCGACTACACCCGCAGTTTTTATCGGACTGTCACGGCACGTCAACGACCGGACTCACGATTTGTAAAAGGCCGCTTCGATACTCGCTTGTCGAGATGCGGCTCCCATTTCTTCAGCTCGACTTCGAACTTCTCGATTTCGGCGCTTAAAAGCTCGGATTCCTGGTCGCAGAGGCGTTCGAGGCAGAGGATCAGCTCTGTAGCACAGTCACTGCGCTATGCTAGGAAAACAGCGGAACAAAACCAACTGTCAGAGTCATCCTTCCAGATTTTAGGTTGAGATGGCTGTTGCGTCGCTTTCGTCATCAAGCCTTGTTGATGTACGCAGCTGAGAGGCCACTCACGACCCAGACTCGCTCGGGGCGAACGACATCCTTGTTGAGGTCATTATCCAGAATTCCTTTAAGGCGATTCACCAGGGCGTTAAGTTCGGCGGCAGTCACCAACAAGGCCTCTCCTTTATCAAAGGACAGACTCCCAAGAAGAAACTCAGCCAGTTTGACGTGACCTCGGATCTCCTACAAGACATGAGCCGCTTTGAACAAAAATGAACAGCAGAACGGACCTACAGCGGCTAGCTTTGAAACTTGGGGGAGCATTCCTTGGTCCAGAAGTGGAGTCACATTATTGGGAGCCTTTCGGTTGGCCATGCTGAGATGGGCGGGATTCTTGATGAGTCTAAGGGCAGGAGAAAGTGAGGACCTGATTTGAAATGAGAGAAGACAGACACCTTCGCATTTGATGCACCCGAAGCCTTCAGAAACATACGACTGACTTCAGTGAAACACGAGAGAAGAGTAATGCGAGACATGATGCCTCTGCCCAATGCACGGAAGACGACAACGCCGGGCAGAACAGGAAACTGCAGCATTGGCGAACACTTTTCGATAGGCATCGGCCATATCGTTACGAAACTGGAGAGGAAAACGGCAAGAACGCGAAAATGGCACATGAGAAAACAAATTCTTGGACGTTCTTCCATCGCCGGTGCAAGGACTGGTCAATCTCAACAAGAGCGCCAATCAAATCATGTCGCTCAAAGTGCCAACTGTGTTGAGGTAGGCTGATGACTGAAGAAGTCGGAATAGACGCGGAGTCGGAGCAAGAACCGGGCGGGTGGCAAACATCAAGCGAAAATCCTGTTGGTGTATTACATGGCCCCATACAGGGCGTTTGAGCAGGGAATGGAAGGGTTCTATGAGGTCGGTATCACGCTGAAGAGGAGCGGATTGAGCCCAAAAAGACCTTTGACGGCAACAAAGCCGAGAAGGGAGACTCAACTGGAACTCGTCCGAAGCCGAATAGAGATATCCATCCAGAACCATGGCTTCCACCTCTTCTTGAAGCTTGTCTAAAGGCACGCCAGTGCTGTTGGCGATGGCATTGATGTGCACGCCGTCGGCTGGCAGTTGCGAAACCGGACCCAGCGAGTAGATGTACTGCATGATTTTGCGCTGCGTCGCGTTTGACAGGTTGGTGAACACTTCGTTTTGGGCGCTGGAGACAAATCGACCTTGTGAGTCCAGATTGAGGAGGTATTGAGACAGAGAGCGAGACGTACGCCAGTCCTTGGCCATTGGCCTCGCCATGCATGCCGCCATTTTGCGCTCCTCCTCCACCCTGTAGTTCCATCCTGCCTTAGCTGAGGACTCGGCAGCAAAGGGCGAGAGACGCGAACGCACCAAGGGGCCTCTGGTGTGATACAGGTGCACGTAGATGGCTTCCAGCATGTGGAACTGCTGCTCGTTCATATCTGTGACCGGCCGGACGCTGTTGGCGTTGATGCTGCGCTTGCCAGAGAAGACCTTGACGGAGCCGACGATGCGGACGAGGGTGTCCTGCTCGATGCCCGACGGGTTGCCTTCCTCGTCGCTGCCTTGCTCCATCCACTGCCTCACATCCATCTGTCCGGTGCCATCCTCGACAACATACGACGTGTTGGTCGAGCTGCGGGTGATGTTGAGCACCTTGGCGCAGAACGAGAGCTGGTTGATTTCGACGCTGTCAATCGTGAACTGTGCGTTCACCGATGACCTTGAGAGCTGCTCATGATATCAAAGGAGAGGCAGGTCACCCACATCGGCATCGCTGTGGGAGCGCAAAGGCAGCGAGTGGTGTGAGGGCTAATTTCATGCGAGGGCAAAAGCAAGGCTCACGGATGGGGCTGGTAAGCGTCGATGATCTGCCGAATGGTGACTGGCCGGACTGTGTTCTTGTCGCTGTACTTTTTGGAGCCGCCCTGGAGAAGCCAGTGAGCTCAAGTCCGAGCGAGGAGGGCCAAAAGGGCAGGGACAGACAGGCGAGGTGTTGTCGCCTCCTCCGCCTTGCGAACCGTTAAAGAAGCCTCCTCCGTAGCCTGTGCACGCTTCTCAGTGGTGATCCAAATGCCAGGAGGCCAAGACTGCTCACTCATGGCTTGGTTGGTGCAGAGAAAACGCGGTCAACAACTGCAAGCTTTCTCATTTGAGCCGACGCGTCCACACTCTTGGGATTTGCCCAATTCTCGCTTCAGCGGCCCGTGGGGTCTAGTACAGCTCAAGAAGCGGCAGGACGAGGACAGCCACTAGTAGTGGTAATGTGATTTGCCACCTATAACACCGCGAGACCTGCTCCTGGAGCTCCCTGAAGTCTGCGAAAAGGCGACAAAAGTGCGTCCTTCATGAAGAGGCGCATGCCCGTATAGGAGAAGATGAAATGCTCGGAAACATAGCTCAGATGCGAAAGAAGGCCTGCTGCCTGGGGTCGAAGCGAACGCCACCAGCGCTGGAGATTTGCTTCGCTGCTTCATTCTTGGTGGGCAAGCAGCTTGCAGGTGCAGAGGGGTAGAACCTCTTGATCGCAAGCACCACTTCGTCAAACGTGAAGCGGTCCTTCTGAGCCAGCAAAGGCGAGGCCAGCGCTGCTCGAATGTAGTGGATTCGAGATACCCTTTGAGGCATGGCGGGCGGCATCCATGGAGATGAGGTGCTGGCGACGGGAAGAGGAGGACTGCTACCAGCGCCGGTGCCTGGGTGCGACGACATTTGCGCCACAGTCGGCCTCTTGGCTTTTGTATGTAGAGCATCGTGAGCCAATGTCGTGTGCGTCCCAAATCAGTGCAGACGCTGACCTTTCGCCTTCATGCTAGCGATCTGCTTGTCCGCCTTGGCTCGCTCCGCCTCAGTGCCTAAAACGTGAAATTGTTAAGCTTAGCGCTGGAAACAAATGCAGCATCGACATACGAGACTTGGCGATTTCGTCTAGGACAAAGTCCTTGATAGCCGCACATTGGTCAACACCTGGCTTGGTGGTGTCAGGCGTGAAGCCAATCCGGGCAGCGATGACCTGAAAGTAGGCTGGCAGCGACTCCATTGAACGTCCAGCAGGCTGGTCTTGATGTGTGTCGGTCAAGTCGTCTTCTAAAGGCTCGCATGGGTTTTGCAGCAGATAGTCGCTGGTGAGGTGGAGGATGCTGGCTAGGCCTTGGGAATGGCGGAGAATGCCGTCGACCAGGCGCGACACACTGGCGCCGGAAAGGTCCACCAGCGGAAGCTCCGAGGTTGACTGCAAGTTGGCTTCGCCTACGTGTACGCGTGAGCCCAAACCTTTATCAAAGATCCAATGTACGCACGCTGGCTGAGCTGGAAGTCAACTTCGCCGTCGCTTCGGTGGAAAATGTAAGAAAGCAAGTTGAAGAGCACATCCTTCACACAGTGGTGAGAAAGTTTGCAAAAGGGCCAGGAGGCAGAGCTTACCACAGTAGCCGTCTTGAGATAAAATTCAGCGCAGTAGGTGTGAGGAAACCGTTTGGTCGATAAGTGTTGACAGTAGGAATAAATTCCCAGCAGCTTTTTGTCGCGGAAAGCAAATACCTGATGAAGCGCGTTCGAATGAGACAGGAACAGCACTTGTCTAGATGGCTCACCGTGGGCAGGACAACCCAAGCATTACTGATGCCACGATGCGGCGCATTGACTTGGACGACAGGCACATTGTACGGGCCGGCGAGGATGACGTCTTTCTTGCGGAGTTTCACCCGCAATTGGTTGACGAAGAGGTCACAGATGGGCTTGCCAGAAGAGGCGGTGAAGGAGGGGCGGAGCATTCGAGCCACCATCTTCGGCAGATTCAGATTGCTGTTGAAAGTGTCCACGTCTGGAGTCCTCGGATCGAGTCCAAACGCCTTCGAGGAGACTGTAGATGGTCCCAAATTGGCGGCATGCTTGATAGGGACCAAATCCCAAGCCCCCCATTGAGGAATCTGCTGCAGGCGTCAGGCGTGAAAACGAAACGTGAGATCGTTACACACTTTGTCCGACGATGGCAAGACGATGCGCTTCGCCTTGACTTGATTCAAGGTGTAGCACTTCTGTTTCAAGATTTCCGTGGCGCTGTTGGGGATGCGGTGGCGTGCAACCTCATAGATGGGAGGGAAGAAAAGAGCCAAAGCGCCAAAGCCAGTCAACGCGCCATTAGGACTATAGAGCCACAGGTGAGTGGTTGAATCTTAGGTCACGCCTGCTCCTCAAACCTACGCCACGTAGTCCGAATCTGCGAATTCAGGCAGGGTAGACTCGCCATGGGCGCACAAGGCGGCATTGACGTCGCGCCTTCTCCTCTGGCATTGCTCCTTGGTCGCTTCAAAATCGGCCAGCTCGGAGGCCAGATCGGCAGCAGTGACCTTGGAGGCCGTGATGAAAGCCTTGTGCCGGTCCAACTCGGAAGGAGGGATGCCATTTTGCGCCAGAAAAGGGGTCAGGGCCGAGTAAAAAGTGTCAATCAGGCTTGGTGGGCCAACTGTTCGCAAAGCAAGCGATCAGGACAACACATGGCTACGAGGTGAGAATGGCCTCACGATGGATGGCGGCAACTTGAGCCAGATCCTCTTGGATGAGCGCAATTGGGTTGAAAGGCTCTGCGGCATCTGGGGTCGCATGGTTTCCGACATAGTATGGCTGTTCGAGAGAGGTTGTAGATGGTGACACTGGAGCATGAGGAGTGAGAGGCGCGAAAGGGCGGACCGCGGCAGTCGCCTGTGAAATGAGTGGCAAGTGTCGGTTTAGGCTAATGAGCTCTGTCGCCTGCTCCGTGATATATGCTCTCACTTGTGCAGCCAATGTCTGTGCAGTCGGCGACGGCTCCATTAGACGGTCCATGACCTGTGAATGAGCTGGTTGGCCAACTCCAAGTGTGACAGGCAGGCGGTGTGCGAGCCCTCGCCATGTTCGCCTCTGCATTGTCCGTGTGCGTCGAGGTCCTGCGATGGTCTTGGACGCTTCAATGCGTTCCTTTCAGACTCCCATGAACGTCTTTCACGTCTCGAGTTCTTGTAATTGCCCTCAATTCTCTTGTCCTGCATCCACGACCTGGTCCACCTTCATCCTCTTGCGCGCCGCCCCTTTGCCCCCTCTGCCTATCCTTTACTCCTCTACACACCGCCACGACCCCTTAGAAGGTATTGCAGTGCTCTGGAGACTGATTAGAAGACTTTGAGCTGATCGTTGACAGCTCCATCATGTCAAACAACCAAAGCAAGATGTTCGTCTGCCGCGAGGGCTGCTCCCAGGAGTTTAAGGCGAGTAGCGTTCTCTTATACTTGGTGGCTTGGTCTTCTGAAGCCTTTTTGCAGTACCGTACGACTCGAGAATACCACGAGAACAAGGAGCACCTTGGCGTCTTTTGGGAGTGCCCAGAGGAAGGTGAGCCTTTCTACTTCTTATGTTCCAGACCGCCTAATGTAGTTCTACTGTCAAGACTGCACCCTGGGACCTTGGTACAGAAAGCCTTTACTCAACAAGCACATCAAGGATTACCATTCTGGTATCGAACACATCTGCAACGTCACCAGTATGGCTCTAAGATGTCTTTTTCAAATCGCTTGACACACACACTGACCTCAAAGAGAACTACAGACTGCGGCAAAAAGTTCAGCAAGTCGGAGCACCTCTTGCGCCATGATCGCGAGGTCCATCAAGTCGTCAATTACCTGACCTGCACCAACGACCCTGACTGCGGCGCCGTTTTCAAGCGCCAAGGAACGCTCGACGTCCACATTGCCGCTGGCCGCTGCGGCAGGGAGCTCGTATGCCCCTTCTGCACTGACAACGTCCAGTTCCCCAACCGCAACCAGACCGATCGCGCGAACTACGCCCGCCACATTTTGGACGTTCATGTCCGCCCCATGCGTGTTGGCCGCTGTTAGTCTCTTCTTATTTGACATTTGACACCCAATTTGCTATAGCTGGGTGCTCACCTTTGCTCCTGCACAGAGTCTGGCGCATGTGCTCAAGCTTCTCCGACTACCCGCTTTGCTCCTTCTCTGCCATCCTTCTCTGGCACGATCATTTCATACGGACAATTACAGACAGTGACCTTGCCTTGTCATATAGAGATTCGGGATTATGCCTGTTGTTTGCGAATTTCAAGTGCGGCCGTGCGAACGCTTTTCAGAATTCGCTGCCGAGGGACTTCCTAATTCATGCTCGAAGGACTTGGGCCACACAAATGACTTCTAAGCGCTATCAAAACTACTTGGTGACAGCATGCAGGGCTGAGAAAGTGCGTCAATGATGGCGCGGAAAGATCGTCAATAAGCCAACTTACATTCAGCCAAATGCTGGACATTTGTGCCCGTGAGGCCAGCTACCGAAATTCTTTGCAAACAGGTCAGTTCGAAGAAGGGAACGAGACAGACATCACGGCGCAGCTTACCGGCCGTCCTGTTGAAGTGCACCCGTCAGGCTGGCGATTGGTTTTTGGAGAGCAATGGCAACCCACCTTGGTCAAGTAAACATGGTACTTGCTGGCTAGCTCGGCGACTTGTTCAGGGGAGATGCCCAAGAACGCGAACCTGAGCAGACAATTCCGTCCTCAGCTGCGATTTTCGGCGCGGCAAAATCTGGAGCGTCCACGCACATGCCAATTTGGTTGGTGATGTGGTCCCAGTTCTTCTTGCTGCCGGCCTGCTCGAGCAGATCCTTCAAGGAAGTGCGCATGCCAATGATGCGGTCGGCCATGTCCTTGACCTCGCCGAGCCATTGATCGTACAGCTTGGCATCAGAAAGGATGGTGCCAGCGATGCGGGCGCCGTGGACGGGCGGGTTCGAGTACAAGGGGCGGACTGCAACAGGCACCAACTTAGAAATTTCGAGCTCCGTCTCTTTCAGGGCTAAACGGGAACATACCAAGGATCTTGATCTGAAAGGCATCACAATAGGGACATTTAGCGCGAGATCGTTGAGCAAGACGAGGGTGTGCACACCTGCGAGTCGACCTTGGCCTTCTCTTCCGGGCTGGCGGTGACGACCGAGAAAGCACCAACTCGCTCGCCGTAAAGACCCATGTTCTACGAGGGAGTCAGAAAGCAACCCTCATAGCACATTACACGAGACCAAGCTCACCTTGGCGAAAGATTGGGAGAGAACGATGGGCAAGCCCTTCTCGACAAAGTAGCGGGGCGCGAAGGCGTCGCCGTCGACGTCGCCACTTGCGAAACCTTGGTAGCTGCAAGCGAGCGACCGACAGATCAGCCACAGTCCGACTGATTGTCGACCGGGAGCCACACTCACGCCATGTCAAAGAACGGGAAATGGCCCTTTTCGGCGACGACATCAGCGATCTTCTTCCACTGGTCCTTGGTGGGGTCAACACCAGTGGGATTGTGGGCGCAGGCGTGGAGGAGAACGATGGACTTGGCGGGTGCGCTCTGAATTTAGGTGCACAAGTGGCTTTCAGTCGAAAGTTCAATATCCGAAAGGAGAGGAGAAAACAGACCTTGAGGTCCTCGATCAACCCGTCAAAGTCCAAGCCGACCGTCTTCTTGTCGTAGTAGCGGTAAGACTTGACCTCGAGGCCAGAGTCCTTGAAGATGGGGATGTGGTTGCCCCACGTCGGCGTAGGGAGGTAGATGGCCTTGGCCTCTGGGTAGAAGCGCTGCAAGAAGGCGCCACCGATGCGGAGAGCGCCGGTGCCAGAGATGGACTGGGTGATGGCGATCCGGCCTTCCTTGAGCGGCTTGCTGTCCTTGCCGTACGCGAGGATGGCGGCGTGCTTGGTGAAGTCGGCGAAGCCAGTGATGGGCAGGTACTCTTTGTCGTACTTGGCCTTGACGATCGCCTCCTCGGCCTGCGTGCGCCATCCGAAGCATTTTGTTGACACCATTGCCCGCGCGTTGCATAAGGCCGAACAGCAAACGCACCTGTCGGACTGAGGGCAGCACGAATGGCTTGCCTTGAGCATCCCGGTACGCTCCCACGCCCCTGCCCGTCCACACAGAGTCAGCGAGGAGAACAGCACGAGTCGACCAAAAGCCATTCACAGGTTGATCTTTTTGGAGTCGGTGTCAGCCTTGAAGGCCTCGGTGACGCCCAAGATGGCATCAGGAGGGCCTGTCGCTTAATTTTAGCAGGAGCCAGGCAGACAAGAGCAAGGCCAGCGCGGACCCATGGGCACATTGGACCAGGTCGAGAAGCTGGGGTCAAGTTCCGACAAGTCAATGGCTTGTTCCTGCTAAAGCGGCAAGGGTCTGCACCTGTTCAGGCGGATGGCCCTCAGCTGAGAGCCCCTAACGAGCTGAATCCGGGTCAACGACATCTTATTGGCTGTGTGAGAAAGACCAAAGCTCTCTCGGAAGCAGCTGGCTCTCTTCGGCTCTGAGATTACGCGACTCGTCGACTTTCTCCAGGCTGGAGCCCAACGCGGGGCATACTTTTAGAACATTGCAAGTGAGGTTATGGCAAAGCGCGCAGACTATAGCGCACAGAACGGCCGCTTCGGGCTTTGGCGGCGGCGGGGTGATAGCGAGCCTTGGTGGCGAACTTGGTGATCGACGACTTGAGAACTGAGAGGTCAAGTCGAAGGAAATGGACTTGTCCAGTTGGAATCCAAACGATGCACTGGGCTCTGGTGCGATGTCAAATGTGTGCCCAAACTTTGCATGATCGGAGCTGCTAGGGTTGGACCCAAGAGCAAGGATGAGCGAGCTGGGCCAGAGCTTGCAAGCAGCATCTGAAGTCATTTGTATAAGAGACCACGGGAGCAGGGCACTTATACCGACCGGGAATGGAGGGCAGGACCTGGCACAATCAGAACCACCGTTTTGGAACAAAGCCTCCAGTCGCCACCAAGGCTCAACCGCCATGAAGGATGTGTGCACTGTAATGAGTTCTTTCTACAAGTCGGAGTGTCCCTTTCGAGAGTGGTGCCGCCGAACGGCGGCGTCATGCACTCTAGCAGAAGTCAATCGTGTTCTCCACACCATCTAGCTTGAGGGATAGGTCCGCGTCGTTCAGTAACTCCATGAGTCAAGAGTCAACAAAGCATAATCAAACAGACAAGCCCGGTCAAGGTACAGCGGCATTTGCAAGCAGCGCTTCGGAACGTTAGGTGAACGGTTAGACAGTGGGCAGGCGTCTGCGCGGAGCGCCAAACGACATTGGCGGCTCAAAATCTAGCACAATCATGTGAGAGCCTTCAGAGCAACTCGAAAACGTTGAGAAGCGAAGAGGACCGGAAGCAGCACTTCGCCGTCAGGGCCTGAAAAAACTTGCGGGAGGAACTTGGGCTGTCTCCAGTTGACGACTCGTCAAGCCCTCAAAGACATGGGCAACTACTTGTCCAGGCAGAAGAGCGTCGTGCCTGCAAGTGTGCAAGAGGCTGCCGCTCAAGGCAGCATCCCGGACGATGTCGCATCGATATTGGCGGCAGGTCTGGACCAGGATTTGGACGGGGCGCCGGCCTCCTTGCAAGAGTCGCTGGCGGAGCTACGGACGAAGTACCAGCTAAACACTGGGTTGCCGGCCTCAATGGAGCAAGAAGAGAGGCTCAGGGCTCTGCTCAAAGGCAAAAAGCGAGCCGTTCCACTGTGAGTTTGCCTTTGCGTTCATTCGAACCCCTGAGATTTGGACAATGGCTAATGCATGTGCACAGCCAAGAAGAAGAATCGTCTTCAGACAGCGACAGCAGTTCGAGCGATGATTCGGTGGCAGAACCCAGCGCCAAAAAACGGCGCAAGGCTTCCTCCCGCTCGCCACAGCCCAACGCCGCGTCCGACGATGACGATGACGAGGAGATGGCCGCCCCAAGTAACAAGGTGCTGCTTGCCACAGAGCACGAGCTGCTGGATCCCCCGGTACCCAAAGCGCCGTTTGAATTTGTCCCCGCCGAATTTGGGGAACTGGCAATGCTGGGCCATGTCGAAAGCAAGGTCGACAAAACCGTTGTGATCCAAGGCACTGTGCAAGGCCATCACTCGGTCGTGGACGAAGGCACCTTGCTCTGCCTGCCCGACCGCAAAGTGCTCGGCTACCTCTTCGAGACGTTTGGCCCCGTTGCGGCGCCCTGCTACATCCTCCGCTTTGACTCTCCTACTGCGCCCGAGCTTGCCCTCCTCTCCAAAGGCCAAGCCGTCTTCTACAACGGGCATCCGGACCTCTCGAGGTTTGCCAGCACGGCCACTATCCAAGCCTTGTCCGCCCGGCCCTCCGATGCGTCGAACCTGTACGACGAAGAGGTTGGCCGAAACGAGATGGAGTTCAGCGACGACGAAGAGGAGGCTGCGTACCGACGGGCCCAAAAGCAGAGTCGGCAGTCGTCCCTCACCCGCTCGCCGCCCTCCCACCTCCCTTCTCGGCCTGCGCCCGCTGCCACCGCGAGCTACCAGCAGTATGATGCTGCTCCAGCTCAGCAGAATGGCACAGAAGTCTTGGATCTGCCTTGGGACGACGACGAGGTTCAAAGTCAGCCAGCGGCCACCGAACCTCCCGCCGACGCAGACTTCGAATATACCCCTCTAAGCCGGGCTGATGGGTCCGCTTCCCAACTTCCTGCTTCTTCTGCTCCCTCCTCGTCCTCTGTGGCTCCAATTGCTGTTTCGCCACCTGCGGCAGTGGCGCCAGCGGACATACCGGCTGCGAAGAAGGTTGGCAACTACAGCCACGAGGATCGACAAAAGAAGGAGCTCAACCCTGTGAATCCGATACAATCGCCTCGAGGGAGGGGCAGAGGCCGAGGGCGCGGCGGCCGAGGTCGCGGCAACAATGCCAAGGGCCAAGAAGGTTCAGAACGGCAGACAGGAAGTTACCAAAGGCCAGCGAGTGGCGAAACCAGCCCAGGTGGACGAGGTGGTGGTCAGCAAAAGCGCGGCAAAGGCCGATACGAGCACCACCATCGCAACCAGGGCCGAGGCGGCGCGAATGGTGCTCCCCCTCCTTCATCCTCCTACAACCCTGCGTCTCCCAGGGATCGAACAACTTTCATCCCTCCTTCAGCGAACTTGCCCTTTCCGCCACCGGCGCCGCTGCCATCGCGGCCAGACGTCGGCTACGACCCAACCTCGCCGAAAGTCGGCACCTATCAACGCCCTCCTGTTGCGTATCCCGCCCCTTACCAGCCGCAACCCCAATACTCGCCTTACAGCATGTACCCGGCTCCTCCTCCTGTTTTCGCTCCCGCACCTTATGCCATGCCACCACCGCCTCAGCAGTTCTTCAACCCTGCTGGAGGGCCAATACGCCTGGGTGCCGTCACACCTACCCAGCCTTACCCGCCTCCACAGGGCTCATCAAGCAAAGGGCATTACCAGCCAAATTCACGGCCACCGCCGCGCTGACCTTGCAGATGTTGAATGTGCGGAAGTTGGCAGATGCTTGTAAACCTGTTCCTGCGAATTGCAATTACAACAAAACAATCCTACTAAAGCTGCCTGGTCTAAAGATGAGCTTTGAAAAACGAGACGGCTTGCTGCAGGGCGTCACTCCATTGCTGTTTTGTGCCTTCTACCGGTCTTGCCGCAAATCCGTGCACAGTCTGCCAAAACACTTAGCACAATGTGTCTACATTTCATAGAGCCTACTCACGTCCGGGTAATACACGACCTAACGCAGGTGTCAAGAACTGCTCTGGGAGGAAGACGACAGGCTCACTTCAGAAAACACCTCAGGCTTCTGCTTCAAGAGCCGCTCAGTCTCTTTCATCATTTCCTATAGCGAGTCTCAGTTCCTATAGGGCTTTTCGAGCTAGCCGATGACTGACCGTGCCAAAGCGATGGTCGACCTCGGGGAAGCACAGAGAGAGGGGGCATGGCAACGATGACAGGTCGCCGGGTTTCAAGAAGCTGGGATGGGCGATGTAGGCCGCTTTGACCTTTTCAGGGCGTTGGACGGCCGAGTCTCTGGTCAAGGGCGCGCCAAAGCAATCTGGGCACATTCTCGTCTCAAAGCGGTTTGTCCAACAGATGTCAACAGATGTTGTCCTCACATCCGAGGACGCCGAGCTTCTTCTCTGATAGAGCATCTACGACCTTGAGAACCATGGCCGTCTTCTTGGAAGGCCAGTGCTTGAAGAGCATTGGGACCATGGCTAGATTGCGCTACAATATCAGTGAAAGGCTAAGTGCGACACATCACCAGCTTACACATCATGGTAAGTGCAGTACTGATCTTGCTGTATAGTGATTGGGAGGCCCCTGATAGTGGAACGATGAGCAGCACGACGTGGGCGTCTTATTGAAATCATCTCACTGTCAGCTGCCGCCGTTTCAGGAGGCCCGATCTTGCTCGCAGGCACTCCTTCGCCTTCGAAAAAATCCGGAACGTAGCAGGTGAGGCTGCTGCCGCGTTAGAAAAGCTGAAGAGGCGAGCGTCTAACTTCGAACTCACTGCAACGCGTCCGAGAGCAGGTCGGCCATCAACAGATTGTTCTTCAGCTTCAAGCCAAATATGTCCGTCCATAGAACAAGCGCAGTGTCGCTTTGGTACTGCTTGCCGGCAACGTAGGTGTTCAGTTCGCCAACCCGCTCGAAAGTGCCCGAGGGAGAGCCTTCGAGCTCGCCGCCTTGGAGACAACAGGGCTGAACAGGGAGCGACATTCAATGAAAAACGTTTTGCTTTGTGCAAGAACTAGTATGGTCGAAAGAGAGCAGACTTCTCGGCGAGCGGGCTTCGAATCGGCAACTGTTCGCGAAGTCAGTCTCCGCCTCGCCTGGCAGTATCAAGGTTTTGTCTCTGCCCTGACCGCTGATGGAAGTTGGATTGAGTGAGACTATATAACGAAGGGCGTCCACGCGGGTCTTCGTCTGCGACTAACTAGAGTCGACAGCTCGCCAAGTTTGCCACCGTGACCCACGGTGCTTGAGGTGACCATGTCGTTTGCGGTGTCGGGATGGGCCGTCTTGAAGGATGAAACGTCAGAAAATGCAATTACAGGGAAAGAGGGCCGATGCGAGGGTATAGGGATGCCTAGTGGGGTCGTGTGTTTTGGTCTATCGTAATTACTCTTGAGATGAAATTCCGAAACCCTTGATCTGGCCCAAGAAAAGATGGAGGAGCATAAATGCGCAGCGTCGAAAGCGGGAACACCATCAAAGTTGGTCGAGAGGCGGAGTACAGAAAATGTCGGGGCGTGAGAGGCGTAAATCATTATAGTGCAGTTGGGCGGTCGTCTGGCCACCAGCATGGATTAAGCAACACGCATCCATGCAGCTCAGGTGAAACTCACAATGGAGAAATCATGTAGAGGTGCCAGTCGATTTAGAGAGCTTTTCAGATTCTGTGCAGAGCAGCATGTCAGACGTGCGCAGCCCCAGCTGAGCAGGGCACCTTACCACTGCTCGATCTCTTCTCTCGGTTGACGATGGCCGACATACGTTTTTTGAATGGCTTCCGAGCTGATTTGGTGGCAGTGTCGCTGCCGTCTTCCGTTAAGGTGGAATCTTGCCGGGTGGGCTTCGGGGGCACCATTGGCAGCGTCGTGTCCGAAGGGTTAGAGTCACTGCCATTCCTGAGCGACTCAGGAGGCGAGACGTTGACCTTGGACCTTGAGCGGAGGGAGTTGCGCGAAGCTTTGAGCTTCATCGGACTGGTGAGCATCGTGAGGTTGATGAAGGAAGACTCTGCTTTGTTCTTCGCCTTCCTTAGAGTAGGTGAGTCGGACGTAGAGCGAGACATGTCGAATGACGAGGACCTAGAGGAGATGCGAGACCGGATCGGCTTGATGGGCTTGCGAGCCGAGTTTGCGCGCTTGGGTGTTGGACGGACTGCGTCCTTGACAGCCAGCACATAGCGGTCCGGGATCCCTCTGGAGAAGAGAGTGCCGGCTTTTCGCGTTCGGCGGCCATTGCGAGCCTCGCCGCCGTCCTTCTCAACAACGTCCCAATCTTCTTCCTCTGGCGTGTGAGCTGACTTGCTCTCCTCCGTCGAGGGCGTTGGTGCTGCTTCTTCGACGGAGTCTGGTTTTAGAAGTTGGGACTTGTCTGGAGGCAGGGGCATGTCCTCAATGATGACTGAAATCGACATAGCGTCGTCCTTAGGCGCAGGCTCCAAGTGGTCGGTCGCTCCATGGCCCGAATCATCATGTGGATGATTGTGTAGATGCTCTTCAGTCTCGTCGAAGGATGGCAGAGAGTCGCGGTCTTCTTCGTCGTCCGACGCGTCGCCTTTGAAGGAATAGCCGCAGAAGACATCGCGACCATGCTCATCCACTGGCGACTCTGGCACCTTGCCTTCCAAGTTGGGGTCGTCTTCTTCCGGCACTTCTTCGTTGGGGTCGAAGACTGCTGGCGCCATCGAGAGGAAGGTCTCGTCGAAGTTGGACGTGTCGAGCTCGTCCTCGGGGTTTAGAGAGGGCACGTAGGGTGGGATGTAGCGTTTGGTGTAGACGTAGGACCAGTCGATCATCGAGAAATAAGGGTGCCGCTTGATACGAGCGTCGGACATGCGGAGCGCCGGGTTCTTTTGGAGGAGCTGCGTGTTTAAGGAGCTGGTAAGCGGGAGCGCAACAGCGTGGTTCGAGATTGCTTGAGCTTACGCCTCTGAGAATGCTCTTCGTGTCCGCATCCATGTAGCCATCGTCGTCGAAAACCAGCTCGTCGTGGAGCACGCGCCGGTACATGGTCTGTGCCTGAAGTCAGCATTTCATCTCTTCTACCAAATCACGATAAGACTGACCGTGTGGTCTTGTGCCCAGAATGGGGTCTGTCCGACTTGGACTTGAGCCATACATCTGGGTCACGCAAAACGGAAAGGCACGCACCATCCCGGTCAGCATCTCGTAGAGCATCGTGCCGAATGACCACGCATCGCACTCGTACGAGTAAGGCTCGCCGATGAGAATCTCCGGCGCCAGATACTCGGCCTGGGCAGCATTCGTAAGAGACCTCACCCGGAAGATCAACAGCAAAGCTCACCGTGCCACAAAATGTTGTGCAAGTCTCCCTGCCCCAAGACTCTGGCGGGCTCGACAGCGACTTGGTACTTGACTTGAACCAGTGCGGCCTCGCGTCCAGATCCCCTTCCACCTGCGGCAAGGTCAACTCGCCCTCGCCCATCGGCACGCTGTTAGAGCTGCTGGCAGAAAGGTCCATGTTTCGGCCAGAGTGGCTGGGACGGTCGAACTGCTTGCTTAGCCCAAAGTCGGTCAGGACGCAGTGGCCGTCGGCGCCAATCAAGCTGCATATTGAACCACCTCCTCATCAGAGATTCGCCTGATGGTCAAGAAAGGCGGCCAGACTTACACGTTTTCAGGCTTCAGGTCGCGGTAGATGACGCCGGCCGCATGCAGCCCGTTGAGCCCCTCTGCGATTTCCGCAGAGTAAAAGCGCGCTCGGTCCCGACCTAAGCGGCCCCAGCGAGCCAATTGGGTGGCCAAGTCGCCTCCGGGGTGGTAGTCGAGCACCAAGAAGAGGTTGTCCGCGTTCTGTGGTCATACACAATGGGTTATCAGACTTCGTTTGGACCTGGAGGGAGGAGCGACTCACATGAAAGCTCCACCAAAGCTTGACGATGAACGGGTTGGAGGAGTCTTGGGACATGCGCTTGAGCACCGACTGCTCTGTCAAAGTGTGGCCGAGCTCGCGGTGCGCCAAAACATGGTCTGCAGCCCAGCGCATTCTGGATGAGCTTCGGGAAGCACAGTGGGAAAGTTGGGCTCACGCTTGTGGATAGCCTTCATGGCATAGAGCCTAGTAGAGGCCAAATGTCGAACCATCATGACCTGCGAAAAACAGGGTGAGCAAAGGAAAGAATCGCTCAGCATGTGAAGTTCGCACCTTGCCAGCGCAACCTTTACCCAGCACCCTCAAGATCTCAAAATCATCCAAGGTGACCTTTCTCGCTTTCCTCCTAGCCCCTGTGGCGGACGATGTCGACATCGTGGTGGCCGTCGTGTTGCCGTTGACGGACGAGGCCAAATCTTCTTTCGCGTTGACGGAGACGACGATGGGCAACTCGACCTGCTGCTTCCTCGCTGCATGAGTAGGGGAAGAGAACACGTCGGTTTGACATGGTTCCGCGGTGGCAGGCCTAGGCGGGAGGTCGACCATCTCCTTCTCTTGCTCCTCCATCGGCGTGATGTCGTCTTGGAACGAAGGCTGGCGGGAAGAGGCCATGGTGACACTAGTGGAGGTGGAAGCCATGAGGGTGTCGGAGGAGGGCTCGGAGGTGAGCTGCTCGGCGTACTGCTGGCCCAAAGCCGCCATTTCCGCCATGGACGCGAGCGAGTCCGAGCTCGACCGCTTCTTGTGGTTCATCGACGCCGGGTGACGAGCGGCAGGCTCTGCCAGCTTTTGGTGGATGGCTACGGCCGGAGGGACGGTCATTTTGATGGACGAGTCCGACTTGACTTTCTTGACCCGCCTCTCGACCCGCCTGGACTCGAGGTCGTTGACATCGCGAGGGGAGAAGAAGTCGACAAAGAGCTTGCTGTGTCGGATTTCGGGTACGGCGGCGAGGATGGCGAGGTAGGAGGAGACTTCTGCCAGAGGGGGTCGGTGGGAAGCGGCGGTCGAAGCGCCGTTAGGTGTAATCTCAGCTAAAGGCGCAGCAACACCAGCGCGGGCGCTAGCTCTGAGCTTGCTAGGGGAGAGCGTTCTGGAGAGGGTGGCGAGAAGCGGGGTGCGGCGCTTGCGCGGGGGCGAGGAAGCTGGGTCGTGGATGTCAGCCAGCAGTGCTGGCAACGGGCTGGGCACGGGCAGGGTGAACTGGGCGCGGACGTGTTCGTCAAACTTGAAGAGCTGAGAGCGCGTTCGGGTCAGAGTGAGCGACTTGGTCGAGGTCGTGACGTAGAAGCAGTAGGCGGGACTGGACGTCTGTGGCGGATTGACTCTTCAAGTTCAACGTTTGTCCGTTGTAGTGGAATGTAGAGTTGCGCACCTTGTTCCGCTTGCCTGGACTACGGCGCTCGCCCACGCTGACCTCCCAGTGGTCGTCACCCGCGGATGGACGAGACAGGTGGGCCTCGCTCGCGAGATCCTTGACAACTAAGGGGGCCTTGTTCTCCTTGCCGGCGCCCGGCGTGGCCGGCTCTTGCTTCTCGTCGAAAAAGCCCTGGTCGGTGATGACCACGCTGCGGCGGTTGTTGGAGGACTTGGTCGACTTGGCGGACACGGTGGCCGACTTGATGAGCGGCAGCTTGGCGCCTCCAAAGAGGCCAGTCCGCGGCGGGGAGAGTTCAGTCATGATGTTCGTGCTGTGGTCAGGGAGGCGTTGGGGGTCGTAGCAGTCCGGGTGTCGTCAAAAGGGCACAAAACACAGCTTTGGGCGTTGCTTCGGGGTATAGGGGCAGAGACCAGAGACCGAGGGCTGGCTGGAGTCGCCTTCAACGCAGCATGTGGCGTGTGCTTCTCGTAGCGCGCAGGAAGGCAGCGGTGGTCGTGAACAGAAGGGCCGGTGCCCGGGGAACAGAAAGAGAAGGTCAGAGCCAGAGACAAACTCCTGTCGGCCAGGGTTGAACTAAGGGCCCTATTGTTCGCTGGCGCCAGGCTCCTTTAGTCGTAAGCTACTGCACGGACCAGAGCAAGCAGCGCGGCGCTCGATGTGGGTATCTCCTGGTGGCCAGCGGGCAAACGTGAGCACAGCAGCCAACGGACAGCGCATGAATCTTTGGAATGCAGCTCACAAGAACGTTGGGAGCACGATCCGGCCCTGCGCAAGCCTATTTGAGGTGCGCTGAGCAGCGACGGGCGGACCTGCAAGTTGGACGCGCTGGAGCAAGCGAGCAGCCTGAGTTGGGCACGGCTTGGAGAGGGGCGGCCAACAAGTTCCGTTCGTTCCAGCAATGCCGCCGCTCGCTCTCAAAGGCATCGTCACCAAAGCCGGTGTCATGCGAAAGACTGTCACAGTCACCGTCTCTCGCAAGGTGATCCATCCCATCGTCGGCAAGGTGCGCTGGCTCTTGTTGCTTTTTTTCTGGGCCCAAGTCGCTGATCCCTTCCCGCTCCCACTTCAGATCCTCACCACCTCCAAAAAGTACCTCGTGCACGATCCGAACGACCAGTGCAAGCTCGGCAACGAGGTCGTCATCCAAGACGGCCGGCCCATCTCGGCGCGCAAGACCTTTAGCTATGTGAAGACGGTCAAGGACAACCAGAGCAGCCGCACAGCCGTCGCCGCTGTTTTGGACTCGATCAAGCACAGAGGATCAGAGGGTCCGCATGGGGCGGAAGTGGCGGAGGTCAAGGCTTGATGTTCGTCCTCGATGCAAAAGCTGCCGAAGGAGGGCCGCCCAAGATGCACCCGTCGCAGTGCGCTCTCAGGAGCTCTACTTTGGAGGTATGCTGCACTCTTCACTCCATGTCGCCGAGCATCAAGTCATGTATGCGCTACAGATGCCTGTGCTTCCTTCCCGCTCTGGCAAGCCATCATCTTCCTCGTTGGCGACTTTTCGCTCTCTCGCACGCCTTGCACTTTCAAATGGCGGCGAAAAATTGAGACCCGCGAATAACCAGCCATTCTGGCGTGTCTGCGGGCAAGGGAGCGTCGGCCGCGACCCAAATCTCGTTGGAGTTTGGAGGAGTCGGCCACGCCCCCTGGAGGACGGCTGACGAGGGTTGGATGGAACCTGTTTGCGGCGAAACCGCTCGAGCTTGGATGAGAGCAGGTCGATGTACAGGGAGACCAGGGCCACAAGGGTTGGCAAGAACTTGGAGGGCTCGCTTATTCCCTTGCTGATGTCGACTGCCCCTGCACGCTGCATTTCACTTATATCTCACCAACTGAGCGCTCAACGAACGTAATCCAGTGCCACTTGTGCTGCGACCGCGAAGCCGCGAAAGTTTGGCTCGCGTGAAATGGTTGCCTGCAGACCAAGCTGCAAATGCTCGCGCTGTTCCAAAATGCCTCCTTGGCCTGGTTCTTGCGAGAAATGACATCCTGGTGTTGCTTCATGCAGTCCGGCTTCCGAAATGACAATGCCCTTGCCTCTGCATATGATAAGTTTGCACCCTGCTGGATTCGCCCTCTTGTGGACTGCCTGCTCGTGCTATCTCTTTAGCAGTGCGTTCAGGCGGTAGAATCTGGCTGCTATCTTCGTCGTAGGGACCAAACTGCTGGCCACAGTGAGACTTGTCCTCGATCAATTCGGCCTTGCTCTCGCTTTCGCTCCTGCCACGCTTTCCATGTTGGTTTCTCAGGCGAAACCTAGTCTATATGCGTTTAAACGGTATTTCGTGCTTCAATTCGCTGCTTTCGTCCTGGTAGTGTCCCGGTAGCCACAGTGTCCAGCATTCGCCACAACTTTGCCGTCTTTCCCCCAATGCCAGGACTTCCCTGTCGTCTACCATCACACGCTCTGATGACTCTCTAACAGCTGGATTTTGGCCCTGATAGCGACCCCTCCGAAAAGTTTAAAGTTCCCCACAAGTCGCCCACAAAAAGCTTGCTGCCTTCTCACTAATTATGACGCATTGCGCCTCTGCCTTCTTGCGACGTCAGAGCTTCAGCACGACACGGGAAGCACCTATGTCACTTTGACAGAGCTCTATTTCAGCGCCATAGTTTTTCTTGCTCCCGTACCATACCAGCTCAAAGCTCCAAAACCTTTGGTGAGCCCAGTCGCCACCGCCTTTTGCCACCCGCACTGAACCCTTCCCCTCCTCAGAACTATCACCAGAGCCCATCACAACTAGAACTTTCCAAGCCTAAACAGCCTCTGTGAGTGCACGTTCGTCGGTCCAGCAAACTGCCCAGTCCTGACCTGTCCTTTTCCAGAAACAAACCTTTACCACAATGGGCGCCGTCTTCTCCATCATCGGGTCCATGTTCTCGACCATCTTCCACGCCATTGCAAGCTTCTTCGCCTTGATTGGAAGCGCCATTGCGTGAGTAGCTCGAACCCTTCTTCCTCCCGTTGACGCCATACTCACCCTTTTGTCCAAACGCAGGACCCTCTTCTCCGAGTTGGGCGCTCTGGTCTCGACCATTCTCTGCTGCCGTTGCTTCGGAGGTCGCGGGCGAGCAAGGGGCGGCTCCACTCGCCGAGGGCGTAGGGGGCGAGCGTACTAAGCGCACCCGCACCTCTCTCCTCTTAACGACTAATTGGACTCGGGTTCGGGACACACACGGCCCCCGACTTGCTGCCTTCTTCACGACCTCTTCCACGCCAGCCGTTACAAACCTTGTAAATCTTGACCCATACCTTTGATCTGCCAATTCCAATTCCCTTGTCGAACACCCCATTTTATGATCCTGCACTGTATTTCTTCGGATGGGAGTGTCCAACGAGGTAAGACTATCTGAGTGAGCAACTTTATGAGTCCGTGCAAAATGCAACGAGCTATAGGTCAGGAGCAACGAGATCTGTATGTACATGCGAAGTGCGAATGAGGACTGCGAGACGAGAGGGCATGAGGTGAATGTCGTTGAAATAGTATCATCACAAGTCGTAAGACAGTTTCGTAAACAATGGCGTCGTGTATAGCGTGTCAAAATGCTTGGGTCATCGAAAGAGGGGCGAATTAAGAGATTGTACAGTCGCCTCCTCCGTCTTTGCGCTTCAACTTGCTGGAAGAGTGCTTGCGGCGAGGTTGCGGACGAGTATGTTCGCTGGCGGTGGTAGACTGAAGGGTGATTGCGGGAGATGACGGCTCCAACTTGGGTGTTAGTTCCGCCGGCACTGTTGTTGCCAGGGACGAGGTGGAATGCAGCCCTGGAGAAAAGGCTGCGAGGTTGTGGGAGTGGCCAGATGAGCTGGTGTCCGAGCTGGAGCCAGAGAGCTCGCGGCTCGCTTTGGCGTGCTCCACCTGGCCGCTGGGCGAGACCTGGGATAATAGCAGCTTTCGAGGTCTGAAGTGCAATTTCGAAAAGTAGCCGCCCGGCGGAGGAGCGGGAGGAGGAAGGCTGGGTGTCGACTTGGAGGCCAAAGAATTGCTGGAGATGGCGGCATTTGGGGAAGCGTAATGTAGGAGGGAAGCCCGGAGGTCGCATGTCGGGGTCGCAAACTCTGCACAGGAAGAATGGCAGATCAAGCCGCACCCTTCACAAAGGACCGCCTTTCCGCCATGCCGCTTGATGGTGTTGGAGCAGAGCTTGCAGGCTATGGCTTTGGAGAACGACGTCTTGACGAAAGAATGCCGAGTAGCTGAATTCGTCGAAGCTGCCAACATGCCACTGCCTCCCAAGGCCGCACCACCAAAGGCTGCCGGACTAAGGGCCTCCACCTCGTCTGATGCGGGGTCGAAGTGCTGACCCGTGCCGGCTTGCCCAAAGTGAAATCCATCGGTGGACTGAGAGAGCAGGGGCGAAGCGGTGAGGAAGCTGGGTGAACTCGGCGAAGATCCGGGCGCAAATTCCGCGGAAGACAGAGAGGTGGACAAGGCAGAGCCTTCGAGTCGACGCATCTCTGACGAGATCCTCTTTAAGAAGGGCACGCTGTCCTGTGGCTGAAATTCCTGTGAGTGAGACGTCAGCCTGAACACACTCGCTCCTTTGGTGTTCGTGAGCCCCGTACTTTGGTTGGGTCCCAGTTGCGCTTCAGCCAAGCATGCTCAAACAGCTGCTCCGCAGTGGGGCGGCGGTCAGGATCTTTTGCGAAACATTGGACCAAAAAGTCGTAAAGGTCTGGCGAGCATGTCGGTGGAATGGGTGGCATGTCGTCCTCCACGATCCGAAACATGGCCTGAGAAACAGCCATCTTAGAAAGAAGTGAAGGAGGTAGACGACTATAGGCTTACAGTCAGGCTCATGAGATCCGAATAGGGAGGGGCGCCGGTGAGCATTTCGCAAATGGTGCAACCCAACGACCAGATGTCCGATGCCGTAGAAGCACCACGAAGTTGGATAACCTCTGGCGCAATCCAGCAAGGTGTCCCCGAGATTTCCGGATTGTTTTGCACCGCGTTCAAGTTGAGACTGACGCCAAAATCCGATATTTTGATGTTGCCAGATTTGGTGGATAAGATGTTGGCGCATTTAAGATCGCAGTGCACAATGTGTTGAGCATGTAGATAGTGCAGGCCTTCTAGGATCTTGACCACATAGCTGGCAGCCAGGCTCTCTGGAAAGCAACCGAAAGTTCGAATGGTGTCCAGCAGACTGCCATTCTCGATGTATTCCAGAATGAGGTTGAGGTAGTGCTCGGTGCGGACGAGGCCTTCGTAGCGAACAACAGAGGGATGTACGCAAGTCTTCAGAACCTGCGCAAGGTGTGAGCTCTGAGGCAAGCAGCCTCGAGATTTTACAAGACTCACCTCAACTTCAGTCGCCAACTGCGAGATCTCGGCTTCCGATTTGCCTGCTAACTGAATGCGCTTGACGGCGACCACACTTCCTTGGAGCAAATTGAGCGCTTTGTAGACACTCCCAAACTGGCCCTTTCCGATGCATTCTCCCAATTGCTGCACCGTATAATAAGCTTAGTTTAGCAACGCAGATGCGCAAAAGTGATCTGCTCACATAAACAAATGCCGGCTTGCCATTCTTGTCACGCACAACTATCTTGGGACGGGATGCGCCTATGGACGCGGATCTTTTGGACGGCGGAGAGCTGGAGGAATACCTGTCCCGAGAGCTGTACTGAAGCTCAGAATTCCAGCGCAAGTGACGCGGTCGGCGCGGCGAGCCGTCGGCGGCCGAAGCAAAGTACGCCTCTGCCTGGCTGTTGCGCTCGGGTGAGCTCGGGAAAGGGATGGACGAAACGGAGGTGGCTGAAAGAGGCCGAGCCTGCCGAGAAGTAGGCGACTCGGGAAGGCCGGATATCGCCAGGGCGGAGAGCCGCGGTTGCTCTGGCGTCGAGTAAGACCGCGAAAGGTGCGAGCTGGGTCGAAAGTTGGTGCGGTTGGGGCGTTTTGACCGGCTCCATTCATCACGTCGCCCTACATCTTCGTCTAAAGAGGAGCGCCTGGCGCCCTCGCTCTCCCCGCCGAGTTTGGTCTCCTGGTCCTCTTGCACCGATTGCAGGATGTCGATGGCACTCTCCGACATGCGGCGGTCTGTTAGGCCATAGAGAGCGTGGCCACGCCTCGACTGGTCTAGTGGGGTGGGCTCGGTAGGAAGAGAAGGCGCCACTGGGCGAGAAAAACGCCCAGATTCGAAGGGTGGCGTGGACTTGGATTTTGCCCTGAACGAAGGATCGCTACGTGCCAGATGCGCAAGTGTGTGCAAGACCCTGGCAAAGCCATGCTCGGTTCCGGTTAACAGATCTGCTGATTGGAAGAGGTCGTCCATGTGCAGGTTGAGCTCAGTCTGAACGCCGCGGAGGAACCTGGCCACGTTCTCCTTTCGAGAACTGGAGGTCCCTCTATAGTCGGCCATCAACGTACATCCGTCGACAAGGCGTTGTAAAAGCCTGGGGGGGAAAGGCAAGGGCATCAAGCGGGGGGAGTCGAGAGCTTCCCGGACCTTCTGGAGACTTACTTGACGAGGATGACTCCGTCCCAAAGTTGAAGCCAAAAATCTTTCGCAGGCTGGTTGCGCCATGGCGCGGTGGCCGGGAGGTCGCCAGTGTTGAATTGACGGCGCAGCGCATGGGCGCCTAGCTGACTGAGGACCAGTTGCTTAGCGACCAAGAAATCGCCCTCGTGTATGACGGCATTGGTTGTGTGAATGCGATGGAAGTCTTTGTAGGGCAGGATGGTCGCCGCGCTCGACGCCCCTGAAGAGGTGAAGCTGCCGTCCGTCCGGTTCGTGCTGGGCGATGCGAACGAGTATGCACTTGACCGCTCCGTCTGGCTCATGTTGGGGGAGTTGCTGGTCAACTTGGCGAGGGCGGAAGCCCGCTCTTGTTCGATCCCCGCTTGACCGGTATCCACGCCATCCGAGCCGGACGCGGATCGAGTTGACTTAGTCGACATGCTGAGATTGGACTTAGAGCGGGACCATCTGGTGAAGCTGAGTCTGCGTTTGCCCTCCGATTGAGATAGAGCAGGGTCATTCTCGTCGGTTGCGCCCTTCTTGGCGGAAGCCGTGGAGCGGCCCCGAAACATGCTGCTGCTCGTCAGTGTCTGTGCTTGCGATCATGGAAGGAAGCAAACTGACGCTGGAAAGTTAGAGGTCTGACCGCTTTCCTGTGCTGACAGGCAAATTTGATTGCGGAGCGTCGGCAGCGATAGTGTGGCCGTGTGGCGCTCGCGAGGACCGCGGGACGCCTACCTGGGTGCTGCTGGGGGTATCTAAACGAATTCGTTGATGTCGTTCAAGGTCGTAAACAGAAACGATTCCAAACGGGACGGCTGAGGCGCCCAGTTGGAACGCGAGACGAAGTCCAGCACTTGGCGATCAGGCGAAGGACTTAGGGGCTTGCTCGTGCGAGGCGACAGAAGCTAGCCTCATGCCCTTGTTAACCCTCGGTTCAGCGACGCACAGTGGTCGCAGAAGCCAGAGGGGCCGAACCTGGCGTGGTCCTTACATTCAGAGAGTGTGCGGGAGCGGTGCTCATCGGCGACCCCCTCTCGCCACAAAATTGGTCTTTGCTTCGAAGCTTCTTGGGACTTCTTTGCTACACGAGAAGCCGCCCTTTGCGAATTCCAGCAATAGCACAAAGCTGAGGTTCGATAATGCAAAGACGCGTGTTCATCGTTTGCTTCCTTTCGCACAGCGCCGCTACCGCCCCAGATCTCATAGTAGTGTAACCAGGTGGCCTGTCAAAACGTAAGAAGTCGGAGCATAAACACCGAGTCTGTCAAGATGAGCCGAGCGCAGGACTCACCCAAGACAACTGCGCGTGCGAGCACATAACGAGATGAGCAAGGAGCACGCCACTTGTCGAAACAAGTGTTAAACCTACGACTCTGCTGGGCCTGTCGCAAACCCGCTTCAGCATCCTGGAGAAACAGCAAGGGCGCAGACGACTTACCTCAACCTGCCGCAACCAAATCTTGCGCAATTGGCGATTGACATCTAACGGCATATCAGACTCCAGCTTTTCGAACGATGCTGTGTCAATGCGCCACAAAACTGCGTCTCGGTCGACCGTCAAACGGGTCTGGCGGCGACCGCCAGATAAGAATGCCAGAACGCCGCATGTGCTGCAGCTCGCGTCAACCTAGCAGCCTTAAACTCTGCAAATTACCTACCTGGCAGGAAGCATCGTCTCTACGAACGTGTGCTGGAGGGCCTCCAGCTCGTTGACAGCCAACAAGCACCCCGTCTCAATCACGTAGAAGCTCGCGGCCTCGTCACCGACGTTCCAGAGGACGGTGTCTTCGGGAACATGCATCCGGGTAAAGTAGGACGTGATGCGATGGAAGAAAGTGGCCGGCTCCTTGATTTCGGTTGCAAAGGGCGAGAAGGCCTGCACCAAAATTCGAAGTGGCTGAGCCAGGTTGATTCGAGGCTCTGAGCTTTCGCCCCTGGCACCGAATCCCATGGTGTCGATGGCCGCCTCGTAGAGATGCTGCCGTCTCGGCGAATTCGCCAAATCGCCGATTGACTCCTTCGCGTCCTGAAAGACGCTGGGCGGCGTTGCAGAAGCCCCTAAACACTTCTTTAGCCTGGCAGCCTTGCCAAAGGACTAGAGCCTTACCAGCGACCCCAAAGATAGGTAGATCATCTCGCTCAACGAGACTGGGTGGCGCGAGGTCCTGTTGGTACAGCGTTCGCAGCAGGCTGTTTTCACAATGCTGGGTTTTTCGATGTAGGCTCAGAACCGATGCCATATGCAACGTGGGTCTGGCTCACCTCGAGAGCAGTGTTGAGGTCGGCAAACACTTGTACGCCGTCTTCTGGCTTTGACGACCACAGCTCGACCGCCTGCAATGCCTTGCCGGCTGGTGATGTCACTTCCAGTCCGCAAAGCACAAGCATGACACGCCGCGTCTTGCATAACCGTTGAAGGCGAAGAAAGGCTTCTGCAGCGCTGAAGTCGACACCTGCAGCCAAAGGGACGTCAGCGACAGGGATCGAGGCCGCTGAGACAGCCCCCCCTAACCAGTGACTCGAGCGAAATCCAGCAGCATGTAGCGAATGGGCGACTGTCGGGTCTCTGCAACTTCGAGTAGACTCTTGATGGTCGACTCGCATTGGGACGCAGTACCGAAGAAGATTTGGCCTTGCAGCTTGATTAATCGGATTTGCGAACCGACCTCGCGCAGGAACTGGCTTTGCTTGGGCTGGCGGCGCACAGTGGAGCTTGCCACGGCTCCGGAGAGAATCTGGCGAATAGCTGCTCGCTGCGAAGAGGTGACGACAAAAGACACGCAGGCCACCACAATGCCGACTGCGATGCCAACGACGAAGTCGACGAAAGTCTACTATTTGATCAGATTGGGCTCTTGCGAACGACGGAGATTCCCACGCACCATCACAATCACAATGACGCAGATGGTCAGGTATTCGAAGTTGGACACTTTGCCCCAGGTGTCGACGAGCGCTTCTTTGAGCAAATCCAGGCCAAGGATGTCTGCAGACTCGATTATGGGCTGATTGTGGGCGAATGAATTCAAATGAAACTCACAAATCAACGCGCCTACGACCATGACCGGCAGGAAGCCGATCACAGAAGGGCCGGCCAAGAGGATAGCCACCGTCACGAGGGCTAGCAGAAACCCCGCAGACCGCGTGTCACCGCCAACTCTATAGAACAGCACAGAGTTCGTGTAGACCACTGGCAAAAGCTGGGTTAAGGTCTCCAATTTGAACAGGGCCGGTGGGCTCACAGTAGTTGGGGATCGTTCCAACCATGCCAGCCAAAAAGTTGGACAGGCCGTGGTTCACAAGCTCGACATCGGGCTCCAGGTTGTATTCCTGGATGGACAAGGCCAGGGCGGGCAAGTTCAAAGGGATGTGCAACATGGCGAAGAAGACGAGGGCGAGCTGCGTCGGCATCGTGGCCATCAATGCTTCCCAGGATGTGTTGCGAAAGTCTGCACGGTGGGCTTAGTCATCGTTCTACAGAGAAAATGCTGTTGGCCTACCAAACTGCAGCCATGGGTCGTACCACGTCGAGTCGACATTGCCGAGGTCGAAGATCCAGCCCAGATGTCGAAGGCGGTCAATTGAAAGGCCAAGGATCCCAAGGGCGACAATGTAAAAGATGGCAGCGACGCCGAGAAAGAAGCTCGGCATGACGGACGAGCTGTCGATGCGGGCGGTGAGCTCCCTCAAGATAAAGGCTAGGACCAGCGGTATCGCCCAAAGAGGCAAGGTCGAGAGCTCAAAGAACATTTTGACCGTGTCCCACGAGAGCGCCACGCTGGAGTTTTCGTCAATGCGGGCTGTGACCTGCAAGCCAGTGACGACGAGAAAGGCGCCGATACCGCCAATACAGCCGAGGAGGATGTGGCGAGGAAAAAATTCGAGAAGATAGCCGACCTTGAAAACGCCGAGTACGAAGAAAACAATGCCCGTGAGGATCGATGAGAGGGCGAAGGCGGCCATTACGGTGGCGACAACGCGCCCAGGGCTGTCTAGGCCGACGTCGTTCTGGATCTGATAGACCATGCTGTCGGAACGCACTTTGTTTAGTCAACTGTTTCGGCAAGAAAGAACAAGCAAAATGGGTCAAAGCGAACCTGTGCAAAAATGGAACAATTTCGATCATCATGCTGCCGTTGCCGGCCTTGAAAATGCTGCGGGTGCTGTACACGAGCTGCGAGACGATGCAGCTGACGAAGAACTATGGCAGCGATGAGCACCAGCTTATGACTGACTGGGAACGACTGACCATGGAGACGCCGATGCCCTGTAGAAGGAGAGTTCATCAATTGGATCAGCTGCCGGAAGATGATAAGAAAGAGCGCTGCTCACGCCATAATCGCTGAATACAGGCGTTTTGGCTTTCGTGAAGTTCAGTAAAGGAACGCCACCCCGAAAGCGCGAGACACAATACTCACGGAACATAACCAAGCCATAAGTCACGCCGTCCAACAAGTTCAACAGGATGCCCAGCAAGACGGCTGGGATTAGTCGGACGGGCTCTTTGTACACATCGCGCCAGGTCAAGCTTTTGGCTTGCTTTTTCAACAGGGTGACGCGCCGCTTGACATAGCGTTCTGCGGCTTCCAGCGTCTTGTGAGGCTGGGTAGTTGCTGTCAGAGGCTTGTATTCATCCGCAATGGAAGTCAGGGTTGATAACAGGGGAGTTCGTTCGTCGCTGCTTTCGAGATCGCTGATTCGTTCGCCTTCGTGCAAAGTGGGAGATGGAGGTCTGATTGGACTAGGTGGACTGATACGGATAGAGGCTCGGCGGGGTGGCACTGGCGTCTTGGCTCCAGACGAGCCGCTGTCGTCTTGGGGCGGTGACGAGCCGCTGTCGCTTTCTGGCTGAGAGGTCGAGGCCTTGGCCTGCTCCGAGCTGAGCATCTGAGCTAGGCCACTGGGGGCGTTGGGTGTGATGCTGGCAGACCGGGAGGCGGACGTGCCCGCTACCAAGCTGGTGAGGTCGCCGGCGCTGGCGACGGTTTGCAGGTTGGAGGGCTGCGCGCCCGTCGACTGCGACCGACCAGATCTTCGAAGGTCAAACGACAAAGATCCCAGACGCAAGCTTCCTAGCAAACATGGCCAGGAGGAAACGTTCAGCACCTCCAGGCTCCGGCACACGCTAAAACGAGAGAAAGCGGCCTCACCCTCTCTGATGTCAGCTACATCTTGGGTGAAGTTCGGAGCATCATTCTTGTAGCTGCTGCTCGGCGCAAAGGCGATGTACGAGCGGCCAGCCGGGCTGAAATGCTTTCATCATGACGGCCGCATTTTTGAGATTCGCAAGGCGAAAGCGGCTCACATCGATATGCCAGAGGCACTCGCACTGACGGCAGAGTTGAGAGGAGAGCTGTGCTGATCTGACAGCACTGAATCTCGACGTCTCATCCGGTGCTTGGGAACGAAGGGGTTGAAAATCCGGCTCAAGTTCAAACTCGCGAGAGTCGCTGCTCGCGTGCCATATTTCGCCTTGGCTCAACTTTCGTGGAGACGCTCGAAGGGAATGTGGTTCAAATGCTGCCTAGAAAAAGTACAATGAAGACGCAATGCGAGTCAAAAGGTCAAATCAAAACCTGTAGCAGCCCACCGTCGTGAGAAAGGAGGTCGTGAGCAGAACTCAGCGAGAGCAACTCACAGTCTCGAGGGTCCATATCCGTCGTGCCCAGACCTTCTGAGGTGCGGCTGAAGAGTCCGGCGCGGCTTCAATGTCTGACGCATCCCACCAGCACTTTCGGGCTGGCTTCCTCCAGAACAGCAGCAGCTTTTGCGCGGTGGCTAGCTGGGTGGCGTTGACCATAGGCTGGGCTGCTTTAGGTGGCGTCGAGGATTTGCCTGAGGCTGAGGGTGCAGGGGCTTCGGTTTCTGGGAAGTCGATGCCGGTCTTGAGGAGGACCAAGGCGATGGAGGTGATGCAGCACCGGTTCGGCTCCAGCGTCCTATACCCCCATTCGTCATCCTTCTCAAACCCGCTGTCGGTTCCGGCCAGAGCAAACTCAGACGTGATGCACAGGAGTAGAGGAGCCCGATGAAACGCACCTCATGCAGAGCATGTCGATCAAGTGCTGCTCTGCCACGTTCTTTTCCCTGTTGACGTTCCTTTGCAGGGCCGTAAAGATCGACTTGCGGCCGAGCAGCGACTTGCCGCAGTCCTTCTTGAGCTGGGCGAGCGCCTCGTTCGGGTTGCCATCGTCCGCCACAGCCGGGTGGACGGGGTCGGTGGCTGCCATGGTCGCTGGTCTCTTGGGTGGGATGGCAAAGTACTCGAGCTCCTCGCGGAGGATGATGATGGCCTGTTTGTGGAAGAGCGGGTTCTGCAAGCCGGGGCTGGACAGGTCGTTGGTGTCCATGTAAGGCCGCTTGGGCGCCTCAGCCGTGCCGTAGAACGCTTCCCGGGCCTTCTCGAAGAAGTTGAGGATGAAGGCGAGGCAGGCGCCGTCGAACTGGGCGGCGTCCGTCAGCATTGTTGCTCGACGTTCGTGCCCGCCCACGAACTCACATCGACGTAATACTCGTCCTCCTCCTCGTTCACCGACCCGTCTGGCAGTATGCGCTGCGTCGAGTTGAGCACCAGGCCATTGGGGAACAGGCAGAGCAAGATCGATTCAGGCAGCGCCGTCAGCGTCTCGCGAGCCAGGTGGAATCGCTCGCCCCGGAGCGAGAGCATGCTGCGGCCGCCTGTGAGCACGCTTCTTAGAGCTGCTCAGAGGCTTGTACAGACATATTCTGGTCCATTGGAGGCCGATTTGCTTAGGTCTTCGGTCGCTCGTCGACCAGCCTCTCCTCCGCTGCCTCACAAAGGGCGGAGTCGCGGCTCACAAGTCATGGGCGACTTTTTTGTTCGGGCGCGAAAAGCGTGCAATAACGATGTAGCGATAACAAGCAAATAACTAGGAAGAGGTCTAAAGGGCAAGTCACTTCTTGAGCAGGTGGCCAATCTCGTTGAACATCAGGGCCAGCGAGTCGTCGGAGGCCTGCCGCTTCACCGGACTCGAGCTCATCAGCTGGTCCACCTCATCGAACGCCTCTTGTTCATCTCTCTGCCTCTCGGCCACGGTCCGGATGCCTTTGGGCTTAGTCTTCTTGGTGGAAGAGCGAGCGGGTGGCGATGTGGCGTGGACCGCTGGCTTCCGGGCTGGCGAGGATTGGCTGGCGTTCCGCTTGTTCCTTCGAGCGGCAGATGAAGATGGAACGGCGGTGAAAGGGTCGTCGATGTCGTTTCGCCCGGCCTGGTCCTCGTAGTGTGACGGGAAAGCGAGCGAGGCGGTGGCGTCGAGCGAAAAGTTCGAGGTGGACGCCGCTGGGGTGTAGATGGAGCTGGAAGATGGACTGGAGTAGAACAAGTGTGGCTGAAGGGGAGGCGAGAGCGGCGCGCTAGCATTGGGTGTTGCTCGTGCCGGCTTGAGTGCAGACGGCGTTCGACCTCTAGACGCAGGCGACTCCATCGCGAGAGCAGAGTAGCGCTGGGCCTTTGGAGTCGATTGTGGACTGAATGCAGGAACCGGGTTGTCAGATAACGTCCACCGCTGGACGCTGTGCGTGGTCTGGGCGTCATTGGTCTGGATGCCGGACGGTGGCTGGGGAATGTCCATGCCAGAATGCGCGGGGTTCACTGCCTTTGGGTTTGAGCACACTGAACAGCAATCTGGGCAATTTGAGTGTCTCACTGTCCGAAAAACCATAGTGGCGGTCGGATCTTGCTGGCGAGTAAGGATCCTCCTCCGGCGTCGCCCCATAATCGTCCCAATTTTGCACTCCCTTCTTCAGACTGTTCTGAGCGAGGCGAGTCCTCTTGCCCTTCGGGCTGAGCGAGTTGTAGACTGAGCTGAGAGCGCGCTGCACACCCGAAGGCTGTTGCTGGCTGGCTCCACCAAATTCCGAATAAGCTTCTTGGGCGCTGTAACCGGTCCGACTCTGGGCCATGTAGTTGTCGAGGTCTTCGTCCACCAGCTCCGCAGACGGGATCAGCGGCAGCGGGCGCCGCGCCACCTCGTCTTCGTCCGCCGTCGCCGCCCGAGTGCCCCAACCCCACCCTCTGTCCCCGTCGAGCTGAGGCGTCGAGTCTGAAGGGTAATATTGGTGCTCTTCAAAGCCGTTGTCGTAAGGTAGCTGTGGCTGCGGCAGGTCGTCGTAACGCTGCGTCGACTTCTCGTTGAACAGCGACTTCTCGTCCTCTCGGGGACTGGAAGAGTGAAACCAGCCTGCGATGCTCTTGCCCAGGGACGGTGACCCTCGCTTGCGTCTTCTCCGAGCGTAGAAATAGCCAAGCAGTCCCACCGCAAGAATGCAAGCCCCAGCGATGACCAACGGCATGACAGTGGTCTTCAAGCTGTTGTTAACCGGGGTCGAAGATGCGGTGGCTGAAGCAGCTAAGTCGGTAGTGCTCGAGGAGGAGGCTGTGGCAGAGCTCGGCGACGAGGCTGAATCGGAAGTTGTCGTGCTGGGCATGGAGGTGGAGCTGGGCTTCGACGCCGTCGTTCTCGTTCGAGTTGGGGAGGGAGTGGTAGATGTGCTAGGGGTCCAAAGGCCATTGTTGTACGTCGTTGTGGCCGACGAAGCCACGGGCAAGGGAGTGTTGTGCAAAGACTGGAGCGCAGCATCGGTCGTCTCCTGTGCGGCCGCCGCTGTATTGGTCTCGCCAGCGTGTGTGATGGCCGGCATCTTTCAATAGGCAACCAGGACCAGCCAAGCGTCGCCGAGCAGAGTCAAGAGCTCCAAGCTCTGCGTTCATTGACAACATCTAACTATCTTCGCCCTGCGCGTCAGTTTCGCAATAATGGTTTGTTCGAAGACCTCCTCGCTGTTGCATGTAGTAGTAGTGCAATCCATTGCCCGAGCGGAGTTACAATGGGCCAATGCAAACGCACCAAAAATCGACATGAAGCGTGTGCATCTCATTTCTCTTTGCCTCCCTCCTCCAGCCTTGCTCTAGCTACTGCCCTCCTTCAGCTGGTTCCCATGGGCACTGAGCTGGCCTGTGTATTGGTTGTGAGATTGCCTTGCCCTTAAATCATCGTGTTCAGCGATGGAGAGCCACTGCCAGCTCTTGCTTCGACTTTGCCCCGCTGCGCATCATTATGCATATCGAGTTTGCTGTCGTTGCTCTTGCGCGCAGGGTCATGCGCGATATGCTCCTCTGCGTAGGGAGGGCGTCGCATCGCCGATCCCGGCAACCCTCGTTGCTGAAGTTCGAGGGGCCCCAGCTGCCATTTTGCCTGTCCATCTGGCCCCACATTTTTGAGCCTGTTCTTGGGATGCGCAAGCTTTCTCTGCATCGTTGACTCTGTCCTTTCGTCCCTTTGAAGTTATGGCCGCCGCCGAACCCCCAAGCGCCTCTGCCATTGGCTACCAGGCGCCTCAAGCTCTCCGAGATGAATCGTCGCTCCTCAGGCAGGGTCTACAAGGCGCTGCTAGAGGACACCACCGTGTCGCCGATACAGCACCTCCAGCTGCTCCCCGAGAGGCCAAGCCCAACATGCTTGGATCCAAGCTGATGGAGCCCAAGCACATTCGCGTCGCCTGCATTGGTCTTGGCTTTAGTGGCACCTTTTTGGGGCTGGCGCACGAGAAGTATCTGCAAAACGTCGAGTTTGTCATCTACGAGAAGAACGCGGATGCTGGTGGCACCTGGTACGAAAACAAGTAGTGAGCTTGCGAGACTATCCATGCGCATTTGCGAGCCGCTTTTAATGCCATTCTTTCTCTAAGTCCTGGAGCTGCTTGCGACGTGCCCAGGTAGGTGTCTAAATCCACGGTCAGTCAAGCAGCTCAGCCGATTCATTGGACATTGACTCCTGTAGCCCGATCTACTGCTACACATTCCACCCCAACCCGGACTACAGCCGCTACTACGCTGGATCAGATGAGATCCAAAAGTACATTCGCTCTGTGTATGATCAGTATGGGGTGGACAAGTACACCAAGTTCAATCATCGCGTCGTCTCCGCCATTTGGAATGAAACGACTGCCCACTGGGACCTCGAGATTCTAAATGGCGAGGGCAACATCATCAAGGACTCGGTCAACGTTCTTTTGAACTGTGGTGGCGTGTTGAACGCGTGGGTTGTTCTTGTTGCTCTTTGGAGCAGACGTTGGGGCGCTTAACTGGTCCGTTTTGCCATTACAGTTGGAAGTGGCCCAAGATCAAGGGTCTCGAGAAGTTCAAGGGCACTCTCTGCCACAGTGCCCATTATGATAGATCCGCGGTGGTGAAAGGGAAGCGAGCGGCCCTCATCGGATCTGGCTCTTCTGGGGTTCAAATTCTCCCGACGCTCCAGCGAGAGGCCGTCCATGTCGACACATACATGCGCTCAAAGTTTTACATTGGTTTGTGATGCTCGCTGCAAAGTCGTGCGTCCACAACTGACATTTGTTCCTGCCATAGTGGACACCATGATTGGCCGCATGGCCGAAACCCTCGGCTTGGACACCCGCGAATCCAAGTTTGTCTTCACCGAAGAAGAGAAGCAGCGCTTCCGCGACGATCCTACCTACTTGATGCAATTTCGCCGCGAAATTGAAAAGTGAGTTCCTCGCAGCGACTTTCTTCTGCTTGATCGTCTCAAAACATTCCACGACAGCGACATGAACTACTTCTTCGACATGTGCAAGCCTGACACGCCATCTCAGATCGCCGTTCGTCAAATGGCCGTCGACAAGATGACCAAGGCCTTGGAAAAGAAGCCGGAGATCTTGGAAGCCATCTTGCCCACCACATTCGGCGTCGGCTGCAGACGGCTCACTCCCGGTCCTGGCTTCTTGGAGGCGCTCAGATCTGACAACTGCGAGCTGATCACCAACGAAATTGCGGAGGTCACCGAGGACTCGATCATCGACTCGGCCGGCAAGGAAAGAAAGGTGGATTTCATCTGCTGTGCGACCGGATTCGACAACAGCTGGGCCCCTCGCTTCCACTTGGAAGGCCGCGACGGCTACATCTGCGGCGCCGAATTTGCCGAGCATCCAGAGTCCTACCTGTCTATGTCTCTCCAGTCACTTCCCAACTATTTCGTTAGCTTCGGGCCTAACGTATGTGTCCTTTGGCGCTTGCTTCTGGCCTCTCTGATCTTTTTTACACAGTGCTGCGGCGCCAATGGTTCCGCCACCGCGGTGCTCGAAGGCACCTGCGAATATAGTAAGTCCTTCTCCCTCTCACAGGCCTTTATCTGTCGAGCGGGAGTGACTCATTGCTGTTGCAGTGTTGAAGTTCATCCAAAAGATGCAGCGTCAAGACATTCGCAGCTTCTGCATCAAGCCAGAGGCCGTTCGCGAGTTTCAGGCGGTCAAGGACGTCATCCTCGAGACCACCGTCTTTTCTCAGCCTTGCAGTTCGTGGTACAAGCAAGGGAAGATCGATGGCCCTGTCACCGGAACGTGGCCCGGTTCCACCCTCCATTTCTTGGAGGTCATCGAGGAACCGCGCTGGGAAGATGTGAGCTTTCTGTACTTGCTTTGATGCTTTTGCTAAGGCAAATGCCATGCAGTACGACTGGGAGTACCAATACGCCTCCAGATTTTCTTACTTTGGCAACGGGCAGTCGTCCGTTGAGGCCGCCGGTCAGCACCGCTCGTACCACCTCGTCACCCGTCTCAACATGTACGATGAGTGAGTTCTGCTCAAGCTGCGATGTGGAAGTTCATTCAGCTAATGGACGTGGGCTTATTTCAGCATCAAGGCCAAGCACGGCGTGCCCATTGTCAAGGTCAACCATGACATGACCTTTGAAGAGGAGAATGCCAAGAAGCAGGGAGCCGCTCCATCCTCTTGAAGCAGTGGCGTGAGTGAGGCATGAAATTGGGAGGGAGGTTTGTGACGCGACATGCTGTGTGTGCCCTCTTTCGTGCTTCCTCGTTGCCCTCTAACCGCCGCCGCGAGGACGGTCGCTCGTAGGATGCCACTGCTATATACCACTGCTCTGTTCAGCGGCCTGTCACATAGAGTCCATCGGGCTTATGCCTCCACGGAAGAAACGGAAGAACTTGCTTATGCGACATCGCGGCCTTTCAAAGTTTCTGTGTGGGGTCCCCGCCGAAGCGACCTTCCTGCTCTCTTTTCTTCTCGCCAAGAGTCCCTATCCAACTCGAAACTATGTCTCCTGCACCTGCTGACTACGACGTCCTCATCGTGGGGGCCGGCTTCGGCGGCCTCTACACGTTGATCAAGATGCGCACCCTTGGCTTGAAGTGCCTGATTGTCGAGAAAGAGGCTGGCGTGTACGTGGCCCTTATACTGAATCCAGGTATATTTTGTACTCACATGCTCGAGCAGGGGTGGAACCTGGTTTTCGAGTGCGTCCATTCCTGGCAGGTCCATCACGCCTCATTGGCTCACCTTAGATTCACAGCCCGCTACCCTGGCGCGCTTTCTGACAGCGAGGCGCATCTCTACCGTTACACATTCGACAGAGAGTTTGTGAGCGCTTTCTGGATGCGGGAGACTTTTAAGCAAGAAGCTGACTTCGCACAATTTTTCTGCAGTCCCTCAACTACCCATGGAAGTCCAAGTTCATCCCCCAGCCCGACGCGCTTAAGTACATCGAAGATGTTGTGGCCCACTACGATCTTGCCAAGGACATCCGCACTAGCGCAAAGGTCGAGGCTTTGACCTGGAACGCTGATGCCTTCTACTGGGAGGCCAAAGTGAACGGTAAAATCATCAAGGCAACCCGCGTTATCAACGCGCTGGGTTTGGGTAAGTTCTGGCTCTGTCTCTCTTGCTTGAGACCAGCTTTTGACACGTGCTGTTCGTCACAGTCAACGATCCCCATTTCCCCCAGTTGGAGGGCATCGACTCGTTCAAGGGCGACATCTTCCACACTTCCCGCTGGCCTGCCAACGTTGACCTCAAGGGCAAGCGTGTAGCCATCATCGGCTCCGGCTCCACTGGTACCCAGGTCATCAGCGAGCTGACCAAGCCCGGCCAAGACCTCAAGAGCCTTATCTCCTACCAGCGATCGCCCCAGTACTGCGTGCCCGCCAGAGATGGACCGGTCACGCCCGAGGAGGTCGCTCAGATGCAAGCCGACTACGACAAGAACTGGGATCTGGCTACCCGCTCGTCTTTCGGTTTGGCTTTCGAGAACCCGGAGAAGTCGATCTTTGATGTCGACGAGAAGGAGCGCAAGGCCATCTTTGACCACGCCTGGGAGCGCGGCAGCGGGTTCTACTACATGTTCGGTAGGTGCCAAATTCCGTCATCTTATATTGCCACCTCTGAGTGTGGTGTTCAGGCACATTCAACGACCTCACCATCAACGCCGAGGCCAACGAGCTGGCTTGCCAGTACATTCGCGACCGCATCAAGGAGACCGTCAAGGACCCCGAAAAGGCTCGCAAGCTGACTCCTCACGGCTTGCACGGCCGCCGCCCCATTTCTGACAACAACTACTACCAATCTTACAACAATGACCACGTCGACATTGTCTTGTTGAAGGAGACCCCCTTCGAGCGCATCACCGAGAAGGGCATCAAGACCAGCGACCAAGAGCGCGAGTTCGACGTGATTGTCTTCGCTACCGGCTTCAACGCTGTGGAGGGCAACTATGCCAAGATCGACATCACTGGTGTGAACGGCCACACCCTCAAGGAGCACTGGAAAGCTGCACCCGGTTCCTACGCCGGCCTCACCATCCCCAACTTCCCCAACTTCTTCATGCTTCTAGGACCTGGCGGGCCGTTCGCCAACGTGCCGCCACTTGTGGAGAATGAGGTCGACTGGATCGCTGATCTCCTGACCTCCGCCAAGGGCGCCGTTGTCAACCCCACCCAGCAAGCGGAGGACGAGTGGATGGCCATGTGCAACCACATCTACAACATGTTGGTCTTCTCCAAGGAAGAGTCGTGGGTCAGTGGCCGCAACGCTGGCCGCGAAGGCACCGGCTTGTTCTACCTCGGTGGCACCCCCAACTTCCGCGCGCAGCTCAAGGGCATCGCCGACAAGGGCTACGCGGGCTTCACCTTCACCGACCCCAAGACCGGCAAGACCGTCAACGGTGGCAGCGATCCCAAGATCGAGGGAGAGGTTCACCCCGGCGAGGGCGTGCTCTAGAGGACAGCATTGTCGCTTGGTGTAGAGGCGCTCGAGTAGAGGGTTTCGGTCAAGGGTGTTCCGCTGTGTTATTTGGTCAAAATATCTGGTTGCATGTCATAAGTCTCTAAAAGTTCTCGGTGTCGAATTCCATGAGGCAAACCCAAGCCCGTCGCAATAACTCTCTCTACTTCTTACAAGCTCTGGACCTTCTCGACCATCTCGATGCCCTCCTTGTTGATCTGCTCAAGGATGGGGTCAACGATGCTGCGGTCGTAAGGGGCAAGGATGCCAGGGGTTTTGATGACGCCGTCGAGAACAAGCTGGACGGCGACACCGCAAGGCACGCCAACGAGCTTGGCCATGCTGGACGGTCCGGAGAAGGTGTAGTAAGGCGCGCCGTAGTCCAAGAGGGTGGCGGTGCGCAGCTCGCGCGAGCCGTCCTTGTTGGTGACCTCGAACTTGTGCTGGAGCATGACCATGTCCTTCTCCTCGCGTTCGTACTGCATCTTCTTCTCCAGCGTGGCGCACAGGGTGTCGAGCAGGTTGCCGCGCGCCTCGACGGGCGACTCGTCCAGCAGGCCAAGCCACTTGAGGCCGGAGAGGATGCGGCGCTCCTCCTCCTTGGAGGGGAACTTGGCGAGCTCGGTAATCTTAGCCACCAAAGAACTGTTCAAGTTTTGTATAAGGTCGAGTTTGCATGTGCAAATAGAGACAACAGACTGACCTCTCTGAGGCATCCTTGGCGCCGATAGCCTTCGCGGTGACCTCGTTCCACTTGAGGCCCTGGGTGCCCTTAGCCAAGCTGGGCACGTCCGCGTCGCTCAAGAAGCCGAGTTGGACCAGGGTGAAAACGAATTGGGGGAAGCCCTGGTAGCGGAGGGTGCCACGGATGACGGTCTGGGCCTCTGGGATTTGGTACTTTTCGCGGAAGCCGGTCGAGTCGCGGTTGGGGTAGGCGACAAAGGCGAAAGCGGGGGAGATGTAGAAGGGCTTGGCGTGGTTCATCAGGTCCTGGCCGGCGATGGAGACCAGTTTGCCGTCCTGGTAGAGCTTGGCCGAGTTGAGCAGGGCGAGGAGGACGCCGCGAGACGACCAGGAGAACTTGTAGCCCAGCGGGTTGTCGGCTGCCGAGGGCGCCGGGAGACCGCCGCAGTAGGACAGGAAGCTGTCGACCTTGCCACCAGCCTGGTGGATCTCGTCGATCATCTTGACGGCGTACAAGCTGCGAGAATGGACCGGGATGCTAAGCTACAGCAACAACAGCTGAGAGGGCGACAAAACTCACTGGTCGATACCAGGGTCGAGGCCGACCTCGTTGAGGACGACGATGCCTGCGTCCTTGGCCTCCTTCTCCAAAGCCAGCATGGCGTCGGAGACGTAGGAGGTGGTGACGACGTTCTTCTTGTTGCGGATGGCGGACTTGATGATGGCGGCGTGGAAGGTGTAAGGGATGAGGGAGATGACCAGGTCGTGCCCCTTGACGAGCGCGTCCAGGGCGGCGTCGTTGGTGACGTCGATGGAGACGGCGCTCGCTGGCCTTTGCAAAGAGGAAGCCAAGGACTGCGCGGCGGAGAGGGTTCGGCAGCCGATGGTCAGGCTGTTCTCGGGGCGGCGGAGGACATAGTCGGCCGCGGGCTGGGCGACGAAGCCAGAGCCCAAGAGCAGGACCTTCTTGCCCGCTGAAACGGCCTTCTTTTCGGGGCCGGCGAGGATGGCTTTGCGCAGGAACTCGGGCTTGACAAAGGACGAGGCGTGCACCTGGGGGGACCAGTAGCGGGTGGGGGCGACGTCGCGCAGGGCCTTCTTGAGGTCGCGCTTCTCGTCCAGGGTGGCGACGACGAAGCCGATGGTGCCAGAGGGGTAGGTGGGGATGGAGTGCCAGGCGTACTCGACGACGGGGAAGAGCTCGCGGGTCGAGTGCTGGAGCTCGGTGATGAGCGGCAGGTGGAGCCACATGCACTCGCCCTGAGTGGTGATGGTTCCCCCTGGAGCAAGGGCGTTTTTGAGGAGCTGGAAGTAAGGCTGCTGGAAGAGGGAGTTGGCAGGGCCGACCGGGTCGCTCGAGTCGGTGATGCTGTGCGGCACTCCGCTAATGAATACGATTTCGTATAAAAGGGGAAAGTATCGACACACATGACATCGTACGAGCCCTTGTTGTCTTGAAGCCACTGGAAGCCATCGCCAATGTGCAGAGTCACTCGCGGGTCATCAAAGCCCTTGGCCATCTCCTTGAGGTAGAGCTTGGAGACGCGGGGGACGGCCTCGTCAATGTCGACCAAAGTGGCCGACTCGACGGAAGGGTGCTTGAGGATCTCGCGCAACACACCGCCATCGCCGCCTCCACTGTTTAGAAAGCGCCTTTAAATTACGACCTCCCCATCTAAGCAAGTGACCGGGACAAACATGACCAGCACGTTCTTGGGGTTGGGGTGAGATGCAAGAGGCAGGTGGGCGATCATCTCTTGGTAACTGCATTGGGCATGAGTACTCAGAGGGCTCAAGAAATTTTTTGAAGTCGCAAAGCCTTACGAGAACTCATCCCTGTTCCGGCTTATTTAGCGTGGCTCTTTAACAATGTACAGAGGATGGCACGCTACCTCTCGGTGACTTGGACGGCGCCGTCGAGGACGAGGACGTTGCCAAAGGTCTCCGACTCAAAAACCAAGACGTCTGCCGCTCAATGCCTTTAGCCCGGCTGCTCAAGGCCTCTTGGACGACAACGCACCTTGGAACTTGGACTGCTCGACGTGCAGAATCTTGTTCACTTTGAGCGACAGCGCTTGCCCAGGCCTGTCCTCGATGCTCAGCCCCAAGTCCTGCGTTAACTTTTTATGGAGACGCCAGTACGGACCATTGGGAAGAGATCTCGTGGAACCCTGCGCAGTGGCGTGAGTACAGAGTGCAATAGTGTTATAAAGGCAAGCAACCAACAGCCATGCTCATCAATAGTCTTGTGCGAAAGCCACATTTTCGGTTGTTGGCGAAGAACAGTCATGCAGCTCAAGATCTTGTCCCTCAATTGCTGGTGAGTGCGCTTGCGGGTTTACTCAGCATTACTGCGTGTATACTCAAGGCGACGGCAGGGGCTTGAAATGGGTGTCCAAGAACCGGGAAGAGCGATTGACCGCCATTGGCGACGTCCTGGCTGCCAACGCATCGTCACCGGCAGGCAGCGACACGTCGGCTGCGTCTGACATGCCTTTGGAAACGCACTCGGGCTCGGCCTACGACGTCGTCTGCTTGCAGGAGGTCTGGGTCAGATCGGACGGCGACATGCTCAAGCGAAGAGCGAAAGAAGGCGGACTGCCTTATGCCCGCAGCTACCAATCGTATGTCCTTGCCGACGCCCTAGCAACTTCACCGATCTTGCTCATTTCCTTCATTTGGCATACAGCGGCGCTCTGGGGTCCGGCCTCTTGATCCTTTCGAAATACCCCATCATCTCGGCCAAGATCTACCGCTACCCGCTCAACGGCAGCCCTTTGCACTTCATCGAGGGCGACTGGTATGTTGGCAAATCAGCAGCCTCGGCCGTCTTGAACCTGGGCAGCGCTGGCTTGGCCGAAGTGTTCTGCACGCATGTCAGTCCCACCACACTCGTCCGTTTGATCGTCTTCTGAATCGACTGGGTGGTCCAGTTTTATTCTTCGGGAGATCAATGGCCCGACGAGTGGCGGAAGGCGCACAGGCTGTCGCAAGCTTGGGAGATCGCCCAGCTGGCCTCCAACGCGGCCGAGAAAGGACGGCATGTCTTCGTCGTGCGTCCTCTCCTACCCTACAGTTCTTAACGAACTGTGCCTCAAGGAAAGAACACAGTGCGGCGACTTGAACTCGGTGCCGAGCTCGCTGGTCATTAACCTCATGGCGGCTCAGGGCCAGCTGCGGGACGCCTGGGCAGACACCCAAGCCGAGTCCACCCCTAACCCCAAAACGCCCGTAGAGTCGCTCATGGTCAACGGCATGACGTGCGACTCGCCTTTAAACTCGTTCTCAGCGGGCAAGAACATCCAAGGCTTCGCAAAGCGCGAGTTTGGCAAGCGGCTCGACTACATCTTCTACCACTCGTCCGCCTCCAACTCCAAGTCCAACATCAAGTGTCTGTCCACCAAAGTCGTTTTTACCGACCTGGTCCCGGGGGCCCAGTTCTCCTATTCGGACCACTTTGGCATAGAGGCCACTTTCACCCTCTCCCTCGAAAACGAGCCGCCAGCGCCAATACCTGCTTTACCTCGCTTAAGCTTGGAGCAGATCATCGCCGGCATGCAGCAGCACGCCCGGCACGCCCAAAAGGAGTCACAGTTCCACCTCGTCATCTTCGCCATGTCTGCCATCTTCGGCCTCATCGTCCTGCCCATCGCCGCCTCTTTCCAGCCTTTGAAGTACTTGAATTGGATCTTCACTTACTTGGGCGTCGGCACCGGAGCCTTGGGAGCGACCATGCTCTACGTCGGCTTTGTCGGAGGCCGGTGGGAGCAGGGCTCGCTCCAGAACATCGTCGACGAGATGGAGGTCGAGCTGGCCAGGATGCAGCTGGAGGGGAACTCGCCTTGAACTCTTCCGGGGTCTACCGCAAGTCTAGGAACTCCCCCTTTGTCGACATTCCTTCGACCTCGCTGCGCCTTGGACATGGTCGGTTGCCTTGGTACTTTCTCCTACTCAGCTCAGCTGAAATGTTTGAAGGTCGGCCTTGGGATTACGAAGGAAGAGAGCTGCGTGCTCATGGGCGCGGCGGCCCAGGCTGTCAGTGCAAGGCCTGCAGGCTCGAGTTTGTTCTTGTCTTTCTGGTGCTTGGAGTTCAACTGAGGCTCAAGTTCTTTTCCCCGTCATCAGGGAAAGTGACTCCGAGTCTGCCGCCGAGCGCCCTTGCTATACTTGCGGCCAGCGTGCTGTGCGCGCCGATAAAGGTCAGTCCGCGGAAGTCTTTCTCGTGCTCGCTTTCGCCTGTCTCAAGACTCCTGCTTGCTCCCGGTCAAAGGTAACCTCTTGGGTCGCGCGGCCAGAAGGCTGCCCTTCATCGGCCCTCCTCTCAGAAGGGCCCGGCTGAACCAACGCGACCGCGAGATCCTGAACCCTCGCGGCGGGGACGGCAATTGGTTTCGTCGCTGGAGGCAGGGGCGAAGAGAACGCGACCCAAATTACTGGCTCAATGGCGCATTCATCCAAGATCGGCGCGAGGCCCGGGGTTATTATTGAGCCGTGTGGCGAATCGGCCTAAGTCACCACCCTCTGTCGTGCCATGCAATTTGCAAAGTTTTTATGCCTTGAGCTTTCGTTCGATCTCGTAACCTGCGGTCAGTGCGCCAAGGTTGCCGAATCTCAGCCAGAGCACAAGTCCCCGGCCCCGGCGGGCTCGCCACCACCCTTCGCCTCCTTTCTTGCCCCAGGCCGACGATGTCGCTGCCTCGCCTGAAGCCGGCCAAGTTGGCATGTTAAGCTTGCTCCCTACCGTCTGTCATGCTGCTTCTATATGCCTCTTTGTTCGCTCGACTTGAAATCCCGTTCTGGGTCTGGCTCAGAAAAAGTCCTCGCTCGGTCACGCCTATCTTTTGCCTGCTCTCCAACTGCCCCTTTCCATAGTCAATTGATTGTCAATGAACGCCTTCGAGGCACCTCGGCGAGCAGAACGGCTGCCTCTGGAAGAATGGACGCTTCCCTTCTTGCCTTAATTTAGTTCAAACCGCGGTACCTGGTATTTTCGCTCTGACGAAAATTGTCAGAGCTGTGCAAAGGTGCTCTTCATAAACCAGCGCACCGCACCGCAAGTCGCTGAACCCCTCCAGTTCGCCTTCTTTGACAGTCGGCCTTAAGTGTCGTATCATGCCCTTGTCGGTCTTAGTTTACATTTGCTCTTGTTGCTTGATTCTGCCTGTCACTCTCTACTGCCAGACTTTCGGCAGAATGGAAGCTGGTCTGCCTTTATCAGGCCGAACCTCTCTGGTCGTCTCTGCCCTTTCGTGCCAGTGTCATTGCAGCCGCATATCCCATTATCCTCAAGCTGCTCAAAGGCAAGCTGCGACTCGTTGTGCCCGGTGGATCGTGATCTCTGCTGCCCTGGCCGGGCTCGGTGGCTCTATTTCCATACTGATTTCGAGGCCCGGTCTTGAAGACTCGACTCCCTGTCTCGAACTCGTCCATTGCGAACCTGGAGCGTCACCGAAGCTGTTCGGCAACAACAAAGGGGCCACTCTGAGCTCTGCTGCGACTGTCCTGCTCTTCTGGCCGACGCCACCGATTCAGGCCTGCTGAAATGTTCAGGGCATGGGCCAAGGAAAAGCTATTAGAACGAGTTCCCTTCACGAAGACCAGACTCGAGCGGGAATACAACAAGAACCTCAACGGGCCGCCCGCGGATTGCGTGATTTGCCGACATTGGTAGGTCCTACTATTTCATATTCGATAGCCTCGACCGACCGACTGAGGTGAACTACTGTCAACTAGGAGAGAATACCAAGACGAACGTCAGGCCCAACGAACTCCCATGGCAATGTACAGAGGCAAGCCGAAGCTGACCATCTCATCTTAGCGAACCTAACGTTGCCCTCTCGAGAGTAATCCAGGCCATGGGATACAAAGCAGATTCAAACCAAGATACCAACGTGAGCTGGATGCGGCGCTTCAGCTTGGCTGTCAGTGTCGCCTTTGTGGGTATTCGCGCCTGTACTTGGATTGGGGTCTTCACGCGCGTCGGCATGGGCTGGACGCGGAAGCCCGCCAACGCAACTTCCAACGGATGCAAGCGGGAGGCGAATGGTGCCAGCGCAACGGCGAGTGGTTTTGGCGAACTTACTGCTGGCACAATGGAGCGTGGCGCTTGTTCGAATGCCGCGAGGACGGCAGTGACCTTTGTTACTGGTGCTGCAGTGAATGGCATAGATACACGTAGCTTGCTGTAGGAGGTCAAGGGCGAATGCCGGGCAGCTGGGACTTCAAGCTTGGCTGGACGCCACCGGCGTTTCCGTTTGCGTATCAGGCATTGTCGGCCTAGTTCCGTTAGTTTCAACTTTCACTGAAGCTTGCTGTGACCTGCGTCTCGTTATTAACGCCTTGAGGACCTCAACTTCGTCGACTCGGAGAGCTCGCCTGGCCAGTGGCCATCAACTTGATTCCTTGAATGTCGCAAATTGCCTTGTCCTTCTGGTGTTCTTGATGAGATTGGATCGGTGCTCGTTGATTTCTGACCTCAAAGAGCGTTGACTGCAAGCACCTGCTCAGATGTTCCGCTCGATTTATGCCTTCGCACAAAGGCAATGAAAGCGCTCTGCCTGCGTTCGAAGCGTCCGATGCGCATTTAGAGGTTTGCATTGGACTTCTGGTGCATTAATGTGCTCTAGATGCGGTCTGACGGCGGCGTAGGTCATTGGCGTGAAGCTGCCGACTTCAACGCAACGCGACTCTTTGCTGCTTTTCGGTTCAAGTGGCTAGGGTGCCATCCATCTTCTCATCCTGCCCCCAGAACTGGCGCGTTTTCTTACTGGGCGGCTTCTACTATCGGGCTCTGGCGTTTGACTAAAGTGCTCGCTAACAGCCGTCGAGACACAACGCATGCTGCTCCAGTTTCAAGTGTCGCCCTGCCACCATGAAGACTTCTAGGTTAAGGCTTAAATTCTCACTGTAGTCTGCTCTAGCGGCTTCAAGCCCTGTCAGATCCGAACAAAGGGAGTCCTCGGGTCGTGCAGGACTCTCCTGCTCCGACTGTCTTGCCTCGTCTACCGCCTACCCTATGGTGCTGGCGTGGGCCAAGGAAAAAGTTCTTGGAATAGTTCCGTTCACAGACGCGAAGCTTGAACGAGACTACTGCAAGAATGCTGAAGGGCCTGAAGAGGCTTGCCTAATCTGTCGGCATTGGTAGGCTTTCTTATTGTGAAACTGGGATCCAATATGTCCCTACAGCTGATGCAACCCGGTCAGGATCGAGTACCAAGAGGCTCGTCGAGACGATCGAGACTGTCGAGACCGCATGGTTTTATTCAGAGGTGAGTCGAACTGAGTCGGACTTCGACCATCTTGTCTTTCAAACGCGACCTCGCTGATCCTCTACTGGGAGCCTAGGACACGGACTTCGGAGCAGATTCAAATCGAAACGAGAGCGCCAAGAGGAGGCGGCGTTGCAGTTCGGTTGCCAATGTCGCCTCTGCGCGTATGGCCGTCGCTACATGGACTGGGGCCCTCACGCACGTCGCCATGGCTGGGCTGAAGTAGCACGCAAGCGACGTTTTACGCACCTGTTCGGCTTCTACCACCTGTACGAGGGCGAGTGGCACTGGCTCAAGTATCCGGGAGGATGGTACTCGTACAAAGGCGAACGGTGCTGGTTCCACTTTCCTGGCGGCTCAAGGCGGCCCCGGTACTGGTGTCGCGGTATATGGTACCTTTATACGTAGCGCGCGCTCGTCGCTAGCGTGGGAAGGAAGAGCGGCTCGGCCTGGGATGGATCGGGTGGACGCCACCGGCTCTTTGCATCTATAACTACCTCGGGCGGCTCTTTGCTTACAATGAGGTTGATTGTCGCTTGAGTTCTACTCCTACCATACACCGGACACCCATTTTGAGGAGCTCGACCTCGTCAACGCCATCCCTGACCATCAACGTCGACGTCAGACCCGTCTCTTCAATAATTCGAAAACGATGGGCGTCCACGGCCTCACCAAATACGTTCAAGCGCAGCTGCGCAATGCTGTGGCTCTAAGAGTCAGGCAAGAAGCCGGTTCGCCGCCGCAGGTTTTCGTCGTCGATGCATGGGCGTTCATTTTTCACCTTTTCTTGCTAAGCGAAAGCTCGTCTACCTGGTGGAATGGCGGCTCCTACGTGGCTTTCGAAGCTCTGGTCAAAGACGTTGTCGAGCACTGGCTGTGAGTGGACCTCCAAGCTCTCTCAAAATTCACCCCATCTGACCGTTGGGCAAAAGCTCCCTTAACATCTGGCCCATCTTCGTTCGTTGGCTTTCCTTTGCATTCCTTAAATAGGCATGAAGGTGACAAGAACGGCGTTGCACCAGATCTTTGACGGGCCGCCGCCGTCTCTCAAGCAGGCCAAAGTGCAGGAACGGTTGCAGGAGGCGTTGCTCAAGAACAGTGTTTTTATGCGAGGTTCACCTGCCCTGCGCTCGTCGCCCTCTTTCCAGCGCACGAATGCACTCCTACCCCCTTTGCTTTACCGGACGCTCATCTCGAGCCTTCGGGAGCTGGGGGCCAGCTTCAAGTCAAGCTCGAGCCAGAGCACCAATGACGATCGCAGTGCTCCTCAAGTCCGGTTTGCACTAGGAGAGGCGGACAGCGAGGTGGCGGCTGTGGCGGAGGAACTGGGAGGATTCGCGCTCAGCGAGGACTCGGACTACTTCATCCTCTGCGGAAGGGGCCGGAGTGCGCGCTATGTTCCTTTGGACACCATTGCTTTCGTTATGGAGACCGATGCACCGCCACCCTCCACCGAAACTCCGCCGCCAGTAGAAGACGCAGACGACGGCTTCACGCCAGTGGTCTCGAAAAAGGGGAAGAAGGCCACACCGGCTGCATCAGGGTCTACCGCCCACACTTCAATCAACAGCAACTCTCGCTCTTCGTCTCTGCCTCGCATGAAGACCGGCGAACGCTTGGTGGCGCTCGACTTCGAAGCCTACTCGTCGACGGCACTAGCGCTCTCTCTAGGCATCCCTCCGTCGCTTCTGCCATTGCTGGCCGCTTTGATAGGCAACGATTACTCCGACTACTCGCACCAATTCTTTGGGCGGACAGCCCCATCGTCCGAGCGCATCTCCCAAGTTGCTTCGGTTCTTCGGCTGGAGTGGAAGGGCTACTTGAACCGCAAACAGCTCTCCTCTCAACCTCCTTCTGGGTACTCTACTCCAACCGTTAAGTCGCCACTTCGAGGCAGCACCAGCAATCGGCCAGCGACATCCTACGCTGCTTCGGAAACGTCGACCGTGCCACCCAATTCCAAGCAGGCCGACCCAGTCCGGCAGCTGGTGGTGTCCAGCATCAAGCGACTAATGGCACAGGCTGAGGCGTCGGGCGTGAGCCAATATCAGGGAGTTTCGCCGGAAGCTATGGCGGAGAGCGTGATCGACAGCGTCCTTTCGTACTCCAAAGGTGGCGGAGGCGCGAACAAGAGCGAAGATGAGGCGTGCCTAGCGCTTTTAATGGGGCAGGGCGGCAGCGAAGGTCTTCCTGCTGGCCAACAGCTGGATCTACTCCAGGCTGCCTCCCTCCAGACTCGGCGTCAGGCTTTGCGTCTATACTTGACGGCCTACCAGAATGGCCAGCTTTCCACTTCACTAATCCTTGCCTTGGCCTACCGCCGCTTCTTCCCTTTTGTCTACTTGGAAGATGCCAACATGCGGTCGATCCAGCTCACCCACTGCCAGCCCTTGCGCCGGTTCACCTACTCCATCTTGTTCAGCGCTTATGGTCTGACATGGGCTCGGACAAGGGCCGATGTTGAGGCGGAGGAAGAAGAGGCTCGGTTGGAAGCGGAGCGGCAGAAAGAAGAGGAGGACTACCTCGATGAAGTCATCTCCGTCGCTACCTTGTCGTCCGACCCAGACTCGGAGGAAGAAGACGAAAAAGCCGGAGCCAGGCTGAGCGGGAGCGTGGAGTGGCCCGCGCCCGAGCTCAAGGTGCACAAGCCCGACCCGTTCGTCTACGAAGAGGTCCGGCGCGGCGATCGACTTTCTGCCGAGCCGGTCGAGATCCAGCCTCTGCTCTCCCTCCTGGCATCTAACGACACGTGCCCTTTGGAGCTCCGAGAAAAGGTGGCTCGCAACAAGGAAGATCCGGTCGTCCTGCTCCCTGTGGCGACTAGACAAGAGCTGTTCTACACCATCCTCTCCTCTTCAACCCCGGCTGTCCAGGCACTTCCTGAAGGTCTCAGATTGCTGGCGGCGGTACTGCGACATTGCATTCTGTCTGCAGCCTCCGCTTCGCCCGACTCTCGTTCTACCAACTGGATCCGCCAGCCTGACCTGTCATCTTTCTGTGCCACCGCCATCTTACTCATTTCTTCCCCAGAGAAGGTAGTGGACGCAGACCAGCCGACGGGAAGGGAGCCACCTGACAACCGGGCCATCCACCTGGCCACCATGCTGCTCTCGACCTTGGAATCTGCAGCTCAGCTATCAGAAGCGCTCCTCCTTCCTTTTTTCCCGCTGAGCAAGCTTTACGACGGCCCAACTTTCCACCGCCTACTCGGGTCCGCCAGTACCAGCGAAGCCATTGCCGACCTAGCCTTTCCAGACCCCAACAGCGGGCAAAGGGAGGCGTACGATCAGCTCTTGGGTGCTGTCTTGGAGGGCGTAGAAGAGTGGGTGTTTGTGGGTGCCACGAAAGCGGAGAGGAAGGAGCGCAAGAAGAAGGCGAAAGCAGAGGCCAGGCTCGCGGCCGCTTCCTGAGCCTGCTCGTGCTCATTGTACGATCCTAACCCTATCTAAGAGCTAGAGCAATGTATTCTAGAGGGGCAACGAGATGAAGAGCCACAAGTGTTGACATTTGCCACCTGCGAGGGAGAACGGCGTCGCACACGAGCGTCTTGGAGCCGGACGAGCGAGCGGCGAGAGTGCCCAAGATGGAGTACCCGTCGAGCACCAAGTATGCGCACCGGTCCTACACCGACTACGTCCTCCTGTCGCCCGGGCCGTCGACCCAAGGCTGGTCTCACCATTTGATGCGCTTCCAGCCTGCCACTGCTGCCGTCGACCCCCGCGACTGGCCCAAGCCGCTGACGCTGAACCGCAAGGACGAGCACCTGCTGCGCAAGGAGGAGGCCGAGGCGTCCGGGCTGGTGGAGGAAGCCAAGCCGGAGGACGACGACGAGGCGAACAAGGAGGACAAGAGGGACGACAGCTTGATTGCGCCCGGCTCGATACGCGAGTCCAACTGGCAAAAGGGCAAGCCATTCGGCAAAGCGAGCAAGACGACGCGCGTGTTCCAGACGGACGAGAGCGCCGCCTCGCTGCGCCTGAATCGCCAGGAGAGGCGGCCTTTCCTGCTCAAGGACGCCGAGGGCAAGCAGCGCTGGATGGGCCGCTTCGAGGGCGGCCAGACCGAGCTCACGAACACGTCCAACTACGCCCTGTTCTTGATCGACGACAACGAGAAGGACAAGGCGGCCATGAAGGTCCTCAAGGCCGACCGCTTCTATCGCTTCTCCCGCCGCCCGCTCAACGCTTTTAAAGACGCAGACGACGTCGAGTCAGAGGTTTGTCGTCTACCTCTCCATTCACATTCCAAAGTGTCTAGACAAAAAGACGGTCAAACAGTTCAATCAAAGGGCGAAAGCAAAGTATCAAGATCGCTGGTCCAAGCGGGCCACCTCCTCGGGCGCCGCCAAATCCGAAGTCAAGGCAGAAGCCCTAGATGCCCCACGCACTTTCACGGCCATCCACGGCGAGCGGCCGCGGCCCACCGCCTCCGGTTCAGGTGCGGCAGCAGCAGCGGCGCGGGCGCGGAAATCGAAAGCGCAGCAGTCGGACGACGAGTTCGATTTTGACGAGGAGTTTCAAGACGATGAAGAAGGCGCGGGTGGCTACATGGACGACAACGCGCAGATGGACGCCGATGAGGCCAAGGAGCTAGAGGAGAAGATCAAGCGGGAGATGAAGGGCGGCCACTTGGCGGGCGCAAGCGCGAAAACGGGATATGACGATGCGGGGTTGTTCAGCGAGGACGAGGAGGAAGAGCCGGAGCTGACGAAAGAGGGACGGGCCGCCATCAAGCTGTTGAAGAAGTACGAAAAGAGGACAGAGTATGACAGGTCTGACCAGTCTTCGGTTCGTTTCTGTTGCCCTTTCATCAGTTTCATAATGCTGACGATTTGTCGACTCTGACGAACAGGACGAGTCGGAGGAAGAGGAAGAGCCCAAGCCTTCAAACTCCCGCCGCGCATCCGGGTCAGGAAGCATCAATCGCCACTCTCGCCCTCCGTCCATCTCCACCTCCCGTGCTGCTTCTCCCTCGGCTGGCGGTTCCGCCTTGGTCGCCCGCCGAGCCACTTCCCCGGGCCTCCAACAGCGCTCTCGGGCCAACTCACCCTCGCTCAAGCGCAAAGAGCGCGAATCGCCCGACGCTGGCGGAGAGTCGGACACCGGCAAGAAGGCAAGGGTGGAAGACGCCGAGACGGCCAAGCGCATCCTCACCCAAGAGGTCATCGTCAACTTTGTCAAAGGCGTTAACACCCCTCAGGAAGCTACCGCCAAGAACGTGGGTTATTTTACTGCCCCTCAGTCCATTTGATGTTGACTTCTAAGTCTCGCGCGTGCCCACAGCTGTTACGCTTCATCAAAAGCAAACTGGGCGTCAACCCTCGCTCGCCCGGTGTCTCGGAGCTGCTCCAAAGCTTGATCCGTGCCACTTGCACCTTGGAGAGCGGCGTGTTGGTCCTCAAGCCCGGCTTTTAATATGAGACATAGACACCATGTAGACTGCAAGGCCCTATGAACTGCCTAGAGGCACTTTTACTTGCTTGCGCTGTCTGGAGAAGGCGGCGGCCGCGTCATGACATGCTGCAAATATCGAGTCTGAGCATACAACAAGGTTGCTGTCAAAGCAAAGAGCGCGGAGAAGCGTTCTAGATGCAAGCACCTGCTCGTTCCCTCCGTCTTTTGCCTTGCCATAAATGAGCCTTCGACATACATGGGGTATGTCCTACAATCCATCTTGAACGTTTTGTCTTGCTACAAGCTTCAAGCGCTGAAGAGCAAAGCCGCCGCCATTTCCTGTGCCAACACATCCTTCAAATTGAGCTTTGAAAGCGCAAAGAATGGAGGACGTGAGCTCACCGCATTCCCTCCAGTGGCATCGAGCAGCTTGACAGCTTCCTCCCTTCCAACGCCGAGCGCCACCAGGCTTTGGATCTTGCCCTCGTCGTGCCCGCCACTCGGTGCTGGCGATGCCGCGGACGCAGGTGGGCCAGAAGCTGGGGCAGAGGCGAGGGTGTTGCCCTGCCCGCCAAAAGCTTGGAAGCCGGAGCCAGACGGCTGGGGTGGACGGGCTGCGTTGGCAGCTGCGGCTGCTCCGAGTGCGGCGGCGGAGTTGGGCGCATCGGTTGGGACTTGTACATTGCCGTGTCTGTTGAACGTTTCACACAGAAGTGTCAATAGAAGTATATTAACAGAGGTAGAGGCAACTCAACTCGTCCGCCTCCATGCCTTCCTCGAACCTCGCGCTGGCCGGCAGCTCGTGCTCGGCCAAGAAGCGCACCTTCCGGTCTTGGATCTCGAGCACGTTGTCCTTGAGGTTGATGATGGCCTGGTGGCGCTTGAGCATGTCCAGTCCAAAGAGCAAGTCGACCCCTCGTCCCTGTGCCAATCTTCGACCCTATCTCCTTGAGATATGGATGAAAGACGAGCGCACCTCCATGATGGTGAAGCTGCATTGCAGGTACAAGTCGTCGCCGAGCTTGATGGAGGCGGAGTGGACGCGGCCGAGGATCTTGGCGGTGCCGACGCCGACGGCGGTGCCAGCGAACCGGCGGTCGACGAGACGCATTAAGCTGTCAGTACGGTATTCGTTCAGTTGTACGATCAAGTAGAGGAGAGAGAGGCTACGGACCCGCAAGACTCGGCGCAGGACGGGCTCACTGTTGATCCAACTGTCAAGGGGATGGTCTACAAAGGGGAAAGGCGAGGGTCAGACTCACTGATAGTAGCTTGCGCTCCAGAATCGACGAACTGTAGGTATTGGCCACCACCTAAGAATCTGCTGGAGAGCTTTTTGAGTGCGAGCACCACTACCTACCGCTTTGATCGGGAACTTGTTGACTTCGGCCTGGACGTAGAGCATGTGCACCCGCCCAAAAGACTCGGGAGAGTACTCCTGTTTGTCCCCGAGAAAGAAGTCCAAGTCAGCAGAGAAAGGCAGACTGCGGTGGGCTCAGCGACGAACCATTGCGTGCTCCATGTTCTGTTCGAAGGAGCACGGTGACATTAGGATGAAACAACTAATGAAGGTGCATCTCGACGAACCTCGAGGATGGCTTCTTGCTGGATGGCCTCTTCTATGCGCCGCTGAGCCTCCACATCAAAAGGGTCGGCGTTCCTGTTCGAGCCCGCGAGACTGAGACCCCAAGCAAACGGGATCAAAAGCTTTAAGGGAGACAACGAACAGCAAGGCGGCATTGCGCTGCTTCTCCTGGGCCGCGTTGTTCTGCAAGTTGGCGAGCTGGGGCAAGAGCTCCCTGAACCTCGCCGGGTTGCTCTCCGCTGCTTGCGCCATCTCCGGTAACACCTGTGAATCCAACCATATGCTTAGCATTCACCATGCTAGAGTAGAGGTGGACAAGCGCACCTGTCGGAGCTGGTCGAGCAAAGGCCTGTTGGACAGCAATTGGAGCCGCATCGTTTCCGCCTCGCTCTCTGTTGGCTGGCCGGTCGGCGCGCCGGAGGAGGACTGGGGGGACGAGTTCCTGAGGAAGAGCATGTCGTCGCTGCCAATGCCGAACGACTGTCCACAGCGCGGTGTCAACGCTTGCGTGTTTTGGGCGATCTGGCCTGTCAAGTCTGCGCTCACCTCCAGCGAAGCGTTGTCGCCTGTCAATGGCTTGTTTTGGAACAGCAGGGATTGATGCTGGGTCGGGATACCGGTCTGTGAGGGGCAGTGTGGAGTCAGCTTCAAGAGCTGAAAGGGGGAAGGAGCCAGACGCACTTCAGCTTCGAGCAACGCCTTGCAATCCGCCAAAGACATGTCCGCCGACACATCGAGCTGTTAAGCGACCTCAGCACCTACATTAGCAAGTAATCGGAGGGCAAAGCAACCAACGGGAAAAGTCTCGTCGGTCTCGGTGAGCACAAGCAGCCGCATCTTTGTTTGGTTGGTCGCGCTCAAGATTGTATGCGCGCGTGCGTGGCGAGCGCTGACGAATGCTTTGGCGCTTACGACTTGCTGGTTTGCCTATTAGAACGAATGCAAGAGCGTGATCAAGTGCGAGGAAACCCATGTATATGTACAAGTGCCACTGGAATTTCGCCACCGGAGGACCGCCCAAGAAACCATTTTTGCCACCAGTCGTCAATCATGTGCAGAATGAGAAAGAAGCAAGGTGTGCAATCAAGAAGCCGACCAGTGGAACTGGGCGCCGCCAGAGGCTTGGTGGAGCATCTGCACGCGCAGCTTGAGCTGCTTGTCGTACTGCCCTTGGCCGTGCAGGCCAATCATCTGGGCGGGCGAATTTTGGGCGATCATGAGTGTCGAGATGGGGTCGAACGAGTCCAAGGTGGACGTGTGGATGGACCCAAAGTAGAAGGCGAGCGAGATGAGGAAGAGCAGGACGAAGATGACGATCCAGCCGGAGGACGACTTGCGGGAGAGGCCGACGACGTTGGCGGGGGCTTGATAGGTCAGAGATACAGAGTCGCTCTCCGGCAGACCTGTGGGAGCTGCGGTGAGAAGACCATCGCTGAAATTTGGACGAGTTCATACCATTCTTGGAAAGCGTCAGAGGGAGGCCGTTGAGCCACTTGGCCAGCAAGGCTTGGTGCAGGAGGCGGTCGCCTTGCTGGATCACATCGAGCGCCGACGTGTCGGCCGAGGCGGCAATCGTGAGGATGGCGTTGGAGATGAAAGGGATGATTCTATGACAAAGCAGTTCAGCCTTGATGCATTCGCAAAGGACCGAAGGAACCCCACGAGTAGCCAAAGTACGTGGTCCACACCGCGTTGAGGTAGGCGACGACTATATTCCCGGAGAGGTCTGTGGTGGTGTAGCCCGGCAGCATCTGGGCGAAGGAGGTGCTGTTGGTGAATTGGACCGTGCCTTTTGTCTGATGGAGAGTAGTGGTACACCCGACCGCCAAATCGAACTTCGTCGGCGTCCCTTGAGAATTGTCTGTGTTGAGCGAGAAATACCCAGTTTCGATCGTGTCGCTTGTGGGGACCGATAGGCTGAAAGCGAAGCCAGTACGAGTCCTCAGAGGGAGGAGGACCAGGAAGCTTTTGGCGTTGTTGTTGTCTGGACAAAGCCGGTCAGAAGAGCAGGCAAACGTTTTGGCATAAACGCACAAGGGAATGTATAGTAGACAAAGGCTACATCCGCTCCTGCGATAGAGGTGAAATTGGCGATTGTGATATCCAGGTTGGTGCACGCTGCGAGACGTCAGTAATGCGGAGGTGGACAACCCAGCGGTGGCGGCCTACAATTGTTGGCCAATGCCCCATATCCCGGAGCGGTCAAGACAGATGCCGAGTGCGTCATCGAGTTGAAAGCTGAAGGGCGCGAGTCGCCGACTGTAAAGTTCTTCAGGTACAGCGCAGCTGGCGTCGTGTCATTGAACGGAACTTCGTATCCGTCCACTTGCGGTTTCACGCCCCCGGGCGCCTTGATCTGCATGGCCCAAATCGTCGACTCCAGCATGGCATCGTGGTCGAACGATTGCGGAAACCACACGTTCGAGAGCGCGAGTTCGTCGGCTAGAAGCGTCGTAAAGTTGGAAGCGGAAACCGTGCTGGTGAACTCGGCGTTGCGGGTGGAGATGCCAAAAGAAGCGACACAGGCTGCCGAAGACAGGCCGCAGACGATACTGACGACGGCACCCAGGAGAAAGAAGCCCTTGACGCTCGAGCTCCATGCCAGGTCGGTCACCGCCCGCACCTTTGCCCATTGTCCCAGGCTGATGCCGTTCCGCTTTCCAAGAGGTGTCTCGATCAAGCAGCGCCCTTTCACATAGATGTTGTAGGCGACGAAGGCGCCCAGGGCGGTGCCGCCAGCAGAGACGGCAGAATTGATGTTGGACACTGACAAATAGCGGACTTCTATCGGGGCAACGACTTGATTTGAGTGCCAGAGAATGGCAGCTGCTGCCAGGATGGATCCCGTCAAGATCGAACAGGCCAAGAACAGAGGCAAGTTGTTCAATCGCTTGCCGGGAACCAGCTCCTCGTCGCTGTCTTCCGCTTTGAAGGACGAGTACCTCGTCTGGGTGGGCATCCAGTCTGCATAGGACTCGATGGCCATTTTGTAAAGTGGCTATCAAGAGAGAAAGAGACGACGCAGAAGAGAGAACCCAAGGCACCATTGATCGGCGGGCGGAAGGCTAAAAATGTCGCAGATCGCTCTGCCTCCCAGGTGCCGGGAACAACGGCCTGTACATCGAAAGGCTTGGCTGGTGGGGTTTATCGCCAGGTATGGCCACTTCCCGCGTGGCAGCTGATCGAGGTGAACGACCCGCTTCAAATTAAAAAGGAGCTTCGCCGACGACTCTCGCAACGAACTTGGACGCGTAGGACAGACACGCGGCCGAGTTGCCTTTCATATGTAGGCGTATCATCCGAAAGTCGCACCAGAGAGCCAAAGAGCAACACTTGACGAGAAATGAACACCGAGACCGGAAATCATGCGCATGAGTTGACAACTCCGGGTGGCCATCCTGCGAATCTGAGAGCATATAGCGGTTCCAGCGCTTCTCTGCGACCCTATCGAGAGGCAATAAATGGATCCAGAAAAAGCATCGGAAAGAGCAGCGGGTGGCAAAACGGACGAAGAACGCGAATCGCGCTGCGAGGTTGGGGCCGTGCCAAAACTGAAAACTGCGGCCAGTGGCTCTACAAACAGGTCGTTCTGGTCGGCAAGAGCAGCAAAAAAATGCCCTCGCCGAGAGTCGAACTCGGGTTTCAAGATGTCCTGGAATATGAGACTTGCACACTAACCAACTATGTTACAAAGGCATCGAAGACCGGTGTTTTGCCGGTGTCACTGTGGAAACCTTGGTAAAATGGAAAAGAAAAATTTTTCAATGTAAAGGGTAAACGGCACCCGACTTCATACAGCCTCTTGCTTGCAACGAGCGCGTTGATCAAATACAAAAAAAAAAAATTCCGGCACTTGTGGTGCCATTTTGCTTCATCAGAGTATACAGAAGCAACAATTAGACTAGCAGATGTGCAAAATCCTGAGGTTGATCAGGATCAAGCGGTTATCTTGTCCGTCGAAAAAGTTTTCACCATTAGATCCGACGACCAGGATGACCTCAACGGCGACATCAGTTGGTGCGAAGGGGGCAAGGCACGCTCCGAGTAGGGCATTCGTAAAGCAGTGACACAGGTCAAGTTGAAGCCAGGCGAGGTGGCATACCAATTCCACGACAAAACTGTTTTCGGCGGCGAGCAGTCCTTGGAGGTTGGCGCCACCTTCACACGAAGAAGTCGAGCACTTCTTCCACAATAGCGCCTAGTCAATTGAAGTAAGTTGGCGACCAAAAATGAATGTAAAAGCGCCTCACTCGGATTGTTATCTGGAATGTAATGTGTCGCCTCGACAGCTCGGCCACCTTCGAAGCGCAAGCACACTTCTTTCCAGGCGTTGACCGGGTCGAACGCCTTGCCGATGATGCCCTGGCTGCCCCACAGGATCCGCAAGGGCTGCGAGATCTTGTGACCCCGCTGCAGGTCGGCCTCGTCGAGCGTCAAGTCGATGCCTCCTGGGGCAGAACACCGATAGTCTGCACAGGTCGACGTTGGCCAGCCGTCCGTGTTGGCTCCAGCTACATAGCGGTCGAACGCGACCGGGTCTATTTCGCCTCCGCTCTTCAGATAGATCTCCATCCATTTAGTGGGAGGTGATCCTGCGATCAATGTTTCGGGCATTGGCGATGGTTGAATGAATGCAAACCAATCTGCAATCAGGACGGCAGGGTGAGAATCGGTAGGTCTGACGTTGGCAGGCACTCACGCCAATACGGCCTGGCGAAAGCCAGAGTCACGTTCTTGTACATATGCAGGGTAGGAGCAATGTCCAAAAGGATGATCTTGATGACGCTGTCAGGGTGGTCCAGCGCCAATCGGTGAGCGACTCTTGCTCCTCGGTCATGCGCCAGTCTGCAGCTCTCGCCTGTTAGCTCTGCCATTGCAGCAGTGGAGGAGGCACTTACACATAGAACTTGTTGAAACCCAGCTTGGACCTTTGGAGGGCAACGTTGTCAGAAGGTTGCCAGGCTTTGCACGAAGAGGATGCTTACATTACACGAACTTGGTCGTTTGCCATCTCCCGTTTGGAGTACGCCTCATCTCCTTGACCTCCAGGCGGTTTTGATGAGGCGCCATACCTGATATACAACGTCAGAGCCGCCTGCTGGATCTCCGAAAGCATTGCAACGCAGCTCACCCGCGCAAGTCCGTAGCAACGACAGAGAAGTGGCTCAGCAGCTTAGGTGCGACCAGGTGATACAGATGATGCGTCTGCGGATAGCCATGGAGGCAAAGGAGTGCGGGTTTTGATTCCGGATGGCGAGCCACAACGCCGTGAATCGAGACGTCAACTTTGAGGAAGTCGGAGGGCACGGCCAGGTCAAAGCTCTCAAACGGGGCCTCTTCCAGGCTGAGCTTCGTGGTCATTCTTGCAGCAACAGGACTGGGCATCAGAGAAAAGTACAAGCGGCTGAACGAGCTCGAGAGTTGGTCACCCCGCATGACTTGAGCGAAACCAACCCGCCCGATCGCGCCACTGGTCAGCAGCTCAAGGACTCCTCGAACGCTTCCAAACGCTCAGAGGATTGAACGAGCGCAGTCATTGATTAGATTACAGGAAACGAGAGCCATTGTGAGTGTCCATCTAGAATTCGACCGCAGGCGCCTTGACCAAGTACGACTTGGTCTCGCCACCACCCTGCTGGATCTCGACGCGGTAGTCGAAGTCCAAGCAGCCTTGGACGTAGTCGACCAGCACGTAGTTGCGTCTTCCAAGGATGAAGCTGTTCTTGAGCGACTTGCCGTCGGTGTCAATCTTGAATAAGTCGATCATTGACTCGTCGATGCCAGCGTGGTGGAGCTGTAGCAGTCTTTAGAGCTTGCTTTCTTTGGCACGAGGGTGGCCTACAGTCTTGTGGGTCTTGCCACCCAACTTGTTGAGCAAGGTAATCATGAACGGCGGCGGAGCTGAGCTCCAAACGTTCAGTCTGCCTCGCCGTGGTAGTGAAAGAGCAACTTACGCGTATTGACGATCGCCGAAGAGGTAATCTGCGGCAAAGCAATGTGTCAATTCTGGCGCCATTCAAACCTGAAATCACTCACATTGAGCATGTAGATTGGGTCTTTCTCCGGGGCGGTCTTGGTCTTGGCAAAGAAGTATCCACACGCGGCTGCGTGGACGTCGCCAGACAGGAACGATATCCGCAGCTTGTTCTGCGCGGCCAGCTTGACGCACTCTTGGACCAGCCAATTGCGCTCCTCCTTGTGGTTCTCAGAGCACCAGTGGTCGTTGAGACTTTAGGTCAAAGTGAAAAGTAAGCAAGGCGGATCAGGTCACTAGAAAGATGACTGACTCATCCCTGTCGGCATTGTGAACGTCAGACTGGAGCGTCGAACAAGCGCAAAAAAGTCAACTCACAGAAGCTCAGCTTGACCTTTACACATTTTGTCGCATATCAGCCAGGGATACAGAAGGAAGGCGAGAGACCCACCATTGAAGCGGTTCACCATCGATTTGACGCCAACCTTAGCCATGATGTTCATCGGGTTGATCGCAGAACCCATGATCTGTTCATTCGTCAATCACAAGAACCATCGGAAAAGAACTCTCTACTGCGCATACCTTTTCGGCGGCCACCATGCGCGGGTAGGCAATGGGAACGCCGAGCAGGATGACCAACTGGTCCACCTCGGCCGGCAAGGCATTGATGGCAGCAAAGACTCTGTCGTAGGTGAACTTGGTGACGACACGATCCAGGCGGCGCTCGGCCCTGCAGTCCAGGAGCAAGATCCGCTGGTTGGGACCGAGGTACGAGAGATACGACTGGCTGGGAAAGGGGATGTATTCGCCCGGGCCGCCGATGATGAGCTGAGCAATCTGTTAGTACTGTGACGAAGGGCATGATGGGAAGCAACTTGCTGATTTGAAGGCATTGTCCTTGTTGTCAAGCGAAGTTCCGTCGAGAGTGGGAACGCTGAAGTTTTGGAACAGCATGTACCAAAACCAGCCTAAAAGCACCTTGAATATGTTATTGGGCACCTAGATAGGCATGCCAGCTCACCGCGTTCGCCAATGGCCGAAAACACCTGCGATTGCATGAGCGAATCGGGATAGCTGCCGAAGCCATCTAATGTAGCACACTGTCAGCAGCTTTCGGTTTTGCATACGAAGAGAAAGACAATGAACCGATGAGGTCGTGATCGTCTGTTGCAAAGCGTGAGCGTTTGCAAACATGGCGTCGCGAGAAAGAAAGCGGCACGGACCTGCGATGTTGAGCATGGGTATTTGAGCGATCGCCTTGGCAAAAGAGCCATTTCGGAACCAAGCGCAGCTGCGAGATACATTAGATTCAGTGCGAGCCAAAATGATGATTGCTGGAATTTACTAGTGGTTGAAGAGAAAGCGGTTCAAACTTCGAGCGTTCGTTCTCATAAGCTGCCTTCGACAGAATTCAGGGAGACATTGTCTTACGCAAAAGACATGGCGTCGGTCAGGGGAGCTTTCGCCTTCCACTCTTCGTCAGGCGAGGAAAGCCACTCTGACAGTTCGGGCTCTCGCGCAATCGGGTCACAGTAGCTACAAAATGCTACTTGTGAGAACATCACGGTAAAATGGGCGAGGAGGAGCCTCACATTTGGTCGCCACCACCAACGAGCACGTGGATCGGCTTTTTGGCGTGGTGGTTGAGCAAGTCGGTCCACAGCGGCGAGGGGCCGTTGAAGTCTTCAGTCTTGACACCCGCTGAGAAGCCGTTGCACCTGGACAGTTGCACGCCGATATGTAAGCGTTCGCGACTCCGCGACGAATGTAAGCGAAGCCGCACGAGTGGCCAACCCAGCGCATGTTTTGGTTCTTGGCGGGCACGTAGAACGTGCGACGCTTGCCATGGTTGATGGAGTAGGTAACAGCCTGCTCTTCGTCCGTCAGCGGGACTTCGAGCTTGAAGCGCCAGAAGGTCGAGGGGCCGTGGAGGGCATGATAGCGGTAAATGTTGAGAGCCTCGACTTGAACTTGCTGGGTGCCAGCACCAGGAGACAAAGACTGAGCAGCCAGCTGGGCGTGCAGGGCGGCAGGTTGAGCATGCCAGAGGAGGAACGGCTTGGTCGGCTCATAGTCCGAGCCCCCATCGGACACGACCAGCATGGCGAATCCCAGCCACACCCCAGCCTCTACGGTGTCGTATTTCAACATTGGCCCAGCCATGACCTGCAAGTGAGGCTGGTAGCCGGCCTTGGCAGCTGCGGGGTCGTCCTTGTGCGGCCCAGGGCTGGTGACAGTTCCTTGGAGGCCTTGTCCTTCAGTGATAGCGCCCGGGATATCCTTTTCTGGGACAGGTGGGCGGTAGTTGGGCTCTTCATAGCCAGTTGAGCCAGCCGTGGCTGTCGAGAAACCAGAACACGTTTCAATCCAATGTTGACCGTCTCCCTTGGAGAGAGCGCCTACCGGGAACATCGACCTTGTCCAGCTCTTCGTCTGGAAGTGGGAGAGTCTCTTCATAGCCTTGATACTGGCCCCGACCGTGGCGTTCTGAATGCTTCAGCGTTAAACCTTGTCGAGGGCACTAAGCGAAAGGAAAGAAGTGCACCTTCACGCTCGGCTCGAATGCGCGCTCGGAGTCCGGGCTCATCCATCTTGTACTAGTGCAGGTAGCAGAGGGTCACAATGGGTCAAGGGGAGCAGAGTCAGAAAACACCGAGCGGTCGATGTCAGAGCGAAAAGCAGCGCCGATGGGTCAGGAAACGCTTCAACGATCTGCGCAACTTGTACACCAGCGCACTCAGAGTCTTTGACGACCACGAAAGCCAATCAAGACAAGCCGAATGGTCGCTGCCGAATGACGAAGTCGACAAAAAGGGCTTGGCGGACGTTCTGTCACAGATGCGCTTTGTGGTGCTCAAGGTGGTGTCACACAGCCGCTGCCCGCGGCGTCGATCCTGTGCTGCCTGCAAAGGAGTCTTTTTATAGGACCGAGTCCCCTTGTTTGTTCGCATACGACCACTCCCAAAGGCCTTTGCGAGATCCCCGGCGGACGAGCAAAACCATGGCCTACTACAGAGCAGGTTCGTGTTCATCGTGATTTCGCCGCCTCCTTGTTGGCCCCTTTAAAAAGCAGCGTAAAAACAGGCAACTCGGACTCCGAGGTCCAACTCAACGACTACCACACGAACGAGAGCAAGTACGCGCCCGTCCACACCAACTACGGGAGTTCAAGAGGGATGGGAGCGGCGAGCCGGGGCGGGAACAAAAAGTGGTGGGCCATTGGCATCGTCAGCTTGCTGGTTGTCGCTGGCGCCGTGTTGGGAGGCGTCTTCGGGTCGCGAGCGGCCCACGACGACAGCAACAAGAAGACAGCGGCGGACACGGCCGCGACAAACGGGGCCATCACCACCGATTCATCAGGCCAGGTCGTCTACCCCCTCAACGCCAACGGGGACCCGATCTATCCCTCCGCCAGTGCCACAGCACCGGGCGTGGCGCCAACCACCCAGTCCAGCTCCAGCCTCTCATGCGGCTCCGACTCCTTTACCGCCTCCACCCAAGACGCCAACACTTGGACCGTCCGGCCTGACCATCCGGTCCTCTTTGCGCCCCAGTACAAATGGGCCTGCCTGCCCACCCTCATCGCCAACGACCCTTATATGGCCGCGTGGAACGAGACCATCTTTGGCAATGCGACCGCCTTCGCCGCCATGGACCCTCAACCTTACACGTGAGTGTCTTGGCCTCTTGGGTCTTGTTTGTAAAACCTGGCAGCTCAATGGACCGCATTTTATAGCATCGATGGTGGCCTTTCTGGTTCGGGCATCTTGGACCCAGCTCGCGAGATCCAGCTGCGCATGAAGCACTGGTAAAATTTGCTCCCTCTGCTCGATTAATTATAGCCACACATTCCTCATGTCGCTCTCTTTTTACACCCAGGGCCTACGCATGGAGAATGACCAACGATACCAAGTGGTCGGACAGAGCGTGGACCGAGTTGCTCGTGCGTTCACTGCCGATCGACGCCTTCCCCTGAATCGAAATTCTGATGGCCCCTGCGTTCACCAACAGACCGCTTCTGGCAACAACAGCGCCATCTCGTTTGGCACAGCTCCTGACAGATGGAATGCTGCCGGCCACTTCCTCGACACCGGCGAGTTGACGCTCGCGTTTGCATACGCCTACGACTGGATGTACGACGCCTGGACCACCACTCAGAGGGACGCCATTCGATGGAGCATCATCAACCTTGGTCTCCGGTGCGTATCAATGCCTTCCTAGAAGGATAGAAGTGGCTCATGCAGCTGGATGCCGCAGATTCGGCTTGAATGCCTACACCGACTCCAGCGTCGGCTATGGCTGGTGGAGGAGCACGAACGGCAACGTACGTCAACATGCTTCTGTTTGAGAGTGAACCGAAGACTTACTCAATCGTCAATCTCGAAGTGGAACTGCGTTTGCAATGGTGGCCTAACCTTGGGCGCCCTCGCTATCCTGAACGACGATACGTCGGGCGTTGCGGCCCAGATCCTCTCTCACACCGTCTCCAATGCTCTTGGCAACTGCTACCAAGCTGTGCAGCAGGACGGGACCTGGAGCGAAACCTCGGATTACTGGTATTTTGGCTCGACCGCCGCCGCGCAAATGTGGTCCGGCGTCTTGACCGCGACTGGCTACGACCACGGCATCCAGTCCGCCAACGCCAACTATAACAAGACCGGCCTCTTCCACATGTACGGCACCGGCTTTGTGGAAAAGTTCAACTACGGCGATTGCGGCCCGAACAAGTACACTGCCACAGGTTGGTTATCTTCTCGTTGGTCTCGTCTGGCGTCAGGGCTGATCCCTCTCTCGTTCAACAGCCAACTGCATGATGTTCTTCGGCGAGCAGTTTGACATCCCAATGTACACCCTCTACCAGCGAGAGCGCGCCGATGCCCCAGAACCTCTTTCGGTTGGCTTCCTTTCAACCCCTGTCTCCCGCTGTTGCTCACTTACGACATTGCAGATGTTCTGGTACAACCCTGAAGTGACGGGAGACTGGTGGAACGGCTTGGCGCTCGACCACTCGTTTGAGGACTCGAATGACACCTGGACCGCCATGCGCGGAAGCTGGACCGACCCGAATGGCTTTTACGCGGCTATGAAGGGAGGCAAGCTGACCGGCCATCAAACGCACGGCGGTACGTGCACTCTGGCGTTCCTGCTCTGGTCCTTGCTCATGACTGGTGGATCAGACCTCGATGTTGGTGACTTCGTCTTTGAGGCTCTTGGACAGCGATGGGCGTGAGTGGAAGATGTAGACCACCAACAAAGCCGCCTTGCTGACCCTGGTCTTGGACAGTGGCGAGCTCTGCCAAAACAACTACCTGGCCGATGGCTACTTCACTTCGGAAGCCCAGAATGCCCAGAGGTGGCTCTACTACCGGAAGCGCACTGAAGGCCAGAACACGTTGTTGATCGGCGGCGCCAACCAAGATGTCACCGCCAGCCCCGTTCTGGAGAATTATGGCTCGACCAACGAGTCGCCGAATACGCTCAGCTATGCGGTGCCGACTGCTTCGACCGCTTTCTGGGTCGCGTGAGTCCCGTTACCTGCTCCATCCCAGCACACCAAACTAAGCGATGCCTGCTTCCAGTGATCTGTCCAGCGCCTACAGCGACACGGCCTCGGTCAAGCGCGGCATGCGCACCCTCAACGGACGCAGGCAGCTGCTTATCCAAGATGAGGTCACTGACGCCACCACCTGGGTCCAATGGCGCATGCAGTAAGGCACTCTTTGCGATGGTGGCAAGCAATTTTTTTTGACGAACGCGCGGCACAGAACCAACGCTACCATCACCTATTCGAGCTCCAACACCGTGGCTACGCTTAAGCTTGGTGGCGAGACTGTGATCGCGACCCTACTCTCACCGTCTGGCGCCGCTTTCGCCACAGAAGAGCCAGTCCGCTTGTCCACCGACCCAGCCTTGCCCTCCGACCCCGAGAGCATTGACCTGCCCAACCCTGGTGTCTCCGTTCTTACCGTCAACGTCACAGCAGCAGGCACCAACACCATCCAAGTCCTTTTCAACCCTCAATGGCCCGGTTTGTCGTCGTCCGACTATGTGAACCCAGCCTCAGTCAGCCTCAGCGACTGGTCATTGACTTCGCACTCCTAAAACATCTTTAAAAACGAACCACGGACACTGGCACGACAAGCAGAGCTTTGTCGGCTCTTTTAGATGATCTCTGTCAAACTGTTTCTTTCTCTCTTTACAGCCACGGACATTTGCCCCTCTTTTCGGAGCGGCCTGGACCCTTGTATATACGCTCTACGCTAGCATGCCAATCCTTCTTGCATACCACGCTTCATCCGACTTGCTCTCTTCGTCCGGTTGGCAGGATTTTTGCCCCTTGCCGTCGTCCGCCACTTGCATCCTAAACTTCGTCGGTTCAGCACATTACAAAGATGTCGAGGACGACCGCTGTGACTCGCTTTGCAACTTACCAGCGCGGCACCTTCGCTTTTAAACAACACTTTTCTGAGGCCCTGTACTGGCCAGCTCGTTCAGCGCCGACTTTGGACGTCTTCTTCATTCCAGGCAACCCAGGCTTAATCGACTATTATATCGATTTCTTGGAGAAGCTCCACAATTTGATGGACGGACAGGTGTCCATCAGGGCCGTCTCTCAGCTGGGCCACAACTTGCACGCTCCTTTGGGAAGCGGGCCGCCTGCCTCCATTCGAGAGCAAATCGACTCCAAGATAGCTTTCGTGTCTCAACACCGGCAGAAAGACACGCCTTGTGTGCTAATCGGGCACTCATTGGGGTCGTACATGATTCTACAGGTTTGGCCGAATAGCTTGGGACTGGGTCAAGGACGAAACTCACTGTCGGGCGCAGATGGCCAAGTCTCTGCCGCCCTTCTACGCTCAATTCCTGTTCCCTTCGCTATGTCACATTGCACTCACGCCAAACGGAAAGGCCCTCCGCTGGCTGTTCCACCCGTTTGCGGTATCGGCTGTCAGCTCATCCACCGTGGTATTGAGACTCCTGCCGCCCAGCTGGCTACAGTCTCTGGTCACAGCCTTCACAGGGCAAGAACCCTCTGCAACAGAAATCACGTCGGCTCTGGCGTCAAGCCCGGCGCTGGTGTGGGCCTCTTTGTGTCTGGGAGCGGAGGAGATGAAGGGGATAAAGGAGCTCGACACAACCGCTCTTGATGTCCTTGGCAATCGTTGCAGGATTCTCTGGGCACAGGAAGGAGCGGATGGCTGGACTACAGAAGCGCAGATCGAAGATATTCAGCTGCAGGGTGGCAAAATGGGCGTCGAGTGGCGACGAACCACCGAGAACCTGCCGCACGCATTCTGCTGCAGCAAGAGCCATTCCGACTACGTGGCAAGAGTGTGTTCTACATGGCTCGATGCAATTAAAAATTAACCCGTCTAATGCTACAATGCTGTGAAAGTGTACAAAAACTCTGATGCCCGAACACTCGCACTAAGCCAAAAACCTGAAGACTTCCCACCAACAGCACAAAATCTGTCAGAGACTGTTAGAAAGTGTGGTGTAAACATAGCGGGCACATGCACACACCTCTAACCAAATCAATGCCAGTCCAGCACCGCCCAACAACACCGCGCCACGACCAAGACTTCCGAGCGCGACGAGATGATGTCTGAGAAATTGAATCAGGTTGTCAGCTTAGAAGTTCAAATGATAGCGCGCGAAGCCAACGGACCTAGTGTAGGGAGACCTCATGGCGCAGACTGCTTCCAGACCGCTTGCGCTTGGCCTCCAGATCCTCTCGCTTCTTCCAACACCCCTGGCGCTCCTTCAACGGGCAAACAATCTTCATGTGCTTCATCATCGTCATTTCCAATGACAGGATGCGGAACGAGGCCGAGTTGGCGACGAAGCGAAAGGTCGGCGAAAAGTGCTCCGGGATGGCCTCGGGCAGCGCTGGCTCTGGAGCTTGAACGATCTGTAGGAGTTCGAGGTCGCAATCCTCTGGGAAAAGCGAGGGCAGGTCCGCAAGGTGGAAGTCCGGAAGAGGGAGGTCCTGAGGAGGGAGGGTTTCGCGAGCCGCTGGCCGCGTCCACCGCTGAACAAGCGACGCAAGCTGCGCCGACAAGGAAGGAGAGCGTTTGGGTTTGACGGTTGCTCGAGGCCGCGCGGACGGGTCAGGTGAGAGTTGATAAGCTTTTGAGCCTAAAGAGTAAGACGTCAAGGGGTCGCGTTCGATAGATTGGCGCCGCAGGTGGCGAGTGACTGGGGCTTCGGGTTTGGGCGTGAAGAAGGAGCGGGTGGTCGAATAGCTGGACATTGGGCAGTCGCAAGGGGGTAGGGCGAGATCATCTTCATCGTCATCATCGAACAATGGCGCCCGGCTGTCCGACCATGTGCTGCTACCGCTGTCGTCGCTGCAGTACGAAGCCTCGGGGTCCGACCAGCACTCCGCTTGCTGTGGCTCCTGGAGCTGGATGAAGTATGGCGCACTAGCCGGATCGGCGCCAACGACCTGGATCTGGAGGTTGTTGTGTGCACTAGGCAGCGGCGCTTTGGACGCCGAATCCACGAGCTGCGGCGACCACTGAGGGCGGCGACTGGCGCGCATGACTGCTGCAGGGACTTAATGTGCGACAGCCAACATAAAGGAGTAGAGGCGGCTGGTGGAAACGGCAAAGGAGTTCAAAAGTTGAGGCACCAGGCAGCCGCTCGAGGCGCGCTTGGGTCGGTTACCAGATCCCGCGTGGCCGAAAAATGAGTCTCACAGTCAATTTAAGATTTTAAGCTTTGCTTGTGACGGTGAGCGTTCCAAGCAGCTTCGGTGGCGTCGCCGAGCAAGAGCAAGTTGACCAAGGGTGAGGCAATGAAGGTGTAGCGCAGGCCGAACAGCAAGATGCAGCTAGCAGCGAAAGTCGGGGCATTTGCCCGCCAGGGCGACCGACTGGGAATTCACATGATGAGCTGATCCGACATCCGACGCGATCCGATTTTGCTGCTTACATCGGGATCTGCAGAGTGGTTGGCGCGACGGCGCTTTTCCCAGAGGTCGCTTCATACCAGGCAAAGTAGCCGAGCACCCAAAACGCGTTGTGATCCGAGGAGAACGGGTGCCACCATCCAACCGCCAGGTTGCGCGCCCAAACAACGAGAGTTGGCGCGTTGGCGGGCAGGAGGAAAACCAAAACCGCCAAGGTGGCGCGGTCGCTGGGGCCGGTGGGTGCAGACAGAAGAGACAGAAGGGTGACGACCAGAAAGCCAAATTGATGTGGCGCAAAGAGCCATATAAAGCACGTAATGACAGCTGCACCCAAAACGTCTGCTCTCCAACTGTTGCAGTACGCGAGTGTGAACTATTTTCAATTGAGGGCAGCGGACTTCACGAACCTCGAGGCTGGCAGCGAAATTCGTAAGAAGCGCTTGATGTCAGCCAACCCTATTACCAAGGACTCCAGGAGTGCGCAGGCCACCAGCGATGCGACGAAACAGAGGAGGAAGAGGACTGCAGGCATTGGGATGAAGATCGAGAGGTCGGTTCCGGCCAATGCATCGCGCACCAGCCACATCGCCTCGGGGTCTGAGGGCGGCTTGGCGAAGTACTTCAAAGCAAGGAATTGCACCGTGGCGAGGGCAGTCAAAGAGGCGGAAACGGTCATCGCGCGACGCCTTCCAAACGAAAACACGGTCGACAGTAGCGGCCAATTTGTTGAGCCTGGCTTTTCGTAACGTCCAGCTAGCAGCACAATCGCTGTGGGCCAGGATGCCAGAACAAGCTTGAATCTTCGAAGGATGACAGTAGCTGTTCGCCGCTTGTGGATGCCAAAGGTAAGGACAAGAGGTTGGGGACACGTCGGATCGAACCAAGTTTGTATGCCAATGACCGACTGCGACACGGGCGTGTGAAACGGTGGTGGGTAGTGGAGATGTGCGCTAGCCGACTTGAAGTTGGGAAAATAGTGCGCCTCGCCTCCAAGGGATACCGCCAGGAGGGGCGCGAAAACAGACTCGCCTGCGATGGCATTTGAGATCTGGCTTCCTTCATCTTTCCCCCAAAAAAGAGCCTCACTTTCACATGATCGCGGTGCAGCGTTGATGGCATAAGCAACCAGCGACGTTGCCAGACCTTTGATGTGGACTTCACTGCCGACGCTTTGATTGGCGGGGATAGAGATCGAATGCGGCAGCATGAGAAGGCCCAAAATGGACCACTCGTATAATTGCGCGGGAGGAGCAAGCTGTACGACTGCAAAAGTCGAGTTGGCTGTTGATTGCACCGTGAGCGCATCGCCGCTGGAGAAATGCGAGTAGAGCAACGGTTGATCTGTGTTGCTGCTGGTGTGTGTGGAAAATGAAGAAGGCAGCTTCATTGCTCCGGTCGAGTCCGCGTCTTCGCAAGGCGTCCCCCTCTTGCAAATTTGGTAGCCCCCCCTTGCCACCATTGAATAATCTCCCGCCAACAATACGGTCTCGCCGCTTTGTGCCCCTTTCATGATCCATCCGTTCTGATGCTGGCTGTCGGAGACTACCCCAGACCATCCGTGGCTTTGCAGGCCGCCCTGGAAGACCGTCTTCCACGTTGCCAGGCGCTTGGCGACATCGGCCGTTCTTGCTGCGCGAGAAGCCACGGTGATGCCAAGCAGTGCTTCAGCAATCTTGTACCGAAGCTGGTCGCACCACATCATAGCAACGTGATCGACCGGTGCAAACAGGTCTGGGATGCCAGACGTGAAAATGGTCAGAGCATGAGTGTCGGGAGCGAGGCCAGCCAGCGACACGGAGTCCGAATCGATCATAGTATCGGCTGTTCCACCTGACAGAGATAGAATGGCGACATCAGAGAGCCGACCGCCCGTAAAGCCGGAGCGCCAGAAGCGGTCGGTGTCGGAATAGAATCGTTGAAGCCGGCTGTCGAAGGGCGCCGGTGGTTGTAGGTGCGGGGTACTGAGCGTGATGATCGTATTCACGCTGCTGGGCGGGAAGTTTGGTTGCAAAAACAGGTTTCGGGCAACGATGCCGCCCATGCTGTGGGCAAGGATGACGACTGCCGATGGCGGGATTGGAGATCCGCCTTGGTAGAGTGACAGGATGTAACGAATTGCATCGCAGGTGTACTCGCTCTGTTCGGCTAGCGTTTGACCGTGGAAAGCAGAGAAGTCTTCATTAAAGTCCACTGAGGGCAGACAGGAAGTCAGAAATAGCCTGCTTGAGAAAGCACAGCAGCGGACCAGCAAAAACGTCTAGGTTCTGAGTGCCAGATTCGAGATAGCGCAGTCTCGGACGGCCGGGGGCTTCGTAAAACATGCGGGAAGTGGCGGCAGCGACTGAGCGAATTTGACGAGACGAGCCCGCATTGCCCGGAATGAAGAGCACAGGTATCCCTGACAGCTTTGATATCTACTGAGTCTCCGCAAAAGAGGCAATGAAGCTCCGGCGCCTTACTCCTGCTGCTGGATCCATATCCCATCCAGCTTCACGGTACAAATGCAGAGTGTATTTCGTGGCCAGCCTGCTTTGCGATCCGTCCAGACCGTTCATATGAACGTAATGGGGCGACATGTAAGCCATACGGCACCCTCCAGCCACGCCATTGACGACACGGGATGCTGTGGATGACCGGAGGGCGGCCAGCCAAAGCACAGACAGCAACAAAAAAGTCGGGCTCATCTCATAGCGATGCCTTTTTCAGAACCCCAACAGACAATGCTGACATCCAAAATAGGGTGAGGCGATGTCGTTGAGCAGGAAGAAGCCCTTTCGACCTGAGCTTCTTCCGCTCGGACGGCCGACATATGGGCCGCTGCATTCACTGCGGCGCCTCCCAGGAGCTGTTCACAGTATTCCAGCGCAATTATGCCCTAAAAGAATGCGAAAGCTGCAACCGACTGGCCGAGTGCGCCGTCTGCTCCTCTTCCGCATTGCACGCTCAGCTTATTGGACTTCAGCCCTTACATGGAAGCGGACTTCACTCTCAAATTCATCGACCTCTTGCTCCTGAAGCCTGCAGTACTAAAACACCTGATTTTCAATGCTGAGGAGCCCCTACCCAGCGGCAGCAAGCGGAAACGTCTGACGCCACCAGCTGTCCGACTGGGTTTCGCGGTCGTTTTGCTGGATGCTTGTAGGTTCTGTCTGTCTCCATAGGTGCACAACTCAATATGCGAGCGAGAAGACAGCGTGTGGTCGGAGAAAGCGCTCTTCAACTCACTGCGTGAGGAAGACCTGGTCCTTGCCTTTGGCCGGAGTTTGGCTAAACAGGCGTGGAGTAGGTTCTGAATACTGCATCTCGCTCTCCCAGTGCTGATATCCTTCCAAGATTTGTTCTCATTGGTGGCCATTGCAAGTGGCGTAGTGTGGTTTTATGCGTGGTTGCGAAAGTCGGCGCTTCATGTTTCGTGAGCTATGCGCTTCCAAGACTTGAACGGCTGCTGAGTAGAACACCAGAGTCCGAAAAATGCCACTCGCAATCTTCTACGCCTCGCTGCCTAGACTGGCCCTCCTCTTCTTGCTTCTGATCTGGCGAAACGAATATGCGAAGGCTTTGCCGCCAGAGGTCCCCAGCATCCTACCATTGCAACTGAAGGAGCAAATTCAAGGATTCAATGGCTACCAATGGTACACGCACGTCTTGCGGACCTGTCTCGGCATTGCGGGCCTTGGCCTGGTCCTCGTCGGTAAGCTGTGACTCAGACGTCGTAGGTGATGGGCTAACAGGTGGTGCAGGTGTTACAAGCTGCACTGCAACAGAGGCTGTAGCGCAACTCGTCGCAGTGATGGCCATTCATGCGCAAGTGGCGGTGCTATGACCCATCAAGCAACTCTCTCGCCCGCAACCCCTCGCCCAAACACCTTGGGCGCCTTCTCTTGCAGCCAAGTGAAGGGTATTGCTGATACACAGCGGGCGTACACCGAGTTGGTCAACACGAGCTCTGAGTACATGATGGCGTGCACGCGTTTGTTGTGCAGAGCCGAGCTGGGGTGGATCTTGACAGGCTGCGAGCGCAAACGGTCAGCCGGCGGAAGGCATCAAATCGTGGGAGCTGGCTTACCATGTGCCCGATAGTCTTGCGGTAGACGTTGTCCGCTCCGAGGATCGCGGTGTTGGGAAAGAGGCCGGCCAGACAGGCTTCAAGGATTGGGGCCGTCTCGTTTTGGCAAGAGACGCGCCAGTCCAAGTTTAGACGCTGGCAGCGGTCAATGAGTTGGCTGCGTGCGTCCAAGACGCTCTTCATGGTGCGACCGTTGACAAAATTCTCCCTGCACCAGGCCTCCTTTGCCTTCTTGGTGTCCTTTGGGCCTTCGCCTTGTACCGCTTCATACGAGCGCAGAACGTTGAGAAATGTCAGATGGTCGCCATCCCGATGGATGAACTTGAGGTGGGCTTCGGTCGACGCTTCTCGACTTGCCGAGGGCGTCACCAGGATCGAGTCGGAAAACGACATGAGTGCCACGAGTGAGACCACTTCTGACGGGCATCCTAGCTCAAAGGAGGCCAGTAGGATGCGCGCTGACTGGGGATCCAGTGGTAGCGCCGACATCTGGCGTCCAACTTGGGAGATTCGCCGGTCGCTGTCGAGAGCTCCCAGCGAATACAGCTCGAGCATGGCCATGGTCACTTTGACAGAACAACATTATGATGTGGATTGCGGGAAAGCCTAGACTGGATGTGGCTCACAAGAGTCAGGCGCCGGTCTGTTCAAAAACGGGAAATGCATGGGGTCTGCGCCGGCGGCAAGGAGGTGCAAAAGAGCGAAGGCCATAGAGCAGCGCTCGATTTCGGGGGTATGCGAAGCGGGCAGAGCCAGGTAGCTGTTTTCGGTGTAAAGCCGGTAACAGGTGCCAGCGGCCTGGACAGTCGTGAGCGCGACAAACGCGTAGAAAAGTGGCGGCACCAACCTCGCGTCCAGCTCGGCCGGACCTTTGCTGAGCACTGGACCGGCTGACGGGGCTGATGGCCAGCACGTCGATCCCTAAAGCTTGTGGTCAGACAGACTCAAGGCAACCAGACAAATCTCTGCCTACCGTTCTGCGCTTGGTAGTTCTTTTCCTTCATCATGCCTGTGTCGATCACGTACTTGATTCCGGGTATGGTCACAGAGGTCTCGGCAACATTGGTAGCCAACACGACTTTCCGGTGGCGTGGTGGAGCTTTGAGGAAAGCTTTGGCTTGCAAGGCGGGAGCGAGCTTGGCGTAAAGTGTACAGACTTGGATCTGGAAAGGCAGTGAGAAGGAGGATGGAACCGCCCATTGGGATGACGCCTTACCTCTTCGTGCCTCGGCAACAAATATCTTGCGAAACTGACGATGGAGGTGGACAAGCTCTCGATCTCCTCTTCACCTATTCCATAGAGTGAGATATAGAAAACTAAGGCGCCCTGCGAGCCTACCGGTGAGGAAGATGAGAACGTCGCCAGGCGGCTGGGTCATGTGGATCTGGAAGAAGGTGCGCAGGGCTGCATCAAGGTAGTCCACCTGGCTCTCAGCGCAGTATTTGATGTCGACCTTGTGTTGGCGCCCTTTGACATAGGCGATCTTGGCGCTGCTTAGGGTGGTGAGCAAATGGCAAGGAAAGGAGGGCGGCGGGACTCACTCATCAAAAAACTTGGAGAACGCTTCAGCGTCCAAAGTGGCGCTCATCACAACAATCTTCAGAGGAGTCACAGGAAAGCCGTCCTCGTCCTTCTTGCCAGCGGCAACGTGCTCTTTTCGCTTGGCTTGGATCTGCTTGAGGAAGCCAAGCACCATGTCCGTTCGCAAAGTCCGCTCATGGGCTTCGTCGATAAAGACCACGTCGTACATGCTGAGGAGCTGGTCGGATAGAACCTCTTGTAGCAGGGTGCCATCCGTCACGAATTTGAGCCTTGTTTTGTCCTTTCTGGACTTGTCGTCGAAGCGGACCGTGTAGCCCACCAAGTGGCCTAACTTGCAGCCAGCTTCGGCAGCTACACGTGTCGCCAAAGACACAGCGGCGACCCGACGAGGTTGGGTGACACAGATCCTTGGCTCAGGCCGGGGTATTGACGACTCGAGGACGAACTGAGGTATTTCTGCGCGGAGGGTGAGCATCAATCTGAGCCATCGTGGTGTTGAAACTAACGCGTCGTTTTGCCACTTCCTGTCTCGCCGAGGATGATGAGCGTGTCGTTGTCTTCGATGGCTTTCAAGATGGCGTCTCGTCCTGACTGGGCTCTCAGCAAGGTGGTTGATGGGCAGAGCAAGCCAGGCGCCTACCTTGCCATACGGGTAGAGATTTTCGTTGCGTGAGAAGTTGCGCTGCCCGCTGTTGCTTCTCAGCCTTGCCGTTCTTGACATGAGGGACGGAAGACGACTCCTCGTTCTCGTCCGAGTCCGACTCTATTCGCTGCCGCTTGGTCACTCCATTCATTTGGGAAGCGCCAGGCCTCTTCTTGAAGAGCGTTGGCGCCTTGTCGTCAAACGTGGTGTGCATAGCGCCGCCCGGAACCCTTCAAATTCTTCTTGAGCCTGTCTGGCAAAGTGGGCGAGAGCGCTAGAGCACTGTCTCTTAGCGCAGGCGCTCTGTGTGCTCCCTTCGAGGTTGTGCTGAGCACCGGCAGCAGGAAGGCAGAGCTTGGGATCGTTGTCTGTCGGCAAGTTGCTTTCTTTCCCTGCAACAGCGAAGTTCGGAGCCTGCCAGCGTCTCTCTGTTGTGTCTGCCATCTCTGGTCTTCAAATTCCGGTGCAATGCTTCTAATTGGATTCTGAGTTGTCCATATGCGCTTCTGTATGCCAAAGATTGCCATTGTGCCCTCCCCGACCTTGGCCAATGGCTTCGCGACGCAATCTTGATGATTATATGGTTTGCTTAAGAAGTCTCGCAGTACATGCCTTGAGATTCCTTTCTATTGCTGCCTGATGTCTCTGCCTGAACATTACAATGTGGCCGGAAGCCGAAGCAAGAACAAGGCATTGTCGCCGCGATGTGTTGCCCACCCCACGACTCATTATGTGAGCAGGTGTGGATATACTTTCAGATCATAACGCTCGGTATTCTAGGACGATGTGACAGAGTTGTTGCTGGAACAGGCGTCGGTGAGAGTGCAACTGACCTTGAAGGCATGCCTTTGAACGTTCTGGCGAGCGCCAAAAGCTCGAGTGCATCTTGCTCTCTCGCTCTCTAGCTCAACGCTATCTGTCGCTACATCTGTGCCGCGTCTGGAATGGGTACTTGTGCGCTTTCACAGCCCGAATGAGGTCGAATCTGCGAATTGCTCAACCGAATAGCAATGTTTGGCTGGCTCACATTCGCTACAGAGTCTCATAGCTCTACTAAGCATTGAGCCGTGCCGACTTTTGCACAAGGCAAACGGAAAGTGTCCGCTCGGCTAAACCCAGGCGCAACGGAGCCGAAGTGGTCAGGGACATGATTCCCCCAAATCGTCGACAACGCCGACGTCGCTCTTGATACATCAGAATCTTGTGTGTACGTGGCGATCATGACTGTTCGGGCCGTCAACTTTGTTCCCACTTCGCCTCGCGTTTGACTCGACGCGTCGTATATAGCTCAGCTTAGTCAGTCAGGCCTCTCATTCTCCAAGCCATGTCTACTTGTCGTCTGTTCCTCTTGGCCGGTCAAGATGTCCTCGGAGCGATCTTCATCCACGATGATTGCCACCACGCCCGAAAAGGCGCCATTGGCCGGATTGGGGACGCCCGAAGACCCGTTTGTGGTGACCTTCGCTGACGATGACCCCGACAACGCCCTCAACTGGTCCACCAAGAAGAAGTGGTATAGCATGTTGGTTTACGCTATCAGCATGATGGCAGGTGCGCATTTTAATGAGCAGTGTGTGTCGTGGCTATGCTCACATATTTATCAACAACAGGCACTCTTTCGGTGGTGAGCGACGCATTCCTGGGTTCGTCGACACACGCCTTAAGCAGACGCAGTCGTCCTATGTGTCTGGATTCGGCCCTATGGCCCGGCAATTCCATGCCAGTATCGAAGTTTTGGCACTCGGCCAGTTCACCTTTCTCATTGGTCTGGGAGTGGGCTCGCTGGTGTGGCCATCTCTGGCCGACCTGCTCTCGCGCAAGTGGATGATAGCAGGGTGCGCAACAGTTTGCAGTGGCCATTGGAGTCCAGCATGCCCGCTAAGCTTGACGCAGCACGATGGGTGTTTTCGCAGCCTTCTCAGCTGGGGTTGCTGGCGCCAATTCCATGGCAACAGCAATTGTTTGCCGCTTCTTCGCCGGTCTTTTCAGCTCCTGCGTGCAAAGCCTTGGACCTGCCACTGTTTCCTCGCTGTTCACTCCAAAGCAACTGGCCGTCCCGTTCACCATTGCAGCTGTGTCCCCTTTTTTTGGGCCGTCAGGGGGAGTGGTGCGACTGTTTCTTATTGGGCAAGTTCAATGACCAGAGCTGACTCTGCGCGTGCAAACAGCTGATTGGGTTTGTCGTCCTCATTTGCAAGTTCAATGATCAAGGCTGACCTCTCACTTCACACAGAGGTTATGTGGTGCAATACAGCGGCTCCTGGCGCAACATCGACTGGGTGTCCGCCGGCTTCGCAGGCCTCATGGCCCTTATGTGCTGCACCGTCTCCGAAGCCTTCCAACCCACTGTCCTCCGTCAGCGGGCCAAGCGTCTCACTAAGTCCACGGGCCAAGTCCACGTCTCCGTGCACGACAAGGGCAAAGTCTTCGTCGTATCGCAGCAGATCAAGCGCTTTTTCTTTCTTCCCCTCGCATTCTTGGCCAGAGAGCCCATCGTCCTCGCTTTCTCCCTCTACGTCGGCTTCCTGTACAGTATTTTGAACCTTTTCTTTTCGGCCTTCCCCTACATCTATCAGAAGCAAAGGCATTGGTCTTGTGAGTCCCTTTAGACAAGCGCACTCGCCCAGACAAAAGCTGAGGAAGCTTTCAGTGGGCAACTCCGGTCTTCCCTTTATCGCTCTCATTGTTGGACTCATTCTCTCTGTGGTGAGTTCTCCTTTCGTCCACATAGGCATCAGCTAAAAGTCACTCTGAGTGCAGCCCGCGGCCGCCCTCGCCAATCGGCCTTTTCGAAAAGCAATCGAGCGCGGCGAAGCACCGCCACCCGAGATCCGACTTTATTTTGCCATGGTCGGCGCTGTTTTGGCACCCATCTCTATGTTCTGGATGGGATGGACGGCCAATCCTTCTATCCCCTGGCCAGCGCCGGTCGTCGCAGGTGGCATCTTCGCGTTCAGCCAGATCGGCCTCACCATGGGCTGCTTCGTCTACTTGAGCGACATCTACAAGTTCCAAGTGGGCGCCGCCTTCCAAGCGCTCAACTTGACGCGGTTCACCATGGCCGCCTGCTTCCCGCTCTTCTCTACGCAGATGTACGAGAACCTCGGTGCTGTAAGTCGGCTTCACATTCGCCACATCCAGAAGTCGGCGCGCATTTGCCACCCGCAGAACAAAGCTCATGTCTCGAAACAGGGATGGGCCTGCACGATTCTCGGCATACTCTTGTCCATCTTTGGTCTCGCGCCTTTCCTTTGCATGGTGAGCAAGCTGCACAGGTCTTCGATGAGCGGGGGCTGATCCCCTCTTCAAAGATGTACGGCCCAGTGCTGAGGCAAAAGTCCCACTACGTTCCAATCTTGCCGCCACCTCCCAAGCCTGCTGTTTAACCACTTCTTCATACCCACATAATCAAAGCGCACTAGACCACATTTGCAATCATTGCGAAAGCAGCCACCTTGTCTTGCCGAGCAAGTTGAAAGATTTGTTGACCTCTGTCTTCCAAACATCAGTCTGCCCAACATGTCGCTCCGGAATCTAATGGTGCGTTGCCATTGAAGCAACGTTTGAGAGACCTTGCTCTAACTGCAGTGTCGGATGGCGCCACAGACGCAGCGCAAGGCGCAACTGAAGGTAGAGCACGCTTTTGCCCGCTACTCGCGAGACCAGCTGCACTGCACGTTGTGCACGCCGTCTCTCATCAAGCACGAGGTGATTTGCATTTTGTACCTCTCAACACGCTGAGAGGGACCGGCCGCTCATACTTCAAGCTTTGCAGTCGCTATGGGCGTCGCATCTCCAGTCCAAAGGGCACCGCAGCAACGTGGCCGCGTACAACCAGCAGCAGGAGGAGCGCAAGAAGCGGGCGCTGGAGGAAGCTGAAGCGCAGGAGGAGGAGGAGCGAGCCAAGCGGGCGCGGATCGAAGAGGTCGAGCCACAAGAGCAGCCCGAAGCTGGAGGGTCGACGGCGGCCCCAGCCTCACAGCAGCCAGGTTAGCGTCCTTCTCCCTTTCCAGCTTTGGTCTTAAGCTAACGAGGACGCACACAGAACCAGAGCCAGAAGAGGAGATTGACGAGGAGTGGGCGGCCTTCGAGCGCGAGGTGTTGGCCGAGCCGGCTGCCCCAGCCGCGACGATATCGGGCGAGGCCAAGCTGTACGACGCCAATGGGGCTGTGCCGGAGGAGGACGAGCCAGAAACGGAGACGCTGCCGGACACCAAGCTCGAAGGCGAGACGGAGGAGCAGCGCCGCGAGCGCGAGGACAACGAGGAGCTACTGGCCAGGATCGAGGAGTCAGTCATTTTCATTTCATGTTTGACGACTACGAATGCCGACGAGGTGCGCTGCGCCTCAACAGGGAGGAACGAGAGCAGATCGAAGCCGACGCCAGGGTCACAGCTTTGAAGGCTCGGCTAGAGGCAATCCGGCAGAAGAAGGCAGCTAAGAGCTGAAGAGGGGAGCAAGATGATGGGGATGCTTGCACGATTTCAAGGTGTCGCCTCTAATATGATACGCTCTTTTGGCCCACGACGTGAGAAAACGGCAAAATGTCAGGTCTGCCGCCGCTGGAGAAAGTGAAAGGGAGAATATGGTACATGTGAGATGGAAGAAATGGACCGTTGGCGTGGTGTTCGTGAGGGTGGGGACAATGAGGGTCGGGCCTCATAGAATGGTGCACCGATTTTTTCGCCGCTTGCCGTCCTTCCGCTTGCTGTTCTTCAGCGTCCCGTCCCTCTTGATGAGTTGCCTCAAGACGTCCTCGAAAACTTCATCGATCTGCAAGCCCCGAGTGCAGCAGTGTTAGCAGTCTGCAGGCACCGATGAAGAAAGGAGAAAGGCCCTAACGTTGATTTTCTTCCTCGCTGAGGATTCGTAGTAGGGCGTGTTGCTCCACTTTTCCGACAGGTTGACGCCCACCGACCGCGGCACTTGCCGGTCCGCCACCAGATCGCACTTGTTGCCAACCAGCACCATGGGAATTTGGTCTTCCGTCAGCCCTTCCAGCTCTTTCAACCGAATGATTTGCTGCCGTATTGACGACAGTTCGCCGATGGAGTCCAGGCTTGTGAGGCTGAAGACACTGCGGGCAAACATCTCGGTCTTGAGCGGGCCCGGAAATCAGAAGCCGCGAGAAAATCGAATTGGCCTTACAGCACAAAGCCGCTGCCGCTTCTCATGTACAGTTCGTGCAAGGCTAAGAACTGCTCAACGCCTGCCGTGTCGACCAGCTCGACGTTGAAGACTTCGCCGTCTACAGGGCATAGCTTGCGGTCTGATTTTGACCTTAGCCTTTGGCCTTTGCTGAAGCCCCTTGACTTCGAAGTCACTTACAGACATCTTCAATAGTCGGGTCGTACTGTTCTACGAACACACCGTGCACAAATTGGAGTGAGATGCTGCTCTTGCCCACCCCTCCCGCTTTGAGGCCGCAATTCAATGAGCATTGAACGGGAGCGGATCAAGCGCACGAGAAGCTGCTCACAGCCTAGGATGACAATCTTGGCTTCGCGAGACATAAGGCCTTTTCAAAAGGGCAGCCGTCAGTCCGCAAGTGACTTTGAAGGTTAACTTCGCCAGCCGTGACAGGTCGCCAACAAAGGAAATCGGTTTGCGCAAGGAAGAGCGATCAGACGCTTGCTGTAATCGACCAATCACGTCGATAGACAGCCAAGATCCCCCAGCTACGCGACAGAAACAGAGAGCAGAGGCGACAAAAGAAGTTGAGGAGCGGCGTCGGCGAGCTTCCGGCGTGGCGGTCTAGCGGAGCCTGCACTAAGTGCGCCTTGTCAGGCTGGCTACTGATCGAGGACTTGGCCAGAGGACATGCGATGGCAAATCAAAGCACGAAATCAACGATGGTGGCTTTCGGTTAAGCGCTCTCTCTCCGCTACCGTCACATCTGCCCCCAATGTCGGACTTGTCTTTCGACAAAGAAGAGCATCATAAAGGCCTAGAGCCAGAAGTCGCGCCCTTGCTGCCCGTTTCGAGTCAGCCGGCTCCCTCTCGATCAAAGTCCAAGTGGCGCGAATGGACGTTGGGTGTCCTTGTGCTGGCTGCACTCGCCTATCAGCTTGGCCCGCACATCTCCCTTGGGATGACCGGGTGTCTGCAAGTCCAGTCCTTGAAGCTTAAAGACCTGGAAACCCTCTTCCTCACACTGCCCTCCAATGATTCGATTGCCGGCTTCTCTCGTAAATTCACCAAGCACACCCACATTGCTGGCACTGATGGCGATTATGATACCGTGGAGTATACGAAAAACACTTGGGAAGCGCTGCTGGGGCTGAAGGAGACCCCAAGGGGCAAAAACGTCTTCGAGTCGGGGTCGGTGGAGAGCAGGTCGGCCTTTGAAGAGCTGCCGACTACCAAGCCCACCGTGCATGTCGACACGTATTACACTCTCCTGAACTACCCACTGGGCAACAGCTCTGTTACTTTGGCCGACCAGAGTGGCAAAGTCGTCTTCGAGGCCAAGCTGGAAGAGGCAATCTGGGACAAAGACCCGTCTTCATCGCACGGCGTGCCAGTCTTCCACGGTTTCTCAAAAGGTGAGGGTGCCCTCCCTTGTAATCTTTGATGACGCGGGTGCTCAACCGACCACCTAGCCGGCTCTGCCACAGGGCCGCTGATCTACGCCAACAAGGGCACGAAGGAAGACTACGACGAGCTCGTCTTGCGCAACGTTAGTCTCGTGGGAAGCATTGTCATCGTTCGCTATGGCGGCGTGTTCAGGGGCCTCAAGGTCTCGTTGGCGGCCGAACGCGGAGCTCTCGGCGTTCTCATCTACTCGGACCCGGCTGAGGACGGCGAAATCACTCTGTCCGAAGGCTACAAAGCCTATCCGGACGGACCAGCTCGCGCTCCAAGTTCAGTCCAGCGCGGCTCTGTTCAAGCGATCTCGATCTATCCCGGCGATCCGTTGACACCAGGCTTGCCTTCTTACAAGAACGCCACCCGCATCCCGAGAGACTCGCCAGATATTTGCCTGCCTTCAATCCCATCGCTTCCTCTCAGCTACGAAGATGCTCTTCCGTTATTGGCGTCGTTGAACGGGCAAGGCGACGTTATTCCGGACTGGCAGGGCGCTTTGCCGGGCTTGGACTACTACGTCGGACCCGGAAAGGGAGCGGTGACTCTCAACAATCAAATCGAAGAGAGGGTCACGCCCATTTGGAACGTCTACGCCACCATCCCTGGCGACAGTCAAGACGAGATTGTCTTTCTGGGCAACCACCGAGATGCTTGGACGTTTGGCGCGGGAGATCCCAACTCTGGCTCCAGCACGGTCAACGAAGTCATCAAGGGTTTTGGTAAGCTGCTGAAGAAAGGGTGGAAGCCGCTGCGCACCATCGTCATCGCCAGCTGGGATGCAGAGGAGTATGGCTTGATCGGCTCGGTGGAGTTTGCGGAAGACTTCGCAGCTCTCCTCAAGGAAAAAGCGGTGGCTTATTTCAACGTCGATGTGGCCGTGGCGGGCTCGATTCTGGACGTTGGCGCATCACCCTCGCTAAGCGATCTGCTGATGGAAGTGGGATCAAAAGTTCAAGCTCCTGATGAGCCCGAAAAGACCCTTGGAGTGAGTGTTCGGCTTTGCCCGATGGGAATCCGAATTTGAATCCTAGGATGTGTTCTCAGACCTACCTCGAATATGGCGTTCGCGCGCTGGGCTCCGGCAGCGACTTTACGCCCTTCCTACAGCATCTTGGTATAGCGTCCTCCGACTCTGGATTCCGACGTGGCCGAAAAGACCCCGTTTACCACTACCACAGCAATTTCGACGACCAGTATTGGATGGACCACTTTGGGTCGCCAGGTTATCGTCGGAATGTCGCCATCGCTCGCCTTTTAGGTCTACTTGTTTTGCGAACCACGGGAAGCCCGGTATTGCCTTTCAACCTGTCACACTACGCCGAGGAGATCAAGATCTACAGCAACCGCACACAGGCAATCGCTAAAAATACGATTCCTTTAGTAGGATCGTTCGACAATCTCGACTTCAAGAGTCTGGAAACTGCTCTTGGCGAGCTGTCAGCTGCCATTGTCAAAATACAAGGGCAGATCGAGACGGTGGCGAATCTGGCACCGAACACGGATCCTCGCCTGTTGGCTAAGCAGCCGCTGGTCAAGAGCATAAACCGGAAGCTCAAAGGATTTGAAGGACTCTTCATTGACGAGGCGGGTTTGGAAGGCCGGCCGTGGTACAAGAATCGTGAGCCACTCCCTTCCGGCTTTCCATGTGGGCCAATGCTGACCATTTGCCCAGTACTCATCGCCCCTGGCAAATGGCTTGGATACGGCTCTACTCCGCTCCCTGGACTTACAGAGGCCATCACGTTGGAGCAAGATGGCCACAAGGCGGCATCGGAGCTCGCCCGTCTGGTCAAAGTCTTCAAACATGCCGCTCGCGCACTAGAGGCGTGATTCTATGTCACTCTCGTTCTTTGTAAATAGACGCATATCGCATTAGATAGCAGATTGCCTAGATTTAGACCACTACTTGACGGCCCAAAATTATGCAAAACATTTCGACGCGGTTGCTGAAGCTTGCACCCTCCTCCGCCTGTCTTCTCTGCCTTATCATCATGAACTTGATATTCGCAACTGTCTGCGGCCAGCCTGAGCTACATTGCGCGACTGACAAGGCCCCAAATCTTGAGAGTGTCAGGACTGAAGGGCAAAGCTGTGCTTCAAGTTGTTTTGATATTCTGGTCTTTGTGTGTGACGCTTTTCGCTTGCATGGGGGTCCCGGGGCACTAGTTGTCCTGCTTCCACCAGCAGACGCCTGCTGGCCCCTGCGTGTGCGCGCCACACGCCCACCTCCGCCAACCCTCTCGCTCTCCCAGGCTGCCATTCGACTCGCTCCCGAAGCTAGTTAGCAGCCAGCAATTTCCCTTCCTTTCTTAACAACAACAACAGAGAATGGAGTCGCCAGCCAGCACAGGCTCTTGCCCGCCAGCCGAGCAACTAAACGCCCCAGGCTCGCTCCACGCCGCTCACCTCACCAAAATTGTGACCGCCGCGGCCAAAGCCGACCAAAAAGAGACAAAGAACCTCCTCGAGCCGTCGCCTCTGCCCTCTCCAGCGCTCGCTCAGGAAGCGGCCAAGCCCACCTCGCTCGACGTCAAGAGCTGCACGGACGCCCAGCTGGCTGCGCGCTTCCAGGTACGCTCGTCATTGTTTTTTGCGGTCTGAAGGCGCGAGTTCATTGGGTGCATGACCGCGTAGTTTGTTGAAGAAGTAAGTCCCTCGGGCCCATGGTCGGGAGTTATGGCGAATGACTTTTTGCTGCCTTCCAGATAGGCTTCGGCAATTGGGGCAGCGTGTGGAAGTGCGACAAGCGGGAAGAGTCGCCTGGTGGGACCGTCGCCGTCAAGCTGGTGCACCGCACGAAGAGCTCGACCACGGCCGCTCGCGTTCGCAGTCTCTGGTCCGAATTCAAGATTATCAGGCAGTTCAAAGACGAGCCGCACCCCAACCTGATTAGTTTTTATGATTTTGTGATCACCCCTTCCTATGCGCTCATCGTCAGTAAGTGGTGGGCGGCCCGTCGCTTGCGAGGCCCCGAGCTCACCACCTCCTTCTCGCAGTGGACTTCCACGGGAAGCTGATGCCGGTCGAGCTCTCCGAGAAACGCGCCTCCAACTTCTTTAAGCAGCTTCTCTCGGCCATCGACTTCTTGCACGAGAACAGATGCAGTGAGCGCGACGATTTCACTTCCGAGCACCTGCGCGGCATGCTGACAACAGTGGCCGTCGCACCAGCGCACAACGACATCAAACCGTCCAACATCCTTCTCAGCGCTGAGGATCAAGCCGTGCTGTGCGACTTCGGCTTTGCGCAACAGTACAAGCCCGTGCCCGAGAACGACGACCAGAACGCGACCGACGAATGCAAGGTGGTGCCCAAGCCACCGTTCTTTTCGTCTAAAACCTGGGTAAGTTACAAATTCATGCCTGGCTAAATCAAAGCAAGCCTCACCAGAGGCCGCGACTGTAGGGAACTCCTGAATACCTGTCTCCCGAACGAGCGAAGGGACATTTGCACGACGAGCGCCTCAGCGACATCTGGTCTCTGGGAGTCACCTTTTACGAGATCATCGTCGGCAGGACTTGCTTCGAAGCCGACTCAATGGAAGAGTTCCTGACTAAGGAGGCGTTGGAAGTGTACTACCAGAGGTAAGTGCCTTCAAAGCCTTGCCGGGCAAGTTGATGAACTAGCCTTTCAGAACCCTGTCTGGGCGCTTCTTCGGAGTTTTCACCATCAGCCCAGCTTTCGAAAGCCTGATCCACGAAATGGTGGAGGTCGACGTGGACCTCCGCCTGTCGTCCTGCAAGCTGGCCCTTGCGCACGAGTTCTTCCAGGTTAAGCCTCGACCTCGCAGGCCACCCTGTAGGCACCCTCTGCTTCCACAGAGAAGAAATCCTCAACTCAACACTTGCTCCATTTACTAGCCTTGATCGCTAGAGATCGACCGATGTCCGCCATCCTGCCCGGAGTCGCCATCCGATCGGGCCTCTACGACATTTCCAACACAGCGACTGGCCAGCCTAGCTTTACAGAGTTCATCAAGCCGTCTTGGGCTGCCTACTCTGCCAAAAAGCCCCTGCCTGCCGCCGAAAGCAAGCCGCCTTCTGTCACATCGCCTTTGAGGAAGAGGGTGCCGGTCAAGGTCTATCAAGACGAGAACCTCAATTCGCCATCCGCGACACCAGTCGCCGCCAGGACGCAGACGCTGAAGTCGCAGGAGCCCAATGTGGACAGTCCTCGCAGGGTCGCCACCGCCTCTCCCTCGGCCTCCAAGCAGACCAGGCGCCCACCGCCACTCGACGTCGGCAAGGCCAAGCTGGCTGAGGCCAAAAAGAAGAGCATTCCGGTCAGGCTGCGCACCAAATCGCTTCGCACGCCGGTCAAGTCGGAGTTTGTCATTTCGGACGACCCTATGCCGAATTCGCAAGAAATGCTCTCCTCCATCTCGGCCACTCAGCCTCCGAAGCCTAAAGCTGCGACCTCGGAGGTTCGCAAGCCCACCAAGCTGACTAGTCAGGTGCTCAGCTCTTGTCAAAGCTGCGCAGCACTAACGAACAGTTGGAAAAAAAAACAGAGCCCAAGCCTCTCAGCAGGCAGCCCTCGCAACTTTCTTTGAAAGGCATCAAGGCCAGCCTCACCCGTTCCGACCTGTCTCGATCTAAGATCGGTCCCGAGCCTGGATCAGACTCGCCCACTGCCGAAGAGCAGCAGGCCGAATTCGACCTCAGCGTCCAAAAGATTGTCGAGCAAGCCAAAGCCTCCGCCAAGAGCCAGATCCCGGTCTTCCAACGCCCCTTGCCACCCAAACCGTCCAATCGTTCGCTTCGGATCGCGGCAGCGGGCCAACCTTTGGTGACTGTGGCCGACGTCCAGCCCCTTGATGAGGACGCCTGCGATACACAGGCCTTTGGCCATCACACGGCCGAAAAAGCCTCTCTGCCTTCCCCCGAGTCGCCGTCCCGGTTGGGTAGGCTTCCTCATGCGCACTCTGGACTCATTGTCCTGAATCGGCTCGTTGCAGGGGCCACCACTCCGATTAACCCAGAGCTCAGGCTTTCTTGCATAGCCTCTGGCCAAGTCACCGAGGAAGAGGCAGAGACCATTGGCGACAACTCGTCAGAGGACGCTGTCGGGTCCGACGACGAAGATCATACATACGGTGAGCTCCAACAGTCATCGGCGGTGAAAAGCGGCTGATTGAGTTGCCCCAGTTCTCTCTTCCAACAGCCCATCGCTGCACAGCAGTGGCCAATGGAGCCCTACTCGATTCCGAAGCGCCTTCTCGCGAAGCCCATCCGAGGCGCCATCCAACAGCCCTTCGCTCACCAGCATCCGGTCCGCATACCAGACTCCCAACCTGACCGCTTCGAGCACCCACTACTTCACGACCCAGCAGACGGGAAACCACTTCGAGTTTAAAGACGTCGCCACGCCGGCAGCCCGCAAAGACAGCATCGACTTGAGATACGACTCTGCTTTCGACGACTCTTATAGCGGCCAACCCCGGCTGGTTTCCGAATTCGAAGACGACCCTTCCAGACCCTCTATGTCCTCCATTCGCACCACTTTCTCGCTCAGGAACCTCTTGAGCACCCGACCGACTTCGGCAGCTGGCATGCGACCTGAATCGAGCTTGTCTGGACTTGCTGGTGGGGGCTTTAGGCGAATGGCAGGCGCCGTCAAAAAGTCAATGCGCAACTTCATCGGCAAAGACTAAGGACACTTTTGCTGCGGGCAAGCTCTTGTTAGATTCTCAATGTAGCATTCACACCGAATTGGTTCTGTCGCTCTCGGGGCGAAGGCAGGCTTCTCAATGCATTTCCCCTCAGATCAAGTTTATACAATTCCGGATTGCGGAGTAAGGAGATCGTTACGGATCAGCTTTGGAGCGTTTTGCCTCGCCACCTCCTTCACCGTCCTCTGTCCTCGTCCGCTTGAGACCCTGCTGAGAGCCTGCGTTGGATTCGACAGCGCCGACGAGCGCGTGACTTAGCGAAACGCCCCGTCCTCGAGCGGCCAGGCGCCCCCGCGTTGGCGGCTGTCCTCGCGTTGGCGGCTGCTTATTCGCAGCGTTGGCAGCGGCGCCCTTCAGGCTGAGTCCCGTGGGTTCCGGTGAAGCGGGCGCGGCCGGCGTGGATGTGGAAGTCTTGCGGGCCTTTGCTGCGCTGCCACCAGCCACTGGGACCGGCGGAAGTTCCGAGGCTTTGCCCTTGATGGCCAGCGCGGAAGTGGTGGCAATGGCCGCAGGAGATGACTGCTGAGGGATGGAGGGCGATTCGGGAATTGCTCGCACAGCTCTTTTCGCAGCTTCCAATTCGACTTGCAGCTGTTCCACCTGAGCCGTCGCCTTCGCGTTGTTGGCTCGGAGGGTGTTGTTGGTGTTCTTCAAGTTCTTGTTCTTGAGATCGGCTTGATTTTCGGCTGCGGTGAGGCGGGCCTCGAACGCCGCAGCTGCCTCATCGGCTGCCGCCTTGTGCGCCATCTCGAGCTCCGCCTTTTGCTTGGCCAGAGCATCAGAAAGCTGCTTTTGAACTTCTTCGGCCGAAGGGCCAGGTATTGCCGAAGTCTGCGTTGAGGATGCCACTTCGAGGCTCTTTTGAAGTTCCGCTTCCCTGACTTTGGCAGCTTCGAGCTCGGCCGTAGTTTTGGCAATCTGCTCTTGCAAAGTCTTGGTTGCCGCCTCTTGCTGTTGCACCGAAGCCTTGACGGCTGCCTCCACGGCGGCCTTTTGCGCCTCCTGCGTTTCCGCGAGTGCCTGCGAGTGCTTGGACTGGAGCTCGGCCTGCTGCGCTGCCAGTGCGACGGACTTCTCCTCGACAAGCTTCTTGGTCACCTCTTCGACCGCTTGCTCGCGCTGCTGAGTGAAAAGGGCCTGGAGTTCTTCTTGTCGCTTCTTTGTGTCCTCCTCACTCTCGCCCTCCGACGCTGTTGGGACAGCCATGCTTGCCAGGCGTCGCTCCACTTCAGCCTGGACGGCATCCGGATCTGCTGTCGGCGCATTCGTTTTGGTGGCGGCTGCCTCGACGTCGGCGGCGAGTGCGCTCGCCTTCTGCTCTGACTCGGCGAGTTGGCTCTTCAACGCGTCGGATGACTGCTGCAGGGTCGCAATCTGGGCGCGCACTGACGTCTGGGGGGAGAGGTCAAATGAGCACACCGTCGCCCGTACGACACAATTCAAAGCAAACGAACGAGCTCAGCTTCTTTGGCAGCCACAGCAGCGGCATGAGATTCCTCGGCCGACTTGAGAGCCGAGGCGTGGCCCTCTTGCAGCGCAGCCTTCTCGCGCTCGAAAGCTTCCTTCTCCTGCTGTTGGCTATCCGAGCTGCTGGAGGCGGAGGCGAGCTTGACTTGAGATTCTTCCAGGTTGGATTTGGTCTCAGCCAGCTCGGCTCTTAAAGCGGTGAGTTCTTCCCGCTGTCTTTTGGCGATATCTTGGATGTTTTTGAAGCGATCGCTGCTCTTGACGATGGATTCCTTCAGATTGGCGACCTCGACCCGCAGACCTTGGGCGGCCTCCGCCTAATCACCAAAGCGTCAGAAAAGATTTCCAAGACGGTGAGGACGAAAGAGCGCACTTCTGCTTCTAGCGATGAAATGTGGGTCTGAAGCTGCTCGATGGCTTCGTCTTTGGCCCTCTCGGCCTCGGCGAGGGCTTGCGCTCGCTCTTGGCTGGCAGTGTCTGCGGCGGCTTTGAGCTGCGCCACTTCCTCCTTCAAAGCTTGAAGCTCGGCTGGATCGATGCGCTCGTATTTGGCTAAGACTTGCTCGTTGCGTGACTTCCATCGTGCGTTGTCTTCGGTGAGGAGACGAATTTGGCCATCGCGGGCCTCAAGCTCGGCTGTCAAGGAGGCCACCTGCTCTTGCAGTGGTGCCAGGCGGTTTTCGAGACTGCGGACCTGTTCGGCCAGCTGAGACGCTTTGCGGGCATGGTTGCTGGATTCGATGCGTAAGGTGTCGTTAGATTCTCGCAAGATGTGCAGCTCAGTGATCTTGGCCAGCAATTCTTCGTGCTGGGCGGTCTGAGTGGACAAGGAGGAGTTGGCCTGGCGCTCTTCAGACAGTTGGGCGCGGCTCTCGTCCAGCGACTTCTCCGTATGCTCGAGCTTGACCTGGAGGCGAGAGCTGGATTGCTTCTCCAGCTGAAGCTGCAGCTCGAGGATCTCTTGCTGCCCGCGGAGGAACTTGATCACTTGATTGAGCTCGTCGCCGCCAGCAGCATCGGACATGGCCAAAGAATCGGTCTGAGCCTGGATTTGGGTCGCCTGGGCGGTGGTGGCCTCCAGATGCTGGTGAAGCAAAGCGTTTTGCTCCTTCATCTCGTCGTATCTGAGAAAGGAGGCAAGTCAGACCAAGACCGCCACGCCCAGGCAAGGGATGCAATCACCTCTTCTTGAGATCCTCGCCTTCCTTATGTAGTGTTGCGCGCTGAGCTTCCCAGCTGGACGTCGACGCCTGCAAGTTGGCGTAAGCGGTGTCGGCCTTGCTGTTGGCTTCGCTGATTCTGGTGCGCAGGACGATGAGCTCGTCCTTAAGCGTAGCCAGTTGCTTGGCATCTTCTGCGTGCGCCACGAGCTCGCGGTTGTACTTGTCGTCGGCGTCTCGCGCAAGAGCAACTTGCGAGGCAAACTCGGATCGAGCCGCTTGTTGGTCGGCACGCGCAGCGGCGGCACTCTCACCGAGCGAGGCGAGCTCGATCTCCATCTCCTTGAGCCGTTGCTCGAACTCGCCGCGGACCTTGGAGACTTCTTCAAGCAGGCCTGAGTTCTCGGACCCGGCGGTCGAAAGGTCGCCAGCCAGGGATTCGACGCGCTCCTTGAGCATGGTGATCTCGGACTGCGTTCGAGTGAGTTTGGAGCACCAGCACTCCCACAAAAGGATGGCTTACATCCTTAGCAGCGATAGAAGCCTCGGTGCGAGTCTTGTACTCGTCAAAGGTCGAGTTAAGGTTGGCCAAAGCGTCCTCATTGGACTGGCTGATGGCTTGATACTGCTCGACGTGGCTCTTGGCTTGGCTGCTTTCAACCTGCGCGGCTCGCAATGACCCCCTGTTCTTCAAGTTAGACTCGTTCGCGAAGACGCCAACGCAAAACGGACCTAAGTTCAGCGAGATCAATTTCGAGCTGCTGCTCGCGGGTGAGGTTGACATCGCCAGAACCTTGAGCTCCAGATCGCCCTTCGTAGACCGCAAGCTTCTCTTCTTTGGCAGTGACGCTGGCGGAGAGGTCTGAGACACGTTGTTCAAGATGCTGCTGCGATGTACGAGCAACGGAAAGGTTCTCTCGTGTGGTGGCAAGATCCGATGTCTGAGAGCAGTCATTAGCACCGTCTCAATCCCAAGAAGCGGAGCAGACCAACCAGACGGTCAATCTTGTCCTGCGCGTCCTTGCTCTCGATCTCGCGCTTGAGCAGCAATTGGCGGTGCGCTTCGGTTTCCTGATTCAGACGAATCTTTGTCTCGTCCCTGAGAGCATGGGAGGTGGGAAATTAGCAAATCCCTCCCCAACGCCTTGTGGAAAACCTACAGTTGTTGCTCGAGGCGCGTGGCTTGCGCTTCCAACTTCCTGCGAGAGTCAGCACCGACACGCTCGACTTCATGCGACATAGTCTGAAGATTGCGCATGAGATCGCCAAGAGACGTGCGCTCCGAGCTGAGCGCTTGGTTTTCGGCCGTCAAACGAGCCTCGGTGCTCTATGTCTCCAGTTGTGAGCTCAACTTAGGGCGGCATCGGACCGAGCAACAGACCTTCCAAGCTTCCCTTTCGGCGCGGAGATTGCGTGTCTCGTTGAGAAGTCGGTCTCTTTCAGAGCTCACAGACAAGCACTGTTCAGTGACCTGAGAGCACAAGTTCGTGAGATCGTGCATTTAGGGGAAATTTGGGTAAAGAACAACACACTTGGTGGACGGCCTCATCTTGCCGAGCACTCTGAGCTTGCAAACGAGCGATGCTCTTGGTGTGCTCCGCCGCCTCGCGGGCTTTCCGTCGGTCTTCTTCGGTGAGATATCGCAGTTTCTCTGTTCACACATTGCGATCCAAATGAGAAGGCTTCGAGCGCATGGACGAAGCCGGCTCACCGTCCAAAACTTCAACCTGAGAGTGACCTCTGGCCGCAGCGACCTGGTGCTCTCTGCTGTCCCGATAGGCAGTCTCCAGCTCGTTTCGGAGTCGGCGCAAGTCTTCCGTCATCTCCAGCTTGTACGCTTCGAAGTCGGTGGTGGTGTCTGCCAGCATCTTGCGAGTTTCCGAGTCGTCCTGGACCACGCCATTGGCTTTGGGCGCTGCGGATCCACTGCCATGAGCGGGCGAGGAGCCGGACATCATGCGACGGAACATGTCGCGCTCGCGGGTGGCCGCTTCGAGGGCCATCTTGCCCGACTGCAGCTCTTCCTTGAGTTGAACAATGACATCGTGAGCCTCCCGCACGGCCTCATTCTCGGTGCGCTCGATGCGGGACCTGAGAGCCTCGTCCTGCTGCTCCATTCGTTTGCCCAAGCTGCGAGTGATACGAAGAAGCTTTTGGTTGTTCGCTTGAAGCGCCGAGATTGACTTGAAGGTGACCAGCTGTTCGTCGATGACAGCGTCGGTGTCGGTGGGTGCATCGTCGATAGCGGCCAGCTTGGCCATCTCTTCCTCGTAGTCCTCGTCCTCTTGCATGTTGTTGGCCAAAGTGGGGTTCTCGACCAGCGCCAGGTGGCGTACCAACTCGCGGCATTGGCGGCCCAAATCCCGCAGTTGCTGGCTGAGAATGACGGTCTCCTTCTTGGAGCCTTCGAGGTCGACCTTAGCGGCGTGCGACTTGCGCTCGGCCAAATCCCGCTGCTCAGAAGTCTCGGCAAGATGGGAGGCAAGCTGGGCGTTCTCGGCCTGGCAGCGCTCGTACTCCATCCGCTGCTCCTTGAGCAGAGGTGCGCGCTCTTCCAGGTCGGCGAGCACAGAGTTGAGGCAGTCAGTCAGCCGGCTGACTTCAGCGTTGGAGGCAACGAGCTCGGACTGGAGGCGGATGTAGTCGGTGTAGATTTCGGTGTACGAGCGGCCTTGCTTTTGGATCTTGGAGGCGAGGGAGGCGGCGGGGGAGAGCAGCATGTTGGGGTTGGGCGAGCCGTTCAAGGTGGAATTGCCGGCAGCGAATCGTGCTGGGGTGCTTTCCAAGCCGCCAAAGGTGCTGCCGGAGAGCATGCTGACGTCGCCATCTTGCGATTGAGGTTGGAATTGGGCGCGCTGCTCGATCAGCTGGCGCATCTCGGCCAGGCGCACCTCGAGGGTGTCTGACCTCGCCCGCTCCTTCTCCACCGCGCCTTCTAGCTCCTGCTCCCTGGCCTCGTGCTCTTGCCTGATCTGCTCGAACTGCTCGTTGACTTGGTTGAGGCGAGTGGTGGTGGTGCTGTCCCGCTTTTGCAAGAGGTCGACCAGCCGCTTTTGCGCGTCGAGGTCCGCCTTGAAGGTGGCTTCTGACTCGACCAACTGCGACTTGAGGGCTGCGGTTTGTGTTAAGCTATCCATCATGCGCTGCTCCACTTGAGCATGGGCGGCTCGGAGGGCGGTGAGGGAGGTGGTGGCGGATTCGGCGGTGCGCTGGGTGGTGTCCAGGGTGGACTGCAGGGCGATGAGTTGGGCCTGCTTTTCAGTCCTGTAGGTCCTAGCAGCGGATTCTTGGGTGGCCAGCTCGGTCTTGTGCCAGTCGCGGTCTTTGACGACGATGGCGAGTTCGGCTTCGACGGACTGGAGCTTGATGAGCGCCTGGCGCTCTGAATCGGTTCGCTGGGAGACGGTGGCCTCCAGGCGGCGCATCTGGGTCAAGGTGGAGGTGTGGGTGCCATCGAGAGTGTCCAGCGACTCTGTGTGCGCATCGTCAATTCTTTCATGCACGAAAAGCTGGCCGGCCAGAATGTGGTGACCCCTCACCTTGCAGGTTCTGCTTGTCGCTCTGCAGCTTATCCACCGCCTTGAGCAGGTCGGTCTTCTCCCGCTCGAGCTCATCCACTGGGCCCCGGTCGAGGTCCGGATTGGCGTCGAGCTTGGCCTTGAGGTCGGCGACTTGGGTCTCTAGTGCCGCGTTGGTCTGCTGGAGGCCGGCGATGGTCTCCGCTTGCTGTGTCTCCTTCTCCTGGGCAGCGGTGAGGGAAGAGCGCAAGGAGGCGAGCTGCGAGTTGAGCGAGTGGAGCGTCTCCTCCTGGGTGAGCTCTGTTTCTGACAGGCGGGTCTCGGCTTCGGCGAGCTGCCGCTTGAGCTGGGCGAGCTCCTCGGCGGCGCTCTCGAGCGGCGTGCTCTCGTCCACCTCCATGGTGGCGTGCTCGCTCGCCGGGCTGGTTGGCTTGCGGACAAGCTGTCTTCCGCCCTCAACCCTCACGCCGGGACGGCCAACCTCTGGATCTGTCTTTCTTCGCCCCGTTTATTAAAGCTTTAATGTGCTTAAGAGATGATCCATCTGTCTGGCAATCCCGTAGCTTTGCGCATCACGCCCTGCCACGATAATTCGAGCCACTTGCATGTTGTTTGCGTCCCTTCGAGCTGCAAAGTCAATGATGGGCACTGCGCCGGCCTTATAATAGGTCTATCACTTCTGCCACTCTGAGCTGCACCAAGGGCAAACCACAACCGAGTCAGACTAGGAAATGCGCTGGCATCGACTCATCGGAAGTCTGCTCCCAAACCACCTTCACCTCCCGCAATCCCTCCTAAGGCGCGCCCAGTCCATCAACGATAGATACTTCGACATCATGGGCGGCTTTTTGGATGAACTAACACCAGAGCTGATCAATTGGGTGCGAGATCAAAAGGTGTTTTGGGTCGCTAGCGCGCCCTTGAACCCAAGAGGTCATGTCAACGTCTCGCCGAGAGGGCATGAAAGCCTGTACATCGTCGATAAGAGTATGTTCCATGCACACCACTGTGCTCTGAGCCCCAATGCTGACCGGGCTGTTCATTAAGATCGCTGCTTCTATGTTGATATCACGGGCAGCGGCAACGAGACCATTTCTCACCTCTACGAAAAGGGGAATGGAAGGATGACCATTCTGTTTTGTGGCTTCGAAGGGTGAGCTTGCCCCTTCGGCTACGAAGGCGCTGGGATCGATTCACAACAAATTGCCAACAGGCCTCCAAGAATCATTCGCTTCTTCGGCAAAGGGAGAGTCATCGAACGGTACACGCCAGAGTTTGACCAAATCATGCCGCCGGACGACGAGAGGATCCTGCCAGGGACACGAGCCCTCATTTGGCTGGACATTGAGAAGGTCGGCTATTCCTGCGGCATGAGCGTGCCGTATTTCGACTACGCCGGCGAGCGCAACGACCTGCAAGACTGGGCGCGAGACCGGATAGCTGCAGACGAGGAAGGTGGCGACAAGGTCAAATACGGTCTGGAAGCTTGTGCGTTTATTTCGTGCTTTGAGATTCCAGCAACTGATCGGGTCCGTCTTTTCTTTAGATTGGGCAAAGGTATGCGTGCCCACTCAGCGTGCAAGGATGGTAAGAGCTCAGCATCCTGACCCACGCAGAAAAACTTCGAAAGCATCGGTGAGTCAACTCGTCTTTTAACTTGATTGGCCAGGGGCGAGCTGATAGGTCTCACAGATGGCCTGCCTGGTCTCAAGCGAGGGATCAGCAACGCGGAGCGAGGGATTGGCGGCGTGGTCACGTTCGTCGCCACCTACCTCTAACTTCGCTAGACCATTCTGAGAAAGCAGCCACACAGTGATAAAGATCGCCAGCCGCTAAGGATTGCCAAGCTGGAGCCGATGCGGCATGAGTTCCCATGGGTGGTCTTTGTCCAGGGGCTGTTGTGTGGCATGACAGGATTGTGGCTGGTTTCTCAACTACGGACCAGCGCGCACGCCCTTATGTCTTAAGAGCGCATTTTGAGGACCAAAAGATAGCCATTAAGCCGCACACGATGCAATGAGAAGTTCCGCTACTATACATGACAAGTTTCTTACATACAAGCTAGATCATGGGACGGATCGTCGTACAAAAACGTTTGATTTTCGTGGCATGAGATGATGTGGGAGACCTCAGCTGATGAGAGGTGCCGATGAGAGGCGCCAGGCAACCGCAGATGCGTGGCGGCGGAAGGTCCTGTCCACCATGGCCATGGACTGCACAGTGGCGACTTTTGGATCAGTCGCTGGAAGAGGTGTCACAGACGATGAGAAGAGAACGCACTCGAAGGTTTTCAGCCCAAGCCTCTGTGCGCCCATCGCTGTCTGACAGCTCAGTGACTCCGGTGGCAATCTTCTCCATGATGGAGTCTGGCAATTTCTTGAAGCGCCGGCGCTTCGGCTCGGGTAAAGAGACACGGATGACATGGAATGGGATGGCCGAAAGAGCCGAGCCATTGAAAGCCCGAGTGGAAGTGAAGTAGCCAAAGAAGACTCTGTTAGAGCCCTTCTCAAGCTTGACACGACGAGTACAGAGGGATCGGGTCTGGGGGAAGTCACGAATGGCAACCTGGAGCTCGAGTTGAGAAGCCATTCGGCCAAAGGGCCGGAGGGGAGAGGACAAACATGATACGAGTCCGAGTCGTCAGGTGTGGTGCAAAGGCAAAGGGACAGTGGGCAGATGGGCGTGTCGCTGGTGCAGAGATCGGGATTGTCAGCATCAGCGACCGGTACGGGCATGTTGTCTTCGCCTCCGCTGGCAGTGTTGCCGTCGAAGGTGTCGCCGGCGAACTCAATTTTCTGAGTGACGAAAGTTAACGATATGAACTGTGCTCAAGGCTAGAAACGCACCACGTCAGACCAAACACCATCCTCGGGTACGCAGACGACCAGAGATGCGCCCTCGAAACGCTTGACCGCCGCCCCCTCAAAGATGACCGAAACCGCGAACAGGTGATTGGGCGTCTGAACTTTCCCTCCAAACGCGAGGCATGAAGCATGTGTGTAGCCGGAGATCTGGCCCAGGAGGACCTCGAAGTGGTAGAGCTTTTTCTGTGGGTGGCAAGGAGGTCAGAAGGAAGGGCCCGCGCGAGAGAGAAAAACGCACGGCGATGGCTGCCCAGCTTTTGCAAACGCCCGCATAGCGCTTCAGCTCACCGGACCATTGGTAGTTCGGAACGGGAGCCATAGTCGGCAAGCCGCCGGCACCTTGCATCGCAGCGAAGGACACTTCTTCGTGGGTGTTCCAGGCGGCCAAGAAGATCTTCTCGAGAATAGCCTGTGGCAAGGCCTTGAAGACGGCCCGTTTAGGCTTTGGCGTGCTGACGCGGGCAGTAAAGTGGATGGGGCGTTCAATTTGGCGGTCCAGCCATACACCCTTCGTAATTTTGAACCAACCCAGATGCGCGGAGTCTTCGGCGGAGAACAAGAACTTGCAGTTGAAGATCTCGCGGCTTGACCAAGAGGACTCGGTGCCGCCCAGCTGGTAGCCGGTGATGCCATCGGTGGCGTTCCAGGTGTCGAGCCGGAGGTGCAATGGGTAGAACACGTCCAGCGGCCCCCCTTCCGTTTCGGGTTTCTTCCCGAGGCCATCTTTGCCGACATACTCGACCTCCTGAGACAAGATCAGTATTGGAAGATAAGTGGGCAAGAATGGCGCACAATGTCAGGCGTGGGCAAGTCACTGCCGTAAACAGAGATCATGACCTGCACGCCGGCGAACGCCTTGCCGGAGTTGCCATCAAAAATGCAAGCGAGCGAGAAGCAATTGCGCGGGGACTCAGTGGCCAGCCCATCCGGCAGCACTGTCGGGTGGTAGTAGTCAAACGTCGTGCAAGCGTCGATCAATTTGCGAGCGTTGCTCTCTTTTGTCTTGTGCATGCGGCGTGCGACGGCGTGCCAAGTGACGCAGACCTGAGCGAGCAGGTGGAGGTTCATCTTGGCGTGAATGCGACAGCCAGGCCAGCTGCGATCGGGATGAGGTCAGCTTTGAATGCGGCGGCTTGGGGGGCGTCGACCTACTCGCAAGACCGGACGCAGCAGTTGGAGAAGATTTGCTCGATGATCTCTGGTGCAATTTGGGGCATCTCGATGCGGGACTGTTAGCCGGATTATGAGCCGAACATTTCGGAGTCCAGCGAGAAGAGGTAAGACGAACTGGGTCTGGGCTTAACACCCTCGCTGAGACATGGTTGATGAGGCCCTCAGAAATGCCGCCGGACGAGTCGGTGAAGATGCGGTAGAACGGCTTGGTGCAGTAGAAGTACCCGCAGAGCACCCGGCCGTGGTCGCCGCGGTAAAAAGTACCAGAGTAGAGCAAGCGGGTGCCCATGGGCAGGGTGGTCTTCTTGACTTCGATATTGCCAAAGCTGATCATCTCCGACTGGAAGACAATAAAGTCAGAGGGGCGATCGGCGTGCGCAAATCCGGGGAAAGAACTGATTGACTTACGCCTTCGGTGGAAATGAGCTGCAGGTGGAGCGGCACGCATGGTTTGGGAGCGGCCGGCATCAGGGAGTGTCGGGGCGTCGACGGAGAGGCCACAGGATCGGTAGAAGTGGAAGGAAGTGGTGGAAGGTCTGGTTGTCGGGCGTCGAGTGGTGAGTCCGGCAGGGCGACCGTGGCTGGGTCCAGAGTAGGGTCGTAGCTTTCGTCGATGGGCCGGATGGAAACGTCCTGGCTGTGAGGCTCGTCCGTCATCCACAGGTCGATAGTGACCCCATCCCAAAGACGGGCGGCAGACGACTCGAGAACAAGCGAGAGGAAGAACGCGCTGGTCGCTTCGAGCTTGTCGTTGGGGGTCGACGCTGCCTGGACGCTCTGGACTGAGCACCAGGAGCCATCGAGGGCAGCGTTGGCGCTGGTGGCAGACCGAAGTGCAGCAGCAGGCGAATTCATGCTAGGCGGGGTTCGGAGTTCCTTCGCGGGAGCAAGCAGTGGCAACAGCAAGCGAGTTCAGGCCTCTCGACGCACAGCCAGAGGCGTGAACGCAGGCGAGAGGCAGGACAGGAGTGGTCGGGACAGACGAACAGGCTGCCTCGCCTTCTTGGGGGCCCTCCTCAAGTTCACCGTCCGTGCGCAACGCAATGACGCGAAGGCAATTTTTCGACGGCTTCCGTTTCGACGGCGAACAGAATCTGTCTTCTGCCGTCGCAGGGGAGCTGAGGCGAGACAAGGCTCTAGGTCCGAGGGAGGCGCCTTCTGGCAAATGTTACAAGTCGTTACAAGGACAGGGGTGGGTGGCGTGGCACTGCCCGCTATCGGACTCCGAAGCCCCTTTCCGTGCGAATCTCTCTGTTGATCTCCTTGAGCTTGTCTAGGTTGTAGGTATTCACAGGGAAGAAGTGCCCGTCGCCGGAAGGCCGTCCAAGAGGGAGAAACCAGCCCCAGGGGCCGGCGGAGTTGTCGAAGACGGCTGCAAAGTTGGCTCGCCAGCCAAGGTCGTAGATATCTGTGGTGTATTGGTCAGCGAAACGACATCCAGCGAGAATGTATGCCCCGATGAGACGTCGAAGCAAGAAGAAGGTACTCACGACACTTGTCTGCGGCTTTGCGCAGTGCTCTCCGTTCCTCTCTCGACAAGTGGGCGTCGGTCCGCAACAGCTCGGTGTCGGTGGAGCCCACTTTGATCCGGGTCGTCTCCATGTTCTCGATGGTTGTCAGGTTGTAGCGAATGAGATGGAAGTGATAGCCAGCGAACGAGATGAGCTGTTCCAGGGCACATTGAGATTCTTGAGCCAGATGGGCAGCCGCCACTGAGCTCACCATGAGAAAGAAGAGGCCGCCCAGCAATAGTCTATTTCCGCGTTGAGCAGCAACTCATGTCAGTATGAAGAAGGCTTACAGGAGCGACCAGTTGACGGGAGCCACTACAACCGAGAAACGATGAGATCCCGGGACTATATGAGCATTCGCCACCGGACTCACGGTCAAACCCTGAGACTTGGGAGCCGACGAAGTCAGCCAAAGCAATGCCCCTTCGAATCAGAGCTCTCTTTAGTATCTCCATAAGCGCTGAAAGAAAAGGGCCGCACGATATAACGGCCGCATAGATGGAAACGAGAGCGGCGGAAGTGACGAACTGCATAAAGAATCTGTAATTTGACCACCCAACGCATGCTGTCGGCTCTTCTCAGCACCGCTCATCATCTCAAATCGAAGTTCGTACTAGCTACCACGCCGCAATGGTGATCCTGAGCGCGAAGGTCAACGATTAGGTCCGGTGGGGTCTGACGAAGCTCACCATTTTTAAGTGACAAGCTCCACAAGTACTGCAGTGGTGTGATCTGTCGGGTTTAGGAACTTGGCACTGTGAGCAGGCCAATCAGAGGTCCAGTCGAGGCAAGCCAACAGAGGGCGTGGCGGCCTCCTCACCTTTCGGCAGAAGCGCTGCCCTCCATTCGCCTTCATGGTCAAGCTCTGCTCAGCCGCGGCTTGCTTGATTAATCTCGGCGTCGTCAAGCCGACATAGGGTGTGGCGGCTTTGAAAGCATGCTCGATGCGAGCCTCAATCTTCTCCACCATGTCCGACGCATTCGACTCCCGCTCTGAATCCTCGTCTTCTTCATCATCGTAGTCATTATTTTCAGTGAACGGTCGCTGGAGGTCTTCGGCTTGGGTGAGGTCCAGCCGGGACTGAGTTCCTAAAGAAGGATGGCGGGCGTAAGGGCTGCCCTTGCCCATCAGCGGGACTTCGACCGACGACAAGCCGCCATCTTCAGCTTGGCCAGGCGAGGGCGATGAAGCGTAGACCCGGCCGGCGCCGCGATGGACGGTGAGGAACAGAGCCCAGATGGAGATGAGCCAGATGAGATTAAATGATGCGATGGTCAAGAAGCCTTGCAGCCAGAGGTGGCGAGAGGACACGTAGTAGTCGAGGCTGATGCTCCACGTCACGGTCCACCAAGCCCAGCTAAGGTATTAAAGTCAGGGGAGGGGCAAGAGGCTCAAACGCGGAGAGGGCAGCAGCGAACAAGAGCACGGCAGACACGAAGACCAAGGGGATCTTGCTCGCGCCCAGGGCCACAGCATTCCAGACTTGCTTTAAGGTCATGCTGGCTCCATCAAGTCCGAGTTGCGGCAATCGTCGTCAGCGGAAGAGGGGGGGGACCTCGCCCCTTTGTTTTGTTGCACCCGAACGAGCTCGGTGGCCTTGCCGTAAAATGGCGACCAGTCAAAGCGATGTGCTTCAATCCATTCTTCAAGAGCTACGCGATCTCAAAACGAACCAAACGGCCTTAGAGAGCAAGCTTGATTCGCTTCATCTTCAGAATGCCCAGTCCAGCGCCACCACTTCTCCCAATTTGCTGCCTAGCTTCCCAGGGCCATCTAGCTTCACTCATGCGCTGTCTATGTCGCCGCCCATATCCCGCTCGGAAACGCCGGGCCAGCTGCCTCCAGCGCAGGCCTCGGCTGAAGGCATCGAGTTCAACAAGCGTCGTCCGTCCAAGGGCGTGGACGACAACAAGGCTCGGTTCTTGGAGTGGGCCAAGACGCACGCTTCTCCAGAGCCCAAGCCGGCGGACCCAAAGAAGCGGGATGTCGTCTACCCGCAGCGAGTAGTGTATGTTTCCCGCTTATCATCTCCGCCTTGGAACGTTTGGTTTGATCAGGGGACGCTATTAGGCTCACTACCTATCCCACTCAAGGTTTGTCTATCCAATCAATGCGGTTTGGGTGACGAGATGGGCTGAAGAAGGGATGGGACGCAGTCGGAATCGACCCGGTCCAGGTGAAATGGGGAGCCGCAACGCCGGAGGAGCGAGGGCCTATCATCGCCTCTCGCCACCCGGACTCCATCAAGATTCGCAACACCATAGGCTCCTACAACGGATCCTACGCCGTGTATAAGGCCTTAGCCACCGCCATTGGCCAGCTCGACCAGAATCACAAGCCCAACTACTTCAACACCGAGCCGCCGTTCGACATCCCCTACCAGCCGGCCTGGTCCGACCCCAAGAAGATTGTCGCCATGGACCCATTTGGCCACTTTGCCCAGACCGTCTTCAAGGACCAGATCGCCGCCGGCATCGACATCCGCCCTACCATCGCCGTCACCAAAGCCCACTTGAAGGTGCTCGAGATTGACGAGGCGTGCAAGGCCGGCCGCATCAAAGTGGACGGGAAGATCGTCCTCAAGAGCGGCGGCTCCATTGTCACAGCCATGAGTGGCGCTTCGGCAGACCACGGCGTCGAAGTGGCGGTCTCCAAGGCTGCGGTGGAGCCCGTGTGGTACTTGCCGGGAGTGGCCGAGCGGTTTGGAATTGAGGAATCTTTACTGCGAAGGTCGGTTAGCATAACTCTGAAGCCAAGACTGTGGCTCACAGCGCTTTCAACTTGCAGAGCTCTGTTTGAAGAAGGCGGAGGTAGCCACCGTGAGCTTCTTTCTTGTTCAATTTGATCACCTTGTCTGAATGGAGGTCTGCAGCGGAACTCTTGACGTACGGTTTGCCATCATGTCACCATATGAGGTCTCAAATGCTTACCCTCCCGCTCTCGCAGCCGTCCCGACCTCAAAGTCTACCTCCCACCCATCGGCGGCTTCACTGTTTACATCTTTGGCCCGACGGAATACCTCTCTGACCCGACCAAAGAGCTGACGGTCCGAGTGCATGACGAATGGTGGGTGGTGCAACTCCTCAACAAACTCCTCTCTTTCCTAAATCGATTCTATTCCGTCTGTAGCAATGGATCAGACGTCTTTGGATCTGGTAAGTTCCTCATTTGTATAACAGTGATCCAAACCTCACAGCAAGTGGTGTGCATTCAGATATCTGCACGTACGTTCTGTCCTTGTCTCCTTTCCATGGCTAGCCTTCGTATGGACTCAAGTTGGATACAACAAACAGATGCCGTCCATATCTGCTCTACGGCATTGAAGAGAGCATCCGTGGTGCTCAAAACGGTGGCGTCGGACTGGTCGTATATTTCAGGAGTATGTCATCCCTGCTTTTTGAGCTTTTATGTACGTCTCTCACATATGCTCTTGTGCGCACAGAGGAAGGTGTGTAGTCTTTGTGCCGAACGTGGTGTCTTGCCTACCTGACGAATTTCTTTGCTTAGGTCGAGCTTTGGGAGGTAGGCTTCGATTGTTGCCTTCGGTGATCTCTCTCATTGGCTTGCCTTTCAGAAACGGTCAAGTACTTGGTCTATAATGCGCGGAAGCGAGGCGAAGACAAGGCGTCGCAGTACTTTCAAAGGTAGACAGTTGGTTCGACTCTGTCGATTTACAGAAGCTGACGCTCATTTGATACCCACAGAACCGAAGATATTGCAGGAGTGAAAGACATGCGTTTCCAGGCGCTGATGCCCGAGGTCTTGCACTGGTTAGGCGTCAAAAAGATTGATGTAGGTCGAAACAACCACCCGTTTGCCCTCTTCGCTGACCTTTGTTTCTTCAATAGCACATGATCTCGATGAGCGATATGAAGCACGATTCGATTGTCAGCTCTGGTATCCCAATCCACGAGCGCCACGAAATTCCAGAACACCTTTTGCCGCCTGATGCGCAAGTTGAGATCGACGCCAAGATTGCCGCTGGTTACTACTCCGCTACCAAAAAAGTCACCACCGAGGACTTGGAGAACGTCCATGGCAGAGGCTGTGAGCATTTTCCTGATTCTATTTTTCGGTGACTGAGACTTTGGGTCGCTGCAGGGGAACCGACCGAAGCGGCTGTGAAGCTGCAATGGGAGGACCTTCAACATTAACCACAGAATCGTAAAATAAAGACCACTTGTACATAGAGATCGGAAACTAGAGCCTCTGCCGCCGCCACAATTTTGACTCGCCGAAGCAACGAGTCTTGATGCGCATGAAATGGCTTTCGGCGCCTTCTCGAACCTTGAGATGCTATTCAACCAAGCCTGCCAGCCTGTCTGGCTCAGCCAAAGTGTTCCGAGTCGCCATCTGCGGCGCAGGTCCAGCGGGCGAGCTCTCCGAGCCAAACTTTCTAAGCACTCATTTCTGAAGCTATGAGATTGCAGGCTTCTATGCTGCTGCCAGATTGCTTCAACTTGGCGGTGACAAGATTCGAGTGGACATGTTTGAAGAGCTGCCAGTCCCGTTTGGCCTTGTTCGCTTTGGCGTCGCGCCTGATCACCCGGAAGTCAAGGCAAGTCTTCGGCCTTTGCTGCCTTGCTAGCGATGCTTATCTCTAGAGTAGAACTGCGAGCACAAATTCGAGGTCACAGCTGCGAATCCAAGGTTCCGATTCTTTGGCAACGTTCAAATCGGAGGGCCGACTGACGAGCCTGGCTCCTTCGCTGCGCCGTCTACTCAAGGGCCATCCACAACGGCAGCCTCGCTATCGATTAAAGCAATTCGGCCGTTCTACGATGCCATCTTGCTGACCTACGGTGCCTCTCACGACCGGCAACTAGGCGTGCCCGGCGAATCCAACCTTGCCAACATCTTTTCGGCCCGCTCCTTCGTCCACTTCTACAATGGCCACCCCTATGCTGATCTTGGCCCGCAATTGGACCTGTCTAAGATCGAGAAAGTGACCATCGTTGGGCAGGGCAATGTCGCGTTGGACTGCGCTCGTGTCCTGCTAGCGCCGCTGGACGAGCTACGGAAGACCGACATGCCCGAACCGGCGCTGGAGCAGCTCTCTAAGAGTCGCGTTCGACATGTGGAGGTGGTCGGACGGCGAGGGCCACTCCAGTTCGCGGGCACTACCAAAGAGTTTCGCGAGATGATGCGCTTGCCGAACGTTGCCTTCCATCAAGACTTGGTGCTGCTAGACCAGGCTCAGCAGGCCTTGGAGACGCACTCAGGCATGACCAACGCTCGCATGAAGAAGCGGCTGCTTGGACTGATGCGAGACGGCGCCGACGCCACCGAGTCTGCCTCTACCTCTTGGTCACTAGAATACCTCAAGTCGCCGAAATCCTTCAATCCAGACCCGACACCGTCTGCCAGCAATGTTCCACGGCCGGTGAAGACTGTGGACTGGAGCATCAACCAATTGGACGAAACCGCCCCCGACCCTTTGCTCTGGCCTGCCATCGAATCGCAAGAGGTAGTGACTAGTCAGACTGATATGGTCCTCAAGAGCGTCGGGTATCGGTCGATTCCCATCCCAGGAGTTCCTTTCGACAACAAGCGAGGGATCGTGCGCAACACGAATGGGCGGGTGGAAGACGAAGCTGGCGTACCGGTTCGTTCACTTCACGAATTCTTTGCAGCTTCTCGTCACAGTCTGCTACAGGTGTCGGGTCTTTACGTCTCTGGCTGGCTGGCCCGCGGCCCCAATGGTGTTCTTACGACCACCATGATGGACGCGCACATGACCGCGGAGATCATCACGCAGGATTTGGTTGCGCAGGAGTCGGTGGAAGAGAAGCCGAAAGCCGACGTGCAAGCGCTGGCGGGCTCAACACGCGTGGTCGGGTGGAAGGACTGGGAGGCGATTGACCGGGCCGAGCGGGCTCGAGGGGCGCTCTTAGGGAAGGAGCGGGAGAAGTTTCTGACTGTTAAAGACATGATGGACGCATTGCATTGAAAAGTGGCAGATTTCTTGCTGCATTGTTGCATACAGCCTCTCTATTTCGACAGAAACAGTCGAGCAAGCAGCCCACCGAGTGCCACCCCAAGCCCGCAATTGCAAGCCCGGACACTCTATGATAAGACTCAAGATTCAAATACAAAAGCCCCCCGATGGCCAATTTCTTGCACCAACCCGCCCACGACAACCTGAAGCTTCCTGCCGCAGCTGAAGACGCCACCGCCTGATGAGTCGAAGCGAATCTTAGACTCCGAACTATATGTTTAAAGGATGACAAAGAAGCTGACTCGACTTAGAATGGCTTTGCGGACACTGGTGAAATGCGAAGACACGTCCTGCGCACGTCTATGTTGCTGTAACATAGCCCGACGGTCATGACGGAGTGCCGAAAAACTTTGTCCAGAGAGGGCCAATTTGGGAAGACCGGGTCGCGACTGGCGCTGCTCAGTCCAAAGGCCAGCCACGGATCCCGCAGCCCATAGTGAAGGATGTCGTCTTTTAGGCGCAATTGAAAGGGTCGTTCTGAGTTGTCGATCCAAAGGAGAGGAGTGACACCAAGGTACTCGGACGGCAGCAGCTTGAAGGTTGAACTCAGCCACTCGTGTTCTTTGGGCTGGAGCTGTTCCAACTTACCGTGCCGTACGCTTTGCTCTGGCCAGCAAGACGGCTCTTGAGCAGAAATTCACCGATGAATTGCATGATACCTGCAAGCGCGACCTTCATTGGCCATCTAACGTCTTTAAGCAACGCGACAACCTACAGTAATGAATAATGATCTGCCAGAACAGGTTTCCTTAGGGCAGTAGAATATAAATTGAAAGCCTGCTCACCTTCAGCCTAGCAGGTATATCGCTGGAGTGATGCTCGAGGAGTTCCGAGAAATCCGCATCCAGCTGATCCCGCTGCCACAGCACAAGGAAGTCGGGAATCTGTTCGCCGCAGATTTCGAGAGTCTGGTCTCGAGCATCCCACACGATCCTGTTCAGGTGGTGAATGGTGATGGACATGGTGGTGGGAAGCCAAGGAAATCGAGCGCGGGCCAACGAGCGCAACGGCTCCAGCCTCGGAGTCAACCACTGGTAGAACCGCAATGTCAACAAGACAGCTCGGAATGGGGATCAGAACACATTACAAATGCAGGTGGTGAGATGTACAATGCGCGGCCCGATATGAGAATGCAAAAGATGCAAGACGATCACTTCTCCGGTGGCCGATGGTGATGAACCGCAGAAGTGCCGCCACCGGAAGACGACCCGGCAGGTGAAATGTCCTCTGAGGATAGGTTGGGCACTGGCTTGGCGTCCTCGTCGTCCGTCAGAGACTGGCGCTCCTCGTCCGCCACCAGCCGCCGCCCTTCGTTTTGCGACTCTTCATCGCTCGGCACCAGCTCGAACGTGTGCGAGTAGCCCTTGATGATGCTGTCCACGATCAAGAACTGGATGACGTTCCTGCGAGCGGCCAGGGGTTGTTAGCCATGAAAGTGGCAAAAGTGAATTAGGGCTCACATCAAGATGGGGAAGATCAAGACGGTGAAGATGACTTGGAGGTCGACATTGTGGCCCAAGAAGCCCAATAGCCAATCCCCGATCCCGTACAGCCTCGGCCAGACGGCGAACAGAGCCACCACGCAACTCTTCATCAGCAGCATGGCCATTAGATAGACCCCGAGCTGGCGCAACCAAAACAGAAACCGAGGCGGGTCCCCGTACTGGCCCGTCTTGATGCCTTCGACCGACAGCTTCTCGATGAGGAGGTAGGAGATGAGGCGGAGGAAGGACCAGAGCACCAGCACGCCCACGGTGCAGTCGACCAGGATGTTGAGGAAGTACAGAGTGCAAGGGTTGTTCTCTTTAGTGGAGTGATGAGCGATCAAATCTAGAGAGAAGCGAGAAGGGTATTATTAGTGCTCGAAGCTCGCCATCTTTGGCGGATTTGCGACCCACCTGATATTAACAAATTGCTGCCGTGCTGTGATTTGAATCAGTATAGGATCAACTTGAAGGGGTCAGCACGCACGACGAAAGCCTGGCCGATGACTTGCTGTAGGTTGCCATGCAAATCAGGCACAACTTCTCAACGAGCAAGCATGCAGAGGGCCTTTGAACGAACCTTGGACACGTCTGCCAGCCAGATCCTCCATGGCCTCTTTGGGGACTCCCGGCTGCGCTTGAGGAGTAGCGAGCCCAACACAATCACCGCCAGAAGGCCTTGGATGCTAAGACCGAGCGCCCCAAGTAACTGGCATTGCTCCTGAGCACGGCGCAACTTTAAGTGAGCAGCTGTCCAAATCAAGAGTTCAACGAGAGCTCAAGACGCACCTTGTCGACCTCTTCGGGCGGCAAGATGGGAGGAGGATTCTCCGACCCCAGCTCTTCAGCGACCCAGCCCAGAGCGCCGCCCAAGGGGCTGCCCGTGTTGTTCATCTCTGGGCCCTTCTACCGTGTCATCTAAGTCTATTTCGATCGGGCGCAACGTCGCTGAAGAGCAAGCGGTGGCGAATTGCTGCTCGTGACTTGCCGCTCTTGATGCTGATGCCTCCTCTTGGGCAGCATCGACCGCTTTTTGTGCTTGTGTATATCCTTCATTTAGACTTCTAGACTTCTCGCAACGTGCCCCGCCTCCTCCATTTGCCAGTTCAGGGGCTCACGCCTTGCCGCACCGATCCCTCGCCTCCTTGCTCTTTGCTCCTTATTTGTGCCCTTCTTCCTCTAGTCGACCGGATATGAAGCCGTTTACCCTCCTCCCGCTCTCGCTATGCTGGCTGTGCGCCCAGGACTTGGCTCTGGCCAAACCGATCTCTGTAAATCGCAACCCCAAAGCTGGCTCGATATTTTGATGCACGGACGCTTACATTCCTCGGTCCCAGAAACGCGCTTCGGTCCCAGCTGCTGGCTACTACAACCCGCTGGACAACAATGGGTCCATGCTGACGATCGTCCATGATAGTAAGGGTCTGGTGTCGGGCGCCTCATCGAGTTCAAATTGCTAATTCCGAGAGCCAAACAGCTTATCCCGCTGGTCTAGGAGAGCCTTTGAATGTCATCTTGTCTGCAAACTCAGACTCAGATGTGCTACCACCAAACGGCCAATACTGGCTCTATTGGGTGGCGTGAGTTTGGGTTTGCTTTCGCAGCAGAACGTCATCTGAGGATCGAGCCGGATAGATCCATCCAATTCGCGCCGAACTGCTTAGGGCAAGTAGGCAACGATCCAGATCAGCAAGCGAACTTGGGAGATGGTGGGATCATGAACCAGACCGGCATTCTGCGGTGAGCTCATGAGAAGCGTTTTCGCTTGTGAGACACCGATGCTCAAAGTTGCCTTTGCAGCTACGACTACGGCGATGTGAGATAATCCATCATCATATCTGCTATCAGCACTGATTCCTGGACCTGTTCGCAGTTCAACTTTGGCACTTGTAAAGAGACGATCAACGGCGGGAACCACTTTCGGTACTTTGTCCAGAGTGGCAAGGCCGCCGATTCGGGCGCCGTCTTCTTCGCAACGTCGGTCGAGCAAGACCTTTCGGCCGGCCACGACATTGTTCGACCGGACGGCTACGACCTTGGGCGGGACCTGCTCGTGGGCAATGCGACCGTCGCAGGCGGCACCAACTTCAACGGCGTCTCTTTCTCAGCGACGTACGAGAATGTGACTGGGTTGCTGACTAGTGAGTGATGCGCTTCATATCCCGGGTGGCGGGCCGTTGAGGCGTTTGGCGATTTTCTTCTCCACAGACGGATCAGCTGGCATCAACCATGGCCTCTCGATCGATGGCATCGTCAAGGTGCTGACCGTCAAAGTCACCGACGTCTCGAGCCCAACCGGACAGGCATCTTCAGGCGGCTTCATCTTGTGAGTGGCGTTCGCTCCTCGCACCCGCTCTCCCAAGCTTATGCTGGTCCTTCGCCGCAGGCAGCCCTTGGGATCTTCTATGATGGCCGGTCTCTTCCACGTCGTCCTATTCGCAGCCCTCGTCGTTCTCCTCCTTTAGATTTCTGTATATCTTATAGACGCATTCTCTCTCTTAGCTCATGGACAATTGGTGGCATGCTCAGATTGGGTCTTCGTGTTTGAAATACGACGAAAAGGAAGCTTGGGCATTGAAGATGAGTTGCATAGTGTGCACGGTGGGCCAGCCCTCCTAGCACATATAGATCAAGTTTCGGATCTCTGAGCTCTCGCGATAGCCAGCCTGCGCTTGTTCGACCAAGTGCTGGCGACGGATCCCTTCAAGCTCGGAAAACGCCATGAGCATATAGTCGTCGTTCGTGTTACCGGCGGCGCTCCGGTAGAACCCTGTGCGATTGTCTGCCAGGGCTTTGATGTCGACTTCTTTACCTTTAAGCAGGCGCGCTTTGGCCGGCAGTGGCACGATTGCCGAGTGCATGCCGTAGTACTCCTTGTTGTTGACGATTTCGTACGTCTGCAGCGCTGATGGGTCAGCAGGTCTTACTCGGTGAGCCAACGAGAAACTCCACCGACAGGCCACAGCAAGACGTATTCAGACTGGTGATCGGGAATGTAGTAGATTCTCGGCAAGTGATTAGCATCGCCAGTATACTTCACGCCCGTAAAGTCGGGTTGCATGAGTAACAAGTGCTCCTTGATGTCCCTTCGGTCAGGCATTCCGAGAGTCGTGCACTCGTTGGGCTCGGGCCTGAGCGGTCTCCAGGAGTTCAGTGCGTAGAAGCCTTTGGTTTTCTGCTCCGGTGTGAGATTGAATAGTTGACTTTTGCGGTCAGCGTGCATCTCGGAAGCGGGCTTCGACTTTCCTTGGCCGAGCAGCTGTGAAAGGTGTGAGAATGGATAGAAACGAGGCCCAGGAAGCTTACGCGATCACTTCGAAAGGTGGTAAAGCCTTTGAACTCTTCGATCTTGGCGCCAGGAAAGATTGCCCTCTTTTCTCTGCAGCAGAAATCAACGGCGGTTCGAATATAGCAAGGCGTACGCACGGCAGCAGATCGTCGTAGAGAGCGCGGAAGTCGTCGCCGTGCAGGACTTTGTTCACCGGTCCAGCTGTGGGTACATCGAGCTTCAGCACAGGCTGTAGTGAGTAAAGAGGGCCTACCTGGCAAGCGAGCCATGGCAACTTGGTGGTTATAACCCGCGGGCAACGGCCTTTTAACGATGGTGAAGCCAAATGTTTCCATGGCCTGACGATGAGCGCCAGGATTGTTGAACTTGAGGACAAAAGCCTCGGCGTCGATGGGCATCAGCTCCTGCACCACAGACACATTAGAGTAGTTGACCAGGGCGTAATGGGGGGCATGGTTCTGCAGCAGAGGAATCATCGTATTGGGGGATGCGCAGACAGTTAAACGGCAGAGAGCGTGGCAAGAGGAACCTGAGGTGTGAGCGTCGAGTGTTCTAGTCGTGGAAAGGTGATGGACGGAAGGCATCATCCAATTCGCCTTAAATACCCTGAAAATCAGATTACATTATGAAACTGCATTCTTCAAACCAAGTTACTCTTCTTAAAACAACATTCTTCAGACGACATTCTTCAAACCATGTAGAGTAATTCTTCAGACGGCATTCTTCAAACGGCATTCTAGGAGCGGAAAGTCGTCAGCAACAAAGGGAGCACCTGGCTGGAGTAGGCGCGTGAAGGTTGCCGGCTTGCCGCACGAGTAATTGAGACAGCGACGCAACAATGATGCGAGCGCCAGATATGGGCAAGAACTAAAACCGGCGAGACTTGAATTGGCGGCAGGCACGACGGGTGAAGTTCGAGCAGTTCGTCGGTGGCCAAGGCAGCTTTCATCCAATCTTTGACCAAGACTGCGCCACTGAGGCTTGACCAGGGCGACCACTGAGTCTGCATACTGACAGCACCAAAAACGAGCAGTACCACCCAGAGAAAGCAGCAGAGTGTCAGCCCAGACGGCCGGCGTGTCAGGACGAAACGAATCCCAGGGGCGGGTGGCGAGCGTAGCGCCGACAGCGAAGCATGGCAAAGCAGTCTCAGTCCAATAAGATACAGCGATACTCGAGGCAAGCGAGAACGCGAGGGACTTCGGTCGACGGTGGCAAAAGAAGGTCAAAGCTCGCTCTGGGATTCGCGCCTTGGCAATCCGGTTGTGGGTCAAACCGCGCTCAGCAAAGAGACCACAAGGAAGCCAGACTTGTTATGCAGACAAGAACCCAAGAAAGGCTTCGAATGCATTTTTTTTTTTAGGTCCACCGTGTAAAGTCTCCCCTTTCCCTGTGTTTTGGCTCCCTGTCCATCCCTAAATGAAAGAGACGTAGGTAATAAGCGTGCGAGGTGCTCTTTGGATCGTCAAAAATTGAGGAAGAGTTGAGAGAGTCGGAAGAAAATGTGTCCCAAGGAACGAGGGATTTAGTAGAGACGCTTGGCCGGGCCCATGGTCTGCGCGCAAGGCTCAGCATACGATTCACCCAATTGGATAGTGGAAGAGAGAGAAACGCACGCTCTTGAGGTGGAGCGAGCCGACGTTCTGCCAGTTCTTCTTGAGCAGCGAGACCAAGAAGTTGACGGACATCATGGTGTTGGCCACCAGCTGGTCCTCGGAGAGCTCGATGTGGCCGACGGCGACACCGATGCACAAGACCTTCTTGAGCTGGAACTGTTTTGCGGAAAGGCCATCAGTCAGACTGTGAACGTATGTCGAGAGACAGAGGAAGACGGACCTTGATGGTCGACTTGACGTCGGTCACCTTGTTGCCAAGGTCTTCGGCGTGCGAGATGGGAGTGGGGAACTTGCCGGCTGTACGTAAAAATGCTCAACGTTAGCCCAAATGGGCTAGGGCAGACGTCGGCACGCACCCTTGGAGAGACCGGGACCCAAGAGACGGGGGATCTGCTTGATCAAGGCGTCGGAGGCCAAGAAGGCGTCGTACTTCTTAGCGAGCTTCTTGACCAGCTTCTTGTTCTGTTCGAGGCAAACGGTGGAATAAGCCCAGCTCAATGGCAGGTCAGGGACGAAGCAACGAACCTTGTTGAGCTTCTTCAAGTCATCAACCGACATGTATTCTGTGCAGGCGTGGATTGAGCATGCACCAAGCGATACATGTAAGAGAACGACGACGCACCCAAGTCGATGAGCTTGGCCCTGTCAATGTCGGCGGCATCGGCCAAGATGCAGATGGTCATGCGAGGGCGGGGCACATGGGGGAGCCTAGTGCGCAACGCTTGAGTCTGCGAAGCACACTGTGCATAAGGGCTAAAGACAACGCACTTGATGGTGCCAGAGAAACGCTTGTCCCTCTGAGGGTCGTAGTTCTTCAAGCCAATTTGCAACTCAACCTGGATCCCGCGCGCTGCGTCAATATCCCTGCGCTGCCCTGGCTGCTGTGAGTGGGACATACAGTCTCGATGAAGTTGCGCTTCTTGGTCTTGGAGTCATCGAGCAGCGACTTGATTTCGCCTCGCACGCCTTTTCACCCCAAAAATCAGCATGAAATCCCGTTCGACTTTGGCCGTTGTGGACTGCACTGACTTGACGCGGAAAGTTTGCTGTTGGGCACCTGTCAGGCACAGCTCTATGGCTACAGGCAAGACGAGAAACCAACCTCATTTTGGCTGGTGCTTTTTGAGGGCGAGCTCGCTCGGCAAAAATGGGCCAAAATTTCAGGATCACAACTTGTGGGTCTAATGATTTCAGATTTTCGAGCTCAAGCCCCAGGACGCCCTGAGCTTGTTCAGGTCGTCGTACATGTCCGTCAAGGTCGTGTCCCAGTCCCGGTACTTGAACCCAAAGTCGCGCACCAACTTTTGACCGCTTTGCTGGATCAGCTTCTCTTTGGACATGGCCTCTTCCGACGCGCCCGGCTCGCCTTGCACCACCTTGAGCTGAGGAGCGTGCTTGTCCACCCATTCGGCTTCGCGCGAGGGTTAGGGTAAAGACCGGAACGCGAGAGTCGGGCGAACTCACCGAACGCCTGCACACACCAATTGCCAGCTGCCGTGATGTAGCGTTGGCCGCCAGCTTTCTCTTCTGTAAGAGCGAGCATATGCCCTTCAGCGACGTCTCGCACGTCGATCTGGTCAAAGTCAGCTTTGACACTATGGGTGGCAAAAACGACTCACCCAAGCACCCGCCGTCCCTGGGTAGTCCTCCTTCTTCTTTTGGCCGGTCATCACCGAGTAGAAGATGCCGCAAGATGTGTTGATGTCCTTCTCAGTCGGGATCTCGTGGATGATGGGCCTGAGCATAAGGGTTAGCTTGCAGTTGAATTCGGCGTGCTCAAGACTGACCCATAGACCTAAGCAAGCACCGTCAGAGATTATGCACAGAGAGAATGAGGGAAATAGAACATACAAAGACTGGGTTGATCACGGAAACGTCGAAGGAAGTCTTGTTGTCCTTCACATATGCCCAGGCGGCTTCTTCCGCCATCGTCTTCGAAGCTCTATACCAATCCGCCCAAGGAGCTTCCTTGCCCAACTTCTTGACGTTCCGCTCCGAGCCCGTGTTCCAATTCGTCTCGTCCACCGAGAGCGGCGCGGCGTCGTCCGGGCCAATGATGGCGGCGACGGAGGAAGTGACGACGACCCGCTTGACGGACGACTTGCCCGTCTTGGAGATGGACTCCAGGATGCCTCGCGTGCCGTTCACAGCGGGCTCGATCAGGTCGTCCGGCGTGTCGGCCCGGTAGTGGAACGGGCTGGCGACGTGCAGCACGCCATCAAAGTCGTGCTCGGCCACGACCTGGTCGAAGGCGCCTTTGTTCGAGATGTTCTCGACGAGGGCGTAGCTGAACGGCTGGCCTTTGAACTGCTTGACCAGGAACTCGCCCTTCTCCTTTGACCGCACGGCTTGAGGACCAATAGCCATCAGCCTTCGCATTCACGCTGGTTGAGGATCATCACTTACTTCCAACGACTGTGAAACCTTTGTCCAAAGCGTTCTTGACACACCAGGCCGCGATGTACTGTTGCCCGCCACTCCTCTGTCAGTTTCGACCGTCTTTGCCTCTTTTGACCTTCGCAACCTACGCCGCTGGCCCCTGTTACGAGAATCTTCCCAGGCGCAGAAATAGCTGGCATTTTCGGGAATCAACCAGCGAAGTTCGTCGTTGTGGACTGTGATGCTTGCTTGCCTGCCTGGGTTTCTAAATCTGCACCCCACCGCCGGTTGATGGGTGCGGCACCAGAGGTACCCAGCTGGCCAGCTTGGCGTGTCCTTGCTCTCTGCTTGATGGTAATGCACGAATAGACCCGCTATGGAAGCAAGCCCGAGGGGGAGAGTCCTCGCAGAAAACCCTTCATTTAAGGCGCGTCGCGAGTCCAGAAGCGTCTGACTGCCTCTTGTCTTGTCTTCGCGAGCCATTCTTGTTCAGACACTCGCCGCGCGAGATTTTGATTAGAGTCTTGCCTACGAACTGGTGAGGTTTGGCTGTGTGACCAACAGACCCTTTGGTGGTGATTTGCCACCATTTGCCTGCCTTGATCCACATGCTCTTGCTCTCGTCGATTATGGACATCGTGATGTGTCTCCCGTGATGACTGCGCTATGTCTGCCTCTATAGCGCTGCCTGACGATTTGGAGGTGAACGAGATGATGGATGGAAGTCTTTGCTAATTTAGTCTGGGGCTAAGTATTTCGATTTACGGGAAACTCCTCTGTTGCGCGCCATGATACCTTCCCTTTGCTCTCAGAGTCGAGATGTATGCCATGTTGAATTCCGATCGAGCGGGGGTCTCCTGAAACTGTGTCTCGAGGGAGAACTGGCACTGCCGCCTTTCTTCCCCGGTTCAAACCGATTCTCTCGCTCTCTCTTGCCGTTCACTCCAAGTGGCCTCTTACATCTGGCCAATGGCTCTGCAAAGGCCTTACTACCAAGATGGCCCTGGAGGCGTCCGCATTGCCGCAAATCGGACAGAATCCAGGACAAATTGGTGCGCCTTGCCACCTTGATTTGACTCTCCTTGTCTTGAGATCAGGTCGTTCGTTAGTCTCCCTTTAACATTCGCTACTGCCCTCGGTGTCAGCATTGACCACTTCTACGCGCTGTTCCCTGAACTTGAATTCTACGAAGCTGACCCGGACCACCGAGCCCGTGCCTTTTCGACGTTCAATATCATGGTATCATTTGACAAACATGACGACGTGGTCTTAGAGACGATGCCGGTGTCGGGAGCTCGCGCTGACCTGGACCGTGTCCTTGGGATTGCTCTGGGCAGCATGCAACGTCACGGCACAGATGACATCCCCGTTGTCATACTACAGTATCCTTCGCATAGCATCAATGTCATACACGACTCGTCGACTCAAAGATGGCATTTCGTCGACCCTCGTAAGAGGAAGTTGCTCTCGAGAGTGCTTTCATTCCCCTGACCTCTTTCTGCGCCCTTAAGAGCAAAACAACCTGAAGGCCGATCTCAACTTTATTGATCAGACGTATTCCAAGAGCGGGCCGTATCGAGGTTTGGGATGTTTCGTCATGTGGTTATCGCAGCGACCTCGCGAGCGCATCCGCAAGCTACCGCCAGAGCCAAATAACTCTGGCCCTCTTGTCTCCATGCCCTATATATGGTCTACTAGAGGATTTGACGAGCATACCGCCGGTCTTACCCAAAATTCTCTGTCTATGGACAAAACAACGTGCGTCGGTGATCCCTTAGCGGCGCCAGTTTTTAAGGCTGATTAACATTTGGGATTTCTAGGGTGCTCAGTAATTTACGGCACTTCTATCCCGAGTGGACGGGCTGCGCCGCCCTCCAGGCCACCGACAAGCTGCATATCACCGACTTCTTTAAGGCCGTGGTACCTCACTTACCCGAAACGCACCGTGTGGTCATACGGCCTCTAAATGCGTTCGACATGCCTCGACTTCAAGCCTATTTCAAGGAGCTCTCGTTCAAATTTGGTGTCAGCGATTTCTTATTCGGCATGCCTCGCGCCGCCCACTATGGCCTCTTTCACGTCAAGCACCTTTTCAAAGACCTCTACACAGTGCGGGAGTCTTCCCGAAGCAGTAAGTCCCAGTGGCGTGCGCCCGCTTGCCAGAGCCTTACTATCCGCTTTCGGCAGGGTTTTTGAGAAAGATTGCACCAGAAGACGCACCCATCGCCGTTGCCTATGTTTTCATCTTTGTAAAGGTCTCGTAGCAAGCTGCAATTTGAGCTTTCATAGATTTTGCCACCGACCAGGAGCCAGCGCGCTGCGGGTGGGCTAGCTCCTGCTCGCTCGTCTTTCGCTTTACTCGGCCGCCCTGACTACTTTTGTATGCACGTCTACTTGGTCTTCATCCATGGCTTCAAGGGCGACGACAACACCTTTGCCGGCTTCCCTGATCGGATCGCCTCGACCCTCAATGCGACATTCGGCGAGCGATGCCAGGTCGAGGCCATGGTCTTCCCTTCCTACCGCACGGCAGGCAAGCTCGAAGATGCGGTCATGAACTTTGTCGCCTGGCTACAGCAGGCCATGGCTGAACGTGCGTCGTGCTTAGCCCCTTGTTGAGATTCGTGCTCAGAAGAAGCCCTCTGAACCCACAGGCGAGACGGAATGGCTCGAGGAGAGGAACAAGGAGGACTCAAACGACAAGGGCAAGAAGAGCACGCCATGGGCTGAACGAGAGCAAGCTCAGGTCTTCCTCCTGGCGCATTCGTACGTGGCATTGGTGTCCTCACGATCTGAAGATGGGCTCAGTTGGCAGCCTTACAGCATGGGCGGTTTGGTCGCTGCGGATGCTGTTCTGTCGCTGCTACAATCGCACGAATCCAATGGCTTGGACCTTGGCATCTGGCCCTGCATTCGAGGCGTCATTGCCTATGACACCCCTTACCTTGGCCTCAATCCCACCTGCTTCGCCAACACGGCCACCCAATACGCCACTGCGGCATCGCAAGCCCACGACCTCTTCTCTTCCGTCACTGGCGTGTCCCTCTGGCCTTCCGCGGCAGCTGGTGCGGCGGCGGCAGGAGCGAAAGCAGGAGCCAAACCCTCCCGGACCCCATCACCCGCCCCAGCAGCGTCCACGTCGAAAACGGTAGCCAAGACCTCGAATGATTCGCCTGCTGCGGCGTCCAGCGGGGGTTCATCGTGGCTTAATTACAAGAACGCGGCTTGGGGTGGTGGCACAGTGTGCGTTTCGGTCCTCTCCTTACTAGTTCTGAAGAGGAATGGTAAAATTGTTGGATCAAACACAGAGCTGCAGCAGCACTGGCTGGCTTAGCATGGACGCAGCGGCAAAACATCACCAACTTTGGCGGGACGAGCTGGCAGTTCATCAACTCTCACTTCGAATTTGTCGGCGCATTGATCAGACTGCAAGACTTGCAAGACCGTCTTACCACGTTAGTTGCAGCGGACGATAAAGCGAGGAAGAAGAACCGCGTCAAGTTCCACTGGTGAGCTGGGTCGTCCTTCGAATACGAGCCGTATTTCTGACACGAACGCCACAGCTTTTACACCGTGGTGGAGGATCCAGCAGACAAGTCGAAAAAGAACGCTGCCAAGCGGACGTTCATCGTGCTACCGCCCGTCAAGGCGGCGGAGCGGATCCACTTCACCGGCAATGTGAACACGAAGAAAGCGAACGAGATCGAAGCTCATGTGGGCTGGCCCCTTGCTATTTGCGTTGACCCTTGCTCAAATCAAGCTGCAGATGCACATGTTTGAGAACGAACAGGCGAACGACGGTCTGCGGCCGCTCTGCCTAGAGACGTGCAACCTCATTACGAACTGGGTGTCTTGGTGATTGTGAAAATTGTACACTGTATAACTAGAAAAGCATTTTTACAAAGCAGAAGCCTCCTGGACCTTTGCTGCGCCCTCGTTGAGAGCCTTCCTGAGCTTCTTGGACGGCAAGTCGTAGCGCTGGAGGATGTTGCCTTCGTACGGGTGCGCCTCGTCCACAAACACCTTGAGCCGTTCTAGTCGCCTGTCCCGTAGCTTGTTCTTCGGCAGCATCCCTGAGACGGCGTGCTTGATGATCTGCGGACCGGTGACTTTTGTCAGTTCTCGCCCTCGGAACTGGAAGCAAAGGGCACCGGCTCACCTGCTCTGGGTTCTTCTGCATGAGCTCCGCGTACGGCGTCTCCTTGAGCCTCCACCCCGTGTGCTTCCTGTACACCTTTTGCTGCGCCTTGCGGCCCGTCACGGCCACCTGCCTGCAGTTGGTGACCACCACATAATCGCCGCAATCCACTGATTTGGCCTTTAGCTTTGTCTGTCAAAGAGGAGCAGGAGGCTGTTACGAACCAGATGGGTCGTAAATTGGCTTGTGCTTGCCCATCAAGAGGACGGCAATGCGGGTCGCTATCCGCCCTAAAATTTGGTCTTGGAGGTCGATGTGATGCCACGCCCGCGCGTACGCCGCTGCGGTCTGTTACACATCTATTAAGCAGCTGCTTTTGTCTTGTGCAGGCAATGCACGCACGGATCCGACCACTTGGGACATCACTTCTTGATCGTCGAGCTCCAACAGACTCTGCTTGCGCCTGAACGTCGACTCTGATGAAACATCAACAACACATCTGGTCCAAACCTGAGAGCACATACATACGCTCGATGTCCTCCTGGATGGGTGCCCTCAAAGGCTTAGAGGACGCTGAGAACGACTTGCGCAACTTGGCGGCCTTCATACAAAGAGCGCCCCCTGGAGCCCTTGACAACGAGGCTGGTCAAGAGTTGCAGGACAGATACGAGGCGAACCTCCGAAGACTTCAAGAGGTACTTGGTTCCAGGCCACCTCGCAATGCTTGAAGGCTGATTAGCGCTACCTTATGCAGTCGAAGAACTGGATTGCAGGTGCTAATTTTGGCCTCGTGCCTCTTGTTTTCCTCTAACTGAAGGCGTTTCAGCAAACAATGAGTCCGTCGTGGATCATATGCAAGGCTTGGGGCGGGAAATCGAGGAATTCTACGAAACTCGGCGCGGACTCGAAAGCGGCCCCTGCTGTGGCTGGTTCTGGACCTGCTGTTTGTCTGGCTTTCCTCCCAGTGAGGTGACCATTGATATGGTAAGTCCGTCATCTCTATACTCCGCGCCGCAGGAACTGACGCCAACCTGGTGGCAAGCCCCACCGGCCCCTGGAATGATGGCAGTTCCTATATAGTAGGTGAGCGTGACACCTTCACGAGAGTCTTGATCTGACTCCCGCCATCAGCTCAAGCGTCCCTTCGTTGCGCGTTGCTGTGCCAAAATTCGCCGCGGCTTCCTTGTCCGCCTTTCTCCACAGCGTGATCTCCGTGCTTGGCCTGTTCTCCCAAGCCCTACTAATCGCCAATAAAATGTGGTGCTTTCTGGCTACTTCAAGCTCGAGTTCGACACTTCTTCATGTGCTCTTTCGACGCCACCCCTGTTCCTATTGTCTCTTCTCAACCACCTTACCCTGGCTTCAAGCGCCGGAACGTTTATACGGCAACATGCGACCTTTACGGACATTCTAGAAGACTGAGAGCTGCAGACCATGCAAGAGGTGGACTCGGGTGGTGTCGTGTGACTTTCGCAAAGAGGCTTCCTTCCCCTTTGCCTCCTCCTCCGTCCTTTGCGCCACCGCTCGAAGCGCTTGACTAGTACTCCTTGCAACGCTGCTTCCGTTTTAACCGACAATAGGCTGCTTGCAATTTCAGCGGCATGGCGCGAGCGTGGCCGGCATCATCCTCCGACTCTGCCCGTCGGCACCTTTCCCCAGGTCCAGTGGTCGACCTTGAATTAGACCAGCCTGTCCTCAAACGTCTCACCTCTCTCAGCTCTCGCACTCATGATTCTGGCCGCTTGAACCCACTGCCGCTTGAAAGATTATCGTTTTGACTCCTTCGGCGTCTGCGGGGTCGTGAACCAAGGGACCTTGTTTAAACGACGATGGCTCGCCAGCTCATGCACCGCCGCCTGTCCTCCCAGGCCAGCGTGTCCAGACTGTCCTACAATGACCTCTCCCTGGATGTCGGCTACTGCAAGCGGTACAGGGAGGCCAACGAATTAGGCGCCGTGAATTGGGCGTCACCAACCCAGCAGCGACTCCAGAGGCGGCGGCAACAGAGGGGGCTTCCAGAGGATGTGCTGCAGGCTGCTAGGCTGCTTCCCGATGAGGTGTTGATGGCAACAGCGACCGGCGCGACGCTGCGGCCACAAGCGTCGTCTTCCGCTCAGACCCTGGATCCCGCCGCTGAAGGCACCCGACCTCTAGCCGTTCTGTTCCCTGGCTCTGGAAGTCAATACACAGGTGATTTCACGTCTCAATCAAGTCCCAGGGTAACAAAGCACTAAAGCCACAATAGGGATGGGAGCGCACCTCTTGAAGCACTACCAGTCGGCCCGTGAAGTCTGGTCTGAAGCGGAAGAAGCCCTCGCTGGTTTTGAACGATGGCGGGCCGCTCTGGACCTGCCTTCAGCGCCAGAGCTTGAACAGCTGAAGCTGACGGAATGGGAAGCCTGGCAACACGACCGGGCGCCAGACCAGCTGAGGAAGATTGTCTTTGGTGGCCAGCCCCAAGCTTTGCTCACCAAGTCGTCCAATGCTCAGCCGGCCATTCTTATCACCTCACTTGCCTTCCTGCGGGTACTGGAGAAGGAATACGGTGTCCCGGTCGCGGCTGAATACGCCAAAGTGTTCCTGGGCCACTCTTCAGGAGAGTTTGCAGCCTGTGTGGCATCAGGCGCCATGTCTTTTGAAGACGCCGTCCGCATTTCGGTGGGTTTCGCGAGCCTCGTCCAAAAGACGTGTTCCCCTTGCTCATTTGCCACACCTTGCAGAGGCTTTCGGGGCTACTGACATCTCGCACATTAATGACATCGAAGATGGAGAGTTGTGCATCGGATGCTGCGCCCGAGATCAAGTCGCAAATGACAGCTTTGGTTATCAACCCTGTCAGTCGTCGCATTTCTTCGGTCGGAGCTAGGCTAAAGTTATTGGAGCCCGCAGCATCATAAGCATGAAGACGTGGAAAAGATCGTGAAGCAGATATGGGAAAGTGGCAACGGCGAGGGGGAAGGCCGCGTGGAGATCGCCGCGTACAACTCTGTGCGTCGAGGACACGTCTCGCTCAGACGACCCTTGGCTAATCATTTTCCTGTTCCTGATATTTTTACAGAGCTCTCAAGTTGTGCTGTCTGGTTCTGCGGCGGGCGTGGAGCGCGCATGCGAGGAGCTCGAAGGGGAGGGCATCGCATTCAAGGCGACCGATCTCCCAGTCTGGGTTCCATTTCACTCTACGTTGTGCGCTCTCCTTCGTTCGTTTGGACCCTTTTGCTCCGCTGACAGTGAAGTGCAGCATGAGGCCTGCGGAGGATGGTGTGCGCCTAGCCCTCTCCAGGGGCATCAAGATTTCAGAACCCAAGCGGGCCTTCATCTCTTGCCTCACTGGCGAACTTGTCAGCACGCCCGAGCAGGTCGCCGACTGCCTCGTCGACCAAATGTCCAAGCCAGTTCGCTGGACCCAGGCCTTGCAGAATCTTCGCACCAAGTTTGGCGTCCACGAGTTCGTTTTCTTGGGTCCCGGCAAGTCCCTTGCCAATCTGGCTAAGCGAGAGATGGAGCGGGGCTGCTGGGCGAAGGACGAGGCCGAGCAAGCGGACACCCCACCTTGGATGATTGGGTCGGTGGCGACGGAGCAGGATCTCAAGTCTCTGGCCCGGCACTTCAAGTCTCGCTCCTGAGCTCGCCTAGCTGCCGATTTTTGGATCGAGGAATTTGTTACGAAGTGTATTATAGCTGAGACGTGGCAAATTAATGTTCAAGTTACATATTTTGTGCGCGCCTGATCACTGAATAGCGTCAAATCTCGAGTCCAGGGAGCAAGGCCCTTGTTAAGAGGCTCGGGCAATCAGCTCGAGCGCTGTGGTAGGTTCAGCTGAGATGGATGGATTGTGGCACGGCCAGGCGCACCCATCTGCCTGGTTTCTGATGTGCAAACACAGTATTGAGAGGCTATTTCTTTTGGCAGCAATGAGTTCAATAACTCACCCTCGGACCCTGTCACCAAGCGGAAGTCCTCGACCCGTTGCTGGCCGGAGGAAGCGTCGCCTTCCACCTGGCACGGCGTGCGCTGCTGAGCCCAGAATGAAGGCAAGACGGAAAGAGAGAATTCACCTTCTTGATCTCAAACCAGATGGCAGCAATAAAAGACGGCACTTTTGAACGGAAGTCCGCATCCAGAAGCTGGGCCAAATATGCTCGTTTGATCTGTTGCGCAGTAGCACCCCCGGGTACAGATTGTCCATTCTCTTCCATTGTCTACCAGAGTGCTTTTGCGTTTCAGTACCCAGAGAGGAACCCAGAGAGGAAAGGTCAAGCAAAAGTACGCACGAACGGCGATGCTGTTTCTGACAGAATCAGAGGAAGCCCGTATTTGCTACCATAGTGTGTGTCGAATAGCTTTAAAGCGTTGCCAACGAAAGATGGTGGCGCCGGGACATTCTCATGGTAGACTCGGTCGCCGCCAAAGAAGTAAAGCGACAGCCCAACCAAATCGACATATTCTTTCCCTGGCCAGTAAGGATGGTAGCCGCCATGTCGAGCGAGGACGTCGCCTCCGTCCGCGAAGAGTACATTGGGCGACCAAAGCATGAAGGTCTTGGACGTGCGCGCTTTCACGGCGGCATGCACTAACTTGAAAGCTGAGATGAACTGGGTGGGCTTCTCGCCATAGGAGTACCAGTCGCCACTGCACCCTTGTAAGTTAGCATCGCGCGGTAGCAGCGTGTAGCGCTGACTTCATCTCATGGCCAAACCTGCACTACGGTCAGCCCAGCCTGTGCACGAGGAACCGCATACACACCGGAGCCAAACAGTGATGCCACGGTCCTCGATGGTTTTCATTTTAGACGCAATGGCGTCAGCCCACTTCTGGTCAAGCTTTTCGAGAGGAAGCATCGGCATTAAGGCAATACAGAACACCGGTCTGCTTCCTGGCTGCTGGAGGATCTCTTGGACTTGCTCGTCCAACTGAGGTAGGTCAAACGGCGTATGGTCGTGGATCTGCGCAAATGTGCCGACGATGGACATAGGCTTGGGAAGGCGCTCATTGATGGACGTCGTACTTGAAGGCGACAACTTTTCTCCAAAGCCTGCGAATCTCACATTGAGTTCCTAGTGACCCGAAGGCTACCATGTAACGAGCAAACCTGGAAGAAAACCAAGAGCAAGAGCAGAATGGCCAGTGCCAGCCTTCAAATGTTCCGGCTGCAGCCCTAGCTGGAGCGAAGTTCGATGCCAGTATTCGGCATCAAAGGGCTGAGGCGCCATTCCAAATTGATTTGAAGGGGAGGATAGATAGCTGAGGAGCAATACGATCGCAGCCGCGAGCAGCCGAACAGGGCGTGAGAAGAAGTTGGCGCCCAAGGGGGTGGAAACCCAGTCTTCACGGAGAAATGGCCGGGCGAAGGACGGAAGACACAACAGTAGCAAAACAACCAGCAATGCACTGCCAATGTCCATTCACGCCTCGCGAAAGGGCATTCTGTCGTCTGCATCACCACACCGGACAAATCTCAGTTCGGTGCCCTCTTTCAGGGGAGGCAAAAGCTTGCAGTAAAGTGCTCGACTGTTGATGTGCTCTACTATAGATGAGCACGAAAATGTATCCTAAAGCAAGTCGGACGGGCGAAAGAAGAACACAAATGGTGGCAAATTCACTTCATTTCGAGCTCTCCCACGCTGTACAAGTTTTGGTTTGCCTTTGGGAGACACGGTAGGTTCATTTCCATCTCCAATGCAATCAAAACGACAAGACACCTGCCCAGAATGGCATGCTAAGGGCGGAGGGCCACTAGCCACTCCCTTCTGTCCGCGTCGCCCCGACTTCCAAATCTTCGACAACCTGGGATTGCATGAAACCATCCTCGGCCTCGCGAACGAGACATTAGTGGAACAGGGCAGTAGACTAACAAGCCTGCGACGATAAGTCGAGCGGACAAAGGGAGCCAGAAGGCGAGAAGACTCGAAGCGACCTGAAACCTGTGAAACGGCGAGAGTCTGGCTGAAGTTGGGAGTCCGTCCTTCTGTCTCCAGGCCTCGTCCACGAACACCTAGACAGGCGCCCTTCGAGTTGAACAGACCGCTTCTTTCGCCAGAACGACCCACGCTGCCAAGATGCTGCGATTGCTTGTGACCCTAGCTGCCCTCATCAGAGTGGCAACATCCGGTACGATCTGCGTCCAAGCTGTTTAGACACCTTTGCGACACGAAAAGACTCACTGGCAAGCAACAGACAACGTAAATCCTCACACCCCCTTTCCCGACAATGTCTTGCGGATCGGTGAGCCGAAGCCTCTTGGGTCCTAGAAGCGCCTTCGGGGCTAAAGACTGGGATCCAGGGAGCAAGTACGACATCACCTGGGACTCTGCAGACGGATGGGACAAGACAACGATCGCTTTGTTCAGTGGCAGCAAGTAAGGCGTACAGCCTCGGGCCATTCCAGTGACAGCCTCGCTCACGAAGGGAACAGCGTCATTGTGGAAGCCAACTCCTTGATCAACATTACCACTCTCGACGCCAGCACGAAAAACTCGTTCTCTTGGAAGGTCCCAGACGTGGTGCGTTCCCAACTGAGCTGCAAATCTTGAGGCCCCAGATTTGAAAATCGACCATTCCATTAGGAACCTTGCGCCCCAATCTACTTCTTCCAGTTTATGAACGAGGCCGGTCTTCCAGTGTGGACCAATCGCTTCGCCATATGCGCCAAGGGGGTGAGATGCGAGCCACTCATCTGTTAGACCTTGCTGAGAGAGATGGGCCCGAAGGAAACGGAGGGCGAAGCTGCCGAGACCGACAGTGCAGGCGTTGCTTGGGGCGTCGGGACCGTCATGGAGACTGGCACTACTGTCATCAAGACAACGCCGACTCTCACCATCACTCCATCTGCCTCCGTGCCACTCTCAACGTGAGGCCGTCTATCTTCTCTGTTGTTCTCGCTGATTCTTGAGAAAATTGCAGGATGACTGGCTCCGTGGTGACACTGACCGCCAATGGCACTGACACCGTGGTAACTCTGACCCCGACCGCAACCACCGCGGCGACCGTGGTGTCCACGAGCACCAGCAACAACAACTCAAGCAGTACCACCTCGACTTCGACTACCATGGCTTCGAGCACGAGCACGAGCAACGCCGACTCGACATCGACTGCCGACGATGGATCTGGAGACGGCGGCGACGACGACGACGACGACGACGGTGGCAAGGGAGGCTCTGGCGCGCTCGCTAACCGACTCTCTGGCCTGGCAGCGCTGGTCCCAGTGTTGCTCTTCTTCGTTGTGGCCGCCTAAAGGCAAAGCGAAACATCCAAGCACGCAGAAGGCAGACAGCAAAGCAAGCAGATGGACACCGGAAGACTGGGGCAGGACTCGAGCTTCGCGGATTCAGATAGCAGGGAGGCGTTGCGTCAGGCGCTGCGATTGTATAAGAGCATCCGTTGTTGTATCCAAGAGACCCATTTCGCTTGGCCCGGAACAAGAGAGGAGGCTGCGCCGAAATTTGTTTGGAAGGGGTCGTCGAAGTGATGGCACAGCGCTTGCCTTTGCGGCTGTCCTCTGGCCCAACCAGGCGGTTCTTGTCTTCTCTGGAGAAGGCCCCGGTCGCCTCGACGAGCCGGATCGCCTTGCCACGGCTGCCCAACAAAAATTTAAAGCCCAGGGCTTCCAGACGGCATTATGCTGCTGCTGCCACCGCTGCGAAGCCTGCGCCCGCTGTTGAACCTGAAGCAGTGCCAGAACCAGCGTCCAATGAACCTCTGCCGGCGTCGCATGCGTTAACGGAGAAGGATTCGACGAGATTAGCGAGGTTGCGGAACATCGGGATCAGCGCCCACATTGATGTAGGGCCCTCCATTGCTCTGAAGTACTTCTGACTCACAGATGAGATACAGAGCGGCAAGACGACGCTAACGGAGAGAGTTTTGTTCTACACCGGTCGCATCAAGGCTATTCACGAAGTGCGAGGGAGAGATGCGGGTGCGTGGATTCGCTCTCAATGGGATCTGAACAGAGCTCAGCGAATAGACAGTCGGAGCTAAAATGGACAGCATGGAGTTGGAGCGGGAGAAGGGAATCACCATTCAGAGTGCGGCAACTTTTGCGGATTGGACTGTGCGCCCAGAGGTTGGTGAGTCCGCTGGCAACTACAGCATCAACATTATTGACACACCAGGTGCGCTTTCTCTTCTAAACGCTCGGCGGCATAGTCAGTGAATGGTGTCCTTTGGGCTCCACAGGCCATGTCGACTTTACGATTGAAGTCGAGCGGGCTCTGCGAGTTTTAGATGGCGCCGTGCTCGTCCTATGTGCTGTATCAGGAGTTCAGGTGCGCCCTCAGGCTTTGTTTGGACTGACCAGCTCGTATAGTAATACTTCGAGCTCACAGAGCCAAACGATCACGGTGGACCGACAAATGCGCCGCTACAATGTCCCCCGGGTCTCGTTTATTAACAAGATGGACAGGTGAGGTCTTTGCAGTCGGTCCGTTCCACCGTCGACTGAAGAGTCTTGTTCCTTCCAGAGCCGGATCGAATCCGTGGCGTGTGATCGACCAGATCCGCAACAAGCTCAAGATGAACGCCGCAGCTGTGCAAATACCTATTGGTCTGGAGTCTGACTTTTCGGGGGTGATCGATTTGGTCCGCATGAAGGCGATCCGCAACACCGGCGAGAAGGGGTAAGTACTCCCTCGCTTTTCTGCACATCCCCGCCGGCGCCTTAGCCTCGTGGTAGTATCAACGTGGAAGAGACAGACGAGATCCCAGCGGAATTGGTGGAGCAGGCCAAGCAAAAGCAAGGCGAGCTGATCGAGATTGTGGCGGACGTTGATGATGCGCTGGCCGACCTGTTCATCGAAGAGAAGCCTATTGGACCAGTTGATCTAGCTGCCGCCATCCGAAGAGCCACTGTGGCGAGAAAGTTCAGCCCGGTGTTCATGGGCTCGGCTTTGGCCAATACTGGCGTTCAATCACTGCTGGACGGCGCTTGCTCCTATCTTCCCAACCCTGCCGAAGTGCCCGCCATTGCCCTAGATGTCTCCAAGTCTACGTCAGCTCCCACTCAGGTCTCGCTCTCACCAGCTGGCGCCGCTCCTCTGGTCGGCTTGGCATTCAAGCTCGAGGAGGGCAAATACGGCCAGCTTACCTACATTCGCGTCTACCAAGGCACCTTGAAGAAGGGCAGTGTTATCACAAACACAAGGACCGGCAAGCGCGTCAAGATCCCACGCTTGGTTCGCATGCACTCGGACGAAATGGAGGATGTCGACACCCTGGGTGCTGGCGAGATTTGCGCCATGTTCGGCGTCGAATGCTCTTCTGGCGACACCTTCACCGATGGCGCCGTTCCCTACTCTATGGTGAACCTTTCTCGCGTGCATTCTCAATTTAGCATCGCTGACGGCCTCGCCGCGCAGACTTCGATGTTCGTCCCCGAGCCAGTCATCTCCCTCTCGGTTCGTCCCAAGGGCCAAGAGACGCCCAACTTTTCTCGCGCTCTCAACCGCTTCCAAAAGGAAGACCCGACCTTCCGAGTCCATGTGGACGCGGAAAGCCAAGAGACCATCATCTCCGGCATGGGCGAGCTGCACTTGGACATCTACGTCGAGCGCATGAAGCGCGAGTACAACGTGGAGTGCGTGACGGGCAAGCCGAGGGTTGCCTTCCGCGAGACCATCACCGAACCCGCCAAGTTCCTGTACACCCACAAGAAGCAGACTGGCGGCTCTGGCCAGTACGGCAAGGTCCAAGGCCGACTCGAGCCCATGACGGTGGACGAAGACACTGGCAAGGATACGGCGTTTGAGAACGAAGTTGTCGGCGGCGCTATTCCGACCTCTTTCATCCCGGCTATCGAAAAGGTTGGCATTCCTTTCCTCCTTGCCACGAGAGAATCCGATTGAACGTATTTTCAGGGTTTCCGAGAGGGTCTCGACCGCGGCGCACTGACTGGCCACCCGGTCACTGGCTGTCGCTTCATCCTGGAAGATGGCGCAGCCCACGCTGTCGATTCTTCGGAGCTTTCTTTCCGCCTGGCTGGTCTGGGTGCCTTTAAAGAAGCTTTCATGAAGGCCAAGCCGGTCGTCATGGAGCCAGTGATGAAGGTGGAGGTGGTGGCTCCGGCCGAGTTTCAAGGTGCGCAGTCTTTCCCCAGCGAGGCGAGAGCTTATTGGCCTCCTGCTTGCTAACAGGATCCGTCATTGGTGGATTGAACCAGCGTCGAGGCACCATCGTGGATACCGAGGTCCGTGACGACGAGTTCACGTTGACGGCGGACGTCAGCTTGAACGATATGTTTGGCTGTGCGTATCTCTTCAACTTTCTTTTTCGAGTCCCCCAAGTCTGACGACGAAACGCTGCAGACTCGAGCCAGCTGCGAGGCATGACCCAAGGCAAGGGCGAATTCAGCATGGAGTTCTCCCACTACGCCCCCGTCATGCCGGACAAGGAGCGCGAAATGATGGAGAGTTTCAGGAAGTTCACCGGCAAGCCTGCCAGCTAAGCTGCTTGCTCTGTGTCAGGTTGGTCTCTTTGTGGTGGTCGGTGGCAAAACTTTCTGATCTCACAAATCTCCAGATCCAAAGCCTTCGCCAAAACACGCTCGTCTAGAGCATAGATTGTCCATCCTGTAGAATGTATTTGCATTGAACCACACCCTTCTTCATCTTGACGGCAGCCGGCAGCATGTCACTTTCTAAGAACATATATGCTTAAACTGGCTCTTTTTTAGGCGCCGTTATAGCTTGGCTGCTGCTGAGCCATTCTAGCATTGAGTTATACCGGTCCTGTCCGTTGGCGATCATAGGGACGTTTTGCCACTGGGGACGCTTGTGAAATCGACGTTGGCTGCAACAGGCATTGCTTCTTCGTCTCTTGCTCTGCAATCATCATCAGAATCATGTCTTCAAACACGCCCAATGACAATGATCCAAGGCCGGCCTTCCAGGTCATGACGGATCTTGGACTTGAAGCGGTGCAGGAGGCAGCCCTTCCTAGCCAAAGGATCATCCCTACAAAGCCCGTTAGCACATATTTCATACATTTGAAGGCTTAGAAAGAATACCAAAAGTGGAAATAGGGCGGGCGCTTCCAACGAGACTCGAGGCCGTTGCGAACTCACCTCTTGAACCGCATCCATCAACTTGGCCTCGTCGACAAGATGAGCGGCCGCTTCAAGAACAAGACCCTCTTGAACGGCGCTCCTCGCGGGCCTAAGCGCGGCATCGCTGGCGCCGCCGACGAGGATGTGGCCATGGGCGAAGGCCCCTCCTCCTCCAAAAAGATTCGCTCGTCCGTCTCGCGCTCGGCGATCGACGACAAGGTCAGCCTGCTTCCTCAAGTTCACAGCCCCAGCTCATGGCATCCTCCCAGTCGCACCGCGATAGGGCCAAGCCATACAGCCCGGCCAACAAGAGGCAGTCGCCCCGAGCTGGCTCCTCCGCCACCAACAACGCCCTCTTTCGCAAGACGGCCGGCGAGGCCCTGGGCAGCGGGCCTGCGGTCACCCTCCTCAAGGAGTTTTTGGCCACGCGCTACAAGCCTGAGAGCCGCATGCTGGACCTCAAAGTAAGGAGCAGACCGTTAAGAATGTCGGACCGTTCGAGCTCAGCCGTCTTGACTAGCGCATGGTGGACGACCCCATCTTCACCAAAGGTCCGCATGTGATGTCGCCCCCGGGCGTTCGCTTGCAGAAGAAGAACTCGTCGGCGCCCGTCTTGTGGAAGCTCGTCGCCCAGCAATATCCCCAAGTAAGGCCCCTTCTCTTTTTTCGTGGCTCGCTCTAGCCCTCTTTGTCGCACAACGGCCGCCAACACTGTATCCTCGCCCGTCCGCAGACCATCTCCGTCGACCTGTCCGAGAACAAGCTCACCTCGCTCGTCGACTTGAGCCCGGCCTCGCTCATCCACTACCTGCCCAACCTCGAAAACCTGTCGCTCACGAAGAATGAGTTGGCCGACGTCAAGTCGCTCGCGCCTCTCACTACCGATGACGCAATCAAGAGGACGGGTTTGAACTGCTTGAAGGAGTTGCTGCTGGAGGGAAACCCGGTCCGAGAGGCCGCCCTCACGAATGGCACCTACGAAGCCTTCGTCAAGTGCGTTGTCTCTGCCATGTCATCTGCAAGACGTGATTTATTAACTGCTTTTCCAGCGAGGTCGCACGGCGCTTCCCTACCCTCTCGGCCCTGGATGGCCAAGCTCTCATACCCACCGCTGCGCCCCGGCCGGTCGCCTCCACCTCTGCCACCCCTCTTGGCTCCGGTCTCCAACAGCCCGTGGCCTTCCCCGTCGGGATGAAGTCCGCCTACGTGGGCGAGGAGAAGGATCTCGTCTTCGCATTCCTCACAAAGTGCGTGGACTTCGCTCGAAGCGATGAATGGCTTGCTGATGCTACCGCCGCAGATTCTTCACCCTCTTTGATACCAACCGGCCCGGATTGGCCACCGCCTACTCGCACCAGGCCACCTTCTCGGTGTCCGTCAACTCGGCCATCCCCATCCGCTCGCGCCACACAAAGTCTGTCAAGGACCTACCCTCCCAGCGCACCCTCCATTGGCAGCCCTTCTTCGATTCGTCTCGAAACATGCTCAAGACGCACAAGACGCGCGATGACGCTCTCCAAGGTAGGTGTTGCCCGTCGGCACGCTTTGGCCTCTCGCGCAATCTTGCTGACGGTTTCCGTTCATAGAACAATTGGAGAAGGCGCTCTATATCGGCCCGACCGACATCATTGCCGCAATCTCCAAGTTGCCCAAAAGTCGACACCCCTTGACTGAAGCGAGCAAGTTTGTGATCGACGGCTGGACGCTGAAGGACGTTGCTGGGCCGAACACCGCCCTGCTCTTCGTCTCGGTCCACGGCCAGTTCTTTGAAGGTACGGTCACCCGAAATCACCGTCTTACCAAGTCTGAACGCGGCGCATTAGAACCGGCTGGTGGGCAACGCTCCTTTGATCGATCCTTTGTCCTGGCGCCACCCCCCTCGAACGCGTGAGTGTGGTCGACATCTGCGAACGAGCTCGTCGCTCAAACCATCTAGCAGGCCGTCGGAATGGCCGTGTGTGATTTTGTCCGACCAACTGGTCATCCGCGGCTACTCTGAGCCGACCGCCTGGGCCGATGGCTCTCTCCCCGTCGCCGCCCCTGTGGTCGGCCCCCCTCAAGCCATCATGCCTGCCGCACCCGCCTTGGTGAGCGACGTTGGCTTTCCCCCTGTGAATGCAAGTTTGTTGACATCTTGTCTATCTCCACCAGACACCGGAGCAGCAGCACCAACAGCTGTTGATCCTCGAGTGCCAGAAGGCCACCAACCTCAATTTGAGCTTTGCGACGCAGTGCTTGACAGAGGCGGGCTGGGACTTGACCAGAGCCCTTCAGAGTGAGTTGGCCGATTTCGGTGGCAAATTGTGTGCTCACCGCCTTCCCTCCAGGCTTCGAAGCTGTCCGGGCCCAAATCCCGCCCGAGGCTTTCGTGTAGAAGGTTCCTATAGGAGCTACGCATAGGCTACGGCCCACATTGTAACAGTTTGAGCATTTTCGGGCATTGCAAACCCACATGTACAGTTCAAATCGACGACGAGCCGCGACTTCAATTCCGCCCGCCCCATTTTTGAGCGGCGAATCCGCTTGGATCTGTTTGACGAGCACCTGTTCTTTCAACAAGAATGGCGGCAAAGGTGCCAGAGGAGGTTTTGGAGCACATCTTCGCCAGCATCGAGCCCCGGTCGCCAAAGGCAGCATTGACGTAGGCTCCTCTCCCCAGGCGGTCAGCCCGCCTTCCCAAAGAGTGAATAAGCTCAAGGCGGTGTGCTTCTGCGTGCACAGCTTGTGTCGATGTAGGCTGGTGTCCAAGCAGTTTGCCCGGCTCGCCTCACAAGACTGGTTGTGGAGTCGATACTTCAAGTGGAGCCATGGGCGACCTTTGGCCGCCTTCCCGGACGCCTTCACGGCCTGCCGCGAGCGCACCCTCAAGGAGGACGGCGTCGACGCTGCCCTGGCCCAGACCTTGGAATCGCCGCTGAACCGTCTGGAGCGATTTGCGGCGCTGGACATGGATGGCTTTGATCGGCTCTCCGAATTGGCGACCCACTACGCCGACCCCGTTGGCTCTTGGCAGTCACTACAAATGGAGGATGATAGCTGGCTGTCCAAGGCGTATTGGTCCAAGGAGTTTTTAGGCTTTGTGCTCCGCCGGGACGCCATCGCCCGCCTCCAGCAAATCTCCTGGTCACCCTCGGCAGTCTCGTTCGAGAGCGGCCTCAGCCTGTTCTGCCTCTTCCGTAATGGCGACCCGCTCAAGCTGCAGCACGATGTCGACCTGCTGGCGTCCGCCTGCTACCCGCGGGTGGCGGCTGAACTGCAATCCCGCAACCTCAAAGAGGCGGCCCGCGGCATCCACGCCTTCATGCTGTCCGAAGGTTTGCGACCCGCTTCACCGGAAGAGTTCCACATGCTGGAGAACAACTTTGTGAACGTGGTGTTGGACGAGCGCCGGGCGTCGCTACCGATGTCCATGGTGTGGCTCTTCGTTGCCATCTGCAAGAGGCTGGGCATCAAGGCTGCGGCAGTTGGCTTCCCTTCGACAGTACTGGCGACAGTCGATGGGTGGGAGGATGCAAAGGAGGACGCAGAACCGGCACAGGAAGCCGATTCCGCCGAGGACCATTTCTACTTCAACCTCTTTCACAAGTGCGTCACTCGTGACCTCTGCTAGCCTCTCGGAATGTCATGCTAATTATTCCCGGTTTGAGCACAGCCGCGTGACCACACGTCAGGAGCTTGCGTCGGACCTGCTGCAGGCCAACGTTCCGTCCCCTTTACACAATTCGCTCCTCGAACCGGCTAGCACTCGGGACATTGTGCTCCGCTCGGCACGTAACATTTACAATTCGCTGGGTCTAGCACAAGAGACAGAGCATCAAGAGCGCGATAAGATCCTGTGCTCCGCGTATGCGGCGGCTACCGCCATGATCATGCTCTCTCCAGTGCGTGGCTCTGGCTCACTATTTGCCTTTGAGTAATGGCTGATCACGTATCGCTTTACAGGGCCGACAAGGGCGTCAAGTAACCGACATGCTCTCGTCGATCATCGAGGAGCGCTTTCCCTACGATGGGCCCTTCCTCTTCAAAGAAATCAACGACAGCGCACCAGTCAACAGTGTCAAAAATACGCCTCTGCAAAGAGTGGCCGAGCGCATCCAGATCGCTGACCAGCACGGGCCCAAACCGAAACCAAGGGAGATTGATGGCCAAATGGCCCGCTTCTCTGTACGTCCACCCTCTCTCTATCCGAGCGGCAAAATCTCATTGGTTGGTGCCCACAAATAGGTTGGCCAGTTGTTCAGGCATCGATCATACGGCTACAACGCGGTCATCATCAGCCACGATGGCAGCTGTCGAGCCTCTCCCGAGTGGCAGCGAGCCATGGCTCTCGAGGGTCTGGCTCGAGGCCCCCAGCAACCGTTCTACCACGTTTTGGTCTCAGATGGCTCATCTCGCTGTGAGTTGGCCCTACCGAGTGTGGTCGAAATCTGCATGACTAAACGCGATCGCCGTTTCAGATGTGGCGGAAGACAACGTCGAGCTTCCGGACAGCTTCGACCCCTCTATCATCTCAAACCTGCTGGCCAACCACACCTGCCTAGGCAGATACTTCTCGAACGTTCTTTCCGACGAAGGCCGCTTCGTCCCCTCCGCCGACCTAAAGCACGAGTACCCCGACGGGTGATATGTCGCCTGTTCGGCCTCTCCAGCTTTCTATTTATGACGCCCCATGTATCTCCACGACTTGATGTGCGGCGATGACCTCGTTCGCTCTTGTTTCCCGTGTACCATAAACCCGCACTATGTTTCGTCGTCTGTAGTTCTTCCCACGCATTTGACAATATGCTTTGTTTAAAACTGCTTTTCGATGAAGAAAAAGTGGGCGTTGAACGGCGCTTTTCCAAGGTCCGCTTGGGACAACTCGCGTGAGCTTTCGCTCGAAAGCCGAAGAAGCAGGAGCAGCTACCTTCGCCTTTGACTTGGAAGCCTCGCCTCTCATACATCGCGAGCTAAAGACTTTTGAGACTCGGGGTCAGATTTGAGGGAGACGAAGAGAAGCTCACATTGTGGGCGCCGGTGATGAACCGCACTGGAAGCTGCCGCTCCTTTGCTTCTTGTTCGCTCCTGTCTTGAATAACCTTCCCGATCCTCTGGTGCTTTCGGTTGACATCAACTGCCAGGATTTGCATGTCCCAGTGAGGTTTGTTCAAGTCGTCGCCATAGACGCGAGCGGTGGCAGCAGCCAGCTGTTGATCGATGATAAGAGGAAGTTCAGTGACAAGAATGATGACTTGAAGGTCCCTACCTCCGCCATGTTGGCGAAGAAGACCTCGATGTTCATCTTCTCAGCAAACTGCTCGAAGTAGGGCCCCTTTCCGGCCGCTGATGCAGGATCTCCTAGAGCCAGATAGGACCCAGGTGGATATCTTCAAGGAAAGTGTGACCAAAAGCTCGAATCAAGGCAGACGAGCGACTTGCCTGGCCCGCCATGCTGAACGATCCTTGTTCGTGATGACATCGCCGCACTCAAGGGCAGCGGAAATCCAGGCCTTGAAGAAGGCAATGTGCAGCTCTTCATTGCCTTCGTACTGGTCGCCTTCTCATCAACAATCGAGAGAGGCCATGGAAGCCTCATCAGGCTAACCTCGCAGCATAGAGCCCAGTTCACAAGTCGCGCAGGCGGGACACTGAACGTCTTCGCAGCCAAAGAAGCCAGTGTATGCAGGTCGGCATCTGATTGATCTTGAATCAGCTAAAAGCAGCAGGCAATTCGAAGGCGCGCGAGCAAAATGACCGCTGAGCGAGTTAACCACTTCGAGAGAATGGCTGGGCGATAGTGACTCCATCGTATTTTCAGACAAAACAATGGTAGTCCAAGCGAGAAGCAGAAGCAAGAGGTGTCAAGGAGTCACAATTGAGTCATGCAAGCAGAATGGCCGAGGGCCTCCAAGAGTGGGTGGCGAATGCCGGGCGGCTGATTTCAGGCAACACCATCCGTGCAATCATGCAAAATACTCTAAGGACAGCGTGGGCTGGGACTATTTTTCGTGGGTGCGCTCTATGAAATGCGTGTGGGCCACCCAAGTCTCCCCTTCGGTGCCAAGATCAGCCTCTCCTCTGACTACGTAACCTCTTCTCTCGTACATAGCAAGCTGGGTGCCGAGTACTCGTAAGATTCGGATCAGAGAAAGCCAAAGGAAGCGCTCAACGTTGTGCAACTCAGTCACAAATCGGATTGGCAAGCCTTGCTCCACAGCAGCCTGCTCTGAGAAAGTCTGAAGCACGTTTCCGATGCCCTGATGTCTCTTCGATGGGTCGACGGCCAGGATCATAAAGTGGTACGCCGGCTTATCGGCATCTGCGCCATATGCGTTGACCTCAGCTTGGTGTAGCTGCCCCCTCAGACGTCAGTGCGCGCCTTTGAGTTGAATTGTCAACAACGGACCTCCCACATCTTCGCGTAAAAGGTGGAGATGTCCATTTGCTTGGCCAGCTCGTCAAAGAAGCGGCCCTTCCCCCTTGGCGATGACGGATCCGCAATAGCTATCGGCGCTCCAGGCGGGTATCTGTACCATTTTGAATCAGACGTTGCATCATACAAGCAGCAAGTGTCAAACTCGACCTTGCTCGCCAAGCGGTCCTGTCCTTATTGGTGCAAACGTCGCCTCCGCAATCCAAGCAGGCGCTGATCCAGGCGCGGTAGAAGGCCAGGTGGCGCGCTGGATTGTCTTCATACTGTAGGGTAAACGCAGATCAGTTTCGACGAATCGGCAGGAGAGTTCTCGGCAAGCGCTTGCTTCACACTCGAGGATCCACTGGTTCATGCGGGCCGGCTTCAATGCGAAGGCAGCGGCGCCCACGAGGGACAGCTTCTCTAAGTCTTCGTCTGAGATAGAGCCTTGGAGTATTTCCATCTCGTAGCTGGGACCGGTCTTCGCCATTGTGCACGTCTGAAGGCGATCGCTTCCGACGCCGTTCGCAAAAGACAACCTCTAGTAAACACTGCAGTGCAACAGACACAGTATGCAAGAATCCGTGCGGAAACGCTGGCGCGCTCAAGTGGGCAGAGGCAACTTTCTAAGGCGGTTCAACTTTCGGACAAGAGGCGATAAACGCGATTTGGCCGAGTTCGTCACGGTGTCGTGAATGATTTATGCTTCACTGGTGCAGTGGTCTATTCCTCGTGTTTGCGCTCAAGAAAGTGAGTGTGAGCAAACCAAGGCTCTTCCCCGAGGTCTGTCTCTCCGACCAAAACGAAGCCGCGCCTCTGATACATTGCGAGCTGGTGAAGACAATGAGCAAGCAGACCATCTTTACCAAGGGAAGGAGGACGGACATTGTGGAGCTCGGTGATGAATCTGGCAGGCAAGCCCGCTTGCTTGGCGTCCAACTCTGAACGGTCTTGCAGAACTCGCCCAATGCCCATGTGCCTCTTCGACGGATCGACTGCCAGGATCATGTAGTTCCAAGCTGGCTTGTTGGCCTCTTCCTCGCCGAAAGCCTTGACTTCCTTCCCATGGAGCTGTTCCGGCGCGCCGAGATTGTCAGCCAATGAGGGCTGGACTTTCATTAAACAAAGTCGCTTACCTCGTGCATAGCGGAATAAAAGTGCTCGATATCCATCAAGCTGGCAAGCTCGTCGAAATGTCGGCCTTTGCCGTTCGAAGTCGACGGGTCGGCCAACGCAAATTCCGCTCCCGGCGGCAGCCTGAGGTTGGATGATGAGCCAGGCTGGGCTTGCAATGGACACGTAGCTCACCTTCCGCGCCATGCCGTCCTGTCCTTGTTAACGCAGAGGTCTCCGCCACAGGCAAAAATGGCTGTGATCCAGGCTCGGAAGAACGCCAAGTGAAGGGCCGGGTTGTCCTCAAACTGGAATACAGCCACTGTGCATCAGTGGCGGACTTTGTTTACAGGAGCCTGATACGCTCACTTCACATCGGAGCACAAACTGTAACATGCGCGCTGGCTTCAAAGCAAAACCCTTGGCGCCAACCAACGCCAACTTGTCTAGCTCCTCGTCGGAGAGCGAGTGAACGACTTCAATCTCATAGCTAGGTCCAGTCTTGTCCATTTTTGTTCGACGTTTGGAAGAAAGCCTCGCAGAAAGCCAAAAAGTCAACAGGCATGTGCAGTCGCAACTCGTCGCCAGCGCGCGTCGAGGCTCGATAAGTGTCGCGACCAGAGCCTCTAATTGAGTCCTTGGACGAGGCTGCGATCGCTCCGACTGGCAGAACAGCATCCCGAGTCGCACCAACTTTACTAGAGAGCTAGGGCAGGTCAAGCCCGGGGCAAAGAAGACGAGGTTTCGATTCGCTGGGAAGCGCTTCAACAGATTCAGCCTGCAATTCTCGCTGGGCTGGTACAACAATGCAATGCGGGTGTCTGATCAAGCCTTTTGAAAGTCCCCGCTGGCCCCAGCACGCTGCTCAATGTTCCAGACTCGAAATCTCTTCAAACGGAGGATAAATTAATGCGCAGATATTGACGTCCTGTCGAATGGGGATGGGAAGGGAGAGCGCCGTGGGGTCTTAAAGGTGGCAGGACGCGATTGGGATGGCTAATGAAGACGGGCGAGATGACTGACGAGGTGATTGACGAGAAGGATGGTTGAGAGGTCAGGATTTCGAGAAGGGTTCAAGCGCGCAGATGGGCAGGGGGGTGAGAGCTGCAGAGATGGCAATAGGAGAGCAAGAAGGCAACGTGGGCAGGGCATTAATAAAGAAGGACGTTGCGGAGTTCGGAAACGCGGAGGGCCAGCCAGTATAAGACGAAGCCTCGGAACGAGCTCAAGCAGCTTTTTTGCAGGGGAAGAGCTTTGTACGCAGCTTGGAAAGAGAGCATGATGGTAGCCAGGGGAAGGAGGCCGCCACCACAGGGGTCAAGGCCGAGCGCAGACAAGGGGAGAGAGAGAGGCCTTCTCGCTGGGTCCACCAACGGCCTGCGACTTGCGATTGTCTGTCCTGGCTCGCCCTTGCTCGGCCTTGTTGTTGACGCCACGCTGCAGTGAGCCGCGAGAGATTGGTGCCAGTCAGCTGGGTGCCTAAGATACAAGGAGTCGAGCAAGAGGGTCTGTTCTCAATCGACTGCTGCTGCTGCTGCATGGAGGCCGTTGCTGGCATTGTTGGCGGGGTGTTTGGAGCGTGTGTGGACGGCATCTTGACAGAACTGGCTTCTACCCGTTGGTTCTATTCCATTAAAGACACCGCGAACCGCATCTCAACGACGACACATTACAGGCCGCCTCTTCTACTCCAATGGCTGCTGCACATGCTGTCGCTCTGAGCGCTACGAGAACTACAGCTACATTGGCGAAGACGGCGAGAGGCTGCTAGATTCGGAGGATGACGAGCATGCGGAGGAGAACCGCGCCCAATTCGCGTCAGTCCACCATCCCTCCTGCGTATTCATCCCTCAGAGTCGTTCAAGGCTGAGACCTGCTTTGTTGCACGCGCAGGAATGCCAACTCTAAGGCCGCTAAGCTCCTGGGTGTGAACAGCAAGGCGAGGAACCTGCTCGGCCTTCCACCTCAACCTCAAAAGCCTATGTCACCCAAGCGATCGAAGGGCCTCAGGAGTGAGGATGAGGACAGCGAAGGCGCATAGGTGGATGGACGGGAACATCGGCGGTGGAAGCTTGGGCGGCGGGGTCTCGAGGTTTTACGTTTTGGGAGGCTGGAAATGGACCATGTACTATATGTCGCACTAACGACGATGCAACGCAAACTTGAGCTTGAAAACTGGGAAATTTTGGTCCATGGCCGCAAGTCGAGGTCGAGGTTGCCGCCGCCGATTTGGAGCTCCTGGAACTTCTTGCTCCGAGACTTCCAGATGACCGTCTGCCGATTCTACAGCAGCGGCAACTGCTACAAAGGCAGCCAATGCACATAGTGAGCGCCCCAGACTGGTGCGAGCAGAGGGGAAACCTGACGCGCTTTCCGGCAATTCTTCCCAAATGAAAGCGAGCACCCTGGCGGCGACTCGCTAGGCAACCGGCGCGTCCAGGCTGCGGCCAGCAGCAGCAGCAACAACAGGCTGCCTTTTGACGAGAAGACCATCAAAGGCGACCTGCTCATCGAGCGCCCGATCTACAAGATTTCGTCGTATGGCCCGGCGAAGCAAGAGCCATGCTTGATTAGCGGGACAGACACGAGTCCAGAGGAGCTCAGATGGCAGTATTATGCTTGCAAAGGGGATCTAAGCGTTTACGTGAGCAACTCTCCTCCTTGAACCAGAAAGTTTCAACGCTGAGCGGTCGGCGCCATCGACAGCCGGAAGCCCAACTTACTCAGAATATGGAAAACACGGTCCAAAACGTGCTCTCCAATCTATCAGAAGCCGCCAAGTTCGCAGGGACGCAGTCGCCCGCCCGAACATCAGCAGCCCAAGCACCAAGCGGTGGCAGCAGCAATGCGTTTTCACTAGATTCGCGAGCAGGAGGATTCGGAGGAGGTTCGACGAGCGGAGGCTTTGGCGGCTCTGCTTTTGGGTCCACTTCCACACCAGCCAAGTCAGCTTTTGGCGCCCCCGCCGCAACGACGAGCGCCTTTGGCTCGCCATCAGCATTCGGAGCGCCTTCAGCTTTCGGCACTCCATCTAAGCCCAGTGCTTTTGGTTCCACGCCTACTTCCGGATTCTCTGGCTTTGGAGGCAATAGCACGCCGAGTGCGTTTGGCTCAGCGTCACAACCAACCAGCGCTTTCGGTGCCACTCCTCAGCCGGCAAGCGCCTTCGGTGCCCCGTCGCAGCCTACGAGTGCCTTTGGCGCTCCAGCACAGACTAGCGCATTTGGCCAACCAGCGGCACCGAGCGCGTTTGGGGCAACACCAAATCCTTTTGCCACCACCACCTCTTCCACTCCTCCCAAGCCAGCGTTCGGCAGCTTCTCCTCTTTTGGCGGTGCCACTGCTGCACCTAGCGCGTTTGGCACTCCGGCTCCTTCTACTGGGGGATTCGGCACACCAAGTGCCTTTGGTCAATCTCCAGCGCCAGCGTTCGGCCAGCCCGCTGCTCCAGCTACCTCTGCCTTCGGCTCAACGTCCGCGTTCGGTCAACCCTCTGCTTTTGGGTCAACACCCGCAAATCCACCGACAAGTGGCTTTGGGACCTTCGCTTCCACCTCCCCTACGGTTGCCAACGCGACTCCGCCCTCCGCTTTTGGCGCCGCGTCCCAGCCAGCCACCACCAGCGGCTTTGGCGCGTTCTCTTCCACTCCGGCACCCACCTCTGCTTTTGGTCAGCCTAGTGCACCGACGTCAGCCTTTGGGACAGCCACGACCAGCGCATTTGGGGGCTCGACGCCCGCTCCCGCCCCCTCTGGCTTTGGCCAGCCGGCGCCATCTGCGTTTGGCTCCACCAGCGCGTTCGGACAACCTGCGCCGACATCGGCCTTTGGATCTACCCCAGCACCGACAGCATCAGCGTTTGGTTCTACCTCGGCTTTCGGTACAGCTCCCACCTCGGCTTTTGGTGGCAGCGCCTTCGCATCGGCACCCTCGTTTGCCGCGGCGACAGCTGGAGGCTACAATCCCTCTTCGGACCCCTTTGCAGCGTCGGCTCCGAAAGAGGAAGAACTGCCACCGCAGGATCTGGAGGCGTTCAAAGCAGACAAGTTCGAATGGGGTAATTTGCCACGGAGCTTGCCGCCCATCAGTGTGCGATAACGGGGACATGGGTGTTTCATTCGGGTAGACCACACGGTGCGAGAAAATGTACATGTAAGGATAGCAAGACAGAGACATTCAAGAGGTTTGCGGCCGCAGAGCTCTCAAGCGCTTGGCCAGCAGGTCCTCCTCCACCGGCTCCTTGACCGACTCCTTGAGCTCGGGCACCGCTTGCTCCGTGTTCGTCAGGTCGTGCTCCCTCTCCAGCCCCGCCTCGTCCGCCACCTGGTTCAAGAGCGAGTCGACCTGGTCCTGTGGCGTCGACATGGCCGCCGAGTCGCCCATCGCATTCTCCATGTAGTTGGTCTGCACGTCCAGGTCCTCGAATTGGCCCTCAAACTTCTCCATCACCATTGATATCTGTGATCCAAGTCCACCTGAGTCCCGGGCAGGAGGAACATAGGCGGCGCAAGAGGACGCACCCGCTCCAGGTTCATGCTCTCCATGGCCTTGTCCATCTGCTTGACGACGGTGGACATGTTGTTCGTCACTTTGCGCATCGTCACAGCCGTCTCTACCCGCGATGAGACAGCATCCACCCTGAGAGCGCAGCCACAGATGAGCCCCAACTGCGAGCAGGGTCTTGACCTGGAGCCAAACGACGCACCGGCTAGCTAAGCGGAGCAGGTTCAGCGACTCGTTCTTCTTGCGAATCGCATTCGAGGCGTAGATCCGCGCGCCCTCTTGGTTGCCTTTGATGAGGGCCTGTTCGTCAACGACTTGCGTGAGTCCACCTTATCTTAGGACACTCTGGCTAGAGGCAACACACATTCTTCAGCTTGGTCTTCTCCGCTGCTTCATCCTTGGCTGCCTTGCGGGATTGCTTGTTTAGCTGCTTGGCCGTGAACTGCACGTCACAGCGAGGCCGGGGAGGGTCAGCCCTTGCTTTGGGCATTTGAGCCCAGCAGCGCACCTTGAGCTGGAACAGGCTGTCTGCAATGAATCTGTCAGGACTGCTCGTAGCCCATAAGGCAGTGACACGCACTCTCGAGACCAGACATGATGACGGGGCAGGATCAGGCGGCGCCTTCGCCTCGCCGCTTTCACGCTCGCTCCGCCAACGCTCGACTCTTGGTCCCTGGGGCTCTATAAGGATGGACCCGAATTACTTGAACCAGCAGCTGGCTGGAAAGTATAGGCGCTCCCAGATCGCCCTGAACCCAAAGCCCGCTGCTGCTTCTCCCTCCGCGAAAAAATCTCTTGCGCTTGCATTGGACTTGGCCAACACGAGCGCGGAAGACTCTGCCCCGGCTTCTCCTTCCGCAATTGCTCCTGTAGATGCGTCTGAAGAGCCTCCTTCGACCTCAAAGCGGAAAGCCTCGGCCAGGGAGGGCTCCTCGTCCAAAAAAGTGCGCTTGACAGCGGCAGCGAAAAAGGACAAGCACCTGGCGCCGTCGGTGCGGCTGTGTGATTTGGGAGGGATGGAAAGCGCGGTCGAACAGCTGCTCGAGCTGGTCGCCATGCCTATTTGCCACCCAGAGATCTACCTCCACACTGGCGTGCGGCCGCCAAGGGGCGTGCTTTTGCATGGCCCGCCCGGCTGTGGCAAGACCATGCTGGCCTCTGCTATTGCTGGTGTAAGGTCTTTTTTTTCTGGTCAGCTTTCGTCGTTGTTATTGACGAGGAAGGTTTGATCAGGAACTCGGCTGCCCGTTCATCAACGTCTCGGCGCCGTCGATAGTCTCTGGCATGTCTGGCGAGTCCGAAAAGACCCTCAGGGAGACCTTTGAAGAAGCAATAGTTGGTCACTTTCTTCCTTCATTCCATAGTGAATTTGCCGAATGTCGACCAACAGAAACTGGCGCCCTGCATTTTGTTTATTGACGAGATCGACGCAATCACCGGCAAGCGGGAGAATGCGCAAAGAGAGATGGAACGGCGGATAGTGGCTCAGCTGTTGACTTGTCTCGATGGTGAGTCCATTCGCCACCTGAGATGATTTCGCATTTGACGTGTCCGAATCGGTCTGAAGATCTTTCTTGGGAGAAGACGGACAACAAACCGGTCATGTTACTTGGGGCGACGAACCGCCCAGACAGCCTGGACCCAGCGCTGCGGCGGGCGGGCCGGTTCGACCACGAGATTGCGATTGGCGTGCCGGACCAGCAGGCCCGCGAGCGCATCCTCCGGGTCTTGGTCGGCAACCTCCGCCTTTCTGGCGACTTCAACTTCACCAACCTGGCCAAATTGACGCCAGGCTACGTGGGCGCCGACTTGACGGCTCTGGCGAGCGCGGCTGGTGTCTTGGCGGTGAAGCGGATCTTCAAGTGGCTGGGGGAGAACAGCCAGGAAGCGGAAACGTTATCAAAGACTCTGGTTGAGGCCTTGCCGCCACCTGGGCCGGTGGAGGAAGTCAAAGGAGATGACAATGGGATGGCGGTGGACTCGGCGGACGATCTGCCGGCGACGCAAGAGCCTGTCTTGACCAACGGGGACATGACCACCTCACAAACGCCAGACCGGCCCAATCTCTTTGCCACCTTACCTCCAGAGCTGCGCCAACTCTCCATCTCCTCCTTTCTCCTCAAGCACCCCAACCCGCTGACCGAAGAAGAACTCGCTCCTCTGTCTCTCAACCACCAAGACTTCCTCCTTGCGCTCGACCAAGTCCAGCCCTCTTCCAAGCGGGAAGGCTTCACCACTGTGCCGGACGTGACTTGGGACCAGGTCGGCGCGCTGCTCGACATCCGAGAGGAGCTGCGCATGTCGATTGTCCAGCCGATTAAGACGCCAGAGCTCTTTGAAGCGCTGGGCATCGGCAACCCCTGCGGTGTCTTGCTTTGGGGCCCGCCGGGGTGCGGCAAGACTTTGCTCGCCAAAGCGGTGGCGAACGAGAGCTTGGCCAATTTCATCAGCGTGAAGGGCCCAGAGCTGCTCAATAAAGTGCGTTTCTCTACATTCTCATTCAATCGTATGTTCCTAAAAACAGCACCGTCAGTACGTTGGCGAGAGCGAGCGGGCGGTGCGCCAGGTGTTTGCGCGGGCGCGAGCCTCGGTGCCGTGCATCATCTTTTTCGACGAGCTGGACGCTTTGGTGCCCAGAAGAGACGACAACCTCTCCGAGTCGTCCGCCCGAGTGGTCAACACGCTGCTCACAGAGCTCGACGGCCTCGAGGCCCGCAAGCAGGTCTTTGTGATTGGCGCCACCAACCGGCCCGACATGATTGATCCGGCCATGGTCCGGCCTGGTCGACTGGACAAGATGCTCTACGTCGATCTGCCGACTCCAGAAGAGCGGGTCGACATCCTCAAGGCCCAAGCTCGCCACACCCCTTTCGCAGATTCTGTTAACTGGACAATAGTGGCTCATGACACGCGCTGTGATCGCTTCTCTGGTGCTGATCTCTCAGCTTTGATACGAGAGTCGGCTTTGGCAGCCCTGACGGAGGTCTTTAAGGCTGGCGGTGGGCAGCAGCCGGCTGGTGGCGTTCAAGTTCAGCCGCAGCATGTGGACGCGGCGCTGACCAAGGTCTCACCGAGTGTTAGCATGGCCCAGCAGAAACGCTACGAGGCCTTGCGGAGTCGCTACGCGGGGCTGCCGGTGGGCAAGAAGGAAGCGGCGTCGACAGTGGCGTCCTGAAACCTCTTCTTTGCTTTTGCATTTCCAATTACACGCCCTTGGCACCTTATTTTCAAGTATTCGGCCACTTATCGAGTCATCACTGTGGGTTTTACGGTTGGAAAGTGACGCGATGCAGATGCGGAAGGTGCGGAACGGTCGCTCTGGGAGCCGTTTTGGATTTCTTGTGCATCCAGCTAATTTCTTGGTCCTGTTCCTCCATCTTTGCCTCCAGAGAACACCTTTTCTCTCACCCGCAAAGCACACCCACTCGCGCACCCCCCTCACACACGAGCACTACACACGCAAATGTCTGCTCCGCTGTCCATCATGGACTCTGATGTCCCTTCGTTCGTTTCTCCTCCTTGCTCTCTCCTTCTCTTCATGCTCAAACCATTATCAAACAACAGCTACGTTCGCGCTACGCCTTACGTTCTGGGCGGCAACGGCCTGATTGTACCCCTCGACCCCAGCCCGTCGCCGCCTCCCACTCCGTCCTTGGACTCGTCCTCCTCCTCCCCCTCCGACGCCGACGAGTCCGCCTCAGACTCCGAGGCACCCGCCCGACGGCCTCGCAAGCACACCTGCTTGACCTGCGCTGTGTTCAACGTCGGCCTCCCCTGCCCGGACCCCCAGTCCGCCACGGCCAAGTACAACGGCATCAAGCTGCCCCTCTACATCGTCCGCCGTGCTGCCCAGATCGAGTCGTTCGAGGACAAACTTGCGTAAGAGCTCCCCTCCGCCTTCCATCGCCTCGAAAAGCCTAACGGTTTTTTTTGGATCTTTTAGATTCCTCAAGCGCGAGACCAACCGGATCCGCAAGAAGCGATCTGAGCGGCAAAAGGAGGTCAAGGCCCAGTTGAACCCGCGCGTGAAAAAGTCGAGGAAGCCGGCCCCTTCTCCCAAGAGGGAGAAGTTCGCTCTCAAGCGATTGAGAGTTCGATCGCCTTCACCCTTGTAGTATTACCCTCGCATTCTTGTAATGATTCTTGTATTCATTGAGGCTTGATGGATCCTTCCCAAGCTTTCCCAACCAAAAGAACCCTCCCAAAGACTTTGAGACTCAGGTGGTGGCGAAAAATAAGAGTGTTGCGAGCAAGGGTGTGAACATGAGGCTATGAGTTTTGTAGTGCAAAGAGGAAACGATGTGTAAACTGTGCAGAGCGTCATCAAGAAAGAGAAAAGAGAGAAAAACAGAACATTGTGGATTTCGTTAGATTCTCGAGCCAAGCTTCACTGGCTCTTCCTTCCCCCGCCGCCGCCGTGGGTGGACTTGGTGGGCGTCTCTTGTGGCTGTTGGAAGTAACCCCCCTCCTCCCCTCTATTGCTGGAATTGGACACCACCCGCCTGACCACCTGTTCTCCTCCCGCGGCACTCCCAATCCTCAACCCTCCCACGTTCTCCCCTGACGGTGGCGGGGTGGAAGTTCGAATTTGAGAATCGCCAGAAGTGGTGTGGGTCCTTCTAGCTGGCGGCCTGGAGGCGGAGAGGGATAAAGAGGGGGAGTTGGCCGGCGAGCCGTTGGTCGGGTTCGCGCCGCCGAACCGAGAGGTGAAGCTGGCTTGGGGGGAGAGGTGTGGGGAGGAAGGGTAGGACGTCGGTTCGTTTGTGGAGCCCCAGAAGGCTACTGGTGAACCTGGAGCTGACCGGCCCTATTGACACCGCACCACACTGCTTCAGCCCAAATGCCGCGCAGAAGGGAAAGGAACGTACGGGAGAAACGAGCATGGGAGAAGCGATCAACCCGTCCCTTTGTGATCGAGAAGACTTCTTGCCGTTGCCGTTGCCGCCGGGGAGGGAAGGGACGAATTTCATGACGGGGCCGATGAGCTGCTTCATGATGGAAGTTCGCCGGGCAGCGAGGTGCGATTGCGGGGTTTGGATGCTCAAGTTTTGCCGGTTCATCGGGCTAGTGGAGGAGGCGTTTGGTGTTGGTGGGACTAGACGCCACTTTGGTCAGTTTTTGCGAAAGTAAGGCAGGGGGCAAAGACGAACATTGGGAAGGCAGCACATTGTCGTTCGCTGACAGGCTGAGGAACAAGAAGAAAGGGACGAGCCAAACGCAGAGGCCGAAGAAGGTGGCCACGTCCATGAAGCTGAGCGGCTCTGTGGACTTGGCTTTCGCGGCGTCCCAGCCTGGCCTATAGGGCGACCGGTGCCGGCCATAGTGGTGGAAGGAATCGGTGGCTTTGGCCCGGTCTGAGAAGTAGAAGAACCAAGCAAAGTGGTCCGCGAGCACCAGGCAGCAGGAGCCGACGAAGGAGGGCGAGGTGAGGGAGATGAAAGGCCAAGTGCGGGAGAAGTTGGTGAGGTACACGGCGTGGCAGGCGATGCCGAACAAGACGAGCTTCAAAGGCAGGTCGTCGAACAGGTAGAGCAGGCAGTGGACGAGGAGGATGGCGTAGATGAGCTTTTTGCCGATGGACTTGGCCAGCTTGGAGTGCTCCTCGATCACCTCGGCCACGTCTGTTGGACTCTCTTTAGTTTATCGTATATTGTATATTATAGTAGAAAACGAACAGAGCAGGCCACTCGCTGTGATAAGGCCAAATTATAAGCATTGGGTTCTCGCATGAGAGCCCAAGTTGAACGCACCGAGGGACAAGGTGCAGAACACAAAGGCCACCGCGCCCGCCAAGTAGGAGAGGCCATGCAACAGCAGGAACACCATTTACCGCTTGCACATTCGGTGGTTGAGGAGAGCAAGATTCAGAAGCCAACCAGCCTCTTGCACTTCTTGCCATTTCGAGGTGCTCCGGCCAACTCAACTCAGACCACCGCGCGCGCGCGTCCTTAGGGACACATGGACCAGGCTCTGCTAAAGACGCTCCAGGACAAGTAAATGCGCTACACTCCAGCGAAGTCAGGCGCAAGTGCTCAAATGAAACGGCGTTCAGGACCTATGACAAGCGCAAGGTCGCCGCTCTGGACGTGGAGAAGCTGGTCCGCGAGGCTTTGACGTTGAAGGACACGCTGAGGATCGAGGGCATCGTCAGCACGCTCGCCGACTTGGCCCATTCCAGCCATGCCAACTCGCGCTCGGGCGGCATCATGGGTCTCGCTGGCGTTTCGTTCGTCCTTGCCTCTCCCCCTCTCTCATTGACTTTGGGACTCTGAGTGTAGTGTTGTTCGTGCACGAACAGAATTGCATTGGGCTTCACCAGCATCGCGACCCATTTGCCGGCCATCGTGCCCCCCGTGCTCTCCTGCTTCGTCGACCTCGACTCCAAAGTGCGCTACTTCGCGTGCGAGTCCATGTACAACATCGCCAAGGTCGCCAAGGGGGAGATCCTCGTTTACTTCAACGAGCTGTTCGATGCCATGGCCAAGGTGTGTGCTCCCCCTTTAACCCCTTAATCTTTTGTTGTGCTGATGTACGAAGGGTTGGACAAGCTGGCGGCGGATACGGAGTTGCCAGTGAAGAACGGAGCTGAGCTCTTGGACCGGTTGATCAAGGACATTGTCACCGAGCAAGCCGCCACCTACGTCTCGACCGTGGCCGACCTGACCATCCTCAAGCTCGAGCCCGGCCATAAACCAGTGACCGCCTTCTCCTTAGCCCGGTTCATCCCACTCTTGAAAGAGCGCATCAACGTCATCAACCCTTTCACGCGCATGTACCTCGTCTCCTGGCTGACCGTGCTCGACTCTGTCCCCGAGATCGAGCTGGTCACGTACCTCCCCGACTTCCTCGAAGGCCTGATTGGGTTCTTGTCCGACCCCACCACCGAGATCCGGACCGCGACGCAGAACGTGCTCGCCGACTTCTTGAGGGAGATCCGGGAGATCGCCGACGTCCAGCTGCACTTGGAGGAGGCCAGGGAGGAGCAGCTGGCGTCATCGAAGCGCCACAGGCAGGCTGGGCAAAGGCAAGGCAGGAGGCAGTCGCACAAGTCCACAGGCTCCAACCACCATCCGGGGATTGAAGACTTGTCGATTGATGGAGTGGACAGCACACCGGACGCCAGCTTGGTCCATGGAGAAGATACCGCATCGTTGGAGGATGCCTCACCTAGGCCAGACTCGGACCACGAGGCGCTGGAGGAGGAGGAAGACGAGTCGGGGGTGTGGGAGCCGGGCCAAGGCGTGGTCGTCAAGCACGCCGAGATCGTCGAGATCCTGCTCAACCAAATGGTCTTCACTGGGCCCGAGGCCGACCGGGAGATCCAAGCCGTCTGCTTGAGGTGGATCGCCGAGTTCCTCCACTTTGCCCAGTCCGTCATCCTGCCCTTCACCCCCCGCCTCATCCCCTTGGTCATGTCCGCCCTCGCCCACCACGTCCCCGCGCTCAGGCAGGCCGCCCACAAGCTCAACGTTAACTTGTACCACGTCATCTCCGACCTCCCCTCTCCTCCTCCCCCAGCTCCTGCTGAACCCTTGTCGCCTACCGAAGTCGGCTCGCCTACTGCTTTGTCCCACCACAAGACTTCCCCTCCCCAAGCCTCTTCTTCCTCTTCTATCCCTTTTCCATCTACAGCAGCCACCAAGATGCCCTCCGTGCCAGAAAAGCTGGACCGGACGGACTCCTCCCGCTCTCCAGCCCCACCACCAGCTCGAGTCGAGTCGCCCCATTCCATCTCCCCTTACCGCCACCACCACCACCCCCACCACGCGCCAGACTTGTCAGATTCCAGCCAGGGCGACCCGTTCGACTACCAAGCCACCGTGGCCGCCTTGTGCACCTTATTAGGCGTGGAAGAGGAAGAGTCCAGGCTGGCCGCTCTGCACTGGTTGTCCATGCTGCACGCCAAAGCGCCGCGCAAGATCCTCTCCTTAGAAGACGGTACTTTCCCGGCCCTGCTCAAAACCCTCTCCGACCCTTCCGAGGAAGTCATCAAGTCCGACCTCCAGCTCCTCGCCCAGATCTCGTCCTCCTCGTCCGAGGAGTACTTCACCAGCTTCATGATCAACCTCGTCAGGCTCTTCAGCACCGACAGGCCCTTGTTGGAGCTCAGGGGCAGGACCATCGTCGGCCAGCTCTGCGTCAGCTTGAACACCGAGCGCATCTACCGCACTTTTGCAGAGATACTGGAAAAGGACGAGGTGCGAGGCCCCTTTTCATGGTGGAAGCTTGTGCCACCGGCTGACGAGAGGCCCTCGGCGAACAGGACCTGGAGTTCGCCAGCTTGATGGTCCAGAACTTGAACCTCTTCTTGATCACTCTACCTGAACTGGCGGACTTCAGGAAACGGCTCAAGAACATAGACACCAAGGTTTGGGCTGCTCGCACCGCACCGTCCCCGTGATTTTTTGGCTGACGGTGGCAGCGAAAACCAGGACGGCTCGCTGTTGTTCTCGGCGCTCTATCGATCTTGGTCGCATAACGCAGTGGCTACATTATCGCTCTGCTTCTTGGCCCAGGCATACGAGCATGCTTCCAACTTGCTCCAGATATTGTGAGTCGCCAACCCGCCACCCTCCCCCTTTTCTCATGGTGGCCTTGGCGAACAGTGCCGAGCTGGAGATGACAGTCAGCCTATTAATACAGATCGACAAGTTGGTTCAGCTGTTGGAGTCGACTGTCTTCACATGTGAGCTCTTTTTTTCTTTTCTTTTTTCCGCCACCATAGGATGAGATGCTGATCTTGAGCGATGCTTCAAGCGCTGCGCCTGCAACTCCTAGAACCGGACAAACACCCATACCTCCTCAAGGCGCTCTATGGCATCTTGATGCTCTTGCCGCAAAGCACGGCGTTCGTGACGCTGCGCAATCGACTGAACGCGGTTTCCGCCCTCGGCTATTTGCACGCCATGCCGCGGTCTGCTTCGGCCACAGGGTGAGCTTGTCGTACTCTCCGCTACTTCTCACGCGACTCAAGTCTTGTCGTAGGGCGTTTGGGGGTGCAACCAGTACGGGCGCTAATCGCTCAGTGGTTCGGCGGCCGGACGACATCAAGTGGCAAGACCTCCTCTCGCACTTTCGGTCCATCCAGCAGAAGCACGAGCGCCAACGCCGGTCAAATCAGCAGCAGCAAGCCTCGTCCTCGTCGCAGCAGCAGGCCAACTTTTCCTTCGACAACATGGAGACCTCCTCCTCCTACAACATGCCCGCCATCCTCAACCCTACAAGAGCCAAGAGGAAAACGACGGCTCCCAGCGCAGGCAGCGGCCCGGCAGCTCGGTCCTCAGCTGAGCGCAAGTCGAACACCGTCCGGGGCAGCAGCAAGGCGAGCTCGGTGACTGGGACGGCCATCCGCCCCAACAGCCCGCCGTCTGGCCTCAGTGGGCCGAGGAGGCTGATGAGCCAGAACCAGAGCTTGCTCAAGGGGAAGTCTTAAATCGGCTTTGCAATATTGAACAACACGCCACTTGGACCAGCCAAGAGCGGCTGATAAAGAGAATTTCTATAAAATACAATCTAATGATGAGAAGGGTAGTGGCAGCCCGGGTTGGCCTCGCCAATGCGGAGACGGTAGACTTCCTGCGTGGCGTCTCTGACAAAGCCGTGGTGTTGAAGGTAGTGGCCCAGACCTTCGATGCCGTCTGCCCATTCGGCATGGTTCAGACAGCGAAAGTCCCAACATTTGTTCTGCATTTGCCAGTGCCTGGTAGCAATGTCGACCAAGCGCCAGCAAAGGCGATCAAAATCATCGTTGGATGTGGCGAAGCGGCGGATTTGGCAGCGCAACACCTGGATTGAGTCGTTTCCAGTTCTAGCGTAGGCCGCTGCAATGAGTTCGTTTTTTGCGTCGAATAGACAGAAAACGATGTCGGTTGCTTGCGCCAAAATTTTGCTCTGTTTCTCCCAATTTGGATCACAGTCTGAGCATAAGACGTCCGCATACTTGCTGCCGGGTTCGGGGCCAAATTCAGTTGCCTCACTCCAGTGTCGCAGGACGTCGCCGTGATACTCCTTCCGTTGGTTCCTTCCGAGCACTGACAGCACCGCTTCTACAAAGTAGTCCATGTCCTCAGAAAAATTTTCCCAAGTGGACGCATTTGCCTTTGCATTCGCAGCCGCAAGATTGGAACTCCATCCGAAGAAAGTTGACTGATAACGAAGTCAATCTGTGAAGGAATAGAGTGAAAAGAAAGGCACCAACATATGAAAGATCATGGTCGAGACGTTGAGGGTTGCGCGCAAACTTGACGTTAGGAGGATTCTCGTTGTCGTGGCGCAACCGATACTCGGCAGGCCTAGGGCAGAAAGAGTATGGCGGATTCGCGCGAGTTCGCAAGAAAAGGCCGATGCTCTTTTGGGCCAGAGCAGCCTCTTGTTGGCTCAGTGTGCCAAATTTCCAAGAAGCGTGGTATCCAGGCCACATGCGATGAACGAAGTCCACAATGCCGGCATAGAACGGGTCCATCACTCCTTCCCAATCAAGCATGGAGTTGCCAGCGAAGTACATCAGTCGTGTCTCCTTGACTTTGTCGCCACGGCTCCGCTGGATAAACACAGCTGCAACTGGGATTCCATGGAGGTCATAGTGCAGAAGAACGTTTGTACTGTCTGTGCGGCGGTCTGGATGCTCTTCATCGGTAAAGAAAGTGGTCGGATGGTCGCGTTTGATCTTGCTGCAAAAGTCTTGTAGTTTGGGGTCAGTGGGTGGATTCATTGGGGTGATGCCGAGCCACTCGTGGATGCCCTTGGGGTCTTCGAAAGCAGCAACTCCAAAGCCAAATTTGCCCATCTGCGGGACGCGATCAGGACCATTAGATCTTTGAGCACTAAAAGCTTGCCTTAAAAGAAGACATGCGCACGTAACAGTGCACGCCACAAGGCAGGTGGTTCAATTTTTTGAGAGCAGAGATTAAATCGGTCGCCTGAACATCGGTTCCTCTTTCCAGTGCCGCCAAATTCCACCAGTCCGAGTGGCCACTCCATTCTTTCTCTACGGCCTTGGCCGCAAAGAGCCCGAACGCTTTGCGGAGCGAAGAGGGAAGATCCCTCGACATGGCAAATCTTGTTGCTTTGATGCCGGTGGCACTTGGGATGGGACACTTGATGCCCATATTGCCTTGGTGGAGGAGCAATATGGCTAGAACATGCTTGTGGCACACGCAGCAAACGAGGCCCGAGGGGCTTTCGTGGCGCCGTCGAGGGTTGCTGATCAAGGAAGAAAGCCAGTCCGGCAGCTCCTGAGAAGTAGCTAAGCCTGAAGCTAGACTTTGTACCATTTGTACCATGTCGTTGGTGGGTAAGCCAATAAAGTACATCTTGAGAGGCCTCAGCATAACCTGGGTCAAGGCAGGAGGAAGACCACCCACTTTGGCGGACTTAATGGATCGATAGACGCCTGAGGGTGTTTTGAAGATCTTGTTGATTATCATACCCTGGGTAAATTCCCTCGTCCAGCGGCTTTCTGGCGGTAAGTTTATCAAATTCCAGCCGACAAGCTCCTCGCTTCGCCCGTCCTTGTAGACAAAGGAAATGACAGCGTTCCAAAACGCAATTCGGTGAGTCTCGTAAATTGCGTCCGGCCGAGCGTTCAGCCGAACCACTGCCAGCTGGCCATCCAGGTCGCTGAGCAGAGCTTGGCCAAAGACTGTTCGCTGAATCAACGACCCAGAAACGGAGCGTATTTCAAGGTAGAGCAACAGCAACATCATGGTCGCCGTTGGCCAATTTCCGTCACGCCCAAGGACGACGTGCTTCCCCATCGCAGACACGAAGTGGGCAGTAGAGAACCCATTCGACTTCTGCTTTATAGAGCTGGAAGCGTACTCGACCAAGCTGTTCAAACTGCGGACCGCAGAATCAGGGGCGTTGCCACTCAAGCCGAAGCCGGCCATCTATTTGCCTGATCTGAGCCCAACCCGGACAACTTAGGAGCATGTCGTGCTTACGATCATCTGCGTCTGCTTGTCTGGTAGCTTTTCCGTGTTCAGAACCTGCAGAACAGGCGAACGACCTTCCAAGAGCCGAGCCTGTTGAAGTGGACTGTCAGGCGGTGGCGTGATCCGTTCAGGCAGCAGCCTGCTCACCGTAAGCCCTGGAAGAGCGGTTGGGTTACCAGATGGATGAGCAGCCATATGTTGCAGAAGCCGCCTTGGTTGCAAGAGAGCAAACTAGAACGTAGGTGGCGAGCCCTGACATCAAAGTCCAGACGGTTCACAAAGGGAGCCCCTAGCAAAGCTCAAGGTAAACCAATCCAAAAGAAGACATATAGACTTGAGCAGAATGCAGATCCGACGACAACCGACGACAGAAATGGCGGCCCGGCAAGACTTCAGTTTGGCAGACTCGCTGAGGCCCGGGGCACGGATTCTCATCTTTGACCCCTCCAGTGGCACCCAGGCAGCACAGGCAGCACACAGAAACAGCACAGACCGGCGCACAATGCAAATCACAGAGCACATGGGGGGCAGCAGTGGCCAGAGTCCGAAAATTGGAAGTTCCTCTCCAAGCGTCGTTCAGCCTCTCTTTGGTCCAGTCCTCTCATGCCAACCGCTTCGAGGCTAGCGATGCAGTACGATTCACGACAAGGAGGTCTTATAAAAAGCAAGCGTAGGGACGAGCGAGGCCGCAATGTCAAGGTTTGTCCCCCTCGGCTCTTGGCTGCCCACTCCAAAGAGTCAATCAACGATACCAGAGACGCATCTTGCCTCAAGTCTCTCGTCTCGCACTCTCAAACTGAACCTGAGTCGACCGGTATAGCGCCCTCGGCGGGAAGGAAATACATTGAGTTTGCAACAGATGCAGCAACTTCATAGGTCTGTGAGAGAAACATGACCAACGATCAGCCCAGAGTCTCCCAGATGAAGGATGACTTGAGGAACGCACCTTAAAGCAGCGAACGACCTCTCTCCGAAATGCAGTTTTGCCACCTCAGCTCTGTGCGCGTTTTCCAGGCCGGATGAGAAAGGGCACTCATGGCGCGCGGGACGAAACCCACCTTTAATCTATACGCTCCATAATCCTGTGCACCATCATCACGAAATCAGCCTAGGTTCGGTGGAAGGCAAAAGGAAGGGCCAAGTGACTGCGCACCTTATCCTGCTGGAAGGTCTCCCACCGCGACTGGGGGAAGATGTGCTTGTTACGGTTGTACCAGTTCCGCTCGACCACTTTGCCCGCGTGGCTCTGTGGGTCCGCCCAAGTTGGTATCTATGAGCAACAAGGACATAGTCAGGGGAGGGTCGGCGCACCTCGTCCCTCTCCACGGTCGCGTCCGAGATCATGCGCACGTCCTGGTGCACATCAAAGTTGAACAGAGGCCCCGATTTGCCGCGCGCTTTCGAGACGATGAAGCTGTGGGAGAGCAATGAAGCATTGTATCAAAGAGCTATCTCTGATAAAGGGTAGAGGCAAAACCCACTCGTAGAATGTATAGTGCTGTGAATGTGGCATTCTAGATTGATCAAGACCAGGTTATGCTTGAAGAAGGGAGCGAGCACCACTCACATGCGGGATCATCAAGTCTTCCTTCTGTGCATTCGCGAGCAACGGGGATTACGGTTTGCTCTCCAGGTAATTATGAAGCAGGGGAGGAAAACGCACGACGTAAATCAGGTTGTCCGTCGAGGCGCCCTTGATCTCGGTGAAGGACTGCTTGGCCTTATCGAGGAAAGCGGCGATGGTGTCGCCCTTCTTGCACTCGACGTCGGCCCGGTGGCCATGGCCATCCCAGTAGGAGAAGATGATGGTGATGGGCTCGGCCTTGATCTCGTCCTGCCGCCTTAACCAGGTCTGGCGCAGCTCCTCGCGCTCCCTGCGCTCGGCCTCCTCCCTCTCCCGGTCCGGCAGGAAGGACGTGTCCACCGTCGGGTTCTTCTTGACCTTTTTGGCGGGCGGGGGCATGCTGGCTGAGCCTGACGACTCCTCGGCCGCGCCGTCCTCGTCCTCGTGCGCAAACGACAAAGCTGCCTTCTTGGCCTTTTTGCTCTTCTTCTTCCGGATCGCCTCGGCCCTGGACACTCCCAAATAAGCCACTGGACCTTGTGTGAAGTGACTAGAGGCAAGTAGGACACCCACTTGAGCTCGTCCGTCTTGGCGGCCTGCCTCGCTTTGGCTTCCTCGAGCAGCTGCTTCTTCTCCCGGAACTCGTCCAGTCGGTGCAGGCCGATCGTCTCCAGCTTGAGCGTCTCCTCCATCGAGTCCGACTTGGACGTGAACCTGGAAGCGCTCGTCCTGTCGCGAGCGGATTCCTTCTCCAGCTGCTCGAGCTGCCGGTCAATCTCCTCCTGCGCCGGCCTGCTGTCAGTCGCCGGCATGTCGTGACAGGCAACAGTGACGCTAACCTTCTCCTTGGCTCGCTTCCGCTCCAGCTGGGCGATCCGCTGATACTCGGCCATCTTGACTCTCGTTGACCACCTCCAAGAAACCAACTCCCTGCCCTGCTTGCCTCGTTCTCGCGCTTCCAGCTTCTGGTTGTTCAAAATGTCTCTACCTGGTGACTCCTAGCTTGATCTGCCTGCCCTTGCCCCAGGAGTCCTTAATTTGCTTTGGCCACAAAGCGGGCGATTTGTTTAGTTTGAGCGGCAAGGTCTCTGTGGTGACCGGTGGCGCTTCAGGGTGCATCTTGCCGTTCTCCTCCTCCGTGAACTCTTTGTCTCAGCGTGTTCGTGTAGCCTTGGGAAGTATATGGCTTCTGCCTTTGCCGAGTGCGTTCTGCGTGTCTGGAAGACCGTTTCCCCTCATCACTCTGACAATGGTCTGGCGCTCGCTCAGCAATGGAGCCAAAGTGTACATTGTCGGTCGAAGACAAGAAGCCTTGAAAGCAACGGCCGAAGAGTACAAGTCGACTTGCCCCAAGGGTGCTGGAGAACTAATCCCGTTCGTACCCTCTCTTTCCCTCAGATGATAGTCATCTTAGTCATGGGAGATGCTTACAGACTACAAGGAGATGTATCCACTTTGGAAGGCATCAAGGCCGTCGTTGCTGCTCTGACCGAGAAGGAGTCAAAAGTCGACCACCTGATCCATTCGTACGGCCCTCGCCCCCTTTTGAAAGCCTCATGCTAATGACGTTGGCAGTGCTGGTGTGCTCAAGGGAGCAGTGAGAGCCAATCAAGCTGATGGTGAGCTCTGACCTCTTGTCGCCGGCAAAAGCGGCAGAACTCATTGGTGTGGGTGACTTGGTTAAGCGGACGCCACGTTCAAGGAACTCGAAGGCATCGAGTGGTTCGTCCTCATGTTGCGCTGGAAACCGAAGTAGTGCTGATGGGCGAGGGATCGATACCAGGTCTGACTGGTGAGCGACTCCTCATTCGCACATGCAATCACAGTGCCGACGAGCGCGTGTGTGACCAGGACGGACATGTACAACTTGCACACCACCGCCGTCTTCTACCTCACCGTCGCCTTGATCCCGCTCATGAAGCGCACCAAGGAGGAAATCACCCCGCTTGACGTGTCCACCCCTTCGGTGCTTATCATTAGCTCCACTGCGTGCGTGCCATTGCCTCTACTGATCAACGTAGTGAAACTTGATTTCCTTGCTGGGTGGCTCATGCAGAGGGTAGGTCTTCGTTTGCTGCTCCACCTCTTGATCTCTCCTGACAGTGCTTGGGCAGAATCACATACGGAAGGCAGTCGGTTCCCGGCTATCAAATGAGCAAAGCCGCCGCCTCTCACATGTACCTCTATCTGCCTCTGCTCTTTACGCAAAAAGAGACTGACGAAGATTTGGTAGGACCCAAACGCTGGCGACCAAGCTCTTCCCTTATTTCATCCGCTGCAACTGCCTAGCTCCTGGTCTGTTTCCTTCAGAGGTGAGTTCAGCCCCTTCCATCTGTCCCAAAAAGTGGGTGCTGAGCGCGCCGCTGGGCGTAGATGACTATGCTCGACCGGGGCAAGCTGGAAGCTGCGTCTTTCCACACCCCTTTGAGTTCGTTTTCCCTCTCTTTCTTACTTAAATGTCCACTCAAGTTGCGGGGACAGTCCCAGCTGGGAGGATTGGCACGCCAGAAGACATCGCTGGCCCAGCGCTCATGTTCGTCTCCCGAGCTGGCTCCTACCTAGTACGCAAAGCTCCCTCACACTGTCATAGTGTCCTCTTCTGATTATCGGAGTTGGAATAGAACGGCGTCATTCTGCCAGTAGATGGTGGTCGCAGGCTGACCATGTCCGGCGCGCTCGGTGGCTCGATTTAGAGTAAAGCAGCGCAGGGTCGGCTCCCAGATTCGAAGTAGAACGAAAAATATTCTTTGAAGCTATCTTGTAGATGTGTCAGGTGAAAACGCGCCCGGGCAGGATTTGCCACCTGCGTTGCAGCTTGCAACTGGCGAAAAGGGCGAATTCAAGGCCCTTTGACACTCCGTTTCTCCATATTGGCTTAAACAGAGCTCTAGAGATGCACTGAGCGAATTCGTGAACAGCTTGTGTGCCGTGTGCCAAGCCGATCTCCGCCAACCCGACACTGGCTTCTTGTTCCCAATCTTCGATGCGATGGCGGCGCTCTTCCTTTCTGAACCCTCGGTTTCTTCAGGAGTGTTGACTGGCATCCCGCTTCGTTCTTGGATCTCGAGGTGGCTGCTAGGGCTGCTTGTCCCTTCGCCACCTTCAAGAAAAATCCCACCCCAAGTGTTCTGGAGCTCGCATGTCTGGATCCATTATTTGCTTTCTGCTTCATCGCGTCGACGAGTAGCCCTATTCCTTTGTTGCTGTGGAATGTGCGTCGTCTGCCAGAAGCATCGACAACGGCGCGTATGGCCGGGACCCGTTTTTGCACGACGCTCGCCCTGGCGATCCAAGAATGTCTCAGCACCTCCTGTCTTCCTAGTCGGGAAGTCTCCCTGTGTTGCTCTAATATTAGAAGCATGTAGGAGGGGACCGTGGATTCGGTTGCGAGGCGAGACTGCCATTGCCGCCACTGGGAGTGGGCGGCGCGAGGGATCGTCGAGTCTCGCCTCCTTTGGACCCGCCTTCAAAATCGGTCAAAACACTTCTTGTTCTTATTGCACCATCTTCTCTGAGCAGTAGTATCACTGCCCGCACAATCCAGTCTCCAAACGCCAACTCGCTCGCTAATAACATGCTCGCATTCTTTTCGCTCTTCATCGCGCTCCTGGCCTTGGTCCAAGCTGCCCCTCTAGAGGCCCGCGCGTGAGTTAATTGAACCAACAAATTCGTTGACGCGTACGGTCTGACGTCCTTGATTGCAGTTCGACGTGTACGCCCAAGATCTCGGGCAAGACGATCGCCATCTCCTCCACCTCGGGCGGCTTGACCGTGAAGTGGCACGACGACGCCACCAAATTTGCCGCCGGCGACGCACTTTCGCTCTACACCCAGAGCACCAACAAGTTCAAGGCCGTCGCTGCATCCGGGGGAAAGTTTGACCTCAAGTACGTTAGAAGCCTTACTTATGGCCCCTCATTGCCCTCGTCTGATTCGATCTTTGTGCTCTAACAGTCTTTCTGGTACCAAACTCTTCGCCGGCACGTCTGGCACCCAAGTCGTCCTAAGCACCAAGTGAGTACTCGCCCTGCGCACGCTCTATGCCCGGTCGCTGACGGCTCCTACTCAGGGCCACGCCTTGGACCATCTCTTGCAAATCTTGCTCTGGAGCTACTGGGTCCGGGTGCACCCTGAAGAGCTCATCGGGGGCCTTTGCCTACAACGCCGGCAACCAGCTCTTTGCTGGCTCCACTTCAAGCCAGTGGACCTTGAAATAAACCTGCCAGTCGCTTGTAATTTGACCCAAACACTGTAACGCGTTTATCGAGCTTTGCACTTCATGCTTTGATGCGCCAGGCTGCCGCCCTATATAGCCAGCTTTGCTAATTCAATCCGCACGTGAAATCGGGATCGCCGGCACGTCATCCCCCCGCCACCAGAATTCGTGGGACGAGCCTCGAGGCGGTGCTGTTGCTGCTCGCTTCTTCTTTCGCTACTACCAAGTGTTTTCGCAAAAATGTCCTCCATCAACAAGAATGACATGCCCGAGCTGAGCCAGAACGGTGCGTTCGCCACTTCGAAGGCGGATCGAGCTGAAACGGCTTGACCTTCACTTCTCAGTCACAGATGAACCGGAACCCAGAATCATTGGCAACGGCAAAGCCAGAGCCAAGGACGGCGGCCTTATCCAAGTCGAGCCCTTGAAGCGCTCCGAGATGCAGCAGTCTTACGGTGAGCGTTGGCCCTCGTCATCTTCGATGGTTTTGAAATTGACACATCGGCTTGCCATCTAAATAAAGCGCAAGAACTGGACATCAGTGATCAGGACCAGCACGGCTGGTATGGATCGATGATTGACTGCCTCGGCACTGTGTGAGTCTGCGCGACGCTGGCGAGCTGCTCAGGCCGCCTTCGCCAAGCGTTTTGGTGGCGCCAAGCTGAATTCGCTAAACCTCGCGTCAGGGCTGGCACTTTTGGCTCAATCCCTCTGTGCTTCTGCTGCCCGAACCCATACAAGCGCATTCTGCAAGGAAACGTCGGCCTGGTCAGCAAGTTTGGCAGATTTTACAAGTCGGTAGGTGGTCCCATCGTTCGGTGTTGGACTCAACTGAATACCAATTTCAGGTTGACCCCGTAAATATGGTATAAGAACTGTGTTGAGTTGTTTGCTAAATACGCAAGCAGGGTCTGGTCCGCATCAATCCATTCTCTGAGAATGTTCGATCAATCAACGTCCAAGTCCAAGTCACTGCGATCCCTCAGCAGACCGTGCTGACTAGGTAAGTACAAATTCGACGAAACACAGCGAATGGTGTCTCATGGTCCACTTGTAGGGACAATGTCACTGGTGAGTACAGTTGTTTAAAATGCAGCAACGGTTCTGAGCGGCTCTTCCAGTCCACATCGATTCCGTTCTGTACTATCATGTCAAGAACCCTTATCGCGCCGCCTTTGGAATCGCCGACGTGAAGATGGCTTTGATCGAAAGGGCCCAATCCACCATGCGCCATGTTGTCGGCAGTCGCCTGCTGCAGAACCTCATTACCGAGAGGGAAGAGATTGCCCATGAGAGTGAGTCGAAGCTTTCCCGGTTTATTAAGATGACGTTTTGAGCTGGAAGCCGTCAGTCGAGGAAATCCTCGATTCCACCGTTGAAGCATGGGGCGTGCACGTCGAGGGCATTTTGGTCAAGGACATCCTCTTCTCCCAGGAACTTCAGAACAGCCTGTCGTCCGCTGCGCAGCAGAAGCGCATTGGCGAGAGCAAGGTTATCGCCGCCCGAGCCGAAGTCGATTCGGCCCGCCTGATGCGCGAGGCTGCCGACATCCTCTCGTCGCCTGCCGCCATGCAAATCCGCACGCTGTAGGTCAACAGAGGGTCCGAGTATTGACCTGGCTGACTCCGCAATTCCTCTTCGCAGCGAGGCGCTCCAAGCGATGGCCAAATCGTCGGGCTCGAAGGTGATCTTCGTCCCCATGAACGTCGACGGTGGCGGCGTTGGATCTACCAGCCGCATTGTCAACGAGCAAGGCGAGGCCTTCGGTGTCGGAGGAGCCAACACCTACAATCAGCTCGCCAACATGTAGGCTTGGGAATAGGACGTGTTTCGACAGTTTCCTCTTCGTCAGTCTCTTGTACAAAGTAATAGGCTTCCATTTGCGCCACCTGTAATTACACTTTGATGGCTGACCAACCGGCGACTCTGGGCAAGGCCATCTTTGACCCAGCACTACCAGGAAGCTAGTTTCGACATTTGCCCGCGATGGGCGTGACTGCAGAGACCTTGGAAGAGAAAGTGAAGGCGACAATAGACGGCGTGACCTATGTCAAGTGCGAGGACATCAGTGGCGGATGCGGCTCCAGCTTTGAGCTCGTGGTCGTGTCGCCCGTCTTTGACAAAAAGTCTTCTCTAGCGCGGCATCGCTTAGGTGAGTCTCTTGCAGTTGCATAATGAATCCCACTCAAGCACCGAGAGCAGTCAACGCCGCTTTGAAGGAGGAAATCAGTGAAGTGCATGCATTTGTCCAAGTAAGCCCGCGGTGCCATCAGGCTGCTCTGCGTCGCTCTGAGTTCGATTATCTTTCCTAGAAAAGCTATACCCCTCAGCAATGGGAAGAAAAGCAAGGGGCAATAGGATCAAAGTCAAAGTCGACCGACACCGGCAATTAAAGAAGGGACTTCGGCTTTGCTCCTTCCCAAGTCAATGTACCATCATAGGCACTGCATGTACAACATACAATATTCAGAATCATTGCTCTCCCGTGGCGAGTGCAAAAGACCATTTGTCGACCCACACCGAAAGGATCAGGGTTTTCCTGCATCGGCGACAGCGCACCATTGGCATGCCAAAGAAGCCGCCTCCTTCGACAGGAAGCCCCGACAAACCGTCTAAGCCCAATCAGAAGCCGGCCAACGCGTCAAAAGCAGTCCCTTCCGGCCCTGCGTCTGCGTCGACGTCCTCCGCTGGCCCGCCCTCGAATGCCCAGAGTCAGAAGGCTCTGCTCTTCCCCGGATGGACTGGCAAGACGCCCCTCACGCTTCTTAACGAATACTGTCAGCGCCATGCGTGGGAGCGTCCCTCCGTGGAGGCCAAGCCTAGCGGCCGCCTGTTCACCTGCATCGTATGGATGAAGCGGAAGAATCCGAAAGACCGATCCGCCTTGGACAGTGTCATGTTTAAGCCGCCTGACGACTCGGACATCAAGATTGCTTGCAGCACAGCTGCTGAGGCTCGTCATCTCGGCGCCCTTTACGCCCTCTACAGGGTGGCAAACGGCTTGAACCTGCGGAACGTCATTCCAAATCAATGCCGTGACTACTTCACCAAGCTAGTGGAGCACAAGGCTAGCAGCAAGAGGCCGGATCTGTGGCTTGCTGACCCTTTTGCGACCCTGGCGCCCACTGCTCCTGCCGGTTCCTCAGCATTGTCAGCTTCTAACCGCAACAACGACAAACGCTCATCGTCCTCTAAAACTTCCATGCGGTCTCAAGAGCTCCGCCTGAGCCAGAAAGCGCTGCTAGAGGTTGAAGCCTGTACGTGTGCCAGCTCACATGTAGCCGCCGATTCGTGCTCATGTGTGGGCCATTCAGTTCTTCAAGAGCATTTGGAGTCTCTGGCAGGTCCAGAAGGCCTCCCACAGGCTCATCAAGCGGATCCCGCAGATCGTGACGCGGCCAAACAGATGCTCTGCCAACTTGGCTTTAGCCCTGCTGACGTGGAGAGAGGCTCTCATGACGTGAGCGCTATCACGGCCAAGCCGTCAGGACCTTTGGCCCGCTCTTTGGCCAAGCAACCCTTCCAAGAGGCTGTCCTTGAATATCTCCAACTCACGTTGCCTGAAATCGCGCTGCCTGCTCGCTTCAAAGCACGGGCCAAAACCCTAGACGTGAAAATGTCCTCGCATCAAGACTCGGCGTCTCTTTCAAGGGCATGGACGGTGGAGCGGATTCAAAGGCAGCTCGGCGTTCCGCTAAGCGACGTCGAGAGCTCCTTTGCTGAGGCAGGCGGCGAAGAGGGGGAGTGTGTCGACTTCCTCATCCGCAAGTACGCCAGTTTGGATGACGATTGGTATGCACCCCAAGGCAGCTCCGGTCCTCAAGCGGCGACCTCTCTGGACGACGAGATCCTAACTCTTCAATCGATCTACCCGGAGATTGTCCTCACTGAAAACCCCCGGACTCTGCTGTTTTCATTTGGCTTGAAGAGCAACGCATCCCTTTGTGTTCTGCTCCACGAGCGCTCTGCCTACCCGTCTGCCCACCGCCTTCCGACCCTGTTCGTGACCAGCGACGCGCCAGCCTATGTCAATCTTTTCTGCACATTGCAGACGTACACCTTCATGGTCACTAGCCTCAGTTCCATCCTTGAAGATGGCCAAGGAGGCGCCATTGCCGAAGTCATCGAGTTTCTCCGGGACCTCTTGCCCAAGACTTTCGCCAGTCCGCCTCCGTTTTCAGCAGTGTTCCCGACCAGAATGACACCATCGACTCCCAGCACCAGATCCTCTACGCCCGTTCCGAAATTGAAAGCCAAGGCGCCTCTCCGACTTCCACACAAGCAGCTCATCAAAGGTAGCAGCGCAGAGCTTCAGGAGCAGTGGGAAGAGTTGCGGCGGTCCAGAGGGTATGAAGCCAAGCTCAAAGGTCGCAGACTGCTACCGGCTTGGCACGCACAGGCGGAGATCGTCCAGCTGGTGGCGAGCAATCAAGTGACGTTGATTGCTGGCGAAACAGGCTCTGGCAAAACTACACAAGGCAGGCTGTCTGCTCCACGCCCCAGGAATCGTCAATCATACTGACCAGACAACTTGCTCAGTCCCAGCGTACATCTTGGACCATGAAATTGCCGAAGGGCGCGGCGGAGCTTGTTCCATCGTGGTCACCCAACCGCGTCGCATTTCGGCACTTTCGATCTCAGCCCGCGTCGCTGAAGAGAGGGCATCCAGTTTAGACGATAAATCGGGCTTGATCGGATACCAAATCCGAGGCGAGAGGAAAGCAAGCCCTCATTGTCGCTTGCTGTGTAAGCTGCCGTGGTCTTTTGACGATATGAAAGCTCAGATCAGAGGCAGTTGTGACGACCGGTGTCCTCCTTCGCCAGTTGGGGTCTGACTCTGCTGCAGTCAATCAATACTCCCACATTGTGGTGGACGAATGCCACGAGCGCAGCATGGACAGCGACATTTTGCTCCTGGAGCTGAAGAGGTTACTCAAACAGAACTCCAAAATCAAGATGTATGTAATGGTCCTTGAGGTGCGCGTGCTTGAAAATGCTCACACCAACTGCAGCGTATTGATGTCCGCCACACCCGATCAAACCATCAAAGGCTACTTCGGTTCAACTCCGCATTGCACCATTCCCGGTCGCACCTTTCCCATCCAAGATTTCTTTCTCGAAGACATTGTTCAGCGGCTGTCGTATGTGTCCGAATCTATCAAGGCCAGCCGACCATACTCCGACAAAGAAAAAGCCGACATGCTCGCTTCATTCCAAAGTCGCGGCATCGAAGATGCGGATCACCTAGCGACTTTGGGCATGCTGACTCGGGCCGAGAAGGTGCCTTGGACACTTGTCGCGCAAACAGTCGAGATGGTCGTCAACGAGCCCAACGACCTTTACGGGTCCATCCTCATTTTCACTTCCGGAGTCGCAGAAATCGATCAGATCTCGCGTGCCGTACAGAAGCTGCCGTGCGCACCTCAGCTTTTGGTCATTCCGCTGCACGCCAATCTATCGGCAGCTCAGCAACGCCTCGCTTTCTCGCCCTCTTCCAAGAGGAAGATCATCATCGCCACAAACGTAGCCGAGACATCCATTACTTTGCCAGATTGTGAGGTCGTCATCGACACCGGCAAAGTCAAGGAGATCCGCTTGGTCAACGGTCTGTCAAGACTGGAAGAGGTTTGGGTCTCAAAAGCGGCGGCAAAGCAGCGAAGAGGACGCGCTGGAAGGACCCGGGCCGGATTGTGAGCGTCGACCTACCTCCCGCAGACTTCGCACTAATCTTGCCAGATGCTACAAACTCTACACGCACTGGTCGCACGAGGAGCTGGGTGATCACACCTTGCCTGAGATTCTGCGTGTACCATTGGTAGGCGAAAGCCCTTGTGCCATGGTAGCCGCCGCTGACACTGGCTCGCAGGAAAATCTGGTTCTGACTATCAAGGCAACGCACAAGGTCCCGTCCGTATCAAAATATCTAGCAGATGCCGTGACCGCGCCACCGCTGCAGTCTATCCAGTTGGCTGAACAAACTTGCTATCACCTTGGGGCGCTACAAGACAACGAGGTCACATCTCTTGGTCGATTCATGGTTCGCCGGTGCCATTAAATCCTGGAGCATTATTGATATGCTTGTGCCAGGCTCTCCTTCCTCTGGACCTCCGATTGGGCAAAGTAAGTCGTCTGCAGGCCTCGTCCTCATTTCATCGTGTTAGCTTAATATGTGAGCAGCTCTTGGTACTGAGCGCGCTGTTCGATTGTCCCGAGGATGGAGCCACCTTGGCAGCTCTTTTGTCAGCCAAGCCGCTCTTTTCCAGCCCACGAGATAAGCTGGAGGCGGCCACCAAGTGCGCTATTTTTCTGCTTCCAAGCCAAAGACGTCTCCTGAAGCTGCATTAGAGCCCGCAAGGAGTATTTCCGAGCCGAGAGTGACCCTTTGTCCGATCTTTCAGCGTACAGGGCTTGCATGCAGCTTGGTAGAAAAGAGCGTCGGGCCTTTTGTGACGATCACTTCATCTCCCCGTCCGCGTGCGAAGAGATATCGACTCTACAAAGAGTGAGCGAACTTGTCCTCAGAGCTAAAGCGAAGAGTGCTCAATTCAACGGACAGGACTACCAACAAGCGTTGCGTTCCATCGGCCTTTCTCGAGAGCAAGGCCCCGGCCAGCCAGCAGATGAGCTGCTCAAGAGCCTTTTGTTCGCCAGTTCTATGCACGCCGCACGCGTTCGCCTACCCGAAGCAAAGTACACTGGCACGGCAATGGGCGCCGTTCAAAAAGAGCACGAGGCGCGCGAGATTCGAGTGAGCTAAGGCGCTGTTGCTTGCTGGGCATGATCTCACACTGCCCCCAAAGTACTTTGAGCAAGAGCGAGTCTTTCTGCATCCAGGCTCACTCCTCTTCGATGCGACGAAACTATCCAGCGGCTTCATCACGTATTCGAGCAAGCAGCTGTCCGCCAAGACATTCCTGCGAGGCGTTTCCTCACTTCCCACTTACGCCCTTCTTCTCTTTGCCAACGACGTGGCGCCGGTGCCAAACGGGGTGGCGGTCAAGCTGGGCGATCTCGACTTCAAAATTCAAGCGTTTCCAAAGCTCTCAGTGCTCGTTCGATCCCTGAAAAAGCTGTTCGACGTCGAGCTAGAGTCAATATTCGACAAGCCCCAAGCGGTCATGGATCAACGGCTGCGCGATATCTTGTGTGTAAAAGCCGGTCCCCATTTGTTGCCCAATCAGGCTGACGTGGAGCACAGCGAGATGCTCATCGAGGAAAGGGGATAGCATCTAAAATGTTGCAGCTGGGGCATCAGGAACGAGGAAGGAAGCGAGAAGCTTTGCCTGCGGTCAAGAATATCTCGCCCTCGATGGCCGTGCTCCTGCTCCAGGTGTGACCCTGCGGTCTCACGTTCGTCACCCAGTAGCGCCCACCTTCTTTGAACAGGCCATCGTACTCGACAGCACCGTAGACTGTGAGCTGCGCTTGAAAGCCAAAGTCCTGAGCCACGCTGTCCCGCACTTGCAGCACTCGAAAGTTGGAGATTTTGGGTTCAGGACATATCGACTGCACCTAAAGATCAATCAATGCTTCGAGAACCGAAATCTGCAGCACGCACGTCGACCTCGCTCTGCAGCTCAAATTGAGCGTTGTCCTGCTTTTCGCGAATTTGGTGGGTGGCGGTTTCGGAAAGCTCCGCGAGCTGGTCGCGGGAGAGGGTGTACAGGCCTTGGTGGGATTTGGAAGCGCACAGGTCGTCCAGGAAGGTCTCGGGTTCGAAATCTTCGAGAGGGGCGCCGGTGGCTTGTGCTCGCAGCGCAGAGGCACGCTCGGCGACGGCCGCCAAGCGCTCCAGGTCGGCCTCGTAGTCCCGGTAGACTTTATCAGCGGCGGCTCTTCTGTCACGCTGCACGACCATGTGTAAGCGGCGCCAGGAGCAAAGAAAATACGAGGCACGACTTGCCTCCCACTTGATCTGTCGAGCGCGCTCCTCCACCTCATTCCATGGCGCCTTGTCACGATTCTCTTCGCCTATTTCTCTGAACCCGATCGGATAGATTCTGAGGATCGTGACGTCGAGCAGAGCAGCAGGGCCGCCTTCGGGCGAAAGGCTTCGCAAAGTCGCCACGCAGGCGCGATGGCTGAAACCAAGCCGACGGTCCCAGCGGGCGATGCTAGATGAATTGGCGTGAATGGTCAGGGAGGAAGAGTCTTGGGCATCTAGGACATCGTTGCCCTCTTTCGTGTCGAGCTGCACAAGGTTGAGCCCGAGTTTACCATGGCTCAGATGAAAGATGGCCCACCCGACAGCCGGTCATTTCGATCTTGGTGCCAATAGAAATTTTACCGCGTTTGGCGGCGTAAGAAAGGACGGGGTCGATGTTGTCGGCCTTGATGCGATACCACCCATCGGTGAGCTCGAAGCCAGAGACGTACGGCTCCTCTTGCTCTTGAGGCACCTCTTCACCGTCCAAAGTCACTTCTTGGGGGGCCGGTGGAGGAATTGTCCAGTAGAGTTGGGAGACAGCAAGGACCATCGGCGACGAGGCGGGGGAATCGTGCTCCTGTATGCGCTTGATGGCCGAGCGGTGAGAGAGGTTGACTTCTCGCTCGTAGCTGGTCCGTCCTTGTTAGACGAAGAGAAGCTCGGAAAAGGAGTGGAATGACTGACCGATACAGCAACTGCTTCCAAACCGCGTCCCAGCACCACCAATCATCCTTATTGGTCGGCTTGCTCCGGACATAGCCGCCCAATTTCCACACGATCAGGCACCAATGGTTGCGCACCCAGTCCTCGGTGATAACGATGGCGCCCATGCTCATCAACTCTTGGAAGGCTTCCTTCCAGCCTTTGGTGGCTCCGCTAGGCGTCGGAAATCGAACATCCGCAGAGTTCAAGGAATCAAGGTGGATGACTTCGATGGGCCTACTCTCAACAGTCATGGGACAGTCACCGGTACAGCTAGAAGCAACTTACACGTCCAACGCGCGCAGGCCGTAGATCGACAGGCCGGGCGTCAATCCGAAAGCCTCCATGCCGACTCGTCGAAGGTCTGAAGGCACTGCATCGTTTGTCAGAGGGGTTTTCTGAAGCGAATGGTATCGAAGGCACCTTTGAGGTCGAAAAATTTCTGGTAGCCCTTGCGGCCATTGCGAACGCTCTGAGATGGCTTTGAACCTTGACTTGGCAGGACAACAGCGGGTTGCTGGGAAAGAGATCGGGCTCTTATATCCTTTGCGAACTTTTCGATGTCTTGCTCAGTTGGGCGAACGCCGTTTTTGAAGGGCGGCTTGAACTTGGGCCGTTGAGACAGCGCCTGGGACGACCGCAGGCCTCGCATACTCAGGTCGATGACTTTCTTCGGCCCGCCTTGCGTGTGCACTGCGCCTTGAGAAAGGTTTTGAGATCCGCCAAAGACGGATTGGCTCGACAGCTGGGAGATGCGCTGGACGACCGGCGAAGGTGTCGGGTTGGCAACGCGCATCGGCGGCCTAAACCGAGTGGGATTAGTCCTTGGCGTTTGGAAGTCCTGGAATGGGCGGGCGGGCCCGGTGGTGGTCTGGGGAAGGGGCACTGACGACAGCGACAGCGAATCGGAGGCTATCGTCTGCACTTGCGATAGAGGGTGAGCGGGGCGCGAGACGAGAGCAGGGGGTGGGATTGGTCGAGCCACCCTGTTGAGGGTCGGGGAGTCTTGAGCTGCGATGATGTCGTCGTTGCGCATAGCCGAATCCAGGGCGTAAGGAGTGGGTTCACCATCCGGTCTGGGTGGCGCAGGCGGAAGGTCAGGCGACGCAAGCAGAGCTTCGGCTCGTGAAATGGCGTTCGCAGAGGGGACTGGCACGCTCCGTCCTCCGGCGGTCTTGAATGCCATCGCAAAGCTTTGCAGGCCGGTTTCGTGCGGCAACGAGTCGGTATCAGGCGCCAAGGGCGCGCTGAAAAAGTCTTCTAAAGTTCGACCATCTGGATGATCCTCGACCAGTTCGTCGCTGCGCCGTGGCTCTCGAGCGGACTGGAAGGCGTTCTCGAAGCCCATGAGGTCGCCGCCATTGGCCACCTTTGCAATGCTGGCTTCCGCTTCCGCTGAGTCACCAGAAGGATTTGTAAAAGTAGGAGGGTCTTGTGGGTCGGGTACAGCTTGCCGCGCAGAGGCGAATGCAGCATCAAAGCGGGCCTGACCGTCCGAAGGCGAGCGCACAGGTTGGGATTCGAGCGCCTTCTGTCCCTTTCGAACCGCGTCTTCAGAAGGTGGCGCAACGGGGTTGCCATGGCCGGTGACGAAGCCCATGGTAGAAAATCCGGCTGACAGCGCGGGCGTCTGGCTGTCACCCATTGCGTCGCCGCGACCTGAGAGGATCAAGTCCTGGCTCTGGTCGAAAGAGTTGGCGGCCTGTAGCATGAGCTCTTCCGAGTGGTCGTCCCAGTACTCCTCGTCCTCGCGATCTTGGTCGAAAGAGCCACCAGTGGCCGGCAGCTCGATCTGTTCCTCCTCCTCCGCTGGCACCGGGGCCGACCCAATCAGCTGGCTCAGAGCCTGATCTTGAGTTTCCAGCAGGTCTGCCTCCCAGTCGTCAGACCCGAGATCCAGCAGCAGGTCTTGGTCGCCATTGTTGTTTTCGAGCTTTTGACGCTTCCACGGCCGCTCGGCGTCCACTTTTTCCGACGTTTCAGGGCCTGTGGATCTTCTCTGAGATGTGGACTCACTATTTGGCGCGCTTTGAGCCCGCGAACTTGGCGCAACGCCTCCAGGGGGCGCCCTCACTCTGAAAGCGGCGGGAAAAAAAAGTTGTGGCGGCGTGGCACTCCCTTGAGGCCGGTACGCCAATGGGCTCTCCAAACTCATGTCTATGCCTTGCGCAACCTGTTGCAGTGCTTCTGAAAGGACGTTTTGCGGGTTCTTTTGAATACCAAAGCTCGTTGAGGTGGTATGGCTGACCATCGGACCCTGCTTGTGTTTTCGGCCTCGCTCGCTCGCTGGCTTGCTGCCTCCTTCAGGCTTTTGATCGTTCTTTTGAATGTTTCTTTTCAACACTGGGACAGACATCTGGGGACGTGTCGCGTTGCGGAGGTGAGAGGTGAGATCCCAAGGCTGGTCGCTGTTCTTCCTGTGGTAGGCGCCTGCTTCGTCCTCCCCTCGCGCCTTGTACTCAAAGCCCACTATTATGGCTCAGTTACAGATTTGTGGAGTCCCGGGCACCGTCTAACGGCCAGTTGCTCATCGTTGTGCCCGTTTACCTCCTCCCCCTACCTTATCAAGTTACGTTGGTCGTGCCCTCCAGCAGTCTCTTGTACCTACCAGAATAGTTCTGGTTGCTCTTCTGGGTGCCTTGTCAACAGCAAAGGAGCCGGTTGTTCGCGATGCCTGCTTTCGATGTCTCTGCTCTGGCCTTGCGCCAACCGTTCCATTCAGACTAACAAATATTTCTGAGCGATTTAAGCTGCCCCTTATCAGAGGATCTAGGCCACACGTGTCGATGCGAGTTTGGGAGGAGAAGGAGGTGGTGGCAAATAATGGGTGCAAGGGAGACTGGAATGCAATCGTCTACCTGCCAGCGCCTATCCCTGGAATTTATGTATTTAGTGCCCTATGAAACATCCGAACACAACTCGGAATACACCACAAATCGGGCAGAGCCACTTGCACAGGGCTCCAACCGCCGCCGCGCCGGCTCTTTGCCCTCCACGTCGGCCATACTTTCTCCTCAATAAGTGCTCACCATGTCGAGCGCCTCTTCAGCTGCGATGCGTTTCAAAGTGGTGCGTTCAGTCCCTGCCCCAGGCGCCCTTTCCGATGGCTCAAGAGAAGTGGAGGAACCCGCAGGCGTTGAAACTGGCCTGCCAAAGGACTCGCATGATCGGCCTCAAGAAGGAAGCCGTCAACAAGCAAGAGCGGCGCAACATCGCCTCGTTGCTAGAGCGAGGGAAAGAGGAGACGGCTAGGATCGTGAGCAAACGCTCTCCTCATCTTCGGGGGATCATCCTTCATCTGACAGCTCCGGTGGAAAAGCGAGTGGAGACCATCGTCAATGAAGAGATCTACATCGAGCTGTTGGAGGTGCTCGAGCTGTTCTGCGAGCTGTGCATCGCCCGGTTTGGCCTGATTGAGCAGTCTCGGTGAGCGCGGCGTCCCGAGGTCCCTTTCTTTCGAAACCTTCAGCTCATGCGTGCGATCACAGCGAGGTGGACGAGGGGATCAAGGAAGCTGTGGCTGGTATCATTTATGCGGCACCAAAGTAAGGAAGTCTAATCAACACAGCCGAGGCGAGTGCTCAAGGCCAGCGCGCAGGACGGACATCAAGGAGCTGCACGTCGTGGCCAACCTTTTCCTGCAGCACTACGGGAGAGAGTTCAGCCTAGAGTGCATGGAGAACAAGGACAACCAGGTGCCGGCGCGCATCACGACCAAGCTGGTCATCCAGACGCCCTCGACGGAACTGGTCGATTTGTACCTCTACGAGATCGCGAAGGCCTACTCGGTAGACTGGAAGCCGTCGAGCATGCCAGCGGACGAAGCCGAGGCTTTGGGGGCACCGCCCGACTTGCACGACGTGTCGCTGGAAGAGAGGGAGGTGGTCGCCAACTTGCCCTTGACGCCGCCCATCTCGCCACCCGATGCAGCTCACACCGTCAACATCCACGCCACCTTACCCGCCCAACCTCCGCCCACCTCGACCCCAGCGACGCTCAAGGCGCCCGAGGCCCCCAAGGCCACCCCTTTACCACCCTCCTCCAAGCCGAAAGCGACGACGGCGGACGACGAGTTTGAAGCGCTCAAGAAACGGTTCGATGCTTTGAAGCGGAAGTAGAGACACCTTGGCTCTACCGAAGAGCGCAAGGGGGCGCGGAAAGGCTGCAATTTAACGAAGGGTTTGTCTATTGTACAAAATTGCGCGTCAAAAAGAGTCCGGCAGGCGAATTCCGCCTGATGATGTGAAGGAACAGCGAAGAGACAAAAAGTGGGTTTTGGTATTGGTGGTGCCCCCTGGGACGTGAACGAAAGTTGTCCAGCAGGGAGCGCGGCGCGGGGGGTAAAGCCAGCTTTTGGAAGGGGGTTGAAATCGAAATGAGTGGTATGGGTTGACCAGCAAGAGGTGATGTTGCGGAAGACGGTTTAAAGAAAAGGCGAGAGGTTTAAGAAAGGGCGGCGGCGGCGGAGTAAGGTGTCCAGCAAGGCCTCCTCTCTCCTTCCGTTCCCGCATGAAAACCTCCAGCCTTTGAAGGGTACTGAATTAATGGAGAACCAAGAAGTGCTGTAGTTGTACTATTCACGGCGGGGCGTAGGCGGCGTCAAAGATGTTGTCGACCCCTTGCTCGACGTAATCCTGCTCGAAAATGGTGGGCGCCCGCTTCTTTTTCCGCCTGATGACCTGTCGTCGCCCCTCGTTAAAGACATGCACTGTAGACAAGTATGTAGCACGACACGCACCTTCATCTTCTTGTCCGACGCTGGCGAGGTGCGTTTCTGTTGCTGCGGCACGGGAGCGGCCTGCGTGATTTAGAGCCAGTTTCAGACCAGCAATGCGGCCATGCATGACTGTGCGCACCTGGGTGTCCCTCTTAACAGCCTCATCGCCACCAATGACCTGTTTCTCGAGTGGTCAGCTACAGGACAAAAGGGCAAAAGGGCGAGCCGAGAAGACGCACGACGACGGGCAAGTGTCTTTTCGAGAGGTTGTGGGTGGACGCGGCCGCACACAGACCAGCAGCGGCGAGGGCGATTGTTAAAAGAGCGTGAGGTTGCATTGTGCGCGAATGGGCTCTCAGAGCCGGAGAGGGGGAACAGACGGTGGGCGCAGGAGAAGAGAGAAGCACACGGTCGCACAAATTGCCGTCAGGAGGCTCGTGCTCAGCAATAGTCCCCTTTGTCGCTTTGTCGGTTGGGCAGGCGCTGGGATGATGCGGATCCAAGAGTGAAAAAACCAGTTTTCAGACCGGGGACATCGTAGACCAGAGCAACACAACAAGCTTGCGTGAAGGCGAGGACGCGCCCGCCGATGGGATCGCGACCCTCCACTTTGTTTGCAGCCGGCCACATCGTGATTATTACCGCGCAAGCACGACTAGAGTAATGGCGCCCAAACTGACCTTGAAGCCCAAAACGAAAGGGACCGTTGCCCAAGCCCCTGCGGCAGCACGAAAGGCGTCCGTTCAGTCCCTCAGCGGCGGCTCTGACAGTGAGGAGCATCAATCCGAACAAGGTTTTTGGCTTTCGTCGAATATATTAGGTCGCGAATTAGGTGATTGACCAAAGAGACTTTGCAGAGGAGCAACCTGAACCGCAGAGGAAGCCGGCCAAGCGGGCGCGACTTGGAGAAGCTGAGGACGATGAGCCCGCTGCTCCTGCTGTCAGCCTGGTCGAGCACAAGAAGGTGAGTGGTTCTTCACTTTCGCGCGAGGCCAAATGTTGAAAGCTTGGGGGCAAAACAGCTGAAGAGGGACTTGGAGGCGACCAAGAGGGCGTTCGAGGAGCTCAAGGAGCTGCGGACGACCAAAGCCGAGGAAGCGCTCGCCAAGCTCCAGCAGCTCTCTGATGCGCGCGTGGACAAGCAGGCCGCCTCCCTGCGCGAGTACAAGGCCGAGGTCGAGCGGCTCACCAAGCTCACCGCCCTGTCGCCGGAGGAGAAGTCCGCCGAGGCCAGGCTGAACGGCAAGCAGATGGAGTGCGACGCGCTCAAGATCGAAGTCGCCGAGCTGAAGAAGGCGGCCAAGAAGTCGAAGGGCGAGGGGGAGTCGGGCTTGAGCGCCTTGCAGAAGAAGCTGGACGCCAAGACGGACGAGGGTGAGCGCCCTCGACCTTTTGTTGTTGCGCCTTCCGTCTTCACTCGCTGACTCTTTGCTCGTGCTTAGCGGCAAGGCTGCAAAAGGAGCTGGATTTCGAAGTGCAGCAGTCCAAGAAACTGACCGAGAAGCTGCCCGCCCCTGCTTCGTCCGCCTCAACGTCCGGTAGCAGTCAGGACGAGTACGTTTCAAAACGCATGGAGGTGTACACGGATATGGTTGGCTTGGTCATTCTCGCCACCAACCGCTCCGACGTTGGCTATGTCCACTCCTGCCTACTCTCCGACGCCCGGTCCACGCGATGTAAATGCTTCTTTCGTTTCAGTCCCTTCTTTGTTGAGGCTCATTGCGCCTGCGGGACAAAACAGCCCTCTCGTTCAAGCTCACCTACCATCCGGACGGCACCGTATCTTACGAACCCGATGTCGACCTCCAGAGGGACGCCGAGCTCCTCACCGCTTTCGACGGCACTCGGTATGGCTCCTACATGCGCTTTCCCGAGAAGTCGGCCCAGGAGTGCTTCAAGGGCCTGTTCAAGGTCATGAACGACCTCACCGACTTGGACGACAGCGTGGGCGACGAGTCGTTCGCCACCAACGCCGACTGAGCGTCGTTTGGCATGCGGGTGTTGTGTGCCGCCATGGAGGGCAGCTTGTACGATTTTTGACGAGGAGACGGGATTTCAAGCGGTTGTTTTGGAAATGGAAGGATGCCATTTCGCATTCCCTGATCAGCGCAGTTTGACTTGCGATCTGGAAGGGTGATTGTAAACTCTATAGGCTTGGCCCTTGACCGAGCAGGAAGGAAGCGAACGCTTTTGCCACCGAGACCAAAAGTCGGAAGCCCACGTCAGCGAGCCAGATCCACGGTCTCCAGCTCCCCTGCCAAGCATCCACGAACGACGCGCAATGGTGGCCAATTACTCTGTCGAAGTCGGTGAAGCTCTGGAGGGCGAGGGCAAGGCTGTGAGCGCCGTCCAAAGATCAGGTTTGTGGAAGGCCGAATCGCTGAGATTGACTTCTACGGGCAGCGCCGAAGCACGCTCAGCCCGGACAAGCTGCTCGAGAGGCCCGAGCCTGGCATCAACACCATCTACGACGTCGTCCAGCGCAGCGTGCGCTCCTTCAAAGACCAGGACGCGGTCGGCTACCGCGATGTCGTCAAGATTCACTCCGAGGAGAAGGAGGTGTCCAAGATGGTCGACGGCAAGGAGGTCAAGGAGAAGAAGACCTGGAAGTACTTTGAGCTGAGCGTGCGTGCCGCAATCACAGGGCAGGCTGTGCAGCAAAGCTGACCGTCCGGCGCCCACAGGACTACAAATACTGGACCTACACCCAGCTCGGCGAGAAGATAGACGCCGCCTCGTCGGGCTTGGCCAACCTGAACCTCAACAAGAGCACCCGATTCAACATTTACGCCTCCACTTCGCCGCATTGGCAGCTCCTCGCTTGGGCCTGCTCGAGCCAAGCCATCACTTTCTGCACCTCTTACGATTCTCTCGGCGAAGAAGGCGTCAGTGGCGCTCTGCTTTAGTCCTACCGTGCGAAGCGTGTTGATGTGGTGTAACTTACAGCTGGAGCACTCCTTGAACGAGCCAGACGTTGTCGGCGTCTTCACCAACGCCGACCTCCTGCCCACGCTCAAGAAAGTCCTGCCCAACTGCCCGACCGTGCGCGTGGTGATTTACGACGGCGAGCTCAAGGACAAGTCGCTGGCGGAGGAGATGAGCAAGATCAGGGAGGACATCAAGGTCCTCACCCTCGACGAGCTCCTCGCGGACGGCAAGGCCAACCCCAAGCCCGCCACCCCGCCCCAGCCCGAAGACGTGGCCTGCATCATGTATACGTGAGTGACCTAATCACCTATCTGTGCCTTCAAGGGCAGTGATGAAGGGGTTGCGCAGGTCTGGCTCGACGGGCAAGCCCAAGGGCGTTGTCATCACCCATCACAACCTCGTCTCTTCCAGTACGTGTTTCCTCAAGCTGCCGCACACTCCGTGATAAGCAAACACCGATGCAGTCGCTGGTGTTCTGACCTTGCTGGCCGACTACATCAAGCCCGGCGAGTCTTACATTGGTAAGCAAGCCAGTGATTCTTCGGTGTTCTTGATAACTGACCCAACTATCACACAGCCTACCTGCCACTCGCTCGTGAGCTCCTCGGTTGTCGTATCATCGCACGTTAATTGAGCAGCCCCTTCATGTGCACAGACATCCTCGAATTCATCGTCGAATGCGCCATGTTTTACGTGGGCCTCCCCATGGGCTATGGCAACGTCAAGACCTTGACGGACGCCTCGGTTCGCAACTGTGTCGGCGACATCCGCGCTTTCAAGCCCACCATCATGGTTGGCGTGCCCGCTGTCTGGGAGCTCATCCGCAAGGGCATCGCCACCAAGGTGAAGGCCGGCGGCCCCGTCAAGTCCCGCCTGTTCTCTGGCGCCATGGCTGCCAAGCAAGCCAGCCCTTCTATCTTGGGACCCATCGCGGACGCCGTTGTCTTCAAGCAGGTCAAGCAAGCCACCGGCGGCAGGCTCAAGTATGCGCTGTCCGGCGGCGCGGCTATCAGTACCGAGACCCAAGAATTCTTGAACACTGCTTTGGTCACCCTCATTCAAGGCTATGGTGCGTCTCGGTTGCTTCTGGGCTTGCAAAAGAAAGCTCACATTTTGAGACAGGCATGACTGAATCCTGCGGGTGAGTGAGATGGCGAAAGTCATGATATGAATGGGCCTCTCATGTGCCCTCTCTGTTTCCCACAGCATGTGTGGTAAGTCCAAGAGATCGACTTCTGTGCCGTCGCAAAAGCTGAGAACGCCTTCGTCCAGCGATTCTGCCACCGGCGTTCTATCGCACCAAGTCTGTCGGCATGGTCGTGCCTTCCATTGAGATCAAGCTCAGGGACGTGCCGGACGCTGGCTACTTCGCCAAGAAGACGCCTTCGCAGGGCGAGATCTTGATCCGCGGCGGCTCGGTCACTGGCGGCTACTTCAAGGTCCATCTCATTCCGCGCGTATTGTGTGTCGTTACTGACCTTGCTTTGCTTGAACGTGACAGAGAGACGATCTGAACGCGGAAGCTTTCGACAAAGATGGCTGGTTCTTGACCGGTGACATCGGCCAGTGGAACGAGGATGGCACGCTGAGCATCATCGACCGCAAGAAGGTTTGCTCTCCGTGTCCAGCCTTGTCAGTCGTATCAGAAAGTGACGGTTGTCCGACAGAACTTGGTCAAACTGTCGGGTGGCGAATACGTCGCGCTGGAGGTGGGTTGAGCTTCTCCAGTTCTCCTTTGCTGTCTCTCAAAACCACCGCAGCGCTTGGAGTCTACCTACAAGGCCTGTCCCATCGTCTCCAACATCATGGTCCACGCTACCTCCGACGCCAAACAACCGATGGCTGTAAGTTCCGCATCCGTTGAAGAACGAAAGCAGACGGCTGAACGAGATGCAGATTGTTTTCGTGCACGAGGCCAATCTGAAGCACCTGACCGGCTCCACGGGCAGCGCCGAGGATATGGTCCAAGACGACAAGGTCAAGGCCGCCGCCTTGAAGGACCTCAACAACACGGGCAAGCGCGCCGGCTTCCGCTCCCTGGAGATGCTCCAGAACGTCATCTTGACCGCCGAGGAGTGGACTCCGCAGAACGGCTTGCTCACTGCCGCCCAGAAGCTCCAAGTGCGTTTTGCTCCGGGCTGCATCTTTCCTCTCTGACCGCGAGACTCCACAGCGCAAGGCCATTCTCGACAAGTACAAGTCCCAAATAGACAAGGTATGGGACTGCTCAATGGAGGTGGCGCATACAAGATCTGAAAGTGCCTTGTTAGGTCTACCCTTGACCGCCCGATACCTCGCCCGGCTCCTTTCCCCTCATGCTCCGCAGTACCCTCACTTGTAATTCTCTTCAATGAACCGATGAAGTCCTTTTGAAGGCCAATTTTGCATATCGATGCCTTTGCACCACTGGCGCAGTAATTTTTTTGGGAGGCGAGCTCGACCTGAGCCAATCGCCATGCTCGCATTGCGGCAGCCAGCAGCTCTTGATCTGAAATGCAGAAGACTGCCATCCAGCAGCTCCGGAGGGCGCAGCCGCTGCTGAAGCGCGGCCTGGCGACGCCGTCGAGCGCGGCCGTCGACTTCCAGGTCGCCGATGCCAACGGGTTCAAGCTCGCTTCGACCGACGACGCCAGCAGCCCGACCTCTGCCATCTCCATCGTCCTCAAGGCTGGCCCCAGGTACGAACCTGCGCCAGGTTTGGCCCACGTCTTGAAGAACTTTGTGTTCCGTGTAATCCCTTGCCCTTGCTTTATTTTGCGTTGGCGCGCCGCTGAAGCCATGGCCCCTTGCGCATTGACAGGCCACCAACAAGCGCAGTGCACTTCGGATCATCAGGGAAACGGAGATCTACGGCGGCGTGCTCTCCAGCTCGCTATCTCGGGAGAATGTGTTTTTGACCGCAGAGTTCCTGCGCGGCGACGAGTGCGTAGCCTTGCTGTTTCCTATTGATCATGCTGCAGCAAGAGCTTAAATCCGCCGACCCTCAGGGACTACTTTGCCGAGATTCTGGGCCAAGTGCTGTCCGATTCAAAACTGGCGCTCTACGAGTTTTCGGAGAGTGTTGTGCCCCAGGTCGAGGCGGAATACACCCAGGCCGCCGCCACGCCAGAGGTCTTGGCCCTTGATCTGCTCCACCAGGTCGCCTTCCGAAAAGGCCTCGGCAACTCCATCTTTGCCAGCCCGCATTCCGCCGTGGCCTACGATGCCGCCAAGGGCTACGCCTCAGCCGCGTTCTCCACGCCTTCGAACATCGCTGTTGTGGCCTCCAACGTGTCATCCTCCTCCCTTAAGTCCCTCGTCAGCTCCCACTTCGTTGCTGGCTTGGCGCCATCCTCGACGCCCGCCTCTTCCGCAGCAGCCAAGTACTTCGGCGGCGAGACCCGGGCCCCCGGTGCCAGCAACGTCTTGGCCATTGGCTTCCAGGGTGCCGCTGCCGGCTCGCCGGAGCTCGCTGTGCTCAAGGAGCTCCTCGGCGGCGAACCCTCCGTCAAGTGGTCGTCTGGCGTCTCCAGCCTCGCTGCCAACGCCCCTGGCGCTGTCGCTTTCAACTACGGCTACTCTGATGCCGGTCTGGTCGGCTTCACCGTTTCAGGTGTGCCAGAAGGCCAGGTGGCCGATGTGGCCTCGAAGGCGGTTGCCGAATTCAAAAAGATCGCCAAGGGATCGTTGAAGCCGGAGGATATCAAGCGCGCTGTGGCCAAGGCCAAGTTTGAGGCGGCAACCCTTGCGGAATCCAGGTTGGGCAAGTTGGAGTTGGCCGGTAGCCAGGTGAGCGTCACATCTGCCCGTCTGCTCCTTTGAAGCCCAATACTGACTGCGCGGGCCCATAGGTCCTCTCGAGCGGCTCCCTCAGCTCCCTTTCATCGACTTTTGCTGCTCTGGACAAGGTTACTGGCGATTCCGTGGCCAAGGTCAGTTGGGGTGCTTACGTTGCGAGCGTGGCCTTGAGCTCATCGCCTTCTTTGCAGGCCGCTGCCGCCGCTCTCAAGTCTGCGCCTTCCGTGGTCGCTGTCGGCAACACTTTTGCCCTGCCCTACGCGGACCAGATTGGCTTATAGAGAACAAACACTTCGGTCAAAATTGTGGCTTGTCGGAGGCTTCTCCCCCATAGTCCGCCACCATCTTTTACATATTAAATCATCTTTGAAAAGAGAGTTTGCTTCACGGAAACCTTGACCTGTGCCTTTGGACAGATTGCAAACCCATAACAATGGCGGCAAGTTGTTGTCTAGCTCTGAATGACTGGCTTCGAGGGCGAGTAAAGTGAAGACAAGAGGAAGATAGTGAATGCAAGCATGAGATGTATGAATTATGCAAAGCGATCAAGCACAGAAAGAACTTGATTAAACGAATGAAACGAGCACAACAAAGAAAGTCCGTAAGAAGGGAGGCTGTATGCACATTAGGACGAAGGCAGTGAAGAGTGAGTGAGAAGACGAGGTTGGGTATTAGCGGTGGTGGGATCGGACAATGCGTCGTTCTAGGATATTGTACAGGAATCGGAGTCGGTCTTGCTGCCACGCTTGCCATCGGCGCCTGAGCCGCGGCGGCGGGCGCTGGTGGTTGCTCCCTAGAATCGAAGCGATGAGTGCGCCGAACGGGGATCGGGCGTAGTGTAAATCACTCACCACGTTGCTGCGCGGGGTTAGAGGTCCTTGGGTGGTGTTGAGCCTCTGCATGGCACGCATGTCGCCGTGTTCGGCAGCTCTGCCGTACCATATCATGGCTTCGGTGAGGTCAGGAGGCGTGCCCATTCCCGTCTACCAGCAAAACCTTCAGTTTGCAGCTCTGTGCCAGAGTTTGGCTGCTCACCTCGCTGAAGTAGCCCACGGCATACTCTGCTTTGGCCAGACCGAAGGAAGCAGCCCTTTTGGCCCACAGGTAGGCTTCGTGGTCGCTCTGTGGCATGACGCCAGGCGAGCCAACCAGGTACCAAGCCGTGAGGGCAAAACAAGCTTCCGGGTGCTCCTTTTGCGCGGCGATGTCTGCATGGCAGCGGTTGAGTTTGGAGGAAAATAGCAATAAGAGATGAAACGAGACCGCACTGTAATAATGTATCGAGAGCGCCGAGTCTTGCGGGCAGCCCATTCGGCCATACTCGTAACACTCGCCCAGTTTGTAGGCGCTCTTGGCGTGGCCTAGCTCGCTGGCTTTCGCATAACACTCTGCGGCGTAGTCCAGATCGACAAAGACGACGTGCTCGATGCCGCGCTCGTGGAGAGCGCCGAGTTCGAACAGCGCCTCTACGCACTCGGGCGGGCAAGGGTCGGCCTCGTTGGCCATCTCTGCTGCTCTCTTCAACCACTTGAAGCCGTCTTTGGGCCGAGGAGCCAAGCCCAGCTCGCCCTTGATCTCGGCCATGCCCAAGCGAAACATTGCCGCGGGGTGAGAATCGGCGCAGGCTTTCCTGTTAATTCCCAGCACAACGTCAGGTCTTGCTGTATCACACGGAGAAAGGCTTGGAAAGAAACGGGGGACGAACCTATACCACTGGACCGCCTTGCCCCAATCCCTCCGGCACCCCAAAGCCAACTCGCAGCACTTGCCAACCTTGTAGGCTGCATCCGTGTACCCGTGTTTGGCCGCTGCTTGTAGCAATGGCAGCGCCTTGTCCCAGTCCGCTTTACCCTTGACGTTCAAGATGCCTTTGATGTGCAAATTGGCCAGCAGGTACTGCGACGGCGTGTGCCCTCGATCGGCCAGCTTCCGGAGCAGAGAAGAAGCTTCTTTGACCAGAGCGTTGCGCTTGGTGGTGTTGGGCAGATCGGACTCGGTGGAGGAGACGGAGCCGTCCTTTTCCATGGGGAAGAGCGAATTCGCGGAGGCTGTGAGGTTGTTGGTCGCCGAGGACGAGCTGGAGCCGCTCAGGCCGAGCTGGCTGGGTGTACGCATGATGATGGAAGAAGAGGACGATGAGGGCGAGGCTCTCCGCATGTTGAAATTGAGCGAGGACCGGCGAGACCGCGGTAATTTGGCCTCGGTCGCTCCAGGGCTTGGGGACCCGCTCGCCTCCAGCTCGGAGGCCACGTCATCCGACATGTCGTTGGCTACGTCGAGCATGAAGACGGCAAAGTCGTAGGTGACTTCAGGGTCGTTCGTCTTTTTCGCGTTGGCCCGGTAGAGCTCGAGCGTGCGGGCATGTGAGAGCAGAGCAGCCGACGTGCCAACATGCAGGTGCGAGTGGTCGAGCAGAGGGATGGCTGGGAGCGGCGGGGTGGTGTCCTGGGCGCGGAGAGAGGGCGAGTAGGACGATGACATGATGGACGTCGGCCGGTCCGACCGCCTTCTGCCAGAGTAGAGCTCGGGAACCGACCGCCGAGGGTGATGATTTGAGTGAGAGGGCTCGTAGAGCTGCTTGTCAGAGGCGGAGGGGCGGATGTGGGCGTCGATGCCGTAGAAGGAGGATGGCCGACTGGTCGGACTGGCAACAACGAACTCTTGCGGCGAGTTGGCCGGCGACGGGACAGAGACCGTCCGCGTCCTGGGCGAGACTGGGGGCTCCAAGGCGCCGAAGAAGGACGAGGTGCGCTCGTGGGCCGGCACTGGCATGGACGTTTGCCTGGCGGATTCCGACTGCGACTGCTTTGCCAGCCTAGCGCCCCTCGGCAGGCGTTCCTCGATCGAAGGAGACTTGGACAGGTCGGTCTGCAGCTTGGGCAAGGCGCTCAGCTTGACGGGAGACGGCGCCGGCTCTTGCCCCAGTCCAAAAAAAGAGTCTCGTTGGGTCCGGTGCGGAGCTGGCCCTTCGAGCTCGACAATCTCGTCCTGGGACGAGTTCTGGCCGCCGCCATAGAAGTCATCGTCGCTAGAAGTCTGCATCTTCCGGGCGATTCGTGGAGGAGGCTGTTGAAGCCAAGTTTCGCCAAGGTGGTGACAGACTCCTAATCTAGCATCTAGCGTCAGGAACTTGACGTGGGGCGACAAGCGTAGTAACACTTGCTACTCACAAGCTATAAGGCAGCTTGAAGGGCCATTGCTCGAAGGCCGCAAAGTGGTGCGAGAGGAAGAAGAAGCAGGGCGAGAGGTCTGACGCATCTAGTCGCGCACGGCCGCACGGGCCCAGGCTCTCAGAGCTCACCTCCAAACCCACCGTGGGTTTGGAGGCGGTCGACGACATGTCCTTGCAGGCGCCCAAATCCAACCAGTCCTCGCTGAGGCGGGCGTCTAGCTTCAGGCCCGCGGAAGATGGGGTCCGCTTTCGCGAGCAGGCGCCTCCCATGCCGCGAAATCCCAGCTCGTCGTCAAACACCTCAGCCAGACGACCGGCAGGGCCGAGCAGCAGCAGCAGCAACAATGGCAAACCTTCGCGTCCCTCTCAGCCCTACAAGACGCCCTCTGGAGGCTCATCCAGCAACCGAGCGCCGAGCAATGGCCTGCCGCAGGGCGGTGGGATGGACAGGCGAAAGTCTCGGGTCGACGGCATGCTACAACGCAAACGCCAGTCCATCTCCTACACTCAAGCCGAGGCAAGGGCCCACACACGAGGGAACGCGCCTGCCGTGCCCTCCTTGCCGCCTCTGAGCTCGATCAATGCTGGGGCATCCTTTATGGCGCCGCGCATGGGGCCAATGGGTTTGAACCTCGACGAGCTCAGTGTGGACGACTTTCAAGTGGACGATTGTTGGTGATTTGTTGCTTGCGACCGAAAGATGGCCCGCTCATCTCGTTCGGAAACAGACCTGAAGCGATACTTGGCCTCGCGCGGGCCTTCGTCAAAGTCCAATTTGGAGCAGCTCAAAGCCCTCAAAATCACTTTGCAGGCATCACTAGATAAGACCGCGGGCGACTTGCAACAAAGCGTGCTAGCGTTCGTGCATGCCCTTGTCCGGGAGGCCAGCTGGCTAACGAGACTTGGCCTACAGGAACTACTCCAACTTTGTGACGATTTCCAAAGAGCTTAGTGCGCTGGAAAACGAGATGCTCGAACTCAAGGGCGTGTTGGAAGAGTGGAGGACTGTTCCCGATAGTCTGGAGCTATCTAGCGAGACGGAGCTCGGGTTGGGGAGTTCCCTGGCTGCCTGTAAGCCCCTTTTTCCTGCCACTTGCTTCTTAAATGGCCGGACCGGTGAACTCGGACGCAGCGTCAAGCCGTCGCAACGCCCGCAACTCGGTGGCCGACCTGGCGGCCCTCTACCGCAGTCAACTCGAAGCGCTATGGGAGAACGTTGAAGGCTCACAAAATCTGTTACCTCCGGTCCCAAACCGACGGATCATGGCCGAATCTGCGGCCTTCACGGAGCTCAACTCGGCCACCTACAAGCCTCGCGGGCCGGTGCACCTGTTCCTGCTCAACGACTCTATCCTGATCGCAATAAGGCGGAGGAGGCAGATGGGCTCCAAAGTCAAGCTGGTGGCGGACAAGTGCTTCGCTCTCAACGAGATTGTGGTCGTTGACCTCAAAGACGGCGGAGGTGCGTCTGGCTTTCCCTTCGATCTCCACCGCGATCAAGCATTGACCCAACGCACAGAGCTGGCCAACGCCATCAAAGTCAAGCGCGGAAAGGAAATCTTCATCTTTTGTGCCGAAAAGCCAGAAGACAAGAAGGCCTTGCTCGCGGCCTTCAAGAAGGTGGCGGAAGAGATCATGGCCAAGAAGCGCAAGCAAAGCATTTGGGAAGCAGAATCCAGACGAGAGGTGCGTAGTATCACCATCACTAGTCACACGAGACCACTCTGAACAAACGTCGCATAGATGGAGCATGGCGGCGCTCCACCGCCTTTACCCAACAGCGACGCCGCTTCTGCTTTCAACGCGTCCGAGCATTTTGGCTTTGAGAAGGACGACCCAGCTGGCAAGGATGCGTCATGGCCGGACGATGTGGCGGACGAACTGTCTGTGTGCATCGCAACGCGGGACTTCGAAAAGGCTGCCCTGATGGTGGAGCGAAGTCGGTGTCTCTACATTGCACTTTGGTCCCTGTTTTAACCCAAGCAACCATAGGCAAGGCAGCATACCCACTCATCCAATCCGACGCCACTCTGCTCGCAACCTTCAAGGCCAAGATCGATGCTCGGATCATGGACTTCTCCGCTGCCCTTCTTCGCGACCTGCTGTCACCGGCTCTGCATAAGGGCACAACTGTCAAGACCGCCGGTTGGCTACAGAGATTGGACGAGACAGACCGGGCGCGCGAGACGTTCTTGCAAGGCCGGACCGCCATCGTCAAGCGGCGAGTCAAGCAGATCAAGTTCGAAGGCGACATTGGCGCCTACATCGGTGAACTGGCGATTGTTGTCTTTACGCTGATCAAGAACACCTGCGAGTGGTATATGGCAGCATTTCGGGACAACAAGCTGGCCAGCGGTGGGTGCCGCCACCTTTTCCAGGTCACACTGTTAGCGGCCATCTGACTGGCTGCGGATTCACAGGTTTTGTGCAATGGGCAACAGAACAGGTCGAGCTGTTCTCCTCCATGTTCCGGCGGCAGGTCCATGGAACAGATCAGGAGGATCGCACCATCGAGGACGCCTTGGCTGTCACTCGCACCCATGCTCTAGTGGTGCGCTCCTGTTCCTTAACTTCTCAACAGTCTTGGCGCTTAAATCTAATCACAGCTACGCGATGTTGGATTGGACTTCGGCTTTATGTGAGTTTGCCTCCACCCGTTGCGGCCATCCACTTACTCACTTCATGGGCAGGTTCGATCAATTGCGAGACTCTTCCACATCACGGTCTTGAGAAACCTTGTAAAAGCGTTGTTGGGTCTAATGATTGCAACGAGGCTTGGAAAGATGATATGCAGCGGAAGGTTGAAGGTTGTACAAGCAAGAAATGGGTTTCGTGTGTGGAGTGGTCTACAAGGGACTGAGAGGAACGGAAAAGTCGCCAAGAAGGATGATTAAAGTTGATACAATAAGAGGTAAACGCAAGCTACTCGTGCTGATACGAGCGGACCAGGTCGCTCATGAAAGAGTTTCCGCTGGCCTGTCGCGATGCAACTTCGACGCCCAGCCCAATGGGCGGCAGTAGGTCGCCGTAGTTCTTCTTCTCCTCCACCAGCGTCGCCACCATGGGTGCAGCAGGCGGTGCCGGAGAAGACGAAGGCGACGACTTGAACTCTGCCGGCTTCCAAGAAGAGACGGCGAACGGCGAGGAGGACGCGGGGGAGTTGGCCCGGATGGCCTGCAAGCGGGCTGCCTCCCTCTGCTTCCTCGCTTCATCTGAGTTCCAGCCAACCCGCGGGCTGTCCGGCTGCGGAGCGGCCTTAGGTAGGGGCGGAGATGGCAATTCCTCCTCTTCCACTGGCAGCTCATCATCGTCGTCCATAATGGAAGGATCGTCCTCGTCGCTTTCGCCATCCGTGGTGACCGGCGGTAGAGCGCTCAGGATGCTAACATGGACGGAGGAAGCGGCTCTTGAGAGAGCTGGCGATCCGGGCAGGCTTTCGGGGAGCGGCGTAGTGACGGCGTCTTGGAAGTAAGACGATAGCGAGCTGGTCAGCTGCGAGGCCGCGCTGGCCAGCATGCTGCCTGAGGAGCTCCGATTGCGGCGCTGCTGGCTGGCCGCGAAAGGCCTTTGAGGCGGTGCGAGGACCTCGTCGTCCATGCTCGAAGGTTGGTTGTAGACGATGATCTTTGCAGAGGACGGAAAGCTCGCCACAGGGGAGGACGTGGGAGAGGCCGTCATCAGAGCGGACAGCGGCGGTGGCGATTGCGCTGTCCTGGCGGAGAAAGGCGAGATGGGAGAATCCATTGTCGGGGAAGCATTACAAGCATTACTGGCCAGCGATCCAACCGATGTACGACGCACCCCGCCACCAACGTTTGGCGACGAGGTTGGCATGGTTACGCTCAGCGTGGGCCTGACCAAAGGCGGCGCTTGGTGGGCGGCCAAGCCTGCAAGATCGGTGTACGAGTTGGACCTGGAATCGGGGGTCCTGGACAATAAGGCGCTAGGCGCCGAGTTGGCAGAGTTGACAGAGGTGGTGGAACGAGCGGCTCGAGCATTGAGGAAGACGCTGGCTGGCACCGTGGACCCATTGGCGTGGCCTGAGAGGGAGTGGATGCTCTCGTGGTAGGAACTGCGGTAGTGCGGCGGCGGCCTGGGTGGTTTGGCCAGTGGCTCGTCTACGTCGGCGCCCTGAAACTGCCCTGAAGCCTCCTTGCGGAAGGACTTGAGCTTGAACGAGTCTTCCTTGTCCTGTGAAGCCGTCTCAGGTAAGCAAGATGATGCAGATCAACTGGGTGACTAGCAACTCACAGTGTCAGGCGTCGAGGAGAAGGTCGAGCGGCGGAAGAAGGAGGAGAGCCGCTTGTTGTCACTAGCATTGCCGCTCGACGCCGCCGTCACAGACTGGGACAAGGGCGAGGTGTAGCTCTTCTTGGGCACTGGTGCCGGCTCTTGCTTCACAAACTCCTTGACCTTGCCCCTCTTGGTGAACAAGCCCATCCCATCGCCCGCCTTTTCACCTGCGAAATGGTCGATGCTGTCCAAACTGCTCTATAGCGTGAGCGGCCACGGCGCACCCGTTTGCTGGCTTTTGGGTTTGATAAAATGACTGCTCTCAGACGCTATTGGGTCTCAACAATGCCTTCAAACACTTGGTGTGCTCCGGGCTGTTCAAGAAGAACGCCCTCTGTGATTCGCATTCCCTCTGGTCACCTTCTCGCCTCTGTCTTTGCCTGCATCCGACCATGGATTAATCTGATGTGCCATGGACGACTTGACCAAGACTTCGAATAGCGCGGACGCGGCTGCTGCGACATTGAGGACCCGGTTTCTCCAAGAGCAAGCGTTCACGGCCTGCTCGCCGTTCTGTCTGCTCTTTGTCAACCCTAATAAGCACTTTCCAAACGACGACCAGTCGATATGGCCCTATGTGGAGGAGCACTTCAAGCTGGAGTCGGAGAGCCTGCCGCCGCACGCCGCCCAGCTCGCGTCCAGGAGCTTCTATTACATGCGTCGGACGGGCCAGGACCAGACGGTCGTGCTCTCTGGCAAGTCCAACTCGGGCAAGAGCCACGTCAGGCACCTGGTCTCTCAGGCTTTGATCAATCTGGCCAACACCCAGCCGGGCAAGAAGCACAGCAAGGTGCGTCCCGATCCAAGTTTTTGTGCTTGCATTCAACGAGCAGTTACTGAGAAAGGGAGGGCTACACAGCTCACTTATGCAATCCCAGCCGCTGAGCTGCTGTTGAACTCGCTCGGCAATGCCGGAACTATGGCCAACTTGAACGGCTCCAAGTTCGGCGCTTACCAAGAGCTCCAATACAACGACAAGTCGCGGCTGGTCGGCGCCAAGTTCCTCACCTACCACTTTGACCCGGGCCGCGTCGCCGCCGTCCCTCGCTCAGAGCGAAATTTCCATGTGTTCTACCATCTCCTCGCCGGCGCCACCACAGAAGAAGCCGAGCGCCTCAAGCTGGACGCTTCCATGACCGGCGGCTTCCACTATTTGTCTGGCATGTCCTGGCCCACCAAAAATGCGGAGGACGCCGAGGCCTACAGCAACCTCAAGGAAGCCTTTCGCGCCTTGTCCTTTCCCAAGAGGATCGTCAGCGGCATCTTCAAGCTGTGCGCTGGCATCTTACACCTCGGCCAACTCACCTTCATGATGGACCAGAGCAAGAACGAGGAGGCGGCGGTCGTCTACAACCGGGACTCGCTCTTCGTCGCGGCCGACCTGTTGGGCGTCACGCCGGAGGCCCTGGAGGCGGCGCTGCAGGTCAAGACCAAGATTGCGGGGTGGGACAGGGTGACCAAGCTGATGGACCCTGAGGGCGCGGCGGCCAACCGGGATGAGCTGGCACGGGCGATCTACCGTCTGCTGTTTTCTTGGCTGACCGATTTTATCAACTCCAGTGAGCAGCGTTCCTCTCTCTCTGCAAGCCATATAGGTATCGGACTCACCGGCATCTTCACTTGTTCCGCTTGATTTCGTCGGTTAGAAACCAGCAAAGAAGACTTCAAGTCGTTCATTTCGATCCTCGACCTTCCTGGCACTCAGGTCTCCACTTCGACCCGCTCTCATGGCTTGGATGAATTTTGCTTCAACTTGGCCAGCGAACGGCTCCATGCCTTCGTATTCGAGTACTACTTCGAGCGGCAAAAGGCCGAATACGAGCAAGAGGGCGTCGGCCCGCTGCTGTCCGGCTTGCGCGCAAACTACTTCGATAACAAGGACACCATCCACATCCTAACAGCGCATCCTGGTGGCCTTTGCCATATACTTGATGACCAGAGCCGGCGCAAGGGCAAGACCGATTCCACCATGCTCGAGGCTGTCGGTCGCAAGTGGAGCAACCATGCTGGATTCGGGTGGAGACAGGGCGACGAGTCCGTTGGTCGAATTGGCACCTTTAGCATCAATCACTACGACGCCCAAGTCACCTACTCCGTCGAGGGCTTCCTCGAGGAAAACCGGGCAGCCATCTCTACCGACTTCGTTCTTCTCTTGGCTGGCAAGCCGTCGCCCAACAACCCGGAAGACGTGCTGGGCGGGTCCACCGATGCCTTCATCAAGGAGTTGTTTGGTCGAGAACTGGCAGCGGCCACCGAAGCCGCCAAGAGCGAAGGAGAGGAGCTCGGCAGAAACAACAGTGTTCAAGGCCGTCCATCCGCCAAGAATCTGCCGCCCAACCAGCAAGCCAAGGCGGTCGGGGGCGGCCCCAAAGCGCTCGAATTGCGGACCTTTGTCGGCCCGTTCAATGACAGCCTCACCTTCCTGTTCCAAGCTCTACGGGAAAATCGGGTCTGGCTCGTTGCGTGTTTGAAACCCAACGACAGTGGACTGCCAGCGCAGTGCGACGCCCGCTTGCTGAAGAGCCAGATCGGGGCCTTGGGAATTGCCGAGCTCTCGCGGCGGCTTACCGACGAATGGGCCATCAGCCTGACGCACAAGGAGTTCTGGAACCGCTACTCTCGCGTTCCTAGGCTGGAAGAGTCGGCCGCAAAGTTTCACACCGCCGTCTTCACGGACAAGGCGCAGGGCATTCGTACTGATCTGGGCTGGGGCGACCTCGACATGGCTATCGGCAAGTTCAAGGTGAGTCTCTCAACTTCAGACGTTCGTTAGAGCATTTTCTGATGATTCTCGTCAGATTTTCCTGAGCCATTCCAGCTTTCGGTTTCTGGAGGACAACCTGCGGACCATTGAGAGCCGGGAGGCGGCCTTCATGCAGGAGAAGGAGCGCCAGGTTGCAGATGGCCAAGCTGGTCTCTTGCCGTCTTTCCCACCGCCGCAGCGCAAGGCGAGCCAGAATATGGACGAGGAGGTCGACGGTCGGCGCGGCTCAGTCGCCTTCCCCTCCGCCGACGATGATGCCGCATCTACCCTATACGCTCCGTCCACCATCATGTTCAAGGCAGAAAAGAAGACCTACGAACCGCCTGTTCCGGACATCCGAAAAGCCTACCTCAATGCCGACAAGCGCTTGCAGGGCGTCGAAGTTGTCAAGACCACGGCGTCCAGACGCCTTTGGATCATTCTGGCATTTCTGGTGACCTGGCCAATTCCTGGGTTCCTTCTCAGCTGGATTGGCGGGATGAAGCGGGGAGACGTCCGGATGGCCTGGAGGGAAAAGGTGCTGATCAACATCCTCATCTGGTTGCTCTGTGGCGCTCTCATCTTTATCATCGCCATCTTCGGAGTTCTCATCTGCCCGACCCAGCACGTCTACGCGATGTCGGAGCTGCAGAGCCATGGGTTCACCTCGGGGCATGCTTTGGTGGCCATTCGTGGCGAGGTGTTCGACTTGAGCCGGATAGCAAAAACACACAGGTTGGTTCCTCTTCGATAGTCAGCCAGATTTGAATCTTGTTTTGATCCCTCCCTCCTACAGCCCCGCTGTCGTCTCTACGATCTCGATCCTGAAGTATGCAGGCACGGATGCTTCCGCGCTCTTTCCCCAGCAGCTTTCGGCACTCTGCAATGGCGTCGGTGCATCCATGTCGCCTTGGCTCACTCTGAGCAGCTCCAACAACTCGGAACCGAACGCCATTTATCACGACTTTCGTTACAGCGCCAGCTTCGAGGATGTAAGACCAGACTGGTACGAAGAAATGATGATCTCCCTGCGCTCTCGGTATCGGGTCGGTTTCCTAGGCTATACGCCTCATGCTGTGGCGCAACGTACGTCCTGGATGATGCTGAACTCGGCTTTTTATTGACGCCACGAGCCAGGCGCCTCCAAGAGCAAGACTAGAAATACCGCGATAATTGACGGCATGGTGTACGACCTGACTCAATATGTGCAGAATAACGGAGGCGTCCCACTCTCACCGAATGGCACCCAGCCTCCCGAAATCGACGACACCATGTTTATGGACGACTCGGTGGTGCAACTGTTCGTCAATTCGGCGGGGCAGGACATCACCGAAGAGTTCTACGGCTTGAATCTCAGCGGCAAACAGCTGCGCAGGCAACAAGTCTGCTTGCGGAACATCTTTCTCGTGGGCAAAAAGGACAACCGAAATTCGCCGGCCTGCCTCTTTTCGCGATACATCTTGATCGCTCTGAGCGGCTTCATCGTGACTATCATTGCCTTCAAGTTCCTCGCCGCCCTCTCCTTTGGCGCATCGAAGCGCGCTCCTGAAGACCACGAGAAGGCAGGTGTCCGCGCCTCAAAATCTTGTACAACCACTTATCGAGATGCTCTTCGTCATCACAGTTTGTGATACTTCAGCTCCCTTGTTACACAGAAGGCGAAGAGAGCCTGCGGAAGAGCATCGAGTCGCTGGCGGCGCTTAGATATGATGACAAGCGCAAGCTGATGGTCATCGTTTGCGACGGCAACATCGTCGGCAAGGGCAACGACCGGTCCACACCTCAAATTGTGCTCGACATTCTCGGTGTGAACCCAGAAATCGACCCTGAACCACTTAGCTTCATCTCGCTCGGTCAAGGCGCCCGCCAGCACAACATGGCCCGCATTTGGTCGGGCCTCTATGAACATCGTGGTCACGTCGTGCCTTTTATCGTTGTTGCCAAAGTCGGCCATCCCAACGAGCGCTCCCGTCCGGGCAACCGCGGCAAGAGAGACTCCCAGGTCTTCCTCATGCGCTTTCTGAATAAAGTCCACTTCAACCTGCCCATGGCGCCTGCAGAGCTCGAGATCTTCCATCAGATCAAGAACGTCATTGGCATCAATCCCGCCTTCTTCGAGTACCTCCTCTCGATCGATGCCGATACGACGTACGCAGCCATTTTCTCATTTGGCCATTTTATAAAATCTAATTCCAATACCAGCGTTCACCCGGACTCTTTGGCAAAGTTCATCGCCGCCTTCCTGCGTGATCGCCGTATCATAGCGGTCTGCGGAGAGACTGCCATCAGCAACGCCAAGAAGACCTTGGTGTCGATGCTTCAAGGTGACTACTGTCCTTTGCTCTCGGCTGAGCGCGGCTCACAAATGGTTACTAGTCTTCGAGTACTGGGTTAGGTAAGAGCTTTCGCCCCTCTGAAAGCCGTACGCCAGTAATGCCTTCCTCAGCCACAATCTGGCCAAAGCCTTTGAGTCTACATTTGGCGCTGTGACCTGCCTACGTACGGACTGTCTTTGTCTTATCTGATTGTTCGCTAAGCAAGCTTCGACAGCCGGCTGCTTCTCATGCTTCCGAATCAAAACTGCGGACCAAAAACCGCTCCTGTGTAGTTCTGCCATCGTGGACGCCTTTTCGATCAACCGGGTCGACACTCTGCATCTCAAGAATCTTCTACACTTGGGTAAGACTTTGACCTCACAAATGGTCTTCATTCTCGTACTGACACAAGTCTCTAGGCGAAGATCGCTACCTGACCACCTTATTGCTTCGGACCTATCCTGCTTACAAGACGTGCTTCGTCGCGGATGCAGTCGCTGAGACTGCTGCTCCAGAAGTGCGACGTTCTCCACCTTCCCTGATCAGTGTGATTGCTGAGGCGCTGTTTCGCTAGACCTGGAAGGTGCTGCTGTCTCAGCGGCGCCGCTGGATCAACTCGACTGTCCACAACCTTTTCGAACTGGTCCTTGTCCGAGACCTTTGTGGCGTCTGCTGCTTCAGCATGCGCTTTGTCGTTTTGATCGACTTAATCTCCACCCTTGTGTCACCGGTCACCGTGGCCTACATTGGATATCTGATCTACTTGGTGGTCAAAGGCGGCACCTTTCCAGAGACCGCGATCATCATGCTAGGAGCCGTATACGGACTCCAGGCCGTGATCTTCATTCTTCGAGGTCGGTTCGAGATGGTGGGCTGGCTCGTCATCTACATCCTCGCAATCGTTCGTTTGTTTCTTGAAGACCTTGGCGCGTTGACTCAAGCAATCCATTCTCTCAGCCAATATTTTCCTTCGTTCTGCCACTCTGGTCATTCTGGAGAATGGACAATGTCGGGTGGGGGTCGACAAGAGTGGTGGCTGGAGAACGCGGAAAGCGACTCTGGGTCCACGATGAAGGTCTGTCTGCACTTCTCTTCTGACTTCAAGGTCGGCTCAAGTCGTATATCCCAGGCGTTTTTGACCCGGACGAAGTCCCAATGAAGACGTGGACCGAGTACGAGGACGAGCTTTGGGACCAGGACAGCGAAAACCAGTCGATCGGCTCCATCATCGAGCACGGCAAACGCCACAAGAACGATGCTGATTCCATCTACGGCTCGCATTACGAGTTTCCGGTCCACGCCTCTCGAGCTGGCACTCCTCTTGACTTTGCCCCTCACCGGTCGATGTCGCCTCGACCGACGCAACATTACTCCACTGGCTCGTTCGGATCGTCCAACTTGGTGCCCCTAGGCTTTCTCGGCTCTCTCCCTCAGCCAGAGCGTGCGCCGCGTGGCACAATGCCGAGCGACGAACAGATTCGAGACGACGTGCAACGGATGGTGGCGACTCATGATTTGAACATGGTCTCCAAGAAGTCGATTCGACAGACTCTGGCAATAATGTACGGAATACCAGACATGGGCATCAAGACCCTGTTTACCAACGAGGCTATCGAGGAGGCTTTAGGGGAGGCCTGACCTCTGAGCTTTCGTCGTTCGCACATATCTTCGAAGTTCGATGTGGCTGTTGAAATGTGGGCAAATGTGCAGACAGACACCTTCTTTCATCGTTCTCCCAGAAAGCCTGAGCGGTCAAGCGGTCCGAATTAGCCGCAACCTGCGAGCGAGTCTCGGCAAGGCAGCCGTTACCAAGTTGCAAGGCTGCAAGGCGAGGCTTTCGGTTGCCGCCGTTTCAAATCAAGTGCCAAATACAAGAGAGCAATCCAGCTAAGCTTGAGATTACAAGTTGACCGCGGCAGCCTTCTTCGCCCGCTTAGCCTGGGCCTTCTCCTCGGCCCGCCGCACCTTCTTGGACTGCATCTCCATCAGCTTGCACAGCTGTCTGAGCTTCTTCACGCGCTGAACTCTTCTCGTCTCCGCCTGCATGGCGCTGAGGTGACTATGCGCTTCAGCAAGAAATCTCGACTAGAGGGACACCGATGACAAACTCACTTCAGCTTGGCTTCGATGGTAGGCAGCGCTTGAAGCGAGCGCAAGAATGAGCCCGACAAGCGAGTGCCGTTGGTCAAGGCCTTGGAGCTGACGGGGTGCGAACAAGGCCCCATGTCGAGCACGTCGCAGGTGGCGCACCGGGAGCTTGTGCTGGGGTATGCGACTCTGCTTTGACAATCAGAACGCATTAAGGTGAAGGTAAAAGATGTCACTGACTCAAGAGGCAGAGGAGCCGTTGTATCATCCGATGAGGAGTATCCTTCCATTGATAGAGTGATGGGGTGCAAGTCTTTGATCTACCGACGACGGAGAGGTGATTCGATTCAAAAGAGCAGTAGTACTTGGGGCAGATGGTGGAAGAAGGAGAAAGAGCGAAATCAGAGCAGGTCATTCACGAGCCGTTGAAAGCTTAATTCGGGCAGCTTGTGAAATCCGTCAGAGCGCTGCCGAAATGCGGGTCATCGAATCACGCTGACACAACACGCAATCTCAGACGCGTAAGCAGCAACCGAATCTCGAGTTCAAGGCCAGCTGCGAGAGAAAAGTGTGGGTGGCAAACGCGCTCGAGTCACCGCATAGAGTCCTGAAGCGCCCAGCATTGGAGTGTTGCCTCTGCCGCTTACAATAGAGGCAACTTGCCTTGAAGGCCAGACTGTCGCAACGCTCACAGGAAGCCAGCTGGTGCACCACCTTCCTCGGCAACAAGCCAGGCTGCTTCGAGAACCCAAAGCTGTCCCATCCTGGAAGTAAAGAGCAGGGAACCGTGTATACAGCGGCGAGCAGGAGCTGGTGCCGCGATAATCCTCAGCGGCTGGGTAGACTGTCGACAGCCCGGCGCTGCCTTGGGCGAAGGCGACAAGCGCGAACAAGTCCAAATGCGAGGCTACAGCTTGAAGCACGTCGTGATCTAGCTCCAAGAAAGGCATCCTTTATGGTCTGAGAGCTGCGCAGGCGCTCGTTTGGCGCTACTTCGGAACTCAACGCCCAGTAAAGAAGAGCAGGGCCTTGAGGATCTGAGTCGTTCAAGGGCTAGGGATCAATGCAGGACTCTTCTGAGAGCGGTGAACAATTAAGTCGAGTCAGAACCAGAGGCCAGATTTCGGGCACACTGCTGCGAGGGCTTCGACCCGGGTTGGAACAAGACCAAGACCTTTCCGTCCTCGCAAAAATGTCCATCACCGCCGTCAAAGCCAGACAAGTGGGTTGACTGCTACGAGACCACACAGAGCCAGATGACTGATCCCTGGTTGCGCAGATCTTCGACTCTCGGTGCGTTCATCGCAAAGCCCTCTGCTGCTGTTGTGACGCACTCACACCTTTACCCGGTCTCGCAGAGGCAACCCGACCGTCGAGGTCGATGTCACCACTGCCAAAGGTGAATCTTTTGGTGGCCGCGCCTCAGCGGAGAGCTGATACAGAGAGCCCAGGCGTCTTCACGGCCTGCGTCCCTTCCGGAGCTTCGTGAGCATCCTTTGCCTTGAACCGCCGCCAGCTTGAGCTCACCGTCCACCAAGCACCGGTGTTCATGAGGCTGTCGAGCTCAGGGATGGCGGCAAGGCCTGGATGGGCAAGGGTGAGCAGCCATCCCTCTCAAATTTTGTGCCCCTTATCTTGGGCTCGTTGGGGCCTCGTTCTGATTCGCTCTGGCTGCCCGTTGCAGGTGTCACCAAGGCCGTCAGCAACGTCAACGATATCTTGGGCCCCGCTTTGATCAAGTCCGGCATCAAGGCCACCGAGCAGGAGGCGCTCGACAAGCTCCTCATCGACACCGACGGCACCCCTAACAAGGGCAAGCTCGGCGCCAACGCCATCTTGGGCATCAGCATGGCCGCTGCCAGGGCCGGTGCCGCCGAGAAGGTAAGGATTTGCTCTTCAGGCTGGCCCGGTGCTGGCCCGTGTTTTGTTTCGCCGAGAGCTCACCTTTTTTGCGGCAACCCACAGGGCGTCCCTCTCTACCAGCACTTCGCCGAGCTCGCCGGCGTCAAGCCCCCTTACACCCTGCCCGTCCCGTGCTTCAACGTCATCAACGGCGGCTCCCACGCCGGCAACGCCCTCGCCTTCCAGGAGTTCATGATCGCGCCCACCGGCGCCACCAGCTTCGAGGAGTCGATGCAGATGGGCTCCGAGGTCTACCACAACCTCAAGACCGTCATCAAGAAGAAGTACGGCATCGATGCTACCAATGTCGGCGACGAGGGAGGATTCGCCCCCAACGTCAAGTCCGCCGAGGAGGCCCTCGACATCCTCACCGAGGCCATCGCCAAGGCTGGCTACACCGGCAAGGTCTCGATCTGCATGTGCGTTCTTGTCTCATCCTTCTGCTGCTACTCTGAGACTCAACCCTCTTCGTCATGCAGGGATGTTGGTGTGTCTCTATGTCCTTTTCCACTGTCCGTCGCCATCAGCCACTTATATAAATGAATTCAGCTTCGTCCGAGTTCTACAAGGAGTGAGTTGCGGATGGAATTGTGCAAGTCGTTCGTTGCTCAAGCCGTCTTGTGTTCACAGCGGCGAATACGACTTGGACTTCAAGAACCCCAACTCTGACAAGAGCAAGTTCCTGTCCGGCAAGGCACTCGCCGAGAACTACGTCGCCATGGTCAAGAAGTACGGCATCATCTCGATCGAGGACCCGTTCGACCAGGACGACTGGGAGGCGTGGTCCCACTTCACGGCCACCGCTGGCATCCAGATTGTCGGCGACGACTTGACCGTCACCAACGTCGAGCGCATCAAGACCGCCGTCGAGAAGAAGGCTTGCAACTGTAGGTGCTTCGACCTGCTGCTCTGCCTTTCCAGGCTCATTTCTACGGTTTCTTCTACAGCTCTCTTGCTCAAGGTCAACCAGATCGGCAGCATCACCGAGTCCATCAACGCGTGCGTACCGTTCTAGAAATTTGGGCCAGCCGGCTCACCGAGCTATCGGATTATTTAGCGCCAAGCTCGCCTTCGCGTCCGGCTGGACTGTCATGGTCAGCCACCGATCCGGCGAGACTGAGGTACTTTTCATCGCTGCATGGGCCGAATTGCAGTATCTCACGCGTCGATTCTCCAGGACACCACCATCGCTGATTTGGTCGTTGCTCTGGGAGTGAGCACTCGAGCCCACCCTATTGACACTGCCCATTCTGACCTTCTGAACCTCAGGCCGCCCAAATCAAGTCCGGCGCCCCCGCCCGCTCAGAACGTGTGGCCAAGTACAACCGTCTGCTCAAAATCGCCGACGAGGTCTCCAACTCGACCTACGGCGGCCTTGCTGCTTTCAACAAGGGCTCCAAGTAAAAGGGCTTCTCTCAATGCGTTCAAGGGCGAGGACATCGGGTCTCATAAAGGCATGAAAAGAAGAAAACATTCATAGCGAATTCAATCGTCATCTAAAAGCGAAAGCGCCCGTGGAGGTGTGATAGTACAAGCACGAAGGGCCAATTTATTGGTACAAGTTACCGCCGTCAAGACGATTCCACAGTATCATCGGGTGGCGCTCTTCTCGCCCGGGATCTTAACGGCTTTGGCTTTTAGCTTGGCGGACAGCTTTTTCTTGTTGATCTGCGCCCTTTCGCCGACCTTTTCGGATCGGAGCTGGATGGTGGCCAGGCGCTGCGCCGTCGAGACCTTGTTCAAGTCTTCAAGCACTTTCTCTTCGTCCATCTTCAGCTCATCCATTTTAGAGCCTGTACGACGCGGAAGGGTTAGAACAGATGAGGCATGAATCGACAACGGCTAATCGGGCCTCACCGACACGTTCTTCGATAGCAGAGACCAAGTCGACGTCGCCCTCTGTGATGATGCTGACTGCCACACCGCCCTTGCCTGCTCGCGCTGTACGACCGACCCGATGAACGTAGTCGTCCGGTTCCCTCGGAAGGTCCCAGTTGATGACCACCTGCACTTGCGGGATGTCCAAGCCTCGGCTTCCAACATCGGTCGCAATCAGCAGAGGCACGCTGCTGGCTCGGAAGGCCGATAAGGACGAGAGGCGCTCTTTCTGCGTAAGATAGGAGTGCAAGGCGGCGTTGGGAATGTCCAGCTCGGTGAAGACGGCAGACAGGTGAGCCGCGGTCTTGCAGCGCGAGACGAAAAGGATGCATTGAGGCAATGACTGAAGCTCGTTGGGCTCTTCTGCGACCTCTTTTCTTGAACTGGGACGACCATCCGGTTTCTTGAGCTTTGCGGATTGCCGGTTGCGACCAGGCTTGGCTCCGGTCATGGCGCAAAGGTGCGACATGAGGTGGTACAAGTAGCAATCGCGGACTGTCGCTGGAACAAACAGATATTTTTGCTCCAGCTTGGATGGGATTGAGATCCTGACACCCATCCTTGTTAGTCACAACACCGCTAAGAAGAAAAAGCGCATACTGGTCCTTTGACAAGTGAGCGAAAGGTGGCTCTTTCCCCGGCAAGGGTGGCTTGTTTTGAAGGGCCAAGATCGAATCTGAGACTGTAGCCGTGAAAAGGAGAGTCTGCCGATCGGCAGACATCTCCTTGATGATGCCCCCGAGTTCAGCTGCAAACGATGGTGCAAGCAGGCGGTCTGCCTCATCTAGGACCAAAAATCGGGTCCTTGAAAGTGACCATTCGCCATGCGCGCTGGAAAGCAAGTCAAGCAATCGACCTGGGGTGGCGACAACGACGTGAGGCCGCCGCCGAAGTGCCGCCGCCTGTTCCATCATGTCCAAACCGCCAACTATGCACACTGAGCTTAGTCCAACTGCTGATCCTAGCGCTTGAAACTGTTCGTGAATCTGAAAGGCCAGCTCCCTGCTTTTCTCTTGAGCTCCTCCGTTTCGAGTTCACGACGCTTGAAAGCCCACCTTGTAGGTGTTAAAACCAGCGCGAACAGCCCAAAGGGATCTTGTTGCAGTGACTGCAGGATGGGCAAGGCGAAAGCCATCGTTTTGCCAGAGCCAGTTTGCGCATTGCCAATGCAGTCGCGACCAGCCAGAATGGCCGGGATGCAAGCAGCTTGGACCTCAGTCGGCAATCGAATTGCCATCAGCTGAAGCGCCTTGACTAGGAACGAATCCAGCCCAAGCTCTTGGAACGTCGCCATGCCACTCCAAGGGCCCGCGGGGCTTCTTGCTTCTGGGTGGCGATTTTTTCTCACTGGGCCAACTTGTGGTGCGGTTTGCCAAAAGTTTGCTCGTCTTGCACTCTCCAGTCCTTTGCCAGTGTCTATTATTCGATGATAGCTTCTGCAGCAAGTTCAATAATGTAACACGAGCCGTTCGCCACCTCAAGGCGGCTAAAAAGGAACACGGCGCGGCTGCGGCTGGGGTCGCATTTGCGAACTCCCCTCAACAGCGAATCTTTTTGTCGTCTATAAAGAGCGACACCCTGGGCTACTGTCTATGCAGCTGGAAGACTTGGCAGAGGGACGCGCTCCAATCCGCAGGTGGGTTGCTGCACGCGAAATCAATCCCCAGTCTTCACCAGGGCCAACGATTGAAAATCCCCAGATCTCGAACCGGCTGTCTTACTTGCAGAAAGCGAAAGAAGGTGCGCTCATCGGGATAGACCTCAGAGCTTGAAAGCTAATTCATGGTCCACAGAAATGCCCTGAAGAGGTAACGCTAGTTTGGCCTTTTGCTTGCCTTGTTTCCTCCTCTGAAAACTTGATGCAGTACGTCGACGGCAAATGCACTAGGTGTCTCAGTGGTAACTGGAAGTGCATTCGCTTACAATCGTCGACAAATTTAACTTCGACTGGATTCGCCACCGACCAACCAAACTTGAATCACATCGGTCAATCAACAGCCGGCCCTTCCAGCCAGCCGTATGGGGACGAGTCTGACATCTTTGACTTGGATTCTCCGGACTTGGCTTCTCCCAACTTCAGCTTCCCGCCTGCCACCATGCTGCCCTTCCCTGACCCACCGCCAATGGCTCAGTACAACCCTGGCCTCCCAGTGCCCCCAGAAGACGACTTTGGGAAGGTTTTTTTGGATTTCGGCTCTCCCTTGGCACAAAACTCTGGCGACGAAGTGACGGTAAACGAGGACGTGTTGACCCGCTTTTAGTGAGCTCTTCGTGTTGCCCCTTCGACACCTCTTGCTTATGCCATATCCAGTTACGAGGAAATTTTGCCGGCCTGGGGGAGAACCTACTCCAAGAAGATAGCGGTCAATATGTTGGCGAGATGTAAAGAGCTGACGGAAGCAAATGAGCTGGTCCGCGCGGCGCGGCGGGCTGCTGCTGCCGCCTGTAAGTCTCTGCCGCTTCGATATCTCGTCTGGGCATTTCTGATCCGAATAGCAGATTTCGTCATCTATCGCAAGAATGGCGTTAACCTAACTTTCGTCAAAAATTCAATCAACCCGCTCAAGGACATGGAGCAGCTCGCCAATCGCTGGTTCAACGAGTGCTTTGCCAAACTCGATACGTCCATTTTCAAGTACACCACTTGTCTAACCACTGGTGGGAGACGGGACTGATCTAAGGCTCGCAGCTCCACCCTGACCGTGGAAGTTTCTTTGTGGATTCTGGCCGATTTGCATCTGGCAGCGCTGGCATACCAAGGCTCTGAAAAGGCCGACTCGCTCTTGGACTGCACCGAGCGGTTGTGTGTGGCTACATTCGGATTCGCTCCCACCCTTGATTTGGCCACCTTGAGGGGAGATTCGACAATGGGCCTCAGGTGGCTTGCGATGGACTCAATGATGAGAGGGCTGGGTCAACGCCGGAAGACAGTGTTCGACTTTACGGTATCGGGGTTTCAAGTGCCAGCATTTGTCTGGGATGATGCCACGTTGGATTCTCGAGAGAACGAGGAGGCTGGCTGGAACTTTGTGAGACTACATATCCTTCCCATGTTACGAATAGACTCGCTCATATTGACTCTTCAACAGTGGTACTCGCTGACGACGCCGCTAGTTTTGCTGTTGATCGACACCAGCAACCTGTGCGCTCAAGCAGGTCAATACTCGATGCTCGGACGCCTTCCGCAAGAGTTGATCAATGTAGGCGATTCATTGATGCAAAAGTTGAAGACATGGGTGCCGGATTTTGCGATTCTGAATGAAGTAGGGACCGACGAGCCCTTGACTATGCGGGTGCGTCCCCTCCCCTTCTCCCAATATGCTCACTGACCCTTGCTTACACCAGCCGGAGCTGTGCTGTGCGCAAGAAATCTGGCGAGAATTAGCCGTGCTTCTGTTGCTGCGCTTGATCCGGCGACAGAGCGTTCTGTCGGAAGAGTTCCGCAGCTGCGTGCAGCGGGTGATGGACCTGTTCAAAGCTCTCACGCCTTTGGTGGCAGCTCGCAGACGAAATAATGCGCACCTGTGCGATTATTTCACAGCCAGCTATTCCGGCCTCGCGTTCATGATTGGAAGTTTCCTCGTCGATCTGGACCAGCGTTCTTTCATCGAGCGCTTCATCCAAGCTCTTGGACCTTTCCAAACCTTCAAAGATCTCCTGGTCACTCTGCGGCTGGTGTGGTCTGAGACAGATCGGACCGGGGTGGTGGCTGACTGGCACGAAGTTGCTACTCGCCACAAACGGATCGTGACATTCCACTGAAATGCAGCACACCCTCTACCCAGCACCCTAGCTCTACTTGTGTGATCAGAACAGATCCCTTCTTGGCTTCATCCGGACTGTGGGCTCTTGAAGGGGCATAAGAATACCACTGAGCGTGTCCTCCATCCCTGAGGCAGCACAGTCAGCAAATGGAGGCACGACCAAAAATGAGTAATACTGACCGTGATTCTCAAAGGTTGGGGACACTCCGTCGATGACAGTGCCGTCCAGGTCGATGATCTTGGTTGTCCAGCTGCCCTTGGCCGGTTCGCCCACAATGAAATCCGTCGCAGTCTCGCCAAGCCGCTGAGTCAAGTGGACGTGGCCACTGAATTCGAAGTGTCGAAAGATGAGAGCAAGCTGAATCTGAAGTTCGCGGGTGGCAAATTGGCGTCCTGGGCAGACAGTGCTTCCGCCTCCAAAAGCCAGTTGGTTGGCGTACAAGGACAGGCCTTGCTGTCCCATGAAGCGGTCCCCGCGCCAACATGCCGCATCCGCACCCCAAATGTCCTCTTCGTCTGCGAGCGGTGATAAGCTGGTTGCTTCGACAGCGACAACTGGGACTCACATATTCCGCCTCTTGACATGCTGCGTAAATAGCTGCCAGCGGGAAAGGTCTGGTGCTCCAGGCCTGGAAGTTGGAAAGGTTTGACGACATAGCGGCCTCCGTACATCTGGGAGTGCAGCCTGATCGATTCTTGGATGGCCGACTCTAAATGGGGCAGAAGAGCTTTGAGGTCGAGCTCTGCCAGAGACGTCTCTGACGGGAGAGCGTCGCATTCGGCTTGGATAGCCGCCAGGAGCCGAGGCGATTGGAGAATGAAGGTGAGGAGCCAACCAGGCAGCAAGCCGGTGTTGCCAGTCAATCCAACAAACTAGCAGAGGCGTTAACAAAAAGGCACAAAACAGACGGTTTCAGACTTACCAGCATGTTAAACCATGAAGACTGCACGTATACGGGGACTTTGTGCTCTTGCAACAGGGCGGTCAGGCTTTTGATTGCCTCGGAACCTAGGACACCACACCGGTGAAATGAAGCTCGCAGCAGGAGGGTATAACCGAAAGCACCTTCTGAGGCTCCATCCTTGAGCAGCCAGGTCTCTATGGTAGACCGCTGGATTTCGCGGGCGGTGAAAAAAGCTCGCGACCGAGGCAATATCTTATTCCAGGTTCTTTCCGAGAGTAGCGGCAGGGAGGCTGCAATGTTGAGAGACGCGACGTTGTTGACAAAGTCGTGTAGGGCGTTTCGCATTCGGAGGGCAGGAAGCGAAGGGCCGTACAAGGCGCCCAGAGCGCCCGAGAATGTCATACGAGACGTCGTGCGAGTCAGCGGCACCACGCTTCCATCTTTCCCTAGGAAGGCCTTCAACTTTTGCAGCTCTGCCAGCACGCCAACTTCGTAGCGTTTCGCCAGCTCAACAAGGCTGTCTTTGGTCAACAGCCTCTGGACCGCTTTGTCCGCCAAAGCAGTCGCCGAGCGGTAGTTGTGCATTGGAATCTCCCATACTTTCCAGTGTAAAAGGTCCAGGGCCATGCGGTGGTCCAGGCAAGGCGAGGAAGCGAACATCTTTTTGGACAGTTTGGTCCCCGGAATGTAAAAGAGCTTCGTGGAGCCGAGCAAATCGAAGGGCAAAAAGGCTTTCTTCTTTTTGGCGGCATTTGAGTAGAAAGATTCATGGCTGGTGGGCCATCAGACGAGATTGTGTGCAATCAACAAGGAACTCACTCTAACACGAACGCGCAGTAATCCCGAAGCCGCCAGATCTCATACAAAGCAAAACCTAACAATGGCAGAATCAACGTGAGGAGCTCAACCATGCTTGTGGTCGATGCGGACTGATAATTGTAGATTCGCGCGAGTCGGACGGCGCAAGCGCGAGCGCTCCGGTTGTGTGAGGCTCAAGAGGTATCACAAATGCATGTGAAAAGCGACGGCCACGGCCAGCAAAGCATCGTCGCTTGCGCCACCAACATCGAGAGGAGGCGCAGAAAAAGAAAAGCGAAGGGCGTTGCGAACTAGGCAACGCGATGTCCCACGTTGGCCGAGTACTGGCCCGCCACATTGCCCGCCGGCGTGTACCGACAGACATAGAAGACAGAGGCCATGTCTTTCCAGATGGTTCCCTTTGGGCAGTGAGAAGCAGCGCAAGCGATCTTGTGGCTCGACTTCCAGACCACTTGGCTGCCCTCGAATTGCGCTCAACAGACACACGCAACGCAAAGGTGACTACCTACGTAAAATGGCCCGTGTCGACGTTCTTCTTGCCAGAAAAGTAGGCGGGGGCCTCGGACATCCAGCTTCGCAGGGCGCTGAGGTAGGTGGGAGTGAGCGGTGACTTCGGTGGTGAGCTGTTACGGCGAGCTTACCTGTACGGGTTGGACTTGGGAGGATTTGGGCTGGAGCCAGCAGCGTAGATGTTCTCGCCATAGTTGCCGCTTGAGTGCTTGAAGACGCCTGGGAAAAGTTGAATAAGGGGGGGCTGTGTCGGAGAATGAGCGCCCACATTTGTTGGCCCAAGCCTGAGTGCTAGCCTGCAGGCTGGATTGGTAGGTCACTTTGCCGGCCTATCCAGTGCATGTCAGCATCTTGGAACACTTGAACCTCCGGGCAAGGAGGGTCCTACCCCATATTGCAAGCGGGCGTGGTTGTGCGCGGCCACCCAATGGCTGGCGGGTATCTTGGCAGCCTTGCCCTTGGCAGCCACAACTGTGCCAGACAGAAGGGCCAAAGACGAGAGAACGCTGCCGAGGACAATGGCGAAGCGCATAATGAAAGTGGGATTCGATCAAGCGAATGGGAAGGGGAAAAGAGAGGGAGTTTGATCTAGTACACTACTACTCGCAGAGTCGTCGAAGGCCCGTCCAGAGCCTGTAAAGGTGGTCGTTGAAGCAGAACAAAAGGACAAGTGGCCAGGGTGGGTCCTCTGTCACGACGCGTTTCAGGTTCCGGCGTGGGAAACGGGGGCCGGTGCAGGGCAGAAGGACGGCAGACAAGGGCATCACTGATCTGCAACGAGGACCGAGCCGAATAATGCACATCCTCCTGCCAGCGTCAGCGACTCGGTGCATGGAGTCGAAGGGCACTTCAAGCGAAGTTTGAGCCTCAGGCGCTGACTGCCTCTTGCAAATTACGAGCACCTGCGACTCTGCCTCGGTTGCACGCCTCAGAAGGCCGCAGAGGCAAAGCAGCCGGCACCAAAAGGACCTCATCGGGGCAGGGGAGGCGCTCCCAGCTCAATGCTTCTTGCCTCTCGCCGGCCAGCACGTCTTCAACAAAATGACTCCACGTCAGAGTCGATTCGCAGATCTAGCGCAGGTAAGCTCCACTAGATCAGCATTCAAGCATCTGGACTGAATTTTGGCCGCCAATGAACAAAAGAGAGGGATCGTGTTAGGGTTCGTTGCTTCCAATTGGTCACTCATCCGAGGAGCGAGACAGCTGAAAGAGCTCTGCGTGTGACTTTCAGCTGCGTCGGCGCATCTCTATGGGGTAAGCGTGGCCTAACGACAAGCAAAGGGACCCTTTTCAATTGACCATGCCTCTTCAACAGGGCTCTACGGCATATTGTCTGTTCACAATGCACGGATGGCAGCTGGAAGGCAACTGCTTGCTCAACAAGAGATGTTGGTTTGGATTGGGATCAACAGCCAGAAATATTGAACATGCTGTTTCACAGGGAGCAACTACGAATCGCGAGGGAAAAGGCGGCAGAGAAGGCTATCTAAAAGCAAGAAAAAGGCAAGGGAGGAAGGAAGTGCCAGGCAAGAGGGGAGGTTGGGCCAGGCAAGAGGGCGGCCTAGCTGGTCGGGTTGTAGAACCAGAACGAGAGGGCTATGATCTGCTCCATCATTTTTCAGATCCCTTCCACGGCTCAACAGAGAAAGAAGCTGACGACATAAGTGGTGATCAACGAGAGGCCTTCCAGCCAATGTGTAATGCCATCCTGAATGGCCCAGTTGACGATCAGGATCGAGATGAAAAGCGTGAGCGTCTCGAAAACATCAAAGAACCTGCGTCGCTCGGTCAGAACTGTCGTCTGGAGCAATGGGCTAGAGATCTTACAGAGTCAGAGGTTGGCCGATCATCCAGCCGAGCAGAATGAGGAAGGGCAGAACAAAGAGGGCGATCTGAATGGAGCTGCCGACCGCCACTTGGATGGACAGATCGAGCTTGTTCTTATACGACACCAAGACGGCGGTGACGTGCTCGGCCGCGTTGCCGATGAGCGGGAGGATGATGAGACTAGACGGGATGTCAGGCCAAGCGACAGCAACGAAACGAAGGGCCAACTCACGCCACCCATTCTTCCGAGATGTTGTTGTCGCGGGTCAAGCCTTCGATGGACGCCACGAGCCATTCACTAGTGAAGCCGCAGAGGATGGTCACCACAACAATGAGGATCCCGGCGGCTTTGATGGTGAGGCGCGCCTCTTCGCCATCTTTCTCTTGCATCGACGCGTTGGAACTAGCAGCATCACTGCTGTTCGATTTGTTGGACCAAGCAGGCAGACGAAAAACGTTGTTGCCACCGCTGGGTGAGTCCAAAGGCGCGTTGGCGCCGTCGCCGGGCTGCGCTGAAATGCGAGGAAGCTCGCTAGCAGCGGCGGAGTAGATGTAAGGGTGCGTCTGCAAAGCGTGTTAGGACTTTGCGCTTTCAACCTCTACAGAAGACCTACCCTATTATTATGGAGAACGAAAAGCTCTTCAGTCTCTCCCTAGTAGCCCACCAAAATAAGGCTCACCAGAGCTGGAAGACCAGGTAAGCGACGTAGACCAGAAGCAAAATGATGGCGACGCCGTGGCTCAGAGTGAGGATAGCCTTCGAAACGTCTTCTGTCTGGTCGGTCTCGCCGGGTCGAGTGGCACTGGTGATGGCAGTATGAAAGGCGGCTGGGATGACGATGCTCAAGGTCGAGAGCCCGAGCATCGAGATGTTGACCTGAGCGCTCCGCAGCTTATAGCTCTGTTCGTGGAAGCGAACGCCTCCAACAAGAAAGCTTGCCTTGCCATCAGAGCATGCTCATCCGATCAAAGGTTTAACGCACCAACACCCCAAGACCAGCAGACAGTTGGACAAGATGCTGCCGATGACGGCCGATTGCACCACCCTGATTTCGCCTTTGACCAAAGCCAAAATAGCTGCACACATGTGAGTTCGGGGGTCACTCGAGAAAGGAAAAGGCAAACGCACCGATGATCAGTTCCACAGTGTTGCCGAAAGTCGCGTTGGCGAGGCCGCCGAGGGTGTCACCCAACCGTTTCGCAATCTCTTCGGTGGCCAGCGAGAGCAGAGCCGCTAGGGGCACGATCGCCAGGGCCGAGGTGACGAAAACGATGGTTGCCGATTGGTGTGCGAAGTGCAGCGCCCACGAGACGGGGATGAAGACCAGCAAGACATTGAGCCAGGAGTAGGTGGCGATCTGGCGAGCGCAAAAGGTCCAGGTCAGCTGGTCCTCGTTGCTGGCTTTCCTGCCGCGCCAGACGCTGGTCTTCTTGGATTTGACCTCCTTGAGGGTGCTATCCTGACGGCGGATGTCGCGCGCCAAGGATCCCAATTCGAGGTCGTTCGGGTTGAATTCGCCAGGCAAGCGGGAAGATTGCCCACTCGCCTGGACAGTTGGCGTTATTGAATCATTTTGGAGATCCGAAGAAGCAGATTTTTGCATATATTATATTGGTTGCTTGAGATAGAGGGCTTCCAGACCAGACGCAACGCTGCAAATGACGAAGCGCCAAGAGGGCTGGGCGATGCATTGCTTGGCCTTCGGCCTTTGAAACCCGCAGTAGTGGCAATCGCTGATAATGGTATGAACAGTAGCGTGCATCAAAGGCCACAGGAGACTGGCAAGGGCTCGATAAGGCAAACTAAGCGACCATCGGGATGAGCCAGGTCAAAGCAGGAGGGCAAGACTGGCTGGCCCTTCGTTGAGCAGGAACTCCTCGCAAAGGCTTCTGAGAGCACCAAGGCACAAACTGCAATCAGTAAATGGCAAAGTCAAAGCGCCAAAGTGGCCGTCTATTGGCGACGAGCACAGTGGCGACCCGAGCGGCTTCGATTTTGCCACCTCGCGGCCTCTCGCGAACTTTCCCAAGGAAACAAGAAGGACAAGGAGCAATTGGTAAAGGTATGAAGGCTAGGGCTTCGCCTCGAATGCAGTTTTTTGTGGCCCCTTCCTCATCTGTAACGAGTTGGCGTGCCCGATCTATCTTGGGCGACCGACTTGGAGCGAAAGCCGGACCACTCTCCACTGGCAGCACCCTTGACCTTGCCCTCCATCTGGTCGACCTGCCTGCGAAGGTTCTCCGACGCGCTCTCGATCCACTGCAAGCTGGACAGGTGGGCATTGAGGATGGCAGCGATTTGCGAGACGGGATCCTCCACGTTGCCTTCGGTGGACGAGGCGGAGGCAGGCGTGATGCCGACCGAATGGGAGAGCGAGTTGACGTCTTGGATCAGCGACGACAGCGAGCGCGACATGTCGTCGAGCTGGGTGTTCAAGCTTTCGGCCAATCGATATCTGCGCGCCAAGAGTTCAGAAACAACATCCCCCGAAGGACTGGCGAAGACCGAGGAAACAAACGCACGCTTTCTCTCGCTCTGCATCCGCTCCCATCAACCTCGATTCGGCCGTAGCTGGGCCCAAGACCCCGGTAACCCTCGCATCGTAGTCGTCCAGGATCGCAGAGAGCTGTTGTTGCTGGGCTTCGACCCAGTTTAACGAGCCCGAGATGTTGTTCTGCTCCGGCTCGGTACTTTGTAAGGCCGTGTAGAGGTTGCCAATCTGGAGCAGACCGAGAATATCAGACTATGAATCGCAGAAGTGATGAACAGAGGGGGTGCGGACCTTGTCGCCATTCGAAATGAGGATCTTATCCCAGGCCCTGACCTCGCCAGCCAGCGAGGTGAACTCTTTGGTGCGTTCCTCCAGCTCTGCGTTCCAGCGGTTGACGATGTCCTCCATCTTCATGCCGTGCAAAGGGTTGGGCGCGGAGACCGTAGCAGCGGGGGTTGCTCCAGTCAAAGCCGCCGCGGGCGCCGCCGAAGGTTGGGAGACAACCGGGGCAGCGGTTGGCGTGACGAGGCTGGGTTGAGAGGTGGAAGTGGTCGTCGCAGGCTTCGCAAAGCTGAGCGTGGGCACGCTGACAGGGGTAGCGGCGGGCGTGGCAGAAGTAGAGGCTGTAGTGGAGGTAGAGGCCGAGGGGCTGGACGGGAACAGGGGAGAGCCTCCCAGAGGAGAAGGCTTTTTGGTGGCATTTGGTACAGCGAAAGCGGGCAGGGATAGAGCTGGAGCGGCCGAGGTAGTGGCCGAAGCGGGCGCAGCGGGAGCATCCTTGGTGGCATCTGCTTTCACCCCGCCAAAGCTGAAAGTCGGCGCCGGCGTACTTGTCGTGGCGGTTGCGGTTGCGGGAGTGGAGGTGGCAGTGGTAGCCGGAGGCGTCGCGGGAGTCCCAAAAGAGAACGTCGGCGCGCCACCGAGTTTGGGCGCAGGAGGAGGAGTATCTTTTGGAGTGGTGGAGGCGCCCCCAAAACTGAAGGACAGCCCACCCGAAGGAGCGGCGGGAGGAGGAGTGGAGGTGGTAGGGCCGCTCAGACCAGTAAAGCTGAACGCTGGCTTTGGCGTTTCCGGAGTGGCCGCAGACGCAGGGGCGGCTGGCTTGTCTGCTGGTTTCGGGGTGCCAAAAGAGAAGGGACTGGCCGCGGCTGTTGCTGCTGGAGCGGCTGCTGGGGTGGAGGCTGCCGGCTCTGCTGGCTTGCCAAGAGTGCCAAATGAGAAGCCTCCACCCAGAGCAGGGGCTGCCGAGGTCGACGCTGGAGCCCCAAACGTTCCTCCACCTCCTCCTCCGAACGAGAATGCAGCAGGCTTGGGTGCCTCTGCTGGTTGGGCCGGCGCAGGCGTCGTCGCAGCTGGAGCTGACGGGGCACCAAAGGAAAACTTGGGAGCCTCAGAGGTGGTGGCCGCCGCCGCCGCCGGTTTGCCAAAGGAAAAGGCGCCCAAGGCGGCAGGCGCAGCGGGAGCTGCAGCTGCTGGTGCGCCAAAGGAGAAGCTCGCAGGGGCGGCGGGCGGCGTCTGGGCGGGCGTGGTCGACACACCACCGAGGGCGCCAAAACCTCCAAACGTTGAAGATGCAGCTGGGGCAGGCGTGCTGGGCGTGCCAAAGCTAAAAGTAGTCTTTGGCGCCGCTGCTGCTGGAGTGGACGTCGCTGCACCGCCAAAGGAGAAGCCGCCTGGAGCAGGTGTGGCTGCTGGAGCGCCGCCGCCAAAGCTGAACGCTGGCGTCGCTGGAGCAGCTGTGCGAGGGGGTGGCTTTATTGGCACTGGAAATAGGGGGAGAACAAAACACTCAAACGCACCTGTGCCAAAGGAGAAGGCAGGAGCAGCGGCCGTCGTGGTGGGCGGCGTGCTCGAGTTGCCGGCCGCTGTTGTTTGCTCGTGTCCTTGAGCCTTTGTCTGCGCTCGTAGCTTGTCAAACACTCACGCTGCCCAAATGCGAATGCTGTCAAGTGCATGTGAGCAACGGAACAGCGAACGAGGCAGTGGCAACCACTCACCCATTGCTTTGCGGCCGTCCAAGGGAGAGCCTGGCAAAGCTTGCCTTCGCTCCGTAATGCTTGCTTCGCTTTAATGGTTCTATAGTGTTGCTTTAATGCTCCTCAAATGCTCTGTTTGGCGCTCCACTGCTTGTCCATGGCCCTGATGCTGCCCTCTCCCGACCTCCAATTTTGGCTAGAGATTCTGTGCCAGTTGACGCGAGGCGATCCCGCAGTGTAAAGGGCCTGATACTCGAGCCGCCGCGTATTTATGTTGCTCTCAAACCGTCTCTTGGACGACGAGAGAGGGAGCCTGAAAGACGAGAAGAGGTCCCTTCAGTGTCAGACACGTCTCGGGCGACCTCTCTGCAGCCTTCTTTCCATGTTCGACCATCATGCCCACTCCTACTCCAAGGTTGTCGGTCCGAACGCTAAGGACTCATCGACCCGTGGCAACGCCCATCACCGAGCGACCGCCGTCGCTCATTCATGAGAACAGGTCCTCAGAAGACGACTCGGACCATGGCTCGGTGCCCACTCCTCCAGACCGGGGCACAAGCAATGGCAATGCGATGGATTTGCGATCGCTGAAGAAGGCCCTGGACTCCACGGTGGCGCAGGCAGCGGCGCACGAAAAAGCAAAGGCCCAGCCGCTCTTCCTCCGAGAGCCTTTTGTCTCCAATGCTCTGGTCAAGGGCAAGTTTCGGATCATTGCGCAATGCCCGGCTGGCGTGGACAAGTGCGAATGGATCGCCATTAACCGTCAGCTCCCGCTCTCATCGGCCAATTTCCCTTCAAAGCGACTGACTTTTCGGCGAGCAGTGATTGACTTCTGGTCACAACTTAACAACTGGTATGCCTTGATATTCTCGATTTGCACCTGCCAAACCATGTCTGTGGGCCCAGAGTGCGTTGTACTCTCTGGTTGAAGGGAGACTGTTCTCAAGTCGGACTAACAGCTTCGATCTATTTTGGAGAGATCAACGGCAACGGCCTGCCTTCACGTATGCTGATTCAACGCTCTCTTGGGGTCAGTCTTGATCTTCGCACTCGACTTTACGAGATCTGAAATCGCGCGTGCAGTGGAGAACCTATCGAAAAACAAGACCGTCTTCCCGACCGATCAAGGGAGAGACTTTGCGCCTGAATTTGAGACGATCGCTTCCAGAATTTACATCCAGCTGCTCAGTGCGTTCAATGCGGTGGCCCTTGCGAGCGGAAAATCGGGTGACTCACAGCCGCCACAGTGCTCTTTGCGCATATCTACTACGCCCACTTTCCCGAGATGATCCACCTTGAAGCCGAGTCGCACCTCAACTCGATGTGCGCCCACTTCATCACCTTTGGCCTCTTGAACGGCCTCGTCACCCCGTCCGCGAGGGAGCTCAACCCGGCTTCGCGCAAAGGGTGGATCCTGGGCACTCTAGCGCAAAAATGGTGTTCTCTTGGCATCATACCAAAAGACTTGTTGCAGCAATCGGCATCTGACAGCTAGACACTCGGACTTTGCAGAAAGGGCGTCAAGAGGCTTGTGGAACAGCGGCCAAGACTGTGTCTGGAGATGTACACTGTAGAACACAAGACATATGTTGTTTGCCATCGATAAGTTGCATCGCTTTCCGTGCGTGGGATTACAACGAACGGCCCCTGCCATCCACCACCAAAGTCCTGGTTCCCAAATTCTCGCAAGCCTGAGTCTGAAGACGAAGGGTCCTGCTTTTGCATTGCTCCTCGGTGTCCGCGAAGTAGCCATTCTCTGCGTCCTTGTCCGCCACTTCTTTCTCAGCTTCGACGATGGCAGCCAGACGATCGCCCAACTCCTCTGAAGCAAGGCTGGACGCCAAGAGACTGCGCAAAGGTGTAACAGGCATTGTATCAGCAGGGGAGGTGCCGATCGAGGTTGCCAAGTCAGGAGTGGAAGGATTGGAGAAGATGAGGGGAGGCGAAGGAAGAGGGTGCAGCTCTTCCTTGACTGTGGAGTATAGGGCGACGACTAGCGGGTCGATCAACTTATCCGGAAGGATGCAGGACAGCAAGAGGATAAGCGCAGCCTGCGTGACCATCAAGCACATAAGTTTGCAGACAGAAGAGTGAGCAATTCGGGGGACCCACCATGACGAGCTGGAAGGCTCCCAAAGCTCTCGAGTATGCAGTTTGGGAGCAGTTGATCGAGCCCTGCGGCAAGAAGTCAGGCTTATTACACGAGCACTCCGAACTGACAACCCACAACAACAAAAGCATGCCAACAGGAGACTACGGACTCGACCTGTTCTGGCTTCAAGTCGAAAAGGTCGAAGAAGTCGATGCATTTGCCAACAGAAGCGCGAACCACCTCGGTCGTTTCGAGGATGGGAGTCTGTGGGCTCGAGCAATCAGGTTTACTCAACAAGAGGCAAGTAACACGCTCACCACGACTTCGGTAGAGATGCTTTCAATCATAATGATGGATTTGGTAGCACGAGTGAATGGACTGGGAGCAAGAGATCAATCGCGGCAAAGAAGCCACCAATAACGGTCGACTTTCACAAGCTCGCTGGGAAATTTGCCCAACGCCACAAGTCGCGTCGCGCGACCTTTGGTAAAGCTCCACAAGAATCGGCAGGGAAGGTTGACCGCGAAAGACGGAGGGTCAGGGCAAACACAAGCAGAAACTGATCACGGTGGCGAACCCGACGGCGCATGCCAGGCCGGCATGGGCTGCAGGGTTTGAATGGACAGTCTCATTTTCATCGATGTCATCGATATCCTTGGACTCTAAGACGCGATCGCTGACAAGAGAAACGGGACGAGGTCGACAGCCAGGCGCGGCAGCTTAGTGAAGCCTGCGGCCTCCTCGAGTCGCCACCACTGGTTGCACCTCCCATATTGTGGCTGCGAGCGGAATCAAAGCGACTGGGCTCAATAAGACTCAGGGAGGGGGCGGAAACGGGGGAGCAAGAGCCCCATCAACCGAGTAGGCGACGGCCCAAAATAGAACTATGGATGATATTAGTGCATAGCCTACGGGGAGCTAGTGGAGCTGAGAGGGCGCAGAAGCAGCGCCAGCACTTGCTTAGAGACGTCCTCGTTGGTCGTGCGGATCGTTAGTCGGCAAAGCTGTGGCCGCTGTCAGCAAATGAAGCTGACCGAAAGTGGAAATATTGGCTCGCCTTGGCTGATGCATTAGGCTCTAACCGTAGCAGGCAGCCAACCTTGCCGCCCGTGGACATGTGCAGAACACCGGCACCAACGATGTTGGTTGGGTTCGGGTCAATGCCTTCCAACACGCCAAGCTTGAAGCCAGAAATGATCTTGGTGTGCCGTGCATGGTCGACGCCACCGGAAGACGTGAGCTTGATGGGGAAGATCTGTTGCGCCTCCAGCGGTTCGCCACCGATTTGCTTCCACCGCTCGAAAAAGTCCGATTGGCCGAGTCGAACTGGCTCGACAAACTTGGTCAAGAAAACGGGGAGCTTGAGAGTAAGGGTTTGGTGGGAGCCAGCGAGGTATGACACGTGTAGGATGGGCTGGCTGGTGAAGAACTGCTTGCACTCGATCTGGACCGCTTGCTGAACTTGTGTCATGCCGTCCAGAGTGTTGGAGGGGATTTTCGGTAGAGTTACGTTGAGCGCGTCTGACTCTTCGACATCGACGGTCACAGTGAAAGACTCCAGCGAGACGGAAATCTTGTTGCCAAAGTAGAGCGCTAGTCGCCCAAGGTGGCCGTGGTATTCGGATTTGATCCCAATCTGAAGTTGAGAGTCTTCGTATAGGATGCCTTCCGATGCGTAGGAAAGGCGCGCAAGGTATTTGTCCGCCCCCAGCGTGAACTGGACGGGCGCTTTTGGCGTTGGTGCGGGAAGTGCTGATGTCGAAGGCGTGACGGGCTCCGGTGAAAGAGCTTCAGGAGCTGGATTGAGCGGCTGAGCTTCGACAGCGCTTGGCGAAACCGCCATAGGGTTGGACCGGGCTTCAGTTGGCGAAAGGTCCAAGCCAATCAAGCTGTCCATCACGTTCTCCACTTGCGCTGAGGATCCATTGGCCGTTGCTGGAGAGAGTTGCAGTGTCGGAGAGTCGCCATTGGTCGTTGCTGAGCCGTTCGTCGTCGACCGCTTCTGCAAGCCTTTATACCGCTCCGCGTCCTTGTCCTTGTTGAGCTCCCTTCCGCCGACATGCCACGTTCGCTTATCGCTCGCATCACCGTGCTTGCTGACCAGCCTAGCTAGCAGCGCAGACTCCCGCTCTGGGAATGGCGGCATTTCATCGCACACGATTTGGAGGAGGTCTTCCGACGGGAGCTCGGCGATGGCCAAGTATTCGCACGCCCGCTGCTGCAGTTCCGCGTCCAGCACATGCCGATAGCGCTGCAACACGGCGATGATTTGATCACGGATTTCTGGGAAAAGGTTGAGCCATTTGATGTAGGTCGTCAGCAGCAGGGCTCTTGTTGCCGGCGAGCAAACGTTCGACTTGGCGTGCAGAGTAGTGAACTGCTCGATGGGAGACTGTGGTGCAAGCGGCATTTCGACAGGTAAGCGGGAGCCTATCTAAAGAAGAGGCCTGCAAGCGCACCAGACCAGGCTCGTTTGCCACCAGGTGCCCAAACTCGCCCAAGATGTAGGCTGCCACCTTGACGAGGTTCTCGTGCGCGGAAGGTGACCGGATGTACTCGTACACCTTTCTCGCCGCGTACTCCTGCAGCTCCTCCGTGTTGGTGACGATCTGCACAACGCGATACCACACCTCGTCGCCGATGTGGTCGCCCGCCTGGGCCATGAGCCGAAGCATGGTGTCCAGGTACCACTCGTACTCGCGCGCAAACTTCTCTGTCAGGATGGCAATCTTCAAGACGAGCTCCTCCCGGAGCGAATAGTCCGCCGAGTGGAGGTAGCGCAGGAGCTCTCCGACGATGGCTGGCGCGTTAGAGACGTCACACATGCTGTAGAGCAAGTCAAGCCCTCTGCGCCGCACGGAGATGTCCTTGTCGCGGAGGGAAAGGATGACGGTTTCCTGGTGGACTTTGACCACGTCTAGCGAGTCGCTTCGGGCGGCCAAGTGCGTCATGGTGTCCAAGCCTAGATACCGCACGTTGGTTTCTCTTGAGAGGATAAAGCGGCCGAGAAGCTGGGCTGCGGAATTGACAATGGTGGACTCGGTGTCGAGGTGGATGGCGAGGTTGATGGCTTCGAACAGCACCGCGTTCTGGGCGTTGGAGTGCTGGACATTGTTAGGCTTCTCTTGCGAGTTCTGGAGGATGGTTTGGAGGACGTTGTGGAGCATGAGCCGAATGGTCGGGTCATCTGTGAGACATCGAATCATCAAAAATGCTGGGAAATTAGGTCGAAGCTTCTCACCAGAAGGAGGATAGTACTGTAATAAGCGGAGGAGCTTGATTTGAAGCCAGGGAATCGGAACTTTGTAGTAGACATAGTCGGCAGAATATTCGTGATCGAGCACAATCTGCGCTTGCTGTGTTCGGGACTGGTAAATGGCACACTTTCGAGGCTGGACTCACCTTGCTTAGTCTATGAACAGCTTTCTGGTAGCAAATAGAGAAGGCGTCTAGCTGGTCTTGTGCTAAGGCCACCACCAGACTGGACACCGCCAAGGCCACGCCCTGTGCGAGTGGGTCATGAGATGGATGGAACGTCTGTTGAAAGTATGATGATGACGCGCACCAAATCCGCATCATCCATGATTGAAACGATGCGCAGAGCCCATTCTTCCGCGGGGATGGCGGACGGGTACTTTCTGTAAAGCCTGAGTAAGGTCAATGCCGCCTTCTTCTTGACAAAAGTCGGTGATGTTCTGTGAGATCCCAAGTGCGCTGAAAGCATGAGCAATGTCCGTCCTGCGATATGGTCAAGGGGCAAAGGATCTCACGGAGAGATGAGGAGACGGTGCACATCTGGGGCGAGCGCGTCGGCCATTTCTTTGCCGCCAATGTTGGCGATCGCATGCAGTGCCAGGCAGTTGTTCATCTCGTTCATGTCGTCCAGGTCTTTACGAATGGAGTTGATGACCAGTCGGACAATGTCCGAGTTCTCGTGCATTAGCAAGGTGATAGCCAGGTAACCCTGTTCGTCGTCGCCGTAAAGGGATTTAGATGCCAAGTAGAAATCAAAGTAGGAAGGCGCAACGCACGATCTGCTTCTCGGCGTACTTGTTGGACGAGATGAGGTTGACGGCTTCCATGTGCCCAATGTCGACCTGGTAGCCTAGGATGTAGGTGAACACGATCTTGGACAGGTATTTTCGCTTGGCGTAGCCGTCCAAGTTGCCCTCTGAAGCCAGCAAATGCCCGGGGTTGAGCAACCAGGCCAGAGGGTAGGTGCGAGCGAGAGCTGGTCACCTTTAAACTTCTGTCGGATGTGGGCCATCTCCTTGTTGATGCGCTTCTCCTCCAGCTCACGCACTCGGCAGGCGCGCAGGTCAGCGATGTACTGCGTTCGCGCCGGTGAGCCAAAGCCCGAGGGAAGCGAAGGGGAGGGCGACGCACTTGGACCAGGCCGCGCAGCTCCTGCCTGTTGCCTTGGCCGGGCAGCTTGGGCATCTTTAGGCCGCTCATCTTAACGTCGACGACCTCAACGCGAGACCCAAATGTATCGTCAAGGGCGGCAGGGGATCATCGCCGAGCTTTGGCAACCTGCTCTCTTCCCGAGTTGGCCAGCTCGCCATGTTGTTGTTGCTCCGACTGGCGCTCATAGCGCTCTTCACTGAGTCTATAGCCTTAATAGGCAAAGCCAGAATAGGCGATTGGGTAGGTCCTTCCCTCAACGTCCTTCAAGGCCACGCATGACAGAATTGGCGCTTGGTGGATAGGTCCACTCTGGCTACGCTTTCTTCTCGCCTTCCGCCTTGCACAAGCAGCAGTCTGCGCTGCGGAAAGAGATCCTCAAGACCAAGGCCGAGCTCAGGGGGACTTCGAGCCAAGACGAGTTCGCAAAGTGGGCCAAGATCCGCCGCAAGCTGGACAAGCAGGTCGCCGATTTGGATATTCTCAGTGAGCCTCACTGCTTTGTCTCAAAGTATTGTTTCGGTTAGCTCAATGTGCGGACTTTGTCTAGACAAGCAATTGGGCACGGCCAAGTCCTCGACCCAGGGCATCGTCACCACCTTCCTCTTCCTGTTGACCACCGTCGTGCCCTTCTTATACACGTCTGCGCACTCCAAGTCCGCCGTGTTCTACCTGCCTCAAGGCTGGTTCGGCAAGTTCGAGTGGTTTTTGGCTTTGCCGTTTGCGCCGCTAGGTAGGTGCACTTTCTTGTCTTGCTTCTCTTCTTCTTCCACTCACCACAGCATTCCTTGAGCAGGTGGAATCTCGTGCGCCGTGTGGATGATGGCCGTACGCCGAACCGTCAAGCTGGCCAAATCGGCCGTGCAAGAGCTGCTACCCGAACCTCCCATCGTCGACCGCGTGCCGCCTTCAGCTACCGCGCAAGTGCCGCAGGAGAAGAAAGAGCTTTGAGAGGAGGGTGTGAGCTACATGGTCTTTGCATTGAACGCATTTGGGTTCTCTCGTAGTGGGTGGCGTCTTGAGAAGGAAATTGATGCGATGAGAGAAGGTAATCAATCTTGCTTCGGATGGAATCAGGTGCTACGGATGTCATTCTGTGTGACTAGTGATGGGTTACAAGAATGGCAGGAATGTGATCAGGCCGCGTGTGCTTGTAAAGAGCGGGTGTGCCAGTGAGACGCTCGTAGCCCTCTTTTTTCAGCCAGTCTCCGACAGCCATTTCCAGCTTGCCTTCGGTCAAGTGTTGAAAGTCGTAGAATAAATCCACGTCGGGCCAGTATGTGTCCACGAACCGAGCAGCGGCGCGGCAGAGGCGGTCGCGTAATTCTTCTAAGAGACCTTGCATGTGGGGTCCGAGCTCCTCTCGCTTTAGCAGGAAATCAGAGAATTTGACAGAACGGTGCGGTTTGTCCTTTTCGACAAGTGCCAACACGATGAACTTGTCAGGTTCGCCAAGACCAGATTGCGTGAGGTAGAAAAGCACCTCTCGGCCATTATGCCGGCACGGGTCGGTTCCTATACGACGGTGGACAGGTGTGTTTGGGAAAACGTCGGTGAAGGCGCCTGGCACAGCACCAATAATCGCTTCCCAGTGTTCGAGCAGATCTGCCGCTCGGTATGTTCCGTTTTGTGCGGCAATGGCCGACCTGGCTTCCATTACGACACCTTTTAAAGCCTTTCTGCGATCTTCCGGCACACCAAAGTAATGCACCTGCGATAACGGTTCGCGGCATCAGGTTCGGTTCTTTGAGCGGCAAGTGGCGTTGCGGGCTCACCGGGAACAATTGATCCACGCTGAGAATTTGGCTACCAGCAACAATTTCCGCAGTTGTTCGACGCACTGGAGCGGAAACTCTGTGTTGGCGCGTTGCATCACCGACTCCGTCAAAGAAACGAGCCGTCGCTGGGTCGCAAGAATGTATGATCGCTCGAGAGGAAGGGGTAGCTGAAAGGTAAAGACAGGAGAATGGCAAAGGAGACTATTCGAGATCGTGAACCAAACGCCGTCGGGAGGTCAGAACGAGCGGAGCGAAACTGGATGAGAGCTCGAAGGTTGCTGTTCTCTAGCTATTTGCCAGGGTCGGCGTTCACGCCAGGCGATAGCACAGACTACGGAAAGTGAGAGCAAACGATGGTGGTTGGGCCGCAAGAGACGTCTTCCGCCGGTTGGCATTCATCGCAGTCGTCGAACGAAGACAGACAAAGGGAGTCACCGAGGCCATTGACAGGTCAGAGCTTTAAGCTCATTAGGAGCTCTTTTGCGTCCGCATTCATCGAGCAAGCAGGCAGATGCATTAAGCAAGATTGGTGCCTAAGACACTGGCTGGCAGCGAACATTTGGTCCATCAGTGTCACAGCACGCAGAAGCCGTCATAACAGCAATCAGACAATGTCACAGCGCATTGAAGGAGGCCAGGCGCATCCAACATAGGCATTGTTTAGACAGTTCAGGGGCAACCGGTGGCGAAAACTTTCAGCGGCGCAGCTCGCTCGAGAGCCAGAGAGATGTGGTATAGCGCATCAAGAGTTTCCCGGCATGCATTTCATCGTCATGGCGTCGCCATAACCCCTCCTGAGGCTCCCCATCGCGTGATTGCGCGACCCCAAGCTTCGAAATCCGCGCATTTGAAGTTTGTGTTACAAGTTATCTCATGCCCAGCATCCTCGCTCTGTGTGAGCCCATTCAATCATGGAATCAGCACCAGTAAGAGGGCAGATAAGATAAAGAGGGTGACGGCACCTTTCCGGGTTAAGGCCATTGATCAACGGCGCGGAAGCTGACGGCCCCTGAGCTTCGATGGGCGGTAGGCCCATTGGCATATTGGGGTTCATCGACGGTGGCGGCGGGCCTTGTTGGAACATAGGCATTCCAATCGGCGGGTTCGAAATGGGCGGTGGCATCGAAAAACCTTGAGGGCCAGAGAAGGAAGGTGGTGGTCCAAACGAGCCTGGTCCAGGTCCGTAGCCGCCGCCCATGGGAGGTGGAGGAGGTCGCATCATGGGATTGCCTCCGCCTGGAGGGCCACCGGCGCCCGGACCGAAGCGAGCTGTTGGGTCCCCTCGCTCGTACATCTTGGTGATTTCGTCGATCAGGTTTTGCGCCTTGTCGTGGCCCAGGGAGGAGTAGTACTCTTTGACGTTTTGGAGGTGATTCCGGCCTGCATTGTGCGCCTTGCGGACTGCGAAACACTCCTGACTGAGCCTCTGCACATACGAGTGGCTAGAGAAGCAGAGAGAGCGCACCCGACGAAGAGTCGTGAGTGAGGAAAACGTCGCAGTAGTCTGTGCGGCAACCGAAGACTGGGCTCAGCAAAAGGCTCGCAGAAGCAGAAAGCGGGCGCTGACCGCAATAGTATTTCCTAGCAGCCCCCTTGAGCATGAGCTTGACCTCGATGGCAGCCAGAGGGCACCACTCACGGCATTGTCTGAACTGGGGGGAGAGCCGAAGCTGGCTGCAGGCGGAAAAGAGAGCTTGCGCAGGCTCAACCATGGACGAAGGCATCCAAGAGCCCGTGGGTTGCCCTCACTTTCACTCTCCCAAGTCTGCAGAGTGCTCAGCGTAGCTTGGAGCTCACAGTTCGACCTCGTCCGGCTCTCGCTCTCGGAGCGGGTGTACGTCAAGCTCAGAGGCGACCGCGAGCTCAAAGGCGTCCTCCATGTTCGTCTCTGGCCTCTTACAGCAGCAAGCCTTGCTGACTGTTGATCTCTGTGGCGACCAGGCCTATGACGGGCACATGAACTTGATCCTGGGCGACGTCGAGGAGACCATCTCCGTTGTGGATTTTGACGAGGCAGCCGGCTCTCAGTCCATCAAGGTGTGCAATGCTCTTTACTAGAGCTTCATTGTTTGAAGCTCAAGCGGGAATTTGTGTGGCACAGATGGTCAGGCGGAATTGCGAGATGCTGTTTGTCAGAGGGTGCGTGTTTTCCCATCCTGTCAGACCTTTTGCCAAAGTCTGAACCGACCTGAATTTGCACAGGGATGGCGTGGTGCTAGTCAGCCCACCTTCAAGAGCATGACGAATTGTAAAACTAAACGGGCGCCAATGGACGGAGGCGAGAAAGCGCCAGCAAGATGTGATGTGGCAAACCATGCAAAATTCACGCCTCATGAGATAGAGAGACAGCGAGATCTATAAACACGCAAAACAAGTACATGCGAACTGGGGCTAGGCTTTCTCCCCAGCCTTGTCGTCCACCGCTTTGGTCTCCCCTTCGATCGGGGGCGCGAACTTGGACTTGGCCCTCAGTCGCGGGCCGTACCTAGCGAACAACCAGGAGCCGGGTAACATGAGGAGCATTCTGCATTCGCACACCTCGTAAGAATTCTGGGCCAAAAGTGGAAGAGGGAAACGAACAGGATGGCGAGGAAAGTGCAGGCCCAGTTGACGCCCATATGATGCCACATGGGCTCGACGAACAAGGGCAAGATGCCACCCAAAGTGGAGCGCATGATGACGTGGGCGGCCAGAGCTGAAGCCGAGTATTGCTTGTACAGGTCGATAAGATAGGTTTGGAACCTGTCTCCGTCCGGGCCTTCAGACCGAGTCCGGGGATGAGTGGGACGGGGCTCACGCTCGGAAGATGAACACGGAGCCCAAGCCGGTCAGAATGCCGGAGCAGATGGGCGCATAGATAGAAATGTCGCTCCGGTAGCCCGTCCACCCGAGCCAGAACTGTTCGCGCCCTTGGTGTCAACGCGAGGATTAAGTGGGAGCAATAGACGCGCACCATAGATATGCTGAATATCAAACTGCCATAGCTGCCCATTTCTAATCGAAATCTGGGTTGAAGCATGAAGTCAGCAAGGTGGCGTTCGAAGTGCGAGAGGCCGCTCACTCTGGAAGATGTACACCTCCATTGGCCTCCACGCGGCGCAAATACCGGGTGTTGAAATGGATGCAGAAGGGCACCGACAAGGCGCAGCCAACCATGATGGACAAGAAAGCGCAGCCGGCCTGACCAGCGTTCAAGCCGTGGATCTCCTCAAAGATAATCGGATAGCCGCCAAAAAGCATGTAGATGATGGCGAACGTCAAGGCCATGTAAGAAGTCATGGACAAGAGGATGGGCTCCTTGACCAGCATCTCGAACGGCCGGTAGAGCCAGATGAGCAGGTTGTGCTTCCAGTTCTTGCGGTCCAAGTCCAGCTCGGAGTGCATGTGTCCTTGCCCGCCTTTTCGCAGCTGCCGTGCCTTGTGGAAGCGGAGCGTCGGAGGGTAGGTCTCCGGCAGGAAGAAGTAAGTGATAATCGTCGAGACGCCAGTCATGATGGTCAGCAGGATGAAGCACCAGCGGTAGCCTAGGTGAGAGGGACCGATGAAGCCGCCGATGAGGGGTCGTAAGATAGTGGCGACTAGAGATAATGAGCCTGGAGCCTTCGAACGTAAAGGGCCAGACTTATCTAATGAAGGTCCCGCAAATGGCGCGAGACTGAGTGGAAAAGGGCGAGACCTTTAGCATGCGGATCCAAATCGAGAAGCAGCGCAAGGTAAGCAACGCACGAGAAGAGCGAGAGAGGGATCCCCCGTTGCGCGGGTGGGTAAATGTCGCCGATGGTGGACCCCGAATTCGTGGTTGGAGGAGATGCGCTGTAACCATTCGCAAAAGTTAGAAAGTATTTGGTAAGAGCCAGTGGCAAAACTGACCAGACGCCGGAAAAGAAGCGGAAGACCAAGAGGGCTGGAAATGACGAGACGGCAGCGCAAAGCCCGTTACATAGCGTGTATAGCGCTAAGCCCCCGATGAACAGCTTTCTGCGACCATAGCTGCACGTTCACGATGTCGGCAATCGAAATCAACAAGCGGTTCTTTAGCGGAGTGGGCTCACGTCTCGCTCAGCGGCGCTGCCACACATGGCCCAGCAATGTATCTGTGCCCCTGTGAGTCAAACGCAGATGTGGAAATGAGGCCGCGCGTAACGGACCCGAAGACGAATATCGACACCACAAGAACATTGGCCGTCGTCCCTATGCCGTACTTCTCTTTGATCTCTTTTGACGCTCCACTGGGAAGCGAACTGGCTATTGTGGACAAGAAGAGAAGAAAACTAGTCCAGCCGCTAAAGTACGGGTCAGTCTCGGTGCATAAAGGCGAGGTGGCTAAACTTCTGAGACGCACACAATGAAAGCCCGTTTGCCGTTGCTCCAGTTCCAAGCTGCATCTCGAGATGTCAAGCAGTCCATCACGCTTCAAGAGTCCCAAACGCACGGTGTTCCTGGCCTTCCAGAGTCACCATGACTGTCCGCTGCCTTCGCAACGAGGCTACGGTGGGCTGCTTCTCTAAGGGTCGCGCATCATCGCTATTTTCTGTGGCCATAGTGGTCGCATCAGCATAAAGAATCGTTACGACAACGACGGAGAGTCACCGCACCGTTCATCCTCGCAGGATCTGGGTCACACTCTGGGCGCAGTGTCTCTTCCGACCGCTCTTCTGCCCAATCCACCGGCTCTGGCAGCACCCTATGCTCTTCGCCATCGTTGTGTATATCGACCATTCGCCACGATGGCTAGCTGGTATTGGCCGTAGGCAAAACCTTTAATTTTAATCGACGAAGGGGTGCAGTTTCGGCACGATCTCGTGGTTCGGCATGTCGAGCTCATGCAGTGGCGTTCCAGCTTTATGTGTATACAGTCGGCCCCCTGGATTACGTACGCGTCAGGGAAGGTCGTAGAGGAATGAAAAGCAAGAGTACACAGGAGCAGCAGCGAAAAAGATGGAAAAAGCAAAAGAGCACGAGACCACTATCGTCGCGTCGTCTTGCCGCCCTTTCTCTTGCCTGAAAACAGATGCTTTGGCATCTTTGTCCGGACTGAATGATAGAGAATCAACATCGTGGCCACCAAATGGTAAAGGAAGGGGAAAGGCACTCACTGACACGATCGGCTTCGCCTGCCTTGGCGAGCCTGTTGGGCTTCCTTTGCGCCAACTTGACCAGCTTCGTGTGCCGCTTGGCTTGCGCCTCGTCGCGCAGACCGGCCATGTTGCGATCCTTCCGCGGGAGCCTCGCCGACTTGAGCGCCACGCCCGTATTGGTCTTGACCTTCTTCGCCGGGCTGCTGGTGCCTTCCTCGCCGTCGACGTCCATGCCGTCCGAGTCGGCGCCATCGTCTGACCAGCTGTCCTCGTCGTCGTCCACCTCCATCTCCGAAGCCTTGCGCTTCCCCTTCTTAGTGGCCTCCTTGATATCCGCCTGGGCTTGAACAACCTTGATGCGGGCTTCTAGAGTAGAAGTGTCGTAGCCGGCCTCCTTCATACCGGCAATCATATCGCCCACCGAGCGGTGCACCACGCCCGACGACCGGGGCAACGGGTTGTTGTTCTGCATCTTGACCTTCTTGGTCTGATTCGAGACCTTGATCGTGTCGCGACGGTGACGAATGGCAGCAGCGGTCTCGGCGATGGCCTCTTCTTCCGAGTCTTCGACCTCGTCGTCCGAAGCGTAGAACCCTTCCTGCTCCAACTTCTCCTCCTCCTGCTCCAACTCGTCCAGTTTGGCCAGGATGTCTGGGTCCACAAAGTCGGCGATGTTCTTGCCTTCGTACAACTCGGGCTGCACGTCGTACTTCCACGAGTCGTCCTTGAGCAGATAAGACTCTGCAAGACAAACAGCAACCATCAGCCCAGGTGTAATTGAAGGTTAGCGGCACAGCTTACTTTTGAGATCCGAAGAGAAAACGCCGGCTCCGCCGCCCTCAGCTTCGAGGTCGCGCTCCAACCGCCGCCGCTCTGGGTCGGAAGCGTCGTACTTCTTCTTCGCCAGTGCGCCCTCGGGGATGAAGGGCTTGCGTTCGACGTCGTCCCTTGCAAAGGGTGTGGCCACACGCAGCCGATTGAGTACGGTGTCGGCGCGTTTGGTCTTCTCCTTGATGTCCACGCGGGCGGCGAGCAGCGCTTCACAGGCGGCGTTTCTGACGTCCATGACGCCCTCCTCGGACACGCAGGACAGCTGGAGGATGGAGATCTTGCCGTCCGAGCCAGCGACCAGGCCGTCCAGCAGGGCTTTGTTCTTGGGGTCCAAGTCTTCCGGGCGAGTCACATCAATCTTGTTGATGACGATGAAGGTGGGCTTGTTGGCGAAGAGAGGCTTGATCGAGTCGAACAGCTTGCACTATGATCAACCAGGGAAAGGAGTCAGTCTTGGGGGATGACAGAACCAGTGCGGAGGCAGACCCACCTGAGCTTCCACGGTGTAGCCGCATTGCTCGGAAAGGTCCATGAAGTAGAGCACGCAAGACCTGAGATGGGCGAGGGCGGTAATGGACTGCATTTCGATGGTGTTCATCTCGTCCAGTGGGTGATCGAGGATGCCGGGGGTGTCGATGACCTGCCAGCGCAAGTACTTGTAGTCCATGTGGCCGACGAACAGGCTCTTGGTAGTGAAGGCGTAAGGTTGGATGTCGACGTCGGCGCGGGTGACCTTGTTCATGAAGCTCGACTTGCCCACGTTGGGATAGCCGCAGACCAGGAGCGTGCGGGTGGTCGGGTCGATGGCGGGCAAACGGGACATGTGCTGCCTGACCTGCTCCAAGTAGGCCAGCGGGTCCTTTTGACGCTTCATGATGGTGGCCATACGGCCTAGGGCGGCCTTTTTGAGCTGCTTGCATCGGTACAAGCTGTCGCCGAACTTGAGCAGGCGGGCGTAGTCCTTGCCCACCGAGTCGATCAAATGCCGGGCGGTGTTGAGCTGACCAAGAGCGAGCTTGTAGTGATTCTTGTCGTACAGGACGTTGAGCAGAGAAGCGAGGAAAGGGTGGAGGTTCTGTGCCAGGCGTTGAGGTCAAAGCTCTTCATTAAGGGCAAACGGGACGCCAACGCACATCAAGCAAGGGGAATTCGGTCAAGATCTGGTCCAGTCTCTCGTGGAAAGCATCCTGGGCGAACTTGACCTTGCGCATGTAGAAGGAGCTGTCCGTGCGAAGTGAGCAAAAACTTTCCATCGCCATTTCACGCTACAAAGGCCACCCACCGAATTCGGGAGATCTTGAAGCCCTTGTGGATCCTGCGTTCGATGGTCAGACCAGTCCTGGGTTCATGCGAGCCCCAAAGCAACGCACTGGGTCGGCGTCTTGCGCTGCGTCTTGGAGAGGACAATGTCCAAAAAGTCCTGCGACGTTGGCACAGGCGCAATCGCCCTATTTCGACTTGTTAGCATTGCCGCTGATGTGTCTTAGGATCGCGCACTTCAAGGCTCCTCTAGCTTGTGCCATTGCTCCGGAGAAATGGGAGGGTTGCAGATCAAGCGCCGATTTTTCGTTGGCGGGCAACGAGTTGGCTCACAACCTGGGCTCGCGCATTGAGCTGCCCTCCTTCATGCAGCAGCAGCGGCCATATCGAGCCTAAGCTACAAGCGACAGCCCACTTAAGTATGTCCACCCTTTTCGCGCAGGGCGAAGCTGACAGCAATCCTGCGCAGAACAGAGCAGCATGATGAACAGCAACAGCGCGAAGGGCTTCAAGGACTTGCCCAATGAGCTGGTTGTGAAGATCCTGGACCTTGCTTTGAACGACCCAGAGATCGGTTTCGACGCTCCGGATGCCAGCGTCAGGCTCGTCAACCGCCAGTTCGCCCAGGCTGCCCAGCTCGCCATGTTCCGCAGGGTCCTCGCCGAAGTGGAATGGGGCGTTGCCCCTATGTATCTGGAACGCTCTTCGAACATTATGATGATCGGTGCGCGCGGACCCGTCGTCAAAGCCAGCACCCACAGCGTGTTTGGGCCCACCGAGCTCACCGCTGTCACCCACGAAGTCAAGACGCTTGCGCTCGCGCTGCGTACCCACAGTGTGGGCATCACTCAACAGGGCTCGCGAGCGCTCAGGGAGGAAGCCGACCCCATCATCACCAAGCTCGTCGGCTTTGCTCCGAGCCTCGCCAGCATCCATCTGTCACTGGCCAAAGTGCGCTTCGCTGACATGCTCGAGGGCTCGCCTTTGCCTTTCAGCAAAGTCCGCACCCTGAGCCTGACCCAAGTTGCCGAGATCTCGGTCAACGACGACCTGCAGCAGCTGCCCGCCCTCGCTCGCCTCACGCTGTCCAAAACGCCTTTCAAGCTGAGCGCTACGGACGAAAGGACTCTATCCATTGGTGCCATCGCCTTCCACCGCGGTCCTCCAGGAACTGGGTTCATCGCCAAAGCCGTGCGCCTGCACGAGGGCGATGTGAAACTCCTCCCCCAGAAGCTGGCCCCCTTCCCAGAAGTTGCTGCCGCCTGCCTCCCCTTGACCAACGACGCCGTGCCGCTCTCCAACCTCCCTGCGACCATCGTTTACAGTCTAAGATGACATATGCAAAGTTGTGTTAACTGAATGAGAAATGCGAAAAGTGAGGGAGAAGTGCCCAGTGTCCAACATCTATAAGCCCATCAAGAAAGGTCCAGCGAGCGAAAAGAGCAAGCGGAAGCAGCTTCAGGGCATACTTAGCTGCGAAGTCGGGGAAGCCATTGCCTGCCAGATCGGCGAGGTTAGCCAACGAGGAACATGCGCTGGCACCAAGGCCGCCGCCACCATGAGGCCATCAAAGCCTGGTCCTTGACTGGCAAGGTGAAGGAAGAAGACCAAGTCTTTCTCGCGGTGGTAATCGGTAGCTCGTCAAGGTCGACCTCCTCGGGGAAGGCGCCTAATATAGCTTGTTCCGACTGAGACTCGTCGACTGTCAGCAGGCCGTCTTCCATCTGGGAGAGGGTGCGAGACTCGGCAGAGCAATTTCTGAAGCCCTGAAATACGCCGCCAAGCGAAGCAAATGGCAGTCGAGTACCGGGTTGGTCAAAGCTGGCGCGCTTAGATCGCGAAACCTCGGGGCTGGTGTTCGAACCAGGCAAAGGATAAGCGCCAGGGAGCGGAGTCGGCGCAATTTCGTAGTCGACGTCGACCGAATGCTGAAGAAGCTCGGCAAAGTTGTCGACGCTGGCGTAGGGCATTTCCTGCAGGAGGCGGATCGCAGTGAGCTGAGCGTCTGAGGGGAAACCTCCAGGCAAGTCTTGAGCATGAGCTTTGCAAGCACCACTGGATGATTCGACAATGTCGGCGCTGCTCGCTTGGACATTGTTCGACTCTGTAGGCTCGTCAGCGCAGGCCAAGGCCGTGTCGACCATGGCCAAAGGCGGTGACTGAGCAGGGAAAGCATCCTGGTCTTCTTCGGTGATCGTGGGCAAGGCAAGCGACGGGACCATGAGGCAGGGGCCTCGCTGAAAAGCGACGTGTTGTGTCTGCCTCAAGGCAGAGCGCTTCTTGCGATCTGCCCGCTTCACCAGCTTGCGAAGTCGCTTGACTTCCTTGACCAGCGCAGAGATGATCGCGTCTTTGATGGAAGGACTAGTCGATCTGGGCGGCGGCAGGTCTTGCGACAGGGGAGAGGAAGGTGGCACGACTTGGGCCAAAGAAGCCATTGACGCAGCGGAAGCCCTGGCTCTGGCCTCCTTCTTGTCTTCCAGCTGTGCAAAGAACAGCTCGGAGGGCGCCATGAGGCACAACTCGATCTCCGGCTCTTCGCAGGAGACCTCTTCACACGAGAGGTCGGGCACCCAGGCTTCGTCCCAGTTGCCCTCGTTCTCCTCGTCCCAGCGCCAGTCGTAGTTGTCCTCGTCGGCGACCATTGGTAGCACTCGAGGACCGCGTGGTGGAAGAGCTTGGTTGGCCAGGTGGACAAGCTGCAACAGCTGGTGCGAGGCGGGTTGGGCGGTGGTGCGGTATTGGGTGGGCATAGGATCGCAAGATTCAGTGGAAGCGAAGAATGGTTGCACAAAGTCGGCCTTTGGCAGAGGACGAGGGCGGGAGGGAGCTGGCACGGGGTAGTCGCCGTTCAGGTCAAAGCGGGCGAGTCTGATAGGGCGAGGCGTGATCTGTGAGGTTCAAATAAGACCAATGATCTTCTGGGGTGTTGGAAAAAGGAGTGGCAAAGCAGCTCACCAAGGGCACTTCGCGAGTTGATTCCAGCAGAGCGGCAGGGCTCAAGATGGGCACTTTGCCAGTTGATGTCTGTGGAAACCATGGATGAGCTCGAGAACCAAGGCATCAAGTCAACCAACAGAACCCACGTTCAAAACGGCTCGGTCCAAGACGCGCGAGAATCCGAGGCCAGGAGGGCAGGGCAAGAACTTGGCCATTTTGAGGAGAAAGCGAGCAGTGATAGGAGGGTAAAGGTGGACTTGAGCTTCTCAAGATGTGAGAAAATTGCTAGCTGGCCTGAGCGAAGATGGAAGTAGCGGAGCAAGAGTCGAAAAAGTGAGTCGAGCGACGGAAATCCCAGCGGCTGTCGGGTGGCCCGCCTGTGGGTTTCGCATTTGATGGCCCTTGCTGAAGTTGTGGGTCCTTAGGAATACAATAAAGAGCCAACCAGGCCAGAAACATGTCGCTGCTGCTCTCCAGCGCGCCAGCAGGCTTCCAGCTCGATTTCCGGATGTGAGCCGGAAGTCACGTTTTGCTTTGCTCAGCACGCTTGGGAGCTCCCCTGCTTCGCCTTGCCCTGCAGCTGCCGCCTTGCCTTAGAATCGCACGATTCGCTCAAGAGAGATCTGACTGCCGAGGATTCTACCAACAAAAAAAAAACGCGCTTCTTCTTTGATGAACCTCTCCAACAACTTGCTTGCTTTGCTTCGCTTCGCTTCGCGATGCTGCATTCCGTGCTACACAACACACCCCCTTGAGATATTCTTGATGTTGGACTTGATGCTCGTGGAATTGCTGCGGGCCCGTGGGGTGCCGGAGCGAAGTGGTCACCGTGCCTGTGTCAGCGAGGTGCGATTGGACTCGCCCCATGCTTCGACGGTTTCCAGTAGCATCACAAGACGCCTCGCTTCGCCTTCCGACGTCGGCTGTGAAGTCTAGCCCGTGTGAGAACCGTCTCCCCTCACACCCATGATGTCTCGAAACTTCTGTCAATTCGTTCCGGGTCTGTCTGCTTCTTTGTCTCCTGTATGAACTCCGCCCCTGCTCTTTCTCCATCCACGAGCTCACACATCATTGTTGACTCCGGTTGATTGTGGCCCGTAGCAAATGGCAAAGCGCATGGCGCTTGGCTTGCCTTTGGCCTGTTTGTTCGCTTGTGGAATGGCAGACAATAGCGGCGCCTTTATGGATGTTCCTGGCAACCTCGTGCAATGGTGTGCTCATAGGCTATTGCTACACTGCTGTCGCTCACAGGCTTGGAGCAGTTCTGACGCCGAAATCACGTTTGCATCGAGCTTTGACAACAGATTCGATTTCTACATCTACGATGCGGCAAGCGGGCAAACTGTGGAGAAGTTGCCCGGGTCAGATGATGCAGGATCATTCACTTGGGGTGCGTGTCAAATGCAGTTCTTAAGCCCGCTACTAGCACGATACTCACATCGCGCTGCACAAACCTCTAGCAACGGATATACCTGGTGGCACTCAAGTCATCTTATCTGTCCTTCAACAGCAAGTTGACGAGCAAACAAACTACACCAGAACTATTCAGTCTTCTTCCGACACGTCATGCTTCTACGCAAATCGCGGGCAGCTACTGGGCGCCTATCACAGCCTGTACGAAGACCAGATTACATCTTTAAGCCTTGGTGTTCCCCCAGCCACGCCTTCGACTACGCAGAATGCTGCCACCACCCACACTAGCCAGAGCACCGCCCGCCTAGAGCAGAGTACTTCAACACAGCGGGCTCCTGGTGCCACATTGCCGCAGGAAATCTCTCCGCAAGACAACTCTCTTCAAGAGGACAACACTGGATCGGCCGGTGCTGATCTGAATACGGCAGCTAATCTGGCGTCGTTTTCGTTGCGGACGGAAACTTTGGTGCTTGCAAACGATTCGACGGTCACGGTGACGTCCAACGTCCAGGTTATATATGCTCCAACGCATTCTCAATCCACCAACGGAATCCCGAAGCAAGTCGCTCTTCCATTCGTTGGGATGGGCCTTGCTAACCAGAGCATCAGTTCCACCTCCTCGCTTCTCCCTGCTGCTGCCCACGAAGGGCCAGGGTCCAAAAAGTCCCTTCCCCCCTCCTCTATAGCTGCAATCGTCTCCATGATCTCGCTGGCATGCCTTGTGGCAAGTGCTCTGTACATCCACAGAAGGAAAGCGCAAAGGTCGGCGCATGTTCAAGGCCCCAGTTCTTGGCACGGTGACGAGTGAGCCCCCAATGATTTTGTTCCTTACAGCGACATGAATATGCCCGTTTTTTCCTCAGGAAATCTGTGGCGGGAGATGCCTTGATCTGCGACGGCGGTCCTTACGAAGGAGCGAAGGGCTTCGAGAATTGGACTCGATTATCAGCAGACTCTGCTCACCTCAAAGCACCGCCGACTACGCCTGCCAGTGTCGCAGCCTCCGACGCCAAGAAACCTCTCCCGTTCCCTTCGTCTATTTGGACCGATCCTCGCGCAACCGCGGTATCCGTCAGCACATCGACCTACTCTGCTTCTATTGCGAGTAGCAAGTCTAGGCTAGACAGCGCATGGATGACTGCCGGCACTCCTGCGCACTGTGACATTGAGTCCAGCTCGAGATGGTCGAGGCCAACGACAGGCTCATCATCTCGCTCGCACTCGCCGTCTCTCAGCGATTATAGCCTGGGCATGGTGGAGCAGTTTCAACCGTCCAACCACGGGTATAGGATGTCTAAAGTGTGATAGAGAACATTTGCGGTGTCGGACAAGGAGGGCTCGTGGCAATTGATTGTAACGGGACTTGTTATTACACTTGCAATGATCGAGGTGCAGTGAAAGAGAGAAATAGAGAACGAACAGGACCACTGTTCACGATGCCTTCGGTTTCTTCGAGGGACTGGCCGAGAAAAAGGAATGGAGGCTCTTTTGCGTTCTCGCTTCCTCTTCTGCCTTGCGCTTCTTTATCTGAGCAGGCGAATCCGGGTCTGGCACGCCGATTTCCATTCCTTTCGAGGCAAACTCTTCAAAAAGCTCGACTGAGATGATGCCGCCCGTCGCCTCATTGTGGCCCGACGCAAAATCTGGCCCGACTCGTTCTAGAAAGTCCGGTGAGGTCTTGGCTGCATACTCCTTGAGAAGGGCGCGAAGGTTGGGCCGGTCTGCTTCGGGCAGCTTTTTCAGCGGCGCGGAGAGGCGGCACGAAAAAGAAGTCAAGTCGGGCGACGGATTGTGGCCAGGGTTGACAACCTGGATGACCGAAGATCTCAGCATTCATGTGCCACAGCAGCCATGCCGTTCTCACTTGCCATAATGCATTGCAGCTTCTTTGCGCCGCGCAGAGTCCCGGCCCAGCGGACGGCCTAATGAAATGCGTCAGACACGTCCTGTTGTTCTCAGCACCAGCTTTGGAATCACTCACAACAACAGGGTGGATCTGGCACGCTGAGTTTATCCGTAGGAGCGCAACTCTTCCATCCTTCGAAAACTTGGGCGCCGTGTGCGTACAACGCTCGACCTCTTGATTAACTTTGAAGCGACAACTGTGCCTTTTCCATCAGTCACGATGACCCTTGTGGTCGGAGTAGCCATCATACTCTTCTAGAACCCGATCTGTGACAATGTCCGATGCCTTTTTGGCCTTCGACAGTGCTCTCCACGCGTCAATGACTGGTCGACAATGGTCTTAGTATGGATACACAGAAGAAATTGCAGCTAAAGACACAGCTTACCGTTAAACTCTGCTGTCCGTCTGGCTGAGAATCCAGGCCGACTCAGCACCATCACTACGGAGCGCTGTCGACTCACGGGCGTTCAATAGGGACACCGCGTCTGTCAGCGACTTCTTCCCCTGGGCTTTGACTGCCTCTCCAAGCTCTATCATGGCCTTGTTGATTGGCCAAACGCCAGGCTTGCCAAAGGCAATCTCTGATGGCCCTAGATCGCCATAGATGCCAATCACTGAAACCCATGCCAGTTCTGTTACTCGGGGGTGTAACGGGTAGCAGACCAGAAACGTCAAGAGAGAGCTCGTCGAGATCGGCGGGCTTTGGCAGGCGGTAACATAGATGCTTTCGCGAGGCCATTCTGTCGCTTGGTGGTGATCGATGATAAGAGTGTGCACAGAGGTGTACTCTCCACACCCATCCTGGTCTCGCTGTCGGACTATAGGAGCACCAGGCCGGGAAGCTTGATCCACGATGAGCAGGAGGAACTGGGCAGGCTCCTCTTCGGTAGCTGCACTTGTCTGTCCGCGAATCGTGGCCTCCAGCGCATGCCTGGCGGAAAACGTTCAACAAAAGAGCGGGAGATCGGGGGCTCAATCGCCGCACCTCTCACTTTCGCTGTGAACCGACTCGCTCTTCTTGAGAAAATGCAGACTGATATTGTCCTCCGGCAAACCCAGCAGGACAAGGGTTCTGGAGTTTCATATTCAATCACATCGTGGAGCTTTACAGGGCCATAGATCCTACTTGTAGAGCAAAAGAGCTGAGGACAGGCCATCCGCGTCCTTGTCTGGCACGATGCAGCATCGCCACGACTTAGCAACGCATTCTTTGAGCAGATCTCGAGCACGGTTGATCTGCTCTGCTGGGGCCGGCCAATTGTCAGACATCGCAGATTCGAGATGACGGAAGTCCAGGTTGAACCTGGTGGAAGCTGAGGGTCTTGCTCCGCGCCAGCCACCTGCCCTTGTCTTTCTGTGCCTGTAACCTTAGACTGTATTCAAGACACGATGTTGAAGAAAAAAACGAAGCCCGCTACTGCTGCGCCGCCTGGTCCCCCCGCCACTGCCGGGGCGACATCATCGAAGCCTGCTCCGGCTGATAGCCCCGTCAACCCTTCCACGAAACAGTATATGCTGGACCGCTTGGAAGGAGATTTGAAACAGCTCTCCCAAATGTCTTTCATCTCGGACAGCGCTTGCCAGCTCATGTTGAACATCCTGCGCGAGGACCAAAAGCCGCTCGAGGAGAAGAAGCTCGGACCGAAGAATAGCTGGCTCAGAGAACAGGTGGGATCAACTCATTCACACTCCGAGCGCCGTTGCGTGCTGAAATGACGGTGAGATCAGTTTCAGGACGGGTGAGGCGTCAACCTCGTCCGGCTCACTGGGCTCCTCCCGCTGATGCGCGGCGACAGAGACAACGTAGCAGATCTTGTGAATGAAACGATAGGAGTATGTGACCTCTTCTTTTACGCGCAGCCGATGCTCAGACAGCTTCAATAAGATCATCTTGCCTGGGGGTGGCCAACTCGACTTTCTTCAGTCTGAGGCACTCACTCGCCTAATCTCCACCTACTCGCCCAAAATTGGAGAGGCTATAACTGTGAGGCTCGAATACCCGAGGAAGAAAGCTGGGCTCATTCAGTCCGCTCTCAGAATCCGCAACATCAAGAGAAACTCCAACAACTGTCCCTCAATGCCGCCAAGTCTACCCAGCAAGCTTTTGCCCAAGGCTTCAAGTCCTCCCAAGAGGCGATGCAGCGAAAGCAGCAACGCGAAAACGCTGCCACTACTGCCGCTTACCAGGTCCACAAAGAGCGCGTGGCAGAAATAGCGCAAGCCAACTGGGACGCCAGGGCGCAGCAACGGTCCATCGAGCAAGCTTTAAACGAGGAGGCGGAGATCAAAGTGTCGCAGCTGGACGAGCAGACCCGGGTGGCGACTTCCTCCTTCAGCCCCTTCCCTGGCTGCGTGATCACTTCTGTCATCCACACGACTTACACGGATCCTTTGGCAACTTTGCCAAGAGTGGAACAAGAGGAGGAGGCAGAAGCGCAGAGCGTTCACTCTCAGCTGTCCGCGTCAGGTTCAGTGCGGCGTCCGCTGCCAGCAGTTCCGCCACCTCCCCGACATCCTCGAGGGGCGGTTTCAACGCATGACCCAAGCTTTGACCCTCCTATTCCTCCTCCTAGACGGACGGTTTCATAGCTGGTTGTAAATTAGTCGATCTTGACCATCACCTGCGTCGTGCGCGACGACTCGTCAGCTCGAAGCGGACCTCGAGCTTGTTCTTCCAAGCGCGCCAACAAGATGGGAGGCTTTGACTTCAGCAACTTCTTGAGGAACCAGCACATCCAGGCGGCCGACAAGGGCGGGTCCAGCTTGCCCAAGGCGACGTCGACAGGTGCCTCGTCTCTCTCTCAATTGACATTTGTGGTCACTCTGACCGCCGGGTTCGCTGTCTAAGGGACAACCATTGTTGGTTGCATCTTCGATGATGGTGTGGTGCTAGGAGCAGACACACGAGCGACTGGAGGGCCGATAGTCATGGACAAGAACTGCGAGAAGGTGAATGCGGCTGCCCGACCCTCAATCCGTCTTGGACTCTAATTTGATTCAACTTGGAACGCTTTAGATCCACTACATTAGCGAGAACATCAAGTGTGCGGGTGCAGGAACGGCCGCAGATACAGAAATGTCCAGTGCGTTCAACCCACGCTCCACGCTTGCGTTGGCCTGACTGTGGGTCCTTTGCAGCCGCCCTGATCTCCTCCAACATGCAACTCCACTCTCTTTCTACTGGCAAACCGCCGAGGGTTGTCACGGCCATGACCATGCTCAAGCAGATGCTCTTCAGGTGAGACGGCCGATTGCGAGTCGTCAAGTTTCTTGGATCTTATCGCCTTCGTCCCCCAGATACCAAGGCCACGTCAGCGCCGCGTTAGTGTTGGGCGGGTACGACGTGAGCGGGCCACAGCTGTTCACCATTGCGCCGCACGGCTCGACGGACAAGCTGCCCTACGTGACCATGGGCTCCGGCTCGCTGGCGGCCATGGCCGTGTTCGAGAGCCGCTGGAAGGCCGGCATGACCAAGGACCAGGCCATCGAGCTCGTCGTCGACGCCATCGAGGCCGGCATCTTCAACGACCTCGGCTCCGGCTCGAATGTGGATGTGTGCATCATCGAGAAGGGCAAGAGCGACATGCGGCGGAACTACCGCAAGCCGAACGAGAAGGCGGTCAAGGAGCTCTCCTACTTGCCGCACAAGGGTGCTACCGCCGTGCTCAAGACGGACGTGTGGAGCTTGGTGAGTTGTGCCCGCTCCGGGAAATTGGGGTCCTCCTGCTCACGAACGCCTTCTTCCCATTCAGGTCACGGAAACGACGGTGGTGAAAACGGACGCAACTGCGCAGCCGGCGCCCATGGAGGTGGATTAGTGGACTAAACGGGCGGGCCTTGTGAAAGCTAGAACCAGCATTCCCCAGGCAAAACTTTCTGAGCCAAAACAAAGCGGAGCGAGTGTTGACCCCCGAGAACGACGTCCGGCCTGCTTTGAGTCGTGCTCCAATCGGTCCCAATCCCACCTCTAGACCCTCAAGAGCCTTGGACACCAAGTCCGAGCCATGTCGGCCCTCGCTCAATAGACGAAGAACACCCTCCGCCATTGGCGCCCGCAACAGCATGCAAAAGCGGACCGTCTTCCTCCTGGCGCTGGCCACGGTTGTGCTGCTCATCTGCTTTGCCATTTCCTATGGCGAGCAGGACCTCATGTTCCAGCTGTTGAGCGGCTTGGAGGACTTGTCGTCATGTGGCTCTTGCCTGGCTCTCCTCGTCCCGCTCAGGGCGCTCGCCAACATGGGCGACGACGCTCTCACTGAAGCGCTGGTACGTCCCTACGTGCTCCTTGTCGCAAGCCCTGGACAGAAGGCTCAGACCTTGACCGACAGATTGACATTTGCTCGGGCCTAGGAGTCAGTGGCCCTTGCCCTTCTTCTTGTGCTTCCAAATAGGAGCTCATCCTATCCTTTGGCCGCCCACAGATCCAAGATGAAGACGTCTGCGTTGGCGCCTTGCGGTCCCAAGCGCCCATCATCGCCAGCTCGCTCCGGAGCATCTCCATGAACCGGCGGGGGGCTTCCCTGCTCTGCAGCAAGATCTTTGGCCTCTGCCCTTACCCCGCCGTCCCGCACTACAGCTTCCCGCTTAAAAAGCCAACCCGGAACACCACCATCCCGCTGTCCGGCCGGAAGCCCACGTTGAAGTTTGTGCATGTCACCGACGTCCACGTTGACCAAGAGTATTTAGTGCGTTGAGCCCACGATTGTCGCTGGCCTATGTGTGTTTACTTAAAGCGTCAATGTACAGCCTGGGTCCGAGGCCAAATGTAATGGCCCGGTGTGCTGCCGGGGCCCGGTGGATGGGCCGGTCAGGATGCCCGCAGGCGACGTACGTGCAGTGTTCTCTCGCTGCTCATTGAGATAAGCTTATACAGTGGTTTCACGAACAGTTTGGGAACTACAGAGTAAGCCTTGACGGTTGCGGACAGGCAAAGCCGAAGCTGACCGAGATACGTCAGTGCGACACTCCGGTGCCCTTGTTCAGCAGCATGATAGAGGCCATCAACCAGTGCGTTGTCTGTTCCTTTCAACCCCGAGTCTTATTTCTGAGAGTTGTTGATCCAGGTATGCTGGGGACGCCGAAGCCCTAATTTTCACCGGCGACACCATAGATCGTAAGTTGCTGCGGGAACGCAGCTTTGAGCGTGGCAGACGCTGACAGTAGCTTGTGTCTAGATACGGTCTGGCTGTCGACCAAGGAAAAAGTCGTTTCGGCCGTCAAGCTAGCGTACGACAACTTCTCTCACCTCAAAATGCCCGTCTATGGCGCAATTGGCAACCACGACGTCCACCCGACCAATTCCTTTCCTCGCGCCACTTCTCTCTTTCCACACGGCTCGGACTGGACGTTCGACTTGCACGCCGAGCTGCTAAAGCCGTCCATTGGCGACGACCACGCCCAGCAGCTTCGCCACCACTCGGGTTCATACTCGATCGTGCACAAGCACACCAACCTTAAAGTGATCTCCTTCAACAGCAATTATGCGTATAAAGCAGTGCGTGGGCATTCTTACCACAGTTGACGCATCGACGTTTAACTTCTCTTGCCCCACAGAACTTTTGGCTGTACGACTCGGACGTATACGATCCCGATCCGAACGGCCTCTTCAGATGGTTGGCCGACGAACTACAAGCCGCCGAGGATGCTGGGCAGCGAGCATGGATTATCGCACACATGTCCACCGGCAAGTCCGACTTCATGCAGGACCAGTCCGCTTTGTTCGACCAGATCGTCCAACGATATCACAAGACGGTCGGTGCTCTATCCCTCCTGCATCCTACCAATTGCTTGCTGACATTATGAGGTCACAGCTCGCTCTGCAGCTGTATGGCCACACTCATACCGTATGTTCAGCGCCTTTGTCATTGTCTTGTCTGTAACTCAAAGGCAACACTATCACAGTCCGAGTTTGAGATCGGCTATTCCACCTACGCGCGGCGAGATGCGTCCACGGCAACTTCCATCTCTCTAATCGCGCCGGCTCTGACCCCAAGCAGTGAGCACCAAGCCCCTTCTCTAATCGCTTAGATGATGATCCATTGTGCCCCACAGGTGGCAACCCGGCCTTTCGCATCCTCGAGGTCGATCCAGACTCGTTCGCGGTCATGGACTACATCGAAGTGATCGCGAACGTCTCTTCCCTCTCTTACGACACCAAGCCTGAGTGGCTACCATACTACTCGGCCCGCGAATCCTACGGCAGCCTCTTATTTGACCGCCCGCTCGCTGCACACGAGCCTCTAGACGCCTCCTTTTGGCACCGCGTGACGGATATCTTCGAGGACGACGAGGGCGCCTTCCAGATGTTCATGACGCATCGAACGCGAGGCGCCATTGCCCCTCGCTGCTCGACGCCGACGTGCCGGGCCCGATGGATCGCAGCGCTCCGAGCAGCGCGGTCCGAGTACAATGGCCAAGGGCTCCGCCCGCACTTCTACAAGCGAGACGCAGTGCCTCACCAGCACGGCCAACAATCACAACACGACGACGAGGACCGGCCGGGCGACCACGCATGTTCGTCGCGGCTAGATGACACCACCCACATCCTTCAAAGCGTAATGCGAGCTGGCTCCGGCTCTCAAGTGCGTCGCTGCTGCTCCTACCTTTGAGAACTGCTTTCTCATTACCCATGTTCCTTCAGGTGGTTATGAAAAGCCTTCAGCAGCTAAGGCGACGATCGAATCCATTTAATCTCCGAGGTTCCCACTCGGTTTTCGCAAATTAATTCTCTTGCATTGTGCTTGTACCAGTTCTTAGACATATCTCATGTAGCATTGCCTTGTGCGCCCATGTAATGCCTTTACCAGACTTTTGGCTGCCCCTGCCACAAGTCTGACCGATTCGCCACACGCCTGCTGGACTCCGCCGTTTTTTTCTTGGAGCTCTCCCAGCAACTCTGCTTTGCTTGTAGCTTGTTCTGCCTAGGTATGGAGATGCAAACGCTGCGCGACCAACACATCGGACTAACGCTGGACACCGGGGGCAGACCTAGACCAAAATGGAAGGCCAAGATCCCTCAATCCCTTCGTTCAAGCTGGTTCTCGGTTCGTAGCACTTGTCCGCGCTTCCAGAGTGTCCCAGAGCTGACCAGCGTGCCTGTCCACCACCTCCTTCTCTCCCACTGCTCGCCCTCGCGCCCTCGCCCGCTTTTAAAACTTGTTTTTCTTCGCTCCGTTTCCGTCGTCGGTTCTGGCTTCTGACTCGCTCAGTCGGTGACGGCGGTACCGGCAAAACCAGTGGGTGCTCTCACCTGTTCCAGCGGGGACTTGGCGCTGAAGTCGAGTACGATCTACAGCCTTCGTCAAGGTGAAAAGCGCGCTTCACCCTGTCTGACGCCACCAAGCTAACTTATCGGCTTGCAAACAGCGCCATTTGACCGGCGAATTCGAAAAGAAGTACATCGGTGTGTTCCAACGGGCTTCGTGGCCAACGCGAGCCGACGCTGACCGCGCCGGGGGCCCCAACAGCCACGCTCGGTGTCGAGGTCCACCCCTTGCGCTTCCACACCAACTTCGGCGAGATCTGCTTCAACGTGTGGGACACCGCAGGACAGGAAAAGTTCGGTGGCCTGCGCGACGGCTACTACATTGGCGGCCAGTGCGGCATCATCATGTTCGATGTCACCGCCAAGATCACCTACCGCTCCGTCCCCAACTGGCACCGTGACCTCGAGCGCGTGTGCGAGAACATCCCAATCGTCCTCTGCGGCAACAAGGTCGATGTCAAGGAGCGCAAGGTCAAGACCGGCGCCGTCACCTTCCACCGCAAGAAGAACTTGCAGTACTTCGAGATCTCGGCCAAGTCGAACTATAACTTGTACGTTCTTCCTGTGTGTTTTATTTGAAGGACAAGCCTTAATCGGGAGAACGTGTGCCACAGCGACAAGCCTTTCTTGCACCTGTACGCCTGCCGCTCCGCTCACCACTTTCCTTCGTTCACAGGGCTAATCTGAATTCCTTCACAGCGCCCGCAAGTTGGTCGGCAACCCCGGCCTCGAATTCGTCGCCGCTCCGGGTGCGTCCGAGACTACCATTTTGCTCTCATCATCTCGTGCTGATGCAACCGCTTGCTCACAGCTTTGGCTCCTCCCGAGGTCGAAGTCGACGCCGACCTCATGGCCAAGTACCAGGCCGAGCTTGCGAACGCCGCGGCTGCGCCCCTGCCCGAGGAAGGTGAGGCCCAGAGCTGCTTTCTGAATTCACGTCCTCGGCTGATCCGCTTGCCCCAGACGACGACTTGTAAACGACTTTGGCACGGACTTGGCGTTGGTTTTGCTCTCTTACGAAAAAAGAGGCTGGACAAATGTTGGACATTCGACACACGGCAAGAGGAGGGACGGCATTGACAAAATGGCACTTTGGCATTTCGTATGGAATCTACTTCTGTTTTTCTCGCTTTCTCTCCCGCTAGCGTTCTCGTAGCCCTCTCTTGTTCGCCTTCCCATAACCGCATGCACTTGCTTTTCTTTGGCTCCTTTAGAGAGGGCTGTGTAATAGAACTCAGAAGACGGGCGAGACGAGCTTTCTGGATCGGGCAAAGCCTTTTGAGGGGTTCGTTTTACAAGTTGCAGCTTCAAAGCTGCCTTTTGGTTGTGTCTATCTAGCCGAAGCTCGAGCTGGTGCGGATTTGCTCCAGCTTCTTCATCACTTCCAGGGTGGTCCGGTCCAGCTCTTGGGCGATCTGGGCTTGCTTTTGCATCGGCAGATGTGCAAAGTCTTCGCACAAGTTGCCGTCCACCACAGACTTGACGGGCGCATAATCTGCCAATGTTGGCGTTAGAGCAAGAAGCCTGAACCAAGGCAACCCAGCTCACATCCGCGGTAAGACATATGGTCACGGCCAACAATTGACTTCGCTTCCGCTCGCATATGCATCTCCAGCGTCTGCATAGTTGTGTCAGGTTTGCAGAGTTGGGAAAGGAAGGCACCAAAGCGCACCTGGAAGAAATCGACGTCTTCTCGCGAGACGAAGGGAATGAGCATGCCGATCATCCCGCTGAGGCCGGTGTACAGGAGGACCTCGCGAGCCGCTGGAAGCAGGGAAACTTTGTGCAGAGAAGTGCAGATGTCGCCAACCTGACGTGATGGTCGCCACGATTAGCACTGAAGTGCGCGCAGAGGGAACGCGGAAGACGTACATTGAAATGCGCCAACATCTGCGTTTTGTGCGGTGCACCCATCAAAAAGCCCTTCTCGTGAAGGATGCTCGCGCCCGTCGGGTCTGCATCGACGGTTTCGGACACGCTTGTGTCGAGCCGGTTGATGAAGATGTTGCCAAACTTGTCGGCGCCTGCCACCGTTTCGTAGTCGAGGAAGCACGAGCTAGTCACCCAGCGTGGCTGGGAGTCGTCGGCGAAGACCAACAGGCGATTTTCAGGAGCCTTGTACACGGCATAGAAGAGCGAGTCTTGCTGATCGCCGACGATGACGCGCGAGCCTTGTGTGATCAACGTGGAGATCCCGACTGGGAAGGTCTTGTTCTCGGCCTTGCGCAACATCTTCTTCTTGCCAATGTCGTAGATCCGAAGCGCTCGGCCAACGCCCGCCAAAAGTCGACCTTGAAACGCGATCAGCGCCATCGGCACATCGTCCACTTCAGTCTGTATGTCCGAAACCCACTCAGTCGAGTCAAAGATCGCAGCAAAATCACACCCACAGAATGCAGGAACTCGAGCTTCCGTCCCTCCTCTTGAACTTGGTACACCCGCAGGTAGCCAGACGTGCAGGTGCGAGGCGATAGGAGGACGTCCTTGGCTGTGCCGACGACCAAATGCAAGTCGCCGTTCCTGGCCGAAAAGGGAACTAGCGCCATTGAAAACGCAGCTTCATTGTTGTCGAGGTGGATCTGCTGCAGGGTTGCGCTTTCCAGGTTCGCCGCATCCAACACGCGCACGCACGATGCCCACGTCCCAGCTGGAGCTCGAGGCAAGTTGAAAAGCTTGGGGTCGAGCTCGACGGCACTGCGGTCAGCGACGGTGGCCAATTTCGCTTCTTGCTGGGCAGCCGAAAACGTGCGATGATCGGTCTCGATGGTGTAGAGGAGGTTGTGAGAAGGATGGAAGAGGACGCTGCGAGGTGTGTAGGAGAGAGGAATTACGTCGGTCTTGACTTTGGTGCCCAGCTTCGGCAATGTGAAGATTCTGAGCAGGTAAGCAGCTCGCAGTCAGCATCCGCAGTAAATTGATACATAGTGAGTGAGTGAGAAGGAATCAGCTGGATCAATTGGAAAAAAATATAAAGGTAAGGTTGTCGACATCGAGTAATCCGCTCCCGTTTTGCATCTTGTAGAGGAAGATGGAGGCGAGAAGGATGAAAAGCCCACCTCAGAGTGTCTCCAGTGATGCCAATCAGGCCTTCTGGGCAGACTTCAGCCGAGAGGCCGCACGCTGTGTCAAGCTGGTCAAAGATGAGAGGGTCGAATTGAAGAAGGCCTTGATAGACATAGTTGGCCCATGTGCGGGTGGAGAGGGCGAGGATGCTCGGCTGGCCTTGGATGGCGGCCTTGCGAAGGGAGACAGGCTTGGGGCCCAAGAAGCGGGTTCGAGTGTCCGTAAGCTGGCCCGTCGTTGCGTCGAGCACGGTTCGTAGCAAAACACCGTTGACCAGGCCAATGTTGACGAACAGAGTGGGCCGGACTTTGTCGATGCTGCCGTCGACGATTTCGGCCACGCAGATGGAGGAAGGAACGGCTGTTAGGGCTTGAATGGAGATCGTGTCCATGCAGGTGTCGGGTGCCAAGGAAACAATGCGGACTGTCTGATCTTCGCATCCGATAGCCTGTTGCCACTGTGATCAGCCAAGAGGGAAGGAGGCTCCGCAATCGGAAGAACGCACCAGATATGGCGTCCGCTGCCTGCCCTCTGGCACGTCGGCCATGCTGAGCGACGTGACCGGCACACCAAGCGCCTTCCTCTCCATGAACTCGTTCAACTCCCCCTCGTTGTCCACCTCGAAGTAGATCAGCTCGCCCGAGGTGGTAGCCAACACGATCTGCTTCTTGTTGATGGCACAGCAGGCGACCAAGACCTTCTGGGTAGACTCCGGCCATGGCTCCTTCCTGCCGTCCGAGCGTATCCGCAAGAAACCGGTGGCGTGCACCTGGACAAACGAATCTTCGCCCAGTTGGTGCACGCCCAGTGTTTTTGAAGTCTCGACTAGGCCCGAGTCTGACACCTGTTCGATGGACTCGCCGATGGACAGAACGTAAGTGGCAGAAGGTGCGGAAAGGATGATGTAAGAGTCGTAGGGATCTGTTTCAACTTGAATTGTGAGCTCGACGATGTGGTGGGAGACAATACGCGGCACTTGCCGTTTTCGGTCAGCTTCGTGGCCCAAATTCCGTTCGGTTGGAAGCCAAGAGGGGAGCTGACGAGCTCTTCGACCTCCAAGCCGTGTCGGATCATCTTCACCGCGCTCCTGGCACCACTGCCGCAGGCTGTGAAAATCTGCGGGCTCTCGTGCTGGAGCACATTGGCCACTTTGGCGTCGACGATCGGAGCAAACGAATCCAGCTCATCGACCAGGATGAGGTTCTCGAGAGGGCGGGCTTGGAAGAAGGAGGGAGGAGGCTCTGATGTGGCGCCGAAGTCGGGGTAGTCGGTTGACGAGACCTCGTCCCCTTCGTCGCCGAGCTTGTCGAACTGATATACATAGCTGCGGTCATGACAGATATAGAATTAGCGCGAGGGTTACATGATGAACGACTGCGGACGTACTGGTTGCCAAAGTCAGATGCTGCAAACAAGAAGCCGGACTTCAAGATGCAAAGAGAGTTGGCGACGGGGATGGTGTCAAAGTACTTGATCTTGACCGCCTCGACCTCTTCTTCGTTGCGCTCGATGGTGATCTTGAACAGATCGCCCTCCTCGCTTTGGGCCAAAACGAAGAAGTCACCCTGTGCGCAAGCAGAATCAGCAGTTGAGCGGCACAACTGCACAGTCTCTCGCACGCACCTTCATTTTGTGTAGAACAGAAGCAACGATGATGATGCCGCGTTCTGGGTCGGAGAGCAGGGTTTGCCGCCTCGGAATGGGCACGCGGTGCTCCTTGACGCCCTGGTGCTTGTAGATGATGTAGTTCTCGGCACAGACTAAAACGCCAGAAGGGCCATCGAAGTGCTCAGAGTTAGAGGATTGCCCGCCCGGCACTGTGGGCGGCGAAGGTATCAGAACTTGAAAGAGACTTCGGAGCCGAACTGCAACTTACAAGGGATGAGCATGTTGGCTCTCGGGTCAGTCGCTTCGCTCCAGCGTCGCACAACGTGATTTAGACCAAGATCCAGCTCGTAGTAAGTGAGCATCTGTGAAAAACAGTCACCAACCATTCTGGTAGAAAGGGAGTTGGCGACAATTCCCACCTTTTCCGCCTCCTCAAAAGCTGTCCCTGTAGCATCCTGATCTGACTCGCTGTAATCGACTTCAAGAGCTGCGAACAGCGGGTTCTCGAAGCCGACGTCGAGGCCAGCGATGTAGTGGATGACAGCGTTGGCCTTGTGGGCTTCCAAGGGCGAGGAGATGGTCAGGTTGGCGGCGGCATCTCGATTAAGCACATAGACCCTGTTCATTCAAGAGCATCTGATGAGATCCTTCGCTGAGCAGGGAGGATGGCGAAGAACGCACAATTTTGACTTGTCCAGCGCTCCCAGCATGATGCTCCGCCCTTTGGGATCCACAGCCAAGTACTGCCCCGGGACCGTGCGGCGAGAGCCAGACTTGCCATACGTCTCTTGCTGCAGCTTGTTGAACGCATTGCTGGCCGGGTCGTATTCGAGCACAACGACTCGGCCAGAGTCCGACGAGACAATGATGTAGTCTGTTGGCCCCCTCGACACTTAGCCACCATCCAGCACAGCTTGAACAGCACAAGCGCACCTTTAGTGCCGCCAGTCAAGCGGAAAGCAGCGATGGCCCGGACGACGCCGTAGGCCTCAGTGGTCAAAAGCGACGAAGCCTTGCCGGTGGCCGAGTCAACCTGCAGCAGCTCCAGCCGCGCCCCTCCCCGACAGACCAGGATCTGCTGCTGGCGGGTGAGCGGCGAAAAGTTGCCGAGGACGGCCTGGGTGATGGAAGTGGGAGGGAGGAGGGTGAGGTTGTAGAGATGCATGATTTCAAGCTGGCCTGCTTTGTTGGGCGATGGTGGCGCAGTGCCTGGCAGAGAACTAGGCTCTTAAAGACCAAGAACAAAAGTCTTAAGAAGCACGGCAGTGGCGGGCGCCTGAGAACCAATTCACCTCAGCTCTGCCCGCGAACGAAAAAAGTTGGCGCGATGGCTCTTGGTGCGGGAGAGCGACGGTCGGGGTCTGAAAGTGCCTCTGCCATGCCAATGGACTGGTCCTCTGCTTCTTAAATTATGTGCCTGCTTGCGTGAATGCCCGCCAACCATGCCATTTGCTGAATAAAACGCCTGCAAAGGCTGCCTTCCCTTTCTAATTCGGCCACTTGCTTGTGTTCCTGTGTTCTTCTGCTCAAGTATCATACTTGAAGTTGTCATAACTGGATTGCTTTCGATTTGGGCGGACCAGATTCGGGCGTATTGATCTATATGGGCCTTTCAGAGCAGTCTCGCTCTGGCATCAGTCTGCGCTGGTTGGTTTTGGCTTGTTTGCACGGTTGTGATATTCTTCTTACTCTCTGTCAACGTCTTGATCCAAAAAGTCTGCGCTCACTCCCCCTAAGGCCCGAAATGTAGCTTTGCCACCGTCATTACTGTCTGTCAATCGTCGCCGTCAATTGGTTCGGTCTGAGCTTTGCTTGAGGCATCTGTTCTTCAATGATCTTTTCCTCGACAACCGGCAGCAGAGATTTATGCGGGCAGATCGAAGCAGTTCAAAAGGCGAGGGAGGTGGCGAAGGCGTCTTGGGCTCGCAATTCCTGGCCTGGCGAAGTCTCGGTCAGGCGTCCTACTTGTAGATACTGTGAGACAAAATAGCGGAAAGCTTCGTTGCATTTTAGACCGGCGACCACATTTGCCACCGCAGGCTGCGCAAGCGAGCTCTGACTTTTACGCATTCTTTTCCCCTGCAGCCAATCCATCTTCCATAGAGCGGCGCCTCGTTGCGTTTACCCTTCTATTAACTTTACTCTGCTGCTATTCCGGTCACTTTGGAGCGTTAACGTGCCTCTCTTTTCTCATTGTCACTGCGACCCGCCACCTTGACTCAGTACCTCCTTCTCAGCGAGCCTCCTTGGTTCCTTCTGTCCCCTCTCTGGATCGTGCAGTCGAGGTCATCTCATCATGGTCGCCTGCGACGATTGCAACAAAAACTTTGGCAGCGACAAGGCTCTCCATCAACATTATGCCAATTCGCCCAGGCACCACTACTGTGCGCGTTGCGAGCGAGTCTTTGGCTCGCTGGGGTCTTTGAAGCAACACCGCGACAACAGTAACATTGTAGGTATCCTCTCATCGTTGCCTGTTGGGAAAGGACTCATTGGAGACTGCCCCCGGCACAGCATTGGGCATGCAAGATCTGCAGTGACGATCTTCCCAGCCACAGCGATCTCATGGAACACTACAAGGACGATCATGCAGCCTGCATCAAGTGCCGGTAGGCCTCTCTGTCTGTTGAAATGGGCCAAGCTAGGGTGCTAATGCGTCGATTGCAGCAAGGCTTTCCACGACGAGGCACGCTTGCTACAGCATTACGTCGAGTCAGACGAACACCATTTCTGTGTTCCTTGCCGCCGCGAGTTCCAAGCGTCCAGCCACTTGAACGCCCACTTGCGCTCGTCGACGCACCAGCCGAAGGACACCCGCTGCCCCTGGTGCCCCAAAGGTTTCGTCTCTCTGAGCGCGCTTTTGCTGCATTGGGAAGGAGGTTGTCCGTCGCAGGTCGTCGATCGCCAGAAGCTGAACGACTACGTCCAAAAATTCGATCGGCGCAACCTCGTCACCAACCCTTCTCGCCTGATCGAAGGAGGCTCGAGCCAAGTGATTACCCTGTCCGCCAATGCCAGGTCGTGGAACGGACAGGCATACGAGTGGTGAGTTGAGCGCATACTATTGGCCGGCATTGGCTGACTCCCTTGTTGCGCAGCTACCTCTGCCACTCGACCTTCGCCCAGCTGGCTCACCTTAACCAGCATCTGGCTTCTCCTCGACACGCGGAAAAGATCTACCGCTGTCCCAACTCTTCTTGCCACCTGGGCATTTCGACTCTGAGCGGCCTGATGCAGCACTTGGAGACGAGCTCATGCAGCGCTCACAGGTTCGCCGTCCAAGCGCGATCTACTTTGGAGGGCATGGTCGGAAGGATGGGCAGGTTGACCTTGTAGTTAGAGTACCAGATCTGCATCGTCAAGCCCATGAGCCTGGCGCGCCACCGGCTTGCGTTCCGTCTCCCTGAACCATCGCTTTCTGCCGCTAGTTTCTTGCCGGATCCTCCAATACAACCCAATACATGTCGTTCACTCCCCAAACAGGGCAGCTTTCGGGGCCGGAGCCCTCGCACAAGATGGAATGGCGGTCAATGCTGTGGCCTGCGTTCCCGCGTTGCCTTGCCCGTCCATGGCCCCCTTCCTGACTTGCATGCCGTGACTGCCTACTCTATGAGAGCCCTTAGCGGGGAAACGCGATCGCAACAGCTCTTGGCTCTGGACAACGAGCGACCGGCTGATGTGCGCTCCCTCACGACAGAAGGCCGACACAAACCGTCCGAAATTTAGGCGGCCGCCTGTCCACGAAGGCACACAGCCACCTTATTCATGGTCATAGCAACTCCAGGTCAGGATGGTCGACTGGTGTCCAGGTAACCCATTGCTAGGCAACCTGGCCTCCTTAAAAGCCGCTTCAACTCTTGTTCTCCTGCACCTCCTTCCTCCTTCCCTCCTTCCATTTCAAGTGCTGGTCACTTTCGCTCACGTTGCTGGTCCAACCTTTTCAATTCTCAGTCGAACTCCCAAAATGATGAAGCTCTCCGCTGTCGTTCTTGCTCTGACCTTTGCCCGTGTCGCCTTTGGACACGGTCTCATCGTTCGCCGTTTCCGAGCCCTCTGCCCTACATATAACATGCTAAGCTTGCGTTTGGTCAGACGGCCGTCACTGGCGCCAATGGCGTTCAAGGCCAAGGCTTTGGTGTCGATCCCAGCACCCCTCGGTGAGCTGACAATCGTCCATACGAGGACGCTTCCTGAATGATAGTGTACAGAGATGGCACCAAGAACAAGCCGTTTCAACAGGACACCTCAATCCTCCGAGCCGGTATGCGCAGCCCACGCACACGTCCAACCCTCGGCTGATTTTCTCTCACAGACACGGGCTGCGGCAAGACCCAAGGAGCTGGCGCCGTGGACATCAGTACTGAGATGCAAAAGAATCTCGCTCTCGGAAGCGGTACGCTGTGCAGTGCCTTGTGTTTCGTGATCTTGGCTAAAAACATCTGCAGGCCAACTGCCCACGCCTGATGCTACTGGAGCGATCAGGATGACTGTCCATCAAGTCAACGGAGAGTGAGGATCTCCGGAGCTCTACGTTCTCATGTGATGCGTTTGCTGAACTTTTATCAGCGGCGCTGGCCCTTACTCGGTGAGCCTCCACGTTGTCGAGCGTTTGAGTCGATGCTCACGGGCCGTTTGCAGTGCTCTGTGTCTGCCGATGCCTCTGGTCAGAACTTCCAGGCCATCGCGGTGACCCAAAATGTGCCCGTAAGCTCGTACTGCGGGTGCAGCAGGAAGCGCCACTCAACTGAGCACCCAGGGCCGCGACGTCCCAATTGTCGGTTCGCTCAGCGGCGGTGCGTAGAAACTTTACTCGAGAAGGAAAGGACAATTTGCTGAAGCATCTTGCCCTCGACAGCCAAAGCCACTGACTTCCAGCTGGTGGCGCAAATGCCTGCTGGAATGACCTGCACTGGTGGTTCGTTTTGGGCTCTTCGATGGCACACTTTCACACTCTCAGACCCTATCTATCTTTTTTAGGCCCCAACGGAGACGCTTGTGTTGTTCGGTTGGTTGCCTTATCTTCTCTGTTTTAGCAAACTCTGATCACTTAAGCGCAGCTGCCAGAACACGGCCGTATGTTCTCCTCGGATCTCTTGATACTGTCTGAACCTTCTCTGATGCAGATTGCTGGTCCATTCGGAAGCTGCGCTGCCATCCAGAATCCCGGAGGTAAGGCCCCCTGGGCACACCAGACAGCGAACTTACTGACGACTTGAACCTGCTGCCCCAGCTGCTGCCGCTCCCGCTGCTGCCGCCCCCGCTGCTGCCGCCCCCGCTGCTGCCACCCCCGCTGCTGCCGCCCCTGCTGCTGCTGCTCCCGTTGCCGCTGCTCCTGTCGCTGCTGCCGGATGTGAGTTCACTAACTTGTCCGCCCACACTGCACGGTGTCTCATCTTCCTCTCCTTTGAAGCTCCTGCTGCCGTCGCTCCTGTTGGTAAGTGGCATGCTTCGCCTTTACTCGGATTGGTCTCATCTGGACCCAGCCGCCCGCCGCCTCAAGCGCTGGATCCCCTCAGGTTTGGCCGACGGCACCGGTGTTTGGGCTTAAGGGATTGCAGTCTGACCTTGCTTCGTGGACATTTGAGCGAAGTAGCGCACGATTGCAATGCTTGCATCGACGGGTTCACTTGGGATTCGCCTTCTGGAGACGCGCCAAACGACTTTCGTGCCTGCGCCACCATTTTGACACAGTTGCCAGACTTCATGGTGCTCGCTTTCTTGCCACCACATTCATCAGTGGTTGCTCGAATCAGTGACACAATGAGAAAAGGTTTTGAGGAAGTGGAAGAGAGCATTCAATTCAAAACCTTCTTTTGTCAGAATGAGGATCTGTCACCTTGAAGCCAAGATGCTGTCCTGGACTTTCCTGCTACGACGACAAGGGCATTATGCTGTGGTTCTTGACGTTGTCACTGTCTCGACCCAAGCACCTTGCCGCCACCGGGCTTGCCCTGCTGTCCATTCTCCTCCTGGCCCTCCTCGCCTTCCTAAAGACGCCTGCAGCCTACCTCATTCAAAGCGCCAGCTCCGATGGTGTGCAGCGTGTGCATACATTTCAGGTCTGCAGCTACGCGTTTGGCCAGGCCTGGAGTTGCTCTCGCCTTAGCTTCGGCTTGAAACTGCCAGATGGTGAGCACTTCCGCTTTCTCCGAGTTTCAATCTCATTTTGCTCCAGTCCTCCACGGCGACGGCATATCGACAGCATGCGCGATCTTGACATCGATCAGTGAGACCGTTGTCACCTGCAGTCCTAAGGAAACCAAGTTTGATCAGGGAGCAGACATATCTCTTGTGGCCAGCTTCTTCGTCTTCATACTATCGAGTCAGGTTGCCGATTTGGTCTTCAGCGTCCGACTCGCCTTCGCCTGCTGCTTCCTCGCTCTGCTCAGCTTCGTCACCGTCTGGGCTTCCGTCGCCGGCTACCTTGTTCTCCAATCTCGCATGGAAAAGCCTGAAGTGGTGCTCTCCCTCGGCCCGTCCTTCTACCTCCTCTGTCTGGTCGGCATCTTTATGGGGATCGCCTTCACGTTGACGGCCCTCAGCACTCGCGCAACGTACAAGCGGCGGCAAGAGTTGAATGACCTGGAAAGGATTCTGAGGCGAGAGGAGGAGACGCGCCTGCATCAGCACCGACTCACCAGGCAAAGGTACTCCCTTCCTCTCACACTTCGCAGGACGCCTTACAAACAGAAAGCTTCTGCAGATCTGCCGGGGCGTTCTCATCATTCTCATACAATACCACCACGCCCACCACTTTAGGGACGTTCACACGCAGCGCCTCAAGAGCAGTCTCCCATGAAGGCCTCAGCCACTCCTACACAGCAAGTGACCACGACCTGCTCGAGGTCACGCCCCCGAAGCCAGTCCCAAGCAAGCGCGTGTCAGCTTCGCCTCTCGTGTTGAACTTAGGGATTAGGGAAGAACTTTGAGGGAGGGCTTGATGGGAACCATAAAATGTCTAGGATTGCACGATAACGCGGGAAAGCGGACTCTACTTTTGCGAAGCCAAGTAGGCTTGGGCCTCTTGCGCCTTTTGCTTGTAGAGTTGCTCCGCCTCCACCCACACCCGCGCAGTGCTGCGCTCTGGCAGCTGTAACAACGACGGCAGCAGGTCGTGCGAAAATGCTTCTGAGGCCTCGCGAGGCAACAGCGTCGGCAGGTGGTCGATGGAGACGACAGTCAGAAGTGGAGAGCCGGCCCTACAGTCGAACATTCGCGTAAGACAAGACGGGCTGTTAGAGACGCAGACAAGCGAACTCACTTCAAGGACACGTCGACAGTGGGCTTGTCAAAAGTCGTGTTGATGCTATAGATGGGGATGGGGTTGTTGGGGTTGGTAGTATCGCAAGACACGTCAACGACCACAGCCAAGCGGCGTTGCGCACCGGCAGCCTCAATGAAGTCGGCATCGATGAAGTGCGGGATCTTGGAGGACAGATAGATGCAGTTGACAAAGATGTCGACTAGACAACAGAGAACTCAGAGTGAGGACAAGATGTTCAAGAATGAAGATGCGCTCACCATCAAGAATTTCCTGAAATGGCCCGCCCTTCGCTGTTTCTGCCATATCCCACTTGACGATGTTCTCACTGCAATTTGACGATAAACAAAACGAAAGACGATGGGAGGCATAACCTACTCTGCGAGACCAATCTGCTGGAGCAAGGAGACGGCACCGCGTCCGCATCGGCCCAGCGCACCAATGACCAGGGCCTTGACCGGGCGACCCAACGAGGCCGCTGCTTGGCTGACCTTGGCGCCCACTTCTTTGACAAGCTCGGTCTCATTGGGGTAAGGCTTGAGAACGCCCAGGCGCTCGCCGTTGACTTGGGCGGCCAACGCTAGAGCACCCACTGCCGCTCCCGTGAAACCGGCGTGAAAGCCAAAGGCGGCCACGCGTCTGCCCGTGTCATCTTGCAAAAATTCGAGGTCGTACAAGGTACCGGGAGGAGTGGCCTTGGTGAAGCGGTCGAGCACTTCAGCCCACCCGCCTTGCTGCTTGTAGCAATGCGCGAACTGGATGTGGGTGTGAGGCAAAGCCGAGTCGCCTTCTGGAAGTTCCTTCAATCCAATGATCAAAGTACCCTTGGGGGCTTCTGGCCAGGACGAGTGCGGCGCCAGAGTGCAGCCAACCCTTTCGAGTTCAAAAAAATCAATGCTGGGGAGATTGGTCGAGATCTCCTTTCCGGTAACTCACTTCTCGTACTCGACATCCTCAAAGATCCTCTGAGGGTCTCTTTCGACGGTCACGTCAAAGCCAGCGGCGAGGAGTTTGGCGGCCGTCGTGGGCGTCAAAGCAGCTCGCGCCTCGAATTCCTTCGTTTCGCAGCGAAGCCAGAGAGAGACCTTGGCTGCAGCTTCATGTCAGCACTTGTCACGGCATCAACCTATGCAGCCTTACAAGAAGACATTCTGTGCTGGTTCGTCACAAACAACGACTCGACTCATCATGCCTGAAATTTTGGGATGTCGTTCGGATGTCGCAGGCTTTCTGGTCCCTCTGCTGCTGCTTGCGTGTCGTTGTGAACTCGTATGCCCTAGAATCCTAGATCCGTGAGGCCGCGTCGTCTGCCGGAGCCAAATCCGAGGTGCCCCCGTCACCGAGGAGGAATGCGCGGCCTTGCCCGGCTTCGTCCACGCAAGTCGCCTGGCCGAACTGGTGTCTATAAAAGGCCTCTTTTGCGCTTCTTGTTCTCACAATTCTACCAAATACAATGTCTGCCTTACTTCGTTCAAGACTCGGTCCTGCTCTCAAGTCGGTTGCCACCCGATTGACCTTTTGCCACCGAGACTAAGTTTCGCACAGATCATCGGTCCGCTTCAACTCTACACAAGCCGGCGCAGGACAAGACTCTGTCCAAGAACTGGCTGCTACGTTGAACAGACTCATTAAGAACCGACTGGTGAGGACTGTCTCCTTAGATGCCCAGTTGCCCAGCTCATGTCTCGCTTCAAGGAACCTGCTGCCGCCGAGATGGGATCTATGAATCACATGCATCCTCACTACTACTATGGCCGATTTTACCGCCGTCGTGGCTCTCCCGTCAAGTACTTCGTCTTTGGCGGTCTCGCGGTCGGAGGCTGGTTCTGGTTGGCCCATCGTTACGATGACCGCTGCCACGACAAGGCTCTTCGACGAGATGCGTTCTTAAAAGAGTCAGTCTTCCGGTCGCACTACTACCTTCCGTCCTGACCTTTGCGAGCACAGTATGGAAGAGCGCTGGAGGAACGCCGCTGCTGCCGCTGTTCTACCCACCTCCCAACCACCCGTGGAGCAGACCCCAGAAGAGAAGAGGCGCTATTGGGGTCGCCGATGGGAGCGTGCTGAGCTCCGTCGCTCAACCGAGCCCTCCAACACGGAGAAGCTTGTTTAATGACTCTGTCTCCTGTAGTCCTGAAGCCGTTCTTTGATCTGAAAGGCATTCCTTGTAGCAACAATTGAGAATTGCGCGCGGCAGCATGGCGTAATCGACCATTTCAAATAGAGAGGAGAGCATCCCCGATTAACCTGCAGGGAGTGGAGAGAACTACAAATCCAAAAGGCCCAAGGGAGTGTGGTGTGTGCGGTGAAAGGAAGAAAACAAAGGCCCAAAGCAAGGTGCTTGACTAATACACTGCAATCTGTTGGTTGATCGCGGCGGCCCAGGTGTGCGCATCGAAAGCCGAAGGGAGAGAGAGGTACAAGATGGCGCGGGAGTCGACCAGCCTGAAAGCCCCCATTGCATGAGCTCTTCCGAACACACACAAGAAGGCAAGGGGCCGCTTACCGCAAAGTGTTGCCTTTCCCGAAGACACTTGCGCACTGCGCTTTTGTGCTTTGGCCCAGCCTGAGAACGGTGAAGAGCTCCACCTGCTCGTTGGTTTCGTCCTTGTTCGTGAGAAGCACAAGAATGTCGGACGTGAGGAGGGCCGTGATCCGCCTATCTTGTGTGTCGACCTTGAGCGAGTGCACCTGGATGAGCGCGGGCTCTGGCGCGCTTGGTTCCGCGGTGTTGATGAGCTCGGTGCTTCGCTTGACGACTCGATTGAGGTTCTGCGCATCGATAAGTCGGTGGTAAGTGGGTATAGGCAGCGGGCTTGCTTACCATAGCGCCCTCCTTGATCAACAGTCTATGCGGCTGGACCAGGGGACTGCGATGCTTGTTGCCGATGCGAGATTGCCAATAAAGCTGTGCAATACCGTTAGACACACATCGCAACAGGGCAGTAGAAACGCACAAGCCGCTGCCTGCCTTCTGACTCGCGCTTCTTCTCGTTCAGATCGTTTGCCAGCGTTGTAGCTAGCTCGAGAGCTGCGCCAATGATGGGATTGGGGTAGAGGGTGGAGCCGTCTTCCATCGGCGTGCAGCAGAGCAGCGACTCCAGCAGCATCTTGTAGCGGGGGATCCGTTGGACGGGCATGAGCAGATATGACTCGCAGCTGTTAATTTTCACTAAGTAACGTTCGATGTTGACAGCGGCCGCGACCGACTCACTTCATTTGCGAATGTTGGGGATGATTCCGACATTGCTGAGGTCAACGTTTGTTAGTTTCGGTACCGCGATTTGAACCAGAGAAAGTAGCCCACCTTCAAGACGGCTTTGACGCGCTTGCGCTGCTGCGAGGTCATGCTGGTTATCGTGATTGGGTCTTGGTGCGGGTTTCCAGCGGCCGAGACAACCGAACCGGCTGCCACCAGCTTGGACGTGCTGCTGAAGGCCGATGTAGAGGTGGAGGACGTTTGCCAAGTTTGGAAACGGGAGAGGGCCAGGTCGAAGTTGTTCACGTATATGCTGTACATCTTCAAAAAGGCGCCATCTGTGGAGAAAGAGTCAGCGTCTGACGATCGCAACGCAGGATAAAGCCTTACGCCGAAGGAAGACTCGCGCAATCTCTTCCGCTGTCTGTCGCAAGCTCTGACTGACCGCGCTGCTCTCGGAGCCAGAGCTCTGTCTTTGTCTGATGACCGAAGCTGCCATCTCTTCTAGGTCCGGGAGGAAAGCGGTCTTGTGGAACTGCAGCAAATTCTCGGCGTTCGAAAAGACAATCTTGCGCTCCGAGTTTGGGATGACGGTCTCCTTCTGGCCGCTGCTGGACTGCGAGGATCTTGAAGAATTGTGGAGCTGACCGGATGGAGCGATGTAGATCTCGAACAGCTCGCCTAAGCTGCGGACGTAGGACCGCTCTGTCGCGATGATCTCGTTGATGACGCGCTCTCGCTTGGCAGGGTCTGACTTGAGCTTGAGTTGCGAGGGGCCGGAGAAAGAGGAAGGGTTGCTGTCTTTGGACGACGTGGCGGTGGTGCTGGCTGAGGAGTGGGGCACTCTCCCAGTGTCGGAATCGCCAAGGTAGCCATCAGCAGCCAAGCTGACGGAGGAGGAGTTGGCGGTGAGGGGTGCTCGCGGACTCGCCTGACCAGCCAGCCCTCGGGTGGAGTTGCGGCGCCGAAGGTCCGCCAAGACGGTCACCACTGCAGCGGCGCTGGTGTCGTGCCCACTGAGATCGTCGAGATCTTTCAAGAAAGCCAGCACCGAGCGCAGGGCTGAAGTGGCATCCGAGACGGCAGGGGCAGGAGAGGGAAACTCGGAGTCGTCTGCTACCGAATCCTCCTCCTCTCCGTCGGTGTCGCCGTCTACTGCAATGCCAAAATCCTTGGACGGCAAAGGTGGTGCGTTGTCCAAGTTGAGTCGCATTCGCCGGAAAGAGCCGTTGGACGATCGGCGACTGATGGACGTCTCAGCCACCGAGGACGCGGCGGAAGGAGCTCTGGCCCGGCGTGGCATGGTGATGGTCTCTGCTGAATGCTCCTGTTCATAAGCAGAGGGCGAGGGGGTGGGTGAAGAGGCGGTGACCATCGTGCTGGGTGTCGGAAGCTGGGTAGGTGCTGCAGCCGGAGCAGATGCGCTGCGGCTGTCGTCCTGCAAGAAGTTGGGTCGCTTCCCTGCCAAAGTGGCCGCTTGCGAGTCCTTGCGATTCCGGAAGCTCGCCATCTTCTTGAAGAAGCCGCTGCCCCCCTTTTTCTTGCCGCCGTTGTCTGCGCCGTTGGTGGTGGAGGCCAGCGGCGCCGAGTTCGGCACGATGTCGTCCATTGAGAGCTCTGACTCAGAGAACTGCTGGAGAGAGGCATCAGGCGTCAAGCTGGCGCTTCGGATGCGGTCAGGCGTTGACTGCGGCGTGAACTGCCTGACCAGCCCAATGTCGCCAAAGCTCTTCATTTTCTTCATCCCGTGAAACGACGGCGCAGACTGCGGGAGCGCCGGCAGATCGTCGTCCTTGTGGAGGCTCATGCTGGTGCTTGGCCTGGAGACTGATCGCGCTCGACTCCGGGCAGCTGGAAAGAAAGAGGGCGTCTGGCTGTGCCTCGGCGAGGTGAAGGCCGAAGCAGGGAGCGAAGCCGCCATATGGCGCTCCTTCTGATTGGTGAAGGCATCCGAAAGAGTTTCAAGCTCGGCGAAGAGCGAGTCGGCTTTGCCAAAGTCGCTGGACGCCGCCCTGGCGTTGGCTTCCAAAAGGGGCTGAAGGATCTCGGCCCATTGCCCGCGGATGGGGTTGCCCTCGATCCAAAGGTGCTTGAGATTTTCTTCCAGGTGGCACAGCCAAGAAGGAAGAAACCGAAGCCGGTTGTCGCGCAGGGACAGAGTGTGGAGGCGGCCCAAGGTCGAAAGCGGGTGTTGGAGGGAGGTGAGGTCGCACGAGTCGGCGGTGAGGACCTGAAGCGAGGCCAGAGAGGCCAAGAAAGGTGGAAGAGTGCGGTGGGCGAGAGCGTTGTGCGAGATGGCCAGCTCTTGCAGGCTGATCAAGCTGGCCAAGCTGAGCGGCAGAGTGGCCAAGTTGCAGTTTCTGCGCCAATCGCATTCAGACTGTGATACTGTTGCGGGCGAGGGCTTTCGCACTCACGAAATGTCGAGCGCAGTCAACCTGGTGCACACGGTGATAGAAGTCAACGCATAGAGAACATGCTCGGCCGGCCGGGCATCCTTGAGCACCCAGTGTGTGGTCTCCTCCCCGACCCTTGCACTGAGACCCACGGCCTTGTTCCTGCCGCCTGGCGAGGGCGACGGCGCCGCCGAGCTGGTGGTGGACCAATTGGTGGTGGAGAGCCTGGCCCGTTCGATCCGCTCTGCCACCGACGAGCTCCTCGACCTGTTGACCACCTTTTGGCGGCCGGCCATAGTTATGGCGCCCAAAGCCTCCGGGTCGTCGTCTTCAGAGGTGATGCCCAGACCGACTTGGGACGGCGACACGGGCGGTCCTGAGGCCAGGACTTCAGATGCATTGGGGCTGAGAAGGGCATTGTTGTGGCTGGAGGCGGCCGAGGCCGCGAGGGCGGTGTTGATCTCGAGCAAGCTGGAGCGCAATTTCAGCTGGTGCGGCGACGAGGCAAAGAAATTGGCCTCGGGACTGTCCGGCGCTGCCGAAGACGGGTCGAGGATCTCGATTTGAGACGAGGAGCGGTGCTGTAGGAAGGGCGACTTGTTTGAAGAAGGGTAGTGTTCGGCCAACACGGACCCCTCTAGGGAAGGCGAAGATTCGTCGGCGGAGGAAGCGAAGGAGGAGCGGAAGAAGGAGTTGGGCCGAGACGAGCCGACGCTGCTGGGTCCGCGGGTGAGGGCGGGTGTGTTGTTGCAGGAGGAGGTGGTCGCATCCGCGTCGCTGAAAGAAGTTGCGCTGGGCGAAGCGGCCAGGCCTTCCGGCGCACCTCTTGGGCTGGCGTGGGCCACACCGTCCTCTGGAATGGATGTCAAAGACGCCACTGGTGACTCCAACGGCGGGGGAGGTGGCAGTGGTGTGGTGGGCGGGGACCGGAACAGGGTGAAGTCATCGGCCAGCGGGAAGGCGTTCTTCGTTGGCGACAGGGTGGCCACAGACGGGTTGGGAGAGGGGGTGATGGAGCCATCGTTGCTGTTGCTGGGCGGCAGCTTGAGGGTGGGCGAAGACAGGCCGCCATCCGCGCTCCAGTCGTCCGCTGTCAGGTGGCGCACACGGCAAAGTTTTCATGAGCTCTTTCGCACATTTGAAAGCCCAAGCAAGAATGGTAAACATACACTCCCACCCATCGTATCCACCTCGAGTCGGGCTCGGGACGCCCAGCAAGCCGGCGCCAGGCTTCGGGTAGCTGCCGTCATCAGAAAAGGGCGTGATGGGCGAGGCGTCGTCGATGTACTTGTCCAAGATGGAGGACGGGCTGACAACAGACGTCGTGGAGGGCGTCTCTGCCGCTGCGACTTTGGTGTCCAGGGCAGCCGAGCCGGCCAAGACGCGCAGGTTAGCAGGCGGGCGCTTCATGGTGGCTGAGGGCCTGACAGTCAGGTCGCTGAACGCGGAAGCGCTTGGGGTTGTCGACTCTTGCAGCTGCACCAGGCTGTCTGCGAACTCCAACGCTGCTGACAGCGGCAAGCCTTGGGCCGGCTGGCTGACTTGCACCAAAGACGGCTTCTTCCTGATGATCCGCGCCCCCTCAGGCCCCTTGTTCACCCCTTCTGAGCCTTCCATAGCAGGTTTCTGTTGCTTGTTCGTCCAAGAAGTGCTGGGGCGACAGTCGAAGCTCTTCCGTTGTCGTCTGTGAGGACGCCGCAAACAGGGGTCTCAGCTTATCGCTGGCGTTCAAATGAATGTGAGGCCGGTCAGCAGGCAGTCAAGCAGCGTTGGTCGACCAGGACAACAACTCTCGCAGCGGTGGAGCAAAAAAGTGTCCACACGAGGGGCCCTCGGGCAGTTGGCAACAAAGACGAGAATGCCTGACGTGCTGGGATGGGCAGCCTCTTGGCCAACACAACGATGGAGTACAACAACAGCGGGAGAAGTAGAAGGGCGCTTGGGCCGCCATGTTGTCTGAAACTGGGTGGACCGGAACACGGGCTGAGTCTCACTTGCTGGCGATCTCTCGTCTTCGCCCCGGCTGTGGCTGGTACACGTCTTAGAATAGACTTCTCTGTTGCAAGCCTGCGCTTCCTCTTTCCCTCCTATGTACGAATGCAGGCGCAAACTGTGAGCATGTTTGCCCAGCAAACAATTTTTCGGGGGTGGGCGCGTCGCTCGTCTTCGCAGAGGGCGACGCTCGACATGCGAGTTGCGTGCGCCCAAAGAGGTTGAACCAACTTTTTTGGTTCCTGGTCGTGGATGGAGTCGTAGTTGAGTGCCGATCAATGTCGTCAGAGTGTAGAAGCGGAAAGGGAAAGGATTTGAGGGGCGTTCTTCAGGCGGCGGCGGCGACCGCGGGTTGGAACCGGCTGGCTGCCTCGTCGAACAAGGCGCTTTTGTGGGCCATATCCTCGAACAGAGGGTGTGCAGACGAAGCTGCTTTTAGCTTGCTGCAAGCGGAGAGCGGAGTGCGTGAGACATTGCTTGGAGGCCGGAGCAGTGGAAGTTTCTCTTACGCGAGAGCAGGCTCGACAGCAGCTGGTTTTCCAGAGGGCAAGCCAATTGCAGCTTGGTTCGCGAAAGAGTGCGGATAGTCGCCGTTCTGTTCAACGAAACTCAGCATGATCGAGAGCGGTGAAGGCAGGCCGAAGGCACGGACGACTTGGATGGCCTCGACCAAAGCGGACTCAGCCTCCATCCAGTGGCCCAGGCAAGCTTGAGCGACCGCTTTGCCGTTGAGCACGACCACGTTGTTGGCGGACGGCATCTGGGCGATCTCGTCAAACACATAGTACGACGCCTGGAGGGCTTCTCCTTGCTGCATCCGCCCAAGAGCTATATAAGCCCTAAGAAAATGAGCGAGATTGGATGAACGCACGACTCTGAGGCCGATCCACGCTTCGCAGAGCTGAATAACGAGCGAGTCCTCCGCCCAGACCTTGGCCGTCTCGTAGACCTGGGTCGCTGCTTCCACCCGGTCCAAAAGCAGCAGCTGTTGCACTTGAAGAGCCACACTGTTGGCGGGCGTGTGAGAACCCACGCCAAGGCCTTAACGGGCCAGAAAGATGCGCACCATTCTTGGTCGTGGTCCCGGGCGCCCTGGCTCCACAGCTGCAAAGCCTCCTGCGTTTCCCCCTCGAGCTGCAAGATCAATCCTCCAACAGCAGCCACCATGAGCTCCTCGACGCCGCCAGCGAGCACCTCCTTCAGCTCGTCCAGGACCGAGTCGCCCGTCGCGATGGCCTCGTTCAAGAGGGTCACCACTCGCACTGAGGGCGAATCCTGGTCTTCGAGCGTGGCCAGCCATTCCGCCGCTTCGTCTGTCTGGTTCAAAGCCGCCAAAGAACGCGCCGCATAGAGGGAGAGCGCCAAGCTGGGCTCAGCCTCCGATTTGACGGTGGCCACCGCAGCCGAGTACGAGCCTGCTCAATCCAATCAGCTCTTGTCTTGCGCACAAGCAGCATCACAAGATCACCTTGTAGGAAGAGGGATTTGACCAGATATGCGCCTTCGGATTCCATGTTGAAGATCTGCGAGGTCAAGAGGCGAACTCGACTTTCGCCCTCGTCGGCGACTCTCCTCAAAGTGTTGATATGTCGATCGACGACGAGCCAGAGTTCACTAGCGACGCAGATGCGCTGACATGGTGGAGGGCTCTGGCCAAGGACTTGTGAGCGTCTTTCCCACTCCTCCTTTCGCAACTTGTTGTCAATGCGCATTGTTTGCGCCTTCAGAGACAACCAGCTGGAGGACACCCGGCTCGCTCTCGAGGACTTTCAAACGTCGTCTAAGGATCTGGAGGATGAGCTGGAGCGGGATCTGCAAGACAAGGAGAAGCGCCAACTGGAGCTCACTTTACTCGTCGAGAAGCTGGATGCAGAATTATTGGACTGGAAGGTGGGTGGGCGCTTGGCTAGGCCATGTTCGACTTATGAAGCATGATTTCGTCCGCAGAGCAAGCACCAAGCGACGCTAAAGGAGCATGCCAACACGCTTTCGCACATGCAGAAGGAGCTCGAGGCTGTTCGGGCGTCCGAAAAGGTACATTGCTTTCTTCGTGCACCTCTTAGATGAACGATTTAATATAGCCGTGTTGGATAAGGCTTTCAGGACGCGAATCCGAGATATGGAGCTAGACAATGATGGGCTGGAGAAGAGCGAGAGGTGCGTTCCGGGAGCTCGCCACTTAGACCGCCCTGCTTCCCATCTCAGACCGATCTCTTTGCTTGTTTAAGAGCACTGGAAAGCACTCTTCAGGATTTGGAGAACCGATATGGGAGGGCCATCGAACGAGCCGCCTTGCTCGAGGAGGAGCTGGTGGCAAAGGCCCGCTTGGAGGAGGAGAATCAACGGGTCAAAGACGAGCTGAGAGGTGAGGCCTTTCTGTCAACTGCTGCCGAATCACAGAAAAAGGCCTCGGAACTTAAAACGAGGCACTTTGTTTTTGCTCTCAGACGCGTACGACGAACTGGCAGTATTAAAAGAGCATGTAACCACGGCGAATCAGCCATCTTCAAGACCAACAACGCCTCCTTCAGCATTTACACTCGAGCCAAGTGTGGTGGCGGGGGCGCCGGAACCTCTGCCAGATCTCCCGCAAGCTTCCACCTCGACTTCAACTCCACCTCGCTCGCAGCTTGAAGCAGGCGATTCCGAAGATGCCACACCTAAAAAAGCGTCAGATGTCACCAGATCAACCAAGATCCCAACTCCCACCAAACGCCTTTCTCTCAGTCCGTCATCTCGACGGACGTCCCTTTTTCCCTCACCCGCGCCTTCCTTGGTCAACAAGCTACAGCAGCAGAGTCAGCTGCAAGACACGCTTCCGCCTAAGCGCAGTACGCCTAGAGCGCAAAGAGACCAACGCGCCCAAGTCATGCTATCCGATCTCAAATCGATGACCGACAGGGTGAAGACATTGACCGCAAAGGTTGACTCAAGACGACAGACCACAATGGGCTCGAATGGAGGGCTCAAAACTTCCTTGCCGCGGCCTAGACGGATATCAACTTTTGGCGGGTCGACATCGACATCGACGCCACCGCCGTCCAATCTAGCGGCGAGGATGTCGCAGCGGCGGAACGTGATCACTTCGCCGTCTTCATTGGAGGACGAGCTTTCAAGGGCGGTCGCATCGCCTAGTCTAAGAGCCAGCAAACGCCCGTCCTCCCGCATGTCGTCGCATCCCTCGACCTCCCGCCCATCTACTCCCAGCTTCTCCCGAAGTCCCACCCCATCTTCTCTAAATACGCCGACGGTTTCACACAAACGACTACCGGCGCCGCGGCCGGCGTTTGGCAGCTGCACGCCGAGCGGGCGATTGCCACCGACAGGAAGCAGCAGATCGGCCACCATCTCTGAAGCCTTCGGCGGCAGGGCGAGCACGATTGGCGCCAAGCAGCGAGGCGACGATCATTTAGGGGCGGGATTACGGCGCCAAAGCTTTCAGCAGCGAAGCGTCAGCAGCACGAGCAACCTCAGCCTCAAGAGCTCGACGATGGATGCGGCGGGAGAGGAGTTCGATGAAACCGAGACGTTCTGATCTCCCAGATCTAACGGCACCTTGGCCCAACTCAAAATTTGAGCTGATAATCGCCGCCGCGCCTTATGCGATTAAGGTCGCAAATCGATATGTAGCGACACCTGCGCAATCACTGCCCCTGGCGGCCTGGCACTTGGCCTGGCTTTTGGTCCGACTGGTGACAGCTCTCGACTCCGAAGCGATGCGACCCGATCCACAGACTATCAAATTGAAGCGCGCGCGGCTAATTTGGAACTTTGCGACTCCGACTGCTTTATTTCTCTCTTGCCTCTCTTCTTCCACCATTCCTCTGCACACCCAATCCAATACATTAACAATGGCAAAGATTGGCGCACCCCACCCCTTGGAGTGAGCTATTCCCTCTGACCGCCACATCGAGCCGCGGCTGATTATCGCTTGCAGCCCCCTCACCCCGGACGAGGTGCGCTGCCAGGGCTTCGCCTCTTCGTCGCTTTGGCTCAATCATTGTTCTACAGATCACCCGTGTGTCCTTCTTGTGCAAGCAAGACAAGCCCAACGAGGGATTCGCCTTCAAGGCCATCAGCCTGCTCGAGCCCGTAAGCGATCTCCGCCGCCAGCTCCTCTTTCCCCTCACTGACTGAATCTGGCTGCTATTTCAGAACAAGGCCGACCTCCTCCCTTACCTCGAGGCCGAGCGCGCTGGCACCACCCTGCCCGCCAAGCCTGACCGCAAGGCCGAGTGCTTGGTCGTCTTCACCTCCGCTCCTTACGCTGGCGCCGAGATCTACGTCAACTTGTCCACCGGCTCCGTTGAGAAGTGGGTGCCGGTCCCCGATGACTTGCACTTGCCCATCGATGGGTTCGTTTCGTTTCCCTTTGTGCCTGGAAGGGACCGAAAAGCTTATCTCGCCACATCTTTGCAGCGAGCTCCTCATCGAGGCCGAGCAAAAGCTCTTCGAGTCCCCTGTCTGGCAAGAGGCCATTGCCAAGCTCAAGCTCCCCAAGGGCGCCGTTGGTGAGCTATCGTTTCCCGCGGACCGCAAAGAGCTCCAGCTTATCAGCGATTCTCGCGCAGTCGTTTGCGACCCATGGATGTCAGTGGCCGCGCCCTCGCTAGCTTACTAGGCTCTACTGACGCTACTCGTGCTTGCAGCTATGGCGCTGACAGCTGGGAGCCCGTCAAGAGCATGATCCACTTCCTGTGCTACATGGTGAGCCGCCTTTCGCCCTTTTCTAAGACTTTGTGCTCATAGCTCCCGTCCATTCAGCGCGACCCCAAGACCAACGATGCCAACTCGAACCACTACGCTCTGCCTTTGCCCATCGTCCCCGTCATGGAGCTCGGCACCCAGGAAATCATCCGCATCGACTACATCAACACCGGTGATGAGAAGGACGGCATGGACTACATGCACGACCCCGAGACCTTCACCGACCACTTGACTGCCAACGAGTACGACCCTCGTCTTCGCCCCGACAAGGAGAGGCCCATCAAGCCCCTCCACGTCACTCAGTGAGCCATTTTCACCCGCGCAACCTCCAGCGTCGTTTCTTACATTGTTTGCTTCCTCCAGACCCGAGGGCCCCTCTTTCGAGGTCGATGGCCACCTCATCCAGTGGCAAGACTGGCGCCTCCGCATTGGTTTCAACTACCGCGAGGGCTTGACCATCCACGACGTCTCCTTCAAGGGCCGCCCGCTCTTCTACCGCCTCTCCTTCTCCGACATGACCGTTCCCTACGCCGACCCCCGCCCCCCTGTCCACCGCAAGCAGGCTTTCGATCTCGGCGACGCTGGCGCCGGTGTCACCTCGAACTGCCTCGAGCTCGGCTGCGACTGCCTCGGCCTCATCAAGTACTTTGATGGCTTCCACGTCACCCGCAACGGTACCCCCATCCACCAGAAGAACGTCGTCTGCATGCACGAGCAGGACGATGGCCTCATGTGGAAGCACACCAACTACCGCACCAACCACGCCGTCGCCGCCCGCAGCCGCGTCCTCATCCTCCAGCAGATCCTCACTGTTGCCAACTACGAGTACATCATCGGCTGGCGCTTCGACCAGGCTGGTGCCGCTCACCTCGAGATCCGCGCCACCGGCATCTTGTCCACCCAGCCCATCGACGCCGGCAAGGTTTCTCCTTACGGCACTGTCGTCCACCCTGGTGTGCTTGCGCCCCACCATCAGCACATCTTCTCCGTGAGTACTCCTTGGCTAGATCACGCCCGGTCTGTTTCCTGACTTTTCTTTCCAGATCCGTGTCGACCCCATGATCGACGGCCTCAAGAACACCGTCGTCTACGACGAGGCTGTTGCCATGCCTTTCGAGACCGAGGAGGACAAGAAGGTCAACCCTTACGGCGTCGGCTTCACCACCCAGCGCACCTACATCGAGAAGGAGGGCTTCGCGGACTCTGAGCCCCTCAACGGCCGTGTCTTCAAGATCATCAACGAGAACAAGAAGCACCCCAGCTCTGGCAAGCCAGTCAGCTACAAGATTGTGAGCCAATTTGCCTTCGAATGGGTTTGCCACATTTTCTCATGTCCTCTTCCTCCAGCACGCTCCCGTCACCCAGCACATCTTGGCCCACCCCAAGTCTGTCGCCTTTGCGCGTGCTGACTTTGCCGATCACCACTTCTGGGTCACCAAGTACAGAGATCAGGAGTTTTTCAGCGGTGGCAAAGTGAGTCTTCCCTCTCCTTTGCCCCCAATGCCCCTGGGATGTTCCTGACTTGTTCTGCTCTTTGAAGTACACGAACCAAAGTTTCGGCAAGTCTGTGGGCATTAAAGACTGGATCAAAGCTGGCGAATCGGTCAAAAACGAGGATCTCGTCCTCTGGGCCTCCTTCGGCCTCACCCACACCCCTCGCCCCGAAGACTTCCCCGTCATGCCTTGCGAGACGATGATGCTCTCGCTCAAGCCTGCCGACTTCTTCCTCAGCAACCCTTCGAACGACTTGCCCGCTTCGTCGCAGGCCTTCAACAAGTCGACCCTTGCCGAGGCCGGCGCGCACCGACAGGGCAACGCCGCCGCCGAGGAGGCTGCTGCTGCCAACGGCACCAACGGCAACGCCAACGGGCACACCAATGGCACCAATGGCTGCTGCCATTAAGCTGTCATCGCTTTCCCTCACTTGCATTGGTCTAGATTTTGTAGTTCGTGGGTTATATTGGATATGAGATGAAACGAAGGATCCCCTTGTTGCATTAGTCTTTTGCCTTGACTTCGAAAGAACCTCGACAATAAGATGGTCGCTCTTCGTAAGCGAACCTCATTTCTGGCAACCATCTCAAAGGTGGCGGACAACGTCACTTAGGACAGTGTGATGAGAATAGTCTTTCAATTACAAATCTACTGGGGGCTCTGTGGCAAGGTTGAGGGGTCGATTTGGCCAGCTGCGAAAGAAAAGGGATAAGCTCGAGCGCAAAGATCGGCCCGCAGAGGCTCAGACTCACGCAGCCAGTTTTCGGGGAGGGGTAGGCCAGGTGCCAGCGCATCGCTCTGCTTGCGGCCGCCAAAGAAGACGGGGCCGTTGAGCTTCTTATAGTCTTCAAGCCTCTTCTCAACTTCGGGTCGGAAGTGCTTGAGCAGGCCTTGCACGGGCCAGGCAGCCGCATCACCAAGAGCCTGTGCATAACAAGAAGTCTAAGAAAGCGCAGACGCAGCCGAGAACAATGAGAGCACGCACGCAGATGGTGTGGCCTTCGATTTCCTTGGTGAGCTCGTACATCATGTCGATCTCGCGGGGGTGGGCTTGACCGGCTTCCATGCGGCTCATCATCTTGTCCAGCCAGGTGGTGCCCTCTCGGCACTGCGGCGACGGATACAATTCAGAATAGGTGCCAGGACAACGCGGGACTTCAAACTTACCGGTGTGCATTGGCCGCAACTTCATCGATCATGTTCAGCTGATGAGCCGGTAGAGCAAGTTAGGACATACCTTTCGTGAGCATAGAACTGGGGAAAGAAGGCGCCGGGTCAGCAGGAAATTTTGTGGCTGTCACGAACCCTTTGCTCACCTTAGAGAAACGGGCGATGGCAGCAACGACATCGGTAGATTTGTCCATGACGATGACTGCTCCGGTACCAAGACCAGAACCGAGGTCCTTGAGCGAGTCAAAGTCCATCAGTGCTTCTTCGGCTGTGTGCTCGACGTCAGTTCCTGGTTGAACTGGCATTAAGAGGTGATCAAACCCACAGAGAGGCTTGGTCAGGATAGGGACGGAAGAGCCGCCGGGCACGATGCCGAGCAGGTTGTCCCAGCCGCCGCGGACGCCACCGCAGTGCTTCTCGATAAGCTCCTTCAAGGGGATGCTCATCTCCTCTTCAACCACGCAAGGAGTGTTGACGTGGCCAGAGATGCAGAAGAGCTTGGTGCCCTGATTGCGCTCGCGGCCAAAGCCGGCGAACCAGGAGGCGCCGCGTCGGATGATGGTGGGCGCCACGGCGACGGTCTCGACGTTGGCGACGGTGGTGGGGCAGCCGAAGAGGCCGACGTCGGCTGGGAAAGGAGGCTTTAACCGGGGCTTGCCCTGCTTGCCCTCGAGCGATTCGATGAGAGCGGTCTCCTCGCCGCAGATGTAGGCGCCTGCTCCGCGATGCAGATGCACGTCAAAGTCGTAGCCGGAGCCGCAGGCGTTCTTGCCGATCAAGCCCGCCTTGTACGCTTCGTAGATGGCGGCCTGGAGATGGGCGGCCTCTTGGTAGAACTCGCCGCGAATGTAGATGTAGGCTGCCGGAGCAAAGTCCATATCAGCACACCCTTCGAGTAGGCGCACACCGTCAATAAGGAAAGACGAACCGGCGGTGGCGTTCATCGCCCGGCCCGCGACGAGGCAGCCCTCGATGAGCTTGTGTGGGTCGCCGCGCATAATCTCGCGGTCCTTGCAAGTCCCTGGCTCGCCCTCATCGGCGTTGACCACCAGATAGCGCGGCTTGCCTCCTCCTGCTTCCCTCCAGTTGGGCTTGTTCACTGTGAAAAGCGCCGGCCATGCCGTGAGCCGGAGCAACAAACACGCGGAGGAAACCAAACGCACTGAAAGACCACTTGAGACCGGATGGGAAGCCGGCGCCACCTCTCCCGCGCAAACCAGAATCTTTGATCTGCTGGATGAGCCATGCATCGCCTGCAGACACGGAGTCAGTTGGCCAAAAAGAGGCGGATCGGAGCAAGTTGGCCTCACCTTTGAGGAGGATGTCCTTGGTCCGATGCCAGTCACCTCTGCTCCAGAGAATCATTATGCTGCTGCTGCACCGAGGAGGAGAGCGCCGTACCTGGCTTTGGCGCCCTTGAGCAGATGGTCGTGCTTCATGTAGGCATTGGTGAAGATGCGGTCTTGGTCCTTTAGCCCGCCGAACGTCGTCTTCCTGGGTGGCGGCTTGACGTCCTGGACCGTGGCAAACGTCCTCCGCGAGATCTTGGGGCCCTTCATAGTGGATCGGGGCGGGTGGATGGAGTGCCAATAGAAAGCGGCCTATTTGCTTGAGGTCGATGCTCGCTGCTGGGGCGCGATCCCGGCTCGCTGTGCTCTATCTGGGCTTGTACAGGTGGTCAACGAGCCCTCAAGGCGAGCGCGGAGCTGTTGTCAACGGACAAGCCCTGCCTAAAGCCGCTCTCCTCCTCTTGCTCTGGCGCCGTCAGCTTGTGGTGTTTCCTCCCTCGCTTTTCTGCCTTCAGCGACCAGCTTTTCAGAGTTTTGGTTGCTTGAATAGCTCTGCACAAAGCTCGTCAAGCTCTTTGGTGCGGCTCCCACCCTTCGCCTCGCCCTTGCACAGGATCATGGCTGCAGCGGATGGCATCCCCCAGCTTGATGGCCTTTCCAAGGATGTATTTGACGATGTTCCACGCTTGAAGAGACGCCTCAACAGGGTCAGCGAGGATTTTGCGGGCAAGTTTGGCAAGGACAGCCAGCCCAGCTTCTTCGCTGCAGCTCCAGGGCGAGTGAACGTAATCGGCGAGCATATCGACGTAGGTCTACCTTAAAGCTCTCTAGCAAACTGGAGAGCAATGGTCTCAAAAATTTGGCAGTACGCTGGCTTCGGGGTCTTGCCTGCGGCCATTGAGCAGAGCATTGTGATTGCTTGTCGCACCGAGCCATCCGAGAAGGACCAATTCGTCGTCTCCTTGGCCAATACCAGAACGGCCAAATACCAGCCAGTCGAATTCTCCTTTGCCACCTCGGCGGAGATCGCCATCGACAACTCGGACTTGATTTGGTCCAACTACGTCTTGGCCGCATTCAAAGTGGGTCCCCTCTCGTTTTATCGCATCCCCATCGCTTATTAATTTAAACCAGGTCGTCGCCAAAGAACTCAAGGACAGCTTGGGAAAGCCTCTCAAAGTGTCACTGTTTGTTTCCCCTTCTCACGGTGTCAACGACTAGCTGACCAAGTGGGTCCGTCCACTCAGAATGTTCAATGGCACGGTGCCTGCTGGAGCTGGCCTTTCAAGTTCCGCCGCCATGACTTGCGCCTCAACCATCGCCGCCTTGCAGGTCTTCGGTTCACTGGACAAATTTTCCAAACAGCGCATCACCCAGCTGGCGATCGCCGCTGAGCACCTTTGCTCCATTTCATGCGGGGGCATGGACCAGGCCGCCTCAGTCTACGGGCAACGCACCGGCCTGGTGCACGTTGAGTTCGTGCCAGAGCTCGCCGCCACCCCCGTCGCACTGCCCTCCTCGTTGCCGTTCTCTTTCGTCGTTTCCAACTCCCTGGTCGTGGCCGACAAGCACTTGACTTCCAAATACAACTACAACCTGCGATGGGTGGAAACGCGGGTGGCCGCTGCGCTGCTCGCCAAGCATTTGGGCTACGATCAGGAGAAGGCCACCTCTCTCAAGCAACTGGTTGTTGACCATTTCAAGTCAAAACCAGCCTCCTCTGCATCGGAACATATCGCACAACTGACCGAAATGCTACAAGAGACGGAAAAGGCGTTCGCAAACTTCCCAGAGGGGCTGCCTTGGAACGTGGTGCTCAAGGACCTGGGCGGCATCACTCAAGACCAATTCTCGCACCGCTTTCACCCAAACTTTGAGATCGAAGCAGACAGGCTTCAAATCCTCAAGCGCGCCAGGCATGTGGTAAGCGCATCCCGATCACCGCTTCGTTCTTGCCCTTCTTTGAAAGCTTACGTCTGGTAAAAACTCTCAGTTTTCAGAAGCAAAACGAGTGTACGAGTTTCAAGAAGTGTTGGGCGACAAGGAAGCGGAGAGCGATTTGGCGCGCCTGCAGAAATTGGGCACACTGATGGATGCCTCTCACGCGAGCTGCCGCGACGACTTCGACTGCTCGTGTCCTGAACTGGAGACTTTGGTTGAGCTGGGCAAAGAGGCTGGAAGCCTGGGATCAAGATTGACAGGTGAGGACCGATTTGCCACCGAGACGGCGGTCCATCGCGAGGAAGCCGCGGCTGACTTCGAGGGCAGGTGCTGGCTTTGGTGGGAGCGCGGTGCACTTGGTTCTCAACAAAGACGTGCCAGAGTTTGTGCAGACGCTACGGGAAACCTTCTTCTCCGGTCAGAGTGTAGGTCTCGTAAATGAGGCGCTATTCTCCAGCCCTCCCGCGCCAGGCGCCTTCTTGTTGCATTGGCCACTGGCTTCTTGAGTTGCCAACCGACATCGTTGCTTGACAGGACCGCGACCACCACTCGCCTCCTGCGGCCTTCACAACGGCTGTCCCGGGCTCTCACGCCTTTTGTCCCAGACCGTATTGTCCGGTTGCCTTGCTTCCATGGCTAAAACAGCTCGAAAGGCCAAGATGGCAAAGGTCAAACAGGCCTCGCCAGCTGAAGACGACAAGGACTTCACGCCTCAGGAGGTTGATGACCATGTCCTGTCAGGTGCGCGAAGTTTTTGTAGCTCTGCCACCTTCCTGGTTCCGTAGAACTGACACACAGAGCGACAGATGTTGCCATGTCAGGTGGGAAGCCTTCGCTGCTCTGCGGGCGCCGCGAGTCTTGAGCGTTGTTGTCCAGATGCTCGGGACGAGTCTGAGGAGGAGCCTGAGGCCAAACCCAAGGCCAAACCCAAGACCAAGACCAAGAAAGCCACACACAAGCGCAAGACCCAGGCTGTCAGCGATTCTGACGGCGCTTTAGAAGGCGAAGACCTGCCCAAACCCAAGAAGAAGAAATTGGCGCCAGGAGAGCTCGGTCCTCGCAAGGCCAAGATGCTTCAAGGCAAACTGGTGGATGTAAGCTTAAGTGACTCTGTTGAGCGGCTTGCTGACGACGGATGCAACACAGATATCGAAGTTGCCTATGGAGATTATTTACGAAATCTTCTCGATGTTGGACCCTCAGGATCTCGTCCATCTCAGTCGCACCACGAAGAGCATCCGCGCCATTCTCATGAACAAAAGGTGCGAAAAAGTCTGGGAGGCCACCACCAAAGATCACCAGTTCCCACGCCGCTTCGTCGGCCTCACATGGCCCGCCTTCATCGTGCTCCTCACCGACACCGAGTGTGTCAGCTGCGGCAAGAGCTGTCCCGTCCGAGGCTTGGACTTTCAGCTCCGCCTCCGAATCTGCAAGCCTTGTGCCCAAGAGCGCGTCATCAAGGTCCCTTTCGATGCCAGCCCTCTCTTGCGCAAGCTCGTTCGTGTGGGCGTCACCCTCTACGACAGGAAGGCTTACAAACATCTCGGGACCTCGCGCCATTCGACTGGCTTCTGCTTCAAAGACGATTTCGACCATTGGAAGGCTGTCATCCAGAAATTGGGTGGCGAGGAAATGGCGCTCAAGAAGCCCAAAGTCAGAGCTTTACTTCTTTTCGAGCACATCGCTCGACCGTCTGATGTACTTTTCCAGATTGCGGCCTTGGCGAAGTTGGGCGAAAAGGTCGGTCTATATGTGTCGGCCGCAGTCACTCCGAAGCTCACGTTCACACAGATCACGGAACAGCAGTATTCCTGCGTCGTCAGTGGCAGGAGATTCCTGGAAGCTCGCTCACGCGAGTACGTGCCCCTCAAACTGCCCCCACGAAGTGCGCTGAACCTTTTGACACAGCAAACGCACCACCGAGCAAGAGGGCAGGACCCTTCGAAAGGCGGCCATTTGCGAAAAGCTGACCGACCTCGGGTACGATGTGGAGTCTTTTCCCTACGAAGTCTGGCGAGGTGCGCATCGCGGCCAACGGGTCATTTTGATCGTGAGACTGAAAGGATGTCGCAGACCCCAAAATCGATCAGCCTCGCCCCTTGACGCCCCAAAGTGAGCTTATCTCGGTGGCATTGAATTTCGCACACCTTGCTTACTGGTGATGTTGGGCATCAGTTTGGAAGAAGATCCAAAAACGCAAGCTCCCCTTTTCTACCGCTTCTACCATTCTTGCTGACCCTTCCAACAGCTCTCGAGGAAGTGATCAAGCAAGCTTTGCTGCGAGTGGTGAGTGTCGTTCAACACTGGTCATCCAGCGTGTCTTAAAGCAATCCGCGATCGACCAACAGCGCCGCCAACACTGCGAAGACGTTATCGAAGGCTTCTTCCGCGAGTTCAAGAAAGAAAACCCCGCCGTCTGCTCCGAAACGGGCTTCCAGCCATCCAAGTACGATGTTCAGCAGTTTGCGCCATTTGCCGCCATCACCGACGACGTCAGCGACACTGCGTTGCCTGATGACGGCGACTGGAAGGACGCTGTTGAAGCCTTCCGCCAGTGGCTGCCCGGTTTTGTTTCCGACAGCACTACCCAGCTCATCAAGCTTTTGCCCTCGGAGCTGTCGGCCGTGCCCGGCAATGTGCCCTTGCTGAAGCGCTTCAACAGCACTTTCAGGTACATCCACGGCTACAACATCAACAACGGCAGGGTCGTCTCCGACGTCTACCACTACTGGAACCGAGAAGGCCACCCCTTTGCCATCTCCCACTTCAGCTTCGACGACAAGGCTTCGGCCCTCGCTACTCAGTTGGTGGAGTCGGCTGGCCTGAAGTGCGAAGATGCGACCAACGAAGCATTGCAAGCTCTCGGCCGACGCTGGCTCGTCTACACTCCTGCAATCGCCAGCTTGGAGGACGACGGCGAGGTTGAGAGCGACGGTCCCCAAAAGCCTGACACGAGACTTGTCGATTGGAGCAAGCTCTGGGTGGGTTTTTCTTCCCACGATACGTATACTGCATGGCCTGAGCCAAGTGGCGCAGTGGAACATCCACAAAGCCGAGTCGCCCACCTTTGAATTCCTCTCGCAGGAGGATGCCAAGGCCAGGATCGACGAAGAAGAAGCCGCTGCTGCCAAGCGAAGAGCCGAGATGGCTGCCGAGTCTGCCCGGCGCCAAGCTGCTCGCCAGGCTGCTCAGCAAGCCAATCAGCAATTTGCTCAGGCGGCAGTTCCTGCGCTGTTTGCCGCCCTCGCCCCGGCTGCCACCTAACCATCCCAGCTGCTCGCTTTTGATTTCCAGCCACTAGCCACCGACTTCACAGAAGGCGTGGGTCTGCCGGGCTCCGCATGCGACCGCAGAGAAGTACATAGTCGCGTCGCAGTCCAATTAGGTGGACGGACAATGGTTGAAATTGACGCTGAGATTCTCTATTCTTCAACTTGTTACATGCCCACACAGTCTTCAGTCAGTCTCCGATTGGTAGGTCATCGCGACACCTGTCCGCCCCTGCTCCATGGTCATCGAGGCCTGCTGGTCGGCGTCCAAACCGCGCCAGCTGCGACTGCTCAAGTGCTCGCCTGACAGAAATGAAGTGTGGTGAGGATTCAGTGCATCGGGAGATATCCAAGATGATACGAACCTGCAGCGCTGCTGAGCATCCGAGCGATTTGGCGGTTGGCGTCGGACCGAGTCTCCAATGCAAGCGATGCAATGTTGGACTCCGCAAGGTCTGTTCAGATGCGCAGGGTCAAATAAGCAAGCAAGCAATCCAAATGGAGTTGAGCTCACCAGCCGGGCCAAAGTCGCGCACCGTCCTCAGCTTGCCGGTCAGCGGCGAGAACTGTACGCTCTGGCGATCACCTTCATCCCTCGCGTCGCCTTCGTCGGCATAGTTTTTCAGGGCGTCGTCCCATCCCAAACGCCACCCGCTTTCCCAAGTCGGGCCGGCGTCGAGTGCGACCCCGGCCTCCCAGGGCGTGACGATGGGCCGAAAGTACTCCTTGCCTTGGTCAGGGCTGGTCAGCAGGAGCGAGTTCTCGGGGCAGGCGACCAGGATGAAGCACTCGATCTCTTGGTAGTTGGCCAGCTTCGACGGCGTCGGCTTGCCCACGGCCAGCGTGTACACCTTCTTCCGCTTGGCTCGGAGGCGCTTTCGAAGGCTGTCGATCAACGACAGATATCGGTCTGAGCATTCGGATCAAAGTCTTAGCGTAATTCTGGCTTGAGACACCAACACGACGCACCAACACCAAGTGTTCCAACTACGATTCCAAAGACGTCGGCGTCCTTCGCCTTTTGAATGGCGGCGTACCGGCGCATCAGCAGCTTGTTTGCCGTAGTCTCAGCCCTTTGCCAAGTCGGCGGATCTTCCGAAGGGTCGCAAAAGTGAAACTGTGCTTTCGTCAGCAGGCCTCAGAAAAGCGAAAAAATGACGAACATCAAGTGTTGGGTTGTGCATCATTAAGTTGGTGAGAGCCAGCGAGGGTTTCCCAATGTAGAGCGGCAGCACGTCTTCCGTCAGCTTGCCGCTGTCCTTGGGCCCCGGCGCTCTCGCCACCTCTTCCAGCTCCGGTGCCTGACGAGACGGATGGCAGCCGCAGCCTTCTGACGCACAAGATGCGCCTTGCTCAGTGGCCTTTGCTTTTCCTTTGTTCAAGAAGACGGATTTGTCGATGGGCGAGTGGCTAAGCTCGGCGGCGGAGGGGAGGACTTTGCCCAAAGCCTCGCTGATGGCCTCTGTGAACGTCACCACGGACCTCAGAATGAACGTTCCTTTTGGTAAAGGCGACACCCACCGATCTGATGCTCGTAGCCCACATCGTAGAACAGCCTAACTGGCTTCTCGTCCAGCTTGACGGCCGAAGTCGAGGCAAAAGCCTGCCAAGCAGCGGCCACCGCCACCGGGTCCACAAGCTGCTTGGTGAAAACGTAGTACACCGGGAGCCTCTGAGATCTGGGGGGCGCGAACCTCAAATTGAGTTTCCAGGGCTCGGTCCCAGGAATTTTGGGAGAACGAACTTGGACAAGCAAGAGTGGCCGTAGTGAACGATCAGGTCGGCATTGACGTGCTCCGCTGCGATTTCGTCCACGCAGCAACTGTGACACCGACACTCAGCAAAAAAGGCAGCCAACTTTCGCCAAAAGAGGCCGAGTCACCTTCCGAAAGTGGTGTCGGCCAAAACGAACACCTCGACGCCTTTCCCCAGTAGCCTCGCCTTCAAAGCTTGGTAGACGGGCACGCAGTCCTGCAGGAGCTCATCCGGGAACTGCAGGGCGACGCACTTGTAACCCTGGTCGAGGATCAGCGCCGCGGTCTGGGGCAGCTCGTAGATGGCTTCGAAGGAGGGGCCTTGCTGCTTCTCCAGCGCTTTCACCGTGGGCTCTAGGGTGAGGTCGGTCGAGGAGGACAAGGGAGGAGGACCATGCGCCTCCATTTTCAAACTTTCGCCGTGCTTTTCGCTTGGTGAGATTTGGCTTGGGCGAAGAGTCGACGCTCGATGAGCTAGGGGAGATAACAAGAATTGAGGGATCCAGAAAGGAGCTAAGACCAAGAACCGCAAATCGCCGAAACGGACGAAGCGAAGCAACCCCTGGCAGTGCGTCCGCAGGGTGGCAAAAAAAATTTGGAAAGGTGGTATGTCCACAAAGTCGTGGTGGCGGGCCTATATTTCTATAAAGAGTGCAAGCAAGTATGTGCTTCGCGCGAAAGTCAAGGTCAGACTAGAACGAAAATGCAAAGCTGGATTTTGGATTATGGTTGTGTGTTTTTCTAAGAAACAAGGCCAAAAGGCTATTAGAGGGAGATAGATCTGAAGACTTCAAGGTCTAAAAAAGAAGACGTCAAAGCCAGAGGCGACAGTAGAGATGACGCGGCCGGGGATCTGGAGGTGCCAGTGGACCTCCTTGACGTCCTGCTGGCCCTGGTGGACAAAGAGGAGCTGGGGCTGTGCATAGTCCTCCTGGCCACCTTGTGAGTGCCGCTTTTCTTTGCTGATCCGGGCGAGGAAGGCGGCAAAGCACGAGTCGATCGTCCACTGTCGGAAGACCTAATTTCGTCGATAAATCCCCCTACCATGCTTTCTAAAATTACGTCAGATTACTTGTAAAGAAGCTTCCGTAAGATGCTACTGTCTTAGGCGGCTTCAGTCTTGCAGTCTCCTGTGGGAGCAGAAGAAAAAATAGAGAAGCCGACAGGAATGCCTCCGAAGCAGCACTCACTGAGCTTGCCGACTGTTTGGCAGGCCCTGGATTGGCTTACTGCGCCGCTTCTCCTTCAGAGTGTAAAGAATAAACCAGAGCACCTTTTCGGTCCCGCAACAGCCGAATGTGCCGTCCATAATGATCAGCGATGAGCGGCATAATCTGACAGCAGCAGCGCGTAGATTGTGCCGATACAAGCACCATTAGGAGGTTGCTTTAAGCAATTCATGGCTGACAGTGGGGGCTGAGCAAGAGCAAGGCAAGTGTGATTCTTTAGTCCAAAGCGCGCGCCTCCGGGATTTTTGTGCCTGCTCCTGAAGCTGAAGCAGACGCGATCGTTAGTCGCGGAAAGCTATCCAATGACACCCAGGTGGGACACCCAGACTCCGTGATGAGCAGCAGAACCGAACCTGGTGCAAACTTCAAAGCACATCGCCTTGAAGCTCTAGACAAAAGCAATGGCCATGGGCAAGAGGCACAAATATCAGAGATTCAATCAAGCAGAAGAAAGGCAGCAAGCAATGAAGGAGCATGCCAAGGGCGGGCGGGCAAATGCCACTCCGAAATCGATTCAATTCGAGTCGTTTTTTCCTCTCGTCTCGTTATCGCAGAGGGCTGATCTGCATGCCAATACAACCACAAGAAGACACACACGAACCATAAGCGGGCACCAGCTCGCAACCTCGGCGAAGATTGGCTGGCTCTGGCCCCTTGGTCGCCAACGGCCAACTTGAGAGAACTCCCCCTCCGCCACGCAATATGGCCGCAGACGATTTGAAAACTAAGTCAGATGCTATCCTCAGGTATCGTACAGAGACCCGGCTACTTCAAGCTCTGCAGCCATCCACGCCCCCACACATCTTCTTCAACCAAGGCGGATCAAAAGCCGAGCAAAGAGAACGACGCAATTACGAGGCCATCGCGAACGCACTGGCTTGGAGAGATACCTCGGTGGTCGCCGTTGCAGGCCACCGGAGCGCCGGAGGTGTCCATCTCGAGACGCTCATCATCAACGACAACGTCTCGCCCGTTGAAGACCCAGAGCACAATGTAGAAGATCAAGGACCTTTCGAGTTCACTCCTGCGGTCGCAGTAACCAACCCCAGCGACACGAAAGCGACAACATCAGCGGAACCTACGCCCAAAGCCCACAAGAAGTTGACTAATCGAGAGTCCTTCCCGCCCGCTTTGACCGCTTCCCCGTTGGTGGCGAACCCAATACTGTCCAAATCTCTGCCATCCCGAGGAAGCGTAGAGGCGCGGGACTCGATTAGCCTCTTTCAAGCTGCAGATCATCTTCCCCGACAGAATTCTTACTTGGATAGCGATGCACTTTACGCCCCTCCGTACGTTGCTGTACTCCAGAGGCTGCCTGCTTTGCTAACAGAAAACTGTTCAGGGCGTCTCTCGACATTCACGTTGGAGATCTGGTCACGGCCTTGCGGGATCTGGCCACCGCGGATCTGGCGACCTTGCCGGACAAGAAGAACGTCTTCTTGCGACATTTTCTGACGGCAACTGCGAAGAAGCAAAACTCTCGGATGCGATTTAGAACGATGAGAGCAGCGCTGGAAAAGTTGGAGGCAATGATCGACAAGGAAACCGGATGCTTGGCTTCCACTTCCGCGCTGGACCTCACCCACTTTGCCGCCAATTCCTATCGAAGATTCTTTTCGCGCACCAAAAACACTGGGTGGGTTTCGACAGAAGTCGTGGGCGCCGTCAACTTGGACCAACACACGGATAGAAGTCTCGGAGCACTCTTGCTGTTCTACCTGCAGACGTACCGCCACGCCTTGTCGACGGCCATCTCGCCCTCGAGCACTATCAAGCCATCTCAGAACAGCAGCATCTTGCTGGGTGCAGCCCTCGGCTTGGAGAAACTCACCCGCACGGCTGAACTGGCGGCTTTCCTCGAACACTATGGGTCTCAGCTCTTCCCATCGCTAAGTCCAACTTCCGAGCACCAAGCGGTGGCTCCACCGATGGTGAGCAGTGTGGATCCACAACTGGACAGCGTGTCCAGCGCCACGGACGGGTCAGCGTACCTCGGCGCCTTTGAAGTACTGACCACCGAGGTCGTTGCTGTCCAGCGCCTATCTCACGTCGCTCGCTCCACCGACAGCACACAAGAACTCAAGATCACGCTACTCACCTTGCCAAGCAGTCCTACAGCTGCCGCCGAGGCCGAGCACTGGGAGCAGACGATAAGGGCGGTCGTGGCTAACCCTATGCGGGCCCAACGCCTGATAGACTTGCTTCGAGCCCACCGAGCTGATTGGGTCGAGGGATGGGACATGGAGAATTCGTTTCAAGGTGTCGTGCACTGCGAAGCGGCACTGGCCTCCCTTGTGTTCTTGGCCAAAACGGGGCATCCAATGTGGACCGAGGAGAAAGTGGCTTTGCAGCAGTGCCTCAAAGTAGGTTTCTTTTTGTTGAACATTCTGCCTTGCTCATCCTCCCACTACTGTAGTTAGCCCAACGTCCTTTGGGAGTCTCAAAGCTCTCTTGCCCCTCTTGCGTGGCTCTGCTGGACGTCCTGGCCAACATGTTGGGCACTCCGTTCCAAACCCGTGGCTCGCACAATCGTTTTCATTGGTGCGCGCTGCCATCGGAGCTGCCTCTTGAGGTCCACCAAGAGATGGTCAAACGCCTGTCTGTCGAGCTTGTCAAAGCTCTGGACGCCTTCGAGGCGACGTTGACTCAGAAAGAGACGCTTGGCGCGGACTCGGAGGGCGATTCCAGTCACAGCCGTACCAGCCTTCAAGAGACAATCGACCACAACGAAGACATGGCGGACGTCGAGTCTGAGTCCTGATTGGGTGGCAGACGGATCTTGTATTTTCTCGGAAGGCCGACCAAGAATGCAAAGCCGTCTATGGAAGTGCTATGGGAACTAGAGCGAGATGGTCTTGAACACGTCAAAACCGGAGGCGGCGGTGGAGATGAGCCCTCCTGGGATCTGGGGGTGCCAATGGACCTCCTTGACGTCCTGCTGGCCCTGGTGGACGAACAGCAATTGAGGCGGCACCTTGTCCTCTTCGCCCCCTCCTCCTGACGCGGGCGCTTGCTCGTTGTCGATCTCGACGGACAAGTCCCATTGGGTGACAGAGTTGTCGGCGGAAGAAGCGGCGAAGCACGAGTCGTCGGTGGGGTGCCACTCGACCGAGGTGATGGGTTCGGAGTGCCAGGTGAAGTGCGCCACTGGGCTGGGCTTATTCTTTCCCCTGTGCATCACACCATCAGCCAATGACACGAGAAGGAAAGGAAAGGAGAGAGGGAGGGAGCTCACGACTTCATAGCCCTCATGTCCCAAACTTTGAGCCCGCCCTCATCTCCGCCCGTGAGCAACAGGTAAGATTGGCCCGCGTTCCAAGAGAGGACGTTGACGTCGCTCTCGTGCGCCTTGTCCAGCGCGAGGACGGACTTGCGCTCTTTGACGCGCACGTCCCAGATGCGCACGCTGCTGTCGGCCGAGCAAGAGGCGAACACGGTGGACTCGGTGGGGGACCACTGCAGGTCCTCGATGGAAGAGGTATGCGAGGTGAACGGCTTGGAGGCGGGGGCGAGGCCGGAGGGGGTGAAGGTGGACAGGTAGATCTTGGAGTGGATGTCGCCCGAGATCAGCCTGGGTGTGCTCGAGTTGGGTAAAGGAGGGGACCAGGCGAGGGCGAAGCCTTCTGCGGAGCCATGGGAGGAGATGGTGAACTGGGGTTTTTTGGAGAGCGAGGTGGAAGAGTGGGTGGCCGGTTGGAGTAAGGAGTAGAGGTGAGGGGCAATGTCGTAGATGTGCACTTTGCCCGTCTCGGAGAAGGTCGCGGCGTAGTAAGTGGAAGGCGGCTCGGGTGGGGGAGCGTACGAGGAGTCAGAAGGCAAGAGCTGGGCCCGGACGCGGTTGACACCACCTTGATGAGGGATCGACTTGAACACCAGAGTGGCGTCCCCTTCTTCGTCGTCGTCGTCCTCGTCCTCGTCCTCTTCTTCATCACTGTCCTCGTCGTCTGTTTGGCCAGTGAGCCCCCAACTTGTAATTTGGCAAAAGGCAAAAGGGACGAACCCTGCTGCTGCTTGGCCTTTGTGAGGTTGTCCCAGCGCATGACGACGAGCTCGTTGGCGTCTGCCTCTGTCTCTGCGGCTTGGGTGCCAGCGACGACGCACGCCGAGTGGGGCGTCTTGAGCCTCTGCCCTCCCAGATCCTATGTTCATTCTCCCTCATCAAACCAAACCTATCACAGCAAACCAGTGACAGACACAACTCACATCTCTGAGCACGTCAAAGCTCAAGCAAGGCCAAGCCAGCCGGGCCGAGTGGAGCAAGACGTAGGACGTCAAGTCGGGCACGAGCTCCTCCCCTTCCTCCAAGCCGCCTTGGCCCAGCTGAGGCAAGTACGCCCTCGTCTCCTGTTCCTCCTGATCCAGGTCCATCTCGTTCACCCCCGCTTCCAGCTCCTCCTCCTCCTCAGCCCCAGCAGAGCCATCGTCAGACTCAGACTCGAACTCGTCCTCCCACCGATCCTCGAACTCGCCAGCTGAGTCCTCATCATCCTGGGCGGCATGCGAGTCCCGCAGGTTCTTCTTGGACGCAGCAGCAGCAGGCACTGGGGAAGACGGCCGCTTCTTAGACATTGTTTGTCTCCAACAAAAAAATTTTATTGGGCGAGGGACATCATGCGCACGTGAAATAGAGGGGGATTCATGGTACTACTCTCTAAAAGCTGGCGTTCAATGCTGGATGTCCACCGGGGTTTTGAGGACGAACCTGCCCAGCCCCTCGCTCGCCGGCCCCTGCTGCAATTGCCACAGGTTGAACCTGACCAACGCCCTAGCCAACCCCACCACGCCCGATGAGCTGCCCTTGAGGATCAACACCTGCTTGTCCTCCTCCAACAAAGGCCAGAGGTGGTTCAAGATGGCGAGCGTGGTCTGCTGGAACGGCTCGGGGGAGAAGTAGCTCCCTCCTCCCTCTGCCTGGGTCGGGGGAAGGGGGAAGGGGTGGAGGAAGTTGGGGAAGTGGTATGTTGGCAGTCTTAACAAAGGCAGCCAGCTCGAGTGGCGTGGAGGAGGGGGAGGAGGGGGAGAAGAGCGAAAGTCGAGGATCGCCAGTTGGTCCGCCGGGCTTTGGAGGTGGTGGGTGCTAGGCACGGCTTGCAAGTGGTCCGACAAAGGGGTCATTAACGAGTTCAATTCTTGGAGTAGGCGCCGGAGCAGTTGGAGCGTGATGTAGTGCTGCAAGTGCGGCAAAGGCTGAACCTCGGATTGCAAGACCGGCGCAAAAGTCGCTTTGGTCTCTGCGTTGCCTCTCAAAACATTTGAGCTTTGTGAAAGCAGGGCAAATGTGAAAGGAAAAAAAGAAACACTGACGCTTGGGAGAAGCCAGCACAGCGGCCAGCATGGCAAAGTTGCAAAACGCGTAGCCGCCTTTGACCGCTTTGTTGGGCGCCTTGTCCGACCCGTCCAGCAACAGCGAGTGGGGCACAATGAATGGCTCCCCTCTGTCGTTGGCGTCCGAAGTTGAAGGGCGATAGGCTCGGTGCAAAGGGATCAAGAAATCTGCAACACACACACAAAGACTTAAGCCAAAAGGCTCCCCCCTCTCGTCCAAACTCAGTGTGAGAGCGTACCTTTGGGTAGATGCAAGTGCGTGATCGCGTCCCACCGAATGGGGGATTCCAACATCCGACCTGTTTGCCGCTCGCTCCTTCAGTTTTCCTGTGTGCGGCCAATGGTGGGAGGGACAACGGGGGAAACTCAACTATAAGGATCGCAAGGAAAAGCTCTCGAACAACGGCTGGAAGTCCCAAAGCTCCGCCGTGGAGCAGCTGCCCGCGAGAGCAAGCGAGGCTTCATAATGCTTTTTTTGAGCAGAAGAGCGGCCCGGAGGCCTCCAGGGACCCGAACGCCCTCAAGTCGTTCTGGACTTTAGGACGACGAACAGTGCTATTGTTAAAAGAGCGAGAATGGCAGCTGCAAGAGGAGAAGGCAGCAGCGGATGCTTGCCAGGCGTGCTGAGCAAAGCAAAACGTGACTTCCGGCTCACATCCGGAAAAGGAGCTGGAAGCCTGCTGGTGCGCTGGAGAGCAGCAGCGACGTGTTCCTGGCCTGGTTAGCCCACTGTTACACTCCCAAAGACCTCTAACAGCGACCACGAGCGCCAAAACGCGAAACCCACAGGCGGGTCACTCGACAGCCGTTGGGATTTCCGCTCGCTCGACTCACTTTTTCGACTCTTGCTCCGCTACTTCCATCTTCGCTCAGGCCTGCTAGCAATTTTCTCATTTCTTGAGGAGCCCAAGTCCACCTTTACCCTCCTATCACTGCTCGCTTTCGCCTCAAAATGGCCAAGTTCTTGCCCTGCCCTCCGGGCCTCGGATTCTCGCGCGTGTTGGACCGAGCCGTTTTGAACGTGGGTTTTGTTGGATTGTGTTGTTGCCTTGTTCCTCGAGCTCATCATTGGTTTTCCACAGACCTCAACTGGCAAAGTGCCCGTCTTGAGCCCTGCCGCTCTGCTCGAATCAACTCGCGAAGTGCCCTTGGTGAGCTGCTTTGCCACTCCTTTTTCCAGTACCCCAGAAGCTCATTGGTCTCCCTTTGAATCTCACAGATCACGCCTCGCCCTATCAGACTCGCCCGCTTTGACCTGAACGGCGACTACCCCGTGCCAGCTCCCTCCCGCCCTCATCCTCTGCCAAAGGCCGACTTTGTGCAACCATTCTTCGCTTCCACTGAATCTTGCGATCCTATGCCCACCCAATACCGCAACACCGCCCAACCCGCCTCGCACCAGCTGTTGCAGCTTTTCCACCTGGCCAACCAAGCTCTCCCACCACGCGGTCCTCGAGTGCCACCAATGGTCGTCGACGAGGACAACTACGACTGGCGCTGGGACGAGGAGAACGAGGGCAACCGGGACGAAGCCTGGGTGCCCGACCTCTCGTGTGAAGAGGTCTCCTGCGAAGAGCCGGAGATCGAGCTGTGCCTCATGGCGCCCTCCGAGCTGTTCTTTGCGCAGCTGGAAGACGAGAAGGAGGCCAGAGCCAGGGCTTCTGCTGCGTCAATGGCTTCTTTGGCCCAAGTCGTGCCACCTCCCTCTCCCCTGGCGCAAGACCCGCTGCCACCCAGATCGACTGGTCTTTCCTTCAAAGACACGATCATCTCTGTGCTGGTCAAGGAAGTCAAGCGACTTCGCAAGCAGGTGAAGCGGGCAGACCGCAAGAAGCCCTCTGCCTTGAGGCAGACACAACACGTCGCTTCTCAGCGAGGCCCTTGCCTCATGGTCCCGTCGCCTTCCTTGCCCACGATCACCGAAGAAGACCAGGATGCTTTCCCTGCTCAGTCACCGCCTTTGGCCATGGTCGACACGGCCTTGGCCTGCGCTGACGAGCCTACAGAGTCGAACAATGTCCAAGCGAGCAGCGCCGACATTGTCGAATCATCCAGTGGTGCTTGCCAAGCTCATGCTCAAGACTTGCCTGGAGGTTTCCCCTTCAGACGCTCAGCTCACTGCGATCCGCCTCCTGCAGGAAATGCCCTACGCCAGCGTCGACAACTTTGCCGAGCTTCTTCAGCATTCGGTCGACGTCGACTACGAGATTGCGGCGACTCCGCTGCCTGGCGCTTATCCTTTGCCTGGTTCTAACGCCAGCCCCGAGGTTTCGCAATCTACGCGCGCCAGCTTTGATCGACCAGCTGCTCGACTGTCATTTGCTTCGCTTGGCGGCGTAATTCAGGGCTTCAGAAATCGCTCTGCCGAGTCTCGCACCCTCTCTCAGATGGAAGACGGGCTGCTGACTGTCGACGAGTCACAGTCGGAACCCGCTATCCTAGGCGCCTTCCCCGAGGAGGTCGACCTTGACGAGCTACCGATTACCACCGCGAGAAAGACTTGGTCTTCTCCCTTCACCTTGCAGGTCAAGGACCAGGCTTTGATGGCCTCATGGTGGCGGCGGCCTTGGTGCCAGCGCATGTTCCTCGTTGACTAACCTCGCCGATCTGGCAATGGCTTCCCCTACTTCGCAGCTAAGTATGCCCTGAAGCTGCTTCCGCTTGCTTTTTTCGCTCGCTGGACCTTTCTTGATCGGCTTATAGATGTTGGACACTGGGCACTTCTCCCTCACTTTTCGCATTTCTCATTCAGTATCACATCTTTGCAGAGGTTGTCTTAGACTGTAAACGCCCTGTATTGCGGTTGCTGCAAATGCTAGAGTACAGCTCACTCTAGAGGATATTGCTTCTCGTGGATTTTGGCGACATTCAGCTTGAGATAGCAACGCGCTTAAGATGATCAAACTTTCACTTGAATTCCAGGATCTTCACACCCAGCTCATTGGGGAAGTTCTTGAAGCCCTTCGCGCTGCCGCAGTTCGTCAAGCTGCTCTGTTCCGCGGTCAGCCAGATCATCTCTCACGCCGCAATGGACTTGCATCTTGGCTGTCTAACACTGAGCTCAACACTGTCGCGGGCAGAGAAGATTGGAAGCATCGGAATGGGGCCCGTGTGTTAGGAGTGGCAAACATGTCACCGGTTGTGACTTGCGAAAGTCAGAGGCATGAGCACATCGCTATGCTGTTACAAGGGATTTGGCCTCCAGGGCTGCCCACACACTTGCCGAGTCAGTCAGGCGAGAACATTGCGACCAAACTTTCTCGAAAGCTGGGTCGGCGTCGAGCCCAGTGATGTTGACGAAGCCAGAGTTCGTGTCCAAAGACCATATCAAAGGCGTGTCGTCTTGCTGTGCCCAATTGCGCCCTGTAAAGAGCAATGAGTCATGGTCATGAACTCAACGCGTCAGCCTTACACGTCTGGCCACTGGATCTCCCGAACAACAAGGTGCCATCAGAAGTGGTCAGCGACGAAACAGTGTAGGCGACATCTTCCTGCAAGATGTCACCAAAGACAGCAACCTCTATGATGGGCAAGGTGCTAGCGTTGGGGATTGACCCGCCAAGAACAGAGGTGACAACGTTCCTAGCTGTCGGGACATCCAGCAAAGAGAGGTATCCGAGCACCACATGATCGAGGTTGTTCAACATGCCAAAAGTAGCGGGCGCCGGGGCGGCCGAATCCGTCTGATCGAAGAGGCCAAAGGCGCTGGAGAGCATGCTGGTTCCGGAGTGCACAACTGCGCGGCCGGCTGCCGCCGAGGAGAGGACAACGCCTTGCTGGGGGTATCCTGGGGATGCGTTAAATGGCAGTTTCTGGTTGAAAACGTTCAAGATGCCGTAAACTGCGCCGCTATCAGCCTCTCGGTCAAGATTTGAGCGGAAAGTCGCCAACCTGGACGTCCATCGGGCGTCGTTTTGTCGATGCTGTCTAATGTGAAAGTCGTAGATTCGAGGGCGTCCAGCGCACTGGCTTGCGTTGGTGAGAGAGACAGGTTGCCGCTCGCAGGCGGCGGAAAGGAGGTAGATGCGGTGGCAGCTGAGGCCAGGTCCAGTACGGTGCCACTGCCATAGCTGCCTGAAGCATCAACTGTGTCCCCAGAAGGATGAGAGCCTTTCCGAGTTTGTAGGAGTACGCAACCAACCGGGCAGAACAACTTCGCTTGTCCCGACCTTTTTCAAGAATGAGGTCAGCTCGGTGCTGCTGAGCGACAGGGTGTTCGTGAAGTAGGCAAGCAAGGCTTTCTGCTGCTGAGAGCTAGATGCAGCGGCGAAAGCGGCCATGCGGTCCAGGGAGGACTGAATAGATGACGAAACGCGGCTTCGCTGATCAGGGTTAGGCTTAGAGACTGAGAGCCAATTGTTGCTGGCAGGCGTGACTTTTCTGTAGGCGAAGTCGAAGACAAAGCTGTGGGACGTGGTCTGGAGAGAGGGTTGGGGGCGTGAGGAAGCGTGGTCGGCGATGGCCAGAGAGGAGAGCGGCAGGGCGAGAGCAGCAGATTTGAGGGCCAGAGTCAAATCTTGCGACAGGGCGGTGTCCCACAGCAGAGCGCTTGCAGCCCACGAAGTGAGTTTGGGGTAAGAATTAGGATTTAGATTAGGCAGGTCAATGAGTGTAAGTTGATTTGTGCAGCTGGATGCGAGGTCGTAGCTCTGGAGCGAAAGGAAAGTAGAGAAGGCTGCCAGGTCTGGCTGAGGGTAAAGCGTGCTGGAAAGGGCGGCGTCTACCAGTGATGAGGCGAGCGAGACGGCGCAACCTGAACAGCTGACGGCAGTTGAGCTGTGGGGCACAGTCAATCAGTCTCATCACTTCGGCAAAGGCTCGAGAAACGCACTTAAATTGGCACCATGAGCCACCAAATCCCGTATCACAGCTCTTGCATTGGCAAACGCCGTCCACGATATAACCTAAGCCGCCGTTGAGGCATTCCCGGGAGCATTTAGCGCCCTCTTTGGTTGCCAACGCCTTAGCCAGTCCAACCCCGAGACCAACGCCGAGGAGAACCAGGGCAACCACCAGACCCAGGATCCAACGCAGCCTTTTTGACAAGCATGGGCGCTTCGTTGGCTTGACTGAGCGGGCTGAAAACCTCGAAGGTGGTGCATCAAACAACTCGTGTCTGATTTCGCTGGCTTCTTTTGCGAAAGAAACCACACTCATTCGGGGAGCGATGGGAGTCGGAGGAAAAGGAAGGCTGAATTCTGTTGCGAATGGTTCAGGCGAGTTCTGCGGCGCGCGGTTGTGCCGTCTCCGAGTTATGCTCTCTTGATTTGAAGGTAAAGGGTGATATCTCGAAGCGGCACGGCTCTCCATGACGGTGGGCTCCGCTGGCGTTTCCGCATTGTTGTCGTCGTCTGCCCCCACAGTTGACGCTCGAGAGATGACGCTGACCAGCGTCTTGTTGGTCCGACGGCTGCGAGCGCTGGACGATCTGCGCTTGAATAGAGACGCCAAAGAGATGGAGCTGGACCTCTTCCCGGACTCAAGCATGGCTGCAACCTTTTGACTGCGATAGATCAGGTCGTCCAGGCTCATCTCTTGCTCTTGCTTGATCCACCGCCGCCGATTACGCCGCGAGCTCGACATGCTAGGACTGGACCCCAGAGTTCTTCCGGAGGCGTTGGCCGACTTGGATGTGCCAGGCGTGCCCGGTAGAGGTGGCATGTCCTCGTCTCTAAATCGAGATTTGCGCGAAGATTTTGACGACCTCTTGGAGTTTGGTGTTGATCCAAAGGAGCGGGAGAGACGAGAGGCGATGGTGGATTTGGAGCTGCGGCGGGACGAAGAGGCACGAGAGAGCAGGCCAAGTTCGGGGTGCTCCAAATCGATCGAGGCGACATCGGCTGACTTTCGAGAAGCGGCATAAGCTGTGCTCGCTGGACTCTGTGGGATAACAGGAAGGCCCATCGCCGGTCTTTTGTTGAAAATACGCTGCCTGGAGTCGGACGCCACCGGTTCTGGCACTGCTGGGGCAAAGACCAAAGCCTCGTCCCCTTCTTGAGCTAGTGGGAGAACCAACGCCTCCTCTTCTCTGCGAAGCGGCGATCGAGCTGGGCCAGACGCCGGGGATATGGTTCTGAGCAAGGAGGACGGAATGAGCGTGGACTGATCCAACATCCGCAAGCGGTTCAGTCCGGGCGGTGGTGGCTGCAGCTTTAGAGGAGCGGGTTCGAGGCTCTCAACCCGGAGTGGGTGAGCGTCAACGGCCTCGAGTGTGTGCATGCTGTCCGGTCGGGAACCGCCATTGAAGCCGCCGATACCCTCTTGCTCCAATGTGTCTAGCGCAAGCGACAAGCTGACTCGGTTGGGCCACGCTGCAAAAGATCCGGATCGCTGCAGATCAGAAGGGCGGTTCAGTGCTTGCGTAGAAATTGTAGATCGAATTTCTGCAGCTCACCGATGAAGCAGTACTTGAGCCGTCTTCCCTGGTAAGCCCGGCTGAATTTGGCCATTGGGCTTCCTGGTCATCTAATGAGTCGGCGAGTGGTGGAAGAGAGGGCGGTAGAGGACCGATGGCCGGGCTGGACTTTCGCGAGGTTGAGTAAGGTGTCGTCGGCGGCGTCAAGAGTGCGGGTGAATTGGGCGGAGGGTCTAGCCATGGTAAACTTGAGTACTGTGCTGTAGTAGGCGTTGATACAGGCGTGAGAAAGCTGGATTTAGTGGCTCTTGCCGGAGGAGCCGGGAAGGAAGAAACGATGGGCGAGCGCTTGCGTCCTTGGCAGATGGCTGGAGGTAGCTCAAGAGCGAGGGATCGACTAAAGATGTGGAAGACTGGTTCCAGCTTCCTTCAGTCGAGTTGCCCCAGGTCGTGAGCGTGTCGTCGGCTCGAGGCAGGTCATCTGCGCCTCCTAATCGCTCAGGCCCGCTTCGGTCTTGGGCCAAACATCATGAAAAACGCACATCCGTCTGACGAGAACGATGCCTGCCCTGGACTGTCCATAGCATCACTACTGAATGCAGACCCATGCCGCGTCCGGGATGATTGTCGACCGACAACACTCGATCCCGCCGGCGAGTTTGGCCTCCACGATGATCCAGGCGCGTCTTCCTCGTCTTCGTCTTCGTCGACACCAGGATAGTAGCGGGCGGGACGAATCATCTCATCGACTCCCTTCTAGCGTGCAGCGCAAAATGGACGCCTAGAGACAGGCACGAATCCGAGCGCCCCGACGCCCGAAGCAGCGTGAAGCCTGGCTGATGTCTTCCCGGAGAGGGGCCTCGAGGCCAAACCTGGGCCGTAGGAGTTCGATAGTGTTGGCGGGTAGAGGACAACAAAGGCAACAGGAGAGAAAGGAAAAGGCGAAACACGAGCACGGCCCGCCCAATTGAATGGATGAATGGATTTCAGCCAAAGCGCAGTCAGTACTGGCGCCGACGCTTTGGCGCACACGCAAAGTCTCGAGCGGTGAGCAGACAGGGACTTCGAAAGTAGGAAAGACAACGCGAGGGCTTTTCAAGGTTCAGCACGTCTTTCTGTCAAGAGCACGACAAGGGCGGAGGGTCAGCGCACAGATCTGCTTCCGATGTGGCGATGTGGCGTTGAAGCAAAGCATGGCTAGGGAACTAAAAGCAGTGATTCAAATCGATGTTTGTGGCTAAGAAAACGCGAAGCGCGCCATGGAGGGCAGATGCTCAAAAAGTCGCCACACCTATTGCATGTGATGAAAGGACAAACGGCGCAATCATATGGGTGATGTTACAATCGCAAAGCTTCGTACAAGACTATGTTCTCCTGCTCTCGCGAAGATTGGGCCTTTGCGACATTTCGACGTAGGCCCAGAAGCCCTCGGCGAGCTGCTGGGTTGAAAGCGGAACCTTGAACTTGGGCGCGAGGGAGTTGTTGGGGGCCAAAATCTTCTCCAGCCGTTTGACGGCTTCGGGCGAGAAGCCGGTGGCGACCAGCGGCGTACAGTCTTGCAAGAGCTGCAACAGGGCCCTGAAGAGCGGTTTGGCAAGGTCTTCGTTCTTGCAGTATAAGACGTTGTAAAGAAGGCGGGGAGTGTGAATGAACACCTGGTCGCTGAAGATCTTTTGCTCGGCCACAGTCCAAGGCGGGAGGCCGGCCGCTTGGAAGAACTTGTATTCGATCTGCGAGCATCGTTTGATGTCAGGGCCCCAGTCAGAGGTTTTGAAGAGGTGAACAGGTCTCACCATCCATGCGCTGGCAAGGAAATGGAAAGCAACGGCTTGCAGCTCCTCGAACTCCTCTGACGCGACAAAGTGCGTGCAAACGGCTCGCACCGCTTCTTCCCTCAGCGTCAAGTCGGCGGTCTTGGTCATCGAGGCCCAAAGAACGGGCTTCAGTGAGGAGAAAACCTTGACACGGGCTGCGATTTTCACCTGGCAAACCGACATCAGCCAAACGAAAGCAACAGATCGTGGGGTGACGTACTGGATCCTTTGGTGGTGGTGGCTCGGTGAGCAAAGTGACAGCAGACCGAGTGGCTTGCTTCAGGACGGCCAAGTCTGAGGCGGTTGGCTGGGCGCGGAACAGGACGAGCAGCGCCACGAGCTCGCAATGCATCAAGCTGACATCCGCTCTGATCGCGTCCGCCATCTTTTGGCGTTCATAATGAGTATTCGAACGAGGAGCAAGCTTCGACCACATACTCTGAGAGAAGTGTCGCCCGCCTCGACCTCGAATGGGAAGTATGACGCCGAGGCCTTGAGGAACTTGGCGAGCGCCGAGAGCACCGCGTCGTCCGCCCTCGAAGTGGCATTCTTGGAGATGATCAAAGCAGCGCGGAACAGGTCTCGGGCCAGCTGCATGACGTGCTTGATCAGAGCCAAGTTGGCGTCGACCTGCGTGCCGTCCACGAAGGCGGCCGAGCCGGCGTCTATGAGCGTCGAGCGCAGCAGAGGTTCTATTTCGGTGGCCAGAGCGGACGGAGGCCAGATGTTGGAAGAGGAAGCAAAGGGGTGGGCCTGCGCCACCGACGCCAGCGAGCCTTCCGGCCAGTGCTCGGCGAAGAAGGACGTCGCCAGGCCGTTGGCGGTCATTTTGCTGGCGTTCACGTCAATTGAGTAGACGCCCTCGTTGCCGCCCATCCTGGTGGTCAAGTCTGCGACGAAGCGCCGAAAAGCCGCCGGGTTCTGGATGGTCGAAGCGTAGAACCACGAATCCTCGTCGATGTCCAGCTTTTCAAAGGCTCCCCGAGTGAAGTTCGACAGCGACTTGAGAACCTTGCCCTTGTCCTGCAAAGATGGGAGATTCAGAACGAGAGCCTGGCCAATTGAAAATGGAGAGGGGGCGAACAGCTAGGGACAACGAAGGCAGAGAGCCGGCCAAAGCTGCGCCCTGGGTCGAAGATTTGATGTGGAGAAGGGCGAGGTGGCAGTCGAGAAACTTCAAGCCGTACGAGTCGGCGCCGCTGGAGGAGGATTCGGCCGGCCATCCCAAAGTGACGAGCTGGGGCAGGTGCTGGAGCCAAAGCGCGACCAGGTTGAGCGCATCGGTCCGTATTTGCTGGTGGATGCTGGACAAAGCGTTCAAGGTGTAGTGCAGCAAGAGGTCGGCGGAGGGCAAGAGGGCGGCCTCAGAGATCAAGTCGAGGTACTCGGCCAGGAATTGCCACAGCGCCTTCCGAATGCTCCCCGAGTCGTCCGTGATGAGCTTGATGCACGCCGAGAGCACTCGAGAGGCGTTGGGGTTCCGCATCTCCTCATGGGCGTTCATGAGCTCCTTCAGCCCGAGCAACGCGTCTGGTGGTCGAGACTTCAGCGCTTGTTCCGCCCTCTCGATGGCCCAGACTTGCCCTTCCTGTTATCTCCGTTCGAGTGGTTCAAGAGGTGGAGGAGGTCGCTGAGGGTGTGGCCTCTGCGAGTGACATGTTGACCTTTCTTGTCGACGGAGATGGACTGGGTGGACAAGACGATGGCTGGTCCAGTTCGCCATCAGAACTCAATCTTTCATCCGCTATCGTCAATCCAAACCCACCTTTCGAAGCATAGTCGGTCTTGGTCGTGCTCTGGGGCACCAGCTTCTTGCCGACCTTGAGCTTTGCTTTCTGCGCCAACCTGGGTTAACGACACCCGCAATTTTGTACTGGCAATCGCTAGAGCTGACCACAAAGTCTGCCTTCTTGACCGCCTTCTTCTTCGTCGACGACCCCATGTTGGTCTTGCCCAAGGGGGCGAGGCACTTGCAAAATTTGCCACCCAGCAGGATTTTCTCGAAGTTCCGGTTCGGCCCGATCGCCCTGCTATAAAAGGGGTCGAGTTTTCTTGCTCCCCTCCCACCACACCAACCACTCTAGGACTCAGACATCATGCAGATCTTTGTCAAGGTGAGCAGCCCACAACGCCCGCCCATCGCACCAGAGCTGATCCCGAGCCTTGCTGGGCACACAGACCCTCACCGTGAGTTGTCCGAGGTCCCAACGGCGCCACCCGCAGTGCTGACGGCCTGCCTTCCTCGATAACAGGGAAAGACCATCACCCTCGAGGTCGAGTCCTCCGACTCCATCGACGCCGTCAAGGTGAGCCACATTCCCGAGCCTTTGACAAATCACAGTGTGCCCCAAGCTGACCCAACTTTGCTCCCCAGGCCAAGATTCAGGACAAGGAGGGCATTCCCCCCGACCAACAGCGCCTCATCTTTGCTGGCAAACAACTCGAGGACGGCAGGACCCTGTCTGACTACAACATTCAAAAGGTCCGTTTGCCCCGCCGTTTGCTCCTCTTCGCTCGGGCCGTCATCTGAACCCCCTGGCACAGGAGTCCACCCTTCACTTGGTCCTCCGTCTCCGTGGTGGCATGCAAATCTTTGTCAAGACCTTGACCGGCAAGACCATCACCTTGGAAGTCGAGAGCTCCGACTCGATCGACGCCGTCAAGGCGAAGATCCAGGACAAGGAGGGCATCCCGCCCGACCAGCAGCGCCTGATCTTYGCTGGAAAGTGAGTCGCCCGCAATTGAACGTCCGAGCTGGAGCCGGAATGCTTATCGTGATCTTCTCAGGCAACTCGAGGATGGCCGCACCCTTTCCGACTATAACATCCAGAAGGAGTCCACCCTCCACCTCGTCCTCCGTCTGCGTGGCGGCATGCAGATCTTTGTCAAGACCTTGACCGGCAAGACCATCACCTTGGAGGTCGAGAG